>CM062244.1:42696550-45437210 GCA_031216285.1 Syzygium syzygioides | reverse complement strand
CCATCTCACAGCACATACACAGCCGCTAAACCTCATCAAAATGATCACCTTAAACCACCAAATCAGCCACAACATCAGCCCCTAATGTGTTCCACAATTTAACCCCTAATTTACCCTAATTAACCCCTAAAACCCATCTAGAAATGCAATTTGGCCTAATTAGGGCTTAGGGTCGAACTCACCCGAAATCCCAAGCTTTAAACACGACTGAACAAGCAGCGAGGGTGGCTGGACAGCGGCGGGGCAACGGCGGCGATGGGCGACCTTCCCAGCGGCGCGTGCGACGGTGGCTTACGGGCAACGGCGGTCCTAGGCGGGGGAGGCTGATCCTCACGTGGCTGGGAAAAAAAATGGAGGGGGAGAGGATGGCTAGATGGGTGGTGGTGAGGCGAGAAAACGGTGGCTCTCGGCAACAGCACCGGCGGCAACGGCGGTGGCTCCTCCAGCGTCCTCACACGACCGAAGGGGAGAGCACGGGAGAGGGGGAGAGGAGAGGTGGTCGACTGGCTTGGGGGAAGGGAAATAAGAGGAGAGAGAGAGAGACTAGAGAGCTTATAGACATTGCAAAGTGGGATTGGTGACCTACTTCCCTATTTGGACAATCTTTCCCCTAATCCAAGGGCTTGAATTAAAACTACACAAAATATCTAGGGGCATTAGGGACCAAGATTTCAACATTATTGGGCTGAAACAACTAATATAAAAACCCTAAAATAAACCCCAAATAAACCCAAAATTCGAAACCCTATACTTAGGCCTAGGGGCAAAACAGTAATTTTCCGATCTCGGGTCAAATTTTCCAATTTTGACTCTACCGAACCCAAATATGATTGGCCACATAAAAATGACGTCCTCCTCACAAAAAAAAATAGTCACGCACACCTACGAAATTCGACACCGAAGTCCGGACTCAATTTCACGATCGATTCCGCTCAATTTGCGATTTTAGTGTCTCTCACTAACGGATGGCTGTTTAGGGGTTACGCATATCGACCTAGAGCTACTCGAGTCATGACGGCCCCGATTTCCCGGAGAACGTGAGGATTTATCGCTAATCCCAAGGGTCGCGGTTGTCCGAAATAAGTTCGAGATCGTTCGCCACGCGTACTCTTGGTTTTGCAGAATCACCCGCTATCCGGTCATATGTCGTTAGTCAAATCAAATCCATCATCATTCTTGGGCCGGCCCACATCGGCACAAAATATTCCCTCATCATTTCTCGGAATCGGACTCTATTCACGGTCGAGTTCTTGGGTCCACTTACCGTTTTCCAAGTTAGCCATTCCCTACTGGTCAGTATCCCGAGAATGATCAATTCTGGGCGAGACTCACTAAAATGAAATGAGAAATAATTGTCTATTTCATTAATCTCAAAAATGGGCGAATTTCAGGACGTTACAGGCTGCCCTTGCTCCCCTAGGCAAGGGTGACTCTCTCCCAACGCCGGCGAGGGCCCCCCTCGCCGAAAAGGAAAAAAAAAGGGAAAAAAAAGAGAAAAAGATAAAAATGCCCATGGACTAAAGTACATTGGGGTAAATGTGTTACAATTAGTATAGTTTGGGATTTTTGGTATCACAAAAAAAGTTTAGGATAAATGTGTCACAGGTGACAAAGTTTGGTGTTTTTGGTGATTTTTTCCCAAAAACTTATGCGATTTGCTATTTAAGGGAATCAAAATTCTAAATGTACTGGATATTTATGGAGTATGATGGGACTTGTGTTGGCCCATTCAAATTGCATTTTTCCCATTGAGTAGTAAGTCATTTTGTGCAAAAATTTGAGGTTAAAAGATTGTTTGAAGTCGTTTTTATAATGTATGGAGATAATTAAATAAATAATTATAGGCTCTCTTTGAAAATTTTATTTTAGGTGATGTAGTCATAGTTGATAAAAGGAAAAAGTGACGAATAAAGTTTATTCAAAGTAAGGTGAATTGCCTTTGGCCTTGTGATAGAGGTATAACCTATCTTTCTCAAGAACATGAGTAGATTTCAATGCTAGCATTTTGATGGGGTTTAAGGTGACGGATTTGTCAATCTAGGACCTTCGACTTGTCATGGTGGGAAGTAATAATGATTGAATGCAAAAATTCCATAACTGTGTGGGACCTCATAGTAACCCTTATGGGGGGTCACTAGCGCCTCCTAACTCTTGAGTTAATGGAGAAAGAGAGCCAAAAACTTGGGGTGGAATTTGCGAGTTTTTTACCGTTCTCTTTGTTGATGAATTGGGCTTGATGAAGAAATTATGAAGAAACGGATCTTGAAGGGGAAACCAAAAACTATACTTCCTGTCGTGGAGATAACACGAACACAGTTGGCATGGCAAGTACATGACCCAAATTTATTATGAGAAACTCATACACGTTATGAGCCGTCATTTTCATAAAAGATACTTTCTAATCACATTGAAATATTTTTATAATTAGACAAAATGCTTATGATCATACAATGGGAATCGCTAACCCACTAAAATCAATCAGGTCGAACTAGATGGATTTATTTTTGGGTTTTTAGTGGTATTAACTCATATTTTTCATGATACCCATTTGAAAGAGATAATTAAATGTACGGAGATAATATGATGTCCATTTGATGAGTACGGTGTTTAATTTGGTTCTGTTTGGATTATGACCAAACTTTATCTATCAGAAGATATATACAACCAAACAAAAGTAAAGCAAAACAGCCGCAACATATTTTTTCTTATATGGACTTGTTCGCAGTTTAGGTCTTCCTCAAGCTCATACCGAATAAGAAACTGAATATTCATTTGTATGCAATTGACAGAAAATCTTGGAAAACATCATCATATCACCATGATAATGCGCATAATGACATAGATTTATCTTTGCTAAAAGAAAGTCGAAAAAAAAAGTAGTCATGTGGATAGTGTTTTCCAACTTGTATTTATGGTTCAATATCATCTCTTGATTTTTTTATATTCAATTTAATTCCTCAACTTTTGAAAATCTGCTCAAAGTCCTTCCGTAAAAAAGTTAAGAGATTAGCTAACGTGAATGTTAGCACTATTAACTTGCTGTCAAATTTACATAATGGTCCATTCATATCATCAGCACTATTAACTTGCTGTCAAATTTACATAATGGTCCATTCATATCATCAGCACTATTAACTTGCTGTCAAATTTACATAATGGTCCATTCATATCATCAATCTCTCTTTGTTTAGGGGCTTACTGTTTAACAACCAATTTTGCTCGTTATTGATTTAGACGGAATGTTTTTTGGGCTCGTACCACAATGGTTTTGACCACGGGACAAGTGGATTGAAAAGATTCTGATCGAGCACACCTTGTCGATTGAAGTTTTCTTCATCGTGTGTTGTTTTTCCAACTTTTGGGTGAGTGCGGATGTGATGTCCAAACGCTATATCATGAGTTGCATAGGCAGGCCAATCGTGATGATTACAATTTCTGGAAGTTCAAATCATCACATTACAAGCATTAAGATTGAGACATTCTGTATAATTGGCAGAAAAATTCTGTAAGATTTATGACCAAGAAGAAAAGGTCTTACATGGCAAGTGTTTAAAATGCTGGAAAATTAAAATAAACCGGGAAGTACATGTCCTTTAATGTGTTGCTTAATAAGTAGATATTCATATTTTTCTTTCCTTTTTCTTCACAAAAGGGATAGAAAATTTATATTAGTGTAGTTTTTACGGAGCTTTCAAAAACTACTTCAAGTTTAAATTGGATCTCAAGCAAGTTAACCAGATCTTTAGGAACTGGAAGTATAAGAGCATCGTCCTTTTTGGACATTGCAAATGGGGACCGTCTATAAGATCCACTCCATGTCCTAATATGACACGTATAAGATCCACTCCATGTCCTAATATGTCACGTAATGAAAGGTGGGCACTAACATAGTACAACAATCGAACAAACAGAAAAATATCGTAAAATACAAAATTACAATCATGGTAATAAAAAAATTACCTAGATTACGATTTCTTTTAATCTTCACTAATGATCATAAAAGAAGATAAATGAACTTAGCTTCTACTATAAGAATTGATACAATAATCCCATTAATCCACAATAATGTTTTGCATATGAAAGAATATGGACTGATGGAAAGCTAGAAGAAAGAAGAGAGGGAGGAAATTGCGTATATTGCTTTCTCATGTATAAACCGAAAGAGTACATATCTATTTATAGTACACAGAACAAAACTAAACTTGGAAAAGAATATACAAAAAGAAGAAAGAATAATTTTCCCTGATGTACAATATCCCAATAAATCAAATAAGGACAATCAAATCAATCTATGACTTGGATGAAATCTTCACCATATCAATTAAGGAACAAAGGTATCTCCAACACTCCCCCTCAAGCTGGTGGCTTGTATACATCAAGAACGCCTAGCTTGCTTAGTAGATACCTGTGTTGCCTCTGACATAAAGGCTTGGTGAAGATATCAGCAGGTTGTTCTGTTGTTCTTATTCCCATTGTCTTGATCACTCCATCCTGGATTTTATCTCTGATGAAATGACAATCAACTTCTATATGCTTTGTTCTTTCATGAAAAACTGGATTCATTGCCAGTTTAAGTGCAGCATCGTTGTCACAAAACAGAGTTGTTGGTTCCTTCACCCATATACCAAGATCACGAAGTAACCCTCTTAGCCAGACAACTTCGCAGCTAGTCTTTGCCATTGCTCGATATTCTGCCTGAGCGGATGATAATGAAACAGTCGATTGTTTCTTTGTCTTCCATGAGAGTAGTGAGTTTCCTAATTTGACGCAGAAACCCGTCACTGATTTTCTGCTCATGGGGCAAGTAGCATAATCTGTATCACAATATGCCGTCATTTCCATGTTGTTTTCCCGCGACAGTAAAATGCCCAATCCAGGACACCCTTTTAGGTACTTCACTACTTTTAATGCAGCATTCATATGAGACTGTTTCGGATCATGCATGAATTGACTAAGAATTTGTACGGCATAGCATACATCAGGTCTGGTCATGGTGAGGTAGATGAGCTTTCCAACAAGTCTCTGGTATGCTGATGGATCCTTGAGTAATGGGTCCTCGTTCAACGGTGACAACTCTTTATCATATTCGGCAGTTGTCAACTTGGCATTCTGCTCAATTGGAATGACAGTTGGTTTGGAACCAGATAGTCCTGCTTCTGATATAATTTCTAAGACAAATTTGCGCTGACTGAGACAAATTCCTTTATCAGATCGCGCAATTTCAATCCCGAGAAAATATTTGGGAGGTCCCAAATCTTTAATGTGAAAAGTAGAGCACAGGTACTTCTTAAATTCCGTGATTGCAGATTCATCATTCCCCATAATCAATATATCATCAACATATATTAGCAAGTAGATTGATGATGTACCTCGATTCCATGTGAATAAAGCATAATCGTGCCTTGACTGTTGAAACTTTGCAGCTGTGAGTGCATTTGTAAATTTTGCATACCACTGACGAGATGCTTGTTTGAGTCCATATAAGGATTTGCGGAGACGACATACTCGATTCTCCCCCTGTCTCTGTAATCCTGGTGGAAGATCCATATAAATTTCTTCTTCTAGATCCCCATGAAGGAAAGCATTATGAACATCCATTTGATGCAGAGGCCAATCACGAAGAGCAGCGATAGAAAGAAAAGAACGAACAGTGACTTCCTTGGCTACTGGGGAAAATGTCTCCTGATAATCGAAACCTTCTCTCTGTGTGAATCCCTTGGCCACTAGCCTAGCCTTATATCGTTCAACTGAACCATCTGCCTTGTATTTTATTTTGTACACCCATTTACACCCAATGGGTCGCCGGTGGGGTGGTAAGCTGACAAAATCCCAAGTCTTACTCTCCATGAGTGCTCGTATTTCATCTGCCATGGCCTTTTGCCAACGAGGATCTTGAACAGCCTCGTTGTATGAGGATGGTTCATGTTCCTCAGATATTCTACTAATGCAGCATCGATGTTCTGGTGATAAACGAGCAAAGCTAATATAAGAGGAGATAGGATAGCGTGTACCAGATGAATTTGAGGCAGAACAAATATAGTCCTTTGTCCATGTAGGTGGTCGCGTGGTGCGGCTTGAACGACGAGGCGCTGCAGCGTCAGGCTGATTAGGTGGCCGATGAGAATCATTATGTAGAGGACTTGATGAATAAGCTGTAGAATCTTCTGATAAAGTTGACATTGCACCATTCGTTTCTAATGATGCAGGAGGCACCATATGGGGAACCATAATAAGCTGCGAGGGTGATAAATCTTCCTCATCTAAAAAAGGATGTAGAGTGCCAGTGTCTTCCGGTCTTCTTTCCGAAGGTTTTTCCTCTTTGAAAGGGAAAATGTCTTCATGAAAAATAACATCCCTACTAACAAAAAATCTTCCGGTTGATGGATCAAGAACCAAATATCCTTTCTGAAGAGTAGGGTATCCCATAAATATGCACTTAATGGCACGGGGACCCAATTTGTCCCGAGGGCCCACAGTAGATACATAACATAAGCATCCAAAGACACGTAGGTGACGGATATCCGGTTTTTTGCCAAAGAGCAATTCAAAAGGGGTTTGTCCATTTAGGATCCGAGATGGCATTCGATTGATTAAGTAAGTTGCTGTGACCACACAGTCTCCCCAGAACGTTTCAGGAATGGAAGCTTGATATTTGAGGGCACGAGCCACCTCTAAAAGATGACGATGTTTTCTCTCGACTATCCCATTTTGCTGAGGTGTGTAGACACAGGAACTTTCATGAAGAATGCCATTCAAGATGAAAAGAGATGAACATTCATGATTAAAAAACTCACGGGCATTGTCAGTACGAATTCGTTGGACGGTTCTGTGAAACTGATTCTTGATCAAAGCAAGAAAATGTTTAAGGTTGGGAAGAACTTGGGTTTTGGATTGCATAAGGAAAACCCATGTTGCACGTGTATAGTCGTCCACAATGGTAAGGAAGAATCGAGACCCATCACGATGTGGTGTGTGATATGGCCCCCAAATGTCCATATGTAACAAATCAAAGGCATTATTAGCACGTGATGTGCTTTGAGTGAATGGTAATCGCGATTGTTTTGCTAGTGGACAAATGGAGCATTTGGGGTGAGGAAAAGAAGCACTGTGACCAAGACGTTGATGAAATAAAGAAACATTTTTATTAGCATTGGCATTACACAATGTGCCTTTATTCAAGGAAAGATGCGAAAAATCAGAATTTTTGGGTAATGTGACCCAAAAATAAAGTCCATCATGATTTTTACCCAAGCCCATCAGTTTCCCAGTCGAAAGGGCCTGAAAAAAACAGACATCCGAATCAAAGAAAATTCGACAGGAGTTGTCCTTACAAAGTTTGGAAACTGAGATAAGATTGAATTGAAACTCGGGAATGAGGAGAACATTTTTCAGTGTAATGAATGGATTAAGATGGACGTTTCCAATTTTAGTGACAGAAGTGTCACTTCCATTTGGAAGACGAACTGAAGTATTATGAGAGGATTTGTGGATATGGGAAAGAAAACGTTCATCACAGACTATATGGTCACTAGCACCTGAATCAATAATCCATACTTCAGACGAAATAGAGCTCATTAAGCAATAGGATATACCTGCATAACTGGACATTTTGTCTTGAGTGCCTAGCTGGCTTAGAGCTTTCATAATTTGTTGGAACTGATCGTGATTGATAGGTTGATTAACCTTGGCATTTGCTGCAACCGAAAAATCTCGATCTTTCCTTTCTTTGTCTCCTGGCTTCCCATGTAATTTCCAACAATTTTCTTTTGTATGATAAGGACGTTTGCAGAAATCGCAAAATTTACCTTTTCCTTTGTTGGAGTTTTGGCCATTGGATCTAGAGGACGTGGCCTCTCGGCCGTTAGATGCTTTCCACGCAGGTGCTGACGTGGCATGATATGCGCCGTCTGATTTGGGCGCAGCCAGGATAAAAGATGGGCCGTCTGATCGCGTTGTGTGCCCTGGACCGTCCGATCCCGTGATCAAATCATGGCCGCTCATATGTATTGTCCCGCGGGAACGCCCTGGACCGTCTGATCTTGGGGACACGATTAAATCGTGTCCATTTATTCTGAATGAAGAGTCTTCTTCTTCATTTGGCAACCCTAGCGCCGTGTTTGAGCGAGGAAGACCTCCACGGCCTGTTTTCCACGCGGCACGCCGTTGCTCCGGCGTCGCCTTTGACGCAAGAACAACATGGTCGTCGGCCTTCAGGTACTCCGTGGACGCCAAACGTTGGGATTCTTCTTGCACGGCGAGTTGATAAATTCGTCCGAGTGAGGGTACCGGCTCCATGGCGAGTATTTGACTCCGAAAAGGTAAATAACTCTCGTTTAGTATGAGTAAGAATCTGGTTACCTTCTCCCATTCCTTGATTGCTCGGTATTGACTTAGTGTAGCCTCTGGTCCTTCAAGTTTTTCTTCTGCCATTTCGAGTTCATTCCAGAGTGCCGACAATCGATTGAAGATGGCGGTGACCGAGAGGTTGCCCTGTTTTAGCTCCGATAGGGCTTGGGTTATCCCAAAAATTTTTGCCCTATCGAGCTTGCCGTACATTTCTTTTATATTTTCCCAAATTTTCTTCGCGTCCTCAGTCGGGGGTAGTCCGGCGGCGACCTCCGAGGTGAGGCAGTTGCCGATCCATGTCCGCACGAGTTGGTTGCACTTCCTCCAGTGTCGTGCAAGCCGCTCGTCGGACGGAATCAGTATTGTTCCGTCAATAAATCCATCCTTATCTTTTGTGATTAGGGCACGCCGGAGTTCTCGGGACCAAACAGAATAATTTTCTGGTCCCGAGAGTTGTTGCGCAATGAGGCGCAGTTCTGGGCCGTCGGCGGCTGAGGTGTATAGGGGATCGCCTGGTTCCGGCCGACCGCCGGCGACACCTGCAAAAGGAAAGAAACCGGGGCTATAGACTGAAGCCGGGTTTGCCCTAAAACCCGACGGACCCGATCCGATTTGGTTCGGGAAATGCCAACCCGGTTCATGGACCGGGTTGGGCTCAATAGTTGGATGTGGGCCTCCTTCTGGCCCACTATTTTCCACAGAACTCGTCTGAACTGGTCTTGGTGAAGTCGTCGAACCATGAACGATCTGGGTCTGGACGGATTGGCCCTGAATCGGCTGAATTTGGACAGGAACCCATTGGACGTATGTCCCCGGAGGAAATTGCCCTGTTTGGGGTTGAACCAGATCTGGTCGTGCATTCTGCCCTTCCTCCATTTGGTTTTCTTCGGTGATATGGGATGTATCTAGACGTGGATCCGAAGGAGGGTCATTTGAGGAGTTTTCAGAATCGTTTGATGAACCAGACTTCGAATTCTGATTCCTGGGCATTTTTTCTTTTGCAGGCAAAAGAGCAATTTGCGGAAGCTTATTTCAAGAGCTTTGATACCATGAAAGAATATGGACTGATGGAAAGCTAGAAGAAAGAAGAGAGGGAGGAAATTGCGTATATTGCTTTCTCATGTATAAACCGAAAGAGTACATATCTATTTATAGTACACAGAACAAAACTAAACTTGGAAAAGAATATACAAAAAGAAGAAAGAATAATTTTCCCTGATGTACAATATCCCAATAAATCAAATAAGGACAATCAAATCAATCTATGACTTGGATGAAATCTTCACCATATCAATTAAGGAACAAAGGTATCTCCAACAGCATAGCTTGTGAATTTTTCGATCCTCATGGCTCATACATGTTTGACACCTTTACCTGCAACAAGGGAAGGAACAAAAAGGAAAAAAATCACTTATTACAATAAAAGAGAATGAACAAGAAATAGAAGAACCTAGGGAAACAACAAGAAAATCAATAGAAACTCGATTAGCATTCTCTCGAGTTGCAAATTACTGAAATACATCACACAACATCTTTTCACACTTCCATGTTGAGGTTGATAAAAGTGATGAACTCTAATCGGATCAGTGATTTACCAGAAAATTAGCAAAGCAAAAAATGCTGTCAAAAGAAATTTTCTGGTAGATCACTGCCCGAATAGAGCTACATCTCTAATCACTTTGTTTGAATAATACTTTTCTTTTACTTTTGTGAATGATCAATTTGATGGGAATCACCCATATTTATAGCCTGTAAATCACTCATTACCTGAATAAGAATAGTGTCGCCGACATATGCGCTTACATAATCATGTTGGACCATATGTCAACTTAATCATGACTTTGGATTAGTTGCCCATAATGCCATGTCCAATAGTTGGTGAATTTTAATTCATGTCGATCCTCCTAATTAAATGCTTTCTAATTGAAGTGTGATGTATACAAGTAATGATTGATTCAATTCAATAGTAGGTTCACATTTTGTTAGCCACGAGGAGTAAATGTGAAGAAACTCGCTCCATTCCATGGTTTTGATCTACTCCGGCAATCACAACAGATGAGCGAGTCCATTGTTCTCAATTCCAAAATGCAAGCAAGACCAATAAGAAAGCTTACTTCACTTGGTTGAATGTCGATTGAGGACCAGTGGACAACCTAATTTCCTCGCTTGGCCAGTGATTGAGGACCATAACCTCCACTTTGATAAATTGGCATAATTGTTAGTGTTAATTTAATGATTTTAAAAATATTTCCTTTCTATTTCTACTAATACAATTTTATTCTTTATACTAATTCTAAAGAGATTATTACGACTTGATAAGTTTATCCTACCCAACAAAATAAGCATACAGGGATACTATCATTCTATAAAAAAGTTTCCCTTTGATCTAGTCGACTCCAAATTTTATTGGACAAGTATGATTTTCCATGGTTTTGTTTGGATTATACTTATCGCCAAACCTTGTCATTTCGAAAAAAATATCAGTCAAATAAAATTAAAGCAATAAGATCACAACCCATATCATGGGCAGTTTTGATTTGTTCTCAATTATCCTTGTTGACCTATGCGCTTACAATTCATCAAGTTGAAACTTATGTCATCTTATTAATGACTCATAAAGAGTTGGATTAGTTGCCAATCATGCATGTCAAACATTACGTTGAGTTTTAATTCATGTCGATCCTCCTAAGTAAATGCCTTTTAAAATCAGTGAATGTGTGAGTAATTATTGACTTAGTTAATATTATGTCCGTATTTGATTAGCCAAGAGTGATATAAGTGTGAAGAAAGTCACTCCGTTCTAAATGTGACGCATAATAGGTATGAAAAGGGCCATGATCTTGATCTATTATCATTGATTTTATTCTTCTCAACTCTAAAATTGCTATAAGACTAATGTCAAGATAATGTGTCAATTTTGCCACATCTTGGTAATTTTTTCTCCCACGGGTGTTTTCTTGGAGGAGATAAACAGATTTTCCCCTTATTCCCTCTTTTCTATTCTTGTAACATTCAGTACATCGTTATCAAAGTACAAAAATAATATTTGCTAACCATAAGCAAATTATACACTTTTTAAACACTAGCAAAAGGGCGCACACATATGCGATAAAAATGGGAAGAAAAAAACTAATATGATTTGCTTGTTTAGGGGAATAAACAAAATTCTAGATATACCTGAGATTTATGGAGTACGATGGGACTTGTGTTGGCCCTTTCAAATTGCATTTTTCCCATTGTTGAGTAGTAAACCTATCAAAATGAGTCATAAATTCATTTCTTAACCCATATAATAGTATTGGGTCATAAATGGATATAAGTCTAATATAAGTGTGTGGTCATAAATGAATCGTAAATGGGTCATAAATGAGTTTACTAGTAATTTAAACTCATCTCTCTCGCCCTTACTCAATTTTGCGCTCACTCACTCCGTACTCTTATTTCAGTTTGAGTATGAATTTTCCTAGATTTAGTTAAATATGGAAATGTTTAGAATTATGGATATGATTGGGTATGAGTTGGGTATGAATCGGGTCAGGTATAGGTATGGGTCAAGAAAATTGCATTACGCATAAATGGATTATAAATAGGTTAATAGATTAATTTTGGTCGGACCATTTATGACCCGACCTACCCATTTAACAGGTCTATTGAGTAGTTAGCCATTTTGAACAAAATTTTGAGGTTAAAAGATTATTTAAAGTTGCTTTGCAATGTATAGAGATAATAAAATAAATTATTGTAAGCTCTCTTGGGAAAATAAAATTTTAGGTGATGCACTCATAATCGATAAAAGGAAAAATGACAAATAAAGTCCATTTGAAATAAGGTTGAATTTCCATTGGCCCTATGATAAAGGTATAACCTATCGTTCTTGAGAACGTGAGTACGTTTAATGCTAGCATCTTAAAGGGGTTTATGGTGACGGACTCGGCAATCTCAGACCTTTAACTTGTCGGCGATGGAAAGTAATTAAAGCTTGATTTGAACATATCGTGATCGTGTGGAACCTCATAGTAATGCCTATAGGGGGTCGCTAGCACCTCCCAACTCTTGAATTAATGGATGAGAGAGAGAACTTGTGGAGGGATATGTGAGTTTTTATCCGTTCTCTCTTATGATGAATTGGGATTGAAGATGAAATTATGGAGAAACCAACCTTAAGATGAAACCAAAAACGGATAAGGACACTAGGAGTGTCGTAACTTTCGTACGGTGCTCACTTGAGTGCCGTAACCTTTTTTTTGCTCACTTAAATGTTACATTCGACAAAAAGTGATCACTTGAGTACCATCGGCCATTTGGCAGCTAGAAAATCTTTCGTGGACGCCATTTGTCCTACATGGCTTCACCGAAGCTAACGTGGACAATATTTTAATAATTTTTTTAATTTTTAATTTTTAAAATTTTTCCTTTTATTTTGCAAATTTGTTTTCAATACCGGCAAGGGTCACCGCGCGACCACCACCGGCCGTGAAGGCCTCGCCTAGATTGGGCGAGGGCCGCCTTGCCCTCTGTCGCGGCCCTAGGTGAGGCTGTTATGACCTCGCCGGCGGTAAGCGAGGCCGTGAAGGCCGTCACCGGATCTGGACGATCGCGAGCGAGGCGGCCTTGCCAAATCTAGGGAGAGCCTTCACCGCCTCGCTCACGGCCATGAAGTCCATAGGCGAGGCCGTCGCGGCCTCGCCAGCAGCAAGCGAGGCCAAGAAAGCCGTTGCCAGATCTAGGCGGCCAAGATCTGACGATGGCCTTTGCAACCACAAGCGAGGCGGCAAAGGCTCTTGCCAGATATGGCGAGGTTGCCTCACTCGCGGCCACCCAATCTAGCAATGACCTTCGTGGCCAAGGGTAAAGCGATTGTTGCTCAATCTGGGCGAGGCCTTTGTCGCCGGCAAGGGTCGCCGGTGACCCTCGTCGGCATTGAAAAAAAAAAGGAAAAGAAAACTCAAAAAAATTCAAAATATTCAAAAAAATAAAATAAAATAAATTCACGTCAGATGGAAAATTAATAAAAAAAATCCATATAGGATGGTTTGTAGGAAATGACACTTAAATGATCTATTTTCGCCGAAAGTGGTACTCAAGTGATCTTTTTTTGTCAGAAGTGACTTAAATGAGTGAAAAAAAAAAAGTTACGGCATTCATTTGAGTACCGTACAAAAGTTATGACACTCGTAGTATCTTCATCTCAACCAAAAATAATACTTCAGGTCTCATGGATATCACTAATAGTTGACATGGCAGGTACACTACCCAAGTTAATGAAGAGAAGCTCATACGCGATATAAGACGCCATTTTCATAAAAGACACTTTATAATTACGTTTAACATTTTTATAATCAGACAAAATCATTCGTACAATCTCCATAAGTATGATCATACGATGGGAGTCGCAAACCAGCTGAAATCAATCAAGGCCAACCAGATGGATTCAGTAGTTTTGGGGATCCACTTCATAATTTGTCCAGGCCCACGTTCAGAAGATTTGGATCCGAGCCCATCGGCCCAAATCATCTGCACAAACCTCGGAAAAACCTCAAATGACCGCGGAACGCCACACTGAAGCAGCGTAACAGCTAGCACGCACGGTCTGGAACTGAAGCTCGCTACAATGTCGAAGATCGAGACCTTCGACGACTTCGTGAAAGTTCACGGCCTGCTGCTGACAGCTTCCGGGTTGCCACGGCCGCTGCACGAGCAGCTTTTCAAGAAGCTGTCGGCCGACACCTTCGACGGCGGCGCGTGCTTCCAAATCGAGCCGTGCGAGGATGGGCGTCAGAGGAGGCTCGTCCTCACTTCGGGCTTCGTGGGGAAAGAGTCCGACGTCTTCCTTGTCGACCATGCTTGGACTTTCCGGCTCTCCGATGCGTACAAGCAGGTTCTTGATTTTCTGTTTCGACCCACGTTCTGTTTACTTTTCTGTAATGGTGGAAATGGGCATCGAATTTTTTAAGTGTATGTAATGGCAAAGCTAGTGTTTTGACTGTTGAATTATGACTGGAGAATATAAGTTGAGTGTCGTGAAAGGTTAATAAGATTTCTGAAAATTGGAGTTGGTATGATTTCGCGACATTCCTTTGTATATAGTAATAGTGTTGGTGTACAATAGAGAATTATTTCCTAGGGTGATATGTTCCTTTTGCCTATAATGTGCAGAATAAGTTAATACATCATCTTTTTTTGAATAGTAAAATTGTAAATCCCACTGGGTTTTCTTACTCTAAAACTTTGATGTTGCATTTATTACAGCTTCAGGAAGTTCCGGGGTTGGCTCAGAGGATGGCTGTTTTAATGTGTGTCGATGGCGATCTGAATGTAGATGAAGAAGCTGAACGGAGAACTTTAATAGAGGACACTGGCAGCATGTGCATTGAGGATATACTGGAACATGAACTGTGTAAAGCAAAAGAGAACAAGGACACCGTCAGATGGTTGGAGCTTGATGAGCTCGATATTGATGATGACATGCTCTTATCTCTTGATTTATCTGCTAAATTTCCGGTTGGTGTTAAGTACCTTCATCCTGAATTAAATTGTACTAGTGTAGTTGGAACCTTTGAGAATTACTAGTTCATGCATGATTATTATGTTGTACAATCTCATCTTCCATAACTATGGTTGAAAAACTCTTATCATTTGTTATTTATAGACTAAAAATTAACATTACCGAGTTTCGTGGACTATATGCACAAGCAATCATCATTTCCTTATAACGTACTTGCTCTGGAGATTATCTCCAGCACCATCTTTGAGCTTTATGTGATGTGATGAATTTATGGTTTACATGCTCATTTTTTCTTGCGTTAGGATTTACTTGCTCTTAGCCTGTGTGGAAACAGGCTTGAGAGTGCAGATATCATTTTTCAGGAAGTTACCAAATTCAAGCATCTTAAAGCTCTGTGGCTTAACAATAATCCAGTTGTAGAAAAATGGTATGTGCATTTGCGCCCAATTAACTTAGAGCAGGCTTTTAGAGGAGGGAAAGTTGAATGGTTTTACCTTCAGTGATGGCTGTCTGGCAGATAAAATTCTTCAGGCTTGTCCCAGGCTTGAAATCCTTAATTCATCTTTTACCCGTAATTTTGGAGAATGGGCATTGGGGTTTTGTGGAGAAGTCCATGGGAAGGATAACCCAGGCCAGCACTGTGGAAGTGACCATAAGTTGCATGAAGTGACATCTCTCGATATTTCTAGCAGAGGCATTCACAATCTTGTTAATAAGGTCCATGCCTCAATTAGCTTACTGTTCTTGGTGACTTATTCGTGTTATTATTTTTCATACATTTTACCCTTTCTGCAGGCATTTTCACCTGCTATGATGCCATCTCTTTCGTATCTGAACCTTCGGGGAAATTCACTCAGAGAGAATTCAGCTAGTGAATTGTTGGAAGTCTTAAAGCAGTTTCCTTCCTTAAATGCTCTTGAGGTGATTATTTTGCTTTTGTTGATTAACCCTTCTCAGAACTTACCACAAGGGAACTAGCTGAATGGAGTTTGAAAGTTTTAATATTTCAATAGAGGTTAATTATTTATGTAGGTGGATATTCCTGGACCTTTCGGTGAAAGCGCAATAGTGACTCTGGAATCACTCCCGAAGCTTTCATTCTTTAATGGTGTTTCTGCAACCAAAATATTAGAAGCTGGGAAGCATGTGATTGACTCTATCCTTGAACCACGTCTTCCGGAATGGAAACCAAAAGAGCCCCTCACGGATCGGGTTGTCAATGCAATGTGGCAATATTTAATGACTTATAGACTTGCAGATGAGGAAAAGATCGATGAGACTCCTGCATGGTATGTGTGTTTTTTTTGCTGACCCACTCTTTACATGAACATTGAACTAGCTTACATATATAAAGTCAAGGTCCTCCTATGCCTAGAATGTCACAATGAGACATGTCCATATGTCTTTCCTGTTTATCTTTGTAATGTTCACGCGTTCAGTATACTTTTAATTGATTATCGACTTGAAATGTCATGCCGTTCGTTTAATACTGCGTGAAGACATTTGACCATCTGAAACGGCATATCTGTTTCAGCTTTGTTTTTATTCGTTGAACTCTCTAAGAACTTTGTGCAGATATCAATAGCTGACAGGACCAACCATATTATTCTGTGAACCCCATTATTATTCTATGTATTGCCAATTGCTATTCTATGAGTATGGAATAGCATGTGGATCTGCCTATGGAGGGCTTCATCAAGGATATCTTTTGTTGTAATATAATGACAGTGCTATCTCTCTGATGGCATAGGTATGTGATGGATGAATTGGGCTCTGCTTTAAGGCACAGTGATGAGCCAAATTTCATGGTGGCCCCATTTCTCTACATGCCTGAGGGAAACCTAGCATCAGCTGTGAGGTCAGCTACACATATATCGTCTTCAACTTTGCCTTTTTTGGCATCATTCTGCTGGACAACCTTGTCTTCTATACATGAATGCAATGTTTGATTCCTTTTTTGGGCCAATGAATGTCGTGATTGAATTATTGTCACATTCTGTCCATAATTTCACAAGTTACGGAACTTGTGTTTTTTTCCTCTAGCTAAACAAACTCGTGTTTTTTGTCATCAATCATTGTTCCAGGTTCATCCAACCTTTATATTGTCAGTTTAGATGTCCCTTTTTTTACATAATGAAACAGTGGCAGAGTCATCTTTATAATGGGTCTGCTCTATTTTTTCCAGCTATTCTCTCTTATGGCCAATCCAGAATGTTCAGCAAGGTGATGAGTGCACCCGTGATTATCTTTATGGGATTGGAGAGGACAAACAGCGATCTGCCAGACTTACTGCTTGGTTTCATACACCTGAAAATTACTTTATTAAAGTACAAGCATGTTATTTATTGAGTTACAATTTTAAATAGCTGCTTGTAGATTTATCATTAATGCTTGTTTGTTCATCCAGGAATATGAGAAACACTGTAAGGAATTGGAATCCAGAAGTTTTACTCCCCCATCTGTAATGTCTTCGGTGACTAAAAGCCTGATTGAAGGCAACAGAGGTCCTTTACATGTGTACACTGACATACCTCAAGTTGAAGAATTTCTTAAACGGCCTGAGTTCATCCTCAGTATGTACTGGATTCAAACTGCTTTTAAAACTTGCCCCCATCATTCTTCCTTGCTGTCTTTTAGTTTGACTTGTGTTGTAGTGACTATTATTGTTTGAGGAGCTGTCATTTCTCACTAATTGCTCACATTAACTCAATATGTCTGGTTGAATTAGTGGAGGTTGGTGACACTTATCTAACGAGATGGCAGGACAATTTTGTTTCCTGATTATTTGATGCAGGCTTCATGTTGCTAATATTCCCCATGATTGTGGTCTCTGAGTTTTCATTTTCTTGAAATGCATCTGATTGCTTAGTGATTAGTTAACTCATTTTCGATCTGAGTTACAAGTAGCAGCATTTGCTGATTCTTTTTTCATCATTATGTCTCATTATTTTTTATATTTTCTTTGATTCGCAGCCTCTGACCCAAAGGAAGCACATATCATCTGGACGAGTATGCAGATCGATGAAGATACAAAGAAAGCCACTGGAATAACAGATGACCAAATTATTAATCAGTTCCCTTATGAGGCTTGTGTTGTGATGAAACATCATTTGGCTGAGACAGTTCAAAAGGTCAGAAAGATTCAGGTTTTTCCTGTTTGCATCAGCTATGTTTCTAGAATATTATTCATTTTCTCCATCATCCTGCAATTTATGGGCTTTTCCTGAAGCTGAAAATTAGTTGGTGTTACCAAAATTTAACTCTGATATTTATTTTCCCTTCTACATTCGTCAGGCATATGGATCTCCTGACTGGATACAGTCAACTTATAACTTGGAGGTGCAGTTGGCTCAACTTATTGGTGACTATTACATACGTAAAAGGGATGGGCTTAACAATCTGTGGATTTTAAAGCCTTGGAACATGGCACGGACTATTGACACTACGGTCACTGATAACATATCAGCCATAATCCGTCTCATGGAGACTGGTCCGAAAATATGTCAGAAGTACATCGAGCATCCTGCTTTGTTCCAAGAGAAAAAGTTTGATCTTCGCTATATAGTGCTTGTCCGCAGTATGAACCCCTTGGAGATATTCCTTTCTGATGTATTCTGGGTAAGGTTGCATTTCCTGGTCTATTAATAGGATTTACATCAATCAAACTTTCTTAATCCAAGGCTTGTCTCAACTAGATACTCACTGCATCGAACAGTCCTCACTATTTGCTCTGAAATTGTCTCAAATTTTAGGTAAGGTTGGCAAACAACCCATACTCTTTGGAGAAGAACAGCTTTTTTGAGTACGAAACTCACTTTACAGTAATGGTGCGTCTCCTGCAGCATCTTATTCTATATGATTTTCCTAGTTTTTTGGCAGTGGTGTGCTGTTGTGCACGCTTAGAAAGTTCAACCCAGGATTTAGATGAAATGCTTGATTTTATGCGATTTTCTTTCATGAAAAAGGAGTTATCGATGGTTTTATTGGTAGGGAGTCAATATGAATTAGGGATATAGAGTTAGAAAGAATCAGTGATTCTCTAATTGTTTCTATATTTTTCAGAATTATCGCGGAAGAATCAATCACAAAAACACGCCTGATTTTGTAAGGGAGTTCGAAGTGGAACATAAAGGTAGTCAAGTCTCAGCTTTCATTGCCTGAGAAGAAAGTTCCTCTCTTGTGCTCAACTTTAACTGGATTCTCTTAATTGCAGTTAAGTGGCTTGACATGCACGAGAGGGTAAAAAAGATGATCAGGTCAGTATTTGAGGCGGCTGCATTTGTGCATCCTGAGATGCATAGTCCAATGTCTAGGGCCATATATGGAGTGGATGTCATGCTTGATAGCTCTTTCAAACCCAAGTTGTTAGAGGTATGCAACTAAATTGAGTCCTTCTTTTGTAAATATCTCAGACCTGCTTTTTCTTTCTTCTTTTTATCTGGTTGCCCGGCAGTTGGCAGTGAATTATGAAATCCGCTACAGATGAGAGGAGGGACAATACAATTTATGTTCACTCATGACGATACAAAGTCCTCATTATCACTAATCTTCTGTGATACACATGCTATGTAGGTGACCTACTGTCCTGACTGTACAAGAGCTTGCAAGTATGATATGGTATCTGTCTTTAAAGGTGAAGAATTGAGAGGTTCCAACTTCTTCAATGATGTCTTTGGTTGTCTTTTTTTAAATGAAACCGCTCACGTTAGTCCATTGTAATGGTTTTGGCAGAGATGAACGTTCTTTTCTATTGTATGGTAGAATCATACAAGGTTTTTGGTGAATTTTCTTTTCTTCAATTGATATTATTTTGGTCTGTCATGTGGTAAAATTAAGGGACGAAAAAACCAGTGTCACATAATTTTATTTCCACAAATATTGCTGTTTTGTTACTTTCCCTGTCGCAATAGCACTTTGTCCTTTTGGCCTTTCCCAAATCATCTGTGAAAAGAGTCGTATGGCAAGAGAGAATTAGAGGGCAATGAAATATTTTCCATAGTTATAAGGATCACGATTTCACTCATTTCATTATTATAAGTATCACCGTTCGAACTTGTTCATACTTGTTAATCGGCATTAGAGCTCTGTTTCACTGATTGGCTAATATGCCCGAATGATGATAAGGTTGATAATATTGGTGAGCCATCGGAAGGCAAAATTAATTTCATTTCTACAGAGCAATGTGGAGAAAAAAGAGCAGAAGGAATTATTTTCTTTAGAGATAAGTGTCACGACCAAATGGAGGAATGCCCAACCGTTCTACTGCCTTAACCCTAGTCTCAACTAAGTAAATCTAACTACAACGTGGTAATGAGTTAAAGAATATAAATAGCAATATGTACTGTAGAAAAAGTGTTGTAGAGTTATGGCTTTCAGTGAAGGACATTCTTTTCCTGGGAAATTTACCTTTGAATCGTTATCTTCTTAATTACTCTAATTTTCTTCAAACGGGACAATGGAGTGCGAGTGAATGTTCGGTGATGATGATAACGCGGGCCCAGCTCGAACTCAAGCGCGGAGAAGTCCATGCCCAACCAGCACACGTATGATGGTTCAGTATAAGATGGCCCTGAGAACCTGATTAGGCCCGAGAACGGCTGCATATATCTAGGAAGACCATGTGAAAATGGACGCGAATCAACAACTTTAATTGTGCTCACTTGAACCCTAATCGATTACCTTCTCTAAGCTTTTTTCTCGAGGAATTAAGCTTCAAAGAGTCGATCATGACCTGAACCCTGAAACATCTTCACCTTTGATGTGCATTCAAAGCATTTAGTCGCCTCTATCCTCTTCAAGGAATTCCAGGGAGTACTAGTATCCTGCCCTTTCTATTACCATTCCCTAAGTAGATCCTGCACTTGCCAGTACAGCAATGCTGAGAGCTGATTTAAGCGCATGGTGGGTACATACGTTTGCACAAGGAAAGTATGGATCGCCATCATTGATAGTGCTGATACAGGGTCATTGAAACGATGAACTCATTACATAAAGAAAGATTTTAAGTTTTAGACCGTCCCAATAACCCTAGCGAGTCTAAAGAAAGAGGCAGATATAACAACGTGGTGACAGCTTGGCTGCATTAGTCAATAGCTTGATTCAACATGAACACTTTACATCCTCTACATGTCCCAACTTCTAACTCCCTGAAGATCAGTGAATGGACAACTGATATGGTGAGTCCTCCCTATCCTCCACATGTCCAAACTCCTAACAAGTGAACAGATATGGTCAGTCCTTTCTATCTCTATTGCTTGAACAATGATTAGGCCTTCAGGGCTGTGGCCGTGACACCGTAATGACACCATAATCAAGATGTTCTAACATCTAGAAGCTATTTGCGCAATGACTAAGCAGATACTGTACAAGTATCATCCTTAATTTGACAGCAAAACTTATCAGGGTCCTTGCTGCTCTTTTGAAGCTGCTGAACTATGTGGCTCGCTGCTTGTTGCTATCTTCTTTTGCTGTTCATCCAAGGCTCGTTCAAGCTTCAAAAGGTCAAATCATCATCTTAGAAGAAACAATTCATCAATGACAGATACAAAAGGTGCAATGCACTACATAATCGCTGATTTATAACCATCAGCATGATGAAGAAAATAAACAAAACAGTACCTTCGCTGCCCGAGTGCTCCACTCTCCTATAATAGCTCGTAGCCTCTCATGTTCTTCAACATACTGTTGTTCAAGAATTTATTGCAGTGAAATGTCATCACAAGCACGAAAGAAAACTACCTAATTGTAGTATAGAAGACAAATGTGTAATGACTTGCAAAGTAAATTCCAGGTGTCATCCACTCCAACAGTTCCTTTCCTAACCAGCCTAGCAAGTATTAAACACTTGAAAGAGGTTATATTTTCTTAGAAGGATCTTCAATTCACAAGGCAAGTCTATAATCTACTTAGTAAAGGCCTCACAGAGCAGAACTTTAACTGTAACTAGTGGGATATGGGCTAAAATGAAGGCGAAACAGTTCCCATGAGATGAGGCAGGTCCATCCCCAGCTCAACCATGTGAGACAGAATAAAGGGAAATCCGTGTTAAAGGAGAACAATTCTCTTTGATTCCTAGAGAGGGGATGTGGAGTTTACTGAATTTCACTAGTAACTTCTTTTTGTGGGGTAACAACTATTACCTTTTTTTTAATCTCACCCTTCTCAAATAAGTCAAAAGATTCATCCTGTTTCCACATTTGTTTCTGATATTAAAACAGAATTGGAGTGATTGCTATAGAGTCCATAAAAGTATAGGTCCATATTTCATACCTGATTGTTAGTTGTGCGAACACGCTGGATCTCAGAGTCTCTCTCAGCTATCAAAGAACGAGCAAGCCTAAGCTCTGATTGCATTTGATCCATCTACATTATGCCAAAAATGTCACTCTAACAGAATACGAGATATAATATGTCAACATTGCCCATCATGATCTTGGATTCGACTGACCAAGGAAGCACAAATAATATCAAGGGGCAAGGATGAAAAAATCAATAAAGCCAGAGTCAGGAAGCGCGGAAGAGGGATATTGTGAAGGTTATGAAGGTGGAGATGCAACCCAAGATAGTGTCTTCAATCATGAAACACCTAGTGAAACTTCATAAAGAGGCCAAGGCATTTGCTAGAATTATCAGAATTTAAACCATTATGATAGTTTGAGAGTACAAATTGATCAATGGCATACATCACTGAGTTAAACTGTGAAATAACTAAGAGTTTGATCAAGAGAATTTTTTACATGTATATAGGGGACGAAAATAGTACAACAGAAAACAAAAATCCGAAGATGTAAGGTATCCCCTAGATGTCTCATCCGTTTATAGGGTCACAGCTTCAAGAAATTGAATACATGAATCTAACTTCCTTGTTTATTACAGTGATACCTCTTTTACAAAATGATTATAGCCATATCATCGCAAACTTAAACTTTTTGTGATAAAGCAATCATGTGGAGAAACCTGTAACAGCTTCCTCCACATGATCATTAATACAAATCACATCAAGACATTAATTTTAGCAATTAAGTTTTCATCTTCCAGGTTTCATTCACTAACTTGAATTTGATTGGGGCTAGCCTTAAGAATAATGCAAATGATGGCAGCAGATTGCACATCTACACCCTGAATTAGGCTGCACTTTCACATTAAAGAAATCATACTCCAATGATAGGACATATTACCTCAGCTGAAAGCGTCCTTAACTCTTGATCACGAGCTGCCAATAGGTGGGCCAGATCAACCTGAAAAGCAATCACTAAAAATCATTATTTCTCATGGCCAACTAACAGTCGTTTGTTTATAGGAATATCAGTGTTCAGTAGATACTCATACAACTTAAACAAACCATCACTCTAATACAGTTGCCTGAAATGCATTCACATCAAGGAACATACATAAAAAATTGTTTTCTTCCTCAGCTACACTGGCTAACTTATCTAAGAAGGGAGGCTGATCATCCGGCTCCATATGAATCACATTGAGATTGGCAGGCTCACCCGCAGAATATGCTATGTAAGAGAGAGTGGTAGAGTATAGAATTGAAATTATTCTTACGGAACAATCTCATCTCTACAAGCACACAGCACACTCAACATTCATATAATCATAATTATCAATTTGTTACTTTCTTTGGACTTTATATTCCACTTGGTAAACCTTCTCAAGAACTTTCGCACTCTGTTTTCAATCATGTAACTGAAGAAGGAGAGCCAAAAGATATTACCTGTGGAGTGCTTCCGTCATTGGATTGCTCATATTTGCTCAAGGATTCTTGCAGTCGAAGAACCTGCAGGACAAACCTACAGTTCGGTTATCTTAATATCTTTAACAACAGTATAGTGACATATCAAGAGAGAATGGCCTGGGGGCCTACCACATTTCTCCACGTCAAATGGTAATTTGTAAATCACCTCACTATTTCATCAGACACACAAAAGTTGAACAAGAAAAGATGTAGTATGAGATAGCCCAGTAGAGTGGAGCATGGGCATTCTGTGTGGGCCCAAGGTCCATGAATTGAATCCGGACAACACTCTCTTTTAGCATTACTTTTCTTTTTTTGCTTTCCTCTTTCTTACTGTTTTTTTTCTTTTGATTCAAATAATGACATTTTTTTTTCTATACTGCTCTGAGTGAGGATAAAGTCTATCTTTTCCATCATTTTGCTTTTTCCTTTGTTTTCATCTGTTTATTTTTTTCAAAGTTAATTGCAGACATTTACTTTGTTCTATTTTTCCAGCCTATCATTGAATATATCATTTTACTTTGTTATTTTGCCTAATTAATCTACCCATGTGTGCTTTATGATTTTCATTTTATAATTGTTAACATTTTCAACGGTTAATTCCTTCGAAATTTTGTGATACCTATTCAAGTTTGAATAACTCTGTATCTGCTATATCTTATCAAGAAAAGGCATTGCTTGGATGTTATTGATGAGTGCTTTTTTTATTCTACATTTTTTCATTATTTATCTTTCTTGATATTTCTTTGATTTTTAAATTTTTCCAATTTCCTTGGTCGTTTCCATCTTACTACCTATGGATAGATGAACCAAAAGAATGCCATTTATTATCGTCTTTCAAGAAAAAAATTATTTATCATCTTTCCTGTCAAAATTTAAAGAAAACTATTTTAAATTTAGAAAAAGGATTTTTATTAAGTCCACAGCCGATGTCAAAGATAAGTTACACATTCATCGGATGGTGAGCATGGGGAACTAATTTGGTTATGAAACTAACTAAAAACACATGTCACTTTTTTTCTGGTTTTGTTTTGTCTTCTGCTAGAATTTAATTTTCATATAATAAATATTGATATTGAATTAGTATTCATGTTGAAGGATGGGAAGGCCACCTATACTTTAATGTCAATTATGGCAAGGTTAAATCATATACGGTTGATTGAATTTGTTTGATCCTCAGGCAACAAATATTTGTCATTTCATAATGTACTAGATTTAGATTCTTCGAGTATAAAAAAATTTGATAAATGTTTCGCTAATGTCATTAGATGAATGAAATTTCATTAAGTTCTGCAGCATCACGCTGGCAATTTCTAGTATATATAGAACACTCTAAGAAGTGATCTACCAATAATGAAACAGAAAGAGCTCATAGACATCTTGCCACGAGGGGTCAACAAGTGCAAACCAAAATCATAAACACCCATTAAGTTTTAAAAAAAAAGAAACACCAACCTCCTCACTTAGAAAATGGAGGTTCTCACGTTGATACTGCAATAAAGCCATTTGCTGATCAGAAAGCCGTCCACCATCATGGTATCTGCAGCACATATTATCACAACAATGTATCATGAAATCCATTAAAGCATCAACCAGTATTCGTGGCAATACTGTCTGTTAGTTCAAAATATATTTTCAGCCCATCAAAACTGCTCCAACAACATCGAAATATAAGGACCCAAATTGCAAGGCCAGAAGAGGTACATTACATGACTCTCATGATTTAAGAAATAAAAGTAGACCTATCGAATTTCAGGCTTCAGAAAGAATAACAACCTTACACTTTCCAAAGGACTTGACTGTTGAAGTGGAGAGTACAATGACTTTAAAACATCAGGATGAGAATTTAAGGTATTGTAACGGTGGACATATCCTGCATGCACCAACAAACAGAAAATTCGAAGCTGATAAATTAAAGATACAAAATTTTTTAACTCTCATGATATCAAGAGAAGAATACCCAATATAAACATCCTCGCATGAGCTCATATCTTGATCATGGCACAACAAAGAAAAATTGAAGTACAACAACAGACTGTATTGATGCAAGACAAGCGCAAATAAAGAGGTTCTTAGAAGTTTGACGTTTATTACGATGCATGTCTACTCACCAATATATACACTCATAAAAGACCCAGCACATATCGCTTCTATGACCATGATAATCCTGCATGTTCATTAAAAACGAATTTATTACGCATAGAAATGAGCAAAAATTTTTTATCACAAAAAAGTTACGCAAAAATGAGACTACTAAAACCAGAGTTAAATTTTATGCGCTCAATCCCAGAGGGTACAAAAATCTAGAAGCTAAATTAATGGGGTAAAAAAAAACAAACACAAACAAACAGAAAGAATAAGAACCAAAAGAGGAAAAAGTCTGTTGTTAGACTGATAAAGAAAGGAAAATAAGTCAGCTACAGCAGTAAATCCAAGCAACATTCAGCAATCAGTTTCATGCAAAAGAACATAGAGCAAGTCTAATAAACAGATTCCTAGACTCATCAAATGTTTGACCTCCCCTCAAGAACTTCATTGTGTTATCTAAAACCCAAGTAAACATTCAGCAACCAGCTCTCGGGAAAAAAAAACAGACAATTTCAGATGACATGCATGGTTCTCGATCTGTAAAATATCATTCTGCTTGATAGGTTTCTCTTATGCTTTCATTAAACAAAGATCAAACTAAGGTTAATCATCCATTTTGCATAATCTGCAACAGAAAATTTCTATTCTAAAACTTCTCCATGCTATATACGCTACATACATGCCAATGCCATTCGTCAAGAAGAACCATTGATATAGGTGGGTGGGTGTCATACCTCAGCATCACAGGTATGGAGAGAAAACTGACATAGGAATTCCAGACAATGACGAGTAGCATAGCAGCGGTTCCTAGCATCCAAAAGAAACTCAACTCAGTAGCAGTAGCATCATAGTCAACTTACTTTTTTATGCAAATCCCTCTAAAGTTTTGCCTCTGATAGAAAAGATAATAGAACATTACAACAATATTTCCTCTGGCATAAATAACAAAAGGTACTCATAAATTAAGGAAAACCTCAACCGTTTGCCCATAGCATTGGCACAAGGCTAGAATATCTAACAAGCAAAACCAGCACTATATGGTTATACTAGTTATCTAGTCATGAAGGCCTAATATGTTTCCACAAAGACTACTCCATGTCCACATTAGAATTATCTTGGAGTTATATCCAAGAATATTTTCCTATGTAGCTATTGCTCCCAATCTTCCACATATACATTTACAAAGATCGAGAAGCCTCTTATTCCACCATACAAGTCACAATGAAAAGAAGAGATTGCTTATATGCAGGGAAATTTAAGAGCAAAGATATGAAATTTCTTTAAGTGTGTCAGATATCTCATTTGAGTGTAAGTCATGGACTAAAGAAGACTCAAATTACGAGGAACTATTAAGCTTTCAATGTTTAGGACAATGATGATTTATATCATGTATGGTAGTCAACATAACAAATGGATTAATAACTGAGCAAAACATAAAAGTTGCTGCTGGTGTTAATAAGTATCATCTTATTTGTCCAAATAAGAAAATCAAGAAATTGAAACCACATACCATATGCTGTGAATGCAAAAGGTAGACGGACAATATGCTTCAACTTCTGGCTGAAACTGTAGTAACCCTATCCAAAGAGGAAATCTTACGGTAAACAAATAGTTACAAAACCACACATATCCAATTAGAAGGCAGCAAATGATTATAGCAATACCACCTCCCTATTTCACTCCATAAGATTGTTGCAGAAATGGGAGCACAGATTACCTGCAGTCGTATTTTTTGCACTTGGTAGACTAGATACTGTTGAAAGATTCCTGAACAAATGACACATTATATGAAAAAAGAATGAACATTTAACAAGATCTTTGCATAGCAAACATATGTGAGCTATCTAATAGCACCAACAAAGAAAAAAATGCATAATGGGACCAATTTTGGTGGGAGAAAGAGGGTTGGGAAGTGGTATATAAGCACAAGAAGCAAATGCAGCATTTAGAAATGTATTTTGGCAACACAAAATGGTATTGCTACTTTAGAAACATATATCACAGAAGTTACAAAGTGACGTCCAAACAAGTGCTGCAACATCATCAAATTTACAGGCTTTACACACATATCTCTCAGCGCACTGGCGCAGGATGGCATCCAAAGTATGTCCCCCTCCTCTGAATCCAACAAATTTCAGGTTCATGTAGCAAAGTCAAAGAACATTTGCTTGATCTACTCAGTTATACTGTATAAGCAGAAATTTTATATCGTAAAGTGATAGGGTGATGAATGGTAATGAGATGATGTGGCCTTTTGAGAGTTTTTCGATGACTTTTATATTTTCTCCAAACAAACTTTTTTTCCTCTATATTTATTCATATTCATTCTTGCCCAACCCTAAAACTGCTATTTGTTTGCAATCATTTATTATGAATAAATGGATGGAATAGTGAAGATGAATACAAGGTTGATGCTCTCTTGAGGACTTCTAGTGATTTTAATTTTCTTCCAAACTCACATTTTTTACGTACACTTTATTTTTTATCCTCACGTTTGACTTAAAATTATTATTTTATCTGACCTTATGTAGTATTTAGAACAGTGCATCATGAATAAACATTCAATTGATTAAGTGTGCATGATTATTGATTAATATAAGTGAAATCAAAGTCTTGACGTGGTTATTGCAATTTTAAGATTGGATAAAAAATTATTAATCTCAACATTCACGAAAGCAAATTCCACTATAATACACAAGTATAAAAATGATTTTTGCATATCTCGTGATATTTTGTAGTTCTGTCAATTTAAGTTCTTCATGTATTTCTTTTTCTTATTTTGAAACAAATACAAACACAAAAGGTATTAATAAGTAAAATTTCAATTGGTTGTGCATGGCTTAGATTCTAGTTTTTTGGAGAAAGGAAATTTGATTAACCACTAACAACTTTCCATATGCCAATCAGGGAAAGTACGGGATCAATATAGAGCACTTGTAATGTATTGTACCATCTTAAATTCAGTAAGAATGATCTTCCAAATGGCTGCAGGCAGAAAACGTTTTGTGGCCAGCATATTTATAGTTATTTTCCACAACTGAAAAGTGAGATACATCATACTCTAGCTATAATATTCAAGGCATAAACCAAGTCTTATTATGAAAAAGACCCCGCAAGCTGATTCAACTACAACTGTTGCCTGAAATAATAATAACAGCAATCAAACATTTCTCGCTAGATGTGTTTAGCTATATGAATTCTCTCATTTTCTTGTCATACGTTTAATATCTTGCAGATATTCAAGGTCCTTCCAAAAAATTTTCACCCATTACTTCTCTGGTCTTCTCCCACTCTTCTATCAGAAAGTCAAAGTTCCTACCAGAGCATTTCAAGGCCCTCATGTCACTTGCTCAAACTAATCCACAAAAAATTTCTTCCATGTCATGAGAAAAGGGGACCTCTCCCATAATTCAATTCCAATTTTATCATCTTTAATATGGGCACTTCTGTTGCATTCTGCATGCTAAAGAAATCAAATGTGTTTCTCCAGTTCATCCTTAGGATCTCCAACCTTTATGTAAAGAGAAGCCACTGTACCGGAATTGACCATTCTTTGCTACTTCATTTCCAATTCTTACAGTTCAAACAGCTTTATTTACTAGAATTGCACTCCATAGACTCTGTCTTTGACCCACTTAGATTAGATAACTTAGCCTCCATGGCTACCCTGGATAATTCCATCTTCCCCTCACTTTTTCTCTATACTTATCCACAATCACTATACCATTCACAAAAGCATACATCAGGAAAGATCATGTGTATATACCCGAATCTAGTCACACTACTGCATGGAGAAAGAGGAAAAATAACAGGAAGTTCAGCGTAAGTGCTAGAACCCCACAAAACCACATTAAACACACTCTTTTCACAAAGGGAAAGGATCAATGCAAGTACCTGTGACTATCATTAAGGCAACATTACAACTGCAAAGCAAAGGCGGGATCAGTGATTCTATAGCTTCGAAGATCCATGGAGCTGCAATAGCCAAAACAGCATAACCGACCTAACAAAACAAACATTCAGCGACCAATTCGCAACAAAACCACATGAACATCCACACATTTCACAACTCTCGCTTAATCACATGCAATGTACTTGCCAACAAGAAACAGTACGCAATGCTGCCATAAATCCGCGTGCGCTTCCGGTGACCGAACAAAGGCGCTTCGTGCAGTATATCCAGGAACCTGCAAGACCCAGAATCACGCATCAACATTAACTGCTTTCTCGGCAGAAAGAAGTTCCGGTTCGGAACAATTTCAAGCCAAAACTAGCGAATCGACCCTCAAACTCCCGAGTCAATCGAAGTCACCCGTCACCCGAAGCAACCCATCGAAACCCAGAAGACAAAATCCAAAATTTCAGCTCGCCGTCGATACTCACAGCGCGTTGTCTTCCGGGGACGATGCCGCCGCCGAGGAGTGTCGCTCCGTGGCCATCCTCGTCGACTAGATCCTCGCCACCCCGCTCCCAGAGGGCCGCGTCGATGATCTCCAAAAGAAGGAGAAGAAGGAGAAGGAGAGGGAGAGTGGGTGCGCAGTGAAATTCATTCGCATTCGCACGGGCTGCGAATTCGTATCCGAGCTGACGAGAAATTTCACGCGATGGGACTGCGAAAGTGAAAGTCTTTCCGATCGTTTTCTTCTAGCGGGACACTCAAACGAAATCGAGAGAGAGAGAGAGAGAGAGTTATTTCCTGTTCTTGCCCGTTTTTGTCTGCCATTTTCGGCATCTTTCACAGCTTGAAGCTTTGGAAAACGGCCCAATGATACGTTTCCTTCTTGCAGGCCTACCTTAATCTATCGTCCTTCGTCAAGCCCATGATCTTGCTCGCAGGCCGAACGCCATAAAAACTGGAGCTATCTCCTGTAATGCCAGGAGAAGACCCAAAAGAAGACAGACTTGCGGGAACGATGAAGACAAGCGCATCACGATCAGACCGAGTCCCGGTCTGATTTTCTATGTACCTTTGTTTTCATGTAATGTTCAATCCGTTCGTGTGATTTCAGTTTCTAGATTGATGCGATTTCGGTTCCTGGGACTTTGTTTCGATTCCCGTGAACTACTTACCTTTCTCCGTGATTACTATTAGAAAGATTTTAGACCCGTCGATCCGGTTCCCTTTTCTTGCGCTCTCGTGTGCGGGTATGGCGCACGGGCAAGGAGCTATATCTCTCTATTCAATTTGCTTCTCTGTCTTCTAAAGCTCTAGATGCATGGTCGAGCAGCTCAACTACCACCACAACCAATGTTCGGGTCATGTTGGCGTCACGTAAGGCCAACAAGCACCGAAAGTCGATGTATGCGATGGCATTATCACCATTCAAACTGACTGATTTGTATTGTTAAAAAAAACATTAAAAATGTTCGTAATGAGAATAAGTTTGGACACCAAAGTGATTGAGAAATTGAAAGATCGAGCTTCAGCTGTCTTCTCTTATTATCAATGCTTTCAAAACGTGTCAATGAGATGAGTTTCTCGGTGTCTATCAAGTCAGCAAGGGCCATGTGTTGCGACAGTTAATTGCACTTCACAACCATCACAAAAACACGCACATTTAATCCTCCGAGACGATGTAAAGGGCTATATTTACATGGCTCTTCCCCCCCCCCCCCCCCTTCCTCCCTCTCTCACTCGTATCACATGATTCTATTAGCTTTGCGAAAAGGAAATTTGACTGCAAATCGAATTGGATTTCGTAAAGCAACTCGTCCTGGTTCACATGCTGACACGGCGCCGACGCTGGTTCTTGCTTTGTAGACATTCTCAGACCCAATCAACCCCTCATCTGTCAGATTGAAATTCGGCAAGATTGATTGACGTTGACCGTTGACCCACCAGATGGCAACTTTCTCCCTTGTATTCTTCTTCTTCTTCTTCTTAGAATGCCGCGTGCGCGTATTTCGGAATTACTTGCCTAACAATTTTGCGGAAACCAAAATGCAATTTTAATTCTGTGCAAATTAAGAATGTGAATCTGACCAAAAAAAAAAATAAGAATGCGATTTTATTACACGTGTAAGAAACCCACCTAGGAGATCAAACCGGTCATGCTTTTGTCTTTGGTGGTTGAGCAGAAAACAAGGTTCGATGACGTACCATGAAAAGTATTATGGTCTTCCTAGAAGTTGTTGCATTGATTATGAGCAAATGGATCGAGAGCTTAGGTAGTCTTTTTGTAGTTTGTAAATCGCCATGAATTAAGTTGCTACTAGAATCTAGGCCTTGCCGAATGCACGGGACCAATTCGGTTTTACTCATTGTCGCGACCTAAATTTTCCTCTCAAGCTAATGGCTAATGGATTATTAAGACTAAACTTAACTCGAGCCCTCCCAACCCCTACCGATTCGCAACTTAGGGTTTAAGTTTTTAACATGCAAAAGTTTTCATGCTTGGAGTCGCCACTAATCTATTTGTGGTAAATCGATTAGAAACCTAAATAAAACATAAGGAGATATGATTTATTTCTACGAACCAGATATTCTAAACTCGGGCACTTGGTTAGGCTAGATCTAGTCTAACGCCTTTTCGGTACCTTTTCTTTTCAAAAAAATGTTTATACATGCGGTCTGGATCCATTTTAACTTAGTCACTAGTATGTGAGGTGATCATACGGGTGCGTAAATCACCAAAATAACACCCAATAATCAAAACATTAAATAAATTACAAGATTTGGAGAATTACTGACCTCGAAGCAACGTAAGCATCTGCATTGTTAGCTAGAAAATCACATTAACAATCCTAATATGATTTATAATTAACAAGCAGTTCACTCAATATTTTTAGGATTTTCACTTATTTAAATGAAAACTAACATATATGTAATGACGTGCAAAAATTAACATGCGATTAATCCAGCCTAACATACAAACTATATGTCATGCGACGACGTGACCTAATTCTAATGACGGACAAATGATTTATTTTTGGTATTTTCAAATGAAATTCGGAATTAAAGATTACTCAAATTAACATGCAATCTATCTTAGAGAAAATGATTTGATCTATCCTAAAGTGATTCTTTTTTTTGGGATTTTTATTAAAATTCGAAATTATTAAATATCCTAAATAATCCACAAAGATTAAAACAATTTCTAATTTAAACTAGGAAATATGCTACCCTAAATCCCAATTTAAATCAAATAATTATTTTATTCTTTTGGATATATTTAAGATTCCTTAAGCATGCAAAACTTCTAATTTAAATCTAACTAACAAATTTTGGATTTTCTTTATTTAAAAGGAAAACAATCAAACGAAGATAACAATCACATTCAAACAATCCACGCAATCCGCAAGATTCTTCTTGTCAGATTCAAATTAGGCAAAGAAATCAAACTAACGGTCATATCTATAGAGTTATAGATATCGATAGAAAGTTGATTGTTTAAATTTGTAAAGCGAATAAAATCTATTATCGTATCCAAGTGATTATGGATAAGATAACGATTTTCTGTATCGCCGCGTATCGTACCTTAGGGATAAGGTTGGATAGTCGTCTAGATACATTACCAAATTAGGAATAATTCCTAATTTTGGGTATTTTCAAATATTGCGGATATCGCAAATATTATCCCAAGATTTAGCAATCCACCAAAGAATATCCACGAAATATTCAAATATCGAAAACTTAGGAAATTAAATATTTTGAAAACTATTCGGATAATGATCTTACCTAATTTGCAGATATCTTCGAAATTCGAACTCGATTCCGGATTGAGGCTTGCGGATCAGGACGGTGTGGCTAGCGGCGGGCGCGGCCACGAGGACAGCGGTGGCGGCGGCCTTGCGTGGGATGTCGAGGAGTAACTCGATTCGCGGTGATTCTCAACTGTGGATGGTAATGCACGATGGTAGTGCTCAGCCGGCAATGGTGCACGGTGGTCTCAGTGCAGTTTGGACGTGAGGATTCAGCTCGATGGCTTCCACGATGATGTTTTGCTACGACTTTGGAAACTCAACCTCACGTGTCTCTTGCGTTGAGGGCATAGCTTCTTCTCTCTGGCCTTTTCTCTTGTGGACATCTTCTCTTTGCAGAGGAAGAAAAATCCGTTATGGACAAAGATGCGAGAGATGGACTCCTTCATGCAATCAATGGACATAGACAAAGAAAAGCTTCTTTTTTTTCCCTTGGTGAAAGCTTCCTTCGTCTCTCTCTAGGCTTGGACCACTTCAGATAAAGACCACCGCTTGAAAGTCTTCTCCTTTTTTGCTCTTTTGGTTGCTTTCTTTCTTTCTCCGGATTGGCTGTTGCGAAGTGATGGTGTACTAATCGTGAATTTTCCGATGAAGACGCCCCAGACCAGCAACGTTAGACACGACACAAATAACTCATCTACTAGCCGACCTCCCTCTCTATTTTTCTCTCTCGCTTTCTTGTGGCCATGTATGAAATTGTGTGATCTCTCGTGCTCTCAAAAATCATGTTCTCGAAATTATGAGAGCTCCCTTTTCATTGAAGGGTATAATCACATATTTATATTGCAACCCTAGGTTAATTGACCGGACTTCCTAGTCCTAATGGGCTTAGGCTTAGACTTTTATCTTTTAATTTTTATTTAATTCCAAGTTGGTTGAATTAATTCGGGTTGTTTAAGCTCAAATTAAAACAATCAAAACCTTTTAGACTTGTGAATTTTGGCCCCCAATCCCTTGAGTGAGCCGAGTGCTCGAACTCGGCTTACGCGATGAATTTTCAGCTTTCTTATTACCGCTGGTCCGATGCGGAATGCAACTAACCTATATGAACTTAAACTATATGCTATGCAATTTTAATATTTTTGTTTAGGGGTTAAAATTTAATCCCTAATTTCTTATGCAATTAATCACTAAATGGCTAATCAAAATTTAGGTGTCAACACTCATCGATACCTTTTGCATTAGAATTTATTAGAAAATAAGGAAAAAAAATGACCCACAAAGTACAATAAAAAATTTATGATAACGGGAAAGCCACTATAAATGTGAACTATATTTTAAACTTCTGTAACGTATAGTGGAATTTCGTTTCGTCAATGTGAAGATTAATGAATTGCAATAACCATGTCGGTATTTCAAATTCACTTATATTAATCAATAGTTATGCATGTTTAATCGGTTGAATTTTTTGTTTATGATTCCCTTTCCAAGGTGCTACCATAAGGTTAGAAGGAAAACTAAGGTTAAATTAGAAGTGAGAATGACAAATATATATAGTGTGTGTGTGTGTGGATATAGAGAAAAGTAAACATCTGAATAAATTCATGAGCACCCTTGTTTTCCCTTTACTATTTAGTATTTTTTATAATTTCTATTGATTTGAGTTCATCTGTAAAATAAGAATATACAAAAAATGTGAGTTCGGAAGACAATCAACATCATTAGAAATTAATGATGAGTATTCCATACTTTTATTTAGAAATTAATATTGCATGCAAATTGTAGTTTTAGGGTTAGGTACAAAGAAAGTATAAAAATGAATGCAGATAAATAAAAGTTCGTTTGGAGTAAAAAATAAGAGTCGTTGAAAAGCTTGTAAAGGGCCCCGTAATTTGATTACTATTAATAGTCCAATCACTTTATTATTAACAGAACATGGAAGTAGGTAAGATCTCTAATCAAGACTGTACAATTTCTTTAATGACATTTAGTTGCATTTTAACTCACATGAATAATTAAGACTTATATGTTGCAACCTAGAAGATGAAAGCGCTTGTAAAAGAAAATCTTAACGATTTGTGGTTAGCACTAATTACGAAAGGCAATTTAACAATAAGTGAGATTAATCAAACTAAAGTCGGTGGTAAGAGCGACACCAACTATCAAAATAACGCAATCTTCTGAAACAAAATTTTAGGTCATCAAGGTAGCAAAATGTATTGTATCTTTCTACATTTATTTTCTATAGTTTGTGGTCGTAGTTGGTGAAATTCCATGGAGAAGGTAAGGTAGTTGTGGATGGATTGATTTGTTCATCCTAACTTGACCATGCTAGAGAACGATGTGTATGACAATAACATAAACCAAGAAAGGACATCCTAACATGAAATGTCTTGACGAGATTCCAACTAGGGAAATTGGGCATTTGGGAAGTAAATTAGTGGGTAAGCAGAAAATAGCCCTGATTGATGTAAAACAAGCCATAAATTTAATATTATTAATTTCATGCTCTAATTGAGTTATAATTTTGACTTTTTTTTAATCCAAGCCATGGATATAGAGACCCAGTTACCTGAAGGCTCATGAAACATTCTGCAAGTCTAGTCAACTTGATAAGTTCGGATTTTTGGTCTAGACAACCACGCAGTTGGTAGGATTCAAACTAGAAATCACCGAATAACTCAATCACTTGCGCCAATTTTGCCGGGTTCTAATCGATTTGTAATTGCAGAATTCTGTAGACGAAACCACAGAAGAATCTGCTATTTTAATGTCCTGCTCCTATGCAGAAGCAGCTAGACTCTTGCCTTAGAGAACAAACCAGAATTGTCGAAAATGATCTTTTTTTAGATGAATGAATGGCACAACTCTTCATTTTATATATACTATCAGATGTGCACACACTTTGGATGTGCACAACAAATTGACATTTAAAAAATTAAGCAAAGTAATTTTGTCATAAAATATTTGAATCGTTATAGAAGGGAAATTATTAAGAAAATACACAACATAGAGAAAATTTTGTCAATAAATGTAGAAAAAGAAGAATGTTTCAAGATTTAATATCTTTTCAAGGAAGGTTGTTGCATGGTAGAAAATCACAAAATTTCGATACTACAATATTTGAGAGTAATTATGAATTTACGCCTCCCTCCATGCATAGAATATGTGTAATATGAGTCATTAAGGACATTTAGGGGAAGAAAAAAATAATTGAGATTATTATAATGAGAAGGTTCTCTTTACTTTACATAAAATTGCAAATATTCCTATCCGCTCTAACCCATGAGTACTATGTGCATATAAATTGCTCGATAAAAATTGGTCACACAAAATTATGAAGGGAAGTCTATAATTGTTCTTGCCTGGGACTTTTTGATGTTGACTTCATATTCAAGTTTAAATCTGAAGAAGTGACTACATTTTTTAGATTCCCATTTAGCAAAAAAGTTAGATATATATATATATATATATATATATATATATAATTTCTCTCTAAATATTCTTCTTTCAATGGGTTTTTCATCTTTTTGGTAGAATAAAAAAATTTCCTTTTATTCAAAATTCAAAGAATACAAAAGGAAAATCTTTAAAGTAAACTAAAATATTCCTCTTTTGGGCAAATATCAAGTAGTATTTAATTGCTTGATCACGAAAATTCATTTGGAGAAGAAATTGATTTTTTGATATTTTCAAAGCAATCTCGAAAATATTATGGTATATTCCATGATATAATTCTTTGGAATACAATTGATATTTGCACACGTCATGATCCGACATCTATTGTACCCACGTGGCTAGCATCGGGGTGCAGTGCAAGAGATGCACGAAGGTTGATACAAATCGGTTCGTGGCAATAGCGCGGGGGTGTTTGTGTCAGCAATCCAAGGATGATACTATTATTACTATTATTTTAGAGGATCTTCAATGGCCGAGGATGGTCTCCTATGCTCAAACTGGTCGAGAACTAATGCACGCTTCGCATGATAACCGAGGCAGGCCAAAACTAGTTACCGTACCCAAGGGATCCATATGTCTCACTCGAAGAACAAGTAACCCAAGCTAAATTGCGCGTCGTCCGATCACTAACGAAGCTGGTCTGCTGTTCCGGCTCATCAGGCATCTCACGGGCTTGTCCTCGGCCAAGAAATTGTGGTCCGTGACGCACACATATACATACACATATACACACACATATGGATTATTACTGTTTCTAATTTCCATTGTGCTGATGTTCTTCCAATCATTTACTCACTACCTAAAAACATATCATCTGATCCTATAATCTCCTTGTCTTCTCCTCCTCAACCACCAAGCCCCCACGTCACCCCCCCGCCTCCTTTTTCACGTTGTCTTTTCCCTTGTCGAGACAAGAGACTCACCATCATCAAGAAGCAAGAAGAAGAAAAACAAGGAAGTTGGGGGACTGGGGAAGTCGGGAACGCGGCTAAAATCTCCCCCACAACCCGCGCCCGAAAAGACGAAACTGCCCCTTGACTTTCCCCAAAGGTTGACGCGGACGTCGTCATGGGGAAAGCTGGTCCGCCTCTCACCTACTCCCGCATGGACCAAAACGCCCCCGTACACGTATGCGTATGGTCAACCGTATGCGTATCTTGGCATGAGGTTTTTCCACGCATCGGAGGGTCGGGATCGATTGATCTGGTCAAGAACCTTTTGCGATCCGGGTGGTAAGAGACATGCAAAATGCGATACCGTGTACTCATTCGTGACATTGTTCTCTTCTTCTTTTTTTCCATTATTTTGTTGAACTTCTAGAAGCTAAAAGCACCACAGACGGACGTACCAAAATTTAGAGGAAAATTTAAACTAATGTGCCCACTTATGTTATAATTAATCATTGTGTCTCATCATTAAAAGACAAGGATAGATTTGAGGAAATGTATTTGTTATGACCACGTCCACGGTGATCATTGATTGTTAAGAGCATTTGCCTCCATAGACGGTGTGCACAAACCCTAATTTAATTGGGTTTCAACGATATGAGAGTTCGTCCAAAAAAAAAAAAACGATATGAGAGAAGCTAGAAATTTGTTGACTTGAATTTGTCTTCGGTGAGAGCCTTGAACCGCATAATTTTTGCCTTCGAGTGATGTATGCGTGTCTGAGGGGAACAATCGGGCCAATCCAGTCTGGGGACCCAAATCGAGATTGGTTCCCGGGCAAAAGATTTGGGAACCAGTTCGATTCACGATTTTTGGCCTTGAACCAATTTTGAACGTGGTTCAAGGCCGATTCATGGGTATATCCGGTTCAAAACCAAAACCTTATGAGTCATAATTGAGAACATAAGCATGCCATTATGGTGTCCTGATAGAGAACTTTTGCAAAAATAATGTATAAGATAGAACAATCAAATAAAAAAATGAAACATGAAAAAAAAAAAGCAAATCGGTTATGAAATGGGCTCAGAATACTAGCTAGTTCGGTCCTAGAGTCGATCGGTTCGATTCTCGATTTCAAAAATTGACAACCCGCTCTAATGAGATTTAGAACTTATCCATCCTAAAACCGATCACCTCTATACATGTCTACCTCTTCTAACCCTTTATAAGTTCGTGGAAGTGACTTGTTGGATTTATTCATTCTAAACGTCATGGACTAGAGGCAACAAAAAAATTATGCAAACCCCACACCAATTTGAAACCTTCTAATATTTTTTCTACCTAATAAAAGCTGATGCAGTCAAGAGGTTCAATGTAGTCTCTAGCAAGTTTCAGGGACTAGTCCTGAATGTGCCACCGGTCCACTTGGTTCCCAAAATTTGAAAAGAAATACCAGTACCAAGCTTTTGATCCAGATTTTCATAGATCCTCCCCACAAAGTCAAGGGGAGGGCAGGACAGTCTTTTGTCCCTTGAACCAACTATGTGGACTTAATCACCCATTACTCTTTCATACACCAATAAACGAAAACCCCTCTCCTACATAAACATATGCAGTACAGTGGAAGAATTCCATGTGGTGTGTGTGGAACATTTTAGACTATAAATATAAAACCCATTCACTCTGCCAAACACCCTAGTTATAACCTTTTTCTTCTTCCTCCTCTTCTTTCTTGAACTTTATGTCTGCAATTGGACTGGGGAGCAGGTGATGATTTGAGAATCATTAGCCCCAATCTGTCTCTCTGCCTTTAGAAAGTCCCACCAACCATCTTGGGATCTGCAACACCCAGATCTCTTATACCTGACCTCTCATTCTTTGTCAGTTGTTCCATATCTTGACAAGAAAGATTACGGATGATTGCTTAGTGTTTACATCCAAGAAGTGCCAGTTTTGAGGTTTTCTGGATCGGTTCAATCAGCAGCTTTTCTGCAAATGGCTGTGAAGAAGATCTCTTGGGGGTGTATGGTCCCGGGCTGTTGCAAAACAAAGGAAGAAACCAAGGAGTGCAAGCCCAAGAAGGAGGTGACAAAGCAGAACTCATTCCAGAGGCTCTATCTATTGGATTTGAGCAACCCCAGTTCGACAACGCTCTCGGAGGACCTCTCGATATCGCTCGCTGGATCAAATCTCTATGTGTTCAGCCTCCAGGAGCTGAAGCTGATCACGCAGAGCTTCTCGTCGGGCAACTTCCTCGGGGAAGGCGGGTTCGGGCCCGTGCACAAGGGATTCATCGACGACAAGCTGAGGCCAGGATTGAAGGCGCAGCCCGTGGCCGTCAAGCTCTTGGATTTGGAAGGGTTGCAGGGTCATAGGGAGTGGTTGGTATGTCCAAAGACCTTACTGTCATCCGGACAAAGCCGGAGATGTTTTCCTTACAAATGATGTGATTTTAATGATTTTGATTCTTTCTTATCCACAGACGGAAGTGATCTTTCTTGGGCAATTGAGGCATCCTCATCTGGTGAAGCTGATTGGTTATTGCTGTGAAGACGAACATAGACTTCTGGTCTATGAATACATGCCTAGAGGGAGCTTAGAAAACCAATTATTCAGAAGTATGTATTTGATCAATTCACAGAGTCTAACAATATTCTCTCACTTGTAACCTATAAGGAAACTAGCGCATCGGTATCGGTTTTCAGGGTATGCGGCAACGTTACCGTGGTCTGCAAGAATGAAAATAGCGCTCGGCGCGGCGAAGGGTCTGGCGTTCCTGCACGAAGGAGAGAACCCGGTCATTTATAGAGATTTCAAGGCATCGAACATATTGTTAGACTCTGTGAGCATCTATTCAATGTCCTATTTGTCTTCTTATCCCCAACTTGTGTTTTCCTTGGAATTGAATTATACTGTCGCTTTGTTTCTTATTGATTTTTGCAAATTTTATGCAGGATTATACGGCAAAGCTCTCAGATTTTGGGTTGGCAAAAGATGGTCCAGAAGGTGATGACACACATGTCTCAACCAGAGTGATGGGGACACAAGGCTATGCTGCCCCTGAATACATCATGACTGGTATTTTTTTTTTCTGTAAGCTCACCCAAAAAAAGTTCAACTTTTCTTTTATAAAAAACGCATTAATTCATAACTTCAAGCCATACAGTGGGCGAACTTTTAATTAATTTATGTCTTGAGTATTTGTTACCTCATGTGTAAAGAATTCGTGATTTTTGGCACGTCAATAGGGTTGCGATGACGAGTTTGTACACCTATAGACTAAGTAGTTCGGTTTAAACCAAACATTTTGTGGTGGGTATAAAATCTTTATGATCACGCCCAATAGGGATAGTTATTTTTTATCACCCCTCCCACTCTTTGAAGTATATAAAGAAAAAATACGATATGCGTTACATCATTATAAACGTCATATGTTACATCACTATAGTCAAATTTGTGCCCATTTACCTTTTAGGCCATTTGACGGCATTGAGCGACGTCTATAGCTTCGGTGTGGTACTCCTGGAGCTCCTGACCGGAAGGAAGTCCGTGGACAAGAACCGCCCGCACCGGGAGCAAAACCTTGCGGAGTGGGCCCGGCCCATGCTGAATGACCCCAAGAGGCTTGCACGGGTGATGGACCCGAGGCTTGAGGGGCAATACTCTGAGAGCGGGGCGCGGAAGGCGGCCGCGCTGGCCTACCGGTGCCTGAGCCACAGGCCCAAGATGAGGCCAACCATGAGCACAGTGGTCAAGACCTTGGAGCCGCTCAAGGACTTTGATGACATCCCAATTGGGCCATTTGTCTACACAGTTCCAGTGGAGATTGATTCAATGCAGAAAGAAGAAAGGAAAGAGAAGGAAGTGAAGAGAAGGAATGGGCATCGTCACCACAACCATCAACTTCACCATGTCCACAGGCGCCATCACCATCACCAAGATGTTAGGTCTCCAAATAAGTCTCCAATTCACCCTGATTCTGCTCATAGACACAACCAAAGGAATCGATTGAATTCTCCCTTGAGAAACTGTTGAAGTTCAGCGTAAATAAAAAATGAAATCTATCGCGGTTGGACATAGATTTGCCAAATAGTGTCCATTATAGGGTCGAGTGCAAGGTGTAAACTCTTGCAAGTTAGGACAAGAAGGCTGCTTTTCTCTTTTCTTTTTTGTCTTTCGGATAGTTGACGAGTACCTAGAGGACACTATTGTATTTTGAAAATGTAAAAAGTGCTTTTCTTTTACACGTAACTCTTTTCTCTTTAAGCGTCACAGGAGCCCCTTTTTTCTATGATTTGGGTACTCGAGGGAAACATGTATAACTCGATCAACTTATGTGTCCATAGAAAATGCCATTTGAACTTCATGTAATCATTGAACCTATATCTTAGTTCAAAGGAAATAAAATGAATCGTTCAAAGTTGAGTAACCACCGACTTTATGTATTGACTCCTTATAAAAATGAAAATGCTCAAGATTGTCAAGAAGACAGCTAAGCAACTTGAACACATGTTGTGACATATTTTACAAGCGACAAACTACCTCCTCCCTTTACCGAAATAATATTATCATTATCTCATTCTTGATTATACAATTGTTTTTTTTTTTTTGGTTTGAAGTGATTTGGGGACTATCTTCCTCGGAAAATAATAATTATTATTTAATGCTAAGATATATTCTTGATGGCACGATTCCCTATAATTTACACGTCCGTGCTGAGATCATCATGTTAGGAGAGAGATGATTACAAGAATAGAATATGCTGAAGAAATCAATCTAGCTAGCTAGAAGTCAAATTTGGAAAACCTCTCGCGATCATGGAGGAATCGATCGCGGAATCTTAGTAGTGCGTGTTCCTCCGTATAGACAAATAATTTGAGGGCCTTTTTGGTTCCCATCAAGATTTTTCTTTTTTGTCGTGTGCAGAAAAATTAGCGGTTTCAAACAAGATAGGAAGATTAAAGAGCAGATTTAGCAGAAGGAAGGACTAATTGGTCGAGGGGATAGATGTGATGGTTGAATTAGCCGACATGTTTTATTTCAATTTCTCAAAAGCAGACAAGCGCGGAATAATAGGACTCATTTTCCATGAGATTCGGATGGGAAAATTTGTTTGCGCTGGATCGCAATTTCGATGGTGTAGTCAGAATTAAGCAGCTCGAAGCTATGATCAAAAGGGAGATTGGTAATATAGTCGTGCGTGTGCAAATTAGCACAGCATAGCGCTCTACTCAGAGATCTTAAACGAATTATGAATGAAAGAAGGCGATACATCGCACTATTGCTTATAAACTATAACAAGCTGAAGAGTTGATGAGCTTAATATTATTGGAGATGACTCATAAAATATTTTATAATGCTCGTATGATTAGAAAATTCCTGGTGGGTGCGTCTGGTACAACGAGTTATGAGATAAATAGGTCCTTATCGATTGCGATCTCGAATATGCAAATCGCAAGAAGTATGGTCAAGTAACGTTATTGATTATTTATGTCGTGATGATAAGTTCAATGGGAGAGTAAGAAAGTACATATTTCAAGGCTATGCATAAGATGAACGAGACTATTGAATGCAGTGCACTGAATGAAATTCAAATATTGTCAGTAGAGAAGCTATATTTGATGAGACCCCAATAATTCTCGGTAAGAGTGATTATTATCAGTAGCGACACGGATAGTGGTTGTAACGAGGTGGAGTTTATAGAGCCAATGATTGTTGTAGTTATGTGTATGCAATGGTGGTTTTGCTTTATCTATGGTTAAATAGATTGTGTTGGAAAATCTTTGTGGAATAATTAAAGGCACGAGTAGAGTTGATGTTTTAACAAAGTCCACAATTATGGCGAAATTCAAATGCATTTTGATCTTGGAAAATGTTTGTGTTGGTTGAGCTCGCGAGGGCTGGCCTATGGAAGAATAGAGGTGATCGTATTCCAACAAAGTAATTGTGACTTGGCTCCAACATCAAGTTAAAGTTGAGATTATTTAAAATATATCTCGAGTTTAAGCCCGTAAATGTCGATCCAAGTAGGCTACCTAATTTTAATAGTTTCTATAAAATTGGGTTTCCTATTTTGTATACAAATCTTTTCTATATAAGAAGTGAGTCTTCTTTGTGAATTGCATTCAAGAGGAGATTTTGGTGTTCAAGCCAATAAATCTTGCGGTATGGTTTGTGAGTTCATTTGTGAGATTGAGATATTGTTTTACGAGATATTGTGGGGGTAAACACTATGTCATTTATTGGATGTAATGAGGGCTGCTCTCGCGTGGAGTAAATGCCACCAGCCAAGCCACTTTTAAATTCGGTTTCAAATCTATTTCCTTGTTCTTATTTATTTTATTGTTCGATTGCTTATTTTTTCGCAATATGAAAACTTAGTCATGCGTGTTTCTCCACACAATCAAGTAACTCAAGGGCTTTTTTGTTCCTTATCATAAAAAATTAATTTCAAAGTTTAAGATTTTTTTTTTGTCTTGTGCAAAAAGGTTAGCGATCTCAAACATGATAAAAAGACTAATTTGAAAATTTAGCAAAGTACTAATTGGTCGAGGGACTATATATGACGGTTGAATTGGGCAACGTGTTTTTTATTTAAATTTCTCGAAAGCAAATAAACGCGCAATAATAGGACCCACTTTCTATGCCTTCCTTTCGTCCAAAATTATAAGACGTGGAAAAAATTGTGGGTACGTCAGATGGAGCTTTTACTTTTTGAGTTTTTATATTTTAATATATGATATTTTAGTTAAAAATGAATATCTCGAATCTTTAGGTCTGTTTATTGAGACATATCTAAGGTGGCCTTGGTTTTCTTTATCCTTAAAAATCGATTTTTAATGGGAAAATCATAAAGTGGCGTTGTTTCGATAGGCTTTGACAATAAATAATAATGCGGAAGAGAAAATTATTTAAATTTTGTATATTCGATAAAATCTTATACAAAGTACACGAGCCTATTTACTTTACCAAACGACTATTTAGGTAATGTATCAATCACTGATATGAACGATCAAAAGAAAATACAAAGAATTTTCAAGGGAAATATCTCAAATGTCTTTAGGAAATATCAAAAATATCTAGGTGACTTGGAAGAAGTCAACTTGAGTTTGGATAAAAATTCGGAAAAAGCCTGGGTGGATTGCCAAAGCGGTTCGCTGTGCCGAAGAGAGAACTGGTTGACATTAACGTGGCCGTTATGTGTCGTCGTGGCTGTTGTGTAGGCTTCATGGCAAGAGACTGTCATTGGGATAGGAAGCTATCATCGCGGCAGGGCAGGAGGTTGCGCCACATAGGAGGTTACCGTCATGGCAAGGGACTACCGTCGCACCGGAGATGGACAATGTTGGGGATCGACTTCAGAGAGGGAAATGACTAGTTATTGAAAAAGAAAAAAGACAAAAGATAAAAAGGTTTACTCCAGATGCACCGAGTTCACAAGTACACCTCAATATCGTCTACCTGTAATCCCAAGATAAGAATAATGCGGAAATATCCTAAATATCTCTAATAAGCTTGTTAGGGGAAAATGTACTAAAAAAGTCCTAAACATATTGCATTGGGATCAATTCAGTCATAAACCTTTTAATTGGACCAATTCAATCCTAACATTTTCATATTGGTACCAATTTAATCTAGCTGACCAATTTAGGCCGGAAATTCGCTGACGTTGACGTCTATTGTCCTACTGGCATGACCAGAGTAGCCGGCCCTAGCCGTGATGGCCTCGTCTTGGGCCATTGCAGCCCCACCGTCTTTAAGTGATTGGCCCACACTTAGATCTGACAAGGGCTTGTTAGTCCTCGCCGACAAAAATGAAGAAAAAAAAGAAAGAAAAAAGAAAAGAAAAAAATTATAGAAAATTCAAAAAATATTAGTAAAAATGTCCACGTCAACATTGGCCGTACCACGTAGGATGGCTAGCATCCAACCCAAATTGGCTAGATGGGCTGAATTGATATCAATGTGAAAGATTTAGGACTAGTTTGGTGTCAATGTAATAGGTTTAGAGTTTTTTCGGTACTTTTCTTGCTTATTGGGTGACACTAAACCATCTTATAATTGATGCTTAATTTTCTATGAAAATGATTATGATATTTTATCTATAAAAACTGACAACAAAAAATTGAGCTTTAACTTGTACACTTTTAAGAAAAAAGGTATTTAGGGTTACAAAATCACATATCTGATATTAAAAGTAAAAGCCAAAATTCCAATAAGATATCTCCGAGAAAAGGGCACTACAAGTGCCATAATTTTTATACAATCCTTATTTGAGTGCCATAACTTTCTTTCAATCATTTGAGTATGTTGCTTGTGGCGCTCACCTAAGGGCCGTAACTTTTTTTCCAATCATTTGAGTGTCATAATTTTCAAAAAACGTCAACTACAAGTACCATGTCATGTCGAATTTTCAACACTTAGATGAATGTTTTTAAAAGGTTATGGTATTCAAGTGACCAATTAAAAGTTATGACACTAAAGCGAATAATTTTTAGAAGTTGTGAGACTCAAGTTATCGAAAAAAAGTTATGACATTCACGGCATCCTTATTTCATATATGTCTTGTCTACCACTTCAAGAAGAGGGGAAACAAACAAGGCCTTAATATAAAAAGCCCACCCATCAAATGTCACAGTCACTTGTCATGTCCGAACCCCGGAAAGGGTTACGAAAATTAATAAGTAATTATGCACCACGACTGACATAATGTACATTATAAGGACATATTTAAGCTAAATAAGGCAAATACTATTTTCACACGAGGCAATTTACAAGTCTAGTCGTTTATGGGAATCTCGCAATGCATCAATTATCCACGCATTCGTGAATGTACTTCCTCTCAAGAGCCAACTTCTCTTTCATCAATTCATGACTTTCGTTCCACCTAACTATGTAAGGAAGGAATGGAAGCTGCAACTATGTAAGGGCCGTAACTATTTTTCCAATCATTTGAGTGTCATAGTTTTCAAAAAACGTCAACTACAAGTACCATGCCATGTCGAATTTTCAACACTTAGATGAATGTTTTTAAAAGGTTATGGTATTCAAGTGACCAATTAAAAGTTATGACACTAAAGCGAATAATTTTTAGAAGTTGTGGGACTCAAGTTATCGAAAAAAAGCTATGACATTCACGGCATCCTTATTTCATATATGTCTTGTCTACCACTTCAAGAAGAGGGGAAACAAACAAGGCCGTAATATAAAAAGCCCACCCATCAAATGTCACAGTCACTTGTCATGTCCGAACCCCGGAAAGGGTTACGAAAATTAATAAGTAATCATGCACCACGACTGACATAATGTACATTATAAGGACATATTTAAGCTAAATAAGGCAAATACTATTTTCACACGAGGCAATTTACAAGTCTAGTCGTTTATGGGAATCTCGCAATGCATCAATTATCCACGCATTCGTGAATGTACTTCCTCTCAAGAGCCAACTTCTCTTTCATCAATTCATGACTTTCGTTCCACCTAACTATGTAAGGAAGGAATGGAAGCTGCAACTAAATCCGCCTCAAAGTTCCTTGAGATCGCCATCTTGGTGTTCCTGGCTTCCATGATCGAAAGGCGCTGAGGTGATGCCAATGTGATGCACACGCGATGAATATTGTGGCCACCATGCTCGGAAGGATGTCCTTGGATATGAAATGGGACTTCATACGATCCGAAAGTTACGGCTTAGGATATTGCTTTATGAGGTTAGCTCTATATGCTCTTTATATGTTGGTCTAATGGTTCATGAGCATGGACCCGTGTACTTTCTACAATCATCTGCCAATGTAAGATGGGGAACTAACACGTCTATGGAATTACTTGCTGATGGTAAAACAACTAATAAAGTATATATTTATATATATGTATATAGAATTTTGCTTCACTAATACCTTTTTTCAAGAGAATATAAAATGACTTAAGTTACATTTGGTTCAGCATTAGAGCTTTGGGTCTCAAAGGCACTTGAGCTAAAATTTTGGTGTTTGGTAACACAATTTCAAGGGCTTTTGGTACAAAGTTTTGCTTCGCAAACGCTCAAAACGAGGCAAGTCCCCCTTGAATTGGTTACTTTGGGCTTTAGCATTTCCAGAATGCAACTTCAGGGACCAATGAATTTTTGTTCCTTTGAACATTGCCTTCACTGAACTATCTAAATTCCAAATTCACCCTCACAAACAAAGCTAACCCATCTGGGGTCATGCAACACCGGCATCATGCTGGTTGGGATCGCGCAACCTCGCAGCCCTATGTTCTCCTTTTTTCTTTTCTTTTTTCTTATTTGAAATATTGCTTTTCAATGGCTATATTATAAGTTTTTTATCGAACACTACGTGCTTTTCATGAAAATCCTTCAAGTCGATGCCCTCTGCATAAATACAAAATCTTTGGGTCCAAGCTGCCCCAACCGCACCCTTAACCGACACTTAATAAATAGATCATTAAGACTCGCATTTGATCTTAACCACCATGGCACCATGGTGCCCGGCATTAGGATTTTGCTTGAAGATCAAACAAGCCAAATTCACTAAAATGGGGAAAAGTGTCAAAAAGTCATAAATCTTTGGCATTAGTGTCAATTTAGTCATAAACATTTTGTATTTATGTCAATTCAGTCCTAAACGTTTTGTCTTTGTGTCAATTCAGTCCTTCCGGCTAATTTTATTCGAATTTTGCTTAAGTGAATGCCGGCCAACCCGCAGCCGGTCACCGACGCTGACGTGGATAACTTTTAATAATATTTTAATATTTTTTGAATTTTTATTCATTTTTTTATTCATTTCTTTTCTTTTCTTTTTTTCCCTCCCCTCCCTTCTTTCTCCAGCCGGTCACTGGACCGGTGACTGGCCACTGGTGAGACTCGCCCTTGCTAGTGACGACGAAAGCAAGCCTCACCATGGCTAGGCAAGGTTGGACCTCGCTAGAGGCCTTCAACCTCGCAGCCTCTAGCGAGGGCTCAAGCCCCGCCTGCGGTTGGGCAAGGCCAGACCTCGCCGAAGGCCGCGAGGTCGAAGGCCTCTGGCAAGGGCTCGAGTCTCGCTAGCGGCTAGCCAGGGCCTAACCTCATTGAGGCCCAAACTCGCCAAACCAAGTGAGGTCGGGCCTCGTCCAGCAATGGCAAGGCTTGCCCGCCCAACGCAAGGCCGTGAGGCCAGAGAGGGCGAGCCTTGCCGACCTCTGGCCTCCGGCTAGTCGTTGGTCCGGCAATCGGTTGGTGGAAGGAGGGAGGGGAGGGAAAAAAAAGAAAATACATAAATAAATAAATATTCAAAAATTATTAAAATATTATTAAAAATTATTTATGTCAGCACCAGTGATCGGCTGCTGGCCGACTGGCGGCCACGTCAGCAAAATCCAGTCAAAATTGGCCGGAAGAACTGAATTAGCATAAATACAAAAGATTTAGGACTGAATTGACACAAATGCAAAAGGTTTAGAACTGAATTGACACCAAAAAAAGGTTTAGGACTAAATTGGTATCAATATAAAAGATTTAGGACTAAATTGGCACCAAAAAAGGGTTTATGACTAAATTGGCATAAATATAAAAGGTTTATGACTGAATTGGTATAAAAAAAATTTAGGACTAAATTGACATCAATATAAAAGGTGTAGGACTTTTTTGACACTTTTCTATGCTAGAATGCCACTTGATAATTGCCAAGAAAGCTTCCACAACACCGCCCTTGATTCTCTTCTACCGGCGTTGCATGCGAAGACTATTTGGTCAAGACAATCTCATTCACGCACACCGCGTAGAGACTTTATAACTTCGAAGAATTTGCAGAAACCAAATCGTAATCTTCCCTCTACTTCCTCGAAGTTGCACAGAAACTGTCTACACGACCAGATTCCTCAAACACCCATGAAAATCTCATGAATTGCTATCTCTATTTAAGTGCAATGATTGCCAAAGATCTTCCTCGTAATTCTGTCTTAGAACCCCCGATATCATGAGAGGAAAATGGAGAGGAGCAGCCGTCTCTTGAATCGGAGGAAGCAAGAGGAATGCAGGGGGACTTGCGCATGGACAAGGCGCTCCCGAGGCGGCGGAGGCGTCTGCGTTCTGGCCGGCCCCGCCACGAGGAGAGGGTAGAAGGCACGGTCGCCGTCGCCGTCCGCCTCTGTTTGTTCCTCCTCTTCGTCGCCGCTGTGGCTTCGTTTTCTTATCTTCTCCTTAACCTATTAGGGTTTGCCAACACATAACCCAATTCGATCTGAGTGATGATCGGATGTGATCGAGAGAAGGATCTATCTCCATACACCTCCGACCGCCAGGACCGCCGATCGTCGTCGAGTCTCAATCGTGATACTAAGTTTGTACTAGTTTCATGGGGTGGGGTCGTTGACGTATACATGCGCGTCTGTCGGTTACAAAGATTATGGGGTGCATGGGGCTAGATCCATCTTGTACTCGTTAATTAATTTTTCTTTTTTTTTTTCCAAATTAAACAATGTCATCCTTATATTAATATTTATAGTTGTAGTATTTGACATATTATATAATGTTGAATATCTCGGGCTGATGAAGACCTAAGGTAACCTTGTTTCCTTAAAGGAAAGTCGTAAATTGGTGTTGTTTCGACGGGCTTATTGGGTGAAATTGAGCCATCTAATATTTCATACATAAATTTCAGCAAAAATGAATATAATATTTTAACTAAATATAATTGCAAAAAAGAGCTCTAATTTATTCTTGAAAAAAAATAGGTACTTAGGGTAACAAAATCACACATCTCATATTAAAAATAAAAGTTAAAAGTCGAATAAGATAATACTATCTTTTTATTTAAAGAAGAGTGGAAATGGACGAGCGCACCGTTTATAAAGCCAATCAATCAAATCTTTTGGTAACACGAAACTTTTATATATATATTATTTAGCCATATATATATATATATATATTATTTAGCCGCTCAATCGAATCCACCTTCCGGTTAAAAAGCACAAGTAAAATGATAAAAGAATGAGCATTACGTGACAGAACCAAAGAAGGGACTGGTAGTTGGTAGAGGTGGACGGTGAAACTTGACATGCTTAGATCTTTAATAAACTACACGACCGCATACTAAGATAGAGTGCTTACAATTAACATACAAAAAGTACAAATTTCAGACTTTTCTTGCATTATTGATTTGCTCTCTCCCCCTTATCATCTATGAAATGGACCTCTCCCATACTTTTCCATAACATGGTACTTTGAAAATATTTAATTATTTATAAAGTTCAACCCGACTTGGTGAGAGAGCCAACATGTAGTTTTTAAAGAAATTTTTTAGGTTGTTAAAAAAAATCTTGAGAAAATGACATAAACAGTCTCGAACTTTGGTTCAATGTATAATGCAGTCTCTAAATTTTTAATTTGTTCAATGTGGTCCCTGAACTTTAACTTAATGTATATTGTGATCCTTGAACTTTTAATTTGTTCAATGTCATCACTGAACTTTTGATACGTATTCAATTTAGTCCCTTCATTATATGAAAATATTCAATACTATCCTTGAACTTGAATTAATTGAAGGAACACATTAAATATTTTTATATAGTTTAGGGACTATATTGAACATGTCTTAAAAATTTACGAATCATATTGAACAAAGCAAAAGTTCAAAGACCACATTAAACATTAAGTTAAGTTCACGAATTACATTAAACAAACTAAAAATTTAAAAATCATATTACATATTAAGCTAAAATTTAAGAACTACTTATATCATTGTCTCAAAATCTTTTTCACCTCTTACATATCAAAGATGACAACTTAGTCACCATCACCGATATAGAAGTGAGTGGCTCACAACGCATCCATTATTAGTGCATTTATGAATGTACCTCCTCTGAGGGACCAACTTCTCTTTCATCAATTCATGAGTTTTGTTCTACCGGTCTATATGTAAAGCAGCTCCATTAGATAAGTCACACCCTTTCAGACAAAGCGGCCAAAAACCACGTTGCTGAATTGCTTCCATAAACACGCTCGGTTAGAGCAATGGAGAGCACGACTTAAAAATCCATGTTGAAGTTCGTCTTTGATCGCAATTCTTGGTGTCTATGGTTTTCATTGGTTAAAAAACATGCCTTCTTAGCGTTCATGGCTACATTTGGATTTGGCATTGCCCAAGGCGGGTGAGGCCGAGTATGTCTCGACAACACTATATCTGACGGCTCTAGCCCTGACCCAAACTACAAGACTGAGAAAGGGTCAAGCTTGTGGCATTGGTAAGGCATGGGTAGATTGAGAGAGGGTTGGGCTCGTGCGATCAGTGTCGGCGAGTGCTACAATATCGTACCAGTGAGGGTGGGCCTTCTGGCATCAGTGTGGCAACGTCATGCAAGGGGAGGTTGTGTGTTCGGTCGTCTTCTTTCTTCGGAGGCCAAAGCATTTTTTTAGGGGCAAAGGGAAAAATGGGAAGAAATAACAAGCAAAATGGAAAATAGGGAAAACCAATATGGATTGTCCATTTGCTGAGCGGCTAATGTGTTTAAATCTAAAGACGGTAAATTGACTATAATTTAGATTATGTTGGTTTCACGAAAAATGAATGATTTGGGAAAAAATTTCCTGAAAACAAACGGTGGCTGGATGATGCAACACCCAAATGCAGATGAACTCGCATATGATCTTAACCACTACGCATCATGGGGCTGCCATAGGAATTTGCTTAAAGGGATGTATGAACTCAAACAAGCTCCTAATTCACTAAAATGCCACTTGATATTTGCCAAGAAAGTTTCCAAAATACCTTTAACTCTTCTTTTTTTTTAAGGTCCTTTAACTCTTCTTTTATCGTCGTTGCATGCGAAGATTATATGGTCAAGGCAATTCATACACGTCCACCGCGTAAAGACCCTCGTTTGATCTGATTGCTCGAAACCAAAACACACTCTCCCTTTTACTTCCACGAAGCTACGCAGAAATAGTGTTAACATACGACCCAATTCCTCAAACCAATGAAAAGCTACGCAGAAATAGTGTTTGATGTATACGTGCGCGTCTGTCGGCTACGAAGATTATGGGGTGCATGGGGCTAGATCCATCCTGTACTCGTTAATTAATTTTTCTTTTTTTTTCCAGTTTAAACAATGTCATCCTCATATTTATATTTATAGTTGTAGTATTTGATATATTATATAATGTTGAATATCTCGGGCTGATGAAGATCTAAGGTAACCTTGTTTCCTTAAAGGAAAGTCGTAAATTGGTGTTGTTTCAATGGGCTTATTGGGTGAAATTGAGCCATCTAATATTTCATACATAAATTTCAGCAAAAATGAATATAATATTTTAACTAAATATAATTGCAAAAATGAGCTCTAATTTATTCTTTAAAAAAATAGGTACTTAGGGTAACAAAATCACACATCTCATACTAAAAATAAAAGTTAAAAGTCGAATAAGATAATACTATCTTTTTATTTAAAGAAGAGTGGAAATGGTCGAGCGCACCGTTTATAAAGCCAATCAATCAAATCTTTTGGTAACATGAAACTTATATATATTATTTAGCCGCTCAATCGAATCCAACTTCCAGTTAAAAAGCACAAGTAAAATGATAAAGGAATGAGCATTACACGACAGAACCAAAGAAGGAACTGGTAGTTCGTATAGGTGGACTATGAAACTTGACATGCTTCGATCTTTAATAAACTACACAACCGCATACTAAGATAGAGTGCTCACAATTAGCATACAAAAAGTACAAATTTCAGACGTTTCTTGCATTATTGATTTGCTCTCTCCACCTTATCATCTATGAATTGGACCTCTCCCATACTTTTCCATAACATGGTACTTCAAAAATATTTAATTATTTATAAAGTTCAACCTGACTCGGTGAGAGAGCCTACATGTAGTTTTTAAAGAAATTTTTTAGGTTGTTAAAAAAAATCTTGAGAAAATGACATAAGCAGTCTTGAACTTTCGTCCAATGTGCAATGGCGTCCCTAAACTTTTAATTTGTTTAATATAGTCATTGAACTTTAACTCAATATACATTGTAATCCCTGAACTTTTAATTTATTCAATATCATCATTGAATTTTTTGTACGTGTTCAATTTGACCTCTTAAATATTCAATATTATCCATGAACTTGAATTAATGGAAGGACTACATTAAAAATTTTCATGTAGTTTAGGGACTAAATTAAATATTTTCATATAGTTTAAGGACTATATTTTTTTTTTTTGGTAAGGTAAACATTTGTATAACTAATCATAAACCAAATACAACCTAAGCTCGAACCACCCACTGACCATACAAGGACAGAGAAATGTCCATACAAGGTCAAAGGAGGTCCAGCAGGGCCAAGAAAAGAGGCAAAAGCCATCTAAATACAAGAGAACCAGCGTCCGAAAAAGAAAGAAAAATACTATCCAGTCCGGAACTGTGAAAAAGAACCCCGTGACTAATGGGGTAGCCCACCGATAGCTGAGAAACCAGGAGCCGGTCCGTCTATGCCATCTAGAGCAGTCCGAAGGAGCATCAACTTGCAGAGGGAAGGAAACGTCTGAGGACCTCTCCATACCGCAACGTCAGCCGGGGAACCCCACCTGCTGATACGCCTGAGTGATCGCATCCCTCCAAAGCAGCCGCAACTAGGAGACCACCGCAGCAAGGGCATCCGGACAGCAAAGAGCAGCCGCCTAATGAAAGATAAGCAATCCGAAGAAGCCGCATGGGTAACGCCTATCCCGCTGTAAATGCAGTCAACCGCTGATACAACCTGTGTGATCATATCTTGGAAGTATCAACGCCCAGCCTCCTAAGCAGTGGTCCCACGGTTACCCGGGGACAGACCCCAGTTTGCCTGTAATCTTCTATTTTGAGGAGTATCCGCCACTTGGCCAAGAGAGATAATTTTGTCCTTAACCACCTTGACAAGATGTTTAACCATCCCAGGTGCAAAGAACGGCTTCTCTCTGAAAAGAATATTGTTTCGCTCCATCCAAATAAGATGACACAAGGCTCCAAGCGAGAATCGGGAAATATGTTGGGAGAAGGAAGATCCACCAAACTGTTGTATAGCCCATCCAATGAAGACTGTCCATGGTTGGTTCGTCCACAGAAGGCCACACTTTGAAGCCCAAATCGAGGCAAGTCTGGCCATATGAGGGCAAGAGAAAAACAAGTGGTCGATGGAATCTGGGCATGAGTGACAGAATGCACAAGATCCATCGGTAATCCTACGATACTGGATCAACATGGCTTGGGTAGGACTATATTGAACATGTCTTAAAAGTCCAAAGATCACATTGAACAAAGCAAAAGTTCAGGGACCACATTAAATATTAAGTTAAAATTCATGAATTACATTGAATAAACTAAAATTTGAGAGACCACATTACATATTAAATTAAAGTTCAAAAACTATTTATGTCATTGTCATTGTCCTAAAAATCTGTGCACCTGTTATTGATCAAAGAAGGCAACTTAGTCACCATCACCAATATAGAAGTGAGTGCCTCACGATGCAACCATTATCAATGCATTTATGAATGTACCTCCTCTAAAGGACCAACTTCTCTTTCATCAATTCATGAGTTTTGTTCTACCTATCCATATGTAAAGGAGCTCCTATAGATAAGTCACACCCTTTCAGAGTATTAGAGATATATACTAGAGATATCGATCTTTCCTGATTGATAATGTTAGAGATATCAATCCTCCCTGATTGATTCTATTTGATGTTATTTGATATTATAATATTTTGTTGCTTTAGATAGTTATCTAGAATAGGCTATAAATAGGCCCATGTATCATCAGTATTAGACACACAGAAATATACAGAAATTCTCTTTTCTACTTTATTCTTATCATGGTATCAAAGCCAGTATTTTTTTGAGGAAGGGGCCACGGTGTTTTTGTAAGCTCGGGAAGCCTCTACACTCGCCGCCACGTGCCACCACGTCACGGGCCCTCCTACGCCGTTGACTGTAAGTCTTTTTACCGACGTTAATATTTGGATATAATCCAAAACAAACATTGTAGACAGGTTCTCCATCCTCCGGCGAGTCCAAAACAGCAATGAACGTCGCCGGAAACCTCTGCACGCGCCCTCACACACCTCCGAGGTCCTCTACGGGTGAGATCCACGCGTCGCGTGAGACTCACGCGATCCACCTGTTCAAACCAGTGACGTCATCATATATGACATCAGCGACACATCACCGCCAAGTCATCTGCCACGTGTGATATCCGTGCCTCGTCATCTACCACGTCATCATAGCACTGTGATGGTTGACCGCGCTGACCAACCATTGACCGATGTTGATTGGCATTGACTAGAACGGTTTATCTATTTTCTAACCGGTTCGATCTCTTTTGGACCGGTTCTTGTCATTTTCAAATTGGTTCCTGAGGTATTTCGACGTCCTGAATCCATTTTTGGCCTTATTTTTTCAATATCGACCTTGGAAATATCGGTTTTCTCAGAATTCATTATATTGGGTATATTCTAGTTTATTACATATCATGGAAAAATTGGAAGTCTCAATACCCATTCAAACCATCTTGATGGATCAAACTATATCTTATGGGCTCAAAAAATATAAAGTTTTCTGAAAGGACGTAAGCTTTGGCGTTACGTCATTGGAGATATTCGCGAGCCTGTTCAGGCTACTGGTAAGACTGACAATAAATTTACTGATCCATTGGAGGAGTGGGATAGCAGGAATCATCAAATACTCACGTGGATTCGAAACACTTCGATTCCATCTATCAAACTTCAATTTGGTCTACTAGATACAACAAAGGAAGCTTGGGATCTTCTTGCCGGTCGTTATTCCATGTCTGACATTGCTCATCAATATCAATTGTTAGGGAATTTACATCACATGCATCAGGAAACAAGTCAGTCTATTAACGAAAATCTTCGATGCATGCTATATGGGATCAGCTAGCCTTATCTGAGCCTAAATGGGAGTCAACTACCGATGCCCGCTTGTTTACTGAATATCATGATCGAATGCGTGTAATATAATTTGTGATGGCACTTCATGATGAATTTGAACCTGTGCGAGCTTCACTTTTGCATCGAGATCCTTTACCTCGTCTTGAGGCAGTTGTCTCAGAACTGTTGACTGAAGAGACTCGACTAGCTACTTTAAAAGCACAACGCACTACTCTATCAATCTCCACTACTATAGATGCAGTACTTGCCACTTCTAGTTCTTCCTCATGGCGCAAGCCTTACTGTACGCACTGCCATCGACTTGGTCATTGTGCATCCAATTGTTATCAGCTACAACCTAAGCAACCTATGGGAACAAACAACCAATCTCGATTCAGAGGTCCACATATGCGTTCGTCCACTATTGCTACTACCATTGAGGATTCTTCCAACCGTTCATTAGTTACTCTATCATTAGATGATCTTCGATCCACAGTCTGTTCCATTATTCAAGAATCTAGTACTTCTAGTTCCTCTGTACCTAACTCCTCTGCTCTGTCGGTTAATCTAGGTATTTCTGATTCGTGTTTCTTTGATTCTGCCTGCTGTAATCACATGACCTCGAACTCCCATTTATTCAAGTCAAAATCATATACTTTGTAAGCACCCATTATTCATACCGATGATAACTTTAAGATGGTAGTGAGTCATACAGGGAACACTTTGACGTCCACTTTATCCTTGCCCGATACATTTTATGGTTCCCAAGCTCTCATTAAACTTGATATCTATGGGACAGCTACGTGAACTTGGTTTTGACATTCATTTTTCTTCGAATGGTTGTCGTGTGCAGGATCAATGTACGGGACAGACAATTGAGACAGGCCGTAAAGTGGGTCGCTCGTTTGAACTTGTTTCGTTAAAGCTTCCCAATTCCTTCATTAGTTGTACTGCCACAGTATCATCTGAAACTTGGCATTCTCGTTTAGGTCATCCTTCTTATTCTAAATTAAGTCCTTTAATTTTAAGTGGTCATTTAGGTTCCGTTGACAATAATCTTTTGATTGCTTGCCTTGTAAATTGAGAAAACACCATGCTTTACCATTTAATATTAGTGAATCTATCTCTTATGCTCCATTTGATCTCGTTCATTCATATATTTAGAGACCTTCTCCTACTCCCACTATGGGTGGATCTCGTTACTTTGTGATTTTTGTGAATGATTATTCTCGTTTTACATGGTTATATCTTATGAAGAATCGATCTGAACTTACTCATATCTATGGTAACTTTGCTGCCATGATCAAAATACAATTTTCTCGAGATATCAAAGTTTTTCGTACTAATAATGCTATGGAATATAGGGACAGAGAGTTCCTTAGAATTTTTTCTCAGAATGGTACTGTCATTCACCGTTCTTGTCCAGGAACTTCTCAACAAAATGGTTGAGCGGAGCGTAAACACAGGCATATCTTATATTCGTACGAACTCTTTTAATCTCAGCATCTTGTCCAGAACAGTTGTGGGGAGAGGCCTATCATATTGCTATATATACTATCAATCGTATTCCATCACCTATTATAGGTAACATTTCTCCTTACGATCGTTTGTATGATAGTGTTCCCAATTACAGTCTACTTCAAGTTTTTGGTAGTGCATGTTTTGTACATCTTCTCCCTAATGAACGCACGAAGTTAGAACCTCGTGCTCGTTTATGTTGCTTTCTTGGATATGGCATTGAGCATAAAGGGTATAGATGTTGGGATCCTATCTCAAACCATCTTCGTGTGTCTCGCCATGTTACATTTTGAGAACATAAGATGTTTTCCTCTCTCCGTCCTTTTGAATCCTCCCCTACTGTTCCAATTGTCCATTTCTTCACCAATCCTTCTGCAGATCTATTTCCAAAAGATGACACAATCGATTCTTCCTCTTTGGAATTGCCCTCTCCTAATTTTGATGCAGGTATTTCTAGAAATCCCACTTCGGCAGATCCTACCATGTCTTTGCCATCTGTAGATTCTTCTTCTCCTGTTCGTCGTTCCACCTGTGTAAGTCAACCTTCTGTTCTACTTCGTGATTTTCACTATTATTCTACAATTGTTTCTTTTCACAAGCCTCGCACATATAGAGAAGCTAATACAAATCCTCTTTGGCAGCAAGCAATGGTAGATGAGTTGCAAGCATTAGAAAAATCTCGTACTGGGGATTTGGTTGATTTGCCTCCTGAAAAGTCGGCTATAGGTTATAAATGGCTGTACAAGATCAAAATCAAGGCAGACGGTACAGTTGAACGCTACAAAGCTAGACTACTGGCAAAAGGTTTTACTCAAGAATATGGCATTGACTATGATGAAATGTTTGCTCCAATTGCACGTCTTACTTCTGTTCGCAGCCTCCTTGTTATTGCTGCTATTAAGCATTGGCCTCTGTTTCAAATGGATGTCAAAAATGCATTTCTCAATGGTGATCTCATTGAAGAAGTCTATATGGAGCCTCCTCCTGGATATACTCACACTCCTAACAAAGTGTGTCGCCTACGCCGTGCATTATATGGACTGAAGCAGGCTCCTCGTGCATGGTATTATAAGTTTAGTTCCACCATGGAACGTCTTGATTTTACGTCCAATCCCTATGACAATGCACTCTTTGTTCAACAAACATCTCGTGGGTATATTCTGCTATTATTATATGTGGATGATATGGTTATTGCTGGTGATGATCATAATAGTATTATGAAACTTCAGCAGTATTTGAGTCAACAATTTGAAATGAAGGTTCTCGGACGGCTCAGTTACTTTCTAGGTCTGGAGGTTATGTTAGATTCCTCTGGCAATTATCTTTCTCAAGCAAAATATGCCACTGATCTTCTTTCTCGAGCTGGACTTACCGATGACAAAACTACTACAACACCCATTGAGACTAATGCCAAATTTAATGACAAAGATGGCACTCCTCTTCAAATCCTACGCTTTATCGATAGTTGGTTGGCAGTCTTATATACCTCATTGTTACCCCCCCGGACATCGCTTATGCTATTCATATCGTAAGTCAATATATGACCGCACCGCGAACGACTCACTTTGCTTATGTTCTTCGAATTTTTCGCTATGTTAAGGGTATCTTATTTCATAGTCTTCACTTTTACGCTAACTCAAGCTTAGAGTTGACAGCTTATTATGATGCTGACTGAGCTGGCGATCCTCTTAATCGTCGATCTACTACAAGCTACTACTTCTTCTTAGGAAAATCTCTTATTTCCTGGCGAAGCAAGAAATAGACTACCATCGCCCGATCAAGTACTGAAGCAGAATATCGCGCTCTTGCTAATACAACATCAAAATTACTATGACTGCAGTGGTTATTGGAAGACATGGGCGTCTGTCAAAATGGTGGAACGACCATTTATTGTGACAACCGGAGTGCTATCCAAATAGCACATAATGATGTTTTCCATGAGTGTATCAAACATATTGCAATAAATTGTCATTTCATACGCTCTCATGTGCATCGTGGTATTGTTCATCTTGTTCCCACTACATCGGTTGATCAGACGGATGATGTTTTCACTAAGGCATATCCACCCAGGTGTTTTCAAGATCTCTTTTCCAAACTCCAGTTGACCTCTTCTATGTCACCTTGAGTTTGAGGGGGGATGTTAGAGATATATATTAGAGATATCAATCTTCCCTGATTGATAATGTTAGAGATATCAATCATCCATGATTGATTCTATTTGATGTTATTTGATGTTGTAACATTTTGTTGCCTTAGATAGTTATCTAGAATAGCCTATAAATAGGCTCTTGTATCATTAATATTAGACACAAAAATATACAGAAATTCTCTTTTCTACTTTATTCTTATCATAGAGAAAGCGCCTAAAAACCACATTGCTGAATTGATTCCATAAACATGCTCGGTTAGAGCAATGGAGAGCACGACTGAAAAATCTGTGTTGAAGTTCGTCTTTGATCACAATTCTTGGTGTCTACAGATTCCGTTGGTTAAAAAACATGCCTTCTTAGCGTTCATGGCTACATTTGGATTTGGCATTGCCCAAGGCGGGTGAGGCCGAGTTTGTCTCGACAACACTATATCTGACGGCTCTAGCCCTGACCCAAACTACAAGACTAAGAAAGGGTCGGGCTTGTGGCATTGGTGAGGCACGGGTAGATTGAGAGAGGGTTGGGCTTGTGCGATCAGTGTCGGCGAGTGCTACAGTATTGTACCGGTGAAGGTGGGCCTTCTAGCGTTAGTGTCGCAACGTCATGCGAGCAGAGGTTGTGCGTTCGGTCGTCTTTTTTCTTCAGAGGCCAAAGCACGTTTTCCGGGGCAAAGGGAACAATGGGAAGAAATAACGAGCAAAACGGAAAATAGGGACAACCAATATGGATCGTCCATTTGCTAAGCGGCTGATGTGTTTAAATCTGAAGGCGGTAAATTTACTATAATTTAGGCTATGTTCGTTTCACAAAAAAATTAATGATTTGGGAAAAATTTCCTAAAAACAAACGGTGGCCGGATGATGCAATACCCAAATGCAGATGAACTCCAATATGATCTTAACCACTACACATCATGGGGCTGCCATAGGAATTTGCTTAAAGGGAAGTATGAACTCAAACAAGCTCCTAATTCACTAAAATGCCACTTGATATTTGCCAAGAAAGCTTCCAAAATACCTTTAACTCTTCTTTTATCGTCGTTGCATCCGAAGATTATATGGTCAAGGCAATTCATACACGTCTACCGCGTAAAGACTCGTTTGATCCGATTGCTCGAAACCAAATCACACTCTCCCTTTTACTTCCACGAAGCTACGCAGAAACAGTGTTAACAGACGACCCAATTCCTCATACCAATGAAAAGCTCATGACTTTCTTCTCTATTTAAGAGCAAGAATTTTCTCTTGGAACCCCAAAACACAGAATGAAAAGCGTAGAAGAGAAGCCGTTTCTTGAACAAGCTCCAACGTCCTTCTAATTCCTCTCCTCTTTGGGTGTTCTTGCCTTTTTGGATTTGGAAGGAAAGGAAGCGAAAGAAATGCAAGGGGACTTGCGAATGGACATGGCGCTCGGAAGGCGGCGAAGGCGTCTACGTCGTGGTCGTGGCCGGCGCCGCCTCGAGGAAGACGCGGAAGACGCCGTCGCCATCCGCCTCTGTTTGTTCCTCCTCTTCGTCGCCGCCGTGGCTTTGTGCGTGTACTTTCTCCTTAACCTATTAGGGTTTGCCAACACATAACCCAATTCGATCCAAGTGATGATCAAATGCAATCGAGATAGGATCCATCTCCATGCACCTCCGACCGCCGGGCCGCTGATTGTCGTCGAGTCTTAAATTAATCATGATTCAGGTGGGGTCAAAGAAGAATCTTATAAGCGGCCTCGGAGTTGGACTTATTGACATATATGTGCCCATGTTTGTCGGGTTGAAATTAATGGGGTGCATGGCCCTATCTTGTATAGTTACCAAAACAACGTCAAACTTCGATGATTGCCACTTATTTTTTGAGGTTCTTGCTTCATAAAATATGTCCATTAATGAAATTAGCATGATTCCTCCTCGTTCTTCCAAGAAAGTCAAGGTCAACTTCACAAATTATTGGCATTTACCTCCCTCAGACTTGTCTTTATTTCTTTAGGAAAATTGTCCCAAAAAATCCTAAATATATTACATTTTTGCCAATTCTATCCTCACAGAACTTCAGTGAGGGCGACCCCCGCCTGTGGTTACCTTTGGCTAGTCGCCGGCTATCACCCAGACCCAACAACCAGCTAGAAAAAGAAGAAAAGGGAGGAAATAAAGAAAAAGAAAGAAAATAAAAATAAAAAATCTAAAAAATATTAAAATATTATTAAAAATTATCAACATCAGTGTCGACCGTGCCATATAGGACAGCTAGTGTCCACGTCAGTGATTTTTGATCAAGATTGATCGGATAGACTCTATTGACAAAACGTGAAAATATTTAGGACTCAATTGGTAAAATTAAAAAGTTTTTAGGATTGAATTAGTAAAATTGCAATAGATTTAAGACTTTTTGGACAATTTTCCCTTTTTTATTTCGATAACTTACAATTTCATATTGAATCAACAGCAAAATAGGGGAGCAAACCCTCTTACATGCACAAGAATATGTACACCAATTGGTCAAATCCTAATTAGCACAAAGTGATGAATGCCTATCAACATTCACCTTCTTTCCAACATCTATAGAATCGATCAATCCCCCTCGTATAGCCATTTTTTAATTTGTAACACCATCGAGTCATAATTTACAACAATATCTAGTAAGCTAAATATGGTAGGGAAAATTGTCTAATCGATGATAAACCTATTCTGCGATTATCAATTCAATCCTAAACTTTTTAATTTTACCATTTTAACCTTAAACATTTGTCCAAAATTCCAATGTAGTCCTTCCGCCCAATTTTTACCATAAATCTATGACATGGCAATGTAACATGAAGGACGGCCGACATGACTGGACAATAGGTGTAGGACTAAACTGGCAAAAATGGGTAAGTATAAGACTATATTAGCATCCATACAATAGACTTAAGACTAATTAGGTAATTTTCCCAAATGTGGTATATTCACCGCGAAGATATAGTATAAACTAGCTAATTGTAATCAACATCGTAAGTCTTCATTTGAGTCATAATTTTGGGTTTTGTGAGTCGCAATAGTTAAACACCATTCCGACAACTCAACCCGACAAAGATAAGAGTCCATCTAATGATCCAATGCCTCCTAGGCTTACCAGAAAGCCCACGCACATTATTTGTCTACCCACCTTCACATAATTTTTCCCAAAAGCACATTACTAATTCCACCAACAATATACATGTGCACTCTTAAGATCAAATTGTACTTAGCTAATTGCTTACATGGTGATATGCAGATAGGTTCTTTCTATAAAGATCTGTTCCGTTTATGGGATTATGTACCTCAAGAATGTACACTAAAATGCGATAAAGCCTCGCAAATAAGTTTCGAGTCATCGCATATGCGCATTCTCTTAGGGTCATCCCTAGGTGTGTGTGTGTGTGTGTGCATACTCGTGTCTCTCTAGTAATTTCCCAGTATGTGTAGGGGACAACGGGACCATCGCGACCGATTGAGGTTTGTTGGGTGCTCAAAGAGTGCTAAACACCTTCATTGATTATAAAAAAAAAAAAGACAAAAGATGAAAAGAAAAGGAAAGTTATCTTGGCAAGGATCAACGTATCCGTCGTCCGAAACATCTCTTAGAAAAGGCAAAGAATTCTAGATGGCTCACTCAACATATAAAAAAGACAGTATTTTACAAAAAGAGGTTGGAGTTGGAATTAGGGTTTTAACAAGTCATTATACAAAAAGTGTAATTAAGTCCTAATTATTGTCAATTGATCTAATCGAATCCTTCCGTTGATCGTAGAATTTCAAAGTTTTAAGACTTAATTACACTTTCGTGATAAGTTTCGAGACTCAATTGCATTTTCTAAAAGTTTTAGAACTCGATTGCACTTCCGTGACAAGTTCTAGAGTTCAATTATATTTTCATGATAAATTTAAGAACTTTCGGTGCACTTATCTCAAAGAAAAGAGAAAAGTTTGAACAACGAGAAACAAAAGGTGATTGACGTATCCGACACCCGCAACGTCTCTCAAAAAAAGGCAAAGAATTCTGGACGGCTTACTCAAGCTACAACAAAGACAGTACCGTACAAAAAGAGGTTGAGGTTGAATTAGGGTTTCGACAGGGCATTGTCACCATGACTGCATCAGAGTGTGAACTGATGAGGTTGGCAGCGATATTATGTGGTAAGGATGACTCCATCTTTCCTAGCACTAGTCCAAGAAGGCCCTCTGGGTCAGGCCATTCTCCTTTAAATTGCCCCAAGCCCACGTTTCTTGGTTGAAATCTTCACAAAACACACACGCTCCCTCTCTGTCTCGGTCTCTGCGCTTCCGAATCGGCTTTGAAGCATGGCGGCTCTGGACTCCGACGTGCCGATGACGCCCGCCGGCGAGGCGTCGAGCAGCGACGCCCCTCTTCTCCCCGCTCCTCTTCCTCCGGCGTCGTGGTCGGCGTCGGCGTCGTCGTCGTCGAGGAAACCGAAGCGGTTCGAGATCAAGAAGTGGAACGCCGTCTCGCTCTGGGCCTGGGGTACCTTCCCTCGAACCCTAACCCTGTTCCCTCTGCTTCCTTGTCGCTTTTTGAGCAATGGGTATTGATCGAATCCCTCTGTCTCCCCCTCTGCTGGTGGTTGCAGATATCGTCGTGGACAACTGCGCTATCTGCAGGAACCACATCATGGATCTGTGTGAGTTTCGATCGGCTACCGCAGTAACGTGCTTTTGAAGCTCTTTAGGTTGTTTGTGATCTCTAAGGTTGTATTTTTTTGCTTGCTGTCGTCAGGCATTGAGTGCCAAGCTAATCAAGCGAGCGCCACTAGCGAGGAGTGCACGGTTGCTTGGGGTAAGCTTTGATTTCTCGATTCTATGTCCGTTTAGGCGCTTGCCTCGTGTGTTGCGGTTGTTAGATACTTGCTGTTTGATGATGGGATTGTGAGGATTGCGCTAATGCTAGAATTTGGAACTTGACTGATGATGAGCGGTGAATGTAGGAGCATTGAGACTATAATTAAGTGTATTCGCTTTGATCGATGTTCTCGAATCGAAGCATGTAGAAGGTTGTGTCGATTACTGTTTAGCACATGAGCATATTGATGTTCTTTGAGGGTAATCTCGATTTCTATTTGAACGCGTGCATTATCATGTTTCATTGCGAAATCATAAAAGGTCTGTTGTTATACTAAAGTGCAGTTTCCGGCGTGAAGATTCCTGTGATTGGCAATGCTATGTTTCCTAATTGTGAAATTTTTTTTGTCTAGTTGCTTTGGTCTTGTTTCGATCCCTTATCAACTGAGGACTTAGTAATTAGATCAGTCTTTCTGAATAGGGATCAACGGCAGAATGGAACGTCTTTGAAGGTTTTGATACCTATTGTTCTGGGCTTATTTCTCTGTTATATTCCCCCTTTTGGAAGTCTGAGCTTTTTAAGATGATGTGTACCCAAATAAATTGATATTTACCAACAGTCCATTTCGCCTCGCAAGAATAAGACTTGCCATGATTGATATTAGCATAATGGAAATTAGAAAGAAAAAGCTCGCAATGAAGTATGAGTGCACTTTTTGCTCTCAGAAGAGTAAGAGTCCGTTGCCATCAGTTGTATTTTCGTTACTACTTGTGTTTGTAGTTTACATTGGCATATTGACTACTTTCCTTTGATGAAATTTTCCATGTGGGGGTACCGTCGATTTCCTCGTCTAAGATGTCCCGTTTACCTGCCTAAGTGCGCCCACAGTAATAGTTTATTTACAACATTTATTACGAACCGTTACTCCTGGGTTCTGTGACCAATGAAAGAGAAAAAACTTCTGGGTGCTTGAGAGTCCATTGCTTAATATTATAACTGGGAATACTATATTATAGCATGTTGTCCTTTGGGAGGTAATAATCTGATGGTTCCTTGTTACTCTTTGGTTATAGTTGTAAAATCATTTTGAGAAATGAACGCTCTGCCCTCAATCATCAAAGGGCACACTTACATGGACAAGCTTTTCGTCTTCTTTTTTGAGACTGGATTACCATGAAGATGATTCTTTTGCTCAATTATAGTCTATCTAGGCTTCTACTATCGATAAATGATTTTAATAATTTAAGGTCCGTTGTTCTTTTGAAGAACAAAAGAAAGGTCCATTATTCTTTTGTTATCTCTGGCAATAGTAGTTTGTTTATTTTGGGCAACTGTTCCTTGGCTCATCAAATCTCTCTTCTTGATGCTATAGGAGTTTGCAACCACGCATTTCATTTTCACTGCATCAGCCGATGGCTCAAGACTCGTCAAGTGTGTCCATTGGGTATGTTTTAAGCTGTGTTCCCTGTCTCTCTCCAATTACAACATTGCTGAATTGTTTATGTATCTGGTCTGATCTTTCGATTATGCCTTGCATTGTACAGATAATAGCGAATGGGAATTTCAGAAGTATGGTCATTAGAGCCTTCCGTGCAGCAAAAGGTTCAACATCCTTTTGCTGCTATTTCAATACTGCACTGAAGTCGGAAGGCACAATGTGTTGATCTGTCGAAACATTTGACTCTCGGCCCTGTAACCTTCCCCACTCCTCCTGTTGGAGTTTCATTGGATGGAGAGTGATCAGAAAACATTATTTGCAATTAATGTGAATTCTCTATCTCTCTCTCGCGCTTATCTGCGCACTGCTTTATCAGGGTTCTGCATATGTTATATGATCTTACTTTAGACGTTGGGATGAGATTTGGTGCTCTAGTTAGGCTATGCTTCTTCTTTTGAGGCGTGAAAGCCATCGTGCATAAGCATCTGTACTATCTTTGTTACCCTCTAGCTCCTGATGCTACTCTTCAACACAATACACTCTTCGCTGCCAACTTTGCAGTGTTGATTATTGACTCGGATTAGTATCTTATTATCTCATACCCAGTTCAATGGCATGTATATACTATTGAATTCCTTTCATCCTAGTAACTGAACTGACAATCTGGGGAAGTGCAGTTGCGTAGTTGTGACAGCTAGTCTTGTAACCTTCCAGTCTTTTGTGGAAGCGCAGGAACTAGACCTAAGTCTTAAATCCATATATGACTCAATGGTTTTTTTTTTTTTAAATGAGTCGTATATGGTCACTTCAAACTTGAAGAGTCTACCCCTAATGGGTTCTAAAATTTAAAGCACTGAATAAATGGGCCTAACAACCCACGAGGGCTGATATTCTCTTCTCTCTCCTAGGGGTGAGCAACTTGGACTGTCCAAATCGGGATCGGACCGGACTGGACCAGACCGATGGGTTTGATCTGATTCTCAAGATTATCGGTCCGGTTCCCGGTTCCTAAAAGCAGAACTAGTTTCTAAGTGGTTCGGTTCCCAGTTCCAAGGGGGAATCGGACCGGATCGGACCGACTATTTAATATATATGTTTTTTATTTTTTTCTTTAAAAAAATTAATAAAATGTGAACTAAACTCTAAGTGAACTTCATTATCATAAATTCATTGACAAAAATTAGTAAAATGTGAATTAAACCCTAAGTGAACTTCATTGACATAAATTCATTAACAAAAATTAGTAAAATGTGAACCAAATCTTAAGTGTTTAACCAAAAAAAAAAAAAAACTAAACTCTAAATGACCGGTTCCATTGGACCGGACCGGACCGGCGGTCCAATCCGATTCTCGGTCCTAGAACCAACCGATCCGATCCGCGGTTCTCAAAATTGGGATCCGATTTTCTCGGTCTGGTTCCCGGTTCCACTTTGGAACCGGACTGGACTGGGAACCAATCACTCCTGCTCTCTCCCTCTTCGCTATCACCTTCTCACTAGTTGCTGTCATCCTCTCCAGTTTGCTCCCCGAATCCTAAGCTTTTTTGCTTCCGCAATTCGTCTTCCTCGCCACAACAATCACTTCCTAGTCACAGTCTCTTAAACCCTCGCTAAACCTCTCACGTCTCTCCGGCCCAGCTCCCAATGGCCACCTCTCATTGAAGTGCCGTCAGTTTGATTACTTCGACTAGCAACAGCGGATCGTCTCTTTCGACATCGTCGGACAATTCCACCTCCTTCTCTCCTTCTGGAGGATCTTGGAGCCTCTGCTGTTCAAGTTCGTCGCCGACATGGCTGTGTCGCCTTCGTTGGAGAACGGCCACAAGAGGCTCAAGATAGAGGTATTGCCCAATGAGGAAATCGAGAGCACGAGCCGAGGAAGGCATGGGGTTGCAGAGGAGAAAGGGAGAGGCGCAAGCAAGATCAAGGTCACGAGGACCGTTGGGTCGTTGAATTCAAGGGAGAATATGCAAGTTGAGCCGCAAGAGTGCCCGAAGTTCGGGTTGACTTCCGTTTGTGGTTAGAGAAGGGACATGGGCTCCGTTTGGTTCAGCATTCTAAGGCTCCGTTCGTTTAGGGAAAAATATTCTCTCGGAAAATATTTTCCGGGTTTTCCGGTGTTCGGGGGGCGGAAAATGTTTTCCGTAGGAAAATATTTTCCTTCCCCCCTTACAAAATAGCCTAAGTTTCTGGAAAATGATTTCCACTTCTTCAAAAGTGGAAATCATTTTCCGGAACTTCTTCTTCTTCTTCTTCTTCACTAAGGTGGCCGGCCACCACCTCCGCCGCCGGTCGCCGGCCGCCGCCTCCGCCGCCGGTCGCCGGCCGCCGCCGCCGGTCGCCCGCCGCCCTCCGCCGGCCGCCGCCGGTTGCCGGTCGGCCGCCCGCCGGTCGCCGGCCGCCCTCCGCCGCCGCCGATCACCGGCGAAATATATTTTCCGAAACTTTTTCATATTGATCGCCGAACACCGGAAAATTATGTTCCGGGAAAACATTTTCTAGGAAAATGACTTTCGGAAAAATATTTTCCAAAATGAAAATATTTTTCTCCAAACAAACGGAGCCTAAATGCTCATTTGGGCTCTAAAGTCCCTTGGCCAAATGCAAATGGCGTTTGGCAATTTTTTTTACTCACTTTGAGAAGATGCAATTGCATTTCCAATGCTCCCCAAGGGACCTTTGGCCAATGCACCTTCGGAGATGCTTTGAGAAGTTGCATTTTCGGAATGCAACTTACATTGTTCATGAACAGTAGACCGAGGCTCCGGCAGCCGGCGACCGCCGCCTGGGGGTCGCGCGACCCCGGCGACCGCCGCCTGGGGTCGTCGGACCCCAGCCGGCGTCGCGCGACCCAGGCCAAGCGTCGCCTGGATCGCGCGACCCAGGCAACGCCCGGGGTCCGGCGACCCCAGGCGGCGGTCGCCGGGGTCGTGCGACCCCAGGCGGCGGTCGCCCGAGGGTCGCGCGACCCCGGCGACCGCCGCCTGGGGTCGTCGCGACCCCGGCGCGTTGCCTGGATCGCGCGACCCAGGCGACGCCCGGGGTCCGGCGACCCCAGGCGGCGATCGCTAGGGTCGCGCAACCCCAGGCGATGGTCGCCGGCGACCAGATCTGGCCGTCGGCGGTTGGCGGGCGACCAGATCTGGCCGTCGGCGGTTGGCGGGCGACCAGATCTGGCCGGCGACGGTGGTCGGCGCTGTAGCTCCGGTGGAGCTTTTTTTTTTGAAAAAAAAAATTAGCAAAAGTCCTTTTTAACTCAAGTTGATTTTAAAAAATACTTACCAAACACCACTTGCATTTCGAAAAGCCCCTTTAGCCTAAAAATATTTGCATTCTCCCAAATGCATTCCCCCAAAGTTGAACCAAACGGAGCAATGGAAGATGTCGTTTCAGCCGCAATAACTTAAAAAAACTTTCCACTTTAGTCTGAATACTTTTTCTTTGTCACTAATATAGTTTAAATTTGCTATATGCTTAAACTGCCATAGTTAAAAAAGTGAGTTGTTAGATGGGTTTGGGTTGGTCCTGAATTAGGTTAGGTATGGGTTATTTTGATTGTATAGAAAATAAAAGTGAGTTAAATGGGTGAATGACTCACCCAAATCCAATCCTACCCACTCATTTGTCACCGATGCTACATTTGAAACTCTGCTTCAACTACAGACAAATTGTATGGAGGAAGTCAAAACGAAACGAGATAGAATGGAGCACAAAAGGAAAATTTAAAAGAGGGAAACGTCGCCTGAGAGATTCGAACTCTCGCGGGGAAACCCCATGTACTTAGCAGGCACACGCCTTAACCACTCGGCCAAAGCGACGCTTTGGTTGGGAGATGATGCTATTAAATGTATTTAACTTAAATTTCTCCCTTTCACACCATCCTAACGGAGCATTAAAAGAAAACGAACGGCTATCTCGAAATTTTTATATCATTACGTACGCACCACACCCATTAAGGGCCATATGGTAGCTAGGTCCACACGACACTTGCGAAATGCAATAGTGATGTAAATTTTCTTATCATTCTCGTGACTTTAGATTGCATACTCTTTATGCTTATCGATGATATAACTTAGTTGATTCTCTTCTCATGTGCTATTCCAAGACAACTTTTTTTGTTTCGGGGTAAAAGAAAACCTTTGGGGGGCCGACCGTGACAACCAACTATATATCTATCTTATGTGCCGCAAACTTCAACCCAAAGTCGCGACAGACCATATAATGAATTTGCAATTACAAGTGATTTTGGTAAAGGGCAACCTCTCATTCCAAGTGCGCATCCCAAATTAGACATTAAACAATCATCCTAACTACCATAAGGTGGCGTGGGCCATGCGATATTCTAAATACCCGTGAGTGATATGGTAGGTAATGATGCACCATGATAATTCTATATAGCAGGTGAATTGTGAAGCACTGACGCTAAGTAGCCATTACACACAAGAAGCGGTCCCATTCTTGATAGTTAATCAGTAATGCTCTTCCCGCGTGGGGTGGTGTTAAAATTAGGGTCTGGGGATAGAGATAATGGAGGTTGGGCCTATCTTGATTAAAGATGAGTATGATCCGGACAGGCGGTTCCCACCCTAGAATCGGGAATCGCCCACTAAGTACCGGTTCTGAAAAATTGAAATCGGGAAGTGCCCGTTAATTCCTTGGATCTACTTGGGAACCGGACGGTCCGGTTCCCGAGTGGATCCATGAACCGGCCCCCAATTCTTACAAAATTGCAAGGGGAAAGGTAAGAATAATAAAAAAAAATTGAATGAAGGTTTTACTTATCAAACACGAAATGATATTGTGATTTTAGGATGAATGCTCACATTTTTTTAATATATATTGATCTAGTTCGGGTGAATGATTTCACGCATGGAATTAGGAACTGGACCGGTACTCACCAATTTCAGTACAGTACTTAAACTGGGAACCGAACTGTTCGCTATGAGAATCACCCGATACGGGCCTGTCCAGTTCGATTCCTGGTTCTTTACACACCCCTATTGCTTACGGATCAAAACCTCCTGATAATGCTTAATAGATACCCTTCTGAATACGTTTAAGAGCTGATTTCTGATTTTGTATAGATTCCAGGTAAAATTAGGTCTCGATCCCTCCACAGAACATATTTGACAAAAGTTAGGGTACATACAACTTGTCATTTAAATAAGTCGGGTCGTATTTAAGCATCGACACGGTTCCGCAACATATCTTGATTTTTTTCGTTTTACAGGTCAATCTTACCATCTTCAACGTAGCGACACTTGTTTTATGGAAACAATCTTTGGATTTTTCGGCCCTGAGGAGGAGGAGGAGGAGGAGTCGGTGAAAAGTACAAAAAGCGCAAAGGGCGGTGTGCGATTCCTCCGTGCCGCTTGCATCTGTTTGAGAGAAAATCTGCGGTTTGGAAATTTGTCGAAGGTTTTGATATTTTTATGGTGCGCGTCCCTCGATGCAGAAGTTGGCTCAATCGTCGCCACCATCTGCGGTTTCATGCTTTCCTGCTCGCCCATGTCATCCATGTGAAATCATTGTTTCTTTTTTACTTGCTTTTGCTCCTGTCTTTGCTTTCAAATGTTTGAAAGTCTTCCCACCGCTCTCCTACCTTTGGTCAGTGACAGCACGCGCCCGTGCTAAATCCAAATCCAATGTTGGACTTGGTTGAACTCTACTGTCTTTCCCAAATTCCACCTTCCGCCTCATGTCTTGTTCTTACTGGATCGTCTTTGATCGGCGGACAAGTAATCCATCTGAAACCATCCTCGGACTCTGTTTTTTCTGTGCAAAATGAGTTGATAAAAATTGCTTCCATTGTTTACGATAATATGCGCCTAAACATTAGGCAAATAAGCCTTTTTCAGCAAAGAAATATCGGAAAGAAGAAACTTAGAGATTGGGGAAAGGTGTCGATGTTTTCGAGTATCCATGGTTGTGCTTAGGGGTGAGCGGTTTCAAGTTCCTTTCAGGTTTCACATAGAACCTGAAACCTACCCTCGAGTATAGATTCCTTATTTTTTTGAGCCTAGAACCTACCTGTCGTAATTTGAAACCTAGAACCTACTCTGTCACAGGTTCTCGGATAGGTTCGGTAGGTTCTAGGGTCTAATAGGTTCTTTTTTTTTTTGCACTTTAGTTAAACAAAATAAAAATGAACGCAATAATACTAAACAAGCTTGTCATTCATCAAAGATAATACAAAAGACTAGTTTTCTTAGCATTACGGTTCAAATAAATATAACTAAAATGAGAAGTCATTGCGTAAATCGATACTAAGGGTGAGCAATTCCATATTTCATATATATTCCACCAATGATAATAGGTTTCTCATTTTTTGAAACTTTGAATCTACCATATCACAGGATCGAGAGTCGATTTCAAAGTCTACTCAGGTTTCGCCTGTATTATTAATTGAATAATTGCATTGAATCATCGCATTTAATAAGCACAACTTACTGCTATAATCCACTAGCCACAACTTCTATTTGGATACATGAAAAATATGAAATATTAACAAGTCATAAAATAAAAGTTCAGACTAGTGGTTTAAGATCATATACTCATCATCTAATATCGTGAAATACCGCAGGATCACAAGAAAATAGGTTCAGCTTATAGGTTCCAGGTTCCACCTACCTAGAATCTGGAACCTACTCGTCGAAACAGGTTTTTCAATTTTTGTAATCTAGAACTTATCCTGCATACCTCAGAATATGGAACCTACAGGTTCCCATTAGTCAAGTTCTCAAGTTCTAGAATAGAACCTAAAACCATTTTGAGAAGATGGACTTGGACCGTTCTTCGCCCGAGATCGACTCAAGCCAGGTGGATTCACCCTTGCTTGGCTTGCATGAGATGGGCATCGAGGGTAGTTTCGCTAGGCAAGGAGGACCCATTACTTAATTCCTCAATCCCAAGACCCGGGCAAGTCATTCCATCATTCTATCCCGGTCTCATCCGGATAAATTCGGACGGACGTCGCGAGACTATCAAATAGCATCATCGGTGGTGACCTTAAATTCGGGCTACCAAACGCCCTCCGCGGTGGGCTCATGACGGCAGGGGAAAATCGACGCGCCTTCGCGCGCGCGGTGGAGGTAGGGGGAGGAGGGAGGTTCCTTCGGAGACGCGAGTTCAAAGCGAGCGAGTGAGTCGGTGGCTGGTTGGCTGGCTGGCATGCACGAGGCTGCGAGGGGTGAGCGGTGAGGAAATGGGGCGGGTACGGCCGCACTCTCTCGCATTGGATTGGGGCCGTGATCCGGGTCAAAGTTGTTGACTGGGGAAACCGAAAGAGAGAACGGAAAGGAAAGGAAAGTGGGGTAGCCGTTAGGCCCTGAATTGGCGTGAGATCTCTCGTCCCCCACGCGCAACACGACAGCATCATGCCTCCTCCTCCCCCTCCTTTCCCATGTACAGGTGTGTGTGCCACCCTCTTGTTCCCCATCCTGCCCCTCGATTTTGTCCGAAATCATCTTTTCACTCTTTCGAGAAGGACCAAAGTTTACTCATTCCTTCATTTAAAAAAAAATCACCGTCGAAGTATTGAAAGGAAATTATAAGTGAAAGTACTAAAATTTGTAACCAGAGTGCAATCCATTCCTAAATTTTTTTTTAAAAAAAAGCAATCGAGTTAAAAAATTTATTACGAAAGTGCAATCGAGTTTTAAAACTTTCAAAAAGTGCAATCGAGGTGTAATCGAGTTTTGATAAGTCATAGGACTTAATTCCACTTTCTTAATGAATTTTAGGGCTTTCGGTGCACTTCTTCCTAAAAGGAAATACCTATCCCCTTTTAAAAGTTTAGGACACCATTGAAAATTATATAAACTTTGAAAAATTGCAAAACGACCTCAGATATGCCAGTCGACTGATGTCGAATTTTGCGATTGAAAAAAAGAAAAGAAAAGGAAAGAAAATGTCGAATTTCATATGAGTAAAAAAATCATTATAAAAAAAATCCTCATTATCATTTAACATGGAATACCAAAAAAAAAACATATATGAAAATTAGCAATGTCGTGTCACCAAATCGTGTCGCATGAAACATAAACTTTTACATACCGCAATTGAGAAATGTACTGTGTACCAAAAGGACTCGTGACATGATTATATTAAGTTATGCGAACGGGCCGTTGCGTGACTGAGTTAGTTTTGATTAAGTGAGCATCTTCACCAACTAAGCTTTGTGAACGTAAATTTCACATGGAAGGAGGCCTTGGAGGTGCGGTGGCAATATGCGTAATAAGAGGGAAATCCAAGCCCATTCTCTCAAAGAGTTGGCAATATAACCCCGACACGAGTTCTCTCTCTCTCTCTCTCTCTCTCTCTCTCTCTCGCTTTCCTTCCCATCTTCTTCCTTCCTCTGACACTGTCCCCTTGTTAGCCCCACTGCGTCTCTTCCACTCTCTCTCTCTGTCTCTCCGCCATGGCCAACCTCCGCATCCGCTCGCTCGTCCCTCTGCAATGCCTGGCGCTGCTGCTGATGCTTTCGGTCGCCGCGGCTGCGGCGGCGGCGGCCAAGAGGACGTACATTGTCCACATGAACTCCCACCAGATGCCCCCGTCCTTCGCCACTCGCCGCGACTGGTACGCCTCCAACCTCCACTCCCTCTCCTCCTCCTCCGACGACGCCGCCGAGGACCCCCTCCTCTACTCCTACACCGCCGCGTTCCACGGGTTCGCCGCATCCCTCGACCCGGGCGAGGCCGACTCGCTCCGGGCGTCCGCCTCCGTCCTCGGCGTCTACGAGGACACCGTCTACGACCTCCACACCACCCGGACCCCCGCGTTCCTCGGCATCTCCGGCGATCTCGGGCTGTCGGAGGACCCGCAGGAGGGCGCCTCGAGCGGCGGGAAGAGGCGGGCCTTCGGCGACGTCGTCGTCGGGGTCCTGGACACCGGGGTGTGGCCGGAGTCGAAGAGCTTCGACGATGCGGGCATGCCGGAAGTGCCGGCCCGGTGGAAGGGCGAGTGTGAATCGGGCCCGGACTTTAGCCCGAAGTCGTGTAACAAGAAGCTGGTCGGAGCTCGGTTCTTCTCCAAGGGATATCACATGGCCTCTGGTAATTAGTCATTAATTTGACATAATTCATCAAGTTTTTAGCTTTAAATTTTCTCTTTTTCTTTGCTTATCTGTGCTAAGGTAAGCAAGTAATTACTGTGGTGGGGTTCAATTTTTAGTAAGATTGAAGCATAATCTAATCGAAAGCATGTCATTCGTGTCTGAATTGGGTGATCTGCAGAAATTTGAAACGATCATCGAATTGGTGCACTCAGAAAAGTTGCTTGCTTGAGTTATGATTGAACGGTTCTTGCGTCTCTGGGTGGTGACGACTTTGCATTTTTGTTTTGGGTTAATCGAAGGTGCCAATTTCTTGAAGAAGCCTAAGGAATTGGAGTCGCCGAGAGACCAAGACGGGCACGGGACCCACACGGCCAGCACCGCCGCCGGGTCGCCGGTGACCAACGCCAGCCTTCTCGGGTACGCCAGCGGGACGGCGCGAGGGATGGCCGACCACGCTCGCGTGGCCGTTTACAAGGTCTGCTGGAGCTCCGGCTGCTTCGGGTCGGACATCCTCGCGGGGATGGACCGAGCCATCCTCGACGGCGTCGACGTCCTATCACTCTCTCTCGGCGGCGGGACTGCCCCGTATTACCGCGACACAATCGCCATCGGCGCGTTCACGGCCATGGAGAAGGGCATTTTCGTTTCTTGCTCCGCTGGGAACAGCGGGCCGGCAAGGGCCTCACTCGCCAATGTGGCGCCTTGGATCATGACCGTCGGCGCCGGAACAATCGATCGTGATTTTCCGGCGTACGCCCTGTTAGGCAACGGCAAGCGCTACGCCGGGGTCTCCCTCTATTCGGGGCCTGGGATGGGGCATAATCCCGTGGCCGTGATTTATAACAAAGGGTCCAATAGCTCGGGCAACCTGTGCTTGCCCGGGTCCCTCAACCCAGCCCTGACGCGCGGGAAGGTGGTGCTGTGCGACCGGGGGGTGAACGCCCGTGTTGAGAAAGGTGAGGTGGTGAGGGACGCGGGCGGGGTGGGGATGATACTGGCGAACACGGCCGCGAACGGGGAGGAACTGGTGGCGGACAGCCACCTGATCCCGGCAGTCGCCGTGGGGAGGAAAATGGGTGATGTGATAAGGGAGTACGTGAAGGGCGACGCGAATCCGACGGCGCTGCTCGGCTTCAGAGGGACGGTGGTGAACGTGAGGCCGTCACCGGTGGTCGCGGCGTTCAGCTCCAGGGGGCCCAACATGGTGACGCCGCAGATACTGAAGCCGGACGTGATCGGGCCGGGGGTCAACATCTTGGCCGCCTGGTCGGACGCGGTCGGGCCCACCGGGCTGGAGTCCGATACCCGGAAGAGCCCGTTCAACATAATGTCAGGTACGGTTCTGCCTAACGGCTAGATTTTCATTTATTGAAGTTTCTCACTTTTCCTAATGCGATGTTGACGTGTGCAAAAGCTGCAGCTGGGCGTACTCCAATTACTTTAATGTATTGAGTCCGCTTGAGCTATTACAGAAGGCTAGGTTGTCGTGCATAGGCTGCCGCGTGGTTACCACCTTCAATGTGCCTCAAAAGTCTATAAATTATGGAGAAGGTGGTCCCAATTGATGAACCGAATTGTATGCATCTAACGGTAATCCATGGTGTCGTTGTAAAACTTTGATCTGCACCGTAATTGAATGTGGCAGAGCAATCGACTGTTAATCCTCAGATGACACATTCTTGACATTTGCTGAGAATTCGCCCACGATCGATCAGCTATTATCGATCTAGATGCGACTTATGTGAAATAGTTTCGAGTGTATCGATGATGCGGTATTGTGTAACTATTAATGCTATCATCACTGACACGCTTAACGGGTTTTTTTTTAAGGTACATCCATGTCATGCCCGCACATAAGCGGAGTCGCGGCACTGCTCAAATCTGCCCATCCAAATTGGAGCCCGAGCGCGATCAAGTCCGCTCTCATGACCTCCGCCTACGTCCTGGACAACACAAGGTCTCCTCTCCGGGACGCCGCCGGCGGTGGGTTCTCCACTCCTTGGGCTCATGGTTCGGGCCATGTGGACCCACAAAAGGCCCTCTCTCCTGGCCTTGTGTACGACCTCACGGCCGAAGACTACATCGCCTTTCTCTGCTCCCTAGACTACACCATCGACCACGTGAAAGCCATTGTCAAGCGGCCCAACATCACATGCTCTCGTAAATTCTCCGACCCCGGTGAACTCAACTACCCCTCATTCTCGGTGGTGTTTGAGGACAAGAAGGTCGTGAGATACACTCGTGAGCTGACCAACGTGGGGGCCGCGGGGTCTGCGTACGAAGTGTCGGTCATGGGCCCGTCAACGGTCGGGGTGACGGTGAAGCCGAGGAAGCTCGTCTTCCCGAATGCTGGGGACAAGAGGAGGTACACGGTCACCTTTGTCTCGAAAAAGGGCACGAACCCGATGATGAGGTCGGAGTTCGGCAGCATCATTTGGAGCAATGCCCAAAACCAAGTTAGGAGTCCGGTGGCTTATGCTTGGACCAAGTTGGTGAGCTGAGTACGGTCGATGTTTTCTAGCTTCTGGTGCGGTGTTTCGACTTTTTCCCCTCGACTGGCTCAGTTACGAGCTGCTACTTATGACTGAAGTAGCTTAGCTTTTTCTCAACCGACTAGGGCGGAATCAATACAAGGCCGTGCTGTGCCATGCCGTGTGGCTATTAAACCGGCAATTCTATATGTAGGCGTAGGATTGAAGGGAGCAAGAGTGAAATTTGTACTTTGATTTCATGGGAAACGTTGATACAGCAGAAGTGTGAGGCTGAGGTCTTTGTTTTTAAAACACCTCAAACAAGGAACTATGGGACCGACAAGGAAGTTTTTTTTTTTATGGAAGCACCCCTATTATTGTTTGCTTATGTTGTTATCTGCTTGGAGGCTCTTGCTCGTCTCAGCCAGGCGAAGTGTACTGATCTGGTGCTTTGAGCAAAGAAAGGACCATGAGAAGATTTTGCAAATTCTTAGGTATCGAGAACTACACCACCGGTTTGAAAATTACTAATTTCTTAGCTCAATCCTCGAAATTCTAAAGTCCCGCTTGTCAAATGATATAGATTTGATCAAAATGATGTCATCACCCAAAAGCATTTATATCCGGGCGACATATTCTCACCGGCGGAACTCGGCCGCCACTCGCTGGTGGCACTCCGGTTGCTTACCAATGGCAAAGGCAATGTTAGGGTTTTTGAAAGCATTTCCGGAATTATGAAAGTTGAGCAAAAGTAAAGTTAAAACAAAAATAAGTCCTTGAATTTCGGAAACGTACCATTCAAAAATACCTCCAGAGCACCTCAAAAATTTTGCCGGGGAACTTTGGAGTCCTAAAGGGTTTTGCAAATGCTGAACCAAATGCATTTGAAATTGTTCAAAAACATGAACAAAGCCATCTGGGTCCGACTATAATTTCGAAAGATTTGCACCAAACCTGAAAATCGGTCCAGAACTGCAAATGCTACTTGAATACACTATCGCAGATAACGATTTGAGTGTGAGTATGCTAAAAAGAACAAAAAGTGTAAGGAGTAGGCTCAAGAAGCAGAGTGACATGCCACGGTCAAGCAGCTCAAATGAGTGATCTGCTCAAATGAGTAATTATCCAATATCTCCGAGTCCCGTGATCTCAAGTATGAGATCCACAATGCCTCTCTTCAAAATGGCGAGAACAATCGATATGGCGAGATCGATGACTAGTCCGATCATAATGAGGATAATCACCCGATGTGACAAATGTACTCCCAAAATGTGGCCTACGTCTTTGTCTGCGTCGAATCAAGAGAAGAAAGTAACCCGAGGGATTGTTCTACCCGGCCTCCAAATTAAGATAAAATATACTAACTTTGGACTAGGAGATTCTCCTCTAACCTACCCCTCCTCGGCATCACCTCAGGTGGGGTTCCCGCCTCCCCCACCCGTTCTATGGTGTAGGTGTAGAGGAAGGGGTTGGAGGAGAAGGGGTGGAGACGGCATCAGAGGAGTAGGCGGGTGCGAAGATGGCGTCCGACAAGGTGGAGACGACATCGGAGGAGGGGACGGAGACAGCGTCACAAGAGTAGGAGAAGGAGAACACCAGCAGTGTCAGGGACGCCATGGCCTCAATTATGAGTGCCACAATGCCTCTCTTCAAAATGCTCTTCTTTACATTCCTCATCCTATCTAGTGCGGCGGCGGCACAAGTGGCAAAGGAAACCCCATAAGCCTGAATAATGAAAAATGAAAAGAAAAAAAAAATTATTTAAATTAAAAGAAAAATTTAAAATCTAGGATAAGCAAATTAAAAATTCAAACACATCGTAAATAACATAAGCCTTGATAATGAAAAAAGGAAAAGAAAAACAATAACTCTATTAGTAAGATCTTAACTTTTTCTATTTATCAATTTTTTAAGTTGACTTAGGCTACGCATGGTAACTATTTTGTGCCCAAGAACAGATTCTAGTAAAAAATGATTCTTTTTTATTCTGTGCCCAAGAACTAATTATGAACATTTGAAAACGTTTAGTAACGGCCCAAAATTTCTATTTCTTGAAATAGTAAAAGAACATAAATGCATTTGTTAACGATATGAAATTTCTTTTTATTAATAATATTTTAATAACATTTTAAATATTTTAATATTTCTTTCTTTTCTTTTTTTCTTTTCCTCCTTCTTGGCCATGGCCGGTAAAATATTTTTTAATTAATAATACTTTTATTAAAAATAATTTTTTTTATTTTTATGGCCATGGCCAGTAAAAATTTTATTTATTAATAATACTTTTATTAAAAAATAATTTTTTTATTATTTTTGGCCATGGCCAGTAAAATATTTTTTTATTAACATTTTTTATTAATAATATTTTTTATTAAAATATTTTTTTCCTTTTTTTTCCATGGCCTGATCGCCGGCCATGGCCGGTAAAATAATTTTTTTTATTAACATTTTTTATTAAAATATTTTTTCCTTTTTTTGGTTATGGCCTGGTCGCTAGCCATGGACGATAAAATTTTTTTTTATTAATAAATTTTTTTTTCATGGCCAGTAAAATAATTTTTTTTTGTTCATGACCAGTAAAATATTTTATTATTAATAACATTTTTTTATTAAAATATTTTAATCTCTCCAGATACGATGAGGGTGGCTCTTACGCCGGACATTAGAAGCTACATTAAAAACAAGAAAAAGAAGAAGAAAAAAAAATTGATTCTTATTTTTTTTCCAAAATCAAAAAGCTACTTCTATTGTTATTCTTGATTTTGCTTTAAAACTGATTCTGGGCACAAATTTGCAAAAATTTGTGCTCAAAATCAAAAAATTTAATAAACGGATTTCTATTCCAAAACTGATTTTGAGAACAAACGAACAGAAATTTTAACTATTTGACCAATTGCCAAACAGGCCGTTAATCACTTTGAATTTAAGAATGGATGTTAGAGATAATTAGGAATTTGTCTCGGATAAGTTTCATTGTTACATATATCTTGATAATTTTATTGATTATTTGTATCTCTTAAGATTGTACGTATATCGCATGCGTATCTGACGTGTGTTGCACGTATGCTGCACATATGTTGCATGTGTATCTTCATTTGATTTTGTATATATTGATTGAGATATTATCTTAGAATAGTTATCAAATAAAGCCTATAAATAGACTGATTTATTCTTTATTAATATATACATATCGAAATATATATAAATTAAGTGTTAGAATATTTAAATAGTAAATCATGCCTTCATATAAAAACTTAAGGTTTTAGAAAAATTGACAGTTTTTCACCAAAATCTCACTTGGCCCATTGTTTATTATATGGTTATTTGCTTCATGGCTTTTGTTCATGTTCCAATTCTCGAGTCTCAGCCAGGCAAAGTGTACTGATCTGCCTTGTGCTTTGAGCAAAGAAAGGAACATGACAAGGTTTTGCAAATCCTTAGGCATTGAGAACGACACCACCGGTTTGATAATTACTAATATCTTAGGCTCAAGAAGGAGAGTAACATGCCATAGTCGAGCAGCTCAAATGAGCATTCTGTTCAAATGAGTAATTATCCAATATCTCCGAGTTCCAACGAGTAGTTTTAGTAAGATTTGTAATGTGAATACCTTTACGCTTGGCAGAAATATAAGGTGCCATCCTAGGATTCCATTTCCTAGTACCATGACCAAAATGAACTCCTGCTTCCATCATCTCTTCCAAATTGATATTCCAATATCTTCTTGTCATTTCCCCCCCCACTTCCTCGGAACGCACCCTTATTATAGAGAGAAAGGCGCTTTCACATCTTCTTAACACGAAATAGCTGGGGAGAGGAAAGGTTCCTTGGCTCTTATTCTATTTCTATATTCTTTCTAAATTCAAGGACTCATTACTAAATCACAAATAAAAAACAGGGAATAGATTCATAGGTCCGATGCCTTGGAATAGAACTTAGGGTTAATAGAAATAGTAGATCACATAGATTCAACAAATGAGGTGGAAAAAGCCTTTTCAATGTTCTTTGATTTCAAAACGACATTATCAATCATGTGAAAAATCAAAACAAATAGAAAAAAGCTGGCTATCGGAATCGAACCGATGACCATCGCATTACAAATGCGATGCTCTAACCTTTGAGCTAAGCGGGCTCAAAAATAGTAGAAATTTTACATGTAAATGCATAGGAATTTAGTAAACTCTTGGGATCTTTTCTATTAATATGAACTATTCATTATTAGCTATTCATAATGAATATGATGAATATGGATTCATAGGAATTGAATATTGAATATAGAAAAGTAGAATATCCAATAAATATTGGATATTCTAGAAGATTCAAAATTAAAAGAAAGAAAGAACAAGTTCTTTCTTTTGCTAGAGGATTTTTGACAGAATAGGTAGGGCTCGATAAAACTATTTATGTTATGACATAAGAATGCATTGCACAACAATCCACAATTCCTTGTTTTTTTTTTCTTTTTTCCAGTAAAGGAAAAAAAGAAGGAAAGAAAAGAAAGAATAATAATAATACAATAAAAAATGACACTTTGATTCATTTAAAGATTGATTATCACCCGATTTGGTAGTAATAAAAGGATTAGTAGTAATCTGTGTCGCTCTCACTAAAGTACCGATCCATGGAGATATCAATATATCACTCAAGCCTCTGTTACCCTTGCACCACGGCGATTCGAATCGAAAAAGAAATGGTTTAAATGCAATCATAAGAGTATGTATACTCTACACTTTATTTCCTAATGATTGTAGTTCAATTGGTTAGAGCACCGGCCTGTCAAGGCGGAAGCTGCGGGTTCGAGCCCCGTCAGTCCCGACGGAATCAAATCCACCTCCCCAACTATCTCTCCATTAGGGAGGATTTTATTGACCCAAGCACTTATTTGTTGAGGAGAAACTGATCCAATTCGGAGTTGTTGATGTTTATACCGATCGATCATAGAAGAAAAATTATGATTCATTCTGATTAAGCTTATGATCTGAAATATGAGTGCCACAATGCCTCTCTTAAAAATGGCAAGAACAATCGATATGGCAAGAATGATGACTAGTCCAATCACAATGAGGATAATCACCCAATGTGGCAAATGTACTCCCAAAATGTGGCTAGCGTATTTCTCTGTATCGAATTAAGAGAAGAAAGTAACTCATGAGATTGTTCTACCCAGCCTCCAAATCAAGATAAAATATACTAACCTTGGACTGGGAGATTCTCCTCTACCCGTCCCTCCTTGCCGTCACCTCAGGGGGTTTCCACCTCCGCCACCCATGCGGCGATGTAGGTGTAAAGGAGGGGGTCGGAGGAGGAGGGGGCAGAGATGGCATCGGAGGAGGGGTAGAGATGGCGTCCGATGAGGCGGAGACAGCATCAGAGGAGGGGGCAGAGACGGCGTCGGAGGAGCAGGAGGGGCTGAGACGGCAAGGCCGGAGATGGCGTTAGAGGAATAGGAGAGGGAAAACACCAGCAGTGGACGCCATGGCCTCAAGTATAAGCGCCACAATGCCTCTCTTCAAAATGCTCTTCTTTACATTCCTCATCCTATCTAGTGCGGCGGTGGCACGGGTGGTGGAGGAAACCCCGCTTGACCTATCGCCGAGGAGGGATGGGGGAGAGGAGAAGCGCCCAGGTCAGTATGCAGTTTTCAGCCAGCGTCCCTCGTCGGCCCTCGCCTTACTTTGATGTTTTGCCCTCTCTTGGTTTCAATTGAAAGTCGTGGGTTGTTTTGCTGTGCTCGTCGCGCCTTTTGATTTTTGATCCGTGTGTTTGATGAAGTCTTATGCTGAGAAGTGGGTGGATAAGGTGGTGTATTGCATTTTATTCGTGGAAACAATGAAGCATGAGTCAAGCATGACCCCTAACATGCAATGTTAGACTGAATATAATTATGAATTTTTCGATCTTTTTCTTTTCGTAGAAATTTTCATCATGAATTAACGCTAAATGCTAAACTAGACACGTCAATCACATCCTAAACAACAAAAGCCTGGACAACGAAAAAAAGAAACGAAAATCGATAACTTTATTAGTAAGATCTTAACTTTTTATTTTACTTTTTCTATTTACCGATTTTTCAAAATGACTTAGGGATTGGCAACTTGCCAAATAGCAACTGATTATGTTTTTTCTGTTCTCAGAATTAATTTGAGAACAGAAATCCGTTTGTTAAATTTTGTTGTGTCCAGAATCAGTTTTGGAACAGAATCAAGAATAAAAAAAAAAGTAATTTCTTGATTCTGGAACAATTTTTCCAGATATGATTCTTCTTGATTTTTTTCTTTTTTTTTGGTTTGTTGTTGTTCTTTGACCCCACCACCCACCGACCACCAACCACAGGCCAGGGCCGACGAGGGCTTCTCGGCCCTCCCCGATGGCCGGCGAAGGTGGCTCGCGGCTGCGACGACAAGGCCTCACCTAGCCAAGGCGAGGCCGACCACGCCGTTGCCACCCAGGTCCGTCGCCAGGGTTGGCGACGGACTTGAATGGCCAGGCTGACCTCGCCATTGCGACCGGCGAGGGCCACGCGGCCCTCGCTGGCCCTAGCCTGTGGCCGGTTGCTAGCGCTGGCAGCCGAGCATGGCCAAGAAAGGAAGGGGAAAGAAAGAAAAAAAGAAAAATTCAAAAATTCAAAATTTTATTAATAAAAAGAAATTTTATGTAGTTACCAAACGTATTTTTGTTCTTTTTCTATTCTAAAAACAGAAATTTTGGGTAGTTACCAAACACTTTCAAATGTTTAAAAATTATTTTCAAGCACAGAATAAAAAATAATCATTTTTGCCCAGAATTTAATTCTGTGCACAGAATAGTTGCCATGCGCAGTCTTAGTCACTTTGAGTTTGCAAAGGCATGTTAAAATAATTAGGAATTTGTCTAGGATGAGTTCCATTGTTACGAATATTTTGAAAATCTTATTGATTATTTATATCTTTCAAGATTGCATGTATATCGCACAACTGTTGCACGTGTATTGCACATATGTTGCACGTGTATTGTATGCGTATTGCGCATTTATCTCCATTTGATTTTGCATATCTTAACAGAGATATTATCCTAGAATAGTTATCCACTAAAGCCTATAAATAAACTGATGTGTTATTTATTAATATAAACATATCGAAATATATAGAAATTAAGTGTTAGAATATTTAAATAATAAATCAAGCTTTCATTTAAAAGCTTAAGCTTTTAGGAATAGTTAGTGGTGGACCCACCAAAATCTCACTCGATATTGGGGTTCTGGGTTCGAATTTGAGAGGCGATGTTAGAGATAATTAGGGATTTCTCTAAGATGGTTAGAGATATTTTGATAATTTTATTAATTATTCGTATATCTTAAAATTGCACGTATACCGCACGCATATTGCACGTCTATTGCACATATATCCCCTTTTGCACGAATGCATAATTAAAATAACGATCAGATATAGCTCGATGGTGTTTGGAGTGACGCAAAATCCGAATATAATCAGATGTAGCCCGGATAAAAAAAAATCCCGCTTTGGAGTTGGGATAGATTCAAATAAGATATGTGAAATTTGAAAAAATGAAAAATAAGGATGGTGCGTTTGTTTCTCCACTTCTATGCTTTTTAATCGCTCTTACTCTCTTTTACCCAATGCCACCATCGTCTCTCTCGAGTTTCGATTTCTCGCACTAAAATGTCCACCATAGAACCAGAGCAGGACCAACACGTTCGCGAGGTGGGACGGAAATGACTTTGTATGTAGCTGTATGTAGCGGAAATGACCACCGCCACCATTAATAACTTTGTATGTAGCTGACGTGCTGCAACTTGGAAGATGAAAGAATTATGTCCGATTTTTAATCCTCAAATTCGCGACCGAAATGACGACCCAAAAAAGGTGCCAAGTGTCACGACACCATTGCTTAACATATATGCCTGGACTAATTATATTAGCTGAGTATCTTAACGTGCATTTGCTTCAGGGAAAATATTTTTTTGAGAATCCATTTTCCAGACTTTCTTGTTAAAAATGATAAGTTAAGCGAAAACACTTTTCGATCAAGAAAAACATTCATGTGCAAAATTAGAAAAGTGAATACCCTAATCTAAGAAGATGAAAACACTTTTTGAAATTGCTTATATTGAATTTATTACTATTTTATTCTTTTCTTTTCTTTTCTTTTCTTTTTTTTCTTTTCTTTTTCCTTCTTCCTCCCTTCGCGGGTTAGCGGCCTCGGCGACAGGTCACAAGTGCAAATTGGCGAAACAAATGCATTTTGAAATCATTTTCCAGATGAGATCCGAATACCAAAAACCTTTTTCAATCACATATCACTAAATAAAGGAAAACTAACCATTTTTCTGGAAAATAATTTCCCGAAAAATAATTTCCTAAAATATTACTTTTTTCGTGAAACAAACGCACCCTTAATAGCATTTATTCTCTTTAATGTTAGAAGCATGTTTAATTTTTTTTTTTTATAATTGACTTTCCTATAGATGTTTAAGGAACTTGATAATGAAGAAAGTAGAAAAAACCTATAATTTTGTGACATCAATTTAAATTTCCTTGTGCATTGAAAAGGTGCATTTTGGAAGCTAAGCTAGTAAGGTAATTAAAAGCTAAAAATGCTGATTACGAAACCTTAACAATGATCGAGACAATAAAATTAAATTACCCACAAATCAAAATTAGATAAAAGTAACACATACGTATGTACGTACATATACATAAAGTAAAATACCAACTAGTCGCATCATACAAATATCATAAACATCTTCGTTGTATAGGGTATTTATACAATCTGTTTTCTCTTAAGGGACTGTAGAATAGATTATACACCTTGCCAATATTACATTGAGTTGTTTTGTAATATAAAAAAAAAGTGATAGCTGTAATTAGACTGTAGAATGTCCAATTATTCAGAAGCATTATCTTTATTACTAAGTATATAAAGAACACAAGGCCGTATACGAAACCGTAAACTCCAATTTAAAGATTTCTACCACACGAGAAACACAAATTGTTAGAGTATTTAAATAATAAGCCTTATATTAATCTGAATACATGAATTTTTACAATAACTTACAGCGGTCCCGTAAAATTTATTATGATATCAAAACAAAAAATCTCGAGTTCAAATCTTTCCTAATCCCTTATTTGTCTCCCCTGTTAAATATTTCCCATGTTATATATTTACATGCTTTAGTCTAACTTGCTTGTGCGGATGAGCATTAGAATATCTGAAAGGACAATTTAAGCATTCAGATTATGATAATTGGCAGTGGAGTCACAAAATTTCGTGAAGGTATAAAAGAATTCGTTGGAAATATTGACAAATAACAATATACTCGTACATGTGGATAAATAAATCACTTCAGTAGAAAAAATTATCAAGCTCGAAATACTGTTAAGTACCAGAAATAGGCACATGTTTAAAACTTTTTTTTCAGAACGAAGCATTGGAGCTTCGCCTATGCCTTCAAAGTCATGAAGGTGCTAAACTAACACCCCTGTATTTCGGATTCATGTTAGCAAATCAGATAGGTAGTTTAGTATTGAATCTGCCACCCGAGTCGCTCCGGCAACTACTTTTGTCCCTTTTCAACTCAATGAATGGATAGTTCTCTCCACAATAGCACGAATTAGCGAATGGACACATTGCCAATTCGACTATTTCGTTATCTTCATCAGACCTTTCAGCATTCTCTTATGAACGACTCAAATATGGCTTGAGGAGGAACAAGACCAGGAATATTCATATAAACTTTGTGCTAGTAACATAAATAGCAAGGGTCACAACATATATCTCTACAGTTACAACTGCAACAACAGCTTACCTTTGGGCACTTAAGGCAGGAGGAACTAGGCCAGGAACAGCAAGAGGAACTAGGCAAGGAACAGCAAGCGCAACTAGGCCAGGAACAGCAAGAGCAACAGCAAGAGCAACTAGGCCAGGAACAGCAAGAGCAACTAGGGCAAGAAGGAAAGGAAAAGGTACAACTTCTACTACAGCAAGAGATGCCTTTACAGCAATCAGATTTGGGACACAAGCAACACCGGCACTTGCGTACAGAGCAACTCGGACACGAACAACATTTACATGAGCAGCATGAGTTGCAATTGCAGCTACGGGGCAATTGAACTGGGCACGCAGAATAGCAGCAGCAGCAAACCCATGAGAGGCTAAAACAGGACATTCCACTGCAAAGCCGGGGTGCAAAACCACAGTATGTCAGGAATCATCTTAAGTTGACAGTTAACTCTATTGGAACAAAGAAGTCATATTGTCCTTCCCAATGAGCTTTTGAATTATATCCTCAAGGTCGTATATTAAGGACTGACATTCACAAACAAGGCGATTGCAGATAAAATTCTCCACAAAAAAGGATTTATGATTAGATGAGTTTCTTCCCCCAGTTTTTAGATGATTATCAGCATGACAAAATGATAGAAAATAACAAACACATAACAGAGTTCAGCATGTAATATCCGAAGATAATGTAAAGCCTTAGATGAAGACAGTTCGTGAAAGGATCACCAATGACAACCAAAACTGAAAGGGTCGAGAAGTTTTTGTAATATACTTTTGCAGGGAGAAGGGTTGAAGAGGCTTACTAAAACGATGCAAACGTTTAGCATAATATAGCAGCAAATTCATGACAACATACTACAGTGATCAATCTTCTACATACTTTTCAATTGTATAGAACGGTATGGCAAGCACACAAAAATGTATCTTCTGTTTGCAACCAAATGAAACTATGGAACTACATTCAATTCAATCAAAGCTGTCCAAATGCTGCGAATCTAATACCATGTCGGCATGTGATAGAATATGGGATGATTAAACACACTCTTCTTCTTGTGAAGAATCTGAGTCTGGATTATAATAAGCAATTCGTGCACAGAAGAAAAAAGCACAAAGAGTATCAACAAGTTAATTGAAGAACAACGATACATAAAAGAAAATCCTACCAGAGCCACTTCCAAAAGCGGCAAGATTTATTTCCCTTCTGGTATCTGCATGAAATTGAACCAAAACGATAAAAAATACCATCTCAATTCCATCACAGGTTCCATAATCCAATATTCTTACGTTGGTATGAGAGGTTCAGGGTTTGCCACAACAAAATCGGCAACCCTGCAAGGCCGCCAAATTCAAACAGAAAAAAGAGTTAGCTGATGGACACGGAGTGAGTTTTCCAACCTTCATCGAAATTAACCGTCTATATTAGGTATTATACAAGGAATTGCAAATTAGGCATACTCTTTGCAGCATCTGGAAGCTGGTTGAAGTCCATCAAGAGACTTTAATTCCTCCTGCTCCCAGCAGAGATTCCACCCAATTGTTTAGATTACATAACCATAAAGTTTTCCGGAAAACTACTGAAAATATAGGGGAAAAACAGAGAAAGAACAAGTGAAGATGATCAAGCACAATGCATTAACGTTATTAGAAGCACTCAACTCATAAGCTGCTCATCTTCACAAATTAAACTCTTTGTTAAAGGGATTAGTTTACACTAAAAACTTTTCCACCACAATTTGCTTCCCAAGGATCTGTCTCAGCTCTCTAATACTTATACACACCAATCACAGCAAGCAACAAATCCATTTCCCAAAATCAAAAAAATTTTCCGTTTCTTTTTTCATTTTCCAGGTACAACAAGTAAGCCATGCTCCATAAGAAACTCTAAACAGCAAAACTGAAAAAGTAAAATAAAACAAAAAAACAAGAAACCAAGCCAAAAACTCGTAAAGCTGAGAAGGACCCACCTCAAGAAAACCAATCTCTCTCTCCAGCATTTGCACCTTCGCAGCCTCCCGGCGCTTACCATACAAGTCCGGATACTCCGGCGGTGACTTCGGGCGCGGCGGCGGCAGCGACAGCGACGGCACCGACGACGAGCAGCCTGGCCGAGCAGCCATCCAACACCCGCACTTTCAACTCCAACCAAAATCAAATCGACGAAAGATCCTTCATGCCCAAAACACACACTCAAACAATACACAAGACCACAATAACCACAATAATTAAAAAGAACAAAAAAAAACAAAGAAAAAATGACTGCACACGCGCAACATCCAGTGAACAGTAATGCTTTGAACTGTTGGGTGACAAACCAGAAGAAGCTGAGGAAATGAAACGTTAGGTGAGAGAAATTGAATGAGTGCAATGGCAATACCAATGGGCATACAAAAAGGTCAGTGGCATGGGAGGTAATTAGTGTCTTCTGACAGGGATAAATACGACCCGAGCCCGAAAAGATCTCTGCCGAAGCAGCAGGACATGGCAGGGGCTGAAAGCGGCAGTGTTTTAATGCAAAGTGCCAAAAAAATGAATGCAAAATCACTTCACTCGCACTGCATTGCGTGTGAAGTTTTTCAACTTTCTCATTGTGCTCCTCTACAGCCTAACAAAAACGCAAATGGGTTGCTTGACAAACAGTCCTTTCGATCAAATTCAATTGATTAGCCCCCGAAGAATGGAAAAAGATCCGATCTTTCTGGAGACAAAACAACTGGAGAAACTGGGTTCTGTTCTTTTTTCCCCAATTTTTTTTCCCTTTTCTTGCTTTTAATAATGGTAATGACAGCGGTTCTGGGAAGAAGAAGTAGGAGTCGCAGTAAATCAGTAGTCGTAAAGACGGCTGTGAAAAAGGCCTGCAAACCCAAGCGTGTGTACGGCGACATTTTTCTCTTTTCCTGTTCTCCGAGGGAAGAGTTGACAGTTTTTGGTTTCGAATAAAGAACTGAAATGAACTGTGAGGAAAGAACCAAGAAGAACGCTCCTTCCTGGCTCCTCCCCCCCCCCCCCCCCCCCCCCACTCTCTCTGTCTCTCTCTGAAATGTGATGTGAATGCATCTGTGTTTATTTTTTCTCCCTTCTCAGAGCAGGAGGGAAAGCGGAAAGCACGATGATCGTACCTCAGACGACACGTGAAAGCTGCGTAAGAGAGAGAGAGTGTGCGTGTGAGAGACAGAGAGAGAGAGAGAGAAACGACTGTTCTGTTCTGGGTGTCTTACGAATCCAGCTCTGATTTTGAGATGGAAATTGGTTTATCAATTGATTAAATTTGAAAAACCCAGAAAGGAAAACATAATGAAAAGGAGCAAAGAAATGAAAATACCGATAGTGGGCTCATTCGTTTTTGCAGTAAAGATTTGAACTTGAACTTCAAACTCGAGGAAAAAAGCATATGGGGATGAGCCAGGAGAAAGCAACAATTCACATCAAGCTCACCTACTTGATATCGAGCCTAAATCGTTGAGACTTACGTGCGAGTTCATTCAAAATATATGAATATAGATATCTAAAATGAAATGAAATTGTTCATAACCTTTCTAAACTTGGCATTATATTATCTTATTTTCAAAAGTTTCTGGGTCTAGGTTTGAATGCTATTGGATTAAATATTGTCCTAAGTCAAATCCTACGAGTCATTATTATATTGCAAGCCTGTTTGCATGGAGTCACGTTCCTTTAGAGAGGCTATAAAATTTTTGAAATCGAGTGTCTAGCTCTTCCTCAGCTTTTGACTGACTAGTGTTGATAATGGGTGTTAATTAAAACAAGCTAGAAACTTAGGGCTTTTATTGAAATCATAATAAAGCTGCTAGTGTACTAAGATGTGTGCATACATAGGACCCACGATGTCCCCTAACAGCGACATGACATGGCTCTATTAGATTAGTTCATTTGAATTGACCATTGGAATCTACCCAAAAAAAAATGTCTTGGATTGACTATTTCAACAAGCATTAGATGTTTGAGTAGATAGCACTCGCATGAAAGGATAACATAAAGGGGGCCTATGACATGAATCGGGAAACACGGAGACAAAGACCATGGTAAGTATGCTATCCCATGCACACGGCTTTTGTGGCCTTCGGTAAGAACTCTTTTTTAGTCACCAAACTCCCTTTCGAATTTTGATTCACACCATAGAAGTAAGAAGAATTTTGATATACAAATTCTGCGTCGTAGCAAGTGCAGAACATATTATCAGAATTATAAAAATATTTTATATCATGATATTATATAGTATTTCGAGAGTATAGTTTTGCTCGGAGTGCTCTAGAATTAAAATTTCGGATGCACCAAGCTATTATATGGTAGTGCACTGTTAAGATTGCTGGGGAGGCAATTTAATCAAATTGCGCGAATTTGACTTGACACCACTTCCTCGCTTATCCAAAAATAAATGAATTTTTTTATATCATGGATCAATGAATGTAATAAGGACAAACATGTAACGATCACAATTTTTGTGAGAATTTTAATTAACATGCAGAAAAGTAGGCATAGCACTTTACTTCAGTTGATTTTTCGATAACTTCGAGACAAGAGTGCAAAGATCCGGCTACTACTATTATTATTTTCCGCGGATTACACTTTATTTTGAGTTAATAAACCTTAATATGGGTTTAGTGCTTATCGATTATCATTATTTCACATGCATTACTAGTTTTGCAATTCCATAATATCCAAACTCATAGGCGAAATGGAGTTGACCGATGCTCTAAAAACTTTTTACAGGTGCAAAAGATTGTATGTGGGCATGTATAGATACGTGAGACTAATCAAGGGAAAGTTTTTCATGACTCATTTTATTTCGTGAAAAATAAATAATTTAAAAAATAAATTTTCAAATATTATCACTTGTATCGCTTGAAATAATCAATCAATGAAAAAATATTTTAATTATCGACAACAATTTATTCTTGAACATTTTCATGAGCAAGTTAAATTTTTTCATTAATCCATTTTTCTAAACAATAAAATCGATCATTTTTACGAAATTACTTTTCAAATCAATTATTTTTGACAAAACAAACAGAGTCGTTGTATCTTAAAAAGATTATAACCGTCTCCTTAAGAAAAAGAAACAAAAGTAACCTTTTACATTTCCATCATAGTCAGACATATTAATAAACTTTTACAATTATATGTGACTAATTGTATTTATTTTAATATATAAAAGTGCATTAGTCGCATTATTTTTTATTGAAATGGTTACAATTTGAAATGCAACTGTTCTAAACAGACTATCACTAAGACTTTTCGTATATGGATTCTTGCTAAATGTGTGTAAGGTTGGCATAACTGGATGAAATCACATGTCATTAAATCTCTAGGGTTAGCACAATTGATTAGGTCGTTGGAAGATTTCCAACTAAGGAAATTGAAGTTACCTCTTAAAATCCTACAAAGTGCATGTCAAATGCTCTGGAACAGGCCGCTTGTAGAGGTCAAAGGTTCAAACTTAACGATTCACAGGGTATACGAGGCATTTCATGAGTCTCCAAATAATCATATTTCCTCGCCCATTTCCTGAAATTACCAAAAAAAAAAAACAATCATACCATTTTAGTGCAGTTAGAGCCAAACTACGTAAGAAGGAACCACTTTTGTTATAAATATACGAACCTCTTGCCTTTTTTTTTAATCTATGTACCACAAAGAAAATTAAATTGAATTTTTTTATGTTTGCATGGATAAAAAAGTATAAAATCGATATGAAATGACTGTAGCGCCTTATTTGTCAACTACTCAGTAATCCCATAACTACATGATAAGTATTGATTATCAATGTTATTAGTTGCCTTTGCTTTATGGAAAATAAATTATTTAAAAAATATTTTTCCAAAAATAATTACTTGTATCAATTAAAATTATCAGTAGATGAAAAATATTTGTAATATTGATAATAATTTATATTTAAACATTTTCATGGATAAAGAAAATAATTTTAATTCTTTTATTTTTGTAAGCGATATAAATAATTATTTTTAGGAAAAGAATTCAAATTATATTTTTTCTATGAAACAGAGGCAACCTTCGTGAAGAGCCTAGACTTTGTCCGTGGCATCTTCAATGTGCAATGAATCATTAATTACTGGAGTGGAAACCTTCAAACTTCAAAGGTGGCAGTGGACTTAATTGATTTGTTATTGTCACGTGACGTGACTGTCTCATAAAATACTCTATCCTTCGACAAACATTATTTCTCTGTTCTAAAAATACATTTGATCATATTATATTTGGATTATTTTTCCTTTTACTTAATCTGAATCTAGCATATTACTCTCTTTGTTTTTGTTTTAAAAATTCAAAACGCTTAAATATACACAACATACCAATATTAACACATAAATCAACATATTTTTCATTATTTCCTAAATGTGTATACTTTTAAATTTTTGATGGCAAAACAAAAACAATTCCCAATTTTAAACAAATAGGCCCTTGATACAAAATCTCACTATATGTAACTGAAACATGCCAAAAATTTTTTTAGGATAAGTGCACCAAATATCCCAAAACATGTCGCGAATGTGTAATTAAGTTTTACAACTTTCAAAAAGTGCATTCAAGTCGTAAAACATACTAAATTGGTATAATCGAACCTTTCCATTAACTTTGTCAATTTGCTTAACAGAAAATGTTAATATGACGTATCTTATTATTTTTGCTGCTGCCACCCATTACCTAAAGGGCCAACGAGGTCGCTGGGTCCTCGCTAATGCGCTGCGACCCTACTCCAAATTTGTGGTGAGGATTACACTCTCTCCCAAATCCGAGGGCCAGGCTCTCACCTAGAGCCAGAGAGAGCCCTCTCGCACTTTTTTTTGTTTAGCTTGGATTTTTTAAAAATAATTTAGCCTTTATATTTTTTAAAATCTAATTTAGGTAAGATTCGAGGAAAGAAATAATAAAAGAAGTGCCATGCGGTAGAGAAAACAATTTTAAAAAAAAGTGTCAAGTCAGATTTTTTTTTTGTAAGCCAAATCAACAGAGTCAATAGAAGGACTCACCTGCATTAATTTGACAAATTTTATGACTCGATCACATTTTTTAAAAAAATTTTAAGACACAAACTCACCTTCGCGAGGACTTTTAAGAAGTTTTGGTGTATTTATCCCAGAGTTTTTAAAATCGACAAACTGAGATTTAAGCCAAGTCGAAAGCCACGAATTTATTCCGGAGGAGGAATGGTGGACCCAAATTTATGTTGGAAAAATGGAGGGAGGCGGGCTGGGACGGGGGGATGAAACGACAAGTCGTCTCGCTCTTTCCCAAAGTACCGCAGATGGGGCAGAGTCGCGTGGCCCTGGCAGCGACGTGTCGGAGGAGGAGGAGGAGACGACGGTGGCGACAGCGGCGTTGGCGGTGGCGGTGGCGGTAGGTTTTTTTGGTCAGAACCACCACAGAAATCTGTGAAAAAAATAAGCCCAAACGCCCCTCGTGTAAACGCTACGCCGTGTCATTTCAGAAAAAGGAGAGAACGGTATTCATCGTTTGTGGCTTTCCCTCTTTTTTAGTTTAGTGAGTCTTTTTCGTGATAAAGAAAAGGTGCAGCAAAAAAAACGTAAAGAGCACTCCATTTCCCGCTCGACCTTTTATTTGTATTTTTTATTTTAATTCTTTTTGAAGGGTTCAAAAGAGATTGATTTTCCCTCCTCTTTGGCGGATGCATCGCGAGACAGGACCGATCGTGTTATGCATAGCCGGATCGATTTCATTTTGTATGATGTGAATTGAGATATGTTTAGGCATTTTCAAGATGTTGCTTCCACTTTTATCGTCCGAGATCGATTTTGTTGCATTTTTCTCGATAGGACATTCAAATTCGTATTCGAAAATGAAGAAACGCATTCTATTGAACATTACTTTTAATGTCCAAAAGCCAATTTTACCATTATATACATACCTATAGATTAATGGAATAGGATGGAAGAAAAGTCATGAACATTTTCAGGCCTGAATTGTCTGGCCGGGTAGGTTGAGGCTCGAAGCTCGAAGATCGGGCTAAGCTACCGATCCAAAGCTCACCCATTAGCTTAAAAGATTGCAACATATATATTATAAAACATCGGCACATTTTAAGTGCACTTATCGGATCAAATTAAGTAGTTGAGCCTAAAGTTTAGATAGGCTAAGGTTTGCCTTACCTTACCGGGGTAGCGCTAGATTCTTGGTGTTTGATAAGGTTTACCTCACTAGGATCGAGTGTTGCCACTTACGAGGCTACAAGGCCTTGTTTAATGATCCGACGGCCGATTTACTGGCATACCTCTTGTTTTTTCTCCAATGTGTTTTTCTTCTAAGGAGAGATTTGGAATACGGAGATAACTTATAGGGAGAGTCATCCACTATAACGAAGAATTCCTTCTCCCGTTTTTTTTTTAGCTTTTTAAAGTCATGCTCAGGAGCACTCATGTTATAGAATAAGAAAGATAAATAAAAGGAAAATGAATCACATGATGTACTCTTAATTGGGGAGTACTTCTGGTCAATGCTCATGGGCGCTGAGCTATTCTCAGGGGCCCAGCATAACATTTGTTTTTTTTTTTCATGGATGATGCCTGATGGGCTTCTTCAAAATTATTCACCATAAATATATATACATCTAGTAATAATGACAAACTAATATAGACCCCCCCAAAGATTTTCATGTTCACTGCTTTTTTAGACTCAAGCATTTTTACAAGTACCTTTCATGGCCTTCTTGTTCTTCCTTTTGTCTTTTTCCTATCTTTCTTTATTTTTTTTTCTGTTTGTCCTTTCTGCCTATGTTTCGAAGCCTCTCCTTTGTGCCAACTTTAGCCTTTCGAGGACCTAACCTAGAGGTTATATTGGGTTTAATATAAATTTTAATCTCCTAGCACTCGCTGAAAAAATAAGGGTATTCGTCTTTCTCGCTTAAGGGCCGATTTTGAATCACCACACTTATATATTCTCTCGAAACAATCATCGAAAATACCGTCTTTGTATTTCTTCGATAATTACTTAGATGTATATAGGACTTAGGACTACCGCACCCTAGTTAGTTGCACAGAAAGTCTGGAATGTGTCCCGTTGCTGTAATGCTGATGGCTGTCAGCATCTAAGAAGGCTTGAGATCCTTCTTTAGAGCACCTTTTTTTGCTTTGGAAGTTTTTCGATGGTGGGGGGCATCGTCAAATCGGAAGGACTCACTGACGTTGATTTGTTTGTTTTTTCAATTATGAGTTTTCATTTCATGACTGGGACGCGGTTGATTATCAAGTTGCTAATGCAGGCTTAACACACATGTTTTTAATGACGACCATTCGTCGTCCAATTATTCTGGCTTGTTTATAGTCCTAAAGGAAGCCAGGGGAACATATGCGGAGAGATTTTTAGAAGTATTAAAAGTACCACCATTTTTCAACGACTATGAAAGAAGCTGTCTCCTCCAAGTTCCAACTGTTAAAATAAGGACATGGTTGCTCTGATTGCAGAGATCTCTCTCAGCCGACCCTGATGGAGGATGGACTTTCATACAGATGTACTTTTTGTTAAGTTTTTCAAGGTTCTCCCCCTCAAAATTGGTTTGGTGGGTGGGGATTGGAATTGGGGTTTTCGTGCGTTGTCTATATCTTTAGTAATTATTTATATGTAAGTGACAGTTCCTCGTGAGCAAAAGGTGAAATTATTTCATTTGAGACCTTGTGCAGAGCTTGGCATCCCCTTGGACACAAAATACACAAAGGATATTTCGTCTTCCGGGAAAAACCAAAGACATATGGAGAAATTAGGAAACGTAGGGCGCGCATACACTGTCACGTTAAAATAAAGAATGTAATCCGGCTGTGCGCCACAATTTGTGAAAAAGCACAGATGACCCTTGTTAATAGGAAACTTCCCCTAATTTGATGAGGTTACTAGTGTAACCATCAACTAAGGATCCAAGTCAAGCCCCCGGAATAGTTCACAATGCTTTCACTTAATAAGATGGCACACATCTTTGTAACTTAGTTGCCAAGTAACTTTGTCCTACAATCTCCTTCTCTTCCAATAAAGACGGAGTTGCACTGGTTGCAAAGATATCTTTGCTACTTTGCTTTCTTTTTTACGACCATGGGAGAACCCGCACCGTCCTTGCTTGCACTGGTTGTTACTTGGCTTTGATCGACGAGTTTTCAGTGCATAACCATACTATGAAACGAAATGAAAAAAAATCGATTTCTCGTTCTCCCTCTCAATATGATATCAAGGTTGGACAATTTTAAATTTGCGTGCGAATGTGCTGTCTGTTCTTTTAGTTTATATATATAAAAGGTGAGGGGTCAAATTTTTTAATTAGATTGAATCCACCATTTATAAAAATAATGAATTTTTATATGTCACATTTCACGAAAGGTGCATATGAAGATCCGGATGATAGGACGAATGTATTAAATTGCGAGGGAACGAATTTAAACTTTGAGAAAATGATGTTCCATAGCTAATTAGTGGCTCCTTGTGCGGATTTATTTGAGCCAAAAGGAGGGTCCTCATAGTTCCACTGGATATGTCTGCCTTTAGAATTAGCCCTAGGGTATAAAGGTCCCCATCAATTTGTGAATGAAAACCTATGTTTTTCAACAAAGGAGATAATGCCTAGTCAATGCCTTTGGTCCAGTCCTAAAGGGTGCTTTTGCCTAAGCTGCCCCATTTTTCAAAAAAGCCCATGAGAGAACTTCTTAATGTACTTTTGTCACTTAAAGAAGATTATACCTTTCCTTCTCTTTATAAACTCTTTCCTATGATGCAGAGAGTGCCTAGCCACTATATATATGTGTGTAAAGAACATGCAAAATGGTGACGTAGATTTTTGTCGGATGCTTGAATATGATCGATTCGCTTTATTAATCACTTAATTAGTCATGGGAATATTGAAAATTGATTCATATAGACACGAATCCTTAATTTTCTGATATTGATTAAGTTCACAAAATTAATTTAAATTTGATTATGACTCACATATATATACACATCTTGTGTTTTCGTCCAATATGTCGAACTTGTACGTGAAGCAGCAGTCTTCATTTGCAGCAAGAAAAAGCGTAGTTGAATGCCAACACTCCAAAGAGATTCTCTGGCTCCAGAAGTAAAAGATATCATTGACGCGTGCTTTGCCAAATATTCAAAGCTCGCCAAACCTCCGTTTGAAATGCTGCATAAGCTTTGGATTTGAAAAATCAATAAATGAGACGTCATGTTGATTCTCGCTTCTTCCTTTCCTCCATCTTCAACGCACTTACTTTCTCTATATAACCTAGCCACGACGTCCTCTGTATAATCTAACCACGAAAGTTTTTCTCTCGTTCACGAAGCAAGAAACAGTATTCACAAGAGCGATCTGTTAAGAGAGCCCAAGATCGCAGATGATGGCAATAGTGAGCAAGGTGTATTGCTTGCCGACGGAGGCTGCCCTGGCGGTTCGGAGGAGGCCGCATGCCGTCAGCGGTGGAGGGTTCGTGGTGACGGATTGCAGCAGCACGCGAGTGGTTTTCCGGGTCGATGGATGTGGAGTTCTTGGCACGAGTGGCGAGCTTGTCGTGAAGGACGGAGACGGGGACGCCCTCCTTCTCATCCGCCGTAAGGTAAAAAAGCATCGTATAATTCATATGCGCACCTCCTCTCTAATTCGTCTGAATTGAGATTGTCCTTTCTTATTGATGAATATAGTCAGTGTCCGAAATTCAAGCCCCTGATGATAATTCTTGTGATATTTTGATGAACAACCCTCAAATCTTTTGGACAAGTTCTAATCTCTCTCTCTCTCTCTCTCTCTCTCTCTCTCTCTCTCTCTCTAAATTAGGCAGGAGGGATCGTGCAAGCAATGAGCATCCACAAGAAATGGAAGGGCTACACATACGACTATGAAGGTGCCCAGAAGCATGTGTTCAGCATCAAGGAGCCCCATTCATCATCCTCATTATCATGCTTCTCCAGGAGTTCATCATCTTCTGCCATCAAAATCTCCCTGGAGCCCAGGAAAATCAACGGTCCAGATGGGATTTTCCACATCAAGGGCCACTTCCCTCATAGGGATTGTAGCATTGTTGACTCTGGAGGCAACACAATAGCACAGGTCCAAAAAATATTTGCTAAGTTTGCTCAATAAGAAAGTCCGCAGCTTTAAAGATACTAGTTATACCTATCACGAGAAAAGTGATGACCTCCTTTGACGCCCAGAAACTCATTTAATCACTTAATTAGCTTTCATTCGCATATAACGCATTTACCCAAGTTATCTCTTTTGTGAAATTCACATGAAATGTACTATGATGTACCGTGCAAACTCAATGGGGCTGAAAAGTCATGTAAGGACTTGGAGAGAGATACTGGACGAAGCCACCGTGTCGACATACGTACTTCTGGTTTCGAAAGAGAGATGGCAAAAAGAATCACTAGACTAATGTGCCTAACATTGCTTCACAGAGAATATACATGTCTCTCTGATTCATAGAGCTAGAGTCCTGAGTAGCATCCATCTTTTGTCTTCTATAATTAGATTCATTTAAGGAGAAAGTAATTGATATTGTCTTTGTTTCTGATGTGAATCACAGATACAGAAAGAGACGGGCGAATTGATGGCAAGCAAAGATGTGTATCGTGTGATTGTAAAAGCGGGAATTGACCAAGCCTTTGTTTGTGGAGTCATTGCTGTTCTTGACCACATCTATGGCGAATCCACCGCCTGCTAAAACGCCAGAACTGCCCAAAACCCTGATAAACAGTATATTTCAGAGTCTGGAAATCGCTCAAGAACACGAGAGATTATACTATCTTTTCTCTCCAACATTGTCGATTTATTCATGTAAACACGAGTAAAGATTTTTCTCCCACGAAAGAACTTAAGTATGATGCTGGTACATCTAATTCTTGAAACGTCAAAGCAAGTCTTGATTAGTGTATTTGGATGAGTACGCCGAGTAGGATGTTTATACTGTACTAGTTAACCACGCAAAGGTCGATCGAACTTCTTTCTTTCATCTCAAGATTTGACCAACAAAAATAGCTTATTTTTCTTTTCGGCTTTAAATATAGATGACCTGGATGGTTGAACATTTATCCACAAATGAACCCATCTGAAACTTTTCAGCATAAATGCAACTTCGATGGACTTCCAATGGTCCCAACCAAAAGAGCGTTGCACAAAGATGCGCTTGATGTCCAAGCAATTTGTTCTTTTTTTGGGCCCAGTTAGGCCACTGAAAGCGAATTCTATGTGTCTTCATCAACACGCCCAAAGAGAGGGAGACATTCTAGGCTTTTGCTCTAATTAATAGGGACTGACCCGAAATTTAGTGACTAGCGAGAGAGAAGAGAGGAACTCGACCCAGAAATGGGAAGTCTGCAATAGAAGCTGCAGATCACCATGTGCATGGAAACTTGTCCTGTCAAAACTTTCTCTTGTCAATGATACCTTAGATGGATTGCATAACTTAAATTGCTCTAGCCTTACTAACTTTTGGAAAAAAAACCCACATCTTTTTCCGGACATTCACCAATTACATTTCCATATTCACATGATGACATCCCTAAAGAGTTGTTTGGCTTCCTAATATGCAAATGTAAAATGGGGAAATTCAGACATTTGCTACAATGATTGGAATTGCATTTACACAAGCAATAGGTAGTTGGGGGGCAGTTTCCAATTGCGCAGCGACATAGACTTCGTATCAAGATAGAATCCGACTCGCCGATGCTTGTTAGATCTTTGCGATAGGAAAACCGTATCAATGATATACTAAGGTCGACTTCGGACGATCGGACGAAATCACTCGAAAAACCATAACGAGTTCGACTCACGCACTTGTGCAGCTATGCGCCGATCCTATAGAATTTCCCATTTAGCGATGACAAATCTAAAATCGAGTTTCCCCCTCTGTACTAGCTTTTGGTGGAAACCAGTACTACTATTGTCTTCTTGTACTACGAACGATCCACCGAAACCACCTCGTACTGCAAGCTTGGGACTCGTACTGCAGAATCCACGGTCGAAGAAGCACAACCCGACAAGCAATGTTGTTGCGTGGGCTTCTTGGATCTTTCTCTCCACTCCACTCATGGAATTTTCATTGGACGTTGCAGAAAGCTAATGGGTCCCCACCAAGAACGCGCTTCCTTCCATCCGACGCAACCCGGATTCATGCTCTGCTTCTTGCACCCCAGGAGATTCAAAACGGGATTGAATCGAAAAGACGAGAAATTCGAAATGCCCGTGACGATTTCGTATTCACAAACAAGATCATTCATTCAGATCCAAGAACTATGTTTCGCGCCGACAATCGCGGATTGATACAACAGATTCGGAGATGAAATTACAACGACGAGAAACAGAGGAGATCGGACAAAAGACAGTTGAAAAAGAAGAGAGTTTTTAAGGAGGAGGAGGAGCAGGAACAACCTCAAGCGCAGGCGCACGGATTATCCACAACCACGGCCCCACCCTCGTCCGCGAACCTGAACACGTAGTAACCCACCGTCAGCCCCGCGACGATGGCCAGGAACACCCCGCCGTTGAACGACATGATCGCCAGCATCAGCAGGTATCCGATCGCCGAGTTGGCCCCGAAGAGCAGCGCCGCCCCGACCCTCGCGGATCTGGCCAGCCCGGATGCGCCGGCCTTCTGTAGGAGCGGGGACGCCGCGGCGGCGGCAGCAGAAGCCGGCGGGGCGGCGGAGGAGGAGGAGGAGGAGGAGGCGAGGGATCTGAAGCGGAGGCGGCGGTCCTCGAGGTACTGGTAGAAGGCGGAGAAGAGGAAGCAGGCGGCGAGGGAGAGGAGGTAGCTGGGCCAGGAGTCGGTCCGCCATGAATCGAAGAGGAGGGTCACGTACCTGCTCCAGTAGAGGGTCATGTGCATCATCTTCGCCCTCTCTTGTTCGAGCCTTACACGCAGAGGAGAGAGAGAGAGAGAGAGAGAGAGAGAGAGAGAGAGAAGCTTGGTCGTGTCCGTTCGAGTTCGAGTTCGAGACAGAGGACGAAGACATGCGACTGTTAGATAGATACATCGAATTTTACGAAAGATACATCGATTTTTTTAATGTTTTTTTTGGCTTGAATGGGCTTATTTGGGCCCCTTGGAGATTCCTATTGGGCTTTTTGGGTAATCGAGCCCATACCGAATTGTGCCGACGACACCATGGTTCGGCTCGCGACCGAGGAGGCACGTGGTTCGACTCCTCACGCTTGCGTCTCCTCCGATCGCATCGAGTGCCGGTGGACGGGACGACTTCGCGATTGGTATTTGGACATCATCCCCGGCCGTGTCGGTGAATTAGGGCCCTCGCGCTTCGAAAGGGCCTTAAAAAGTCCGGAACTTCCGATCGTGACTCGTGAGCGGAGCATAATCTCTCGAGGTTGTAATCCCTCGCGACCTCTTAGTTTCGACGTGGATTGCCCCGTCTTTGATTGGGATAAAAAGATAGGGAAAAATGACACAAGTGATTCATGAATTTTGATCTCATATGTAATGTAGTCAATGAACTTTTAATTTGTTTAATGTGGTCATTAAATTTTTAACCCAATGTGCAATGTAGTCCTTGAACTTTTAATTTGTTAAATGTCGTCTTTAAACTTTTGATATATATTCAATTTAGTCCCTAAACTATATCAAAATATTTAATGTGGCCCTCTCATTAATTTAAGTGTATGGACTATATCAAACATTTTTATATAGTTCATGGCCTATATTAAACGTGTACAAAAAATTCAGTGATCATATTGAACATAAGGCTGAAGTTCATGGACTACATTGAACAAGTTAAAAGTTCTAGCATCACATTATATATTAGGCCAAAGTTCAGAGACTGTTTGTATCATTATCTCAAATATAGGACTTTGTGGAGGTTTGTAAATGGTGGTGGAAGGTATCGTTTAATTTTAAGCTACAACTGCCAAAAAATGGTCTTTCATTATGTACAAGCGGAATAATGCGATCTTAATCACTTTAAAAAGAAAACAAGAATTTTGTTGAGAGGTAATTACTAGGCTCACATGAAGGTGCAAAATATAAACTTTGGCAATGATAATGATAGATTTTATGCATGAGTATTTTCTTAGTGATGCGAGAATTTCATCGGTTCTCTCTTCATTTTTAACGTCTTCAACAATTCTTATTTAAGTCATATAAAAAATCAATTTACAAGATTGTTTCAGTTCTCTTCATTTTTCAGGTCTTCAAATACTTTTTTTCGATAAATTCTTAGCTAGTGACTACCGATTACGCAGATTTTTGTCAAGTTGTGTTTGCCAGATATGCTATGGTTGCGTATACCGATTAAAGTCCAATCGAGGACGATCGATGGCCAGTCAAAGTGTCAAATTCGAGTTCAAACCAAAAGTAAATGGATTCCAATATGGCTTGAAGCCTCAAGGACTCTAAAAAATTCGAACTGCTAAAATAATGCACCCCTGTATATTGGAAACAAATAATAAAATTGCATGAAATTTAATTGATTGTAATCAGACGGCTTACATTTTGGAATGGCATATGCTTGCTCAATGACTCAAATTAAATACGAATTTCTTAACGAAGATGACTGGAATGCATAGAGAAGGTAGAAAACTAAAAAATTACGATCGGAAAGCTTTTACAATCTAAGGTAGGTACTGAAGCAAAAAAACCTAATTTAATTTTAATTTTATATTCAAACTCAGGCAAAATCTAATAAATTGTTACGTTATGAATCTCACATTCAAAATATGATGTGCTCTGTGTGATTTTTTTATTGTTGTGAATGTTCTTATTGATGCTATGTGATTACTTATTATCGTATTTTAAAATGGGCCATTTCATAATGCATTCTGATCCTCCTTTGCAAGAATCTCGGACTGCTCTTCTTTTTTTTTTTTTTTTTGACTTGCGTGTTGCTATAGAGATGATTTGTAATGACCACCAATTCCTTAGCTACGGTTATTCCCGGTCAATGGATCCTCCTTAGTTCAGTCTTCAACTTTTGCAATTCCTTTGAGTTGATCGACTGTGACCATGTGTCATGTACTCCACTTAAATTATGGCCGTTGAAAACTTATGATCGACAAGCTGATTAGGCTTTCTATCAATAGGTCTTGTGGGTCAATTATATTGTGATGGCCTTCATGATAGATGAGTTCGTTAGGCATCCAATCAATTGGGTCTTGCAGGTTAAGTTTATTGTCATGACCAGATTTGAGCCATTAACTTTTTTATGTTTGAATTCAAATTTTGAACCTAATGTCCACACTACCATAAAATTTACCCGAGGATGATAAAGAATCAGCAAGGTAGAGTAATCTACCACATAACACATTGCATCACCTACCTAAGAAAAGCAAGTCACCCGGCTGGTTTTGACACTTCACCTATAACAAGACGGTGAAAGGAGAAGGAAAAATTCACAGAACCTAAGGATGGACTAAATGGCAATTTCATGTGACAAGGAACTTGCTGGTCCTAGAGCTGGCAACTTCACAGAAACGCAAGCGACAACATACTTTCAAAGCCAGCCACATATGCCATACGAATTTACTTTTGTGGTCTGTGGGAAACCCTACGCCATGGAAAGCTGGTCCAAATATTTGAACATCTGATGGATAAACTGACAAACACCTGTTTCTAGATGTGCCAGAACTTACGAGGCCTACCATAACAACTCATTAAAGGCCAAACATGCAGTTCCTCGTGGAGGTTACAGGAACAATGCAATATCATGGGATCATGTTATCAGTCGATTTTAGGGTTATGGTGTAGTAATCAATTTAACTATGACACGCTAGAAAAGTGTGGATATGTAGCCGTCTTTGAGCCAGACCGAAAAGCCTCGCCTGTCCCACCATGCTCTGTAAGAGTTCAAACCGACAAAAAATTTTGTCTAGACATAACCAGAAGCTTTAAGCCGCAAAGCAACATGGAACACGATGACACAAGTCATGGACTTTAATACTAACAGTGAACTGATCAAGCACAATGAGCGAGCATGTCCATTCTCTCCACGGTAGACCAGACCAAGAGGAGTGAGATTGTGAAAGTGAGAGAGACATCATTCCCACATGAAAAATTCTTGCAAATCCCCTGTGTGCTAGTAACAAAAGTAATAAAAGAATGTTCTGTGTCCTCGACATTGCCATGTATAGCTATCAGCAGAGGAATCTTCTTTGCAATTTCATCCTGGGTCAGTGCAGTGGTCACCATGCATTTCGTGCATTCTTTTCACTTTCAGCACACGTCTCTTTCCTCATTCTTTTACTACTTTCCAAATTGAAATCCTGATCCATCTAACACAACTGGCCTTACCAGAATTTTCCGGAAAAAACCAGCCAAGTGCATCATCCAGCCAACTTTTCGTCAGAGAGACGTGGGAACTAAGAAGATCTCCTCTTCTGTTTCCTTCCGTGAGTAAAACTCATCTACAAGGTTGTCTAACTAAAATTTGCTTTCCCTTGCAAAATTACATTCGTCAAACTAGTCAGAGTCACTTGGGAAAAGAAAAAAATCCACAATAAATAACAGAAACTGAAGTGAACTTTTCAGAGATTAACTTTATGGACGTTGCTTGGTGGATTGGTGATGGTTTTTCTCAACGTTTCCTTCTATTGAAACCGAAAGCACATGGACGTGAAATCTTGGCATGGATATGGAACCCTCTTTGCAGAAAATTTATGCATCAAAGACTTCGAATCCTCCAAGCAAGAAGTATATACGAAGATAAAATCATCAACAAAGCTACTTGAGAATACCTAAGACATCAGATCAGGGTACTGTATGTACATAAAAAATCAGCATATGCATAGCCAAATTCAGTTCATCATCCAGAAATTCGAGTTGCAGGAAGAGCATAAAACCTGGATGCCTATACCAGAAGCAGAGTTCCTCGGCTCCGTGTATATACATATATATTTTACCTAAATCAACTGGATATAGAAGAGAAGCAGCTCCCTGACCGAAGAATTGCTGGTGTAGTGATTCTCCCGACTGCATCGATCCCTTGCAAAGCAGTGCTTGAATTTGACCGGAGGGCCCTCGGCGAATCCAAGCTGCGCCGGATCAGTTTCCCCATGGCAAAGATGGGGTGCTCTGTCTCCTTCATGGGATTGGATGACTTGAACTTATTGCAAAAGCTGATGTGCCTATTCAATGCCTCCTCAGTGGATATGAGCCTGTCTGCTCTCAAGACCTCATCCTTCACCGCCTGAATGCAGAGCCCACAAATCCATCTTCCTTGGTACTGTTCTCGAATTCGGAGGATATATGCAGGGGTGCATTCTTCTGTGAATCCACAAGAAACACATTTTGCAGTCTCCACTTCAAACAAAGGAGGTGCCTTGGCCACCGCCATCGTCCTCGGTGGTGGTGGTGGTGGTGGTGTTGGCGTTAGTGTTGGTGGTGAGGCTTGTGATGATGTCTCTGAGTCTGAGATGGCCATAGCTTGTGAGATAGCATTGAGTCGAAATTGTCCTTCTCTAATATAACATGTCAGGAAGGTGGAGGAGGAGAAAAAAGTGGAAGATGATTTGTGTGGGGTTTATATTATGTGGGCATTATGCTTCATTTCGTTATCATGAGAGTTGTTTCCATGTGGCGTAGGGACATAACATTCGCGAATAAAAATTCATATTTCAAGAAATCATAACGGATCTCATATTACATTTAAATAAACGAAGAAGAAAGTTCACTTGGCACAAATTTTTATATTGTGATTAGTTCTATTTACCACGACATTGATAAACGTGACTCTATGATATGGGGACAAGAGTAGTATATTTCATCAGGGTCCGTGACCATGATGGTTTTGTCTATTTGTCTCAAACGTGTAGATACTTTGCCTGGTGGGGTTCGTGGAGGACTCTGTCTGGGCTTTGCTATTTGGTAACGTATCTGGTGGGCTGTCAATCATTGATGAGTTTGGTAATAATTTAGTAGGATGGTGGGCTTGGAAATTCAACAAATAGTTGGAGAGCAGCTGACTACTGCTCACTGGCAGGGGACAACAAATCGTGATTTTGGCAACTGTGACCTTTACCACCCGCCTGAGTGGTACTGTTAGAGCGCGCACTCTTTCTTTCATAAAAGGTTGAGTGTTCGAATTCCGGACGCCGCAAGGTGACTTAATCGGTGGCACGTGTGTGGTGGCTAGCACGTGTCGCCCCCAGGGTTTGCTCTCCGGTTTTCGGCCGTGCGGGGGTTCCCTGGATTATTAAAAAAAAAACTAACTTAGCATATTCATACGTAAGCATGAGGATCGCTATTTGTATTATATTAAAAGATCGCTAATAATGGCAAGGAATACTTATCATATTGTAACAATGTCTTAAACAGGAGTTGGAGGATCCGCAAAATCTAAAGAACCCACGTGCATGGGTATGATTCTGAATTGCTCATGGATTACATGATAGATTGTGGTTCCATCGAAGTGTAATCTTTAAATCGTAATATAGTTAGAGTCCCTCTTAAATGAATGATCATGTGGACCCCAAAGTTGGATCACAAGATTTAATGGCTTGGATGATCTTGGTCCACTTGATGTATAGACCATTAATAACTTCCTGGTGCGAAAACTTCATTGGAGTGCCAAGGTAGGAGTTAGGCTACACTCGAAGACCCCGAGTTCAGATCATTTACAAAATCGCGGACTAGAATTATAAATTATTGCATTGATATACTCCAATTTCACAAGACAACGTTTAAATGGGGAGACTCCCAATCACAAACTTATTTTTTTCTATGTTGTGTTTGGTAGAGAGGAATAAAATGTTATCAGAGAATAGAAAGGAATGGAACGATGACTCTGGTATTTTTGTTTGATGAATTATAGGAGTGGAGCTGAATAGAATATATATTCTAGTGTTTGGCTGTATGGAAAAATTGTCATGGGAATCAAATTAGAAACATTGGGTAAAGTAGGTGGGGGAGTTGTTTTTGTTTCCTAGTTGCAGAATCGTGCAAGACGCTTGTCATAATGGGGAATTTTCTTAACCCATTTGAGGATGGGTTTATAGAATGGAGACACGGACTTAAACGAGTGAAGTTTTGCCTTAGGAGGAGTGGGCTTGTGTTTAGGTCAAGATGGAGGAGAAGTTTCAAAACGGAGAGGTATCATGCTTGAATGGACCGTAAGACACCAAAAATTTGTACTTACCACCATCTTCTCCAAAGGGTCCAATAGATGGATCGCCGTTTTCCCACTTTTGGAAGAAATCATGCCTAGATGAGCGGGGTTTTTTCTTTTTTCTTGATGGCCTGTCATCCTTTTCTTCAATTGGGGCTAGACATAATTTGCACTGGCAGTCTAGGTCCCACGGGCAATGTATTGATAAGGGATCCTTGAAATAGACAATAGGACGTCCTTCAAAATTAAAACACTATTTCAAGCCTTTCACCTTCACCTTCATCTTCAGGGATGTACGGCTGCATCAGCAAGATTGTAAGAAATATGGAGGAGCAAGTTTCCATCCTAGGAGTGGTCAGATATGACTACTATGCCGTCCTTCTTCTTGGTGAACTTGGATTCTGTTGCTTGGATTAGTAGAGTATTCTAGTGAAGCATTTCATAGTTAGTCACCCACATGTTTGAGAGAAGCTTGACTAACTCTGCTTGAGAGATCTGTTTGGGAACGTGGACACACGAATGTGTCTGATTATTATCAACAGAGATCACATGAGCATATTCTCTTCTGGGCAAAGTCAGATCCAAAGCATGATTCCGGACTCTAGACACTATTTGGTAATGGAATGTTGCTACAACATAATCTAAAGTCTAAGGGGCTCTAGCAATTTGTAGATGAATCTTCAAAGTGGTAAGCAAACGTGGATATGAAAAGACCTTTGTTGAATTAGGAAACAGTATTATGAACGCAATTTCTACATTTAAAGTGGTTTTGACTGTTCCAATATAAGCATGTTGGTAGTCTAGAAACTAAGTGTCGAGTAGTGTTGAGTTGCATGTGTGAGTTGCATTAGAAAATCCTACATTAAAGAATTTGTATGGTGCAAAACAGTTAATATATCATAGTTGGCTCAAAATTTATTAACTTAAGCTATTTAGTGAATATGGATCAAACTGGATATGTTGACAAGTCTCTTTGGGCAATCTCCCCGAGTGAAGGTATTGGACTTCTACTACTTGCTCTTAACAATTGGTATCAAAGCCAGGCTTAGTTAAGTTAGAGCGAATCTAAGAGGTGACGTCTTTGTGAACTACACCTTGAGAAGTTTTAGTGTTGAAGCCAATTAAATCTTGTGAGTAAGATTTGCAAATTCTTTTGTAAGATTGAGAGATTATTTCACGAGAAATTATAAAATTATATACTGTATGAGTTATTGGATGTAAATAAGAGTTAGGAAATACTGAGAGTTTTTGAATAACTCGAGTGTAATTATAATATTCGTTGTATTTCTTAATATTTAATGGAATTCTTTATTGCTCTCCTAGTAAATGTAGGTCACCTTGACCGAAAAGTCAAAGCAACAAATGGTGCCATTCTTTGATGAGAGCGTTTAAATTTGGTGTCCTATCTATTTCACTGTACAATTTATTTTTTTATTCGATTGCTTGTTTCTGGTAGGGGTGATTAGTTCCAGGGTGGATTGGATCCGGATCTAGAACCTGAAACCAACCCTGTTATAACCGGTTCTCAATTTTTGGAGCCTGAAACCAATCCTGTTTTTTTTAGACCCTGTTTTAAAACCAACCCTATTTTTCCGGTCTGGTTTCAGGGTCTACCCGAGAACCTATTTTTTTTTTGTTCTTTTTTTTTCAGTTTCATTTTTTTCTAGCAAAATAATATGGGTAGCAATGAAACAATTTAAAATAAAAGATGAATAACAAAAATCACTATCCGCCAAAAGTAACAATCCCCAAAATGAGCGATTGAAATTACAATCCATCAAAATCAACAATTCAAAAGCACTATGTGGCAAGACATAGTCCAATCGCATAAATCTTTAAGAGTCACATTTCCAGAGAATTTATTCAACATGCTTAGCTCTTTATTTTGCGCTATGATGAGATAACTTCTTACTTCTGTTTTCGAATAAAATATTTTGAAAGAAAAATCAAGAAACTTAGCAGTAAGGCATATGCTCTCACTAGAAAAATGTCTATATATCTCATCTGAATCACATAATATTTAGATGACTTTAAGGGCTGTACTGTTTCACTCATAGTTATGAAACATATTCCAATATTAAACTGGAAATCGATTCTAAGATCGGTGAAGTAGGGTAACATGATATAGGTTTTTTACTTTTTTGTATATTACCTCAAAACCGATTCTAAAACCGGTTCTAAAACAGGTTTTGCTTGATTTTTACTTGGAACCGAAACCAGAAACCAGACCGACTCTAATCGGTTCCCAAAAAATAGAATCGGTACCCAGATCAGTTCTTGTTAGAACCGGTTCCCGAACCTGTTTTTCGGGTGGGTTGGTATGATTTCCGGGTAAATTCGGTTCGATTGCACGCCCCTAGTTTCTGGAACAAGTAGTGCCATATCGGGCCACTAAAGGGAGTCATTTATGGCCATGGAAAGTCAAAGCAAGCGAATGGTACCAAAGTGTAGGTACGTGTAACCTCGAGTAAGCCACTTACGCATGAATTTTGGGGGAATTTGTAAATTGACAAAGTGTTCTTGCTAAGTGGTCGAGATAGCATGTTGATCAAAGCGAGTTGATTGAACGTACTCTTTTACTTCCTTCGGAGCATATTGGATGGGTTTTCTTATATAATGGATGGGAGAAGAGGATGCGTAGCAAAGGCAATGCAAGATAAGTGTTAAAGATCTCAGCATCTTCATTGAAGTGGGATACTTACGAAAGATAATCGATCTTTAAGGCATTTGATTTACGAAGAGAGTTTGGGGAATCAAGAGTAATGGGTGTGTAAATAACAACCGGAGTATTATTTCGCAGGTAGTGCTTTTGACATGATGGTGAGTTTCCTCCTCGTCAGCACTGATGCATTTTCAATATATAATTATAATCTCAGCTGAAGATTTTGAAGGCGAACCTAATATAAATATCTCTTCTAGTTTTGTTAGAAATCCTGCTTTGTCAACATACGCCACTATAGATTCATGCAATCAGCTCCAAAATTTCTTTGACTTTTGCTCTCACTCACCACTTACGACCTTGTCCTGTTAAATTATTTTTCGAGTTTGAGACCTCGGACTTTCGACCATCTTAGTTGGACTTTGGTTCCAACTTGAATTGCCTTTTCTTCACCGACCTCATGCTTGGATTTTTCAATGGCGATTAAGAGACCAAAGTAGAATTCATTTAAGGAGCCGCGCAGTCACCGAAGTGTACATCTCCCCCTGGCCACAAGGAATGGAAAAGGTTAAGATTTGTTTTTTTTGACTGAGTCAAGATTTGGACTTCTTGCAATTATACATAGGGTGTTTCATAGATTGGTGGGACATTGGAGCAAAGAAAGGAAGAACGCAACAATCACTTGCTTTTGGTTCCTTTGTTTGGCTGCACGTACGAGCAAGTAACACGGTGATTTGTGCTGAGAGTTCTACATCCAGGCTAAGTTGTTTTTGTAAACACTGCACATTTGGGTGTATATTCTCGGGCTGTGAAACACTTGGGTGCGGGAACGGTTGTAAGTGTAATTCTTCATTTAATTAGTAGATTATTGGCGGCCGGCTTTCCCTATGGAGTAGGTTAGTTAGAAAAATTCGAATCACGTAAATCTCTCATGTTCGTTAGTATTCCTCACTTTGCTTCTTTGTTGATTTCTCTCGCTCTTGATTTAATAAGAAAGATCCAGTCAGCTTCCGCGATATATTACAACATATGTCTGTTTCTTGCACTCGGTTAAAAATTCAAACCCATCTTATCTATTCACGGTTCTCTCTTAAACTAAGTACAGTTGCATAAATTCCCGTCAAAACCATATCTCCTTCTAGAGTTAATCCCTGTCTTTCATACTCTATAACCATGGCTCTACTTGGCTTCTTGAGGCGATTTTTGCCACCATTTTCGGGCTTCGTCTTTGCTTGCCTCCTCGCCATAGCGCTCCAAATCATCATCTTTTTGCCGATATCTCCTGACGTGCTCAATTTACCGGAACCATCGTCCCTTGCTTCTCTTCCCACAAACACCCACTTGCAGGTACTTAGAAAAGCTCCATCACACAAGAGTTTCTAACTGTCATTTCTTCGATTTCTCAGTTCTTCATTAATTTAAAAGCTGTTTGGTTCATGCAGGGTGTGCGTAAACTCGGAGAGGGTATAGTGAAAGGTCCGGAAGATGTATGCGCAGACAAAAATGGCGTGCTCTACACTGCGACTAGAGATGGTTGGATCAAGAGGTTGCACAGAGATGGGTCCTGGGAAAACTGGACCATGTTGAACAGTCAGACACTCGTGGGGATTACAGTAACCAGGAGAGGTGGTATAATTGTGTGTGATGCTGAAAAAGTATGCATGATAAGATATAAGAGAAGATGATCTTGGTTTATGAAGAAACCAATTGTGAAGTGCTTATTTGTAAGCTCTCGATGATGTGATTTGGCCAGGGTTTGATCTGGGTTGATGCAGATGGTCATGCGAAGGTCCTCTTATCACATTTTAATGGATCTCAATTAAGGTAATGCTTTTTTTCTTTTTTATCATTTCGATTACCAGTAGTTTTTTCTTTTTCCTTTTTGTTTTATATTAATGGGGTGTTCAGAGTTCTTTGACTACCGAATAATCCCCATTGGGTGTGGTAGTCCTCCTGTCCCACACACACCATTTAATTACCGGAAACACACGGATATGTTTTTCTAGGGTGACCCTAAGAGAATTCGCAAGCGTAGTATTGCCAATAGGTTGGTGCTTATCTAATTTTCATGTTTAAGGGGCAAAATTATAGAACATGAAAAATAATCATGTTCCGCGACGAGTATGGATATTATAGAAGAAAATGCAATTATTTAGACTATGTTTTTTTTTTGGTTGGAATATTTAGACTAGATTGAAAGGTATAATGTTCCATTGAAATGGGTCAATCAAATTGAAAAAGAAAAAGAGAACACGTGGAATTCCATATTCTTTTAGAGAAAGATTTGGAGAGTAATTTTTTCAAAAGTATTGGTATCATGATCTAAATTTTGGGGGAGGGGGTAAATTTGCAAATTAAACGTATCTCTTTATAAAATAGTTGACAGTCAGCAATCAATTGAGAATACTTGGATTACTTAATGTTACAAAATATATTCTGATTTCACCAAATGCATGCATGGAGCCGTGCGCGCACAGACACTCCAAACAACTAATGTTCTGTTTGTTTAGCAGAAAAAAGAACGATGCGGAAAATATTTTTTGAAAAATAATCGTTTATACCGATTGAAATAATTAGTTAACAATTTATTTTTAAATTCATCTATTTATTTTCATAAGTTATATAAGCGATCTTTTTTGAAAATATTTTTGAAAATATTTATTTTTCTCTAAACAAATCGAGTCCAAAACCGTAATTTTTTCTCTGTCTTCTCCCTACCTCTTTGCCCCCTTGACCCGCTTAGCCTTGCTCTCTGTCTGTCTGTCTGTCTGTCTGTCTGTCTGTCTGTAATTGCCACATTTCAGGTCAAAGGCCTAGGTCATAGGAAGACAACTTGCAAGAATTGCGATCGAGGTAAAACGTGACAGCTTAAGGATAACCCACGCGTGAGCCTTTATGCGACTCAGTCAAAAGAAGATAACTTGCAAGAATGGCAGCTTTTCATTGCCATGATGTGCCATGTTTGGCTAATGCTTTAGGGAATCTTTCTTTCTGCTTCCTCTCTTGTGATCGACAACAACGTGTGATGGGTCTTTGTTCAATAGTGTCCAGACAACAACACGAATGTTGTAGTCATGTTGATGGTCCTTTTGTCGATTGATTCGCGTTGGTTCTGAGATTTTTTCTCTACCTCTTCCTCACAAAGGAAAGTGGACAAAAGACCATGGTGCATATGGAGAAAGGCACCAGTTTGCACATCATTGACCTCTTGTGAGATTACATTTTCTTGTTTTTTAAAGATATCAAGAAAGTTTAATAGATCATAAGGAATTGTTATTAGAATTGAAGGCACGTGGAGGACTCGGGCCAATGAGATCGCTAGCCTTGTGAATAGGTCTACCTAATAAGAGCATAGATAGTGCAGTAGTTTATCTTAAATCATAATAGCTGACGAAAGCATAGAGAGCAATCTATTTACAAAATCATGTTTTTTTTTTACAATGATTGCTACATATAGATTTGCGAACGACGTCATCGAAGCATCAAATGGGAGTCTGTATTTCAGCGTAAGTAGCACCAAGTTCGACATCCCCAATCTGTTCTTGGACATCCTTGAGGCGAAACCTCATGGCCAGCTTCTCAAATTCGACCCTTCATCGTCGCAAACTTCGATCGTTGTTGACAAATTGGGCCTCGCAAATGGTGTCGCTCTCTCTAGGGACGAAGATTTTCTCATCGTCTGTGAAACTTGGAAGTGAGTACGCCTACTAATGCCCAATTGATAGAACTTATATATTGGCATCTTCCTTGAAAATATAGATTTTGATGCATTTTCAGGGGAAAAAAAGGAAAACAATGTGATCCAATTTGTTTATGCGCATATGTATGTTTCGCAGATTTAGATGTTTGAAGCATTGGCTAAAGGGAGATGTAGAAGGAAAAACGGAAATTTTCGTCGACAATCTTCCAGGCGGACCTGACAACATCAATCTTGCCCCGGATGGATCTTTTTGGATTGCCCTAGTGCAGGTATATGCGCAAAATAACAAAAAATCTAAACCCAACATGACTAGCGCTCCGAATTAGACACAACCATTGAATGCCCCTTATTTTGGGCAAAGTTACAGACATGCAATTGTAACAAGTTCGGCTCCTATCGGACCCTTTTTTCTGATGATCTTTCACTGCTCTTTGTAAATTGGTGCAGTTGACATCTGAACGGTGGGAGTTTGTGCACGCCTCCAAGGCAGCCAAGCACTTCATAGCAACATTCCCAAGTATGATAAAAAAAGTGAAAGGAGCGCACACAAAAGCAAGCGTTGTGAATGTAGGAGCTGATGGCAAAATGATCAAGAAGCTTGATGATCCTGATGCGAAAGTCATTTCCTTTGTTACCTCAGCATTTGAGTTTGAGGGTCATCTTTACTTGGGAAGTCTCAACTCCAACTTCATTGGAAAATTGCCACTTATCTGATGATGCTGCCTAACGTAACGTTCACTTCAATTTGTATTTCATGTAATGCCAGTTCACCAATCTCAGTAGGAGGGAGTATTTCGCATGGGAGGCAGTTGAGCTTACACATACTATAGCACCATTTGCTTTGCCGGTCCTGACTTGCAAAACTTTGATGCTTCAAAGAGGCGGATTCCATAACAATTTCTTAGAAATTGTTGAGTAGACCGAATTTACTGGATGGTCGAGGATTTAGCAAACTGTTATTTGAAAAGAATGAAAGACCTGAGGCGTGACTGTAAAACTATAAACAGAACCATGGACAAAATGAAGTTTGCTCACATAATTACACTTTTTGCGATCAAAATGAGATCTTGTAAGCAGGAGATGTACGGGAGAAATCAATGACTGAAACTGCCATATAGTTGATAGCAAACATTAAACAAGCTATGCTAGTTAATTTCTAAGCTAAAGGAGGCAATTGAGGTGAGCAAAATTGTGGAACAGAGACCCTACCACAACCGCAACCTCATCCTTTTCTCCATATTCTTCTCGACTGTCTTCGGCAATTTATCAACCGCTCTATCCCTTGCCTTTCTGCCTTTCATAAACTCAGAGAAGGAAGGATTAGTGGCAACCTTGCAGCAGCAGTAGAACTTTGCACTGAGGAAACACAAGGAGGATTCTCCAAGCTGATGCTACTAGGAACTTCTTCATTTATGGCCTCCGTTATTATTTGATTCAGTGAAGATGAAGCTGAACCTGAAGATTCTTGTTTAGGTGGCATATTCTCCGAACGCGAGTCATCACTGACTCTCAGCCGATTTGTCACATCCGTAGAATTGGTTGTTGAGAGCTACCTTACTGTGTTTGCCACTTGGGAAAGATACAACAACTTCCTGCTCTTTCCATATTTTTTGCAGCACTCGTTCTCAAGGTTTGGCATCAGCAGAAAGAAGAACATCACTCACGTGTCAGTATTACTACAGACTACGGCCAAATACCCTTGAACATAAAAAGATGGATACCATGACCTACCTTTCTATCTAAGCCTTTCTTCTGGTCGTAGGTTTCCTCAGCATGCTCCCAAAAATCAATCCTCTCATTTACTCCTGTTGAATTCTTAGCCGGCAAACATGGGCAGTCGATAAGGTCATTTGTAGTTGCTGATAGGAGACATACGAAAAATTATGAAGTGTTGAACCTTGAGATGTCGGTAAGTGAAACTTATTCGACAAAAGAATTAAACTTGTAGTGAATATCGATGAATCGAAAGTGAGGTAAGTATTCAAAGTCATGAGGCCAGCAATTTGGGCCACAATCATAATGGCCCATTCAATCATGAAGCCGATCCAATCACTAGTTCGTAAAACCGTGAATCTTGAAAGCCACTAATGATAATGGCCGAGAAACAACGGCCATTATAATTGTCAGGAAGAGGGGTTGCAAGCTGCGGAAGAAATCGTCGACGTGAGGCAAGTGATGAGGCCATAACTGTTGAGGTAAATATATATTGCTAAATTCTAAGAGTCACGTGTGATGTTATTTACATTTTTGTGATTGTTTTTAACCGTCATTAGTGTTTATAATATTACGTGAGTTTCAAATAAACATTGAGACCCAACTCAACTAAAAGTTGGTAACGCAAAATTAATTTGTAACTTAATGGGACAAAAGTTCGTAATTACTCTTACTAAAGTTGGTCAATTCCAAAAGGAGTTGGTAAATTTAAAAGATAGAGAGCGACGCAAATAGACACGGTAATTAAGTAGAAATTTTGGTAACTTTAAAAATAAATCAAATAAGCATTAATTAGAAATCAACTCATATTAAAGTTAACAGCCCAAGATTAATTGGTAACTTAATTAGAGAAAAGTTGGTAAGTCATTAAAATATAAATTGGTAATTTTAAAAAAGTCAAATAAATGCTAGGAACTAATTCAATTAAAAATTGGTAGCAAAAAATTAGTTGGCAACTTAATCAGAAAAAAATTATTAAACCTTGATTGTTGCCGGTAATCTCTATTGGTAATTTAACTAGTTCTTAAGCAAGACAAATTAAAATTGGTAGCCTAATAGAAAAGTCGGTAAATTAAAAAGAAAAAAAACTAGTAAGAATTTCAAATGAGAGTTGGTAAATCAAACTAGTTAGTAATCTAATGGGAGAAAAACTGGTAAATTATACAAATAATCATTTGTGATTTTGCATGAGAGATGATAAATTAAAGATGTTTGTAAGAAAGACAAATATAATTTGGTAAAAGACAACAAAACTTAATAAATAAAAGAGAGTCCCTGAACTTTGGCCCAATGTGCAATTTGATCCATGAATTTTTAATTTGTTCAATGTAGTTCATGAACTTTAATCCAATGTTCAATGTGGTCCATGAATTTTTAATTTATTCAATGTGATCCATGTACTTTTATTTCCCTAAATAAAAAAACCAAACAAATGTTCGTAAGAACCTCAAATGATCAAAGTCGATGATTCAAAATGAGATGGTGATTTAATATAAGAAAGATAGAAAGGATACATGAGCATAGAATAGGCTTTATTATATGACTATTTAAGATAACATATCAATCAACATATAAATACTCAAATGAAGACTTACATACAATTTTGAGAGATACGGAAAATCAACAGAATTCTTAAAATCTCTAATATAGAAAATTAACAGAAATCCTCAATTATCTCTAACAATAAATATCTCATCTTCTCTTCATGAAAATTATCTTTGTCAACATCTTGTAGTCAGTTCCAAAAGTTCTTTCCTTGCATTCGGCTAAAACGCATCTTATCCATTGCCGGCTCTCTGTCAAAGTAAGTACCGGAATATAATCTCGTCAAAAACTTATCTTCTTCTGGGTTTCATCCTTGTCTCTCTTTCACTCTATAACAATGGCTCTTCTTGGCTTCTTGAGCCGCTTTTTGCCGCCATTCTCGGGCTTCGTCTTCACTTGTGTCCTCGCTGTAGTGCTCCAGATCTTCATCTTTTCGCCGATATCTCCCGACTTGCTTCATTTACCGGAACCATCGTCCCTAACTTCTCTTCCCACAAACACCCTCTTGCAGGTACTTGGAAAAGCTTCATCATACAGCGGGTTCGAACTATCATTTATTCGATTTCTCGGTTCATTTATGCGAAAAGCTTTTTTGGCTCACGCAGGGTGTGGGTAAACTTGGAGAGGGCATAGTGAAAGATCCAGAAGACGTATTGGTAGACGAAAATGGGGTCCTCTACACTGCGACCAGAGATGGTTGGATCAAGAGGTTGCACCGAGATGGGTCCTGGGAAAACTGGACCATGTTGAACAGTGAGACACTTCTGGGGATTACAGCAACCAGGAGAGGTGGTATCATTGTGTGCGACTCTGAAAAGGTGTGCTTGGTATAAGATATAAGAGATGATAATCTTGGTTCATGAAGAAATCAATTGTGAAGTGCTTATGGGTAAGCTCTCGGTGATGTGATTTGGCCAGGGTCTGCTCTGGGTCAATGAAGACGGTCATGCGATGGTCCTCTTATCCCATGTTAATGGATCTGAATTAAGGTAATGTTTTTTTTAATCATTTAGATCACCAATAGTTCTCTTTCTATTTCAATTTATATCTCCGACACTCTCATAGGGCGTGACAGTCCTCCCGTTCTACACGCATAGATAATTTCCACAAACATACAAATCTGCTCTCTTGCGACGAGCGAGGTATTACCGATAAGTTAGTACTAATTTATTTTTTCAGTTTTGAAGGGGAAAATTATATAACATGCAAAATAATCTAGTTTCAAGATGATTATGGATATTTTAGATGAAAATGCATCTATTTAGACTACGATTTTTTTTTCAAACAATTGTTGGTATGTTCATCTAAAATTTGTGACAATGGTGGTCTTAGCTTAATGTTGTAGATGGAGGGAAGAAAATGAGAAAGAAATGAGGAACGATTACTGAATTAAAGCTTAAAATCACAAAAACCTGATAGCGTCCATCATCTAAAGGGAGGAATTTACTCTTAAACTAGTTAGAGTCAATAACGCACTCATTTTATTAAGATGAGTCTACACATAATTTTGTACTTGCAACAAATCTTTGGACGTCTCTCTTATTTTGCGACTGACTAGCCGCATTTCAAGAGATTTGGCATGTTAGGGAGCAGTAGGGAGTTTGTGGTTCCACGAGAAACATGTGTACACTTCAGTAAATGATATCTCAAAATTTCCTTAGAATAGTATACTTGAGAGTTAGACTCACAATGTCATGCGCACAAGTTAGTTCAAGATAACACTTTACGATAACGAAAATGTAGACTAGTTATATTATTTCATTTTTTGTAGATTTCCACCATAGAATAGTTTTTCAGCATACATGTCACGTGACTTAACATGTCATGTCAATGATATACGACGAGTTAGACTATGTTGCATGTACTTATTACGTCCTGGCTTCGTAAACCTAAGGATGACTAGTCCAACTAAGAAAATTCCCGCACTAAGACCCTCCGATTCTCTAACTTGCCATTACCTAGGGAATTTGTAACACCATCCAAGGTCACTAGTCAATACACAAATCAAGCTCCACCTTAGAGAAAGCTATAGACATTAAACGTGACAGCTTAAGGATAAGCCATGGGTAAACATTTGCGAATTAGTCAAAAGAAGAAAACTTAGAAGAGTGGCAGCTTTTCCTTGCTGTGATGTGCCATGTGTGGCTGATGCTTTAGGGTATCTTTCCCATTTCTTCCTCACTTTGTCATTGACAAGGACGAATGATGGGTCTTTGACACTTTGTTCGTTAGCATCCAGACAAAAACACAAATGTTGCAGTCATGTCAGTCGTTCTTTTCTTGATCGATTTGCGTGATCCTGAGATTTTTCTCGACCTCCTCCTCACAAAGAGAAGTCGAGACGGGACCATGGTGCGTGAAGAAACGCACGATGCTATATGTCATTGTCTATTGAACTCTTTCTACTTGAACTAATTTCAATTATAGGTTTGAGAAGTTTGGAAAGTTAATAAGGACACAAGTCGAGCTCTATCTATTTGAATTTTGGCTAGCATGTTATTTGATACGTAAGATTAGCGGGTATTCTTATGAATAAGCTCGTGGGATTTCACTCGATAAATGATTTGCTTCACCATGAAAAAAGAAAAAAAAAGGGCTGAGTTTGCAATTAAGATAACACTACATTTTTTTTCAAATCCCAAAAAGAAAAGAAAAGAAAAAAATAGTAGGGGGTTTGTGAGATTAGAATTTCTTATCCTCGTATTCCTACAACAATAATTGTAAATATATCAAGAAAGTTTAATAGGTCATAAGTTACTTGCTTATATTCTAAATTAGTGTGATTATTTAGTAGACTAATTCCCAGAATATTACGTGTATGTGATGTTGCTATCTCTATAAATACTACATAATATGCTAGATGGTGCGAAATCATTAAACACTAGCAATTAGACCCGATCACGGCCAAACACAAACCGCACCTTGGGTAAAAATTATTTGCCCTAATGATTTGGGTTTTATATGTTTGGGCAACATTGGTAGATCAAATGCAATTACAATCATCTTGGTGGGTCGAGCATGGCACCAAATACCATCAAGTCCGGCCAGAAATCGGCTAGGTTGGAGGCTCTTGGGGGACTTGGGCCCATGAGATCGCCAGCCTCATGAACATGTCTACTTAACAATAGCAAAGTCAATGATGTAATTTATCTGATATCACACAAACTAACATAAGAAAGCACAAGGAGCAATTTTATCACAAAACCATAAAAAATTCATCTATTTACTATGATTGCTACATATAGATTCGCCGACGACGTCATTGAAGCATCGGATGGGAGTCTATACTTCAGCGTAGCCAGCACCAAGTTCGATCTCCACAATTGGTACTTGGATGTCCTCGAGGCGAAACCTCATGGCCAGCTTCTCAAATTCGACCCTTCATCGTCACAAACTTCTATCGTTCTTGATGACTTAGGCTTCGCCAATGGCGTGGCTCTATCTAGGGATGAAGATTTTCTCATCGTCTGTGAAACTTGGAAGTGAGTATATCCACTGATGCGCAATTTATAGAACTCATACATTGGAATTCCTCTTTAAAATAAAGCATCTTAGTGCAGTTTCGGGGAGAAAAAGGGAGAAACGTGGTGCAATTTTGCTTACGCGCATGTGTGTGTTTCACAGATTTAGGTGTTTGAAGCATTGGCTAAAGAGAGATGGAGCAGGGAAAACGGAGATTTTCATCGACAATCTTCCGGGCGGTCCCGACAACATCAATCTTGCCCCGGACGGATCTTTCTGGATTGCCCTACTGCAGGTATATTCGCAAGATTTTTGCAGCATAATTACCAAAACTCTAAACCCAAAGTGATTGCGAGGGTATCGGCTTCTTTTGAATTGTGTTTTTGGGATGCTCTATCACTGCTCTTTGCAAATTGGTGCAGTTGACATCTGAAGGGTGGGAGTTTGTGCACGCCTCCAAGGCAGCCAAGCGCTTTATAGCAACATACCCGAGTACGATCAAGAAAGTGAAGGGAGTGCACAGAAAAGCAAGTGTTTTGCATGTGGGAGCTGATGGCAAAATAATCAAGAAGCTTGACGATCCGGATGGGAAAGTCAACTCCTTTGTTACCTCAGCATTTGAGTTTGACGGTCATCTTTACCTGGGAAGCCTCAACGCCAACTTCATTGGAAAATTGCCCCTCATCTGATGACGTTGCCAATGTAACGTTCACTTCAATTGGCATTTCATGTAATACCAGTTCGCCAATCTCGGTAGAGGGGAGTATTTCACATGGGAGGCAGTTGAGCTTACATGTATCATAGCATCATTTACTTCACCAGCTCCGAATTGCGAAACTTTGATGCTTCCAAGAGAGAGATTCAATAACAATGTCAAAGATATTGCTGAATAGACTGAATTTATCTGATGGTTAAGCATTTAGCAAACTATTCTTTGAAAAATACGACAGACCTGAGGCGCAACTAGGAAATTCGAACAGAACCGTGAGGTTTCCTCACATAATGACAGCTTTGGCAATCAAACTGAGATCTTGTACGCCAGAGACGCACGAGAAAATTCAATTTATAGAATTGCCATATAGATAGCAAACGCTTAACAGGCTGTTTTAGTTAATTTCTAAGCTAAAGGAGGCAATTGAGATGAGCAAAATTCGATAACACAGAACCTAGCGCAACCTCATTCTTTTCTCCATAGTCTTCTCAACTGTCTCCGATTTATCAACTGCTCTATCCTTCGCCTTTCTGCTTTTCATAAACTCAGAGAAGGAAGGAATTGTTGGCAGACTTGCAGCAGCAGTAGAACTTTGCAACAGGGAAACACCAGAACGATTCTTTGAACTGATGACACTAGGAACTTCTTCATTTACATCCTCCATTATTACCAGATTGAGCGAAGATGAAGCTGAACCTGAAGGTTCTTGTTTGGGTGGCATATTCTCTGAAGGCGTGTCGTCACTGATTCTGAGTCGATTTGTCAGATCTGTTGAATTGGTTGTTGAGAGCCACCTTATTGTGCTTGCCACTTGGGAAAGATAAAACGACTTCCTGCTCTTTCCATAGTTTTTGTAGCACTCGTTCTCAAGGGAAGAAGCTGACTCTTCAAACTCATTCCTGCAAATAAAGTTTGTAGAGAAAAAGACTTCCTTAATCTATCTCTATGGCTTCGATGTTTCTTAGACTGTATATGATACATCAGACCGAAAATTCAACCAGATGAAGCTCTCTTTTGCAACCTTAAACTAGCAGTGAAATGTACCGAGAAAAACGAAGTGGCAGTGAAATGAATGTGACAAGAATCAGAAATTAGTAATATTACGTTAAAGAGCCAAGACGCTGCTGAGCGAGCCTCAAGGCTTTGAGCAATCTTTGCTTGCTAGCTTCTCTCAACTCTTCCGATACTTCATTCCTGTCAACTTTATTCATCTGCAAGAAGCCATCATAGTATCCCAGTAACCGACCATAAGTGCAACTTCTTTCATAATAGGACAAAGTTGCAACAGTGAGACATATCAGTTTCCCATTTCATCTGACGTGTAGTTTTTGGTTTGGCAACAGCAGAAAGAGGAGCAACATTATTCATGAATCAGTATTACTACAGATAACTCCCTTGAACATGAATAGAGGGATACCACGACCTACCTTTTTATTAAAGCCTTTCTCCTGGTTGTAGTTTTCCTCAGCATGCTCCCAGAAATCAATCCTCTCATTTACTCCTGATTTGAATTTTGAGATAGCTGATTTCTTTGTAACATCAATGCCATCTGCATTAGAATCATCACACATTGGAGAACACGGTTACATTGGCCAGAAAAGATTTACACCAACTATTGCTTCAAACATAATTGGACAGGTGTCAGGTAAATATTGCCGTGCAAATATTACCATCAGAGTCAGAAATGTCTTCCTCCGAACAACTTGCTTCATCATCACGATTCCAAAATTCAGAGTACTGTCCTTCATCACTCATATCTACCGCGCTGATCAATTAGAAAGTGCATAAGAATTAGCATTGAATCTTATGAATAATGTCACTTCTTGCAACGTAAAACTAAAAAGATTGCCTGCAAGATAAATTACCAAAGAGCTTCAAACAAAACAAAAACCACAAAACAAAACCTGCGCATCAAGATTTTAGAGAAGTGGTCTCTCTGACGAGAAGCACAAGTAGCTGTAAGCTCCTCCAACTGCCTGGCAACCTGGTTTGGATGTTTGCACGCATCGCACGAGTTTTTACAGAGGGAAGCAGGTACCTAACTTATCCATTGACACAACTTGTGTTTCAGTTCAAGATTTAGCAAGCTCTAAAAACACCTTAGCACCAGTTACATTATGAAGCACAAAAAGTGACCACAACCTGTTCACCAAAACTCTCAAGAATCTTTCTGCGCCGGCACCCGGATCCTTCGCAATACTCAACCATCTGCGCACCAATCAGCACCTAAAATCAGCATGTACCTAGACAATGTAAATATATGAAATCAATAGAAAAGTGATGAATCACCTGATTGAAGTCAGCTAGTAACTTTTTGAACAACCCATCCTGTGAACTGGAGTTTTGCAACTTCTTGTTCTTAGCCTTGCTTAGAATAAACTCCTGAAAGTATGTGTGAGCTCATCAAGAAATTTCATAGAGAAGAATGGCAAATTACAATCAGGAAGCCAGATACCCGACCATTCTCTTGCGATCATCGATCCCATAATACAATATACTTGTGGAGGGCAATTGATCTCGGCCGGCTCTACCTGATTCTTGATAAAATGCTTCCATCGACTTTGGAATGTTAAAGTGGCAAACAATCCTCACATCCTTTCTATCAATACCCTGCAAGTATAGGCCACATTCAATGATAGACAAGCATCAGAGGAAAAGTCACGCAGGATGATGAAATTAGAGTTAATTTGAGTGCATAGCCTTGTGTTATCATACCATCCTGAAGGAACATCAGAAGCAGAGTAACTGAGCACGCAGCAGATCAGCTCCAAGTGGAAGAACATAACCAAAACAAATAGTTACGTCATATTGGTTGATAGAAGATTGTAAATCAAGGACAAGCAAGAAAGCAGCTTAAGAATGATAGCATCAGAAAGTGGGAAAGTTGACACGCAACTTACCTCAACAAAATTTATCCATTGCAAACAAATGGTCACGTCAAATGAGCAAAAAATTCAAGAATAATAAAAGTTGAGGCTATCAAGGGTTCTCTTACCCAAAAGCCACTGTGGCCACGACAACTTGTATCTTAGAAGAAATCCAATCATCTAAGATGGAACTCCGCAGCTTGTCATTCTGACCCGCGTGGTAAGCTAAGAAGTAAAAACAGAATAGATATCAATGGCCACCTGACAATCTTGTATGACTTAAGATAGAAAGTACAATTACCAGCACATGATATTCCATTTCCTGAAAGGTAAGCAGACAGGTTATCACACATCGTGCGTTCCAGGCAGTAAATAATTGAGCAAACAGCACCAGATGTTTTGAGTTTCTTCAATAAGTCAGCGTATGCATCATCCAGAATATCTTTGTACCGTACTGCACCAAGAGAGACTTGTTCAGATGCAAAAATACCGCAAATGAATTTTAGTAGAGTAGTTTGCAGAAACATGACAACACATAGTTGCAAAAATAAGCTTTACTATGTTGGTTATGAAAAAAGATCCAGAATCCTGATGCCTTTCCATCCGTTACAAAATGTCAGTCCTGAGTGATCAGGATTTGCTAATATTACACAATGCCAAGTCTCCAAATTAAAACTTCGGTTGGAACCAGACCTTTTCAGGGAATATTTCTTGCAAAAGCTGACCAGCGAATTTACACAAGAAACTTTGGACCCTCAGAAAAAGATTATACAAGAAAAAGGAAAAACAAGAGTTCTCCTGAAGTAATTTACAAGCAGCCCATTAAAGTGGCCTTTTTCTTTAGCAACTTAGAGAACCTTAGATCAGGGCTTTCTCCTCAACTTCAGAAATCACAGGAATCATGCTAAAGTGATAATTCATTGGAGTTGAGACTGAGGACACACAGAGAGAACTAGAACAGGGAGGAACAATTCCTTTGTGGCCTTTGATCGTTGAGAATTTCTCTAACCAAAATTATCCTAGAAGATGCAACTCAAACCTAGAATGCCAATAAGAAAGGTACATTACATTCAAAGACTAACATGTGCATATGGGATGTGCCTCCACATTATAGCCTTTGTTATTTACCGAAGTGCCTCCACATTATCTACACTTTAGGAGAATAATTGCAGTTACCACACCTTGCATCAACAGCCAAGCGACCCCAATATTTGTACGAACAAATAATGATATCCTTATATTACAGTAAATACATTCACATTCTTGTGCTTTCTCTGCATCAGCCAGCTGAGCCAGAGATTGTCCTAGAGAAAATGGTTATTGCCAGCCGAAGCTACAAGAAATTTTCCTCATGAGCTTTCTCTGACTCCAAAAGCCTGCATCTAATAGCAAACTAAGTTTTATTTCCACACCAATTGAAGTCCAAAATATCCTTTAACTAACGATTTATGTCTCCACATCTCTTTAGTTACATGGGACGAACTAGAGGCATAACATATGAAACTTGAAGGACCCACCTTCATAATATATATTTGGACGGTTGAAGGATGATGTTAGAACCAGAGGGCTTTGCATCCCTAAGGATTGCATGACATCATTCTGCACCCTGAAAAAGAAATTGGTTGATTCTGGTAAAAAATATAATCTGAAAAAACTTTATGGAATACCCATTAGATCTGCTGCTACAAAAATGTCGACATCACGCCTCTTACAGGCTTCTACTACTAAAGAAAATGGAAAATGATTGATGATAATGAAAAATCAACAATTGAAACTCTGGTAATCAGAATTGGCTGGAGTCAATTTGATAATGAACCAAATTGTCTATGTATCCAAAAACAGCGAGGTACAAGAAGTTCAACAAGAGGTACAAATAATCTTTAAGGAGTTCAACAATGACTTTCCAGTCAAAAAAGGTCTTGGAGTTTTCCAAACATGACCACAACTAAAGATTTGAACAATTCAAAATTTTTTTACAGGATTTTTATTTGGTGTACTTCCAATGCAAGAGATAGTTTGTACATTCACTATTGGATGGTTGTCAGGGCTGACATATGGAAGATTTTGATCACAAAACTAACTCCAAACACACATCACTCATCCCACGATGAATGTAAATTATTTACACTGGCAGTCGACCTACAATATTTCTTTTTAAAATTATCCTGAACCACTAGCAGAACTTTGGAACATGTCAATACCAATCAATGTGCCTATTCTTGTTCAGTCAGATCAGGTTAGCATCAAAGCATAATTGCCAAAAAGTATCGGCTTCTCAAATAATTCAAGCTTGAGTACAAATAATGTTTGACTATATTTTTCAAGGGAAAAAAAATATGCATGCTATCTTGTTACATTCATTCACAAATATTAATGCTCTCATATGATGCGTGTCTTAATCAGGTTGATTGGTTTTGCTTTGGTTATTCCACGTCTATAAATGAGATATGGCTTGAACAAGTGACAACCCATGCCACCTAGGAAACAAAGCCTTTCAAGAGATGTGGCCAAAACATGGAGAGCTATCTACTAGTCAGGTCAGTTTTCTAATATAAGAAATCTGGGTCTCTCCCTGTAGCAAGTAAGGTCAATTCTTCCATAATTCAGTCAAGACCACTTACTTAGGAACAGCAGTTGCTGTCAACGCCAGTATTGGTGTGCCAGGCAGGTGATTCCTCAAAGAGGAAAGCTTCCGGTAGCTAGGCCTGTTTGAAACAGGTAAAACGCAAACGAAGGATGAAAAACTGTTAAAAGTTTAAAACTTTGACGAAAAAAGCCAAATATGTGTGGGTGATCCAACCATCATAGTCCACAAAGCTAAGAGACAGACATTCAAGTGCTTGCTCACACTTGTATAATGTGCCTCGACAACTGCAAATAAACATGTCTCAATGTGTGTGAAGTGGTTGCCCATGCTTATGTATTTATATCAAGTTTAAAGAATAATTAACAACAGGTGTTTCCATTTGGACAGCCTCATGATCACTGCTGTATAAATTCCACTTACATGTTCACTTGTACCACCAACGAGTCCATAAATGTTTCAAAATAATGCTCAAGAAGGTAACTCATATGGCTATCTAGGAAATTAAGCCTATTTTTAACACCAAAGAAAATTTACTTCTCATAAGATGCATAAGATTTGCGTGGCATCCCAAAACTTTTTATGCATGCTTATTCACTTATTCACTATGACTATCAATAAACAGCAACTAAAATCAATAAGAAGGAAATTGGCTTTTATGCCTTTCATAAAAGATTTTTCAGTTAAGATTCTTAAAGAATTGCGGCAGCTTGACCAATTTTGTCAAAAAAGCAAAACCATCTAGTTGATAGATTAAGATGTCTCCCTATTAGCATCACTAGGGACACCACACCAATTAAGAACAGGAGCATCAACAGGCATGAGTCAAAGTCGTATAATAACGTCCTAGATATGCACAGTAGGACACACTGAAATAGAACAAAACCAACAGTGGGGAGATATAAATGAAATGAACAGTCAAAGACATCCAAAGCAGGAGCAACAAACATGTCAATAAGTTGATTTCTGAATGTGGTGCAATTATAAACTGCAAGAAATAAATAAATGGCTCTTTCAGTTCAAAAGACATAAACCATATTTGTTGCTCGAAACAAGTAAATAAGCTACCTGAAATCATGGCCCCATGTTGAGATGCAATGCGCCTGAAATACCAAGAAGAAGATGAGAAAATCATTTTTAGGGATCGAGATTCTTGCATTGGAACACAAGACACCCCAACTGTCCTTGTGAATAGTCTACACAAAATTCACACCTCGTCAATGGTGATCAGATTAAGCAACCCTCTAGAGTGAATTTTCATCAGCTTTGACATAAACCCTGGTGTGGCAATCAATTCCGGAGTCACGTATAGCAGCCTCAAGGAAGGTTTCCCAGACTCAAGGTCTTCATATATCTGAAAGCAAAAAGTAAAAGTTAAGAGGCCTTGTTAATTGCTTAAGGAGCATAATGTGCATGTTAAACAGATTAATGTTAGGATTCTCGAGCTCCACAAATCCTCAAGCATGATTATATCTCTCATTACCGATGCAAGACTCGAGATTCACCTTATTCTTAGTTTGAGTTGTTTGGGTAGAGGAGAGAAATTCGGCGGAAATTCCTTTCTCCTTCAATGCACTCACTTGGTTTTCCTAACCAAAGAAAATTTGGTTGTATACACGTGAGAATTTTTACAAAGATCACAATAGTAACTATTAACAATAAGCAACCTCTCATGCTTACCATCAAAGCTGTGAACAAATTGAAGATCACCAATTAACACACATCAGTCTGCTCATCCTGTGCCAATAAAAGCTCAACCAAAATCCCATGCAGATAAAAAGAACCACTTAGGAACTTCATTTGTTATGAGGGCAAGAGGGCATTCACCTATCAAAGGACACACAACAAGCACAATCCCCGTTTTGGCCAGTGCAGGTATCTGGTAACACATCGACTTCCCTCCTCCGGTTGGCATCAGACAGAAACAATCCCTTCCTTCACTCACCCACAAGGCGCACATAAAAATCAGCAAAAACCCAATTTACAACACTTTCCCATTATTACTTTTTTACAAAATAAAAAAACCATCGGCATTCGTCGGTTTGCAATGCTTTTATCAAGAAAACGAAAGTAAATTCATTGATTATCAGAAAAGAATCAAGGGTTATGCATGTTGTCATGTGTTTGACCTGACAGGACAGCTTCAATGGCCTCTAGCTGCTTGCCTCTGAACTGGGCATGCCCAAAATGCCACCGCAGGAGCTTCACCAGAGCTTCTCTGCCCCATTTCTGATTCTTGCCCTCGCCGATGCTCGCGCTTTGCAATGGTAATGGCGACTTCTTCATCTGCAAGTTTTTCCACTTGATCAAGGAAACCCCAATGCCAAAAAAATTCCAACTTTGATGAGATTGGCGAAGGTTTGCTTGATATTCTTGGAGACGGACCCGGCTTTGGTGGGTCGCCGTCGTTCTAGCAAAGTAGTAATAAGTCGTGAGAGCGAGCTTAATTAACATTATGGGATTATGACACAAATTATCCCATAATTTTGGCTAAATGTGCAATATGATCTATGAATTTTAAATTTATTTAATGTGATCCCTAAATTTTAGTCTAATGTACATTATTATTCATGAATTTTTAATTTGTTTAATGTGATCCCTAAACTTTGAGTATATGTTCAATTTAATCCTTAATTAAACTATATGAAAATGTCAATGTCGTTTTTCTATTAATTCAAGTTTAGGGATCATATTGAATATTTTCATACAATTCATGGACTAAATTGATCATACATAAAAAGTTCGGGGACCATATTGAATAAATTAAAAGTTGAGAGATGACATTACATATTAAGCTAAAGTTCAGGGATCACATGAAAAAAAATTTACAGTTTATGGATTACATTGCATATTTAGCCAAAGTTCAAGGGCTGTTTGTGTCTTTTACCCTAAAGTGATTTATGTTAGTTTTCAAGTTAGTGGATAAACTGCCTAGGCCAAAAAAAAAAAAGGTTTCTAATAAGCTTTTATTTCTTGTCGTGCATATATGTACCAAATTGTTAAGTATGAATACAAGATCAAGTAGTACATATTTATCATATGATATAGACCATAATCACAAGATTTTCTGCCATTAATTTAAAAGCATGTCGAAAGTTCGGCATTGTCTCTTGATAAAAGAGCTTACCACGAAAATGTTTTGTTGATAATAAGTTATAGATCCAATTATGATCGTGCATTATACAAAAATTTACCAAAAGGCTATTGATATAACAATATAATTTTGTTAATACTTGTTACTCGGTGAGATACTGTAGCAATATTGAAAATTTTACAATAGGAACGAATACCCACAAAACACCATTTACTTCGTTGGCCACATTTTGCTTCAAAACTTTTGCATTCTATTAGTAAGATCAATCTTATGTGTACATCCAAGTAAATATACTGGGGTAGTAGCATAGAGTAATCATAAGAATTGTCTCTAATGCCTCCTCATCCGCTTATGAGAAGAGAAAGATAGGGTGCATACTTCTCCTTTTTGCTTAGATGCTTATTCCACATAACCGTACCTTTTAATTCATAAAAAGATTCATTTTTGAAAAAGCATTAATGTCTGTGTCGCTCCCTACAATTATGTTAAAAAACGGTTTCTCCCTTAATTAGAAATAAACGATAGAAAAAATTGTCATCTTTGGATAGAGGCATAATCATTATTTCCTATGTTTCTCTCTATTTATTTGTCTTTGGACAGATGAGTTTTTCCACTCATCTATTATTGACACCTATTTTTAATTGTCCAAAATTAATTATATAAATTTTAGGGATTAATGTCCTTAATTCTTAAACCAAAAAAATCTGGCGGGTTGCGACATCTATTCAGTTCATTTTTTTTCCCATTAACATTTTAATTTTTTTTCCCATCTCCTACATTTTTTACCATTTAAAGAAGGGAAAATGCGATGGAGGGTTGTAAAGTCTTCGAACGGTCATTCTGGGGTCCTCTTTTGATATTCATGGGCCTAACAATGGACTTGACCTTTCAAATCGGGCCCGGCCCGGCCAAGGCCCACTCAAGCCGGTAACCAGGCACGGCCAAGATGGATGTTTTTTTCTGCATGGACTTTTAAGACAAAACTATTAGCCATAAAATCAAAGGGAAAAAACAAGGCATAATTAATCACATAATATGGGAAAATATTCCACAAGTTCAATGTGACAAGGAACGAGTAGGCATCTGAACACACTCTCATCATTAGAAGACAATAGGATTATTTTAAAGTTTTTAATCTTTGAGTGTGAAAATGAAACTGAAGCAATCCAGTGCTCTATTTTGGGAAGGGAGGAGAGAATAAGATGGAAATGAATAAGATTAATTCCTAAACAAAAATTTGGGCATCAACCGCCTCATGTTATTATTATTTTTGCACTATGTGATAATATTATTCTCTTTTTCACAGTATATTTGCCATTTGGATTTCGAGGTCCCCTTTCTTGAATTGTACCGGTATTGGGTTTTTAAAGTAAAACTAATTGAAAACAACACGGCACAGAATGATAACTAGGACTATCAATGTCTCGAGGGGTATGCCAACCATTCCAGCATATATAGTCCAAGATAGAGGCCAAGAAAAAAACTATTAGCCATAAAATCAAGGGGAAAAAATCAAGGCATAATTATCCATCTAAAATGGGCAAACATTTCACAAGTTCAATATCTTTTATCTTTTGCAATGCACATGCATCATATGTACAATGGATGCCCAACTTACGTGCAATTGATGTGCAACCCACATGCAAAGTACATACATGAACACATTCTTATTATTAGAAGACAATGGGATTATTTTAATGGTTTTAATTTTTGAGTGTGGAAATGAATCTAAGGGTATGTTTATTTTGGTGAAAGTGTTTTTGCGGAAAGTGTTTTTCGGACTTTCATCCATTTGGTTCTCCGAAAATAATTTGGTTAATGGAAAATACTTTTCGGTCAACACAAATATCATGTTTAATTTTAGAAAAGTGAATTCCTTATCTAAGAAGGTAAAAACACATTTTGGAATTGTTTATCTTGAAGTTGTTAATATTTTTTCTTTTGTTTTCTTTTTCTTTTCTTTCTAAGAAGGAAAGCATTCATGTATTTTCTTTTCTTAATAAAAATAATTTAAAAATGAAAAATAATTTCAAATAATTTAAAAAATACAAAATTTTTTGATAATTTTCACCATCAAATTTTCCTCATCAAACAACTAAAAATACTTTCCAAATCTTTTTTAGGTTTTAGCCAAACACCGAAAAATAAACTCATTTCCTTAGAAAATGATTTCTTGGAAAGTATTTTCCAGAAATAGTACATTTTCCACGAAACAAACGTATCCTAAAGCAATCCAATGCTCTGTTTTGGAAGCGAGGAGAGAATAAGATGAAAATGAATCAGATTAATTCATCAACAAAAATTCAGGCGTCAACTGCCTCATTTTATTATTATTTTTTCACTATGTGGTAATATTTTTCTCTTTTTCACTATATATTTCCTATTTCGATTTCAAGGTCCCCTTTCATGAATTGTACCAGTATTGGGTTTTTACAGTAAAATAAATAAAAATAGCACAAAATGATAACCAGGACTAGAGTTATCAAACCCATATCTAATGATTGGGTCATATATGAGCTAGTCAAGTTTTAATAAATGGTTGTTAATGGGTTTGAGTTTTAAGCCTTTCTTATATGTGGGTTTAAATCGGTTTAAAACAAATCCATTTACAACCCACCCACTAGGCCCACACACACTTTTTTCCTCTTCATAAAAATATTTAAAACAAAACAAAATTATTTTTATTTTTCTCTTTTTCTTTTATTTTTATTTTTTTCTTTATTTTCGGCCCGTGGCTAGCCACAGTGACAATCGACAATCGGCCACAGGGCAAGGACGAGCTTGCTAGAGGCTGGCAAGGACGAGCTCACCTGAGGTCGGCCAACTTGAGCTCGCCGATTGGGCGAAGCCTCATTGGCCTTAGGTGACGCACCAACCTTGCCGATCTGGTGAACCTCGAGTAGCTTGTCCTCGCCTTATGGCCAGTCGCCGGCCGTCACTGTGGCAGGCCATCAGCCAAAAATAATGGAAAAAGAAAAAAAGAAAAAGAAAAAAGAATTAAAAATTCGATTTTAAAAAAATAAAAATTGTAAAAATTATTAAAATGAGTGCATGAAGTAAAATCAAATTAGATTTTATATACGAAACATCCAAAAATATTTTCTAGTTCATTTTCAGGTTTTAGCAAAACATCGAAACATTTTGTTATTTTCTTGAAAAATGACTTCATGAAAAACATTTTCTAGAAATGTTGCATTTTTTGCAAAACAAATGGAGTCTCAATTTTCAAAAAAATTATAAAAATTATCCACTAGTTTTGTATTGCATGGAAATGTTTTGGTAGTATAATTTTTTTGAAAAATCAGACGAAACAAGTTTTCCTATATTGGGTTAAATATAGAAGTTGTTTTAGCAATATGAGTTGGGTATGGGTCAGGCTGGGATATTTAAATTACAATATATGTGTCATAAACGGGTTAATAGGTCAATTTGGATTGTACCATTTATGATCCGACCGAAACCCTACTTGATCCACCCATTTGATAGGTCTAATTGGGACCATCAAAGTCTCGAGGAGTATGCCACCCATTTCGGCATAAATAGTCCAAGATGGAGGCCAAGATGGACGTTTTTCTCTACGTATTTGATCGTTTGTTGACAAGCAAGGGAGAGAGAAGAGAGGCCTGAGCAAGCATTGGACTGCCCAGCCCTATTTGATCATTTGTTGACAGCGAATTTTGACTTGGAATGTCACTCAGAGTTTCACACCAAAGAACAATCCCTCTCCTCTGTTAATATATTCATATCCTCTAGAGAGATTAGCTAAGTGAAGATGGCTACATGCTTCTTCTTGATCATGCTTTCTCACGCCGCCGCCGCCGCTGCCGTCGCGAACAGTTTTAGGGTCCAAACCGTGGTGCTAAACATCGGTAGTAACGACATCCAATTTGGCAACATTCTACCTATGCCAGAACGGGTGGCCCTTATCATGGCGACGTTCATGGTCCGGTTTTGATTGTTATTTTGGGCATTCTTTTTGTCCTGCACAAATTTTGTGAGAATCCAATTCGGGTGAAGGTCAAGAAAAGGGGACTGGAGGTCCAAATAGGAAATGTGTAGAGAATGAAAAGAATAATATTACTAAATTGACGCATGAATATTTCTATTAATGAACGAGTCATGGTATTTTTATTTGTAAGAAATCTTAGTAAAAGTCTATTATATTTGTCATGATTTTTATTATTGAATTAGTCGTGATTCGATTTTTATTGTCATGTTGTGCCTTTGCCATTAAACATACTTGAGTGCCTTTTCAACTACAATGCATATGACAGACATGAGCAATGTTAAGCCATTAATAAGCGTATGTTCGTACACGTGAGTTGCATGTCCATTGCATGTATGATGCACATGCGTTACACGTCTATTGCACATATATTGCACATGTGTGGCATGGGATTAAAGATATTGAATTTATTAATCATTCCCTCGACAAGCACAAAAAAGATTCAATGACAAAAAACTGAAAGTTCAATTCATCAATCATAAGATTGATCCGTGAGGGATTGATTGATTTTGGAAATTCCAATCTCTAAAACCAAGAGATTATCAATTTCAAGAATCAGGATATTGCAAACTTTCCGATCGCATAGGGAAGTAGCACATTCGACTGTTTAAAGTACGAGCAAAGTATGGTGAGAAAAGCAAATCGGCATGGGCATCCATGGGATGGGATGGGGAATTGGATTAAGTGTTGACAAGCAAGGGAGAGAGAAGAGAGGCCAGAGCGAGCATTGGACTTCCCTGCCCTATTTGATTGTTTGTTGGTATCGAATTTTTACTTGGAACGTCACTCAGAGTTTCACACAAAGAACAGTCCCTCTCCTCTATTTATATATGTTCATATTCTCTAGAGAGATTAGCTAAGTGAAGATGGCTACATTCTTCTTCTTGGTCATGCTTTCTCTTGCCACCCCCGTCACTGCCGCGAATAGTTCCGAGGTGCAAACCGTGGTGTTAAACATCGGTAGTAACAACATCCGTTTTTGCAACATTCTACGTATGCTAGAATGGGTGGCCATTATCATGGCGACATTCATGGTCCGGCCTTGATTATTATTTTGGGCATTCTTTTTTGTCTTATACAAATTCTGTAAGAATCCAATTCCGGTGAAAGTCAAGAAAAGGGGACATGAAGGTCCAAATAGTAAATGTATAGAGAATGAAAAAAATAATATAACTAAATTAACGCCTGAATACTTATATTAGTGAAAAATTCATGGTATTTTTTATTTGTAAGAGATCTTAGTAAAAGTCTCTTATATTGATCAATGTTTTTATTATTGAATTAGTCATGGTTCAATTTTTATTTGTCATGTTGTGCCCTTGCCATTAAACAAACCTTAGTGCATTTTCAACTACAATGCACAAGACCAATACGAGCAATGTTAAGCCATTAATAAGCGCATGTTCGTACACGTGAGTTGCACGTCCGTTGCACGTGTGATGCACATGCTTTGCACATCTATTGCACGTACGTTGCACATGCGTTGCACGAAATTAACGATATTGAATTTATTAGTCATTCCTTCGATGATAAGAACAAAAAGATTCAATGAAAAATAATGGAAAATTCAATTCTTTAATTAGAAGAGTGATCAGGGATTGATAGATTTCGGAAATCCCAATCTCTAAAATCAAGAGATTATTAGTTTCAAGAATTGAGATATTGCAAACTTTTGGATCACATAGGGAAGTCACACATTCAAAAGTACGAGCAAAGTATAGTGTGAAAAGCTAATCGGCATGGGCATCCATGTGATGGGATGGGGAATTGGATTAAGTGTTGATAGGCAAGCGAGAGAGAAGAGAGGCCAAAGCGAGCATTGGAATGCCCTGCCCTACTCGATCATTCGTTGGTAGCGAATTTTGACTAGGAACGTCGCTCAGAGTTTCACACCAGAGGGTAGTCCCTCTCCTGTCCCTCTCCTCTATTTATATATGTTCATATCCTCTAGAGAGATTAGCTAAGTGAAGATGGCTACATTCTTCTTCTTGGTCGTGCTTTCTCTTTCCGCCCTCGCCGTCACCGCCACGAACAGTTCCGGGGTCCAAACCGTGGTGCTAAACATCAGTAGTAACGACGTCCATTTTGTCAACATTCTACCTATGCCGGAATGGGTGGCCATTATCGTGGTGACATTCATGGTCTGACCTTGATTATTATTTTGGGCATTCTTTTTGTCCTATACAAATTCGGTAAGAACCGGATTCCTATGAAAGTCAAGAAAAGGAGACATGGAGGTCCAAATAAGAAATGTGTAGAGAACGAAAAAAAATAATATTACTAAATTGACGCCTGAAGAATTATATTAGTGAAAAAGTCATGGTATTTTTTATTTGTAAGAGATTTTAGTAAAAGTCTCTTATATTGGTCAAGGTTTTTATTATTGAATTAGTTATGGTTCGATTTTTATTTGTCATGTTGTTCCTTGCCCTTAAACAAACTTTAGTGTATTTTCAACTACAATGCACAGGACCAACACGAGCAATGTTAAGCCATTAATAAGCACATGTTCATACACGTGAGTTGCACATCCGTTGCACATATGATGTACCTACTTTGCACATCTATTGCACGTACCTTGCTTTTCAATTCCTCAAGTTGGTCCCCCTTAATAACCCCATTGCGAAAATCAAAATGAAATAAACCTGACTTTAGAGGAGGAGGAATTTCTTGAAGCACATAGAATTGACGGGCAACTCTTAAAGGATAATAAGAAGTCGATCCCGTCAAACCTAAGAGTGGAATTGGGTCAATATGGCCGCTTGTAAGGTATATTTTAGGAAAATGAAGCCAAAAGGCTTGCCAAAGAATTTGCTTAGGTGTAAGATTCTCGAGAAAGTCTACCCAATTACGAAATGTCCAAGGGCGAAGGAATTTTTCTATCTCTCTAAATTGGGTAAGGGATTTATGTCCTTACTAACATGAGAAATGACTAAGTTTCTACCGAATTATTTCAAATGAGACACAAACTAGACTTGGAGAATACCTAAGGGGGCTCTAAGGGCCACACGTTTGTCTTTCTTAAAACTATTAAGAGAGATGAATATCTCGGCGATGATCATATTGGTAAACCCTTTGAGGATAAGGATCCCATCGATAACATAGATAACAGTGGGGTCCATTGTTTTTTGAGTGAATGGAAAGATGACAAACTCGAAAAAGGCTAATAGGAAGACTTTAGCAGATTCAGCTCTAGGACTCGAAAGGAAGCTATGGAATCGTTGTTCAATAAAAGCTAATGGGAGACCCTTGGAGTTTCTATCAAGGAGTGTCCTAATTTTGGGTGGCGAAACCCCTAGGATTTGACTCAAACGAGAGACTGGATCCACACCTAGAGAAGGATCGATGACACTAAGGGAAGGGACATCGCCTATGATGATTTAAATTTCCTCCAAAGTCGGGGTTAATTCGTGACGATCAAACACAAAAGTTGAGGTTTCGAGATTCCAAAAGTGGGCCAAGGCCTTGATCAATGACACTTGGGGTTCTATATATAAAAGAGAAAGGAAGTGGCCTATATTCTTTTCCACGTAGTTCTTCTTGCTTAAGTCAAGAGCATCCCATATGTCCAACAGCACTCGCTTTGGGATTGGGAGGATCCGAAGCTCATCAAGGCCCATGATATCTAAGCCTAGTCATGTTCTATTAGTTTCTTTTAGGGTGTTCTTTTAATTATCTTAGAATTGATGTATATGGCTTTTCTTTACATGAACTTTTAGAGCAAATGTTTATATATGATTTTTATTATTTAGTGAGTCTATAGGGATTTCCTTTCACAAATTTTGATGTAATTAGTGAAATTCCCTCTTTTGTAGGTTGAATAGAACTTGACATGGGCATTTTAATCAATCACTATATGTTACCCTCTTTTAATTGTATAATTTCTTATACTGAAATTCTTATAAGAAACTGTTTACATGAAGTGCGACTTGTGCAAAAAGGTTTCTTATTTTGGTTTCATTATAAGAAAATATAAAATTAAAAGGTGTGCAATTTCCGTTCTCTTGTTTTACTTCGTACTAATTTCGGCCTTCTTGTTTTATTTTACGAACCAGGTCCCGAAACTACGGCTTCGTGGCGATCGCCTATTCGTACAGGCTCGAGAGTAGTAAGGACGAACATAAAGGAGTAAAATGCCCACTTCACCGCACTTGATAACAAGATCAATGAGCTAACTGCTCAGCTCACGCAGTTCGCCAATGAAGTTAGAACCGCACTAGTGGCGCCGAATGCTAACCAAGCCGTGCTACAAGCTGCCTCCGATCCCAAAGAGGGGTCTGTAAGGAGGAACGGTGTCGGGGAGACATTGAATGCTACGCTCGTAGTGGTAGCGCTTGATCCCGTTTCGGAAGCCGTCACGGCCCATTTGGAAGAGAAGCACAATAAGAGGTTTGCAAAGATAGAAGAGAAACTCCGTGTTCTACGAGGATATGAAGAGCATATGATCGAGGATCTCTCCTGATATGCGCAAATGAGCTTTCCTGAGAAGTTTAAGATTCTCGACTTTACTAAGTATGACAGGACCAGAGACTCAAAGATCCACTTGAAGTACTATTTGAATCGAATGGCGAGATATGCCCAGAATGTCCCATTAATGATTTAGACTTTTCAAGAGAGTTTGACGGGGCCTGCTTTGCAATGGTACGTGTTGTCGGAGCCTGAGAAGTTTGAGAAGTGGGAAGAGTTAGCCAAAGCGTTCGTCCTGCAATACAAATACAACACCGATATAGCTCCCACACGAGAAGTGTTGACTCGAATTGAAAAGAAAAGGAGTGAGTCCTTCAGAGCTTTTGCTCAAAGATGGCGTACTCTTGCTGCTCAAGTCCGTCCTCCGCTTGATGAAAAAGAGTTATTGGATCTCTTCCTTAAGGCTTTGCCTAATGATTTCTATTTGAAATTGGTGAATTCTGGATGCATGACCTTCTCTTAGTTGGTAGATGTCGGAGAAAGGGTGTATGGAGCCATGTACGATGGTAGATTGAATGAAGGGACTAGCCGGAAGATCCCAAATAGAAAAGAAAAGAATGTGAAGATCGCATATGTACAAGCACCGGTTGTGACAAGGCCCCCTGCCTCATCCTCTCAAGGATCGTCTGTGTTTTGAGAGAAGACATATCAGAGTTATGAATTCAAAAAGAAGGCACCGAGGCAATTCACCCCCTTGCTTAGGCCTCTATCCAAGTTGTTGCCTATGCTGTTGAGAAGGAGAATGATAGCCAAAGAAGTACCTCGGGATAATCCTCCAAAATTCCCCGAATTCGACTTTTCGAAATCCTGTGAGTTTCATAGAGGCGAGAGAGGTCATGATATAGATAACTGCTTCACTCTCCAGAACAAGGTTCAGAATTTACTTGACAAGGGACTTTTATCCTTCGAGAATCTGCCTCCTAATATCCAATAAAATTCATTGTCTAATCATGCTGAGAATGTCAGCGTGGTCACGGAAAAGGGCAACGAGAGTTAGCAAACCTTTGGAGTGAATGTTCGTAAACTATATGAGCTATTAGTGTCGGCAAGACATTTTGAAGAGGGGGAGGATATCCCGATGGAAGAGAAGTTGAGATATATCACTTAGATGGTAGACATGGGCATAATCTATAGTGTGAAGGAGGATGTTACAATGCCCATGGTAGCTGTTATAGACTCATTTTGCGAGATCAAGAAAGGATCAGAGGAGGCACATGTTGAGCTTACGGAGACTAATGAACCAACCAATAATGGCACGTCAAAGAATTTAATTGTGATCGACAGTGAATGAGACAATTCATGTGATGATTATGAGCCTTAAGCTAGAAATATTGATTGGAATCACGAATTCATGAAGAACGCCCGTAAAAATGGGGAAGTGGTTAACACCCTAGGTCAACCTAGTGGTAAATTCGACTATTTTGTAAAGTATTCACCCTCACCAAGCTTTTTCATCGATCCCAAGGATGTTGTTCCTGATGGATGGGGAGGTATGGATGACCCGCTTGAGCCAGAAGAGGAGATGGTCAACATGATCACCCCCGTGGTTATTGACTTGTCAGTCGAAGAAGGCTTATTAGACCCCGATGAACGAGATGTTGAGCATGTAATCATTGACCTCACGTCCGAAGAGTTTGCTACTGTAAAAATCGAGGGTTATGCTATGGAATCGACGGTGATTGAACTTGTGCCCGGGAGCAGGGAAGACATGATAATAGAGATGGCCCCTAAATTACGATACTAAAGCGGTCCCTTGGAGTTACAAGGTGATTGAAATCGATGCTATTACTCGCTCTGGTCGATGCTATGATCCCACCAACGTGGTTGAGAAAAAGGCTGTTTCAAATGAAGAGGCCAAGCATTTTTAGCAATTGTTAAGACTAGCGAGTTTGATGTTGTCAATCAGCTAAGGAAGATGCTGGCCCGGATATCACTTTTGGATCTTTTCAAATTCTCCTAGAAACATAAAAATGCACTACTAAAGGTTCTAAATGAAGTGCACATTCCCGAAACTATCAATGATACCCAATTGGAGGAGTTTATTGGGTCTATCTTGCTGAAAGATCAGATTTCTTTTGCTGATGAAGATTTCCTTCCAGAAGGTCGCAATCATACTAAGGCGCTACTTATTTCAGTTAAGTGTCATGATAGAATGGTAGCAAGAGTGCTAATTGACAATGGGTCCGCATTAAACATTTGCTCACTCGCCACCCTTCATCGTCTGGGAGTGAGTGAGGAGAAAATTCTATCATCTAAATCTATCGTTCGTGCTTTTGACGGTATGAAGAAGGAAATTGTTGGTGAGGTCGAGCTTGAACTACTGATTGGTCCAGTTCTTTTTCTGGTCAACTTCCAGGTCCTGGACATTCCTAATGCATTCAATTTTCTACTGGGACGACCTTGGATATATACCACCAGAGCTGTGCCCTCGAGCTTGCACCAGAAGGTTAAATTCATTGCAAATGAAAAGATGATAACTGTTCACGGAGAGACTGATTTTAAAGTTTTCCACGACATTGCAATTCCGTACATAGAGCCCGAGAACAAGGTTGAATCAAACTACCAGACTTTGGAGTTAGTGCCGGTGGTCCATGTGCCTGTGGGGACTATTATGTGCAATCCATAAGTGGCTAAGCCTTCGATGATGTCGAGTAGAGTGTTTGCTCGAAAATGGTCATATTCTTGGAACTGGCCTAGGACTATATGGACAAGGCATCAAAGAACCTATTCAGGCTTCCAAGTGGCATAAAACGAAAGGCCTAGGTTATCATGGTGGCAATTCTGGTAGCCGAGATAATCATGAAGGACGAGACTATTTCGGAGGTCGGGGTAATCGTGGAGGTCGTGGTGGCCGTGAAGGCTATACTAGCTACGAGGGCTGTGGAGTCAATGAAGGTTGTGGTAACCATAAAAGCCTAACTAATCATGAAGGTAATGGAGGTCGTGGAAATCTATTTGGATTAAAGGAGGGTCAGAAAGGCTTACTCCTTTCGGAGTTGAAAGAAATCTTCCCGGGTCCACCTAAGTTGCTGCAGGAAGAGGGGGCCATCCTTGGCCTAGTCAAGTTGTTTGAGGAGTTTGCTTGTGTTATCATGGGAAATAGGGAGATCGAGCCCTTTACTGCTACCACCAACCCTTCTGAGTAGGGATGCTGTTTTTCTTTCCTGTTTCGTTTAGTTTGAGTCTATGTCTATCCCTTGCATGGGAAGCCTGTTTAGGTCTAGTTGCTGCTTTCATTTGTAATCAAAATCTTAGACTGTGAGCCGTTGGTTCAAAATCTCGAGTCATGTAAACGGCTTTATCCTGTCAATAGAATCATGAATCTATTTTATTAAGAACGTGTGGAAGTATCTAAACCAGTCTGATGATGATGTTTTGAGGCCTAGACTTCCACACGCTTCCTAGTTTTCAAAATTCTTTGTGGATAGAGATGTCTGAGGATATGAGGACGGATCTTTCATTTTTTTTTATGTTGAAAACTCTTTCAAAATGATTTCAAAACAGATGCATGTCATCAATTATAATAACACTTGCCAATCTAATTACTAATCTTCTTCATGGCATCTCAGGCATATCATTCCATATAATCATGATAGTTGTATTTGTAACTCGGATTTGCTTGACGAAAATTCCTCCGGGTCTGATGATGATAAAGAGGACTGTGATCAGAGAAGCGTTGAACGAGACTGGATTCGCCATGAAGAATCTAAACCGTTGATCGCAGAGCCTACAGTCACAATAAACCTGGGTGATTCGGAGAATGTTAGAGAAGTTAAAATTGGAGCTGGCCATTCTGAGATTAAGGCTAAAAGAATGATCGGGCTGCTAAAGGAATACCAAGATGTGTTCGCATGGTCGTATGCGGATATGCCGGGATTTGATAAGGAAATCGTAGAGCATGCTGTCCCGACTAATCCGAATATCCCGCCTAAGAAACAAAGGCTTAGGAGACAAGACCCGAATTATCCAAGAAAATTGAAGAAGAAGTCATGAAGTTATTGAAAGTGAGTTTCATAGAGGTGTCACACTATGCTGATTGGATCGCTAATGTCGCACGGGATTAAAGATATTGAATTTATTAGTTATTCCCTCAACGATAAGCACAATAAGATTCAATGACAAACAATGGAAAATTCAATTCATTAATTAGAAGATTGATCAGGGATTGATAGATTTTAGAAATCCCAATCTCTAAAACCAAGAGATTATTAGTTTCAAGAATTGAGATATTGCAAACTTTCGGATCGCATAGGGAAGTTGCACATTCAAAACTACGAGCAAAGTGTCGTGACCTATCCTCGGGGTGCGCCACCTAGGATTTGATTAATGGATTATTAAGCCTAAACTTAACTCGGTCGTCACTAATCTATTTTTGGTGGAATGATTATAAACCTAAGTAAAGTATCGGGAGTTCTACTTTACTCCTACGAACCAGAGATTATGCATTCGAGGACTTGGTTACACTAGATTACTCTAATACTTTTTCGGTACCTTTTCTCTTTTATTTTTCAAAAATATTTTGTAGGCAGCTTAAATTGATTTTAAGCTATCTACTAATATGTAGGAGGTGATCATGCGGGTGCGCAATCAATGAAATTAACACTCAAATAATAAAGCAAGCAAATTGCGATAAAGTAAAGAAATCGGTCACACCAAAACAATCAAATATTTTTGGGGTTTTCTTTTATAAATTCTAATCTATATGACATGCAATTTTTTTGGTATTTTTCTTTTATTAAATTCGGAAAAAATGAATATCCTAACTTAAATATGCAATACTTTCTAAGAAAAAGAATCTAATATATTTCAGGTGATATTTTTTGTATATTTTTTAACAGGAAAAACATCAATTCCAATCCACAAAAATATGAAGAGACAACATCAAATCGCCCAAGATATCCACTAAGATTCAAATAGAAGATTACGATATCCAAAAAAATAATATGTTGTCTTGCGTCTCAAATTAATGGATATCGCAATCTTGGTGAAGCACCAACCGACTTAACAAAATCAAACATAATTAAAAAAAAGACTCGTCATCTCGCGGCTCAAATTAGTAATTAGATTTGATCTCATATGCAATAAAATCCTAATTGGATAATGCCCGGATCACTCAAAATCACATTAACATCAAATAACCCAATTTAGGTAATTAAATATGGAGACCAAATTTTGGCTCGAGAAAATTACCTAATTTAGATGATTCGCTTCCAAAATGGGACCGGCGGATGATGGCGGACTGGCGGTGGTAGCGTCCGTGGTGCTTGCAGTGGTGCACGCGGTGGGCTTGTGGTGGCAAATTCACAAATGAGCTCTTGGATGTTGAGAAAGTTTGATCGAGAGAAGCTTTGACTTTGCCGTGGTTCTTTCGGTGGTTTCACTGGACACCTTCACTGATTAGTTTCGCAAAATTCTGCAAGATTAAAGACAAAGTGCAGGGAAGAGTTTGTCGAGGGCTAGGAACAAGGATTTCACCAGGAGCATGTCTTGCGCGAGCAACAGTAGCGCGTTACGAGAAAAACTGGTTTTCGTGGCGTGACCGATGTTGCGAAAGCCGAGCATGAAGACTACTCACGGCTGGGTCTTCACGGATGGTAGGGCGCAAGATACTCTGGGGCGACCTACAAAAGAGAGCAACTTTGTTCGAATGGATGAAGGATAGCAGATCGTCGTCGTCTTATGAGGTGATCTCAAGTCCGGGAACACCGATGAAGTCGGAACACGAGCAGTGTCATTGAAGTGGGGGCAAACAGCAGAGGTGCTGCATTGGTTGCAGGAAGCACAAGGGACTTAGGCTCGTCGGGGCAAAGACCTCCACAGGATCAGCAACGAATAGGGCAGCGGACTCGATATTGGAGCAGCTCGTCACAGGGGCTTTTGGCTCGCAGTGAAAATAGTAGGTGTCGCGGAAGAAAATCACTAGCGTCAATGGGATCGGCTAGTCTCCATGAAAAAAATGCTTCATTGTTGAGGCTTAGATCAGATTGGATTTCGTCGAAGGGGCTCCACGAGGGATGTGCTGCTTGTCACCAGGTGGGAAGCAGTAGCAGCAACAAAGGCACAGTGGCAATCGCGGAACTTGGTGACCACATGCAGCGAACTACAAAAGGAGAGCAAAATCTCTCTATTGTTTTTACTTTCTCTCCCGATATTGCGTATGTGATCAGACCAAAAGAAAAGCTCAACTCTTTCTTGTCCGTAGGTGGTCTTTATAGGGCAGAGTGTCTTGGTTTCCTAGAAAGAAAGGAGATCTTATTTCGTTACTTAGAAGATATCATACCTTTGTCCTTTCCTTTCTGCTTACACTTATGGACGCACGAAGCTCTTCTTGACGAGAAAACTCTTTCTTGTTTTGAGAAAGATATATTGCTCAAATAATATATGTCCTCACGTGAATATTTCCTTCCTAGTTGCTCTTCTTTTTTACTATTTTCCACTGATCGATGAAATCTTGCCTATTTCCACAAATATCCGAAAAACAAAGTCTATGAAATCGTGAACATCTTCAGGAAATCATGAAAGATATTTTTGCACATGTGCCCAACCAAAAATATATTGACCGAGAATTATGCACCAAAATTTGGAAAAGTTTAACATGGGCACAAATAGAAATATAGGCTTTTTTCCGAGATTTCTTGCACGTTATATATTCCACTCTTGGTCGCATCTCCCCAGGCCACGAACCTCCATGCATATATTCCAAAAATTCTTCATAACCTTTCTACGTGTAGCATCCCATGTGCAAAAATTTCAGCCATGATAATGAACATGTTTGGCGAAAATCTTTATGCATGGGCTCAATCCACAATTTAGCTCAAAACCTTTTAACTAAGTCTAATTGCCGCTGATTCAATGTAAATGCAATTATATAAGCCTATTATTATAAATGCTCCTAAAATCTACATGCAGTTTAATTATTATTTTTGCAAGGTGTCGAGATCGACTCCTGATTTTTTTATGCAATATATACCTAATTGGATCGCCAAAATTTAGGTGTCAATACAAAGTACGATGTGAAAAGCAAATCAGCATGGGCATCCATGAGATGGGATGGGGAATTGGATTAAGTGTTGATAGATGAGGAAGAGAGAAGAGAGGCCAAAGTGAGCATTGGACTGCCCCGCCCTATTTGATCATTCTTTGGTAGTGAATTTGGACTTGGAACATCGCTCAGAGTTTCACGCTAGAGAACAGTCCCTCTCCTCTGTTTATATATTCATATCCTCCAGAGAGATTAGCTAAGTAAAGATGGCTACATTCTTCTTCTTGGTCATGCTTTCTCTCGCCGCCCTCACCGCTGTCGCGAACGGTTCTGGGGTCCAAACCATTATGCTAAACATCGGTAATAACGGCGTCCGTTTTGGCAACATTCTACCTATGCCGGAATGGGTGGCCATTATCGTGGCGAGATTCATGGTCTGGTCGTGATTATTATTTTGGGCATTCTTTTTGTTCTTTACAAATTTTGTAAAAATCCAATTCCGGTGAAAGTCAAGAAAAGGGGAGGTGGAGGTCCAAATAGGAAATGTGTAGAGAATGAAAAGAATAATACTACTAAATTGACGACTGAATATTTCTATCAATGAACATGTCATGGTATTTTTTATTTATAAGAGATCTTAGTAAAAGTATCTTATATTTGTCACGGTTTTTATTATTGAATTAGTCATGTTTCCATTTTTATGTGTCATGTTTGCCATTAAACAAACCCGGAGTGCTTTTTCAACTACAACGCATAAGGCTACAATGCATAAGGCTGACACGAGCAATGTTAAGACATTAACAACACTCTTCGCCCAACGTCTGCTGCCCCAAACCCAGTCGTCAACACATAGCGGAGCATTTGCCCGAGAAGCTGCGTCTGCACGATGCTGACGACAGCATTTATCATCGGCGTTTTGAACTTGCAGCCAAATTCTAACAACACCAACGAGAAATTGTGAAAGATTGAGCCGAAAAGACCTCGCTTTGATAAGCCACGGCGACTCTAGTGCCTGAACACGAACTGCAGTTAACTTCGATCAGCAAACAGAGAAGAGCAACTTTGCTTCGCCGGAGAGCCCTATCGTACATTTGCAAAAGCAAAAAAAAAGAAAAAGAGGCGACGCCGTTGCCGGGGATCGAACCCGGGTCACCCGCGTGACAGGCGGGAATACTCACCACTATACTACAACGACCGTGTTGCTCTTGTCGCAAATTAATTTTATTTAATCCTAAAATTAAAGGTCGTTTTCTTTCCTTCTGTATCTCCTCTTCTTCCTCCTTTGCCATTCCCACGGCCACTTCCGTAACAGACGTCCGAATTAGAGCAACATGTGTGGGCAGGAACGAAATCGTTTCTGCCCCTCCTGCCAACCTTGTGTTACTCGACCATTCCTGAGCTCTGCTGCCTTTAACTTCAGTTCTCATATATAAGGTCTTGAATCAGATTCTGGTTACTACGGTAATGAAGAAAATTGTTCGTAAGCGAAAGTTAGCTGTTCTATCTGTTCTTTGTTACCTGATCGTGCTCTAGAAGCTTGTTCCATCATGGTAATCAAAAAAATTCTTCGCAACGCTGTGCCGGGGTTGCTGCCCTGCTGCCTCCGACGCCGAGCCTAGCCGACTGACGCCGCTCGCTTGCCGTTCGACGCTGCTGCTGTTCCCGAACCTAAGCACGACGCCGCTGCTGCTTGGTGATCCGCTGCATCAAGCCGCGGGCCGAGCAGCACCTTCCTGGCCGAGCCTGTTCCGCGCCGACGAGAGGAGGTCCGACGCCGTCCCTGCCCTGTTCCAGCAACCCCACGGGCTTCCCCCTCACCGCGACGACAGTTGCTGCTCCTTGGTCCGTCGCTCATCCGCCTGCTGCTCTCTATCTGGACAACGAAGGCAGCCGCGAGCCTTGCACCGTGACGGACATCTGCAGGACTCCTCTGTTTTTGCAGGTCTCGCATCGCATGTAAATAACCGAATAACAAAAGTACATTGCTTCACTCGATGTCTCTATTTACAAGGACAACGATAGATGTGACTGTATAATGCAAAGAAGAAGAAGAAGCATGCTATTTAACCTAGGTCAGTACCCATGATGGTTTTATCTGTTTGTCTCAAACGTGTGGATACTTTGCGTGGTGGGGTTCGTGGAGGACTGCGTCGGCTTTAGTAAGCTGGTGGTGGGTTGGGAAATTCAACAAACGGTTGGAGAGCAGCTGACTCCTCTGCTCACTGGAAGGGGACAACAAGCCGTGATTTTGGCAACTCTGAACTTTACCAATATTAAAGGATTGCTAAAAAGGGCAAGGAATTCTTATCTTGTTTTGACAATGTCTTGAACGGGAGTCGGAAGATCCGCGGAATCTAAAGAACCCGCACGTATCGATACAATTCGGAATTAGTCTTGGATTACGTGATAGACTCTAGTTGCATCGAATTTTTTTTTAAACTGAACAATCAAATAAACTGAACAATCCCACATGATTATGAATTGAGCGTATTTGTTTCTGTTTTTCCCCAAACTTGTAGGCGTGTATTAGCTGATACTTCAAAATACGGTTTTTTCTAAGTGTTTTTAATATATAATTTAAAACTAGAAGTATGTTTGGAAAAAGAAGATACGATTTATTTAGTATGAAGTATGTTTATATAATATCATCAAATAAAGATAAAGCACGAGAAGAACATGGAGTGAAAGTAATAGAAGTGGACATGGAAGTGGTGGGGTGTGACGATAAATTGAAGATGCACCAGGCGACAGACAGCTTCTTCGTTCATGGCAACAATAAAGGCTATGAAGGTGGGTTGTAGCGGCTCGAAGAAAGCATTATGGGGACAACAACCCTTCGACAACAATGGAATAGTTTCCAAATTTGACATAGTGCGAGCGAAATGAACGAGAAGTGGTTGAACATCGGCGGCGCCAACTTTGTTAGACTTCTACAAGAGGTTGAGGGAGGTACTGTAGATTGAAGGAAGACAGAAGGACAGAAAAATGGTGGAGGGTGGGAGAAAAATGGTGGAACATGAAGTCGATTTATGTAGAAAAAAAGCTTGTCCATAACATGAAACGAAGGGTGCGTGGACAAAGAGAACTATCGATGGAACTTGAAGAAGAATCATGTGAATGAGGGCATGACAGCAAATGAAGAGGTTCTTCTTCTTTGGCAATATCAACCATCTGCTCTTACATTTTTAGTGAACAATGACTACACCAAACACCTTTATTTCGCCCAGTGATGTGTCGGCCTTCAGTGTGGATTCTGTAGTGTAAAGGTGCCAGCAACCCCTCCAATGTCCCATCAAATTCTGTCTGGTGTTTCCTAAGAGTTCACACCAGCAAAAACTTATGTCTAGACACAACCAGAAGCTTCATGCCATAAAGCAACATGCAGCCCAATGGCACTAATCACGGACTCTTGTACGGACAGCGAACTGATCAAAGCTCACTGCGCAAGTGAGCATGACCACTCTTTTCCCATTGGACCAGACCAAGAGGAGTGAGAGTGAGAGTGAGAGAGATCATACCCACATGAAAATCCTCGCAAATATCCCAGGCACTAGTAACAAAAGTAATCAAAGCACCTTGTCCTTGACAGTGCCATTCATAGCTATCGCCAGAGGAATCTTCTTTGCAATTTCATCGAGGGTCGGATGTCACCATGCATTTTATGCGTTCTCTTTCCTCGTACTTTTACTACCTTCCAAATTGATCCATTTAACACAAATGGTCCTACCAGTCTGCCAGAAAACCAGCCAAATAGACCATAATTTTCATCAGGGACACAGGTGGGATCCACATCTTCCCTCTTCTTCGTTCTTCCATGGATAAAACTTGTCTAAAAGGTAGTCTAACTAAAATTTGATTTCCCTTGTTATGTTCATCAAACTAGTCAAGTGTCACACGGGAAAGAAAACGAATCTATGATAAGCTAACAGAAACTGAAGTGAATTTTTCACAGAGAAACTTTATGGACGTTGCTTGGTGGATCGCCGATGGGTTTTCTCAACATTTACAGCTATTGAAACTGAAAGTGCAAGGACATGAACCCTTGGACACGAATATGAATCCCTCTTTCGCAGAAAATTTCTGTATCAACCTAGACTTTGAACTCTCTGAGCAAGAAGCATGTACAAACGCAAAATCGTCATCCGTGACTACGTGAGAATTCCAAGTAAGACATCAGATCAGGTATCATATGTACGTAGAAAATCAGCAAATGCATAGCCAAATCCAGGGTATCATCCAGCAAATTAAATTACAGGAAGAGCGTAGAAAACCCTGATGCCCATACCAGAAACATAGTTCCTCTGCTCCGGGAATATATATATATATATATATCAGTCAACTAGATATAGAAGAAAAACAGCTCCCAGACCGAACAAGCGCTGGTGTAGTGATTGAGACTGAATCGATTCCTGGCAAGCTGCTGCTCGAATTTGACCGGAGGGCCCTCGGCGAATCCAAGCTGCGCCGGATCTGTTTCCCCATGGCAGAGATGGGGTTCTCTGTCTCCTTCAAGGGATCATACGACTTGAACTTCTTGCAAAAGCTGATGTGCCTATTCAAGGCCTCCTCAGTGGATATGAGCCTTTCTGCTCTCAAGACCTCATCCTTCACCGCCTGAATGCAGAGCCCACAAATCCATCTTTCTTGGTACCGTTCTCGAATCCGGAGGATATAGGCAGGGGTGCATTCCTCTGTGAATCCACAGGAAGCACATTTCGCAGTCTCCACTTCAATTAAAGCAGGTGTATTTGTCGTTGTTGTTGGTGCTGGCGAGGCTTGTGATGGGGTCTCTGAGCCTGAGATGGCCATAGCTTGTGAGATAACATTGAACTGAAATTGTCCTCCTCTAATATAACATGTGGGGAAGGAGGAGGAGGAGGAGGAGGAGAAAAGAACAGAGGAAGATTTGTGTGGGGGGTTTTGTGAGCATGTTGCATCATTTCGTAATCACGAGATTTGTTTCCATGTGGAGCGAGGGACATGCCATTCCCGAATAAAAATATAACCTGGTTCAATCCAAATTCATTCACATTCCGAGAAATTATGACGGGTCTCGCATCACACGTGAATAACCCAAGAAAAAAAACGTATATTATTTCACTTGATGATTCTACTTGCAATGACAACAATTATCGTGACCGACCTCTGGTTTTTTTTCTTTTTAAAAAGGGGGCTTGCTTCCTACGGCGCGGAGTTTAAGTTCGGGACTTAACTCGGATTATCCCAAACTCATATCATATCGCGACTTAGGGTTTAGGTTTTCAAACTGTAAGTGATTTTTATCTAGGAGTATTCACTAATTGGTTTGGGGTGAGTCAATTAAACACCCAAGTAAAGTGACGGGAGAATTATCCAACTCCTACGAACCATAGATTAAATGAGTTTGAGTATTTAGTTACACTTGTTGAATAACTAATGCCCTTTCAGTACTTTTTTACCCTATTCATTTTAGAAAATATTTATCATGTAATTTAGATTGATTTTAGGCTCTTTCTCCTAACATGTGAGGTGATCAAGCAAGTGCATAATTATTAACGATTAGCAGTCAAAGTAGATATGCAGCTTAAGGTTTTAGCCCTAACTGAGGCGACAACATTCAAAACATGACAATTGATGCAATTATATTCTAATTAAAAATAGCATGCATAATAATAATACAATAATAGTAAAAATAACACGCAAAATACTACTGTATAACCTTATATGATTATTCGATTTAAACATGATCATTAATCGAATGATTCATATAATTAAGAAAAATATTTAAAAATACTAATTTCTAAACTATTTGCTAACTTTAAAAGAAAAAATATTTTATTTATTATTTATTATTTTTTTAAAAATAACATTTTAATTAAAAGTAATAAAAATATTAATATAATATCCGACTGGGTTGGGTTGGCGGATCTGATCAAAACCAACCTGGATCGGACTCGAAAGGAGAAAAGAATAAAAAAAATAAAACAAAGGGGAACCGAGTTAGGCTTTTTGCCCAACTCAATTGTGACCCGAATTTCCCCCTTTCAGATCCGACTTCCCTATTTCTCTGCTCTATGCGGTCGCAACTAGGGGTGATCGGTTCCAGGGTGGGTTGGGTTCAGACCTGAAACCTGAAACCAACCCTGTTATAATCGGTTCCCAATTTTTGGAATCTGAAACCGACCCTGTTTTCCTTGGACCCTGTTTTGGAACCGACCCTGTTTTTCCGATCCGGTTTCAGGGTCTACCCGAGAACCTGTTTTTTTTTTCCTTTTTTCTGGTTTCATTTTTTCTAGTAAAATAATATATGTAGAATGAAACGATTCAAAATAAAAGATGAATAATAAAAATCACTATAGAATTGAAACAAAGTTTAAACATCCTTAAATACTGGTTTGAAAGAACACAGAAACCAAACGAACTTGCTTACCTCTTAAGACCAAGAATATTCACAAGGGAATCAAAACCAAACAGTTCCAACTTGGATTCATTCTGAGAGCCATTAACATCTACATGCCTTGGAGATGACCCTTCTTCCTTTGCACCTGGACCCATATTTGCTCGTTGGCCAACTTTAATATTCCTGTGATGACAGTGAATCATGAACATGAATTAAGACACCCACGACTGCATATGTAATTGCTAATATTCATCAGATCCTGTCACATTAAGGGAAAAATATCGAATCTATTAACACAGCAAAAAAGATTGCTATTTGATCTATCTCTCCTAATGCGAAACAACAAATATGGCATTGCTTCAACACCAGATGTCAAATGCAATGCAAGATGCCTAACTTGATGATTCACAGACAGATCCACTTCGTGATGCTCAGATGCCGTCGAGAACAGACTTCTGCAGCTCGATCCTCGCCCGCTACGCTGGCTCTACGCAGGACGAGCACCAGCGCCTCTGCGCCGTGATCGGCGCCATGTCCCAGGAGCTCAAGGACCAGAGCCTGCCTCGCACTCTGATTGCCTACTTCGGCGCCACCTGCTCGTCGCCATATCATCCCATGTCCTGCCATTCACTCCTCCTCACATGGCCCCTACCCCCTCCCCCTCCTCCCACAAAATCCACTGCTCTCCTGCCTTGCCTCCTTCCCTGGTCCCCCACCCTTCTTCATTGGACTCTCTCTCTCTCTCTCTCTCTCTCTCTCTCTCTCTCCATCTCATCAAGTACATGGAAGAACACTTTGTGATTCTCTCTGCCTCTTCAACGTTTATTTTTTTCGTGGGATAATCATTTCCCCCCTTTCTTCTCTCTACTCTCTCTGTCTCTTCCCCCTTCCATTGCTGACTTACCCATCACGCCTCTGACTTCCCCACTGAACCACCGGCAACTCCCCATCATTGCTTCCTCCTTTTCTTCCTCTTCTTCCCTGCTTCTTTTTCTTGTTCGCTTCTGTTTGTTTGTTCTTTTTCTTTTCGCCTTCTCATTTCCAACCGCCGGACCAATCCATTTCTCGTCGGAAACAGCCACGCCGTGCGCCGCTCTACCCCGCCACCGCACCACTGTCGTCCCAGCTTTGTCCCTGGCCGAGCCGCACTGGCCCCAGCCGCGCCCAGCCTCCCGTCGTCCGCTGTTTTCCAGGCAAGGCGAGTTGCGTCACTCGCCCGCCCGCTCGTGTCCATCCTCGCCGCTCACTGCCGCGGTCCAACACGCTAACCACCACCCTTCTCGGCCTCACTTTCTGTCCAAGCAGCCCTCACCAGCCGCACCGCAGCAGCCGTCGCCGGTTCGCCCAAGCAGCGCGCATATTACACCTCTCGCCGGATCCGCCTCCGCCACTTGCCGCCGCTGTCCAGCCGCCACCACTAGCAGCCATTTCACGCCAGGAACAGCCCTCGAGCTGCCTCCGGCCAGCCACAAAAGCCCACTCCTTTGCCGCGCTCGTTCGCCGCAAAGAGGGGGAAATGAGGAGGACTCACGGATCGGTGAGAGCCGGACGGGGGAAGCGAACGTGATCTTGCGGCGAAGAGAGAACTGAGACAGAGGAGCGGCGAAGAGAGAAGTGATACAGGGGAGTGGCGAAGAGAGAAGAGAGGTAGGGCAACGTGATATTCATTTAGGGTTTTTTTTATATTATCTTAAAAACCGGTTCTAAAACCGGTCCGGTTCGGTTTTTACTTGAAACCGGAAACCGGACTGGTTCCAACCGGTTCCAAAAAAATGGAACCGGTTCCCGAACCGGTTCTAACAAGAACCGGTACCCGGACTTGTTTTTCGGGTGGGTCGGTCCGGTTTCCGGGTAAACCCGGTCCGGTTGCACACCCCTAATCGCAACTCCTGTGTTCTGCAGGGCTTTGCTCTGCCGTCGAGAGGCACTGGCGTCCGCAGCTGGTGACCACGACCGCCGACAGCCTCCCTTCTCCAGTTGGCTCCGGTTTCCATCTCAGCCTATCCTGGGGCGAGAACTCCCTTCCGCCTAACCGCCTCTTCTTGGACTTACCGAGAAGAATTAGTGACGGCCAAGCCTCCACGTTCGGCCGTGACTGATGCTTGGCGAGTCACGATCTTCAACCAAGGTTGCCAACAACACTCTCTGTCCTTGACGACCCCTCCATGGTCGAGACAACTCTGGGAACAAACATTCTCGGCACAAATTTTCAGATCTAGTTAAAGCATTTGGTCGAGTAGGTGGAAGGCGTTGCAAAAAAGACGAATCCTTGACTCAACTAGAACTCATACCCGAACAGGGACTCCCGGTACGCGACCTACAACACACCTAGCGACGAGACGAAGACGGATGGGGGCTGGAGTTTGTGCGGGCTAGCGGGCTGCGAGCTCTGGCCAACACGTAAAAAAAAAGAGTAGAAAAAATAGGGGCATGACTCACGGAAAGCAGGGTCTTGGGTGGCATCGATGGAGGGCTCAGGCGAGGCTGCTACTGGAGGGATTCACTCAGCCTTGCTCTCTCTCAATCGTCACTCTCGGTCCCTCACCGAACCGGACCTCCCCTTCTCCTGTTTTTCTTCTCTCAACAGAGCCCTCCCTAGGCTTGGCAGTGAGAGTTGGTTGCTCAGGTTGAGGTATGGTGTCCCTCAGAAGCTTCCTCATTCTGTCTCGGCTCAACTCTCATGGATCCTCTCCAGATCTCACTCAATCTCACTCTCGATCTCTATCTCTCCTTCACCAAATCGAATCCCCCTTTTCTCTCTTCTCTGTTTTTGTCTTCTATAGTGGCCAGTGGCCACTTGTTCCACCTCTCTTGGCCGCTCGTTCTTTGGTCCATCTACTCTGGGCTTGACTTCTCCATGGCAATGTATTTTTGCTTAGGCAGAACGCATCAGCCATTCCTTGGCTGAGCGGCATTCAATGCATAGGGAAGAAGGAGAGGGAAAGAGAAAGAAGCTAGGCTGGGCTGTGCTGGGGGAGAAAGAGGAATGGGCTCGACCAGCCTTGACCTGCTCCAGTCCGATTTTTTTTTATATATTTTTATTAATTTTTAATTTTTTTAAAATTTAATTTTCTTCCAAATTTATTAAGAAAATATGATTCAATAGGCCCTATTAGTACAAATGCGCCTAATGTCTATATGCAAAGCAATTAAATAACATTTTTTATTTTTAGGAATAAAGGACATTAACCCCTAAAAAGTTTTTTAAATAATTTTGGCCAAAATAAAAAATTAGGTATTAACAGGTGTTCCTCTTTGAAGATGAGCTCGTAAAGGTTGCGTTCAAAGATAAAAATATACTTAAATTTGACACATGCATGTTTAATGAATGCTATATTTGGCGGGATCATTGGTCCCATTTTTTTATGATGCGATATAAGATGATGTATGCTAAAGCAAATAAAGACATGCCTGAGGTTACTTACCTTACTAGGAAGGTAGACTAATTCCAGATAGTTGATATTATATATCAAGGATCCGAACCCTTTTTCGATCGCCTCAACTGGATTTCGTTTGTTTAGGATCCGAACCTATTTTCAGTCACCTTGACTGAGGTTTGCTTGTCGAAGTACTTGAATCTTGTCAGAGGTACTTGAAAAGGCTTGGTGTGAACAAAGAGGGTTGATCCTATGTTTGGGGAGTACCATAATAATTGTAGGTACTTGGCGAATAGAGGGTCGGTCCAATGTTTAGGAGGTACCATAACAATCATAGGTATCTCGTGAACAGAGAGTCGATCTAATGTTCAGGGAGTACCATAACAAACGTAGATACTTGGCGAACAGAAAGTCGATCCAATGTTCGGGGGTACCATAACAATCATAAATACTTCACGAACAGAGGGTTGATCTAATGTTCAGGAGTACCATAATAATCGTAAGTACCTGGTGAACAAAGGGTCGGTTCAATGGTCAGGGGTACCATAACAATCGTAGGTACTTGGCGAACATAGGGTTGGTTGAATGTTCGGGAGTACCGTAACAATCGTAGGTTCCTGGTGAACAAAGGGTTGGTCCAATGTTCGGTTTTGCCTGCTTAGTACTCGAACGAATGCTTGCTTAGTCCCCAAAGCTTTTCTCGAGTGCACCATAGGGCGATCCTGCTTAGTCCCTAAAGCCTTTTTCGAGGGTACCACAAGGCGATTAAAGTGTCTGCTTAGTTCCCGAAGCCTTTTTCGAGCGTACCACAGGGCGATGAGTACTTGCTTAGTCCCCAAAGCCTTCTTCGAGTGCACCACAAGGCGATGAGTGCCTACTTAGTCCCCGAAACTTTTCTTCAAGCGCATCACAGGACAATAAGTACTTGCTTTGTCCCTGAAGCCTTCTTCGAGTACACCATAGGGCGATGAGTGATTGCTAAGCCCCTGAAGCTGTTCTTTGAGCACACCACAAGGTGATGAGTACCTGCTTAGTTCCCGAAGCATTCTTCAAGCACACCACAGGGCGATGAGTGCCTGCTTAGTCCCTAAAGCCTTCTTCAAGTGCCCCGTGGCTTCAAGCGCATCACAGGGCGATAAGTGCCTGTTTAATCCCCAAAACTTTTCTTCGAGCGCACCACAGGGCGATTAAAATGGTCAAGGGGAATGCTTGGCTAGTATCACCAGTCCTTTAGGCATGTCTTCCGTTAGACATGTTTCTGTGCAAAAAGCATGTGCATTTGTTGAAGAAATATACAATTAAGGCTTTTCTAGAAGCGCATTTCAAAGCTCACTGGAGTTGTAGATAACTCATGTTAAAGCTCATGCATGATGATTTTGCCATGTTTACATCACCAAATATTCACCAGGGGTAATTGTCAACTAAAATAATTTTCTCGCTCGCAAGGTGAACTTCTCAAGATGCTAAATAAAGGACCTTCAGTCAGAAATGAACTTTCACTCGCTTTCATTGAAAATGGGCTATTTGTTCCAACCATTAATGCGGAAATATCGAAAACACTCAATCTGACCGTCGTCACATCAATAAGGGTATGAGCTTTCTTACAAGCAGTACGATCTTACCAATCTGAGAGGTCTTTATTAGAATTGTAATGCAGGCTTGGTCCATGGCTTATCAAAAGAGACTATCCAAGTCAAGGTCATGAAAGAAAATACTCCGCAATCATCTCTGTGTTTACAAGTCAAGAATCATGTAAAATGAGACAGAAGTAGTCTTGCTCGCATTTCCTCGAGCGATGTTTATAAATATTTGAACTTTACGTTAATTCAGGTGCCCAGTCATAAGGAACTTCATGAGGAGTGCAACGTAGGCTTGATTCATAAGTTGAGCTACGAAAGGATCGTTAAGCTACAAAATGTGTAGGGGTGAGAGTTAGTGATCATCTTGGCATTGCTACCAATTTTTTTCTCCACCCTTAGGATCCTCTTTGAAAATCCCCTCGGGTAATTTGGCACTTTGGTTTCTTGGACTTTTGTCCAACAATTGTGTACTTGCTTGGGGATACGACTTCCTTCACAGTTGGAATTCATTTTTTACTTATTTTGTCTATGGGCATTAGCCTTGCTTTTATCAGGCACAATATTTTTTTATGGCCCTAGTTTTTAGCATTTTTTTATTTATGGGCATTGGCTTTGTTTTTACCGGGCATACTGCTTTTTCACGTCCTTAATTTTTTTTTGGTAAGGTTCATGCCCTTAATTTTTGTTGATTCATTTCATCATTTTTTTGTATTCTTTTGGTGTTGTCAGGACTAACCTAGACAAGTTTTGAACAAAATAATATTATTAGGCTCTTGGGGTCTTCAACTTCAGTTGACACTCCGGACCATGATGTGTTCAAACTATGATGACCTACGCCTTGCCCCAGTATATGGGATGATCACCAATTGGATTTTTACAAAATGAAACTACAAGATCAATTAGATTGACAAGGGATATAAGTGTATAGGATAAAAAAAGAATTACTTTTCATCATCCTAGAACTGCTGTTTGTCATCCTATGACACTTAAATCATTGTGAGAGTTCATCTGCAATAATAACACTTGAAGATTAATGTAAGTGAGAGCAAGAAAATTTTTATCCATTTTTCTCACCTCGTACTACCGACTTACCTCCAGTTGCTTCAGTATGGGGGTGATTCTTGACAAGGGTAATTTGAAAGGACCCTCCAAGTTTATACGCTCAAAATGGTTAAGCAAAGGATTATCGGTAGTGTATGGGGTAGAAAAATGAGCTGCCTCTTATCATTTTGGCTACCGTACCTTATACGAGAAATCCCTTTACCTTGTAGACACATAATCTTTTGACTCGTCTCGCCAGGGATCAATACATGGGGATGTGTATGGATTAAGGATTGCCTTTTGTCATCCTGACACATCTCTTTCAGCATATCCAAGCAGTTCGACACCATTCATCAAATTGTCAAAATTTTTATATGGAATTGATGAATTAAATAGGTAAAATTACAGTGCAAAAGTTCTTTCCAAAAGACATGCGATGTCTTTGGAGGGAGGATTAAGCATTTATTCGCTTTAAATGTTTCATCTTTCCTTGATCCTTTCTACTCTTATAAAAAGAGTTTTAGGGAAAGATATACTTACTTGTGTTGTGGCAGTGGCAAGGCAAACCTACAAGATAATAAGAGAGACCATGTTAATGAATGGCTCTTTGAGGGATAGAAATTGAGAACGATACAATATTATTCTTGATGTCTCTCTTCATTTGAGTCTAAGCTGGCAATTCCTTAAGCTCTTCTTGAATGTTGACAATTCTTGCTGAGAATAACATGAGCTCATTTCAGCAGTGAAATGATCAAGGGTAAACTGAGAACGATGCCAAATTACCCTTATTCTTTTTTTGCCTTCAAAACTAGCATAGTCTTTTCTTTTGAAACTCCTCCATGGTTGGTTTTGAAGCTTGAATGAAATCTTCTATATTTAAGGATGCTCCCAACTAGGGGATCCTATTCCTGGTGCATGTTGTGTCAATGCGATCCCGACACATTGAGGAGCTTATAAGAAATCCTCTGATTCCTGATCGTATAGGACATGTGCAATTGCTTGCATGGGGATCTTCACAACAAAATTAATCTTGACTTTAAATGTCTTCGACTGACATGGGCGTCGTAATCCTTTTCAATGACCACCGTCGAGACTTCCATGACTGTTAGGATTAGGATCGGTACTATCTTGTCATATGTAAAGTCCTTTCCAGTTGCTTGTACTGGATCTTTACTCAAATTTGTCCTATATAAAAGGAAAGGGTTAATAACACCAAAAATTTCAAATTGGTATACGTGTGACAATTTTACTCTAAACTTTTTTTTTATCATTAAAACCTCTAAACTGGTACACATGTGATAATTTTATCCTGAACATACCAAAAAAACTCTAAATTGGTACACTTGTGATAATTTTACCTTGAACATACCACAAAAAACCCCAAACTGGTACACATATGACAATTTTACCATAAACTAAAAATTTAATATTATTATTTTTATTTTTTTGAATTTTTAATAATTATTTTATTTTTTCTTTTCTTTTTTTTCTTTATCTTCAACCTTTGGCCAGTCATTGGACCAATGACCGGCCAAAGGCCGAAGCCTGCAAGGTCGGCCCCGTCGACTGCTGGCAAGGGCCGCCCTCGCCGGCGTCGGGCAACCCTCGCCCGAGTCAGGTAAGGGCTGCCCTCGCCCTACACAGGCGAGGGTCGCCCTCGCCTAGGTGGGCGAGGATAGCCCTCGCCCACCCAGGCGAGGTCGGCCCTCGCTCGACTTAGGCGAGGGCCGCCCTCGCTGGATCTGGCAAGGGTGGCCCTCGCCGACGTCGGGCGTGAGCTGTCCTTGCTCGCCCAGGCAAAGGCGACCCTCGCCTGACACCGACGAGGGCGGCCCTCGCCTGAGTCGGGCGAGGGTCGACCTCGCCTGGGCGGGCGAGGATAGCCCTCGCCCGACATTGGCGAGGGCCGCCCTCGCCAGATCTGGAGAGGGCAGCCCTCGCTTGAGTTGGGCGTGGGCGGCCCTCACCCGCGCCGGCAAGGTTGAGCCTCACCGGTGGCCAGCGGGGCCGACCTCGACGACTTCCGCCTCTGGCCGGTTACAGGTCCGGCAATCGGCCAGAGGTTGAAGATGAAAAAAAAGAAAAGAAAAAATAAAAAATTTTGAAAAAATAAAAAAAATAATATTAAAAAAGTATTAGTTCGGGGTAAAATTATCACATGTGTACCAATTTGAGGTTTTTCGTAGTCAAAAAAATAGTTTAGGACAAATTTATCATGGGTTTACCAGTTTAGAGTAAAATTGTCACAGGTGTATTAGTTTAGGGTTTTTGAGGGTAAAAAAAAAGTTTGGGGTAAAATTGTCACATGTGTATCAGTTTGGGATTTTTGGTGATAAAAAAAAGTTTGAAGTAAAATTGTTACACCTATACCAATTTAGGGTTTTTGGTGGTATTAACCCAAAAGGAAATGATGTCATTTTTACGCTAAAGTGGATGAACTTTATGAACGAAATACACCCTTTTTAATGGATTTGGGGGATTGCATGACCCCTAGTCTACTCTCCTAATCAAGCGTTCCCTGCATTTTAAGGAAAAAACACATTAGTTGTTTGCACGGACTTGGGCTAGGACAAGGAATGAGATACATCCTTTTAGTATTTTGTCGTGTTTCATTCGAGAGGTCCTAAACATTGATGCTCTATCCGGCTCCCTAGCATGTTAGAGTCTAGCATGTTCCTTAGTTCATCACCTGCAAAAGAAAAGGGATAGAATATTATTTCCAAAATTTATTTAGGCATAAGACATACCTTTTTCTTTCAAAAGGGGTAATCTCTTCTTGGTTTGCCCCTGACTTTCTTATACGAAATGATGTTTCGCTCATCATAGAGTTAAGGAATGTCCTGCACTCTCTTTGACTCTATGGGACTGATATCTCACATTAGTAGTAATGAGATTTGCCCCAAATTTCGTCTTGAAGGTTGGATGATCTTCGTTCGGACTTCCCGTATCAGATTACTCAATCCACTATCATCACTAGGGTCTGATGTGCTCTTCAGTTTGTGGCATTTTCAAATGTCCCCTTCGTAATAATAAATCAAAAGGGAGTATGCTCTGAGATACGAGGTGAGTGAGTTAGAAAAACAAGCAGGGGTATGAGCATGCACACTATTCTACCACGATTCTTTCTTTGGTCTTTTGAAAAAAAATGATAAAACGTTCGTTTTATTTTCAAAAGTTTAGAAACGAGAAAGCATGAGGAAGCCCGGTTCTCAGAATACTTTCTTTTACATGACTGGATATCATCAACGGGCCGGTTTGGAATACTTCCTTAAGCGCTCAAAATATTATTTATTTAGAACAAGTGGATTTACAACCTTAGGGAAAGGGGAGTTCAAAAAGGCATTTCTTCCGGCAGAAATAACGACAAAAAACAAAATACAAGGATTGTCCCTTTTTCAAGGATTCATGCAAAAGGGTGAGAGAAGTTCTACTCAAGCAGGCTTGCACCCATTCCCTCCATCAATTTGGAATGGGAAAGTTTTCTTGTCCAGCAAACTCTGGATTCAGTGCTTAAGGGTGTGGCACTAATCAGTTGAATGCCCTACTTCACCAATATGATAGTCACACTTCTTGGATGTATCATAGTTGGAGAAGTTCTCAGGATTAGGACGCGTCAGCTCGGTAGAGAGCAAGCCCTTCTTTAGGAGAATTGCTAGCACTTGAGACAGGGATCCGGGGAATAGAGTGAATTGCTTTTTGTTACTTTGCCTTTGGGATGACTGGCGGGTTGAGGTCGGCTATTGCCTACCGCTCATTTGAACCGTCGGAGGAGGATGAGCTATTTGGATGTATGTGAAATCCATATTTGCCAGGGGCTCATTTTCCTTTTTCGTGCCGAATCTATTGATTGTGGAGGCGGGGTCAATAAAGCACCCTTCACTTAATCCCATTTCGATGTGTTCATCCACTGGAACGAGTTGATTAAATGACTCAGCAGTGGCGCCAACCAGTCGGTGTCCATTTTCATACGGAAAAGACTTAATGAATAGCTTCATTTGTTCATAGTCGGGAAGTTTTGAGGTGACCTGGGTGGCCAAATTCCTCTATCTGGTGGTATATTCTTTGAATGATTCACTCTTTTTTGTCTTATTGCGTTCGAGGTCGTCACAAGAAAATGTAATGTCGAGGTTGAATTGATACTGCTTGGCAAATGCATTAGCGATATTATTCCAAGATTTGAAGATATCTACATCCTTTGACATATACTATGTTAACGCCGGCTCTGACAAGTTTGCTTGAAAAGTTTGAATTATGAGGAGCTTATTATCAACATATTATGTTATTGATACATGTGCAAGTGGTGCATGGTGCAAGAGGTGCCATTATGTTTCTCGAAGTCTGGCATTTTGAATTTTTCTAGCACCTTGACCCTTTTATACACAGATATGTCAAGTGGGAGAGAATGCTGCGGGTCTTGTAACTGCTCCAACATTTCCTCAACTTTCGTAAGGCGTTTGTCATGTTTTGTTATCGGTGCACTTACAAGTTTAGCCTTCCTGATAGCAAGTGGAAGCGAATCGTCCTTTAGCATGCGCATCTTGCCATTACTAGCTGTGGCTTCATCATTTCCAGTAGACGGTGACATTAACATCACCTCAATTGATGCATGAGTGAGAGTAAGTTTGCTATGGATGGATTCCACCTGCTTCGTGAGATTTTCGATTGCATTGAAAACTATCTTCATTTTGTTTTCCATGTTGGTGAGACGATTCAGCGTGTTTTCTTCGGCCATTTAATCTGTAACTACCTGTAAAGAAGTGACAATGAATAAGTATGAGATTTCGTAAGGGATCAATCTATGGCTTAGTCTAGTACTTTTCCCTTTCTTGGGAAAAATAAGAGATGCAAAAAGTTTTTTATTATATAAATATTTTTTACAATGGCGACCTTGGGGTTCGAACCCCAGTCACTCCGAACCGCTCATTCCTCGAGTACCACCAGGCCGAAGTGCTAGTAGTGTTAACGGGGTGCACCCTTTTTCATTTATACATCATTTTTTTTTTACATTTTAGAAAACAATGAGAAACCCCTTGGGAATACAATGATTTTATCATGCTTATAAAAATAAGAGCATGAATTGGAAGTAAATATTCAGAAAAAATTTTAGAGACTATTTTTTTTTCAAAATGACCATGGTATTAAATCCATAAATGATCGAAGACTAATCATGGACAGACCAGGATATATGAAAATAAGTAAATCGCAAAGTGCAGGAATAGAAAACTTATTTTACCGGAAACCATGGCAATCATAGAGACATGTACATTAGAAGTGAGGTTCGATTTCTATTTAGACTGGTTCAGCAAAGTGAAGCTAAAAGAATGCCTGACTGTCATAGTCTCGCGTTGGTGTCAAGTCCTTTAACCTCAGCCAAATTGAAAGGAATATTTTATAGTCATACAGATAGCGGCTAAAGATAGACACTTTACGATAGTCAGAAAGAAATTTCGGGGAAACGTAAGGCAACCTTTACATTGCGGTCTCGCATTTGAGATCGTATCTTTCTTAACACCATCCTAAAATACCCTATTGCGGTGCAGGTTTGGGGGCATAGTTGTGTGTGCAACAGTATAGTGTTAAATCATTAAAGCATACATAATAATTCATAAACAAACACCGCTTCAAACGTTCAGGAAATAAACATTCATTCCTAAACTCCAGACCTGCAAAACAAAGGGTTAACAAAAACTATGCCTCTTATAACTTTTAACTACAAGAACATTTAACACCTTAATGTCAGGGTCATACTTTGAATCTTCGTTGCCAAAAAAATTATTTTTGAATAGGATAAAATTTTTGGCTCAAGTCTACTTAAGAAAAATGTCCCTAACGGAGTTGTTAGTCTGTCGTGATCAACTTTCGATTTTTTTTTAAAAAAAGGGGGGCAAGCCTCCGGCGACATTAAGTCTAGGTTCGGGACTTAACTCAGGTTCTCTCAAGCCTATACCATATCGCAACTTAAGGTTTAAGTTTTTAACTTGCAAGTGGTTTTTATCTAGTAGTCGTCACCAATCGATTTGGAGTGGGTCGATTAGACACCCAAATAAAGTGACGGGAGAATCATCCTACTCTTACAAATTGGAGATTAAATGAGTTTATGAACTTAGTTACACTAATTGGGTAACTATGCCCTTTCGGTGCCTTTTTACCCTGTTTATTTTAGAAAATATTTATCATATAATTTAGATTGATTGTATGCCTTTTTCCTAATATATGAGGTGATCAAGTTAGTACACAATTATTAATGATCAGTAGTCAAACAAGATATGCAACCTAAGATTTTAACCCTAACTAAGGCGACAACATTCAAAACATGACAATTAATGCAATTATATTCTAATTAAAAATAGCAATAGTAGTAAAAATAATACGCAAAATACTACTGTATAGCCCTATAGGATTATCCGATTTAAACATGATCATTAATCGAATAATTCATATAATTTAGAAAAATATTCAAAAATACTAATTTCTAAACTATTTCCTAATTTTAAAAGAAAAAATATTGTTATTTATTGTTTTTTTAAAAATAATATTTTAAATTAAAAATAATAAAAATATTAATATAATATCCGACTGGGTCGGGTCGGTGGATCTGGATTTGGATAGAACCGGACCCGACCGGAAAGGAGAAAAGAATAAAAAAATAAAAAAGGGGAACCGAGTTAGGCTTTTTGCCCAACTCGATTCCGACCCAAATTTCTCCCTTTCAAATCTGACTTCCCTATTTCTCTGCTCAATGCGGCCGCGACTGCCATGTTCTGCAGGGCTTTGCTCAACCGTCGAGAGGTGCTGGCGTTTGCAGCCGGTCACTATGACCGCCAACGATCTCCCTCCTCCGGTCAGCCCCAGCTTCCATCCCAGCCATCATGGGGCAAGAACTCCGCTCCACCTAACTGCCTCTACCTGGACTGATCGAGAAGAACTAGCGACGGCCAAGCCTCCACGTTCGGCCGTGACTGATGCTCGACGAGTCATGGCCTTCAACCAGGGTTGCCAATGACACTCTCTATCCTTGTTGACCCCTTCATGGACGGGACAACTCTAGGAACAAACACTCTCAGGACAAATTTTCAAATCTAGTTAAAGCATTTGGTTGACCAGGTGGAAGGCACTGCAAAAACGATGGATCCTTGACTCAATAGGGACTCATACCCGAACAAGGACTTCCGGTACAAGACCTACAACACACCTAGCGACGAGACAAAGATGGACGGGGGTCGGAGTTCGAATGGGCCAGCGGGCCGCAAACTCTGGCCAACATGTAAAAACAAAAAACAGTAGAAAAAACAAGAGTACGACTCACCAAAAGCAGGGTCTTGGGCGGCGTCGATGGAGGGCTCAGGCGTGGCTGCTACCGGAGGGATTCACTCGGCCTCATTCTCTCTTAGTCGTCACTCTCAGTCCCTCTCTCGATCCCTCATCGAACCGGACCCCTCTTCCCCCGTTTTTCTTCTCTCAACCGAGCCCTCCCCAGGCTCGGCGGCGAGAGTTGGTCGTTGAGGCTGAGGTGCGGTGGCCCTCAGAAGCTCCCTCTTTCTGTCTCGGCTCAACTCTCACGACTCCTCTCCAGATTTTGCTCAATCTCACTCTCAGTCTCTATCTCTCCTTCACCAAACTGGACCCCCCTTTTCTCTCTTCTTTGTTTAAGCCTTTTATAGTGGCCGGTGGCCACCTGTTCCACCTCCCTTGGCCACTTGTTCTCTGCTCTATCTGCTTTGGCCTTGTCTTCTCCCTGGCCATGTATTTTTGCTTGGGCAGAACGCATTAGCCACTCCTTGGCTAAGTGGCGTTCAATGCACAAGGAGGAAGGAGTGGGGAAAGGGAGAGAAGCTGGGTTGGGCTGGCCTTGGCCTGGCCCAGTCTGATTTTTTGTTATTATATATTTTTATATTAATTTTAATTTTTTTTAAATTTAATTTTCTTCTAAATCTATTAAGAAAATATGCTTCAATAGGCCTATTAATGCAAATGCGCCTAGTGTCTATGTACAAAGTAATTAAATAATATTTTTTATTTTTAGGAATTAAGGACATTAACTCCTAAAAATTTTTATAATTAATTTTGGAAAAAAATTAAAAATTAGGTCTGTATAATATATTAAAAAAGGCATGCTATTTGACCTAGGTGGGGTTCGTGGTGGACTGTGCAGTGTGGGCTTTCCTATTTAGTAACGTAATCTAAAGGGGTGTCAATCATTGATGAATTTGGTAATAATTTAGGAAGATGTTGGGCTGGGAAATTCAACAAACAGTTGGAGAGTAGCTGACTCCTGCTCACTGGAAGGGGACAACGAATCGTTAGTTTGGCAACCGTGAACTTTTCTAATAGTAGAAGATTGCTAAGGAGGGCAAGGAATACTTATATTGTTGTAACAGTGTCGTGAACGGGAGTTGGAAGATCCGCAAAATCTAAAGAACTCACTTGCATCGGTACAATTCGGAATTGGTCATGGATTACCTAATAGACTCTAGTCCCATCGAATTCTTTTTGATGATCTTGAGACCATATTGTAGATCGAGTTCATCTTGATCGATGATCATGTGGATCTCACAGTTGGACCGTATGATTAACAATTGAAATGATCTTGATCCACATGATCTAGATCCTGAAAAATTCATTAAAATGCAAGTATAAGAGTTAAGCAACACTTGGAGATCGTAGGTTTTGGTCATTTACAATTTTGCATACATAGAATTACAAACCATTACAACAATATCATTTAGTTTCACAAGACAAGACGACCTTAAAACAGGAAAGCCAAAATAATAAAATTATAAGTCTTAAAGGACTTCTAACCACAGTTTTGCAGTTCTAAACGTAGTAGTCTATTGTTTTATACTCGACATGTTAGAGAATCTCAAGATCTCCTCGGAATTATGCACTTGAGAGTTCGACTCAATTTCATGTGTACAAATTACTTCAAAATACCGTTTTATGACAACCCACATAAAACAAAAGGGAGACCAGTTGAACTATTCATCTTTTGTAAATTCCACCATAGGATTCTCTTATGAACATCAAGTGCATGTCATGATTTAACATATCACGGCAGTGGTTTGCGACAAGTTAGACACTGTTTCATATAATTCATTGTCTCCTGGCTTCTTAAAACCTAAAGACGAAAGTCCACATAAGGAATATGTGATGCATAACACCATGCAAGATCACTTGTCAATACATAAACCAAGCTCCATGTTAAAGAAAGTTACTGAGGAAAAACTTGACAGCTTAGAAATAACCAATATGTAAGCATAATGCGACTCAAGCAAAACAAGATAAATTACAAGAATGGCAGCCTTTCGTTGCTATATTATGCCATGTGTGGCTGAGGGTGCGTTTGGCAACGTGCCAAATAGTAAAAATTTCTGTTCTTTTGTTCCCAGAAATAGTTTGGGAACAGAAATGCGTTTGGTAAACGCATTTGTTCCCGAGCACATTTTTGCAAAAATTTGTGCCGAGAAACAGTTTTGGAAGAGAAACAAGAAGCAAAAAAAAGTTGCTTTTTATTTCTCGGCACAATTTTGAGAATCAGTTTTTTTTCCTTTTTTTCTTTTTCTTCTTTTCTTATTTTTGTGTTGTTCTTCGTCTGGCCGGGCCGGCCGCCGGCGACCGGCCGCAACCTAGGGCCGGCGAGGGCGTCACGGCCCTCGCCAGCCGCCGGCGGAGGCGAGGGTCGCCCTCGCTGCCTGGGCGAGGCGGCCTCACCCAGAGACGGCGAGGGTCGCCCTCGCTGCCTGGGCGAGGCGGCCTCACCCAGAGACGGCGAGGCTCGGCCTCGCCCAGATCTGGGCGAGGCCGAGCCTCGCCGTCGCGACCCACGGCGAGGCCGGCGTCGCCGTGGGTCGCGACGGCGACCCTCGGCCTCGCCAGATCTGGGCGAGGCCAAGCCTCGCCGTCGCGACCCACGGCGAGGTCTGGGCGAGGCCGAGCCTTGCCGTCTCTGGGCGAGGCCGCCTCGCCCAGGCGGCGAGGGTCCAGCCCTTGCCCTCGCTGGCGAGGGCGACCCTCGCCTCCGCCGGCTGCCGGCGAGGGCCGTGACGCCCTCGCCGGCCCTGGGCTGTGGCCGGTCGCCGGCGACCGGCGACCGGCCATGACCAATGAAGAAAAGGGTTAAAAAAAAACAATTCAAAATATTATTTAGGAACAAAAATTTTGTGTAGTTTACCAAACGTATTTCTATTCTTTTCTAGTTTAGGAATAGAAATTTTGGACAATTACCAAACGCCTTAAAATACTCAGAAATTGTTTCCGGGCACAGAATAAAAAAAATCATTTCTGTTCAGAAACTGTGCCCGGGCACAGAATGGTTCTCATGCGCACCCTAATCCTTTAGGGAATCTTTTTCTTGTTTTCTTTTTCCTTCCTCTCTTGTGATTGACAACAACGCACTGTGGTCTTTTGTTTGTTAGCGTCTGGACGACAACGCAAATGTTGCAACTCATAATAATACTTGTTCTTTTCTTGATCGATTTGGGTAGCTCAGAGATTGTTCGCGACTTGTTCCTCAGGTTAGAAAGTCCTACTCGGAAGGGTACGCCGATAGGTAGAGAAAGACCGCATGAATATAAAGAGTGTATTGGATCGTTTTTTCTCACGAATAAGTCGGATTAGGAGCATGATACCATGTTAGACAGTTTAACCTAAAAATTTAAGTTGATAGATGAGAGATATTATATATATATTTATATAAAGAGCATATTGCACCAACTGTCGAGCAATCCAGGACAACATTTCAATGCCCACAAAGAGAAGTGGGTAAGAGACCAAGGCGCGTGGAGAAAGGGCACCGGAGTACACGATTGTCTAATGAGTCTTTCTACTTGGACAAATAATTCATTATACATTCAAGTTCTTTTGTAGGCCCTTTCTCTCTCTCTCTCTCTCTCTCATCCCATTACTTGGATGATATATTGACATTCATAACTTCACTCCAGGGAGGAGAACTGATTTCACGGGCCTTCGTCTTCAAGAATTGGCAATACCTATTTTCCTATTTGGTTACAATGTAATCTTCTCCTCTATTGGAAGGATTGTGGATCAAGAAGGTCTCGGGTAGAACAGATGAGACTGCACGGTGGCGTGAAAAATTTGCAAGCCAAAAGCAATTGTACTGTAATCTGTCTCAGAAATTTAACCTAACAAAACTGTGGTCGACCTCCTACGGAGCCAACTCTCGCTACAAATCGAACTCCTCATATAGGCTCGGACGAAGAGCTGTGATATCTGAATCTGCTCAAAATTCAAGCTCATTATACATCAATAGTATGCTTTTACCAGTGGAGTAATGAACACCAAAAGTACCTAAGCTTTTGCTCGATGCAGTGTCCATATATGATAACGTGAAACATGCGAATGATGATGCAAAAACCTTTAAAATTGCATTGCACCGGTGCACTCCGTTTAACGTAGGATTCAGTATTCCAGGGAAAATCTAATTTTTGACGAAAATTTCGAGATAGCATCTGGGCGTTGCTCAAGACAGGGAAAACATGTTGGAATTGCATTGTGCTTTCGTATATTTCATGGGGTTTTAGGTCCATCAAATAGCTCTATGCTTTAATAAAAACCCATTTCCAAAATCTTTTCCAAAGCTCCATAGGACTTGTACGCATCTAAACGATGAGTGAGGCGCATAATTCATTTCATCTGGGCATGCTTGGGCTGTCAAATGACCAAACATAGTTACCGAATCATCGGTGATTATTCTTTTATATCGAAATCTTGACAAGAGATGAATCAGAGTTCTAAGTCCTTTACGAAAGCCATGTAACAGAGGATCTTGGAAGCAAATGTATCTTCATTGCCCTGATTTCGATACAAAGAAATCTAGTGGAACGTCTAAGTTCCCGTGTGCACCCGTGCTGCCGAAACGTGGAGGGACACCATTGGCCCCCGCCACGTGAGCATCATCATCATCCCGAGTAACGTCCACCTTCATCCACTTGAGCTTTGGCAGAGTCAGCAGCCAACACCCACCAGTCCCAAGCTCTGCTCCAGCTCCAGCTCCACTCATCATCCATGGCCCTAGCTGTTGCTTCTTCCTCGCTGTCCACCCTCCCAAACAGGTCGGACTCGCTGCTCCTTTCATTCACAGCTTAGCGTTTGACCCTTTTGAGTTCTCGTTCATTCACAGAATACGAGTCAATTTTCGTGTCGTGTCATTTTCAGCGATGCCTTTGTTTTGGTGGCAGGGAAAGCCCGAGAAAATGGTTTCCTGGGAAAATCGCGGCCAGTGCGGGCTCGCCAGCGAGGACTCGCGTGAAGGCGACCAAAGGGGTCTCGAGCGTTTGTGAGCCGCTTCCTCCTGATCGGCCTCTCTGGTTTCCTGGTAGCTCGCCTCCTGAGTGGCTTGATGGCAGGTAATTTTCACTCTCTTTGGGACATCAAGTAGAGATAGTTCGACAACGTTCATGGTAGAGTCTAAGTAACAAGCTTGCTTTACTCGGCTACATGACTCTTTTAGACTGGGACTTGCTCATCTTCAAATCTTCTGCGCTTACATTTTGTGACATTGGCTATAGGCGACCTTAGTTCAGGAATTTGCATATTCTTTGTCGCCTAATCTTTTCGCTATTGTTTGTGTTTGCTTAATTTGTTTTACATATGAATGAGCTTCCATATGATTACTATTGCATAATGGAGACATGACCCGGTTCATGGTAATTTCATTGCAGCCTTCCAGGAGATTTCGGCTTCGACCCACTTGGCCTTGGTATGAATTCGTATTGGTGTTAGATTGTCAAATAAAATATACACCGATGTTTATGAACTGTCTGAAGTGGAGAACCGAATGATGGAGTCATGTAAATCTCTCGAGAGAAAGTTCATGCTTGGGGACTGTATTAAGTACAGGCTTGTGACAGGCTTCAAAGTGTTCAAAAAAGTAGCTTTTGGCTGAAATGTACTCTGATGTGGGGGTGTTGTATTGTGGCGCCCGTAAATCTAGCTAAATCTCATCTTAGTTATGAATTTTGAAGAAGTGTGATATAAAATGTATTTTCTTTGAAGGGGTTTTCTCGGAATTACATGGCATGATTCTTAATAGTGTTTCTGTCTGTATTATTGATATTAATGCATCAACGGGAGCAGGGTCTGATCCAGAGTTGCTCAAGTGGTTTGCACAAGCCGAACTGATGCATAGCAGATGGGCAATGCTTGGGGTGGCTGGAATCCTGATTCCTGAATTGCTCGGAAGAGCAGGCTTCATAGAGAACTACTCATGGTACAATGCCGGCACTCAAGAATACTTTGCTGATACCACGACCTTATTTGTGGTGCAATTAGCCTTGATGGGTTGGGTAGAGGGAAGAAGGTGGGCTGATATGATTAAGCCGGGCAGTGTTGACATTGATTTCAAGCTCCCACACATAAAGAAACCAAAGCCTGACGTTGGTTATCCTGGCGGCTTTTGGTTTGATCCATTGATGTGGGGGAGGGGTTCTCCAGAGCCCGTCATGGTATTGAGGACCAAGGAAATAAAAAATGGACGCCTAGCGATGCTAGCATTTGTGGGGTTCTGGTTCCAAGCCATTTACACAGGCGACAGCCCCATTGAGAACTTATTGAATCACATTGCAGACCCTGGTCACTGCAACATTTTTTCAGTATTGTCTCATCTCATCTACTTCAATTTTCCATAGACTGTGCTGGTTAGACCGCATTTATAGAATGTGCAACAAATTTTCACTAATTATGAGCCTCAAGAAACGATGTTTCACTGCAGGCTTTCACGTCCAGTTGATGTTACGTGGATGCAGGATCGATTTTGGGAAAAAAGAGAGATACTGGGGAGAAGTTATGGCTGAAAAGTCCGTGCCTCCGGGGCATTGTTTCTGTCATTTCAATAGACTTGAGCAGAATCTCTGTACATACCAGTAACCCCAACTTGGTTTTCTGTTCTCGATCAATATAATTCCCTTCATCTTTTTGTTACACGTTTCTTCGTATAAGTGGCTGATCCTGTTCATGGTGATGCATTCTTTGGCCTGTTTGCAAGCTTTAGCTCCATAAATCTAAAGCCATTCAGAGCTGGCAATTCTCACTGTAAATATGAGGCCAAAGATCCATTGAAGTCCTCGAGAATACCAGTTTTGTCGAGGACATGAATCTTGTTTGAGGTTGTACTTGCAGAATCTTGTTACAGGGGCACTGTAATATTCGAGGGATTAGACCTTGCACAGAAATAATAGAAGCAGGAATGCTAAAAGCTTGTGTTGTTTGCCACGTTCCCACTAGTATATGCTGTCCCTCGGAGCTGACCTGGTCAAGAGAAGGTGATGATTTACCTCTCTATATAGATCCCTCTTCTATTTTGTCCTTCCAATCCTATTTTTAGAATTTCATGGAGTTTTGCCAATTCCATCCACCAAAATTGACGTGTTTCTGCAAAACCAAATCAATCAAAATAATCTGTCAAAGCAGCCACTCGGAGAAACTCCGTGACCTGGAAGAAGAATTACAGACTCCAAATTTTCTCCTTTATCATACATTATGAAATGTTTAATAGAAGAATAGTTTAATCCTGTATAACATGCATTCTTGCGCGGGGGTGATAAGGTTCGACTGGAAATGGCTTTCGCTGCTGTTTGCCCTGTCCTCCTCTCCCTCCTTATCATCTCCTTCACAACATTGTCTCAGTCTGCATCCGAAGATGTTCTTCTCCAATTCAAGAGGTCTTTAGGGAATGTCGATGCTTTGGATTCATGGGCTTCTGGATCGCGTCCGTGCGATGGTTGGATCGGCATCATTTGCTTTGATGGAATCATCACGGGGCTCCATCTTTCTGCCATGGGCTTGTCCGGACAGATTGACATCGATGCACTGCAGAACTTACCTGGCCTCAGGACTCTCAGCTTCACGAACAATTTCTTCGAGGGTCCAATGCCAGAATTCTATCGCCTGGGTACGATAAAGTCCCTGCTGTTATCCAGGAACCAGTTCTCCGGGGAAATCCCGAGCGACTTTTTTCAGCACATGGCGTCTCTCAAGAAGATCTGGCTCTCTAATAACAACTTCTCAGGGAACATACCAGAGTCCCTGATGCAACTCTCCAACCTTATGGAGCTTCACCTTGAAGGGAACGAATTCTCAGGGCGCATTCCTGTGATTAAGCACGAGAAGCTCATTTCCCTGGACCTGTCGGACAACAAGTTGGAGGGTGAAATCCCGGAAAGTTTGTCAAAATTCAATTCCAAGTCTTTTGAAGGGAATCCTGGACTTTGTGGGAAGCCACTTGATAAAGTCTGCCCCGGCAAAGAAACGCCTAGCACTGAGACGATATCCGTCAAACCGCCTCCGCCACCTCCACCGCTCAATGAACAGAAAAGCGGTGAAGGGCTCAGCGTGATTCTTTGGACAGTGGCGGGATTGGTGGCTGCTGTGATTCTTCTGACTGCAGTAGTTTCTTCCAGGCGTAGAAGGGATGATGATTTCAGCATTTTAGGGAAAGAGAATGTCCGCGAGGTCGTCCCAGTCCCGATCCCCAGTGTGAAGCCCATGAGAACAGGGTCTAGCAAGAAAGGCAGTGTGTCGAACAGAAAGGCTCAGAGCAGCAAGCATGGTTTGGGAAATCTCGTGATGCTGAGTGATGAGAAGGGTGAATTTGGATTAGCTGATCTAATGAGGGCCTCCGCGGAGGTGCTTGGAAACGGCGGGTTGGGTTCTGCATACAAGGCCGTGATGTCGAACGGCTTGTCCGTGGTGGTGAAGAGGATGAGGGAAATGAATGCTTTAGGGAAAGATGAGTTCGATGCCGAGATTAGACGTTATGCTAATTTACAGCACCCAAATATACTGACGCCACTGGCCTACCATTTTAGGAGAGAAGAGAAGCTCTTGGTTTCGGAATACATTCCTAAGGGCAGCTTGTTATACATATTACATGGTATGCTACTATGAACATACGTTCTTCTGCTAGTTTTGGAAATGATATTTCCACGAGCACATTTGTTATCATAACATGTTAATATTGAGGAGACGAAAGATTTCCTGAAAGATTCAATTTATCTTATACAATCCCCTCAAACTGGTGATGAAATCTAATGTTTTGCCGATTTCTGATATTACATACTTTGATTCTTCAGGCGATCGTGGAATTAGTCATGGAGAGCTGAATTGGCCAACCCGGTTGAAGATCGTTCAGGGAGTTGCGAGCGGACTAGCTTTTCTCCATTCAGAGTTTGCATCCTACGACCTGCCTCATGGAAACCTCAAGTCAAGCAACATTCTTCTGAGCTCAGATCATGAGCCATTGCTCAATGACTACGGCTTGCATCCCCTGATCAACCCCTCTCAAGCTGTGCAAACCTTGTTTGCATATAAGGCGCCAGAGATTTCGCAGCAAGGGAGCATCTCACCGAAGTGTGATGTTTATTGTCTCGGATTAATCATCCTCGAAGTCCTCACAGGGAAATTCCCTTCCCAGTGTATCAACAGCGGGAAGAGTGGAACTGATGTTGTGATGTTGGTTCACACAGCGATCTCAGAGGAAAGGGAGGGCGAAGTCCTTGATCCAGAGATAGCAGGATCGATAGAGTCAAAAAGTGAGATGCTGCGGCTCCTTCACATAGGAGCTGCCTGCACAGAGAAGAACCCTGATCATCGGCTTGACCTGAGAGAAGCAATTACAAAATTGGAAGAGTTACCAGTGTGAGGCAATTTTGTTTCTGGACTCCATGTGCTATCAACAATTTTAGTTGACAGGATAGAACGTCTTCCCAAGTTCTGCTCGTTCCCTGATCGAGTGCCGTAACAGATTCATCAACACTTGGAATCAGCCGCTCAATGCTTAGGCCAAGATACACTGATTGTATCATCCTTTCCCGAGGAAGACGGAACGTTAAGGGTGGCCTTGAAGGCGAGCCTTGTGGCTACTTTCCACCAATAGCTTAGAGCTTATCGAATCTCGATCTTTGATTCAAACTTATTTTTGCTTTGTCATTACCCTTCCATAGTAGGGAAGCTCAGTGCGAAAAGCATCACCCCTCGATTTCCAGGAGAAGGATTTCTTTGTCAGGCCTGTGCTACAATGAGATTGTGACCGAGGATTGAGTCTCTGAATAGAATTCCATAAGAAATGTCTCGACTGCCTTCAAATGTAGATTCTGCAATAGACAGCCCCTTCACTCTTTTTCGTCAAGTGTGTGAATCTTTTTCCTTTTACCTGAGAAGTGCATTGGTTTTAGCAAAAAAAAGAGAAGAGCTTTGGTTTTCCATGGGATTTCTGGCTTCATAGTCCTATGATCTGCGCAACAATTTTCGGGTTAATACAACGAAAAATCATAAATTGGTATATCTGCAATAATTTTACCTCAAACTAATTTTTTGACAACGAAAAACCGCAAACTGGTATACATGTGACAAATTTATCCAAAACTAATTTTTTGACCACTAAAAACTCCGAATTGGTATATTTGTTACAAATTTACCCTACGTTAGTTTCCATGAAATTGAATTAATACCTCAAAAAATCATAAACCGGTACGCCTGTGACAAATGGAGGGTAAAACATAAAATTAGTACATTTGTCAATTGTCACGTGTTATTTAACAAAATAATTTGACAGTAAAATTTAATAGAAATAAATTGAGGGTAAATTTATCACAAGTGTACCAGTTTGGGGTTTTTGGTGGTCAAAAAATTAGTTCGGGATAAAATTGTTACATGCGTGCCAGTTTAAAGTTTTTCGCGGTATTAACCCAAAATTTTCTTTCACAGTTATGCTCAGACCTCTTTTGTTTCCTGTAAAATTCTTCCTCTTCTCTCTCCAAGGAAAATGGGTTGCCGCACGATGGTTTTATCATCCAAAATGTCTCATGATTACACGGAATACGACTCAAATTCGATGGTAATTGCGACATCATATTTTACAACTTGAAACCTCAACAATTTATAAAACGTAACCATAGACCTTTTAATTTGCAGCGATCTAAAACAAATAGGGTGGCATTGCAAGTTCCTTCAATCTATAATCAAACCTGCAACTCATCACATCATTAATGTTTGGCATGCAAACATTTATCCCAGACCAGAAAGATCAACCACAACATAAAAGAAGCCCACCAAGCCCGTTCAAAAGTCTGAGCGGGCCTGGACCGTCTGGAACCAACATGCGATTGGTGGCCTCACCATGATCCTTTTGACAATTGCTGCTTCTGAATCTGTTTGAACGTTCCATTCAATTCAATCCTCACCCACCACGGTCAACCCACACCTACAAACATTGCCATTGCACAACTCTCCGTCTGTTCTTCTTGGTTTGGTAGATTTCAGTGCTCGCGAAGCGAAAAATACCAGAGAGAGAAAAGAAAGCCCGGAAATGGGTTCTGCAACAACGTCGCAGATTGTGGAGAAACTGAAGCTCACGCCACACCCAGAAGGTGGGTTTTACTCCGAGACCTTCAGGGACACTTCTGTTCTCCTCTCCAGATCTCAGCTTCCACCTCAATGTAAGTTCTTGATCGTGCACGCACTTGAGGTCTGCAACTTTATTTCCATTTGTTTTAAGTCCTAAAAAGCTTGCAACTTCCCAATTCCAATCTCTTTCTTCTTTTGTTTCTTCCGGTGGATCATTGTATTTTGCTTGGATAGGGTGCGATGAGCTGCAGATGGTTATTACTGATGTGGGAATTATCTAAAGTTGTGATTTTTTAACTTCATGAATGAATTTATAGCGATCAGAGTGTTGCTTCTATTGACTCATCCATCTGGGTATTGGATTACTGATCAGGGAAAGGAAAAAAAAACACAAACTTTTGATTGCGAAATAAAATTCAATATCTGATGAGGGTTGCAGTCAAATCATTGGTCTAAATTACTGATCTTTCTATGTCTATGCTCCATGTTTTTGCTAATTATTTTCTAGTGACAGACCACCAGTTCACGACGATGCCAGGAAATTATTTGCTTTTGGTTATTTTCCTCTTTTTCTCATCACAAATATACTGAATTGTTTCGAATCACTTAATTCCAGACAAGGTTGATCGACCCGTGAGCACATCCATCTACTTTATGCTGCCGGCAGGGAGTGTCTCGCACCTCCACCGAATACCTTCTGCCGAGACCTGGCATTTTTATCTGGGAGAACCTCTCACGGTACGGCTAAATTCCAGTTTGTCATATCTTTGATAGGAATGATTTGCTTCAGTTTGCCTCTACTCTCAATTGAGAATTTTTTCCATTTTACGAAAAATTACTTCAGTTCCTTAGTATATTGGCACTTAGCTATGTGCTGGAAGAAAAGATAAAGATTTCGCACAAAATCCTTTTTGCAGGTATTGGAGTTGAATGACAAAGATGGAAGTGTCAAATTAACCTGCATTGGATCCGACCTGGTTGGAGACAATCAGCAACCACAGTACACAGTGCCTCCAAATGTATGGTTCGGTTCTTTTCCGACGAAAGACTATACCATCTCTCCAGATGGCTCTGTGCTCAAAACTGCCCCAAGGGATGCGGAGAAACACTACTCTCTGGTGGGTTGTACTTGTGCGCCGGCCTTTCAGTTCCAGGACTTTGAGTTAGCTAAGCGGTCCGAGTTTCTTTCTCGGTTTCCCAATCTGGAGCCTATCCTCTCTATTCTCACCCTGCCTGTTTGAGGATTCAGTTCCCATTCTGTAGCTTGTTTATGTGTTGGGTACATCTCTGATGTATGCTTGGTGCTGTTGAATCCTTAATTGAGCATAAAATAAGTGGCAACAATAACAATACTTATGTTACATAATGAGGAGATGATGTGTTTTCATACATTTAATACTTGAGATAATAAAGGAATCCTGCACTTCAGACAGTCTTAATTTCGACGTGTGATTACATTCGTCTCTCGTGCTATGCTAAATGAATTGCACGGCTCTGTTAAGCTGTATATCCATTAATTGGTTTGTAGATTCAACAGCTATGACTCTTACCGCAGCTATATGGTCTTTAGGACATTGATCTGTTATCACTGTCAAGAGGCAAACTTTTGATCATTGATGGTATGAACATTAAAGATTGGCACCCACCCATGGAACACTCAGTTGATTAGGGCATACTTGGGATTGTGTGGTTAGGCGTACTGATCTCAGGTTCGATTCCCCAATTGAGCATTTGTGATTTAAGTGAGGGGTCATGGCGGTGGGTTGCTGTGCTAGTCTCCCTAGAGGAATAGTCGAGATACGAGCAAGCTATCCCGGACACCTCGGTTACCAAAAAAAAAAGAAAACATTAAAGAGTGGCATATACATGTCATAAACCCTTTACCATCGCAATTGCTGGTCACTTACGAAAGAAAGTGCACACCAATAAAACGTGCCTCACTATGACCAGATCTGAACCTTATACGCTGAATTTCACTTGCTGACAATGACAATAATCACACAGTTTGTCAAGAACAGGTACTGGATCTTCAACTTATAAGGCTATCTGCTTGACGAGCACACTGAGTGGGAGTAATCCCATGTTTTTGCTAATCAGAGTCATTGAACACGCAGTGAAAGAGAAGCCTTGATAGCTCACTTTGTGCTCTTTAGGGGACAAAGAAAGAACAGAAGCGAAAGTAAATCTGGTTTAGTTAATATATGCCATTCCATCCAATTTGCGGTCATCACTCCATATATGGTTTTCATCTAAGCTACTAGAGCCATTTATATATCGAACTCAAGAAACTCCATTATTCTCCTCAGGGAAACCATCTGATCCATAGGCTTTCTCTATGCTCCTTGAGCCTGAGGAAGAAAGGAAATTACTTACAATTGCTCGTTCGTGATAGGAGCAACACAAAACTTTCTTCATAGTCAAGTAACAGAACAGAACAAATTCACTCAAGGGGTATGACGGAACATACAGAGTGCAAGATTACAAATTTGTGCAGTTTTCATTTTCTGTGCAAAGATATAGTTCTTCAAACTAACAGGATGATTGAAACTTAATCTCATGGACAAAAGAGACATGAGGAAATATGCACTCTTTAATCTTCCAATGAGACTCTGGTCGAAGGAGGAGGAAGCTCTTCTTTTTAGGAGTCCTATAAAGGAAGCGGCAAAATGATGCGAAAATTTAGAAATGCCAAACTATTAAAGGTCTAAAGAAAATTAATCAGTGCACGTGGAAATCATATTCATATCCATCAATATTAATATGATAATTGGAATCTTACCATCTAATTAATAAACTAGATCCGAGATTTTGGGACTAATAATTAAGTAAATATTCAGTATATATCACTTTGCCTGTTCATGTAAGATAAGACACAGAGCAGAATGGCAAGGTCTCCTCCCCCTAGAAAACCAACGTGTCGAGTGCACAAACGCAACGAAAACTGAACTTTGAGAACGTGTCAACGCCATATGTCAAGTTCACGAGAAGCCACTGCAACACTCGCTTTTGCCACTTCGGCCTCTTTCTTCACCTTCGTCTTCTTCTGCACGCTCCAAACCCTTTCGTTCCCGGTTATCAATGGCGCGTTCTCTTCAGGAGTTCGACACTTGTCTGGACGCTGCTTCACCAACATCATCATGCTTCAAAGGTTCTTTCTGGTTTCTTCTTTCCTTCAATGAAGTGCAAACATGTCTTTTCTTTTCTTTCTTGCTGATGTTCTCATGATTTTCTAGTTTCTTTACGGTTCTTACCGTTTTGAAAATCGCAAGTGCGCCAAGCGAGTGCAACCCCACGTCCCAAAAAGTGTTTCTGGATTCCGTGATGCAAGCTAATTTGATGCGATGTTGTTTCGCTCATTTTTTTGATTTTCACAGGCAATTTTAATGTGTTTTGCTGACGGAAAATAGACAACTCCGAGTGGATTACTTGGAGTTTTATGGGGTCAGGCAATCGTGATAGGAATTCTCCACGTTCTTTATTAAATGAGACTATACCGAATGAGCGCTGCACGTACCATACACGCCGGATTGGGTCGGGGAGGCCAATAAAAGTTTCAAATAATGAGCAAACGAAGCAAAGAACATGTCTAGTTTTTCTTTTGAGTTAAGAGGCGATAGAGGAACCTCTCTTTTAAACAATACTATAGATAGATGCGTGTGTGTGAGAATTCGGTATGTGTACTAGTAACTCTCAAGCAATCATCTCTTGATTTAATAGCCATTTGTGAAAATGCTTTTTCTTCAAAATGAAATTTTCATGTATAATCTCATCAAATTTTGTTGGCAAAATTTGATTGCTAATGAAGATAGAGAAATAATAATAGATCCTTAATGCTTTGATACGTGATGACACTCATTATCCTTAAGATATCATTTGCCCCCATTATTGTTGTTATCGGGTTTAGAACAAATATACCTCTAGGATATACACTAAAACCGCAGAGAAACGAGTTCAGCAATTACTTAATTTCTTTCTTGGAATTTCACCTTGAATGTATCGTTAAAGCTGTGTGTACCAAAAGAGAAGAAGAGAGAGTTCCAAAGAAATTGTAGTTACGAACAGTTGTGGTTATAATAAATAATGTGTGATTTTGTCTCTGTTCACAGATAACCAATCAATACACCTATTGAGAATAGGTACCTTATCCCCAACCATCACCACTTTTCACGTTAAGAATACTTCCATTCATAATCATCGATAACTTCTTTTTAGGATGAAAAGTCACCTCCTTTCATAATCAAAAGTCACATCTTCTCTTAACCAAAAGTCATATCTTTTACGATAACAAACTATTTCAACAATCCCCCACTTAGTTTGTTATCTGCACTAATTTACATAAATTCATACATACAAGAAGGTATCTGTTAAGATTTGAACCTTCAATTAGTGTAAATAATTCCATTAACGAAATCATTGGTAGATAAACTTTGAACCATGATTTTGCTTGTTAATCAAATTATCACACATTTGAATTTATACACATTCGGTTGGAAATTTCCTATGCCTAAGCATTTTTATGGCCTTGTGCTCCCTCCTGCATTCATGAACATATACAAAAGTTCATTCGACGTTTGTTAGAAGTAGCACCACTTCTTATGTTCATATAGGTGAAGTTCCTAAATTATTAACTTAGCATTGCCTTGCTAAAACCTTGAACTTCATTAAGAGTGTTTCTTATACTCACCCTTCTAACTTTCCATGAATACTAACCTTATGCCCCAGTATTAGATCACCGTCAAGTTATAATAGCTTGTCGTTACCCATTTAACTTTAATAATTTCATTAGAAATTATAAAGTTGGGTTTCCACTATGCTTGACTATTATCAATTGGTCTAAGACCCATTCCCGTGGCAGTGCTGTTTATTAAACATCTTGAGAGTCCTTTAGTGAATGGATCAGTCAAGTTATTATTTGTCTGAACATAAATTACTGAAATAATTCCATCAATCATTAATTGTCGAATATACTCATGTTGCAAACTAATATGTCTAGATTTTCCATTGTATATTTTATTATATGCCTTAGACATAGTTGCCTCACTATCACAATGTAAAGATATGGCTGCCATTAGTTGTAGCCACAACTTTATATCCAATAGCAAATTCCACAACCATTCAGCTTCTTTACCAGCCACCGATAGTGATATAAATTTGGATTTCATTGTTGAATGAGCTATACATATTTGCTTCTTTGATGCCTAGAAACTGCACTATTTTTGCAAGCTTGAAGACCCATCCAGACGTTGACTTGTTATCAATCGTGCTAGTTATCCAACTAGCATTTGAATATCCTTCTAGTACTGCCGGTTGTCTTTCATAAAATAGACCATAATGCATTGTTTTCTTTAAATAACTAAGAATTCTACTTATAGTCTTCCAATGCATAGTGTTAGGATTACTAGTAAATCCGGACAATTTACACACAATGTAGGCTATATCTGGTCTAGTGCAATGCATAGCATACATTGGACTTCCAATTGCACTAGCATATTCTAATTGTGCTAAATGTTGTCCAGTATTTTCCATCAATTTAATTGATACATCATATATTACATTAGAATCTTTAACTCCAAATACTGGTATTTTTGAATAATTTTCTCCACATAGTGGCATTGACTTAAAGCATAACCCCCACTATATTTGATCACTTTGATACCTAAAATTGTATCTACTTCTCCCAAATCTTTCATTTTAAACTAAGAATATAGATGCCTTTTAGTTTCATTTACACCATGCATATTTGTACCAATAATCAACATATCATCAACATATAAACAGATTATAACTCCATACTTTTCAGTAAATTTTGAGTAAATGCACTTATCATCATTATTATGCTTGAATCCATATGATAAAACCACTCAATCAAATTATTCATGCCATTGTTTTGGTGCTTGCTTCAAATCAAATAATGATTTGTTTAACTTACAAACAATATTCTCATTTCTAAGTAGAACAAAACCTTTAGGTTGTTCCATATACACCTCATCTTCTAGTTTACCATTTAGAAAAGCTGTTTTAACATCCATTGGATGCACATGCAATCTATAAATCTATACCAAAGCTAACAGAACTCTAATAAATGTTATTCGAGCAACCAGTGCATATGTATCAAAGTAGTCAATTCCCTTTTCTGCTTATAACCCTTTACTACTAACCTTGCTTTAAAGGTTTGTAACGTACCATCTAGATTATACTTTCTTCTAAATGCCCATTTGCATCCGATTGGATTTGATCCAAGAGGCAAGTCAACTAACGTCCATGTATTGTCAGCAATAACTAAATCAATTTCATCATTAATTGCTTCTTTCCAAAATAATGCATCTCTAGATGCCATTGCCTCACTGAACGTCCTTGGATCTTCATCCAAGCAAAATAACCTGGGCAATTTATTCACAACCTTTTCCCTATCTCATTCTACTAAGAGAGTTACAAAATCGGAATCGAAGTCTTTCGTTTTCTTCACTCTTTGACTTCTCCTTGGCTCGCTTGGAGAATCAAATAGTTTTCTTTTAATAGATGAAGGGTTGCTTACATCAATTGTTGTTTGTGAATATACTGAGGTATCACTTAAATCGTTAAGAAACTTGTGTTCAAGAAATTCAACATCTCTTGATTCCACAATAACATTAGACTTCATAATAACATTAGATTCAATATCTAATAAGTGATAAGCTCGAGAATTTTTAGCATATCCAATAAACACATTTTTTAACGTCCTTGGTCCTAATATGGTTCACTTAGGATCAAGAATTCTATAGTATGCAAGGCATCCCCATACTTTAAAGTATTGGATATTCAAAACCCTTCCTTTCCATAATTCATATGGAGATATCTTAAATTTCTTTGAATGAATTTTGTTGTGAATGTGACATGTAGTAAGAAATGCTTCTTCTCGCAAATTTATTGGCAGTTTTGCTTGTAAGATCATGGAATTAACCATATCCACCAAAATTCGATTCTTTCTTTCTGCCATCCATTTTGTTGTGGTGTATAAGGTGCACTTACTTGATGTACAATACCATCATTTTCCTCACAAAATGCAAAAAAAACCTAATGAGAAGTATTCTCTTCCACGATCACTTCTCAAAACTTTGATTTTTGCATCCTTTTGATTTAAACCACCACCTTGAATATCTTGAACATATCAAAAGCTTGATCTTTTGATTTCATTAGGTAAACATGAGTATATCTAGAGTAATCATCATTAAATATAATAAAATAATGATTTCCACCTCTAGTTACTATACCATTTAATTTACAAATAACATAATGCACCATTTCAAAGTACTTTAGTAGATCTTTCTACCTGTGAGAATGGTTTCTTAGTCATCTTTGCTTGTAAACATATTTCACAATCCTTCTTATCCAGATTATCATATGATATCATACCACATTTCTTCATAAATTTCAAAGTACTATATCCAACATGTGATAATCTATTATGCCACAAGGAAGATGACTCAAGCATATAAATAGAAACGAAACTCTCATTAATACTTAATTTGAACATTCCGTTACAAGAGTACCTTTTTCCAACAAACATCCCATACTTAGACTGGATAAGCTTATCAGCCTCCAACACAACCTTAATTCCATTTCTTGCACAACAAATTTATTGGTACAAGATTCTTACGAATATCATGCACATACAACATATTGATCAAAGTAAATTTCTTTCTAGAAGTGAATTGCAGTTCAATTGTGCCTGTCCCTTGAATAACTGTAGTATTGTGATTTCCCATCAACGGTTGTTGTTTCTTCTCCACAAGTGTATAAGATTTGAATTGCTTCTTATCATTGTAGACATGCACATTTGCACCATAATCAAACCACCAATCCTTTAAATCATTCATAGTTGCCATGTTTAATTCAGTCTCCATCCCAATTTGCAATTCAAAGACCATAGCAACTAATCCATTGGTGTTTTGCTCCACAATATTTGCTGTTGTGTCAACCTTTTGCTTTTTTCGATAGTGACACTCCTTGCAGTGGCCTTTTTTACCACAGTAAAAACAAGACTTGTCCTTCTTGAATGTGCTTTTGTTGCTAGACTTGTTGGTCTTGTTGGTGTGAATGAACTTCCTCTTGTTTTCCCTCCTATTTTCTTTGTCTCTACTCATGTTTCCATTCTCAACAAAATGCACCTTGTTTGCAACTTCTTTCGCATAATTAGCCTTACGTTCCCGAGAATCTTTCTCAATTTGAATGTGTTTTATTAAATTATCTACAAACAGGTTCTCGGTTGTATGGAGAAGTTTCTTTCGATAATAATTCTAAGTTGAAGGCAATTTTGAAATAATTGCAGCAACTTGAAGAGGTTCAAAAACTTCAATCATAAGGTCTTTGAGTTTGGCAACATATATTTGAAGTTCCTCCACCTATTTAGAGATAGAATTTCCATTAATCATGGCAAATTCAAAATATTTCAGAGCAGTAAATCTATTGGTACCTTGTTTGTTGGTATTGTATTTGGTCTCCAAGGCATTCCAAATGTCTTTGGAATTTGTGTAAGATCGAAATGTTTCATATAGATGATTTGACAGAGCATTGAGAATCCTTCCTCAGCGTCTCCTTTCATCATCCTCACGCCTTTTCCTTGCAACTTTGATTTCATCGGAATCATCATCCTTTGGATTAGGGATAGCGGGCAAGTTGGGATCCAAGATATAGAAGACACATAATTCATATAAAAGAAGGATCTGTCACAACCTTCCCTCAAGTGCACAACCTAAGGGTTTGGCTAATGGATTACTAAGCCTCAACCTAACTCGGGCTCTCCAAAACCCATATCAATTAGCAACTTAAGGTTCGAGTTTTTAACATGCAAGATCATTTCAATTAGGAGTCACCACTAATTTATTTTTGGTGGGTCAATTAAAAATCCAAATAAAGTATTAGGAGTTCTACTTTACTTCTACAAACCAGAGATTATAGATTCGGGGACTTGATTATATTAGATTACTCTAACAGCTTTTCGGTACCTTTTCTCTTTTATTTTTCAAAAAAAATATTTTGCAGGCAGCTTGAATTGATTTTAACTTATCCACTAACATGCAAGAGGTGATCATGCGAGTGTGCAATTAATGAAATTAACACTCAAATAACAAAGCAAAAAAATTACAAGAAAGTAAAGAAATTGATCACACCAAAACAATCAAATATTTTTGGGGTTTTCTTTCATCTTGAAATGAAGCCTAATCTACATGACATGCGATTTCCTAATGTGCAAAATTTATGGTATGCATATGATATTTTTGGCAATTTGATTAAATTCCAAATTAATAAATACCCTAATTAAGCTATCTAAAAAAAGTTATCCAATCTAGTTTAGGGATTAATTCGAATTAATCCTATCCCGTCTTAGAAAGCTATTTTTTAAACATGAAACCATTATCTAAAACCTCATCCACTAAGGAGAATCACATCTAAAACCTATTCTAACTTATTATAGAATTTACCTCAATACTATTTAAATAAGCAATGTTATCTAACAACCTTATTAAGCCTAGCAAGAAATCTTTTTATATTTTTTTTAACAAGCAAGTTATCCAAACCAAAGATAAAAATTTACCTAATCTACACATGTGATCCACGAAGATTTCAATTTAAAGATTACAATAATCTAAAAAATAATCCATCGTTTCGCAGGTTAAATTAGAGTTATTGCAATCTTTAGGCACAACAATTATCTAATATTAAGTTGAAATAATTAAAAAATGATCTGATATCTTTACGGATCAAATTAGTAATTAAATCAACTCATATCGATAACACCCTAATTGGATAATGCCTAGGATCTCAATAAAATCAATCCATGATTAGAAATTAGATATTCAAATCAAATCGGATAAAGATTATTACCTATTTTGTGGATAACGTTTCCAACCTCGAAATGCATCGGAATCGTGGATCACGGCTTACGGATAAGGTTCGGTGTTGTTGGACACGACCAAGAATCTGCAAATGTCAGTGAAACAAGCGCACGAATTGAGAAGTAGATGAGAAAAAGAGAGAATTTTTTCCTCAACGTATCGTGGAAAGAGAACTCCTATGGGCGTCGTTAGTCTCTGTATCGGCTCTCAAAAGAAAACCACGTGTGATTTTCTTTTCTCGACTTCGTACGCCTCCCCAAGAGAAGACCTCCAAGTGAATTTTTAAATCCAACTTCCACGAAAGCTCTTTTGACCAATGCTTGGAATTTTCCTTAAACTGCAAAGGCACAAGAACAATTTATCACGGAAAGCACAAAGGGGCGCTTGGTGTGACGCAAGGGCAGCAACGTCGTCGATCATGGGAAGGAGCAACTGCAGGTTTCTCAGCGCGAGATCACGGTAGCTTCGTCGTCACAGACTCACAATGCGTGCTGATGCAGTGAGCGATGTGGTTGAGCAGGACCGTTGTGACTAGGAAGTCACTGAACTTGCTGGACAGCGAGACAGGGACTCACGGCAGTGCTGTGACTCACTAGCAGCTTGTTGGTCTGGGCGTCGGTGCTGTGGCAGAGACACAATAAGGAGCTAGCCGCTGTGCAGGGACGTCGTAGAAGAGCAGCAGTAGGATGGTGGTATCGGGTCTGGGCACAGCAGCGACAGCTCACGGACGTCACTGGATCGGCGTGATAGTGGACGTCGGTTCGCGGCAGCGGCGAGCATGGCGTAGGCACGGGCAGCATGGGCGTGGCAGCGGGGTGACGTGGCAGCAGTTGCACACATACACGGCCGAGTCTCTCTCTCTCCCTCATATCTCATGTGTGTTTCTCTTTGTTGGAAGTGAGTGTCGGGAGAATTGACTAACCTGTTCGATACACTATGAACAAAATTTTCAGGATCGTACGTTGAATCACTAGTAAATGATAAATGAATCTACTTCACGTTGGTTCGAATACAATCACAGGGAAAATATTCTTGTTCCATAGCATTAATGCCAATTGTCTTTTCAAAGTAGATACGGAATTCTTATACGTCGAGAGAGAAAAAGTTATAATTATCTCTTGTTTATTGTTCATCTTCTGAGAAAGTTATCTTAACTTTCTTTAATAAACTCTCCTCGCACCTCTTCAAAAGGTGTCTCTCAGACACACTTCTTATTATAGCAAATAGTGTCCCTTAAATACACAAGTCATGGGCGGACCGACGAAATATAATATCTTCCACTTGTACATGATGGGCTTGATGATGCTCTATCAAGAACATAAGGCATTCAACATTCATCTACCTTAAAAACAATTCATACTAGCAAGAAAGCCGTGCGACCAGTGAATATACCTACACTCGTGAGCTCTAATTATGCACCTATTAGGGACAACATAATGGCTACAACCCCAAAAATAAATAAACAATTGATGTCTCACAATGTCCCAGACATATTTTGTTACACCATTCATAGTACACCTATCCCTTAAAGGCTATACTTGGCTTTTCTCAAGAACACCATCTATTTACAATTATTTTTGAAAGCCATTGAAAGCTAAATAATTGGTCGATCAGTAAACACATGTGATAGATGTAAAACAACAATAGTCTTCCTTCGCACTCATGTTTCTCTCCATTTCGAAACAATTGCTTTCCTAAACACATCCCATAAAGTCAGATCTATTCATGACCGCTGGTAACGTGCTAAAGTAACAATATTGATCTTCTACTTCGAGAACATAGGGCACAAAGTAAGGTAAATTATAAATTACCTCAAGGACTCACACGATAAATAAATAGGGATAATTGTACTCATCTCCCTTATTAGTCAAATAAAGCACATGTAGTATAAATTACATGCTATAAGTGGATTTCACTTTCTATAAGAGCGTATGTCATTTATTAATCATATCCACTAATACGAATCTTAGCCTAAATATAGTCACATGCTTCTCACATACTCATGTTTAGCCCGAGTACTATATCAGCTTGCTTTCCACAGTGCCCAATTTAGTACTCGCATCCGACTACCTTCAAGCATACATGATTATAGGACTATCATATTCGGTCTTATCACATACGAATAACAGACCTCATCTTGGTTCCAATCAAAGCGACATTAAATCGTTTTATGTACTAAACTGCTCTTACAGCATTTATAATATATATCGTCTCATCTCAACCCGCTTACAATAGCGTTTGAGGTGATTGCTCGTGTGAGTGAGTCAATCATTGCCTGGTGACATACCTTTTAACAATATATGTGTGTTTATGCTAGTCTCATAACATTGTACTAATTGATAAAACATCAATTCATTAACAAACAAGTACAATACATATACACATATAATCTAGTGATCCTCAATAATATTACATATCATAATCATATTTTACGTAATCCTAAAGACATCCTGTGGGTCAAGAACACGTCTCTAGGAACAGCTTTTGTAAATGGATCAGCAACCATCTTGTTGGTTGAAATATATTACAGGACTACTTCCTTCCGTGCTATTATATCTCTAATGAAGTTCTTCTTTATGTCAATGTACTTCATCCTACCATGGTACTTGGGATCTTTCACATAGGCAATGGTTGCTTGACTATCGCAATATACTATCACTGATTTTGGGACATCAGTGACAATGGCTAAATTTTCTAAGAAATGTTTTAGCCATACTGCTTCTTTCACTGCAACAGAACATGCAATAAATTTTGCCTCCATCGTAGATAAAGCTATGCATGTCTGTTTCTTGCTATTCTAAGAAATTGCACCATCCTTAAGCAAGAACACATATCTAGACGTCGATTTACGCTCATCTAGGTCTCCTCCCCAATCAACATCAGAGTATCCTATTAAGCGTCAATCATTCTCTTGATAGCAAAGTCGATAGTCTATAGTGCCTTTCAAGTATCTTAGGATCCTTTTAACTGCTTTCCAGTGTGCTGGACTAGGATTTGATTGATATTGGCTCACTAACCCCACAGCATGACATGTGTTGGGTCGAGTACACATCATAGCATACATCAAACTTTCGACAGAACAGTTATCATTTCCTTCTTTTCTTCTGGGGTCTTATGACATATCTTAGTACTCAGGCCTTCGCCTTGCATGACAGGGATATCAATTGGATTATAGTGCTGCATATTGAAGCGCTCAAGAATCTTTAGTATATAAGACTCTTGTGACATAGCAAGGAGTTTCTTTGATCGATTTCTTTCAATCTTAACTCCCAATATATATACAGCTTCTCCCATGTCCTTCATTTCAAAATTAGAGGACAACCATTCTTTTATGATTATAACCAAATCCTTGTCATTCGTAGTCAACAGAATATCGTCCACATAAAGAGATAAATCATAAATATATCCTCAGACTGTTTGATATACACACAGTGATCCTCTTCGATCATCGTGAACCCAAAAGAAGTTATGGCTCAATGAAAGCGAAAATATCACTATCTAGACGATTACTTAAGGCCATAAATTGAGCGATGAAGTTTGCAAACTTTACGCTCTTGACCTTCAGTAATGAAACCTATCAGTTGCTTCATATAGATTTCTTCATCTAGTTCTCCATTGAGAAATGCTATCTTTATATCCATTTAATGTAATTCTAGATCTAAATGTGCAACAATGGCTAGGATAAGGTGTATGGAGGCAACTCTTACAACTGGTGAAAAAGTTTCCTCATAGTCTATACCCTCTTGTTGAGTATAGCCTTTCGCCACAAGGTAGGCCTTATATTGTTTAATGGATCTATCCGCCCTTCGCTTAATCTTGAAAATTCATTTGTTTCTAATAGTCTTACGATCGGGTGGTAGATCACCCAAGTCCCAGACCTGGTTTGTTCTCATAGACTCAATTTCGTCTTCCAAAGCTTTTCTCCATTCTTCTTTGTCAAAAGATGAGAGAGCCTCTTGAACTGTTTTAGGCTCCGCATCGTCTTGTGGAGCAATCATAAATGCTTCCCCTTCAATCTCAAATCAATGATGGGGGCTATTTTTACGATTACTTTTACATAACTAAACTTCTTGAGAATTCAGTTCGTTAGGCGACGCTAAACTCCCATTAGGTCATGTATGTTGAGGTAAATCTGTATTTCCCTCAATAACATTAGTGGGTGTGTTATCGGAATCTTTTATCTCAAGTAATTGGAAGTCCTTATCAATCTCACCTCCACTAGGAAAATCGTTCTCCAAGAACGTGACATCTCGTGACTCAATTTCAGTCACACTTACATCGGCTTGTTCACATATAAACACGTACCCTTTGGAGTGTTCGGAGTATCTAATAAAGATACACCTTTTCCCTTTAAGGCCTAATTTGCCATTTTATGGGAAGAATCATGAACATATGCTGCATACCCCCAATGTCGTAGATTACTTAAATCTGGTTTTCTACCAGTCCACAATTCATAAGGGGTGGAAGCAACTGACTTAAAGGATACACGATTAAATATATAGGCAGCAATCAATAATGCATCTCCCCGATATGAGACAGGTAAATTTGCCTGCACCATCATAAACCTAACCATTTTCAATAGGGTTCTATTCCTTCTTTCTGCAACCTCATTTTGTTGCGGAGTACTAGAAATAGTCAATTGTTTTAGAATTCCCTTTTCATCACAAAGAGCCTTGAATTGCTCATATAGATACTCATGTCCGTGATCGGTTCTCAATGCATTTATTGTTTTGTTCAACTGATTCTCTACTAAAGCTATAAACCGCCTAAAGCAATCCAATGCTTCAGACTTATGGGAGACCGAAAAAACATAACCAAAACGCGTGAAGTCATCTATAAAAGTGATGAAATATGAGGCTCCATGCCTTGCCCTCACATTTAAAGGACCACAAATGTCAGAATGTATAATTTGCAATGAAAGTTCAGCTCTAGTTCCTTTATCAAATGGTTTTCTAGTTATTTTTCCCGCTAGACAATGTTCACATACAGGTAGTTCAACATTGGTGAGTGAACCCAAAAGGCTTTCTCTTGCTAATCATTTCATTCTTTGTAACCCAATATGACACAGTCTAGCATACCAAGTACTTGTATCAACCTCCACATTACTAAAAGATGCAATTAAAGAAAAACAACCATCAACATTAACTTTGTACACATCATAGTCAATGTCTAATACCATAAAATCATTCAATACATAACCAGAACCGTAATAAACTGTTCTAAACAAAATGTTAACATAATCACCATGAAAATTAAATGCATAACCTAAGCCAAGAAGAATAACTACATGATCAAATTTCGCCGAATATCTGGAGCATAAAGGACATCATGTAGAAATAAGTTTCGACCACCACGAAAGGTTAATTTTAATGTGCCGATATCTTTCACTTCAACTCTTGAGTTATTTCCAACATATATCCTTCTTCTTTCAGGATGTATCCGACGATACTCCACAAATGCTTCTTGGTCTTTAGTTATGTGGTCTGTTGCTCATGAGTCTACAGTTCATATCAGATGAGGTTCAGCAAGCATTACAGTGCTAGAAACAAAAACATTACTCAAAGTAACGGAGTAATGTGATACCTTTTTCGGCTCAGTGCATTCACGAGCAAAGTGGCCCAATTTACCATAATTGTAGGACATCATCTTAGCCTTGTCCTTCTTCCCGCCACGTTTCTTGTGTCGGAAAGTCTTGGCTCTCTTGGATGCCCGATCAGTCTCTTTTTCTTTGTTGTTGAATTTATGATTCCTCTTGCGCTTAAAGTCCGAAGTTTTGCTCGAACCTAATTTAGCAACATAAGCAGGGATAGAGGATTTTGCAGCCACTAGGCGCTCATCTTCTAATTCCAAATGACGCGCAATATCGTCAAAAGTGACGATATTCTCATTGTGCGTCATATTGATTTTTATATGTTCCTAGCTGTCAGGAAGAGACCTTATAATAGCATGAACTTGCTGTTTATTAGTTAAGGTATGACCTACCGATTTCAGCTCACGTATCATGTTTGACATCTCTTGAAGATGCTGCCTCATCGATAGATTGGAGCACTTTCGGTATGTGTCAAATTTGATGGTGAGCCTCCTTAACTTAGTGGCAGACGTACCCCCAAACTTATCTTCCAAAGCAACCCACATTGCTTGAGTTTTGTCATAACTTTCAAACTCACACATGAGATCATCTTGTATATAACTCAGCAATGTGATGCGAGCAATGCTATTTTTCTTTTTCCAAGCTTGAAAAGTTTCTTGATCTCTTCTGTGTTAAGTAGAAGTTCTATGCTCGGGTTCATGCATGGTGCGGCTAAGGGTTTGCAAAACCTCTTGCTCCTCAAGGATATACTGAACTTTTCGGTACCAAATATCATAATTATCATCGTTCAGCTTTTCACCCTTGGTAAGGTCAGCTACAATGGTCTTAGATGCCGAAGCCATAATCAATTTCTACTATACATTGACATAATAAACATAGAATCAATACTAGCACATATTCCACATAAACACACATTATAATTTGCAGCAAAGACAAACTAAATTAATGATAATTCAACAAAAAAATATCGAAACGAAAGTTCACTATCTTCCCAATCAGTTTCGACGTACAATTGTTCTATTATTATTAACTTGTTTAATTTGCGCAAATTTTAAGTTCTAGGTGAGAACTCCTTTGAATTCTTCCAACCTATGAACTCCCACTTAAAAAAAAAACGATTATCATATATCATGCAATGATCGCATTCTCTCATACAATTATAGACAACAGCATGATGTTAACCAAAATAAAGGTAATTCAAGCAGAATACAAGTAAATAAAAAATGGATCTCCAACCAATGTTCGAGTCAGCTTGGAACTGAATTGCAAGCACATTAAACCTTATAAACATGCCATCAATGAACCATGCTCTACATAATCTTTATGTGGTCATTTACATATAAGCCAGCTTTTGTATTTTCAAAATCATAGGGAAATATAAGTAAAATGCAATAATACCTAAAAAATACACGTATTTAGGGTTCTATATGCATTTTCATACTTTTAAAAACTTCAAACATATAAAATAACTATATCAAAATATAGATAATTTGAATACGAACACAATCGTGCCAACCACACTCCAATGTGTGCCCATATGCGCCACCTAAGTGCGCAGTACGTGTGTCGGATGAATGCCTACCCAATACGGGCTTCTGAGCCGGTCTGACCAGTTGACCATTGACCGGTCACGGGTCGGGTCATCGGGTGGCATCATCGGCCAGGTCGGGTCGCCTCGTTGTCAGTTGGTTGTATTATAGTTGTTGCCGGCGGGATGACGCCATCAATGACGTTAGCATGTCATTACTGATAGTTTTGCTAACGTCATCGATGATGTCAGCATGCGCCGTTTGGCTGACGCGTACGTGCCATTCACGCGCTGGTAATGCCAGCGCTTTGGCCACGTGGCTCTCACGCGCCACGGCTTCTGGCTACGCGTGTGGGCGCGTCTAGCGTCTTCGGGCGGCGTTCGACCAACCGTTCTGCTCGTCTTGACGAGTTCTTCAACTGTATATAATAATATCTCATTTTTAATGAAAAGAAATATTTGATACAGGGTCAAATAGAACGGCATTCATCCTCTACAACCTGGTCGTCGCGTTCAATCTCATTTTCGACGATTCATTTTGCAATTTCCAAGCAATGAACATCCAAACGATGTGAATTCTCTCGATCCCCATATCAAATAACAAGTGAAAAAATTCGACAGAAAAACAAGGCAGAGATCATAAACGAGGCTCTGATACCAATGTTGGAAGCGAGTGTCGGGAGAATTGACTAACCTGTTCGACACACTACGAACAAAATTTCCAAAATCGTATGTTGAATTACCAGCAATCGATGAACGATTCTACTTCATGTTGGTCCGAATACAATCACAGGGAAAGTATTCTTATTCCATTGTGTTAATGCCGATTATCTTCTCAAAGTAGATACGGAATCCTTATACGTTGAGAGAGAAAAAGTTCTAATTATCTCTTGTTTACTGTTCATCTTCTGATGAAGTTATCTTAACTTCTCTTAAGAAACTCTCCTCGTACCTCTTCAAAAGGTGTCTCTTAGACACACTTCTTATTAGAGCAAATGGTGTCTCTTGGACACACATATCATGGGTGGACCAACGAAATATAACACTCCTCGTATGTGAAACTCTCCAATTTTTCTTTCCCCCGTGATTGATCAGCCAAGGAGGTATTTATAGCCTTCATAAGTCTAGTTCAAATCAGGATCAGTGACAGACTGATTAGAGTTCGCATGGATTTGGAAATTATGCTCAAGAGTTTGACCGGTTTTGGTAATTATCTCTTACGCGCAGGATCGGATGCATGACCAAGATTCAAAGCCAATAGTTAACGGGGTTATTCAAGAATGAAAGATATCAATATTTTCATAACAACCCGAAGAGTTAAACTCCACCATGCGAGAGAGAGCGTACCCAATTGACAGCTTTCTCTGATGGAGTGAAAAGCGGCGTCCAAGAGAGGGGCAAGCATTATCTATGCTTCTTGTGGATGAGACGAGAAAACACATCTTTTTGTTCAGATTTATCCCACTTTTATGTCCATTTTTGAATGTTTCCCCTCCACTTCTTCACCAAATACTTCCACGGCCGAATCTACACTCACCAAGTCACATGTTCTCTTGAATCCGAAGTCCTTATCCGAATCGAAATAGACACGAAGTAGCCCAGCATGTGGAATTCTTGTCCTACGTGCATACGATCCGTGGAGATATGAATATCATATCTGAAGCTCGCCTCTCCCTTTCTGATCACCAATCCTTTATCGCGGCATCTATTGAGCTTACCTTAGGCTTCCTAAAAGATGCTTGATGCAAATAGATAATGCATCATGCCAAATTTTTGTCTAAGGGTTGTACCAACCTCTAATGTTCTCTCTTTACCAAAAAACCTCTAATGTTCTCATGCAATAAAGAATTAAATATAATAACCAAAATTAGGTGTCAACAGGATCATATTGTCCTTCCAACGGATGAAATTAGTTCCATAATTGGGATCGATTCACAATTTGTCAAGATTCTGAGCACTTGATGCAGCCGATGTCTCTATCTCCATTAAAATAATACCTTAAGATTGTTGGGGAAATTTAATTGCTAATGAAGATAGAGAAATAATAATAGATCCTTAATGCTTTGATACATGATGACAATCACTACTGTCCTTAAGGTATTATTTGCCTCCGTTATTGTTGTTGCCAGGTTTAGAATAAATATACTTCCAAGATATACATCAAAGCTGCAGAGAAACGAGTTTAACAATTACTCAATTTCTCTCTTGATATTTCACCGTGAATGTATTGTTAAAGTTGTGTGTATGAAAAGAGAAGAAGAGAGAGTTCCGAAGAATTTGTACTTACGAACAGTTCTGGTTATGATAAATAATGCACGATTTGATCTCTATTCATAGACAACCAATCAACACATCTCTTGAGAATAGGTACCTTATCGCCAACCATCACTACTCTTCACGTTAAGAATAACTTCCGTTCATAACCACCGATAACTTCTTTTTAGGACGAAGAGTCATCTCTTTTCATAATCAAGGGTTGCATCTTCTCTTAACCAAGAGTCACATCTTTTATGATAACAAACTATTTCAACATGCACTCATTGATTTTTTTTAAAGTTGGAAGTTGGAAGATTTCCAAAAGCTGGAATCGACATATTACTCGACCTCGGGTGCCATTTACAGCGACCTTCATAAACCAGCGGTCATCATTGCAACATGCTTTGTACTTGTAGCATTGGCCCTGTCGCTTTTTCTCATATTTCAGCATCTCAAGTACTACACCAATCCCGCTGTAAGCTCTCTTCTCCTTTATATAATGTGATTGATCGGTCTGACTCAGTGATATGGGTGGACAAAACTAATTGAATATCATATATGTATACTTTATATTCTTCATGTGGTATTGTCGAAGTGATATCGGAAACACGCAGCCAGACTTCCTACTAATTGTCCTGATGGTATCATGTGCGAACAAAAATCACTTTTCACGTACAGTAACATGGCAGACAAAAATCACATCACAGATGTCATTGTCCAATAACATTTCACGGACGGTAACATGTGCAAACAAAAATCACATCACAGATGCCATTGTCTAATAATGTCATAGATCATTTCCAAATCTTCTTTGGGTTCAGGGGACGGTAGAGGCGAGCCCAGTAAGTGGATTCGACCATTTCAACATACAAGGGAAGCTGTAGGATTGCGAACAATATGACCGGGAAGGAAGCCAGCAAAGTAATTGGGATGTAAATCCACTTGAATCGTTCACTTAGGATAGTTATAAGAGCAGAGCTGAACGCCACTATCATAAATGCCAAAGAGAGGAAGAGAAAAGTAAGGCCCAATATCATTTTTTTCGGCAGTGAGTGGAGGAAATCTTCTTCGGCATAGCGTGAAGTTAAGATAGCCAAGAACATCAAGGTGGCAGTAACAGAGGAGAGAAAGGCAAGAGCGTTTGCAACCGCAAATACCATAAATGAGCCCTTCTTTGGAAAGATCAAGGTCCCCATACTACCATCGTTGACTTCAGGTACCGCAAAAGCCGCAGCAAAAGCTACCGTAGTGATGAGAGTCCCGATGAGAGTACAAGATGATGACGTATCCTTCATCCATTGTCTTGCCTCTTTGAGCAATTTTTTGCGCTGTTCTAGAAGAGCTTCCCACAATGTTTTCCTGCTCCCATGGGATCGAATATGTTTAAGAAAAGGAAAGCCCTTATCTTCCACTACCTTCAGCAAAACAAAGGAGGTTGATCAATTTAATGTAAATTAAAGAGCACAAAAGGGTGGCAAACAAATAAGTTGAACTGACCTTAAACCACTGAAGTTCCCGCTGAAGAAGAAAAGCCGCTCCAGAAACATCCGGGTATACACATCTCGGTGACCATTTGGTCACAGACTCCATCAGGCCCTCCACCGTCCAAATATTGTCAATCAAATATGGAATTGTGTTGTGTGCATTCACTAGTCTAAACAACTCAACATGCCGTCCATTCACAACTTCTTTTGTAAGTTCTTTTGTGAAATTTTTATCCCACATCAACTCCGGAAAATGCTTATTACATAACTTGACAATTTCATAGATTCCGCTAGATGCAGCATGAAGGACGATGTGCAAAGTCAATAATTGGAGTTTTTCAGGAGTTTCCATATGAGTCTTCATCTTGGTAAGAGCTAGATTTGCAAACTCAATTGAGCATTCGTGCCTCAACTTTGATTCTCCAATCCTTTTGATGAAAGATGCTGCACGTAATATCATATAAGTAATTTTCCAATGATAAAGAATCAAAAGGTTAAAGAGGCTCTCCCATTTGCGTCGTGGTCTTATTTATATATAGTAGTTGAAAAATAAAATTATGGATTTAATATATTAACCCATATAGCAAACTTCTTATTACTTGAAAATCGAATGCATGCATCATATAACAGTTAGATCTATCAATGAACACACACAATCTCATGAGAAAAAAAGAGTAATTTTCTTTCGAAAAATGGGAAGATTAGCAATGGATCGATAGATTTGTTTTTATTTAGTTTCCTTACTAAGGCACCTAATGGATACATATCATTTAGACTTTGAATCAAATCATAGTCTCCCAGTATATGAATTGAGAGACGGTCCATATCAAGAACTATGATCTCAAAGGGATATGCATCAATTTACACTTTTTGAAATTTATAGATCCCTATTGTCGGTAGGTCCTTTTTCTGTAAATATCTTGGCAGTTTTGTGTACCTGGTATTGTGCCAAAATTCCAAAGTAATGTCTTGAACCGCGTTGCTACCACCAAAAAGAGGAGAGAAGAATCGTGTCAGCAATAGGAATTGATGACAAACAAAAGATACATTAAATTTAATAATGCTTGAAAATGTCCAAAAACAACTTGGATTAATCAACCTCTATGAACTGAAATCCAAATGTACAACTTTTAATAATTCTACTTGTCAATTTGACATTGAATAAGAATTCTGGACTGATTTTACAAACGTTACATTAGATATTAATTTGTGACATATATTATGGTTTAAATATCAATTTGTATACATAGACGTAGTCCTTGTCCCCTAACTTTTTTTTGTCAATAGGATCCCCAAATGATAAGCTTTCTGTTGTGTCAGTTCATCCACGAAGTATATTAACAGATATACCTCGGGTCATCTTCATGTCATTGGAGTTGTCAAATGATGCATCAACCAAGCATAGAGGGATACCTAAAAAAATGAGAATAGATAGAGTGAACATCATGTCGACAGAGTTGCTCGAATTGTACATATCTAACAAAAGAAGCGCTAGAAGTACATACATTTGTAAATAAATCTTTCCCAAAAATTGAGTCTAGCTCCACTAAGGAAGTAATTCATCTTCACCAAGTATTCCAACGGACTACGGTTTTCGTGATCTTTGGATGTGGCTAACTCGGGATAGTTGTGCGCTAAATACAAGGCTATATCTTTTGGAATACAAGAACCAAAAAGTTAATTCAAGCAAACAGTGAATGAAATGGGATAAATAAGTGAGTGTAAAATCCTACCCAAATGGCCGGTCTTGATAAGGGTGGTCAAGCTACTATAATGTGAAGCGGATGTCGTCCGTCTAGCCAGGTAGCTGATAACCTCCTTTTGCATAGGAGCACCTGAAACAGCAGCCGACAAGGCAAGGGCTACAGTTTCAGGTTCAGCATCAACTTTGTCTACCAACGCCTTTACCATCCTTGTTCTTCCTCCCTTGGCAGCATTGTAGAGGGCACTTCTGAAATCTTTATAGTCTGGAGGGAAGCACTCGATTAGGTTCTCGACCAATTGATCTTGTGCGAACATAACCGCAACATCGAGCACGGTAAATTGATCATGTTCTACAGTCATAGCTTTGGCCATCATTTCTTCGTGATCTTCATTAAAAATTTTCTTGATAGCTTTCCAATCACCTTTCATTGCGGCTTCAATCAATGGTTGATACTTTTCATTGACCTCTGGTGTTGGTCTGGCTGCAAAATTGCACATTATAAGCCCACAGGTTTTCGCACTTTCGGTTGTTTAGGTCAAATGTAACCATTGCAACTGCTCACAGTTGCAATGAAATGTGGATGCAAGCGCAGGGGTGATCGTTTACTCGACACACCTTTTTATATGAGAGCATCAGTTTACTCTTTGGAAGTATCTTTTTTGGGGCCTTCTCAATTATAATTTCAGATATTATTTAGATTATAAAAATTATGAAAAGATTATGTTTGAATTTATACGTTATGTTGTGAAATTTGAAAAATTTTGGATTAAAAAAAGTCAAAATGCATGGAACACAAGTTTTGTGAAAAACTGAAAATCATAAGTTCAAAGTGACAAACCTTCACTTGGTGCTCCATCTTGGGAAGCTTTATATGTTGTTGTCCCTTCTGAACTCTTGTCTACTCGAACCTCTTTGATACCATAAGAGAAATGAACATAAATTACCTTAGAAAAACTAATTACAGTTGGTATGCTTTAGATCATTTACACATGACTAGTATCAGGCTCACTCATTGCATAGGATCTTTTGTACTAAACTCAACAGGTAAACTTCTAAACAAAAAACAAAAATTTAACTTTAAACTTAACAGAGATAATGAGTTCTTTTTCAAGATAGTAATTATATTCTGACTCAGTTTTGTGGGACCTTCAAACTTAATCTTGGGCAATGTGTTTTTTAATGAGTATGTATTAAATTCTATTTCAGGTATTTGACCCAAATTGATTTTTGATATCCGAATTGAAATTTGTGGATACTTGACTTGAGAAAAAAATGTAGGTTTAGTGTTTGTAGTGGAGGGCTTGGGGCCCCAAGCTCGTAACCTAGCAGTACAAATAAATTTTTTGTAACAGTCTGAATTTTCGATCCTTTTCCCGGGATTTAAGAAATGAAATTGATCAATACACTATAGTGAGATCTCACTCGGGACCCGCGCATTCTCGGGATGCTAACCTTAGGGGTAAGGCCAATACGGGATTGAGTTCGCACGACAAAAGAACTTGACATTGGTTCGAGCAAACTTAAACGTAATTTGACTTAGTGTCGGTCACGGGTCGAGAGCGCGTAATCCTAATGAGCCACCTGTTAGCCAGAGATAAGCTAAAGTCGCGATTGGTCAATTTTAGTCATTTCTTGAAATTCGGGCCCGGGAATCGAGAATTTTGAAAGTGACAATTTTGGGAGGCCGATGACGTTTTTGGCTTGGCCAACCTTGGGGCCACCCATTTCTGCAAAAAAATGGATTTCGGTCCGGGGCCGGAAAAATTACGTTTTTGCTCCTGTGGGTACCGGGGCTGGATTCGGAGGCCGTTTGAGGTTATTTTTCGCGGCCAAGGTCATTTTGGGGTGGCCACGCACATTTAGAGTGGTTTTGGGCAAAAACGGAAATTTCGACAAAAATTGAAAAATAATATTATTTTATTCCCGGAACTTCGCAGTCGATTTTCGAGGACTTAAAAAGTGAATTTCGCGATTCCGACGCCATATTATGTTGGCCACGCATATATGTAACGCATATGTGCGAAAATTGAAATTTCGCCTCAGGATCGGAAAATTACCATTTTGCCCCTGGATCCTGTACTGGGAATTCCGAATTTTGGACAATTTTGGGCAATAATTGAGGACTAAAATAAGTGAAAAATAAATTGGAATTATCGATTTACCACATTGCCCCTGAATTATTGGATAAAGACAAACGAGGACCGTCGGATCAAGGGCAAAATGGGAAATCGCGTAGGATCGCGACACGTGGCACTTTTGGGGCTGATATTTTTTACCAGCTAACCCTCTCTCTCTCTCCTCCCCATTCTGGCCAGAACCCCCACGATCACCCCCCCTCTCCCATTTTCTCCTCCTTTCTTCCTTTCATTTTCTCCCTTGCTGTGATCATCACTGCTGCTGCTGCTGTTCCGCATTGTTCCAGCCCGTTCGTCTCGCCTTTCTTAGGTAAGTGACCTCCCCAAATGTCTCCTCGGACCTCGGGTATTGTTAGGCTCGTTTAGGGTGAATTTCGTGGCTGGATGTGCTCGGTGGTGCATGTTGGTTGATTCCCGGTTAGGTTTCTACTGTGTCGCTAGTTTTTGTTATCTTTACTGTGACTTGTGTGGTCCGAATTTGAAGAAGTGTTCTTCTTGAAGTTGTTTCCAACATCTTGAAGTATAACATAATTTAATTTGGGAATTTTTGGAAATCATTTGATGCCATTCGGAAGTCCATCTTTGGACCGAAATAAAACTGCCCGATTTACTGTTCATCTGACCTTCGGGTCTGTTCGAATTTTTATAAATTTTTTCAGGCCTATTTTTAAAATACTTCCTTCACAAAAATTGTTGGGGACATTTGTGGCTATAACATATAAAAATTTCAAAGCTTTTCAAGGTGATTTGGGTGTTGAAATAAATGTATTTTGAGGACAAAATGGTCTGTTTGAGCGAACTGATTTTTTATCTGATTTCAAGGGACAAAATGGCATGGTTACAGATTGAACCGGATTTTGTGTTCTTGATAAGAAATGTTAATCAAGATGTTTTTTATGACATATCCAAAATTTAGGATTTTTGGAGTTCGTTTACTATTTATTTTGCTTGGATTTCGGTCACTGTGTAAACTGCCCAGTTTAGCCCGATTTTACATATTCTCGATTTTTCTCTCTCGAAAATTATTCGGTGTTATCATGGCATTTTGACGGGCAGTTTGCTGCTTGAATGAGCTTGTATGTGTGATTGTGTGGCTGTGAGGTGTGGTAGTGTGATTTTGTAATGAGCATGTGTGCTGGAAATTGCTGTGGGCTGATTATGTGTGACTGTGTATACTATGTGAGTAGCTGTGAATTGTGGTGGGATGTCTTGTGTAAATGGAAAATGTGTGTGAAGTGTGTATGTTTGGTAGTGTGTTTGTGTGGTGACGTGGTACGTGTGGAGAGTGTGGAACGAAGGTTCGTGTGTGTAAGATTGGTTAGAGAGGATCCGTCCTGAGGCGTGTACGTTTACGCGGGACGATGCCGTCCCTGACGAGGTGACGATGCCCGGCCTGACGAGGTGTCGATGCCTAACGTGGTCAGAAGACCGTTGGCCTGATGCGTTTTACGCGGGCGCGGTAGAAGGAAAGTGTGTGTAGGATTCCGTCTTGAGGCGTGTACGTTTACGCGGGACGATGCCGTCCCTAACGAGGTGACGATGCCCGGCCCGACGGGGTGACGATGCCTGACGAGGTCAGAAGACCGTTGGCCTGATGCGTTTTACGCGGGCACAGTAGTAGTGGAAGAGTTGAGAATGAGCGGGAATTGGCTTGAGGTGCGAGGTTTTAGAAAGTGACGTGTGGTGTGAGTTGGTGTGCGAGTGTGTTTGTATCGCGTGGTGTGAGGCTCGATTATGGGGTAAAAACTGCTAAGCATGGTATGGGATGTGCCCAAGTGGATTTTGCTCTATAATCGAGGCACACTCGCAGCTATGATGTATTTATGTGGCATACTGGCTGTATGGTTGACTAACGTGCGGGGACGTGTATGTTGGATTCCAGGTAGGGTCGTATGTGGCTGTTAGTTTAATTGATGGTCGTGTGTTACGCGTGTTTTCGTCTGGTGGTACGTGAGTGCCTACGTGGGGTTTGGGGTTGTACACTTATTGAGATTCGTCTCACGGTTGTATAACCGCCATTTTCAGACCCCCAGTCATAAACCCAAGGAACCGCCTCCTCTTTTAGAAGTGCGAAGAGTTGCCCATGGTGCCCAGTGGATTTGCAGGCGATGCCCAAGAGATTTCCGGAGGATTGAGCCAGATGAATTAGGGACAGAATAGAGAAGGGCGACCCTTATATTTTTCCCTAGGACATTTTAGGGGTTGTATAGCTTGGGTTATCCGATAGTGAAGTTAAGATAATCAAACCCCTGATATTTTGTTATAACGGTGATTTCGGATGTCGGTTTGCTGTATCTGTCTGTAATATGATATTTGCATGTATTGTGTTGTATGAATATGTGGTTGTTGGATTGTTATGTTGTTCTACCCTGTTGTCGTCATTATTTGTCTGGGGTTTTGTTGTTCGCTTCTGCATGTGGCTCTGATGTTTGGGTTGGGTCGGCGACATTCCTGGGACGTCGCATCATTTCGATCAGAGCAGGGGATGTCGAGAGTTCGTAGGGGTTCGGGGCGTGACATTTTTTTTCTCAATTTGTTAGGTTGAGAAATAGAGATTAAAAAAGTCTTAAGGTTTTTTAGCCACATTTTGTAATTCTTGAAGTGCCATAGTGGATTTTGCTTCTCCTCTCCCTATGGTTTTTCTAGCAAGGGTTTTTTTTACGTAAATCTGTGTGCTTTTTTATTCTTTTTAGTTTTAATTTTGTTGTAGTTTCCACATTGGCCATAACAATCGGATATCAAAGCCATAGGGTTTTCTTGATCTTTTGATTATGGATTCGAGTTCAACAACAAAATTTGATATTGAGAAGTTTCATAGGAGCGGCAATCTTAACCTTTGGCAGGTTCGTATGTTGGTTGTTCTTACGCAATAGACTTTGTAGAAAACTCTAATTGGGAAAGGGAAGAAACCAACATGCACGTTAGATGAAACTAGGGAAGAATTGGTTGAACATGCTATGTTTACTATCCAATTGTATCTTGTGAATGAAATTCTGCAGGAGGTACTGGAATAGAAAACAATGGTAGGTTTTCGGACAAAATTGGAGAGTACTTTTTTTTTGACAAAATCCTTCACCAATTGCTTGAAGCTCAAGCAACGACTCTTCAATCTTTATATGGCTGAAGATGCTTCTCTTAAGTCTCACAATTCTGAGTTCAATGTTATTATTTTTGAATTAAGAAGTATTAATGTTAAGATTGAATATGAGGATCAAGCTCTTTTATTATTAGTTTCATTACCTCCCTCTTTATAAGAATTTTAGAGAGACCATGATTGTTAATAAAGAGATTATCGATCTTGAAGATATCAAAACCAGTCTTTTAAATAAGCAGAAACTAGATAAATATGAAGGCAGTAGTAATCATGGGACCGGTTTAATAGCCAGGGAAAGGTTTGTTGAGAGAAGCAATGATAGCAAAAGAAGGTCAAAATCAAAGTATAAGGATCTGATTTGCAACTATTGTAAGTCTAATGGGTATATCAAGAATTGTCCGAAAATCAGGCCAAAGGAGCAAAGAGAAACTAATCCGAATAAGTGAAATCAAGGGAATGCAAATCAACAGAACAATCATAACTACCAAAACTAACAGAATCATGGATACAAAAATTCTGCTCAAGCTGGTGTTACTAAAGAAGAACATAAAGACCTATTATTAGTTGCAAATAATAAAGACAAATTCAGTGATAATTGGATTCATGATTCAGGTTATCCGTACCACATGTGTCCTAATCGTGATTGGTTCTCCACGTACAAAGGATATAATGGCGAAGTTATTATAATGGGAAATAAGGCTCAATGCAAAGCAGTTGGAATTGAGACTGTTAGCATTAAGATACACGACTAAGATGCACGACGGCATGATAAGAACCTTGAAGTATGCCAAACACATTCCTAATTTCAAGAAGAACCTTGTCTCTTTGAGTACACTTGATGCTAAAGGTTGTAGATTTATGGATGAAGGTGGAGTTATAAAGATTATGGGAGGTTCACTTCTATTGATGAAAGGGTTGAAACTTGGCACTTTATATCAGCTGCAAGGCACTATAGTTATTGGTTCAATTGCAATCTCATCCGCTATGATAAAATTAGACAACACTAAATTATGACATATAAGATTAGTCCATATGAGTATTAGAGGGATGTATGTGCTGAGTAAGAAATGCTTTCTATAGGGTCAAAAAATCGAAATCTGTTTTTCTAGGAGCATTGTGTTTTCGGGAAACGGAAAAGGGTCTGTTTCAAAATAGAAATACACACAACAAATGGCACTCTAAATTATATTCATTGTGATCTTTGGGGCTTGCGAAAGATCCTTCGGAAGGCCTTGGTTCAAGGTATCTACTCACTTTCATTGATGATTTTTCAAGGAAGGTTTGGGTCTATTTTCTAAAGCAAAAGAGTGATGTTTTTGTTATATTTAAGCAATGGAAAATATTGATTGTGAAACAAACCGATAAGAAGATCAAGAGGTTGAGAACTAATAATGAGCTAGAATTTTGTGGAGGCGGGTTTAATAAATTCTACAAAAATAAAGATATTGTGAGGTATCATATTATAGTGAATACACCACAATAGAATGGTATATCATTCTCCTTGCATATCTTACTAAAAATCTGGAAAGGTATGATCAGGTAAACCCGTTGATTATTCCTCTCTTCAAATATTTGAATGTTTGGCATATGCATATGTTAGTAAGGGGAAACTAGAACTTACGACAAAGAATGCATGTTTCTTGGTTATGCTTTTAGTGTAAAGGGATATAGATTTTATTGTGTTGAAATGTTGCTTTTGATGAGTCCATAAATTCATTGTCATAAAATCTCAAAAGTTGTGACATTCCGAAATTTCCGCAAATTGAAAATTATGAAATAACTAAGTTTTATGAAATGTGCTCGCAATAAATTCTCGCTCGGAACTAATCATTCCTGGGAATGTTAACCATTAGGGAAAGGCTAATAGGGGAATTAAATTCGCGCGACTAAAGGAAATTCGATCGTGAATGGATTTCGACCATTAAATCACGAAGTGATATTTTGAGCCACTGTTGGCCGATCCAAGGATAGTTAGGGGTTAATTCGTCACTTTCCTAGTAGTGGATCGCAGGTGATTCCGTTGGACCACGAAACGACTTGACGAATGATTCCGAAATTATACCGAACGATCGTACCCCTTGGATTAAGTGATTGATCTTCGCGATTTTTATGACAACTGAGACCGTCACGTACCGAACGGACTTGCACGTGACTCGATTCAGTATCAATCATGAGCCGATTCTGCGAATTTCCCCAGTAAGCCGCCAGTTAGCTCGAGAAACGCTCGAGTTGCGTTTAATAGAATTTAATTATTGAATTCTTGCCCAAATTGGACACCGAAAAATTAGAAAGTCACGCCGGAATGTTAGGACGACATTGCACGTGACACGTGTGAATTTTTGGTGTGCTTAAATCCTTCAGAAAAATTCGATTTGGACAAGAAATGAAGAAAGTGACCAAAATACCCCTAAGAGTTATTAAAGGATTAGTTCTAGGGGCAAGGGGCATTTTGGTCATTTGTGCCTTGGATATTTTTGGTCAAAAGTTACTATTCAAGTCTAGACCTTATCTTCTCTCTTCCCCTCTCCATCGTGAATTTTCCCCTTTTTGGCCGTGAAGCCCCCCCTCACCGTACTCTCTCTCTCTTTCTCTCCTTGCTGCCCAAGCCGCGCCGTTGCCACCCAAGCCGATCGCCGCCACCCGAGAGCTGTACATTGTCCCTGCCGTCCCCGATTTAGTGCCGCCGCTCTTCGTTCTAGCCGCGATAGTCTAGAACGCGGGTAAGTTGCGCTCTAAACCCAATTTAGGATTTCGGGTATCGACAGACAATTTTAGACGAAACCGGGCATAGGGTAGGTGCGGAATGGCATGATTTAGAAGTGGGATTAGGTAGCGAGCCTTAAAATTGAAATCAGAAAATTTTTATTGGAAAATTCAGAAAATAGGGACTGCGAATTACTGTTCATGAGCTGTGATTTACTGTTCACGGGGCTGTGATGATTTGTTCGGGACGCAATTTGGATTTTTAGAACCGGTATTTTATGGCGAGAAAGTTCCGTGAAGGATTGGAATTAATCCAACGCCGTTTGGTGGGAGAAAAATGAGAATTTACGTGTTAGACATATATTTAAATTATAAATAAATTATGGTGATTAAATTGAGTATGTTGTTGTGCAATTGGGTGACTGCATATGCTTGTTGGGTGCACATGTGAGTTAGATTAAATTAATTATTGGTATTGCCATGTCATATGTTGAATGTGGATGAGCTACGTGTAAAATAATGCGTGTGTGGGTCACGTGTGAAGGGCCAGTTGCCTGTGATAAATGCGTGTGGAGCATGGCATGAGCGAGAAGGAAATTGTAGTGTGGCAAGTGATGGTGGGAAAGTGTGTGAAAGTGGAAAATGAATGATCGTAGTGTGCCTAAGGCGTGTACTTCAACGCGGGTTACTGGCGAGTGAAAGTGGAAAATTAATGATCGTAGTGTGCCTAAGGCGTGTACTTCAACCCGGGTTACTGGCGACTGAAAGTGGAAAATAAATGATCGCAGTGTGCTTGAGGCGTGTACTTCAACGCGGGTTACTAGCGAGTGAAAGTGGAAAATGAATGATCGCAGTGTGCCTAAGGCGTGTACTTCGACGCGGGTCACTGGCGAGTGAAAGTGGAAAATGAAGGGTTGCAGTATGTCTGAGACGTGTACTTCAATGCAGGTCATTGGCAAGTGGATGTGAAAGTGAAAATGAGAATGGAAGAAATAGTGGGATGAGAATGATACATGCACGTGTTTGCATACGATGTGATTGTGATTGAGTACGGGTGTGCGCATGTTTGAGTTTGACTATAATATTTGATGTGTCTGCAATGTAATGGCTTGATGTGTACGAATGCACGTGTGTCTATGTGATTGTCTGGAGGTACGTGATAACCTAGGTTGGATTTACGGGTGTACTTACTGAGAAGTGTCTCACGGTTATTTTCAACAAAATATTTCAGAACCCCGACCCGAGCCATGAATAATCCACTTCAGCCACCAGAACGTTTTGGAGTACCTGTGCATACAGAGTTTGAGGTTACAGAGTTCCCGATGGACGATAATTTTACTTGGATTAAGCACACTTCTACTATTTTCGTAGACGTAGGTTTACCTATTTTTGAAGAACAGAAATACTCTGCTTGGTTCTTTCGGGATGGAGACGGGGCTGAGTTCGGGCCCGTTAGAGGTTTTAATGTTCCTTTTGATTTAGTCGGAGATTGGGACCCAGCCGCCATACCTCCTATAGACGGAGAGTTAACAAGTACGGAGGTTAGCGTAGCGCAATCTAGGATGCATCCAGCACCCGCCGCTCAGGGATCTTCGGAGGCTGAGTATGAGCCCGAGCCCGAAGCATCGCAAGCTAAGGATGATCCAATGGACATAGATTTAGAACCAATACCCGAGGAGGGACTAAAGGAAGAGGAACCAGAGGAAAAAGTGGTAGTGGTCTGCCCTAAGAATAAATCAATATTGATACTCTAATATTAGTTGTGAATTAGGTTGTGTCGGAAAAATCGACATTCACTTTACTCAGGTAATCATAATGTCTTGTTAGAGACCGCTTATGACTTGTGGGCCAAAAGGGTTTTGAACACACTGCTAATGTTTAGTGAACCTACAGGGTTGCACACAATAGCGAACAGATTTAATATTTTTTATACGCCTTGATCTACTTAAGAAGTAGATTTTAATTTATTATCTTATTTAAATTATCTATGCGTTCGTGCGCGTTATGAGATAACGATTAAACGTGGGCCCAAAATGCCCGGCTCACTTCTTTTAATTCCGCTGGATAATGAGGCTATATAAATAGATAGAGAATTGTTCTCTATCTAAGGGTTTTTTCGATACAGTATCGAAAAAACAACGGCGTTCAAGAAAGAAACTTCAAGATCTTTCGCTAGCACGTGGATCGTTGGAGAATTCCGTTCGTGTATGTAGATACTGGTAGAGGCGCAACACTTGGGGCGCTAATCCAGACACAATCAGTTATCGATTTATCCTCGATCTGCAAAAAGGTACGTTTCGAAATTTCCTTTCGATTTCAATATACACATGGATTCTGTCTAGGGTTCTATATTCCACTGCGTTGTTTTTCGTTAATGAACCCAATAAAAAAGAACCAAAGGATGAAGAACCAGAAGAGGTGGAGCCCGAGTTAGAGCCTAATGATGAGTCTGAAGGGTCGGATGAGCCGGCAGGAGACCCGGAGTATATACTCCCTTTTGAGGAATACATGGATCCTAATTACGTGCCTGAGTATAATTTCTTCGATTTCTTGGCTGAGGAGTATCAGAACGCAGCTCCAACTAAGTCGGCCGACATCAATCACCCGATTGTGATCGAAGCAGAGTCAGAGCCCTCAGAGGAGCAGTATGCTCAGGAGAGTTCGGAATCGGAAGATGAGGAGTTAGACTTGGAATGGACGCCTATCAAGGGGCGTTAGGGGTTAGTTCAAGAGTTCTTAATAGGTTTTTGGAAAGTAACATTTTTGGGATAGAAAGTCAGGTCATCGATCTTTTTGGTATATCGATGTTTTGTATCACGAGGTGCAAGTATACGCGATGGTGGTAAAGTCTGGCAGTTGTAAGTTGTGAATATTTTATAAGTTGGTAATGTAAAGAAATATGTGTATTCTCTCTATTCTCTCAAGTTTTATTTGTCAGGGATAAATTGTGATTCCCGCTGTGGCTTTAAATCTCTGATGGTTATTTGAGGTCGGCGGCATTTTTGGGACGTCGCGCAAATCGACCAGGTAAGGGTGTTGCGTGCCCGATGGGGTTCAGGACGTGACATTTCTGTTTGAATTGGTATCAAAGTAAGGTCAGCTCGATCTAAAGTTGGTCGAATTGGAGTGACAAGGAGCGGAAACCTTGGGCTAGTAATTGGGGAGATCTAGGTGGGTCGTAGGGTGGAATGAGCTACACGTGCCTCCAGATTGTTTGTTGTGATTGATTGAGTGAGTTGCTTGTGATGATTATTATTTTCCTTCTAAGTGAATTATTGTGTTAATTCACTGCCTAGAACTAGATTGATCTAGTTGGCCTAGAGTACTGATTCTTTAATGGAATTATAGCAGGTAGGAGAGTAGTAGAATTGCGACAATGAGCAGTGAAGGAAAAGGCGTAAGAAGAGTCCCATGAAGGGGCGTAAGAAGAGAAGTACGAGGTCGAGGTGGTACTTGAGTTAGAGCTGTAGAGGATCTCGGAGATAACGCTAGAGTTACAGTAGACCCCGGAGTTAATGGAATTTTAAGGACCCTTGAGGAAGTTGGGATTTTGATGGGCAGGCAGACTCAGGAGCGATATGCCACTATTGCCTAAGTGGTCGAGGCCGTTGTAGCTATTGTCATTAGTGGCAATAATGGAAATTAAGGACGAGGACAGGTATATGCGAATCAATTAATACATCAACTAGTCGAGCGGTTTCGGAAGTTAAAGCCCCATAAGTTTGATGATAGAGGCAACCTTGAGGCTGTATCACTTTGGATAGAAGAATTAGAAAAAGTCTTCAAGGTATTGTGGTGTACGGATGAGAAGAAAGTAACGTTAGCAGTGTATCAGTTGCAAGGAAATGTAAGCGAGTGGTGGAAAGCCACCAGAGGAAGAGTGTTCCCAATTGGTACCGTCCAGACTTGGGCGATGTTTGTGGAAACCTTTAATGGTAATTATTCCTTTGAAAGTGCCCAGGCATAAAAGTTGGCAGAGTTCATGAGGCTTCATCAGGGGCAGAGAACAGTAGGCCAGTAGGAGGCTGAGTTCACTCGATTATCTAGGTTGCCTAAAAAAATAATGAAGAACTCATTGGATAGGGCCCAGAGGTTCCGTGATGGATTGAAGCCGGACCGTTGTAGTCAGATGATATCACTGAGTCTGAAGGACTATAAGGAGAATTATGAGCGAGCCAAGGCAAATGATTATGAGGTGATAGCAACGACTGCCACTTCTGTGATCGATGATAGAGAAGAAAGGATAAACCTAGCAGTTCTAGCTATGTATGGCCTCGATATAATTGTGGATATAGATTGGTTAGTTAATCAAAATGCAGTGATGGATTGTAATAGTAGGGTGATCCAATTTAATCCTGCTTAACATCCGAAATTCAAGTTTGTGGGAAGTTGAGAAGGGCCCTCAATTCTAGGGATTTCGTCGTTGGAAATGACGAAATTGTTGAGTGAAGGTTGTCAAGGGTTCCTAACTGCATTAATTGATTCAACGGCTGAAGAGCCGAGACTGGAGGATATAGCAGTAGTGTGCGAATATCCCGATGTGTTTTCTAAAAAATTACCGGGATTACCGCCGGAAAGGGAAGTAAAGTTTGTAATCAAGTTAGCACCTAGAACTGAGCCAATCTCGAAGGCACCTTATAGAATGTCGCTATCGGAGTTAAAGGAATTAAAGGTGCAAATGCAAGAATTGTTAGACCAGGGATTCATTCGACCGAGTGCGTCTCCATGGGGGGCGCCGGTATTGTTTGTGAGAAAGAAAGACGAATCATTGAGATTGTGTATCGATTATAGGCAGCCGAATCAAGTGACAGTTAAAAATAAGTATTCTTTGTCAAGGATTGACGATTTGTTTGATCAGTTATAAGGGGCTTCGGTATTTTCAAAAATTGATTTAAGAACGGGGCATCATTAGTTGAGAATTAAGAAGGAGGATGTATTGAAGACGGCATTTAGGACGAGATACGAATATTATGAATTTACGGTGATGCCGTTTGGTTTGACAAATGCCCCTGCTGCCTTTATGGATCTGATGAATATGGTGTTTAAGGAATTGTTAGATCAGTTTGTAATTGTTTTTATTGACGATATACTGGTGTACTCGAAAAGCCTAGAGGAGCATGAATTTCATTTGCATCAAGTGTTGCGAACTTTGAGGGAAAATGCATTATACGCTAAGTTTAGCAAGTGCGAATTTTGGCTAAGTTGAGTGGCATTTCTCGGTCATGTAATTTTCGGAGAAGGAATTCTTGTGGATCCATCGAAGATTGAAGCTGTGATGAAATGGCCTAGACCGACAACGGTGACCGAAGTTCCGAGTTTTCTGGGTCTGGCTGGATATTACCATCGCTTTATGGAAGGATTTTCGTCGACAGCAATGCCGTTGACAAATTTATTGAAAAAGGAGAAGAGATTTGAATGGACAGACCAGTGTGAAAGGAGTATTTAGGAGTTGAAACACAGGTTGACAACGGCACCAGTGTTGACGATTCCATCAGGACCGGGAGGATATGAGATATACAGTGATACGTCATTGAAGGGATTAGGGTGGGTGTTGATGCAACATTGGCGAGTAGTAGACTATGCATCCAGACAGTTGAGACCACATGAATTGAATTATCCGACGCATGACTTGGAGTTAGCGGCAATAGTGTTTGCTTTGAAGATTTGGCGACATTATTTATGCGAAGAAAGATTTCAGATCTATACTGACCATCAAAGCCTCAAATATTTATTTTCGCAGAAAGAGTTGAATATAAGGCAACGACGTTGGATGGAGTTATTGAAGGACTAGGATTGTGATATTCTATATCATCCCGGAAAGGCCAACTGGGTAGCGGATGCATTGAGTCGGAAATCGAGCATCGCACATTTGATTGTCAAGAAGTGGATTCTGTTGAAGAAAGTGTGAGACTCAGAGTTCAAATTTGAAGTAAGTCAAGTCTCGAGTCTGTTAGCTATGTTAAAGATTGAACCGAAAATTCAGGCTAGAGTTAAAGCTTTGCAGTCTATGGACTCAGAGATACAGAAGGTTATTGGGATGGACATTGCTAAGAGGAAGCCGGATTTTCAGATATCTGAGGAAAGTGTATTGAAATTTCATGGGAGGTTATGTGTGCCAGACGATGCGAGAGTTAAGGAAGAAATTTTAGCTGAAGTGCATCGTAGCTAGTACAGTATTCACCCAGGCAGTATCAAAATATACAGGAATTTGAGACAATTTTATTGATGGAATGGTATGAAGTCGGATATAGCTAAACACGTGGCTAAATGTCTGACATGTCAGTAGGTGAAGGCGCAACATTGTAAATCTGGAGGTTTGTTGCGACCGTTGGAAATCCCAGAGTGGAAATGGAAGCATATAACCATGGATTTTGTGTCAGGATTGCCGAGAAGTCAACGAGGCCACGATAGTTTTTGGGTGATTGTCGACCAACTGACTAAGTCGGTACACTTTTTGGCAGTGCGAAAGGATTTTGCGCTAGAACGGTATGCACAGTTGTACGTGCAGCAGATAGTTCGCCTGCACGGGATACCAGTGTCTATAACATCGGATCGTGATCCTAGGTTTATTGCCAATTTTTGGAAAATTCTGCAGACGGCGTTAGGATCTAAGTTACAGTTTAGTACAGCTTATCATCCTCAGATAGATGGCCAGTCTGAGAGGATGATTCAGACACTAGAAGATATGCTCAGGGCATGTATATTGGATTTTCAAGGAAAGTGGAAAGAGCAATTGCCCTTGGTGGAATTTGCTTACAATAATAGTTTCCAGCAAAGTATCAGGATGGCACCCCTTGAAGCGTTATATGGCAGGGCTTGTAGGACGCCCGTGTGTTGGGACGAAGTGGGAGAATGAACTATAACAGGACCAGAGTTGGTGGAACAATCGATTGAGGCAGTAAAGATCATTTGTGAAAGGCTGAGGACAGCGCAAAGCCGTCAAAAGAGTTATGCAGACAGAAGACGAAGACCTCTGGAATTCCAGGTAGGGGATCATGTGTTTCTTAAAGTGTCGCCCATGCGAGGATTGTCCCGGTTTGGTAAGAAGGGGAAATTGAGTCCGAGGTATGTGGGACCCTTCGAAGTATTGGAAAGAATTGGAGATCTGGCGTATCGCCTTGCATTACCGCCAAATATGTCGCAAGTGTACAATGTGTTCCACGTATCGATGTTAAGAAAATACGAATCGGATCCGACGCATGTGTTAAATTCCGAAGAGATAGAAATGGATGAGAAGGTGTCGTATGTCGAGAAACCGATCAGGATTGAAGATCAGAAGGAACGAGTTCTGAGAAATAAGACAATCCCGATGGTAAAGGTTATCTGGGAGCATCACGGGACTGAAGACGCAACGTGCGAAAGCGAAGAAATGATGCAACGTCAGTACCCCCATTTGTTTGAGTAGCAGTAATAATTGTAAATTTTGAGTAGTAGTGAGATTGTAAATTTCGAGGACGAAATTTCATAAGGGGGGAAGATTGTGACATTCTGAAATTTCCGCCAATTGAAAATTATGAAATAACTGAGTTTTATGAAATGTACTCGCAGTAAATTCTCGCTCGGAACTAATCATTCCTAGGAATGCTAACCATTAGGGAAAGGCTAATAGGGGAGTTAAATTCGCGTGACAAAAGGAAATTCGATCGTGAATGGATTTCAACCATTAAATCGCGGAAGTGATATTTTGAGCTACTGTTGGCCGATCCAAGGATATTTAAGGGTCAATTCGTCACTGTCCTAGTAGTGGATTGCAGGTGATTTCGTTGGACTACGAAACGACTTAACGAATGATTTCGAAATTATACCGAACGATCGTACCCCTTGGATTAAGCGATTGATCTTCGCGATTTTTATGACAACTGAGACCGTCACGTACCGAACGGACTTGCACGTGACTCGATTCAGTATCAATCATGAGTCGATTCTGCGAATTTCCCCAGTAAGCCGCCCATTAGCTCGAGAAACGCTCGAGTTGCGTTTAATAGAATTTTATTATTGAATTCTTGCCCAAATTGGATATCGAAAAATTAGGAAGTCACACCGGAATGTTAGGACGACGTTGCACGTGACACGTGTGAATTTTTGGTGCGCTTAAATCCTTCGGAAAAATTCGATTTGGATAAGAAACGGAGAAAGTGATCAAAATACCCCTAAGAGTTATTAAAGGATTAGTTCTAGGGGCAAGGGGCATTTTGGTCATTTGTGCCTTGGATATTTTTGGTCAAAAGTTACTATTCAAGTCTAGACCTTATCTTCTCTCTTCCCCTTTCCATCGTGAATTTTCCCCCTTTTGGCTGTGAAGCCCCCCCTCACCGTACTCTCTCTCACTTTCTCTCCTTGCCGCCCAAGCCGCGCCGTCGCCACCCAAGCCGATCGCCGCCACCCGAGAGCCATACATCGTCGCTGCCGTCTCCGATTTAGTGCCGCCGCTCTTCGTTCTAGCCGCGATAGTCTAGAACGCGGCTAAGTCGCGCTCTAAACCCAATTTAGGATTTCGGGTATCGACAGGCGATTTTAGGCAAAACCGAGCATAGGGTAGGTGCGGAATGGCATGATTTAGAAGTGGGATTAGGTAGCGGGCCTTAGAATTGAAACCAGAAAATTTTTATTGGAAAATTCAGAAAATAGGGGCTGCGAATTACTGTTTACGAGCTGTGATTTACTGTTCACGGGCTGTGATGATTTGTTCGGGACGCAAGTTGGATTTTTAGAACCGCTATTTTATGGCGAGAAAGTTCCGTGAATGATTGGAATTAATCCGACGCCGTTTGGTGGGAGAAAAATGAGAATTTACGTGTTGGACGTATATTTAAATTATAAATAAATTGTGGTGATTAAATTGAGTATGTTGTTGTGCAATTGGGTGACTGTATATGCTTGTTGGGTGCACACGTGAGTTAGATTAAATTAATTATTGGTATTGCCATGTCATATGCTGAATGTGCATGAGCTATGTGTAAAATAATGCTTGTGCGGGTCACGTGTGAAGAGCCAGTTGCGTGTGATAAATGCGTGTGGAGCATGGCATGAGCGAGAAGGAAATTGTAGTGTGGCAAGTGATGGTGGGAAAGTGTGTGAAAGTGGAAAATGAATGATCGTAGTGTGCCTGAGGCGTGTACTTCAGCGCGAGTCACTAGCGAGTGAAAGTGGAAAATGAATTATCGCAGTGTGCCTGTGGCGTGTACTTCAACGCGGGTCACTGGCGAGTGAAAGTGTAAAATGAATGATCGCAGGGTGCCTGAAGCGTGTACTTCAACGCGGGTCACTAGCGAGTGAAAGTGGAAAATGAATGATCGCAGTGTGCCTGAGGCATGTACTTTAATGCGGGTCACTGGCGAGTAAAAGTGGAAAATGAAGGGTCGCAGTATGCCTGAGGCGTGTACTTCAACGCTGGTCACTGGCGAGTGGATGTGAAAGTGAAAATGAGAATGGAAGGAATAGTGGGATCAAAACGATACATGCACGTGTTTGCATACGATGTGATTGTGATTGAGTACGGGTGTGCGCATGTTTGAGTTTGACTATAATATTTGATGTACCTGCAATATAATGGTTTGATGTATACGAATGCACGTGTGTCTATGTGATTGTCTGGAGGTATGTGATAGCCTAGGTTAGGTTTAGGGGTGTACTTACTGAGAAGTGTCTCACGATTGTTTTCAACCAAATATTTCAGAACCCCGACCCGAGCCATGAATAATCCACCTCAGCCACCAGAACGTTTTGGAGTACCTGTGCATATAGAGTTTGAGGTTGCAGAGTTCCCGATGGACAATAATTTTACTTGGATTAAGCATACTTCTACTGTTTTCGTAGATGTAGGTTTACCTCTTTTTGAAGAACAGAAATACACTGCTTGGTTCTTTTGGGATGGAGACGGGGCTGAGTTCGGGCCCGTTAGAGGTTTTGACGTTCCCTTTGATTTAGTCGGAGATTGGGATCCAGCCGCCATACCTCCTATAGACGGAGAGTTAACAAGTACGGAGGTTAGCGTAGCGCAGTCTAGGATGCATCCAGCACTCGTTGCTCAGGGATCTTCGGAGGCTGAGTATGAGCCCGAGCCCAAAGCATCGCAAGCTGAGGATGATCCGATTGACATAGATTTAGAACCAATACCCGAGGAGGGACTAGAGGAAAAGGAACCAGAAGAAGAAGAACTAGAGGATGAGGAACCAGAAGAGGTGGAGCCCGAGTTAGAGCCTAATGATGAGTCTGAAGGGTCGGATGAGCCGGCAGGAGACCCGGAGTATATACTCCCTTTTGAGGAATACATGGATCCTAATTACGTGCCTAAGTATAATTTCTTTGATTTCTTGGCTGAGGAGTATCAGAACGCAGCTCCAACTGAGTCGGGTGACATTAATCACCCGATTGTGATCGAAGCAGAGTCAGAGCCTCAGAGGAGCAGTCTGCTCAGGAGAGTTCGGAATCGGAAGATGAGGAGTTAGACTCGGAATAGACGCCTAGCAAGGGGCGTTAGGGGTTAGTTCAGGAGTTCTTAATAGGTTTTTGGAAAGTAACATTTTTGGGATAGAAAGTCAGGTCATCGATCTTTTTGGTATATCGATGTTTTGTATCACGAGGTGTAAGTATACGCGATGGTGGTAAAGTTTGGCGGTTGTAAGTTGTGAATATTTTATAAGTTGGTAATATAAAGAAATATGTGTTTTCTCCCTATTCTCCTAAGTTTTATTTGTCAGGGATAAATTGTGATTCCCGCTGTGGCTTTAAATCTCTGATAGTTATTTGAGGTCGGCGACATTCCTGGGACGTCATGCAAATCGACCAGGTAAGGGTGTTGCGTGCCCGATGGGGTTCGGGATGTGACAAAAGTGCTACAAAGAAGGTGGAGCTTCAAGTAATTTTTTCACAACCAGTTTAGTCGTTTACTAATAATATAAAAATTGAAAAACCTGAAGAAAACATAATTTTATTTCTAGAGATAGACCAAGAAGGACAGGTAAGCCTCCATAGAATTATGGGTACTTAGATTTTATTGCTTATACCCTTTTAGTTACAGAGTCAGTCAACATACCTTCGTCTATTAGCGCATTCATTACTCTTTGGTAGTAAAAGAGTAATTTTTCTTGGGGGGGCCGGTGATCTTTCTCCATTATAGTTTAATATTTATTCAAATTTGACAAATTACGAAAAGATTATATTTGAATTAGTATGTCCACATTTGTATGCAATGAAATTTAAAATGTCTTGGATAAGAAAAAAGTGAAAATGCATGAAACACGAGATTCATTGAAACTAAAAATTAAAAGTTCAAGTGACAAACCTTCGGTTGGTCCACGATCGTTTTGGGAAGCTTTATCGGTGGCTGTGCCTTTTGAATTTACATCTATGTGAACCTCTTTGTTATCAAAAAAAGAAAAGAAGAAATGAACATATATACCTTAGAAAAATTAATTACACTTTTTATGCTTTAGATCATCCATACATGACTAGTATCCGGCTCATTCATTGCATGGAATTGTTTGTGTTAAGCTTTGATGGTAAACTAAAAAGAAAATTTAACTTTAAAGTTAACTGAGGTCATGAGTTTTTTTTAAAACTTATTGTATCATGAATTATTTTTGGAGGACCTTGTAACTTTCCAATGCTGAAAATGTGTTTTTTAGTTACTTTTTATTTTGTTGTCACCATTGATCTTATCCGTGACGTCATTTAGGAATTATGAGATAACTCTTTTACTCTTTGGAAGCCAAAAGGTATTTTTTGGGGGCTTTCTCAATTATAATATAGAATGTTATTCAGCTTTTAAATATTAGAAAAAGATTATATTTGAATTTATATGTCAGCATTTGAATACTGTGCAGTTTAAAATGTTTTAGATTAAAAAAGTCAAATTGCATGAAACACGATTTTATGAATAATGAAAATTAAAAATTCAAAGTTTACAAACATTCAGTAGGTCCGTGATCGGCTTTATTGGTGGCTCTGCTTTTTTACTCACGTCTACGTGAACATCTTTGTTACCAAAAAGAGAATTCAACATCGATAACTGTGAAAAAAGTATTAACAGTTTATATGCTTTGGATTATCCATACATGGCTTGTATAAATTGTCCGTATTAAAATTAGATGGAATAATTTTAAACAAGAAAAAAGTTTAATGTTAAGTTTAACAGAGATCCAAATTTTGTTTGAGATAGGTATTGCACCAAAAATTAGTTTCGTAAGACCTTCTAACTTTCATATCTTAGATATTGTGTTTTTTAGTGAGTTTTTATTTTGATCTTATCCGCATCATTTATTAGTTAAGTTGATGCAAAATTTTATCAGTATCCATAATTTCACATAACCATTAGATTAAAATAAATTGATTAACTTAATCAAAACAATTTCATCAATTAATACTATTTCTTTATAAGTTACAATTGAGGAAAAGTACCAAAAAAGTCATAAACCTATTACATTGATACCAATTCAGTTATAAACTTTTCAATTAGATCACTTTAGTCATAAACCTTTTCACGTTGTTACCAATTCAGTCAATCTGGCCAATTTAAGACGTAAATAGCTGATATGGACGCCGCCGACGGTGCCACGAAGACAAATTTTATAATTTTTAAAGGTTTTTAAATTTTTTTTCTTTTCCCAAAACTAATTGGCCAGTGAGATCGCCGGCCATAGGCTTGTTTGGGCGAGGGCTGCCTCAACCTTGTCGGCCACAAGCAAGGGCATCAAGCCCTCACCCGAATCCAGGCGAGGGCTGAAACCCTCGTCTATTGGTTGGCGAGGGTTTCGGCCCTTGCCTGGATATGGGTGAGGGTGTCATGGCTGGTGAGGGCACGGTGGCCCTCGCCTATGGGTAGTGATGATCGACTGGGAACCTTGCCGGCCAACCAATTATGGGAAAAGAAAAAAAAATAAAAAAAAACATTAAAAAAATCTAAAAAAATAATTATAAAATTACAAAATTAGTTCATGTCAGCGCTGGCGGTGCCACGTAGGACTGTCGGCATCCACGTCAGGGATTTCCAACCTAAATTGACCGGATGGATTGAAATGGTACCAATATAAAAAGGTTTATGACTAAATTGGTTCAATTGAAAGGTTTAGGATTAAATTGGTACCAATATAATAGATTTAGGACTTTTTTTAACTTTTCCCATTATAGTTGATATAGGACACAAGTTAATAACATTATCACCATCGTACTGATGCACCGCATGGTTTCTTTCTTAAACAAAGTACACCGATTGAGCTTTATTGATTGACTTAACGGTTGGGAAAAATAATGATCTATTTTTTCTGACAAAATCCAAATTATTTTGTCTTGTGCATGTGGCAAGAACTTTACACCATTCCTGTACCGTAGACAAAATGAATCAATTAGCTGTATTTGGTGGCCACACATTGCTTTTGCATTTTGAGTTCGGGGAAATTAAATTTTTTTGGTCCCTGTAGGTTGAAATACGTCACTTTCAATCCCTATCCTTTGTTTGGCAATAATTCCAATCCTCATACTATTTTGTGATGAAAATTTAAGTCACTTTGTCAAAATTACAAGGACAAAAGAAATGTTATTTTCCTGACTAATTTTAAAGGAAAAAATTACCAAAAAAGCCCTAAATCTATTGCAATTATGTCAATGCAGTCCTAAACCATTTTTTTTGCCAATTCAACCCTAAATTTTTTTACATTTGTGTCAATCTAATCCATCTAGCCAAACTTTGGACGATCGGCACTAACGTGGACACCAGCCATCCGAGCGACGCTGGAGTGAATAATTTTTAATAATATTTTCAATTTTTTCAAAAATTTTATTTATTTGCTTATTCTTTTCCGTTACCTTTTACTTTTAATTTTCTTCCTTCTTTTCCATGCCAGCCACTGAGCGAGGGCCGCGAAGCCCTTGCCTGCCGTCAACGAGGGTCACTGCCCTTGCCTGGCCTCGCACAAATCTAGGCCAGGCTTGGGGGCTGCGGGCGAGGCAAGTCTCACTAGCCGCAGGCAAAGGCGGCCATGACCTCACTAGTCGCGGGCAAGGCCGCATCGATGAGGGCTTCGTAGCCCTTGCCTAGTGGCTCGCGAGCCTTGCTAGCCGATGTGGGAAAGAAGGAAGAAAAGGAAAAGAAAAAGAAAATTATAATAAATAAATAAATATTATTAAAATTTGTCTACATCGGTGCCGGCTGAGGTCCACGTCAGCACTGGCTGGCCAAAATTGATCGAATGGGCTGAATTAACACAAATATAAAAGGTTTATGACTGAATTGGCAAAAGAAAAAAGTTTAAGATTGAATTGGTATAATTGCAATAGGTTAATTACTTTTTTTTTTAAATATTCCCAATTTTAAACTAAGTTTTGTTCCAAAAAGAGTAATTTGAATTTTTGACGATTTAATTGGACTTTCCAAATTATCTAGAAGTCATTTTCCGTTGGTTGTTTCAGAAAATTCTAAACAACGTTTTTTCAGGAAACACGCTTGAGTTTGACGCGTGATTTTAGGTACCGAAGACTTGGGTCAAGAGCAAAACTATAATTGCATGACTGCCAGCTTTGTTGAATCAATGTATCTGCCTCTTGAGTCGGCTCATGCATCATTACGCCATTTTTCTAAAAACAAAATCACCATCAAATCCCTCGAGCTATTTAGAGTGTGTTGGTTCCCAAAAATGTTCTAACAAAAACTGTTCTGTTTTTCATCTTCCATTTTCAGGAATGGTGAATGAAAAATATGAGTTTTCAGCAGGAATGAAAATTGTAAAAACATGTTTGGTATAGTTTTTAAAGCAATCCTTGAACAAAATAATGTTAATTTCGATCGTTTTTAGTTTTAGAGTTCAAGTTTTGAAAACAAGGCAACCAAAACTTCTACCAACATATTTTTGTGGAGAAATTTCGAAAAGAAAGTTTTGTTACAATTTTCAATACATTACCTGTTCATAATATCGTCCCTTGCTTACATTACTTTGAAACATAGATGAAAGAAGCGAAAATTTTCCAATTTTTCCATCGGCTCATGGAATCAAATTAGAACAACAAAGGAAAGACCGGAACATACCTAACAACGGTTTCGAAATCGAACTGCGTTGGGTATCCATGGAGGATTCTTTGTCGTGCCGTCTTACGAGCATTTAAAAATCTAGAGGAGAGAAGTAGTTTAACGCGGTTGAAGTCGAAGTTATATTCTGTTAAGCTTCTTTTGTGGATGGAGCCAAAGTTCCAGCTGTAGATGTCTTTTAATTTTAAAGGGATAATAACTCAAATAATCTATAAACTTTGGCCCAATGTGAAATGTGGTCCATGAATTTTAATTTGTTTAATGTAGTCCCTGAACTTTAGCCCAATGAGCAATGTGATTTCTGAACTTTTAATTTGTTTAATGTCATCCTTGAACTTTTGGTACATGTTCAATTTAGTTGTAGATGTCTTTTAATTTTAAAGGGATAATGACTCAAATAATCCATAAACTTTGGCTCAATGTGAAATGTGGTCCATGAATTTTAATTTGTTTAATGTAGTCCCTGAACTTTAGCCCAATGAGCAATGTGATTTCTGAACTTTTAATTTGTTTAATGTCATCCCTAAACTTTTGGTATATGTTCAATTTAGTTGTAGATGTCTTTTAATTTTAAAGGGATAATGACTCAAATAATCCATAAACTTTGGCCCAATGTGAAATATGGTCCCTGAATTTTAATTTGTTCAATATAGTCCCTAAATTATAGCCCAATGAGCAATGAGATCCCTGAACTTTTAATTTGTTTAATGTCATCCCTGAACTTTTGGTACATGTTCAATTTAGTTCTTGAACTATATAAAAATATTTGATGTAGTCTTTGAACTTAAATTAATGGGCAAGGAGGCAGGAGGCAAAGCAAAGACGAAATCAGAATCGGGTGCTAGTGGCAGGAGCTGCGAGCGATTTGAAGTTGGTGATTTGGTTGCAAGCAGCAGAGGTATCTACGCAAGGATAATGAATGATGTCATCGCCACCGTGGCCACCGTTGGTCCACGTCAAGCACAAGAGACAACAGCAGCATCATCTACGCTGGGTGGTGGTGGCCGTCGCCATCCGTATTCGAATCGAATGATGAAGATCCATCATCGGGAAGTGGATGAGTAACTGCCTCTACATCTTTTTAGGGAGAGAGATAGAGAACTTGATTCCCAAGAACATTCGCATGGGAGTCGGGGATTTGTGCTTCTTGGGCCAAAACTTAGGGATTATTTATGTCATTATCCCAAAAAATAAAGTTGGAACGTTAAAAGATGCCTTTTGTACAACGCTAAGAAGCATCAAAATCACTGGGAAAGTAACATCGTGGTATTCTAATACTTGCTAGGTGTCTCAACATGAAAAAATAAGGCATAATCTATAAATGTAAGGGGTGAATTCCCTTAGAAAAAATCCCTAACTTTAGGTCAAGTCCCAAATCTACTCTGAACTTTTTTTTTATCTTAAAAAAAACCCCAAACTTTAGGTTCAGTCATAAATCTACTCCGAACTTTTTTTTATCTAAAAAAAACCCCAAACTTTAAGTTCAGTTTTAAATCTACCCCGAAATTTATTTTGTGTAAAAAAATCAGCAAATTTCAATTTATTTTCAAAAATATACCCCGTGATCCAATTCCAACTTGACGTGGCACTTTCACGTCGATAACAAATCTACATCAATAAAGTAATGGGGCGATAGGTAAGAGAGATTTCCTTGTTTCTGTTTTGGACTTCGAGCGAAGTGCACCTGGGATGAAAAGGAAACATAGCCGGATTTTACCTGTTAATTAATTAATCTGCCTCTATTATGACAAAATACCAACAAGCTTTTGCAGAATTTCGCACTCTCTAGTTGTTTGAAAATCGGTAATCTTCATCCAGCTTTTCTGATTCGTTTTGCTGGACGATTCGTACGTCCTTATCATGGGGCAAAGCAAAGGTAGATGTGAGCTGCGTGCAGAAGAATAAAAAAAGAAAGAACCTGCTAAATAGAACCTGATTCTATTTTTTTATTCTCCATAACCAAAAAAGAATAAAAATCCGTTTGGTAAATTTTTTGTTCCTAGACACAAATTTGATCTCAGAATCAGTTTTGCAACAAAATCAATAATAAAAGAAAAGTTGATTCTTGATTATGGGAACAATAATAAGAAATGGACCACCCACCTGGGTGGCACTGCTAGAGCGCGCACTCTTCCTCTCGCAAAAGGTTGAGTGTTCGAATTCCGGGCGCCGCAGGGTGACTTAACCGGTGGCACGTGTGTGGTGGCTAGCACGTGTCACTCCCAGGGTTTACTCCCCGGCCGTCGGCCGTGCGAGGGTTCCCTGGGTTATCAAAATAATAATAATAATAAGAAATGGAAAAGAAAATTTTTCTTCTTCTTCTTCATCTTGGTCGGCCTTTTTCATTTTTCATGGCCTGTGGCTGGTTGCCGGCCACCGCCCACCAGCAACCAGCCACGAGCCAGGGCTAACGAGGGCGCGTGGCCCTTGCCTAGGCTGCGAATTGTCCTCTCCAGATTTATTGAGGGTGGCGGTGAGGGTCTAGCCCTCGCCAAATCTAGTGAGGGCCACTACGCCCTCGCTGGCCCTAGCCTATGGCCGGTCGCCGATGCCGGCGACCTGGCCTTGGGCCAAGGAAGGGGAAGAAGAAAAAAAGAACAGAAAAGAAAAGGAAAAAAAAGAGAAAGAACTATTTAAAAATTCAAAATATTATCAAAATATTATTAATACAAAGAAATTTTGTGCAATTACCAATCGTATTTTTGTTCTTTTTCTATTCCAGGAATAGAAATTTTGAGTAGTTACCAAACACTTTTAAATGCTTAGAAATTATTTCCGGGAATTGAATAAAAAAATCACTTTTGAGCATAAGTTGTTTCTGGAAATAGGATGATTATCAAACGCACTCTTAGAGAGCAAGAAAATGTCCTTAACAGTAAGACTTTCTGAAGAACATGCTAGCTCCCAGATATCCAATACATGGTCCACAAATCAAACCAAAAATGTTTAAGGTGTATAATTTGGGGTTTCAATTGTATTTATCATTTTTATCGTCTTTAATATCAATGTTAAGGATTTTTTTTATATATTCGGCTTTAAAAGTGTGACATATGTATATAGAGATAGTTGCAAAATCGAATTTATTCAAATATCACCTAGATAAAGACGAAGATATAAAAAAGATATATATTTACGGTGGACGTGATAATTACCTTTATAAAAGTGGCAAATTCGCAACTTTTTAGCCGGCCCATACACGCGCACCGCACATATTGTTGTTTTCGGTTATGTTCATATTCTAGAAACCGAAATTAAATGTCAAGAAAACAAACCTGAAAGCAGCAGTACGAACAAATAAGCGGAATGTTGATCCGAGCCCAACGAAATAACGTCGTGTCTTTAAGACGAATTTGGCCCCTCAATCAGTACCTGAGGATATCGGACAATCGTCTCCTAGGATAGAATGGATCTCGTTCCTCCGAAGCAGTACTTATCCGGAGGATTCCAACGAACGCAATTTTGCAGAACAATCGCACAAGAAATGAAAACGATGAAATGAATATGTGTAAGTGTCTCGGGAAAAATGTGTCTGGAGAATGCAAATGTCACGAAGTAATGTCACCCACCGAACTCAAACCGTTCGGATATATGGCGAAAATTGAAGAGTTGCGAGAGTGCTGGCGGTTCCAAGTTCGTGAACAGTAGGTTCGAACCAGTTCGGTTCGTGAACAGTCACGAAAGGATTCGGTTCTTCGTTCAGGCAAACCGAATGTGTCTGGGGAATGCAAATGTCACGAAGTAATGTCACCCACCGAACTCAAACCGTTCGGATATATGGCGAAAATTGAAGAGTTGCGAGAGTGCCGGCGGTTCCAAGTTAGTCAACAGTAGGTTCGAACCGGTTCGGTTCGTGAACAGTCACGAAGGGATTCGGTTCTTCGTTCGGGCAAACCGAACCTTGAACAGACACGTTTGTTTGTCCAAAAAATAAAAAATTGATAATAAAAATAAATAATTCTAAACAATGTGTCTGTTCGGAAAAAATAAAACCGATAGAGGGTGGACCTTGGACCCAGACCGAGGCGGCGGCGCGCGCGGGGGGAGTGGACCGAGCTTGACGTAAGTCCTCTCTCTTCCACAAAAGTGGGGTACCCCTTGGGGCCCAAACCCATTTGTGAGGCTCAACTATTTGAACCCATCTCCCATCTCTCTTCTACCCTATGTGGGACACTTTCACCCACACACTTCTCATTCAATTCTATGGGTTTTTTGTGCCAAAATCCCAACACATATCTCAATTCATCTTTCTTCCTCATTGTGAGATGCTGACCACGAATCTTAGCACATGCACTGCCGCATTTGATGCCAAATTTCAACTCGCTACTTTTTAGACTTTTCAATTTTTTTTTCTTTTTTCGGCTTAATAAGGTATGTGCAACCCCAAGCATTCTAAGCTGCATTTCCTGAAAATGAACCGATGTCCCATCTTCTTAGAATTATACGCAGCCTTTTATAAATGTCTCTATAGATAAACAACCTCGTAAACATGTACGTACTGTTGACTCTAGTATATGGCATATGTTTGCAGAGGTCATCAAGGTGCTAGTCGGAAGGAAAAAGAAATTAGACGTCTGTCAACTAGAATACTTAAAATTGAACCGGTAGCAACATTGGGTCACACTATCACGCAGGCAATGGATTATTCATAAGTTCAAAATTGTTGTGGTCGTAGCTGAAATTTCAGTTACTGTGACTCCTTGGTGAACACGGTGGTTCTTTGGTTGATCAAGTGAGTATTGGTCGCAAGTCTTCATCATCAAGGTTTAATTTCAGTACATATAATTTACGTGTCGCATTCTATTGAGAAATCCTTCGTGACATGTTTATATCATACACATGTATCAGATTATATACGTGCATGTCAGGAGAACAGTCACCAAAATCACAAGGTTAGCTTAAATCAGCATCCTGCATTTGTTATTCAGTTTAGAGTAGTCACATGTTTGGTTTCGGATCAAGCTCACGAGAGATCGTGTCTCGAGGCTCATAATGTGGTGGTGTATATTCTTTGGCTGACTCGTATCAAGTTACTTTTTGCACTTTTATCACTACAAAAAATCCGTCGCAATTTGTGACGGAAAAAAAAATCCGTCTCAAATTTGCGACGGAAGAAACATCATTGCGACGGAAAGAAAAATCCGTCGCAAATTTTTGCGACGGAAAAAAAAATCCATCGCAAATTTGTGACGGAAAAAAAAAATCCAACGTAAATTTGCGATGGAAAAAAATTTATCGCAAATTTGTGACGAAAAATTGCGACGGATAAAAAATATCCGTCGCAAATTTTACAACGGAAAATAACTCCGTCGCAAATTTGCGACGAATTAATCAATCCGTCGCAAATTTCGAGTTCCCGCCCCCACTCCCAATTAGCCCGCCCTCACCCACACCCCCAAACCTCATTCTCTTTCTCCTTCTCTTTCTTCCCTCTCCCCCACACCCCCAAACATCTCGCGCTTCTCCCTCTTGTGACTCCTCCTCGCCCATGGCCTCTGGAGCCCTAGAGGTCGCGGCGTCGGCTGTTAGTGGCGGTGGGTTTGCAGGAATGGACGGTAAATGGACGAGCGGCGAGCTAAAGGAGATGGCGGGCAACGTCGGCCGACCAGCGAGCAGCGGCCGGGAGGAGCAGCCGACCACGCCACGAGCAGTGGCTGGGGGAGCGGTAGGCGGCCACGCCGCGAGCAGAGGCAGGGGGCGTGTGGGGGGGGGCAGGGGCGGATGGACGACAAGCAGTGACGGTCACCATGCCACAAGGAGCGGTGCCTAGGCCAAATCCGAGGAGGAGCAACCCGCCGAAGCACGTCCACGGGAAGCAGGTCGCCGCCGGGTGGCCGTCGTGGCTGTCGGAGGTCGTCGGGGAGGCCATCAATGGCTGGACGCCGCGGCGAGCGGACACCTTCGAGAAGCTCGATAAGGTAAAGCTCCGGGCGATGTTGATTTGGTGCTTCGTGCTTCGGATTTCCTCGTGTCTTTGGTGTGGTGAGCTCGTCGACGTGATAGTACAGCGATTGTTGCCTTTTTTTGACGATTTTCTGGAGTGCGCGAGACACTGTTGAACTGTTTGCATCGCTGATGGTGTCGTGTTACAGGAATACATGGTTTTTTGCTCTATATCTGAACAGAAACGAGGCATTTTTTCGGTGATCTGATTGTTTTGGGCGCTTGGAGGTCAATGGGTGGATTTTTTAGATGCTTGATGAAGTGGGTATTTGACAATCTGCTTGTCTTACTAGTCGTTTTCAAGTTATTGTGTTTGTCCTGTTGAATGAGGAAGAATTTTTGGTCAAATGGGAGATTTCTGCATGTCTTGGGTGAACTTTCTATATACGGCTTCGTTAAGATCCTGTTCGTTTCTATTAGCTTTGAGGTAAAATATATTCAGATTTACGTTTCTTAGCTATTATTTGTGAAATTTTCCAGATTGGGCAAGGTACATACAGTGATGTCTATAAAGCTAGGGATACTTTAACAGGGAAGATTGTCGCTTTGACGAAAGTGCGGTTCGATAACTTGGAACCAGAGAGTGTAAAGCTAATGGTGAGAGAAATTTTGATACTACGACGCCTGGATCGTCCCAATGTTATTAAGTTGGAGGGTCTAGTGACATCAAGAATGTCATGTAATTTGTACCTTGTATTTCAATATATGGAGCATGACTTGGCTGGACTTGCCTCGAGCCTTGGGATCAAATTCACCGAGTCTCAGGTAAGATTGATTGGACAGCTTCTAGTTTCGATGGTGGACAGTTGATAACTGTAATGCTTTCCTGAAGTTGTCTCTGTTTGAAGAGATGCTTAAAGTTGGGTTAAAGTTTTTCTCCTGCTACCTGAATGGGATTGTAGGTCAAATGCTACATGCACCAGCTGTTATCTGGACTGGAACACTGCCACAATCGCCATGTCCTTCATCGTGACATCAAGGGGTCAAACCTACTTATTGATAATGATGGAATTCTTCAGATTGCTGATTTTGGGTTAGCCTCTTTCTTCGACCCCAATCACAAGTAGCATATGACTAGTAGGGTGGTTACTCTGTGGTATAGGCCACCAGAGCTTCTTCTTGGGGCTACTGATTATGGTGTGGGCGTGGACCTCTGGAGTGCAGGTTGCATCCTGGCCGAGCTCTTAGCTGGAAAGGCTATTATGCCTGGTCGAATTGAGGTTAACTTCTGACTGTATCACTTAATTCTTCCCCGTGGCATTGCTCATTTCTTGCTATGTTTATGCTAATCGTGTTAAAGAAGTGGGATAATGTCACCCGTACTTGAATTTTAATCACCTTGATGTGGATGATTGGATTTAGATGTTGGTGCTCAGCTAATCGTTCGCATTTACTCTTTCTTGATGCTTGTAGGCGTCCAAAGGGACTTGGGGGGCACTAATCCTTTGGTGAGGGTCTGGGCACTCCGTACAATGGCTGGAATTTGTCTTCATATAGTCGCGCCCCTCGTTCTTGTAGCCGTAAACAAGTGCGCGAGAGATCCATCTGTTTATGTCAGAAAGTGTGCTGTTAACGCTGTTCCCAAGTTGTTCGACTTACGCATTGAGGAAAATACTTCTGCAATCGAAGAGGTGGTTGTTTTCGCTTTTCAGTTTTCTGCAATTACCGTTTTCCATTGCTTTTTGTCATGGCAAAATGCTTGGTGAGGTCTATGTGATTTTTTGTTAGGGTAGGAGAAAGAACTCGATAGGTTTGTGCACCTCGACTCTTCTTGTCCGTGCCATAAATTCTGAAAATTATTAAATAAGATTGAGGACGTGGTTCATCAAAATTGATTTCCCATTTTTCTCATTCATTTTATTTACTGCTTTTTTTTTTGTGTTGGGGGGAGGGGGTGTTTCTCTTCCTTTTAATCGGCTCATTGCTAGATTAAGTATATTGAGCTATGCGTTGATATGCGGAGGGGGAGATTTGCGAAGGATGGTCTGATTGAGTATCGCATTGTATGTCAACAAGTGAATGTCACCTCTTTGGAGGAGGTGACGAAGCATTCCATGCAATCCTTACAGGAGAAAGCAGTGCAGGCGCAAGATTGAAAGTATCTTTTCATATATATCGGGGATAAGCTTTGCTTTAGCATCTTTTGTGCCATAAGTGCAGTTGGCCCAATATGTTCATGAGTTTACTTAAGCAGGTGCTTTAAAATACTCAAGATTATTTATTTTCTCATTATGTGTACTATAAAGAAAAATATTTATGTCATTCTTGTGGAAAATGTAGATGAATGTATTTCATTTTCATAGTATTATAATATTTTGATGTTATTAAGTGCTTAATCAATGTTAAATATAAATTCCAAAAATTAATTTTTCTTTTAATTAGGTATAAAATCAAAAAATAAAATAAATTATTTTATCGTACGATCACAAACTACAAAAGTTCTTTGCAAAAATAAAATTTCGTCGCTAAAGAATCAATAAAAAATCATCGCTAAATTCAATCATAAATAATGTTGATGGCAAATGTAAAAAAATTTGGTGGCAAATTAGCAACGAATTTTGCCACGAATAAGTTCGCTGCAAATTACTGACCAAAATTTTTTTTTTGGCAAATTAGCGACAAATATAGTTCGCGGCTAATTTGCGACGAATTTTGTGACGATTTTTGCGACGGATTTTGCAACGAATTATTTGCAACGGATAGTGTTCGTGGCTAATTTGCGACGAATTTTGTGACGATTTATTTGCGACGAACTTTGCGACAGATAGTGTTCGTGGCTAATTTGCGACGATTTTTGCGACGAATTATTTGCGACGAACTTTGCGATAGATAGTGTTCGTGGCTAATTTGCGACGAATTTTGTGACGATTTTTGCGACGGATTTTGCGATGAATTTTTTTTCCGTCGCAAATTTGCGACGAAAATTAATATTTTCCATCGCAAAAATTTGCGACGACCTAGTAGCGACGGAATTTTTTCCGTCGCTAAATTCGTCGCAAATCATTTTTGCGACGGATTTTTGCGATTTTTTCGTCGCAAAATCCGTCGCAAAAAACATGGTTTTTTGTAGTGTATTCTTTCTTGCCCTTTTTGATGCACGACTATGATTTATTCATATTGTCCTTGTGTTGCGATGCGTTTCCCTAGTCGGATGGGCAGCTCACACACTCTAGGATCATAATCAACATATATAGCATGAACACTTAGTGGACAAGAACTTTAGGACTCTCAATTGGACAAAATATCCGCATGTGACACATAGTTAACAATCAATCAAGTTAGGGTAGCGAAAAGGGCATTAGTTAGATAATTAGTATAATCAAGTTCCCGAACTTAAATCTCTGGCTATGTAGGAAGTAAGATACTCTCCCATATCTCACTTGGCTTTTAGCCAGCCCTAATAGATTTGTGGTGACTCCCACATATGTTAGAACTCTCATAGTTTAATCATTTAAAATGAGCCTCCCAATGTTGCGTGAGGTAAGGGTTTAGAGGAATCCATGGTGATTGAGAACCATTGGTCCCAAGTTGACATTAACTCTATCATGCTTCTCAGGAACCCACTTCAGCAGGGTCGCCACTGGCATCAAATTAAAGAACCATAATTATTGTGAAAGAACACAACTATTACCAACCAAATATATTTATCAAACTAGCACCAAAGTAACATGCGTCAAAATTAAAGAATTACATTTGTTGAATCGTCATGACGCTTTGGTCCGAAAGAATTCTGGACTGAAATTCCAACCTCTTTTCTTCCTAAGCTTTTGGGGACGGCAGAGGCGAGGCCAATAGATGGATTTGACCATTTCAACATACAAGGGACACTGTACGCAGAAGAAAAAACAGACAGGGACGGCAGCCAGCAAAGTAATTGGGATGCAAATCCATTTGAATCGTTCGCTTAGGATGATTGTAAGAGCAGAGCCAAATGCCACCAGCATAAAGGCTAAAGAGAGGAAGAGAAAAAAGATGCCCATTATCATTTTTCTTGGTAGTGAGTGGAGAATATCTTCGACTGTGTAGCATGGAGTTACAATAGCCAAGAACAACACGGTGGCAGTGACAGAGGAGAAGAGAGCGAGAGCGTCCGAAAACACGAATACCATGAATGAGTCCTTCTTTAGAAAGATCGGGATCCCCTTATTGTTGTCGTTGCCCCCAGGAACTGTAAAAGCTGCTGTGAAAGCTACTGTAATGATGAGAGTTGCAACAAGGCTACAAGACGATGATGTATCCTTCATCCATTGCCCTGCCTCTTTGAGCAAATGTTGGCGTTGTTCTACAAAAACTTCCCAATATGTTTTCCCTCCCCTTTCTTTTGTTTCTTCCAATTTCAGACTTCTAAAGGAAGGATCACCCCTATCTTCCAATACCTTTAGAAAAATAAAGGATGCCTGTCAATGTAAATGAAAATTAAAGAGCACAAAAGTGTGGCAACTAAATAAAGTGAACCGACCTTAAATTTCAGAGCTTTAAAAGAAGGATCACTCATATCTTCCAGTACCTTGAGAAATATAACCGACACCTATCAATGTAATTGTAAATAAAAGAGCACAAAAGGGTAACAAACAAATAAGGTGAACCGACCTTGAACCAATGAAGTTCCCTTTGCATAAGAAAAGCTGCTCCAGGAACATCTGCCGGTACACATCCCGGTGACCATTTTACTACTGCCTCCATCAGTTCACGGTTCGTAAAAATGTCTTCACTCAATTTTGGAATTCTGTTGTATGCGTTCACTAATCTAAATAGCTCAACTTGCCGTCCGTTCACAACTTCTTTCATCAGTTCTTTTGGGAAATTGTTGTCCCACATCAACTCCGGAAAATGGTGGAGGCATAACCTAACAATTTCATGGGTTCCACGAGATGCAGAGTCAAGGATAATGCCTGAAGCCAATAAAAACTTGAGTGTTTCCGCAGATTTCATAGTTTCCTTCTTCACGGTAAGAACTAGATCTGCAAACTCAAGCGAGTGTTTGTGCCTCAACTTCGATTCCCCAATCCTTTTGATGAAAGGTACTGCACATAACATCAGATAAGCACTTTTGCCACAATGAAGAATCAAAAGGTTAACAAGGATATCACATTTCCGCTGAGTTCTTTTGTATATATAGCAGTTGATTTTATGTATAAAATTAATTTTACACTTTAAGTTTAGAGATCTCTTCCCATGGATAAAATAAGGTGCTTTTTATGTAGATACCATGGCAGGTTTGTATACCTTTTTTTGCGGTATAAGTCCAGAAATATGTCTTGAACCACTTAAGTGCTGGTTGAACCACCACAAAGAGGAGAGAAGAATCATATCAGCAAATTAGAAATTAATGACGACAAAATGATACATATGAAGACTCATGAAATGAAGATTGCAAGTGCAATTAAGTTCAATAATGCTTAAATATGTTAGCAAACAACTTGAATCAATCCACCTCGATGACCCGAAATCCAAATCTATAATTCTCGATAATTCTACTTGACAATTTGACAATGAGTAAGACTTCTCGACTAACTTTGCAAATGTTATATTAGATATCAGTTTGTGGCCTACATCAAGGTTTAGATATTAATTTGTATACATGGATGTAGTCGTTGTCTCTTAATTTAGATATTGCGTAAATCAACAGAAATACCTCGAGTGATCTTCATGTCTTCCGGGTTCTGAAATGATGTTTCGAACAAACATAGAGGGATACCTAAAAAGGGGAACAGATAGAGTGAACATTATGTGGATGGAGTTGCTCGAATTGTACATATCTAACTGTGCAAGAAGTACCTACATTGGTAAATACATTTTTCCCAAAAATTGAGTCTCTCTCCACTACGGAAGTAAGACTTTATCTTTGCCAAGTCTCCCAACAAGCTACGGTTTTCGTTATCTTTAGATGTCACTTCTTTGCGGTATTTGCGAGCTAAAAACAAGGCTATGTCTTTTGGGACACAAGAACAAAACGTTAATTCAAGTAAACAGTGAAGAAAATGAGATAAGATGAGGGGAATATTACCCAATGAGTCATAAACTTATTATACAGATGTCAATTCAATCATAAACTTTTGGTAATCCTTTGCACGAAATTTCAATATAGTCCTTCCGGTCAATTTTTCATCGGAAATTGCTAATGTTGCGGTCCAATCATTGCCGTCCATCCTACGTACTGTACCGTCACTTCAGTAATTTCACGCGAAAATTAGATGGAAGGACACACTGAAATTTCACCCAAAAATTTAGAATTAAATTGTCAAAATTGAAAGTTCATGAATGAATTAACATCCATACAATATGTTTAGGACTGATTGGACAGTTTCTCCTGAAATGAGTGAGTGTGAATCCTACCCAAATGGCCGGCTAGAATAAAGCAGCTCATGGTCTTAAAATCTGGGGCGGATGTCGTTCGCCTGGCGAGGTGCCAGATAACCTCCTTTTGCATAGGAGCATTTGAAATAGCAAATGACAGGGCAAGGGGTACCATATTATTACTGGAACCAACATAGTTTACTAATTTCTTTACCATCGTTATTCTTCCTCTCCGGGCAGCATCGTAGAGGGCACTCCTCAAAATAGATTCTTTATATGCTGGATCCAAGCGGAAGCGGTCGGCCAGCTCCAAGACCAATGAATATTGATCGTGTGCGGCCATAACCGCAAATTCAAGCACATTAACGGGTTTCTTTCCTACGGTCATGACAATGTCCGTCATTACTTTGGAATCTTTATGAAGAATATTCTTGGGATCTTTCCAATCACCTCTCACTACGGCTTCAAGCAATGATCGATACTCTTCATTGACCTCCACTGTTGGCGTAACTGCAAAAATTAGACATTAAAAATCCTCAGACTTTCGAACTTCTTGTTCTTTAGGTCAAGTGTAACCACTGCACCTGTTCAAAGCTCCGATGAAACGCGGATGTAAGCAAAGGGGCGTCTTTTGCTCAACCTACCTTCTTCCATGAGCGCCTTCATTTACTCTTTGGAAATAAAAACTACTTTTTTTGGCTTTCTCAATTATAATTCAAGACATTATTTAGATTTTAAAAATTACAAAAAGATTATATTTGAATTTATATGCCAGCATTTGTAAGCTGTGAAGTTCAAAGTATTACAGATTAAAAAATGTCAAGATGCATGAAACGCAAGATATATGAAAAATGAAAATTAAAAGTTCATAGTGACAAACCAGTTGGTGTGCGACCGTCTTGAGAAGCTTTATCAGATGTTGTGCCTTCTGAACTCATATCTACACGAACCTCTTTCTCACCAAAAACAAAGATGAACATAAATAACCTTAGAACCTTACAAAAAAAAAACATAAATAACCTTAGAAAAATTAATTACACTTTGTATGATTTAGATAGTCTATACATGACTAGTATCGGGATCATTCATTTCATGAAATTTTGTGTATTAAACTTAGATGTAAACTCTTCAAAAAAAAAATTAACGTTAACCTTTAGTTTTTGATTGATTGGTGATCCTCATGTACACTTCAAACAAAGTTGGTCTGCAACCATCTTGGGAAGCTCTGTCAATTGCCGTGCCTTCTAAATTTACTTCTGCGTGAATCTCTTTATTACCGAAAAAAAGAAAAGAACATAAATAACCATCTTAAAATGTTTCGGAGTGAAAAAAGTCAAATTGCATGAAACAAAATGATTATGAAAAACGTAAATCAAAAGTTCAAAGTGACAAACCTTTAGTTTTTGATTGATTCGTGATCCTCGTGTTGTATTGAATTAAAACTGGTTTGTCACCGTCTTGGGAAGCTTTATCAATTGACATGCCTTCTGACCTCACGTCTATGCGAACCTCTTGGGTTCCATGTATATAACAAAACCAAAAATAAATTAATTAATTAACTTAATCATATTGATTTCATCAATAAATACTATTAATTTATAAGTTAGAATTCATATAGGACACAAGTTTATGACAATTATTGCTGCCATCATATCGATGCATTGCACGGATTTTTTTTGTTAAATAAAGTGTATCGATTCAACTTTATTGATTGTCATACCAGTTGGGAAACAGACTTCATCTGATGTTTCTAACAAAATCTGTATCTTTTTCTTTTCTTTTGTGGCAAGAACATCCCACGGTCCTTGTATCTTGGAGAATGTGTTTGTTAGTGAATTTTCTTCTTTAATGGTATATTTACGCTTTGTCATAATAGTGACAGCCATTTCTATAGACAAGTAATTTTTGGGCTCAGAATAACATTACATGATTTCGTTTTTCGGAGATGACTATAGTGAATTAAAGGGTCAAGAGCAAAACTATAATTGCATGACTGCCAGCTTTGTTGAATCAATATATCTGCCTCTCGAGTCGGTTCATGCGTCATTACGCCATTTTTCTAAAAACAAAATCACCATCAAATCCCTCGTGGTATTTAGAGTGTGTTGGTTCACAAAAGTATCTAATAAAAACTGTTCTGTTTTTCATCTTCCATTTTCAGGAAAATATGTTTGGTGAATGAAAAATATGAGTTTTCAGCAGGAATGAAAATTGTAAAAACATGTTTGGTATAGTTTTTAAAGCAATCCTTGAACAAAATAATGTTAATTTCGATCGTTTTTAGTTTTAGAGTTCAAGTTTTGAAAACAAGGCAACCAAAACTTCTACCAACGTATTTTAGTGGAGAAATTTGGAAAAGAAAGATTTGTTACAATTTTCAATACATTACCTATTCATAATATCGTCCCTTGCTTACATTACTTTGAAACATAGATGAAAGAAGTGAAACTTTTCCAATTTTTCCATTGCCTTATGAAATCAAATCAAAACAACAAAGAAAAGACCGGAACATACCTGACAACGGTTTCGAAATCGAACTGCGTTGGGTATCCATGGAGGATTCTTTGTCATGCCATCTTACGAGCATGTAACAATCTAAAGGAGAGAAGTAGTTTAACGCAGTTGAAGTCGAAGTTATATTCTGTTCAGCTTCTCTTGTGGATGGAGCCAAAGTTCCAAGCTGTAGATGTCTTTTAATTTTAAAGGGATAATGACTCAAATAATCCATAAACTTTGGTCCAATGTAAAATGCGATCCATGAATTTTAATTTGTTCAATATAGTCTCTGAACTTTAGCCCAATGAGCAATGTAATCCATGAACTTTTAATTTATTTAATGTCATTCTGAACTTTTTGTACATGTTCAATTTAGTTGTATATGTCTTTTTATTTTAAAGAGATAATGACTCAAATAATCCATAAACTTTGACTCAATGTGAAATGTGGTCCCTGAATTTTAATTTGTTCAATATATTCCCTGAACTTTAGCCTAATGAGCAATGTGATCCGTGAATTTTTAATTTATTTAATGTCATCCATGAAATTTTGGCACATGTTCAATTTAGTCTCTGAACTATATAAAAATGTTCGATGTAGTCTCTGAACTTAAATTAATGGACAAGGAGGCAGGAGGCGAAGCGGAGACGGAATCAGAATCGGGTGCCAGTGGCAAGAGCAATGAGCGATTCCAAGTTGGTGATTCGGTTGCAAGCAGCAAAGGCATCTACGCAAGGATAATGAATGATGTCATCACCACCGTGGCCACTATTGGTCCACGTCAAGCACAAGAGGCAACAGCAGCATCATCTGCGCTAGGTGGTGGTGGCCGTCGTTGTCGATTCGGATACGGACGGAATTGAATGATGAAGATCTGTCATCGGGAAGTGGATGAGTAACTGCCTGCCTTTGCATCTTTTTAGGGAGAAAGATAGAGAACTTGATTCCCGAGAACATTCGTGCGGGAGTCGAGGATTTGTGCTGCTTGAGCCAAAATTTAGAGACTATTTATATCATTATCTCAAAAAATAAAGTTGGAACATTAAAAGATGCCTTTTGTACAACGCTAAGAAGCATCGAAATCACTAGGAAAGTAACATCGTGATATTCTGATACTTGCTAGGTGTCTCAACATGAAAAAATAAGGCATAATCTATAAATGTAAGGGGTGAATTCCCTTGAAAAGAAATCCCTAACTTTAGGTCAAATCTCAAATTTACTCCAAATTTTTTTTATATTAAAAAAAACCACAAACTTTAGGTTCAGTCCTAAATCTACCTCGAATTTTTTTTTATCTAAAAAAAAACCTCAAACTTTAAGTTCAGTTTCAAATCTGTTCCGAATTTTGTTTTGTGTAAAAAAAATAAGTAAATTTCAATTTATTTTCAAAAATATAATTTGTGATTTAATTCCAACTTGACATGGCATTTCCACGTCGATAACAAATCTACATTAACAAAATAATAGGGCGATAGGTAAGGGAGATTTCCTTTTTTCTGTTTTGGACTTCGAGCGAAGTGCACCTGGAATGAAAAGGAAACATAGCCAGATTTTACCTGTTAATTAATTAATCTGCCTCTATTGTGACAAAATACCAACAAGCTTTTGCAGAATTTCGCACTCTCTAGTTGTTTGAAAATCGGTAATCTTCATCCAGCTTTTCTGATTCGTTTTGCTGGATGATTCGTCCTTATCATGGGGCAAAGCAAAGGTAGATGGGAGCTGTGCGCAAAAGAATAAAAAAAAAGAAGGGATAAGTGCATTCAAAGTCCTAAAATTTGTCACGAAAATATAATCGAGTCCTAAAACTTTCAAAAAGTGCAAACAAGTCCTAAAACTTGTCACGAAAGTGTACTTGAGTCCTAAAACTTTTAAAAAGTGCAAACAAGTCCTAAAACTTGTCACGAAAGTGCAAACAAATTTTAAAACTTATCAAATTGATTCAATTAAGTCCTTCCATTGATTGTACTTTATGAAGGTTTTAAGACTTGTTTGCACTTTCGTGACAAGTTTTAAGATTTATTTGCACTTTTTGAGACTTATAGGACTTAAGTACACTTTCATGACAAGTTTTAGGATTTGTTTGCACTTTTTGAAAGTTTTAGGACTCAATTGCACTTTTAGGATAAGTTTTAAGACTTCTAATGCACTTATCTCAAAAAAGAAAGAAAAAAAGTTAAAGGACGTGCAAAGGAAAAGTTAGGGATTGTTTGATAACCTGCTAAATAATACTCGATTCTATTTTTTTATTCCCCAGAACCAAAAAAGAGTAAAAATCCGTTTGATAAATTTTTTATTCCTGGGCACAAATTTGTTCCAAGAATCAATTTTGGAATAAAATCAAGAATAAAAAAAAGTTGATTCTTGATAATGGAAATAATAATAAGAAATGGAAAAGAAATTTTTTTTTCTTCTTCTTCTTCTTGGTTGGCCTTCTTCATTTTTCATGGCCTGTGGCTGGTTGCCAGTTGCTGCCCATTGGCAACCGGCCACAGGCCAGGGCCAACGGGGGCATCACAGCCCTTGTCTAGGGCGCGAGTTGCCCTCTCCGGATCTAGTGAGGGCGGCGGTGAGGGTCTAGCCCTAGCCAAATCTGGTGAGAGCCACTACGCCCTCGCTGGCCCTGGCCTATGGCCGGTCGCCGATGGCGGCAACCTAGCCATGGGCCAAGGAAGAGGAAGAAGAAAAAGAAAAAAAAGAGAAAAAAATATTTAAAAATTCAAAATATTATCAAAATATTATTAATACAAAAAAAATTTGTACAGTTGCCAAACATATGTTTGTTCTTTTTCTATTCCCAGGAATAGAAATTTTGACTAGTTACCAAACGCTTTTAAATGCTTAGAAATTATTTATGGGAATTGAATAAAAAAAATCACTTTTGAGCTTAAATTATTTTGAGAACAAAATGGTTACCAAACGCACCGTAGACAACAAGAAAATGTCCTTAATAGTGAAACTTTCTAAAGAACGCGCTAGCTCCCGGACATACAATACAATACACGGTCCACAAATCAAGCCAAAAAAGTTTAAGGTGTACAGTTTGGGGTTTCAGTTGTATTTATCATTTTTATCATCTTTAATATCAATGTTAAGGATTTTTTTATATATTCGGCTTTAAAAGTGTGACATATGTATATAGAGATAGTTGCAAAATCGAATTTATTCAAATATCACCTAGATAAAGACGAAGATATAATCTTTACCAAAAAAAAAAGACGAAGATATAAAAAAGATGTATATTTACGGTGGACGTAATAATTACCTTTATAAAAGTGGCAAATTCGCAACTTTTTAGCCGGCCCATACACGCGCGCCGCACATATTCTCAATTCATCTTTCTTCCTCACTGTGAGATGCTGACCACGAATCTTAGCACATGCACTGCCGCATTTGATGCCAAATTTCAACTCGCAACTTTTTAGACTTTTCAATTTTTTTTTCTTTTTTCGGCTTAATAAGGTATGTGCAACTCCAAGCGTTCTGAGCTACATTTCCTGAAAATGAACTGAGGTCCCATCTTCTTAGAATTATACGCAGCCTTTTATAAATGTCTCTATAGATAAACAACCTCGTAAACATGTACTGTTGACTCTAGTATATGGCATATGTTTGCAGAGGTCATCAAGGTGCTAGTCGGAAGGAAAAAGAAATTAGATGTCTGTCAACTAGAATACTTAAAATTGAACCGGTAGCGACATTGGGTCACACTCTATAACGCAGGCAATGGATTATTCATAAGTTCAAAGTTGTTGTGGTCGTAGCTGAAATTTCAGTTACTGTGACTCCTTGGTGAATGCGGTGGGGATTCTTTGGTTGATCATATTGGGAAGCTACATTCTCTGCAACACTAATATGAGCACCAATTCTTTTGCCGTAATCTTCTTCCCGTGTGTTCTTGTCCAAGTTTCTTCTTCTTTCTTTCTTTCTTTTTTTTTTTTGCCTAGGGAAAAAAGATATTGGAGAAAGTGAGAATATACTGTATACGTACTGGATGTTGTCATTTGACCGAGACTAGGATGTGGCTCGATGGTGGCTAGTGGCTACTCTTCACCCAACAAATACATAAATCAAAATAGGGACCTGAAATTTCATGACACGCAGAAGATATTCACGGCTAGTGGATAGGGTCCAAATAGGGTGTTTTCTCCGGGCCAACCCAAACTGATATCATATGTTAAATGGACCTGGCCTCGATGGTTCAAAATTCATGCGAAAGCCCGATCCTCGGAGGGCACAGACATGTCTATTGGGCCTGTAGAGCTGCCAAGCCAATTCTTTGACCCAACAATCCATAGAAGGTGGCTCTCTATTAGTCACGGATGAAGCGTGCCTGTAAGACGAAATAACATCAATTCATCTACTCCCGAAACCTTATATAAAATTAATTCGCATGCTGATTGGTGAAATCATGTCTCGAGTTTGAGACCCGTAAACAAAACCGAACACGAGACTCATTAAAGGAAAGTCAGAAATCGAGCAAAGCTGAATACGAAAATTGTATCGTGTTGAAGTGGCAATCAAGAATAAAGATTGTTTCTACGGTGCAGTCATTGCTCTCGAGCTGGAAAGTCCAACAATGGACTTTGAGTTGGTTTTGTCTGGGTCAACAGGGGCCAGAGAAAGAATAAAGAGAAATAAAAGATGGGAAAATCTTTTCCCAGCGAAAGTTGGTTTAGGTTATTTGGGTTTGATATATATATATATATATATATCAATTAAGTCTGGGGACGATCTTTTAAGGAGACTTGGATTAGTGCGGCCGTGAAGAATTTTGCTCGATGCGCAATCCAAGGCAGATTCAAGAGACGAGTGTTGAAGCTAATTATTTTTTGTGATAAGATTATTGAGAGATTATTTCGTGAGAAATTATGAAGCTAAATATCATGTGCGTTAAAGAGGTGTAATTGGAGGCTGGGAAATACTAAAAGTGCTTGAATGACTTGATTGTAGTTATAACCTTCGTCATATCGTTTGATTTATGGTAGAATTTGCTGCTGCTTTTCGTGTAGACATAAATTACTACGACCAAACCATATAAATCCGGTGTCCTATTTATTTTCTTATTCTGTTTATTTTAATGGTCGATCACTTGCTTATGCAACACTTATAAGCACACACAATCGATCTCAGATCCAGAAACCGAGCCACATATAAATCATCACAGACATAACTTTTAAGCGTACTTGTTATTGTTGCCAATAATGGATTACGACATTAGGCTAAAAGACATTCGATGCATTGTAGAAGCTTATGCATCCATACCAAGCCACAAGCAGCATACAAATCAGTACATACAAATCGGTCACGAGCGACAGCTAAAGACTATCTTGGATTGGTAAAGAAAATTGTTGGGCATTAACGTGGATATGTGCTGCGCTCGTGACAAATATGTCGGCTCTAACGAATATTTTAGGCCTTGTGTTTTAAGCTTTCTCTAATGGCCCAATATCTTAATAACAAGGAAACAAGTCAATAAACAGAAGTAGAAGGTTCCGACCACCAAATAAATAAATAAATAAGTAGAAGGGTTTTAGACTTCGTCTTCTTTTCCAAGCCACCAGTACTGCTTTTTTTTTTCGTGAATTTTCAAATTTGTGTTTCCTTTTAAATTTTTACCATCTATAACGACTATGTACAATGTTCTTGATTCGTCTCTCGTTTTTCATTGATACATTTTCAAAATTTGATTCAGATGAGTTGATTTTGACCATTTTAAATTTTCAGGTTGCAGAGGGTGTACTGACAACTGGCATTGTGTACGAAAGTGAACGAGATGCCTACGACTTTCATGATGAACACGCCGAAGAAATCGGTTCCATGAGATTTTGTTCATACAATGCTTGTCCCTTTTTTATAAAGTTCTCGATGCACCGAATGATTCTCTTGTGCACTTATTTATTTGGTATTAATATTATCTAATATAAAATTTTTCGTTGGATCATTACCGGAAGAGATTATGCTTTTTAACATTCTATGCTGAAATAAGAAATTACATTTGATTGGATTGGAGGTGATTAAGAAATGAAATTTAAGAGCAGGTGATCGTCCACTATTTTTCAAGTCATCGGCACACGTGTTTTCACCAAAAAAAAATAAAGAATTAGAAGAATTAAAAAAAATTAGAATGCAAAAAATAGTTAAAGAGTTTGTGTACAAATTTCTCAGTCTAAGTCCACAAACTCATATAGGTGGGCATTACCAGACCTGTTGAGATGTGATTCATACTCTCCATCGATAGGAAGGCACGGGGGTCCCACTACCCGTTGAGTGGACGAGGGTTGCAAGAGCAGCGGTCCCGAGCCTCTAGAGGCCTTTTATAGTTTGAGCCCGAAAAAGGAAAATTTCCTATTTTGAATAGGTTTTCTATTTTAAATAGGTTTAATTCAATTAGGTTTCCTATTTTAAATAGGTTTTCTAGATAGAGGTTTCCTATTTTGAATTAAACTATTATCTATATATAGTCTCTTTCTCTTGTAATTAAGAAATGTAACAAGGTGAGATGTATTAATTATAGTGGAATCCTCTATTGAACGTAGCCCAAGTTTAAGGTGAACCAGGATTAAAATCTTCCGTCTCAAATTCTCTTTATCTCTTTTTTACTCTCTATTTCTTTGTGATTGTGCAGCGAATCCTTAACATCAGGACCTACTTCTTAATGCGCCTCAGATTAAAACTATTTTCACTAGTAAATTTCTCGAACCTGAATTTCAAAGAAGGGGTAGCGAAATTGCAGATAGATATTCCCAGAACAATCAATGTCATAGATAACCTAAAAATCTCATACGAGTTTGTTATGCAAAATGGTGGAAGCATAAAACAAGCGCAATCAAGCGAGAAACGATCGTAGAAAATAAATTTGACATAGAGGATTTAAATTGTTTAGATAGATGTGTCTACTCCATAGGGAGAAATCAGCAAGATGTTTTACTATAATCAACAACGGGAAATTACACTCCCTTGAAAGACAACTCTCAAATGTTCTTCAATTCCCAATTACACTCGAGAGGCCTCAAAAAGTCAAATCAAAGAGATGCAAAGTGTTTACCCTTACACTCACATTCCTCGACGGCTCCCCAAGCTTTCTCTTGAGTTAGGCTTGCCGTCAGTGCAAAATTAGGTAAAAAAACACACATTTAGTTAACTGCCGTGCGCGTTCGGACATCTGAAATCTTCTCAGGGAAATTCGGTCTAGTTTAGACATCTAGCCATAGTCGGACACTTGAAGTTGCTCGCTCTTGCTGGCCGTGTCCATGGTCGAGCATCCGGCGAGTCTTGGCCAATTGTCCAATCTTGCCTTCGGACATCCAAAATCCGCAATCCATTTAATCCTACTATCTAATTAATGAAACGAAATGGGAGTTTTTGAGACTAATAGTTAAGTAATTATTTTGGATATATCTCTCTTCTTGGTCATGTAAGGGTGCTTTTGTTTGGGAAAAAATGTACTTCGGACTTTCACCCATTTGATATGCGGAAAATGACTAGTTGACCTAAAACACTTTCTGGTCAACAAAAATATTCATGCATAAATTTAGGAAATCAAATTCCTAAATCTAAAGTGGTGAAAATATTTTCCGTAATTACTCCTCTCGATTTTTTAATATTTTAAATTTTTTTCTTTTTTCTTTTCTTTTCTTTTTCTTTTTCCTTCTCTTTCCTTTGCCGGTCGCCGGTCCCGATGACGGCTGGCAACAGACTATAGGCGCTAGTCGACGAGGTAGAGCCTCACGCGGATCTAGGAGCTTGAGCAACGAGGCCTGACCTCGCCATGTCCGGCAAGCTCACACCTCGACCTTGTAGCCTTGCAACCTAGCCTTGAGCTCAACTGAGGCTCACCTGATGCCGGCGAGATTGGAGCTAACTCAAGGTCGGTGAGCTCGAGCTTGAGCTTGCCTATGGCTGTCACTGGTCGCAGCAGAGAAATGAGGAAAAAGAAAAGGAAAGAAAGCAAAAAAGAAAAAAGAAAAAATAGGAAATTTTAAAAAATAAAAAATTAGAATTTTTATAAAATAAAATAAAAGAGAAAAAAAGAGAAAAATAAAAATAATTTAAAATTTAACTTTTTTGAAAAATAAAAATAAAAATACCACCCGCTTGAGTGGCGCTGTTGGAGTGCGCACTCTTCCTCTTACAAAAAGTTGAGTGTTCGAATCCCGGGCGCCGCAGGATGACTTAACCGGTAGCACGTGTGTGGTGGCTAGCACGTGTCGTCCCCAGAGTTTACTCCCCGGCTGTCGGTCGTGCGGGGCTTCCCTGGGTTACCAAAAATATTAATAATAAAATAAAATTATTTAAAAAAATTGATTTTCTTATGCTCTAGATAAATGAGGTAATGAGATCCAAACATGAAAAAAAGTTTTTAATCGTATATTATCAAATAAAGTAAAACTCATCGTATTCTCGAAAACCAACGTGTCAACTGCACAAACGCAACGAAAACTGAAATTTGAGAACGTGTCAACGCCATATGTCCATTTCACCGTAAGCCACTGCAACGCTCACTTTGCCACTTTGGCCTCTTTCTTCACCTTCGTCTTCTTCTGCACGCTCCAAACCCTCTCATTCACGGTCATCAATGGCTCATTCTCTTCAGGAATTCAACACTCATCTGGACGCTGCTTCACCAAAATCATCATGCTTTAAAGGTTCTTTCTGGTTTTCTCTTTCCTTAGATGAAGTGCAAACATGTCTCTTTTTTCTTTTTTCCTGATGACGTTCTCATGATTTTCTGGTTTCTTTACAGTTCTTGCCGTTTTGAAAATCACAAGTGCACCAAGTGAGTGCAACCCCGCGTCCAAAAAAGTGTTTCTGGATTCCGTGATGCAAGCTAATATGATGCAACGTAGTTTCGCTCATTTTTTTGGTCTTCACAGGCAATTTTAATGAGTTTTACTGAGGGAAAATAGACAACTCCGAATGGATTACTTGGAGTTTTATATGGTCAGGCGATCGTGGAGAATTCTCCACGTTCTTCATTCAATGAGACTATATCGAATGCGCGCTAAACGTGCCATTTACACCGGATTGGGTCGGAGAGGCCAATTAAAGTTTCAAATATTGAACAAACGAAGCAAAGAAAATGTCTAGTTCTTTTTTGAGTTGTGAGACGATAGAGGAATCTCTCCTTTAAAGAATACTATAGCTAGACAGATGCGTGTGTATGAGAATTCAGTTTATGTACTAGTAACTCTCAAGCCAGCATGTCATGATTTACTAGCCATATTTGAAAATGCTTTTTCTTCAAAATGAAATTTTCATGTATAATCTCGTCATGAAATAGGTTAAGAGTGCACTCATTGATTTCTCTTTAAAGTTGGAAGTCGGAAGATGTCCACAAGATGGAAACGACATATTCCTTGGCCTTGGGTGCCATTTACAGCAACCTCCATAAACCAGCGGTCATCATCGCAGCATGCTTCGTACTTGTAGCATTGGCCCTGTCGCTTTTTCTCATGTTTCAGCATCTCAAGTACTACACCAATCCTGCTGTAAGTTCTCCTCTCCTTTATATCAGTGATATGGATGGACGGAACTAATCAGGTATCATCCATGCATACCTTGATATTCTTTATGTGGTATTGTTGAAATGATATCAGAAACATGCAGCCAGACTTCCTACTAAATGTCCTGATGGTTAGCTTAATCATTGCGGCCAACTGGTTCTCTAGAATGATAGAAAGACTTTTCATGCTTTAGTGACGAGATTAATATTTGCTAAATTATCTTGCTTTGATCCAATTTTAGGAACAAAAGTGGGTAGTTGCAGTCCTTTTCATGGTTCCAGTCTATGCAATTGAATCAGTAAGTTGTCTTCGAAGTCTTATTTTTATGTCTTTCTCCCCTAGAGTCGATCGAGTGATATCTGAACAGCAGTTCTTCTCCTTGACAGTTTCCAGTTTCCTTGCTTCACCCAAAATTAATTTTGTTCCACTTAATATGCCAACCTGCATTGTATTTCAATAAGGAAAACTTTAAGAAAGATTATATCTTGAGTTCTATACATGGTTCCTTTAATTTAAAAGGAAAAAGGAGGAGAGATGTTGCGATACCCTGCTTCAGCCATGTGTTTACAGCTTGATTTGTGAATCAATGACATTGATCCAGTCTAAACTGTTTGTTTTTCTTTGGCAGATAATATCATTGTGGAACCCAAAATTGTCTCTCGCTTGTGACATATTGAGAAACTGCTATGAAGCATTCGCTTTGTATTCTTTTGGAAGATACTTGATTGCCTGTCTGGGTAGGCTACTGTAGATGCACTTAAACTTGGAAAAAGTTTTCTCATATCATCTAGACCCGTTAGTGCAATTCAATCATTTTCTTGCTGGAGTTTTTTTTCAGCAGTCTGAATATATGCCAATGAAGACAAGTTTTACTGCATAAGCTCATGCGTTAGTTTTCATGCTAGGTGGTGAGAGAAACGTGATCGAGCTACTTGAAGATGAATCAAGGAAATTGCTCCAAAAGCCACTCCTGAACCACACAAACACAAGTCCAAAGAAAATAGGAAGCAGAGTTTGGAACTTCATCTTTCAACCATGTGTTCTTGGAGAAGATCTGCTCACCATTGAGAAATTTGGTCTCGTGCAGTATGTGAGTAACTCATTTGAACCATCACAGTTAGACTTATTACTACGGTCCTTAACATGTTTGATGTTGTCCAGATGATTCTGAAGACAGTATGTGCATTTTTAGCACTTATTTTGGAGCTCCTCGGTGTCTATGGTGACGGCGAATTCAAATGGAATTATGGGTATTAAGAAGGTTTTTTCACTTTACAGTATATTCGGTTGCCGCACATCCCTGTCATCCTTGTCCTCTCTTGCAGGTATCCATACATAGCGGTGGTACTGAACTTTAGCCAGATGTGGGCATTATTTTGCCTTGTTCAGTTCTATAACGCAACTCACGAGAGACTAAAATCGATAAAGCCACTGGCTAAGTTCATCAGCTTCAAGGCTATTGTATTTGCCACTTGGTGGCAAGGCGTGGGGATTGCACTTCTATGTACCTTTCATGTTCTGCCTAGGGAAGGAAAGCTGCAAACTGGATTGCAGGATTTTCTTATCTGCATAGAAGTAAGTGCAAGCTTTATTCAGCCAGAGAAGAGTTACCAACAGCCAAAGCACTAGCCACCTGCACACTTGAATTGTGTTTGCTTTTAACCATTGATTCAATATTGTCTTCACGGGTATTGCTGTACATACCCAACACTAGCTACAAAGTCAACCAGAGTTCATGTATATCATTTTCCGTGCCTGGGTAGACCGGCATGTTGTATATGGTTGGTTGTTCTGAGCTTGCAAGGATATGAATTGATGTAAACCGTTGACAGATGGCAATTGCAGCCGTTGCTCATGTTTTTGTCCTTTCGGTGGAGCCCTACCGTTACATCCCAATCACCGAAAGCCCAAAAGTCACCACAGAAAAGACCATCGCCAAAGTAAAGTTGGAAGAGGGTGATAAAGCGAAACCGGCCATGGTCGAGAAGACTGACACGAAGGTGGAGGTCCCGGGTACTAGCATCTCTGAGAGCGTCCAGGACATTATTGTCGAAGGTGGTCAACGTGTAAGCTTGCATCCCACAAGTTGTGAAATCTTGTTTTTTACGCAATTGTTGTTCCAAGAAATTGGCTTGGTTTCACTTGATCAATGTCTTGTGTCTTGTTTTATCCATCTGTGTGAAATCTTGTTTTTGTGTCCTTAAAACAGGTGGTGAAGGATGTTGTGCTGACAATAAATCAAGCAATAGCACCAGTCGAAAAGGGGGTGGCAAAGATCCAGGAGACAATTCACCAAAGATCAGAGGAGTCAGATGAAAAGGATGAACAAGTGGAAGAGGTAGAGGCCAAGGAACGCGTTGAACTCGAAGGCGCGGAGAGGGAAACTGTTGTCAGCATAGAAGAGAGAGTAATCAAAGGAAAGGATTGATTGTAAGCAACAGCAGGACATGCCAGAGAGCAGTTTTTGACTTGTTAATCCTTGAAATGTGTTGTCTTGATTTTTAATTGAGCAAGTAAACGCTGCTTGTATGCCGTTCTTTTCTGTTTTGCTCCATTTGATGCACGGTCTTTTCGATTTCCTACGAGAGGGTACCACAAGCTGCCGCTGGTTTTTGAGCTAATGAACATGTCTGAATTCTAGGACGCTAAAATCGATTTATATGAACCCGACCATGTGGATCGGGAGAAACACAAACAATCTTTTCCTTGTCCATGTCCCGCCACTGCAATCTGCCAAAAAGGAAGGGAGAGCGCATTGACTAGACAACTATGTTTCAAAGTGTAGGGGAGTTATTATAGTCCCTCGAGGGACCAATTCACTACTCTAAGAACGTCAGATCCTAAAGCATGTTTTTGGATCCTTCACAGATGTCGTACGTCACAAATACTTTCAAAAATTTTCAAAGATTGACCGAGATTTGTTCTTTTGTGATCCAACGTTCATCAATCACCAAGGAATGGGTCCTCGGGAATGTGTGGAAGTGCCCCAAGGTGCAGATGGTATTATTTGCTGTGCACAGAGGGGACAGATCACAGATGCTTGAATATATTCAACACAGACCAAATGAAAAAAGAATATAACCGGCACATGCCATCGGGTTCTGCTTTGACCACCTAAAACAGGTATATTCCTCGAAGAACGTAATCTCTCACTACATAATTTCAACAAATGAACAGACGCCAATTTAAACTGGAGGATCTTAAGGTACAAAACTAAACAAAACCGAAAATCGATCTTCTTCCTGCCCCCAACCGTTGCTCCGCTGTCATTTGTCTTCGTTGTCGTGCAATACAGGAACCATTCGGTATTGAGAAACAGGTTCTTGTAATGTCAATCCTCTTGAGAAAAGTTGTGCTACCTCCTGTGGCTGTTCAAAGAGGGATGCATCAGCACAAGATTGAAGGCGTCGCAGTGGCTTCTCCAGAAGGGTGTATAAAGTACAAAATTTCCTGTCTAAATTTGAGCAAAAAGAAGTTCATTCCATGTGTCGGGAACACCGGGCAGACACCAGTGCAAGCAATCTTGCACTCCTCGTGTGCCCTTTATGCTGAATCGGGAAATGTGACCTTCATCTCTAACCTGCGACAGTGCTGTTATGTCCAAAAGCCGAACTTTTGTCCCCCTTACTGCACTCTCCGCATTAACATCGCTCGATTCATCCTGCAACACTTCCTTGCCTATAGACATGGGCATTTCGTTATCGCAACTCCCTCCTGTGTTCCAATCCCCATTCACAAAATGCCTAGGAGAGATGCTCCGGTAGAACGCCTTAAGATGAGGATATTTTGGGAGTTGTGAGTTCACCCAACTCACAATGCTGTGGATGGTGAAGTTCTTCGCACGGGCAATTTCCGCAATCTTCTTGTTGGTGTTGCGTGCACCACCCACATACATTATCCATTGATTGGCGTTGAGCTTACCTCGGTTCCAGTGATGGCCGGTGTTAAGAACTAGAACATCAAATCTGTGGATAAACCTTTGCAAAAATGCTGGTGGCCGATCTAGGTGCATGGCATATTCAGTTGCTGGATTTGTTATGTTCAGTGGTTCTAGATCACACAAGCTTGCGGACCAATAGTAGAGGACAGTGGTGTTGGTGCTTGGGAATCGGTACACCCACCCATCAGGGCGGATTGCACCTTTTGCTTTCACCAGTCCATACTCTCTTCCGACATCTAAGACATCAGGCCTATCCTTACCACCAGTGATCATGCACATTAGCGACTGAAACTGCTGCCGACCCAGTGAATCTCCAACAAAGGCCAAGGTCTTGTCTTGCATCCTAAGAGGAACATAAATCGGAAACCGGCAATGAAGTCCAGTGAAGTCAATGATATATGACACAACAGGAGAGTCACAAGGAATGATTCTTGCTCCATACTATAAACATGCATCAAATTCTACTGTGCTGAGAGTCCTTCTTTCTCCTATACTTCGTGAAAGGAAAAAAAAAAAAACTTTCTGGGGCATTGAATGATGATCAGGAAAAAACAAATCCGAAAAAACATGGTCAGAATAGAGCCCTTCATACCGTGATCAATATACTACTGCAGCTCAACCCCAAAGATGAGAACTGACAACATTGTTCAAAAAGGGTATGTCAAGCGCAATCACCAGTGAGGTCAAGAATAGCTATGACCATTATCACAAGAGCTGACTGCGATTTTTTGATCATGCAATGACCTTACTTTGAGAAAGACAACTGACAAAGTTCAGTTAAAGATTTATGGCCTGAACAAGAGTACCTTTTCAGGAACTTAGAACCTTCAAACTCTTCCATCTGGCAATCTTTAGGTTGCCATTTAAGTGTCTCATAGTCGAAATTCATGCGCTGCGTCAACCGGCAAGCCCACATTCCTGAAAGCCATCGCTTACAACTAAAGCCGGAGTATAAAGGCCTTCGATCATCTACAACCCATTTTCCTTTGGCAAAGTTACAGGCCGCTGAGAAGTCAGAGGTCATATAGTTAGCGATAGCTACCTCCATAACATGCACGAAGTGAGGGATAAAATCAACTGAGGACTTGAGAGCATGTTGACTATTTGACCACAAATGAGGATTGCATCAATGGGACTTCCACAGAACCAATAATTATAAATAATGCATACAACTTGCAAGGATTCTTCCCTTGCACATTGAAACTAACGTCGATCCACAAGTAAATTTCTGCAGATACTAAATTGTTACCACGTACTAAAGGATTCATCCAAGTGGCAAATTAGAATTCCTATCACAAGCTCCTCATGATAACTCACCAACTAAACCTAGTCAGAGAGAAAAAAATCCTTGTACCATTAAACTGATCACAACCAGAGTTCCTGGACAAGTCCAAATAATTTTCTTACTATTGGAATTGGTTTCAAGAACCAACAACAACAACAGAATTGTCATACATGACAAGGACAGCTACTATGTACTCAGAGTCCATGCTACCACTTTTTCCTTTCGTCCATCTTCGCAGTCCAGAATATTTTTAAGTAATGAGCTTTTGACTCAATTAAGTACAAATACACATACCGCTGCATACATTTCCAAAAAAGATGTTTTTTATTTCCTCTATCAAGTATTCTATGACTAGAAACAAGGGATTCCACAAAGCATAACAGAATAAAATCAGAAAGAAGAGAGTTCTTACCTTGATTCTTCTCTAGAATGGGTGGTTTCTCATTGTTTTCGCCTGGAAGTGTAGCATTAAAATGTTCAGAACCAGGAGGCACTTGAAAATCCATTCTTTCTTCTTGTTTTGAATTATCTACTCCTGAATCATGTTCCTCGTTTCCTCTGGATTCAGTGACACTGAAGGAAACTTCAGCAGTATCATTCTTTTTAGATTCCAAGCTTTCTATCCCTTTTTCTGATTCTTCTGCAAAAATAGTAGCAGTTTTAGCATTACCTCAAGCAAGCAGGCCTTGAGTGTAACAAATACCTTGGTCATGCCATTATGCTCATGACAATTCTATACTGTGACCACAATTGGCAAACAAAAGTAGCACAACTGAAAGAAACAATCTACCGCACAGCGTATATTTCAAAAAGGAGACATGTTTAAATTTACAAGAAGTATCTCAGTAACTGACATACATGTTTCAGCTATCAAGCAGAAGCAATACCTTACCTTTTTCCTCCACACGGCTCGTCAAATTTGCACCAACATCAGCCATCCAAGGCGAGCCCTTTGAAGGAGCTACATCAAACTGTCCCTCATTTAAATCCTTTATCGTCACTTCCTCTGCAATAGAGGATTCATCTTTGCCACTAGATTCAGGTGGTTGAGACATGACTACGGTCTCTAAATGGGCTTCTGTTTGTATATCTGTGCCAAACGTAAAGCAATATAAAGAACACATTAGGACAACGTGAGTCGGGAACTAACCACTATACATTAAATTCCCCATTGGCTATGTTGTTTTTGTTAAAGTGCTTAATTTTCTTGATGATGTCTAGAGAAACACAGCATCACTCTTACAAGTTACAAGCATAAGCTTTTGTACTTCTCCAGTTTCTTTGGGTATAGGTGAGACTCCAAAGTTTAATTACTGCACAACCGATAGATCTCCTTGAACGAAATCCGACACATGCAACAGATTGGATTCACTCTCTTTGTGCAGCTCTCTCAAAGGAATATGGATATGCATCTCATAATTATAAAAACCTAACAACATAAAAGCTGAAAGAGAACCATATATACTAAGTCTTCGGAGGCAAAACCTGAAGTTAGGGGCAACCATATGTTCTGAGGACGAACAAAGGACGTGCGGAGTGGATTTTTCTCCCATGCCCACACGAGAATGGTCATGCAGACAATAGTAATGAGAACAAGAGAGAGTTGCTTGCCCCTCAAACCATAAAAGCTTCCCTTCATCCTTTATCCAAACAGAGGAAAAAACCCTCTACTTCATCTGTCAACAGAGTATTATATGTACTTCTGGTCCTCCTCTGCAAAATGTGGCACCAAGGCCTTCTTTTGTAAAAGAAGAAGGTAATTCAGAGAACAACTACATAAATCCAAGACGATCTGAATTAAGCATGGACTATGGTAATTATTGCTCAGGCATAGACAGGGGATTGGCCAGAGACGATGCTTGAGAACAATAAACTGTAGTCAAAGAATGTTCAGGTCACATGATGACAATCTGGTTTTAAACATTCTACCTATATGCATCTCATGTAAACTGTTCGTCATGAATTAAATTCTTCCATTTTGCATATTAAAAGTATTCTAAAATTTAATCGAACCCAGCTCGAAGAAAATCAAGGGCGAGAAATTTCTGCTGAATCTGAAACACCAAATGAACATCGCCTCCAGCTCCACAAATAAATCTTGATTTAGTTAAACAAAGATAGAACCTCATCATCGAGTGAAACCCACATCAGATATCAGGAGTCGCTATTGGGTTTCCACATATAAGTGGGCATGCGTAGGTACCACACTACAGAAAATCTTACATTGAACCCAGAAGCAAAGATTGGATTCGCTTCCTCCACATCAAAACAAAGCACCAAAATTCTCACATTCTCAATCAGATACCGAAAAGCCACACCCGAATGAAAAACACAAGACACCCACAATTCGAAAACAACCTCCCAACTAGAAAGAAAAGCCACACTGATCCCTGCAGATTCAGGACGAGCTAAACAAAGCCATAACCGCATCTGGGTCGTGATGCATGCGTACCTGGGACAAGCAGAACCGCCCCAGAACAAGCCCAGAAGGTAAAAACGAAACTCCCCCTTTTTCGTGGGGACGAAGACAATGGTATGGGGACAGAGCGATTTGGAAAAGGAAAGAGAAGAATTGGAGTGAAGAAAAAGGGAGAACCCGCGTCTCGTGCTCGCATCTGCATCAAATCTTTCACAAGATCTTGCGGTAGTATAACTGTAGAGCGACCCGTACAGAGGAAGGAACGCAAGCGAACGGCAGGGGGAATTTTTAATTATGCGACCATCGAATATAAAAAAAGACAGACCAGGCGTGCGTCGGCGGATGACATTTTTTCGCGATTGACGGAGTTTTGATGGTTGGTGATGACCAGGTCGAAGCGATGATGAAGATCGTCAGAAGTCAAATGATGTGTTTCTTTTTCGCTTTCATGTTGACCATGGATCGTTGTGTTTTTTTTTCTTTGTTTTGCTTTTTCTAAGGTTGTAGGAGTTGATTAGCTCATAATCGGATCCGTAAAGAAAGCTAATTATGACGCAATCTAAGCGTTGAATGTTTTCATTTTTTGCATCATGTGCCTACATAGACTGTTGACTGGCCCACCCAAAAAACAATTCGAAAACTAGTTTCATTTTTTGAAAACCGGTTAGAATCGGCTTTTGGTTTCAAGTGAAAATCCACCCGAACCGGTTTTAGAATTGATTTTATATAGAGGTCTACTTGCAATTTTATATGGAATCATAAAGGATGAAAGATGTGATTATTATTTGTGGATAGTCTAACTTAGGGGCTTGTAAGCATTATAGGGAGCAATTTCCTTTTTCTTAAAATTTTTGTTTAGTAACGAAGAAACTACATATTTAACTGGAACCTATACTGTTTTATTATATCCATTAAATCATTGGGACTAAAATAATATGATTTTATATGAATACTTAAGATTGTTTGCATAGTCAAACTTATAACCTTTAATTTGGGTTATAAGTTTTCCTATTTACTATCTGGAAAAAATGAAACCAAAAAAAGGAACAAAAAAAAGGGGTTCTCAGGTAGACCTTGTAACTAGACTGCAAAAACATGATAGGTTCCAAAACATAGGTCAGTACAAACATGATAGGTTTCAGATTTCAAAAACTAAGAACCCGTTATAACATGTCAGTTTCAGGTTCCAGGTATGGAACGACCCACCCTGGATTTATGAGGATTTATTATGCTTAATTTTGATGGTATGTGCAGCACTTTTCTTGTGAATATTTGTGAACTTGTTTATGCCTAAAATGGTGGCAAATGGCACTTGAAAAAGGCATGGGTAGTTAACGTGCAAATCGGTCAGAGTTGATAAATGTGGAATGGGCCCGCGCATTATATGATATCAATTGTCTGAGTTTCTTAAAGCTTGATTAATTCTAACGAATTTCTATAATCATCTTAGTTCGTTTTATCCGGTAAACTGTTGGAGACCAATCCCTCCTAATACACATCTTTGTTGAAAGAATTTCTCTTGTAATTCCTTACATAAGGATCCGGAAAGTATCGGATCTCGGCCCACACAAGCAACATATGCTGCTCGACGGAGAGAAGAAGTTTCATTAATCAATAGTGAATACTTTCATTTCAATTTCTTTTGGGTTGAAAATGCGGGCTGCTGGTGGGGCCATGCCCCCCCCCCCCCCCTTCAATTCTTTATGCTTGCAAGCAAGTTCAAGAAAGTTTTCTTTGAAAGCGGGAATAAATGGATATAAAGTGAATTAACTTGATGGTGGTAAATCAATGTTTAATATGACATTTGACATTTTGTCAGTGAATGCATGTGATATCTGCTAATGGGAAGCCAAAGATTTTCTAGGAAAAGAGAAATAAAGCAGTTCCTTGAAAATAGGAATCTCTGGTTCCTACCTAGGACAGTACAGGAATATGCTTAATACAATTACTTACTATGATTATCAGAGAAAAGTGTCAAAAAAGTCATAAACCTTTGGCATTGATGTCAATTTAGTCCTAAATCTTTTTTGGTGCCAATTCAGTCTTAAATATTTTGCATTTGTGCTAATTTAGTCATAAACCTTTTTTTATGCTAATTTAGTCTTAAACATTTTGCATTGATGCCAATTCAGTCCTAAACTTTTTCTCTTTGTGCCAATTAAATCCTTTCGGCCAATTTTGGTCGGATTTTGTTGATGTGGACGCCGACCGGCCACTGGTACTAACGTGGATAACTTTTAATAATATTTTAATATTTTTAAAATTTTATTTATTTATTTATTTTTCTTTTCTTTTTTTTTTTTTCCCTTCTCACCCTCCTTCCTCCAGCCGGTCGCAATGGTGAGGTTGGGCCTCGCCCAGCCGCTGGCGAGGCTCAAGTCCTCGCCAGAGGCCTTCAACCTTGCGGCCTCCAGCGAGGGCTCGAGCCTTGCCAGTGAATAGGCGAGATCCGACCTCGCCGGTGGCTGGATGAGGCACGACCTCGCCCCATCTGGCGAGGTCCAGCCTTGCCCACCCATGGTGAGGCTTGCCCTCGCCAGCTTCTAGCCTCTAGCCGATTGTCGGTTCGGCGAATGGCTGGAGGAAGGAGGGAGAGAAGTGGAAAAAATAAAAAATCAAAAGTCAAAAAAATATTAAAATATTATTAAAAATTATTCACGTCAGCGCCGATAGCCGGTCGACATCTAAGTTAACAAAATCTAGCCAAAATTGACCGGAAGGACTGAATTGGCACAAAGACAAACGGTTTAGGATTGAATTGGCACAAAGTCAAAAGGTTTAAGACTGAATTAGCACCAAAAAAAGATTTAAGACTAAATTGGTATCAATATAAAATATTTAGAACTGAATTGACACATAAAAAAGGTTAGGATTAAATTGGCATCAATGCAAAAGATTTATGATTTTCTTGACACTTTTCCCATGATTATCGTGCACTCATTTTTTGATTGTTGAAGTATTGGTCTAGGAATCGGTGTCTTATGCTCTTGGACCAACGCAAGGAGATGACAACATCTAAAAGACAAAATCCATGCAATTTCTAAGAACAACCACTGCACTTGCCATGCAAAACCCTACTTAAGTTGTACTTTATTAAATGAGAAATGTGGTAAGGACAATGAGGTAGAAGACAACATAATAAATGTTGGATCGTCACAAAGCACAAGCTCATGGACACTTGCGCTTGTCATCTATGATATTATTCAAATGATTCTGCAAACCAGTTGTCATTTGTCTGTTATTTTGCGAACTTTATATTGCGTCAATTCTCTTGTGGGTATCCCTTCCTCTTCCTTAGGGTAGCCCTTGCATAACGGCAGTGTTAGAAATAATTTTTAAACTTGAGCTGAAAGACATTGGCTACCAGAAGTTATTTAGAAGTGATAATGATCAAATAATAAAGGGATAAGTGTATTTAAAGTCCTAAAACTTGTCACAAAAGTGCACTTGAATCCTAAAACTTTAAAAAAGTGCAAACAAGTCCTAAAACTTGTCACGAAAGTGCAAACAAGTCTTAAGACTTGTCAAATCGGTTTAATTAAGTCATTCTATTGATTGTACATTTTGAAAATTTTAGGACTTGTTTGCACTTTTGTGACAAGTTATAAGACTTGTTTGCACTTTCGTAATAAGTTTTAAGACTTATTTACACTTTTTAAAAGTTTTAGGACTAAAGTGCAGTTTCATAATAAGTTTTAGGACTTGTTTGTATTTTTTGAAAGTTTTAAGACTCAATTGCACTTTTATAACAAGTTTTAGAACTTCTAGTGCACTTATCTCAATAATAAAAGATTCAAAAGCAAGGATGGATCTAGAATAAACTAATATGTCATGAAAACAAATTAATCTTATCAATTATATACAGACTCTTTGTTAAAATTTTTATTAAAATATATAAGAAAAAGGTTATTAGAATTTGCAATAGTGAATCTGAATTTGATCGCATACTCATCGGTGTGGATATTTGTATTATATCTATAGCACGTACATGAGTCGAAAAAGTCACAATTGAAAATATTTTACAAAAGGTAAGAATCTACAATATTAACATAGATTGTGGAAGATTTGCTCTATCAACGAATTGACACAAACTATGGGAGATTGACTCTATTAACGGGATTGGCATAGATTGTGAGAGATTGCCCTATCATGGAAGATTTGCTCTATCATACCCCATCAAGCAAAACGATGGCAAAGTTATTGTGAGCTTGTTGCGCAAAATATGAAACCAGGATATAAATAGAGGCTTTGTCATGACATCGGCCATTTGCACCTGTGTAGGAATGAACCGAACTTCAAACTGTTTCCTGCTGATTAAATTATGAACGAAATGATAGTCAATTTCGACATGCTTGGTTCATGCATGGAAGATGGGATCCACGGCTAGATAGATTGAACCTATATTATCATAAAGAACAAGTGGTGACCGATGGAGAGTCTATAGAAGATCTCAGAAGAGTTATAATAATCTTAGTAATTCAGAGGTTGCATTAGCCACCCCTTTGTATTCCGATTCAATGTTGGACCGAGCAACAGTTGGTTGCTTTTTAGAACTCAGGAAACCAAGTTGGGACCAAAATAAATGTAATAGCCACTAGTAGACTTTTGGTTATCAGGGCAATTGGTCGATCAGTATTTGTAAACACAATGAAGGACAATTGGCTCATAGGCCGCAAGGTAATCCCATGATGAATAGTAGCTTTGACATAGTGTAAAATTCATTTGACAGCTGGCCAATGATTAGTGGTTGGACAATGCATAAATTGACACACTTTATTAATAGCAAAAGATAGATCTAGCCTACTAAGGGTGAGGTATTATAGTGCCCCAACCATACTTCAATATGTGGAGGCATCGGTCAATGCTTCACTGCTTTGCTTCAACAACTTAGAAGCCGAGGGAGCCATAGGCAATGAGCAAGGTTTTGCAACGGCCATGCCTGTGCAAGTGAGAAGAGCAATGACATACTTGGATTGAATGAGTGACATCCCAGTAGAGGATCTATAAGCTTCGATGTCAAGAAAGCAAGATCAAATTTTAACTTAGTCACTGACATGTGAGGTGATTATGCAGGTGTGCAACAATTATTTAACACTCAATAATCAAAGTAATAAATAAATTTCCAGATTAAGGAAGAAATACTTACCTCAAAGCAATGTAAGCATTTGCAATGTTAGCTGTAAAAATCATATTAAAAACTTAAATATGATTTCTAATTAGCACGCAATTCACTCAATATTTTTTAGAATTTTCTCTTGTTTGTATGAATTCTAACCTTTATGCAATTCATGTCATGCGATTACTCTAAATGCAATGGCGTATAAAATATATCTATTGTAACATTACATGTAATCTTTATTAATCAAATAAACCTTAAAAGTATCTAATGACGAGTCAAATTAACATGTAACTATCCTAACATGTCGTGCATTTTAATTTAATGACCATAAACACGTAATTACTAAATGAAATGCAGTTTATGAATTTAATTCTACATGACATGCACATGATATATTTTTATATTTTTTTAATTAAAATTCGTAATTTAAAATACTCATTATTTAAACATGGAAGTTAAACTAAAAAATCCTAATATATTCTAAGACAATGTTTTTGGCATTTTTTTATTAAATTCGAAATTAAAAATTACCCTAGATAAACTATCAAGATTACTAGATTAGGATACTATCTTCTAGAACAAACCCAAACATGTATCTGAACTATCCTATTTAAATAGGAAAATTCTATCTAACGTGATTATACTCTAAGATTATCTCTAAAAAAAGCTGTCTACACATGCAAGGTTATCTAAGAAAATCCAACCTAATCTATCATGATTTTTTTTGTATTTTCTTTTGTAGAAATAATCAATTAAAAGATATCCATCCATGGGTAGCTCAGTTGGTTAGGGCGTACTTGGGATTGTGTGATTAGGCGCACTGGCCCTGGGTTCGATTCCCTAGCCGAGCACTTGTGATTTAAGTTGGGGGTCATGGCAGTAGGTTGCTGCTGTGCTAGTCTTCCTCGAGGAATAGTTAAGGTACGCGCAAGTTGGCCCGGACATCTCGGTTACAAAAAAAAACAATCAATTAAAAGATAAGCACCTATCACTCAATGATATTAATGCAATCCGCAACTTTCTCCCTTTTCTAAACATATCATAAAAATCGAGGCATATGTTAAGATTTATGTCATTGTAGAAGGAAAACCAAACAAACCCGATTTATATCATTCTGTTTGAAATCTTTAACGAGTCTTGTTAACAAGTGGACATCTTGATAAGAACTTAGAGGGAGAAGAACACTAGAAGTGTCAAAAGTTGTGTACGACAATCACTTTAACGTCAAAAGTTTTTTTTCGGATCACTTAAATTCCAAATTGGAAAAAAAATAATCATTTAAATGCCAATTCTGGCCAAATTGATTATGTGGCATTTAAAATTAAAATTATTAATATGACTTGGCATATTTTTTGAAAAATCTAGTCCACGTGGACATCCAAAATGACGTTGCACAATCTGACTAGCATTAAAGTGATCGTTTTTTGACAACGATTGACACCGAAGTAATCATTTTAAACAAAATTTAGTATTTAAACGATCACTATTTGCAACTTTTAGATGACATCATTTAGGAGTTATACGCTGACTGGGCACATAGGCAAGCCACGTAGGACTGAGAAATTAATAAAATATGGGCACATTGGATTTCCGATGACCTAAATCGGAGTTGGTACTTAAGTGATCATTTTTTTTTTAAAAGTGACACTTAAATGATTCGAAAAAAACTTTTAACACTAAAGTGAGCATCGCACACAACTTTTGGCACTTATAGTATCCTTTTTTCCAATAGAAAGAACAATTGTAAATGCATATTAAAATATTGAATTTTGAAAATAAACAAACATACAAATTTTAAAGCATAATTAGTGCTTCTTATCAAGTGTCTTCCGAGCGCTTTTCAACAAAATCCTTAATGTTGACTCTAAAAATGGAAATCACACAATAAATGAAAAAAATTTAATTCGAGCAACAGACAAAAGAGAGTTAATAAGAGGGAAACAAATGAATCAAAGGAGATCTCGATAGTCTAGTTGGTTTGCATGAGTTGTTTCAACTTTCATGTATTTCCTTTTGGCATCCTCATTACTTGAGAGCTAAATGGCAAAATTTGGGTAGCACCTATTTCGTATATAATCCATTATGAAGTAGACACAGTCACATAGTGATAACAAAAGCAAAAAAAATGACTTCATCACGTGCGACTCTTTATGGCATTCCTAGTTTTTTGTGTTTTCATTGCCAAAATCCTGTCCCAAACCAATGGCTTTAGCATCAGCTTAATCCCAATAGATGAAGTTGACAAAAGTCTATTTCCTAAAAACCTTACCCATAATGAATGATACCAAAGACTCGCGAAAATATCTAGAGCTTGTGTCCACCAGCTTGAATCAGCCACTTCTTTGAATTTGGGAGAGAGGAAACAAACAGCCGAATATAAACCTTATACCTTACGACGAAAAGTTACTATAGATAACCTTGGTTACTTTATAGCATCTTTCACTGCTGGCTCATATTCTTATGCTCCGTACTCATTGGTCGATACAGGTAATAAAGATACAGGGATGCAATGTGAAGGATGCACCGAATGCTTCCACATTAGGCAAGGTAACTTTAATAGACTTGAATCAGCATTGTATTGAGCCTTACCTTGCAATGATACCCGTTGTTTTCCTAGAATATGCAAAGATAATTTTTGCATGTATAAAACATCTTATTTTGGATGTGGGTCCTCTGATTGCTATAGCAAAGGGGCAATTGGGTTGGATACCTTTGGCTTCCCGAACAACAAAGAAGCTGTCAAAAGATTCCCGGGCATCGTATTCGGTTGTGGCCTCGAAAATCAGAAATTTTATTGGGAAAGTACGAAGAAAGTAGCATCATAGCTGGAATTCTAGGCTTAGGCACTGGTCTGCAGTCTATCCTTTGGCAGTGTAGAAATGAGACTAAAATGCGTATGTCCTACTGCCTACCTCCAAAACGTTCAACAGCCAGCACTGTCATCTTACGTTTTGGGGATGAAGCTCAAATTAGAGGAAGAGTTTGGACAACACGTCTCCTTCCTGTCATGGGGTGTGCAATTAATGTCATGGGCATCAGTGTGGCAGGAAGCTCAAAGACTTTTCAGATTAAACCGGACCGCACGGGCGGGTTTATTTTTGGACTCAGTAAGCTTTCTAATTGTGCTTGTCCAAACGGCCTATACTGCAGTGAGAAATGAGATATTTCGATTTTTCCGAGACAATTTTCAGTTGCTTCCTCAGGCTCGTCAACAAGAATTCGACTTGTGTTATAACGTGCCTATTGGGAATTATACATTCCCAACGATGACATTCCATTTTGATAAAGCCAATCTTTTTCTTGGGCAAAAGTACACCGCAAGTGCCATAACTTGTGTACGGCGATCACTTTGTGCCATAACTTTTTTCGGATCACTTTGGTGCCAAAATCGGAAAAAAAAAGATCACTTTAGTGCCATTTTGGCTGGAAATCCGACGTGGCATTTTTTATTAATTTTTTACGTCGATGTGGCTCGCCGGAGGCTGAGTCAACAAGTACAGTCAGCATTTTTTATTTTAAATAATTTTTTTTCAACGTGCACAGTAAATATTTTTAATTTTAACTATTTTTTTCTTTTTTTTCTTCTTTCCTTTTTCTTTTCTTTTCCTTTTTTTTTCTCCCCTCGCAGGCCGGTTGCCGGTGGCCGGCCGGCCACCGGCCAAGCCCGGGAAGGAAGGGCTGGGCGAGGGTGGCCTTGCCCATGGCCGGTGAGGGGCGGCCGACCCTCGTCGGCGACGGGCGAGGCCGGCCCTCGCCGGCCCAGGCGAGGGTCGCCCTCGCCGGCGTCGGGCGAGGGCGACCCTCGCCTCGCCTGGGCCGGCGAGGGCCGGCCTCGCCCGTCGCCGACGAGGGCAGCCCTCGCCTGGGCCAGCGAGGGTCGCCTGAGTCGGGCGTGGGCGACCCTCGCCCGACGCCGGCGAGGGTCGCCCTCGCCGGATCTGGCGAGGGCGACCCTCGCCTGGGCCGGCGAGGGCCGGCCTCGCCCATCGTCGACGAGGGCCGCCCTCGCCGGCGTCGGGCGAGGGTCGCCCACGCCCGACTCAGGCGAGGGCGACCCTCGCCTCGCCTGGGCCGGCGAGGGCCGGCCTCACCCGTCGCCGGCGAGGGCAACCCTCGCCTGGGCCGGCGAGGGTCGCCCTCGCCTGAGTCGGGCGTGGGCGACCCTCGCCCGACGCCGGCGAGGGTCGCCTCGCCCGTCGCCGACGAGGGCAGCCCTCGCCTGGGCCGGCGAGGGTCGCCCTCGCCTAGGCCGGCGAGGGTCGCCCTCGCCAGATCCGGCGAGGGCCCAGGCGGGCCTCGCCCGTCGCCGGCGAGGGCAGCCCTCGCCTGGGCCGGCAAGGGTCGCCCTCGCCTGAGTCGGGCGTGGGCGACCCTCGCCCGACGCCGGCGAGGGTCGCCCTCGCCGGATCTGGCGAGGGCCGGCCTCGCCCGTCGCCGGCGAGGGCAGCCCTCGCCTGGGCCGGCGAGGGTCGCCCTCGCCTGAGTCGGGCGCGGGCGACCCTCGCCCGACGCCGGCGAGGGTCACCCTCGCCGGATCTGGCGAGGGCGACCCTCGCCTGGGTCGGCGAGGGCCGGCCTCGCCCAACGCCGGCGAGGGTCGCCCTCGCCGGATCTGGTGAGGGCGACCCTCGCCTGGGCCGGCGAGGGCCGGCCTCGCCCGTCGCCGGCGAGGGTCGGCCGCCCCTCGCCGGCCATGGGCAAGGCCGCCCTCGCCCAGCCCTTGTAGGGCTTTGCCGGTGGCCGGCCGGCCACCGGCAACCGGCCGGCGAGGGGAGAAAAAAAAAGAAAAGAAAAGAAAAGAAAAAGAAAAAAAAAGAAAAAAATATTTAAAATTAAAAATGCTGACGGTACACGTTAAAAAAAATTATTTAAAATAAAAAATGCTGACTGTACACGCTGACTCAGCCCTCCGGCGAGCCTCGTCGGTGTAAAAAATTAATAAAAAATGCCACGTCGGATTTCCGGCCAAAATGGCACTAAAGTGATCTTTTTTTCCGATTTTGGCACCAAAGTGATCCGAAAAAAAGTTATGGCACCAAAGTGATCGCCGGACACAAGTTATGGCACTTGCGGTGTACTTTTGCCCTTTTTCTTGACGCGGGTAATATTTTTGAAATCTTTGACCAGGGATTTTGCCTGATGATGATGCCAACAAATGATGGTGGAACTAGCCGGAAAAATGCTAAAAAAGTACTAAACATTTTGCATTGGTGCTAATTTAGTCCTAAACCTTTTTTTGTGCCAATTCAGTTCTAAACCTTTTGTTTTTGTGTCAATTCAATTCTAAACCTTTTATTTTTGTGTCAATTCAATCCTCCCAGCCAATTTTGACCGGAATTTGCTAACGTGGACGCTGACCGGCTGACGGTTGGTCACTGGTGCTGACATGGACAACTTTAATAATATTTTAATATTTTTTTTTGAGTTTTTATGTATTATTTTTCCCCCTCCCCTCCCTCCTTCCTCCAGCTAGTCGCCGGATCGGCGACTAGCCAAAGGCTAGAGGTCGATGCCGGCGAGGCTTGCCCACGCTGGCCACTGGCGAGGCCGGCCTCGCGCAGTTGCCGGCGAGGCTTGACCTCGCTAGATCCAGCAAGGTCGGGCCTCGCCTAGCCATGGGGAGGCTCGAGCCCTCGCCGGAGGCTGCTAGCAAAGGCTCGAGCCTCGCCTTGGCTGGGTGAGGCCCAACCTCGCTAGATTTGGCGAGGTCAAGCCTCGCCGACGGCTGGCATGACCTCGCCAAATCTAGCGAGGTTGGGCCTCACCCAAGCATGGCGAGGCTTGCCTTCACCATCGCCAATGACCGGCGAGGTTGACCTCGCTAGTAGCTGGCGATCGACTGGAGAAAGGAGGGAGGGGAGGGGAAAAAAAGAAAAATAAATAAAAAAAAATCAAAAAAAATTAAAATATTATTAAAGTTGTCCACGTCAGTGCCGGTGACTGGCCACCGGCCGGTCGACATCTACGTCGGCAAAATCCAGCCAAATTGGCCGAAAGAACTGAATTGGCATAAAGACAAAAGGTTTAGGACTGAATTGGCACAAATGCAAAAGGTTTAGGACTGAATTGGCACAGAAAAAAGTTTAGAACTAAATTGACACAAATGCAAAATGTTTAGAACTGAATTGGCACAAAAAAAAGTTTATGACTAAATTGGCACTAATACAAAAGGTTTAAGACTTTTTTGGCATTTTTCCCTGGAACTAGCTTACTTGGATTATTTCAACGGGCAAATTATCGATTCCTTTTTTTATTTTATAGCATTGAAAGTTTCCTTTGTCCAGGAAGTGTGTCGTGATCATTAAGAAGTGAGCGTTGAGAATAATGGAAATGGAAACCCAATAAGTTATTATCTTCTATGTTGCTTTCTTCTTGTTGGTGAATTTGACAAATGCTTCGCTTTAGTTTCGTTTTACTTTACAACGTCGATTTCAAGAAGAGGAATCCCAAAATTTAATAATTTTCCATCCGGAGCATATGTCAGGATTTTGAAGTATTTACAGTAGCCTTCATTAATGCTTCGTGTAATCATCTGAGGAATTCCTATACTGCAAAACCGAAGAACCATGAAGTTTCATAAAATTCAAGAGTTCGAACTAAAGCAACTCAGCAAAGCAGCACCGAACTTGATTAGTCAGATTTGGGTTGTAACTAATATCAACAATTTACAATGTAATTAGCATTCATTACAATGAGGACTGAATTACCATAGACAAGTCGATGTTGCTCATTTCGACTCAGCGCAAACTCGAGCCTTATTATCACTTTCACGCCATTAGTATATGTTGTTTCCCTTTCGGTTTTACATAATCAAACTCGGAATTTGATGAAGAAAATGATAGGATAAATGGAAATCCACTTGTAATACCCATTTGAGTGTTGTTCCTAAGAGTCAACAAGAGCTATTAACCCATTTGAAAACACTAAAGAGAATTGGTTATACTTAGAGTTATGGCATTTGTCTAGGAGAAGACAAAGTGTACGATGGATTCTTTGTAAACACTTAGACATATGGTTTACAATTTGGGGGGAGGATCTCCTGTGATGTGTGTACAAGGTGTGAGATTGACTATTAGGGGACAAATAGTTACTTAGTCTACCGCAAGGTTGCTATATAAGGAATCCCAGTTCTGCACTGCAAAAAGTTTTATACTTGCAAGGCAATATTCGTAGTCACGACGCAATTAATGGTATTTAGCCTATTTAAGCTCCTAGAGCTAGAAGAGATGAGTAAGCACACCTAAGCCAAACCTCTATAAATCTTGTTTGCAATTTTTTTTTACTAAAACTCGTTTATTTTTTGCAGCTCCCTTTGCATGTGGGAAAATTATCAAAAAAGTCTTAAACCCATTACAATTGTGCCAATTCAGTCATAAACCTTTTTTTTGCCGATTAAGTCTTAAAATTTTTGCATTTGTGCCAACTCAGTTCACCCAGCTAATTTTGACCGAAAATCATTGACATGAATGCTAACTATCCTACATGGCACGACTAGCACTGACGTGGATAATTTTTGATAATATTCTAATATTTTTTTGAATTTTTTATTTTTTTCTTTTCTTGCTCATTCTTTTTATTTTTTTTCTTCCCTTCTTCTTCTTCCTCTTTCTAAGGAAGAGGGAATTACAAAGGTATGATGACTCAACTAGCAGTACACAAAAATTTGAGGTGAGAAGAACTACCTCACATGCCTTGAGTGTCATCAACTTGGCTGTGTGAAAGCTGAATGCCCATTACTCAAGAAGAAATTTGGCGCTGAGTCGCACTGAAAGTGAATCAAATGAGAATGAATCCAAGCTGCGAATCTATGTTTGATGGCCGACCTTGCAGGAACTGAGGTATGTATTGATTAATTGTACATATGAGTGTGACGACTCCACACCTAGGAAAACTAAACAAACCTGATATATATTATTCTGTTTAAAATCCTTAACATGTCTTGTTACAAGTGGACATCTTCATAAAAACCTAGAGATAGAAAGAACAACTATAAAGGCATGTTTAAAATTTGAATTTTGAAAATAAATTGAAACGCAAATTTTAAAGCATAATTAGTGCTTCTTATCAAGTGTCTTTGGAGCGCTTTTCAACAAAATCCTTAACGTTGATTTTAAGAAAGGAAATCACACAGTAAATGCAAAACATTCAATGCGAGCAAAGAAGGAAACAAGAGAATCAAAACATATATTAATAGTCTAGTAGGCATGCATGAGTTGTTTCATTTATTTCCTTTTGGCATCATCATTAATTGAGAACTAAATGGAAAAATTTAGGTAGTACCTATTTCGTAAATAATCCATTCTGAAGTAGATGCAGTCACATAGTGATAACAAAAGCAAAAGAAGAAGAAAAATGACTTCATCACATGCGACTCTTATGAAATTTCTAGTTTTTTGCGTTTTCATTGCCAATAACCCATACGAAACCAATGGCTTTAGTATCAGCTTAATTCCAATAGACAAAGTTGACAAATCTCTATTCCTGAAAACCTTACCCTCAAGGAACGATATCAAAGAATCGTGAAAATAACCAGAGCTCGTGTCCACTATCTTGAATCTACCACTTCTTTGAGTTTGGAAGAGTGGAAGCAAACAGCTGAATATGAGCCTTATATCTTACAGCCAAGAATTATTATGGATAACTTTGGTTACTTCATAACATCTTTGGCTGTTGGCTCGCATTTTTATGCTCCTTACTTGCTGGTGGATACAGATGGTGACGATACATGAATGTAATGTGAAGGATGCACCGAGTGCGTCCACATTAGGCAAGGTAACTTTCATAGACTTGAATTAGAATCGTACCAGGCCTTACCTTGCTATGATCCCCGTTATTATCCTAGAATATGCAATGATAATTTTTGTATGTATAAAGCAAATTATCTGGGATATGGATGCTATGATTGCTAGAGCAAAGGGGCAACTGGGTTTGGATACCTTTGGCGTCCCGGATAGCAGCGGAGCTGTCAAAAGATTCCGGGGCACCGTATTCGGTTGTGGCCTCGAAAATCACAAATTTCACTGGGAAAGTAACATCATAGCCGGAATTCTAGGCTTAGGCACTGGGCCACGGTCTATCCTTCGACAGTATAGAAGTGAGACTAAAATGCGTTTGTCCTACTGTCTACCTCCAAAAGGTTCACCAACTGGCACTGTGGTCTTACAGTTTGGGGATGAAGCTCAAATTAGGGGAAGAGTTTCGACGACACGTCTCCTTCCTGTAAATATGTATGCAATCAATGTCATGGGCATCAGAGTGGCGGGAAAGCGCCTAACAATAAACCCAAAGATTTGTCAGATGAAACCAGACCACACAGGTGGGTTTATTTTGGACTCAGGAAGCTTTCAAACTGTGCTTGTCCAAACCGCCTATACTGCAGTGAGAAATGAGATAATGCGATTTTTCCGAGATATTTATCATTTGCTTCCTCGGCCTCCTCAACCTGGGGAATTCGACTTGTGTTATGACGTGCCAATTGGGAATTACACGTTTCCAACTATGACATACCATTTTGATAGAGCCAATCTTTTTCTTGATGGAAGTAATATTTTTCAAATCTTTGATGAGGATTTTTGCCTGATGATGATGCCAATAAATAATGGTGCAACTAACATACTCGGATCATTTCAACAGGCAAATTATCGTTTCCTATTTGATTTTAGTGCATTGACAGTTTCCTTTGTCCAGGAAGTGTGTCGTTAACATTAAGAATTGAGCGTTCAGAATCATGGAAAGGAAACCCAATGAGTTATTGTCATCTATGTTGCTTTCTTATTGGTGGGTTTGTCAAATGCTTCCCTTTAATTTCGTTTTACTTTACAACGTCGATTTCATGAAGAGGAATTGCAAAAATTTAATAATTTTCCACTCGGAGCATATATCAGCATAAGTATTTACAGTGGCCTTCACTAATGCTTTGTCTAATCATTTGAGGAAATTCCTATACTGCAAAAACAAAGAACCGTAAAGTTTCATAAATTTCAAGAGTTCCAACTAAAGTAACTGAGCAAAGCAGAACCGAACTTGATTAATCAGATTTAGATTGAAACTGATATCCACAATTTACCCCATAATTAACAGTCATAACGATGAGGATCGAATTACCATAGATGAGTCGATGATGCCCATTTTAAGTCAGCGCGAGCTCGAGCCTTATTATCATCGTCACGCATTATTATATGTTGTTTCCCTTTCAGTTTTACATAATCAAATTTGGAATTGACAAAGAAATTGACTGGATAAGTGGAAATCCACTTGTAATACCCATTTGAGTATCATTCCTAAGAGTTAGCAAGAGTGATTAACCCATTGGGAAACATTTGAGAGAACTGGTCATACTTAGAGTTATGGAATTTGTCTAAGTGAAGACAGTGTACGAGGGACTCTTTGTAAACGCTTAGAGGTATGGTTTACAATTTGGGGAGAGGATCTCCTATGATGTGTATACAAGGTGTGAGAATGACTCTCAGGGGGCCAAAAGTTACTTAGTCTACCTCGGGGTTACTATAGAAGGAAGCCATGTTCTGCACTACAAAAGGTTTATACTTGCAAGGCAATATTCATAGTCTTGGTACAATTAATGGTATTCAGCCTATTTAAGCTCCTAGAGCTAGAAAAGATGAGTAGGCATACTGAAGCCAAACCTCTCTAAATCTTGTTTGCAATTTTTTCCCAAAACTCAGATATTTTTCGCTGCTTATACTGCTAGTTCCCTTTGCGTGTAGAAGCAGTACTTTTATTAGGGTTGGTTTTATAAAATTAATTTGTTTTGTTTTTCAAAAACCAATTCACTCCCCTCTTGATTGCTTCTTTGGACCTAACAATTGGTAAGAGATGACGTTCTCCTTGTTCTAAAAGTGTTATGCTTTTGAGGCAAAGATCGATGGCAACTATTGTTGGAACCATCTTGAGCGAAGGTAACTTGATTTCTCACCCTCCGTTGTTTGACGACGCTAACCGTATATATTGGAAATGTAGGAGGACTCTGTTCATTCAATCGATGGATTACAAACTTTGGTTGATTGTGCAATATGGACCCTTTGTGCCCAGGAAGAGAAGCGTTTCAGAAGAGAAGGTGAATCCTGAAGTGGCTAGCACGGGTCACCTAGAGGGGGGTGAATAGGTGATCCTTAACAAAACTTATAAATTTCGCGGAAATAAAATGTAGAACAAAAGAGTCTGAATAATATTCAGATTAAAGTTAGATCTGAAGAACGAAGTACTGAAATGCAAGACGTAAAATGAGAGATGAGGAAAAGAGAATCTGCACACAGATGTATAGTGGTTCGGCTTATGACAAGCCTACGTCCACTCTCCCACGCTTACAGCCTACTGGCTGGATTTCACTATGTAATCAAGAGGAATTTACAGACTTTGAGTCTCAGCACTATTGTGTATGATAGGACTCTCTATCTCACACAAATACTCTTTACAAAGTAATCCTCAAGATCTTGATCTTAAGTACAGAACGACAAGAGAACAGATTGGAGTGAACTCAGACTTTGGACTTGATGATTCTTGAATCTCTCTACCTTCTGCTGCTCATGTTCTCCTTAAATACACCTCTCTATCCACACTACCCGTTGGACAGCTCACAGAGGATTATCTTCCAATCTTCACCTTGGACAGATTTGTAAACTAAGGATTGAGTAGCCGTTAGTGATAGATTCTGAATCCCACTGATTCTGGTCGCCCATACAAACAGAATCTTGGTTTCCATAAGTGGAGTTTTTGTCCGTTGTAGATCATTCTTGTCTTAGTATTTGATTGTCAATCAATTTGATTAAGATTGAACAAATCAATACTTTCCTTCTATGAAATCCATGCCAGAACACTAGCTGTTATTCTTCGTTCTGGATTTTTGCTTCTGAAGAATTACTGCGTCTTCGTCTGCTTCTGAAGAATTACTGCATCTTCGTCTGCTTCTGAAGAATTACTGCATCTTCGTCTGCTTCTGGAAATTTCAGCTTCTGCGTCTGCTTCTGAAGAATTTCAGCTTACGCGTCTGCTTCTGGAAATTCCTGAATCTCAGAACTTTAGCTTTCGTGGGTCCTCAAGAACTCATAGAGTCTGAATTATTTCTGCGTCTGGAAAATTTCTCAGAACTTAAATAATTCTTCTTAACTTGTAAAATCTGAGTAACTTCATTCTTAGCTTCCAGAACATATTTTCCTGAAATCAGAAGGTTTAGAATAAGCATCAGATTTACAAACATTATGGAAGGTTTTGTCAACTTCAAAATCAATAGGAGTTTTACTCAACAATCTCCCCCTTTTTGATGGTGACAAAACTTTCCTGCAGATTGTGTCAATTTGGAATAAATTTGAAGTGAGTAATCATATTCAGCACATTAAATCACAGATTGAAAGAATTAAACACTGTTGTTAGAATCTGTGCTTCATTTCTTCCTTTGTCTATAACCTGCAATAAATCTGCATAAAAATTCTCCCCCTTTTTGTCATCAGCAAAAAGATAAAAATATTAAATGTAACGCCGTGATATAACAAGATAAATAGATAATGTCAAAGTCATTACAGACCAAAGAAAATATGAGAGAAAAAGAATTTGAAAACAGGCTAAGATTTGGAAGGGGTTCTGATTAGTTGAAAATTGTCCAGAATGGAAACGGCTTCATCAATCCTTGAACTGCATTGAGCAATGGCTTCCTTTAGTTCTGCTTTATTCACTGTTGCTTGAAGTTGTTGAGAGTTATTGTTTTCCTCAACAATTTTCTGCAGATTCTGGATTTCATGTTCCAGTGCAGTTTGTTTGCTTTTGATCTCGAGCAGAAGAGAAAGGATGTTCTGATTGTTGAAAGACTGTTCCTGGACATTTGCTTGCTCAGGCTGATCGAACCCTTGGGCTGCTTTTTGTTGAAACTCCCCCTGAACAGGTGCTTGTTCCTCAGAGACATGTTCTGTGAAAGTTGGTTCTGGTACTGGTGGAGAACCATGTTCTGGAACAGGTACAGAACCATGTTCTGGAACTTCAGCATGACCTGTATGAAAGTGGTCTGCTTCTGCTTCATCATCCTCATCTTGCAGAAGGATTTTTCTCTTTTTATACACTTTCAGCTGGACTGAAGTTTCTTTCTTCTTACTTGCTGCCCCCTTGCTTTGCTCTGTTTTGCTTTTACGTAACTTATCAGAAAGAGTAGCCTCAGAATGAACCTTCTCTTTTCCCTTGATCTTTTCCCTAATATCATCAAACTGTTTCATCTTGGAGAGCATCCTTTCTCCAACAATCATACAGGGAACACTATTTTGTTTCAACTCATCAGGAATTGATATTTGTAAGAACATAAAAATTCGTGAAATCAATGCTCCATAGGGAAGCTGTCCCTTGTCCTTGTGAAGTGTCCTGTACATGTGGAATATGATGATGTGAGGAAGAGAAAAGGGATGACCTTTCAGTAAAGCCCAGATAAGTTTCATCTCTGATTTAGACAGGTCTGTTTTGGAGGCTGCCTTCGGCTTCAAACAATTGATGATGATTTTGTGCAGAATGATTGATCTTCTGGATAAGTCATAGTATGTTGTATGCCTTTTTGGTTCCAAAGCAAAAGTGGAATCTTCAGAAGCTACCCTGGAAGCTTCTTCATAACTTACCTCCAAAGGAATGAATTTAGATTGTCTTGTCCCCATTATTCTTGCTAACAAATCACTTTTGATGTCAAATTTCTTGTCACCGACAGTAAACTGAAGCCAGTTGGGCGACAAGATTGAGAGATTAGAGTAAAAATATGCTGTTAGTTCAGAATAAACGTCTGCAGATTGAAGGCAAAACTCATAGATTCCCTGCCTTTCAAACTTGCGTTTAACACAGAATCCAGCATTCTCCAAGTAGGCAAAATCAACAGTCCTGTGATTCATAACACCACGAGCCAGTAAAAGCTGATAACAAGTGTGATGTTCAGGACTTCTAAACAAACTTCCTGTTCCTGGCATTCGAGAGACAATCCCCAGTTTCTTCTCAAAAAGCTCGAACAGACGAGCGTCATCCTCTGGAACGACAAATTTCGAGGAGGATTTAGGGCTTACCACTGGCGTTTGTACAGACGGAGTATATGATTCTCCGACCTTTTCTTTCCCTTTCTTGGAGCGATGCGAGGATGGGGTTGTGGAAGCATGGGTTGGAGCAGACCCAGCAGATAATTTGGAATACTCTTGAACTAGATGAGTTTCCGACCGAAAGTGATTATCTTTAAGACATTTTAGAAGAGTATCAGCAGCAGCATTACCTCTCTTCAGTCTTTGATAATTCTGCCATAAGAGCTTGATGTTTTTGAAGTGAAAATCTCTGTCACCCTCTGGTTTGAATGAAGACGACCGAGGCGGGGGTGTAACATGAGCAGACTCTTCGAGATGTTCCGATTCTGTATCTGATACGTCCATAAACTCTGGCGGAGCAGAAGATTTCGATTCTTGATTCAAGATACGTGATGATCTTCGCTTGAAAGGCATTCTGAAGTCTTCTTGATCGAAAAGTTTTGAACTTTGGAGAAGGAAGAAGAAGAGGGTTTCTGAGAGTCGAAAGAGGTTTGAGCCGAAAAGAGTACTGATGAGGGTTTTGGAAAGAAACGATAAGGGTATATAAACGATAAAGACGAATCTTTGGAAATAAGAGGTTATTTTTAGAAGGTAATAAGTAACCTCAAAATAAATAGAAAGAAAATATATGTTCTGAAGCAAAAAAAAAAGATAAGATAATATTCTAAACTCAATTAATCAGATTAGATTAGGTACGTACCTGATTGACTTCCAAATATAACAAATGTGTGAATATCCTGCCAAAAATATTCCCGCCAAAATTTAAACTATGTACGTACCGTTCTTGAGAGTCTGAAGAATGTTCAGACCGAAACTACTTGAGTCTGAAGAATTTTCCTGTTTGTCGAAACACTTCAAGAAGGATAAGTAATACACAGTTTATTTCTAATAAATTCGAAAGATGATTTATCAAGGGGTTTTGTGAATATATCAGCTAATTGATTCTTAGAATCAATAAATTGAATATTCACATCACCATTTTGCACATGATCTCTAATAAAATGATGTTTGATCTCAATATGCTTAGCCCGAGAGTGAAGAATGGGATTCTTAGTGAGATTGATAGCACTGGTATTGTCACATCTGATTTCAACATTTGAGTCTTCAACAGCAAAATCTCGCAACTGCTGCTTCATCCACAGAATCTGTGCACAGCAACTTCCTAAGGCTACGTATTCTGCTTCTGCTGTTGATAGTGCGACTGTATTCTGCTTCTTTGAATACCAGGATACTAACATATTCCCAAGCAGTTGGCAAGTACCTGTAGTACTTTTCCTGTCCACTTTACATCCAGCCAAGTCAGCATCGGAATAACCAGTAAGAGTAAAATCTGAATCTTTGGAATACCAAAGACCTAGCATTGGATAAGTTCCAATGTATTTGATTATCCTTTTTACTGCAGAAAGATGCGATTCCTTTGGATCTGACTGAAATCTCGCACACATACAGACGCTAAAAAGTATGTCAGGTCTAGATGCAGTAAGATATAATAGAGAACCTATCATGCTTCTATATACCTTCTGATCAACCTTTTTACCATTCACATCTTTGTCTAGCTTGGATGAATGAGGCATTGGAGTGTCTGTTTTCTTGCAATTCTGCAGACCAAACTTCTTGACAATCTCCTTGGCATATTTTTCTTGGCAGATGAAAGTACCATCTTTCATTTGTTTCACTTGTAAGCCAAGAAAGAATGTTAGTTCTCCCATCATGCTCATCTCGAACTCGTTCTGCATATTTTTAGAGAATTCCTTGCAAAGCAATTCATTAGAAGATCCAAAAATAATATCATCAACATAGATCTGAACAAGTAGAAAATCCTTACCCTTTTTCTTAACAAAAAGAGTAGTATCTACCTTACCTTTTGTAAAATTATTTTGTAGAAGGAAATTACTTAACCTTTCATACCATGCTCTGGGTGCCTGCTTCAGACCGTAAAGAGCCTTTTTGAGTCTGTAAACATGATCTGTCTTCCTTGGTTCTTCAAAACCAGGTGGTTGATCCACATATACTTCTTCTTTAATATATCCGTTTAGAAATGCACTTTTCACGTCCATCTGAAATAGTTTAAAGTTATGGAAACAAGCATAAGCTAGTAATAGCCGTATGGCTTCTAACCTTGCAACTGGTGCATATGTTTCATCATAATCAATGCCTTCTTCTTGAGAGTAGCCTTTTGCAACCAGTCTTGCCTTGTTTCTTGTGACCTTTCCTTTGTCGTTCAGTTTGTTTCTGAACACCCATTTTGTTCCAATTACTGGACGATTTTTGGGTCTTGGCACAAGCTCCCATACTTCATTTATCCTGAACTGCTGAAGTTCCTCTTGCATAGCTTCTATCCAGCTTTCATCTGTTAAGGCTTCTCCAACCTCTTTTGGTTCTATTTCAGATATCAATGCCAAGTTGCTGATGATTTCCTTCTGTTTGGATCTGGTCTTTATACCATCTTCTATTTCTCCAATGATGAGATCTTTCGGATGACTGGACTTATGTTTCCAGTTTTTGTCAAAACGTTCCTTCTGAAAATCTGCAGACTCTAGATTTTCTAGTTGAGTCTGTACATTGTCTTCTTTTCCTTCTTCCACAGAATCTTCGATCTTTTGAGATTCTAGATGACCTTCTGAAGATACTTGAATACAGGGAAGTAATTCAGATTCATCTTTGTGAGTCTGAACATTTTCTTCAAACCTTACATTCATTGTCTCTTCTACAGTCTGAGAATTTTTGTTGAATACTCTTTATGCTTTGCTTGAAGTGGAATATCCAAGTAAGATGCCTTCATCTGCTCTATCATCAAACTTACCAGGGCGATCATTCGAGTTTTTGAGAATAAAGCATTTACAACCAAACACACGAAAATATGAGATACTAGGCTTTCTGCCTTTGAAAAGCTCATAGGGGGTTTTCTCAAGAATGGGTCTGAGAAAGACTCTGTTAATAATGTAACATGCTGTAAAAACTGCATCTGCCCAAAAGTGAAAAGGAATCCTGCTTTCAATCAACAAAGTTCTTGCCATTTCTTGCAAAGAACGATTTTTCCTTTCCACAACACCATTTTGTTCTGGTGTGTATGGAGTAGAAAAATTATGTTGAAAGCCATTTTCCTCACAAAAGTCTGAAAAATTTTGATTTTCAAATTCTCCCCCATGATCAGTTTTAATGCAGGAAATGGTATAGCCTTTTTCATTTTGAATTCTTTTTGCAAATTTTGAAAAATATGAGAATGCCTCATTTTTATGAGCAAGAAAGAACACCCATGTAAATCTAGTAAAGTCATCAACAATAACTAAACAATATCTCTTACCACCAATACTTTGTGTTCTGGTTGGTCCAAACAAGTCCATATGAAGAAGCTGCAAAGCACGATCAGTAGAAACATGATGTATTGATTTGAAAGAACTTCTTACTTGTTTTCCTAGCATGCAAGCATTGCATAGGTCTGTCTTTCTGTATTTCAAGTCTGGCAAACCTCGAACAAGTTTCTTGTTAGAGATTTTTGAGATCTGTTTCATGCTGATGTGTCCCAACCTTCTGTGCCAAAGATCTTCATCCTCTTTGATTGAAATCAAGCAGTGATTGGAGTTTGGATTAACATCCAGAAGATAGATATTGCCATGTCTTCTTCCTGTGAATGTTTGAGAAGAATCTTTGCTTGTTCCTGAGCATGTATCTTCTTGAAAGTTGATTCTGAATCCTGTATCACAAAGCTGGCTTATGCTGATCAAATTGTAGTTGAGTCCCTTTACTAATGATACGTCATTGATTCTTAGTCCTCCAATATCAACTGTTCCTTTGCCGATGATTTGTCCTTTAGTATTTCCTCCAAAGGATACTTTTCCACCCTTCAGATTTTGTAGATCAGCGAATATGTTTGGATCTCCTGTCATGTGTCTGGAGCATCCACTGTCCAGATACCACTTCCTTTTTCTTTTTGTGGTAATCTGCAAGAATTACAACAACTCAAGTTTTCTTTGGTACCCAAACTTGCTTGGGTCCTTGAGTATTAGTATAAGCTGTCTTAACAAAATCTCTTCGAACAGGTCTCCAGACCTTAGGGCATTCATTCTCAAAATGTTGTGGATCTCCACATTTTGAGCACCTGAGTGCACTCCGGCCAACAGGTTTTACAAAATTCCTCTTGAAATGATTTTTGTAAACTTGTCTAGGAGGTCTTTGTTTTAATCTCTCCTTGACTTTTGGAAAATCGATTAAGCTATCACTTTCCTTTACAAATCCAAGACCAGATTTGTTATAGTAAGGAATTTGAATGGAAAGGATATGCTTCAAGGTTTCTGAACCTTTTGAAAACTTGGAAGTAATTTTTGAAATTTCCCTTTTTAAAACATCATTTTCTTTGGAAAGAAAATCTCGACTTTCCTTGATTTGATGAAATTCTTTTTGAAGAAAATCGATCCTTTCTTTTTGAGAAACATCCTGTTGCCGTAGTGAAGAATTTTCCTTTTTTAAGGAAGAGATTCTTTTAAGAGCAGTCTTGAATTCAAAGCACAATTCATCAATATAATTGGACACTTCGATAGACATCTCAGAAGGCTTTACCTCAATTTCCACTCTTGGATCAGAATCAGAATCTGAGTCTGAGTCTGACTTTGCCATCAGACAGACTTCTTCATCACTATCTTCACATTCTGTGTCACTCCAAGTTTCTGCCTTTAAGGCCTTCTTTGCTTTCTCGAATTTGGTCTTCTTTTTCAGAAGTGGACAGTTTGGCTTGATGTGTCCACGTTTCCTACAGTGAAAGCAAATTATCTCCTTTGATCTCTCTGTATCATCGATGGACCTCTTGTTCTCAAAAGGCTTCTTTCCTTTGAGGTCTCTTCCTCTGATTTTCATTTTCTTGTACTTCTTTATGAAGAGAGCCAGTTCTTCATCGTCAACATCTACATCTTCAGTGTCTGCATCAGAATCATCGTTAGTTTTCAAAGCAATTGATTTATTACCTCTGGATATGTTTTGCTCATTTCGCTTCTCAGTTTCATATGATTGAAGAGTTCCAATCAATTCATTCACTGATAGAGGCTTGATCCTTTGTGTCTCGCGAAGAGATGTTTTGATGTTGTCCCACTGTTCTGTCAGTCCTCTCAGAAGTTTGTTCACTTTCAATGCATCTGGGATTGGCTGTTCTTGATAAGCAAGACCGTTTACTATGTCAGTGAACCTGTCATAAAAATCAGCAATTAGTTCTCCAGGCTTCATTTTGAAGGATTCATATTGGCCAAGCAAAATATTGATCTGAGTTTCCTTGGCTCGATCTGTTCCTTCGTACGTAACATAAAGAGTATCCCAGATTTCTTTTGCAGATTCACAAGCAGCAATTTTCTTATACTCAATAGGAGATAATCCACAATAAAGAGAATAAATTGCTTTAGAATCTAAAGTCTCTCTTTTAGCTATCTCGGTTTGAGATAGAGGAGGATCTGCTGGCTTGCTTGCATCTGCCTTTTCTTTTGAGTCTGAAGACTTTGGATTGACTCCTCTGATAATCACATCCCATTGCATGTGATCGATTGATTTGATGAATGCCTTCATCTTGTTTTTCCAGACGCTATATTCTTTGCCATCGAAGAATGGTGGTCTGTTGTTACTCTGTCCTTCAATGAGTCCTGGAGCACCATAGCTAGCCATATAGATCGTTAGCTCAGAAGTAAAACACTTCAGTGAAATGAGCAACCGGCTCTGATACCAATTGAAGTGGCTAGCACGGGTCACCTAGAGGGGGGTGAATAGGTGATCCTTAACAAAACTTATAAATTTCGCGGAAATAAAATGTAGAACAAAAGAGTCTGAATAATATTCAGATTAAAGTTAGATCTGAAGAACGAAGTACTGAAATGCAAGACGTAAAATGAGAGATGAGGAAAAGAGAATCTGCACACAGATGTATAGTGGTTCGGCTTATGACAAGCCTACGTCCACTCTCCCACGCTTACAGCCTACTGGCTGGATTTCACTATGTAATCAAGAGGAATTTACAGACTTTGAGTCTCAGCACTATTGTGTATGATAGGACTCTCTATCTCACACAAATACTCTTTACAAAGTAATCCTCAAGATCTTGATCTTAAGTACAGAACGACAAGAGAACAGATTGGAGTGAACTCAGACTTTGGACTTGATGATTCTTGAATCTCTCTACCTTCTGCTGCTCATGTTCTCCTTAAATACACCTCTCTATCCACACTACCCGTTGGACAGCTCACAGAGGATTATCTTCCAATCTTCACCTTGGACAGATTTGTAAACTAAGGATTGAGTAGCCGTTAGTGATAGATTCTGAATCCCACTGATTCTGGTCGCCCATACAAACAGAATCTTGGTTTCCATAAGTGGAGTTTTTGTCCGTTGTAGATCATTCTTGTCTTAGTATTTGATTGTCAATCAATTTGATTAAGATTGAACAAATCAATACTTTCCTTCTATGAAATCCATGCCAGAACACTAGCTGTTATTCTTCGTTCTGGATTTTTGCTTCTGAAGAATTACTGCGTCTTCGTCTGCTTCTGAAGAATTACTGCATCTTCGTCTGCTTCTGAAGAATTACTGCATCTTCGTCTGCTTCTGGAAATTTCAGCTTCTGCGTCTGCTTCTGAAGAATTTCAGCTTACGCGTCTGCTTCTGGAAATTCCTGAATCTCAGAACTTTAGCTTTCGTGGGTCCTCAAGAACTCATAGAGTCTGAATTATTTCTGCGTCTGGAAAATTTCTCAGAACTTAAATAATTCTTCTTAACTTGTAAAATCTGAGTAACTTCATTCTTAGCTTCCAGAACATATTTTCCTGAAATCAGAAGGTTTAGAATAAGCATCAGATTTACAAACATTATGGAAGGTTTTGTCAACTTCAAAATCAATAGGAGTTTTACTCAACAAATCCTCCAGCACACCGCGAAAGCAAAGCATGTTCACTATGTGCACTTGCTTGGGCCGAATTCAACAGTAAGACCTCATGCATAACAGCTAAAGAAATATGGGATTGATTGAAGGTCACTTGTGAAGAAACTAGTCGTGTGAAAGGGGCTAAGATTAGCGTGCTCCAACACAATTATGAATTGTTCAAGATAGAGCCGCATGAAAGCATCTAGGATATGTTCACTTGTTTGCCGCTCTTGGAAAGACTATCCCTAATGATGAATTTATAACGAAATTGTATTGGAACGTGCAAAAGAGCCAATACGTGAGGCAATAATCTCATTATTATGACCTCGAAGAGTTTATTGGCTCTTTAATGTCCTATGAAATGGGGAAAGAAACTGAGGCCAGCAGGAGAAAGAAGAAATCAATCTGCTGAAGAGTTGATGATAGTACCAAGGAAGAATTTTCAAGCACGTATGAAGAGGATAAAGAAGACGTAGCCAAGTTGAATGGTTACAACTGGGTATTCAAAAGCCTTGATAGAGGAATGTGTAATCTTTCTTGGAGATGGTTGTTTGCTGATGCGGCAGTACGAGTACTTCCACGAGTAAAATCTGACCATCATCCTCTCTTGATTTCTCTGTCCAGTGAGAGGACTCCTCAGTTGAATTGATCCTTTCGTTTTGAAGCAGCTTGGTTAACGCATGCTTCATTTAATGACTTTGCTCAAATCCAATGGACTGATGCATTGCCAATTCATATTGCTCTGACCCGACTTCAAAATAACCTTAAGGAGTGGAACCAACACTGTCTTCGGCAATATTTTCAGAAGAAAGAATACATTGTTGGAGAGACTTGGAGGTATACAAAAGGCATTGGAGGTACGTCCAAATCCCCTCTTGGTGAATCTCGAGGCAAAGTTACAAATAGAGTTACTTGACGTCTCAATTCAGGAATAAATCCACTAATACCAGAAATCAAGACATAAGTGGCTGAAGTTCAAAGATAAAAACACAAAGTTTTTTCACACTATCGCTATCATTCGATGTCGAAGGAATATAATTGAGGCGCCAAAGAATTCTAGTGAAGAATAGGTGTCTAACCAAGAGGAGTTGAAAGGTATTGTAGTGGATTTTTACAGCGATCTCTTTACGAAGAATGACCCAACCCCTATCGTGCTTTCACAACCTCATGGCTTTCAAGTTTTGAATTTTTTGCAAGTTTCAGGTCTGGCTAGAACCGTCGACAAGGAAGAAGTCCGCAAAGCACTTTTTGATATGGATCCTTATAAAGCACCAGGACCGGACTGCTTCGAGGTGATTTTCTTTCAGTATCAATGGAATCTATTGAGCAACTTATTAACCAATTTTATTATTGATGCTAGGTCAGGAAATTGTAATTGGGCTGAGATTAACAAAATACTCCTAGTGCGAGTTCCGAAAATGTAGCAACTAGAGACAATCAACAACTTCCGACCAATTAATTTGTGTAATGCCACTTATAAAATTCTCTCTAAAGTGATCGTTAACCGATTAAAGGATGTTCTACCACAGCTTGTCTTGCCTAATCAGACCAGCTTTGTTCCTTGTAGATACATTCAGAATAACGTTATTATTGTACAAGAAGCAATTCACTTAATGAGCAAATTCCAAGGGAAACAAGGTCGCGTGATTCTAAAAATTGATTTGGAGAAAGCGTATGATCGACCGAAATGGTCCTTCATTGAGGAAACTCTCCACTTGACAGGTATTCCGGAAACACTAGTTCAGCCTCTTATGAAATGCATCACCCCTTCGTCCAATGTAGGTTTTGTGGAATAGTGTGACTACGGAGGCCTTCTTGCCAACAAGGGGAATACATCAAGGTGACCCTCTCTTTCCCTATATCTTTGTATTGTTTATGGAGAGATTATCTCATCTTATCCATGTAGTAGCGAATTCAAAACGGTGGAAACCTTTTTTGTTTTGGTAAGAGAGGAATGTCTCATTTAATGTTCGTGGATGATCTATTATTATTGGCAGAAGCCTCAACAAATAGATGAATGTCATCCTGGAGTGCTTGGATGATTTTTGTCGCAAATTGTGAGTAAGGCTAAAACTAAACTTTTCTGCTCAAAGAATACTTCTCTAGGGCTGAAACTAATCTTAAACGATATCTCCAGCTTTTTAATATGTTTAGATCTACGGAAATATATGGGTGTGCCTTTGATTTGTGGAAGAACATCTTCAAGGCATTTTCAACCGTTATTAGAGAAGAGAACAAATAGACTTAGTGTATGGAAATCTGATAGCTTGTCGATGGTAGGACGCATCACGTTAGCTCAATCTGCAATTATGTTTGTCCCTACCTATCATATGAAATGTTCTAAAATCTTAACTAATGTTTGTCAACAGATTGAGAAATGTTACGTGCTAGATACCAAAGACGAGCATCACATACACCTTCTGAATTGGAAGTATGTTCGTAAGCCTAAAAAATGTGGTGGTCTTGGTCTCAAACCCCTTGAATTTACTAACCAAGGTATCTAGATGTGCTTCAAGACGCAACTCTACTCTTTATGGACATAATTTTTATATGCCAAATACTGTTCACAACAGAGAAATACTTCTCACGCTAAATCTGGTGATTCAATGTTATGGAAAGCAATTGTTAATGTATGGTCAACTTTAGAGGAAGAAGCGGTATGCAGCTTGAGAAATGGAGAACAAGTAAGTTTTTGAAAAGACAGATGGATTCTAGGGTTGAAGCCACTCTACAATATAATTACTTCCCACCAACCTTCATATGAAACGGACAAAAAAATTTGTGATTATGTGCGGAATGGGAATTGAAACTTTCCGCTTTTCCAAGGAATCTTACCAGAAGATGTGATCCTTAGAATTCGGGCTATCAAATCCCTGATGGACTCCAATGGGAAAGATAGTCTACTGCGGGAAGGTAACAGCAGTGCGTCTTTCTCTGTTGAGTCAGCATTTCAAATTATCAGAGGGATCGATAATCAAGAAACTGACAGGATTGGCCCCTTATATGGAAGTGGAGGGGACCTCAACATAGTAGAACCTTCTTTTGTCTAGCGACACATGAGTTTTTATTAACCAATGAATTAAGGAAGTCTCGCAATATAGGAATAACCCTTACTGTTTGCGATGTGAGTCTTCAGTGGAAACATGTTTTGTAGGATTGTCCAGTTATTCGGAGCATGTGGGTTGACCTCGTCCCACAATATTGACTTGAAGAGGTCTCCTCAATGAATTTATCTCAATGATTGAAATCCAACCTGACAACAGGAGAATCAACTCCCACTCTCAATGGAGTACTATTTTTTATGTGAGCATATTGCTTTTTTGGTAATGGTGAAACAAGTCACTTTTCCAAGAAAGCTTTGTTTTTGCTTCTAAACCTGTACAAGTAATCCAATCGCACACAAAGGAAATTATTGTTTTGCATATGATCAACTTGTCTAAAAGTGGATCACGTACTTCTCCTATTTTGGTCACCTAAAACCTCTACCTTCGAGATGGATTAAACTAAATACGGATGGAGCGTCTAAAGGTAATCCCGGACTTGGAGGAGTTGGAGGATTATTACGAAATTAAGGGGGCGTTTGGCTTGGCAGTTTTACCTCATTTCTTGAAATATGTTCGTCTTTACGAGCATAATTGTGGGAGCTATGGTTAGGACTTACCATTGCAAAGCAACATGATTTCCATAAGCTCATCATTGATATAGATTTCAAAATTATCACCGAACTTGTTAACCAAGAGAGTACATCGGATAACACTGGACCAACACTACTTCAAAATAGTAGAAGACTATTGGACTTTTATTTTGAGTTCAAAATACATCATATTTTTCGGGAAGACAATTGGCATGATGATATGCTTGCCAATATTGGCATAGCAAAGCGATTGAATACTACGTTCTATTTGCAGCCTCCTGGACAATTATCTCATGTTTTGCTTAGTGATAAAGTTGAGATTGTAGACTTAAACTTTAAGTTACTTAGTTTTGTACCTTATGTTTACCAAGAAAGGAAAAAAAAAAAGGTGTAGCGACACTTACTCTCAACTTCAAGAAACTCCTTTCAAAAGAAAAGTTAGTAAGGAAGACGGAATTACAAAAGTATGATGGCTCAACTAGAAGTACACAAAAATTTGAGGTGAGAAGAACTACCTTACAACATTGAGTGTCATCAACCGAGCCACGTGAAATCTAAATGCTCGTCACTCAAGAAGAAATTCGGCATGGAGTCGCATTGAAAGTGAATCAAGTGAGAACGAATTCGAAGTTGCGAATCTATGTTTGATGGCCGACCTTGCAGGAGCTAAGGTATGTATTGATTGATTGTACATATAAGTATGATGACTCCACACCTAGTGATGAGGAGCTTTGCAATGCTTTTAAAGAGATGTAAACTCAGAGTTGAAGAAAGCTAATACGAATTTGAAGGAAGAGAATGAGGCTCATGAAGAAGAAAACACTGGTTCTGTCCATGCATGTCAAACTCTATCGAAGGATCTTGAAGATCAAAGAAATTCCTTTGAGAAGGTTGGACTTGGTATTAATTCCAAGAAAGAGTCCAAACATATAAACCTTTTGTACAAGACCTTTTTCGTTCATTGTGAATCTCCTTGTGTGTCTATGCACGATCTAACAGTTTCCACACTCACATTGTGTCCAAATTATGCAAACAAATTGTGCGAAAAGCAAGAACCCTAAAATCTCGATTTTTCCCCAAATCATCCCGTGTTACTTTATGTACACTACTTTGAAAGTAAGACACAATACTATGTATATACACGCTCAAGTTCAAATAACACCTCATAATAATCGAAGATATATAAGGTGAATGGTTTCCAATGTTGGCAATGGGGGTCAAACCCATCAACCATGACATCCTGTATCATTTATGGTAAGGGGCATGTTGTGAATTTTTCAATGCTCGACGATAACTGAAGAGCTTGTTCATCGTAGTTTCCAGGAGCAGTAACAATTGTGAAAAAGGGATGTTGCAATTTTTCATGTAGTATTCGGCAATCTCTTCATGATTGCAATACGTTTATAGTTGCCCAAAATTACAGTAGAGTTGCGGAGAATTGGGCAACAATTCACCAAGAACTAACCCAATATAGGATTAATTTCTTCCCCAAAACTAAACAGACCAAAATCGACTTAACCCCAGCGACAACCAAGCAATACAACCTCGCAATATGTAAATATAATGCTAAAATGATAAGGAGACAAAGGTAACAACATCAAAATTTTATTTGAAAACCCAATTTGGAAAAATCACGGACTGCTCAAAAACTTCCATTAATTACCAAGAATAATAGGATACACAAAGTGTTCTTTTTTAGGCACACACTAGAGGCTTAACATCAACAATACAACCGTTTAACATAAACGGAGGAAAAAACCCTAACCGTGATTAGAGAATTCTAAGAAGATTCTTCACGAACGAAACAGATCAACTCATAACCGAACGAAATAGATCAACCCATAACTTTCGGTCTCACGAACAACATACTGAAATTTGAGCCAATTCTGTCAATGTTTAGCCTTCTAATCAAAACCGCAAAGCCACGTCTGTTTTTTCCTTCTCCTTTGTTGTGTCTCGGTGCACTCTCGGTCTCCTCTTGAGCTCACACCACGCATGAAGTAGGCCCACCTTTTCTTTCGTTTTTCTTTTTGACTTTTCTTCTTTTTTTTTGTTTTATACATCTGGTAGGCTCCACAAATGAGCCAGACAGAGCCAACATATCCCCCCATCCAGCTCATATGAGAAGTTCCATTATATCCGCTTTATTTCTAGGAGTCAAGTTTTATTATGAGTAAGGTTTTGGTCATCATATCATATCCATTGTTGTCCATGTGGACTTTCTGAAGAACTTCTCTTCTAATTTCTCTTGGATCCAATGATACTTCATATCAATATATTTCGATGTTGAATGTAACACTTGATTTTTGCTAAGATAGATAGCACTTATGCTATCACAATATAAAACAGACTTCTCTTGCTTCAAGCCCAACTCCTATAGGAAATTTTGCATCCACAAGAGTTCCTTTTCTCGTTTGGTGATAGCAATATACTCAACTTCTATCATAGACAAAGCAATACATTATAATCTTGATTGCCACGAAACTGCTCCCCTTTCAAAAGTCATGATGTGACTTGATGTGGATTTTCAAGAGGCAACGTCATCGGCATAGTTTGCATCTGAATAACCACTCAACTCAAGCTTTCCATTTCCATAACACAAGCAGAATCTAGAAGTGCCTATGAGATACCTCAAAATCTATTTAACAGTGATCTAGTGCTCTTTACCCAGATTTGAGAGAAAGCTGCGCACAACACCAACTGCATAAGAAATATCTCGTCTTGTACAAACCATGGCATACATCAAACCATCCACGGTCGATACATAGGGAATTATCATCATATATTCGTTATCTTTATCACTTGTAGGAAACTTTTCACACTCAACTTGAAATGGCCTGCAAGTGAAATACTTGCCGATTTACATGCTCATGTTGAATATTTCTAGCGTCTTTGCAATGTAATTCTCATGAGATGGCTAAATTTTCCTATTCAACCTAGCACGAGTAATTCTCCTATGAAGGATTTGCGTAGCGGGTCTTAAGTCCTTCATTGCAAAAGCTTAACTCAACTGTTTTTTGAACTCATGATTTTTTGGCATCATGCCCAACTATCAACATGTCATCCACATAGAGTAAGAGGATAATAAAATCATTATTTGAGAATTTTTTCATAAAGACACAAGAATTGGAGTTGGTCTTACCATATTCATGATCTTCCACGAATGATTCAAACTTCATGTATCGTTGCCTTGGTGCTTCCTTGAGACCATTTAAGCTTTTCCTCAACCTACACGAAAGATGCTCCTTGTCTTGAACTTTAAAACTCTTCGTTTGCTCCATATATATTTCTTCTTCTAAGTCTCCATGAAGAAACGTTGTCTTTACGTCAAGCTGTTCAATTCCTAAATCCAAGCCGGCTGTCAACCCAAGAACAGCCCGAATTGAAGGCACTTTTACAACTAGTGAAAAAGATCTTTTCAAAGTCAATTCCCTTTTTTTGACGAAAGCCCTTCACAACAAGCCTAACCTTGTATTGTGGTTGCAAACTACTTTATTCCGTCTTCAATTTGTACACCCACTTATTCATGAATGTTCTCTTGCCCTTAGGCAACTTTATCAGTTCAAATGTTTAGTTTTCATGAAATAATTTAAGCTCCCTTTGTATGGCTTCATGCCACTCATTCTTTTGATCACATGACATAGTCTATATTCATTAGTTTCTAGCTCTCTTGCATCAGTGAGTAAAACATACTTATACGGCTAATATCTCTGTGAAGGTCTACGTTCTCTTTTAGATCTTCTAACTTGATGTAAGACCGGATGTTCTTGCTCAACTGGCTCTACTGGCTCAATGGGCTGTTCTTGCTCAACTGGCTCTACTGGCTCAATGGCTATTCTTGCTCAATTGATTGTTCTGGCTTAATTATTTCACTTATCTCAATTGAAGAATCAACATTCTGTAAGGATTCACCATCTTAATGATTTTAATGCACTTCTCCCTTATGATTTCCACCTAATACGATAGGAGCATTTGGGTTGAAACTAACAAAATCTTGAGTCCCATTCTTTGGCCACCTTGGCTTTTCGATGTCTTCAATGGTTTGATGCTCAAAGAACACCACATCCCGGCCTCTAATGATTTTCTTTGCAGTTGGATCCCATAACCTGTAGCCAAAGTCTTTGTGTCCATAACCTAAGAAGATACAATGCTTAGACTTGTCACCAAGCTTAAACCTTTCATCTCTTGGAACATGCACGAATTCTCAGCAATTAGACACTTTCAGGTGATTGGATGACACATCTTTCCTACTCCAAACTCTTTGTAGAACATCTCCTTAAGAGGAACTGATGGGCAAAGGTTTATCAAGTCTACTGTTGTTCTCATCGCTTCATTCCGGAAAGACTTAGGAAATCTTGCATGAGAGAGCATACATCAAATCCGACCATTAATTGTCTGGTTCATTCTCCTCGCCACTCCATTCTATTGTGGTGTATATGGAACAGTCTTCTAAAGCTTAATACCGTAATCTCTACAATAATGTTCGGACGGGCCTCTTTATTCACCACCATTGTTAACTCAAACACATTTTTGTTTCTTCCTAGTTTCTCTATCCACATTGACATGAAATTATTTGAAAGCAACAAACACCTGATCTTTAGATTTCAAAGCAACAGCCTGCACTTTTCTAGAGCAATTATCAATAAATTTCATAAAGTATAATGTATGACCAAGTGGTCTAATATTCATGCAACAAACATCAATGTGAACTAAATTAAGTACATATGATTTCGTGTGTGGAAAGGAACTATGAAATGAGAATCTATGTTGCTTAACTGTTACGCAGTGAGTACATTCCATCATGTTTCTCTCTTTTAATGGTAAATTCTTTATAGCAAGAGTTTCTAGCCCTTTCTCTCTAAGATGACCAAGTCTCATATGCCATAGGTCAATTGAGGAGTCCTCCACTACAATTACCTCCTCCCTAATCAACTTAACTTGCATAGTGTAGAGAGTGCATGCCTTTTTGCCCTTAGCAACTATCATGGAACATTTAGTCGATTTTCATTTGCCATCACCGAAGGTATTGCAGTAACGATCATCTAAGGCACCTATGGAGATCAAGTAAAGTCGAATGTCCAGAAAATGTCTCACATTGGTTAGAAGCAAATTACATCCAACATCGGTTTCCAAATAAACATCTCCCTTCCTGATAACTTGGGAAACACCATTATTTTCCATTCTAACACAACAAAAATCACCACTACGATAGGATGCAAAGTAGTTATGTTGTAAGGTGACAGGAAACGAAGCTGTAGAATCAACAACCCAGCTAGAGTCTTAGCATGTAAGGTTCACACAAGCATCGTCACAAACACAATATCACCAATGGATGCAACTACTGTTGTAACCCGTTTCTCTTCTTTCTTCCAATCTTTATTTTTATCATGGGATTTATCTCTCTTTGGTAACCGGCACTCTTTGGCATAACTTCCTATCTTGCCACAATTATAGCACTTCACACTCCTACTCGGTCTTAATTTCGACCTTCCTCTTGAGTTGCCCCAATTATCATCACTTTGAAACTTTCTTGATTGACTTCTCACCTTGATTTTTATGACAAGAGCCTCTAATTTATAAGCATAATTCAAGCATTTTTTTTCTTGTTTCTTCCTTGAACAAGCTTTTTAACTATGCTCATAAAAAGCAAACCAGAAGAAGCCGAATTGTTTAATGCCATAACCAAGGTGTCCCACCTGTTGGGAAGAGTACCAAGGAATAGACATGATTGTAATTCATCACCAATATCAATCTCAAGATTTGTCAATTGTTTTACAATATCTTGAAATTTACTCAAGTGTTCCGACATGCTACTTCCCTCCTTGTATCTCAAATTTACAAGTCCTTTAACTAAAAAAACTTTATTTTACGGGGTTCTCCTCTCATAGAGATATTGTAATTTCTTCCACAAAGTATCCGCTTTCATTGTCAAGCAACATGATGAAGCACACTATCATCAATGTATTATCGAATAAACCCAACCGTTTTCCAATTCATTCACTCCCATTCTTTGTCTTCCTTGTCTCCTTTAGCCTCATCCTAATCAACGGGATCCGAGGCTTCCAAATGAAGTAATTCAACCCATTTAACTTAAACATTGTGCCGTTAGTTTCCGCCATTTAATACTAGAATCTTAACGCTAGCTCTGATACCACTTTGTTAGAGAGAACCGAGTAACAATTCATCAAGAACTAACTCGATCCAAGATAAATTTCTTCCTTAACACTAAATCGACTAAAATCAACTTAACCCCAGTAACAATCAGCCAATACAATCTCGTAATAAGTAAAATATAACGCCGAAATGATAAGAAGACAAAAACAACAACACCAAGATTTTACCTAGAGACCCAATGAGGAAAAACCACGGATCACCCAAAAACTTTCACTAATTATCAAGAATAGTATGATACACTAAGTGTTCTTCTCTAGTCACACGCTAGAGGCTCAACATCAACAACACAACTGTATTTCCTCACCACAAAAGTGGATTAACATAAACTGAGCAAGAAAACCCTAATCGCGATTGAAAAATTCAAAAAAGGTTCTCAATGAACAAAACCGATGAACTCGTAGCCCTTGATCTCACAAATAACATACTAAAATTCAAGTCAATTTCGTCAACGTTTGGTCTTCGAATCAAAACCGCAAAGCCGCGCCTCTTTTTTTCCTTCTCAATGCACACTCTCTCTCTCTCTCTCTCTCTCTCTCTCTCTCTCTCTCTCTCTCTCTCTCTCTCTCTCTCTCTCTCTCTCTCTCTCTTGGGATCACACCACGCGTGAAGCTAGGGGCGAGCAACATGGATTGCCCAAACCTGACGAAACTCGGGAGCGCTAGTCCGGTTCCCGGTTCCATAAAATTGGAATCGGTGATTTTTGATCCAGTTTTTAGTTCTAGGGAAAATTGAACCAATCGAATCGCTCGGACCGGACCGATCATTTTTTTATTTATTTTTATTTCTCATGCATCCTCTATTCTTTCCCTATTTGCCTCTCATGAGTAAGGCACGACTCATATGCTCTTTCCCTCTAGTCATGCCTCCTCTACTCTTTCCTTCTCCTCTCTCACGCACGCCTCTTTCACAATCCTAATCACCTCTCGCCGTAGCAGAAGAAGAAGAAGAAGACAAAGAAGAAAAGAAGAAAACATAGGTCTCTCTCTCTCTCTCTATTTTGCCACACGGTAACCTAACCAGTCTCCTTCCTTCGTCTCTTGCGATAGATTCTGGTGTTGGTAACCCTAGCTTCATCTTCTTCTCTCTCCATTTCGTGGTTGCTTCCGTTTTGGTTGGTTTTGTTGATTTTTCATGCACGTCGTGAGCTACACAGTGTATTGTCATGGCATGTGGTTTCTTTGGTTTCTCTTGTCTCCTCTTCCTTCTGTTTCTTTGGTTGGCCATATGGTCAATGTTGTGACGCTGAGGGAATCTTAGGGAGGAGATGGATCGGCACCCGACAATGGAGAAGGCGAGAGAGGAGATGCCTATTGATGAGAACGAGATTAGGATTACGAGCCAGGGAAGAATGCATAGCTACATTACCCACGCCATGACCTTGGTTCAGGTTTGTGTGTGCCACCGGTTCCATTGAAGTGCCCAAAAACCGAACCGGACCGATTGATCCGGATCAGGAACCGATCACCGCTACATGAAACAGCCCCACCTTTTTTTTTGTTTTGCTTTTTGACTTTTTCTGCTTTGTTTTTTGTTTTATATGTTAGCTGGGCCCTGCAAATGAGGCGAACCCAGCCAAAAAGTAGCTTTTAGAAATTCGCCAGCTATCCCTTGCGCCGCGACGATCAACCTCATCCTACTGCCGCTTGAGCCTCCCGTAGCCATCGCTGTGCTCGAGATCGCCAACCCCCATGTTCTCTCTCTCTCGACCTCTATTCCATCTCAGTGGTCAAGACCACCTCGGCGTCTCCACCTAGCCTCGAGTGACGCTAGATATGGCGTTGCTTGGGCCAGCAATGAGGATAAGGCCACTTGGCCTCTGTCTCTACCCTCGTCAAGGACAAACGTGAGCTCTGGGGTCATAACCTCACGACAATTGAGATCGCAACCCCCCGGCGGCCTGCATAGCTTTAGGCGACACCACCAGATCTGGGATAGGGTCTGACATCGCGAGCACGAACCCGACCAATGACAACAATGGGGACACAAAGAGCGAGGGCTGCATCGATTAATGCGGCAAGGGTGTGGCTGTCACGTCCTCAAGATCTGTAATAGCTAACCAATTCTGTGATCAACTGAGCAGGTAAAGCAGTGCTACACTAAATGGGCCTTCGTCGACGACCACCCTTTCTCATCTTGACCCATGCACACAACTCTCAGTCGTTCTGGCTCATCTTGCCTTTTTACGAAATCTTCTTTCATTCACAAGCCTAATTATCTTCTGAGCCCCTTCTTCACCCTACGCGAGTTCACCACCATCTCGACCGTTAATGTCATTTACGAAGGTGGACGATTTCAGGATGATGATCCTTACGTGGCATGTGTGGACGGTCTGGAACCAATGATGTTCCTCCACGTGTCGGTCGTACGTCTTTACGGAAAAGCTCTTGCAACCTGAGAGCTTATCAGAAAGCTTGTTGACATTTCTTAAACCGTAAATGTGTTTGTTGCCCTTGATTTCTTACCAAAATCTCCTGTATGACGTGGACTGCCATGTACTATGTGCATGTAAAAATTTCTCGTTATAACTTGAAAGCATAAAGGGAAGCTCGTTGGCATTTCTCGTGATCTATTGCTCTGGCAAATTTCATTAATTGTGGTGTGATTGTGATGCGTCATACTGCTATTGATACAGCCAACCACTTGAGTGAGGTTCAATGACCCGATGGCAGTCATGGTTACCCTAATAAAAAAGGCCAATTTGATGGATCAAGTAAACTATGAAAGAATTTTATTGCATAAATCGATTTTTTTTATCGAAACATGAATCGAGCTAGAAGAGTTGATTTCACACAGAAAAAGTAATTGCGGAAGTTCACTGATTTTTATTTTTTTACTTTTTTCCAATTCTTATGGATGGCCCAAGTTGACTTTAATTTCGTGAAGAATACTGAAATCTTTGAAAATACATACGTACCATTATGGGTGTGAAGATTTGCATATAATTTTTATTGTATATTAAGTTGTGAATAATATTTTAAGTTCTGACGGAAAAGTCAATGTACCATCTTTTTACTTGAAAAAGTAAAAACCAATATCTAACTTCAAAGGTAAAAATAGAGCGGCATTTACATCATACTTGATCGATGGGTGGGCCAAACTCGATACTAAGCCTAATAGTCCTAGACCAAGCCCACCATGTAACAAAAAATGTTACATTTTCTCAATGAAATGATCGGGCCTAATCGAGCCTAAGTAGGTCGGCCGAAGTTGAAGAAGGAATATTCTTCCCTAGTTTTGCCCAAAATGCGCTTCGGTCGAGTGGTCCTGGACTGAGTGGGCCCAATGGATTCCCAAGCCCATGATCAGGTCTAATACGCATTTGCATTATTTTCTATTAGAGTAATTTAATATTAAACCACGTTTTCATCTAACTGCTTAAGTTTTTAGAATAGTTGACGGTGGTTCCACCAAAATCTCACATGATATCAGAGTAGGAGGTCCCAAGGTCAAATCTTTCCAGGCTCCATTTGCCTCGCAAATTAAATATGTTAACGCTTAATACTAAGCAAAGAGACCAGACTAAGCGTGAGGGGAAGTGTTAAAGTAATTAAATATTAAATCACATCTTCATCTAACAACTTAAGATTTTAGAACAGTTGGTAGTAATCCTACCAAAATCTCACATTTTTAAGGGAAAACTTCCTCCACGCACAAAATTTTAGGTGAGGCCTTCAAATGGCCGAAAGGATTATCCTGTAATTGGACCTCAATAACCCCCAAAAACAAAAGAAACGGAAGCGAATTCATTTCAAGGACCACCTGACAGAGGCCCAATCTAGTTCTAGGGTCCTGACGAAATCGGGTTGTGGATCTTTTCTTCTCTTCTTTTTGATTTTTGGGTCAAGCAATGAATTCCTTCTAGGTTGCATCTCTTCCTCATCTTCGAGCCAAAGAAGAGAGGAATCAATCAACTTTAGACTTTTCTAATATAATTAGTTTAAGGAGAACATAAACGTGCTCTAGAAACAGCATGAGTGTAGTTTAGACAGTGAATTAGTTCAAATAAGTTGCACAACTCTCGCTTATCCTCGGTTGCTATTCAAAGTAGAGGATGTTGCAGAGTTTATTCAATGCACGTTTTTCCCTAAGTGAACTTTGACTCGTAACTTGCGCCAGTCTCTTGCCACAAAGAATGAAAAGGAGCTTTCTATTTTATTTTGCAGGACAAAATCAAGATGTTGTTGAATTGGTCTGGCATGCACTCACTACACGCATTTTATGTTTATTTTCAATTAAATTCCACGACAGCGACATTTGTCCTAAAGTATTCCGCAAGGTTACGTGCGTTTTTCTCTAGAGGATACAGAAAGTAGTCGATAAATTCGCTCAGAAGTGATAAGTCTAAAGGTGGAACGAGAGAGTTTTTGTTCGATACGAAACTTATATATATGCAGTTACGTTGGAATCATGCGCTGTCGCATTTGAAAATATAATGTCTTGACTTGGTCACTGGGTCTACCATAAGTTAAATACAGGCCATTCGAAGATGTAATTTGAGGTATTTATAATCTTCCATCATACGACACCGAATGTTGGTGCTTATAACTACTTATCCGGCAAAGTAAGTGTTGGGAAAGCTCCTATTATTTCGAAGGTGACAAAATAATCAAAAACTACTAATACGTATATTTGTCGTGTAAAACCAATTGATAGATGCACAAGCCAATATCTAGATGGAGTCCGAACAGGATTACCTAAAAGCCGAGAGTGCTCTGCATCTACTAAAGGTAAACGAGGTATTGGACGAAGAAGATGTCTAAAGTTAGATAGACCTAACTAGAAGGTGAACGAGATGTAGAATGAGGGTATCGTTGAAGCTTGGCTGGACAAGTGGAAGGTAAAGAGACTAGTAGAACCAAAAGACATCAATATGCTTGAAAGGACCAAAGAATAGAAGGTAAATAGTAGGTTTCAGCGTGAAGCGTGAAAATACAGCAGGGACCGTGAGTAAAAGTAGCTCATGCTATTGATGAAATGGAAGCAAGGCTGAGTGCCTTTGCGTTCCTGAATAAGAAGACCAAGATCTTCTTCTAATTTGATTTGGATTCAAAATAGGGTCTAATAGTCAGTTTCAACATTTGGATTCACAGAATGCAATCCAAAGAAAATTAGAGTAGTTATTTCCTTATTTGTACAAGCACTCAGATCTTCTTGTTAAAAAGTGGACACTTGATAAGTTCTTTTTAATCCATATTAAAAAAAATTAAAATTTGAAAGTAAATGAAAAGGCAAATTTCAACGACCAATAAGTGCTTCTTACCAAGTGTCCTTGTGGCGCATTTCAACGAAAATCCTCAACATAATCTTGACATTAAGGAAGGAAATCGCACGATAAATGCAAAACATTCAATGCTTGCAACAGACAGAAGACGGTTAATAAGAAGGAAACAAAAATTAAAAAATACTAATTAGTCCCGTAGATTTGCATGAGTTGTTTCATTTTTTGTACGAGTTATTTCATCTATTGCTTTTTGGCATCGTCATTGACTCATTAATTGAGATATACAACAGCAAAATGCAGTTGCCAATTCCTATATAATCCTTTCTAAAGCAGATGCAGTCGGACACTGATAACAAAAGCTAAAGGCAAAAAAATGACTTCATCACATGCGACTCTCGTGGCACTCCTAGGTTTTTGCGTTTTCCTTGCCAGCAACCCGTCACAAGCCCATGGCTTTAGCATCAGCTTAATCTCAATAGACCGACTTGACAAATCTCTATTTCCCGAAAACCTTACCCTGAGAGAAAGATACCAGAGAATCGATGAGATATCTAGAGCTCGCATCCACCAACTTGAACGTGCCACTTCTTTGAGTTTAGCAAACAGGCAACCAACAGTTGAATATGAGCCTTATACCTCATAGCCTCGAATTACTTTTTATAACTCTAGTTACTTCATAACATCTTTAACTGTTGGCTTGTATTCTTATGCTCCATACTTAGTTGTGGATACGTAGTGACGATACATGGATGCAATGTGAAGGATGCACCAAATGCTTCCATATTAGGCAAGGTAACTTCAATAGACTTGAATCAGAATCGTATTGGTCTTTACCTTGCAATGATACTCGTTGTTTTCCTAAAATATGCAAAATGGTTTTTGCATGTATAAAGCAAATTACTTTGGATCTGGATGCTTTGATTGCTACAGCAAAGGGGCGGTTGGGTTGGATACCTTTGGCTTCCGAGACAGTAGGGGAGCTGTCAAAAGTTTCCCAAAAATTGTATTCGGTTGTGGCCTTGAAAATCACAAAGTTGGGTGGGAACATATTGGACAAAGTAACATCATAGCCGGAAGTCTAGGCTTTGGCATTGGACCGTGGTGTATCCTTTGGCAATATAGGAATGAGACTAAAATGCGTAGGTCCTCCTGCTTGCCTCCACAAGGTTCACCAGCCGGTACCTACACAGTCTTACGTTTTGGGGACGAAGCTCAAATTAGAGGAAGAGTTAGGACGACCCGTCTGCTTCCAAACACAAATGAGTATGTAATTAATCTCATGGGCATCAGTGTGGCAGAAACACACCTAAGATTAGACCCCGCGATTTTTCACATGGAACAGAACCGCATAGGTGGGTTAGTTTTGGACTCGGGATGCTTGCAAACTATGCTTGTCCAAGCTGCCTATAATGCCGTGAGAGAGGAGATAATTCAATTTTTCCTAAGGAAGAATCGTTGGCGTCCTAGCCCTCCTTGACCAAGGGATTTCGACTTGTGCTACAACGTGCCTAAAGGAAATTATACTTATCCAAGGATGACATTCCATTTTGAAGGAGCCGAACTTTTTCTTGATGTAAGTAATGTTTTCCAAATTTTCGATGGGGGTTTTTGCCTTGTAATGATGCCAATAGATGATGGCGCGACTAGCATACTTGGAACATTCAACAGGCAAATTTTCGGTTCTTGTTTGATCTTAGAGCATTGACCATTTCCTTTGTCCATGAAGTGTGCCATTAGCATTAAGAAGTGAGCGTTCATAACAATGTGAAAGGAAAACCCAATAAGTCATTGCCTTCTATGTTGTTTTCATCTTATAGCTTGTTTTGATGAATGCTTCACTTCAGTTTCCTTTTACTTCACAACATCGATTCATAACGAGGGATTGCAAAAATTAAGAATTTGCTACCAAAAGACATAATGTCTCCAATCATATGTCATGATTTTAAATTATCTATAGTGGCCTTTGCTGAGGTCAACAATAGGAACTAGACAGAAGGTAAATAGGTCGATTAAAAACTTGTATGGAATATGTTAGGATAAATCTCATGATCAACATTTATTTCGCGTGGAAATTGCCATCACGGTTGGTCCGGCGAAAAGAGACCATGGATAGTTAGTCTAGTAACGAGAGTTGGTAACGCGAGATAAAGAACATGGCTTATGCAATCCCAAATTAGCAGTTGATGAAGGTTGTTATGCATAGTTGTGGGTGCATTGCGATGACTTAGAAATTAAATTGAGATAAACTAATACAGAAAGATAACTAAATGAAGAGGGAGTAAATCTAACATTGAGCTCACACAAGAGAGGAAGATTGTTATGATGCACATGTGAGTTCTGTTAAAGAAGTCCCACATCGAAGAATTGGTATAGTGTGAAGCAATTAATATAATTGACTCATAACTCATTAGTTTAAACTTTTGAGTGAATGTGAATCCAATTGGATATTTTGACGGGCTCGAACTTAGGCTTACTCTGGGCGATCTGCCCGAGTGAAGGTATCGGGCTTCTCTTGCGCACTTCCAATAGAATATTTGAAGTTGAACTTTGATAGATGCAGAAATGGTTTGATATAGTCAAATGCAAATGCTTATATCAAATAGATAATGCTATGAATGAATAGATAGAAAGCATTGTATACAGATTTTATAATGATTTAACTTATATCAAGCCTACGTTGCTTTTACCCTTGTACATTTCTCTTATAACAGATTACAAATAGAAGCAACCTCACAAAGAATGTAATCCGAAGTACATTGCTTCTACCAACAAGAACGGAGCAAAGATGAACACTCAAAGAAATATATTTATTTTGTTTGTTTCCACTCAACTCTTCTACTTTCTTTGAATTGAATTTGTAGCCATCAGACCTTAAATAACCATTTGAAGCTAGAATCTCTAAGATAGCCGTTAGTTCTATTGTTAGTAGAAGTATAACGTCTTTCTGCTGCTCTGATAGTGGCAGTTTCCCAAAACGGACGCTTCTGCTTCTATCTAAAGTCTATCATTTATCATCTATCCAAATATGGTAAAACTGCTCTAACTCAACTCCCGCGTTTTTTCCACGAATATTGAGCCTTGAAGATAGTCGTTAGGCACCAATATGAATTCAAATCAAATTGGAAAGATGTATGGGTTCTTTTTTCCATATGGGAGAAGCACATCACACATCCTCCATCTTATCAGATAGAAGGAGCTACTTTTGCCAGCAATCTAGTAAGTCTATCCATGCTACTTGCTGGAAACTGACATCAATTTCTATCTTCTAGTCCTTCCAAGCATATTTGTGATTATGGCTCTACCTAGTTGTTCACTTTTCCATGGTCCTTCCAAGTTTTCATGAACTCTTCGTTCTATCAGACTTGTTCACCTTCTATCAAGTCCATCCACCTTGTAGACACATTGGTGCCTAATACCTTGTTCAATTTTGATAAAAGTAGAGCACACCTCATATCGGTTAATTTGCTTAGGACACCACCTACATATTGGTCTGTGCATCTATCACCTACTCTACCCAACTAATACACACATTAATAGCCTTTAATTATTTGTCATCTTCAAAATAATATTGGAGATTTTCCTAACAGCCTTCACTATTGCTTTGCATACTTAATTGAGGAACTCCTATACTGCAAAACCAAAGTGGCATGAATTTTCATAAATGTCCAAGAGTTCCACGTAAAACAACTAGCCAAACCAGTACCAAATTTTTGACCAAATTTGGGTTTGCAACTACTTTTCACAACTTACAACATAATTAATAATCGGGAAAAGTGCCAAAAAAGTCCTAAACCTTTTGCATTAGTGCCAATTTAGTCCTAAACCTTTTTTTGATGCCAATTCAGTCCTAAACCTTTTCCATTTGTGCCAATTTAGTCCTAAACCTTTTTTTGGTGCCAATTTAGTCCTAAACCTTTTAAATTGGTGCCAATTCAGTCCTAAACCTTTTGTTTTTGTGCCAATTTAGTCCTTCCGGTCAATTTTGACCAGAATTTGCTGACGTGGACGCTCGCCAGCCGGCGGCCGGTCACCGGCGCTGACGTGGCGCTGACATGGACAACTTAAATAATATTTTAATAAATTTTGAATTTTTCTGTTTTTTTTCCTTTTTCTTTTTTTTTCCACTTTTTTTCTTTGTTTTTTTTTTCTTTCTCTTCCTCTGGCCGGCGAGGGCGGCCTCGCCCGGCGAGGGCGAACCTCGCCTTGGTCGGGCGAGGCTCGACCTCGCCAGATCCGGCGAGGTCGGGCCTCGCCCGACCATGGCGATGCTCGCCCTCGCCGCGATCCGGCGAGGTCGGGCCTCGCCCCCGACCAAGGCGAGGCTCGCCCTCGCCGGCCAGCGGCGAGGGCGGCCTCGCTCGGCGAGGGCGAGCCTCGCCTTGGTCGGGCGAGGCTCGCCCTCGCCGGGCGAGGCCGCCCTCGCCGGGCGAGGCCGCCCTCGCCGGGCGAGGCCGCCCTCGCCGGGCGAGGCCGCCCTCGCCGGGCGAGGCTCGACCTCGCCAGATCCGGCGAGGTCGAGCCTCGCCATGGTCGGGCGAGGCCCGACCTCGCCGGGCGAGGGCGAGCCTGCCCTCGCCAGTGGCCGGCGAGCTCGACCTCGCCGGCCAGAGGAAGAGAAAGAAAAAAAAACAAAGAAAAAAAGTGGAAAAAAAAGAAAAAAAGGAAAAAAAACAGAAAAATTCAAAATTTATTAAAATATTATTTAAGTTGTCCACGTCAGCGCCGGTGACCGGCCGCCGGCCGGCGGGCGTCCACGTCAGCAAAATCCGGTCAAAATTGACCGGAAGGACTAAATTGGCACAAAAATAAAAGGTTTAGGACTAAATTGGCACCAATTTAAAAGGTTTAGGACTAAATTGGCACCAAAAAAAGGTTTAGGACTAAATTGGCACAAATGGAAAAGGTTTAGGACTGAATTGGCACCAAAAAAAGGTTTAGGACTAAATTGGCACTAATGCAAAAGGTTTAGGACTTTTTTGGCACTTTTCCCTTAATAATCATGACGATGAGGATTGCATTATCATAGGGGAGTCTTCGTTGCTCATTTTGGACTCACCTCGAACTCGAGCTTATTACATTCACACTATTATTATCCGTTGTTTCCTTACATAATCAATCTCGTTTGCAATTTCTTGTCCTAAGTTTATTAATTTCCACCGCTTACATTGCTATTTCCGTGCGCGTAGAAGTGATATTTCTATTGGTGTTGTTTGTATACAATTAGCTTGTGGTTTATTGAAAAATCAATCCCCTCCCCCCCCCCCCAAAAAAAAAAATTGCTCATTTGGACCTAACAATTGGTATCAAAGCATGTTCTCCTTTCTGTAAAAGTATTATATATTCGTGATAAAGATCAATAACAACCACTGTAACAACGAGCTTGCACGAAGGTAACTTGATTAATTGAATGACCATGTCGAGGAATTACGAACTTTAGATGATTGTGCAAAATAGACCCTTTGTGCCCATGAAGGGAGGTGAGTCCTTGAGAGACTAACAATAACAACCAAGAGGGCTTGCATAGGTTATTATAAAATTTAAATTTTTTATGGAATACTTGCAAATGATTATTGGTAGATGTAACTCATATTAATAAGGTCGGATGCCTCTATCCAACACATAAGTAAGAGAATTCAAGAGATAGAAGACTTTGCGAACAATTTATAGTGGATAGCTATAACCAAGCCTACATTCACTCTCCTGAACTAACAGTTGCGAACCAGGCTAAATTTTACTCGAATGTTCAAGAGGTTACAGATAGACGCAAATGTTGCTTTAGCTCAAAGCTAGAAGATAACTCTAACAATACACAAACACCTCCGCTCCATCACACTTTAACACTCTATGAGTACTATTTACAATAACCAAGAAAGCTTTTTCAGAGAGGATAGCCATTTCAAGCAGATACACTTTGTGAGCACGAGAGGAAATCAGGAGAATGAGAGTGTGGAATGACGTCCCCAATTCCTCCAAGTCCGTCAGCAGGTTTAGAGTCCCTTTTATGGACTTTCAATCTTAAAAATAGCCATTGGACAGTCCATAAGATGGTCAAAGAGCTAGTGGACACGAAAGCGCAATCGCCAACTTGCAGTCTGCCCATGTAGTTCGCTTAAAGCCTCAGCCTGGGTTGGATCACCTAATAACATTGCGATCGTTGGAAAGCTCTCGACACGAGCACTCCAACAGCGCAAAAATCATGCAAATCGGTTGGACGTTAGTGTATGAATATGGGCCCGGAAAGATCAAGGCTATATCAGCGACGCACGCGCCTCACTTTGAGGAATCCAGAAATCTCTATGAATACCTTTCATTTCTGCATTTTGATGGGGGTGAGTCTAATTTTTATCACTTGTTCTTGAATTTCTCTCAAAATTGGGTCTGGTTTCTACATTTCTCTTGTTTTTTCTGGTCTTTTTATTTGAGTTGATACCAAAACCTCCGTCCTTTCAAGGTAAGTCTGGACTCCCTCATTTTGAAATTTATATAAAAATGCATGCTAGTACATCGTTATGTTTGTTCAGAATGATAAAATATACAAATGTCGTTATGATGCCCATTTGAATAAGTGAAATGCATGTTCTTAAGCCGTTGTAATGCTGAAATAAGATCTTGAGATATACGATATGTTGTCGTACAGCCGAAAAGCTACTGTTAATTATGCATGCTAATTGCAGTCGTAATGACTTTAGATTTAGAAATAGGCCATTACCACACTAGGTGTGGTGGCAATACAGTAGACTGCATGTTGTTATTGTCGCTAATATATAAAGTGCTCATTTTGGAGGGGATATAAGGTGGTGAATTTATTGAAGTGCTACATTAGAACCCCTTTTTTTCTGTGAGCCAACCCATAGGTCACGTACCGAAAGGTTTGTGTTCTAGTGTTGAATAAACTATCACCCTCCGGCTACAAGTCAAAAGTCAATAGCTATTGCGATTCAAACTCATGGACTGAGGTCGGTGCATGCGAATTTCATAATTTTGATTTGAAAGATGATTCTAGAACCTAATAATTCCTTGTTTTCACCTAGCCAAAAGGTAAATGGTGCGTATCTACATAAACATCACCATGTTCGAGTAAAGCCCCAAATTAAATAAATGACTTCTAAAGTAGCATAGTCTGCATATCATTGTCATGTCTTGCATGCCATGCTACATGTATTACCATGCTATGGCATTTCATCGTTATGTTTTGCATCTAATTTGGCATGACATGCTGCACATGATTATTGTCATGTCATGGCATCTCATAATTATGTCTTGCATAAACTATCCATGTCATTTTGAATGTGATTATAGCCATACCACGTTGTCTTACCATCAGATTTATCACGTCGTGTTGCAAGTGATTATTGTCATGTCATGTCATTTCAAAGTTATGTTTTGCAATTGATTTGCCATATCAAGCTGCGTGTAACTATTGTCATGTAGTGCCATCTCATCATTATGTCTTGCATCTAATTTGCCATGCCATGATGTACGAGTATTGCCATGTCATTTCTTGCATCCGATTTGTCATTTCAAATTGCATGTGATTATTGTCATGTCTTTTTGCATCATTCTCATATGTCATGATTGGATTTTGCATTTCGATTGACATTTGCATATGCACTTTCCCACACAGTAGGAGTTACACCTTTCTACACTCAGAAAAGGCCTAGTCAATCAATAGCGATATCAAATAAGTTTTCTGGGGACATTTCAAGATTTTAAAACTAAAACACCATGCATGCTTAGGAAACCAATTAATGAATGTTTTAGGACTTAGAGCTGCAGCACCGAAAAGGTGATTTTCGAGTGTGCATTAAAGTATTTTAACTTTTAAATAGTAAACAAAGAACAAGTAGGCATAAGCACAATTAATTCAAATTTGATATGAATCGATATATTTTGACACTTTTCCCCAAAAAACCGATTTTCACTGCATGGGCCACTATACGACGTACTTTAGAGAAATCAAACCAATCATCAGATATAAACACGAATTACACCGCGAAAGCTCAAGTTCATTGCCTCCAGAAAGGCATGCCAATGTCAATGTAGGTGAAGATTTTGGGAGAACTAGGAGTTCAGAATCTGCTACATACTGCAGGCAATTCTTTATATCATCTATATTCACTTTTCAAACTTCTTGCAAAGGATACTCAAAGCAAACGTTAGAGCTCGCAATCAAACTGACGGACCACAAGATTATAGAAGATCTTGAAACTTAAAGCATCACGCATGTGATAAATCATGTGTTATTGGTCCTTTTTAGTTCGAACCAAACACGACACCCCTGCTTAAGCCCGTCTCGTATGTGGTGAGGGGGTCTTGACTCTTGAGCGCGTTGTGAATGTTTCATTGCTTGACAATGACTGAAGAGCCTAAGTAATGTTTCACCGGGAGCGGAAAAAGTCGTAGAAAAGGGATGCTGCAACTTCGATATGGCATTTGGCAATCGAGCCTAAGTACATGGACCCAAGTCCAAAAAGGAATATTATTCCCTAGGTTCGCCTAAAACGTGTTTTGGTTCGGCTGGCTCAGGCGAGCCTGAGTGGACCCAACGGACACCCAAACCCATGATCTGGTCTAATACGCATTTGCAGTTTTTCTAAAGCAATGAATTTTTGGTTCAAGCAATGAATTTCCTCTAGGTTGCATCTCTTCTTCGTCTTCAAGCCAAACGAGAGAAGAATCAATCAACTTTTCACATTTCTGATTAAATTAAAGGAGGACGTAAGCGTGCTCAAGAAACAGCATGAGTATAGCTTAGACATCGAATCAGTTCAAATACTATAATGTAAACATAGCTTTCATGCTCATTCATCTCCCGCAACTCACGCTGATCCTCAGTTGCCTATTCAAAGAAAAGAATATTGCAGAGTTCATTCAAAGCACGTAAAACCATCCAATCAGTGTAAGTGACTTTTGAATTTGGACCAGTCTCTTGCCCCAAAGTATTGAAACAAGCTTCCTCTTTGGCAGACCGTAATGACTAATCTTTGTTGGAACAAAGATGGAAAGAGAGAGTTTTTGTTCTACACGAGACTTATATAGATCATGCGCAGTCGTTTTTTGAAAATATAATATCTTGACTTGGTCTCTGGGTCTACCAACAACTTAATTATACTTTGAATGCTATTGCCATTCGAACATGTCATGTAAGGTATTTACAATCTCTTATGTTACGACACTGGCTATCAGTGCTTGCAACTACTTACCCCGCAAAGGAAGATTATCTTTGAAATGGTTGCGTTCGCTTTGATTGCTTGTATAGAAGACTACGTATATGGTCATATAATCTACACCCAGATAGTTTAGGACTGTATATGATTGTGGACTCTATACTCCTAGTTTGACAACAGTCAATAAGCAGAGCAAAAGGTAAACAAATTAGCTATGGGAAAAGTACACTATAAGTGCTATAACTTTCATACGGTGCCCACTTTGGTGTCAAATTTTTTTCCGAATCACTTAAATGTAAACTCTAATTTGGGACGTTGGAAATCCAATGTGACAATATTTTATGACTTTAGGCTTAAGTGAGATTTCCGTCGGTATGGAAGAAAAAGAGAACCAACCTTGGTACCCAGCATGCTCTTTCATTCTGTTAAAGTAGGTCTTACTAACAAGTGGACATTTGATGAGAAAGTAGAGATAGAAAGAACAGTTTCCAATTAATATTAAAAATAATAATTTTGAAAATAATGGAAAACAAAAAGTTTAAAGCATAACTAGTTGGGGTGTTTGTAAACAAAATCCTTAATATAATCTGACTTTAAGGAAGGAAATCATACAATAAATGCAAAACAGTAAATGCTAGCAACAGACGCAAGATGGTTAAAAAGAAGGAAACAAATGAATCAAAAGACATCGAATTAGTCTAGTAGGTTACGAGTTGTTTCATTTATTTCTTTTTGGCATCATCATTAATGAAGAGCTACAACTGCAAAATTCATGCAGTACCTAATTCCTATATAATCCATTCGAAAGTAAATGCAATCGCACACTGAGAACAAAATCAAAAGAAAAGAAAAAATGACTTCACCGTATGCAACTCTTGTGGCATTCCTAGTTTTTTGCATTTTCTTTGCCCACAACCCATCCCAGACCCATGGCTTCAGCATCAACTTAATCCCAATAGACCAAATTGATAAAGCTCTATATTCTGAAAACCTTACCCTAGAGGACAGATTCCGAAGAATTGCCGAGATATCTGGAGCTCGCATCCCACAACTTGAATCTGCCACTTCTTTGAGTTCAGTAGAGTGGAAGCGGATAGCTAAACATGAGCCTTATTATAACATCGAATTACTACTATTCATAAACTCGGTTACTTCTACATCGCAATAGATTTTTACATTTTCCAATGAAGTTTTCACTAACTAGCATATTGTTCCTTCTACATCCCAATAGATTTCTACATGGGTAGGTATGTATTGCTGTGTATTTACTGCCTACATTTAGCTTGAGGTTATTGAAATAACGAAATCAATAACAATCTCATTATTATTCTCCAGTCATTTTCAACACGCATGAGCATGTGAATATTCCTTTTTGAGGGCTGTGTTCTCTCGCTGTTTTGTGTTAGTTTAACTGAGCATGTCCTGCTTGGAGATTAACATTTTCCTATCATGTAGAATGGCAGGTTTTGTACACGACCCAAGTAACTCAAGAGGCCAAGAAATACCACGATGGTTTTTTGCAGCTTGAAGTTCGCGGATCCTTAGGGCGGCCGGTCATTCCAAAGCACTTTCAAGGACGTTTTCATCCTCAAGCAACTGTTTTTTCATTAAACTACGCTGGCCACTTTGTTTGTTGATCCAACATGATGCACTTCTTTTTTTTGGATAGTGGCTCATTATGTGCCCCAACTATCACACTAATTCAAGTGCATTTCACTACCCAAAAAAGTTCAAAGGCCTTTCACACTCGTTATTTATAGTTCCTGGAATTACTTTTCTGCTCATTGTTTTCTTCCCCTTGGATCATTCAGGTCACACTGTATGATGCTAGCAGGAAAGTCTTGTTGAATAAATTTCTCAAGAAAGATGAAGTATTGGAAACTACAAAATCGCTGGTATTTGATTCTCACTTGGTCAATGTTGGGGAGCATGTAGTAAAAGAAATAGTACCAATGAGTTTGAATGATCGTGAGAATTGTCTATGTAGAAATTTTTCTTTATGAGAATTTTCTTCTGCCTTTTGATATTACTATCTACGCGAAAGCGAAAAAAAAAATTGAAAATCGGCCCGAGCCTTGGGGTGTACGGTGAACAGGGTCTTGGGTGGGTCTGGGCGGGTCAAGCATGAACCTGTAGGTTTCGGGTCAGGTCGGGTTGGATATCAAGAAAGTCCGACCCGACCCGACCCATTGACACCCCTAGGTTCTAGGGTCCAATAGGTTTTTTTTTTATTTCATTTTTAGTTAAACAAAATGAAAATGAACGCAATAATACCAAATAAGTTTATCATTCATAAAAAAAAAATACAAAAGACTAGTTTTTCTAGCATTATGATTAAAATAAATACAATTAAAATGAGAAGTTATTGTGTAAATCGATACGCAACAGAATTCACAAGGGATTAGCATGTTGATCAAGACAATATCCATATCTAGGACTACAAACAAAATGGGAAGCTGGAAAAAGGAAAGAAAAATGAGTTTTTGATCCTCAAACATCCATGAAAATTTGTTCCAAACTTTGACCACTTAAAATCAAAGAAACAATAATCATAGTTGATAATTTAATAATGGTTTTCAATTAAAATTTGAAATGTCATCGATTGATTATTTGCAACTGCAACTACAATTTTTTCTTTTCTCCTTCCACCATCCATTATCACTGTGGTTCAAACTATGCAACCATCAAAACTTAAGATGTTTCTTGAAAGAGTGAATTACGAAAACAATCAACCTCACTAAAAAAACAAATACTTAGCATAGATACATGATAATGAATACCCAAACATAACAAGTTAAACAAAGCAATGAGCATGTGAATGGGGTACTCCAAAACCACAATAAATCATAGGTCTAAACAAACCTTAGGAAATGTTCTACATGACAAGTTAAGTAAAGTAATGAGCATGCAGACGGAGATAATAATTTAAGAGCTAACAAGTGAGGAGTAGTAAAAACATTAGGGATTTTAGATATTGGGGGTTCTTGGTTCTCGATTCTCAATTCCATTCCCGGTTCTCGGTTCCCGGTTCAGTTCTCGGTTCCAATTCCTATAGGAATCAGGAACTGAACCAGAACTGGCGGTTCCTAAAAAAGTGGAACCGAGAACCGGAACCTCCCTCCCCTGGGATAGAGAATCGAACGGGACTCATCGGTTTGGTTTCACCCTAGACTCATGCTCACCCTTACATTCTACTACATGAGGCACATAAAGGCATAAATGATAACTATTTTATTCTTGGGAATAATTTTTGTCAAAAAATAGATTATATTCACTGGACGAGTTTTTGAGTAGAGAAAATTGTTTAATAGTGACACAAAATCTCTGTTCCCGAGACGAAAATTCCTTTTATAACATCATAAAATTTCTATTTTTTAGAACAGAAATTTGTGTAATCTCCAACATATTGTCATCCCTTACTATTTTATTGGCAATATTTTTTCTAAGCATATTCATCTCGATTCCCTCATCGGTCAATGTATCATCTATAACCTCATCTTGTGTAGGTCCAAATGGGTACTCCCGAACTCCATATATGGAAAAGTTGTTTGCCTTCGTATCTTGATCACGGATGTAATTATGGATAGAACAACATATAATTACAATATGTGCTTTGCTTTCGAATTATAAATGAAGGCATGTGTCTCAAAATGAAGAAGCAGTTCATTAATGCTGCAAATGATCTCTCAATGACATTCCTTGGTAAAGAATGTCTTGTTGACACCAAAATTTTGCCTAGTCATTTGAAGTTTAAGTACATAGAAAAACTAGCAATTAATTTTGAACCTCTAAGTAAAAATATTTTCATTAAGACTCCGTTCGTTTGGGGAAAAATATTCTCCCGGAAAATATTTTCCGGGTTTTCCGGTGTTTGGGGGGCGGAAAATATTTTCCGTAGGAAAATATTTTCCTTCCCTCCTTACAAAATAGCCTAAGTTTCTGGAAAATGATTTCCACTTTTTCAAAAGTGGAAATCATTTTCCGGAACTTCTTCTTCTTCTTCTTCACTAAGGTGGCCGGCCACCACCTCCGCCGCCGGTCGCCGGCCGCCGCCTCCGCCGCCGGTCGCCGGCCGCCGCCTCCGCCGCCTCCGCCGCCGGTCGCCGGCCGCCGCCGCCGCCGCCGATCACCGGCGAAATATATTTTCCGAAACTTTTTCATATTGATCGCCGAACACCGGAAAATTATGTTCCGGAAAAACATTTTCCAGGAAAATGACTTCCGGAAAAATATTTTCCAAAAGGAGAATATTTTTCTCCAAACGAACGGAGCCTAAATTACATGACACATAGATATTAGGTGTATTTGCATTAATAGAATTTAGTTAAACATATTTTCCTTTTAGCTTATTTCATTTTTTATTTATTTAAAAAATCATTATAAAAATTTTTAAAAAAAAGTAAAAGAGAGAAGACAAAAGGGGACGCTATCCTCCCCAGAGACAGGCATGCTTCCCCATTGATCTCCATGCACACTTTCACAAAAGAAGAAAAAGGAAGAAAGGACACAAGAAATTGATTTGCACATTTTCTGCAAGAAAGAAACCAGAGAAGAGCGGAAGAAGAGACAAAAGGGGGGAAGGCCATCTTCTTTCTCTCGGGGAATACACGTCCAAAGTGGCGGCTCCCGGAAAGAGAAGCAAAAGGAATGGAAAGGAGAAGTCAAAAAGAAAATGACAAAAAAAGAAGAAGCTTTCTTCTTTCTTTGACTGACATGAAGGGCTCTCTCTCTATTTGACCGTGCAGTCCATTCAACAAAAGGGGACGCTCTACACATACTAAAAAAGGGCAGAGGGGGTGAAGCAGGCGGGGGAGTTTTTGAGAAAAGGAGAGAATTCGAGAGAGACCGGAAGAGAACTTAAGGGGAGTCGGAGAATTGAGAGCCTCGCCTGCTCGCCGGAGGGTCGCCCGAGTCGCCATCGAACCTCTAGCCGTAGTGCATCACATCAGTCAGCTGTGAACCAGGTAGGTCCTCATCCCCTTCCCCTGCCTCTTAGGTGCCGGGCACATCGAGCCTATTCGTTAATCGCCCGGCCCCGTCGATGGATGCTCGTGTTCGTTTGACACTCAAAGAAGCTGTTTTAAACGTTTCACACCGAGAATAGGCCATAGATTTTGCTAAAAGCGAGCTTGTTTCTTCATTTTTCGACCACACCTCACATGTTTGACAAAATGACCCAGTGGGACAGTACAACCTTAGAACGTTAAATCTGGTCATGTTTTTTTTAGCGTTTCATTGAAAGCTCTGACCATATTCCGATGAGATATGGATTTCTAGATCCTTATACATCACAACTAATCCAAAGATCGCATTGAATCTCACTCTAGACCATTTTTCTGAACTCACACATCACATGCTCGGTGAAATGTCTAAATGAAGGTCCGAATCATTTTTTGTGGAATCGGTGCTTGGAATTGATTTTTATGCTTGATTAGTTCTCATATTTGTCGAATGGTGTCTGCCTTTGTGTTTTCTCTGTGATTTCTTTGATTGGTGGCATATTAACTCTGGTTCGAGTCGGCAATGTGTCCACCTCCCCCCTCGCCTGGAACCTTCTCGTCGCTGGTGATGCCCGCGGTTTGAGGCCGCTTCAGTCGGTCTTTTCTTCTTTGTGTCAATGTGCATATGCGTGTTCGTTCTGCTGGAACATTTCTTGCTTGAGAAATACTGATTCGGAGAAGGAAGCGGCATGATAGTTTTTAGTGGTCCAAATACGGTGGCCGACGATTTGGTGTTGGCCGGTGGTGGCGACGTAAGGCCAGCGTCCGTCGCCGGCGATGGTGGCCTGAGCCGATGGCCGGCGGTGGGCATGCCCGACGTGGTCTCGGTGAGGGTTGAAGAGGGCGTTTCCAGTGAACTCTCGGCGAGTCCATGAAGGAGAAGACGTCCTGGGGAGTGGGGAGAAGACGTCCAAGAGGGGAAGAAAAGTAAAAAAAAAATAGAAAAAGAAACAAGAAACAAGAAAAGAAAGAGAAGGGAAAAGGGGCAAAATAATAAAAAAAAATTAGAAAAAAATAGAAAAAGGAGGGTCCCGGGCAGGTCAGAGTCGGGTCGGATCAGGTCAGGGGTCCCGGTCCGAAATGCTTATTTTCTTAATAAAAAAAATTAAAAAAATTAACAAATAGAAAATTAATTTTAAAAAATCACAAAATTTCCAAAAAATTGGGAAAATAAAAAAAATATTGTTTGGGCTTTGGAATTGGCCTTTCTTGCCCCTTTTTAGATTCTTTGTGTGATTAGCGTAATGTTTGATTGCACCTTGCTTGATTTACACACTTCAAATTGCGCGTTTAATTTAACCTTGCACGTGGTTGATTATGCATATTGGATTTATGTGTTGATTGTTGCTTTCCCTAGCTTAGTTAAGAATGAAATTTTGAGAATCCCAATTAGTGTAAACACGTTAGGCGGTAATTAAACAATGTTAGGTATCGAAATGGCACTAGTTGATCAATTAATGTAATCAAGTCTCCATACCCATTAAATCTCTTATTCGTAGAAGTGAAACATTTTTCCCATGCTTTACTTGGGTGTCTAATCAACCCACTAAAAACTGATTAATTGTGACTCCTAGATGAAATTGATTTGCTTGTTAATAACTTAAACCTTAAGTCGCAAGTTAGTATGGGCTTGAGAGAGCTCGAACTAGGTTTGACTTAGTAATCTATTAATCAAATCTGTTAGGTGGCAAGACCAGTTTGGGGAGGTCACGACATGCCTATAGTTGAACAATTTTATTGTAGTATGGTTTAAATACCTTTTTCGGTTGTGGCTTTGAGGAGGCATTCTTGTCCTTCAACCCCTTCAACAACCCGCTGTTCTTGATTGTTGAATTAGCTTGTTCTTATGCCTCTTCTTCCTCTTTTGCTTCTTCAACTTCCATATCAGTGAAAGTAGGGTGAGTGAGGACAGACAAACATGTATGTCAGAAAATTAACCACCTTGTTCATTCTAGTGATTGTGTCTGTTCACGAGACACATTGTTTTGTTATTCTTATACAAAGATATTTCTTCATTCATAAAAGCTATTCCAATTTTCAAATATTTATGTTGAGTGGATTTGAGAGATTAAGTTGTATCCTATCGTTTTAGGAAAACAATTTCATAGCTGAACAATTCTTCTTTCTATACTTTTTTTCTTGGGGGGTTTCTCCCTCCAATCTCCAATATAGTAGCTTCTACATTATTCTGTCAATATTAGGTGAGAAATCTAAAATGAAAATCAACGAGAACACTAGAAGTAAAAATCACAATGATGAATGAAAAGAGCCTTATGTTGCAAGAGCTGTCAATCTCTCGATCTTTGCATATCCAAAATTTAGTTTGTGATTTCTTCCCACCGTCGCAAGTTCGGCCTAGCCCTTTGCTTCCAGCACATATAGATTTAATGACAAATTCTCAATGAGGTCATTACTAAATTAATCTTTTTTAGATTACAAATTAAGATGGCGCATAAAAAAATTACTAGATGACAATAACAACATCTTGGTCTATTCAAAAGGAATTATACAGATATGAACTGTCTTTTACCAAGGTCGCCTGTCATGGTCAAATGGCAAAACAAAACGTAAAAATACCCATGAGTTATGTGGATCAACCTAAAACTACACCATCTTTAGTTCTCGACATTACAATTATAGCATCTTCCTGGTTTTTTCATTTTTATTAGAATATAAGCTATGAGTTCATTAGAGGTCCTAAAACTTATCACGAAAGTACAATTGAGTCCTAAATTTTTAAAAAGTCCAATTAAGTCATAAAACTTATCACAAAAGTGCAATTAAGTACTAAAACTTTCAAAAAGTGCAATTAAGCCTTAAAATTTATCAAATTTATCCAATCAAGTCCTTCTGTTGACTGCACTTTTTAAGAGTTTTAGAATTCAATTGCACTTTTATGACAAGTATTAGAACTTGATTACACTTTTTAAAAATTTTAGGATTTAAGTTCATTTTTATAACAAGTTTTACGACTTTTAATGCACTTATCACTTATTTAAATGTGCAAGTTCAATCTCTCTCACAAGTAGTATCACTCTCTCTCTCTCTCTCTCTCTCTCTCTCTCTCTCTCTCTCTCTCTCTCTCTCTCTCTCTAATTATCCATCAATAACATATTTTTGATGAAACGCAACATATTATTATTTATTAATATTAGATTCTCCGGCCAGGAAGCATAGACAGATTGCTCTATGTGAACTGGGACCGACCGCCCGCCAACTTCGTAGCCGGTGATGAAACGTTGAACGGTCAATGTAAGAACCACGTTGGGCAAAGAGAACGAAGATAGAGAGACGTTTGAACCACATGTTCGATTCTTTAACGTCTTTAACACACTTTTTCCTTGAAGGAAAAGGAGGTTAAAGAAGCCAAATTGCAATTCGACCTTCCTAACTGCGATGACTAGGACCAAAAAGTCATATGAAAATCAAAGCTTGGCATGCTCAAACTGAATTACGCCGAATCTTCCCAGTTTTTGCTGCAATGTTCAAATGGCAACAACAAGCTATAAATACCAATGAGCTATATAGATCAGCCTCAGATCACACCATCTTCAAATTTTCACCATCATATTCTTAGTATCAACCTTTGCTGTTCATTCTTACCAGAACGTAAAGCTACGCACGAGATGGCCGTGAACCTCTTCACTCCATGCCAGATGGGAAAGTTCGATCTCTCTCACAGGGTAGTGCTAGCGCCTCTGACGAGATGCAGAGCGATAAATGAGATTCCATTGCCAGCGCATGCTGAGTACTATGCGCAAAGATCGACCAAGGGTGGTTTTCTCATCACTGAGGGCACCCTCATCTCCGACACGGCCGCTGGGTATGTCCTCTTGTCCCAAGATCAAACTGTTTACTGTATATATATATAGCGCAAAACGGAATTAAAATTGTGTACATACCGTTTACTGCAAAAAAAACATGTTTTTTCGGACGAAATTTCCAAGGAAAAATTCTGAAAAATTCGTAGGAAAATGAATTTCCAACGAATTTTTCAACGAAAAAAAATTCGTGGGTAATTCGTCGTCGGAAAATTTTCCAACAAAAAATTTTAATTTTATATGGAAATTTGCGACCAAAATTTTTTTGTTGGAAATTTCATTGGAAACTTCGTGGGTAAATTAGTGGCTAAATTCCTTGGAAAGTTCGTTGGAAAATTCGTCGCTAATTATTCGTTAGAAAACTCATGGTAAAATTCATCGGTAATTATTCGTGGGTAAATTCGTGGATAAATTCCTTGGAAACTTCGTTGCAAATTTCGTCGCTAATTATTTATTGGAAAAGTCGTGGAAAAATTCATCGGTAATTTTTTGTTGTCAAAATCGTGGGAAACAGAATTTCCAACAAAAAAAAAATTGTGGCTAATTCAGCGCGGGAAAATTTTTGGGACAACAAAATCGTGAAAATTTGCGACAAAAATAGAGTCGTGGCAAAATTTGTAGATAATTTTGTTGCTAAATTCGTTGGAAAATTCGTCTCTAATTATTCATTGCAAAAATCGTGGCAAAGTTTGTCGCGAATTTTCCGTGGGAAAGTTCGTTGGAAAAGGAAATTCCCGCCACAAATTAATGTCTCAAAATTTGGCAAAAAAATTTTTAATTTTCGTTGGTAATTTGCAACGAAAACCAATTCGTTGGTAATAATTCGCTGGAAAGTTCGTGGGAAAATTTGTTGGTAAGAATTCGTTGAAAAAATTATTGAAAAAGTTGTCGGTACTTTTTTGTTGGAAAATTCCGCCCGTCGGAATCCCGCCCCCGGATTCCGGCTGGGACCTCCACCCCCCCCCCCCCCGGGCGGAATCCTGCCGCCACTCCCCGGCCGAATTCCAGCCGCTAACCCCCTGCCGGAATCCGGTCGCCAACCCCCTCCCCCCTGAATCGCACAATGAATCCCCCCGGCCGCGACTCCCCACCCCCCGGCCACAACCCCCCACCCGCGCAGCCGCGAGCCCCCCTCCCCTGGCCGCAAACCCCCCACCCGCGCGGCCTCGAGCCCCCTCCCTCGGCGGCGACCCCCACCCTACCCGGCCACAACCCCCCTCCGCGCTGCCGCGACCCCCCCCCCACTTGAGCGGCGCCACGCGGACCACCCCTCCTCCGCCGGCGCCCGCCGCCAGGGCCGCCGCGTTCACGTCGACGCTGAACTGGAGTTTGGGGACCACGTGCGGGAGGTCGGTGACGGTGACGTCGGCGACAAGCGCGACCGCCGCGGCGATCCCTACGAGGCCGGTCCCGGAGCCGAGCTCGAGGACGCTGAGCCGCCGCTGGCGGGGGCGGCGGCAGCGGGGGTCAGCAAGGATTGGGGAGAGGGGGCCCGCGGCGGGGTCGGAGACGTGGGCGTCGAGGAGCTTCAGGAGGGTGGTGGCGACCGGCCAGAGCTGGAAGGAGAGGCCCCAGGAAGGAAGCTGGCAGATAGCGATGAGAGCGAGGGCGCCCGCCAGGCGGGCGGAGGGGGAGGACTGGATCCAGAGGTGGATGAGGCGGTGGAGGGTGAGGTTGGGGACGAAGTCGGTGGAGGGGAGGGGCTGGTTGGTGGCGGGGCAGGTCTGGTGGCCGGACTCGAGCCAACGCTGGATGGAGGAGCGGTTGTAGGTGACGCCGGTGCATGGGCTCACCGGCGACCGCATGACGTCGAGCAAGATCGGGCACCGGAAGAGGCTCGGCACCATGATGCGGAGCTGCTCCTCGCGCACCATCGCCGGCGAGACTGCTTCTTCCACGGATTTCATGGAGCGAGAGAGAGAGAGTTTTGGAGTGGGGAAGGGAAGAGGATTCCGTGGGCTTTTGAAGGGGCGGATAGAGGTCAAAGGGCTTTTGAAATTTTGACGTCGTTTAAATTTCCCACGAAATTTTCAAAAAAATTAAAAAATGAAAAAAAATTCCAACGCTTTTTTTTAAATTCCAACAAGATTTCCAACGAATTTCAAAATTCGGCCAATGTAGAATATTCTCGTTGGAAAGTTCCAGCGAAATTTCCAACAAAATTGGTACACAATACAATTATTGGACCGAAAATTAAATTTCGTTGCAAAATTCGTTGGATTTTCCAATGAATTTTGCAACAATATTCGTACAAAGTTCAAGTAAGGCACCGAAATTCTGAATTCGTTGGAAATTTCCAACGAATTTTCCAACTAATTAAAAAAGCATATTATTGTTAGACATAATAGAAATTTGTTGCAAAATTCGTTGGAAATTTTCAATGAATTTTCCAACGAATTTGGTTTTCGGTGCATTTATTTTTGAATTTCGTTGAAAAATTCGTCGAAAATTTCCAACGATTTTTGCAACGAAATCAAAAGACACATCACTTTTCGATATATTGGAAATTCGTTGCAAAATTCGTTGGAAATTTTCAACAATTTTTGCAACGAATTTCGAATATACCTAAAAATAATGTGTTCTTCCAATTCATTGCAAAAATCGTTGGAAATTTCCAACAAGTTTTGCAACGAATTTTCAATATGCGGAAAAATAAGGTTTGCTAGAAATTCATTGCAAAATTCGTTGGAAATTTCTAACGAATTTTGCAACGAATTTCAAATATACGGAAAAATAAGGTTTGCTATAAATAATGTGTTCTCCCAATTCGTTGCAAAATTCATTGGAAATTTCCAATGAATTTTGCAACGAATTTCAAATATGGGGAAAAATAAGGTTTGTTATAAATTCGTTGCAAAATTTGTTGGAAATTTTCAACGAATTTTCCAACGAATTTGGTTTTCGGTGCATTTATTTTTGAATTTCGTTGGAAAATTCGTCGGAAATTTCCAACGAATTTTGCAACGAAATCAAAGAACACATTATTTTTAGGCATATTGGAAATTCGTTGTAAAATTCGTTGAAAATTTCCAACGATTTTTGCAACGAATTTCGAATTTGTTCGAGTTAATGGAAATTTGTTGCAAAATTCGTTGGAAATTTCCAACGAATTTTGCAACAAATTTCAAATATGCAGAAAAATAAGGTTTGCTATAAATTCGTTGCAAAATTCATTGGAATTTTTCAACGGATTTTGCAACGAATTTCAAATATGTGGAAAAATAAGGTTTGCGATAAATTCGTGGCAAAATTCGTTGGAAATTTCAGACGAATTTTGCGACGAAAAATTTTTCGTTGCTAATTTCTGACGAATTTTGTGACGAAAAATTTTTTGTTGCTAATTTCATACGAATTTTGCCACGAAAAATTCTTCGTCGCTAATTTCCAACGACTTTTGCGACGAAAAATATTTCGTCGCTAATTTCCGACGAATTTTTAGATTCGTTGGAAAAGTTGTCACAAATTTGCAACGAAAATTTTTTCGTCGCAAATTTTCATGGCAAAAAACGGGTTTTTTTTGTAGTGGTTGTACATCTGAGCACTGCAAACTATTTATACCCTATTCATTGCTTGACAGAAAGTAATATGAACCATGTTTTGGATCATAGGAAAATCATTTACTTTGAAAAATATAATGTTGTTAAACCAGGTTTCCAGATACTCCTGGGATTTACACTGAACAGCAAGTCGAAGCTTGGAAGAATGTGGTGGATGCTGTTCATTCCAAAGGCAGCATCATTTTCTGTCAACTTTGGCACGTTGGTCGTGCCTCCAATAATGGTACTAATTTTTTTTTTTCTCAAATTGACGCCACCAAATATTCTCTATAGCTCCTAAACAACAAAATCACAACTTGAACAAACTAGATTTGACAATTTTTTTTTCTGTTATACTGCATTCTTAATTATGTAATGTTAGCTTATTAAGTTTCACCTTCAATACTTGTTTCTGACAATATTGAAATATTATGGTGATTGTACTAGTTTATCAGCCTGGTGGAGGCGCGCCAATTTCATCGACAAATCAATCTATCCCTGATCAACGGAGAATCAAGATGCCCAACAGGACTCTCGATGTTTTTCACAAACCAAGAGCCCTCCAAACCCATGAAGTATGGGAGGTTATCGAGCAATATCGCCGAGCAGCTGAAAATGCCATTCGAGCAGGTTCGTCCATGAGCTATGATCATTCCAAGATGGATGCTAAAATTAGTTTTACTTACTTTCTTTGTTGCGCATAAGTATTACGACCAAATCAATTTCAACTTCAGGTTTCGATGGTGTTGAGGTCCATGGAGCACATGGCTACCTCATTGATCAATTCTTAAAGGACTCGATCAATGATAGAATAGACGAATTTGGAGGATCAATTGAGAATAGATGCAGATTCTTGATGGAGATCGTCAAAGTGGTGGCTGGAGAAGTTGGTGCTGACCGAATGGGAGTTAGAATCTCGCCGGCAATCGACCACATGGATGCCACGGACTCCAATCCACTCAATCTAGGCCTAGCAGTCATCGAGAGACTGAACAAGTTTCAGAATGAGATAGGCTCCAAACTTGCCTATCTCCATGTGACTCAACCTCTATTCATGGCCCATGGCACGAAAAATTACGGTGAAGCAGAGGAGGACGAAGAAGCTCGATTGATGAGAACTTGGAGGAGAGCTTATCAAGGTACTTTCATGTCGAGTGGTGGTTTCACGCGAGAGCTCGGGATGAAGGCTTTGGCTGATGGAGATGCAGACTTGATATCGTATGGTCGGCTCTTCATCTCTAACCCCGATTTGGTCCACCGATTAAAGGTGGATGCACCATTGAATGGTTACAACAGAGAGACATTTTATACTCAAGATCCAGTTGTTGGTTACATAGATTACCCATTTCTTGACCAGGAAAATGGGGAAGGGACACACTAGTAAATGAAAATGCTATTGGTGACTTGTATTCCTGGGAACTTTGGATTACACTGTACAATTTAAGCAGTAAGGAGGATTGAAGAAATAAGACAGCATGTTCATTGCGTATAGCTTATGTCCGTGGTAATAGGGTTCATGATTTGTACATTATCGAATCAATTTCATAGAGTCTGATGAACAATTATATTTCCTTCTTGTTCAACAAATTATAATCCTCTCTTGTATTGTTTTTTTTTTTTTTTTGGTAAGGGTAAGGTATATATTACTTTCAAATCACCAAATACAACGGAAAGCAAGAAACTAACCAGGTCCTAAAAGGACTATACAAGGGAGCACAGACAACACAGAAAAAAGAAAAAGGAAGAGACAGCTATACAAGAGAGGCCTAACACAGCTCAACTACGAAAAGATGGAAGATGAAAGCCCCCAACTCCTCTGTAGTGTTCTGTTCAAAGGCGTGTCTGGAACTCTTCCAAGAGCTGCAACTTTGTCCTTTATCCTCTCTTGTATTGTTCGTCTTCGTATATTTTAATATATTATTAAAACTTCGTAGAATAATATAACCAATTATGGTAGAAACCGATGTTCATATGCTTCTTCTTTTTTGCCGGGAAGAAGCTGACACTCGTCTGGGTTGTTGGAGAGTTTATAGCGTGAATGTGGAAAAATGGAAGGAAACTATTTAGTTGAAATATGAGAGCACCATGTAAGTGTTGTTTGAAGGAATGGGCTCTCAAGTGAACATTTGACATTGGATAGGCCTGATTATGTTTAATCTTGGTTGGACAATTGAAAAGTTGCGATTAAACAAATTTGAAACTTCCTTCTAATAAATGTTAACATTTTAGACAAATATGTAAGTTGGAAGATTAACTATTTAGTCCAATCCAATCCAATGGTTGAGTTCGCACGAGACACATTGTTTCATTGTTCGATTTTAAATATTTCTCGTCTGTTTATGTCGAGAGAGTTTAAGAGGCTAACTGGTATCCCGGGGGCATTGTAGGCGCCTTAGAATAATGAATCCGCCTCATAGCCGATCAATTCTGTTTTCGGTAGTACTCTTCTTTCAGGGTTCTCTCTCCAGTCTCCACACATGATTTTGAAAGTTTGATTTCTTCTACGAATGTTAGCTTCACTACAAGATGAATGATTTCCATGAGTTTCCTTTTGAAGTTTGCTATTCGGGCTTAGTAAATATTAGGACTCTTTGCCACTTCTATTGCGACTTTTAGGGTTAGCTGCCATAGTCCTTAGTATGGGTCAACGATTCCAAGGTTGGGCCAATTCCACCCTAGACCTCGGAACAAACTGTAAAGGGTCGGTCCCCAGATTTTGAAACCTATAACCGACTCTATAGACCATAGAATTGACCTTGCCTGTCCTGTCCAGTCTGGTTCCAGAATCAGTCCAGGGAACCGGCCAAATTTTTTTTTTATGGTTTCATTATTTTGCATTCTTTGAAATGTCAAACTTATTCTCTCAAAGTACATATCCATCAATACACAATATTTAGAACTGCAATACTGAGCAACAAAACAGTGAGAAGTAAAACACCGGTAAAAAAAAAACAAAAATCTAAAGTAACAAGCAATTATCCAATTCATCCCTTAGTCAAGCAAAACGAAAGCTAAATCAATAACATAAATCTTCACTTGCCAAAGGCATATAAGGTAAAACATAAATTATAAAACTTCATTCTCCATTCATCCATAAAAGATTGCTTTAAATTCTAACCACCTAAAAACAAAACAAATAACAAACATAATAAAAATGTGTTTGGATAGTACAACGCCGATTAAAATGCTATTCCACTAACTTATTTTGTATCACCAAAAAAACTTATACTCGTGTGACATATAAACTCTCTATTTCAGTTCCATCATAAGTTAGGGATTTTTTTTTACACAAAAAAATTTTGGAGTATTGGTGTCACGATGAGCAAGTTTAGGGTTTTTAGTGTAAAAAAAAAAAGTTCAGAGTGTTTTTGTCATAATGGGTATAATTTGTAGTTTTTTGTGGTATTAACCCAATAAAAAAAGGACATCCTACGGATAAATCTTCATTAGAAAATCTAGAGATGAACTACAAAGAAAAATGGCGGCACTTAAGCCCTGGCTTGTATTCACGTCCCTCTCCCTCCTCCTCAAACAACATTATATCGCTTCTTTCTTGCCCTTTTTCCCTTTTATGTCATGCCCTAATGGAACACCGTCAAAAGGATGTTATCGAGAGTCACCTCCAAATGTCAGGATCCAGACGAACTCGGAGAAAAAAACAATGGAAGGAAAAAAAAAATTCACGAGAAGGTGTCGCAGGAAAATTTCAGAGCAATTCCAGAGAGAGAGAGAGAGAGAGAGAGAGGTGTGGGGCGATTCTTCATCGAATTTTGTAAAAATAAGACAAAAAATTGGATGAGAACTTGAGATCGCCCGCATACAGAGAACAGAGACAACCGGGCACCACAGAACTACGGAGATTTCGATAAATCCGCAGAGCTTTCAGCCAAAACAAAAACCTAAGGTTATTGGAGAGAGGAAGCACTCACGGATTCACAATGCCGTCGACCAAGATCTCGTTGCTCTGCAATTTCAATAAACCCCCAAAGCTTCAGCGAAGAAAGAGAGACAGAGCACAGAGAGAATGTAGGTCTCTGTTCTCGCTGCTTTCCAATTCAAAACAGAGAGAGGCAGAGAGGAGAGAGAAGCGACCGTTCTGTTTCTTGCGTAGCTGGTATTTAGAAATTAGGATAAATGCGCTATAAGTCCTAAAACTTATCAGGAAAGTGTAATTTAGTCCTAAAATTTTTAAAAAATATGATTAAGTCCTAACACTTATCACGAAAGTGCAATTAAGCATTAAACTTTTAAAAAGTGCAATCAAGTCTTAAAACTTATCACAAATGTGCAATCAAGTCCTAAAATTTATCACAAATGTACAATCAAGTCCTAAAACTTTCAAAAAGTGCAATCAATGGAATGACTTAATTAAACCAATTTGCAAGTTTTAAGACTTGTTTGCACTTTCGTGACAAGTTTTAAAACTTGTTTTAGGACTCAATTGCATTTTTCTAACAAGTTTTAGGACTTAATTGAACATTATGAAATTTTTAGGAGTCAATTATACTTTTGTGATAAGTTTTTGGACTTTGAATGTACTTATCCCTTAGAACTTTGAATTCCTCTAGCCAGTAGTAGGTGGCACCCTCGTGGGCTCAGTCTCCATTGGTTGTTTAGTTCTTGAGCTCCATGTTTACTATTTGCTTTTTCCCAACCTTTTAGTGGTTTTCAACTTAAAACAACATATAAGTGTTGTGCAGCTCCAAAGGAGTTAAGGAGAATGTCCATGTTTACTGCATAAGTTATGATTTACTAGTCTAATGTCCACGGGTTGCGTAGCTAATTATAAATATTAGCTTTTCATGTATTAAATAATGGTTCGAATTTTTTAAATTAACCGATAAAACCGACAAGTCAGTTTAAGTTGTAGGCATAAAAAGATGGTTTTAGAACAAAAAATTGAATTTCCATTGCTTAATACCCTTTTATACATCTTCATTCATTCCCTTTTGGTTTGCTGTGTAAGCTCGTTACATATTTCTGATGATTGACTTGATTATTCCACATGATACAAAGGAAAGAGAACTGTGAATCATATTTGAAAAAAGAAGAAGCACTCCATATTCAATTCGGTTAAAATTGGAATTGGGATAAGTTTACGTAGCTTGAGCTTTTGCTTTTAGTATAAAAGAATGGCTAAAAGAGAACTAAGGTAAGATCCTTCCAAGACGAGGAAAATGTCACTTTTAACACCCACAATTGTTTTTAACACAAATGGCTAATTAATATTTTAGTAACAAATAATCTTTTTACAACGCTAATAAGTACATATCTATCTCAAAAGCATATACTTATAACGGCACGGGCTTTTAGGGAAGATGAAAATCATCATTAATCCGTAATTTCGTTTAAGGAAAATACTGTTAAATTATATCTTGAGTTTGAATTGTTTGCGAAATTCAGGCCCATTAAAAGATTTTGATTTAATCTTACGGAAATCTGGATTACTCGGGCAAAGGAAGTTGATCTTTATCTTTGACCGGTTTGACTTCTCAGGAACGAAGCCACTACAGGACAAAGATTGGGCTCACATATTCTATAATTTATATGTTTCTTGTGAGCCCAAGGGATTATTGAGAGAAAAGAAAAAAACAGAACAAAAAGAAGATATAGGGCTTTTTTTTTGTTTGAATGTAGGGACACGAATAATAATTATTCTGTTTCACTATTTTTCTATTTTTCTGTTCCTAGAAATAGGTTTAGAACAGAATTCATTTGGTAATGCAATTTCATTTTTTTTAATTTTTGGGACAAATTTTTAGCCGAGAAATAGGTTTGGAATAGAAATGAAAAGTAATTTTATTTACTTTTTGTTGACACTTAAATTTTTGCAACCTAGTTAGTTAATTTTCGCATAAAAAATTAGAGATTGATCTGGTCTCTAGAAAAAAATATTAAAATGCATGTAGATATTAGAAGCATTTGCATAGGCTCATATAGTTGCATCTGCATTAGACTGGCTGTGGATGGACTCGAGTGAACGGCTCTGAACTTAATGAAATTAGACTAAGCTCGCGTTCAAAAAAATTCTTGGCCAAGCCCATGAATATTATAAGAGCTGAAATTTTCATTAGAAAATGTCGAGTTGAAAAATATTAGTTTGGATATTATCGTGATTTAAATTGAACAAATTGATTTGATAATGTCATAGATTACAAGAGATATCGCAATATATATCTTCTTTGAATCGTAGTAGGAAATAATTGCAAGAAAAAAAAACCCTCTCACAATTTTCAGAGATTAGAATTCCCAGAGAGAACGAGCAAAAAACCATCCATATTGAGTACTCGGCCACCATCCACCATCTCTCTCGGGAGAGAGAGAAAGGGATAGAGTTATTCCTCGCGGCATTGTCCAAACCAACGACCTCCCATCGTCATCTATCGCTCCAGCCGTTGCTATCCAAGCTCTCTCGGATGCCAAGCATGCACTGGTCCTTGTGTTGCGCGGGCTTCTGCTGAATTTCCTACGAAGGACACGCGTCCCAGATCTAGTGCCTCAGTTTGTGAGTTGTGCTGTGTTGTCCAACAAGTTTCTATTTTGCTAGACTTCCCATCACGTGGATGGCCATATTAGAAAAAAGAGAGGCACAATACAAGGGGGTGCCCAATACTCACATGAGCAAAAGATGAAGCCTAAATTTCACTCCGTGAAGTCCCCCGAGTCCGGCGTTCCTTCGAAAAACGTTAATCAACGTTTTGACTATCCAACTCTCCGGACTGCTACCCTCGACGATTGACGAAGCTGCGAGTGCCATCTACCGAGCCTTAACCGAGCCGGGCACCACCTAGCACGGCTCACCACTGTGACTCTTTGTTTTATTTTGCAGGCTGAATTTCACTTCGGCGAGCCCTTCAACGGTGTTGTGGTTTACGACCAGACCGAGAAGTCCCTTTCGTTGTGAACACCTCTCCAACGTGAGCAGCGTCGATAACTCTAGCGAGCCAATTTGCCTTTCACCACCGCCACCGTCGCCAGTCTGTCCTACCGTCACTCGTCCTGATCCGTAATCCCGATCCGCGAGTTCAAATTTGGAAATATCCTGAAATTAGGTAAGAAACTTTATCCAATATCGTTTCAAATATTTAAATTTCTAATTCGAGTGATCTTGTTGTTTTTGGTTGGTCAGTCGATAGATTTGAATGATGCATGACATATTCGCAAGATTCCAAAAAACACATTAAGTTAGGAAATTCCTAACTTAACAACGTGTCAGGACGACTATCCGATCTCAACCATAAGATACGATACTCGTTGGCACGAAAAATCTTTTTCCTGTCCACAACTATTTGGATACGATAGTAGATTTTATTTTGTTCCCAAATTCAAACGAATAGCCTTCCATCAATATCCATAACCACATGGATATGATCACCGGTTTATATCGTTTCTCTAATTCAAAGATAATAAAACAAATCTTGCGGATCGCGTGAATTGTTTGAACGTAGTTGCTATCTTTGTTTAATTATTTTCCTTTTAAATAAAGAAAATTTAAAAAAAATTAGTTAGATTTAAATTAGAAATTTTGCATGCTTAGGGAATCTTAAATATATCCAAAAGAATAAGATAATTATTTGATTTAAATTGGGATTTAGGGTAGCATATTTCCTAGTTTAAATTAGAGATTGTTTTAATCTTAGTTGATTATTTAGGATATTTAATAATTTCGAATTTTAATAAAAATCCCAAAAAAGAATCACTTTAGGATAGATCAAATCATTTTCTCTAAGATAGATTGCATGTTAATTTGAGTAATTTTTAATTCCGAATTTCATTTGAAAATACAAAAAATAAATCATTTGTCCGACATTAGAATTAGGTCACGTCATCGCATGACTATAGTTTGCATATTAGGCTGTATTAATTGCATGTTAATTTTTGCACGTCATTACATATAGATTAACTTTCATTTAAATAAGTGAAAATCCTAAAAAATATTGAGTGAATTGCTTGTTAATTAGAAATCATATTAAGATTATTGATATGATTCTCTAGCTAACAATGCAAATACTTACGTTGCTTTGAAGTAAGTAATTCTCCCAATTTTGCAATTTATTTAATGTTTTGATTATTGGATGTTAGTTTGGTGGTTTATGCATCCGCATGATCACCTCACATGCTAGTGACTAAGTTAAAATGAATCCAAATTGTTTGCCAAAACATTTTTTGAAATGAAAATGTACCAAAAGGACGTTAGACTAGATCTAGCGTAACCAAATCTCCGAACTTAGAATCTCTGGTTCGTAGGAATAAAACATATATCCCTATGTTTTATTTAGATTTCTAATCGACCTACCACGAATAAATTAGTGGCAATTCCAAGCATGAAAACATTTGCACGTTAAGAACTTAAATCCTAAGTTGCGAATTGGTAGGGCTTGGGAGGGCTTGAGTTAGGCTTAGTCTTAACAATCCATTAGCCTAAGAAAATTTAGGTCGTGACACTTTTCTAATTCTAGAATATAAACAGAAATAACAACCCTTCTTATTGCTTGCCCTCGTCGCTTGCTACTAACCCCACCGTTGCCGTTGCTAGTAATAGAAATTTATGAATAAACTATCAAACTAATTTCTATTATGGGAACATAAATTTTGTGTTGTTATCGAGCACTACTTTCAACTCAAAAACTCGTCCAATGAATAGAAATAGAAAAATCTATTTCTAATCATAAAAGAGAAGAGAATGGTTTCATTCGCGTTCTAGGTTGTCCTTCTTTGTCCAAGTGTGGCCTCCAGCGAAGGGAAAAAAACCTACGGTAGCCACACGAAGAACAAGAAAAGAAGAGTAGGGAGGCGTGTGCTCTTTCAAGAAAAAGGGCCACTCAAATAGGAGAAAATGTCTTTCGGCTGCACGGATGAGAATGATGTGCTATGAAATTTAATTCCATTTTAAATGTTTATTTGTAAACACTTTGGGTTTGGACATAATCTAAGTGCGGAAACTACTCGATCACGTGAGCAATTATAACTTTGATTCTATAATTATTAATGGATTATTTACTGTCGATTCTCCTCATAGATGTACGTACTAATACTCAGATTGAATTACGTAAATCTTTGATGTCCTTTATTGTTCCTTGTTTATTTCTTCGATGCTTTCGTATTGATTTAATTTTCAAAATCCTAATTAGCTTCAACATTCATTTTATTATCAGAGCTTGGGGATATAATTTTCTGGATTGTAATTTTGGGCTTTGGCTTGTCTGATTATTATCTGAAAATTACGTTGTTTCAATTATGTCTGGAGTGAAAGTAGAAATTGAGAAGTTTAACAGGAGACTTTGGGTTTTGAAGTGTTAGAGGCGCTATTGACAATTCAAGATTTGGCCAAACCATTGGAGATTGGAGGGCAAGGGTAAGTTGCTTGAAATAATGAAAGATTATGAAAAGGACGTGCTAATGAGGAAGACCAAGAGTATAAACTGGTTGAACCCGTGAAAACTACAGGATGGCTCACATATTCTATAATTTATCTATTTATTGTGAGCCCAAAGGAGTATCGAGAGAAAAAAAAAAAAGAAAACCAAAAGGAAATAGAGAAATGCTTGCAAGACGGTACCGTCAATTTCCATAAAGTGACAGTACCTTCCTGACCATACAATCAAGCATGTAAGCAATTGTAACTTTGATTCTTCGATATTTAGTGCATTATTTATTGTTGACTCTCTCCGTGAATGTAGATACTGATACTCAAATCGAATCATGTAAATCTTTGGTATCCTTTATTGTTTCTCATTCATTTCTTCAATGCTATCGCATTAACTTAATTTGCAAGATCCCGATTAGCTTCTGTGTTCATTTTACAACAAATACAATTCTGTTAAACAATCTGGGGAATTCTACCTTGCCGTGCGAGACGATCCTAAGATCCATCAGAATACCTACAGAGCCAATTCGAACTTCTCGTGCCTTTTACATTACATGACTCGGACACTGACTTTTGCTTCATTGGAATGCTCATGACTAGATTGTGAAAAACAAGCAATCAATTCCTTGTTTTCACCTAGCAAAAAGGTAAATGGTGCGTATCTACATAAACATCACCTCGTTCGAGTAAAGCCCCAAATTAAATAAATGACTACTAAAGTAGCATAGTCTGCGTATCATTGTCATGTCCTGCATGCCATGCATGCCATGCTACACGTATTACCATGCCATGGCATTTCATTGTTATGTTTTGCATCTAATTTGGCATGACATGCTGCACATGATTATTATCATGTAATGGCATCTCATAATTATGTCTTGCATAAGTTGTCCATGTCATTCTACATGTGATTGTAGCCATATCACACTATCTCACCATCAGATTTATCACGTCATGTTGCATGTGATTATTGTCACGTCATGTCATTTCAAAGTTATGTTTTGCAATTGATTTGCGATATCAAGCTACATATAACTATTGTCATATCGTGCCATCTCATCATTATGTCTTGCATCTAATTTGCCATGTCATGATGTACGTGAGTATTGCCATGTCATGTCTTGCATCTGATTTGTCATTTCAAATTGCATGTGATTATTGCCATGTCTTTTTGCTTCATTCTCATATATCATGATTGGATTTTGCATTTCGCTCAACATTTGCATACGCACTTTCCCACACAGGAGGAGTTACACCATTCTACACTCAGAAAAGGCCTAGTCAATCGATAGCGATATCAAATAAGTTTTATGGCGACATTTCAAGATTTTAAAACTAAAACACCATGCACATCTAGGAAACCAATTAATGAATGTTTTAGGACTTGCACAACAATAGAGCTGCAGCCCTGGAAAGGTAATTTTCGATAAACAAAGACAGCATGAACGAGTGTGCATTAAAGTATTTTAACTTTTAAATAGTAAACAAAGAACAAGTAGGCATAAGCACAATTAATTCAAATTTGATATGAATCGATATATTTCGACACTTTTCCCCAAAAAAACCGATTTTCACTGCATGGGCCACTATACGACGTACTTTAGAGAAATCAAACAAATCATCAGATATAAACACGAATTACACAGCGAAAGCTCAAGTTCATTGCGTCCAGAAAGGCATGCTGATGTCAATGTAGGTGAAGATTTGGGGAGAACTAGGAGTTCAGAATGTGCTACATGCTCCAGGCAATTCTTTATATCATCGATATTCACTTTTCAAACTTATTGCAAAGGATACTCAAAGCAAACGTTAGAGCTCGCAATCAAACTGACGGACCACAAGATTATAGAAGATCTTGAAACTTAAAGCATCGCGCATGTGATAAACCATGTGTTATTGGTCCTTTTTAGTTCGAACCAACCACGACACCCCTGCCTAAGCCCGTCTCGTATGTGGTGAGGGGGTCTTGACTCTTGAGCGAGTTGTGAATGTTTCAATGCTCGACAATGACTGAAGAGCCTAAGTAATGTTTCACCGGGAGCGGAAATAGTCGTGGAAAAGGGATGCTGCAACTTCGATATGGTATTTGGCAATCGAGCCTAAGTACATGGACCCAAGTCCAAAAAGGAATATTCTTCCCTAGGTTCGCCTAAAACGTGTTTCGGTTAGGCTGGCTCAGGCGAGACTGAGTGGACCCAACAGACACCCAAACCCATGATCTGGTCCAATATGCATTTGCAGTTTTTCTAAAGCAATGAATTTTTGGGTCAAGCAATGAATTTCCTCTAGGTTGCATCTCTTCTTCGTCTTCAAGCCAAACTAGAGAAGAATCAATCAACTTTTGACATTTCTGATTAAATTAAAGGAGGACGTAAGCGTGCTCAAGAAACAGCATGAGTATAGCTTAGACATCGAATCAGTTCAAATACTATAATGTAAACATATATAGCTTTCATGCTTATTCATCTCCCGCAACTCACGCTGATCCTCAGTTGCCTATTCAAAGAAAAGAATATTGCAGAGTTCATTCAAAGCACGTAAAACCATCCCATCAGTGTAAGTGACTTTTGAATTTGGACCAGTCTCCTGCCCCAAAGTATTGAAACAAGCTTCCTCTTTGGCAGACCGTAATGACTAATCTTTGTTGGAACAAAGATGGAAAGAGAGAGTTTTTGTTCTACACGAGACTTATATAGATCATGCGCAGTCGTTTTTTGAAAATATAATATCTTGACTTGGTCTCTGGGTCTACCAACAACTTAATTATACTTTGAATGCTATTGCCATTCGAACATGTCATGTAAGGTATTTACAATCTCTTATGTTACGACACTGGCTGTTGGTGCTTACAACTACTTACCCCGCAAAGGAAGATTATCTTTAAAATGGTTGTGTTCGCTTCGATTGCTTGTATAGAAGACTGCGTATATGGTCATATAATCTACACCCGGATAGTTTAGGACTGTATATGATTAAGGACTCTATACTCGTAGTTTGACGACAGTCAATAAACAGAGCAAAGGGTAAACAAATTAGCTACTGGAAAATGACGCTATAAGTACAATAACTTTCATACAGTATTCACTTTGGTGCCAAATTTTTTCCGAATTACTTAAGTGTAAACTCTAATTTGGAACATTGGAAATCTAATGTGACAATATTTTATCACTTTTAGGCTTAAGTGAGATTTCCGTCGGTATGGAAGAAAAAGAGAACCAACCTTAGTACCCAGCATGCTCTTTCATTCTGTTAAAATAGGTCTTACTGACAAGTGGACATTTGATGAGAAAGTAGAGATAGAAAGAACAGTTTCCAATTAATATTAAAAATAATAATTTTGAAAATAATGGAAAACAAAAATTTTAAAGCATAACTAGTTGGGGTGTTTGTCAACAAAATCCTTAATATAATCTGACTTTAAGGGAGGAAATCATACAATAAATGCAAAACAGTAAATGCTAGCAACAGACGCAAGATGGTTAAAAAGAAGGAAACAAATGAATCAAAAGATATCCGATTAGTCTAGTAGGTTACGAGTTGTTTCATTTATTTCTTTTTGGCATTATCATTAATGAAGAGCTACAACTGCAAAATTCATGCAGTACCTAATTCCTATATAATCCATTCGAAAGTAAATGCAATCGCACACTGACAACAAAATCAAAAGAAAAGAAAAAATGACTTCACCGTATGCAACTCTTGTGGCATTCCTAGTTTTTGGCATTTTCTTTGCCCACAACCCATCCCAGACCCATGGCTTCAGCATCAACTTAATCCCAATAGACCAAATTGATAAAGCTCTGTATTCTGAAAACCTTACCCTAGAGGATAGATTCCGAAGAATTGCCGAGATATCTGGAGCTCGCATCCCACAACTTGAATCTGCCACTTCTTTGAGTTCGGTAGAGTGGAAGCGAATAGCTTACAACCTGAGCCTTATACCTTACAGCCTCGAATTACTACTATTCATAAACTCGGTTACTTCATAACATCTTTAACTGTTGGCTTGCGTTCTTATACTCCCTACTTGATATAGTGGATACAGGTAGTGACGATACATGGATGCAATGCGAAGGGTGCTCGGGATGCTTCCGGGTTAGTCAAGGTAACTTCAAGAGACATGAATCACGATCGTACCAACCCTTACCTTGCAATGATACCCGATGTTATCCTAGAGTATGTATAGATGGTAGATGCATGTACAAAAAAAATTATTATGGATCTGGATGCTTTGATTGCTATAGCAAAGGAGCGGTTGGGTTAGAAACCTTGGGCTTCCAAGATACAAGGGGAGTCAAAATGTTCCCAAATACCGCATTCGGTTGTGGCTTTGAAAGCCACAAATTTTCCTGGGAAAAGATCGGAGAATGTAACATCGTAGCTGGAATCCTAGGCTTAGGCACCGGTCCACGGTCTATCCTTGGCAGTATAGAAACGAGACTAAAATGCGTATGTCCTACTGCCTGTCTCCACATGATTCACCAACCGGCACCTCTGTGGTCTTACGTTTTGGGCACGAAGCTCAAATTAGAGGAAGTGTTTGGACGACGCGTCTACTTCCTAACATAAACAAGTATGCAATTAATGTCATAGACATCAGTGTGGTGCGAACGTAAACCCAGAGATTTTTCGGTTGAAATCAGATCTCACGGGTGGATTTATTTTCGACTCGGGTTGCTTGCAAACTCTGCTTGTTCGTACTGCCTATAATGCCGTCAAAACGGAGATGATTCAGTATTTTCAGAGGAATTATCATTGGCTTCCTAAGTCTCCTGAACCAAGAGATTTCGACTTGTGCTATAATGCACCTCGCGGCAATTATACATTTCCAACGATGACATACCATTTCGAAGGAGCTGATCTTTTTCTTGGCGTGAGTAATGTGTTCCAAAACTTCGACCGAGGTTTTTGCCTGATGATAATGCCAATAAATGAAGGTGCAACTAGCATACTTGGATCATTTCAACAGCCAAATCATCATTTTTTGTTTGATTTTAGAGCTTTGACAGTTTCCTTTGTCCCGGAAGTATGTCATTACAATTAAGAAGCGAGGGTCTAGAATAATGGAAAGGGAAATCCTATAAGTCACTGTCTTCTAGGTTGCTTTCTTCTCGTTGTTGGGTTGACAAATGCTTCATTTCAGTTTCGTTTTAGTTTACAACATCAATTTTGTAAAGAGTGATTGCAAAAATTTAATAATTTGCCATATGTCATGATGTTGAGTTATTTACAGTTGCTCTCACTATTGCTTTGTCTACTTATTTGAGGAATTCCTATACTACAAAGCCAAAGAGCCATGACTTTCAAAAATGTCGGAGAGTTCCTACTAAAGCAACTAGTCAAAGCAATACCAAACTTGATTGACAAGATTTGGGTTCGAAACTAGTATCCACGATTTATAACATAATTAACGGTCCTAATGAAGAGGATTGAGTTACCATAGAGGAGTCAATGTTGCTCATTTTGACTCAGAGCGAACTTAAGCCTTATTATCGTATTCACACCGTTATTATCTATTGTTTCCTTTTCTGGTTAAACATAATCAATCTTGGACTTGACAAAGAAAATGACAAAATAAATGAAATCCACTTGCAATACTCATTTTTGTTCTGTTCCCAAACATTAGCAAGAGCAACAAATCCATTTGAAAACACTTGAGGGAACTAGGTATACTTAAGAGTTTAGGCATTTGTAAAGTGTTGTGTATACATTTAGAAATGTTGTTTATAGTTTGGGAAGAGGATCTACGGTCGTTTGTGTACGAGGTATTTGAATGACTATTGGGAGCTAATGGTTACTTAGTCTATAACAGGATTGTTGTACAAGGAAGTCAGGATTTCCGTTGAAACAGGTGAAATCGGTTATTGAAATCATCAAGTTTGACTGGGGGTTGACCACGAGTTGCCATAGGTTGATCTACGAGAAACAAGGTCCAGAACACATTTTTAACATCAAAAATGGGCTCTAGACAAATTTTTTGACACCCATATGGCGACCCGAATTCAACAGCTAGTTTTTAACTCATCGGAATTGATTGCTTGTTTTTCACAATCTAGTCATGAGCATTCCAATGGAGCAAAAATCATGTGAATCAGACATCAGATGGACAAGATACGTGGCCAGAAAGATTGACCCTCGTTCGGGCACCTCACTTTGAGGCGTGTCGATATTTCTACAAATGCCCTTGCTTTTTGCATTTTGATGGGCGTGAATCTAACCTTGATCTCTTGTCCTTGATTTCTCAAAAACGAGTCCGATTTTTACGTTTCTCTTGTTTTCACGTGTCTTTCGAATTGTGTAGGTATCAAAATTTCCACGCTTCTCAAGACTGTGGTTGACAATCCCCGCAATAGAAGATTACAAGTCAATTGGGGTATTTCGGCGACTATCTTTCTATGAGCTTGTAAACCTTTGTATCTTCTTTTTCCTTGTGATCGCTAGTTGTCTTTTACTAGTTTTTAGCGCACACTGTTCGCTTGTCTTTAGCTGTGACACCTTTGCACCCGTTGAGACATTTTATGTCTCCTCAGGTACGAAGTTTTTGTGTTCAGCTTCTCATTTGTAATTGTTCGCTGAAAAGTTATACCACTTACTTTTACCAAAAAAAAAACTTCCACGCTTTCAAGGTAACTCTTGACTCCCTGATTTTGAATTCATTTAGAACTGCATATTGATATGTCGTAATGTCTATTTAAAACAACATAATATAGATGTGTCGTTATGATGATTTTTTTTTTTGGTCGGAGTTATGATGCTTGTTTGAATAGCCAGAAATGCATGTTCTTATGTCATCGTGATGCAAAATAAGATCTCGAGCTATATGATATGTCGTTGTGCTACCGAAAAATCACAAGAAATTATTACATGCTGGTCGTGACAGAAATATACATGCAATTATTCATTTCCGGATTTTAATTTGAAAAGTGATTTTATATCCAAACAAGGATTTGTTTTGATTTAGTTGAAAAGAAAATGGTGTGTCTAAGTTACATTGAATAATGACTCCTTTCGCATTATAGCCTACGTATCATTGTCATGTCTTATATATGATTTGTTATACCATACTAGATGTGATTATTGTCATGTCATGTCGTTTCATCATTATGCTTTGCATAGAAATGCTACACATGATTAGTGCCATGTCACACCATCTCATAGCTATCTCTTGCATAAGATTTGCCTTGTCAAGCTGTATGTGTGATTATTGTCAAGTTATGTCATCTCGTCGTTTTGTCTTATGTCAAATTTGGCATATCATACTACATTAATTATTACCATGTCATATCATTTTGTCATTATGTTATGCATCAGATTTGCCACAATATCCTGCATGTGATTATCGTGACGTCATGTCATCCAATCATTATGTCTTCCTTCGAATTTACCATGTCATATTACATGCTATAATTGGCCAGTAATGTTATCTCCTCGTCATATCTTGCATTAGATTTGTCATATTAGATGTTATTATTGTCGTATCATTTCATCATTATATTTTACATCTAATTTGCCATGTCATGTTACATGCAATTATTGGCATGTTATCTCGCTATTATGTCTTGCATCCAAGTTGTCATGTCATGTTGCATGTAAAGTATTCCCATATAATGTCAATTCCTCGTCGTGACTTGCAACCGATTTGTCACATCATACTACATGTGATTATTGCCATGTCTTATTGCATCATTCTCATACATCGATCGAGTTTTGCATTTTGACCTAAATTTGCGTACACACTTCCACACACAAACGGAGTCATGCTATCATACACGAGAAGATGGCCTCGTCGATCAATAGCGAAGTCGAATAAGTATCCTGACGACATGTCATTTCAAGATTATAAACCTAAAATATCATGCATGAATAAGAAATCATCAGATATAAAACGAATTACACGGCAAAAAGCTCATGTTCGTTGCCTCCATATAGGCAATCCGATGTCAATGTAGGTGAAGATTTTGGGAGAAGCAGGAGTTCACAACGTGCTACATACTCCATGGACATCCGTATTCATCATCAATATTCACTTTCAAGACAACTTACTTGCAAAGGACACCAAGCAAACGTTAGAGCTAGATGTTAAGTGGACGGACCACAAAGATCATCGCAAGATCCGGCAACTTAAAGCATTCCCCATGTGAAAATCGCAGCCTACTTTTGCACGCAAACCCACACAATAAATCATGCGAGATCGCACGTTCCCGGTCGCCCTTCCCGTTCAAACCTACCAAGAACGTGATCGAGCTTACCGACAGGGCGACAACCAAATTCTCGAGGCGGTACGTAACTCAAGCTGGTGAGTTTTCTTGTCACTTCAGTCTGGACCTTTCACGAACGAGTCTGGTTTCACATTCAGATCGTTTCCCTTGGGGATTCAGGAAGTCAAAGAGAAAAGTGATGCCTTGCGATGTTCGAGGTGTGAAATGGGCACGAGGGAACATTTCAAAGCATATTCGCGGGTCCTTTTCCCCGGACTTTGAAAACGTTTGCTGACTAAACTGTGGCTTCGACCGAGTCGGTCACACACTAAACTTGAGAACAGGCGTGACTACCCTATGTGTGATTCTAGGAAACCAGGCATGTATGTACACGCTCGAGTACAAATGATGCCTCGCAAAAATTGGAGATGCATGGGGCGAATTCCGTTGGATATTTGGTGACGGGGTGGGTCGAGGCCATCGACCCATGACACCCCCCGCTTATGCCCGTTGCGAGTGTTCCGATGCTCGATGCGGATTAACGAGCCCTGTTCGGTAAGGCTTTTCAAGGAGAAGCAGTGGTCGTGAAAAAGGGGTGCTGCAATATAAACAAGGCAATTGACGATCTGTCCACCATAACTGCAATGCATTTACAGTTTTAGCGGGCTTACAACAAAGTTTTGGAAATCCGCTCCGCCCATCTTCGGGGTTTTATAACTTCAAAGAATGTAGTACATATCACACAACTCGTAGTGCAGCATATAGCCATCGATATGTCGAACAAGCGCGAGGTCCGATCACCGGTCGGCTTCGAATTACCCCGTTACATCGAGTGAGATGTGGCGAGACAATTCAACCTCATAAAAGCTGTGAACTCGTTGCAGAGGAAGATCGAGTGCCAAATCAAGGCCCTACGCAGTAAAACTTTAGATTTGCTAAAACATTATTTTCGAAAGATAAGGGAATAGGGTCGAAAAATGTTTCGACCCAAATTAGCTCATTTAACCCATTTTTGATTCATTTTTACGCAATACAGATTTAGCAACTTGTATTCGACCCGTATTACTAAAACACTCCCATATATAAATCAAATGTAAAATAATTCGTACACAAATTAAGGCGAGACCATGAAGTGAGCGAGGGAGAGGAAGTCGTAGAACTGACTTAGATCTAAGTAGATTACAAACTCGATTGATGCTCCTATTATTCTTGAATCCCGCCGTTCTGAACCTGTTAATAATTCGTTTACCGAATACAACTAGCTTACGTAGCAACCCGATCCATTAATCGCGGGTTAAGGAAATTTGGTCCGACAGGTCCAATGAAAAACGACCGAGATTGTAAACGAGGGGAGGCGGTTTCGCAATTTGGGGGAAACATCGGGGCTGCTGCTTCCCCGGGGGAGGGACCCCCCGCGAAGGAAAAAACGCGGAGAGAGAGAGAGAGGGGAACACGAGGATCACGTGCCCCCACCCACCCGACCCGCCCTCCCGAAAACGGCGAATCGAATCAAATCGAAACCGCCAAAAAGGGCAAAAAAAAAGAGTCACGATTCGCCCGTGACCGCTCCACTCCCCCCAACATTTCCGGTGATCTCCAGGCAATCCCTCGCTGCCACGTCAACCCCCCGCCCCCCTCCCCCCAACAACCCGAAACCGACCCTCCCGATCTCGCCACGTGTCGGAGCGCGGGCCGTTGGCGGTGCGGCACGCGTCTCCCAACCCACCTTCCCTGCGTTTTCCACACGGGTCAAAATCTTCGCGCGTTGCGAAAAGCGGAGGAGAGAGAGTACTGAACAGTACGAACTCTCTCTCTCTCGTCTTGGCGCATCGATCGTGTGAAGGCGGAACTTTGCTTCCCAAGCAAGTCTCTTTTCAAGTACACACACTAGGGTGGTCCGACCCCCCCACCCCCCCCCAAAAAAAAAAGGTGCGCACACATTTTAATCCTCAATTTTCGCGCATCGTGCTCGTTTTCAGATTAGACAATACTTTGGACCGGCGGCTCTCGTGATAAAAATAGCGTTGTATTTGCCGAATACGGCATGTGAACGTGGGTACGCTACGTACCGTACGTATTTGGAAGCTCTGCTGTCCTGCATGTGATTAGAAGGGGGTATTAGATGCTCTCGTATCATGTAGGGGCTCGACGGCCACGGGACGAACGCTCCCGGTAGTCCTTATTGCTAACGAGCAATGCTTGGAGTAATAAATTACCCGTGTCTAGATTGATTTGCTTAAATGATATGTAGAGCAGTGCCGTGGAGGATGTGCCGAGTATTGTTGAATCGGTGCTCACGCTGGAATCACGTGTCTTTGTTCCATCCGACACTGATGGGGACCGGCTTGATTTTCTTGCTCCCTCGCGTTACTCTATGGATAGGCATGTTTCACAACATTGACATTTTGGTTCTTAGATTGCCCGATTTCCACCTTATTAAATAACATTATTTTCAATCCGACGACTTTTCTCACGATTTAACACGTTCATATCAGGTTAAAGTGCAAACCCGAAAGAGACGTGAATGTAATGTATAGAATTCATGGCGTAGTTAACGGAAATTACCGTGCTTCTTAATGACCCGACTCGATATAATTACAAAAATCTGATTATGACACGTGAGCACGAATTATCGTTCTCGATTTTAACGTACGTATGCCGACTGTGACCATCCAGGTCCCATTTTGTTCTCTGTCGGGTGCAGGCCCGCCCTATGTGTGCCAATTTGCTTCTCGACATCATTCACATGATAAAATATCTGAAAAAGAAAACAAAAGGAGAGATTTAATTCCTAGCCCCACATGCGCTGGCGCAATGCGATTGCACGCGAAGCGAGTGCATTTCAGGCCAACGTGCTCCGAGCCGCAGGCAATCTTCTCCCCCGACCGACGGCCGTCGCTGTCACCGGCTTTTCCATGCACGCGCGCCACGTTGCGGTTGGCGAAAAATTTTAGGGTAACGTGCGCTTTTTTGCCGTGCCGCTCCGATTTTTCGAGCCGAGGGAAAAAAAAAAAGGAGAAAAAAAACGGGAACGGAATAAAACGAGGCGTAAAATGGAGAAGGCGCGTGGGCCACACCCGACCCATCACCGTCGGTCTCAACATCCCACCCGTAACACGGCAGCTCCGAACACAACCGTCGGCGGTTAACGGAAGCCGGAGGGCCGAACGATGAAATTACATTATTACCCCCGGCCCCTGGGGCTCCACGCTTGCTCCGACTTAAATCGAGCTCTATTCAACATTAAATTTTCTATTCGAGCTCGACTGGAATTTAATTAAGCTGCAAGCGAATTACAACCCGAGCTCAATTAATTCGTGTAATTTTTCCTCACGGCCAATACATGCATGAACTGGGTGAATTTACGGATTTATCCTTCTACCTTTTTTCAAACTAGTGAGTTCAAGTGAAAAGATTGATAGAAACTCGATGAGATTAGCAAGCCTCTCGGGTTTAATCTCATCGAATTGTGTATTGACGAGCTTGAATTTGAGCTTCATAAGAAACCCAAGTATCTCGAACTCGTGACGCGACTCCAAATCAGGCCAGCGATCTCGAAGAGTCATCGAATCCCGTTCGAGCAACTCGCAAATGATCCGACTTAATGCCACCCCTTATAATTTTCCCGAATCATCTATCTTCCGCTAAACAAACGCGCCCTCGAACGAATTTCGCGGCATCAAACTTTCGAAAATGGAAAAGTTATCCGTAAAAAAACAAGGGAGGAAATTTAACTATTGGACTATAAAAAAAATGGAATCGTACAAAATTCGAATGGCGGAGGAAAGCCGAGCGCAGGACGACCAAAAAAAAAGCCCATTCGGAACAGAAAATTCAAAAGGGGCCGTCAGGCTGTGCATCGCAATTCGCACGCGCACTCGCACCTAAATTCAAAAGGGCAGTTTCGTAAATTCGGCCGCGGACGGCGTTAGGCTCGGAGGACGGGACGGGAGAAAAAGGACCACGTGTTTTGCAATTCGTACAAAAAAAAAAAGCGCGAACACGCGCACGCCCCCCCAACGAAGACCAGGCATCGAAATCATCAGACCGCAAAAAAAAAAGAAAAAAGAGAGAACGTATTTCCAGGGACACCCAATTAAAAAAAGGCGGACCTAGACAAAAAAAAATAAAAAAAAATGCACCAGAAAGGAGACCTCGGAAGCAACTAGGAAAAGGAACCGTGTCCTTCCCCCCACTCCCACACCCAACCAAAACCAATAAAATAATAATTTAATTTAAATAATAATAATAGCCTCCCACATATACCTCGTGCGTCTTACTGCTCAACCAACCAACAAACACTCCCTCTCCTTCTCCTCCTCCTCCTCCAATAAAATCACGTCCTTCAACTTCCCCTCCCTCTCTCTCCTTCTCTCGGGCCATCACAGGAAAAGACAACTGCTCCCCTCAAACGCCCCACGCTTCCCTCCCTCCCTCCCCAACGAAGGACGCGGCTTTTTTTTCCCCCTCGCGGTTCCCCTCTCGTCCTCCCGTCCTGGGGTTTCCGTCCGGCGCCGCGCCGCGTTGTCGTGCTCGGGGTTTCTCGTCGGGTTTTGGGTGAGGGACGAGATATGTCGTCGGCGACCTCGTCGGAGCTCTCGGATCCCGGCAGGCTCGCCGGGGTCCGGAACCCATCCCCGTCGCCGGAGAAGGCGGCGGGTATCAACTTCTCCCAGACGTGCAGCTTGCTCAGCCAGTACCTGAAGGAGAAGGGCACCCTGGGCGATCTCACCCTCGGTACGCGCGCTGCTCCATTTTACCGAGTTATCGTCCGCGCGTCCGCTTCGGCGTTGCGTGGAAATGATGTTTTTTAATATTCCCTCGTGGGAAACAGATCGAAAGTGGGGTTCTGGGTTTTGAATTCCGAGCCGTCTCCTTCGCTTTCTCGTTCCGTGTTCGTGCGCCTTTCCGGCCTGCGAAAAGTTATCGTTTTCTCTCTCTCTCTCTCTCTCTCTCTCTCTCTCTCTCTCTCTCTCTCTCCGGCGTTCGCGTCGAGTGCGTCGTGCGCGGGGGAGGGGTTGCTTGCGAATGTTGGGCGCTGGTGGGTAAATTCTGGCCAATGCGATGCGGTGATGATTTCTCCGCGGGGGCGGTTTTAATTATTCAACACCCCTCTCCGACAAACACTCGCGCTTTGAATTTGCCCTCCGCCGGTTTAGGCAACGTGAAGAAAGTGTGCCCGAGCGAATTCGTTTCTGTTGAGATTATCTCTCTTCTGTTGGCTGGAGAACCGGGCCTTGGGTTTTGCTTCTGTATTTGCTCTTCCAAGATCGTCGTTAGCGTTCCAAGCATGCTATATAAATTTGGCCTTGGAAGAGGTTTATGAAGCTGTTTATAGGATAAGGTTTTGTGGAGAGAGCGAGCGAGAGAGAGAGAGAGAGAGATGGATTACTTTCTGATGTATCGACATTATTATGCAGGTGCGCCCGAGATGTTCCGTCGGGCTGCCGCGGCGAACCCGGTGAGTTTCGCGGCGCCTCGGCCGGTGAAGTCCATGGATCTGTTCCCTCAGCAAGCCGGGTTCGGCTCCGCCAAGGGAGATGCCGCCGCGAAAGTTGCTGCTGCTGCTGATTCGATGTAAGCTCGCGATTTGCCTCTCTTTTAGCGATGTTTTTTCTCGTAGGAACACGATATGATTGTTAAAAATGGAATTAACATCATGATGAAGTGATGCAGACGACAAGTTACTGTTGCTAAATTTGTGATTTCTTGTTGAAGAAGCTTATCCTCGAATGAATCTAATGATTAGTTTATTTAAAGTAAAGCAATCAAGAGCTTATCCATGTTTGAGCCATATCGACATTCCTTCCTTCAAGCAAATGCAAAGTCTCTTCCTTAAATCGTGTAGGGACGTGCGTAGATATTTGTCGAGCCTGTTATTCGATTTATCGAAAGTATCGTATTTTTAATTATATAGATGATTCTCAAAGTTTCGCTCGTGGTTTTACAGCGAGGCCAAATCTGCTACTAAGGAGCCAGAAACCGCACAGATGACCATTTTCTATGCTGGACAAGTCATCGTGTTCAATGATTTCCCGGCCGATAAGGCGAAAGAGGTCCTGCTCATGGCAAGCAGGGGAAGCCCGCACAATTACACCCCGCCGGGCACTCCCACTCTGTCCCCCGCGAAGAATGCCTATTCCCCTGAAACAGTAAAGAGTCGGGTCGATCCGGGCCCGAGCCGTGGTCTCCCACCACATCATCCGGTTAATAACATGATCCAAGTGTGCATCCCCGGCCTCCCTGAGCCAACAGGTTCGGGTAATGATCTTATACTATCATCTGTTGATTGTGGAAAGAACTACGAATCCTTATCGAGCCTTTTGCTGATGTTTCATTTCCCCCGTAATCGCAGATCTGCCTATTGCCCGGAGAAACTCCCTCCACCGCTTCCTGGAGAAGAGAAAAGATAGGTAGGCATTCCGATCCAATCCGAACATCGCGATCTTCGATGTGTTGTTTTCCACCTTCGAATTGGTTGATAATCTTGGTCTTTTCCGGTTGCATTTTCACAGGATTACAGCAAGAGCACCGTACCCAACAGCCGGCTCAGCTGCAACCCCTTCCAAGCCTGCTGAGAGCAAGTCATGGCTCACTTTAGCTGCTCAATCGCAGTAGTTTTGAGCATTTTATTTTCGTTATTATTATTATTAGTTATTAATCTTAGCAATTATTAAGTTTTGTTAATGATGATTTCCTTAGCTCCAGTGCCCTTCCTGTTCTTTGAGCTTTGGCTCCACTGACCATTGAGCCAGGCAAAGCTGATTATGCCTAACTGTCCATTAAATTCTGCCATTATTTTGTATTTAACTGCAGCATGCCTCTTTGAATTACTACAATTATTATTAAAGCTACGTCAATGTAACTATATTTCTACTTTGCAGTTCTCGATTTTAGCTTGCTTTCATTTGCGCTAAGTTTCTTTTTATGTTCAATCGCAACGTGACGTGGTGAACTTGACCAATCAAAAGAGTCGTGCTTTTTGTGGCACAAAAGATCGACAAGGGATGTCTTGATACGAATAATGTAACGTTTCGAATGGACGCGATGAGCGCCTACATGTGGGCACGCTTGACTGCCAAATCAGAATCGAGTGTATTATTCGCGAAGAGACACCGAATCCGTCGAAGGGAAAACCCTAGGAAAAGCATACGCGTCTTTGAAAATTCAGGACGCGGGGGGCCTGTCCATTTCAAGAACATGATAATGAAATACAAATAGGGCAGACAGATATCTTTATGGTCCATAAATTAAGAGGGCGAGGTCAATAAGTAGGAGGAGATTAGGTGCCCTAAAGAGAAGGGATGGAATAAAATAAACCCGACCCATTTCCGAGAATCATTTCAAATTAGGGCACATGGTTCACGTCTCTGTCCTTTCTTGCTATGAATTGAAAAGAGTTCGTATCTTTCTAGGACACGCATCGATTGGGTGTGTAGGGTTTGACAGACAGACCGCTTTTGCGGATAGGCATCGCATGCCATGTTTTAAATGGGTGTGGTAGGGTCGACCCCGATTTGACCCGATTCATCTCCATCTCGTGACTTGTGAAATGAAATGTAGTGCATGTGTCCTTTTTCTTTTTTTAGGAAAGTGGGGTGCTCCTTCTTTTCTTTTATATCTTCTTGGTGGGGGTAACCAATGCTGAACCAGATACTGTCTCTATTGGTTTCTGGTGGAAGAAGCCTTGTTTTTGGTTTGATTTGATTAGTCAATCTTTGGGGACAAGTTAGTACAGAGCATGATATGGGTTTTGGCAGCAGAGTCCTAGTGGGTTTTGCTATTTGAATGCCTTGCTTTGTTCTTTACATCAATTGGAATGGCTTCTCCTGTGTGAGGAGCAAATGCATGTTGTTCTCCCTATGCTTCTTTTCGTGGGGCGTAGCGCGTGCACAGGGTGTAGCATCGATTGAATCAAGAGGCCTGTAGTCGAGTTAATGTGATAACCGGGGGTATCTATGAAAATAAATGTGAAATCTCAAGTTCGATTTTTGGTGGGTATGACTCCTTCGGGACAAAGAAAAGGAAAGTAAATAACCGCTGAATTTTAGAATTTGGATGATGATTTGTCTTTGACAAAATGCGTGACATGTCACGTGGCGATACCGTCAAAAAAGTAAATAAGAAAACTGTCGGACTCTTTAAGTTTTTTTTTACGATCGTGGAGGTTTAATCATGGACTTGACGAACCACGTTACCATAAAATATGGAAAAACTATCTTTTTTGATATGATGCCACTTGTTAATCAAACTGGTAACTTGTGATTGATCATTTCTTCTGCTTGATCATTTCTTCTGCTTAAAAGCAAGAGATGATGCATGCAGTAAAATCCCAATACGATCGCAAAAGTAAACCTGGCCCATCCAGCCGCCCATGTTTTCCACGTTTATTAATGTCTCTCTCGATTTTTCAACATTGCTTTAGTCGTTTTTTCTTCCTCGTGAATGATCATTATGCTTTACTTGAAGAACAAAATGATCATTTTGCTTTCTTCCAAGTTAGAAGGCGGCTTACGCTAACGCTGCCAGGTTAATTACAATTACACCAACCTCAGTCACTAAGAAGATTGGTGTCGAATTCATAGTCAAAAGGAAGCTTCGTTCAGTAGTCATCAAGACAAATGAAAAGGTGATAAAGAAGGTTCGTTGTCGGAAGACTTGCGTAGGCTTATCAAGTAAAACTATGGGGGAGCAACTGGGCTGGTTCATGTTGTAATTTATGATGAGTTAATGGATCAACGAGAGTGAGCTGAACGAAATACGTCTATTTAATTCATGTTTTTCTTGAGTTTATGTATTTCTTGAGTTCATTTATATTTCGAGTTTATATATCTCTTGATTTCAAGTATTTACTTGGTACACGACTTTTCAAACTCTATAAATTAATTTGAACTATTCTTTATTCAAGGAAGAACGACTAGAAGAAAAACCCCATACCACTTCACTTCAATTTTTTTAAAGTGTGCTGGTTTCGAAAAGTGTTCAACAGATTCCTATTTACATACTACTTATTCAAACGGGTTCGAGGTGTTGTATCTTAAGAGGCATACTATGTGAAGCTAGTTAGCGCCGTTAGAAGGAATTAATCGCCTTAAAGAGATTTATTTAGTAGTACCTCACCTCCTGTTTATTTTTGTTACAGTTTTATGGCAATTTTGATAGTCTATATTTTTGGTAACATCGGTGTGCTCTTCACTTGTTGAGATGATTTATTCAATATTGGTCATTATTAAAAATGTTACTGCTTTCTCGGAGTTATTATTTTTCTGGTTATAGCAGATAGTGTTACGTATATTTCTTCCAATACGTACATTCTTTTTTTTTTTCCAACAATTCAACCAAAAAATCGAATTGAACCGGCCTTACCCGACCGACTCTAGGCCGGTTCACACGGGGATTGGTTCGGTACCCAAGTAAAAAAATTTGAGGAACCTATCTTGAGTGATTCAGTTCCTAGTTTTATACTAAGAACCATCAGTGGAAGGCGGGTTTTGATTTGAATTTTAAATCTCTTGAGCACTTTCTCGTTTCTCACTTTATTATTTGGTCTTATGTTGATCTGTTATTTGGGGAATTTTATATTATGACTTACAAAATAAATATGCTTGGGCGATCTTGGAACCGGCTAGTTCAATTTCAGGCCGATTCGAGAGGGAACCGGTTTAGTTCTCGATTTCAAAACGGCGAGCCAATTCTAACAGTTAAGGAACTTACCAATTCTGAAACCAATTATCCTTAAGTAAAACATGGTAAAGTATGAAGCTAGTCCACATCTTTGATCATAAAAAGTTAAATTGGCAATAATAATGGAAAAGGAAAAATTGCTTTTGCCAAAAAAAAGAAATAATTCGACAATTATCGAAGAACGTAAAAGAAATTGAGAGATTATGGCTTTCAAAAGTTAAACCCTTAAACTTATAATTCAAGTGATAAAAGCGATCGTTGTTAGGTAACTATTTTCCAAATTATTTATTTCAACGAAGCAAACGGAAACATGACAAATACAAATAGAGTTACAGGCACGATGGTCAAATGTAAGGAGCTAAGATAAGGTCATTATTTGATGACACTGGCTAACGGGGTGATGACACGCTAAATAACATTAACAGAGCAAGTCTTTCGATCCATAGACATATGAACGTATGATGTCCCGGGCGCGGCGACGAGACGAATCATAATCCGAAAAAGGGCAAAGTCGGGCAGGATGAAACCACCGTCGCGCAACCGTCGCCGCCGTCCCTCGCCCGGACCTTCGGCTTCCAAAATAATCTGAAATGTCAAGTTTGGGATGGGCTCCTTCATCATCATCTGAAATGTCCATTTCACACAACCTCAAGCCCAGTCTCTCTCATATGCACATCGCCAAATCACTTTTTCTATGGAAAAAGGCCTCCATCACCAACCTCGCATGGCAATGGCAAATTTGTTACAAAATGGGCTAAAACTTCACAAAGGCTCGTCCTCTTCTCTGTTCCCAATCGGGGGTGGCCAGTTTGACATGTTCTGCATTGGGGCATTGAGGTTTTCAAATAACCACGTTCTCGCAACATCGCCCTCGGAAGGGGTTTACGCCGACTACGAATCGAGCCTAAAATCCCGCGTTTCTTGAGCCAAGAGGTCGTGGGCCAACGATATCGACTGAGTAAGGTCTGCTTCTACTCTCTATAGATTTCTTCAAATGTTTAGGGCCCAGTACCTGACCGGGCTCTTGTCCGAGTCCGATATGTAAACCTGACAAAATGGGTCATAAATCAATTTTTTAACGCATATTTGATGGGTTGGATTGTTAAATGGGTTAGTTGTATTCATTGAATATATCATAAATGAGTTTAGAATTGTAAAACTCAAAATAATATAAGTGTGGATTGGGCCGATTGGGTTTACAACTTACTTGGACTCAACCTGCCTCTATAACTCTCTCTCGCCCTCACACGATTTCGTCTCCACTCACTCCGTGCACTCACCTTAATTTCGATACGAGTTTTCTCTGATTTGCTTACTATATGTAAGCGTTTTAGCAATATTAATTGGGTCGGGTACGAATCACTAGATTTGTATTGCATAGAAATTGGTCAATTTGGGTCGGACCATTCTCAGCCCGATTCGACTCACCCGTTTGACAGGTCTACCTATCCGGACGGGTCTACTTGGACTAGGGCACTCTCGTATCCGGCAAATATTGACCACCCGGCCCGTATGGAAGAATTTTGCATCGATGAAACGGGCGGGCCTCTTAAGCGGGCCAGGGTCCATCATCAGGGGAATTAATGGATCCTCGATGCTCCAATTCAAATTTGCTAGTTAGTGCCAATCATTTCCAACAATCAATCCCCCTTGAACCGATTCAATCGGCAGAGACGAAACTGTTTGGTTCTTGTTCACCGATGGAGCAATTTTCTAACTTAACTTGATACCCTGATTCAAATTCGCGTCCTCTGCCCAAATCGTAAGCGTCGCGACAATATACGTCACCATCACACGAAGGCACGGCGATGCACAATAAGAATTTGCGGAGACTAAAATTTCAAACACGACGCGACCGACTCGAGAAACTCGAGCCGACATGCCTTCTCGTGCCCTTTTTTTTTCCCGAGCGAAAGACAAATTTATGTCCGCCATGTTGAGTTGAACTTATATTATGCTGCCATGTGCACAAGCAAGCATCGAGAAGAAGAATACCATCACAAATACACGAGACGTACCATCGATCTAACTTACAGAATGCAAACAATAAATAAAGGACGACAAAAGAAAAATTGAAAAAATGAAAGCCCCTATATATATGCGCAGGCGCGAGGTCCACCGTTGCTTTCGCCTTCGTCTCCCTCCTCCTTCCTCTGCTTTCCTGCGATTGATCTTTGCTCCTTTTTTTTTTTATTCCTTTTTCCCTCTCTTTTTTTCGAGGGTTTTTTTTCTTCCTTTTCCCTTCGTTTTTTTTTTCCTTCGAATTTTCCTCCTTTTTTCCTTCTTCTCCCCGTCGTTTTTTCGTCGATTTTTCATCTTCGTCTCCGCGTCTCCTGCGACACCGAACCCCAGTGGGGGGGGGGGGGGGGGAGGGGGTGTTTCGATCTTCTTGTTTTTTTCTTGGGTTGGGTTTTTGCAGTAGATAGACAATCTTTGATTCGAAGATGCAGCAGCAGCAGCAGCAGCAGAGGCTTCTGAAGCAGCAGCAAGCGATGATGCAGCAGTCGCTCTACCATCACGGTCTTCTTGCTGCTCCTCAGGTGCTTTTCCTGGTTTTCTTGGTTTTCTTTGTTTTGGGTGTTGCTGGTTTTCGCGGCTCGTTCTTTGCTTTGATTCTGGCGTCCTCGTCGGAGCTGGGCCGATGGGTTTGGCGGCTGCTGGGATGGAGGGTACTTTAGGGTTTCGCTTTGGCCCGGGGAATTTCTCTGTGGAATGAGTCTCTGCTGAAGTGTAATGTGCGGGGTGGGTGTGATGACTTTGGGTGTCGGTCAATCCGAGTTTTTGCTGTGGGAGGAGCTTCTGTATGATAGTCTGTGTTTGGTTATATTGTCGTGTTCCTTATGGTGTTGGCCAGGGAGACTGATTCCTATGATGGGTGTTAGAATTTCTTCTTTTTGGTTTTGTTGTATTTTTAAATTTCAAAGCTTTAGAGTGGATTGAAATGCTGGTGATGTTTTCCTTATAGTTTAGCAATCATTGAAGGGGATGACCAATACACCGGCTATGTAGAGCTACTCTTGTCATTTTAGTGCAAGATTCTTTTTGGTTTTTTTTTTTTTTTGGGGGGGGGGTTTGCACTGAGTTGCAATTACACTGGATATAAATGTGATATTGAGGTTAAACGTTCAAGTGGCATCTTAATTAATTCTTCATTCAGGCATGTGAGCGGGAGGCACCACTTTGCACTAGGACTTTGTGTGGTTGAGTTTATTGTTTTTTTGCCCCTTTTTATGGTTCTGAAATTTTTTACATTTGGTCTTTTAGCAGATAGAGCCTATCTTGAGCGGAAATCTGCCACCTGGGTTTGACTCGACTACATGCCGCAGCGTGTGAGTGTCTGCGTATTATGTCCATTAGTAGCTCCTTAGCTCTTCTTTTCTGCTTGTCAGCTATTGCTTTCTCTCATTAATGTCTTTCAGCATCTTTTTGGGTGGCTGCCACACTTGTAGGTGCCTTTAAATTGGAGGAATGATTGTGCAATGAAAACTGAATATGGTTATGCAGTTGAAAAAGTATTGCCAAGTCAGGACTTGATTAATTTTTCAGCCCAGAGTGATCTTAGAGATTCTATTTGTCACTTATCTTGCTATGATGTATTGTTAAGTCATCTTTAAATTTGCACCCTTTCATTAGTAATCTAACTGGATTTCTCATTTTCTGTCTCTTTTTACTTGATGATCTATTGCAGGTATGTTGGAAACATCCACCCCCAGGTCACAGAACCCCTTCTTCAAGAGGTTTTCTCAAGCACTGGTCCTATTGAAGGATGCAAGCTTATTAGAAAGGAGAAGGTTAGTTTTTGTTTTTCCATCCCAGTGGCAACATTTGCAACTTGAGGACATTTACAAGCGGACTTGCATATGTTCCCTTAGGGACTACTTCAGGGGAGTTGAACCCAGTGTAGTCAAAAGCACACAAGGCACATGCCTAGGTGCAAAAAATGAGGCGAGGCAATGGCCTTCGCCACTGTGATGTCTAGACGAGGTTCCCTTAACAGGGTGCATGCGCCTAAGCCATAAGCGCACGAGGCGCTCGCCTGATGCAAATTGTATGGAAACCCTAAGGAGTCTTTCTTTTGAAAGAGATTTATCCTTCTATTTCAAAAGGATAAATGGAAAAAGGGACCCCGAAAAAATTTATAGGATTATGTAATTCTTAAACCTAGAAGAAAATGGTGTTTGACTTTGTTTTCTTTTGAGTTGTATGACATTATGTTCGGGTTACTTTTCACTCCATCTCTATGGTTAAGTGCACACATTTCTTGCACGCTATCTACACTTCAGATATGGTTTATATATTAGTATGTAAGTTTATTCTTGTTTGAGCCTGTTACTGCTCAAAAGTTTTGCTTTATAGTGCCTTGCTTTGCACGGGCGTGCGCTTTACCTTCCCCTTTCATTTTAGCCGTTTTAGGGTCCCAGCACCTTAATCCGCTTTTGCCTTTGACTACACTGGTTGTACCTGGATTCGGTTGTGTAAGGCTAGTGGCCATTGCTTAGCTTTTGTTTTTATTTATTTATTTATTGAGGAGCTTTTCACGGTTTGATTTGTTGGTAGTGGCTCATTGTATTGATTTTTGGTTTAATTGTTGTACTTTTGTAGTCATCATATGGTTTTGTGGACTACTTTGATAGAAGATCTGCTGCCCTTGCCATTGTGACTCTCAATGGAAGGCATTTGTAAGTCCAGAAAGAAATAAAGCCCCCTTTATTTCTTTTCTTTTTCCTTGTATGTTGATGATTTGTTTGCAGGTTTGGACAACCAATCAAAGTCAACTGGGCATATGCTAGTAGTCAGAGAGAGGACACATCTGGTATGTAGTATAACCAAATACATCCTGTACTTTGTATGTCCATAGCATAGGACACTGCAGACGGGTAGTATGTTTCTGGCATGCAAATGATAAGTGTGCTCTTTCAATTCAGGGCACTTTAATATATTTGTTGGTGATTTGAGCCCAGAGGTTACAGATGCGACATTGTTTGCCTGCTTCTCTGTCTATTCAAGTTGTTCGTAAGCTCCCTGCTTTGCTCCCTTATATGTTCTTTTGTATGTTTGTAATCTTTTGGTGATTTCGAATTGTAAGATATCCACATTTGTGACCCATGATTGAAAGAATGTTTTATGTATATTGATGTTACTCAACTCTTTGCAGAGATGCAAGGGTCATGTGGGATCAAAAGACTGGGCGTTCCAGAGGATTTGGTTTTGTCTCGTTTCGTAATCAGCAGGTAGATAGTTTAATTTCTTTGGCAATGTTTCTTTTGCTCTACAGATATACTCTATCCTTCTTAAAATGTGCACTTTCTAACCGTGGCGTAATTTTCTGTATACATGATTTGACACCTTGTGAACAGGATGCTCAGAGTGCAATAAATGATTTGAATGGTATGTGAATTCCTTGCCAATTCTTTTATATCATTCAAATCACTCAATTTATTTTCTGTTCTGGCTTGTGTGTAAATTTTGTGATTGTTTCGAGGATGCATTCTTTATAAGAAGAGTAGTCTTTTTGTCTTCGTACGATCATGGACCCTTAAATATTTTTCTAGGCTATGTTATTTAGATATCACTTGAATTAGCATCTCTTCCCTTAATGAATTTAGTGTTAAAAATTAGTTCTGGATTTTGTAGGATAGTTGGGGGAATGAAAAATAAGTCTCTGGTTGTTCGGTATTGACATTCAATTTATTCTCGGGTGTTCACTGATGGCAAAGCATCAAGTGTATATGATTGATTTATATACTTATTATCAAAATGCCTTAGCCGCTTCTTTTATTCATACAACTGGAATGGTGGAGGGAGGGATGAAGGAGCATCTTATTAATCTTTGCTTTTGACTATTATGAGTATCACTTTGGAAAGTCAAACTGATAGTCTGTATATTGTGCTATCCTATACTTACATGTGATTACTTTGCAATCAACCCATTTTTAGTTATATGTTTCTAATTTCTATTGAAAGCAATTCATCCGTTTTAATAATGCAGGAAAGTGGCTTGGAAGTCGTCAAATACGTTGTAACTGGGCAGCGAAGGGTGCTAATTCTAATGATGATAAACAGAGTGATGCCAAAAGTGTGGTTGAGCTAACAACTGGAACATCAGGTAACTTCTTTGGATGGTGTGAATAATTCTATTACTTTTATGCGATACCTTTCACAATTTTTATTCTGGGTGGATTTAGCTGATCCTGAGATCTGGATAGCTATTTTGGGATTGGTATAGTTATACAGAAGTATGATTCATTTAGAAGCCAATGGACATTGGTCGTCAATTTGTGGTGCTTAATAAGATGTTCATGATTTGGTTCTTCTGAATGGCCGGGCCAAACATTTTGTCTCCCCCTCCGCCAAACCACTAGGCCTGATGCCCTTTTAAGTTTGTCATGTTACTTTCCAAGTGTGAGGTGGTAAGTCTGTTTTTTGATTTATTTTTTTTCTTTTTCATTCTCCTTACACCATGCAGATGATGGTCAAGAGAGGAATAGTGATGATGCTCCAGAGAACAATCCCCAATATACAACTGTTTATGTTGGCAATCTTGCTCCTGAGGCAAGGATTTGGTCCCTTTTTCTTAGACCATTTTAAGTTTTTTTGTCTTCTCTTTTCCCCCTCTTTTCTTGGTGATCCATTGACATTAGCTACATCTTTTTCATCTTTCTCTTGCTCGTCTTTTTTTGTCTTTGGATATAAAGCATTTTCTTTTGTTTGTGGCTAAGACCACATATCGGTCTGGATTCAGTTTGCTCATGTTTAGATCAAAATTTTCTGTAAGTAGGCTTAGTCATATCAATGAAGCTCATGTAGTGTAGGACATCTAACCTCATGGGGATGACAGATCTAAAGGCAGTCAAAGGTTCTAGAAACTGACCCACCCTGTGTTGAGTTTTGCTTTGATTTCTCGGTCCAACTTGTGCGATATTGATTTCAGTTGTATTTGCTTGGCAATTGGATGGCAATGTCATGATTTACTAGATCTGTCAAACTAAAGGGTACTAGAGCTACATAATCTGCTTTTAAATTTTTCTTTAACCTCACATTGGTGATTTTGCAGGTTACTTCACCTGATCTGCATCGTCATTTTCATTCCCTTGGTGCTGGGGTCATAGAAGATGTGCGGGTGCAACGCGATAAAGGTTTTGGGTTTGTTAGGTACAGCACACATGCTGAAGCTGCACTGGCCATACAGATGGGAAATGCTCGCATTCTCTGTGGTAAACCAATCAAGGTATTTAGATATAAAAGTTAGCTTTAATTTTGATGTATTTCTTACTTTTCCTATCCTTAACATTTTCTGGTAGGATAAATCAACATCTCATCCCCACACTTGAACTACGAGCCCATTTCATGGGTCCAAGCCTGTTGTTATTTTACAGCTGGATAATTTGTTGAGGCCTGTCTCTTGTGCCACTCATGCATTTATCAAAAAAGTTTTTAAGACATTGAAAGATTTCAATCTTTGAAGAATAGGAGCACTGCTACGATTGAGCAGGCAAGAATTGAAGAATAGGATCTTTTTTGTCGGGGGCTGTTGAATAGGAAAAGGTAGTTTCCTTGCATGCATCAGTACATGTATCCTCTTCCTTTGTGGACCTGTCCTATTTATCATCTGCAATATCCTACTGAGTTGAATGACAACTGGATTCTACTAACGCAACTGCCTTTCTTTCCCCAATATTTCCTAATGTGACCGCCACGATGGGTATGCATGGTACTTAAGAGATGGGGACAGAGATTGGTTTGTTTGTTATTGCGCTTTGCTTGTGTTGCCTAACTTCTGATTGTGGAGCAGATATACGTTGTCGCTTTGCTTGACGTGAATGATGGTTTGATTAATTGACCTCTATTCCTCGCAGTGCTCGTGGGGTAACAAACCAACTCCACCGGGAACAAGTTCCGTTCCCCTTCCGCCACCAGTTGCTGCACATATACCAGGTTTTTCAGCTGCCGAACTGGCTGCTTATGAGCGACAGATGGCTCTAAGCAAGATGGCAGGCATGCAAGCCCTTATGCACCCTCAGAGTCAACACATGCTCAAACAGGCAGCCATGGGAATGGGTGCTGCTGGAGCCAGTCAGGCAATCTATGATGGCGGGTTTCCAAGTGTCGCAACGACCCAGCAGCTCATGTATTACCATTAGATTATGAAATGCGATTTTTCCCTGCTGTATAATGATCCGGAAGCAGTAATAAGTCTCGGAAGAACAAAGAACTTTTCGGCGTTTTACTTTGTTAATACTGTACTTGCTATTTGTAGGATTCAGATTGCTTAACTTATGCTTCGCCATGGTTGGTCGACTGTTGTGATCATCGCTGCTATTAACTCTGGCTTTGGCAGTTTAAATTTATATGGTTAAAATGCGTGCAACTTCCAAGTGAACTTTTACTATGAGTCGCTGTTAATTTCCAAGCTCACTTTTGAATCAAAAGTTGCTTCTCTCTTTTTGGGCTGAAGGTGGATCGAAGTTTTCGATTGCTCCGTTTGTCTCCTGTAAATGCAATGCATTCGGGCCGCGAATTCCAGGCAAAAACAGAACACCTCCCTTTTCTTAAAATGTCTATTAAGATCAATTGTGCTTCGTCGCTCTTGAGGAACAACATCCCAAATTGATGAACTTCGCAATGCCCATCTCTGCGTTGATGAATATTGCTTTACACACGAGTCGGTGCGACTAGAGATTGTTCTTAAAATATGTCATTATGAGAGATCAGGAGCAATTAGTGCGGAGAAGGACACCGCCATACCGCGATGTATGTACACGAGTCTCTCGATCGCCACGAACAAGAAATTGTTTCCGGCGTGTTTGAAGAAGTTATTGTGTCTAAATTTCACATTGACTAGGTCGACTGCACCAAATTGTGAACTCCTGCATCAGGAGTAAAAGACAAAGAGGAAAGATTCCCGGACGCGTTTGGAAGTTTCAAGTTCACTTTATTGTCTGTCTTCCTCGGAGCCCCCTGATTTTCATTACAGAAGTTGGAGCTCTACTCTTACATCCGGGCAAAATTTCCATCCTCTCCTCTCTCGTCCTTCTTCTCAAAAGCAAGCTAAAGATCAATCTCTCGTATAGTAGTCATTTTATGCCGTCTATATGTACGAAACTGTCGAACCATCTTCCCGGTTTCGTGCACTCGTGCGCCTTACCGCTCTAAATTGCAACGATCCCAGTTGAGAAGATCCGGTCCTTCGTGTACGGCGAGCTCGAAAGGTCCGCCGCCTTCGACGCTTCGTTCCTGCATTTCTGCTCTTTCCGCTCGTCCATCGTTATCTGCCTCGATCTGCACTCGGTGCTGCAGAATGCTTTCTCTCCCCTGCTCAGCGCGGAAACGGGAAAAAAAATACACATCAATTCAACCGAACCGGAAAGACTGAAAGGATCGATATTTCATTGCCCTTTGACATCAACACTAGATTGGGAAACACGATAAGAGAAGCGGCGGACCTATCTATGGTACCTGTACATGTAGATGTCTCTGTCATGGAGCTTCTTCCCGCACAAGTGACATGAGCTGAGGAAGTCCAGCGTCTGAAAAGCCGGAACACCTGCTTCTTCACTCGCGATCCTCCCCGACGGCGCTTTCGAAACACCGTAATCACCGCCGGCGACGGCGACGGCGACGGCGGCACCATCGCGGTAAGGCCTCTCGTGCTCGCTCGGCCAATCCAGGCCCCCATCGTAGTACACCTTCGTGAAGGACCTGTCGGGTCCATGACAAGTCACGTACGTGTAGTTCTCCAGCCAATCCTCCGCCTCCATGTCCTCGAACCCTCCTCCTCCTCCTCCTCCGACAACAATCCCGGCGCACCCCTTGCCCTTCCCGACGACGGGGGCGGGGCCTGCGCCCCGGCGGCCGGGCAGGCCCGGGCCGCACCGCACGCAGCGGCGCCGGCCCCCGGGGACGACCTCGCCGGACCGCTCGAGCGCCGCCACGATGCCGAGCCCGACCCCGCGGCCGAGGTCGTACCCCCTCGGGCCCCTCGGCGACTGGACCTTGAAGTCCAGCGGGGTCCTCGGGCTGGCCACCCCCGCCGCCGCGGCGGCGGCGGCGGTTGGGTCGGGCGGCGGCCCGGCCCCGCGGCAGCCGGATGTCAATAGGTCCGACAGCTTCCCGATGAACGGCCTCCTGCCCAACATGACCGCCGCCGACCGCCTCTTTTCCGGCCTCGTCAAAGGTCGGGATTTCTCAAGGATCGGAGCAAACCGGGCGTGGGCGCGTTCGATGAAAGAATCTTTGATTAGAGATTTCACGTGTGCGCGCGCGCGCCTGCGGAGCCCTCTGGAACTTCTCGGGAGTTATATGTGAGACGTGGGAGTGGTTTGGTGGTTATACCGAGCCCATTGGTTTTTAAAAAAGCGCATTTTTTTAATGAGTTTTTTTTTTGTAATAAATTATTATTTAAAAGATCCCGGGGATTCGGGCATTATTTTTAGTAAAAGGTCGCTTGTCAGTGTGGGGCCGGGTTTTCCATAACGTCTGTGTCCAATGATTGGGACGTCGTTTAGTTTTTTTTTATATATCTTATTTTAATTCTCAGCTTATTTTTAAATTTTTAATTCTGTTTTGTGCGTGACGTGATGATCGAAATTCACGTTTAAAATTATACGTTCACACACTTAATCTTCCCTTAAAAATACGGGATTCGAACTTCTTACTTTTTTTTTTCTTTCAAATAAGAAGGGTGCTCGTTAAGATAAATTCTCGTGATTATTGGGACGTAATATTATTAAGGGGAGGGTGATTTGACCCGGCCCCCGCGGGGACCCCGCAGCGATGGGGGGCGCGCGCGGCACGGGAAGGGGAAGATGCCAAGTGCATCGGTGCCGTCCGTCCTGCCCGGGGGCGGGACGCGTGGCGGGGATCCGGGACCTGAATGATTGCCCCGACCCAATTGAGTAGGTAGGAAGTAGCCCCCACCCCCTACGCCCACTGAAACCGTGGGGCCCCCTTCTTTTCCTAAGGTGGGGGGGCGGTGGGGCCCAACCTGCTAGCCTGTGGCCACTACTGGAGTGTTGGCTTTCGTGATGCGATTTCCTCTTTTTTTAAATGAACGAACGCTCTTCGGGAATCACACGGGATGGGGTTTGGTACGTTCGTTTGCATGTTTGTTTGTTTGCTTTTTTTTGGGTTCAATCTGCGATTTATGCCTTTTCCATTATTTGCGAGGCTCTCTCTATTTGTTGGACCCCGATGCTAGCAGAAAGCTTATATCTTTAAGCAACTTCTCTTTTAATCCGTCGCCAATGGCGATCTTAGGGTACGCTGTCGCAGTGTCGCGCGGCGGGGTGATTTGATGGCGCTCGGAAGGTGCCGCGCCCCTCATAACAGATGTATCGATATGTGAACGGTCGCGATGTCCCGTGGAAGCCCGGGAGAGGTTGCCGCCGTGCCTTCTCGGGATCGCGGAACCGCCTCCGTGGTATAATGGCCGTCTCTCTCGTGTGATTATGGATGGGAATTTCGAGGGGAGGAGGGAAATTGATTCCCTCGTGCCCTACCTTCTTTCTTTCCTCTTTCCTCTGATTTGCATGCTCTCCACAATTTTTTTCCCCTTTTCCTTGGCCATTTTCTTATTAGGCGTGAGGGCAGGGAAAGGAAGCTTTTGCCCCTTTTTCCCCTTTTGGGAGCATGAAAGTAAGAGCCCTTTTTGCAGTCCCACATGAATGAATTGTCCTTCGTTGGGATTGGAAAAGCGAAACGGGGGAAAGCTTTGATTTTTAGCTTTGGCCATTCCTCTCTGGCTTTTGACATTGAATTTGAGAGTTAGAATCGCACTTTGTTGGGATTAGAAAAGATAAAGGGGGAAGCTTTGATTGTAGCTTTGGCTACTGCTCTCTGGCTTTTGACATTGAATTTGGGAGTTAAAATGTGCGGTCTCTTTATTTTGCTCTTTTGAATTGAAACGCTTGTATTTTAAATGAATCGATCGAATTACTCTAGATTTCAAGATTTGATTCAATATTTACCGACCTCTTCTCTCTCACTCTCTCAAAAAAAGAATGCCTTTTCTGAGCAAAATCGGGTTTCGAAAAATGTAAAAATAGCGTGAAAATAACTCCGCCCTTTTTAGATATATGTAAAGAAAATCAGCATTTAAGGTCATTTCAAAAGAATTTTTGTAATATCTCACAAATCGAAATATCATCTTCTATCTTGACCGAAATCGATGGAGAGACCTCCCGGAGGGAAGTGGCTTTAGCTTTACACGCAAGAAGCTAAGCAGGAAGAGTAATGTTGGACATTCTAAGATCAATTTACAAAATCGATAAATAAAATGATGCCACAAATTACAATTTGACCATCGTAAATCTTGATAGGAGCATGTCATATTTCTTTGTCAACAATTTCGGCAAAGCTAGTCCTCATGGTCCCAGTACTATTGCCAATACTGATATTTGTCTAGAAGAGATACATTCACGGTGATCTCAAAGACGTCAAATTCACTCTGGCTTTGATTTTAGCTCTTCCGGATCCAAATCAATTATGTTTTGACAATTCATCTAATTTCAATTTGCCCCTTTTTTTCCCCCATTTTTTTTTATGTGGGGGTGGCGAGAAAGAAAAAGGAGCTTTCTTTCTTTCTTTTAGTAGCACGAAAGTGATGGCCCCTGTACCATCCACATGGATCGATTTGCTTTTGTCGGCATTTTAGCAGAAAAAAAAAGCACAAAGCTCCATTTCCAACTCCCCAAAAAACTCCGTCTTGGAGGTCACTCAACGAGAACCTTCGTCTCATCCAATTGATAATATATTCGGACAGCTTCGTGATTACGATGATATACGAGCGAAAAGCCGGAACTGCTTACCGAACGTGACCTCGGCCCGCCCGGGAATGGGCTTCCGATCTCCGAAAGGATCTGCCGGAGCCGCTCGATCTCGATCGAACGGCTCCGGATCTCTCTCTCTCTCTCTACATCTCGACCGCCCGCGCCCACCCCAAAAAAAAAAAGAAAAGAGCGCGACTGTGACGGTGATCGAGGGGCATTTGAGTCATTTCGACGAATTCCGAGCGGGTAATAATGTCCGAATGGAATTATTATCGAATTTGTTGCTTTCATATTGGGCCCCCTACAATTGACCAAGAAAAAACAATAATAATAAAATTGGACCCCTCCTACGGCCTCAGGTTGCTATCTAACAAGTCACCGACGGAGGTCCAGTCACGTGACGCTCGACAGGTGCCGGGAATCCGATGCCTAGTCCCGGGGGGGCGAGGTCACGTGATCCCGAGGTAACCCGGTGGGACAAGGCAAGGCGACCCCGAGGGGAAAGCTACACCCCCGCGACACCGACTCGATTTATGATTCGGACAACGTAGAGATTATGACAACATTCTTCCCCCATTCAATGTGTAACAAGTTATTTTTAGCTAGTCCCCGTGTCAAACGGACGAATCGGATTGATAATGATCCGACCCAAATTAACCTATTTTCGATCGTTTTCATGCAATGCAAATCTAATGACACGTACTCAACTCGACTCATATTGTTAAAACACCCATATTGAACCAATTCTTGAAAAATTCATACCCAAACTGAGGTATAAGCGCGAGATCGATTGAGGGCGAGAGAAAATGAAGATAAAGTTACAGAAGCGGGTTGAATCTAAATAAGTTACGGATCCATTTAATACTAGTATGATGTTGGGCTTTACTATTGTAAACTTATTTATTGAATATAACTAATTCATTTAACAATCCAACTCAGCAAATACGAGTTAAAAAATTAGTTTACGACCCATTTTGACAGGTCTATATAATTAGGTGTCAAAGAAGCTAATGCAGATTTACATATTTTGAGTTCAGATCGACAAATTGGAAGTGGGTTATTTAAATAAGTAAATCATATGCAACGTTAAACGGGATTTGGTCCGATTATTCATAGTTTGATTGACTTGTTGAAAACGAAAGAGCGAGAGATGATCTGAGTGCTTCCTCATTGATAATCTCCCCCTGTTTTATGCCGTTATCATGCCCTAATCCTAGCCCCTAAAACCTCAAAGATTGAGAAGGAGTTCTATGGCAAGTTTTTTAAGCGATGTAATGGTAAACCCCATTGTTAGCGACTCTCTACCAATGACGAATGGGAAATTTTCGAGTGCCTCAAGAAGATGTCGTCGTGGCTTCACATCGTCTATCGTCACAAACCTTCAAGTGTCGCATACTCTCAAATCGACCTATTTTTCTTCTTCTTAAATGAAAAAAAAGAGAAAATTCATCAAACATGTCATTAGGTAGGTGTCATCGACATATCACGTGCCACGCCGATGTTGTGCTCTAGGAGCACCTAACTATTCCTTGAATTTCATTGAGCCCCAAAGCGAAAGCATTCCATGAAAACATAGGGAGTGGTCATGGGAAAGGCTAATCCATTTTTAGAGAAGATGTACACATAATCTCAAAAATGCTAATGGAGGCCCTTTAGTGGAAAGATGATGTTGATTGAGGATGATGGAGCAACTGGGCTAAGAAGTTGCTCAAAATGGACACCACCCAAAATTTACAAACCTGGTATGTATGACACCAAATTCTTGGTAAGTTACAGCTTGCATTTTCCATCTTGTCATTGTCATTAGGAGGAAACTAGGGCTATTTCCAAATTATTGCATTTTGTAGGAAATGGTTATGTATTTCAAAGAAGCCCAGCCCAAATCCTGGCGACCTGTGGACCGACTAGAGAAGAGCTGGGCTGGGCTTTATCCGTAGCTAAGAAAGGCGAATTAAGTACAGCAGCGGGATCACAATCGGGAACGGGACCGGCATCACGATGTTGCGACGTATTAGTATTACCTTGAAGGGAGTAAATTTTTCTTTTTGTTTTTTTTTTGGTAAGGAAATTTTTCTTTTTGTTTTGACAGGGTAGAGTAAAGGTTGAGCATGTCATGCAATATTTTGAATTAATATTCGTTGCAAAGATAAGAATGAATATGCCGAAGTGGAAAACGAATGCTATCTTTGTCAATGGTGAAATCAAACTTTAGAAATCATAAGGTGAGGTGCAGCTCGGCACTTGCATGAGCTGTGGAGAGAGCGCACATCAAGGTAAAACAAAAGTACCCGAGTGGCCTAAAATGTGTGCAGCATCCATGACATGATAAATGAACTCATTTCTTCTGGTTTAGATCACTTAACATGAACCATGCCACCTTTGAGAGATGTCTGTTTTTTCCCTTTAGCACTTCAGATGAGATATGGATGCGAAAACCAGACTCGTATCAAGACAGCTAATGCTTCGAACCAGCTTCTACTGTGAGCATCATTGCATAATGTGATCCTCACCTCATGGGTATATTAATCGGCCTGATATTGGTGTTCGTTTTTGCATTAGCCTGCAGTTCTCTGCACTGATGTGGCGAGATGACGGTACAGTTTCTGAAGCATTTGTGTTTGCCTAGAATTTGACAATAACTGGAGTTAAAATGGGGCAGAATTGTCCGGTCTGGTTTCTTGGACAAGAAATCAGTGAATCCTAAAACTTCGATGAAAGCTATTGGTATACTCAATAGCACCGTTTGCTTGGCAGTTCTTTGGTCTTGAGCCTACAAGAAATGGCATGATGACTATCGGCAATAACATAGTTAATAATCTGTATAGAACTTTCCTTTACAGATTTTGATGTAACATGTATTGTAAATTAGGTAAGTTTTTGCTAATCGCATCGGAAAATTATTTACACTATCGAAGCTGCTCAGTTCAGATCTCTCATTAATACGCTACGGGAGATTTGTCGGCAAAACCATGGTTTTATAAGGTAAGAATAGCTGAAACTGAGCAGAATCAGGATCAGCAATTGAGCTTTTGTTACTTCAGAATTGTTCCCAGACTCTCAATCAGTTGGAAAAAACTTCAGTCCCTTCATGAAAACGAGATTCTTCTGGTTTAGAACTGGCCTAAAATATTTGCAGCATCAATGTCACGATAAGAAAATGAACTCATTTCTTTTGGTTTAGAACACTGTGAAAATGAACAACGCCACTACTGAGATTTTGCTTTTAACTTAGCACTTCAGGCGAGATATGGATGCGAAAGCCAACTTGCATCAAGACAGCTAATACTTAGTACCGGCTTCTTCTGTTAGCATTGTTTAAGGTTGTAATACCGGAGTTTATAACCCGGCAAAAGCAGAGGAGTACTTGTATGCTGCCCTTCAAACGTATTGCCAAGTTTGTCATCTCAGCTTCTGTAACCAGATGAAAATGAATGATTTAGTCAAGTAGTCATTATACAAGTGTATTCTCAAACTTCTAGACTAGCGCGTAATCCAACTGAAATTCGTAACCAAATAGCATTCTTTCTCTGATAGGAATTGATAGTAAGTGTAACGTCACCAGGTTTGTTGTACACGAGTCACAAATGAGGCAATTCCTCAACTCATATTGTTCAGTAAGAACTATTCTTATTGCTATCTAGCTCAGATACAGCCCTAAATATGAGCCGTCATTGCACAATGTGATGCTCCATGTAAATAAGAAAGTCATGTCCTTCATGGTTCCATTTATCTGCCAAATGTAAGTGTTGGTTTTTGCATTAGCCTGCCATTCTTTGTACTGATGTAGCAAGATGACAGTACAGCCTCTGAAGCATTTGCCTCGAATTTGACAATAGCCAGAGTTAAAATGGGGAAGAAATGTCCCGTCAGGTTTCTTGTATGAGAAACTAGTTAATCCAAAAACTTTGGAGAAAACTATAGCAGAACGCAGTAGCGCCGTTTGTTTGGCAGTTTTTTGGTCTCAAGCCTAGAAGAAATGGCATGATGACTATTTCGGCAATGAGGTAATTGATATTCTGTATAGAACTTTCCGTTACAAATTTTGATCCAATAAGTATTGCACTTCACATAAGAGTTTTTGCCAATCGTGTCGGAATGTCATTAACACTACTGAAGCTGGTAAAAGAAGTAACGAATTCCTCTAGAGTTCGTTCAAGAGCCACACTTTCTCACAGCAAATTTTGGCAGTTGAGTTGTCCACCGATGTCATGATAGATGAATAACCACTTTCCTTGTAAATGGCTGCGTCTTGATACATTTATGTTTCGTCTCCTACTTTGCGGGTGGCTCGGTTCAGATCTCTCATTAATATCCTGCGCAGGATTTGTCGGCAAAACCATGTTTTATAAGGTAAGAACAACTGAAACTAAGCAGAATCAGTTGAGCTTTTGTCACTTCAGAATTGTTCCCAGACTTGCAATCAGTTGGAAAGAACTTGTCGGTCCCCTCATGAAGATTGGATTCAGTGGCCAGGACAAAGAAGCTGCATAATCCCGATTCTTGCGTTAGGAGTATATCAAACTCGGAGGGAGTTCAGGTCTCTGGATTGATGACAATCATGACGTTGTAATGTACTTATCTTTAGTGCGACACGCCGCCATTACCTCTTTAAGGTCCTTCTCTTCTTACCAAAACAGGGCTAATTCTTATAGACAAACCCTACTTCTGCATGTAAATTACCGGGGAAGACAATTATCGATACGTGAGGTTGCTGTCAATTTAAACCCATTTTAGGCCTCCTCCAGTCCAGGAAAAGACTAAGTGCTGGTGGAATTGAGAGCATGGAGTCCTTCAGGCCTTCCGTTCTGTCATACTCCAACGTGTGCGATTACCATTGTCGATACACATCTAACAAATACTCGGCAAACTGCGACAATCCAATGCAAGGATCGTCGTCATCGTTTTTTTTTTTTTTGCAATATACCTTGTGATCGGTTCTGTCTATTTGGTCATAGTGTGTTCATTTTTTCTTTGTCATGTACTTGTCCCAAGATCATCCATAGGAAATGGTAGGAAAAACACCGATTATGTTTGAGAAATGAGTGGCGGTCCTCTCCGAGTCAAGTTTCAGGTCGTTCACAATAGGAACAGCGAGCACGAACAATTATGTCGTAAACACATTATAATGTAAGATTCATCATGCATCCACACAAATTGTTATCAAGATTAGCAAGAGCCATATTAAGTTGAATCGGGAGTAACTTTAGCTTGAGTTTTTGAATATTTTCTGTCCATCAATCTACTCGTCTACTGACATTAAGCACGAAGTATCTACGAGACAGTTTCATATGTCAACTGACATTACAATCCTTGATATGAGGCAAATACTTTGAGTTGATTCTAGGATGTTGGATCTCATACATCCGTTGTTGTTTTAGGGTCGATCTACACAATAATCGTTACAAGCGTTCGACTCGAGGTTTTTTAAATTTCCCAGAGAATAAGATCAACGAGCAAGACGACAATTTACAATCGAACGATTCCTATCGAGACTGCCTCATGCAAGCCGCATACAATTCATTACAGACTATCTCTTATGCTTGGCTCGTAGACTTGTATGTAAATCTCCTGATAAAACCAGCCAAAATGAGAAAAGCATGTATACTCAAGTTGTGGTCACCATCGCTTGCGAGTAGCAAGCGGCATATCGCGGTTCTCTGCCTGAACTTGATTATCACACGACTAGACATTTCTTGTCCGTTTATGATCGTAAGAAGATAGCAAGAAACTTTCCTCGGACAATCCAACTTGCTTGTTACGAGTTTGAATATCACTTTCGATTCGATGTTTATCCGCGCAATTCTGATCCGCTGTCTGTTGTTCAGGTGTCAATATGGTTTACACAGCTGAAATAATTGGAATAACTTCACAGTCCAGAGACTTTACCAACAGAATCAATATCAACTTTCCGCTTTCAATTGAAACCCGATGAAGGAATGAACCGCACAAGAAAAGCTACGTCAATTTACACCCCAAAAGTCAGCTTTTGTATGATGACCGTACAAAATCGGGTCCATCCCAAGAACAAAAGGAAAAGAAAAGAAAAGGAAAATCTTATGGCAAATAAAATAGTCCGCTGTCTTCATCTATCAAGGCTCCTTCCTTCAGTCCATTTCAGAAACCCCAGAGCAAGAAATCTAGAGCCAAGAACACATCAAGATTCCCCAAACTTCGGAATTGCATCCCGTTGAAATCGCTGGGACACTCCTCAATGCCCGGGAACGCCCCGAGATCGAGCTCGCCGGAACCCGGCTCCGGAGCCGCCGAATGATCCGAGGATGGTACGTCCAAGTACAGGTCGTTCTCGATCGTCAGGACGCTGCTCGCCTCTGAAACAGACGGCGAAGGCGGCAGGGCCGGCAATGCGGATCCGGACAGCTCGAGCCAGGTCGGCATGGGCCCCTGCTCGGCGTACCACGCCGCGGCCGCCTTGATCTCCGGGGGCGTGAGGGACCCGCCGCGGGGGATCTCTGGTGGGCTGTCGGGGAAGTTGAAATTCGCGGTGGGGCCGCGGATGCAGAAGAGGGCGGCGTCGAAGGCACGGGCAGCCTTCACGGGTGAGTCGTAGGAGCCGAGCCAGAGCCTCTGGCGGCTGTTGGGGAAGCGGATCTCGGAGACCCACTTGCCCCACTCCCTCTTCCTGACCCCCTTGAACCTCGGGTCGCTCCTCGCCCGCGAGCCCCCGCGCACCGCGAGACTCGCCGCCGCTGCGCTGCACCTCACCATTTCTTCTTCCTTCCTCCAGTCAAGAATCGATTTTGACGATCTGGGTTGACTTGTTTTTTGGGCGTGTGTGCGCAGATGAGTTCTCGTCGCTGGTGTTGAGGCTCAGATGCTTGAGACAAGGAAGCATTTTGCGGCTCTTTATATAGGTCTCTCAGCAGACAGACGAGGAAAGAGAGTGAGCTGTGTCCAGTGCAGTGTGTGCGTGGGGAAGGGGTCAAAAGTGCGCGTTGTTCCCTGTCCTTCTAGAACATCGAAGTAGACGAAAAAGGGAAACAGTGCCACGTGAGGGGAGAAAATATTAGGTAGGACTCGTATTCCACCGTGGCAAAAAACGAGTATCTCAGCGTGCGACACGTGTCTCCGGGCCCCACCCGATCAGATAACCTCCCACGCGGTGGAATCATTCCCGCGGGAGAGAAAATTTTTGAACAAAAGGCCTCGTCCTCTCTCTCCACTTTCTCTCTCTTTCGCGCTCCCCAGATTTCCAATTCTCTCTGCACTCCGTCTCCCTCACGCCGCGCCGACGCCGACGCCGACGAGCGACGAGCGACGCCCTAGCCTCCGCCTCCGCCGCCGACGACGCCTCCGACGAGCGAGGTCCGCCGCTGCCCACGAGCGACGTCCGCTGCCTCCGACGAGCGAGGTCCGTCTCCTCGCCCTAGCCTCCGCCCTAGCTCCGACGACGCCGACGCCGACGACGCCTCCGACGAGCTCCGCCCTAGCTCCGACGACGCCGACGCCGACGACGCCTCCGACGAGCGACGCCCGTCGCCTCCGACGAGCGACGTCCGCTGCCTCCGACGAGCGAGGTCCGTCTCCTCTCCCTAGCCTCCGCCCTAGCTCCGACGACGCCGACGCCGACGACGCCTCCGACGAGCTCCGCCCTAGCCTCCGACGAGCTCCGCCCTAGCCTCCGACGAGCGACGTCCGCTGCCTCCGACGAGCGAGGTCCGTCTCCTCGCGCTGACGCCGACGCCGACGCCGCCGCCGCCGCCGCCTCCGACGAGCGACGCCCTAGCCTCCGACGCCGACGCCGACGCCTCCGACGGCCGAGTGTTCTTTTGCATCCCTTCGCATCGCTTGATAAGCCATCGCCTGATCTGAGAGCTGAGATCTTATCAGCGAGTGTATTCACGGTCCGTAAGGCACGACATTCTTCGCTTTTGTTGTTTTTTCCCCTTTCTCTCGATCTCTTTTGCTCTTTCTCTGCTTGGGTCTCTTTTGACTTCCTGTTTTGGTCCCTGAAATTTGGTGATGAGTTGTTAGATTCTTGAAATCGATTGCGGTGGGATGTCATTTGCTGCTTATGATTCGTGACTGGGGCGAGGTCTGCAGTTGATAAAGATCTCTTTTTCTTGATAAATTCGAGGAGGGGTTTTTGTTCTGTGTGAACGTTGACCGAGTGCATGCTTGTGGTGATGATTGGAATGGTCTTTCGAGGGAGTGGTAAAACAAAATCGAACTTGACTCTAATTTTGTTATCTGGAGGAGGGATTTCTACTTCCTTTTGTTTTTCTTTTGGTTCTTGGCTTTTCTCGATCACTATTTTAAGGAGGGCACAGTTCGGCTGTGCTTCAATTGCCCCAGAGGATGCTCTATTGGATCTTTCTTTCGAAAGAGAGGAAGGAAGCAATGTGGGTGTGGAGTGGCTGTCAATTTCTTTATGGTGTTGTAGCCTTAGAGCTCTGTTGATTTTGAGTGATCTAATTACATGGGTGCCTAGAAAGCTAGTTGATTTTCTTCTGTGAACTGCCATGATTGTCTGTCTGATATGTCCATAAATATAATTGGCCAATGTGGGTTATCGAATTTCTTTTTGGAGTAGAACTACTTGTTTAATTAAAGTTATGGCTTCTAATTCATAATGTGCAATAGCTCGCTTTCTTCACATTTTTCAATTGTCTTTATCATCTGTTTTTGGTTGTGCTTAGATCAAATGCTGTAGGTTAAAAAGTATAATTCAGGGCTTAAGTTACATTAATGTTGATGGGTTAAGCTTCTGTCTTTCCTCTTCCTCCTTTCCCCAAACACGCTTCTTTCTCTAATTGTCTCAAATACACATACTGTATAATGCTTCTTTTAGCTTAATTCCATCTCATTTTTATGGTTTTCACTGTATAGCTTGTCTAGGTTTAACATGTGGGGTTTGTATATAATGAAGGAATGTGAGCACAGTCAGAGGCTGTAATGAACATAATTGATTTGATTGTGTTTTCCTCTATGGTCCTGAAACTTTTGTTCAGGCGCTTTTGTTCTACTTTTAGTTTTATATATTCCCTTAAGTTCTGTTTTTGTTATCTAAAAATATAGCAACATATATATTTTTCAAGGCAATAAAGAGTGTATTAGGATCTCTAATAAGAGCAAGGCTTGGTTATAGAAACAGAACTTTCAAGGACTATGAAGACGAGTTTTGTTTTGTTTGTTATGGGCATTCATACTATTTGTGACTGATCAAGAAGAAAAAAGAAAAGAAAAGAAATTTTCTATATATTGGTTGATATCCTGTATAGATGATACGCCATTGCCTACTTGATGCTTTATTTCAATTCCTTCTCTTTCTTTTTGCAAGAAATAACTGACTTATGACCTCTAATATAAAGAGATGATGACTATCACATATGCAGTTGGTCCAGTGAAGGCTGGACACCAGGTTAAGAGTGACTATTGAACTTGTAATTTATTTAAGTGGATATCTTTGTCTCCTTTGAGCCACATCGGGATTTCAATGCTTAATATGGGTTAAATTTCTTCAAAGTGTCAATATTGTAGTAAAAGGCAAAAAATAAGAAAATCATTTTCCCATGGGTCAGTTCCATCACTTGGTAATTCCTGTCCACCTTTTGGCTAAGATCATCTATCCCTTGGGAATGTACTTTCACTGATTACCTTTAGCCAATTCTTGCAGATTAACCACTATTGGTGATACTGTGTGATGAATTGTGATCATGAATCTAATGCTTCTGTTACATCAGCCTCTCTAATGTGATTTATAAAATCCATGCATGGAAGGGACTTCAATTTTTTGGACTTTCAGATGACAGATCTAATATTCAATATGTATGGAGATAGCTTGAGGATAAGCAAGTGATAGTGATATCTAGAAGGAAAAGTGAATGAACTGAAAAATGTGGACTGGGTACATTTTTTCAGTGAATAATCCTTTTGATGATTCTCTGTTCAATATTTTGGCAGAAATGCATCAGAGAATTAAGGGAGAGAGTTTCCAGTGGTGGGGATCCGACAAAGTTGTATGAACCACCTCCACCTGAGGAAGATGGCCTAAACAATGACCAAGGTGAGAAAGATCATTTGCCCTTTCTTGTGGCCTAAATTTTTTTTAAATTTTTTTTGTCTTTCTAGGAGCATATTTCTTTTGCAAATAGTTGCTGCTTGCAAATTGTTCCTTGACATTTGAGATCCGATATGTACCTTTTCATCCCACCTAGCTAGATTCTTGTAATGTAGTCTACGACTTTTTGGAAGAACACTTTTGGTCTCATTAACTTCATCTAACAGAGACTCAGTAGGTGCTGCATATGGAAATCGACAACTTCAAAATGAAAGGGTTGGTCTTCATGTACTTCCAAGCTGTTATCCACTTACCAGCTTAATGGAATGTCATTCTTTCTGATGAAAGTAAATGCTTACAAAATGGATTTAAAATTCGTTCCTTTGTGATGGAGCTCTATGCCTAGTCTAGAAATAATCTGCTGCCATTGTTGCAGCTCCAGATTTCTGGCTGTATATTCAGGAACATCCATTTTTTTGGTTATTTTCTGGGTTTGTTTGATCTTGTTGGTCTGATCAGATAATTCTATATTTAAAATTCTATGTACTAATATGAAGATTGGTCAGTGTTAGCTTTAGGCTAACAAGGAGACCTGTGCTTGTTTGTAGTTCTAAATAAACATGTAGCTGCTCTTGATTAGCCTTTATTTCTCTTTCCAAATCGAACTGGTAATGTGGAGTCACGAATGTCTGCTATAAGAGTCTAGGTTATGTATGTTTTTAGCCATAGGTATTCTTTTAGTGCTGGTATTGGGTAATGAGGCATAGGGATAATATTGGAATCAGGACCCAAACTTAGACAACAAATATATGTTGAAGAGAAACTTGCATGCTTCTGCTAAAGGTTTTATGGCGGAAGGGAAAGTTGCCACAGACCCCGGTAGGCAATTCTTTTTTCTTTGAAGTCTAACTTGTGTATTTTACTTTGTGAAGATGGTGATATATGATCTCTCAAAATCATGGTCTACTTTGTGCTAATTACTTAGCTTTTTAAATGTGTAGCTATTGATGCACCAGGAGGATTATTTCTCTTTGAGTGGTGGTCTGTCTTCTGGGACATTTTCATTGCAAGGACAAATGTGAAGCATTCTGATGCTGCTGCAGCTTACATTGAGGTTTTTCTTTGGTCCACAGTTCCTGCACCATTTTCCGCTCATCCATGAGACGGTATTCCCTGAACATGCAGAAATTGAGTTTGAATGACTGTTCAGTTTGTGAAATTCATGTACAGCAATCAAAGGGTAGGGAGCAACAACAGCTTCAGATGCAACAATTACAACTTTTGCAGCAGAGAAATGCATAGCTACAGCCCACTCTTGGTGGTTGTTTAAACATTGTAAACTCTGAAGGAATGATGGGGCAGCCGTCACCAAGATCGTCAAAGTGTAATAAGGACTTGTGTACCTTTGTACTTGAACCTAATATTTTCTCTCCTGATATAGATAAATTAAACAGCTGACTTTTCTTAATCTTTTATTTACTCAGCCAGTTGATTCAAGCTAATCCTGTGAACATGCCATTATCTTTGCAGCAAACGCCACCACAACCTACCCTCACTACCTTATGAACTCTGACGAAATGCATCGTCTTTTTTGTTCATCCTTTTTTTCAATTAGTTTGGTTGTAACAGATTGGTTCTTGGAATACTTTATAATTGTCCAGTTATGTAATCAATGGAGCTTGCAGGATGTCAAAAGTGAATGAGCAAAATAAAATATATCTTGTGATTCTGGGCTCGTTAGTTTCTCAACTTTCTAGGGACTTGATGTGCTTTTTGACCATTTACTGTGCTCTCTTCCATCACTTCGTGTAATTTTCTGATTTCAGGTGCAATGTGTTCCATGCTTCTGTTTTCCTCTCTCTCTCTCTTTGATTCCACCGTCTTATATCTCGTTCAGACTGAACTTTTCTACAACTTTGAAACAACTGCAGGTCATGATAGGTTTTTGGGTAACAATCGAAAGTAGAGTCTATAATCTTTGACAAAGGTTCATTTGGACAACATGTCCATTGTTGATTGGGAAAAGGGTGGTTCATTCAAGTTCTTGAGCAATTTTCTTATCCAGTAACTTTGCGCTTAAACAGGTTTTGGAAAAAGTTACCGCGATGTCAACTCACGTCTCGAACAGTTACATATCCAACCATCCTATGAAGGGTGCTTGCACCTCCAATCACCGTGTAGAGAGGAAGAAAGAACACAAAAAGATAATGCAATTGTGTCCATTAAAGCCAGCACAACACAATGTTTGAACTATCTACTTTCTCTGGAGAAGTAGTCCAAATAAAATAACAAATAATAGACAAATAAAAAGTAGCAAAACATTTAAATGGTACACATTATGCCTCAATCCAATCACATCAGTGTTCTTGAATTTATCCTTCAAATGCTCAAGTAAATACTTAACATTTCTCATGTCATCTTCACGTATTGCAGGCGGAGCCTTTGTAATATAATAAGGCACATCGCTGTTGTTGCTTTGCCCTCTTCTCCCTCTCTTTCGCCGTAATCTCTATCTTTGCATCCGCCTGCGATCTCCTCAGGTTCTCCATTTCTTCCTCCATGGCTGTCTTCTCTTCCTCCTGCTTCTTCTTGTGCTGCAGCAGAGACTTTTCGGAGTCCTTAATGGAGAAAAACACGGGACCCAGTTCAGCCAACCACTGCGGCTCCACAGCGGTGGCACATTGCATGTGCTCTTTCGCTGTCAGAATCAGCTCGTGGTAGACAACATACTCGGGCGTGTGTCCCATGCCATAGAGAGCGCTGCTCGGGTGCAAATGGCAAGGCATCCCAGTCCAACAATTCACGTATTCACTGACGCCCTTCAATCTCGCTGCATTGTGGAAGTATGCAGAACAGATGGCCTTCCTAACGACATCTGTCTGGCCAACTTGAAGTTAATGGGATTCGCAACATCTTGAGAATATCCAGCAGTTGAGATCTCACTTCTCAAGCCTTTCGCAAGCCCTTGACATGCAAAAAGTGATCATTACACCAATCCCCTGTACTGTTTACTTTTCCACTGCTGATAGACATTATGCAGTGTTAAGTGGTCAGATTCCGGAACGAAAAATTTCTCCCTTGCAGCATCGCTCTCCTCCACTCTATCTTTTGGCCAGAAAAATACAGACATCACCGAGAGCATCAAGACAATTTTCAAAACCTCATCTAGGCAACCTAACTGATCGCCCATCAAGAGCATCTTTGCAAGAGGATCCAATGGGAATTCCACCATTTTCCAACCAAACTCTGTTAACCCTCCAAAATTGTTAAGTGCGCCTAAGACCCACAATTGGTACATAGAATTGAGAATGTTATCCTGTTGAGGTGGGTCCATGAAAGCAAAATCTAGCAAGTTCTCGACTTTAAGGGACTTGAGCAATAAGACCACGTACCCAAGGTTGGTCCTCTGGATTTCCGGCACGGGACTGGGGAGCATTTCATCCAAATATGCACTCTCCGTGTAAAGTCAATAACATGAACCTGGTCCCATTCTGCCTGCACGACCAGCATGCTGGTCTGCAGCAGCACGGCTGACTGGGAACACTTGGAGTGCATCCATACCCATTTTGGGATTGTAGACTTTCATCTTAGCATAGCCTGTATCAATGATGTAATGTATTCCATCTACTGTCAAAGAAGTCTCTGCAATGTTGGTGGCCACGATGCACTTGCGAGCCTCGTCTTCAGCCTTTTGGAATATCTTTGATTGCAAATCAGCTGGCAGTTGGGAGTATATGGGAAGAATCAAGAGCTTACCAATACCTTGCTTTGTGGAGGATACAAGCTGTTCCATGTGCTCTGCTACAGCATAGCACGCTGCTTCAATTTCATCTTGGCCAGTCATGAAAATGAGAATGTCGCCCGGAGGACTGCTAATATGGATAGCCATAGCCTGCTTCACTGCAGCTTCGACATAATCTTCACATGGGGTTTTACTCCAGAGGATGTTAACAGGAAATGTCCTTCTAGGTATGTGAAAAATGGGTACGCTGTAAACAATTTAAATTAATTTAGTCCTGCATCAACATTCGCATTGCGTAAGCTTCTGACAAATGTGATTATTACCTGCTAAAGAAGTTCGAAAATTTTTATGCATTCAGGGTAGCAAATGTTACAATGAGCTTAAAATCGCGACGCCGAGCTACCACCTTTTTCAATATCCCAAGGAGAACAGTGATCTCTCATGTGCTTCATCCATCACGACAACCCTGAAACAAGTCAAAACAACGAAATGTAAGGCTCTACTTGAAGAACCTGAGTCTGCGTAGGTTGTTCTCCATGCATACACAAATCCACTCCAACCCAGTTTAACAAGAAGTAATAGATCAGAGTAGAGAAGACATTGTCATATTGGTACTTTTCAAGGCCGGAATCTTTTAGTGTTTCACGGAAAAGCACTCCATCTGTCATGTACTGCAACAAGGTAGTGACCACCAAAAAAACAATTATACATGACGGAGCATAAAACCAAAACGAAAAGGCATAGATTATAATTTATCAGGGAATCAACAAAATTTGAGATATGTCCTAGACTAAAAGCGACAACACTACTTCAGAAAAGTCAGCAATAAAAAAATAGCATCCTAAAGAATTTGCTCTTGACAATCGAAAACAGTCTCACCTTAATTACCGTGTTTGGCCCAGTCACATCCTCAAAACGAATGGCATACCCCACTTTTTCATCTAAGTCAGTTTCCATCTCTTCACTCACTCTCTTTGCGACACTCATCGCTGCAACACACCTTGGTTGGGTACAACCAACTATGCCATTCACAGTGTAGCCATCTTCATGCAAATACTGTCATGAGTAGTATATAAAAAGAATGAGGTCATAATTTATTCCCTTTGCCCATAGATAACTAACAACAGATTTTCAGAAAAATTAATGACATTGATCGTGAAGAACACCTGTGTTAGTTGAGTTGTTTTTCCTGAACCAGTCTATCCCACAACGACCACCACCTAATTCTCACGGATAACCTATGGGATAAAATATTTAGACACAATAAAAGCAAGGTTACAACAAAAACCCAAAAGAAGTCATGACATTTGTAAACCATATTAGAATAGGAAGAAGGCCTCTAGACAAGCGAAGGAAATCTAAGGATGCATACAGAAAGCAGTAGAACATGTGATTGTTCCCACAATGCCTTTCTAGGGCAAATATGTTATAAAGGCCAAAACATAGTGGGCTTTATCTACCAAGAATGCAACAGAAATTGCGATTTGAAAGCAATTTTTTTGGGCCATACAACATTTACAGGAAGCTGATGAGTATCTTCACAAAAAGAAAACTGTTAGTGATACCATTCTCTTTAACAAAGTGAACAAAGGCCCATTTCCCACAATGACACCTCACCCTCTTGAAAAACCGACATGCCAGCACAACCAAGAAAGAGAAAAGGAAATGTAACCAATATTAATTTCGTAAAAAATATTCCAGCCAAAATTAATATCCATCTGTCTCTATCATTCAACAACGGACTAGTTAAAGGTAACGTTATCAGGATTGCATTCTTCATCAATCGACAATGTCAAAGTATACCCTTGTTAGTATAATAAGTATATTGCATCGTAAAATTTTATTGAACATAAGAGGCAACAGGCTTGTTCATATTCACAATAGATAGAAAATACAGATGTTACCCAAAAAAAGGACAGGAAATTTTGACTAAGTTGTACATCTGTTGATGCAAATCGAAAACCAATACCCAAATAGAAGGTCTTGTGCAAACACTACCTAGACAACAATATGACAGAAATAAGACAAAACTGACCTGGTGATCTATATGAGCTCCCAGGGGGCAAATTCTATAAGGAGATACTGCAACCTGAACTTCATCTGTTCTTCGGCCAGCCATTCGAGAAACAACATTGCGAATATAGTTCAACTGCAAAGAGATAAGATTACATGGAGCAAAATTCCCCAAGAATTTTGACATTTGCAAGACTGACTACACTCTTCTCAAGATGGTCAAATAGAGAGATGATTTTCAACTGAACACACAGAAGATCCACGAATTTCCCACTGACGCACCAAAGAAGTCGAAGCAAACCCCACCGGCATTTGACTCTTTCATCGATCTTTTCAAGGCAACGAGTAGGCAACAACGATACTACTCCGCTAGATCATCCCACATCACGATCAATCATCTCAAAAGCAACAAAATATCAGACAAAATGACCAGAGAAGGACGCCCAACACGCACAGACTATCTTCTAGTTCAAGGAAAGGAACAAAAGAGACCAGGCATCATCCTTTGACTCTCAAGCTTCAAATGGCATTGGCGAGAGAACATCACAGCAAAAAATGTGGACTGCATTTAACCAAAGAACAATTTCCGACAATGCGGGTCGATTCATCGGCGTTTCCGAACTGCAGAGGAGACTCAAAAAAGAAAAAAAACGAGGTGGAGACGCCTAATGCGCACACCCCATCTTCTACTTCAAGAAGAGGAAGAAAAGAGACCATTGCAGCAGAAAATGTGGGCATTGCTGAAAGAACAACACAGCAAGAAATGTGGGCCGGCTTTGATCGAAGAAAAGAACAAATTTTCGACAATGCCCATTAACCGGCTTTCACGAACTGCAGAGGGATTACCTGCGCGTCAGAAGGCCAAGATGACTCGCCCATCTTCCTTCCAGATCATTGTCCGAAAATGCAGCAAACGGGACAATGAACGTGAAACCTCGGCGGAGCATAGACAGTTGTGCATATACACGCGGTCTCTGTCTGCAACTGAACGAGAGAGGGATGTAGCAGCGGTGGTGAAAGGGATCAAAAGCAATGGTGGAGCCGGTGGCCGTGGGTGAGGAGGGCAGTCATCATTTGAAAAGAAGCAGAAGAGAGAGAGAGTTGCGGTCGGTCGGACGTCGCGCAGCGGCGGACCTCGCTCGTCGGACGCGTCGTCGGCGTCGGCGTCGGAGGCTAGGGCGGAGCTCGTCGGAGGCGTCGTCGGCGTCGGCGTCGTCGGAGCTAGGGCGGAGCTCGTCGGAGGCGTCGTCGGCGTCGGCGTCGTCGGAGCTAGGGCGGAGGCTAGGGAGAGGAGACGGACCTCGCTCGTCGGAGGCAGCGGACGTCGCTCGTCGGAGGCGACGGGCGTCGCTCGTCGGAGGCGTCGTCGGCGTCGGCGTCGTCGGAGCTAGGGCGGAGGCTAGGGCGAGGAGACGGACCTCGCTCGTCGGAGGCAGCGGACGTCGCTCGTGGGCAGCGGCGGACCTCGCTCGTCGGAGGCGTCGTCGGCGGCGGAGGCGGAGGCTAGGGCGTCGCTCGTCGCTCGTCGGCGTCGGCGTCGGCGCGGCGTGAGGGAGACGGAGTGCAGAGAGAATTGGAAATCTGAGGAGCGCGAAAGAGAGAGAGAAAGTGGAGAGAGAGGACGAGGCCTTTTGTTCAAAAATTTTCTCTCCCGCGGGAGTGATTCCACCGCGTGAGAGGTTATCTGATCGGGTGGGGCCCGGAGACACGTGTCGCACGCTGAGATACTCGTTTTTTGCCACGGTGGAATACGAGTCCTATCTAATATTTTCTCGCGTGAGGGATGTCATCGGCAGAATGTGTCTGGTTTTGTTCCATTAACGCGGTTGACCTTTTGCTTGGGGAGTGAGGTTGTGCTCGTGACACGACGATTAGAAAAGCCAAGTCTCAAACCCAACCAAAAAAAAAATTGGGGGGACTCGAAATCGGGGTCGAGACATGTAGCTGAAATGTTCGGTTTAAAGCGGCCATATGAAGTATTGACTTGGGAAGCATTATAATAGTAACTCATGAGTAATTGCGATATTATAGTCATGTATTTTTGCGGAGTTTCTTTCAATGGAAAACGAGTAAATAAACTCGATCCATTTGTTTTTGGGAAAATTCCATTTTGGTACCCAGAGTAGGGTTAAATTCTCAATTTGGTATCCAAAGTGGACAAAATGTCAAATAAATGTCTGAGTACTTAGTCAATCTCAAATAAAGGCCCGAAGTGCCCAAAAAGTCTCAAATAAGGGTCTAGTTCTTCGGTCGGCCAAAATGTCGGCCGACGGCCAAAAACAGTACTGTTCCGGCACGGGAACAGTACTTTTATTATTTTTTTACATTTTTTCTTTTTTCTTTTCCCTCCGCCCGCCTCAGGTAGAGGCTGCCCTTGCCGGCGTAGGGCGAGGGTCGCCCCACCTGGGTGGGCGAGGGCAAGGGCCGCCCTGCCTGGGCGAGTGAGGATCACCCTCACCGTGGTCGGGCGAGGGCGACCCTCGCCAGATCTGGCGAGAGCTGCTCTCACCAAATCTGGCAAGGGCTGTCCAGCCCAGGCGGGGCCTCACCCGACGCCAGCGAAGGCTACCCAGGGCGAGGGTCGCCGTCGCCGGCGTCAGGTGACGAGCACCCCTGCCTAGGCTAGGCGGGCGAGGGCGGCCCTCGCTAGATCTGGCGAGAGCTGCACTTGCTGAATTTGGTGAGGGTCGTCCTCACCCGACCCTGGAGATGGTGACCCTCGCCCGCCCAACCCAGGTGGAGGCGGGCCTCACCCGACGCCGGCAAGGGCAACCCAGGGCGAGGGTCACCGGGGTTGGGCGACGAGTGCCCCCGCCTGGGCTGGGCGGGCGAGGGCGGCCCTCGCGGGATCTGTCGAGGGTCGCCCTTGCAGGGGTCGCCCAGGCGGGGGCGGCCCTCGCCCGACGTCGGCAAGGGCGGCCCTCGCCCGACGCCGGCGGGGGTGACCCTCGCCCGACGCCGGCGAGGGCAGCCTCCTCCTGAGGCCGGTAGAGGGAAGAGAAAGAAAAAGGAAAAGGAAAAGAAAAAAACAGAAAAAAGACAAAAGAAAGAAAAAAATGTAAAAAAATAATAAAAGTACTGTTCCGGTACCGGAACAATACCTTTTTTGGCCACCGGCGGATATTTTGGCCGGCTGGCGAACCAGACCCTTATTTGAGATTTTTTGGGCAGTTCGGGCCTTTATTTGAGACTGATTAAGTACTTCAGACTCTTATTTGATACTTTGTCCATTTTGGGTACCAAATTGAGAATTTGACCCCACTTTGGGTACCAAAATGGAATTTTCCCTTTGTTTTTTTTTTTTGCCATAAACAGAACCCTAAGCTTCCACATACGCTACACCTCTCAAGTCTTTCTTTCTTCTTTGATCGAGAACTACAAATAGTAGGAACATTACTCGAGTCAACCCAAGATATTATCTAAAAAATTGGCGCGCTTAACAGGGGGATCCTTGACCCAATACTTGTAAGCTCGATTGAATTGCGGCGGTTTTTGATGCATGGGTTCCAAGCCTAGTTTAACGTACACATATTGGGAAAAATATTAGGTTTTTCCCTATTATAAAGTTTGAATAAAAGTATTTTCTCTTAATATAAGACGAATCGATGATCTTGACGAATCCACAAAATTACTATAATAAATTCATTTTTCTTTTTGTTTAGTTTTATAAAGTCACTGATATACATTTTCCTAATTTACATTCTTCAGAAGTGGTATATTCATAAGGTTCTTTGGGTGATGATGTGGGCAAATTTGGTTCAAGTGTCGAGATAATTGCCAAATGAGGTACCAAATCTCGAAATCTTTGTCCTAATCCGAGATTAAGATTAGGATTAGGAGAAAGATGGTAGGCCAGCTATGGCTGTACCAGGCAACAAGACATGCCTGCCTTTTCTGTGATATTAGTAAGTAAGTAAGTGTGATAAGCACAAGCCAAAGATGGTATGCCAGCCATTGTTTAGTCCAACCGAAAAGCCAAGAAAGGTCACGAAAACCCTGGAATTGCTGGCTTCCTGGAAACAAGCGAGTGGCAAGTCTTCTTCTAAGGAAAAAAAAATATGGCTGCGTCACCATAGTCATCAGCATCAAAGTTTCTGTCAAAAGCCACCTTTGGTAAGTAAAAACAAAAAAAATGCATCATTGTATGCCAACATGCATCTCGTTAGAGACTCACATGATTAAACCATTGGAATACATTGGACTCTTGTGTATTGAAAAAAGTATCAAGAGAGTTTTTAAACTTATTGCATTGGACATCTTACGTGGCATGATTGGCACTGATATGGATATTTATAATAATATTTTAATAAATATTTTAGAATTTTTTGTTCTTTTCTTTATTTATTTATTTTTTTGGGTTGATACCACGAAAAATCCAAAACTGATGCATTTATGACAGATTTACCTCGAACTAAAGTTTTGACCAACAAAAACCTTAAACCGGTACGCCTATCATAAATTTACCCTAAATTAATTTTTTGACCATTAAAAATCCAAAACTGGTAAACTTGTAATAAATTTACTCTTCGTAAAATTGGACTAATACCATGAAAAAATCACAAATTGGTAAACCTGTGATAAACAGAGAGGTAAAACTCTAAACTGTTATACCTATTAATTGTTACGTGTCATCCAACTTAAAAACTCGACGGTAAAATTTAATAGAAACTGATTAAAAGGTAAATTTGTCACAAGTGTACAAATTTGAGATTTTTGTGGTATTAATCCTATTTTTTTCCTTCATTTTGGCTGGTGACACTAGGTTAGGTCCTTCATGGCCTTGTTGGGCGCGGGCGAGGCTGCGATGGCTCTAGACGAGGGCTTGCTATCCCTCACTAGCTAAAATGAAGGAAAAAAATAAATAAAAAAGAAAAAATAATAATAAAAGAAATAAAGGAACAAAAAAATCATAAAAATTCAAAAAAAATATTAAAATATTATGTAAAAATGTCAACGTCAGTGTCAGTTGTGCCACATAGGACGGCTCGTGTCCACGTCAGTGATTACTGGAAGGACTAAATTGGTATCAATGTGAAAAATATTTTAAAAAAATTTAATTTAATTAAAAAGTTTAGAACTAAATCGATACCAAAATATTAGGTCTAAAACTTTTTTTGTACTTTTCCCACATGCATTCAAAGGATAGCTTCTTCTAACCCTTCAAGCTTAGTTGGAAACACGCAAACATCTTAATTATTATTGAAGTAAATATTTTTTGTTTCTCCTTAAGCGATCACAATTGTTGGTTTTCAATTCTTCTGTGGGTCTCGGTGCTTTTCTCTTTGGAAATTGGTGATGACTATTCAACGACTGACCAGCCTAGGATACTGAATATTTGTCGAAACTTGCCCCTCAAAAAATTACACGCCTGTTTTTTCCTCTCCAAGTAGGTGAACTCAGACACCGTTCAAATTCCCATTAACCGCGCGAATGTCGTAAGGTTTGGAATAAAAAAAAGGGGTTGAACATCGGAACTTCAGTACTTGGCGATGCAGAAAACCGAACAACATCACGTGACACGATCGATACGTACAAGTCCGTTCCTTAATTGTTCGGTTTGGCTCCAAGATTATTAGTATATTTTTGTCATTGATCAGTCAATGCCGGTTCAGGTCAGTCGACCATGAAAAGGCAAATCGATAAGCGCACACGCGCAAAAGGTAAATTCCAAGTCAACCCAAGAAATCATAAGTTCCAAAAAAAACATCGTCATCTCCATCATCAGGAAAACCCACTGCCGCGACTGAGTCAACTCACTACTCAAATTTTCGAAATAAATAGTCAAAGACTCCATACTTTTATTATTTTATTTTCTTAAGGGTCCCCGTCTTCTGTAACAAATAAACAGTAAATATGACATGCGAATACTAGTTTTTATTTTCGAATTAGCATGTGAGCATTTCTAATTGACCAGGTTTAAGTTGAGGTTCTATGGGATAACACCAATGTTGTAGTATTACTAGGTTCAAGTGTGGGAAATAAGCGGGTTGAATGTGCGAATTAAATAGCACCGCACGCCACAAAAGGTCTATAAGTTCAATGCCATTAGTAATGATTACGTTTTGAGTATATGTGAAACCATGTAACATGTATTTCATCGGCATCTTTCTACATTGAAGACCCTTTTAAATTACGTATACTTGAAACTTAACCATTACTGTTGCAACCACATAGCATATATTTAATCGGCATTTATCTAAATTGTCGAACATTGAAAACCTTTTAGAACACATGTATACTCAAAACTCAATCATTCCTTTGTGGTGCCCATGAGGCTTCTTGGAAAGGGAAATTAAGGATGATCACCGAGTCGTGTTACGTACCAAAGAAGCAGGCCGTGTACCTCTAGGGTGACAATGCGTACTTCATATGCTCTGAGAAGGGCACAATCGGCGTGTCGGACAGGGTCAAGAGTTGGGTTTGGTTCAGCATTGACCCCGGGGGTATGCCCGGGGGCTCATGATGAGCTGTACTAACGAAGTCTGGAAGCAGGAGATCGGCCACGTGGACCTCAAGTCGTTCTCGGCACGGCCTTCGACAGGGCCTCTGTCAGGGGATTGGCCACAGTGGGCTTATTGATGCTGGCCAATAATGTACGTTCCTTTTTCCTTGCAGATCTCTAAGTCAGACTAATTACTGTTACTAAACTTTGTGAAGATGTGGACTACGTGCACCTAGATGTGAACTTCTGTTGTGTCATAATACCGTTTGCGGGTCATGAACATGGGCAATAGCAGATTCGTGTGGATCCGAAAGGGTTAGGGCTTTATATGGTTGTCGGTCCAAGAATAAGTTTTCAACTAGCCATATTGACTTGGAGAAAGCCGGGGTACAATACTGTTGGGAATGCGCATTAGAAACTCGATACCTTCACATGGAGAGATTGCCAAGAAGGAACTCAAGTTCAAGCCTATCAACATATCTAGTTCAATCAACATTTACTCAAAAGCTTAAACCAATGAGATATGGGCCAACTAGGATATATTAACTATTCAATACTACATCAATTATCCGATGTGGGACTTTTCTAACACAACTCATACATGTATATCAACAATCTTCCCTCACGTGCAAGCTCAGTGTTAGGTTTGTTCATCTTTAATTTAGGTATTATTTTGCATAAACTTATTTCAACTTGAATCTTCAAGTCATTGCAATTCACCTGCAACTATGCACAATAACCATCATTAATTACTAACTTAGGATTATATCACCCATGTTTTCTATCTCGAGTCACCAAACCTAGGGGTATGCAAAAGAACCGGGAACCAACTGAACCGCCCAAGACCGCCCGGAAATAAATCGAAACCGGCAGTTCCTAAGGGAATAAGTCCGTGTGACATTCTGAATTCGACCCACTTCCAGGATCAATTAAATAGATGTTTATTTCTCATTTTATTTTAGTAAGTCTCGCTCAGAACTGATCACTCTCGGGATACTGACCATTAGGGAATGGCTAACTAAGAAAACGGTACGTAGACCCAAGAATTCGATTGTGAATCAAGCTCTGATTCCGAAGAACAACGAGAGAATATGTTAGGCCAAAGGACCGATCTAAGGAGGGCAAAGGATTTGGTTTTGCCAACGACGTACAATCGGATCGCGGGTGATTCCGTACGACCGAAAGTACGCATGACGAACAATCCTAAACTTATTCCGAACGATCGTGACCCCTGAAACTAATGATAAATCCTCGCGTTCTCATGAAAATTGAGACCGACACAACTTGAGTAACCCTAGGTCGATACGCATAACCCCTAAAAAGCCGCCCGTTAGTGAGAGACGCTAAAATCACATTTGAGTGAAATTGATCGTTGAATTGAATCCGGACTTGAGTGTCAAATTTCACAGACATACGCGACTAATTTGTAAGGACGATGTCGTATTAGTGTAACCAATCATATTTGGGATCAGTATGGTCAAAAAATGAAATTTTGGATCGAGAGTTAAAAATTACCGTTTTGTCCTTGAGCCCTAAGCTTTAATTCCAAATTTTGAAGGGTGAATTGGACTTAATTAACCCCCACCATTTTTTCTCAATTCCAATCCTACCCTTAGATATTTTATGCAAGAACCAATCTTGACTATTGATCTTGGATGTACATGATGGGTGTTTGAATTTCAGCCATTGGATTAGCTAGTTAGTAGGGTGGGTAGCATGGACATTGTGAGTGGAGTTGGTCAACCACCCTATTCAAGCCTTTTGATCAAAACTCCCTCATTCTCTCTTTCTCTTTTCACTTCCCCATTTCCAACGACTCTCTCCCTCTTATTCTCTCCATTTTTCTCTCCTCTTCTCCTCCCTTGGCCGCGTGAAGCCAGCCTCGCCAGAGCACCACCATCACGGCCACGCCGCCGCTACCCAAACGTCGCTCACGACGCCCGTCCTCACGACCAGCTCACCACCACCACCACTCGACCGTCCCACCATTTCCATCTCTCTCTCTCTCTCTCTCTCTCTCTCTCTCTCTCTCTCTCTCTTCCTCGTCGGCACCGCTAGTCGACCAGCTCACCTTGGCCGCGCTGCCGCCATCCGAGGACTGCTGACCGCCCGCCTCACGCACGCCACCACCGCCACCCTCACCTTCCCCTTTCTCTCATTTCCGCCTCACCACTATCACCATCACCCTCCTTCATCACCTTGATCAACCACGAACTACCCACCATCGCCGCCGCCGGCCCGACGTGAGCCAGCACTGCCCAGCCTATCTTTCCCCCTTGATCAGCCTCATTTGGAGCTTAGGAATTTGGGTGAGTGGAAACCCTAAACCCTAATTAGGATTATGTGCATTTCTAGATAGGTTTATGGGTTAATAGTTGGCTGTGATTAGGCTTGTTAATGAGATGATTTTAGGGGCCTAATGTGATGATTTGAAGGTGGATTAGAGGCCTAGAACGGCCTGATTAGTCGCTGATCATCGTAGACTTGATTGGACTTTGTATGGCTAATTTATGGTTTAATTGTGAATTGCCACATGTGCCTTGAATTGTCTATGAAGTGGCTGATTGCATATGATCCGAGATTAATTTTTGGAGATTAAAATTGGTGCTTGGTGTGGCCAAATAATGAGAGGCTTTATGGACCATAGACTCGCACAATTTTAATGGCTTAATTGCGTGATTTCGTGTGCCAATTATGTGCCATGGCTGATTTGATTTATTTGGTTAATTAGGCATGTTGATATATCGAATTGAGTAATTATTATGAGTTCAATTGACGCCCGAATGTTGGATGTTATGGCCATGAATTGTGCATATTAAGTATTGGCATAACATGTGTATCATGCGAGTGTAAACGAATGACATTGAGCATGTGATCGCCTAAAATGTCTTGAGGCATCATTTACGTGGAGTTCAGATAATAATTGATAGAATGTATATGTGTGATCACATAAACTCTGAGGCATTGTTTACGCGGGGTATTGAACCCATCCTGATGTGTTTAATATACGGGACGATGCCTGGTTTACCGGAAGATGGCCAACCTGAGGCGTCGTTCACGCGGGTTGTGTCATGAGCCTGATGCGTTTAACGCGGGACAGAGATTGATTAGAAAGTGATAGACCTAATGCGTTTAACGCGGGTCGGACCTGATGCATTTAACCCGGGTTGATGATTATATGGAAAATCGGTACGTGCGCAAGTGTGCATCAATAAGCATGAGCATGTGCATGGTAACGGCACGTGTGCGAAGAGTGCGTTAACGAGTGTAGGCATATGCATGGCATGTGTTGATGGCCAAGTGATATTGCATAGGTGCCATAATTGGGTTTTGTGCTATTATTGCTATTATTACGTGCCTAACTTACAGGGTCAAGAAGATGTTTGATTTGGGCTCGAGGGCCTAAGTCGTTTGAATGCTAGACTATTTGTTTAGTTAGTAACTTGTCTAGAGGTGCATGTTAACCTAGTTTAGGTTTAAGAGGCCTATTTGTTGAGATTCATTCTCACTATTATTTAAACTCCAACTTTTCAGACCCTCGACTATGAGGATGGCAGGCGTACTGATACGTTTTGGGATCCTGTACCACATAGAGCTTTCAGTGATTGAGTACCCTGTTGGGAACGGGGAGACTTATGTTAAGCATTATACTATTGTTTGGGTCGACGTGGGCGAGCCATAGTTATAGGCTCATCCTTACCTTGGATGGTGTTTTCGAGATCAGTTCGGCAATTATGGACCCCTTTTGAGATCAGTTCGGCAATTATAAACCCCTTGGATGGTGTTTTCAAGATGGTGTTTTGATGTCCCAATTGACAGGTTAGATCAATGGGACCCGTAGGCAGCTGATGGGGAGATAGTCGGCCCTGATACCGTCTCCGAGGAGGATTCTGACCTCTGGCTAGTCATCTTCGAGATGGATTCCGATCCTGAGGAGGAGGAGCTGATGGAGTGGGAGTCTGATTCCGAACCGAAGCCTATGGAGCTGGAGCCAGAGCCGGAGGATGAATCCAAGGAGGAGCCAGTGGATGCCGAGTCCGAGCCAGACTCTATGGACTCCGAGTTCGAGTTGTCTGATGATTCGTCTGAGTCTTGGGTTCCGACCCGGACTAGGTACCCTAGGGTTTAGCCTCGACCATAGTTAGGTTGAGGGTCGACACTTTTTGGTTAAAACCCTTTTTAGAGTTAGTATTTGACCGCCTCGAGCCATATACCCCTTTTTTATGTCAGTGGCTTGCCGACTCGTTTTGATTTAAGTATATCTCTGTTAATGAATATTGTAAATCCTTTTGATTAATGCAAGTATGTATTCTTGGTGTTTGTTGCTATCCCCGGTCATGTTTTATTATGTACGGGAGTTTGATCGTTTCCGCATGTGTATTACTCTCTAATTTGGGTTTTGAGTCGACAACATGTCCTGAGACGTCGCACTAATACACGACCGATAAAGGGGTTGTCGCGTACCGTAGGGTTTGGGGCGTGACAGTCCGATTCCTATTTCTAATTTTTGAGAACCGATAGGTACCGATCCGGTTCCCTGTTCCAAGCATGGAACTGCCTACCCACCCGTCCACCCTGAACAAACCGATAATATAATATAAAATATAAAATATATATTTAATTTTAATTTTTTTTAAAAAAGAAAAATCCTAAATCCCTAAACTAAACCTAACTTGCTCGACGTTCATAGCCTTACATTGAGCCGAAAAACACCTTCTTTCACTTTCACCTCATGCTCACTCTCATTTTCTCACTCTTCTCGGTCAATACTCACCTCACCGTCTTCGACTCTCCATCTTTGTCTCCATCTCTCCATCTCCATTCTTAGCTAGTGGGATCAGTTCCATGGATCCATCTGAGAACTGGACCGGTCCGAAAGTTTGGTTTCCGGGTGGATCCACGAAATCAACGTGCAGTTCCTAGTTCTAATTTTTCGAAACCGGTCTTTAGTGAGCGGTTCTCGGTTCTAAGGTGAGAACCGCCCACTCGAACCATGCTCACTCCTAACCTAACCAACTGTCCATGGTCACTTCTCACCAGACCAACTGTCCATGGTCACTTCTTGTTAGACCAATCGTGATGGCAATTTCCACCCAAAACAAGCGTCAATTCTTTGTTGAGACATTCACCAAACACCTGAACAGATTGGAGACCCACCAATCAGCCATTGGCTCTGATACCATTTGTTGGGAATGCGCAGTAGAAGCTCGATACCTTCACATGGGAAGATCGCCAAGAGGGAACTCAAGTACGAACCCGTCAACATATCTAGTTGGACCCATCTTCACACAAAAACTTAAGCCAATGAGTTATAGACCAATTAGGATATATTAAATGCTCAACACCACATCAATTATCTGATGTAGGACTTTTCTAACACAACTCACATGTGTATCTCAACAAATACACCAAGCTCAGCACAGGTAAAAGGGCTTGAATTTACAAATTGGAGATTTGCATTAGAAGATTTCACGTGCTCTGTTCACTAACTGAGACTATTGAGCGGTTTTAACGTTGGACATGTCGAAAAGGCAGTTCGGGTTTCGAGTGCGAAGACCACCGGAAACCGAATAAAGAGATGAAACATGAATCATAACATGATATAATCTGCAGGAACCTAATTTTTATCGTGAATCTTTATGTTTTTGTATAGACTCGAGATTGGGGTTGGGACATGCCGGGCTTGCCACTGAAATGTTCGGTTTAAAGTGGCCACATGAAGCATCGACTTGGGAGGCATTACAATAGTAACTTGTGAGTTATTACGACGTGATGTCGCATAGCTTTGCGGAGTTTCTTTCGATGGAAAATAAATAAATAAACTCGAAGTGTTTTTTTTTTTTTTTGTGTAAATAGAACCCTAAGCTTCCAGGAGCGCTACGCCTTCGAGTCTTTCTTTCTTTTTTGACCAAGAACTCCAAATAATAGGAACATTACTCAAGCCAACTTGAGACATTCTCCCAAAAATTGGCGCGTGTGGCAGGGGGATCCTTGACCAAAATCCTGGAAGCTCGATCATATTGTGGCGGTTTCCAATACATGGGTTTCATGTACAGCTTAACATACATATATAGGGGAAAATATCGAGTTTTTCCATATTATAAAGTTTGAATAAATGTGTTTTCTCTTAATATAAGACGAATCGATGGTCTTGACGAATCCAAAAATTACAATAAATAATTCTTTTTTCTTTTCGTTCAGTTCTTTGGGTGATGACGTGGGCAAATTTGGTTCAAGTGTCGAAATAATTGCCAAATGAGGTACAAAATCTCGAAATCTTTGTCCTAATCCGAGATTAAGATTAAGATTAGGAGAAGATGGTAGGCCAGCTTCAGCTTGGGCTGGACCAGGCAACAAGACATGCCTTTTCTGTGGGATCAGCAGTTGTCATCTGATTAGTAAAGTAGCGTGATAAGCACAAGCCGCAGATGGGAAGCCAGCCATTTTTCAGTCCAACCAAATATACCAAGGAAGGTCATGAAACCCTGGAATTGCTGGCTTCCTGGAAACAAAGCGAGTGGCAAGTCTTCTTCAGAGGAAAAAAATAAAAATAGCTGCGTCACCATACCAATACTTCAGGCGAGATCTTTACCAAAAAAAAAAAAAATACTTCAGGCGAGATATGGATGCAAAAACCGACTCGCATCAAGACAGCTAGTACTTAGTACCTGCTTCTTCTGTTAGCATTGTTTAAGGTTGTAATACCGGAGTTTATAACCTAGCAAAAGCGGAGTACTTGTATGTTGCCCATCAAACATATTACCAAGTTCGTCATCTCAGCTTCTGTAACCAGATGAAAATGAATGATTTAGTCAAGTAGTTTATAACCCGGCAATCGCATTGGAATGTCATTAACACTACTGAAGCTGGTAAAGGGAAAGTTTTCTTGCTAACGAATTCCTCTAGATTTTGTTCAAGAGCCACACTTTCTCATGGCAAATTTTGGCAGTTCAGTTATCCAACGATCGATGTCATGATAGATGAATAACTACTTTCCTTGTAAATGGCTAAGTCTTGGCGCATTGATGTTTTCATCTCTCACTTTTCGGGCGGCTCGGTTCAGATCTCTCATTAATATGCTGCGAGGGATTTGTCGGCAAAACCGTTGTTTTATAAGGTAAGAACAGCTGAAACTGAGCAAAATCAGTATCAGCAGTTGAGCTTTTGTCACTTCAGAATTGTTCCCTGATTTGCATTCAGTTGGAAAGAACTTGTCGGTCCCCTCATGAAGATTGGATTCAATGGCCAAGACAAGAAGCTGCATAATCCCGTTCTCGTATTATGAGAATATCAAACTTGGAGGGAGTTCAAGTCTCTGGATCGATGAAAAATATGATGTTATAATGTATTCATCTTTAGTGCGATGCACCGCAATCACCTCTCTTCTTACCAAAAAAGTCTTAATTCTTGTAGACAAATCATAATTTTGCATGTAAATTACCGGGGAAGACTATCATCAACACATGAGGTTGCTGTCAATTTAAACCTATTTCAGGCCTCCTCCAGGAAAAGACTCAATGCTGATGGAATTGAGAGCATGGGCAAAGGCGTCGGTCACCGGTTAGAGCATTGAGGTCCTTCTGGTCTTCCGTCCTGTCATGCCAAAGCATGCACCAACGTGTGCGATTACCATGGTCAATACACATCTAACAAATGCTTGACAAACTGCGACAGTCCAATGCAAGGATTGTGGTCATTTTTATTTGCAATATACCTTGTGGTCGGTTGTCTATTGTGGTCATATGTTCATGTTTTATTTGTCATGTACTTGACCCGAGACCATTCATAGGAAATGGTAGAAAAAGCACTGATTATGTTTGTGAAATGGGCGGCAGTCTTCTCCGAGACAATTTTCAGGTCATTCGCAATAGGAACAACGAGCATGAATAATTATATAGTAAACACATTATAATGTAGTAAGATTCATCATTTATCAACACAAAGCGTTATCAAGATCAACAAGAGTCATGTTGTGTTGAATTGGGAGTAACTTTAGCGTGAGCTTTTAAGTTTTGGAATATTTTCTGTTTATCAATTTGCTCGTTTGCCAATGTTAAGCACAAAGTATTTGGGAGACAGTTCATATGTCAAATGACATTACAATCCTTCATATGAGGCAAATACATTGAGTTGATTCTAGGATGTTGGATCTCATACATCCGTTGTTGTTTTAGGGTTGATCTACACAATAATTGCTACAAGCGTTCGACTGGAGGTTCTTAAAATTTCCCAAAGAATAAGATCAACGAGCAAGACTATAGTTTACAGTCGAGCAATTCCTATCGAGCCCGCCTCATGCAAGCCACTTACAATTCATTACAGACTATCTCTTACACTTGGCTCGTAGACTTGCATGTAAATCTCATGATAAAACCAGCCAAAATGAGAAAAGCATGCATACGCGAGTCATGGTCGCCATCCCTTGCGAGTAGCAATCGGCATATCGTGGTTCCCTGCCCAGTCCTGATTAACATATGATTGGACTTTTCTCGTTTGTTGATGATTGTAAGGAGATAGCAAGAAACTTTCCTCGGACAATCCAACTTGCTTGTTACGAGTCTGAATATCACTTTGAATTTGATGCTTATCCGCGTAATCTTGATCTATTGTCTGTTGTTCAAGTGTCAAGATGGTCATACAGCTGAAACAATTGGAATAACATCACAGTCTACAAACTTTACCAACAGAATCAATATCAACTTTCCGCTTTCAATTGAAATCCGATGAAGGAATGAACCGAAACAACAAAAGCTACGTCAATTTACACCCCAAAAGTTAGCTTTTGTTGTCTGTATCATCCTAAAGTGGATGATGACCCTACAAAATCTGGTCCATCCCAAGAGCAAAAGGAAAAGAAAAGAAAAGGAAAATCTTATGGCAAAATAAAATAATCCGCCATCTTCATCTATCAAGGCTTCTTCCTTCCGTCCACTTCAGAAACCCCACAGGAAGAAGAAATCCAGAGCCAAGGACACATCAAGATTCAGATCCAAACTCCCCAAACTTGGGAATTGCATCCCGTTGAAATCGCTGGGACACTCCTCGATGCCCGGGAACTCCCCGAGATCGAGCTCGCCGGAACCCGGCTCTGGACCCGCCGAAAGATCCGAGGATGATACGTCCAAGTACAGGTCGTTCTCGATCGTCAGGACGCTGCTCGCCTCCGAAACAGACGGCGAAGGCGGCGGGGCCAGCGATGCGGATCCGGACAGCTCGAGCCAGGCCGGCATGGGCCCCGACTTGGCGTACCACGCTGCGGCCGCCTTGATCTCCGGGGGCGTGAGGGACCCGCCGCCGGGGATCTCTGGGGGGCTGTCCTGGAAGTTGAAATTCGCGGTGGGGCCGCGGATGCAGAAGAGCGCGGCGTCGAAGGCGCGGGCAGCCTTCACGGGTGAATCGTAGGAGCCGAGCCAGAGCCTCTGGGGGCTGTTGGGGAAGCGGATCTCGGAGACCCACTTACCCCACTTCCTCTGCCTCACCCCCTTGAACTTCGGGTCGCTCCTTGCTCCCGAGCCCCCGCGCACCGCGAGACCCACCGCCGCCGCGCTGCGCCTCACCATTTCTTCTTCCTTCCTTCCTCGAGTCAAGATTCGATCTTGAGGATCTGGGTTGACTTGTTTTTTGGGTGTGTGTGCAGATGATTGCTCGTTGCTGGTGTTGAGGCTCAGATGCTTGAGACAAGGAAGCATTTTGCGGCTCTTTATATAGGTCCCCAAGCAGACAGAAGAGGAAAGAGACCGAGCTGTGTCCAGTGTAGTGTGTGCGTGGGGGAGGTGTCAAACGAGCTCTGTTCTTCTAGAACTTCAAAGCAGACGAAAATGGAATACAGTGCCACGTGAGGGATGACTTCAGCAGATTGTGTCCCATCTTGTTCAATTTTAGGCGGTTGCCCCTTTTCTTGGGGTGGGAGTCGGGACAAGTCTCCAATCCACGAAATAAAAATAAAAATGGTGGGACTAGCTGAAATGTTCGGTTTAAAGCGGCCATATGAAATATTGGCTTCGGAGGCATGAGTTGTTGCGATGTGACGTAGCGTGGCTTTACGGAGTTTCTTTTGATGAAAAATAAATAAATAAACTCGATCCGTTTTTATTTCTTTTCTGCAAATAGAACCCTAAGTTTTCATTCGCGCTACGTCTCTCTGGGTCTTTCTCTTTTTTTGACCGAGAACTCCAAATGGTAACAACATTACTGAATCGACCCAAGACGTTTTCCCGTGCACTGAAATTCTCCCCAAATGGCAGCGCGTGTTTGGCTCAAGGATCCTCAACCCAAATCCTGTAAGCCCGATCATATCGCGAGAGTGTCCGATACGCGGGTTCCAAACTCAGCTTGACGTGCGTATTTCGGGCAAATTATTGATTTGTCCCTATTACAAAGTTTAAATAAATATGTTTTTCTTAATATGAGATGAAATTCGATCGTCCCGATAAATTTGAAAATTACTATAGTTAATTACTTTTTCTTCTCGTTCAGTTCTATACAATCACTAATATAGAGTCACTGGAATTAGAATATGCATAAGGTTGTTTCGGTGATGACGTGGGCAAATATGGTTCAAGTGTCGAGATAATTCCCAAATGAGGCACCAAATCCTAAATTAGGATTAGGATTAGGATAAGGAGAAGATGGTAGGCCAGGTTGGGCTGGACCAGGCAACAAGACATGCCTGCCTTTTTTGTGACATTAGTAAGTAAGTAAGTAAGTAAGTGTGATAAGCACAAGCCAAGGATGGTAAGCCAGCCACTGTTTAGTCCAACCGAAGAGCCAAGAAAGGTCATGAAAACCCTGGAATTGCTGGCTTCCTGGAAACAAAGCAACGTCTTAAGTTTTCTTCATAGGAAAAAATAAAAATGGCTGCGTTACCATACTCATCAGCATCAGTTCTGTGCCTAAATTCAGCTTTGGTAAGTGAAAAAAAGTACATCATTGCGTGTGTCAGTATGAATCTCGTTAGAAACTCACATTATTTAAAAATTGGAATATACTGAATTCATAGAAATTTGATGCACCGAAAAATATCTCATGTCGCAATCATTACCATGAACTGTGCGTCGTCCATTATAACCATAGAACGCTCCTTTGAGCTTAGCTGAAAATACGTAAATATCTTAATTACTATAGAAGTAAATATTTTTTGTTTCTTCAGAAGTCATCCAAATTGTTGATTTTTAATTTCTCTATCGGCCTCGGTGCTTTTCTCACCAGAATATATGTCAAAATTTGTCCTGCGAATTTTACATCCACGTTTTTTCCGAAGCCTTCACCGTGCCAAAGTTTCCCGACATTAATGTCTGCTATTGCTATTGAACTAATTAAAAACAAAAAGGGGATGACGGGAATGGGCAGGTAAAAAGGAAAGTTTTCTTGCTAACGATTTCCTCTAGAGTTTGTTCAAGACCCGCACTTCCTCACAGCAAATTTTGGCAGTTCAGTTGTCCACCCATTTCATGATAGATGAATAACTACTTCCTTTATAAATGGCCGAGTCTTGGCGCATCTATGATTTGTCTCCCACTTTGCGGGAGTCTCGGTTCACGTCTCTCGTTTATTTGCTGCGGGGTGTTTGTCGGCAAAACCATGGTTTTATAAGGTAAGAACAGCTGAAACTAAGTAGAATCAGGATCAGCAGTTGAGCTTTTGTCACTTCAGAATTGTTCCCAGACTTGCAATCATTTGTAAACAACTTGTCAGTCCGCTCATGAAGATTGGATTCAATGGCCAGGACAAGAAGCTGGTTTATCCTGATTCTTGCGTTAGGAGAATATGAAACTCGGAGGGAGTTCAGGTCTCTAGAACGATGGCAATCACGACATTATAACGTTCTTTCATCTTTAGTGCCACACGCACCGCAATTACCTCATTAAGGCCCATTTCTTCTTTCCAAAAATTGCCCAATTTTTATATACAAATCATACTTTTGCATGTAAATTACCGGGGAAGACTATCATCAACTCGTGAGGTTGATGTCAGTTTAAACCCATTTCAAGCCTCCTCGAGGAAAAGACTCGTGGTTTGTTTTTTGGAGAACTTTAGGGAAATGCAATTGCATTTACAAAAGCCTTTGACCCAGGACAAGTTCGGAGGTACTTTGGAAAGTAGCATTCTTGGAATGCAAATAAACTTTTTTTCTTCAAACTTTGCCATCGCTCAACTTTCAAAATTTGGGAAATGTCCTTGAAAACCCTAATTTGCTAGAGAAGGCCTCAGCTACCGACAAGCGGCCAGTGAGCCACCGATGAGCCACTGCCACCCTTGCCTAAGGTCGCCCAACCTCAAGAGAGACTAGCCAGCGGCAGATTTGGCTCGCCAGCAATTGAATTCCATAGGAAAATAGTTTGAGATTTTTTTTAAAAGAAATTAGCAAAAGTCCCTTACAAAGTGTAGTTTTTACCAAGTAGCATTTATGCCAAAGTTGCTTCTCAATGTATTTTTAAAATACACTTTATCAAACACTGTTTGCATTTTGAAAAATCCTTGTAGCCCAAAAATCTTTGCATTTCGCATGGATATTTCCCCAAATCCAAACCAAATGGGGCCTCAGTGCTGGTGGAATTGAGAGCATAGGCAAAGGCGTCGATCACTGGTTAGAGCATTGAGGTCCTTCTAGCCTTCCGTCCTGTCATGCCAAAGCATGCACCAGCATGTGCGATTACAATGGTCAATAAACATCTAACAAATGCTTGACAAACTGCGAAATCCAATGCAAGGATTGTGGTCATTTTTATTTGCAATACACCTTGTGGTCGGTTCTGTCTATTTGGGGTTAATTTCACAAAAATAATACCAACTTTAGATCGAGGGACAATTTTGGCCTAAACTTTTTTTTATCCTGTAAAAAGCATCAACTTTAAGTTAAGAGACAATTCTAGTCCAAACTTTTTTTTGTTCCGTAAAAAAGCATAAACTTTAGGTCGACTGACAATTCTAGCCTCGACTTTTTTTTGTCTCGTAAAAAAGCACAAACTTTCACTATGATCCCAAATCTGGCCTCCCGTTAACTTAAAACTATCGATTATCCAACTTGACTATTTCACCTTAACAATAAATTAATATGACTTGCTAACTTGATTTGAAGCACTATTCATTGTTATATTCTCTAAGCCATAGCTTGAAGAATAATGTTAAAACTGTTCGTCTCCTTCACTTTACCGATAAATCAAAAATATCTCGAGATTGAATCTCTCTGACCTGACTTCATCGTCTTGTCATAATCTAAAACTGTAGACCACTGCCCGTCGATAGACATCATGGACGAGATTCGTCAGGTTCACCACCATAACCCTTTTTCTCAAACAAGGGTGAATTCAAACAGAAAGTTAATGGGGAGACCAGATTTAAGATCAGAGTGAAAGTTTGTGGTTTTTTATAAGACAAAAAAAGTTCGAGCTAAAATTGTCACTCGACCTAAAGTTGGTGCTTTTTTACAAGACAAAAAAAAGTTTTGGCCAAAATTATCACTCGACCTAAAGTTTGTGTTTTTTTACGGAACAAAAAAAAAATTCGAGTCAGAATTGTCTCTCGAAATAAAATTGGTGCTTTTTTTTGGGAATTAACCCTGTCTATTTGGTCATAGTTTGTTCATTTTTTCTTTGTCATGTACTTGTCCCAAGATCATCCATAGGAAATGGGAGGAAAAACACTGATTATGTTTGAGAAATGAACGGCGGTCCTCTTCGAGTGAAGTTTCAAGCCGTTCACAATAGGAACAGCGAGCACGAATAATTATGTAGTGAACACATTATAATATAAGATTCATCGTGCATCTGGACAAAGTGTTATCAAGATCAGCAAGAGTCATATTGAGTTGAATCAAGAGTAACTTTAGCGTTAGATTTGGAGTTTTGGAATATTTTCTGTCCATCAATATGCTTGTATGCCGATGTTAAGCACAAAGTATATGTGGACAATTTCATATGTCAATATGTCAACTGACATTGCAATCCATGACATGAGGCAAATACTATGAGTTTATTCCTGGATGTTGGATCTCATACATCCACCGTTGTTTTAGGGTCGATCTACACAATAATCACAACAAGCAGATGACTAGGTTTTTATATTTTCTGAAGAAAAAGATCATCGAGCAAGGTAAGAGTTTATAGTCGGGCGATACCTCTGAAGCCTGCATCATGTGAGCCGCATACAATTCATTATAGACTATCTCTTACTCTTGGCTCGTAGACTTGCATGTAAATCTCATGATAAAACCAGGCCAAAATGAGAAAAATACGCATATGCGATTTGTGGTCGCCATCCCTTGCGAGTAGCAAGCGGCGTACCGAGGTTCCTTGCCTAGTCTTGATTATCACGCGACTAGACTTTCCTTGGTTGTTTATGACCGAAAGGAGAAGGCGAGAAACTTTCCTCGGACAATCATACTTGCTCGTTACAAATCGGACATCACTTTCGATTCGATGTTTATCCGCTTGATTTTTGATTTGCTGTTTCAAGTGTCAATATGGTTTACAAAGCTAAAATAATTGCAATAACTTCTCAGTCCGCACACTTTGCCAACAAAATTAATATCATCTTTCCGCTTTCAGTTGTGATCCATTGAAGGAATGAGCCGAAACGACAAAAGCTACGTCTATTTACACCCTAAAAGTCAGTTTTCGTTGTCTGTATCATCCTCAAGTGGCTGATGACCGTAAAAAATCTGCTCCTTCCAAAGAATAAGAGGAAAAGAAAAGGGAAGGAAAATCTTATGGCAAAATAAAATAGTCCGCTGTCTTCATCTATCAAGGCTTCTTCCTTCAGTCCACTTCAGAAACCCCATAGGAAGTCATCCGGAGCCAAGAACACATCAAGATTCAGTTCCATACTCCCCACGCTTGGGAATTGCATCCCGTTGAAATCGCTGGGAAACTCCTCGATGCCCGGGAACGCCCCGATATCGGGCTCGCCGGAATCCGGCTCCGGATCCACCAAAAGATCCAAGAACGATACGTCCAAGTACAGGTCGCTCTCGCTCGCCAGGACGCTGCTCGCCTCTGAAACCGACGGCAAAGGCAGCGGGGCCTGCGATTCGGATCCGGACAGCTCGGGCCGGGCCGGCACGCCCCCCGACTCAGCATACCTCTCCGCGGCCGCCTTGATCTCCGGGGGCGTGAGGGACCCGCCGCTGGGGATCTCCGGGGGGTTGTCGGGGAAGTTGAACTTCGCGGTGGGGCCTCGGAGGCAGAAGAGCGCGGCGTCGAAGGCGCGGGCGGCCTTCACGGGGGAGTCGTAGGAGCCGAGCCAGATCCTCTGGCGGCTGTTGGGGAAGCGGATCTCGGAGACCCACTTGCCCCTCTTCTTCTGCCTCACCCCCTTCAACTTCGGGTCGCTCCTCGCCCCCGAGCCCCCGCGCACAGCGAGACCCACTGCCTCTGCGCTGTGCTTCACCATTTCTTCTTCCTTCCTCGGGTCAAGATTCGATTTTGACGATCTGGGTTGACTTGTTGAGCTTGCGAATCGATTCTGGAGAATGTTTTTTGGGTGTGTGTGCCGATGATTTTCTCGTTGCTGGTTTTGAGGTTCAGATGCTCGAGACAAGGAAGCATTTTGCGGCTCTTTATAAATAGGTCTTCCTGCAGACAGACGAGGAAAGAGAGTGAGCCGTGTCCAGTGCAGTGTGCGTGGGGGGGCAGGGTCAAACGTGCGCGTTTTCCTCTGTTCTGCTAGAACTTCAAAGTAGACGAAAAAAGGGAAAACAGTGCCACGTGAGGGATGACATCAGCAAAGTATGTCTGGTTTTGTTCAATTTACGCGGTTGACCTTTGCTTGGGGAGTGAGGCTGTGATCGTGACGCGACGATGCGAAAACCCAAGTCTCAAACCCAACAAATTGGGAGTTGGGACATGTCGCGCTTGCTGCTGAAATATTCGGTTTAAAGCGGCCATATAAAGTATCGGCTTCGGAGGCATTATAATTGTAATTTGTGAGTTATTGCGATGTCGGAGTCACGTGACTTTGCGGAGTTTCTTTCGATGGAAAATAAGTAAATGAACTTGACCCTTTTTTTTTTTCCGTAAACAGAACCCTAAGCTTCCACGTGAGCTACGCCTCTCGAGCCTTTCTTTCTTTTTTGACCGAGAACTCCAAATAGTAGGAATAATACTCGAGCCAACCCGAGACACTCTCCCAAAAATCGTCACGTGTTTGGTAAGGGATACTTGACCCAAATCCTGTAAGCTCGATTGTATCGTGGCGGTTTCTGATACATGGGTTGCAAGCCTAGCTTAACGTACGTATTTTGAGAAAAATATCGGATTTTTCCCTTTTTTTTGGATTAGATGGCTTTTCCCTATTATAAAGTTTGAATAAAGTTGTTTTCTCTTAATAAAAGACGGAATCAATGGTCTTGACAAATCCATAAAATTACTGTATATTGATACCTAAATTTTAGTGATCCAGTTAGTCATTTGTTGTATATAAAAATTAGATATCGACCCTGACCCCTAAACAAAAAATTATAGTAAATTGCAGAGCATATAGTATTAGGAGCATTTACAGTTAAGCCCATGTAGTTTGCATATTAATTGGATCGGCAACAAATAGAAAGGTTGAACTTTTTGAACTTAATAATTGGACTGGTGCAAATGAAGCTTTGAGCTCAATTGATTTGTTTGGCCCGTGAAATAGAATTAATTGAATCGAGCCCCTAACCAAAATTGATATGTTTTGCCCATGTGATACTTCAATAAATGGAATCAGTCAATGTGGGGGATATATATTTGGAACTACATTCTGGTGTCATGGGCACAAGCAAAAAGAAAAGAAACCAAAGCGTAATATGTTTTAAATATTCTTGAGAGGGTCTCTTTCTAAAAAAGGCCTAAGCATTCTCACCTATAAAAGGACCTCCTCCAAAGGTGAAGAAAGAGGGGCTCTTTCTTCCGTCTTTCGTTCAATAGCGTTATTCATATTAATAAATAAGTGGAGAGAGAATTGAGAGCACAAGAAAGGAGGAAGAAAATACGAAGAGCAATCCACGAGTCCATCTCTCGGTCGTGCCGTTTATCACCAATCACAGAGTTGGCTTTCACGACAACCAACAATCGTCACCGTCCTTCCTCAGAGTCTGGCGACGGGTCAATCTCACTACATCTTCCTCTATATACTGACGAAAACTCGGCGTCCATAGGCCTATCTCGGAGTCCTCGAAGTGCATCCTGCGGCATATTCTGATCAGTCCAACTTAGCACCAGTCCATGACAATTTCCTGTTTGGCGAAGTTCTCTGTGTTTGCAGGTTAATAGAAGCCTCTCCGCCCTGCTCTGTTCCCTGCATTGTGAGCACCACGAAAACTGACGCTGCAGCCCGCGTAGTACTTGCTGCCGCCCCCTGCTGCTGCCCCCTGCTGCCGTAGCTCACGCCGCGTTCTTCCTCGGTCAGATGCTCTCACAGCCTCAAAGCGAAGCCACGACGTTCCCTGCAGCGAGTCCCATGGCCTCTTCGTCATCATATGCAGAAGACGCCACCTTTTGATTTCTTTTGAGATATAGTGGTGGTCAAAGTAGATTGCCTGGTCAAAATATCAAGTCTTCAGTGGAAGCTCGGACAAATAGACCCACGAAGGGATTTGCAAACTGACTTGGTGGCTCAACCCTGATCCCCAGGCTGAAAGGCGGTTGTGCTAGCTATCACAGTGATCGTTCATTGCCAGTTTTCGCTCCTCCACCTTCCAGTACCGCGAGCCACCATCCGTCGGTCCAAACTTGGAAAGCAAATATTCGAATTAGGTAAAAAGCTCATCTAATTTGACTTTCGAGTATATTGCCTCCTTGTTTGAAATATTGCAATCTTATGCGAATCCTTTGAGTAATATTATCATATCTAATAAGTTCCTGAATAATCTTTAAATTATGAATTATTTTCTAATTTCGTAACGTGCTATAGTCGATAGTCCGATTTCATGCCCGAAATATGACTCGCGATTGCACAGAAAATTGTTAATCCAATCTCCCGCCCGAGATATGATTCGCGATTGTGCGAAAGATTGGCCAATCCGATCCTCATGTCCAAGATATGATTTGTCAATCTATTGTTTCTGAATTTAAAGGGATATGAATAATATTTCTTGTGATTAGGTGTCGTATTCATTGCTAATTTTTCGTCTTTTGTTTGAATTAAATTGATTGTCTTTCCATAAAAAAAAATACAAAAAAGATTAGGTAAAATTTGAGCAGATAATATATTGCACGTTTAGGATAAATTTTAATTATTTTCTTAGAATAGATTAGTTTCTTTTCTTAGATATCATTATTACATGTTCAAATTAGATTAATTATTTATTCCGAATTTCAACTAAAAAATATATAAAATATCACGTGCATGTCATATTAGAGTAATTGCATATTAATTAATTCTCGTCATTAAAAATCTCGCGTCTAAGTTCATTTGTCTAACATATTAGAGATAGTGCATTTAATTGTTATTAGAATTATGACATTTAAATAAATCGTATGTCGCATGTCATACTAGACGTAGAATGCATTGCAAAAAGTTTAGTTTTCGTTAAATCAAAGAAAATCCTAAAAAAAGGATTTGAGTGAATTTGTGCGTTAATTAGAAATCATGTTAGAGTTGTCAATGTGATTTTCTAACTAATATTGCAGATGCTTTCGTTGCTATGAGGTAAGTCCCTATTTTGCAATTTATTTATTGCTTTGCATTATTGAGTGTTATATTATTGGTTGAGCACCCGCATGATCACCTCGCATGTTAGTGGACAGGTTTAAAATCAATCCAAGCTGCCTACAAATATTTTTTTGAAATAAAAGAGAAAAAGTACCAAAAGGGCATTAGAGTAATCTAGTGTAATTAAGTTCCCGAATCCATAATCTCTAGTTCGTAGGAGTAAAGTAATTCTCCCGATACTTTACTTGGGTTTCTAATTGATCCTCCAAAAAATTGATTAGTGATTACTCTTGATTGAAATGATTTACATGTTAAGAACTTAAACCTTAAGTTATGAATTGATAAGGGCTTGGGAGAGCCTGAGTTAGGCCTTGACTTAATAATCCATTAGCCGAACCCCTAGGTGGTGCACCCCGAGAGTAGGTCACGACACTATAATAATTTTTTTTTTGTTTTTGTTTTGTACAGTCACCGATATATGTTATCCTAATATATATTCTCCTGAAGTGGAATATTCAGAAGGTTCTTTGGGTGACGATGTGGGCAAATTTGGTTCAAGTGTCGAGATAATTGCCAAATGAGGTACCAAATCTCGAAATCTTTGTCCTAATCCAAGATTAAGATTAGGATTAGGAGAAGATGGTAGGCCAGCTTCAGCTTGGGCTGACCAGGCAACAAGATATGACTTTTCTGTTATATTAGTAAGTGTGATAAGCACAAGCCAAAGATGGTAAGCCAGCCATTTTTCAGTCAACCTAAAACCCAAGAAGGGTCATGAAACCCTGGAATTGCTCGCTTCCTGGAAACAAGAGAGTGGCAAGTCTTCTTCAAAGGAAAACATAAAAGTGGCTGTGTCACCATACTCATCAGCATCAAGTTTCTGTCAAACCCAACTTTGGTTCGTTAAAAAAAAAGTACATCATTGCATGCATCAGCATGAGTTTCGTTAGGAATTGACATGATTAAAACATTGAAATATACTGCACTCACATACATCCGATACACCTAAAAATGTCCCATGTTGTAACCATCACCATGAACTGGGCGTCGTCCATTGTTACCATGAAACGCTCCTTTGAGCTTAGTCAAAAATACGTGAATATTTTAATTACTATTGAAGTAAATATTTTTTGTTTCTCTGGAAGCGATCGAGATTGTTTGATTTTCAATGTCTCTATCGGCCTCGATGCTTTTCTCTTTGGAAAACGATGATTGCTATGCAACGACTAACCAACCCTGGGTATAAAATATGTGTCAAAATTTGTCCTGCGAAATTTACGCCCACGTTTTTCCTGAAGCCTTTACTGTCCTAAAGTCTTACGACATTAATGTCGCTATTGCTATTGAACTAATTAAAAACAAAAAAAGGAGATGATGGGAAAGGACAGGTGGAGAGTTCAAAACTCCCCTCCTCCAGAGAGGCGAGTTTTTGGGTTTATAGGGTTTGCTTAGGTGGGCTCACTAGAAGCCCACTCGAGAAAGTTTCAAAATCCAGGAATACACCAAGACGACCAAAAAAGAAAAGCAAATAGGGCTACTATTTCTCTCCAAGCAGATAAACCTGGACACCATTCAAAATCCCATTACCCTTGTGAGTTATGTGAGGTTCGGAATCAAAGATGGGGTGGAATGTCGGAACATCAGTACCTGGCGACGTGGGGAAACTGTACACATGTCACATGCCCCAGTCAATACACACAAATCCGTATCTGTTCCTTGATCGGTTGGACCGGTTCCAAGTCCATTACTATTTCTTCGTCACTGATCAGTCAATGCCGGTTCAGGTCAGTCGACCATGAAAAGGCAAACTGATAAGCGCACACGCGCAAAAGGCAAATTTCGAGTCAACCCAAGAAATCATAAGTTCCAAAAAAAACAACATCGTCACCTCCTTCATCAGCAAAACCACACACTCTTTTGTCTGAGTCAACTCGCTACTAGCTTGTTGCCACCACTGAACAGGTGATTAATTTTTCAAAATCAAAACACTCTCTCTCACTTGAAAAGCCTCTCTCTATCACCTGGATAGCTTTGCCCTAATTCCCAACCTTTATCAACACCCAAGAATCCATTTCCACATCACAGCCATCGTTTTCACATTCTCTCTACCTAGACATAATTCCCCAATCCTAAGTTCAGCTCCATCTGAAAATTTCGGATGTACATGGCAAAAATCGCTCAGTATGTCAAGGTTCAAAAGCAAAAGAAACGACTCTGAAGAGGAAGGACAAGAGCACAGCCAAATGTCAAAGATCTGCGTCCAGTTGCAGGTTCTGGTAGTTCTCCCCCTCCTCTTGGTGACGCGATATCCCGGGTGTACACAACGATCATATTTTTATGTCAAGGTTCAACAGTAGAAGAAACGACTTTGAAGAAGAAAGCCACGATCACAACCTAATGCCGAAGAGCTGAGTCCAGTAGTAGTTTCTGGTAGGTTTCCCCCTCCTCTTGGTGATGAGACTTGTTGGGTACCTGTGTTAGAAGAAGAGATGTAAGGAAATAGCATGCTAGATACGTTAGGTCGACTTAGTCATAGAAGTTCAGCATTATGGAAGATAATAGAGAACAGGAGCTTAGAATGGTTGCCTTGTGTAGAAAGTTAGGACATCTCTGGACAGGCAAGAAAATTGCTGTGTTAGATAATGTAGTGACTGAAGAGAAATTACAAGAGTGTGAACGTATTGTCTTTGATAAACTTCATGGAAGTCCTTCTATCAACTTCCAAGCGTTCCAAGCCACAATGAAGAAAGCTTGGAAAACAAATACTGTCATCTGCAAGCACCTAGAGCCTGGTCTATTTTCCTTTGAGTTCGAGTCGGTCGAGGAAAGAGACAAAATACTATATTATGGACCATGGTCCTTCTCAAGCCATTTGTTGGTGATTAAGCTATGGAAACCAAGTATGCCTCCAGACTGCATCATTTTCGACTCTTGTACATTTTGGGTTCAAATTTATGGCCTACCTATTGAGGGAAGAACTGAAGAAGCGATTCGAGAAATTGCTGAAAATGTAAGTGAAGTTTCAGAAGTGCGCATAGAAACCAAAGGATATGCATCTATTGTGGTGGGGAGAGCTAGAGTTCTCTTAAAATTGTCTACTCCATAAGCCTTAAGAGCCATTATGGCCCAAGAAAGGCCTGATGTGGTATTTTTAATGGAGACTAAGAATCAAGAAGCTTTAGTGCGTCGAGTAAGCAGAAACTTAGATTTTTAGAATTGTTATGTCGTCAATCGAGTAGAAAATGGGGGGAGGGGGGGTTTGGCTTTGTGGTGGAAGGTTGGGATTTCCTTAAGTGTCAATTTATCCACAAATGAGTTTATCGACATTACTTTTCAAGTTGATGCGATAAGAAAACAATTCAAGGCTACTTTGGTCCATGCTCCAACAATGTTTCAAGAAAAAATGAAATTACGGGAAGAGCTGAAGCTACTGAGAATCCAGAATACCTTGCCTTGGGTATGCATAGGAGACTTCAATGAAATGTTGCATTATTGGGAAAAGGTGGGGAAGGGGCCTCCTGAACTATGTAGAATGAACGCATTTAGAAATTTCCTCAATGCTTGTGGTTTAATGGATTTAGAGAGCAAAGGTTGCACGTTTACTTGGGCTAACAACCACGAAGGGTAGGATTTTGTTAAAGAAAGACTAGAGAAGGCTGTTTGCAATATTGATTGGAGAGTATCATTCCCTCAAGCTGAGGCGTTTGCTTTACCAGCCATTGGATTTGATCATAGCCCTATTTTATTGCTCCTAGCAGCTGAAGCTCTTAGGAGAAACAAAATGTTTAAATTTGAATCTTTTTGAATACTAAATGAAGATTGTCGAAGGATAATCAAACAAACCTGGAATCATGATAGGTTACAAGAATATGATCTTGTGCAGAAAATACAAGAAGTTTCAATAGAATTGGCAAGATGGAGTAGGCAAAAATTTCAAAACAGCCAGAAGCAAATTAAGTTGTTGAAAGAAGAGCTGCTGGGCATAACTAACAACCAGAACTTGCATGCTGATCAGAATAGAAAGAGGGCCATTATTGAATAGATTGAAACATTGTGGAGACAGGAGGAAATGTACTGGGCACTAAGGTCTCGAATCAATTGGTTGAAATGGGGAGATAAGAACACAAAATATTTTCATGCCACAACGATTCAAAGAAGACAGAGAAACAAAATATCTATGCTTAAAAATGCTGAAAATGTATGGATTCGAGATTCGGACAGGTTAAAAGAAATGGCAGTGGGCTTTTTTCAAGAGCTTTATACATCAGAGGGCCCCCGAGACTTTGAACCTGTATTACAACAAGGTTCTGCTCTAGTCACAACTGAGATAAACCAAAATTTGACAGCTCAAGTCACAATAGAGGAGGTTCATACTGCAGCTTTTCAATTGGGCTCAATGAAGGCACCGGGACCTGATGATTTGAATGGTCAGTTTTATCAAAGCCATTGGGATGATATAAAGAATGGGGTTTTTAATAAAGTGAGGAAATTTTTCTATTCTGGAAGTCTAAATCCAAAACTAAACAAAACTTTTATCACCTTGATCCCAAAAGTTCATAACCCATAAGGATTGCATCTATTTAGACCAATCAGCCTATGTAATTTTGCATACAAAATCATCTCGAAAATCTTGGCAAATAGATTGAAAAAATGGCTTCCGGGTTTAATAGAAGGAGAACAAAGTGCATTTGTAAGTGGTAGACAAATCAAAGACAATATTCTGATTATTCAAGAAGTCCTTCATCAATTGAGAATCAGAAAAAGGAAGAGGAAATTTCAGGCAATGCTAAAACTTGATATGAAAAAAGCTTATGACAGAGTAAAATGGGATTTCCTTGAGGCTTGTATGTTGAAAATGGGGTTCAGTGATTAGCGGGTACAGAGAGTAATGAATTGTGTCACTTCAGCTTCTTTCGGTATAAAATTCAATGGGAAACCATTGCCCTACTTTCAGCTAACACGAGGGATAAGACAAGGGGACCCTATATCTCCCTATTTGTTCATTATGGTAGCTAACACACTCTCAGTATTGATGAGAAAAGCAGTCCAAGATAGAACAATCTTCGGCATTAAACTAAATAGGTACTATCCAGTCCTATCTCACCTCCTTTCTGCGAATGATTCCATCTTTTTCTTAGATGGTAAGGTCAACGAATGTCAGAATCTCGCATTAATCCTTACTCAATATTGCTATGCATCTAGGCAAGCAATTAACTTAAACAAATCTGGAGTCTACTTTAGCTCGTGCTGTCCACAAAACTTAAGAAACAATATGGTAGCTCAACTCGGAGTCCCAGAAATTCAGAAGACTGGGAAATATTTAGGGATTCCTTCAGATTGGGGTGCATCTAAGAAACAAATGTTTGCCTGGATTTTGGCAAGAGTCAATATGAAATTAGAGGGATAGAAGGAAAAGTTAATCTCAAAGGCAGGAAAGGAAACTCTGATTAAAACTATTGTTCAAGCTCTCCCCCAATATGCAATGTCTATATTCAAAATACCAGTTTCAATTTGGCAGTCCATAGAGAAAAAGATTGCGGTTTTTTGGTGGAGAAATAGTGAATCGAGGGCTCACTTTATGAAAAGATGGGAAGTTCATAGAGATGGGAAGTTCTCAAAACCAGAAAAGATCATGGGGGAATGGGATTTAGAGACCTCATATCTTTTAATAGAGCTATGCTTGGTAAACAAGCATGGAGACTCTCAAAACCAATCATCATTATGGAGCTAAATCCTAAAAGGAATCTATTTCCCTACAAGATCCTTCTGGCAGGCTGGGAAGGGGTCTCGGCCCTCTTGGGGATGGCAGAGCATTTTGATGGGGAGAGAGAAGATATCAAATTCAGTCAGATGGTCGATTGGCACAGGGGAGAAAATCAACATTCGGGAAGATAGATGGCTAAAAAGAGGAATAATTGGAGGACCGATAGCCGTTGAAGAACTAGCCACAGTTGCAAACCTTATCCAACATGAGGACAAAAGATGGGATGAAGCTATGCTTACAAGGCTATTTGATGAGCAGATAGTTAAGGAGGTGTTAGCAATGCCAATATGCAGTCATGCAACACCAGACAAACTAGTGCGGACAGCTACAAAGTCGGGGCTTTTCTCGGTGAAGAGTGTGTATAATCAAATTCATGAAGAGGAACACCCACAGAATGTAATGCAAGCATCATCATCTTTCTGGCCATCTCGCAAACTGTGGTCCAAAATCTGGAATCTCAAAATCCCTCCCAAGGTAAGAATATTTCTGTGGAGTGTATGCCAAAATGCTCTCCCCACAATAGAAAATCTTTATAGGAGGAAAATCTTACCTCGACTAGCATGCCCTTTTTGTGATCAAGAAACTGAAACGGTGGAGCATCTCTTCCTCCTTTGTCCCTGGACAGATGCAATCTAGAAAAACCCCTCAATTCAGATTAAAATTGCACCTCAGGACCTAACACGAATTGAGGTATAGATTCAAAACTATCAAGTACGGCCACATAAATTGCTTACTCTAGATGAAATTGCCATCCTCCTGTGGTTTATCTGGAAGGCCAGAAATGAATTTATGTTTCGAAGAAAACTCCCAAATCCAAGAACCTTAATCCAGTCCGCAAGGATTATGATTCAAAACTATAGCAAGTGGAATCATCAAAGCTTTAATCTGCATGCGCAGAAGAGCTTCTTACCTCTGAAATGGAAACCGCCGCAGAGTAATTCCTTCAAAATAAACATAGATGGCTTCTTTCTTGAAGGTGAAGCAGAAGGAGCAGCATCGGGAATCCTCAGAGACGAAGCTGGAATCCTGCTGGACGGCTTCGCCATAACAATTCCAGCGACTTCACTATTACACACGGAATTGCAAGCTCTGCTACAAGCTCTGGAATTCTTCGTCGACAGGAGAAAGGAAAGAATTGAACTAGATACGAACAGCCTTCAAATGGTAAAGATGCTACAACAACAAAGTCAAGTCAGCTAGGAAGTGGAAGCGTTCATTCGGGAAGCTCACATCCAGATGGCCCAATTCACTAACCTAACCATGGCCCACTGTAACCGATCTGTGAATCAAGTTGCTGATTGGGTCACCAAAACGCAACGTTAGAAGTTATGTTTTGATGCCCCTATGTCGAGTTGTGATTTCAAGAACTCTTAAGTTTCAATCGAAGTGCTCTATTTCAACCAAAAAAAAAAACTCGCTATTCAAACTCCATCTGAGTCAATGTTCCTTTTGCCAAACGTCAACATCCAGGCGACGTCATCCGTGATCTCCCTCTAATGTTCATAATGAATACTCCAAACTTTTGTTATTTGATTTTCTTGAGGGACCCCATCTTCTGTACCAAATGAACAGCGACATATATGCAAATTTGATATGCAGATATTATTTTTTAATTTGCCAAATTACTAAGCCTGTGAGGATTTCTAATTGACCAGTTTTAAGTTGAGGTCCTATTGGATAATACCAATGTTGTAGTTTTACTAGGTTCAAGTATGGGAAATAAGCAAATTGAATGCGCGAATTAAATAGCGCCGCATGCCACGAAAGATCTATAAGTTCAATGCCATTAGTAATGATTACGTTTGAGTATATGTGAAACCATGTAACATGTATTTAATCAGAATCTTTCTAGATTGCCGATCGTTGAAGACCCTTTTAAATTATGTATACTGGAAACTTAACTGTTACAGTTGCAACCATATAGCATATATTTAATCAGCATCTAAATTGTCAAAAATGGAAAAACCTTTTAGATCATGTATACTCGAAACTCGACCATTCCTTTGTGGTGCCCACGGGGCTTCCCAGAAAGGAAAATTAAGGATGATTGCCGGGTTATGTTACGTGCCGAAGAAGCAAGCCGTGTACCCTTAGGGTGATGACTCACCCTTCACATGTTGTAGGAAGGGCACGATCGGCGTGTCAGACAGGGTCGGGAGTTGGGTTCGGTTCAGCGTCAATCCTAAGGAGTATGCCCAGGGGCTCATGATGAGCTACGCCGACGAAGTCTGGAAGCAGGAGGCCGGCCACATGGACCTCAAGTCAATCCTCGCCGTGGTCTCCGTCAGGGGATTGGCCATGGTGTGCCTGTTGATGCTGGCCGATAATGTACATTCCCTTTTCTTTGCAAACCTCCAAGTCGGACTAATTAGCATTACTAAACTTTGTGAAGATGTGGACTACGTGCACCTAGACGTAAACTTCTGCCGTGTTTTCTAGTCGTAATACCGTTTGCGGGTTGTGAACGTGGGCAATAGCGAGTTTGTGCGAATCCGAAAAGGTGAGGGCATTATCCAGTCGCCGGTCCAAGAATAAGGTTTTAACTGGCCATATTAACTTGTAGAAAGTCGGGGTACAGTACTATTAGGAATGCGTAGCAAAAGCCCGATACCTTCACATTGAGAGATCGCCAAAAGGGAACTCAAGTTCGAGCCTGTCAACATATCCAGTTAGACCTATCTTCACTCAAAAACTCAAGCCAATGAGTTATGGCCCAACTAGGATATATTAACTACTCAACACCACATCAATTATCCAATATGGGACTTCTCTAACACAACTCACACGTGTATCTCAACAATCTTTCCTCACGTGTGAGTTCGATATTAAGTTTGCTTCTCCTTAACTTAGATATTCTTCTGCATCAGGTTATCTCAACTTGAATCTCCAAGTCATTACAATAGATTAGAGGCCCATCAATCAGCCATTGGCTCTGATGCCTTTTGTTGGGAATGCTCAGCAGAAGCCCGATACCTTCACATGGGAAGATCGCCAAGAGAGAGCTCAAATACGAGCCCGTCAACATATCCAGTTGGATCTACCTTCGCTCAAAAGTTTAAGCCAGTGAGTTATTGGCCAATAAAGATATATTAACTGCTCAACACCACATCAATTATCCAATGTGGGACTTCTCTAACATAACTAACACGTGTATCCCAACAAGTACTTTGAGCTTAGCATAGGTAAAAGAGCTTGAATTTACATAGTGGAGATTTGCATCAAAAGATTTTACGCACTTTGTTCAATGCATATTGAGACTATCGAGCGGCTTTAACGTTAGACTTGTCAAATAAGGCGATTTGGGTTTCACGTGCGAAGACTGCCGGAAACCGAATAAAGAGACGAAACCCGAATCATAACATGATATAATCTGCAAGAGCCTAATGTTTATCATGAATCTTTATGTGTTTTTATTGACTCGAGATCAGAGTTGGGATATGTCGGGCTGACCACTAAAATTTTCAGTTTAAAGCGGCCATATAAAGTATCGGCTTGGGAGGCATTACAATAGTAACTTGTGAGTTATTACGACATGATGTTGCGTGGCTTTGCGGAGTTTCTTTCGATGGAAAAGAAATAAATAAACTCGATGCATTTTTTTTTCCATAAACAAAACCCTAAGCTTCCACGTGCGCTGAACCTCCCGAGTCTTTCTTTCTTTTCTAACTGAGAACTCCAAATAGTAGGAACATTACTCAAGCCAACTCGAGACAATCTCCCAAAAATTGGTGCTTGTTTGGCAAGGTGATCCTTGACCCAATTCCTGTAAGCTCGATCATATTGCGGCGGTTTCTAATACGTGGGTTCCATGCACAACTTAATATTTGAATAAATGTGTTTTCTCTTAATATAAGACGAATCGATGGTCTTGACGAATCCAAAAATTACAATAAATAATCCTTTTTTCTTTTCGCTCAGTTATATATAGTCACTTATATACATTCTCCTAATGCACATTCTTCAAAAGTGGAATATCCATAAGGTTCTTTGGGTGATGATGTAGGCAAATTTGGTTCAAGTGTCGAAATAATTGCCAAATGAGGTACCAAATCTCGAAATCTTTGTCCTAATCCGAGATTAAGATTAGGATTAGGATTAGGAGAAGATGGTAGGCCAGCTTCAGCTTGGGCTGGACCAGGCAACAAGACATGCCTTTTCTGTGGGATCAGCAGTTGTCATCTGATTAGTGAAGTAGCGTGATAAGCACAAGCCAAAGATGGTAAGCCAGCCATTTTTTAGTCCAACCGAAATATACCAAGGAAGGTCATGAAACTGGAATTGCTGGCTTCCTGGAAACGAAGCGAGTGGCAAGTCTTCTTCAGAGGAAAAAAAATAAAAATAGCTGCGTCACCATACCAATATTTCAGGCGAGATATGGACGCAAAAACCGACTCGCATTAAGACAGCTAGTACTTAGTACCGGCTTCTTCTGTTAGCATTGTTTAAGGTTGTAATACCGGAGTTTATAACCCGGCAAAAGCGGAGAAGTACTTTTATGTTGCCCATCAAACATATTACCAAGTTCGTCATCTCAGCTTCTGTAACCAGATGAAAATGAATGATTTAGTCAAGTAGTTTATAACCCGGCAATCGCATTGGAATGTCATTAACACTACTGAAGCTGGTAAAGGGAAAGTTTTCTTGCTAACGAATTCCTCTAGATTTTGTTCAAGAGCCACACTTTCTCATAGCAAATTTTGGCAGTTCAGTCGTCCAACGATGTCATGATAGATGAATAACTACTTTCCTTGTAAATGGCGGAGTCTTGGCGCATTGATGTTTTCATCTCTTACTTTTCGGGCAGCTCGGTTCAGATCTCTCATTAATATGCTGCGAGGGATTTGTCGGCAAAACTGTTGTTTTATAAAGTAAGAACAGCTGAAACTGAGCAAAATCAGTATCAGCAGTTGAGCTTTTGTCACTTCAGAATTGTTCCCTGATTTGTATTCAGTTGGAAAGAACTTGTCGGTCCCCTCATGAAGATTGGATTCAATGGCCAAGACAAGAAGCTGCATAATCCCGTTCTTGTACTAGGAGAATATCAAACTTGGAGGGAGTTCAGGTCTCTGGATCGATGACAATCATGATGTTATAACATACTCATCTTTAGTGCAACGCACCGCAATCACCTCTCTTCTTACCAAAAAAGTCTTAATTCTTGTAGACAATCCATATTTCTGCATGTAAATTACCGGGGAAGACTATCATCAACACATGAGGTTGCTATCAATTTAAACCTATTTCGGGCCTCCTCCAGAAAAAGCCTCAGTGCTGATGGAATTGAGAGCACAGGCAAAGGCGTCGGTCACCGGTTAGAGCATTGAGGTCCTCCAAGCCTTCTGTCCTGTCATGCCAAAGCATGCACCAACGTGTGCGATTACCATGGTCAATACACATCTAACAAATGCTTGACAAACTGCGACAATCCAATGCAAGGATTGTGGTCATTTTTATTTGCAATACACCTTGTGGTCGGTTCTGTCTATTTGGTCATATGTTCATGTTTTCTTTGTCATGTACTTGTCCCGAGACCATTCATAGGAAATGGTAGAAAAAACACTGATTATGTTTGTGAAATGGGCGGCAGTCCTCTCCGAGTCAAGTTTCAGGTCATTCGCAATAGGAACAGCGAGCACGAATAATTATGTACTAAAAACATTATAATATAGTAAGATTTATCATCTATCAACACAAAGCGTTATCAAGATCAACAAGAGTCATGTTGTGTTATATCGGGAGTAACTTTAGCGTGAGCTTTTGAGTTTTGGAATATTTTCTGTTCATCAATCTGCTCGTCTGCCGATGTTAAGCACAAAGTATTTGGGAGACAGTTTCATATGTCAACTGACATTACAATCCTTCATATGAGGCAAAAACATTGAGTTGATTCTAGGATGTTGGATCTCATACATCCATTGTTGTTTTAGGGTTGATCTACACAACAATTGCTGCAAGCGTTCGACTCGAGGTTTTTTAAATTTCCCAGAGAAAAAGATCAACAAGCAAGACGACCGGTTATAGTCGAGCGATTCCTATCGAGCCTGCCTCATGCAAGCCACATACAATTCATTATAGACTATCTCTTACGCTTGGCTCATAGACTTGCATGTAAATCTCATGATAAAACCAGCCAAAATGAGAAAAGCATGCATACGCGAGTCATGATCGCCATCCCTTGTGAGTAGCAATCGGCATATCGTGGTTCCCTGCCCAGTCCTGATTAACACACAACTGGACTTTTCTCGTTTGTTGATGATTGTAAGGAGATAGCAAGAAACTTTCCTCGGACAATCCAACTTGCTCGTTATGAGTCTGAATATCACTTTCGATTCGATACTTATCCGCGTAATTTTGATCTGCTATCTGTTGTTCAAGTGTCAAGATGGTTTACACAGCTGAAATAATTGGAATAACTTCACAGTCCACAGACTTTACTAACAGAATCAATATCAACTTTCCGCATTCAATTGAAATCCGTTGAAGGAATGAACCGAAACAGCAAAAGCTACGTCTATTTTACACCCCAAAAGTCAGCTTTTGTAGTCTGTATCATCCTAAAGTGGATGATGACAGTACAAAATCCGGTCCATCCCAAGAACAAAAGGAAAAGAAAAGAAAAGGAAAATCTTGTGGCTAAATAAAATAATCCGCTGTCGTCATCTATCAAGGCTTCTTCCTTCGGTCCACTTCAGAAACCCCATAGGAAGAAGAAATCTAGAGCGAAGGACACATCAAGATTCAGATCCATACTCCCCAAGCTTAGGAATTGCATCCCGTTGAAATCGCTGGGACACTCCTCGATGCCCGGGAACGCCTCGAGATCGAGCTCGCCGGAACCGGCTCTGGACCCACCGAACGTTTTGAGAACGATACGTCCAAGTACAGGTCGTTCTCGATCGTCAGGACGCTGATCGCCTCCGAAACAGACGACGAAGGCGGCAGGGCCGGCTATGCGGATCCGGACAGCTCGAGCCAGGCCAGCATGGGCCCCGACTTGGCGTACCACACTGCGGCTGCCTTGATCTCCGGGACCGTGAGGGACCCGCCGCCGGGGATCTCTGGTGGGCTGTCCGGGAAGTTGAAATTCGCCGTGGGGCCGCGGATGCAGAAGAGCTCAGCGTCGAAGGCGCGGGCAGCCTTCACGGGCGAACCGTAGGAGCCGAGCCAGAGCCTCTGGGGGCTGTTGGGGAAGCGGATCTCGGAGACCCACTTGCCCCACTTCCTCTGCCTCACCCCCTTCAACTTCGGGTCGCCTCGAGCCCCCGCGCACCGCGAGACCCGCCGCCGCTGCGCTGCGCATCACCATTTCTTCTCCCTTCCTCCCTCAAGTCAAGATTCGATCTTGAGGATCTGGGTTGACTTGTTTTTTGGGTGTGTGCGCGCAGATGAGTTCTCGTTGCTGGTGTTGAGGCTCAGATGCCTGAGACAAGGAAGCATTTTGCGGCTCTTTATATAGGTCCCCATGCAGACAGACGAGGAAAGAGAGCGAGCTGTGTCCAGTGCAGTGTATGCGTGGGGGAGGGGCCAAACGCTCTCTGTTCTCCTAGAACTTCAAAGTAGACGAAAAAGGAACACAGTGCCACGTGGGGTTGGAGTCGGGACAAGTCTCAAGTCCACAAAAACAAAAATAAAATGGTGGACCAGCTGAAATGTCCGGTTTAAGGCGGCCATGTGAAATATCGGCTTCGGAGGCATTATAATAGTGACTCGTGAGCTGTTGCGATGTGACGTAGCGTGGCTTTGCGGAGTTCCTTTTGGTGGAAAATAAATAGATAAACTCGAAGCGTTTTTATTTCTTTTCCGTTAACGGAACCCTAAGTTTTCACGCGCGCTACGTCTTCCTTGATCTTTCTCTTTTTTTCTGACCGAGAACTCCAAATGTTAAAGTCGTTCCTGAATCGACCCGAGACGTTTTCCCCGTGCACTGAAATTCTCCCCAAATGGCGGCGCGTATTCGGCGCAGGGATCCTCGACCCAAATCCTATAAGACTGATCATATCGCGAGGGTGTCCAATACGCGGGTTGCAAGCCCAGCTTGACGTTCGTATTTCGGGGAAATTGTTGGATTTTTCCCCATTACAAAGTTCAGATAAATATGTTTTTCTTAATATGAGACGGAATACGATCGCCTCGACGAATTTGAAAATTACTATAGTTAATTCATTTTTCTTCTGGTTCAATTCTATACAATCACTAATATATACTCTCCGGAATTGGAATATCCATAAGGTTGTTTCGGAGATGAGGTGGGCAAATTTGGTTCAATTGTCGAGATAATTGCCGAATGAGGCACCAAATCCTAATTTAGGATTAGGATTAGGAGAAGATGGTAGGCCAGGTTGGGCTGGACCAGGCAACAAGACATGCCTGCCTTTTCTATGATATTAGCAAGTAAGTAAGTAAGTGTGATAAGCACAAGCCGAGGATGGTAAGCCAGCCATTGTTTAGTCCGACCGAAAAGCCAAGCAAGGTCATGAAAACCCTGGAATTCCTGGCTTCCTAGAAACAAAGCAAAGTGGCAAGTCTCTTTCGAAGGAAAAAAAAAAAAGGCTGCATCACCATGTTCATCAGCATCAATTCCGTGCCAAAATTCAGCTTTGGTAAGTAAAGAAAGTACATCATTGCATGCATTAGCATGAGTCTCGTTAAGAACTCACATGATTTAAAAATTAGAATATACTGAACTCACAGGCATCCGATGCACCTAAAAATTTCTCTATCACAAACATCACCATGAATTATGCATCATCCATTATAACCATGGAACGCTCCTCTGAACTTAGCAGAAAATACGTAAATATCTTAATTACTATAGAAGTAAATATTTTTTGTTTCTCGAGAAGTGATCCAAATTGTTGATTTTTAATTTCTCTATTGGCCTCGGTGCTTTTCTCTTTGGAAACTGATGATTGCTATGCAACGACTAACCAGCCCTAAGGAAAATGACATAAACAGTACATGAACTTTCCCTTAATGTGCAATTTGATTCCTGAACTCTTAATTTGTTCAATATAGTCCATGAACTTTAACCCAATGTTCAATGTGAATGTGATCCCTAGAATTTTGGTACATGTTTAACATAGTCCATGAACTTTATAAAAATGTTCAATATAGTCCTTCAATTAATACAAGTTCATGAACTATATTGTATATTTTCATATAATTCATGGACTAAATTAAACATGTTTCAAAAGTTCAGAAATCATATTGAACAAATTAAAAGTTCAGAGACCATAGTGAATATTGGGTTAAAGTTCATGGACTACATTGTAAATTAAAAGTTCAAGGACCAAATTACACATTGAGCCAAAGTTCAGAGACTGTTTGTGCTATTATCCCCCGGTCCTGAGTATAGAATATACGTCAAAACTTGTCCTGCGAATTTTACATCCACGTTTTTCCCGAAGCCTTCGCCGTCCTAAAGCCTTGCGACATTACTGTCGCTATTGCTATTGGACTAATTAACAACAAACAGGGCATGACGGGAATGGGCAGGTAAACGGAAAGTTTTCTTGCTAACGATTTCCTCTAGAGTTTGTTCAAGAGCGACACTTCCTCACAGCAAATTTTGGCAGTTCAGTCGTCCACCCATTTCATGATAGATGAATAACTACTTCCCTTATAAATGGCCGAGTCTTGGCGCATCTATGATTTGTCTCCTACTTTGCGGGAGTCTCGGTTCACATCTCTCATTTATATGCTGCGGGGAATTTGTCGGCAAAACCATGATTTTATAAGGTAAGAACAGCTGAAACTGATTATAATCAGGATCAGCAGTTGAGCTTTTGTCACTTCAGAATTGTTCCTAGACCTGCAATCATTTGTAAAAAACGTCCGCTCATGAAGATTGGATTCAATGGCCAGGACAAGAAGCTGCTTTATTCCGAATCTTGCGTTAGGAGAATATCAAACTCAGATGGAGTTATGGTCTCTGGAACAATGGCAATCACGACATTATAACGTTCTTTCATCTTTAGTGCCACACGCACCGCAATTTACCTCATTAAGGCCCATTTCTTCTTACCAAAAATGCCTAATTCTTATATACAAATCATACTTTTGCATGTAAATTACCGGGGAAGACTATCATCGACTCGTGAGGTTGCTGTCAATTTAAACCATTTCGGGCCTCCTCTAGGAAAAGACTCATGGTTCGTTTTTTGGAAAACTTTAGGAAAATACAATTGCATTTACAAAGGCCTTTGGCCCACGATAAGTTTGGAGGTGCTTTGAAAAGTTGCATTCTTGGAATGCAAATAAACTTTTTTTCCTTTCAACTTTGGCATCGCTCAACTTTCATAATTTGGGAAATGTCCTTGAAAACCCTAATTTGTCAGAGAAGGCCTCAACTACCGGCAAGCAACCAGTGAGCCACTGTAGAGCCATCGCCACTCTTGCCTGACCTTAGGCGAGACTGGCTAGCGGCAAATTTGGCTTGCCTGCAGCTAAATTCCACAGGAAAATAGTTTGAGATTCTTTTTTAAAAAAAATTAGCCAGAGTCCCTTACAGAGTGTAGTTTTTATCAAACAGCATTTATCCTAAATTGCTTCCCAATGTGTTTTTAAAATATACTTTACCAAACACTATTTGCATTTCAAAAATTCCTTTTGGCCCAAAAGTCTTTGCATTTCCCCAATGATATTTCCTCAAAGCCAAACCAAATGAGGCCTTAGTGCTGGTGGAATTGAGAGCATGGGCAAAGGCGTCGATCACCGGTTAGAGCATTGAGGTCCTTCTAGCCTTCCGTCCTATCATGCCAAAGCACGCACCAGCGTGTGCGATTACCACAATCAATACACATCTAACAAATGCTTGACAAACTGCGACAATCCAATGCAAGGATTGTGGTCATTTTTATTTGCAATACACATTGGGGTCGGTTCTGTCTATTTGGTCATAGCTTGTTCATTTTTTATTCGTCATGTATTTGTCCCAAGATCATCCATAGGAAATGGTAGGCAAAACACTAATTATGTTTGAGAAATGAGCGGCAGTCCTCTCTGAGTCAAGTTTCAAGCCGTTCACAATAGGAACAGCGAGCACAAATAATTATGTAGTGAACACATTATAATGTATGATTCATCATGCATATGCACAAAGTGTTATCAAGATCGGCAATAATCATATTAAATTGAATCAAGAGTAACTTCAGCGTGAGCTTTTGAGTTTTGAAATATTTTCTGTTTATCAATCTACTCGTCTGCCGATATTAAGTACAAAGTATCTGTGAGACAGTTTCATATGTCAATATGTCAACCGACATTGCGAACCTTGACATGAGGCAAATACTTTGACTTGATTCTAGACTGTTGGATCTCATACCTCCACTGTTGTTTTAGAGTCGATCTACACAATAATCACAACAAGTGGACAACTAGGTTTTCATATTTTCCGGAGAAAAAGATCATCGAGCAAGGCGACAACTTACAGTCGAGCAATTCCTCTTGAGCCTGCATCAAGCTTGTAGATTTGCATGTAAATCTCATGACAAAACCAACCCAAAATGAGAAAAGTACGCATACGCGATTTGTGGTCACCATCCCTTGCGAGTAGCAAGCGGCATACCGAGGTTCTTTGCCTAGTCTTGACTATCACGTGACTAGACTTTCCTTGGTTGTTCATGACCAAAAGGAGAAGGCAAGAAACTTTCCTCGGACAATCGAACTTGCTAATCGGACATCACTTTCGATTCGATGTTTATCCGCTTGATTTTTGATTTGCTGTTTCAAGTGTCAATATGGTTTACACAGCTGAAATAATTGTAATAACTTCTCAGTCCGCACACTTTGCCAACAAAATTAATATCATCTTTCCGCTTTCAGTTGTGATCCATTGAAGGAATGAGCCGAAACAACAAAAGCTACGTCTATTTACACCCGAAAAGTCAGTTTTCGTTGGCTGTATCATCCTTAAGTGGATGATGACCGTAAAAAATCTGGTCCTTCCAAAGAATAAGAGGAAAAGAAAAGGGAAGGAAAATCTTATGGCAAAATAAAATAGTCCGCTGTCTTCATCTATCAAGGCTTCTTCCTTCAGTCCACTTCAGAAACCCCACAGGAAATCATCCGGAGCCAAGAACACATCGAGATTCAGTTCCATACTCCCCGCGCTTGGGAATTGCATCCCGTTGAAATCGCTGGGAAACTCCTCGATGTCCGGGAACGCCCTGATATCGGGCTCGCCGGAACCCGGCTCCGGATCCGCCAAAAGATCCAAGAACGATACGTCCAAGTACAAGTCGCTCTCGCCCGTCAAGACGCTGCTCGCCTCCGAAACCGACGACGAAGGCAGCGGGGCAGGCGATTCGGATCCGGACAGCTCGGGCCGGGCCGGCACGGCGCCCGACTCGGCGTACCTCTCCGCGGCCGCCTTGATCTCCGGGGGCGTGAGGGACCCGCCGCCGGGGATCTCCGGGGGGTTGTTGGGGAAGTTGAACTTCGCGGTGGGGCCGCGGAGGCAGAAGAGCGCAGCGTCAAAGGCGCGGGCCGCCTTCACGGGTGAGTCGTAGGAACCGAGCCAGATCCTCTGGCGGCTGTTGGGGAAGCGGATCTCGGAGACCCACATGCCCCACTTCCTCTGCCTCACCCCCTTCAACTTCGGGTCGCTCCTCGCCCCCGAGCCCCCGCGCACCGCGAGACCCACTGCCGCTGCGCTGCGCTTCACCATTTCTTCTTCCTTCCTCGGGTCAAGATTCGATTTTGACGATCTGGGTTGACTTGTTGAGCTTGCGAATCGATTCTGGAGAATGTTTTTTGGGTGTGTGTGCCGATGATCTTCTCGTTGCTGGTTTTGAGGTTCAGATGCTCGAGACAAGGAAGCATTTTGCGGCTCTATATAAATAGGTCTTCCTGCAGACAGACGGGGAAAGAGAGTGAGCCGCGTCCAGTGCAGTGTGCGTGGGGGGGCAGGGTCAAGCGTGCGCGTTTTCCTCTGTTCTGCTTAGAGCTTCAAAGTAGACGAAAAAAGGGGAAACAGTGCGACGTGAGGGATGACATCAGCAAAGTATGTCTGGTTTTGTTCAATTTACGCGGTTGATCTTTGCTTGGGGAGTGAGGCTGTGACCTTGACGCGACGATGGGATGTAAGAGTCAAGCTCGCCAAATTGGGGTTGGGACATGTCGCGCTCGCCGCTGAAATATTCGGTTTAAAGCGGCCATATAAAGTATCGGCTTGGAAGGCATTATAGTAGTAATTTGCGAGTTATTCCGATGGAAGAGCCAGGTGGCTTTGCGGAGTTTCTTTCGATGGGAAAATAAGTAAATGAACTCGACCTGTTTTTTATTTCCGTAAACAGAACCTTAAGCTTCCACGCGCGCTATGCCTCTCGAGCCTTCTCTTTTTTTTTTGATCAAGAACTCCAAATAGTAGGAACATTACTCGAGCCAACCCGAGACATTCTCCCAAAAATCGGCACATGTTTGGCGGGGGGATACTTGACCCAAATCCTATAAGCTCGATTGTATCGCGGCGGTTTCTGATACATGAGCTCCAAGCCCAGCTTGATGTACATATTTTGGGAAAAATATCAGATTTTGTTTGTCAGATAATTTTTCCCTATTATAAACTTTGAATAAATGTCTTTTCTCTTAATATAAGACGGAATCGATGGTCTTTACGAATCCGCAAAATTACTATAATAAATTCTTTTTTTTTGTTCTATATAGTCACTGATATACATTCTCCTAATATATATTCTCCTAAAGTGGAATATTCATAAGGTTCTTTGGGTGACGATGTGGGCAAATTTGGTTCAAGTGTAGAGATAATTGCCAAATGAGGTACCAAATCTCGAAATCTTTGTCCTAATCCGAGATTAAGATTACGATTAGGAGAAGATGGTAGGGCAGCTTCAGCTTGGGCTGGACCAGGCAACAAAACATGACTTTTCTGTTATATTAGTAAGTAAGTGTGATAAACACAGGGCAAAGATGGTAAGCCAGCCATTTTTTGGTCAACCGAAAACCCAAGAAAGGTCTTGAAGCCCTGGAATGGCTGGCTTCCTGGAAACAAGCGAGTGGTAAGTCTTCTTCAAAGGAAAAAAAAAGGGCTGCGTCACCATGCTCATCAGCATCGAGTTTCCGTCAAACCCAACTTTGGTTGGTAAAAAACAAAAAGCACATCATTGCATGCGTCAACATAAGTCTTATAGGAAACTCACATGATCAAAATATTAGAATATACTGAACTAGTATGCATCCGATACACCTAATAATGTCTCCCGTCACGATCATCACCATGAACTGGGCGTCGTCCATTGTTACCATGAACTGCTCCTTTGAGCTTAGTTGAAAAGATGTAAATATCGTAATTACTATTAAAGTAAATATTTTTTGTTTCTCCGGAAGCGATCGAGATTCTTTGATTTTCAATTTCTCTATCGGCTTCGGTGCTTTTCTCTTCGGAAATCGATGATTGCTATGCAACGACTGACTAGCCCCGGATATAGAATATATGTCAAAATTTGTCCCGCAAAATTTACAGCCACATTTTTCCAGAAGCCTTTGCCGTCCTAAAGTCTTGCGGCAGTAATGTCGCTATTGCTATTGGACTAATTAAAAACAAAAAGAAGGTGATGATGGGAATAGGCAGGTAGAGAGGGGAGTTTTTGGGTTTGTAGGGTTTGCCCAGGTGGCCTCACTAGGAGCCCGCTCGAGGAAGTTTCAAAATCTAGGAATACATTAGACGACCAAAAAAGAAAAACAAATACTCTCCAAGCAGACAAAGCTGGACGCCGTTCAAAATCCTATTTACCCTCGTGAGTTATGTGAGGTTCGGAATCAAAGATGGGGTCGAAAATCGGAACATCAGTACCTGGCGACGCGGGGAAACCGAACACACGTCGCGTGCCCCGGTCGATACACACAAATCCGTTCCTCAAACGGTCGGACAGGTTCCAAGGTCATTGCTATTTCTTTCTCACTGATCAGTCAATACTGGTTCAGGTCATTCGACCATGAAAAGGCAAACTGATAAGCACACGCGTGCAAAAGGCAAACTCCGAGTCAACCCAAGAAATCATAAGTTTCCAGAAAAAAACATCGTCACCTCGTCCATCAGCAAAACCACACACTCTTTCATCCAAGTCAACTCGCTACTCAAACTCCATCTGAGTCAAAGTCCCTATTGCCAAACGTCAACATTCAGGCGACGTCATCCATGATGTCCCTCTAATGCTCGTAATGAATACTCCAAACTTTTGTTATTTTCTTGAGGGTCCCCATCTTCTGTACCAAATGAACAGAGACATATATGTAAATTTGATATGCGGATATTATTTTTAAATTTGCCAAATTACTAAGCATGTGAGGATTTCTAATTGACCAGGTTTAAGTTGAGGTCCTATTGGATAATACCAATGTTGTAGTTTTAATAGGTTCAAGGGAGCAATTGCCCGTCGGCAAGAGAAGCGGGTTGAATGCGCGAATTACTATAGCGCCACATGCCACAAAAGATCTATAAGTTCGATGCCATCCATAATGATTACATTTCGAGTATGTGTGAAACCACGTGGCATGTATTTAATCGGCATCTATCTGGATTGTCGATCGTTGAAAATCCTTTTAGATCATGCATACTTGAAACTTGACCGTTACAGTACTAACCAATTAGCATGTATTTAATCGGCATATATACAAATTGTCGATCATGGAAGTCCCTTTTGGATCACGTATACTCCAAACTTAATTGTTACGGTTGCAACCATATAGCATCTATTTAATTGGTATCTATCTGAATTGTTGAACAATGGAAAACCTCCTAGATCACGTATGCTCGAAACTCGACCATTCCTGTGGCAATTATCGTCTTTAATTGACACATACAATCTTTTGGAAATTTTTAAAGCTAGCCCATTTAAAACGAGTAATTTCACTTTTTTCCGGGACATACAACATGAAAAGAAAATTGTTAAGACATACTTTTCGGAAGAGAGAGCACCAAAGAGGGAACTATTGTTTTGGGTTAATTTTATTAATCAAGATATTGTTTTGACTGCTGAGAAATTTCACATTTTCTCTGTATAATTATCATTTTTTTTTGGGTCGAATCTTTTTATAATTATTTCAAAATATAGTTTTTTGCCGTCCTTATGTTTTATATAGTTTGTCCTAAGTACATATTATGGGCCTGATCCAAAACATCATGCAAGGCTTTTGCATCAACGTTTCTCAGTTGACTTTTGATTTTCGGCTTATTGTCGGATCATGAGGCCCATACTTGTCAGTACTAAGTTATTGATCCTCTTGTTGGCCTTTTGGGCTTTTGGTTGGATTTTATTCTTGACTTTTGATTTTGGGCTTTGTAATCCAATGCTGGATGTGTGATTTTAATTATTTTTCCCCCTTTACATGTCGAAAAAATTAACGCGTGATTATAGTAATTAAAGTCACGCAAAGTATCTTCAATTTTTTCCATATTTATTACGGGTTTTGTTAATAAGTGCCCTTAGAGCACTAATTAACTTTACTAAAGATGGAAATGACACTTGTCAAGATGCTTATCAAATAGAAAAAATTACATATGTTAATAAAGATGCTGGCCTCAAATAGTAGATTTTAAATTTTCAAAGCATATTTAATAAGATTAAACAAGCGCACAAGTTGCACTCTTCAACATTTTTCATTTAAAACTCTGTCAAGATTGAATATTAAAGAATGCAACAAATTTATATGCTTCGTGTTTAATATGTGCAAAACTATTTTTGTATGTCTATATTCAAGATTAGAATTGCTGCCACTTTATAAGATCATTCCGTAATGTTCTGCTAGCATGTCGCATAACAAATATGTATACATCACTATTAATAGATAGCCATTACTTTCACCTAATTTATTACTGGATTCACTCCTTTCTAAATCGCTGATCATATATCCTTTAACATAAAAGTTTAATGTTTAAACCATTCTCCCTCTATCTCCTCGTGGCAGGATTTCACTTTCTCTTTTTCAAGTTGATGCTTTTGCTGCAACTTGAAGTACTTTTTTTTTTGGTCAACCGATATGAGCAAATAGGTGCAAAAGAGAAAATGTCACTTGCCATTGATGCCACCTCTGACGAAACCATCACTCGCCACCACCTTATGTCCTCACAATTGCCGCCGCTCTTCACTTTTCTCTTTTCTCTCTCATGTCCTTACATGCTCTCTCCTCTCTCTCTCTCTCTCTCTCTCTCTCTCTCTCTCTCTCTCTCTCTCTCTCTCTCTAATACCCTCTCGGCCCTGCATGTGGCGATGACCACAACCTCGAATTGGCATTACTGTGAGTTTGCAAAAGCCCCTAATTTGATCTGGGCTTTGAATGAGCTCTTGAGCCGAAGTTGTGGTGGCACGAGCTTTGAGCTAGATGCAGGGAGGAGCAGTGGTCGAGGGCCAAGGCAACAATGAGAGAGAGAGAGAGAGAGAGAGAGAGATACGCAGACGCAGCAAATCAAATTTGAAGAAGAAGAGGGCTGATCGCGCTGTAATAGTAGAGAAGAGTGACTGAAGAGTGATGCATACAATGGTGACGGCGTGTGAAAGCTGGGATGGCGGCGTGCGGTAGTGGGCTCCGTATGGGGTCTAATAATTGTTTTGGGAGAAGGTAAAATCGATGAAGTTCTCTTATGCACCTCTTTGCTCATCTTGGTCGAGAAAAACAAAACAAATAATAATTCAAGTTGCAGCAAATGTATAAACTTAATCAAGGAGGGACTCAACCAAAAAAGAAATATGGATGAGGGAGAGTGAGATCCTGCCACAAGAAGACATGGGGAGAACAAGAAGAAGGTTGGATTTTTAATTTGAAAGGTATATTGGTCAACTATCTACATGGGAGTGATTTTAGCAAATAAATGGGGTGGACAGCGCGGTAGCAAGCTCTGTTTATTTTGTGAAAAATGAATAATTTAGAAAATATTTTCTTAAAATTGATAACATGTATTGTTTGAAATAATTAACTAACGAAAAAATATTTTCAATACCGATAACAATTTGTGTCTAAATATTTTCATCGACAATGAAAATATTTTTTGTTCATTTATTTCCATAATCGTTATAAACAATTATTTTTTAAGAAATATTTTCCGCAAAGCAAATTAACCTTGTAGAAAGTAAGGGTGATCGATTTTCAGTCCAGTACGGTTCTCCACCCATGAATTAGGAACTAGACCACCCTAATCTGGTCCAATAGAACCGGTCACTTATTGTAATTTGTATTCACATCAAGTTTCGTCCTAGGGCTAGATTTGTACCTTTTCCTCTTCGAAATCAGTCCAAAAGCCACTAGTGGAGAATAGCTCCAAGACGAGTTAAATTTGTTTGTGTCACTATTGAAGACGGTGTAACCTTTAGAAAGTTTTGGGATAAGAAGACTGAAAGTTCACTTAGGGATTTCACTCTACTTTACTTAATTTTTTGAAGGAATTAAATAAATTTATGTATACATAGTCGGTCCGATAATCGCCCGGATCCCGATTTAACTTTCAAAAATCGAGAACTGAACCATCACTCTTGAGAACAGGACCAACCGGCCAGTTCGATTTGGTCCGGTCCTGATGGTCTCCGGTTCGATCAATCTGCTCTGCTCGGTGCTGTCAGGAAGGGGACGTGGGGCGCGTGCACTCTTCCAAAACGCTGACGAAAATTCTAGTAGTCTCCCTTATCAAACTTTATAATAAAACCTGTCATCGCCAACCCGAGTCCACACTACTAGGGTTTTTATCTTGAAGCTTCCATCCATCATCGCCTACTCTGAACAATCCACCCCCCAATCTTCTTCTTATCTCCGGAGTCCCACGCCAACCCTCGATTCTTACAAGGTACTCGAATCTGAAAGTTGCAATCTTTTTTGTCCGTGCTCTGATGCAGCTCTCTCTTTGGTTAAATCTTGAAAAGGCGACTGACTTGTTGCGAGTTCTTGAAATTTGGGGCAGAGAGAAATGGCGAGCGGTCAGCTCACTGCACCCGCGTTCTCGGCTAGGCTGGTCCCGTCCTTTGAAGGGCTGAGGCCGTCCACGGCGAAGTTTGCTTCCGTGGGTCCTTTCAAAGCTGGGTCCTTGGCGCAGAGGTCCTTCAGAGGGCTTGTCGTGAGAGCTGCCACCGTGGTCGCTCCTAAGGTGGTTTCTTGGCTTTTTTGTCTCTCCATGTTTGTATGTTCCATTGATTATTGTTTGAATGGCCTGTATCTTGATGATGATGAAGTAGAGGATGTTGTTAGTAGCTGAGGTGGCTTATTGGTCGTCTGATGTGATTAGTTCAAATCACAATGATTTCCAGTACTTTTGCTCTCTAAGAGTACACGGGTTTTTCGTTTCATCTGGGTAGAAGAAGATACTGATGTGTTGTTAAGAGTGATATTTTCGTGACTGCCCCCAGTAGGAATTTACAGAGTTTTGACTGTTGAATTGACTGTGAAGTGAGTCGTGCTATTTGCGGAGAGTATCTCATGCTGTTATTGTTTAGCTTGGCTTAGGAGAACTAAACGAGAGACCTAACGAATGGGGAAAGTAGTGGCGAGTGCTGGTTGGTGGTTCTTGGATTACGGGGTCAGTTGTGTTGTATGATGCTGCTTCTATGGAGTAGGTTGCTGCATTATTCTCTCGACTTTGGTATATGCATTTAACCGTTCTTGATTGACCCCATACTGTGGTAATTCAGTACACTTCTCTTAAGCCCCTGGGTGACAGAGTACTGATCAAGATCAAGACTGCTGAGGAGAAGACACAGGGTGGTATACTGCTTCCAACAACAGCTCAAACAAAGCCTCAAGGAGGAGAAGTGATCGCAGTTGGTGAGGGTAGGACAATTGGAAAGTCACAAATTGAAATCAGTGTGAAGGTAATTATGCGATTCAAATATTGAGCCAATAGTACTATGCCGTTATTACTTAGTTAAACATTAACATCGAACTGAGAAAGATAAAAAGAATTTGTGGCAACGCTATCTAAGCCTAGTCTGGATTTGTTGCGTTATGTATGCAGACTGGCAGCCAGGTTGTCTATTCCAAGTACGCAGGGACCGAGTTGGAATTCAATGGTTCGAATCATCTTATTTTGAAGGAGGATGACATTCTCGGTATCTTAGAGACTGATGATGTAAAGGACCTGAAGCCCCTGAATGAGAGAATCCTAATTATGGTTTGTCACATGACCATGTGTAAATGCTCAATAGCAATTACCACCTTAAATTGTAAATTGATTGCCATGTATCATCAATTCTATCTGGTAAAAGTGTAAATTCCAAATTGGCATATATTGTGCTTGGGTCATGGGGAAAAGAAAATTCTGAGTGCTTATAATAAACACTTAATTGGTTTTTGTTCACGTAGTACATATTTTTGTTGCTTGTTAGGATTAAATGATGTCTTCTATAATGTCTTATCATTTCATGAAGGTTGCCGAGGCTGAGGTAAAGACTGCCGGAGGCCTTCTACTGACTGAAGCTAGCAAGGAAAAACCTTCTATTGGAACGGTATGTCCCATGTGTCCCTTCAGTCCCACATCACTTGATTAGCAATTTGCCTATTGCTGCTTGCATGCAGTGCAGTGTATGATGCCGATGACCTATTACCAATGGCAATGCTTTTCTGTCGGTTATTGTTTGCTAATTTTACATATGCCACTTACGATTGGACAGGCGATTGCTGTTGGACCTGGTCCTCTTGATGACGAAGGGAACAGGAAACCGCTCTCAGTCTCTGCAGGAAACACCGTGATGTACTCCAAGTACGCAGGCAATGACTTCAAGGGTAGTGATGGTTCGGATTACATTGTCTTGAGGGCTTCTGATGTAATGGCAGTGCTCTCCTAGGAATTTTCTTTTCAGGTCTAGTTTCTAATTGTGCCATAAATGTAACTGAGAACTTTTGTGGCGGAATGGGTTCAGGTTTCAATTTTGATTTCAATGAAAGTGAAATATAATTTTGAAGATGGTTTTGCAGCATTGCAATTATCTGTGGGGTATCTTGTTATAACTTTTCTTTAGCGAAGTGAATTGAGTTATTACAGTTAAGTCTTGGGTGAAGATGAATAGCCTGTGTGATAAATCCTTTTATAGCTTTTGCTTCTAGACCATATCTGGCAACTTTTAACAGCATCTATTCAAGTTATAAATCAAATTGCCTGTGATGTAATCGGAGCTCCCTCCTTTAGAACCCGTGAGCTTCAGCACCCTCATGATAGAATTGAAGCAACTGGCAAGCTTTAAGTAGCTTAACATTTTGCAATTCCTCGAGATCAGCTCGAGTTGGATGAAAATCCGATACACTTGTTGCTGTGTTGAAATAGAAATGCTAAATCTATCAAGAGGAGTCAAGAATTTGGATATACCATGGCATTTGGTATGGTAGAATATTATAGAAATAAATTATGACATCAGAAAGCTCTGCTAGGATTCTCCATGGTTTTGCCTCTGCTGGGGACTGCTAGCCCGTCCTAACCATCGCCGGCCATCTCCTCTCCAGTGCAGCTAATTCTTTGGGATCCTCCGTCTCCTCTTCCTTTTCTCTTCTTCTTTTTCATCTCTTGTTCCTTCTAGTTCTTCTCTCTCCTGCGTTTCTTGCTGACCCCCGCACAAGTCTCCTCCTCTGTTGTCCGGCAACCTCTGTGTGGTGGTCAGCGACCTTTGCCAGACCTTGCCAGCTTTCTTCCTCTTTATCCTGACTCTTCTCTCTGTTTTTTTATTCTCTGTTTTCTCTCCCTGTCATCTCACTGGTGATTGCTTTGCTCCTCTCGTCCAGTTTTCATCGCCTTCGTTTTTTCGATTGGATGGCTTGGTTAGGAGTTCTTGTCTGTGGCCGTTGAGGTGAAAGTGTTCGACCTGCTTTTTGAAGGAGAGTCGGACACTTGTTGTGGGTAACTGAGACAACCAGTCATCGACGCATCTCTATCTTCCCTGGCAAAGACAGCTTCCTCTGGTTTAAGAACTCCCTGAAGCTTTTCTGACGGTCTGAAAAAAAGTCTCCCTAGTTCCGAAGGCATAGGAGCAACGATTGAACTCTCATGCTTTCCCTTCAAAGAAATAGATTGTGGAGATTTCTTGTTGTAATGGAGAATAATAGAGGGGATTCTCTGTTTATCTTTTTTTCCTGGGGGACTGAAGCAAGAGTTTGGTGGAAGGTGTTTAGTTGCATTATGCTTTGCGTAAGTCCTTGGCTCTTGGAGGTTTGTCCAAGTCCAGGAGTGACTCTGGCTCTAGGAATCCTTATCTATCAGCAACGAGAGACTCCTCTGCAGCTGGTTGGAAAATGTCCAGGTTGCGGGTGTTTCTCAGACGGGAAGTTTGTTCGAAGTCTCTTTTGAGGTTGTATAGGGTGGTAATAACGAGGAGAAGCTTCCTTTTGCCGGGTTGGAAGTTTTTCGCCCTCCTCCTTGCGTACAGGGAGCATTCCTGGAGGTTGAGTAACAGACCGCAACTGTTTCAAGCTAGTACTAGCGGCAGATTCTTTTCCCAGAGATTGTCCGATTAGTTCAACAAACGCTAAGGCTGGAAGCTATACAAAATAGATTTTCGTGGGGGGATTACGATGAGTCACATAAATTTCATCTGATTAATAGGAAAGCAGTTCAGCAACCTTCTTATAATGGCGGTCTTGGCATCAAATCATTTTTCTTGCTTAACAAGGCTCTTCTTGGCAAATAATTGTGGCGTGTCACTAATGAAAAGCAACATCTTTGGAGGAAAGTGGTGGTTGCTAAATTTGGCCTTGGAAGAACTGATTGGATTTCCAAAAGTAGAAGAATTGCTCACGGGTGCGGTGTTTGGAGGCAGGCAAGAGCCAAGCGGGAAGAGTTTTTCAATCGGACGAAATCTATTGTGTGAAATGGTAAGCAGATACTCTTTTTGCTTGACCCTCGGTGCAGGAAAATGTCAAACAACGATTGTTTGCCTGACCTCTTTGACGTCGCCGGGGAAAAAGAGGCTCTTCTGTTGGATTGTTATCGCATCTCCGAAGGGGGAATCACTTGGGAGATCAACTTTATGAGACAACCCCAAGATTCTGAACTTGAATCTGTCGCAGCTTTTTGTTTTGCTGTGTGACTCCAGGAGTTCCCTCTCTACTGTGATACTCTCTTGGAGTAGTGGCAGAGATGGATTTTGTTCTCTATAGTCTTATTATAGTTTATTTGAAAAGATTGTTGGAGGAATGGAAGCTTTTCCACGGAGAGCCATTCGGGTACCAACTAGAGTTTCATTTTTTTGTTTGGGAATATGTTCTGGCATTAGACAGTCTGCAGAAATGAGGGACTGCGTTGTCAGTAGTAGCTTTTTCTGCGAGAGGCAGAGACGGTGAGACATCTCCTCCCCCTCCCTTACCGTCCGCGGACAAGAACGATCTGGACGGCACTTACTCGTGCACTAGGCTATCCTGGGTTATAGGAGGATCTACTGAACAACAGTCATGGGCATGGCAAGATCTGTTTTTTGCCTAGATCTTTTGACTGAATATCATCAGACGATGGATATAACCCACTTACTTAAATGTCCGTTGACAATGCCACGTCGTTTAGTATATCAATTCGGTAAATTAGTCTTTAAACCCAATATTGCTCATGTGGAAATGTCTTTGTTTTAATTTTGATATTTCGCTGAATAAAATGCAGATTAAAAACCTTTCCAAATGACCGGAAAGAAGGAATGAATGCAGTTTGGCGAGTCCAGATCAATCCTACATAAGGACAATAGTGAACCTGACCTTGATTGAGCATCAACTTCAAGTCTAAGTCGAGATGGGGCCATATTAACTTGTTTTAGCTGGCAAGAGGGTGCCAGCTGCAGATGCCCATATGGTTCTGTTAAGATCACCATACAATTTACAGAGGGAAACTACGGTCAGCTTTCCAAAGTATATATACTTTCACTCCTCTTTTTCCCAAGTGTCAAAGAACAACTTCTTGCCACATCTATTGCCTGAATCTTCATATCTACTTCTACAATCCACAAAAAGAAAGTCACAAAAAAGACAGCCACTCTGGGTTAGCTATAAGATCAATTTCACGCCGATATATGATGTGAGTTCATGAAGCGATCACCAAATTATGGCTCCTCGTCCGCTTGAAACTGAAAACAGCTTTCTTGGCCCTGAATGTAACCGCGTGATTCTCTTTGGTCACAGTTCTAGCGAGTGGTCAATCTCCCTCTGCCAACACGAGGGCAAAAGCATCGGCACTATCTAATAATCAATATTTCAGCTGCAAATCTTATCGGTTAAATGAGGCAGCCGAGTTATCATCGTAGTGACCTCTCCATGCGTTTCCGCTGTCGGTTCCACTAGACGCTTGGTTCGGGATGGGTACATGACCCAAGTCCCCATCCAAGCTCATCTGCTGTACTTCAACAGATGACAGAATCTTTATGCTCTGAACACATGTTACGAATTCCCTGCAAGAGACAGGAAATTTTAACAGTTTAGAAGACACAAAGCACTTCAATGCAAAGCTGGAAAAACTTGAGGATATCACTTACTCCCAAGGATCATCACCAACAAGCAGTATGTCATTTTCATGATCCATGTAGACTAGCTTCCAGTCTGTCCGATGTGGGTCTTCTAACTGTCCTTCAATTCCAAACATGCGAGCCAAGTCCCGCCTAAGTTCATCATAACCTCTATAACGGGTTATGTCGATGGATCTCCCGACAGAACCACGCTTTTGAACCTACAAGAATTTGAACCACTTTTAGTACCAAGAGAGGTGATGCAGAAAGAAAGTATGACTTGCAAAATACCACTAGTAACGAGGGAAAAGGAGGGAAAATAATTTAAACTGACTTGACAGAGGAAAGCCAGGAACTCTCTTCAATAAATAATCTAAGGATAGAGCATCCCATAACACTCGTGATACTATAGTGGGAGTGGAACATTTATAATAAAACTCACAGGGATTCTTCTTCTTTTCTTCTTTGGTGAGTGGGGGAGTTTGTTTGACAAGATGAACTAGTTTTTTTAGCCATATGCATATCGAGGAAAGCACATTAGCGCACCGGATTAGACTATTAGGAGGCGCCCCTATGAATGCATAAAGATACATGTAGAATCTAATCTTGTTGGTGTAACATGTAATTTCAATGCAACATCAAGATGTCCGGGAGGATATAATGCCAAATATATATTTTCTCTCAGATGGATTGACTAGCTTGCCTTCTCCTTCGTATGCGCGGGTGCTCTAATAGAAAGTTGTTTCCACCAAAACTAAAGAATGTACATGGTACAGACCTTGGTATATGTCCTCATACGCTGAGTCTGATTAGACCACATTCCACCATTCAAAACCCCAGCGTCATTGATTGCAACATCGTTTGAACAGCCTGCCTTGAAAGGCATGCTTGGCACCCCAAATGACTGTGAACTGATTGCAGCAGTGGATAACTCGGTCTCGATATCTCTTGGAGTACCACCATAAGTTGAAAGCAAGTTTTGAAGATCCTTCTGAGAATCAAAACCCCTCGAAAGCAATGTATCAGGTGCCAAATTGTCAATATTAGCAGCAAAAGGCGAGGTGTTCCGAGGTTGGGATTGAACATCACTGTCCAAACAAAATGTCGGAAGCGAATAATTCTGCTGAACTGTGGTAGCATCTAGGCAATATGATGTAGCTGATGATGACACTTCTAAAGGATCAGTAACAGATGCCTTATATTTCAGTTGATCATGCACCTTTGAGCTTGGCAATTCATACTTGATGCGGGCTTCAGGCTTCATTTGACGCTCTTGAATTAGTTCTACTAAAGACGAATCCCCAACTAATACAGGTTGCACTGCTTGATTCTTGCTGAGAAAGTTAGATGAGGGGATGTGGCAGTTATTAGTAGAAGGAGAGGTCGAGCATGAAGGAGCATCTCCATCTGTGAGCCCAGAGAGAGCTCTAACAGCAGTAAGTGCCTTCTGCTGTCCATGGAGGTGGTTGGGAGTTGATTGTTGGGGCGGCAAGAGAGCAGGAGTGGGAAGGCTGTTGCAGGCGAGCTGTTGTTGAGACAAAGGCATCTGATTCTGTGGAACAACTTGCTGTTGCTGTTGCTGTAGCTGTAGCTGTAGCTGTTGTTTTTGCTGTTGCAATTGAGGCTGCAAATGCGGGCCCGCAGGGTTGGGCAGTTGTTGCTGATGCTGCTGCTGCTGCTGCAATTTCTGCAATAGTTGTAGTTGAATCTGCTGCTCTGATAGATTCTGCTGCAATACCTGAGGAAGCTGTGGCTGCGGTTGCGGCTGTGCCCTTTGAGTCCAGCTCTGTTGCAGAAGTGAGGAAGGTTGCATCTGCACCGGCTGCTGCTGATGCCTCTGTAAGAGGTTAGGTTGCTGCTGCTCCATCTGTGACTGAAATTTTGAATCTTGTGGTACAGATGTTGGATGCACAGGAACTTTATTGATACCAGATATGCTTGGCTGGGACGGTGCATTTTGGGTGGTCAGCAGTTGCTGCTGCTGCTGCTGTAGTTGAGAATATAAAGCTGATTGCTGCACTATCTGGCTGGGAAACTGATTAGATGTGATCACCCCACCATTTCCAATAGGCGTTTGTGCTACTTGTTGCTGTTGTGATGTTTGTTGTGATGACTGATGAGGTGATTGCTGTTGAAACTGTTGTGGCTGCAGTGGCTGCTGTTGAGGTGGTTGTGATTGCGGCAGCTGTTGGGGTGTCTGCTGCTGCGATGGCTGCAATTGCTGCTGTGGTTGGCGCTGCAGCTGCTGCTGCTGCTGCTGGTGACTCAGAGGATTCTGCAACATTTGCTGAAGTTGGTGCTGTTGAGACCAAGCCATAGATGGTTGCAGCAATTGATTGACTTGGTTTTGTGGATTTGTTTTATTAAACTGGAGACCTTGGGTGGGCGATTGGAAACTTAGCAATTTGGAGGGGTCATCAATGCTGAGGTTATTGTGTAGACCAGTGGAAGAAAGCATTGGAGGTAGAAGTCCGGATTGAGTGGCTTGAAGCGGATTATTCTGCTGCATGCTCATCCACTGCATCAAACTCAAGCCAGGGAAGATTGAGCTAGGCGTGTCCTTGATGCCAAACTCATCTCCGAGCCAAGGCATGGCCCTCTTGAAAGCGTTTTCTACGTCAGACTCATCATCTGCCAAAACATGTCAGTGATCAGAAGGGAGATTGGTAGAGGGGCAATTGAATGGAATATCTTCCATGCTCGGGATAAGTAGTAAGTACGTCATATGGTACTTAATTTCACCCAACGTTGATATGGTAATTAAGTTATAACATATGGACTAGTTGATAGGTTCTGAAAAAATTGGAAGGTCCATTTTCCAACATAATTGCAAGAGACCCTACTACTCAATCTTTTAGTCACAAGAAGCTAATGAACCTAAACAAAGCTGACAGGATACAAGCTTTCATTCTTTCTAGATTCACAATAATGGCCACAGATTCTAAAGCTACATTTATCAGTAGAGGCGAGTATATAATAAAACAGTAATATCTGGGTTGTTTAAAGCTCATTTAGATAAATTGTTTAGCTTTAGTCAAAATAGAATGTAAGTGCTATGAATTTACCTGGCATACCAGGCTGCCTAGGAAACTTGGGCCGAAAGAAAGGAGGTGGACATATGTAAAAAGGAGTTACAACAGGCTCAATTTCCCACATTGAAACTCGGCTTGGTCGTTCACCGGCCGTCGACTCGTCCCACCCTACCTACAAAATAACAAATTAGGAGATGTAAAATTGCCAGAAATATGAGCCATGACAAGACCGGCAGCTGCATCAAGATGTTAAAGAGTCAAAGTAAGAGACACAAACAAAATCTATAGTTAGACTCGCCTTAAGGTATCTAGAGTCACCCGATGAAGAATTTGTTACATGAATCTAATGGGAAGATAAACTTAAGCAACACTATATATGATCTCTCTTACACTTCCCAGCTCTCACTACTTGAACTCACCCATCACATAAAAAGCAAATGGCAACAAATCGATGAGCCATGGAAAGGCATTCCAATATCTAATTGAACAAAAACGATCCACCCAATCTTGAACTGAAATAATAGTAACCTAAGGATTCAAAAGCTAAGATGTTACACAACCTGGCTAAAAGCACCTTCAAAAAAGAATTCTTACCTGGAGATTGCGCCACTGGGAGTTTTTCCATCTCACAGGATCCAATTCGCTAATTCCAGTGATTGTACCCATGTATCTACGGACTCCTGACTCCTCGGTTTCAAACATCATTCTGAATCTCATCCCAAGAGAAACTTGAGTATAAAATGCTTTATTGTACTTAGCCAAGGGGATCACGAATTCAGAAGGACTTGCCCTATTGCAAATGAGATAAAGCATTAACCGTTAGATACTGTCATTGGCATAACATTTCTCATAGGAGGACAACCATATTTTAGAATTGGGTATCTGTACCACCTTGGATTGTAAAATATAGTGAACGGGCTATTGTTCGCAGCAGCATGAGCTGCAGCCGCAAGAATTCCAATATGCATGCTATCGCTAGATATGACAGATGAGGAGAGAGCGGGCTGCTGCCTATTAGCTCGCCTTATCCCCAGTAGAAGCTGTGACTTTTCATCCCTTCAAAACCAACAACATGCTTTTGGTTCAGAAACCAAAGCTATAGTAATTCATCTTGAATTCATATTCCTAACCATCTTAGATATACCTGATGAATAGAACAGAATCACCAGCAAAGAGCCTCTTTGTGCTGACAAAGACACTCCAACCAGTAGTGAGCAAGTGCCTCTTTGGCTGGCCTGTAGGTATGAAGCACGCAAGTCAGTCTATATCTCGACAGTTGACATATTCCCTTTCACGGTTTATACACCAAAAATCAAATTTCATCGCCATAATTGGTTCATAGCTTCATGATAAGTACACATTTTTTTGTACCCTTAAATTTCATGCATTTATAGCAGCGTAGGTCCAACTACTGAGAAGCTGACTCAATTCAAAGATTAGACACAGAAAACTGGAACAGACTGCTAAAGTGGAAAGGCTTCCTATTTCAGCATCATAAATCACACGTTTAGGTTGACCAGCTGGTCCTCGTTATTCTCATCAAGAAAGGCTACAATTACATGCTACAAATTGTTGAGAAATGTAGTAATGATATTAAATATATCTAAAAGGAAATAGCTCTGGGAAAAAGACAGATACACAAAACGAAGAATTTTTGCGTGTCTTAAGACAAAATTTATTCTCACAAATGCAAAACAGTAGGAGAGAAATTGGAAGACAACTCAACCTATCTTCACTGTCAAACTGAAAACAGAAGCATAAAGAGAAGATCAAAGAAATTGCACAGTCAGCTAAAAGGGAGGAATACCTCGGTAAATATGTCTGAATGTCCATGAATTATCATGCAAATCTCTAGCCATTAGCTCCTGGCAAGGTGGCTGCATAGCAAAATCCTGGAAAGAGAGCAAAAGGATCTGAGGTAAGCACCTAACCTTTCACCAGTGAACATACTGCATTTCCAAATAAAAGCACCATACGCACTAGTGGTGGGAAGATCTTCTCAGCAGCTCGACGAGGCACAGAAAATCCACCGTGGGTACTTGTGTCGCTAGCTGTAAGTGTCTTACAGAAAAACTCTGCAGGCTGCCTGCTTTGCTTGAGGCCCATATCAGATGCCAGTAACGCCTCCTGATCATACTGTAGTTCAAATTAGTCTCTAAGCACATTATAAAGCAAGGCCAAATAAATGCCCTCAAGCATTGTACTCAGTGCTCTACTATAATAGCTGACCTACTTTGCTTACAGGTTGAAGGGTCATTTGTGCATAGACTTCATCAGTTTCAGGATCAGCCTGTTTCAATCAGCACAAAGGATAAAGATCATCCCGTATTAGTATCGAAGGAACATGGATTCACAAATATATATCCGGTTTAAATGGCTATAAACCAACAGAGATATCCACTCTCACAAGAACTGAAGACATGTAATGAAAGAGTGGTTAACTTCAGGCACACAAGGGTCCGAAAAATTACAAGATCATGCCTATCTACAGCCTTAATCCCTCATAGCTAATGATTTGCTCCAGATAGCAAGAGAGAATCACATACATGCAATGTCACATTGTGAAGCATGCAGATCAACTTTGAGGGCAGATTAGGGTAGCTGGGTACACAAGTAGTCTCCTTCTGCATTGATGCTGCAACCTGAAATATTAAACAGCCAATAAACACCATTAGCTTAACATCATCAAGAAATTGAATCACCAGTCAATATTCAGAGAAGAAACTGCATACTTGCTCACTGTGGCCTTGGGGAAAGTAGACCACAAGACTTCCAACTGGAGGCAAAGACACCAATGGCCCCGCACAAGCATGCCATAACTCTGAATTTATACTCTTCTTTTCACCTATTCCGAAAGAAAGCCCAAGTTCTTAGAAAAACGTAGATAGGTTGTTGAAGAAAAGAAAGGGGTGTACGCTCTAAGAGACACTTTAAAGAGGTGTCTGGAAATTGCAGCGATTGATGAGACAGAAAGAAAATAAACGCAAATGCGGCAACTCTACCATGATCATTTGGCCCTATAGTAATGGAACAGAAGTCAGCAGGTGCCATTTTTCATTAGGTTTAGTTTGATAGAATCTTCTGAAACTATAGCCCAAGAAACTTGATTAATTCTATTAAAAGTAGAGGATCTTGTATCATGAGAGTGTTGTGCACACACATATAAGGACGCACACAATCTTTAGCAAATGAATATGAAGAATAATCTGTCGTATTTTCTAGGCAGCAAGTAAAGGAAGTAGAAGACAATTAACATCCGAGACCAAGGAACCTTCTTTTATCCTCAGATCCTGCTGCTCTATGTTAGAAACTTTGAGAAGCAATCATCGTCCACCAACCTCATTCCAACTACCTTCACCCCATGCTCTTAGGCGGGAAAGGAGAGGCCGGATTGCAAGGACTTCATTTAGATTCAATGCATTTTTGCCCCGGATAACAATTTTGATTTTGCCCTCAACAACTATGAGTCGCAAAAAAAATGGAACTGCTTATATTTTCCAATTTGCAATCCGTGCATCTAAAAGTTGCTTCTCCATATTCAGCTTAAAAACTTGTAGGAAGCAAGATTCTTCAGATAAAAACAACATTCTAGTTCCATGCCTATTATCACCAATACAACAACATTAAGAGCAAGCTAGTAACACCCAAATCAAACAAGAAAAGGAAAGGAAAAGAAGATTATACCCACCTTCCCCACCACCAGCTAAAAATCCATTTGAAGGAACCTTCATACTTAGTATCACCAATTAACTGCGCCAATCTTCTATTCTGAAGCTCCTTTCAAGTTGGCTTCCACAACAGACCTTAAAGAACTTCACCATAGAAAGAACTCCATCTCCAACCCATTTTTCACAGAGCAACTGCGGCAATCAATTTCTTTGAAATATAAACCACGACATCATCTCCACACTTGAACCCAACCAATCAGAACCCACCTCTGTTTCTACCCATCAACTGCTTTCAGCTCAAAGACTTCACCCGAAACGTTCTAACGCCCCTTTTCAGCTAAGTAAAGGAAGAGCCCTGTGACCCTGAAAGATTTGCTAAAGATTGCCACTTTTCCCACCGAAACCCAATTGCTTTGCACCTGCAAAGTCCCAACGATGCACAAAACAGCTGATTCAGCTTAAATCTTCGGTCAAGAAGGGATTCTGGGAAGACTCCAATCCGAATTCTAGATCCTCGGAGGAAAGAAAGGAGGAGGGGGAAAATCAAGAACCGGTAAGCAGTGGCAAATAATGGGTGGGGGGCCAAACCCAAAAAATGGAGAAGGAGAGAGACAAAAAGAGAGATTTTGGGATTTGAGACAAGAGTAAGACAGAGAGACGGAGACAGAGAGGGGGGAGGGAGGCGAAACTTAGAGAGGTGTGGCCGGGATCAAGGTGGAGAGAAACTGACTTGTCGCCGAGAAATCAGAGACCGAGAAAGAAAAGCAAAGAGAAAAAAGGCAAGCGAGAGCAGAGCAAAGACAGCCTTTTCTTAAAAAAATGCTTATTGTGTTTTCGTGCAGTTGCAGCAGGCCGACACGAAATAGACTGAGCTAAGCAAAAGGCACGGTTAAAGAAAACCATAATCTTTGCCCCGTGTCATCTTCCTTTTTCCCCCCTTCCTCCCCTCAAATCTTGATGTGCGCGAGCTTAATAATCGCAACGAGGAGAGGAATCATACACGCAGAGCGCGTCTGTTATATATGCTTCTTGTGGGACATTACCGTCTCCTCCTCCCATCATCATCCCATGAACAGTTTGTTTTTTCACCCCCCCTCCCAGATTCCACCTAAATTCACACGCCTCTCTTTGATGCTCTCTCTCTCTTTCTCTCTCTGTCTGGCTATGGATACTGATGAGCAGGAATGAATGCTCTCTCTCTCTCTCTCTCTCTCTCTCTCTCTCTCTCTCTTTCAAGCACTACTTGAAGCAAATGAAGTTGCTGTGCTTTGCTGTTTTTAGGTAATTTCTTGTAGTGGAGCAGTGGTGCATGGGGCCTCCTTGAGAAGATATTCCTTTGTGAAATGTTCATGCATTTGATGGTTTGACTCTTATGAATCTCTCTCTCTCTCTCTCTCTCTCTCTCTCTCTCTCTCTCTCTCTCTCTCTCTCTCTCCCTCTTTTCTTTCTGTGCGTTGTTGTCTTTCAGGTCGGGCTCAATTTTCGCATATTCATATTAAGTCGAGATCGGGACATAGAAAAAATTCAAGAGTAATTCGTTTTCTTGAGCTAATTCCACATCATACCGAACCCGAAATCTCGTGCCTGATTAAAATTCTAATAATCTTATTGATCCAAATCTCTCTCTCTCTCTCTTTCTCTCTTTTTGTCTTTCGAGTCCGGTTCAATTTTTCACATATTCATGTTAAATCAAGATTGGGACTAAAAAAAATTCAAGAGCAGTTTGTTTTCTCGATCTGATTCCACGACACAGTAAACCCGAAATCTCTCGCCTGATTAAAATTCTAATAATCTTATTTATTCAAGTCTCAACTATTTTTTGACCCAAAGAAAAAAGTCTATGATCTTTCTCCTTGATAGGCAAATTTTTCTCCGAGGTTGGACCCACCCACCACATAAAAATAAATAAATAAATATAGGAATAAAAATTAAGGCTAGGCATGGACTAATCATTCCCTTCTTCAAAAGCACATTCGTCCTCCCCCAAATTGTTACTGCAAGAGAAGACTTAACTTATCCACATTTCACTAAATAAAGAAAGTCCAACTCCCCCTCTCTCTCTCTCTCTCTCTCTCTCTCTCTCTGTTGAAAGAGTCTCGAGCTTTAATCATGCTTTAAGATCAAATGAAGGGTTTAACTAAAGATCAAGCAAAGGTTCAGTCCCCATGATTATTAGCTCCATAAAGTTGTCTTTAATGAGGATTACCCACGCTTGACCTTTTTTCACGTGGACGGCCATTGCTCCTCCACGAATAATTACGATTTACCCATATGCGAATAAAAAACGAAAGAAGAGATAAATATATTAAGAGTCTTAAAACTTATCACGAAAATACAATTGAGTCTTAAAACTTGTCAAATTAATCGAATCAAGTCCTTCCGTTGGTTGCACTTTTTGAAAGTTTGAGGGCTTAATTGCATTTTCGTGACAAGATTTAAGACATTATTATATTTTTTGAAAGTTTTAGGACCCAATTGCATTAGCACTTCCATACACTTATCCCTAAATAAAAATGTAATAATGGATTTTCTTCCATTTGGACAAAGATGTAAGAGAGTGGCTTAGGTGTTAATCCAAAGGACAAGTCCGTTGACCACAAGCACCCACCTTGTATTTCACTTGTTTAATATCAAAAGGTTAATAAATATGTGGTCTTTGACCACGGGTTGATCAAAGAAGTGGAATTTTCAAAAAGTTAGGGAAGAACATATCTTGAAATTTCCTTTGAGGTAATTATATATAAACTATAAGAAGGCAGGGTAAAATCACTTTACTTTTAGGATCCGCTTGTTTCGCTAAAAATGGATGATTGGAAAAATATTTTTCTAAAAAATGATTTTTTGTATCGGTTGAAATAATTAGTCAACGAGAAATGCTTTCATTATTGACAACAAATTATGTTTCGATAGTTTCAGGATCATGAATATATCTTTCATTTGTTCATTTTTGTACATTATACAATATATCGATCGTTTTTAGGAAAATATTTTTCAAATCATTCATTTCCCACGAAATAAACGGAGCCTCAAATCAAATCAAAAAATAAATAAATGCCACATTAGTGTTTCGCAAAAAACTAGGTCATGGTATCGTTTTCAACACGATCAATATTAGGTATATCAAATCACCAAAATTGGCTTTAAACAACGATATGATCAGTGGTCCAACAAACACGAGGCATTTTAGCAAGTATGACGTACAATAGGGCACACGCTCTTGGCCACTCGAACATTTGTTAAGCCTCGAAACAATTTCATGAAATCGAGAAATCTACAATACAAAACATGATTTCCAGGTTAGTTTAGGGGTCCAAAAATGTTGCTCGAAAGCATGATTTAATTTCCCTAGCTTGGGAATGGGAACATGTCATTGATGGCGACACTCCTACACCAATCCCTCGTACAAGCTAAAAAGAGGGCCATACATCTAAAGCAAAAACATTTCTTCTTCTTTTTTTATGAATTTATTAGGGGAATTATATAATAATTATTAAAAAAACAAATTAATTAAGGAGAGATTATTTTTAAATTGTCTTGAGGGTGGCCAACGAGCCGCAAAAGCAGGAGATCTTCACATGTCACAAGCATTGTTCTCCGGTTCCGGACATCACTATACTCCAATTAAAAGTGTAGCTTTCATTGTTTATGGACATGCGAAGGGGAAAAAAGAATTAATCATTGTCGAGGTACTCATCGAAGGAAATCATTTCTTTATTTTCGGGAATTAGGTATGGTTTGACAATTAACATGTCCCATCTAAGATGGGACGATTTGGGTATCGATTTGCTTCAGCGTTTTCCGGATTCTCAAATTTCGGCTCAATAATTATTGTTATCTTTCTTCGTCAGTTCACCTAAGCGCCCACAACGAAAACACTAATTAACAGACAAGCGAACAAAGCAAGTCGTAATTTGGTCATTCAAGTAGTACATCCATATATTCAGTGACCGATCACGTGTTTGTCTTTCTTTAGTACTTGTTAACTTTCAAGAGAAAAACGAGAGACACGAATTACTCGACGAAACTCCTTTTGCATAATCTCTATGCATTTGATTTACCGCAAAGAAATACCGGCTCCACCATGTCAATCATAATCATATGGAGATATAATTGCCAAATCATTGTCAGTTAATCATATTTTGAATTAAATTGGTAATCGCACTATGACTCATATATGATCAACATACTAATAAATCCTTTTTCGCGGATGTGTTTCGTTTTATAATTTAGAGCGTGAGAGCCGTTCTAAACACGGAGGTAAACGAAATAATGTGAGGAAACTTAAATTGTGGTACCAAAGCAATATCTATCATTTACCTTTCTAACATAATCCTTGTAAAAGACTGAAACACAAGTGGAGAATATAGGGTCATCTCGAAATCATGTTCGGAGAAAGGACATGTACTCAATACTCGTGATTAAGACCCAACCTAGGATAGGGCCTGCATCGAAAAGATTTATATGATGATATATATGATGATCAAGGGCAGGCCTTGACTCCCACACCACTATACCAAATATGCCCTTACATGAACTACATCAACCTCATTATTCAGGTATTGACTTAGATAAAAGCTTAAATTTCGATAACAGTTAAAACATGTAAAATCGACAGACGTATATGGGCACAAATATATAATATGAAGGCGGCTAATATAATAGTAATACACATATTATAATTATAATGTATGTATGTGAGTTTGTACACGAGAAACCCTAGAATGCATGTGAGAGAGCACAGCTTTTGTCGGGCCAACCACCACCAACTCCGACCATGGTGTGGGGTTTTCATTGCTTACACTTGCGTTTCTTCCTCATCTTCTTCCTCCTCCTCTTCTTCTTGTTTATGTTCTGTTTGGAAAGAAAAAAGGGAAGTGTCACCTCCCTTTTTTTAAGTGGCCATAGATTAATGTTGATTCCCCCCTCTCCTTTGTTTTGATCTATGTATGTTTTGATCTTTCTTATGGTACGGAATACGGACCCCTCCCTCCCTTTCTTTGATACAAAATCAATAAGAGAACGTGGTCTCTCTCTCCCTTTCTTTCCACCAGCAAAAAGCACACGCACGGCAAAGCAAAAGCATTTTTCGGAAAATGTTGATGAGAAGGTATTATATAATTCCGATGACTTTAAGAAACGAATTTGAATTCTAAAAGAATGGGGAAGTTTTGATGTAATTCTAGGATTTATGAGGAAATTACGGGGATATCATGATTAGACTATTATTTTGACCTTTTTATATTGGGATAACAGCATAAATGTAGTCAATATGATAACAGCATAATTTGAATTTCAATGTGCAACGTCGTCCTTGAATTTTTAATTAATACAATATAGCCATTGAACATTGACCTACTGTGTAATAACATTATTATATTTTAAATTTGTTCAATATGATATTTCAACTATCAGTAAATATTCAATATAATCCTTAAATAATATGAAAATGTTTAAAAGTTTAGAGTTCATATTGAGCGTTGAACTAAAATTCAAGAATCACTTGAACAAATTAAAAATTCAGGGAAGACATTGCACATTTGACTAAAATTTAAGAATCACACTAAATAAATTAGAAATCCAAGAATAACATTGCAAATTAGATCAAAATTTAGGAAATCGCTCGGAAACATCAAATTCTAATTTAGTAACAACATCTAATGTTCTTTTTATTTTACTTTTTTATAACGTTGAGATAGAATAAGAGTGGTCGTTCCGAAAAACAGTGTGAACCCGAAAATAGCTTCTTGTGGAAATGCGGGTCGAGGGGATTTCTACTTCTCCACAAGAAAGAGGCAGCCCCAGCTCATGCGCTGACACTTAGTGCAGAGAAGAGAAAAGATAGTGTGAAAATCATTCGACTTTTTGACCCACGTTATGGATTTTTAATGCGGTAGCACGCCCGAGGAATTTGGCTTTTTTAAGGTTGATAGGACATGAATTTGCGAGAAGGACACCAACACGGGAGGGTGAAAATTTAGGGAGGTGGAGGAGCATCAAACATCAAATTTTCTTGGCATCGATAGATTTCATGTTGAATTGGAGGGGCAACCGATCGTTTTGGGTCGCGTTGATCAGCATTACTTTCGAATTCTGTCGGTACCTGCTTCGATAAGCATGTTGAACCGCGAGTTTTTCTTGAGCAGAATTTGATATTTAAAATTGTAAAATGTGAAGCATACAAACTTGACTTATACACTGAAAATCCTGAAATTTGCTATAAATGTTGCAACGTTTTAGTACGATATGTTGATTTCCTTGAAGAGGGTACTTAATAGCAATTTATCTTTGTGTGATACATCATTTTGAGCATGCGAAAAGCAGTCTTGAACTGGTGTCAATATTTGTGCTCGTAGATGTATTAAATCTTGTAAAAAATTGTCCATTTTAAATACTCTCTCTCTCTCAAAACCTTTAACTAATCTAATCTAGCCGAAAAGTCATTTTTTCTCTCCTCTCTCTATCGTCTTCTTCAACCTTCACTCATGGGGACAGATTTGAGTTAGTCTCACCCTCCCCTCTCTATCTTATTGATTTTGTTTGAGTTTTTCCTATTTTTTCTTCTCTCTTGATCTTGATTTAGGAGCTCTTTTCTCTCGATCTAGTTGCAAATCCGAAAGTTGAACTCTTATAATCTAGTTATAAATCTAGAAGCTATTTTTCTCCCAACTTAGATTTGTGAGTTTAATAATATTTTCAAAGATTCAATATCTCCGTGCTCTATCCGTGTATATGTTACATGCCTTCAGTATCATTGGTGATGGCACAAGCTCTAGCGTCTCGCTAAACTATGAAGATTTACTCTTTCAAAAGTTGGATTTGTGTGTGCTCGTTACTGACAATGATATGAGATCTAAATGTCGGCTACCGCTTATTTTGCATGATAAATTTGTTCTTATGGAATAAGTGTGTGCTTAAACCTGCTATGTGCTCTATTGATTATCTTTATTTTTTGGATTTGGCTTTGTTTTGTAGTATTTTGGGTTGTGCTCTGCTTCGATTTTATTTACTATGAAAGTTTATGTACTTCTCATGTATTCATTTGAATAATGAATACAATTTTCTATTGACAAGAAAAAAAAACTACTCTCTCTCCCTCTCTGCAAAGTCCAAAAGTTGAAAGCATGTGAAAGTTCAATAATTGTTTTTAATTCTTCAATTATCAAAGAATGGTCATAAGCAAAACTCAATAAAATCCAAAAAAACTACCCAATCAGTTATAAACCTATTGTACGGAGACCAATTTAGTACTAAGTTTTTTAATTTTGCTAATTTAGTCCTAAAATTTTGCAAGAAATTATTGATGTAGCGATCTAGTTATCGCCCACCATTTTATGTGGCATACCGTTATATCAGCAATTTATCGCAAATATTGACCAAAAGGGCTACATTGAAATTTTATACAAATATTTAGAACTCAATTGATAAAATTGAAAAGTTTAAAATCAAATTGACATCCACATAATGAGTTTAGAATTGATTAAACAATTACCCCTTACAATCTCCTTGCGCAAAGGTCCCCCTAGTCAACTCTTTGAGCTTGCAATTGCATTGCGACATGCGTATCTTATTCTATAAGATTTGATTGTACTTTGGCACATGATATTACAAACCCTAGCGGATTAGAGCTATCAAGTTTGTTCACACTATTTGCAACCATGCGTTATCTCCACAGCTCAACAAAATTGACATATGGTGACGACACGTGGCGTGCGCATTTGTTCAATCATGGAGGAGGAGAATAAAACGTTCTATCCAAGGATGAAAGTCGACAAGACACAACCGAAAATCCGTAGACATAAATCTCACGCTATATCTTGCGTAGCACGAACAATATATATGTGATTATGGCTTATGTTGCCATCGACTGTTTTTCTCACCACTCGCAATGCCATTTCCATCTTCCATGACATCTTGGGTTGGGGGGTGGGGGGGTGATTGATCATCGAATCATGGCTCAGATTATATGCTCAAATCTGCTGATTCGATACAACTTGGGTTTTGATCACTAGTAGGAATAGGAAGCAAACAATTTTCATCGCGATATGAACACGACTTGTGGAGCGTCGAACAAGTAGGGTTCTTGGAGTGGCTTCCGCGACGTAGCACTCGCTAGTTCCCACGATTCCGATTGTTTGCATTGCTCGAGCATTGCTTGCGGTAATTCAACACAATCTGAGCATATGGACCGAACACCCGAAGTAGTACTTAGATGGAAAATTTCGGTGGTCATTCCATGCTTATGACACGGGTTACAAGTCCTCCTCCATCCAGGTGAGATCGGCGTGTTACAATCAAGGGCATAGAATTCGTATCGGCATGTCATAATGATTATTCTAATTCGTGTCAATTCATATTAGCCTAAAATACCATAGTTTCTGACTTTATAAGCCAACCAATTGACTATATTAAAAATGTGTTAATTTGTCTCGATATAGGGATCAAGCGCATCGTGTCGTGTCGTATTCGATATTCTCCTCTCTATAGTTCATTTTTTACCTTATGTGATGTTCGTGTTGTATAAATAGATCGTGTTAAAATATTTCGCCGCGACATTTTTTTCTCAGGCACCCACATGGGGGGGTTCCTAGATTCCTGAACAAAACGGAAGAGAGATCGAACAAAGAAGAGACAAGCGAGGAATAAACTCAACTAGGATGTCTCTTCCAATTACTGTGGCCTTCTTTTGCTTGGCTAATCATGGGATTATTCCTTCCCACTAAACACAAAATTTTAATCTAAGCAGTTTAGAAGCTGTTCCGATGAAAATGTTTAAAGTGAAGAATCAGATGTTAGAATAACCTAAAGACAATGACATGACATCAATATCTCTCTCCCCTTTTGACGATTCACTAACCATTAAACATGACCCATGGTCCACATCCCTCGCAAATTGAGCGTCCATGCGGGGTTCAAGAGAGCTGGTCTCATGTAAAAAACGAGAGATAGAGCGGAGAGATCAGTACTGCCCCAATTGAACGTTAGAACGTGCGATCCAAAAGTTTAAGTAAGCGATGCAAGATAGGTGTTGAATTTGATTGAACCAAGGCCGAACCTGACTCTGATACCATGTTAAAATATTTATTTCAGAAACCTAATCATATATGTGAAATGAGACCGTATATATGTAAAGTGCATATAAAACCTCGTAGACAGACGATGTGAAATACTTCAAAATATATACTGTTAATTATGTGCAAGGTTTTATTTTTCTCGAGTTATCTTGATGCTCAATACACGTATTTCGGATAAGCGTGTTGTAGCGGGTTTTTGTTCGTTTGACTCACCAAAAGGTATCAAGTTGAAAGTCGATATGCATGACCGGTACGAGCAAAAAGTTACACTAGCGTAAGATTTTTTGTATACAGTACTCTCGTTCATTTCATAGTTTGAATTTTTCCAGTGATAAGGTTGCACGCCCATTCTAATAATAGCCGATAGTATTTCTTAAAAAAAAGAAAAGGAAAAAAGGAGACAAAACGAGAAAGAAGCTTTAATGGTTGGGAACGTGTATCATTATCAGTTTCTATATCCTTCCTCTGGCTAATTAATGGAGACAGGAGGGCAAATGGTGGTTCAGTGGTTGCATCTTAGCTTCAGCAAGATAGACACATAGTGGGTGCTCTACAACTATTATTATTATATGTATCTTCTGGCCAAGAGGGAAAAGAGGAGGGAAAGGTCTTTTGGGGTTCCACACATCAACACAAGCGCAAAGCAAAAGTTGAAGTTGATGATGCAGCCACTCAAGTCTCCATCCAGGTGATTCAACGCAATATTTTGCCCTAAAGGAAGATCTGAAAGCCCTTTTGCAATATTATTATACACTTGCACATTATCTTTGATTTGCTTCTTGTTTTTTGCTCCCCTTTTGTGGGTCCTCCATCTTTTTTGTTTTGGCAAAGGCAATTCAATTTTTTTGCACTATTTCAAAAGGTAGGGTTCAATCAATCAAACTAGCTCCTTGCTCTCCTCTCCTTAGTTGAGGATATAAAGATAAAGATATTTTGGGTGGTGAGTGAATATTCTGCATGTTCTTCTTCGTCCTTTTCATTGCTTTCCTCCCATCTTTCCTCTTGATGACTCATGAATGCCATAATTAGGATTCCTTTTGCTCCTTCACATGGACCTCCTCTCTCTCTCTCTCTCTCTCTCTCTCTCTCTTAATGATCAATTAAATGTCCAATAGTGCAACACCTTCTAAGTAATTCAACTCTATCAATTTGGAGGAATCAATCAAGATTAACAGGCTTGTTTTGAGAATAAAGCCAAAAGCTCACCATTATTTAAGGGAACAAAAAGAGATGGACCCTAGGAGTTTACCTTAGTCCTGGATAATTAGTTCAAGTGACAACAATATCAATCTCATTTTTATCCGCCTAAGAGAGAAATCGAAGGCTCTCGTGTTGTAGGCATTACACGGTGGTCATAAATCGGGTACCGTAAAAAGAGAAGAGAACCATTGTAGCTACAAACTAAACATAGCAACCACAATCTGTCGCGTGCATTCGATCAATCGAATGATGCAATTGATGTTTGTCCACATAGATCAATCTTCTTCCAGCTTCATTGCAATCTTGACCAAGGCAAATTTGTGTGTTCTACACTCTTGCGAATGAAAACGAACTCATTTTCGCAAGCCTCCCTATTATCTGACGAGTGAAACGTGTTCACCTCTTATGCATGATAACAAGTTGAATCTTATACGCTTTCATGGATTAGGTACTCTTTTCAAGTCTCGTATCAATCGCAAATCTGTCAAAAGTACAAACATGATGTCTATATTAAGTCATAGAATGGGCATGCATAGACATCTTTCTACTAACAGATACCATCATACCCCAAAATCATCATAAACATACAAGAAAAATCATGGGGTATGGAATGAAAGCACAGATACAGATTGAATGAATTCGATTCGTGAACGTCTATGATCATAACATCTGATGAATTAAGCAGGAAGGTTCTCTCTCTTGGGTATTGAATGAAAGGCACTAATACAAGATACAGTGAACAATAAGTGCAAACTCATTCACGAGATCCGGAAAGAGGGGACACAGAAGCGAGATTCACGGCACAGGCGAGTGCTGGAGGGAACCTGGCTCTTACACCGAGTCCCATGTACTTTCCTCCTTTTGTAAATAATTGAGAAGCTGTAAATACTTATATATATGATTGCCTCTGTCTCCGAGGGCCATTTTAACCCAAAAAAAATCATAAAATAATAGAACGAAACGAAATGAAATCAAATAGAATAAACCCATCTTTTGAATCTTTATGAAGAAAGCTTTGTGGTGTATTATTTTATGGGTATAACGCCAACAGCTCATAAATTATCAATTATTTGGTCTTTTCTTCGAAGCTCCCCTCCCAGGCTCCCACAGTTACATAAATTTGCATGCTATTATTGGCCTTCACGTGGCGCTGTGGTCATCAATATTGGTGGTTTTTTGCATTATCGAACGGCCATTCTTGCTTGGTGAATTGATTGTAAGCTAAGGAAATGTTCAAAGGCACTCTCTAGGACCTTCAAAAACAATCATCTCGTTTATGTGATGGACACAATTGATAATGTCAAAGGAATGGGGATAATTACAAATTTAGTCCCGAACTTGTTGTATGGATGTCGATTCAATTCTTAACTTTTCAGTTTTGTCAATATAGTCTTGGATTTTTGCGCGAAATTCCAATATAATCCTTTCGGCCAATTGCCAACGGAAATAACTTACGTTGGCGTCTCATCATCGCCGGTTGTCCTACATGGCATGCCGACACGGATAATTTGTGGATTGCTACGTAAGAGATTCTAGTAGTAATTGGCCGAAAGAATTACATTGAAATTTCATGCAAAAGGTTTAGAAGTACATTAGCAAAATTGAATAATTTATTACTGAATTAACATCCGTATAATATGTTTAAGACTGAATTTATAATCTTCTCCGTAGGAATGAGAGTGCTAAGCGTTAATCCTAGTAATCTACAAGCGCTTGCCATACTAATTAGGGCTTCTCAATCTATCCATTCCGGTCGTGCAATTATTCATTTTCACATACATAAAGTACATAAAATTATTCCAATGACTATTGTAGTTGCTTTTGCTCTGCATTCCTATATATTTATCACCATTGAATAGCCTGCATGCTGTACGATGATATTAATCACAAGTGCGTGCCATTAACTTCCCAACTCACAGCAATATGGTGGCAATAAATGTCATCTATATCTCAGAAGTTTCTCTAGATAAAGCTAAATTATAAAACTCCAGATCGTACATATACGACCATGCAGGCCTAAACTAATGTGTTAGGAAAAATAATATCATGGGAATGGCATTATTGAGTTATAATGCAGCATACATTTGAATAATTCTTCTCGATTATAATTTCATGCTACAAATAATAAATCCACCCTCTCACTTCATTATTTCAAGCATAATTAATGAGAAGCATAACAAGTTGTGGCGAGAGAAAGATATCTTTGTTAAAGAATCCCACATCGTTATACTCCTGGGTTATTTTCTTCATACGTACATGTAGTCTCTCTCCAACTATATGTTAAACTTTTTGCATTGAACATTCTAACATGGTATTATAGTAGATTTTGTCCTAATTTATTTTGCATGTGCAGCCCTCCCATTCATAAAGTTTCAAGGGATTTATATATTTTTTATATACATAAGGTCTCTCTCCACCAGCATTGTATAAAAGAAAAGTGATTGCACCATGACCCGGTATGCTCTCTAGCAATCATCATATCATAAGTTGAAATAAAAAAAAACAGAATAAAAAGAGAATCACATCATAAGTCCACAACTACTTCAAAATCTTGGCTAAGCAATCGTGGCTTCGTTTGTTCCGCGAAAAATGAATGATTTGGAAAAATGTTTTCCTAAAAGTAATCGCTGGAAATTATTAGTCAATAAAAAAACTGTTTTCGTGATTGACGCAATTAATGTCTTAACATTTTCATTTTTCTTTTAACTTTTTATAAGCGATACAAGCAAACATTTTTCTGATAATATTTTTCAAATCATTCATTCTCTGCAAAATGAATGCATCAGTAGCCTATAATCGAATTCCGGGTTTACAATGACTATTTTACCCTTGAGGACAAACGTTGACTCGAATATGTTCATCAATTGATAAGCTTCCAAATTTCTCTAACACACCTGAGTTAAGGGACATTAATTGCACATTTCCAATGTCAAATTGAGGAGCCATAATTAGTCACGTTACAAATTAAGGACCATCATTAATGGTGTGATTATTACGGCCATCATGGGCAATGACGCATGTGTTGGGCTGCCTAATCACTACCAAGAAAACCTTGGGGAAGACGTCAACGATCTTAATGATGGTGTTAATCCCTCTACTAGTGATGGCGCAGCCCAAGCTTTCTCTGTGCAAGTGGCTAACACTCTTCCAATCAACAAGAGCGGCCAGATTCCAATAGTTTGAACAGCAACGAAGCCTTGTCCGTTGGATTTTAGGCTGCATAATGTGGAATTTTGTGCTGACAATTTTGTTTGAAATGGATCAAGAAAAGTCTCACATGATATGCACTTAAAATCAATTTGCACACAAGCGAAGCACGCGCGTGGTGTCTACGTATATATATAGACAGAAACCGATGGTTTGCATCTTCTAGCCCTCGATCTATCGAGAGAAGAGTCCAGACCGGTCGGTCGGGTCGAGGCGATTTCTTACCGTTGAAGATCAAACTCGAACTTCCAATAACAAGGAAGCCTATTCTGGTAGGTAAATCTTGAGCCCGTGAAATGTCCCCATCAACCTTGTGGGATCAGGTGATGCGAAAATCAAAACCCGAATGGGTGATCCAAATTCGACAGCGTTTGCACATGATGCCATGGCGAGGAATCATCCCACATCTAATGTACCAATACATGTCATTTCCTTGGCACTAAACCAACCTCATGAGGTTAACCGTTAAGTTTAATAATTTTCATTCCAAGAGAAAAAGGAGGGGGAAAAGGCAAATTACAAAAGAAAAAGGAATAATGCCAAAAGCAGAAGGGGAAACAACTTGCCCTGGATTCGGTCACGTCGGATCAATCACGTGCTTACAATACGAAACCTAAACATTCACTGTTCGATCTAGAGTGTCATCAAGTAAACCCAATTTCGGCCAAAAGATGCATACAATCATTTAAGCATGCGATTTGCCAAATACATATATAAACAGACTAGATTTATTTCTTTTCGTCATGAAAATTCGATGATGAACTTTTTTCCTTTTCACGAAAAATGAAGAAGAATATGCTCGCACGATATTAAATGATCCCGACAACCGAGGCGCGGGGCGGGCCAAAACGAATTAGTTGACGGGCCTCGCTTCTGAATCACCGCTTGGGCCTACTGCTTTTGTCAATTTCCGAGTGGGCCCGCAAGGGAGCCCGACCACGGGATCCCATCCCAAACAGCCCAGGCTGACGTGGTGGGGCTCGGACCGCACCCCGCAGCCTAGGGTCGCGGACCGGTCAACGTGTAAGACCGTCCGACGCGGCCCCCCCCCCTCCCTCCTCCTCCGCGGTCCGGGTGGGCCCCCCGGCCCTCATCCGTCCGGCACGTGCTCCTGATGTTTGACACCACGTCGGGCAGGGAGGGCGGGAGGTTGAATGGTGAGAAGAGCCTTTCATGAATCTCTTTTACCACGGAAGAAGAGGAGGAGGGTGGATGTTGTTCTTTCATGGCGACTCGTGGCCAAAAGAACAAGGAAAAGAGATGTTCGATAGCGACGGCACGCAAGTTGGGCGTTTGGCGTATTGATTGAAGAAGAGAGAAGGGCCAAAAACCCCTCTGAAGTTCGAACCCCACACACTTCATTGTTTGCTGGTCGCTAGCTAGTCAAAATCCCCTTTCTTTGATCCACATTGGCAGCACACGAGGCCCGGTTCGACTCTTCGTAAAGTTGCTCTCTCCAAGCGAGTGAACCCGTCGCTCGATTCAAAATCTGGATCGGGCGGGCAGTCGGGCGGGCGGGTGAGAGATTAGAATAGGACGACACCGACGAGAACTGTTGAGTTTTAATGCGAAATGGGTCCGTGCACGAGCGGAATCCTCGTAGGGTCAATTCAGGCGGATCCACATTGTGTGTGAGGACAGTTAATTCGTGCATTGGATATGGCTCTGTTCAATGATGAGGTCCCTAACGTTAGGTATGGTATATGGACTGGCATCTGGTAAGCAATGTCCTTTTGATTGAACACCCAACTTCCGTCGAACTAAAAGAGCAGCGGAAGGACGTGGTGCCGTTTCACAGCACCAAACACGATCGACCGCGAGATTCTACAATAAAGACGACAACGACTGAGAAGACAGCTAAGATCAACAAATATTCCGCCAAGGGACGACCCCTGGATTGATAGCTGGAAATTAAGAACCTGACAGCAAGACTAGTTCTACAGTGAGCTAACAGAGATAAGGATAGGATAATCAAATGAGTCCTCCAATTTGTTACGGTCTTAGGATGCTCATTGCTTCAGTCATTCTAGTACCGCCTTGGACAAGAAACACTGCAGACGATGACCGCCCAGCAGACTAATAATTTACGCACATGAACAGAGCCGAGAAAGCAATTAAGGTAACAAGAGTGAAGAAGCGAGATCAGCTCACAACAGTATACACGCCCCGCCATCGCATTTCAGTTCTTAGAAATTTTTCTCGGAGCCAGTTGCACACAAAATGGATATCACTCTACTTACGCTTAATCTTAAACTCCAGGGCTAGAAAGCACAAACTAAAAATAATTTTCCCAGCTAAACATGAATTAGCTTATACAGAAAAGAATAAGTATCAACTCAGCAGATGTACTTTCCGTAACTACGTATCAAAATTTAACCTTCAACCATAAACCTATATCCATCCTTTCTTCTTTCAGAATGAGCATGAAACCCTGAAGCCAAAAATGAGCTCAATCATGCAGCTTGATTCATTGAATGGTCACTGGGGTTGGCCTTCAAGAAAGCTGTGATGAACAACAGAAGAACAGGTGAGACAGGTCAATTCATCACCAGCATGCCCAAAGCTTTCCAAGATCAGGGGCGGTCAGGCTAAATGTCCATGAGGATGGCTTCCGATCGATACTCATGTTTTCCTGCTAACCCTCCTCTTTTTCGACAAGCCCTTCAGCCTTTGATCTTGTTTTCTCTTCTTTGCTTGCTTCTGGAATGATTGCCCCACTAAAGATGGCTGTTCTTTCAGAGCAAAGCTCTTTGCAACATGGCCCAGGTGAAGTTTCTTCACCATAAAAATTCTCTTGAGCTCTCCACGATGGGCTGCAAATGCACGGACCCAAGAGCAATACGCACTCTTGGCAAGCGAATGTATTCTTGCCTGAGGAAGAGATTACAACACTTAACAACATGTAAAAACGAGACGCCAATCAGGCCAACAAAAGAAAATGACAACACACGACAAAACCAGATGTTGCAAAGGGTTTAGAGATTATCTAACTAGATCAGAAAAGACTAGCAAAGAAAAGAGTCCAGATATAATAAAGCCATCCCTCTCACCCATTGTGGGCTATGATACAATCAACTAATGCAGCTGAGTGAGACCAAGGGCACCCTGTTTTTAGCCCCATTCACAGGAGTGGCATTCTTATACTTGTCGCAATAAATTGAATAATGCTACATGTCCATAATTTCCAATAACATTAGAGAAATAAGCCGCAAAATCCTTCTCAATATGCTATTTTCCTTCAGGTTGACTTTTGATTATACCTACGCGGTAGTGTTCAGTTAACCATAAGGAATGTCAGAAGTCTCAAAAGTTTAGGAAGCGCTTACACAGGCCACAACAAGCTAGAAAAATACTGAAGGTACTGCACATCTAGCCTCAATCATCTTCCAGTTTCTATTTTCTAATCTATACAAACCAAAAGACATTGCAGAGCATGTCCTAGACACTTTGGCAAAAGAGTTAAAAGGAAAGAAACGAAAGCACAAGAATCTTAACAGTCAAATCATATAAGTGTGGAAGACAAGTACCTCGGCCGAAATAAAGAGCTCAAGTCCCTTTTGCAGAGCTAGCACCCAAGGATGTAAATCCAAGGAAACAAAATTCTTGGCATGGAGCTTCTGGCCATACAGTGGGAAACTATCCAACACCTTCAACATGGGATATTCTGCCAAACCTACACCATGCTTCTCCAATTCCTGTAGATAATCCATTTCGGCCGGTTGCAAGAACAAGAGAGCTTCACCTCTTTCATCTAAACGGGCAGTTCTGCCAACCCTGCCAAGTCATTTTCAAGATGGTATCATACCCACTAAAAGATATCCAAACATTTTTGCTGTACTTTTATCATCAAGATTTTCTATCCACTGAAACTCGTCCCTCATGAACTAGGTTCACCACTAATGTACTAAAAGGTCCAGCCTGTACGTGAAATCAGGTAATAGTCTCGGCCAATCGCCACATTTTTTATGGCCAATTAAAATGCCCCAAAACCACACATCAAGTTCAGGAATCGCCCATTTTTTATGCAAATAGGTATTTCACCCAAAATAATGACGGCTGTGTACAGGGCTCAAAGCAGAATGTGTCATAATCTAGGCAGGCGATAGATGATATTAAAGTTCAAAGCTAAATATGCAGCAATTGGTACAGACGTTATAAAACTTAAACAAGAAGTATTTTGAAGTCCGACAAAAAGTAGAGAGATACCTATGCACATATTCAGTAGCCTCTCCGGGAGAATCGTACTGTATTATACATTTGACTTTTGGGATATCTAAGCCTCTAGCAGCTACATCTGTAGACAGAAGGAGAGCCGATTTCTCTGTCTTAAAGGACTGGAATGTCATTCTTCTATCCTCCTGTTTCATATTGCCATGTAAACGAAATGCTTTGCACCTCAAGAACTTGGTCTTGACTTCAGTTTCTTGTGAATGCGGAGACCACAGAAATTCACTGATCAATGTGTAATGGAAGTCTACCGCATCACATGTTGAAAAGAACACCACAATCTGCGAGATGAGCACAAGAATGCAAGCTTGTTACCTTTTCGATTTATCCATAGGTAATACATTCCTAACATAAGCAGCATAACTTAAAAAAATATTCAAGAATAGTAGACGTCTTAAGTCGGGAATTTCAGAACACATGACCATGAAAAGAAAGTAACAGCAGGGAAAAAAACAAAAAGAGCAAATGCCTTGTCAATAATCATTATAGTTGTTGAATATTAGAATACCCAAATTCTTTCTTATTACAATGTTAGAAATCAACAGAAGATTGTCCATTGACTACCATTAACAGAAGGGGTATCCTTTTAATAGCAGGAGCATCCATCTTGCACCAAACAATTCACAAAGCTGTTACACCTGACACAACTAGAGTACTTGACCAATACCAAAGTGCATATTAGGTATCCAGCAACTTGAATAACAGGCATTGATTAAAATTTCATACAACCAAAGGCACAGAGAGCATAGAAAAGTACCTTATGTGAGGCTTCTCTCTCAAAAAGGTGCTTCAAAATGGACAGAAGTACGGCAAGCCGGGAACCACAAGGTACTGTGCATAGACAGTCAGTCAGGACTCCCACAATAATATATAATTTGGTGGGTTTCAACTAAGAATTTACCGACATATACCTTTCACATATCTCTGAACTAATTGTGACGGAAGATTATAGTTGCTTGCCAGTGACGTTTCTCTTTTACCAGGAAATTCGAATTCCTCATCGATGTCAGATCCTGAAGATTTTACTTTTTGAGGTGATGGATCTAGCTGCAGCTTCTTCTCATCGAGACCAATTAGAACAGGATCTTGTAAGCTAATATTAGCAAGATGATTTACTTTCTCATTTAAGGTGGCAGACAGTAATAAGTTCTGCCTCTGAAATCCAGCATCCCTCAAAGCTCCAGGTTTCTCGCCAACAGAACCATTTTGCCTTGACCCCAGTATGTTTAATATCTCCTCTATTTCTTTCCCAAATCCCAGCTCCAAAATGCTGTTAACAGTCAGAAGAGTAGTTATTCTGATCAAATAGGAGGTTATGATGGCGTATTACGATATTAAAATCACAGCGACCCTCATTAAAGGATTCCATACAAACCTATCTGCTTCATCAAAAACTATCCATTGCAAATTCATGCGAACAAATGATGATGTGTTCTTCAAGTGATCGAGAAGGCGTCCAGGAGTCGCCACAAGAATGGATATCCCTGAATATGTATAACATTGCTCATGTTAACATCCTGCGTGACAAGGACGAAAATAAAAAAAGTCACAACATAAAAGTAAAAATCATCGTTCTATCAAATGACCCAACCTTTAAATTCAGCTTGGTAAAGAATGAGTGCCCAATTGAAATACAAGGTATTAGCAATCCAAAATCACCTAATCTAAGTTATCCCATTGAGAGGGAGTTCTCCAGTTTTAACCGGAGGCAGTGATCAGAAGTCAACAAACCAAAGCTGTCGGCAGGTCATTCCCAAGCAATTTGAAACTTCTGAGTAGATCTAAAAAGAGAACGCGCGTATTTAAAAATATTCCAAGCAACAACTAAAATTGCCTGGACAACGTCCTCTTCAACTGCAACACCATTCTGCTAGTGGAAGCAATAATCATGGTAGTAGCTGCTTCTCTCAAGGAATGTCGGCTATTATTCTTTCACCAAACATATTTCACCCTAAAGCTTCCAACTTCAGATGCTGCCACAATTTTCTATTTTTAACTCTAATTTGTCGAACCATGTAGCAGGTCCAGATAAATAATCGAAGAATAACGACGCAACTGTACTAGCAGAGGTCATCGAAACAGCAACAGGTATAAGCAAAACTTCTCACCTTTCCGCAACCTCGCTTTCTCCTTCGACCTGTTTTCACCACCCATAATATAACCAGGGACAATCCAATGGAACCGGTGCAATAGCTTCTGCAGGATTTCATACACCTGCAAACATAACTCGCGCGTCGGCACAAGTACCAACGCTGTAACCGGGATATCAATACAATCCATGTACCGACTACATTACCGCCTAAAAATGCCCTAAGTCTGGATTGGCACCAATTCACAACTCTTCTCTGCTCTATAGTCAATGACAGTGTCCACGCAGCACGCATATCAACATACTTCAGGACCTCAAAGTTCCATAATCCGCACAACAAACTCCGCGAAAAGGACAATTTCAAAAGTCTCTAGATAAATCCAGACTTAAAACATTGGCGGTGAACCGTCGCTTCTCAAGCATGCCAGATCGGAAATACAAAACTTAGAAAAATTAACGAGACAAAACGCGCACCGAAAGTCCCGTCGGACCGTTCGATCCGAGGATCACGTTTCTGCAAGTGATGAACGATCGGCGCCAAGTACACGATCGTCTTCCCGGTCCCCGTGGCCGCGCTGACCAGCCTAGAAAAATCCCTCCACCAAGTCAGAACACTCAAAACCATAGCTCCAACACACATACACGCACACGCATGTGCCCCAACGTATACACCAAGAGACGTATCGCGAATCGCGGGCGGACAAAGCGTAAGCGCCACCACACGGGAAGAGAAGCATACACATGTCGCCCGGAGAGGACAACGGGAATCGTCCGGGCCTGCACGCGAGTCGGCACCTCGAATCCCAGCCGCTCTGCGGAAACACAAAAAAACCACGACAAAGAGAACCTCAGCACCGTTAGGGACACCGCGCGAATCGCGGTCGCCGGAGGAACATCGGCGGCGGCGGCGGGCCGGCGGGCCGGCGAGGGCAACGGGAAAGGGGAGCGACCTTTGAGCTGGTCGCACAGCGCGGAGTGGAGGCCGAGGCTGGCGAAGGAGCAGTCCGCGAAGACCTCGTCCCTGTCCCCCTTCTTGGAGCCGGAGCTCGACTTCCGCGGCTCCATCGCCAGCTTCTTCGCTGCTGCCGCTTCTTCTGCTTCCTAGGGTTTTTCTTCCCGAGGCTTTGGCCGCCGACGCCGCGGGGATGAGCTGCGGAGGAGCCGAAAGAGACGGCTTCTTCCGCAACGACGTCGTCTGAAGCGCGGGCCCCGACGCCGCGGTCTTTGGGCTGGATGCCCACCGCCGCCAACTTGCGTGCGGCGCGCTGGTGTTGCCGGGCCGGGCCGGGCCGGGCCCAAGGATGCTGCTTCGCCAAATTTAAGAATATACAATTCCTCTTGGCAAAAACGAAAAAAGAGTATTTAGGGAGCGTCGCGACTCATCTTGTCATCGACCGATACGATGTTTTTTTCTTTGGCTAGAAATCGCGATTCGCCGTCCTCATGCGTTGCGTGGCCAACATTCGAGATTCGTGCGGGAAGCGGGGCGGGTGGATACGGCCGGACAACAAACTGCAGTCGACGGCGGTATTCCACGTCGGCGGATGATATTTAGCGAGCATCTTTTTTTTTCTTTTTTCCTTTTTCGAAAGTATGGTATCTCTAATAATCATGGTAGGCAAGTAAACACATCCCTTTCATCAAATGCTTTACAATTTACATCCGTCATGCACAATTAGCCTAGGGCACATATGGGCCCAAACCAAACCTTCTGGCCCATGACTCGGTATTCCCTTTCCTCTAAGTTAGCATCGAGTAATTAACTCGTTCCTGTCTATTTTTCTACCTAGACTTTGACTACCAAGGTGGTTGATCTTGTGATGTAGGGCTCTTTTCCATGTGATTTTGTGACCCCTCTCGATCATAGGTTCGGAATCTCAAGTCGCTCCTCAGCTCCGGAACCCTTGTGGTTCATATGGGATATCCCCGGATCTACTCTCACTAGTAGAGTGATGGGCTCGCTCGAAATGACAATAGCCATGGCTCAGAATCGAACGCTCTGCTTGCGGGTGTTGAGCTCTTATCGTAATGTGCAGGGAATTGCCAACGCGGGTCATATCCTCATACTCTTTCACTTGGAAAAAGAACCGGAAATTCGCCAATGTGCACATGTCGCCGAGTTGTAATGCCGGCGAAGTCCAAAGGACCATGCCCCCGGTGAGATATAGAGGAAAGCAAAATGCTTTCGGCGAGCCTCTCAATTCTTGCTATATGTGGGTACCATCTATTTCCGCTAAAACTAATTTACTAAACGGAATGCCAAAGTTGAGTCCAGGGGTGAATCGCACAATAAGCGATCAAACCACACGCGTCGTTTGAACGTCCCAAACGATCTCGTCAGGTCACATTTCGAACCCATAGGCATGCTCCAAGCACACATTTAGCAAGATGCTTGGCACTCTTCCACGAACAAGCAAACGATGTTACTCGCCGGTCATCGGGACCGGAAGACGGGTCGAACCGAACGAGACGTCGCCGTGCGTCCCAAGAGCATGCTCTCTCCTCTCCCCGTATATGTCCATTTTGCGCGAATGAACACGAGGGCCGCCCATTAACTGCGCAACACTCGCCTTTTTTGCCCTTTCCTATACATATATATGTACATACCGGGTGCCTTTTCTCAATTTTGGTGTGTCAAATGAAATGGACCTAAAGCATGATAACTTCCATGCCGTCAAATTTCCTAGCACGACTTTATTAGCTCCGACGGCCATACACAATTGGTAGACCCAAATGGTTCCAACCACTTTCGTCTTCACGAATCCATTGGATCTTCAGGGGCGGGGAGGTTGGGGATGAGGTTATGACAGGAGGGAAAGTTAGCTGCGCGTCACTGTCGTTGACATTTGGCTCATACGTTTGTCGCGCCTTTGTTGATTCGTGGGGGTTCTGTTCATGAGGCAAAGCGCTGTTCGTGTGATGAATGATGGCGTCTTTCGTTAGGGAATCTGTTGGGTCTTTCTTGTTGGGGAAAAATTATCAAAAAAGAAAGAAAAAGTCTGAAATCTATCGTAGTTGTTTCAATTCGGTTTTAACGAATCTTTCGATTATACTTATCGAGTCCTAAACCTTTTCATAATTTGTTAATTTGATCTTTTGCCGATTTTAAGCGGAAAATTATTGAAGTGCGTGTCGGCCGTCCTACGTATCGTAGCCGGTGCTAACACGAATAATTTTGGCGTCTGAAATCGGCATTTAGGGTTTCTCTCTCCTCTCTCTCTCTCTCTCTCTCTCTCTATCTCGACACGTGCCTCTAAAGTACCGGCGAAAAGCCGGATCGATGGGCAAAGCGAGATTATTTGCACCCGATGAACGGATAATCGAACCCTTGCCGTATACCCAACCTACATGCACGCCTTCTTTTGGCTTGATTCAAATGCTCGAACGGATGTCATGACGCTCTCCACTGCTCGCGCGCTCGAACTCGGCTCGAGTTCAAACCGCATAACCGAGAGGAGCAAGTAAGGGCCTCGAAGAGATTTGGCCGCGCGGCCTGAAAAATTTTAAGATGCGCGCGAATCGAAACGAGGTAAGGTTTCTAAGTTCTTCCACGTGAGTGAGACGCCGCCGTGCTCGAACAGCGAACGCACAGAGCGCGAGTTAAAGAGACGGGGAGTGTGCGCAGCAAGCGCTCCGATGCTGGCCAAGCAAAGAGGAAAAGGAAACGAGTTTCCCTCGAAGCGCAATCACGACTCGCATCACGAGCCCATTTTGACTTGCACGAGATAATGTCGGGCGGCTTGTGACAAGTGATGTTAATGTTATTGAGAGGGATATTATAGGGAAAATGTCCAATCGATGCGACTAGCGGCATCGGTAGGTAGTCGTCATTTTCATATTTTTTTTAACGCAAGTTTGTCACGCGATCGCTCGAGGACGTAAAGATGCTCTGTACTCTTAGCATGCACACGACTCGTGTCGCTTCCGGTCGAACTGTTCTGTGATCCGTCGAGGAACGGGTGTTCAGATATGCAGACGCCCAAAAAATGATCGGGTCTTTTCAATCGACGTGATGCCGGTTCGAATGAATACGGAGGTCGGCGTTTAAGCGCGAATTGTTTATCGCCGAGTTATCGATGGCGGACACACTCGTCGATGACTATGGTCGTCGATCACCGTGATACGGCCGTCGACATATGATCATGGAGCCTCAAGTTATGGAGATGGGGTTGTGGCTATCAAATTTCAATAGTAACCGCTTACGGGCGATTATACTTTGTAGTAGGTTACGTACGTAAAGCCTCGTTGAACTGTTGTAAAGGACGAACGGTCATCAATACAAACACTCATGTATTTACTCGGTTTCAATTTACCAGTTTCTAGCGCTTGCATTTGCTTTCTTTTAGATTGAGCTGTTCTCGATTCTCGTCGCGCAATTTGCTTCACGTCCGAATTGCCCGAACCCTATTCAATAAAAATCGAAAGATCAATATTCGGTGCAAGATATCTCGCCACTCGGGTCAATTCTCGGCGAAACATCTCTTGTTGCGTCCGACAGAACCATTATGGCTCGGTTTGAGGAAGTGCGACGCCCGTGAGGGCGATGGTCTGCGCAGGCTGACGTGTCGGGCCCCGACAAACCGTGCTCGAGAATTATTTCTCCATGCTTTTTGTATGCTTAAGATTAATTAATAATTGAATTAACTAATTAATTACAGAATCGATTAATACAAACAATTGCTACGGCAAATTCTTCTTGGTTCTAGTTCTTACCCTTGAGAGGAAAAAATAAAAAAAAAGGAAGAGAGAAAATAGCTCTTCCCAAAATTGCTACGCCACCGTGCACATATTAAGAAGAGAAACACTCCCCTTATTTTGTAGCGCGATACAAATTAAATCCGTTGCTTCCTTTTTTTTATTTTTCTATTTTCTTCCTCTTCTCCTTCTTGTTTCGGATTGGCGGCACACGTGCAGTGTCGAATCTTTTCAATTAATTGCGGGGCGAAGTAAAAACAGTGGGTCCCGCCTTGGGGAGAAAAAAACAGGACATACAAAATCTCCGAGATTCTCATGAGTTTCCACCAAATGAATAAATGGAAAATGCGCATGTGGTGCCAGAAAGGTTCTTGGAGGCCTGATGCGCCCCGAAACGCTGCGCAGGTGCCGCGTGGCGATTTGGCAATTAAGTGGGAGGGGGAAAGAGAGACAGAGTAACATGGATGGTGCGTCTGCCAGGAGAACGGCCTTAATACCCTAAGGAATCTTAAACTTTTAATTTTTGTCCCAAATTTACATTTTATCTAGTAAAAAACCTCCGACTTTCTCTTATCTCCTAATTTCACCATAAATTTTTTTTATCCCATAAAAAATCCTCAATTTTAGGTCTTGTCCTAATTTTATCGAAAACTTTTTTTTGTCCTATAAAAAATCCCCAATATTTTGTCTTGTCCCAATTTTATCGTTTAATCCCAATTTTACCCTAAAATTTTTGTAGATTCACAAAAAAGCGCAAAATTTTACTTGAGTCGCGAATCTGCCCCCGTTAACCCTCTGACCAAATTTTTTGGTTGACAATCGAGAGGTGGAAAACTCCAAAGTACTGATCCGGTCCAAGTGGACGGATGGGCAGTTCCATGCCTAGAATCGACAACCAAATCAATAATCACCAGTTCCAATGAATTGGAATCGGGAACCGCCGGTTTTTGGGCTGGTCCGACCTGGTTCCTATTTATCGGAACCGGTGAGTACTGATTTGCGCTAGTTCTAGTTTCGGGCGATTCCTAGTTCCTTTGCACACTCCTGTAAATTGCTGAGTTAAATAATACGTGACAATTGATAAGTGTATCAGTTGTGGGATTTTATCTTCTATTTGTTACGTATGTATTAGTTTGTGATTTTTTTTGTATTAATCCAAATTAACGGAGGTTAAATTTGTCACAAATGTACCATTTTTTAAGAATTTTTTGTGGTCAAAAAATAAATTCTGGGTAAATTTATCATAGATGTAACAGTTTATGGTTTTTAGTAGTCAAAAAATTAATTTGAAGTAAATTTATCATATGTATACTAGTTTAGGATTTTTTGTGATATTAACCTAGGTATTTATGTGTATTTTTTTGTTTATTGATGCAGTGGTTCCGTTGTGTCGACTACATCGAACTATTCATATAAGTTTTGGCTCTCGAGGCTTTTAGATTGGCTCGACGAATTGAAGAAGGGGCTTGAACTTGGGACTTGCTGTTTTTCAAGACAGAAGGCCCGAATAATTGCAATGAGGTATTCATGTGTATTTTTTTTTGTTTACTGATGCAGTGATTCTGTTGTGTCGGCCACATTGAACGATTCATATAAGTTTTGGCTCTCGAGGCTTTTGGATCGGCTTAACAAATTGGAGAAGGGGCTTCAACGCGGGACCTGCAATTTTTCGAGACGGAAGACTCGAGCTGAGCGCCTTATCGTCGCGAAGAAAAAAAAAACCCCCCTCTCTCTTTATATGTTGCTATTGTTTTCTTTATGCGATAAAAGAGGATCGACTCTACTACCCTTTTCATGGCTAGAACTTCTTCACTTGATATTTCTCATCTTGCCTTGGGAGTCTCTAGATCAAAGTACTTGATACAATTCACTCCTAAAGTCGCTGAACTTAATAAAATCGTATCTTGATCGAAACTCATTCACTAAGTGCGTGAATGATAATCATTTTGTTTCCTTACTTTTGTATTTTTTTGGTTCTCGAGAACAGGGTTGGAATTGAAATCCATTTAGTAAAATAATTTCATTTTTCTATTTTTGAGATAAATTTTTAGCCTAGATATAGGTTTGGAACAAAAATGAGTAGTTAAAATTTTATACTTTTTAATTTCTAAAACAGAAAAAGAAATAACAATTCTCTTTTATTGCTCGCCCTCACCGCCCATTGCCTACCAGCCGTATGCCGCTAGCCCACCCGTAGGCCGTTTGCCACCGCCTGCTTGCCTGCCGCCGCTTGTCGGCCGTCCACCTAATCCTCCAGGAACATAAATTTAAAATAACCTATCAAACGAATTTCTATTATAAGAATATGAATTGTGTGTCATTATTTAACGCTCATTTTTTCTTAGAAACTCGTCCGGAAAATAGAAATAAATTTTCTATTTATAGCCAGAAATAGGGCCCGAGAAGAGAAATTTTATCATTTGCACTCTAACGGGCTCGTTTGGTTGCAGTAATATGAAATAAGACTGTAATGTAATAGTTATTATTTTTTGTAATGTAATGAAGTTGCAATAGCTTTAAAGCTTTTTAGTTTAAGTAATGTAATACCTGTTACACTGTTTGATTTCACGAACGACATGTAATAAGGGGGAACAGTGTTAGAACTCCCGCAATATTAATCATAATCGGAGGAAATATAATATTTATTACTTTAATAATCAATCACGATTCACGAGTTTAATACTCCATAAATGATAGTAGATAAATATTTTATTAAATCAATATATTTTTCTAATAATTTATGAATGGTTATGTCTAAAATTTAAGCAAATAAGTGTTGTAGTAATTGTCACTTCAATAGCTCATCACGAGTGTATTGCCCCATATACATCATTAAGATATCGAAAACTAACATACGAAAATTTTTCTATTATTTAATAATTAATTTATGACTATGATTTAACCCTAATGAGATAATATGTGAATATAATCGAATATAATTTAAATAATCGTAACTAATAATTATTACATCGCGAACGATTCTTAATATAATAAATAACATCGTATTATCGGGGTAACTCAAGCCTATTATTTCATAATAAATTTACATGTGTCTCATATCATACGTTATTAAGTCAAAATAACTATGATTTGTGTTATGATTAAGGCAAATGATATTTTTTTAATTATAATTAAAAATCTACCATCGGTAGGGTATGTGGAAAAAACGACGAGGGAAGTCGGGGATAACTTTTACAGCCATGACCTAACACGAATTCCACCGTAAGGCTGCGTTTGGTCGACCGTATAAAAGCTAGGATAGGATATGTTTTATCCTATCCTGTGTTTGGTGGTGGTCCAGGATAGGATAAGGTCGGATATAGACTGAATATAGCCCGGATAAAAAAATCCGGGGGGAAGGGGTAGGATAGACCCGGATAGGATTTCTAATGCCTATTTTTCCAAAAACCCTACGCTCCACTCGCCATCATCTTCATCCCCACACCTTGTGCGCTTTTACCAAAAAAATTTCTCTACTTTTTTTCCTTCACCGACTCCTCCGGACCCATGAATAGCAAAAAAATAATAATAAAAATTATCCTATACGACTTTAAATTCGTAGTCCACCAAACAGTGGACAGGATATGAAGAAACCCAAGGATTTCTTATCCTATCATATCCACTCCTATTCTGTTTAGAAATTCGGACAACCAAACGCAGCCTAATAGTTTTTACCGCAAGCAAACACCGCAAATAGACAGTTTATTTATAATGGACTCGTACATAACAGTGATAGCCATTACTGCAACTAAACGTTCTATAAGCAATAGCACACGACTAGAACCGTTTTACACACGTCCCCGTGTGAAATACTCGACCACACTAACGACGGCTCCTCTTCGGCAAGAAAATTTGTAGCGAAAAGTTCAAATGCAGGGTGATTTTTCGACTTCATCAATCTTTGCCCTTTTCCTCCTTGTATCAACATCAATCGATGTATGCGGTCAGCGTCCCAGCGGGAGCCACGGAGAGACACCGCTAGTCCCCTCATAATCGACATCGCCACCATCCTGATCGCACATTCTCCCTGTCCATCTCCGTCCTATCGTCTTCTATCCTCTCTCTGGCCCCCCGAGGTTTAATTTCGACCCCGCAAAAGAAGGCGTTTGGAAAACAAAATATATCTATCGAGTAATTACGGTCGTCTGCTAATGCTGGCGCTGGGGAGGTATCGTTAAGGGCGATCGGTTCGAGGTCCAATTCCTAAGATTGAGGATTGGGGACCAGACCAGTTGGTTCAGGATCGAGAACTGGCCCACCGGTTCGGTCCAGTGGAACCGGTTAATTAGGATTTAATTCACATTTTGCTAAAATTTTGTTAATGAATTTATGTTGATGAGGTTCACTTTAGGGTTTAATTCGCATTTTGTTAATTTTTGTCAATGAATTTATATGTCGATAAAGTTTACTTATGATTTAGTTCACATTTTATTAATTTTTTTGAAGGAATTTTAGAAAACATATACGTAGTTGGTCCGGTCCAATTCCCCCTTAGAACCGGGAACCGGACCAAACTTGCCAGTTCGGTCTGGGCGGTCCCCGATTTGGGCGGTCCATTTTGCGCGTCCGAAGGTATCATCTAGCTCGGTACATTTCTTTTCCCCGCGAGGGCCGAGGCGGCGATCTCGATCAAACAGTTATCTCCAAACAAGAAAGAGCCCGAGTTCGGTACGACCCGGCACCCGTCGCCGATTGCTTCGTTCCTTTTCTTTCCATCGAGCAAACTGCAACGGGACTTTCGTTCGTCGACAGGTGCAACGTGCAATGACCAACTTTTCTTTTTTTTTTTTTCCCTTTTGCTTGTAAAAGGGTTCTCGTTGACGAGTGCATTTCCGGGCCCCCGTTAAGCATGCTTAATTGTAAAATACCTTAATTGTCAAGATCGCGATTGCACCAAACACAACAACGCGAGAAAAACGGTTGGGTTCTGAAAGATCTTTCTTCGCTTGCTCAGATTACAAAGGCAAACGCCAGAAAGGGCCCCCCCGCCCCCCCCCCAAAAAAAAAAAAAAAAAAAGGAGGGGCCTCCCCTTTAACGTCGAAGTTGAAAAGTCGTGTCTCGCAAAAAATCATAAAATAATAATCATATCAATATTAAATTCCAAAAATTTATTTGGTTTCTTCCGGAAAAAAAAAAATCCCGCTACGGGCATCCGGGTCACGTGACGCGCACGTGCGCACCCCAGCAACATCCGAGTCACGTGACTCGCACGTGCGCACCCCAGCAACCCTCGCCAGAGGCCTCAAATTTCCGGTAAGATCCCTCCCCCACGTCCCCCCCACCACTCGTGTTACTTTCTAGCTCCGAGCAGACCAGGCACGCGCGCTATTTCGTCCTTTTATTATAAATTGAATATCGCAAACTTTTTCCCTCCTTTTTCGGAAAAGAAAAGCTCATTAAAATAAAATAAATTTTTTTTAAAGGATGATGATACAAAAAGGCTCTAAACTTTCATTAAATATGCAACGTAATTCTTGAACTTTTAATTTATTCGATATAGTCTCCGAACTTCATCTTAATGTTCAATGTGCTCGGTACATGTTTGATTTAATTTTCGAATGGACTGTATCGAACGTTTTCATATGGTTTTCAGGGACGATATTGAATCGATTAAAAGTTCAGGGATCGCATTGCACGTCAGATTAAAGTCCGATAATCACATTGGACAAATTAAAAAAATCCGAAAACCATATTGCACATACGTCGCTAGGCCCAAGCGAGGCCATGCTCTATATTAACTTCGCGGCCCCCTCCCTCACCCATCAAGGCGTCTTTTGGGGCCGAGATCCTCAGATACCGTTGTGTCATTTTCCCTATATTTAACACGTAAGACGAGCCTCCAAATTTTCTTTTTTCCTGGTCGCAGACCCACGGCGTCCCATTTTCTTTTCATTTTCATTTTCATTTCATTTTCGTCTCATTAAATTAATTCTTCGAATTGAAATTTTCTTTTTTCCCCGGAGCATATTTATTTCGATTTACACGAGTCAGATTGCGTCCCCCCCTTCTCTCTCTCTCTCTCTGTCTCTCTCAATAATGCCGTAAGTTCGTAACACCGCACCACACAAAACCGAAGACACAGGCCAGAGCGCCGGAGCAACTTGGCCAATCCTCTGCTCTCATCACCACCGTCTCTCTCTCTCTCTCTAGCCCGAACCACCGTTGCGCCGCCGCGCGCGCGCGCGGGGGCTGAGCGCAGCGCGGCCGCCGGTACACCCGCTCGCCCCGCCGGCGCCGATTCGAACGCGGCCTCCTCCTCCGATCGGCTCCGTCGCCACTCCGCGGTCCCCGCGTGAATCTCCGCCCGCCCCGGCGTCGGCGGGCTTCTCCCGCGCCTTCCGCTTCGGTTTCTTCGGATTCGGCCTCGTGCCGCGAATCGCGCGGGCGGCCGAGCTCCCCCTCTCCCCCCTGCGGATCGATTTCCTCTCTCTTTTCCTTTTCTCTTTTTTTTTCCCCGCGATGGCTGCGTCGCCGCTCTGCACGTGGCTCGTCGCGGCTTGCATGTCGGTCTCGTGCGAGGGGGGCGGTGCGGGGAAGGGGCCGGCTTCGTGCGGGCTCCCGCGGAGGAGGAGGCGGCGGCTCCCCGTGTCGAAATGCGGCGGCGGCGGGGGGAGCGCGGCGTCGTCGTTCGGCCTGGTGACCTCCTGCCTGGCCTTTGAGCCTTGCAGCGAGTTTTACAGCTCGCGAGCGGCGTCGTCCTTGGGATTGTTCGGCGAGAATGGATTCGCTTCGCTTTTCGGATCGAGGAATCGCCCGATGAATCGGAGGCAGAGGCGTCTGAATCCCGCCTCTGGTTCAGGTAATATTATTATTAATATTAACGTTAATGATAATAATAATGTTATTGTTATTGTTGTTGTTGTTTTAGGCTAATTTGAGCTGTTGTCGTTGATTATAGCTTATTTCCAATCTTGTCTTCACTGTAGTCCAGGTAGAAAGTTACTTTTGTTCATGGCCAAGGTGTGCTCCGTCGGTTGTCGAAAGCTTGATTTGCTGCTGCTTGTTTTATTATTTATTTAAAAAATATTTGTTTTTGCCACATTTTTTGTTCTGATTCATCACTAGTTTCGTTTAAGCTTAAGAAGCTGGGGGGAAAGGAGTCTACTTAGGAGATGGGAATGCATTTTCAATGATTGAGGTTGAGACTTTGCCAATCAATTCAATGTTTTTGCCTTGTTATCCTACCTGACTTTTTAATCTGGCCGACGTGCACGTTACGAAGGGAAATTGGGACTAAGGTTAATCTCTAAACAGTAGAAAGAAACAAGGAAGTTATGTGAATCAAATAGGTGGTAGGTTTCTAAATGTCCACATTTCCAACAGAATTTTGGAGAAAATTACCCCCTCCATGGATTTTCCACTGAAAATAAATCTTGAGAAATTTTCCTCCTGAGCTTTTTGAGTTGTTTTTGTCGGTCAATCGGCAATTTAATGTGCTATGAATGTATATCAAGACAATTAGACAGCGATACTGTTTGATCAATCATTGCTCGTGAATGATGGAAGTGATTATGTTTTTCTTGCTTCGTGGGGTGTGACCTATGACTTAGGAATTTAACTCTTATCGTCACTGCCATCATTCATCTGACACTTGCCATGACATCCAAGCTCACTGCTTTCGGTTACCTGCCATCATATCATCGCAGGGCAGGATCATTGCATGTCCATAAACTTGTTAGTTGCATTTCTACCTGATCGATTTACTTTTTGAGATTCAAAAAACTCACAACACTTCGTGATTGGTGATTTAGGTGAAGTCATGGCTGTGGCAGTGCAAGCTGCTCCAGAGTTTGTCACGAAGAAGAAACCTGTGACAAAGCAAAGATGTGTAGTTGTGACGGGGATGGGTGTTGTAACCCCACTTGGTCATGAACTGGACACTTTCTATAACAATTTGCTTGAAGGTGTTAGTGGCATAAGTGAGATAGAGACCTTCGACTGTTCCCAGTTTCCAACGGTAACGCTTCTTGCTTATGGAAGATTTCTACCCTACTGCTGCTTGTTCTGAAACTTCTTCATGATGCCCCATCTTTTACATTTACAGAGGATTGCAGGAGAAATCAAGTCATTTTCAACTGATGGATGGATAGCACCAAAACTTTCTAAAAGGATGGATAAATTCATGCTTTACATGCTTATTGCCGGAAAGAAAGCCTTAGCAGACGGTGGAATCACAGAAGATGTAATGAATGAGTTAGACAAAACTAGATGTGGTGTTCTGATTGGCTCTGCAATGGGGGGCATGAAGGTAACATCTAACTCCTGTGATGTTTCTTGAGATGATTGCTTCAAAGATGGAAAATGTGTGAAGAGACTGAGGACAAGCTCCTTCGATCGACTCATTTTCACATCTGCAGCTATCTTCTTTATGAGAGGACGATGACAATTTTGGGATGATGTCCATGTTGAGTTTTGTGTGCTTCAAAATGTAATGGGTATCTTTGAAGGGACACCTAACCAGTGAATGTGACTATATTAGAAACTTTGTGCTCTGTAGTAAGTTGGTTGCCATGTGGCCTATGTCACAGCCGCATTGTTCCAAGATGGGACAAGGAGGCATATTAAACCTGCAATTCATCATTGTTTTGTTAGTTTGCTCTTTAATACCGTTTTTCATGTCAACTGTGCAGGTATTTAATGATGCCATTGAAGCTTTGAGGATTTCGTACAGAAAGATGAATCCCTTTTGTGTACCTTTCGCCACGACAAACATGGGATCTGCTATGCTTGCAATGGATCTGGTCAGCTTATTAATTGCATGAAATTATATGTTTTTTTTTTACTTTTGATGGAAAAGATATATTTAATAGATACTTTTACACACTCAATTGCAGGGATGGATGGGACCTAATTACTCAATATCTACAGCATGTGCGACAAGCAACTTTTGTATATTGAATGCAGCGAACCATATAATAAGAGGCGAAGCTGTAAGTGTTCAAAAATCAAAACATATATCGAAATGAAAACAAAACCCTTTAGGTCCTAATTTGTCATTGATATTTGGTTAATACGATTCTTTTAACTGGAAGCTTAAATATCAGATTGTTGGTTCAACTGTGTTTTCTTCGTTTAAGGTGTGACGATTTTGCAGGATGTCATGCTTTGTGGTGGTTCTGATGCAGCAATAATTCCTATAGGTACTCATCTCCTTCTGGCTGCTCCACGTACTGTGCTTGTAGTGATTTGGTGTGCCATGAGTTGATATTTTCAATAATGCATGCTGCAGGTTTGGGAGGTTTTGTTGCTTGTCGGGCACTATCGCAAAGGAACAATGATCCCACCAAAGCTTCTCGACCGTGGGATATGGTAACGTTACCGCATCCGTTTCTTTTCCACTGTCTTGCTTCTTATCTTTTACTATTATTTTTTTCCTTGGACTATAGGGTCTGATGTCTTGTTAACACCGAATTTCCCCGTCAATAGCCTCTGGTCTGGTCTTTTAAACAAGTGCCTGTTGGTAGCACACCATTAAAACTTTTTGCTGCAAACATCACATATAGAAGTTCTTTTTTTTTTCAATTAGTTGAGCCATTTGGAGTAGTCTGTGTTTGAAACTTTTTCCACAATTAGTGCTGACTTCGTAAATTAGGGGAGGTCGCAAACTAGGCTAGATTTTCATGGAGAACTTATATGTATGTGTGAGGTCACTTTGCCTGTGTATTGGGATTTGCACAGTAGGTGCATCACGGTATCTCTAGGTTATACATGTGCGAACTACTTTTAAGTCATTCTTATCAGGATCTCGATGGAAGTTTTCACTTTTTTGACTGAAAAACTTTAATCATTCTTTTATATGGCATGTGTAATAAAGAAGACTTACAAAGCTCCTTTTTTTTTCCCCCATCTCTTATGATGTCATAAGGAATCACTTTTATAGGCATCCTAACCTTCTATTTTGTCTGCAGAGTCGTGATGGTTTTGTCATGGGAGAAGGAGCTGGTGTGCTGCTCTTAGAGGAATTAGAGCATGCTAAGGTATATCTGATAAAATCCCTGTCACAGCTACCTGATACTAGAGCATTACCAATCTTGTGCTGCTCAGCCTAGCAATTGAGTATCGAAGGACCTGTTTTCTTTTGTAGTGGTTTCCTGTTTCTATTCTCTACTGTTATGGTGCAACTGAAAAAAGATAATGATCCATCCCTCTTTAAGATTCAGTCCGAGATTCTATGTTTACTGTTCCATTTTGCTCAAGGAATTTCACATACCTGTGTGTTCTATAGGCATATTTAGCTCTTTTTAGTATTTCTTCATACTTTGTGCTAATTCATTCTCTTGAACTGGGGATCCTGTGCGCAGAGTCATATTTTACTCTCCCGATTTTGCTGATGCTAAAAAAATTACATTTATGTTTCTAATTGTTGGCTTAGTTGAAGTTAAAAAGGACCTATTATATGCTACTTCAAATTTTATTCGTTAATGAACTCATTCATTTTATGATGTTGTTCTGCAACTTAGCTCAGGAACAGATGTGGAGTTTAAGGGGGAGATTGCATTAGAAGTTATGAGTATTATGCCCGGAGAAATTTAATCAAGTCTCAAACAATTAGCAAAAAGTGCATTATAGTCCTTAACCTAGACCAAAAAGTGTAATTTAAGGCTGCAAAGCAGGCAATTTCCAAGTGCCATGTAAGCAATTTTTTGGTGCTGTTCAATGGAAGAACTTAATTGCACTTTTTGAAGTACCGTTTAGAACTTTTTTGTACCAATTGAAAATTATGTTCTTTGATCCTATTCGGATAAATATTTGTTACTTTATACTTTTCCCCGAGTCTAGGAAGCAAATTCAAGTCAACAGCCTTTTTCAAATTGTACATACCTGAAATGCAAGACTGTTTTTCTTCCTAAAAGCAAGGGCTGTTGCTACTCTTATTAGCTACCAGTGCTGTTTAAAGATTTTAGCCTTTAATTTGAGATCTTGAAAGTGCTCTCTGTTTTAAACACCCACATTTACTAAAAAAGTGAAAGAACCTTTATATTATGCTGAACTTTTGAAGAGTATTGTTCCACTTTACTAACTGATAAAAAATGAACCCCTGTTTTCACTTTGGGCCAGTCTCTGGATTTCAGGCTTCTGTTTCCTCGTTTGATGAGTAGTTCATTGTTTAAACTTTATAGTGTCGACGCTGTCCAATTTCGAGTGTGCTCTTAATTCTGCATAGCTTTTAATCTTCTGGTTGCATGCCTTTCCGTGCATTAATATTAGTCACAGGTATTATGAAGAGAGAACTCTTCTAGCAGTTAAGTCAGTCAATGCTTTGTCAAGTAGGCTAGCTTTCTATCTTTAACAGTTGATTAGATAGCATTTTCTCTCAAAACATTTCTTGTTAGAGCTTAGTTGCTTGATTTATTATTCATTTTGCAGGAAAGGGGTGCAGATATTTATGCAGAATTTCTTGGTGGAAGTTTTACTTGTGATGCCCATCACATAACTGAGCCTCGTCCAGATGGTAATTTTCCCTTCTGTCTCTGGTTAAACATACGCATTCTTTTGAGCATTAGATTAGTTAATTAAAATAGCCGATGGTAACCTTTAAATGATTGTAGCGGACTGTTCTGTGGTAGAATTTCTTCATTCCCTCAACTTTTGCTTGAAGAGAGGATGGTTGATAACATGATCGAGAAGCTACTGTGGTGAACATATTTATATTCTACACATGGTAGAGGGTTAAATGACATAGAAGATAGAATTTTGATTGTATTATTGCATATTCCATTGGAGTGGCATATTTGTCTACTGTATCAAAATTTTGTACATCATCAATAAGGAAAAAAATCCTACCTGTTTATTATTAGTTCCTCATCCAACTTTGTTTATGCAACATCACTATCTCGTCTACTATTCATCAAGGTGATTGTTCCATGCTATTAAAGCTGTGCATCACGGTAAGATTAGTCCTAAACTATGAATAGTAAAATAGACTTAATTATTTCAACCAAAAAAATAGAGTAGACTTAATTATAAGTTACAAATAGATCCTGGTAAACTACGCTTCTGTCTATAAAGAAGAGTTTCTTGAAGCTGTATGTCTGTAATGGAAGTTTAGCTTGCCCGCTTGCCCCATTGAGAACAGTCGAAAGGCACAGTAAAACACAAACTTGTCATAGCAATGGTCAGTTTTCAGTTTTTCTCTAGTATCCGGTTCTCTAGTCTATTTCCTAGCAATTTTCCTCTACATATAAAAGTTAGGATTGCCCATCGGGAACGAGGGTATGGAGCAATCACTTGTTTGATTTTTTTCAAATTGCTCTAAGTCATTTGGGCATACGAACCTTTTCCAATATGAAAGGTTGCTTCGGCAAATTACAGTGGCTGCTTTAACAAACTTTCTCGTCAAAATATGGAATTCGTCAAATTTATCCTTTGATAAACAGGGGTTGGCATCATGATGTGCATAGAGAATGCCTTAGCTCAGGCTGGGGTGTCCAAGGAAGATGTAAATTACATCAATGCTCATGCTACATCCACTATGGCGGGAGACATTATGGAGTACCAAGCTCTCACTCGTTGTTTTGGCAAGAATACGGAGGTAAGCTGAAAACGTTGACTTCCTTCCCAGCTCCTTAAATCTGTTCTCTACAATGTTCTGGTGCTTCATGGAGTTTTTTCCATTGATCATATAGTTGAGAGTGAACTCTACGAAGTCTATGATCGGTCACCTCCTTGGAGCAGCTGGTGCAGTGGAAGCTGTTGCAGCAGTTCAGGTAATTAATTTCCGGTTTGTTCTAGATAGAGTGTTAGAAAGTATGGGATTTTAAATAATGTGGGTGGCTGTTGCAGTCAAGAATCATGTCAGGTATCTAATGAATGCATGAATTTTGCTTACCTTGGCTACAAATAAGTTCGGTAAATCAAATGGGTCGATGTTGGTGCCTCATCATATGTATTTTCTCCTCCTTGTCAGATATAATTTAGCTTTTAATCACGTGCCGTTCACATGCAGGCAATAAGGACAGGGTGGGTCCATCCAAATGTTAACCTGGATACCCCAGCTGATGGAGTGGTACATTTCCTCCTTGTCCTCGTCTCTTTTTCAGCTAGAGCTCAAACCTGTTAGGTGACATTTACATGGATCTACAGCAGTGGATAATCTTGCTATAAATCTGTGATTCGCTTTGATTAGGACACGAGCGTGCTAGTCGGTCCAAGAAAGGAGAGGGTGGATGTCAAGGTTGCCTTATCTAATTCATTCGGTTTTGGTGGCCACAACTCCTCGATCTTGTTTGCTCCTTACAAATAATATGGCTACTCCAATTACCTTCGATATTTATTGAGGTACGTCGGTACATACTAGTTTATCACGTCAGATGTTGAAAGATGATTTTTTGTTTGTTTTTTGCCTTTTCTCCCTTTCTTCCTCTTCTTGTTCATGTGTTGTGTGGCTGTGGATGCACTACATTACATGTATAGCCTTGAGAGCAATGAGGGTCTCACGGGGCGCATAATCGATGATTCCCACTTAAACATGGATTCGGGGGTTTGGGGAAAGGCGGGCCAGTACAGGAGGCTGGTCACCACTGGTTGTGCAATGTTGGACTTTAGTGAGATATTCGTTTCGGCATGGGACTTTTAAGATTATAGGGCTCCACTTGTATATTCAACACCATTGCTATATCTCTTACTTTACCAAGTTCTTGGATTATTGTTTGTTAAACATCAAATTGGGTGTTGATAATTTCTTGATCTAAATCATGCAGCTATTGCAGCCAAATGGCATCTCATAGGCATGCTACTTCATGGCCAATTGCTTGCACGTGGCCAATGTATAATTCGGTCGGTACAAGCTTGGGGGATGCAGCGAAGTCTTTACAGCACCATCTGTAGCATGAAGGTCAATACTCGTGATTCGCTAATCGCTCATGCTCCGCTATCATTTTTCGCTAGAATTATTGGTTTCTAGTCATCAGTGTGAGCCATAGCGGGCCTTGATTTAGAGACCACCGTACCACAACAAGCTTGCCTCCGTTAGCGCCTGTTGTACAAGTAGATGGCTCCTCAAAAAAATGTTTCACCTACTTTGTTTTCACTACCGGATGAGATACTTAGCTGTTGGTCGATTTTAATCGAAGTTTCATGACAGATCTCGGACAAATCTTGTTGTTCGAGGAGGCAAACTATTGACTCCATCGGCTAGTGGGTTTTTCTCAACTCTCTACATTTTCGATGGAAACAGACGATTTCTACATATTCTGCTAGCGATCACGAGTCACTCCTCTTCCTGATGAATTCGTTAAACGAGTCACAACGAGCCTCATCAATCTTTCTGGTTTCCCAACTGTCGGCGTGCGATCTTTTATGTGAGGTCACTGTTTAATAGAGGGCCAGTAATGGTCAGTGTGCTTTGCCTGTACGTAAATGCACGAACCAGCCCGAATTCAATGGTGTACCGAAACATGACATGATGACGATATTTCAATAGACCGAGAGCTAAAATGACCTGTCTAATGATATTACGATATATGGTAACGTTATTCGTTCGCTCATGCTTTACCTTATTTCATGGCACATTTATGGTTCTGCTGCACGAGGAAAAGAGAAGTCTTGCCAATGTACGTCCGTTCCCACATGACATAGCTTCTGGGTTCATGGGCGTGTCTTGCTAGTTTCACTCGTCTATTGTCGTTTAACGTATCAATCACATAGTACTAACTTGTTACGCAAGATCAAATTCACGATGATTTGTTTGTGCCCCATTAAAGTAAAAGAAACAACACTGCGCATATCATATCCGAAAGCTGAAAATAAGAACGCTTAAATTTAGTTTTATGATATTGCACCGAAATGCAGTCTCGATCCTCTTCTTTCCTACGAGACACGCCTCCCACCGTGGACGCCTCTCGTCGTCTGTGCGTATTCAATTGAATTCCGTTCAATAACTTCAATCACGCCATCGATGGACCGCCATACGCCTCACCGTCTTCAATGAAGAAAATCTCAACAACCAAAAATATCCCGAACACAATAAATTCAGTAACCGTCACCTACTTCCCTTCCCTCTTTACTGTCTTCTTTCCAAGAAAATATTCTATGGTTGCAAAGTGCCATGTTAATAGCTGATGTGGCTTGTTTTTTTTGCTAATATCTAATGATAGATTGACACGTGTCGGTTGAGTCGGAATAAAAAAAGAATCTGATTTTTCTCATCTTCCTCATCCACCCACTTTTCTCTCCAAATCTGGTTGTTGTTAGATCTATTGAATGGGTGGGTCAGGTCAAGTCGAAAAATGGTCTAACCCAAATTGACTCATTTAACCTGCTTTGACCTATTTTTATGCAATACAAATCTAATATAACCCATATCAAATCTAATCCATACCAAACACGTACCCGACCCATTTTGCTAAAATACTTTCATATTTAACTAAATTTAGGAAAATTCATATCCAATTGATATGAGAGCGCGGAGTGAGCGAGCGCAAGATCAAGTGAAGGCGAAAAAAGTGCAAAGAGAGAGTCATAAAAATGGATTGAGTCTAAGTAATTGTCAACCCATTTAACATCCATATTATTTTGGGCTTTACTATATTAACTAATTTAGGACTTATTTCCTGAATATAACTAACACATATAAAAACTCAACTTGTCAAATATGAGTTAATAAATGAGTCTATAACCCATTTTAATAGGTCTAATTGTTGTCCAAGGCCGCCGGCGCCGCTTTCAAGCATCTTTTTGGCTGGCCGACTCTTCAAATCTGACCATTCATGGCCGCTAGAGCCAACCGTCGTTGCTCGCGGCCATGGCTCCAGCTCTGAAAGTTCGCTCGGGCCAGATCTGGAAGCACTGGCCATGGACGTGGAAGGATGATGGAGGGGTGGTCGGGTTAGATGTGTAGTTGTTTCGGCGGACTCGATTGAGGAGTGGATTTGGCAACCGAACATGGACTTTGTTGCTTGCAATCGTTATTGTGGAAACTAGATTTAATTTGGACTTCGTTGCTCGCCTTCGTTGCTCGCAATTGTCAGCGGATCTATAGTCATGGCGGCCAGATCTGGACTTTGTTGCTCGTAGTCATCGCCATCAGTGGATGGACAAACTCTAGTCATGGCTCGTCGTTGTGTTGTTGTCATTGGCAGATGGACGAGCAAAGCTTACAGCCATGTGTCACGGGCCGATAGTTTGGGAATGACCCGTGCGGCGACTTAGACTTCCTTGGATCGTTGGAATGCCTAGGCCAAGCCTTTTTCCCGATCACTCACTTGGACACTCGGATCATAGAGAGAGAATCTAGAGAGAGAAGCTCTGGAAGAGAAAGGAACTGCTTCTTATTGTTTTTGGATGATTCAAATGAGAAGGAGGACACCCCTTTATATAGTAGAGGGCCTCGGATTACAACCATTGATCGATTTCTAGATGGGTGGCCGAGATCGTATCGTTCTCGTCGACCACCTACCGACATTTATTCCGAGAGCTATCAACTACCGGCATTTATGCCGAGAACTCTCTAGAACCCCGGGACAATTACCGTCTCGCCCGTCCTTGGGAAGATTCCGGAAGTTTCGTTGGGTTTTGAACGGGTCTTCATTCATGTGTCACGGTCCTTAGTGTTAGAAACCTCTTGACCGTGACATTCTCCCCCACTCATTCGAGCGACGTCCTCGGCGCTCTTGGCTTGGGGTTTATTTGTTGGCTTTTTGGAGCGCCTTCGACTCTTCCGAGATTTCTTCGGCTTCTCAGTTTGTCGAGCATTTGGCTCCTTTGATTTGACTTCCTCCATGTTGGTCGGCGAATTTGTCACCTCCGGGAATAGGACATGGATCGGCATGTTGTGTTGAAGAGGATGATCCTCCTTCGGCTTTGGCTTGGTGCAAAGTTCGGGCACGGACTTCTCAACTCTTGGTTCCTTGTTTATCCTTCGGATCGTGGAGAGAATTTTGGTTTCGGTCACTCCATTAATCATTGGAACCATGGATGGGCACTCCGAGTCGGTGATGATAATCATGTTGCTCCTCAAGTCTATCATGGCTCTCGCGGCATCGAAAAATTCAAGGCCGAGAATGAGATCATAGTCGTCGAGAGGAATTACCTCGAATGGGAGTTTGCCTTCCCAAGTACCAACTTGGAGTTCCACATTTTTGGCCACGCCTACGCCTGATATCTCGTCAGAATTGGGGGTCTTGTAACGATTACGAGTCGGTTCCACGTGAAGTCCCAAGTGTTTGGCCGCTTCTTTTGACAAAAACAAGCTCGTAGCACCCGTATCGACCAAGGCAAGGAGGGGTACGCCACTTACCTTGACCTCAACGAATGAGAGGTGCGAATGTGCCGGCTTCTCCCTTGGCGGAGCTTTGTCCTTCACGGATTTGATTGAGTTGAAAACCTTCACGGTCCCAAGTCGCACCTCGCGTTTCTCCTTTTCTTGCTTCGGCTCTTCATCCTCTTCTACGGCAAGAATAGCATTGATCCTACTCTTCTTTGGGCACTTTTGTGTCCAATGAGGACCGTTGCAAATGAAGCACGGAGACGGTGGTGGAGTATCAAACTTGTTCTTGTAGTCTCCTTGAGGTTGCTTCCACTTGGGATCGCTTGACTTGGACGATCCTTCTCCCCATGTCTTCTCACGTCCACCATGATCTCTTCGGCCACGGTTGGGACTATTGTCATAGTCTTTTCGACCACGAGCAACTTGGTCTTCTTCATCATGGTGGCGATCCGATCTCCACCCGCTTCCTCTTGTTTTTGGGGCTTCCTTGGTGAAGTCGGCGAGAAACTCGGCCGCGACCAATGCTCGCGAAAGGCTTTTGACTTCCCTTCGTTTGAGCTCGAGTAGTGCCCACGGCTTCAATCCATCCATGAACGCCCCGAGAGCCTCCTCTTCCCCAAGATTGGGAATTTGGAGTTTGAGTTCGGTGAATTCCTTCACGTACTCTCGGATCGTGCCTCGTTGCTCAAGGCGATGGAGCTTGCTACGGGCTTCTTGTTTAGCATACTCGGGGAAGAAATAATCCCGAAATTCCTCGACAAATCCATCCCAAGTAGTGATGGGGTCGGCGCCTTGTTTTGTCTCTTCGCATCTATTTCGCCACCAAAGCATGGCATTATCGACTAAGAACATAGAAGCGGTTCGTACCTTGGCCAAATCTTCTTGGATTCCAATGGCGTCGAAGTATTGTCCCATGCTCCATAGGAAGTTGTTTACCTCTTTGGCAGACCGGTTGCCTTTGAATTCTTTTGGTTTCGGCACCTCTAGCTTGTGTGCCGCATGGATGGGCAAAGCACCATTCGCGATGCTTGCTTTACAATGGATGAGCTCGGTCTTGAGCTCTTGCACCTCCATTTTCAAGGCTTCGACTTCGGTCTTGGAGGAGTTGCCTTCTTTGAGCTCCACGACTTCAAGCTTTAGGGCCTCGATGGATGCTTCGAGGACATCATCCCTATCGAACAAAGGGGCCGTCGTGCGATTGACGACGTTTGTGAATTCATGGTGGAGAGTTTCTTCACCCTCGTCGATCCGCCTTTTAACTTCGTCGAGTTCTTCGATGAACTCCAACATTGTTGTTCTCATTCTCGTGAGCTTCTCATCGATTGCGGCTATGGCGTTCGACGAAGCATCCCTTTTCTTGGATTTTCCACGAGTCTTTGGTTGGGCATCCGGCTCATTGGGAACCGGTTCTTGAGGAGCCCTTTCATCCACAACAACCGAAGCGAGTTGTTCGTTGTTCGACATTCTCTTGACCAGTTGGTGTGCTCCTCGATCTCCTTGGATGGACTCTCTACTTGCTCTGATACCACTTGTCACGGGCCGATAGTTTGGGAATGACCCGTGCGGCGACTTAGACTTCCTTGGATCGTTGGAATGCCTAGGCCAAGCCTTTTCCCGATCACTCACTCGGACACTCGGATCGTAGAGAGAGAATCTAGAGAGAGAAGCTCTGGAAGAGAAAGGAACTGCTTCTTGTTGTTTTTGGATGATTCAAATGAGAAGGAGGACACCCCTTTATATAGTAGAGGGCCTCGGATTACAACCATTGATCGATTTCTAGATGGGTGGCCGAGATCGTATCGTTCTCGTCGACCACCTACCGACATTTATTCCGAGAGCTATCAACTACCGGCATTTATACCGAGAACTCTCTAGAACCCCGGGACAATTACCGTCTCGCCCGTCCTTGGGAAGATTCCGGAAGCTTCGTTGGGTTTTGAACGAGTCTTCATTGATGTGTCACGGTCCTTAGTGTTAGAAACCTCTTGATCGTGACACATGGGTGAGGCTAGATCTGGACAAGCAACAATGGAGCCGACCGCGAGCGATAACAGAGGCGTAGCTTGGGCCGACTGCAAGTGACGCCGGAAGGGGTGGAGATGGTTGCCGGACGGGGTGGTGCTATGTGATAGTGGAGTAAAAGGATAAAAATTTATTCGATCTTAGCTAGCATGTGTCAATTTATTATTGAATACGAGTAAAAACGCGGCCCGCCACCAAGTATTTCTCCTTGTTGCTGCCCTCTCGTGTTCTCACCTTTCTTTTCACCTCTAGAGAATATCTGTTCGCACTTGTCTCGTTCATGACAATACAATGACACCGAATTAGCTTGCTCTGGCTGGCTTTTTGGTGGAGCGCATGAGACCACAGCCCTCTCCTCTGAAAAAACTTTTTTCAAACTATACATCTGGAGTGGGTAGTGAATGTATGTTTCTAGAAAATGACTTTTTGGCCATCATCCTACACCTCTTTTGTCAATGCGTTAGGTGGTAACTAAGTTTCATAATCAGCAACACAACCACGGCGATTTTCGCCATTATGATGTGCTATTCGAGGCTGCTGCTCAACTACTGCTTCCAATAGGTCCCTCGAAAGGAAATCGTTTAGCTAGGTGCTAAATGCACAGGAATCCTCTGATTTTACGCACGCGTGCGGGTGCGTGTTCCTTTCTAAAACAACTAGGTTAGAGACATAGGAATGTCCTAATCCCGAGCTCTCGAAAAATCGGACTCCTTTCTGTCACCAAAAGTAGGTTAAACATGGAAAGAAAGAGCTCGACTCTAGTCCAGATCCGTCCCCGATGCCGTGCCTTGATGCCCTTCCGATGCGCTATAGCTTATGGATGATATATAGAAGAACGCTCTGTTCCTTTTTTTCTTGATGGTTGGGGAAAAATTTCCTGACCTACTTCATGTTCAAACAGTTTCAGTTGAAGTTGAAGGTAAGATCGGCTCCCGAAGAGCGACCCGTTTGCAAGAGCCTAATCAGCTAGATCAAGAGAGTACAATAAACTCAAAAATGAAGGTAAAAGTACTCATAAACATACACAAACACTAGCCAAAACGGAAGCATGTATGGTATGCACATTTTAAGATGTACGTGCATATAGTTTGTTCACCCTCCATAAACACACTCCAAGTTACTCCATAGTTCGAGTAACTTTTCATGCAAAAATAGTCCGAAGAAATGAAAATCACGCCATATACCATGCCCACAAACGTAAATGCATGCGTATATATATCTGTATATCTACAAATCCACATATGTCGTCGGTCCAAAATTCAAACTCGATTACATATTTGTAACTTCATGGAGACACGGGGGAGAGAGAGAGGGAGGGAGAGAGAGAGAGAGAGAGAGAGAGAGAGAGAGAGAGAGAGAGAGAGAGAGAGAGAGACAGAGAGAAAGAGAGACAGAGAGAGAGACAGAGAGACAGAGGTGGTTTGAAGGACCCACGAGAAAAGTAATCTGCTACCATACATTCCAAGAGCCAGCGAGGTCAGAGCCGTCCATCATCGCCGGCCATCACAAACCCGGCCCTTCTTGCCGGCCTCCTCCCCCTGCCGCTTCGACGGTAGCTCGTGCTCTTGTCGAGCCGATTGATCAGGTACAGCGCGTTGCTCGTGACCCTCGCCACATCCGAGATCTTGCCCCGCACGTCGCCCTTCACGTTCCCGTCCACCTCCTGGAACCCGTCGAGGCACGTGTCCTCGTTGGTCAGCGCCGCGCTGACCCACGTCTCGGCGTTGCTGAGCTGCCAGCGCAGCTCCTCCCCGCCCCTCAGGTGCTTCAGCTCCGCCAGCGACCGCCTCAGCTCGTCCACCGAGTCCGACATCTGCTCGAGGCAGTCCGCGAGCGCCCCGCGCTCCCGCTTGGACTTGAAGCTGGAGGCCTGGCTGCTGAGGTAGCTGGACGTGCGGCGGGCGTGCGAGAGGCTGATCTTGAGGGCCGCCCGGGCGACGTCGCGTGGGTTGTCGGTGGGGCCCGCATAGGAGGAGAGGGTGCGGAGGCAGAGGTCCGGGTAGCGCGCGTGGGAGCACGACAAGTGGATGAGGTCCCCGCCGTGGGGTGCCGCATTGTGGCCGCGTGGGGCGGCGCAGCAGCGGGTCGCGACCAGGAGGAGAGTGAAGAGTGTGAGTGTGGAAGGAGACATTGGAAAGAGAGGGAGATAGAAAGTATGTTGGTGAGATGCTGTTTTTCGTATTGGATTGGAGTGAAAGTGGTGGTTGGGATGGTTTTATAGGGGGAGTCTGCATGTGTTTAATGCCCATGAATTAACGTTCTAAATTCTATGCGAAGGACGATCATGAACACGAGAGTCGACAAAGATAAGTTTTCTTTACGCTTTAGTCGTGAATTATTTGATCAAAAGAAAAGTCATAACGTTCCAATCCGTTTAATTTACAAGGACAATCAGTTATATGCCAAATTTGATATAATACTTTTGTGTGTTGTGATGGATCTTGTAAATGAAATGGCGGACAAAGTCTAGCTAAATCAAAGAAAGTTAACCTACGAGACTCTAGGAGAAAGTTGACACCTTATAGAGCATTAGCTGCGTACCTTATGCATAGCTATCCATCTTTCCTTGCAACAGCTCTTGTACGATGGCAACAAAGGCTCTTCAAAAGTCTAATATAAGCCACACCGGTCAGGCAATCCACCCATATACCGAGCAATTATATCGTCGAAAAGCATAGTGATCCATACTTCGAAAGGAGACCTCAAGAGAATGCACAAAAAACAGCACTTCGATCGCATGGGAAAGTCCAACGCATGCTGGGGTTACAATAGCGCAAGAATAATAATTCTCTCAGAAAAGGTGATTCGACTAAAGATGCTAAGCTATCATCCTGCGATTATTTAGTATAATCGACTTCAATTAGCAACATATAATAGCGTCCGAGAGAGAAACCCTAGCTTAGGTTGAAAGTGGGATCTACACTTTGTGCAGTGCACCATGTGTAAGCTGTGATCCACATTAATGCAGGACATTCATTCATGCGGCCCAATGTCCCGTGCTTTTGGCAGCTATTCTCATCTCAATAATTCACTACCTAACCCCACCATTCCCCTATAATTCTGCGCCTCCAAAATAGAGTAGTCACTGTTTTTTTTCCTTTTTTAAACTAGGATTACTACCTTACATTTACTAAAAAGAAATATTATACAAACGTATCTTATCAACATTTTGATCTTAATAAGGCTTGTTGTAATAATAACGAATGTGGAGGCTACCTCGGATCTTGCAAATTAGTCAATACGAAAATAACCAGAGAAATAACGAGGAATGATAAGAACACCCAATATTTACGTGGTTATTCCTCCCGTTAAACTTCTCAATTTCAACTTTCGCCCTTAGACATAATTGTAACAACAAAATTTCTAGATAATAAGCAGACAGGCAAAAGTCCCAAATCACAATCAACAAAATCCAATCCTCAAACTCTAATACTGAAAAGGACGTGTTAATGAGGAAAGTGATGAGTATAATCTTGTTGAATTTAACGGATGAGGTGTTAATAAACGTAGTCGAGGAAAAGGATGCCGCAGCATTGTGGATAAAACTTCAGACACTCTATGTAACGAAGGGTTTGAATAATCGCTTGTACATATTGAAGAGGATGTTTTAGTTTAGATATACTAAAGGTATATCTATCAAATCCCCCTATATGAGTTTAATAAACTCATGATGAATTTAAAGAACATCAGTAAAATTCTTGATGATGAAGAGAATGGCATGATGTTATTAGCTTCTTTACCAGAGTCATAGGGGCATTTCACTAATTCATTACTATAGGGGTGTATTACAGTTACCATAGAAGCAGTAAAGTCCGCCTTGTTCTCTAAAGAGTGACAGAGAATGTTGCGAGATAACAGTCTAGCATAGGATGTAGCGCGGAGAGCAGTGATTTGAGGAAAAGATTAACATTGGGGGTCCAGTATTAGCAGACATAAAAGCGGGTCAAAGTCACACCATAGAAAGTCCAAGGAAAGCATGAAATGCTTTGAGTGTCATGAAGAGGGGCACATTAGGAGAGATGTTCCAAAGCAGAGAAACCAAATTGACAAATAGACACAAGCAGTGTGGTGAATGTTGCCAAGGAGAGCACTAGTGATGCAAAAGCTATTTTGTGTGTGAGTACTAGTTCATCAAGAGACGAATGGGTGCTAGATTCGGGGTGTTCTTATCATATGACACCTCACGGTAACTGATTTACTTCTTATCGAATTACAGATAGTGGTAGAGTTATGATGGAGAATAATGTAGCCTGTGAGGTTGTGGGGATAGGGATCATGATGGGGTGGTGCACACATTGACAAACGTGAAGCATTCACTGGAGCTCAAGAAAAATCTTATTTTTCTAGGGACACTCGATGACATCGGGTGTAAGTATACTGTTGAAGGTAGAGTATTAAAAATTTTTCGAGGTGCTATGACAGTGATGAAAAGAAAGAAAGTAATTACTCTCTATCATTTACTAGGAGAGACTGTGATAGGAGCTATTGTAGTTTCATCAAGTGAGTTAGACTTTGACTTAACTCGGTTATTGCATATGCGATTAGGGTATACGAGTGAGGCTAGTACGACGATTTTGAGTGAGGGAAGTTCTTGAAGGTTCATAAGACAAGGAAGTTGGACTTATGTGAGCATTGCATTTTTAGGAAGCAACGTTGGACTAAATTTACTACAGTTATTCATTCGACCAAGCGACCGGTTGAGTACATTTATTCAAACGTTTGGGGCTTGTCTCGAGTTCCTTCGAAAGGAGGTGCCCGATATATGTTATTTATCGAAGACTATTTAAGAAAGATATCGGTATACTTTCTGAAGCACAAAACTAATGTGTTTGATCGATTCAAGAAATTTAAGACATCGATTGAGAAACAGTTAGATAAACAAATCAAGTGCCTGAAAATCGATAACGACATGGAGTTTTGTGGTATAGATTTTACTGAGTTCTGTGAGAAAGAAAGGATTGTGAGACACCGCATAGTACATGGGACACCAAAGCGGAATGGCGTAGCAAAATGGAAGAACATAAATTTACTTGAGTGAGCTCGATGCATGCTTTCGCATGTAGGACTAGACAAGGAATTTTGGACCGAAACAGTGAACATGGCATGTTACCTAGTTAATCGATTTCCATTATCTGCTATTAAGTGGAAGACTCCTGAGGAAATATGGTTGGGGAAACCTATTGATTACTCCAGATTATGAGTATTCGGATGTCCTGCATATGCTCATGCAAGTGATAGTAAGCTTGAGCTGAGGGCGAAGAAATGCATATTTTTAGGTTATGTACATGGGGTGAAACACTACCAGTTGTGATGCACTGATGCCAAATCACTCGGTTTTCTAATCAGCAGAGATGTGATTTTCGTCGAGACTACGATGCTTCAACAGGGGATTTTTGAGACAGTATCAGTAGAGTAAACAGATCATGGTGTCAGTAATGAGGTGGAGTTTCGGGTGGAGACTTCGGAGACCTCGAAGGTTACATAGGTTGATATTACAGATAAGGCCACAGTTCCTGAAGTTGGTGTAGTGAACAACGAGCATAGCCGCAATACATCATAGCTGCGAGTAGATACAGAAGGTGGTTATACTGATATTACTTATACATTGATTGTAGGTAACGAGGTGGAGACAGATGAACCTTTGTCTTACTCTAAGACGATGGCTAGTAGTGAGTTGTCATAGTGGCTAGGAGTTATAAGTGAAGAGATAAAATCATTCCATAGAAATCATATATAAGAGTTGGTCAAAGTACCCAAGAGTCGAAAGATTGTCGAAAGCAAATGGGTTTATAAACAGAAGGAGGGCATTCCTAGTGTTGAGGAAATAAGAAATAAGGCGAGACTTACAGCGAAAGAGTATACACAGTGGAAGGGCATCTCTCTTATGGTAAGACATACTTCTATTCGTGTATTATTTGCCTTTAGTTACTATACAGGATCTCAAGCTTGAGCAGCTAGATGTGAAAATGGTATTTCTTCATGGTGAGTCAGAGGAGCAAGAAAGTAGAAGTGGGTGTTCTCTCTCGACTCTGGACTTGAAAAATGTAGCCACACAGTGAAGAGTCCTTCCTGAGCGAATAGTGGCCTCACGAAGAACAAGAACAGTGAAGGATGCCGTGAGTTCTCTTCAAGAAGCTTGGTTCGCGCACGATGTTCTTGGTTCTCTGTTCCATAGATGTGAACCCAGAGATTTGTGCTTTGAGTTATTTTATCCAAATGAGTTGTTTAGTTGTAATCATTTTGGTTTTTTTGTTTAATTTAGGTGTGGAAAACACTGGAGCATTGTGAGTGATTGTAAACTTGGATTCTTTCATTATTAGTGAATTATTTATTACTGGCTCTCCTCGTGGATGTAGGTATCGATACGTTGGACTGAATCACATAAATCTGGGGTATCATTATTGTTCTTCGTTATTTTTTTAGTAATTTCACATTGGACTTAATTTGCAAGATCCAAGTTAGCTTTCGCGTTCGTTAACATTACAATAAGGCTAAGTGTAGTTTATAATAAAATTTGTCTGATCGCTATGTGTTCCTTGAGATCTTATATGAGTTTCGTCATCTAAGGGATTTTTTCAATATATCTTATATGGAATGAGCGTCACAAGTTCTTCACTTTGTTTGGACAAAAAGAAATTGATAGAGAGTGTGTAGCACTAAAGCTATGGCTACAATGTCGCCAAATCTCTCATCCTTGTTCACATCCAAAATATGTGTTTCTAAGTCCAACTGACGCTTCTCAGTGTACAGTTTCTCCGGCTGCTATGTCTTGGCTTATCTCGAGACTATACACCCGAACACGCAATATACATGCAATACGACACGTAGATTATCAATCACTTGATTTCCGTTAGCCCATCATTACATGATTACTTATAACAAATCTCGAGTCCTACACTGTGATGTAATTTTTAGCCGAAAGATTTGAAAAAGTGCGCACACACAAAGATTAGGTTTTTCCTTGAGCTTCCTTAGTCTGGTCGCTAAATCTGTAATAAAAGCCGCAAGTTAAAACCAAAACTCGGGTTGTGTGTAACACGTGATTTGGTCTGTCCCAGTAACCTTTTCTTCTTGTTGGGGCCATTTTACAAGATCACTTCAGTCTTACAAGGTCGATACAATCTTGAAGGCCCAACCGATGATTATATGCTGAAATCAGACAAAATCCCACTGATCACGGCCACGAGAGATTAAGTACTTTTGATGGTGAGGGATATGGACACCAATCGGTCTCCAAAACCAAAACCCCATTTAAGGGAAAGCACTGTGCCTGTGGCCCCTGCTTTTTCCATTATTGGTGGGAATCTAGATTCATAAGAGAGAATGCATGTGTGCGCGACCCAGTGAAATGCCCTTTGATCTGATCACGATCACGAACCAAGTTATGCCCTCAGAGCAGGACAGGTGCCGGTTGCGGAGTCGCAGAGCAGGCATTTACCCACCGCTGATGATGATGATGGTTAACCATCGCATAAAGACTTTGCTATTGCTTATACCATCCTAAGATGTCTTCTTAGGTCATGTTTTCTCTAAACATAATGTCTCATTTTCCTTTCTCTTCGATGATGGCCACCGTTTTGCCCCTTGAAAGGAGGTTCTTTCTGGTACTTTGTCAACCTTCTTGACAGATGGTTTCAAGTAGAGATTTCTGATTTGGTGTTCAGCATGGGACAAGGACACTGAGTGGCGCGTTCAGTCTCGAATGTGTATGGCTTGCCTTGCTTCATGTTCCTAGGAAAGCCAAAAGGAAGCATTGCCGCAACCTTCATATGCTCCTCATACTCCTGAAGAGCAGTGTTGCCAATTACGTGACATGTCGATTATCTGTACGCCAAGTTCCATGGGACATGCACGCGCAACTAATCCTTTCCAAAAATGTCTGATACATTCTAACTGACACAGTTAATCAGGACGTGTGGTTAAGAAATTGAATTGTGATTGATGAGGAGCTGCATGCAGGCTGCAGATTCATTGCCCTCAAGAGCTAACCATCTCGATTTGTTGGTGACTTCGCATGTCGAAAAAGAGAATAGAGAGACCTCTGATGTGTGACTTTGCTTTTCTATTGTCGTTCATATAATTTGGTAAGACAAGCATGACATATCTTCTTGAATTGGGGGGGTGACCTAGCAAGTCTCTGGACCTCATATACGAGTGGGTTGTGAACGGAAGCTCTAACAAGGTTTCAATAGGATCCAAAAACAGTAGACCCCGTCTCTCTTGAGCACACTTTGATCCGTACCTAAACAAGAGGTCCTGCTTGATGCTGGCTATTGCTCACACCGCATACGGAACCATCCCTCCTTCAAAGCTTAGCCCCATTGTTGTCTGGCATTCAGAATATTTCGTGAACGCATTCGATTCATCAGAAGAAGGAAGAGGAGGAGGAGAGAAAAGAGAATGGTGTATTAGATGCTTTGCATTGTTTGTAAGTTACCATCGCAATTCCCGTTAATATCCCATTGGATTTATCACGACAAAACGAGCTATTGCTCATCAACAGAAATCACATGCAGTGAGAAGCACCTACGAAATGCATGAGCTCGGATATATGATTCAACTTTGTATTACGAAATCATCCAAGAGCTCATCTAGATTCCATGATTTCGACTTTTTCCTTTGAAATATGAGAGCATGATCTTAGTTATTCTTGCTTAAAGTTAGATTTCCATAGGAAAGTCATCATTCCGGAAAGCAGAAAGGATAAAATCTTTTCTATCACACCAAACTTTGGTGATTAAATGTGATTTCGTAGTCACTTGTTTCACATAATAATTGAGTGGTATACTATCTATAATTTACCAGCAACATTATTGGTCCTTTAATTTTATTTGAAGTTATGAACACGTAAAAAGGGAATCTTGAGTTCTCACGTTAATTTCTAACTTGGTCTTAGTATTGACATAAAACATGTTACTTCCTTTTTTTGATGTTAAAATTCGGTTAAATTCTTCGAAAGTTTCACCGAAATCAAATGTATTAAGAGCACGAACCGTTTTCTTCTTTTTCGAATCATATAAATCAGATCCTCGTAATTCATCCAGTTATTCTTAGAAAATCGATACCCCGACATCCGAAGCCGACAGGGTTCGGGTCCATCCATCGCGGGTGGGTCCTCTGGTTAAAGCGAATTCCTATCTTCCATGGTTGCATTGAATTCTAGGTGGCCGTGGAAGGTGAGAACCCTACCACAAGTCAATAATTTCAACCTAATAGTCATGCGTAAGTGTATAAATCGAAACAATGTATTGGCAAAAGCCCACGACGTCTCTCTTATTGCAATACAGTCATATCCGTCAGATAATTTTTCTGTCAAAACAATATCGATTTTAGGAAAATTTCAAATAAGGGCTTGACGTGCCCTCATATTCTCAAATAAAGACTTGAGTGCTCTCATTTTCTCAAATAAATGCCCAAAGTGGATTTTATTTCAAATAAGAGCCTGAAGTGGCTATATCGGTATAAAAAAATGACTTGAATGCTCACATTTTCGCTTCCAGCAATACTTGCAGAGGGTTGGGCAAGACCACCCTTGAAAGCCACAAGCGAGGGCTGGTTTCACTGGCCATAGGTAAGGCCCGCCCTTGTTAGATTTGGGTGAGGGTTACCTTGTTTGTGGCTAGGGAGGATTTAGGCGAGGTAACCCTCAACAGGGATTGGTGAGGGCTTGCAGGCCTCACCCAAGACTCGATTTTATGTAAAAATTGAGTGTTTCCGCTAACTCTATTTAATTTGACTAACGAAAAATGATGACGTAATTTTTTTATTTATATTTTATCTCTTCCACGTGACATCTTACGTTGCGTTAAGGCTTGTTGGCCCTTGCCAGAATCAGGAGAGGGCCGCAACCCACTCCCGGATCTAGGTAAGGGTTGTTGGTGACCCCGCCGGCCATGGCCAATGCCCCATCAGCGATGGGGCGGCAGGGGGCTCCTGCTTGTATTTTTTTTAAAATTTAGTTTAATTTTAATCTAATTTAACTAAAATTGAGGTTAAAATTGTTTTTGGATGGAAATTCCCTTGATTAGCCGAAATATTTAGTCTGCCGGCAAGGTTTATTTGAAAGAGTCATGACCACTTCAAACCTTACTTGAGAAAATAAGGATACTTCAGACCCTTATTTAGAATTTTCCCTCATTCTTATTTTACTTAAACCACGTGAATACTATGTCAATACCGATTGCTTTCCAACGTCCATATAAGTAGATTTTTAACGGTTCTCATTGATGGAATCTTGATAGAAGTTAAATATATCACATAAGTATAAGTTTGAAACTTTTGATGTTACCCAAAAAATTTTTGTTAAAATTAATCGCTGTGTATATAATTTGGTAGTTTTTATGGCTTTTTTTCTTCTCTAAAAGATATTCATGTCCGATTGACATGGATGTCAGGAAGTTGACGTGGACAGAGGGGAAGGAGATTGACCAGACCATGAAAGTAACAAGATGCGAGAGTAATGAAAAGTAGCTACTTTACGGATGAATTTTATCCCTAATGGCAAATTAATTCCGTGAAAAAAATACTTGTATGAACTCAATCGTGCTTTTTAATTATATCCCATGTCGCATAAACATGAAGTTTTACAATATCTTATATGCAAGATAATCTCCCTCACTTAAATAAATTTCGTTGGCATTCTAACTCTTCTTTCTTAAAAGAGATATGTTCACTAGAAGTCCTAAAATTTGTCACATAAGTACAATTGAGTTTTAAAATTTGTAAAATATGTAATCACATCCTAAAACTTGTCAAATTGGTTCAATCGAATTATAAAGTTGATACTGTCTAATTTGGCTAACGGAAAATACTGACGTGGCTTTTTTATTATTTTTTCTATCATACGTGGTGATGACGTGGTTTTTAAATTATTATTTTAATAATACTTTTATTTAAATTAAATTACAATAATAAGATGAAATAAATATTTAAAATAATTATTATTTTAATAATACTTTTACCACCCACCTGGGTGGCGCTGCTGGAGCGCGCACTCTTCCTCTCGCAAAAGGTTGAGTGTTCGAATCCCGGGCGCCGCAGGGTAACTTAATCGGTGGCACGTGTATGGTGGGTGGCACGTGTCACCCCAGGGTTTACTCCCCGATTATCGGTCGTGCGGGGATTCTCTGGATTAAAAAATATATAAATTTGAAAAAAAAAGGGGAGGAGGATAGGTGGGGAGGAAGGGCTTGCCCTCCCCGCCTGCCTTCCCCCCACCCTCGTTGGCCCCTGCTAGCGATGGCGGGGTGGGGTACGTAGAACAAGAATATTGTGATATTGTCTAGTCTTCCTTTTTGGCCACTTATGGAATCGTGGTCATAATGAGACCTACGTGTTTCACCTTTGATCATACCTGCCCATCGCCATACGCGATTCCGACGCAGTTTGTGAATCACTTCCTTCGTCGATTCATATATTCTCAGGAAGCGACCGAACACCCATCCAAAACGTTGTTCCAACACCAAAGCATAGAAGCGGAAAATGAGTTCCGCACAAAACCAAGTAAAACCCTGCCATGAAGAAGACGACCCATGCCTCATCGCCCTCTTGTACTCTAGCAGCCACGTCTTCCCGGTGATCCTGCATGCTGCCGTCGAGCTCGACCTCTTCGGGATCATAGCCCGGGCAGGCCCTGGGGCGTACTCGTCGCCCGCTGAGGTGGTCGCCCACCTCCCTGCCAGGACCCCCGAGTCGCCAGAGATTGTCGACCGGGTCCTTCGTCTCCTCTCGAGCTACTCACTCCTAACATACAAGTCCGAGACGTCCGACGGCGGGAGGACCGTGGAGAGGGGGTATGCCATATCGCCAGTTGGGAAGTACTACGTCAAGGACGAGGATGGCGGCTCCGTCAGCTCGTACTCTATCTTGTCCTTCCACCGAGCCACCATCGATGTCTGGTGAGTGGAAAATTTCCGTCCACGACTTGGGCTTGTTATCGGAATATTATTTAGTCTCTCTAGTTGTGTTAGTAAAGAGTGAATCGAGTCTTAATGGCTTCATCTGTGATAACATGACCTATCTATTATTTGAAAGAAATCATGCGGGACAAGCTCTAAGTACACTACACCCGACAAGAGGAAATTAGATTGAGCTATTAATTGAATCCTTTCCTTTTTGCCAATAATAGGCTCCAAGTGAAGGAAGCAACTGTCGGAGGTGGAGGCAACTTGTTCCAAAAGGTCCATGGCAAGACCATATTACAGTACATGAAGGAGGACTCGTCCGTGAACAAGTGCTTCAATGATGCGATGGCCGATATATCTGCGGCGAGGACAAGGAAGATCCTCGAGGTCTACCAGGGGTTCGATGGGATCTCGACTCTGGTTGATGTTGGCGGTGGAAAAGGCGCAACCGTTAACATGATCATCTCAAAGTACCCCTCAATCAAGGGCATCAACTTCGATTTGCCCTAAGTCATCGAACACGCTCCTTCTTATCCCAGTACATTAATTACCACATTTATTTCGGTTCAAACTATTTAGCACGAAATTATGTTTGCAAAAATTTGAGGCATTGTCGTCCCCGAATAAGGCCTCTAATAACTTTGGTAATAGACCTGTTAAATGGGTGGGTTAGGTCGGATTTGGTTTGGGTTATAAATTATTCGACCCAAACTGACCCATTAATCCGTTTATAATCCATTTATTCGTAGTGTAAATATCCCGACCTATATCCGATCCGACCCATATTTGACCCATACCCGACCCATACCCAATCCGATCCATATTGCTAAAATACTTTTATATTTTACCTAATCTAGGAATACTTGTTTCTTATGATTTTTTTTTAAAATTATACTGCTAAAATATTTTATGCAACACAAAGCTAGTGAAAAAATTTTATAATTTTTTTTAAAATTGAGGTTCTATTTGTTTTGCGAAAAATGCGACATTTCTAGAAAATATTTTCCATAAAGTCATTATCCAAGAAAATAAAAAAAAAATTTGAAGTGTGGCTGAAACTTGAAAATAAACTAGAAAATATTTTTCGATATTTGGTTTATAAAATCTAATTTGATTTTACTTTGTGCATTCATTTTAATAATATTAATATTTTTTATTTTTTAAATCAAACTTTTAATTATCTTTTATTTTTATTTTTTTCTTTTCCTTTATTTTCAGCCGATCGCTAGCCGCCATGGCCAGAAATCGACCACAGGCGCTCGGCCTCAGGCGAGGCTCTAGCTCACTCGATTCTGGCGAGCCGAGCCTTGCTAGCCTCGGGCAAGGCTCCACCTCGCCAGATCCTGCGAGGTCGAGCTTGCCCGAGGCCAGCGAGCTCGAGTCTCACCAGCCTAGGGTGAGGCTCCACCTCGCCAAATCCGGCGAGGTCGAGTTCGCCCGAGGTTGGCGAGCTCGAGTCTCGCCAACCTTGGGCAAGGCTCCACCTTGCCAAATCGGCGAGGCTGGAGCCTCACCCGAGGCCGGCGAGCCCGAGCTTTGCCGGCGTTAGGCAAGGTTCTGCCGCCCCGGTCACCGTGGCTAACCACCGGCCGAAATAAAAAAAAAAAGAAGGTAAAATAAAAAATAAAAGATAAAGAGAAAAAAATAAAAATAATTAAATTTCGATTTTTTTAAAACATTTTTATAAAAGGGGGAGAAAATGTGTAGATGGGTCTAGTGGGTGGGTAGGACATGGGTTCCAAACTCAATCCATTTAGACCCCTTTATTTTTAAGTTTTAAAATTTAAAACCCATTTAAGGTTGGCTCTTTAAAATTAAACTAACTCATATATGACCCATTTATTTTTAAATGGGTCATATATGAGTTTAAGACCCATTTTGACACCTCTATTTGGTAATAATGGCGTGCAGGCATGGAGTACGTTGAAGGGGATATGTTCGTGAGCTTCCCGGAGGGTGACGCGATCATGATTAAGGCAAGCTAATCGAATCCTTTCCTTTAGTTACACTGCTCAAATTGAAGTTGATTTCGTGAGCTGTGTCCTAACTTTGCATGACTCCGCAAATTGGGCAGGGCACGTGCCACAATTGGAGCGACGAGTCGTGCATAGAGTTTCTGAAGAACTGCCACAAGGCTTTGCCGGCGAATGGGAAGGTGATCGTGATGGACTTAATCATGCCGGACGAGCCGGAGGAGACGATGGCGTCTCAGTTCGTCTCGTTGCTCGACAACACCATGTTGCTTCTGCTGGGAGGGAAGGAGAGGACCGAGAATCAGTTCGAGTACCTGTGCAAAGGAGCTGGTTTCACAGGATTTAAGGTCGCTGCCCGAGCTGTGTCCGCACGGGGAGTGATTGAGTTCACCAAGTGAATTGAATGAACTCAATCTTTGTCTTGCCTTGTCCAGTTGGTCTTATGTAGAATAAGCAAATAGACATTTTGTGGAATTCAATGACTAAAAAGGCCTCGACAGGGATTTCTGCAATCAAGATTTTCCCCTTCTGGTTCAGCCTTAGCTCTTTTTCTTAGTAAGTAATAAAACGATATTTGCTTGATTAGGACCGCGACCTGCTCGAGTAAACTTTGATCGAGTCCGACGTCATGTTGATTGAGTACCCAAAACATGCTCATTAATCATTAAGAAAAGAATCAGGGATAAAACACACGGTTGTTTCTAACATAAAACGATTACACAGACATCTCGAGGTTATTTACACCAAGTTCCATGGAACATGCATGCCGGAACTAGTCATGGCCACCGGCCGGTTTCGGCCCAGAACTGACCCAGTCAAACCCGGGCCCGACCCGTTGACCGGGCCCGCGGTTCGGAACTGGAACCAACCCGTGGCCTATAGGCCCGGTTCCGGTCCTAAATTATTTTTTTTATAAAACAAATTGAACTCTAATTACCATGCATTGTAAGTACATTGATCTCCAATTACAATGCTTAGTTAGGTGTATTGAACTCTAATTAGAAGGCTTAGCTAGGGTTTTATAAACAACCCATTTGATGGTCTCTTCATTCCCATTCAATGTGGGACTTTCGGCTTGCCTTGAAAACCTTCAATGTGAGACTCTTGGCTTGTCTTCATACAAATGCCAAGAGTCTCACATCGAATGGGAATGAAGAGACTATCAAAGGGGTTGTTTATAAAACCCATGCCAAACCATGAGTACGTGAAGTTGTAATGCTTTTTATGGCTATAATCCTTTGCTAGTTAAGTCCAAAGGGTTCCATTGGACAACCTAGAACCAGACCAGACCAATGGTCCGGTTCTATGGTTTGTCGGTCCAGTTCTTAGTTTTAAAATTAAAGGACCGGTCTTACTGGTTCGGTTCCCGGTTCCGACTGAGAACCGATAACCCTTACAATTTTCATTTTGATTATAATTTATATTGAATAATTCATTATTTCATATTTTTATAATTCATTATTTTTTTTATTTCATAATTTATTTTTTTAATTTTTAAATTACGAACCAGAACCGAACCGGCGGGTTCTGGTTTGGAACCGGAAACGAACCAGTGGGTTCTGGTTCGGAATCGGAACCAGAACTGCCCCTAGCAGTTTCGGTTTTGGTTCGCACATGGCCACGAACCGGAACCGGCCGGTTTCGAACCGTTGCCATGACTAGCCAGAACTAATCTTTTTCATAAATGTCCAATACATTCTAACCGACACAGTTAATCGGGGCGTGAGGTTAAGAAATCGAATCACGAGTAATAATGAACTGCATTCTGCATAGACTTTGCCCTTAAGAGCTAGCCATCTCAATTTAAGTCGACAACGGTTTCGAAAAGGATGAACGGGTTTAAAATGGAAATTCGTCGGTGGCTTTGGATTCGAACAAGAGCATATAGGTATCTGATGCGTGGTATTTCTTTGTTGCGTGGTTCATATCGTTTGATAAGATGAGCACTGTCCTTCAAGTCTTCGGACCCCACATCCGAGTATGTTGTGAACAGTAGCTCTAAGAAAACAAGAGGTACCGCATTGATGCTGGCAATTGCTCGCACCGCATGTGTAACTATCCCTCCTTATTAGGATTTGCCGCACAATCACAAAGAAATAAAAAATAAAAGCGAGAAGGAAAATTTAAGACACAAAGTTTTATCTTGGTTCATCTTTAAACTAGGGTTATGTCTAACTGAGAATTCCACTAAATTTAGCATCCCGCACATCTCTATATATTACATCTTTCGATTACAAGAGAGAAAATATATAGATAAAAATTTGATTCCAAATAGAAAATCTCTTTTTAGGAAACCTGCTTCAATTACGAAATCATTCAATTAAGATATTGTATGACCGCATCCCTCCTTGTTAGGATTCGCCGCGCAATCAATAGTTTGAGTGGAACCCCTGTGCTGTCCAGTTGCTAAGGAATATGAACCACATGCCAACACTCCTTCCAAGATTAGTCCCATTGTTGTATGGCATTTAGAATATTGTATGAACATTCGATTCATCAAGAGAAGCAAGAAGAAAAGGAACCGAATCAGAATAATCACAGAGATAATAGAAAAAAAATTGACACACGAGTTTACTCAAGTTCATCTCCAGAATAGAGTTATGTTCTGCAAAGGGATATCACCATGATATTTAAGTTTTACAACCACAATCACTCGTTACAATAATCTCTCATACGAGTACAATATATATATAGAACTTAAAATGGGCCCAAAGTTCAAATCTATCAAAATTCCTTTGATCTCACAACAAACAAGCCAACAAACCCGAATTGCAATTCCGTTAATGTCCCGTTAGATTTATCGCAACGAGACAATTTGTTGCTTATCACAAGATATCACGTATAGTGAGAAGCACCTACGAAACACATTAACTTGGATGTATGACTCAACTTTGTACTACGAAACCATCCGAGAGCTCATCTAAAATCGACGGATTTCGACTTTTTCCTTTGCAATATGAGATCATGATCTTCGTCATTCTTGTTTAAAGTTAGATTTCCATACGAAAGTCATAATTATGGACAGGATAAAATCTTTTCTATCAAAATTGTAGAGTGTCTCACACCAAACTAAGGTAGTAAAATATGATTTTGTAGTCACTTCTTTCCGATAATAACTCAAATTTGTAGTGGCATAACGTTCTGGGTCCTTCTATTTTATTGGAAGTTTTGAACCTGTAAAAAGGGAATTTTGAGTTCTCACATTAATTTCTAACTTGGTCTTAGTATTAACATAAAACATCTTACTTCCTTTTTTTAACGTTCAATCGGGATAAATTCTTCGAAATGTCCACCAAAATCAAATGTATGAAGATTACAAAGCATTTTCTCTTTTCCAAATCATATAAATCACGTCGTCACAATTCGTCTCGAAGAAAATTGATGCCCTAAGATCCGAATCCGATGGGGTTCGGGTCCCATCCATCGTGGGCGGGTCCTCTGGTTAAAGCGGATTCCCATCCTCCATGGTTGCATTTCAATTCTTGGTGGCCATGGATGGTGAGAACCCTACCACATGCCAGTCAATTCAACCTAAATGTCATGCTTTAAGCGAACAAATCGAGGGAAGGTACTGGCAAATGCCCGCGATGTCTCTCTCGTCGCAACGCAGTCAAGTCACCCTCAATGGTTGCCGATTCAGCCAGCTTTCGCGGCCCTCATAATGTCATATCATCATCATCATCGTCATCGTCTATGGTGCTATTGATTGTCCTTCTTCGCCAGCAAAAGTGACGGGGTCAGTTTTCCACACTTGGCTGAAAGCTGTTGCATGGCTTGATTTGCCATTTGAAAAGCTCATGCCTGCCATGTGCTTATTCAATGCTTTCGTCTTGGTGCTGCAACTCAGATGATGTTTCGAACCAAACTTTGCTAAACAAAAACTAAGTCCGCCGCCCTATCGGCTTGGTTAGAGATGAAACTACTCAGTGTCGTGATTCGGATGTATGTCCGGAGCTACTTTCCCGCGAACTGGCGCTCAGATGTCACGTGTTCATCGAATTAGATGTGATCGGGACATTATGAAGTCTTATGATAAATTAATGATTGTATATTTTCGTTTGAGCATTGAAAAAGAACAAAAGTTCGAAAGATTGATTGAGTGGTCAAGCGCTTAATTTGAATATCGTAGCTTATTGACTCGAACCACATCATCTCCCGCTCCTATTAACGGTGATGTCGACCACCACCTCATGAGTGGAGCTTTCTCTGACATCGTTTAGGCGTAGTAGCTTAACCGAAGAAAATACTAAAAGATAAAAAAAAGGAGGAGTAAATGAACAAATCATGAAAAAGGCCTTAGGCGGAGGAATCCGGGGAGAGCGTATCACTAAACCACTGCACAAACACTAACCGATGATCTCTCATATGGGCCTAGCCGCCTAGGCCCATGTTTAGGCCCATGACACAAACACACATAATGTGTGTCGAAATTTTATAATTTTAAGTTGGGATTTTTTTGTTGATAGATGGTCTCTTGATCTTCAAGTTAAGTGCATAAATCGGCAGCAGCATAACCTCTCCCTAGTTAGTATGGCATGCTAGATGGATCCGACTGCTTATGGTAATACCTACTTAGCCTAGACAACTAAAAAGTCGGCGAAACTTACGCGATATATAAATTGACTCGCTTTCGTTCATTAATTAGTACAAGAGTATCACTTTGAGATGTTGCTCGAAGCACGGAGTATTTAATATTTTAAATAGCTAGGGGGGAGGATAGCATCACTTCAATGCGATGATTGTGAGTGTGCTCTCGACATTGTAATCACTGCTCATTTTATATTACGTTCGCGAAGATTAGCCGTGCATACATGTTTACAGGAGGGTTATTTATCCTAATTCGCATACAACGTGATGCTAAAAAAGATTTACAACCAATGAGTAAGAGCAGATAATCGTCACTATTACTAATCTTTTTATCTTCTGCTAACTCTCATCCCACAGCCTCACCACGTTGCCATTCATCGCCCTCAAGTCCTGGAACTTGTACCACTCTCTTTCTCCATTCCTCAATCTCACAACTCCCTCCCAACGCCACCACCACCCTCTCCCACCAAACTCAGCTTCATCAGTCGTGGTCGCCGGCAGCGACGGCTCATCCTCTCTCCGATCCTCCTCATAATATGTCATAAACTTCCCCTTCGTAACTCCTCTGCCGTCGCATTCAAACCATGTCGGAGTCACAGGAGGAGGAGGAGGAGTAGAAGCACCAGATTCAAATTCTTCCTCCACAGCACCAGAAGATGCGGGTTGCGGAAAAGATCGATCCGCATTTACAATTTCATCTTCACGAGATGACGACAAGGACGACAAGGATTCTTCACTTACGCGCCTGGAAATGGCGGATGATGCCGAGGCTCGGATTCGCCAGAAACTGAGAGCCACCGTGCTGATGACGACGATCCAGGTCCACAAGTTGTTCGCGGAAGCAAGGAATCCGAAGCTCGTGTAATCGGACGCGAGTGCTACGAGCGGAGAATCCAGCACAGTTCTCATGCCTGAGCAATTGTCCTTCTCCAAAACCGAAGCCCCGACCGCAAATCGTCCAGGCCCGAACTCGTGATGGGTCGATCGACTTGCGACTGTCTTCAGTTGCCTGTTGTTGCGGCGGATCAAAAGACAACCCACGAGGAGTCAGCTTGGGGGGCGACCAAGTTATGAGGAGACGAGAGGACAGGGGAGAGAGAGAGCCTATGGGAGAGAAGGTGAGCCATGAGATGGAGAGATGCCGAGAACCGAGAGCAGAAGATGCCAAACTGCGTTAGCTAGATCCCAGGATTTATACTACCGAAAACAAGGAAACAATCTTGATTCTTGACTGCAACGAACGCAGTTCACTTGACGGTGGGCATTGATTCATGAAAAACAAGAATGGTGTTGTTAGCAGTAAGTGGCACGTGGTGCACGAAGTGGGGTAGCTGAGGAACTTTGGTGTAAAACCCTAGAAGTCATTAAAGGCTTTCCTACTTTGCCGGAACTTGTAGAAAAATGAGGTGAGTGTGCACTCCTGGAATTTCTGGCCAGTCATGTCCTAGAAAGTGACAGAAGCTGACCAGCGAACCGTCGTGATTCACGTCACGGATCTACCGTCTTCCTCTTTGGCCATAAATAAAGAAAAATGGAGGTCGCAGAGTCAATGGTCATCTCATCTCAACATTTTACAGGCAAAAAACACAGTTGGCTCCGTGAAGCTCCTTGATTACCCTCTGATAGACCTTAATCTTTTCCTCACAATCTTTCATGGCACGTGCAGGATCCGCTGAAGTACCGGTTGCCCGGGCTGGGATATCGGCTGGTATGCGAAACTTCATGCAGCGTACGTAGAATCACTATCCGCATGTATATATGAGTCGTGTCTGGGTTTCGATATCTCGCTATAATGCCAAATCAGGAAAAAAGATGGTCCATTGACACCTTCACTTGGGGACAGTTTGCTAAAACAAAAGGGTTCAGATGATGAGAAGATTAATGTTTTGTACCTTTGAGTTTGCATGCTTGCCATGTGATCGGCGAGAATTCTTGAACGCATCGGGTCCATGCGAGTTGAATGCATTCGCAATATTTTATTGTGATAGTGCATTCCACGGGTGACCTATGTGAACGTAATTCGTCTAAAAATAGACTTTGGGACCGACACATGACAAGAGCAACATAATTTTCACGTGTCTATTGGACAGGCAAGAAGACACGCATGCACGCAGATCACATATCAAAATCCTCGACGGCCAAATTGCGGCGGTTGTCGCTATTGCCCTTACAAATTCTAAGCATCCGTCCCCTCATCTCTCTCTCTCTCTCTCTCTCAAACACAGACGCGCGCATGCACAAGCCACCCATACCCACGGGAATATAAGCATGCACACATTGAGTGTGCGCACAACGTAATTTCTCTCAAATATGAAATCCTCGACCACAAGACCATTCGCAAGGATCACAGTGATTTTGAATTTCGAACAAGAGCACAAGAACTGTCAATGAGATTATCTTCTTTGATTTACTAGTTTCGTCCGATGCTTCTTAAGTTTGCATTTCGAACAGGAGTATCACATGTTGCCGTGCACAGAGAGAGAGAGAGAGAGAGAGAGAGAGAGAGAGAGAGGGATGGTACTTCAAGTCCAGCCCAAGCCCAGTTTTTTCATGTGTGCAAAAGGTGGATATCTTCAGGCCCATAACAGCAACTTCCCACCAACTCATTTCTGAATTTGACCATATTTGGTGGTATTCCTTTCAGTGATCAACATCGCAGCCTTGAAATAATGAAAGTCCTTGCATTTGGCCTTACACCATCGCCAATGTGTTGGCAGAACCAACAGCATCTAGCAATTTTGCAAGACCTTCTGCTCATTAAACGATTTTTTTTCGGACTCTAATTTCGTTTACTCTGATCAATGAAAAAGTCCATTTTCACTCGGGGGCACTAGTCGATCGTCACATGCGCATAAAGTTCATTTTCAGACACTTCGAGAAACTCTTGCATGAACCCGAGTAATATGAATCTCACATGATCAACAACTCTAATAGACTTGGTCCTAGTCAAAAAAAAATTTGCTCACTCACTTCATGCTTCTCTGTCAACACTTTGTTCAAGGGGAGAATTTTCCTAGAAATGGAAAATTTCTAAGTTGTTTCCTCAAGGACTGATTAGTCCCCTTCAGAGAAATGGGTTGAATCGGAAAAAAGGTAGACCTTTCAAAGGTCATCTTTGTTATGGGTGAGCATGGTCTGGCTTGGGCCAGTCCAACACCTAACCCTGGAACCAATCCGCATAGTGTTGGCTCTCAATTTTCGGGACTGAGGACCGACTCTATTGAGCTTGGGACCTAGGACTGGACCGACCCTATGAGTTCGATCCAATTCCAAAGTCAACCGGTACCAACTGATTTTTTTTATGTTTCATTTTTTTTATTTGTTGAAAGGACAAACGATACACTTTAAAAATACATATCTATCGATAATGCAATATTTAGTAACCAAACTATGGAGCCCGGTACAAATCAAATAAAAATCTAAGATAACGCAACAACAAAAATCTCCACTTAGTAGTATACGAACATGTCAAATAAAATTAAAATATAAAATGGTCAAAATACATAACATAAACCATGAATTATACAATTTTATACCTTGTTCATTCTCAAAAGATTGCTTCAATTTTCGAACACTTGAAAACAAAACAAACAACTTCATATTTTGTTCGTAAGACACCAAGGGGGGCCAAGTGAGGCAACCTACATTCACCGTTCGTGAGACGCCAAGGGGGGCCAAGAGAGGCAAGTTGGTTTGTGAGGCGAGCGAGGAGAGGCAGATATAGCGAAGAACCATAGAGAAGCGAGGGAAGAAGAGAGACAACGCTTAATAGTCAATAGTGTTTCTATTTTCAATGCCAAAAGAAAAGGTGAGAGGGGCATTAGGTATATATATAGGGTTGGCCCGGGTTGGACCAATCTCAAACTCCTAGGACCGATGACCAACCCGCATAGTACATGATCCAGAGGTCCCAGGACCAAAGACCAACCCAATCCCCTTGGGAACCGGACCATGACCGGCCAGGTTGGGCCAATCCAAGATCGATCCAAGGTTAACCCTGGACCGTTGCTCACCCCTAATCTTTGTTTCTAAGATGGTAACATACCTTTCAAAAAAATTTGCTCACTCACTTCTTGCTTCTCTGTCAACACTTTGTTCAAGGGAAGAATTTTCCTAGAAATGGAAAATTTCCAAGTTGTTTCCTCAAAGGCCGATTAGTCCTCTTTAGAGAAATGGGTCGAATCAGAAAAAAGGTAGACCTTTCAAAAAGGTCATCTTTGTTTCCAAGATGGTAACAGGCCTTCTCTTGGAAGGAATTCTATCTCGTGCCTACGTGTCAAACACCTTTCGAATTTTAAGATTCGAAAATTTTTTAAGTATAAGTTGTTTAGGGCTTGTTTGTTTTGTGAAAAGTACACAATGCGAAAAATATTTTTCTAAAAATGAATGAATATCTCAACAAATTTTCCTTGTCGCTTTATATAGAAATTAATCATACTGACTAAGTTGGATAAGTATTTTATATTTAGCATTTTCTTGTCAATTTTCAGAGCGTCTCATTGCTACATGAAGCACAAAATCTCAATCGTTCTACCGACTCGATGAATGAGTACGTAGGAGCTCCTTTGGTATTGATACCTCGACTCATCAAATTAAGCGAGTTAATCATTATCAGCTTAGGATTCACCTACTCTTTCCATGAGTTTAGAGGTGGGTCCGCCTCAACCAACTCTCATCTCATTTAATATACCATCTCCGTCGTACCCAAGACAAACATTCACATTCAACCAGAATCTGCACACATTATTACTTGACTTCGATGAGTCAATCTAGAGTTTATGGTCCTCTTATGAAAGTTTGACATTTCATCGTATTTCAACCATGATGAACGTGTTTGATCAAGCAGATCTTCGAAGTCAACCTTTGGAACAGATCGAGTCTTTTTGTTCTCTGTTAGAAATCTCGCATGAGGCTCAACTAAATCGTACTATATCCTCATATTCAAAGGCGTCGCTTACTTGTCTTAGGGTGTAGGCTTAGAAAACTTTTCGAGGAATTAAATCTCGTGTTGCCCTCAGACGAAGATGTGTTGCAGCTTCGTGGTAACATCCGAACCGTCGCAGGTGGTCAACTCTTCCGATAAGCTTATGCAGTAACTTCACGAACTTTATGCCTTAAATTTTGTTTCATCTTTCTGTAAAGTTGGAGCAGTACTTCAATCATGATGAACGTGTTTGATCATCTCTCGACGTGATGTTCTTATTGGGATTTGAAAACAAGAGAGAACCCACTAAATTAAACATCATCGTCATTATTGAAGCATACGTGCTAAGTTGGTGGCTGGAAATCCGTAGTAGACAAGAACACGGTGTATCTTCGCAGAAAAGAACCGAGTCCACAGCGGGAGGTAATGGAAAACCATGGGAAAAGGAAGAGACCGACCGGCGTCACGGCTGAGATAAGAGAGGAGTACGGACTTTGATTTTCAAGGCAAAGAGAGACGTGCAGCACTTCGATTTAGGAGGCGCAGATCTGGTGCTTCTTCAGAAGAGTGCCTCTTTGCCTTGAATGTGCTTCTGGTTTTCTTGGATGCTTCCCATTTCATACTTAGTCTCTTGACATATACTTTTCCATATGTTCCCATGAATTAATGATTTAAATGTTACACCTAAGTTTCTAAAATCACAAGGTGCATTGTTCATGCGTGGTTTCGAACAAAACAAGGGTCGCTAGGAGGGTTTTGTTAGTTTACACGAGAGAGAGAGAGAGAGAGAGAGAGAGAGAGAGAGAGAGAGAGTTGAATAAATAAAACTATGAAAAGTACTAATTTAGTCAATATTGATCAAATGAGGTTCAATTAGACCAAACAAAAATGAGGTTCAAAGTTTTCACAGAGGTTTCATTGGCAACCTAAATGGACTAAACTACCGATTACAATTAATGAAAGACCGAGAGTTAAAAGTAAACTTTTTGCCTTTACCAAAAACAAAAAAAGTAAACTTTTTGCCAATGCATAACACGAGTACGGAGACCCGAAAAAAGTAATTTTTGAAGGGCCATGTTTTCTTCCAATAACATGATTTTGATTAGTAAGTTATAGATATAAAGGGAAAATTACCAAAAAAAAACTTAAATCTATTGGGCTTGTGCCAATTCAATCCTAAACATTTTAATTATATCAATTGAGTCATGAACCTTTTGATAATTTGTCAATTTAGTCATTCCGATCAATTTTAACTAGAAATTACTAACATAGGCACAAGCTAACTTACGTGGCATGATCGATACTAACATAGACAATTGTACAATTTTTTTTAGATTTTTTCTTTTCTTTTTTTCTTCTTTGTTTATGTTGTTTCTTCTTCTTTTTTTCTTTCTTCCTCGCTCGGTCGTTGGGCCTCGGTGACAACTGGCAATCGGCACCAAGAGAGGGCTGGCAAGAGCCAACCTCACAGGCCTTAGATAAAGTTTGAGGTCGCCAGAGGCTGACAAGGTTGAGCCTCGCTCGATCTTAGCAAGCTCGAGCCTAGCCCAAAGCCTGATTTTTTTGCAACGATTATGTAATTGAGATGGGCAGAAGTGAGCCATTAAAAGAATAAAGAAAAGGCCACAAAAAATCTCAAACTATGCCCACTATGACACATTTATCCTAAATTATTTTTTGTGACATCAAAGGTATATATTTACTCTAAACTTTTTCTTGTAACGTTAAAAACCTCAAACTTGTGATTATGTGACACATTTATCCTCTATCAAGATTCTGTTAAATTCTAACAAAAAAAAAGGTTCAGTTAAATGATTTTTCAGTTAAAACATCATTTTTATTTTACTAAAGCCATGTGAGTGCCATGTCGATAACGTTTACTTTTTGGCATCAATGTAGGTAGATTTTCAACTGTTCTGCTTGACTAAACTTTAACAGAAGATAAATGTGTCACATGGGTATGAGTTTGAAATTTTTTTGTGTCACAAAGGTAAAAGTTTGAAATTTTTTTGTGTCACACGGCAATTTTTTAATATTTTTTTCTTTTCCTTTTTTTTCCTTTTTTTTTTCCTTCACTAGTGATGGCACTTTCCAACCATGAAGAAGCCCTTAATTACTTCTTAATAACCTAACACAATCCCATTTCCTGCTACTACACAGCGCGATTCCTCGTCCTTCTTAGACGTTGAAAATGAGATGTTCATCACCTTAATCAACGTTAGAATATTTAAATATTACATCAAGCTTTCATGTAAGAACTTAAACTTCTAGAACAATCAATATTGATCCCACAGATCTTTATATAATAACGTAGCAAGAAGTCTTAAGTTTAAATTTTTGCAAACCCCTTATTTGTCTCCCATATATATCCACGCTTTAATCTGAGGCATCATGGGGATTGTTAGAACATTTATAAAATTAAACAAAGTTTACATCTAACATATTAATGTTTTAGATTATCATTATAATGCATTTTGAACTCAAGAGTGTTAGGCTGTGTGTGTTGTGAACACATAACTACAATAAATGAGCATATGAATACCGGTGAAGACATATGACTCGGACTGAAGTTCATGCACAGCACGCACGATTGTTGGGTCACGGGCTCACGCTGCTTAACATGCCAATTCCCACGAAAAGGACTATAAGGATATGATTACTTGAGCCTTGACCATGTGCTATGACACCTCAATTTCTAATTAACTAATTTCAATATTTTATCCCCCAATAATGTAAATATTATATTAATTTTTAAGTAATTATAATTAAGGTAAATCGGTCCCTTTGCAGCAAAAATTAACAAAAGCTTACGTAATATCTAAAAATATAGGCTTCATATCCTAAAAAACCTGTAATGTTAGATTTTGTCCGAATTTTACCTTTTATCTCGTAAAAAAACCTCAAACTTTAGGTCAAGTCCCAATTCTACCATAAACTTTTTTTTATCCCATAAAAAACCCTTAACTTTAAGGCAGTCTCAATTCTACCATAAACTTCTTTTGTCCTATGTAAAACCCCCAACTTTAGATCTTGTCCTTATATTATCGTCCAGTCCCAATATCCTAAAATTTTTAAAGTCTCTTAAAAAGCCACAAACTTTTACTTAAGTTACAAATATGTCCCCATTAATCCTCCGTCCAAAATTTCTTGTTAACAACTGAAATATGGAAAACTTCCAAGTACTAGTTGTTCGAGCATTCCGATTGCAAGCTCTCCAACCCCAAAAGATAGAACATTCCCAAGCACGAGAGATCAACGAGCGCAAAATCCCTATGGCAATTTTGACGAAGGGTTAATGGAGAGCACATTTGGGATTCAAGTAAGAGTTTGTGATCTTTTATGAAATAAAAAAATTAGAGTGAAATTGAAACTAGAACTAAAGTTGGGATATTTTTATGAGACAAAAAAAAGTTTAGGATAGAACTGGTCTTGGACCTACAGTTTGGGGTTTTTTACGAAATAAAAATAATTAGGGTAAAATGTGGGACTAGACCTCAAGTTGGGTTTTTTTTGGGACAAAAAAAGTATATGATAGAATTGTGACATAACTTAAAGTTGAAGGTTTTTTATGAGATAAAAGATAGAATTGGGACAATAGCTAAAGTCGAAGATTTTTTAGGGTATTAGACCTAAAAATATATATGGTTACTGCCACAAAAACCTCAAACTGGCACACATGTAACAAATTTATCAAAAACTAATTTTTTAACAACCAAAAATCCCAAACTAGTGCATTTTTGACAAATTTACCCTCAGCTTATTTCTGTTAAATTTCACTGTCAAATTGCTTTGTTAAATAACATAGGGTAATTGACTGATGTACCAATTTTACGTTTTACCCTCTGTTTGTCACAGATGTACTAGCATGTGATTTTTTGTGGTATTAATCTAATTTAATAGAAACTAACGGAGGATAAATTTGTCACAAATGTACCAATTTGAGGTTTTCAGTTATAAAAAACTTAGTTTAGAGTAAATTTGTCACAGATGTACTAGTTTGAGATTTTTCATGATTAAAAAATTAATTTAAGTAGAATTATTATAGATGTACCAATTTGGGGTTTTTCATTGTGTTAATCTAAATATGTTTGATACATCACCATGTTCACATGTACTTAACGTAACATGTCAATTGTCATATCAATTCTCTATCGGTTGTTTGGTACCCGTGCTGATTATTTTACCTTTGAGGGGGATTATAGTCGTTTCTCATTAGGATATTTTGACCAACTTTTGCTTCTACTATTTTGCTTATACGCATCGTTTTAACCTTTGAGAGAATGAGTTTTATTTCTTGCTAAACAGCTCGAGTGTATACAGCATACGAATACTCATTCAAAGTCATCTAAAATCACGACAAAACTCTTCATGATCTGCTTATGGACGGAAAATCACGATAAAGAAATTGAGACGAGTCAATTAGAGATTTCTCTAACAAAGTCAAACGAAATACGCCTTGTGAAACCAAATCTAGTTGTCAAAATCGTTTCTAGTGTAGGACCCTATTAAGAAAGATCCACATATTCATTAGGTATTCAACTACAAGATTTTGTAGTGTCCATACTAGGCTAATTCATTTGACCAATTCTTGGAGAGAGTCCATACCTACACACTGATACGACTTCGTATGAATTATTTTACTTCAAGTGGCACAACAACCAGATAAGTCCAATGAGAATTTTCCTTGTATGGTACATGCAAATTATTTAAATGTATATGCCACATTATATAGTACCCTCCATGTATATATAATGAATATCGAATTTAATCGGGTTTTTAAAGGCCTTGGCTACAGAAAGAAACTGGTCAATCAGTTTACTACTACTTTCAAATTGCTTTTGTAACAAGACAGTGGCTCAATTGTCCTTACCAAAAAAGACAGTGGTTCAATTGCAATGCAACTTCCTCTACAAGCTCCTTTGGACTTGCAAAAATACCAAAAAGAGAAGAGAAAATTCAATCGCGAGGAACGAAATCTCCTCAGCAAGCACCTGGATTTACACATTAGAGAACGAAACTTCCCCATCAAGACGGACCAACTTCGCATACACTCACTAAGGAATAAGCCCCCCCGGAATTCTATAATTAATTTCTATAGTCGGTCAACTCAACCCTTTACAAACAAGGATCTCTCTCTCTCTCTCTCTCTCTCTCTCTCTCTCTCTCTCTCTCTCTCTCTCTAAGAAAGTCCATTTCACGTGCCTTTCTTTTGCACCACCCTCATGCAAAACCCCTATAAATACCACCCATTTCTCTTCATCTTTGCATACAAATTGAGCAGCTATACAAGAAAACCAGTATTCCATTGTTCTTCCCATTCCATTCGTGAAAACCCTAATCTTAGCCAATCTTGCAGCTGTACAAGAAAACCATCATTCCATTGTTCTTCCCATTCCATTCGTGAAAACCCTAACCTTAGCCCATTTTGAGCTACCCCATTATGGCCAGTGATGAAAGAAACGTCCAAGTCTCCAAAGTCGGCATAATTGGGGCCGGTGTGAGTGGTTTAGCAGCCGCAAAACAACTAGCCCATCATGAGCCAATCGTTTTCGAGGCCACCGATTCGATCGGGGGTGTTTGGAAACACTGCTCTTATAGTTCGACTAAACTTCAATCGCTTCGCTGCGATTATGAGTTTTCTGATTTCCCGTGGCCCGATAGAGATAATTCAAGCTTCCCTTCTCATGATGAGATCGTGGTCTACATGGAAGCTTATGCTGAACACTTTGATGTGTTGAAGTGTGTGAGGTTTAACTCAAAGGTGGTGGAAGTTCGCTTTGTCGGTGACAGGAAGATCACCGATAATGGTGGAGCGTATGGAAGTTTGTTGCCAGGTGAGCCGGTTTGGGAGGTTGCTGTGCAAACCGGTTCAGACGCCATTGAGGTATAGTGAATTCATATACAACGTATGAGCATTAGTTCTCTTTATCTCCTTCTAGGGTTTCATGAGAAGCATGATAAAGACATAACATGTCATTTTCTTGGTATCGCATGATTTTGTGTAGCTATTTGCTGGGAAAAAAGTCCGTAGAAATAGTCAACCTAATAAAGTTTCTACTTTCGATAAGTAAAGCGCACCGCGAATTTTCTTAAGAAGGTTTAAACTCTTGGGAAACTTGTCGATCTACGTATACCCACAAAGAAAAGCTCCTCATGATAAGAGTTTTTAAGAGAAGGTACTCTTCTCGGTGTTCTAATGTTCTTTGCTTCGAACAAAACCTAGTGAATGATTAGTTGTTGATCGATTGATCACGAAGGCTTATGATAGACAATCTGTCTGAAAAGATTTCAAAATCACTTGATGCAGTGGTATTCCTTTGAGTTTCTGGCGATGTGCATCGGGAAATATGGGGACATACCCAAGATTCCGGTCTTCCCAAAAGGCAAAGGGCCAGATGTGTTCCAAGGCAAAGTCGTGCACTCCATGGATTACTCGAAGCTGGACCAGGAAGCTGCCACTCAACTTCTCCGAGGAAAGAAGGTTGTGGTCGTTGGCTACAAAAAGTCCGGCATCGATTTGGCCATGGAGTGTGCCGAGGCCAACCAAGGTATACACACACATATATATGCATATACCCATCGATCGATGTCTTAATAACTTCACTTTCTGTTTTCTCTTTTGGGAATTGCACTCGAAAAAAGGCATATTGGGGTTGGACCAAAGTTATCTTGAAACATTCTTTCGTCTCGACATTTTTAACGCTAGGTTAGGAAACAATTTCGAATCTTTCGAACATCTTGTCGTGATTGCGAATAGAAAACTACCGTATAAAGCCTTCATCTCTTAAAAAGTGCAAAATTTATAATATACACCATAAGAAAAAGAATGTTCCCGCAGCCAGCACCTAATTATTTTCCCATTTTTGTCTTTAAATTTAGCCTTCTTCCATGTTTCTAAAAAAGCAAAGCGGGCATGACAAGATGGAAAATGCATGGAATGGAAGTTTCGACATACACACACGCACAAAAAAAAAGTCAAACGTGGGTCGTCGGTCCCAGTCGGGTCAGACAGAACCGTATGAACTATCCACCAATTGGCTTCTATTCGTTCATGCTGACTGCAAAAGACGACAAAAAATAAAATCGCTAATGAATTTCTTTTTTTCCTTTCCCGACCGTACGACTGAAAACCCCAGAAGTCAGCCTTGACTTTTCACTTAGAAAGCGTGAGAAGACAAGTACGTGTGCACTCGTACTTAAGTTCCCACAAAACAGCATCAAATCACATGCTCATCTGCTGCTTTTTGACCTTTTCCTTGCGTTGATTTCGATTTTGCCCAACGGTGTCTGGTCTTTTGCACGTTGCGGTCGGGACTAGACAGTCGTTCGTTCGCACGTGGAAGATTTGTCGAACGGGCCCTTAGGGTCCATCGGGTCGAGTGGTCGTCCACTGGGCTTTGGACATGGCAGTTTCGCCGCTCGAACCCGACCCGTCCCCGATCCCCGATCTGACCGAGTTCGGAACGGTGAGCCTATCTCCATAAGCTATCTAGGAATTGCAAGAATAATTGCAGATGAACATGGAATGATCTTTTCATTGGCTTCTGCATAACATAGTGAAGATCTTAAGGGTTTGCTTGTAGATCCTGTTCAACGCATAATCTTCTCTTTTTGTTGGACGTGCGGATGTTGATTTTTCTCTGGTTTCTATTTGGATTGAATAGGACCAGATGGGAAACCGTGCACCATGATAGTGAGAACACGGCATTGGATTGTGCCGCACTACTGGGTCTGGGGTTTGCCATTCTTCCTGTTTTACTCCACGAGATTCTCTCAGTTCCTCCATGAGAGGCCCAACCAATCTCTCCTCAAGACCCTCCTTTGCCTCCTTTTTACCCCTCTGGTGAGTTCAAAGCCCCTTTATTTTCCTAGCTTAGTTTCTACTGAAGTTCAATTTTCGCTAAACATTTCAATATCGATGCATCTAACCCATATTGACCAACCAAGCTCGCATGCTTTTCGCGCCACGATTAGCTGAGCCCCATTATTGCAAAAGCTTACACGTAGATGGGCATTGACAATCTGTGTATTTTTCGTGGTGTTCAATAGAGGCGTGGAGTGTCGAAGTTCATCGAGTCCTATCTGCTGTGGAAAATGCCCCTGGAGAAGCATGGCCTGAAGCCGGAACACCCGTTTGAGGAAGACTACGCCTCATGCCAGATGGCGATTGTGCCCGAGAATTTCTTCAGCGAAGCAGAGAAGGGCAAGATCGTGTTCAAGAGGCCATCCAAGTGGTGGTTCTGGGAAGGGGGGATCGAGTTCGACGACAAGACACGGGTCGAGGCCGACGTCGTGGCACTGGCCACCGGTTATGAGGGCAAGCTAAAGATCAAGTCCATCTTGCCCGAGCCCTTCCGTAGCGTCGTCGAGTTCCCTTCCGGCATCATGCCCTTGTACAGGTAATTCACGTGTTCTCAATGAAATTCACATAGCTTGAGCACTAGCCTGTTGGCACGGAAATTAAACCGTGTGTTCGTCGCCTTTTCGTCGTGGGGCAGGGGAATGATCCATCCGCTGATCCCGAACATGGCGTTCGTGGGATACCTGGAGAGCGTGTCGAACCTGCACTCGGCGGAGCTCGGGTGCAAGTGGCTGAGCCGCCTCGCGGGCGGCGGGTTCAAGCTGCCGACCGTGGAGGGGATGCTGGAGCAGACGGCGAGGGAGATCGAGGTGAGCAAGAGGACCACCAGGTTCTACAAGCGGCACTGCATCTCCACCTACAGCATCAACCACGACGACGAGATATGCGAGGAGATGGGCTGGAGCGCTTGGAGGAAGCGGAACTGGTTCTTCGAGGCGTTCAGCCCCTACACCAGCCAGGACTACGAGAAGGAGAAATAAAAAGTACCCAAAAATAATAATCAATAATCAATAATATATATATATATAGCGAAATTGAATTCACGGGAAAGAGAGAAGGGAAAATAAAGTACGTCGAGTGTTGCTTGTTCAATTTTTATCAGAAAACTCAGTTCTTGTACGAAAGATATTTTCTAGTTCCAATTACTTTATTCTCAAATTCTGAATTCTCTATCTCAAATTGTTTAAAAAACATAATGAGAAAAACACCAAAAAAAAAAAAGGAATTGGAGATGCGGGGTATCGAACCCCGTACCTCTCGCATGCAAAGCGAGCGCTCTACCATGTGAGCTACATCCCCGTTGACATCAGAGTATCGTAACAAATTATATATAATTGATATTTTTCTCACCTCTTCCAACGTTATTTTTTAGCAAAAGCTACTAAAGTGATCGATTCGTGTATACAAATATTATTTAACCGTCCGCCGGGAAAGAAGTTGCTTTTGTCGGGACCTTTTGTCTTTTATATTTAATTTATTTATTTAATTATTTAATCCGCCTAAATGACCACTTAAAATGGAAAATAACATGCTAGCTAAAAGGTTGCGCTTTGCACGCATCAAATTACTCTTTTATTTCTCTAGTGGGCAGTGGGCACCAACGGGCAGCTGCTCGGTCTTGTAACTTCAATGTGCTATCTATCAATCAGCAACTTCCTCCTCCTCCTTCGTTGAGGCATCGCGATAAAGTTGCGAAATTTCGAGCACGCCGAGCCTTCACTGCGAAGAGCCCGTCGGACTCGTTCTATGAACTCGTCCCGCGTGGATCGCGCATCCACAGGTCAATCGTTTCACGGCTCGAGGGTTTCCGCCGGTTGCAAAGTCCCGTGGACTTTCGGGGAACTCACATGGGGGGTGCCGCCCGTTTCTTTGTCGAGCGCCCTAATCTCCCGCCCGCCACGTGTATAATCACACGGAAGGTCGATGTCTAGGAATTTGATTTTTAACGGCTTGCTTAAAATGTCTCGAGAATTCTCATTAATAAAATATATACACATGCATTATGACATGTCTCCAACATTAATCAAAGCAAAAATGGGAGTAAGTCACCGCAAAAAGGTGAAGTGGCCCATTGGACGGTATGGAGGAACATCGTTACAAAGAGATCAAAGGAATCAGGGGAAGCCGGACGTTGTCGTCACCGTCGTCACGTGACACCGGACCCCAAGTTGCGTGCTCATCCAACGGTTCAGAATAGGCGCTTGCATTTCATCGTCTTTCTCTTCTCGATACACATAATTTTTTTTTCTTCATTTTTGACTTTTGAAAATACAAGTATATTTAAAGGTTGGTTTACGAAAATCGGCACCCACAAAGATATGATATAGTTTTAGATTTCATTTGTCTTGTGAAAAAAAATGGGTAATTTAAAAAGCATCTTCCTAAACGGACAACTTGTTTCGATTATGTAATTAGTCGATGAAAAATTTCATTACCAACAAAAATTTATGTCTCGAGATTTTCGTGAATAATAAAAATATTTCTTGTTATTTCGTTTTTGAAAGCAATATAAACGATCATTTTTATGAGATGATGTTATAAAAAAATCACTAATTTTCCACAACCCAAAGGGGGCTTTTAGTCTCGTTATAGATGTTTAATACGACGCACTTAAACCCCATCGAGATCGATCATCACACGATAAGACAACGCGTTTCGAGAAAACGCGAGACCCCTTGGGCCAAGTCCTTGCTTAATCCAACGACTTTCAACTCGGTCGCGAGGAAATCCTTTCTCCTTGAATCCCTCAACATCAACACAAACCGTATGCATTCAACTAAATCACAATTATGAATTCAGTTTGGTGGATCAAAAACATATGGTCTATTTATTTAACTATCTACTTAGGCTACATTTGATCGTCTTGATTTCTAGTCAGGATGTGATAGGATATGACAGAATATGAGAGGAAATCTAAGAATCTTGCTATATTACATCCATTGTTCGGTGAATCGCCATAATGAAGTTGATATTTTTCACAACTTATCATATTCATTATTTGGTTTACACAGTATTTTGATGTTAATGAACCTGAAAATACAAAAATAAAGATGGTAATAATTTATCATGATTCACCGCTAAAGGAATCACAAATGCACAAAGAGAGATAACCTCAATCACTCAAGTCATATTTATTGTATGATCTACATCTTAAACGGACAAAGAGCTTATTATAGCATTCCAGAGCCACAGGTTCGACAATGACAAAAAATGTAAATGGATTATAGCAATATCGATGAAGTAAATCAGCTAGCGAACACCAAATCTAGTCAAAGAAAGAAAACATGATTATTCACCTGCGCAGTTTTAAAAAATATAGTGCTTTTACTCTCTCGCCTCTTTCGTGAAACTTCAACGTGAACTACAGAGTTACAGAAAAGAGGAGTTTTGACTCTTTTGCTACTTTCGTAGACTTTTGACACGAATTAAAAAGCTACGGAGGAGAAGGGGTTTCAACTCTCCCGTCGTTTTCGTGGAGCTTTGATGTGAACAGAGAATTATGGAGGGGCCGTAAAATTTCAACAAGTACGAGAGATACAGAGAGTAAGGACACAGAGCGAATTGAAAACATCCCTTTCAAGTTTGAATTTGTTCATTCAAATTATTTAAAATCGGGATTCTTCTTGTTCATTTTTATTTATTTATTTTCCTTTTTTATTTCTTTTTACTCCCTTCTATCGTTCCTTAGTAAGAATTTTATTAGATAATAAATTATACTAATATACCTAAAATATGTAATAAATGTAGATACTGAATAGATATATACATAACGTATATTATAGAATGGAAAGAAATTCAAATATATAAATAAAAATACGAATAAATGAAAAATTAAAATGTACCACGGTTTTTTTTTTTGAATTTTTATTTTTTATATTAGAATCCGAATATTACATTATATTTAATTATTTTAATTTAAGAAGTTTGTGATTCGAAAAAGTAGCCTCTATATGCCGTGGACATAAGAAATCATGTTCATCGTTATCCCTACCTAACTCCATCCTATCTTGGGCGAGAACCAAACAGGAGACGAGATAAAATTTTCATCCGATCTCCCGACTCTCGTCCCGGTTATCACTAGACGCAAAAGCAGCTATTAATTAAACGTGCACGCCAGCACGGAACGTCTTGTACCCACTCCTAATTAATCAGATTTATTTCCCCACCGAAAGAGAAGAATCGGATTTATTTCCTTATTTATATACGGGAAAATCCTTTTCCCATCTCCTCCTTCGCGCGCCCGAAACCCGAACATCGAAAGCCGTTGCCTTCTTTGGCGCACAAAGAACAGCAACCCGAAAAAAACAAAAACCACCAACGGAATACGAAACAGGACAGAGCAAACAGCTCTCTTCTCTCTCTCTCTCTCTCTCTGTGCGCGCAAAAATCTCTGCGACTCCCGATCCGCCGTATAAATCCCGGGGCCTCCGACATTCGCTTCGCCAATTTCGCTTCGGGATTCGAGCCGCAATCCGTGCGTTCGTTCGCTGTCTGTCCGTCCGTTGTTTCGTGTGTTTTGGGTGGGTGGTGGGTAGAGAGAGAGAGAGAGAGAGCTTCTTGGGGAGGGGAAGGAGGAGGAGATTCCAGCTCCCGAGGCTCCGGCATGGCGGCGTTGCTCCGGCTTCTCCTCGCGTGATATCTCTCTCCCTCGCCTCCTGTCCCAGGTACTTCGTTTCCCGCCCCCGCCGCGTTCTGGGTCCTTCTTTCTTTTCGTTTTCTTGATTCGGTTCTTGTGGGTGGGCGGGGGGAGTTGATGCGATGATTGGTTTTCGTCGTGGCGAGCGCTTCTGGGTTTGATCTTTGATGGGTCCCGTTTAGTTTTTCGCGGCTTTTTCTCGGGGTTCGATTACTGAATCGATGCGTGCGTTTCGCGAGGCGAGGAAATGGGGGCGTTGATTTCTGGACGCGGGGGTGTCTCAGCTTGTGAAAGAATCTTGTTGGTTTGTGGGTTGCGTGTGTGGTGAAACGTGGATTCGTAGTTATGATTGATGCGTTTCGAACGGTTAAAGCTGACATTTTTGAGCGATTCGATGGATGGGGGAAGGGAATTCACGTTTTCTCCGATGTAATGCCGCCCTTTTCGGGGTGTTAGCTCGATGACTGTCTTGACGAATATGACGATTTGGGCATAGTGTGCTTGATCAAAAGCGGAGGTGAAGCATTAGATCTGAAAGTGGTGGTACATGCGGAGCGGAGAAACAACTTGTTTCGAATTCGGTAGATTTTTGTTTTTCTTTCTTCTTTCCTGTTTTCAGAGTTTTGAGATCTTGACATTGATAGCTCCGGTTTGTGTCGAATTCATCCTCCACACGGGTTTTTCTCGGCCACATGATCCATTCTAGTTGACTTCATCCTCAAGCCTTGGTGAAAACCAGGGTCAATTTTATGGAATCGATCATCAGAGAAAGAGAGATGTATTGCTACTTGTTAGATGAGAGGGATCTTACTGTAAGGCGAGAAGGAAACAGAAGAATAGACCGAACCTCGAGCTCTCTCTAATAAGTAGACACATGATTTATGGGTGGCTCGGAAGGTGATTCTCAAATGGTTTAGGGCAGGTGGATTGGTTCTTAGGGCCTTCTTCAGATCTATTGTTGGTAGACATTTCCGCTATAGGGCGACTGGGAAAAGTGAAAAGCTTTCCAGGAAACTATGTCAAAATCCTTTCTAGCAAGTACTTTATGCGGTTCTTATTGTGTGCTCATTTGTTGTGCCTAATTGTTGTATCTAATTCCAGAGAATAACTCAAAATGTGATGTTACTTTTGCTGGACGATATGGACAACAATTTTCTGTTTGTGATGGAGGATTATGAATGATTTCCTTTCAGAAACTTCATTTTCACTTATATTAAATAATTGTGCAGTGGGAGCAGATGCTATGAGATTACTGATCTGGAGGTGGGCACTGTGAATATATTCCAAGATTTTTCTTTGCTGCTGCTTTAGAGGTTCCATGATGGATGATAACAGTGGCGGCAAGTTGACTGGAATCAGGCAGATTGTCAGACTTAAGGAACTCCTCCAAAAGTGGCAGTCTGTCACGCTAAGCTCTAAGGCAGAAAACCCCGATCCTGAAGAAGGGCTCGGGAACATTTCACCTTTGGTTAATAAGAGGATAGCAAATTTGCAGTGTTGTGACTCGGATGAAGAGAGCTGCCCTAGCCCTGAACCACCAGCAGATGTTCCAAAGGGGTATTTGGCAGTTTACGTCGGACAGGAGCTTCGGAGATTCATCATTCCTACTAGCTATCTTAGTCATCCGCTTTTCAAGGTGTTGCTGGAAAAGGTCGAGGAGGAATTCGGGTTTGATCACAGTGGCGGGCTCACAATCCCATGCGAAATCGAGACCTTCAAGTTTCTACTGAAGTGCATGGAGAATCATCAAAATGCAGAACCTGAACCTGATGAAAGCTCTGGTAATTCTTGCTTGTCACGATTTCACTTGCTGAACAATCTTTGATCGAATAATCCTGATGATATGTAGTACTAGAACCACGTTGACCAAGCCACAAAGCATGCTGAGCTTTTTGACATGAAATTGGTTATCGAAGAGTTTGGTTCTGCCCAATGGAGCTAGCTTTAGTGTGGCATGAAACGACTCGCAGGCATCCTTTTCTGCTGCACTTCCTTATGTTTTCTCAACATTGTGCTGCTATGTCATTCAATGCATCTTTATAGATGGCTTTACTGAACCAAAGGTTCCTTATTGGTTATGCAGCTGAAAATTCAGAAACTACTGAAGAGTAACGACGGCGCCGGCGGTAGATTGCCCAGATCCTAGGACTGACTCTGGTGCTGAGCAAGGTTTCTCGTACACAGACATCTTGTTTTTCCTTTGTAACAAATCCTTTTCTGAAATGAGGAACTGTAGGAACTCTTTAGTTTTAGCTTTTAAGGTGTGTTGGCCAAGTTCAATGGTAGAGGCATAACAGATCTTTTGCATCTGTGTATGTTCTCTGGTACTTGCATGTGACCTTTTTCTAATGTCAAATTGAGCACAATCACCAAGAACGATGAAATCAACTGACACCTTGTATATGAGATTGAAGCATCTTTACATATGGTCACATTTCTTTTCCAGTTACACCTCCACACACAACCGTGGCAGACGGCATTTGCTATTCGGTGCGAGGCATGTCATTTTCCGTCACGGACCATGTTTATGTTGCTTCGAGATCTCTCTGCTAAATTGGTCCGATATGAAAGGTAGAACATGGACTAAGCGGTTTTCCATGTGCTTTTTCTGTGATAACTGATCCCTGTACGCAAATTGGGTGATTTGTACTGTCTGACAGATAGATAACCTATATCTTAAGCAGACGGTATCTTGTTTTCAAATAGAAGTAGTTCAGATTCCTGAAGACGGCAGGTTTCATGTGCATCGTCCCAGGAATGTTCTTTTTTTATGTTTTGTTATTGTTGGTCGGTCATGTCTACTTAACAATCCCATTTTCGCTCTTTTTCTTTTTCTTTTTCTTTTTCTTTTTCTTCATTTTCATTTGATTTTCTTTATCCTTTCTTTTCCTTTGGTATTTATTTTTTGCCTTTTACAAAATTCGTGCTATTTATACAATTTGTCAAATATGTTGACGACAATAAGATCATATACATTCACAATGCAATAAACAAAAAAAGTTTGGATGCATATTGAGGAGTGTTGAAACGTATGTCAAAGCTCGCAAGAAAATTTAATATCGTGTTATTTTAATAGTTTAGCATGTTTTACTCGAAAAACTCACAAAATAAATATAATTGTGCACTTCATATCTTTCGCAATTGGAAAATATAAATGAAATAAACTAAGATAAAAAGGTCCAAATATAAAAGTGAAGCAGCCTATATATATTCTCATGACCAAATAAAAAGGCATCACTTTATATAGGTCATAGGAAGAACACTCTTAAAAAAATGTCGGATTTTACTTCAATATTTTCTTTACAAAATTAGTGTATAAGGAGAAACTCCATTTGATTACGAAATTAAATGGGGGGGGGGGGGGGGACACGTGTTGCCCTTTAGAAGCAACACGTGTCAACTTGCGGTGAACTCTCCTTAGATCATCATTTTACTTTTATGTATTTATGCTTCTAAGTGATTATTCGCTTTTTATGGCTTTCAATTTGATTTCATTCACGTTCACCCTCCTTTTCTTTTCAATCTTGTGCATAGCTTAGAGATTCGTCCATTTCGTCCTGCTCTTTCTTTAGCATAATGTGAACATTGTAACACACTGAATTGCCATATTTATTGTACTTCAATTAAAAGTAAACTTTCGACTAAAAAAAAATTAAAAGTAAACCGCATTCATTTTCACTGAAAAGGAGTGTTCTTATTAGAAACTTATAAATAAGAAAAATACCAGCAGAAAAACCAACCCTCCTACAGTAATTACACCCGATGTGTATAAGTATGCAGTAAAATGGATGTCATATATTCCCTTAGATTTCTTCAATGGGTGGGTCAGGTCGGGTTTAGATTGGGTTATAAATGGTCCGACCCAAATTGACCAATTTAGCCGTTTATGACCCATTTTATTTGTAATGTAAGCTTCCCAACACAACCCATACCAAAACTATATCCGATTTGATCCATATTGTTAAAATACTTTCATATTTAACTAAATCTAAAAAAACTTGTTTCTTATGATTTTTTAGAAAAATTATATTGTTAAAACACTTCCACTCAATACAAATCCAGTTGAAAATTCATATATATATTTAATTTTTTTTAAATTGAGGCTCCGTTTATTTCACAGCAAATATTTTCTAGAAATCATTTTTTAGGAAAATGATAACATTTTTCAGTGTTTGGCTGAAACTTGAAAATGAACTAGAAAACATTTTTCACCATTTGCTATGAAAAATATAATTTGATCTTCGTCCGCGCACTCCTTTTAATAATTTTATTTATTTTTTAAAAGAAAACTAATTTTTAAGCATTTTCCTTTTTCTTTTTCCTTTTCTTTTTTTCTTTCTTTCCTTTTGTTTTGCCTTCTTCTTTAGTCAGTCACCGGACATGGTGATAGCCGGTGATCAATCATAAGTGAGCTCGAGTCTTGCTAGTGCTAGATCGGCGAGCGCAAGTCTCACCAATACCAAACGTCAACGAGGACCGTCGCCATGGTCGGCCACTGGCCGAGGAAGAAGGAAAAAGAAAAAGAAAAGGAAAGAAAAGAAAAACATGGAAAAAAAGAAATAGAGAAAAAAGGGAAAATGAAATATAATAATTTCTATTTTTTTAAAATATATATTTTTATAAGGCTGAAGATGGAGAGAGAGAGAGTGGGTGTGGGCTTAGTGGGTTGGAAATGGGTTCTAAAATCAACCCATTTATGCTCATTTATTTTAAGCTTTAAATTTTAAAACGCAATTAAGGTAGGTTCTTTAAAATTGAAGTAACCCATGTATGACACATTTATTTTTTAAATGGGCCATATATGGATTAAGACCTATTATAATAGATCTACATAATAGCCGCCAATCTAAATTAAACCTTTTTCTCGATTAACTCAGAGGAAGAAAAAACATAAGAAAAAGTGCGGAGATCCATTATAGTATCTTAAATTGGAAAAAAAAACCAATAAATCAACAGGACAAGATAAAGAGAAAACAGACTAAAAATTTGCATAAGTTTGCTTGGTTATGATCCGATCAATCAGCCTAAGCTAAACTCTTAATTTCTCATCGATGAGCTTCCTCCAATGATTCAAAATGACAAACTCCTTCGATTACGCCTTATCGAAATTATGACAAGATTAGAGAAATATATCACTTGGGTGAAGCGAGGACTTGCGTATTTGAGGTGTGTGGGGCTTCTCTTTGCCGCTAGAGTCATGGCTCTAAAGCGGGTTGCCGGCATGAGAGAGTCGACGGAGAAGACAACGCTTCACCTAAGCTTGGACTGTCGATCGATCGATCGAGTGAGAGAGGACTCCATATTGTCTTTGCGATCTCCTTAATATTTCACACGCCTAAGCGATTGACTTGAAGCACGTACAAAAGTTAAGGATTGGCCATGAAAAAATTATTGATCGAGGGGTAATCGAGGCTAAGGAACTGAAAGCAGTTGCGAACCATCAGAAAGAAATGGTTCATAAGAATGCAAGAAATAAAGGCACTGACAATACACTGGACCAACAGCACACGAATGTCATTTACGAGCAAATAAGATTTTGTCTAGAGTTCTAACTTAAATTGGATTAGATTATATTAGCTTTCCAATGGTAATGCTCGTATCTGTTTATGAAAAGCTTTCGAAATATACTCTCTAAATTTTTTGCTTTCTCTACGCACTTCCAACACCTCCCTTAAGAAGCTCATGTTTAATTTCGGTATCAAGCAAGCACGGCATGGACAATGTAAGCCGCGTGTTGTGACCCAATAAACGTTCGTGCAAATTTCTTGATGCTTTCAACCATTCGTTTGCCCATTGGCCAATAATTTAATCGCTACCGGAAACCATCGAGATTCCGGGCAATCGCGACTCCGCAATATAATACACGTAGCAACGAGCCGAAAGTTCTCTGTAGCCTTATCAACGACCCATCACATGATTTGATTTATAGTGAATCATGACAATTAAGATGCACGAAGACACAAGAAGTGACCATCACCACCTTGTGGGAACATGGTACATGACACTGTTCTTCCATGAGGGGGCATGTCTAATTTATTGCAAAGCCGAAATCCAAATTTGGATTGTACCGCAGGGTAACATGGGCCTAGCGAAGAGGCCGGGGGGAGGGGGGGCCCACCATGAGCCGTAAAGGATCCGATCTCGAGATCCGACGCCACGTGGACTGTTCTCTAGACTCTCGGAGCCCGAGAACTAAAAGACAAAGCTGACGTGGCAGGCGATTAGTGGCCAGGTGGTTCTTAAATGAGGAACCGCCGCGAAGGGCGGCTGTCCTCTTGTTTTGGTCGCGCCGTTTTCGTCGGCGGCCAAGGGTTCGAACGAAACCTTCGCTTTCCCACCGGGTTAGGGCTAAGTTGCAAGATCGATATAATCTTGTGTGGATGCCAATTTCTTGATCTTGTAAACTTTAACTTATCTCGACCTCTGTTCGATTCGCGGCTTGCATCTAATTCTAATTCGAACAAATAAAAAATAGGTCGATCGATAAAAACGACGGCGCTGATTAGCTTCATGGTATAATTTGATTTCTCGCGTTATCAAATGCAAACAAAGGCCATGCGCGGGTCGGTCGGATATCGGGCCCCGCTCTTTTATCTAGCTAGTGCATGTTGGAGAGGTGCCCAACTGAAATATCGTTTGAGGATTTAGCAAAAATGAAAAACAAAACTTAACAGATAGAATTACACGTGCGTGTCTCTTTCCTCCACTTAATTAGCATGTTTTTGCCTTTGATGGAGAATAAGCCCACCTCTAGTTTGTAACCTTAAGGACTTGGGTAAGAGATAACATGAGTGGAATTTAGTCGAGCTAAAAACTTGAGTATCGTGTCAATTTCTTGAGATCCCGTTTTTTATCTGCTGCTATTTTGCAAACGATTCTTATTCCGCCTCGCCATAATAGTCTTGTCTTGCGTGCCGGAGAGGGTGTTACGTGTTAGTTAAACGCCATAATACTTTTTTACGATCATCTGCTGCATATTCGCTCCATCAAATAATCACCCGGTCTTCATATGTAACCTACTTGTGATCACGCACGCACGTAGCGTCGCAGCCTATGCCTCGACACTAGTGTGTGTGTGTTTAGAAAGACGGCATCGAAGCAGTTTTTACTCACGAAAGATGAGAGATAGAACGAGGGTGGAAAACGCATAAACGAGAGGCTTTTAGGTCATGAAAATCCAAATGCATAGCTTATATTTGAGCAATACAAGAGCGACGTCCGCCGTGAGGCCTCTCTCTCTCCTCTATCTTTACATGGCTTTGCGCTCTAATCATCGTCATGAACATTAGAAAAGAATAGGACAAGCAATCACAAATTACAGATGGCCATCCAATCTCTTTGACCGCATCGAATATGATCCTTTACAATCGCCATGCGTCTTCGTCTCCCTTCAGCAAGCATAGAAGTCGACCAGCTCATCCAGCGACTCGGGCCGGGACTCGGCGTTCTCAAGCATCCACAGCAAGTGCTCGAACAAGACCACCTCGCACGCGATGCTGAGGGACGAGGGGTTGGCGTCGCCGCCGTCGTCGGACGAGGGAGCGCCGTTGCCGGAACGAGCGGCGAGCTCACAGAACAGGGGGTGGCGGACGACGGCCGAGCGCACGAGGTACCGCCGCCGGGATTGGCCGACGTAGACGGGGCGGAGGCCGGCGGTGGAGGCGGAGGAAGTGTCATCGATGTCCTCCGAATTGTTTGACGAGGATGATGAAGCGAATGAGGGCGTTGGCCTAATGGTGCGGTGCTTGCTGTGGTGGCCAAAGGAGTTGAGCTTCTTCAGGACAGACTTGAGTTTGGTAAGCTTGTTGCCACCTCTTCCCATGGCTGTTTTAGAGAGAGAGAAAGATTGGGTGCTGAGAAAATGGAGAGAAGGTTCCCATTTTATAGGAGGAAGTTGAGGATGATGATGAAGATGATGATTGCTGGAGGCTACAGAATTTAGTGGGGCGAGGTCGTGGGGCGCCACATAACATAAATAATACACATCAGAATTATATTCAAAAGAGAAGAAAACACATGAAATTGTTTCATATCGTTCAAATTTGGGAATATCACAAAAACGATTCGTAAACTTTAATTCGATATACAATATAATCTATAATCTTTAATTTGTTTAATGTTGTATATAATGCGATCCCCGAACTCCTGGCTTCTTAAAAATGTTCAATGACGGCCCTGATTTAATTAGGGACAGCATTGAATTTTTTTATATAGTTCATAGACTCCATTGAATATGTACCGAAAGTCCATGAATCACATTAAATAAATTAAAATTTCATGAACCACATTACATATTGGGATAAGAACCACACTGAACAAATTTAGAATTTAAGAATCACATTGCGCATTTGACAAAAATCGGGAGACCATTTATTTCACCATCCCTTCGGCTTTTCTATCGTCGATATAGCATTGCAAAATTAGAGGATTTCGATGTCGAGTTGTTTTGAAGGAGCTAGGGGTTCGGTGGTCGTCGCAAAAACAAGCATAACCGGCGCTAGCTAGCACGCGCACAATGCGCGCGCGAACTCTAATCGCCGCCTCCGGTACTGTTGAGAAGGTCTTGGCGAGAAATAAATGTCCCGGAGCAAAACAGCCCTGCTCGGCCGTGCTCCTGCAAGCTCAAAATAGCCAATACGTCGGCCGGATTAACAAGCCTTAAATCACGTGGACCAAGCGAAATTCGAATTTCGCTTGGTCCATGCATCTAATTATATATCTAATTAAGCAAATCAATTAAAAGGAAGAAATCAAGAAAGGAATCTCCTTGACACGATGTTTACGGTTCCCGAGGGAAGACGAATTGTCATAGGTTTCGTCTGGCCACCATCATATGGCCAGCGCCAAATATATTTCAGGGCAAAGATTACTTAGCATATGTTATTATTAGTTAATTGATGTCTTATTAGCAGCTACTGGGGAACATGCCCATGTGATTAAGGGACGCATCAATTTTTTTTTATTTGTCCTGTTTTTTTTTTGGGGCCTTTTTCTACTCATTGGGTACTCGACACGTGTCGCGCCGTGGCTTAGTAGATTAGCGCGGAGTAGTAGATCGGCTTGTGTCTTTTATTTTTACCAAATTATTTTGTTGGCAGCAAATGCATGTACGATGCATATTTTCCGGTGCTCCCATGTAAAAATTATTAATATCCAAAGACGATGGGGCTCGTGTGAAAGAGTAGACTAACCTGGGATGACCCCACGTTGATATTATTTCGTAAATCGCTCTTGTTGTTTCACGAAAAATTCTTAATTATGATCGTTTATATCATTTAGGAAAAAATGAGGTAAGGAAAACTCCACCGACTGAAACGCCTAGGCTTAAGATGTTATTGATAACGACGCATTTTTCATTGGCCCATTTTCTTAAGCGATAATAATGGTTAAAATTAACAGCGAATAGATGATTTTCCATGAAATTAGAAAAGATTTTCAATAAAGGGAGAGAGAGAGAGGAGAACTTTTGGGTCAGAAATTTGTGGGCTCTAGTTGCTATTGAGAGTAGACCGTGGTTAAGCCTGAAACCAAGCCCATGAAGTCCTTTTCCTCCTTTTTCTCTTTTTTTTTTTTTGGTAAAGAGCCTTTTTCTCTTTTTTTTTTTTTTTGGTAAAGTTCCTTTTTCTCTTTTTCATATTGACAAAGTTGAAAACTAAGTCTAAATTCCTTTCGTTTCGCAGAAAGCGAATGAATTGGAAAATATCTTCCTAAAAATGATCGTTTATATCACTTGAAATAATTAGCCAATCATCGACAGTAATTTATGTCTAAATATGTTCAAGGACGATGAAAATGTTGCTCGTTCAATTATTTTTGTAAGCGATAGTTTTTTTAGAGGAAAATAATTTTACAAACTATTCATTGTTAGCGAAATAAACGGAGCCAATCTAATACTGAGCCATTTTCAATATTTCACCAATTCCGAACCGTTTTCCAAAACAAAAGTTTTCGGGGGAGCGAAAAGGCTGAAAAAGGAAACGCGTTCTCGAGCGGGAAAACCTCTCCATAATCAGATGGGGCTGATCTCCTGAAAAAGTTTGGAACTGTCGATCGGTTCTCACAAAAGAGTGCTCACCTTTTCAAATTTACCACAGAAAGGCCCTCATCTTTCGAGTTTTTGTCAATTCTAGCCAGACATAGCTGCTGTTCTTTCGGCCAGGAGAGGCTAATCCAACATGTCATTTGGAATGGGCTTTCAGCGTAAGAAATGACTCCCTTCTGCACTTAAAATCCAAAACCTGTTGTTTCTTTATTGAGTAACATCACTGGCTGAACTTTGCAATCCTTAATAAAGAAAAGATGGGCATTGTCTCTTCCATTGAGATGACATTTCAGGTAATGATAAGTGACAGGTTACCCACCCTGGACGTGATATAAGCAGATTTAAATTGTAAATGGCCTTTCTCTCAAGATCAAGCTGTCTCTTTTGTTTTTTTTTTTTTTTCTTTTTTCTGTTCTTAGGCCACCCACCCAGAACAATTCATTGATGAAGAGTGGTCCATGGATCCTTACCTAAGGTCCCTGGAGTTAAGGCTGAACTTGAAAGGTCGCTTTTTTTTAGCCGGTCGGTATAGCTATCGCTATACTGCAATTGTGCCACGTTGCAGTTGTATATGGAATAGTTGCATCTGAGAGTTTTGGTAAAACCTGTTTTGAACTTGAGGCACTTTGAACCCGGATGGAACATTTTCCCAACGGTTGTAAACACTTCAAAAGCGTTGACTTGCAAGATATTTGCTGAATAGGCGAACACCTTAGGAGAGCCATACCAGCTCTTTTCATGCTGTATGAAACGACCTCATTACAGGGACTGCGTTTCGACAATTGTCTTTGGCTTGTCTTACGGCGTGTTTGGCAGAAGAAAGCAATGGCATGACAAGAGAATCTGCTATATCGATGAATTAACAAACCTATAAATTCACAATAGCCAAATTGCTAAAACTATTTAGAAAGCTCTGCTCTTTTTTATTTAATCAGACTGAATGACATCCAGGGCAATCAGTAGATATAACAGTTGCATGCACATGGTTGTCGAATATGAAACACATGACAGATTGGAAATTTCTTACGTCCAAGTCAATCTAATAACTCACTGCTAAAGTCACGCCACAAGTAGGTCCAATCTTTCTGAAGATGTCAGAAAAATGAAGGATTACATGGCTGGAGACACGTTGGAAAAATCAGATAATGTCTAAAGTGGGCTCACAAATTAAATGAATGATGAGAAGGGAAATAGAGGACATGGAGCAGCAGCAGAAGAAGGTACACAAGCACAGTACATCAGAATTACAGTTGACATCCTCCTTTCCACAACCAACGATTTTCTTTTTACTTCCCACGAGTACTCAACTCAGAGCTCTAACCACCATTCATTCCAATTTCTATAGGTGCCAGTTTGACCCCTCCTCTGTCTTCTACTCTACATGGGAACGCTATTGGAATCAGGGCAAACAAAGGATTAAAAAGAAACACTGCTTGTCCCTGTCCATCAAGTGACTTGGGTTGGATTGGGACAGGCAGAGTAAGGTCAATAATGGTCTGAAACGTTCAAAAATGCCTGTACCTAGTACTAAAGTAATCAGATATAGAACTGTGATCTCGATTTGAAACTCCTCGGCTGGTTTCCAGGCAGAATTTAAACTGCACCAGCCAACCCTGCATATTTGATCCGTCTAAACCGAGCGAGTTTTGAACTAGTGACCATTCTGTGTCAAGAAGACTTAAGACCTGACCAATTTGCTTGAATTGTGCCTCTCCTGCATTCTTGGACATGATAGCTGTTACGTGTTTGGCAAAAACGATGGTGAGGAGTTTAGGAGAGTAACTATGATCGTTGTGATGATGTGCCTTTTAATGCGGGTATCAGTCATCAGCATGTGCTGGCCTAGTTGGCTGGGTCATGAGAAAGCAGCCAAAGCACAAGGCTGTCTTGCTGGTTGCACAGTTGCCGACATTTGTGCCTGTCTTTTACCTAATGTCATGAAGGATTAGAGACCCAGTCACATGAAGGTAGGACAAGTATGGGTGCCATTTATCGTACAATCAAGCCGTCTCGTATTTTGTTGCTTGAAGAATAGTTTTAAGTTCTGGGGACCGATCCATTTCAGCTTGCATGTCGCCTAGTGTTTCTATCGAGTTGGTTTGTTAGGTATATGTAACTATCTTGAACGATCGGATCACCGGATCACGCTGGACAGACACCGCGGTAGGTGAAAAACAAAGGATGCACATGGAGGGGTTGACAAGGTGAAAACAAAATGAACCATTTACTGAATTGCTGGGGGTTCAAAACCCGAAATGCAAACATCCTCAGAATGAAAACAAAGAAGAGAAAAAGGACCAAAAAAAGGAAATGAAAGAGGCTGCTCTCGGCAATCACAAATTCAAACAATTTCCAATGTTTATTCCTTGAAAACTTCAAAAGTGCAATGCACCCATCTTCCGATAACAATCTGTCTCTTTGTTTACTCAACAGCGGGAGGAACAGACTGAGCCTGCAAGAAAGAGCAAGAACACAGCATGAGTTAAATGCGAAGAACATACTTTGTACGCCAAGGAACGAGGCACCAAATAAATGAAGAATAGGGAATCAGATCAGGTTCAAGCAGGAACTTACCAGTGGGCGATACTTGAGGGCGTAGAACATTTCGAGGTAGCGGCGGCTCTCACGCCGATCAAGGTTAGACACGTGCTTCCAGAAGCCATACACAGCAGTCAGGTTCAACAATCTCTCAGAGTATATTTTCCATGTATACCTTATCAAAAGGGAAAAAAGTAAATTACGTTAGAAAAATTGTATTCCCGAAACTATGACCATCATTTAAATCTGAAAACCCATATTTTATATGCTTACTTCTCTTCAATTCTCTGCATGGCACCCTTTGAGATTATGTCCCAGTGGCTCGGATTGGCCTTGCACTTCTCAAAGAACTCTACAAGAAGCTCAGCCGCCTGGTCACCATGATAAGGATCAATGTGGAAGCCCGATTTACCATGCACAATGATCTCAGCCGGCCCACCATTGCAAGTGGCAAACGTCGGCAATCCACAAGTCATGGCCTCTACCACGGTCAACCCGAAAGCTTCATAGATAGCCGGTTGAACGAAGACTCCCTTCGTATCGCAGATGTAGCGGTAGAGCTCTCCGTTCCTCACCCGGTTCATCTGGGAGGAAATCCACCTGAACTGGCCATTCAGCTTGTACTTTTCGATGAGGTCGTACATTTTCTTCATCTCGGCCTGCTCTTCCAAGTCCTTCGAATCCTTCCTCCTGTCGCCTCCAACCACGACCAAGTTGGCCAGTTCCCTCAACTTGGCGTTCTTGCCATACCACTCAACAAGCCCTGACAAGTTCTTGACACGGTCCAGCCTCGCCATGGTGAAAATAATCGGCTTCTTCTTATCTTTCAACACACATCTGTTTAACGTTAAGAGACAATGTTAATTAGCAAAAGACAACTTCGGTTCCCAAGAATGCCATAACAAATGCCAGGACAGAATTTGAGTTGGGTATGAAGGAAGGACCAAAACACTCACAAGTGTTCCTTGTTCTCGACATTGCTGAAGAGGAGTTCTTCGATCTCAGGGTGGAAGGATTTCAACCGCCGCTTCTCATCGGTGTAGGAGAAATAGATGGTCTGGTCGGCACCTGGTGAAACAATGTTGAACTTCGGGTCAAAGACGTCGATCCCGTGGACAACTCGGTAGAGTCCAGGAAGAGTGAAGTTCATGTGACTCTCATACTGCCCTACTGTATCCTTGCTGAAAGAAAGATTTGAGAAATAAGGAAATATTAGGATTCTTGAGGAAATTTCACGAGATAGAATGGTATTCAGACAATAGAATTTGAGATGAACAATCGAGTTTAGTCACCTTCCAGCGATTTCTTGGAAGGTGCTGGTGATGATGAAGTCAGTGTGGTTCATGGCGATGAGATCGGCAGTGAACTGGCAAGAGAAGTGGTACTTCTCCTCAAATTTCTTCCAGTATATGTCCGATTCTGGGTACTTTGTCTTCTCAAGGGCATGGGCTATTGTACACTGTAGAAAGAAGCAAAAGATTAGACGATATCAGACTATAAGAAATTTGGCATCAGTTGCCACAAGTAAGATCATGTAAAAAGAGAACAAACCTGTGTAACACTTAATTTATGGGCTAACAAGGAAGCAACAATGTTTCCATCACTGTAGTTTCCGATGATCAGATCAGGCTTGCCCTGCAACTCTCCAGCGAGTTCGTTCGCAACATCCTGATGAGAGTTACCAAACAGAAACCATTAGTCTCAACCAGAAACTAAATAAATTCAACAGACGAAATGAACCGAAGTATATGATTTGAGTCGGTCAATACCTCAGTGTATCTTTCCAAATAGGGCCACACCTCGAACCGGGAAATCCACTTGCGGACAACTCCCTTCTCGTCCCTGAACGGGACACGAAGAATGTGGGAGTGCTCGGTCCCGAAAACTTTCTCGAGGCGCTGCCCGCAGGTGGTTCCAACCGCATCTGGGAGAAGACGAGAGATCTAGGAAACCACACGACACAATAAGCATCTAAAGTTGGATAATTCATTTAAGCACCGCATAAAGTCCCAACATTAAGCTTGTCAATCTTACAATGAGAATCCGAGGAGTAATATCCAGTCCTTGATGCTTAATGCGGTTAAGCATTTCTTCCTCCAGGGCACGAACTTGATCCAGGATGTAAACAACCTATAAATAGACAGAATTATTGTAAATGAACAGACTAAATGGAAAATTACAATACGTATATCCTTCTAATCAAGAGATGCTAACTCAAACTAAAACGAGTACCTGGCCACCCGTATCTGGATAACCTAGTACATTGTCCTGAGCAAAGTATCCATGGGGAGACATGATTACGACGTTGAAGACCATCGGAATCCTATCCAAGAACTTCTCGAGAGTGTACGGGTCAGGAGCCTCAAGGAGATCCAACAGGAGCTGGATCATCTCGAGGACGCGCTCAGCCGTGTCACCCCACCCCCGCTCAAGCCCGATCTCCTGGAACTTGTGCTCGAACTGGACATAGGGGGTCTCAGGTTTGAGCATGGTCAGATATTCCTCTGCCTTCCTCAGGACATGTTGGAGGGAGAACACATTCTGGATTCTCGCATTCACCATCATGTTCTGCAGACTCACCCAATATTTTCATAAGCCATTAACAGATCACATATGTTTTCCCAATGTGCAACACATTCAGTACTCTAAATTGTCATTTAGTCCTCCGTGTTCTCCATATCGTAACATGAGGTGAAAGAAATCTCACTATGTAACTGAAAACTCATTTCTAAGACGTCAAATGAATGAGAATCGTTGAGAGCTTTATGTACCTTCCCCTTGTAGCAGTGGACTTGGAGGAATTCAAGCAGAGGGTGCAAGCTTTCCTTGTCATGGAAGAGCTTAGCGGAGAGATGGCGATTGAGAAACTCGACGCCATTGCCAATAGACTTGGAAAGAGTCGGGCGCGGAAAAGAGGCAGTGAATGGCTCAAAGTCAAGCTCAAGCACAAAGTTACCATTCAAGCTGAAAAACACGACAAAATAAGTCTCATTAACACACCCCCAAAACAATCAAGAACAAGAACAGGAAAAAAAAAACATGATCCAGAGTTCTGAGATCACCAAGAGAAGAAAAAAAGGGGGAAAGAAAAAAAAAGACAACGAAGATTCTGACCTTCCATCAACAAGCTCTTCTTTGAAATGCAGATACTCAGCAACCTCCAATGGCTCAAGAACAAGCGCATGGACGTTCACACGGATGTGTTCCCACACACCTGGCCTTGGACGAACAGCAAGAGCAACCCATGGGGGCGACACTATTGCTTCCTAAATCACAAAATTTACAGCAAAAGAAATTCCTTGAGAGTTTAAACCGAAGAAGGTTAAAGAAAAGCAAGATTTAACCATTATAGCTATAGACGAGTAGATTTTAAGAGCGTAAAGAACCGAAAAACATTGACATGAAGAAGCTCATAACACCTGAGTTGATTTGAGCACTTCACCAAAAGCCCCATCAAGAAGCTTTGCTCTGCTCTCCTCAGAGATCGCCTCAAACTCAGCAAAAATTTGGTGGCGCTGCAAGATGCCTTTGCCCTTGGCCTCGACCCTTCAACACGAAAACAAAAAGGATCAGAACTCTTTTGGAGCTCACTTTCCCCAACTTCATGCTAAAACCACCCATCAAGACGTTCTATTCGAAAAATTCTTGAATATTATCTTCTTTCGTCCTTGCTTTTACCTTGACAGGAAGGCCACAATATCGTTGCGGTGGGCAGAGAGGGTCTCATCCAGACGCTCGCGAAGGCTGTGACTCCGAGTCAACACACGATCAGCCATGGCTAAATTCTTCTCTCAGGAAAACAACTGCACAAACCACCAAAGTGAAACACGCCGTGCGTCAGAAGCAGAAGGCAACTTCCGCTAATATAGGGGCTTTGGGATAATCTCAAGATAGAGAGGAAGACAAAAAGTCAAGCCCTTGGAAAAATCGATCTTCTCTAGATTGGCCGGATTTTTCAAACCTCACCAACTACCCCTTGGAACAAATAGGCCTGCTGATGCACGAATAGGTGACGATCTCGGTGGAATAATACAGGGGCAGAAGTTATTTTGCGTTATTAGTTCTTTAGGACACTTGAAAGAAGCTTAAAAGCCCAGAGAGATCCAGAGATCTCCATTGATGATCACAAGGTTGAAAGCTTGCAGTCCTTGCCACTACTTGGCAACTTCAAGAAATTAGCAGATCTAGTTGAGCCCCGGTATGCTATGGTCAAGAGGCACCAAAGTTATCTCTTTTAAGGAACAAAAATGTTTTCGGAGAGAGAGAGAGGGAGAGAGAGAAAGGAGGAGGAAACTGCCTGGAAGGTCCAAAGAATTTGCACAGAGTCTGATGTTTTGACTGACGAGAAATTTCTCCTACCAACGTAAAGACGAGACCCAATTCACATGCGCAACATGCTCATCCCCCGCGTACTCGAGAAAAGAGCTGAAGAGAAGGGCAGCTCGAAACGAACTTCCTAAGCGCTCGCGAACGAATTGCAGGGTTTTCGACACCAACACGACACGAAACAGAGACGCGCTCAACAGACAAGTCGGAGAAGCAAGAACTCGCTAACTGAGGACCGAGAACAAGAAGAGGAGATCACCCAAAACGGAACAGCCACTACTACTGCATCACACAGGGCGAGAAAACCAGGGGAGAAAGCGAAAGCAAGAAAGGGAAAAATACCAAGAAACAGAAAACGGGGTGAACGCAACCTAGAACACAGATGTGTGCTCTGGCCGTGCCGATCCGGGGCACATTTATAGGAAAACGGTACGCAAAGCAAGGAATTTAAAAAGGGGAACTAACGAAAAATATTGAGGGTAGGAAATATTAAAGAAACAGAGAAATACGACAGCGATCTTTCTCTTCTTTGTCCTAAACCCCTCCTGTACCCCTGACCAAGAAAACCGGTTTATGTCGTAAGAAATTCTAGTTCAATGTCCAAATAGAGAATCGGGTAACAGAGAGAGAGAGATCACATCAGAAGGGAGATTAAATATCGGACGATGGCATATGATCTCGCCGATAAATTACGGAAAAGATTGTTTCCTCGCGGTCGTATCCGCCGTTCGCGATTGGTCAAATTGTTTTCCATGTCGAATGTGTACCGACAGTCTCCCTCGGGGCAATGCGAAACACGGCGTATCCTTAACCTCGCGTCGTTTTCGCGTCGTATCATGTATTTATCCTAAAATCAATGCGATTCGTGCGCCCTTTACATTGGAGGGCAAATGGCTCGTGTACTTTCGCATGAGGGGAGGAAATTTTGCTGCACAGTTATTGATCATCAAGCAACCTAACAATCCAAAAAAATTAACAAATTAAATTAAATTAAAAAAAAAGAGCATTAAATGACTTGCGAAATCTAAGCCCTTGATTGGTGCCTTTTGGTAGGGCCGGCGTGTAGCTGCGGCGCACAGTAGCGGCGGGCCCACCGCCCCGTCCTTTCGCTTGGGTGGTGGGGTATCGACGGTCACGATCGCCCGGCAAGAACTTTAGGTGTTGTTGTCCATCAGATTTGCCTCGCGATTTGCGTCTTAATTAAACTAGATCAATCCCATTAAAGAGAAATTTTCCGCCAACCTTATCTCCATTCCTTTTTCACTTTTTTTTTTATTGTTTTTCCCGGATAAAATATAGAAAAAGCGGGAAAAATAATAACGGACGGTCGGGAAGGATCTCTGGAGAATATGCTCACGCAGCGCGCAGACACTTTTGAATGCCGGAGGAAATTGAACCATCCGCTAAAATAAATAAAAATAAAACCAAGTAAAAATTTTCCTTTTTGGAAGTTTCGGGCTCGTTTGGCGTGGCTGAGGAGGCAGGGGCGAGCGTCGTTTTAGCGAAAAAGTCACGTCCAAGATGTTGAAAAGGAGCAACGTCGTCACGCTAATTAGAGTTTTTAAGGAGGGAAGAACTTTTGTCACCAGCGAGAAGCAAGGAATCGCGCGTTCCCGAGATTCGAGCGAATGAAAAAAGAGACCCCGATCCGAAGCGCATCGTCGCGTGAGATGCTCGGAGCGTCGTCGCGCGCACGATCCGAGTTCAGCGAGGAGAGGGAAATATCCGGACCGGCGGTATCTCGAACCCGCTCGGCCGGGTCAAAAGCGACCCGTTTCTTCTCCCCCCTTCCCCCCGGCCGGCGGCGGTATCTCCGTGCGAATGCGTAGGGACCCGTTTCGCATCAGAACATTCGATGGTCGATGTGGTCGGGAGCAGAGATGTTTACCTTTCGAGCGCCGCGGCGGAGGCGCGAAATCCCGAGACCGAAGGGGGAGGAGATCTTCGAGAGAGAGAGAGAGAGACGGCGAGACGAAACACGGGACGCCACCCCGAAAATGAACGGGGAGGGGACGGAACGCAAGAACGGAAGGGGACGAATGAACGGGAGGGATGGAGGAAACGAGGGACGGGGAAGGCCCTTTTATACCCGGAAGCCGCCCCCTCCTCCATCGTCTTCGAGATCGAGAGATGGTGTAAGAGAGAGAGAGGGAGCGGCATGGTTAATGCCCTCGGGGTTTCCCGAGAAACGAAAGGCTGGGTTACCAACTTCGCGAAATGATTGAAAAGTAGGAGCCATCGTTACCGCCCCACCACCTTCCCGTAGTTTCAGCGCTCCCCATCAGAAAACCGCTTTTCGCTTCCCCCTGATTGATGTATATTTAAGTTACCGCTCGTTCCTTACTCCCAAGATGCCTCCTGTGGACGAGTGCCCCGATGCCTTTGTTGAGCGTACTCAGTAGAGAGCCGCTTCGGTTTTCTAGGCTACGGTGACGTGCGTATCGCAAGGAAAAAACATAACGTATCGAAAATAAAGGGGAAAAAACGTCACGAAAAAACACCTCGAAATCTATATGCCCGGACCCCTCCTCTTCAGTTGGTAATTTTGTCACGAAAGGAAAACATGACATGAGATGACTAATCCGGTCTTTAACTGAGATTTCGAATAGTCGGTCGCGTATTCGAGCGAATTATGTTTCGCCTCTTACTCGGGTCATTGTAGATCGGATCATTTGCATAATATACAAAAAGAACGTTTCTATTTGAAAGAAATCTCGATTCTAGCGACGGTTTCATCAGATACATCACAGCTGGACACATTCGTCCTAAACATTTTTTTGTGACAACAAAAATTCCAAACTATGTTCACTAAAAAACATTTATCATACGCTTTTGCTTGTGACATAAAAAATCTCAAACTTGTACCTATGCAACACATTTACCCTACACCAAGGTTCTGTCAGATGATTTTTCAACGAAAACGTCGATTTCATTTTATTTAAACCACGTGGGTGCCATGTCAACACCGTTTATTTTACTGCGTCCGTGTAGACAGATTTTTAACGGTTCTAAAATGTGCAACACGGATACAAGTTTGAGATTTTTTGTGTCATGAAAAAGAGTTTAAGATAAACGTGTTATAATGAGCATAATTTAAGATTTTTGGTAACTTTTACCTTGAAAATAACAAACTTCTCTATAATAGCTCCTAAATAAATATCGTGGGACACTTTCTATCGAAATGCTTAAACATATCCGATTTTTGTTTCTTTGACATTAATGATGTTTCTTGGGGAGCACTTAATGTTTTCTGTGGTTAATCTCGTCCTTTATTTGACTCAAAGGACGTCGTTTCTTACTTTGCTTGCCTTTATTTTAATAGCCAGCAGCACTTTAGCATCCCCGCTTAGGTAAAGCCTGATTTGCTGCCCTCGACCTTCCTCGGATCTTCTTCACTAATCTATTCTCTAATGTCCTAAAAAAAACAAAAACCAAAAAAAGTGATGGACATTGGACACCCTCTTTTTGCGATCTCACATTTGTTTTTTTATCAGCCTCAAATCTCGCATTTGTTTGTATTATCCATTAGGACAAAACGAATCGAAGTGAGATGAAGATTTGGAATCATGTTTTAGTCGTGCTAATCGTGATTGATGATTCCTTACTTTTGTAGCCGAATCACCACATTCGATTTGAAGCCTACAGTTATCTCTTTTGAAGACATGCCTAAAAAGAAAGTAGTTATTACTTATGAATATCATAACCAAATCGTGATTGCTTTGGCTATATTGAAAAGGAAATGAATATGGTGCATGAAAATCGACCTTTTAACACCAATGTAATTCTCTTGTTCTAAGGAAAAAGGCTACAAAAAATCCTAAATTATACTCACCGTAACGCATTTACTTTGAATTTTTTTTTTGTAACATCAAGAACCCTAAACTATACACATCACGACACATTTACCATGAATTTGCTTTTGCGACAAAAAAAACCTATACTTAGGCGACATATTTACCCTCCGTCAAGGTTCTGTTAGATAATTTTTCAACTAAAATAACGTCGTTTTTATTTCACTTAAATCACGTGGATACTATGTCAACTCTATTTGCCTTGTAGCAACCATGAATGCGGATTTTTAATTTTTTTTAATCGATAAGTTTTTGATAGAGAGTAATTATGTCACGTGGGTATGAGTTTGATAGGCCTAATAACGATTGATTTGTATATCTCACTCGAATGTTGGAACGGCTAAAGTCGAATGACGAATCACGATTGTTTCCAAGAGGACAACTCCTTATAGGACGTTCTTTCCGCGGAATGGCTTGGAACTCTGGAATAACCAAAAGGCTGACTTGGAATTTCAACTACCCAGTTCCAGCACAAGCTCGCGGGTCGAAACCTAACCTCGGCTCTCACGACAAGATTTTCTCGCACGCGCGCGCGTGCCGCGTCATCCGGATGTATGAATACGTGGGGCCCGCCGTGCCCCGCGTGCGAAACGAAAACAAAGGCTTTGCCCCCCACCTCCTGACGTGGCATCGTTCGATCGGAGCCACTCGAGCCAATCGGAATGGTGCCGGATGACGTGTCCGCGCGGGGCCCACCGGCGCCGGCGGGCCCCAGAAGTGTGACCGAAGCGAAGGAAGCTCCCCCCTCCCCCCCGGGGGGGGATCTGATTGGTCGCGACGTCGCCCTCTGACGTGGCACCACCGACGATTTCTTTATATTATGCTGAGGTCGTACCGCCAAATTTTACTAAGTCTAGTGGGGTGGCGGGGGTCCAAATTAGAAGCTTATCCACCATGTATTATATTAAATTAAACCCAAAACCTAAGATGATCGGTTCGCGTGCTGTGCTGCCCGAGATCCGACGGCGCAGGAGCAGCTGATTGCAAATCCACCGGCCGTGCTGGGCCGTGGTTTTGAGCGCGCGGGGGGAGGGAGACCCCGGTTTTTTTTTAGCGTCCGACGCGATTCCACATGGTCGAGACGACCCGACCGAGGATTTGGTCCCGCTCCTTATGCGTCATTAAATTTGAGCACCAATGGGGCTCCATTTCTTGAAAAGCAAGTTGGAGAGACAAGAGGATAGTTTACTAGCTCGCTCATAACGTTAAACATGTAGAGACGCAACGTGCATGCGTCGAGTCTATGTCGAGAAACGTCGAGACGTTTTTGCATCCGTCATGGAGCACGTCGTTATGATTTGACACTGGATCTGCGGTAGATTGTTAGCGTTTGGACCGTCTTTATTGTCAAGTCTCAACGGCGGGTCTTTTAACTTTCATCTAGGCATACCATTTCTCACCTAATTTTGTGGCATCAGCTCGAGTTAAAGAACTATGTTTAGATGCAAAGTCATTCCCCCAAAGCTCTCCTAAATGCACCGCAAGTAGATATTTTTCTTTGGCCAAGTCTAGGTATAAGATCTATTCAGGTCAACGAAGGTTTTAATCATAAAATGAAAGTGGAACTTTCAAAGATCAAAGTTTGGCATGGAATCAACCGTGGATATTCCATTGCCAAATAAAAAAGAGAGAGAAAGCAGTGGACATTCTAAAACTAATACCTCGAACCTGTGAAAAATTGTAAGTGTACATGACCAACGATATCCCAAGCTACACCCAGAGAGAGTTAACCGAGAGAAGCTCGAAAGTGACGGGGTTCGGGTGAGATTACTTCGAAACGATTGTCGCAACTAACGGCACAGTTCTAAGAACATCCCTCGAGCATATTGCAATTAAAGAATAACCGCGAATGCAGTGGAAGCACGCAATAAAAGTTTGATACCTTCATCCAGTGAGATAGCCAAGATGGAGCCTAAGTCCAAGCCTGTCAATATATCCAATTGGACCCACTACACCGATTATCCGATGCGGGACTTTCATGTTGCTATACCACAATGCTCATCGCCCGAAAATCTTATTCATTTCTTGAAATATTTACCAAACACTGGAACAAATTAGAGGCCTACCAATCTACCATCGGTTTTGATATCATTTATTAAGAGTGCCTAACAAAAGTCCAATATCTTTATCTAGAGAGATCGTCAAGAGGGAGTTCAAGTTCGAGCCTATCAATTTATCTAGTTAGACCCATATTTACTCATTACAAGCCAACTAGGATATTTAACTGCTTCATGCTATACCAATTATGTGCTTTGATTTGAGACTATCTAACACCACGATCACGCGCAACTCAACAGAATGCAGAAGCTACGTACACGTGCTGCATTTGCAGGTTTTGCCATGGGGAAAACTTGAACCAGAAGACGATACAGGGTCTCGGCAGGAATGTTAGGTCAGATCTCGAATTGCAATAGTGTTCTGCAAGTCCGTACAGTCTTTGCTACTGTAGTCAGGATATATATTGGATAAGGTCTTTGTACGAACGGATAAGTTACCCCGTTGCTTTTTGTCTGCAAAATATCCATAGCGAATTGCCAAAGCTGCACATGGATAGACAGGTTATGAAGTTCTTGGTGATGGGTCAGAGCCCACCATTCAATTCGTGATGTGCACGTCCTAACTTGCTTTTCCATGAGAAAGATCATCTACTTTTGGTAGGTGCATGTGCATGCATTTTAATGCACCAAACTCCTTGAAAGTTCGATTTGAGGTTTTCACACGAAAACAACAAGGTTAAGAAGGCAAGACAATTGATTTTGAGGTGGATCAACCATGACCTTCTCGCTAATCGACCTTGAACTTTTGCTTGCGAGTGCTTCCTTTTGTAAAGACATATGTAGATTGGATATTGTATGAGATCTGTTAAAATATCAAGTATCGTTTGATTATGGGATTTATACGCTCTTTTTATACATATACTCTTCATTCACCTATCAGTTTAAACTTTTAGATTGAACCTTCTAATATGGTATCAGAGTGAGGTTTTGCCCCCGTCGCATGTGTGTCCGACTCTGTTAACCGAATTCCACGTGTCCCTCCTAACGCGTTAATCAGGTTTTTAGATTGGAATTTACAACAAGGTCCGTGCAATGTCACTTCTTGGGCATTCTAGATGGGTGACTTTTTGGGCTTATCCATTAGACCGACTCTGTTAATTTTCATAAAGTCATAACCACGTCCACAATTCCATCTATCTAGGGGAAAGACAAGTGTGGCCACGTTTTTAATTCGCGAAAGAGCTCATTTACGCACGAATATAAAGGAGGGCCACTGAGGTTAGGACAACGATGCAATTGGCAGGCCCTGTATTTTCATTGGCTAATGCAAGCGAAAGGGGGAGTTTGGTCCGCCTAACTCCTTTTAACCTAAAGTCAAGACAAGAAAATGGGTGAGAGAAAGCGACTTTTGTTTCCCCTAGATTGGAATTGCAGATCGGGTCTTGAGCATTTTCTTCTTGGTTTTTTCTTTTCATGCATGATAAGAATTGACTTTATATGCATTGAAATGTGTTTAGGGCAGATCCTCATTCATCTGAAAATGGGTAATTTCAATTTCTTATTTATTATTGCATATGATCATCAAGGCATAGATGTGTCCCTATTTACCTAAGCCTATGATTTAAAGATGAAGGGATGAAGTTTAGAACTTTACGTGTATGTTTCTCTTGAGGTTACAGGAAGGTCGTATTGGTGAGAGCTCTCATTCTGGTAGAAAACTGGTCATTCTCGAGCTATTCGAAAGTCATAGTAGTTAGATAAGGTGACCATTCTGTTTTCATTAATGCAATTGATAGCGGTGAGAGGACATAGTGCACACGTGTTTTTCCTGTGAAGTTTAATGCTAGTTCCAAAGTTAGGCTAACTAGATCTGCCCCTCTGTTTCGTAATGTCACTTGAATAATCCTTTCTTAGAAACAAAGGTATCATTCCGTACTTGATATTGCAAACTATGGCCAGAGATCACCCTCAAATATTATTAATTTTCAAAAAGATCTTCGAACAAGAATTGTAGGGTCATTTGGTGGCCCCCAAAATGAAGTGCTTGGGGAACCCCATAATGGCACCTATTATTTCATTCATTTTTATTTTGTATGTATTCCTATATAACTCGTGGAACCTTTTCCATGTGGAAAATGTACTTATAAGAGTTTGAGAGTTGTGATGACAAAGAGAAACGTGTAATATTCTGTACATTATCAAATTAAGAGTACGCGAACATATTTACAGGCTATATAGGATGATCATCTAAAGAAACAAAATATCAATTACAATCAATCAGGACTAATCAAGAGAAATATACAGAATCCCCTAAACATGTTTCTAACATCCCCCTCAAACTCAAGATGATTTGTGGACGGCCGGGTGGATGTGTCTTGGTAAAGACATCGACAGTCTCTTCAGCTAATAGAGTAGAGACAAGTTAAAAAGTGCCATGAAGAACATGATATCATATGAAATGACATTCTATTTCAATGTGCTTGGAGTATTGAAGGAAAACATTATTTTATGCTATTTGAATAGCACTTCGGTTCTTGGCGAACGAATTGCCACAATCGTATGCAATTACATAGACTTCGACAATGCATGTATTATTAGTGACAACATTAAACATATTTAGTAACACATGCCACATATGATCTACAATTATTATTGGTCCACAGCCTAATTTGAAGCTCACGTGATCTTATAATACTCCTAAAGTGAATTAACATTACAATAAAGATTACAAGGGGAAATCACCCAAAAACTCATAAATTAATTGTGCGGATATCAATTCAGCCATAAACTTTTCAATTTGGCCAATGTAATCCTAACATTTTTTACAACTTTCCCATGTAACCCATCCAGGTAATTTAGGCTAGAAATCGCTGACGTGACGGTTCAAAGATTATCACTCTCATTTCGTAGTCCTGATTGATTGTAAATCATTTCGTAGAAGCAATGATATCATTCCCTTCTTTGATTTAGCAAATTATGACTAAACATTATCACTCTCAAACATCATTGATGTTAAAAAAGATCTCTACAAAACGATTGTAGGGACATTTTGTGGCCACCCATTGCAAGTGCTTGGCGAACCCCATAATGGCACCTACTATTTCATTCATCTTAATTTGGCATGAACTACTTAACGATTAGTGGACCCTTTGCACGTGGAAAATGTACTTATAAGGGAAATCTTCTGAGGACGATTTTATTAGCAATTAATGTTGATGGTTTGTCAATTTCCAGCTCGCAAAACCGGGAATGAAAGGCCTAGCGAAAGGTGAGGAGTTGAATTTTGTGGAGAAACTAAATGATTTGTTGCCCAAATAAATTCAGCAAAAATAGTTGACTTGTCCAAATAAAATTACATATGACCTTAGTTTTTTGCACCAATTCGGGTAACTTTGTTGGCGCACCGTGTTAGCTATGAGCCATATATCGTGTAGTTCTTCAACAATTTAAGTTCTTATAATAAGCACCATATATTTTAAATGCAATTTCTTCCAATTTCAAAAAAGCGAAATTTGGCGTGATTCATTACTCCATGTTGACTTATGTCGAAAATTGAGCATAAAGGGATTCGATTTCCATCTTAGTGAGTATACACTGCTATGATCGTATGCAATTACATAGATATCGACGCGTACCGTGATGATAGTAGGCAATTACATAGATATCGACAATGCACTGTATTTATCCATGATAACATATATAGTAACACAAGGCACATATGGTCTTCAATTGCCATCGGTCCACAGCCTAATTCGAAGCCGACATGATCTTATGTACTCTTGAAATGAGTTCGCATAACTATGAAGATCAAGTGTCCTATCCCCATCACTATTAAGGAGTTGACATTATACAGGTTAAACTCGATCCACCTCATAAGAGAATCCTAATTTCAAAATTTTATTTGTATATATAATTAAATCAACCTTGAAGTGTGATTGAGAATGTTATTTATTTATTTTTGTTTCTCTCGAAGAATTTCGGCTAGTCGTGACCGGCTTTTCGCGTACTGTTGACGCGAGACTTCTTTAAGTCACCATTAGCTTTATTAATTCCAAATATACTCTGGTTGAGTGCGTGATAAAATGTTGTTGACTTCTCATTTAGAAATAAACTAATTTGTCAAGAAAATTTAGTGGGTCTCACTTAATTTTTTTATAAAAATTTCAGAAAAAATATATTTTTTGTAAAAATTAGCTGAGTCCATTGGTTAGTCACTGCATAACTTTTCTTCCACTCAAAGGGCCACCTAGAAAATTAGCTAATCATGAACTTTTCTTCTTCTCGAGAAGAGAGGGTGGGTGGCTTTCACTTTGTATTGGTGGATTGGATCATGACATTATGAATTTTTTGACAATGTGGGGGACCTTGTTGATGGTGCATGAGCTTATTGGTGAAGGATCTCTTGCTTGCCGGGCCTTCTCCAAACAATAAGGACTCTGAAATCGATTGGCGACCGTCGACCAAAAAGAAATCGATTGCCAACCCTACGTGTACCTGTCCTAGCCAGATTTGATTCGAGCAAGATGATGTTCAGTATATACGTATGAACTTGGCCCCTTCTCATTGAGGGAAAATTACCCGATCAATTCCAAGTATCGTATGGTTGCCAATTCAATAATAATTCTTCAATTTTGCTTGATTTAGTCCTAAATCTTTACCAAAAGTCCCAATGTAGTACTTTTGGCCGGAAACCGCTAACGTGATGGTCTAGTCATCGCTGACTGTCCTACATGGCGCACACCCACGTTAGTAATTTTCGGTAAAAATTGACCGAAATGACTATATTGAAATTTTATGCAAAGGTTTAGAATTTAATTGGCAAAATGGAGAAATTTAGAATTGAATTGGTATCTACACAGCATGTTTAAGACTAATTGGATATATGAAGTCAATTTATTGTAATTTTGAAATTAGCACTTTTTTTACAAGTATATCAAACAGCAACTTTGATGAAACGTAAAACATTTTTTACTACCACGGCCTTGTCCGATCAACAACCCCACCCAGCCCAAGTTTAAGAAGTAACTCAACGATTATTACTTAGCCGATAACCATAATTCTAGAGATGTAATGGTTTTCCTTTTTTGTCAAAGAAATTTTATATTCATTTCCACGAATATACAATAGAGATACACAATCTAACTGCAAACCAAGATAACAAAACAAGTTTCAGATAAGAAGATGAATCATCAGAACAAAGTTATGGGTCACTCGATCAAAAAGTAGATTTGAAACTTCTTCAAACCAAAATCGGCAGCCAATCACTGAATTCATCTTCAATAATGAACACACACCAAGATCTTTATCTGTTGCTACGGCTTTACCTTTTAGCAGTGCGCACCTAGGATTGGCGTCCCCAATACCATCGCTGTGCAAAGTGATAAGGTTGAGCGTGCACAGATCTGACACCTGTGAGAGTGAAACCTTTACAAAACTTCTTTGATATCCTTTAAAAGTGGACTTGCACACCCACGATACCCGAAGAAAGCGAAACCCTAAAATCATGTACGCAAAAAAACCCTAAATCTAGACTAAATCGGGATAGAAATCTCCCCGAAACGAGAGAGAGAAGCTTCTATATCTAGATTAGATTATAAGAGAAAAATTCCTCAAAAGGGGAGGAAAGCGAGAAAAAAAGAACATAAAACCAAATCAGCCAAAGAAAAAAGGAAAAAGGGAGGGGGGGAGAGATCTAGCTGAAACCCTTCCCCTCCATGGAGGTTGAAGAAAAAAGCTGTGTGAAAATAGAAGGGAGAAGAGATAACCCTAGAGAGAGGAGAAAGCGATTTTATCGAGCTTCTTCAATACGATATGCTCATTTTAATAGCTACCGATTACTATTCGCCACTTCATTCTATATTTGAGGAAAGTGTAGAGGGAATGGTTATAGGTAAGATGACCCAACCTATCAATCCTCTCACCCTTTTCGTTCTTACCAAACCGTCTCGCTCGCGGGCGGAGGTGGTGAAAACGTCGTATCAGAGCGCCGACTAAACCAACTCATTAATCGGGGGCTGGACTTTAGGTGTGACATGGACACACACTGTATCAGGCTCATCAGCTAGGCTAGGCTGGTGCAAATTTTGGCAAGATGAGAGGGATATGCGTGCCTTTTCAGGGTCATTAACCAAACTTGAAACTCGGAAGCCTTGCCCTTTGCTCATGCAACTGTGCATCAATCTCTTTACGCCAAAGGATCAAACAAAGCCCAGTGGGTGGAGTGGGGGGACAGGGACGAGTGCTTGCCATTTCATATCCCCTCTTTTTACGTCGAAACAGATCCTGGGAGATTCCCCTCTCATGTCTCTCGACTTTTTGTCCATTTTTTGCTGGTCTTTTCAGGCGTATTTGTCGGAAACTTTGGCTGCTTGCGCTTTGTCTACTTTCGCCTCTGCCGATCCTAAACTCACTGACGCCCACTCGTTTTTCTGGCGATTCCGTCACCGCATTGGTTGGTTTTGGGATCCGGATCCGAGGTCGGATTTGACGTGATTTGACCCGCTTTTGGTTATTCTAATGTCTCCTTCTTCATTAGCACCGTCAACTCCATCATGTTCGGTGGACCAAAATCAACGGCGCAAAAGAATTTTAAGCAACCCTCCTTACTGCTTACCACGAACTGTGATGCAATATACAGTATAGTATCTATATTTTAATTCAATATATAATATCATTTCTGAATTTTTAATTTGTTCACATGATCTTTAAATTTTTGTTACAAGTTTAATTTAATCTCTAAATTATATGAAAATATTTAATGCCGTCTTTCCACTAATTCAAGTTTGAAGACAACATTAAATATTTTCCATACAATCTAGGGATTAAATTAAATATATACTAAAATTTCATGGACCACATTGAACAAATTAAAAATTCAGGAACGACATTACACATTGATCTAAAGTTTAGGAACCACAATGAATAAAATTAAAATTCATTGACTGCATTATATATTGAGCTAAAATTCATAATCATTTGTGTCATTTCCCTTTCTAATATGCTGCATACCTCGACAAATTCGGAAATTATTCTGAGGGTTAGGCCAAAAATGAGAAAAAGTGAAAATACACGTGCACTCGTGGTTTATCTATATTTACCCTTCAAGAGAGAGATTTTCTTTTCGTCTCCATCCAAATTTTGGAATTTTGGTCTTTAGCAATTTTTTCAAAGGTCGCAAGCGGTGAAAATTTATTTACTTTTATGTTCCGTTTGTTTCATAAAAGATGAATGATTTTGAAATTATTTTCCTAGAAACGATCTTTTGTATTACATACCAAAATGAGCAGAGGAAAAATATTTCCATCATTCATGAACACATTGAAACATAAGTTGTTGTCGATAAATGAAACTATTTTGTTGATTAATTATTTCAACTAATACAAATGATTGTTTATAGGAAATATTTTCTAAATCATCCATTTTTCACGAGACAAATGAAGTCTTAATTCGAAGCAAAACTCCATGCTATCTATAAAAGAACTTGTTAAGATACTTTTATAAAACTCGCGTGCGAAGCGCATGGTGCGCACTAATTTGGTTTTAATAATGTAAGAATATCGAAATCGGACTAACTGGATCGAACAATACAACCTTTTTCATGGACCTCGAACCAAACGATAAGTTGTTGTTGCGATCACTTCTTTCTTTTTTGGCTCCATAAAGTCGCTTGGACAAAACATCCCGCATGGTGACTAATATCATCTATGTGTTATGGTGAAAAATGCTAGGTATACCGAGATTGGTCTACGAAACTTATATCATATTCTGACTTGTACAAGTATTTCCATAAATAGCATGTTGCTTCATAAGCATACGAGTTTTAGTAATCAATAGTTAGATACCAACTTTATTTCCAACTTTATTTTTATTGTAATAGAAAAGGGTTAATACCAAGAAAAACTTCAAACTAGTATATCTGTCACAAATTTATCTCGAACTAATATTTTAATCATTTGAAACCCCAAACCGGTATATCTGTGATAGATTTACCCTAAACTAGTTTTTTGACCAATAAAAACCCCAAACCGATACATTTGTGACTAATTTACCATTCGTTAAATTGGATTAATATCACGAAAAATCACAAAATGGTACACCTGTGACAGATGGAGGATAAAACCCCAAATTGGTACACCTATCAACTGCCAAGTGTTATCCAACTTGAAAATTTGACGATAAAATTTAACGGAAACTAATATTAGATTATCACCAAGAGATAAATGCGTTCTTGGTAGTCATGGCCACGGTTCAGGAACCGGCGGTTCCAGTTCGTGGCCACGTATGAACCGGAACCGGAATCGCAAGAGGGTGGTTCCGGTTCCGATTTGGAAGCGGCGGTTTCGAGTCGGTTCTGGTTCTGGCCGGTTCCGATTCGCAATTTAAAAATTAATAAAATAAATTATAAAATAAAAATTACAAACCTGGTCGGCTGGTCCTCCGTCGATTATCGCTCGGGCTTCGTGGCCTTGGCCACGGTGGTAGAGGCGGGTTTCAAGACGGCGAGGAGATGAAGCGGGGGACGGGGGCAACGGCAAGGGGGAGAAGGAGGGGGCCGGGAGGCAGATGGGGATGGGGAGAAGGAGCAAAGGGACCTCCTCCTCCGGTGTCGGGAGGAGGGGAGGAGCAGGGGACGTCGGCGTCGGCAGCTGCGACCATGGGTGGCGACGACGGCAGCGGGGGTCAGATCTGGGAGACGGGGGGCGGGCGAAGGAGAAAAGGGGAGGAGGCACAGGGCAGCGAGGGGGAAGGAGGAGGGGGCGTCGGCGTCGGCGGCTGCGGCCATGGGCGGGGGCGACGGCGGCGGCGGCGGCGGGGGTCGGATCTGAGAAGACAGGGATCGGGCGGAGGAGAAGAAGAAGAAGGAGAAGGAGGAGAAGGAGGAGAAGAAGAAGATGCAGACTTGCAGAGCACGTGAGAGAGAGAGAGAGAGAGAGAGAGAGAGAGAGGAGAGACTCAGTACAGGTGCAGGCCTGCTATGGGGGGAGCTGCAAGCCTGTAGCTCTTTTTTTTTTTTTGTGGAGTCAGGCCCGGAACTGCCAGTTCCGGGCCGATTCAAAAATTTCTAGAACCGGAACTGGGCCCATAGGGCACAGGCCGGTTCCGGTTCCAAACCGCGGGCCTAGTCAACGGGTTGAGCCCGGGTTTGACCGGGCCGGTTCCGATCCGAAACCGGCCCGTGGTCATGACTAGTTCTTGGCATGACAAGCTGGGCCAGTTGTCCACATTCATCATTGATGAGGAGTCTCCAAGACTTAATGATGGCCCATAATCAAAGGGATCTTGAGAAAGTGATCCACTTAATGGGTCCTGTGAAAATGACGGCTGGTCTGAGTTATCTTTTCTAAATTCCTCTAAAGTAGCCTAAATCATGGGTTTTGTCTTTTGATAATTGGATAAATAATCCTATGGCACATCAGTATTGTCGTCTAACCAAACTCTTAGAGGAATGGTGTAGTTATATTCATAGAGTATTCAATGAATTTCCTTATATTCTCATGGATTAGCTCTAATGCAACATGACAATGTCTTATAAAACTTGATAGGGACTTTTTGAGCTTAGTAGGTCATGACTCCTACATCCGCTAGGTATCTAGAAACATTGCTGTTAAGCTTGACAAATACCCACGGCCTATAAAAGAGAATGATTGTACGTAGCTCTAGATTTGGCCTGCATGCTCTAACTTGCTCTGTGAAAAAGCCTTTCCATGCTGCCAAGGGTTTAAACCAATAAAGCATTTTCGCAAAATAATGGTATTTTCCACCATGACTAATTTCTCGGATCGCTTGGCTGATAATTCTTGGCATTTTCGTTGTTGGAAATTAAATGACAAAAGTATGATAATTAAATGCATACTAGAAAAACCATTTCAGTTCTTCCGGAAATTCATCTTTTGGGGAGAAAGACAAAGGATGGATAACAGATAATTCGAATGCAAGCCACTTGATTGAAGATTCAGCTTATTAGTTTGAGGTTTTTCGTGATAAAGAAATTAGTTTAAATTTGTCACATATGTACCAATTTGAGATTTTTCGTGATATTAACCATAATAGAAACTCACGAGGTCTTAGAGAGTTGATTGCACGTCACAAAACTTGCACATTCAATACGAATTCTAAGATCCAGGAGTTTTTATGGGTTATGTTGCCCCTCCTTTTCAAACATAAGAAGCCACGTAAAAGATCCATTAGGTTTTTCTTTTTTTCTTTATTATTGGTGAATAATCTTAACTAGCTCGAGGATTGCTGATTGATTTTCTTTATATCTACTTACTCGTAAAAGTGCACGTGTTTACTGTATAATTGAGTCATTAAACTATACACTTTTTTGTTCAAGTTGATTCTTGTGTTAAATTATGGACAGAAATACTAGCGTGATGATTAAGTAACCGTCAAACGCTCACCTGATATTTCACGAATGAAAAAAGGAATTCGGGAATAAGAAAACGTTATAAAACCATAATTAATATAAACGATTGGAACATAGGGAAACCGGGGTGCGAGAGAACACCTATTGTATTCAGAGATCGGGGCAGCGTGCGTGGTTTTAATGTACCGAATTCACATCAAGATTTTAGGGATTCCGATTTTTGGCGGACAAAATCGTGAAAATTCCAACGTAATCAAGCCACCGGCGCTGGAATCCGGGTTGCCCCCCCGGAATCGGGCGCGGGGTCCGACCCGCGACCCGAAATCAAATGGGCTCCAATTCAAAATAAGCGGAACGAATCCTCTCTCCCCTTTTTCTTTTGTTCCTTTTTTTTTTTTTCAGGGGTTTTGAAAAAGGGAGGAATTTCCTCCGGGCCGCGCCCGAACTCAAAAAAAAAAAAACGGAACCGAACCGAAATAAATAAAAGAACAGAAAACAAAAATAGCCGTTACTTCGCCGGCTCGCTCGTTACTCTCCCCCTCTCCCGCAGTTCGTTCGCTCGCTGACCTCCTCTTCGGCTCCGCCGGACCTCGCTCCTCTCCTCTTCGCCGATCATCGTGCCCGATTCGGTCGCCGGGACGATTTGCCGCCGGCGAGCGATCGGTCCTCGTCCGCGTATTTTCCGGCCGTGATTCCGTCGGTAGTCGCGTCGCGTCTCCATCTCCGGTGGTCTCAGGTGGTTCTTTTCCTCTTCTTTCTCCTTCCTTCCTCTCTTTTTTTTTTTTTCTTGGTTGCTGCTGCGTGCGGATGGATGATTCGTGGGACGCGGAAGCGAACGCGTCTGACGGATCGTTTTCCCCCGCCTTTCCGGGGAATCGCTTGATGTGAACTTAAGTGCACGGCCGCTTCGTCGGTGTTTTGTCTTCGATTCGTTTGCGTCCGGATTTCTTCGCTTTCGGGCGAATCTGCTGATGACGACGACGACGTGATGTATCGATGGATTTTAGTCCTGGAATCGCTAGCGAAGTCGCTTTCCCGAGGCTTGTGACTGGGTTGGCCAGTTAGTTCTGCGGCTTTGTTGTTGGACTGTGAAGTGGGGAGGTGTGGACGGTTATGCCGATTGATCTATATGCCGTGTGGTAATCGGAGCGTTCCCACCGAATCCAGCGCTGTTCGTGTTAGCAACTAAGGGTGTGGTGCTTTTTTTAAGAATGCGAAGAATACGGCTTCGCGTTGTGGCAATGTGATTTCCAACTATTCCTCGGGATGCGTAGGATGAAGAGCCTACAATGGGAATCGCAGTCATTGTAAAATCATCGTTATATCTGTTTAAAGAAACAAATGCTGCAAGCGAACCGTGGTTAATATGATACAGCCTTTTCAGAGCTCGACTTCATTTACACTGCCCTTTAGACAGAGAAATTTGTTCTAAAAGTGAGACCTATCGCGGTCACCAGTGATTCCTGTTCCCCATGACACAAGTGCCTTTGTCATGGCAGGCTTTGTCATGGCAGACTTCATTTACACTGCCCTTTAGACAGAGAAATTTGTTCTAAAAGTGAGACCTATCGCGGTCACCAGTGATTCCTGTTCCCCATGACACAAGTGCCTTTGTCATGGCAGGCTTTGTGATACTTACGCCGTCCATTAGCCTAAACAATTTTCAGTTTTTCAGTGCGGGGTGCAGTGAGCGAACATGATTGACAGGGCGCCAGCTACGCCGTCCTCTAAGGTGCGAAGAACCCCTTCATCTACACTGGGGGCACCACATCGAGAGGAGAAGATATTTGTCACCGTCCGTCTGAGGCCTTTAAGTCGGAGAGAACAAGCATTGTACGACCTGATTGCATGGGAATGCGCTGATGACAACACTATCATTTACAAGAATCCCAATCAAGAACGTGGTGCAGCTTCCTACGGATTTGGTACTGTTGAAGTGTCTATTTATGTTTGCGGATTATGTCCTCACCAAAATTTAGTTACTAAGACCTTTCTCATGAAGGAATTACCATAATTGCGAAAGAGAGTTATGTTTACCGGTAGTAATGTTGATAGATATACTAATGTGACGTGAGACAATCTGGGAACTCTTTGATTTCTGATTCTGATGCTGGTTTGCAATGTAGATAGGGTATTTGGTACTGCTGAAGTGTCTATTTATGTTTGTGGATTATTTCCTTGCCAAAATTTAGTTACTAGGATCTTTGCGTTAAGGAGTTACCGTAATTGCAAAAGAGAGTTATATTTCCAGATAGTAATGTGGATAAGTAGACTAATGTGATGTGAGACAACCTGGAAATTCTTTGATTTCTGATTCTGATGTTGGTTTACAATGCAGATAGGGTATTTGGTCCTACAAGTTCGACTTACATGGTGTATGAAGAAGGAGCCAAAGATGTTGCCCTCTCAGCCCTCAAAGGAATTAATTGTATGGAACTAGTTAGTAGTTAATACCTTGACATGAAAATCTAATGCAAATTGTTTTGTTTCTAGAATTAGACATTTTCCAATTGTTGCAGCAACTATTTTTGCTTATGGGCAAACCAGTAGTGGGAAAACATACACCATGAGAGGAATCACTGAGAATGCTATCAAGGACATCTATGAACACATCAAGGAGGTACTTCTCATTATAACAATAGAAATTTATCAAGTTTTTTTCCTTCTGAAGAAATATAGTCCTGACATAGCAGGAGACCAACTTACTCTACAATCAAACTTTCAGAACCCGGAGAGAGACTTTGTTCTGAAGGTTTCAGCATTGGAGATATACAATGAAAGTGTTGCTGACCTTCTGAATCATGATTCTGGTCCTCTTCGGCTTCTCGATGATCCTGAGGTACTCAAATGTTTCTATTTTGTCCGCAAGGAACCTTTCTAAAACAATACGATGCATTAGTACCTATGTTTTACTCAGAATTTGCCTCTCTCTCCTTCTCTTTGTTTTGCAATACAGAAAGGGACCATTGTGGAAAAATTAGCTGAAGTAGTTGTTAAGGACAGTCAACACTTGCTTCACTTAATTGGTATTTGTGAAGGTAATCGAAGGTTCTTGATTTACTGGGGTTTAGTTCTGTGTCAAATCATCTCTCCATCAAGCAGCTTTTCTAAAGTCAAGCCCACTTTGAGTTCGTGGAGGAGAGAGAACCGTCTGACATTTACAACCCTCTATCATTTTGATAAAGATATATCGAACAAATTATTCATCTATTCGTACTTGTTTATCCTTATATGATCAATTATTTGAGCCTACATAATGCACTGCATGATTCGATAAAGTCGATGATTTTCTTTTTAAATTGGCACAATGTATTAATGTACTAATTTCCTCAGCTCAAAGGCAAATCGGAGAAACTGCTCTAAATGATAAAAGCTCGAGATCTCATCAGATAATTAGGCTGGTATGACTCCATATATTTGTGATTTCATCTTAATTTATCTGCTTGTTCGAGATCATATTTTTTTATCATAATTTTATTGCTGTCAATTTCCACTTGTTGAATAGCATTCTTTCCCTCACTCGAATAATTATGACTGGTTCCACTGTTATAGACACTGGCAAATTTATTTTGCTTTTTAGTTGCTGGAGAAACCTTAGCCTGAACTTAACTTTCCACACAGTACTAACTGTCTTCTTGTCGTGGATTTTTATTTGGATTCAGACAATTGAGAGCAGTCTCAGAGAGAATTCGGAGTGTGTGAAGTCATTCATTGCCAGTTTGGTATGCCTTATGCATCTTCAGTTATTTTGTTTTTTTGATCGAAAGAAGTGTAGTTGAACAAATGAGCTTATTTACTTTCAGAATCTTGTGGACCTTGCTGGAAGTGAGCGTGCATGTCAAACAAATGCAGGTGGCACAAGACTGAAGGAAGGCAGTCATATCAACCGCAGTTTGCTTACATTAACTAATGTCATTAGAAAGCTAAGGTAGATGAGAAAAGCTTGATATCTTACATCTTCATTCATCAAAGCACTCCATAGTCATAGTTTGGCCTTAGATTTAGCGCTTTCTTGTTTTCAGTAACTGTCAATAGTGAAACCTAAAAGCAATGGCTGTCTTAGGGATATTTTACTTTGAAGTACCAGTAATTGTGATAGTAATTCTAGTTCATCCACCCTGTTTTCATCGATGAGCTAACTCTTGTTCACTTCTCAATACCTCAAGTGAATTAACAATTGGAAGCTCAGAAATGAGGAAAAGCCAACCTATACCCTCGTGACTTCAATGGCTGTTCCAGAATCCAGCTATTAAAGGCATCACGTGGAATTTGTAACTTGGGGATGAGTGTCAACTTGCTACCTCCCCAGAAATAATGCATAGTATTGACAGTGAAAGTAAGGATGCATGTGGTTCCAACTAAGTATCCTATCATCTAAGAGGTGCAAAGGATGGTTTCACTCTGCTTGGGAAATCGTACTAGCTGTCTATTTTCTTGGGGAAAACATCAATCCTGGAATAAGATTTTATTAAATCATAATCTAGATAGAAGTGGTGACATGATGTTCTCATATTCAAAACATTTTTGCAGTCCACCGCTGTTCAAATGTAACTCCGATTGGACTTCATCTCATGCTAAAATATCCATGCAGTGTTGGGAAAAGGAGTGGGCATATACCATACAGAGATTCTAAGCTTACAAGAATACTGCAGCCCTCCCTTGGAGGAAATGCTCGAACAGCAATAATTTGTACCATGAGTCCAGCTCTGAGTCACGTAGAGCAGTCAAAAAACACGCTTTCTTTTGCAACAAGTGCTAAGGAAGTCACCAACACTGCCCAAGTAAACATGGTAAGATAAGTAACATGGAAGATCATTTAAGATCTGTCAGTTTCTTCCAAGATTTTTTCCTTTGCTGGACTTTCAGTTTGAGTGTAGAGTTAAGAACGCAATATCTATCATCATTGCTCCTTTGAAAGTGTGTCACTCTTTTGGTAGAAATAGTATAAAGGGTAGTCATTTTGCAGGTAGCAAAGGTTATACAAGTTTTTACCCCTTCTTAACTTGATGGACTGATAGAAAACCTGCAACTTCTGGATTTCTCGATAACCCAAGAGATAACAGTTTTTATACTTTGAGATGTGTCCATCAACCTGCTCAGACATTTTTCTTTCTGAAAACCTCACAAACAAAGCTCAATTGACCTCTCATCATATGACACTTGCTCATTCTCTAGGAGTTCAATGAAGTTTGCCGGGGAGAGTAGAAACATTTTGTGTGACATGTATAGTCAGATTGCTTGCGTGATTGTCCAATCTGTTTCTGCTCATAATTGGGTTAGGTCCTTTCTTTGCTGCTAATAGGCATATTTTGTATTCAGTTTATATCTGAGAAAAAGTTGGTGAAGCACCTTCAGAAGGAAGTGGCCAGACTTGAAGCAGAGCTGCGGAGTCCAGATCTTTCGTCCTCTTCACGTTTAACAGCCCTACTGAGGGAGAAGGACATGAAAATCCAGGAGGTAGGTGCTTTCATACAAGTATGATGCAGTACCTCTCATGTTAACAATACAGTTGTGTGGTGAGCACAAAGAGAACTTTGCTTTTGAACACTGTGCATGAGTTTCTTCCTTGTAGCTGGTTTTATGCTCATATCACCAGAGTTGGAACATAAATTGAATTTACCAGAAGAAACTTTAAATATGCAGATGGAGAGGGAAATGAAAGAGCTCAAGCGCCAGAGAGATCTAGCACAGTCCCAGCTTGAAGTAGAAAGAACACAGCATAAGGAACGCAAGGTACTTTGCTGACTATAAACATGCAGAATCTTGTTCTGTAATCAGGAATCGTAAAAAATGAACCAAAATCAGACAGCAAGAATTAGTGGGGGAAACATCATAATAGACAAAGGTAAGTGAAGAAATGCCAACTCTGGGTAAAACTCTAATCTCAATATCAGTTCTTCTCTGTCTAAGAGGAGAAATTTTACTTATTTATACCACCACACGACTGTGACTGAAGTCTATATTAAGCAAAACTCTTCTTCCTATCCCTTGTCAAACTTCAGGGCCTCAATCAAGATGGACCTTCAAGTCAGGTAGTTAGGTGTCTTTCTTTTCCAGTGGAGATGGAAACAGGGCCCGGTAGATCTACTCCTGTAACTCGACCAAGAAATGCATTTTGGGGGCATTCAACACTGAGGCAGTCAATTACCTCAACTGACCCTTCCATGCTCGTACATGAAATTCGGAAAATAGAAGAGCGCCAAAGGCAGCTCGGGGAGGAGGCTAACCGAGCAATCGAGATACTCCACAAAGAGATCGCTTCCCACAGATTGGGAAGTCAAGAGGCTGCAGAAAACATAGCAAAGCTACTTTCTGAAATCAAAGACATGAAAGTAGCCAACTCTATTCCTGAAGGTATCAAGATTGGAGAGACGGCCAATCTGCAGGAAGAAATCCTTCGACTAAACTCTCAAGAGAACAGCATCGCAATGCTGGAGAGGAAGCTGGAATGTGTTCAGGAATCAATAGACAAGCTTGTTTCATCTTTTCAGGCTAGTGCCGGTTCTCCAGAGGACAAGACCCAATCAAAGAAGAAGAGGTCTCATCCTTTCTCCTTGAGCAACAGTCCAAACATCCAACACATTATTAAGTCACCATGTTCACCAATGTCCTCCTCTCGGAAGGTGATGGATTATGAGACTGAGAACAAGGCTCCTGATGGAAATGTTTACGTTCCCAGTAGCGAAATAAGTGATGCAAGTAAGCAATATATCTCGTCGAGAGAGGGAACTCCGACCCTGGGAAAATCAGGATCAGTTAATGTGAAGAAGATGCAGAAAATGTTAAAAAATGCTGCTGAGGAGAACATCCGGAGCATTAAAGCTTATGTCACTGAATTAAAAGAGCGGGTGGCCAAGCTTCAGTATCAGAAGCAGCTTCTAGTTTGTCAGGTGAGTTACATCTAGATATAGAGTTTTGTTAGTTCAAAGCTGATTAAGATAATTTCCGTTGTTCACAGTAAGCATGTGATGTCTAACAGCAAACAGTGAATCTCAGACAGAGATATGGTATCTGAATTTTGATTACATTTTCAATGAACAATTGTAGAGCGAATTGCATTTTTGTCCTTCTATCTTGGTGTATATGTTCAGTTTGCACCTGCATCTGTGTGAACTGCATTGTGATTTGAACAGTGCTAATTGAGGTAGGCAAGTGAATGACAATGAGACAAAAAGCATGAGGAGGTGCATCAGCAAGACTAGCTTTTTTACCGTGATTTTCTTTTTTTTCTTTCCTTGTAAGGCGATTAATATAGATTTTTAGCTGGCTGATAAACATTTTCTTTTTATATGGTAGGTGTTGGAATTGGAAACAAATGGGACAACTATGGACACGGCGGATACAGTAGAGCAGTCTCCCCAGCCATGGCCCTTGATATTCGAGGATCAGAGAAAGCAGATCATCATGTTATGGCATTTGTGCCATGTTTCGATCGTGCACCGCACACAATTCTATGTGCTCTTTAGAGGGGACCCGTCAGATCAGATATACTTGGAGGTTGAGCTCAGAAGGTTGACATGGCTGGAGCAACATTTGGCAGAGCTTGGCAACGCGAGCCCGGCGTTGTTGGGTGATGAGCCGGCCGGATCTGTTTCGTCAAGGTATGTTCTCAAGTATCTGAATTAGTCCTTCTAAACGCATACGATACAACACTTAGTTCTTTTTACCAAAGAATTATAATGATACTTCGAAAGAAAGTACTACATACTAAACTAATCGACTTGCATTAGCAAATCTGTTGCACAAATGCCAATAGTTCTGATATGTTATGTCATGATAGTTGATTCATTGAACATATATCTTGGGTTATGTTCTTGTTGTACAGCATAAAGGCTCTTAAGCAGGAGAGGGAGTACTTGGCGAAGAGGGTCAGCTCGAAGCTGAGTGCGGAGGAGAGAGAGACGCTGTACGTGAAATGGGAAATCCCGCCAGTGGGGAAGCAGAGGAGGCTGCAGCTGGTGAACCGGCTGTGGACGGACCCTTACAACATGCAGCACGTGCATGAGAGCGCAGAGATCGTCGCGAAGCTCGTCGGGTTCTGCGAGTCAGGCGAGCACGTCAGCAAGGAGATGTTCCAGCTCAACTTCGTCTCCCCGAACGACAAGAAGTCCTGGTTGGGCTGGAACTTGATATCGAACCTCTTGCATCTGTAAGCCAACCTTTCATGTGGGGATTGATGATGATTGCAGGAGATTGTCGAGGTTCGTTCCACGAGGCGAAGATCAAGCGCGTGCTTAGAGAAGCCCGAAAGCGTGCCGACACTTCAGCTGGAACTGAAAGGATTGGCGGCAAGAATTCGTGAATTTCTGACGCTGCTCCTAGTTGGTCAACTGATCTCTTTTGATTACTGATGTTAGGCTTAACGAGAGATGTACCTAATATTGTCAAAACTGGTGTTTTGATTCCTCTGATGTGGAAACGAGGCATTTGCCTCCTGTTAATGATGATGTCATAAGTGTAGGCAGCTATTCTTTCGATTCGATCAAATTATCGAAAAAATCAAAAGGGTAATTTAAGATAGTGAAATAATTTTAGCATCACCGGCTAAAAAGCTCGTGCATCAGGAATTTTGTACATCTACTCCATTTTCCAAGTCATCCTTTTTTTTTTAAAATCTACAATTGTACCGTGTTATCGATTGTATAACAGTTTTACTCGAGAACAGATTGGGAAAAAGACTAACAAAGATGACTTTACAATCCTTAATTTATTAAATTATAGATGATTAAATTTATCGACATTATTGAAAGAATGACCAGGACGGTTAATTGCAATCCTTCATCTAACCAAACGAAAGTAATTCAAATCTTATTTTGTCCATCATCATGCTCAAGGAATTTCTAAAATTTCCGGAAAAAAGAAAATATTGAGAAGAGAAAAATAAAATGCGTGGGGGGGGGGACAAAGGCGTCATTTTCCCACCACGTAAACTGAAGAAGCAGACCCTAAGCCCTTTCGCTCCCTCCTCTCTGCGTCCCAATCTCTGTTCGCGTCGTCCTCGCCGCCCTCGAAGAGCGCCGACGAAGACGACGGAAGAGGCGACCGAAATCGGATTCCGAAGGGTCTCCGTTCGAGCAGATCGTCCGGTCAGATTGAAGAGCTCGCGATCGACGGTGGTCCGTGGGCGGCGCGTCGGCGAGGGTGAGGTATGGGGAGGGAGCAGGTCTCCTACACGGTGGAGCAGCTCGTCGCGCTCAACCCCTACAACCCGGACATCCTTCCGGATCTCGAGAACCACGTCAACGAGCAGGTACGTCGGCCGGATGAACGAATCAATCGTCCTGCGGGGCGGGTTTTTGCTGCTGGGTTGGGTTTTTCCGGCGCGGCGGCGGTCGGATTGGGCCGAATTGCCTGTGGAAAAAAAAGAAAAGAAAAGCGCGAGTGTTCGTAAATGCTTGTGCTTTACGGAGGTCAGATGGAATTGGAACGCGGGTGACTCGCGCAAATCCGCCGCGCCGCGGGAAGCTGTTGTTTTCGGGGTTGCGTAGAGCACTAGCGGGACACGCTAATATCGATGTTGGGTTTGGCAGGTTTCGTCGCAGACCTACAGCTTGGATGCAAATCTCTGCCTCCTCCGCCTCTATCAGGTGATGTGGCGAGGTCACTGCCATAATAAGTGCTGATTCTTTTTGCCAGGGTGGTGGTTTGAGCTTTGTGAACTCTTTGGCTGATGATTTGATTGGTTATGGCTTGTCCTGGTTTTTGGCTTGTCCTGGTTTTGCTTCTTCTCGTGGTTGGATGTGGCTATTGGACTGCTGATGCTGCCCTATGTTTGCAGTTTGAACCCGACAAGATGAGCTCCCAAATCGTTGCTCGCATCTTGATAAAGGTCCAGCTCGCCAAGGCGCCGATATATTCCTGTATTGTGCTTTGCGATGCCCTTTCGTTTCCAATGATCCCTCCCTTTGTTTTCGTGCGTGGATCAGGCTCTCATGGCAATGCCAGCTCCGGATTTCAGCCTTTGTCTCTTCTTGATTCCAGAGCGAGTGGTATGGTTCTTCTATTCCTTTTCCACATGGTGTAATCGACCTTTGGGACCGTGTCGTTTGATTTGTAGAAGTTTAGACATTTCTGTAAGCAAAGACTGTATGCGTAGGGTCAGTTGGTTTGCAGTGATAAATTTATCTATTCGGAAGCTTGTTTCCCTTTATGTTGGAAGGGGTTCACTTTTCCTGAATCTTCCCTTCTCAAAGTTTCCTTCTGGTCTTAGTCTGGGTTAACCTTACTGTTTCCTACGGCTGTATAGTCAATTATTCTTTTTCTTATGTCTGGTTGATTTATCAGCAAATGGAAGATCCGTTCAAGACTTTGATTGTCCTCTCACATTATTTGGAGGTACGTCTATGGTGAGTTTGTTTTCTCAAGAATTACATGGGAGGTCGACTTTTACTCGATGCTGATCTCCTTATTTGCAGACAGGAAGATTTCGTCAGTTCTGGGAGGAGGCGGCTAAGAGTCGTCATCTGGTTGAAGTTGTGCCAGGTAATTGACTTGAGGTGTTACATTTGAGCGTTGTGTTCTGTATATAGTGGTCAACTTCCTTTGTTTACATTGGATTTATATTTATGAAAATACTGTGACCATTACTATTACTATCATTGTCTATAGTTTTGGTTGAGGCATTGTAATTGATGATCGACAGAATTAAAGAACCTGAATGGGCAAGAGTCATACATAGTGCATATTTGATGATTCCACTACGCATGCTGGAGTCATGGAACGGGAATGAATTATTCCATCTATGGCGTTAGCTTGCTGCAATTTGGTTGAGGATGCTAGCACTGTCTTGGGTAAAAGTTTCAGCTCTCAAATAAGAAGCTGGAATAGTCTTTGCAAAGAGATGACTTCTGTATTGACAGAAGAAATGCATCTAATGCATAATTTAGACAAGTCGTTGCCTAAATTTTACAATTTTCCTTTACATTTGGCTTAGCCATCTATCTCTGGTCTGACTGTCCATAACTTTGGTAATGGCTTTATATGAATGTTTGTTCACGCTCTGGACTAATAAATGTGGCCAATACTACCAGTGATCTGAAAGCTACCTCTTGTCTAGGATCTAATTATGAAATTTTAGCTTTTCATATATTTCTGCTCAGAAACTCAGACCACGTCCGTTGTCAGAAACTCAAGCGATGCCAGATTTGGATCTTTCTTGGTTAGAAGTCATCGCTTTTTTCCCTGTCTTTTTTCTTTTCTTTTAGCTTTCTTATTGATTCTTGGCTATTAGAAGTTCAAATCAAAGAATGATCAATAATATCAAAGTATATTGTCTCCTATCCCGTCTCAAGGGCGTTAAGGTCCTTAGTTTTTGCTTCTGTGGGCTTTGTCGCCAATGAACCTTCTGCCCTACTATGCCGTGAGAACTTGTATTAAGTTTGCTGTTATCATCTATGACTTTCTTGATTTCCTATCAATATTACAATGCACAAATAGCTTACAAATCTTTAATGCAGGTTTTGAACAAGCAATCCAAGCATATGCTGTTCATGTATTGTCATTGACTTACCAAAAGGTTCCCAAGGCCGTGCTTGCAGAGGTACTTGTCCGTTGTGTACCTCTTTTGTTTATCCATAGTCCACTTTTTCTTTTTATTGAAATTAGAATTTGGACCTAAAGAAATTGAAAGCATCATGTTACTGTAATCATATCTTTCGCATCGATAGAGAAAATATGTAGTTTGCAAGTAAGAGGGGAACAGATGGTCTACGTACTGGGTAATGTGCAAGTACTTATTCCTAGCTATTTTCGCTTGCCTTACTACCCATCTAAAAGTCATGGGAAGTCGGTCGAGTCACCTAATAGCATACATTTAGCAAAGCTTATGATTTGGCGCATTGCATCACAGGCTATCAATATAGAAGGTCTATCGCTGGACAAGTTCCTCGAACACCAAGTTGCCAACTCTGGCTGGGCCTTGGAGAAGGGACAGGGCAAAGGTCAGCTGATCCTCATACCCCAGAACGAGTTCAATCATCCCGAACTGAAGAAAAACGCTGCAGAGAGCATTCCATTAGAGCACATCACCCGCATCTTCCCCATCCTCGGTTGATTCATCCAACTGAAAGCACGAATTCTCGAAATTTTTGTGTGCTTTGCAGCATGTTTGACATGAATTGGTATGCGGAAGCTTCACGCACACGTTACTGCACTGAAATATTAAATTTTGGGGATGTGCAAACTTTGTTAGGTTTCTTGGCCATGCTTAGGATTTCTATTTATTCTGTTTGTAACTTTTCAGAGAAGTAACGGTAGCAAGATACATTCTGGTGCTTTGATGAGCACTTTCAAGTTTCTTTAGAGGCTAGAAGCTGGCCCGTCCGTCATTCCGGCGGGTCAACCCATTGAGGCCACGAGGCTGCCTGGCTTAGGGGTGTGCAGCCGGACCGGGTTTACCCGGAAACTGGACTGGCCCACCGGAAAAATATGTTCGGGAACTGGTTTCATTTTTTGGGAACCGGTTATAACTGGTCTGGTTTCCAGTCTTAAGTAAAAACTGACTTGGACCGGTTTTAGAACCGGTTTTGAGATAATGTAAAAAAAAGTAAAAATCCTAGATCACGTTACTCTATCCAATTGCTCAGTTTGTCTCTTACAATTTCTCTCTTCGCAAGCATCTCCTCAACCACAGTAAAAACGCAACCTAGCTCGTCACCTGCCTACGCGTTGAAGAGGGTTGGGTTTTAGTCATCTTGATGTTTGTACCGTGCGTGTGTTTTTTCCGCCTTTTTGGCTCGTCAAATCGGTAAATTTTTTACTTTGAATCGTTTCATTACTACCTATATTATTTTGTTGGAAAAAAATGAAACCAGAAAAAGGAACAAAAAAAAAGACAAGTTCTTGGGTAGACCTTGAAATTGAACTGGAAAAACAGAGTCGGTTTCAAAACAAGGTCCAGGGAAACGGGGTAAGTTTCGGGTTCCAAAAATTAGGAATTGGTTATAACAGGGTTGGTTTCAGGTTCTAGGTCTAAACTCAATCCACCTTGAAACCGATCACCGTAAGCCTGGCTTTGCTTCAATTGAAAAGAATTTAGTTGGGTGGTTTGGGAAAATGGTCCTCATAAGAATCTAGTACAATCTGACTTAGTGTGTGCTCGGTTTAGCATTTAGGAAAAGCTTTTGAGGTAATATAAAGGTATTTCGCCTAAAGAGATTTGGTGAAATGCAAATATTATTTGATAAACTATAATTGAAAAGTGTAACAATAACAACACTAATACAAATACATGGAATACCAAGCCAAGCATAGAAGCATACGCACAAATATAACCAATTTGAGCAAAGCATATCGGCAATAATATATCTGATAACAACACTCGATTTGTCACTCAAGAACTTCGTCTAGATTAATAAATAATAGTATGAGGAATCAATCTTTTACAAGTTATGTCCTTTCAAGTTTTGATCAACATGAAATTATCCAAAAAACGTAAAAACCAACATACGTTTAGGGAAGAGAGGCCAACAGCATTGAGAGCAAGCTTGAGGGAAGAGAGACAAGCTGTGTCGAGAGCAATGAGGCGAAGAGAGTTGTCTGTGGAGAGCAAAGATCTGTCGAGAGCGAAAGAGACAGGAGCGAGGATCTTTAAGATTTGTTTTAAAAGGGTTAAAAATGGAAGTATACTTGATAAATGAGGGTGAGATGGAAAGTTTTGAAATTTTCATCAAAGGAAGGCTCTACATTTTGAAAATCCAACTTCTCAAGTTCTCAAGGCATTTCCAGTCCTTTGGAGAGTCTTGGAAATGAAATTGCAGCTCCCCAAAGTAAATCAAAAAAGTAGCCAAACGCCATTTGCATTTAGCCAAGGGACTTTAGAGCCCCAAAGTTCATTCTGAATGCTAAACGAAATGCACACCTAGTTTTGTCGAGTTCTAGGAAAGGGCCAATGTTCTCCATTTTGTTGTACAATTCCAGTTTCTCTCTTTAGCTGGACAGGCTCGGGCCCGGTGCCTAAAATCCTGGCTTGATCCCAGCATTTGGACCTGGGTGGTTTTTACGTGTCCTACAAAGCCCACTTTAGCCAGTCCTTAGCTTGCTGGATTGGACCTAATCGTGGCTCGCCCGGTAGTGCCCTCCAGGCATGTCCTGACCAAATGGGGCTGGAAGCCAACGTGCATGCAGGCTTGAAAAAGGGTGTGGAAAACGAAAGATTACGCACATGCACCCGGGGTGTAAGCTAATTCACTTAATTTCAGTCGTTAGATATATGAGCCCGATGCAGAACCAACAACATTTAACGGTCGAGACGGGATGGGGCTCATATGATCTGGATGCACGCAAGACTCGCTCGTCCTAAAACCCGGCCCAGACTACGGAATTAACTTCGCTAGTCCTGGTTAGCTGGAAAAAAGTGGTATTTCTTTTGCTCTGGAAATTGTCAAATTGGCCACCTTTGTTCTGGATGCTCAGTGGAGTGTCACGGGTTCACACAATTTAGATGAGGGAACAATAAAGCAAAGCCCTGCTCTCACGGGGTGAGCGGCTAAATGGATTAGTCAAGATTGCAGGATACACGTGAGACTAGTGACACCAGCTTTGCAAGGTCCAAAATTTTGCCCTCCTTCTGTGGCATCAGGTCATTCAAATGAGTTCGAACGGTCACCCAAGGCAAAGCGAGGTATCGTCAACAGACTCGCCACTCCATGGCATTTCGAAGAACGAGCTTTTAGGTCCGAAGTCAACAGGCTTGGCAGCCAATCTCGACAAGAAAATGCTCATACAACAAAGGTAACAACATCTTGTACCCACAACACGAACTCAAGCATCAGCTTTTGATATCCGCAACTCTTATGTGTCATGTGTTGCTCGAATTTGTTGCTCGAACAATTGAAAGGGGATGTAACATGTAGATGCACGAGCGTGACTTCAACAGATTGCTTCCGGGGGTAGTGACTTCAACAGATTGCTTCCGGGGGTAAAGACCGATGATTAGCTATGCAGATGACCATCAGCACACCAGATCGAGACATTAAGGCTTGTACTCATTTTCGGCCAACTTCACTGTAGACTGAAAAGGAAGATTGGCTCGCTATATTTTCTTATATCGTGTCTTGGAAAACGTCCACAAAGATAATTCAGCAAATGACTCGTCGACTCATATGGCAAAACACAACACTGAGAGTTTCGGCTACATTAATGAAGGAGTACCACTCATGCATATATGCCTAGAAATCACAGGATTTGACAAACTGTAGAGGCTCTAGTACCTCTTGACGGCTAATGTTTGCAATGTAAGGCACGGGTAGGTGCAAGTAGGATCATATCAAGGAATAAAGAATCGATTATCTGTGGCTTAAAAGAAGTGGAGCTCACAAAGTGAAAGCAGATGGATATTTACAAGTTCGAACCTACCGAGTTCCCGGATGAAATTTTTAAGTAGGCGAAAATGAAGAGCGCCAGAAAGAATTCTAACTGTTGCTATTTACTCTTTTGTACTAATCAATCAGGTCACTCAACCAGGAGGACTAACAGAAATACCGAAGCCAATCCCCCTCGCCCCCTTTTTTTTTTCCCGCCCCGAGTCCTCTTTGTTCGTGATACAGTCTCCTATATCCTCCATTCGATGCATCAACTCTTTATAGATCGGAACAAGTTCAAAAAAGGGAACACGAGAAGAACCTTGAGGGAATCAGCTGGGCTTCAGTGGCAGAGCGCCTCTCCGTAGGTTACCCATTGTACAAAGCCATCTGAAAATTCCTCCAAGACATCAGAATTATGGGAGTTATGATACGATAGCTCAGTCGCAGTATGCTCCCTTACCTGGAGAGAGAAGTAATAGCTATACCATTCAGAACAAAGTCGAAAAGTTTCTCGCTACGGAATGGCGTGATAAATTCTAAAAAAGCAATGGTCACTAGCATGAAAAGGGTTCTCCTCACAGACAATATGATGAAAAAAAAAACATCCCTTGTCTGCGAGGACAAGCATAAGTAACTCAGAGAAAAGCAAATCCCCCGTCAACCTTTTCAACCGGACAATACTAACAACTCCCGTCACACGTTGCATGCTAGAGAGGTTCTAAGGACCATCATAGTTCCATCGCGAGAATGAATAAGTCAAGTATATGACTAAACACTGACCAAACAAATCACCTACTAGTCGGATCGGTTTGATAGTATCAGCACTGAGACAATATTAAGATGAAAGAGTCCAAGCAAACACTAGCATTTCCAAATAATATAGAACTTCTGTTTACCAATTGATCATATGTTTAATAGGTGCAGGGTATACCCCAAGTGCACCCACGCTCATACATGCTGTCCGTAGATTAGACCATTTCATTTATTAGATTTACTGTCAAGCTCCATTGCACGTGTTTGGGGTTGTTCCAAATAAAAATCTCACGATTAACTCTAGATGGCTCGGCACTACCACGCTAGTGGTTTTAACTCTCGAGTGAATTGAAATAATTAGGCCAACTGGAGCATGCTACAAGCCATTAATTGATTTATGACACTAGACAAGTACAAACCAATTTATTAAATGAAACGTTGATACAATCTGATTAGGATCATAAAATAAAAGTATTAACCGAACCCCATAAAGTTGTCTAACATAATATTGATTTGATGTTCCAGAAGGTTCATAAAAATTTGACACAAATAAAACTAACATAAAATGCCAGTAAACTATTTTACAATGAAGTTGTGAGCTTTAATTTGAACGCTCAAAATTCGACCCCTTAATTCTTGTAATAGCTAACCATTCTCATCGGTCTTCAACGTATAATAAATAACGCAAAAGAGGCCGATATATAAAAACTGTAAGGATCGTAATCTCAGTAGACTTTCAACTGTCGAACAATTACAGTGTAACAAGAGCCACTCAATGGAGGCTGACGTGGAGGCAAAGGAAATTATCCATTTCGGATAAATATCGCATCCCTGAGCACAACTATCAATTCTACATTGTTTGAAGTAAAGACCATATCTGGACAAAAGATTAGTTAAACATCTGTGCATTATTCAAGCTAAGGTACATAAAGCAGGTTTGAGTCCTGCAAGCAGAAGTAATTTGTCCCCTATTACTGTAATGCTTCATAATTGAAAGTCACATTTAAATGGTGTCTCACCGGTAAGAGTCAACAAGAGTTGATTTCTGAAAAGTTGTTGCTAGAATCTTGAGGAAGGGCACTGACCTTCATGCTGGAATCACTTGTAGATGGGGTCGCCCCAATTCCATACATGACATTCTCTGATGACAATTCGGCAACTGGAGAGCTTGTGAGTATTGATGACCTATAGATAACTTAGTTAATAAATAGTTCTTCAATACTGAACCTATATACTCGGATCCCATCCGACTTGAAAAGTAAACGGACCAAGAGTCATAGATGGTCATCTGTAATAACAAGAGAGCACATACATCCTTACATTCGGTGTGTTAGAGTAAGTATTTATGCAGCCATACTATCTGACACCAAGAACAATACACAGAATGAAAACAAAATAGAAATAACTCTTCAAAAGACACCAGAAGTTAGCCAAAGAGAGAAACGGGTAAGAAGTCCTTGCTGTGAAATTTTGACATACTGCAATTTGCGACGCAAGTCTAGCACAACCACGTAGGCCTATGTAGCCTATATCATCCATAATAACCCTTTCTAAGGTGAGGAACTTATCATGAATCCACTGATCAATCAGTATTTTTCACGCTTACAAGTTAGCAAGGCCAACTAGTGTTCTAACATTTCAGCCTTGAAGCTCCAATCACATGAATTTACCTTTCGTAAGGCTCCTCCTCACATGAGTTTCCTGATGATGAGAGCCAATCTAGATCAACAAAGTTGGAGCAATTTGATGCATCTCCATACTCAGAGTAGTAGATATGATTGTTTTCTCGATGTACATCTCCAAATAGCTGTCTCCGAGACATTGAAGGGGTGTACCTAAACAAAGATGAATTGTAAGCATGCGGTGTATGTCAATGGAGTTACGGTTTGCCACTTGTCATTTAGCAACTAGCACAGAATCGCACATGAAGTGCAAGCCAGACCCATCAGAGCATTGCCACAGATGCCACATGAGACAAGTCTCTTGATACAATGACCCTAAAAACAGTCATGCGGAAGTGGAACAGTTAACGCATGAACACATCAACATAGCAAGGAGGATCATTACGACACATAAAGCTTCTAATCCCATCTAGATCATGTAGACATGCATCTACATAGCAACACAAGTGACTTCTTCATGCATAAACTTTACTTTCTTAGCCTCAAATTCTCGATACCTGATATTAAGTACAGCAAGAATCTTACATAGTAGTCTAATTGGTTAGAATACTTGGCTCTCACCCAAGAGACCCAGGTTCGAGCCCCAGATAAAGAATTTCGTTTTATCTATCAAAAATAAAAATAGAAAAGTTAACTAAAGCAAGAATTGATAAGACCTGAATTTATGGCTCTCAGAAAGGGCCTTTTTCGTCATTTTACTAATTTTGTTTTTGAAATTAAATGAAAACCTCAAGAAGAGAGATTCACTCTAAAGCGTCTCCCCGCCTCAACATTAATAATGTCCCAGCATCAATCCCACAATATGAAGTCACAATTTAGTGTTATTGAAAAAGTCCAGGAGAAAAATCCTCAAAGAACAACTACCATAAGGCACAAATAAAAAGATGGAAACAATCTTCAGATGCCTTAACTTGACAAAACAGATGGCATATACAGATGGCATATGGCAATACAGTATGTAGTACCATAGATTTTGTATAATCCACCAGAGAACAGCCCATACTTCACAACACAGCTCAGTCAATAAAACCAAACTCAATCTAGCATCCACAGCCAGCAGAATGCAAATTCCAATTAACTCCTCCTTGGCTGTTGTGCATGAGTAGTATCCTAAGCACCTGAACAATTTAGCTGGAAATGTAAGACGTGAGGAAAAGATGAAATAGCCAAACCTTGAAAATGTCATTTCACTCTCTGAGGCTGAAATGTCAGGTGACGACTCGCTGAGTACTCTCCTTGCTCCCTCTGACAGATCAGGTAAAACTGAACCACAAAACTTCTCCTGCTCGATCTTTGTTGTTGACATTGATGGGTTTGTTTTTTGAAGAATATTCCCATCTGACATGCATCTTTTGAAAATTGACCTAGAAATGTTATAGCCCTTAAGTCTTAGCAACCGATTCAAACTAATTTACCAGATAACAAAAGTCAGAGCTGTGAGAACACTGATCTACCAAATTTTACTGAAAAACTTGACCAAAAAAAAAATTAACTGAAAAAGCATCACAGGCTTCCTCAATCCCCTATTTTTACCTGTTCTCTCACAATGAATTAGATTCCACTAAGAATCTACTTTTCTGAAGAATTACATTTTAGTATACTTTTGATCTTTCTCCTCGTGATGAGAAATAGTAGGTCATTGCCAAAACACTATGTTTAGCATAGTATAGATTTGTTTAAGACGTGATTATCAAATCTACAATACTTAAGAACCCAAAAAAAAAAAAAAAACAGATACGTGATCAAATGAAATACGATTCAAAATCCCAATACTGACATCTATAAGCTCAGTGTGTTAGGCCAGCAAAATACAAGTACCTTCCATCTTCGTCGACATCCGTCTGTCCATTCCTCACAGAATCAGAGGGTTGGTCAGAATCCAGCTCCCAGACTGCAGGCTTATCAATCTCCGGCTGGAAATTCCCCAAAAATCTGGCAAAATTGTTCAGACATAAACCTCATAAGACAAAACAACCCATCAATTGAAGTTCTTCGGAAGAGCAAAAAATCAGCCTGTACACTAATAATGGTAAAAAAGAAAGCTACATTGAGTACACCCCCAACACATCTGATTTACTGCTGAGAACAGTCTTGAAGTAAATTATCATTGAGCCCAGGAACAGTGCCAAGGCAACAATGGTAGGGGCAGTTGCCCTCCTTAACTTTCATATTTTTTATAATTACAATCCGTTCTTCCAAACAAATATTAACTGTCTTTGTCAATTTTTATGTTAACCCCACAAAAATTTTGACCCATTACCATTGATCCATAAAAATTCACATTGTGATTCACGTTTGTGTCTAGCATCTGGAATTTTGCCTAGAGTTTAGTAGGATTTCTAAAGAATGATGCATTTCCTAGAGATGAATATAGTAAATTAAGCTTAATTTATCTAAAATTAATTTTCACCATTATGTTAATGCACCCACAGCCAAAATGTTCTAGATCTGTCCCTGCTTGAGGCCTCAAGGAATCCACGTTTCAGCGAGGAAAGCATAATTCAATTGGCCTACCACATACTTAAAACAATCCATCCAATGCAGCAGCATTAGAGACTAAAAGTCTAACCAAACTCATCCAGCCTGTTAAAGAGCAAAAAGAAAGCCAAACACTCATATTAAAAGAAGCTTACACATCAATTGCATCCTGTTTCATAGCATCCATGTAAGCATTGTTGTAATATCGTTGTAAAGTTCTGAAGAACTCTTGAGATTGAGTGGCTGCTTTCCACTGACCCCGTCTCTGAGAGAATACCTGCACATGTCAAAAGTTTGACAAGTAAACCACAAACATCTTGCAGATGAAAGAAGCAGCAATTACCCAGTGCCAAAAGCTAAATCCTTCACAAATTTAAACCATAATATTCTGAATAGTTGGATTTTTGAAATATTTTGTAATCAAAGAATACTAGGATATAAGTTGCCGAAGAACGAGTAGAGAGCATTTAACCACAAACATGACTTAATAAAAACCTTGAGCAACTATGAGAAACCACAATATAGATACTGCAGTTGTCTCAGTTCCCCTTGAAATCAAGAATTTCATGATAAGGCTATCTCAAAATTTTTAAACAAGCCAAAATGTTTAAACTTCAGGGTTAGCAATTTTAAAGAAAAAGAGTGATTCTGATGCAGAAAAGACAGAGCATTTCATCTTTGCTCGAGTTCATTGTTAATTTAAAATGTCTATGGGTTATTTCTTCCTCACCACTCAAGATTGGATACACGAGTGAGTAACGGCATAATGCATATTAGTCAGTTTCGTTAATTTCAGCAAGTGGACTAAGTTCCAGAATGAAAAGAATGATGAAGAGACTATCTGAAGGGGAAATTCCTCCAAATATCTCAGCAATGCCTGTATACAGTCAAACAGACACTATGCGTACAAATCCTAGGATGAACCACCTTTCTAAGGTTTGAACCATATGCTAGGAAAGCAACTTTTAGATTATGGTACCTTGTTATGAGCCGCTGAGCCACCATATTGTTGAGCAAGTGTGTCCCCCATCCTCTCATAGAACCCCATCAATTCATCAGCTAAAGGAGCATCAAGGTCTATTTTGGGGCAGTCTATACTTCCAAGAGCATGAAGTTGTTGACCTAGAGCTGTCAACCCGTATGCATATTGTGCAACATTTGTTCGATCCAGACAATCAATGCAATTGGTTCTTAGTATCCCTCTTTGGAACATTGGAGGCTTTCCAGAATGATTTCCATTTATTAAGTTGTCACCTTCACTAGGTTTTCTCTCCAAAAGATCTCCCACATCATTTCTGTTCTCACCGAGATCCATAGAACTCAAGCCACCATTATTAACTTTCCTGCATCATATTTGCACCAATTACAAGCCAAGAGGAAATCAGAACTATTGGCGAAATACATCAGAGAATGACACTGAAGATGCATCCTAAACATCCATGGATTTATAAGATTTACACGAAACAAGAAATGAGGAATTATCAAAATTCAGCTCATAAAGTGAAGAAGAACTTTACAAACACACGAACAGAATTCACATTTGCATCCAACAACAGGCAAGGAGCAAGAGTTACTCATTTAAGTGATACAATAAAATGACACGAAAGAGAGAACTCCACAAGGCATATTTATGTTTTGGCAAAGGAATAGGTCTTTAGTGAGAGGTTGGAAGTTCCAGAACCAAGCAAAGAAAAGGAGTGCAAGGCAACATCCTTGTTCTCTATGTATCTCCAAACGAGAGCCAGAACTACCGAAGATCACATCTCAAATAATACAGTTTTAGATGATACACGCTCATTCGTGAAAATATTACAAACTAAAAGCTTTGGCATGAAAAAAATTGATTGTAAAGTTTTAAAGTAGGACTGTCTTCCCAATGATGGTTTCAGTACTGATCATGCACTTATTTAAGTAACCTAGATGTTTCCTTCACTTACTCTGAAGAAGACCGATTCAGACAATCATCAGGTCTCGAGGCTGGTGATACTTGACAATAGAAGAAACCTGTTAACGTTAATGCATAAGTAGCCACTTTACCCAAAAGTAACAGAACGTTTGTGGCTTTGCTGTGAGGAAAGAGGAGAAAAACACTTTTAGAATATATCAGATTTCACAAGAAAGAACATTAATATGAGAAAATGGCAATGACTCAAGCTCATAAAATGTTCACCTCCGAGAATGCTTGTGTAGATCCCAGTGAAGAAACCTCAGAAGATTTTCCTCAGGCAAGTCTTTATTAATAAAATCAATTGCATTGGCAAACTCTGCACGAAGAATGGATTCTCGGGGCTTCTTCTCTTCCGTCTGTCAGCAATGGGAATTAATAGGGAGGTGGATGAAGGGGCAATGATCGAGTAAAAGTACTCATTTGTTCGATCAAGCAAAAGCAAAAGGCTAGCTACTTGACCATATTCAGGTCCCCCGCTTTGCAATGTCGATAGCATGTTTAGAGAGAATAAAAGAAAGAGAGTGCACACACGTGATGGCGTGTCAAGAAAAAGAATTAATCAACGACAACATTAAGAAATATCATCGACAAAAATTAAACCCTTTATACACAGAGAGGTGCACGCTTACCTTGATCAGATTCAAAATAATTATAGGATTGCCATATCTACTGACAAGATTTTTAAAATGAAGTCGGGTGGCTTCATAAGTCTGGTCCTTCTTCGACACTGAATGCAGGAAAAGTCAGCGTAAATACACAGTATATAAGCATCATCACTAAACCATAATAAGTACAAGGGCCTACCTATTATATCAGGTTTAAGATTCAAACGGGAAGTTTCCTGTGACCAGAAAAGAGGGATTGACCCACGATTCTGGACAACAGAAGTTATTTGCACGGGAAGGCCTTCAGGGACACCCTCATACACTATCTGTTCTGTCTCCACATCATTAGCTACCTTGCCCATATCGTTCACCCCTCGTTTCAGGTACCTAAAGAGTTAAGTAGAAGGAGCACTGAATGAGATAAAATAGATGCCAGATACATGGATAACAGCGAAAGGTTATCTGCATATGAGGAAAGGGTGCCGAATTCATCCTAAAATATGTTACAGATGGCTGAAGGTATCTCAAAGAATTTGGAACAAAAATCGAAATAGCATCAGTATAAAGTCCGGACCTCATGCCAGCATAATGTCGTGAACGTCTTGCAATAAGAGTCAATGTGATGTCTCTCCCTGCAACAGAAAGTGTAGCCTAGAATCAAAATACCACGAGTCATCAGTATGAGTTGAAAAAGAAAGTCAAATAACAATCTTTTTTAAAAGCATGGACAAGGTGGAGGGTGCCATTGATGGCAACCAAAGTCTACACAGTAATTGTAAAACCAGCATCTTTTCCCTTTTAATGGACAAATGCAAGTCACAAAAGAAGAACAATAATGGCGGCTTTTAACAGGATAAAAATTTTGAATGACAACAATGGGAAATGCTCATCAATTCTTAGAATATAATATCATCTTGACAATACTAATTCCTCACCTGTTTAAAGAAACCATACACTAAAGCAACCGTCCACAGTGTGTTTTTGAGGTGACTCCGAATTTCCCGAGTTAAGAATTCGTTCCAGACGAACATGGTCTCGTAGAGAACGTGCCCAGCTTCATCGTCACAAAAGTTCTTTTGTAGGTTACGCATAACATGGTATGAGTAGCTAAAAAAGAAGTCCTTCGTGAGGTTGATTGTGCATAGTAGCCTCTTGTATCTAATACATGAGAGGAAGAAACACAAAAAAAGAAAATTAAGTGGCCAAAAATAGACTGTGAGACATAATTTTCTAGATCAGCATGTCGCATTTGCACTTACAAGGACTCAGGCAACCAAGGTCAGGTTACTACTAAAGATGGACTAATGCACGTGCATCTTCTTCATGCAGACTTTTATACACACACACACACACACACATTGTGAACATAGCATAAACATTGCATATGCTAGTCTTAACAGAAATTAGAGGAATGTCTCTTTTCGATTTCCTTCAAAAGAAGCATGAGATCTACAAGTGAACACAGGGTAGAAATTGACCTGTCTTCATCCCTCGAATTTGGTAAACTGGAAAGAACAGTGGGATTTGGAAGAGGAATCATCTCGCTCTTAGAGATGGCATACACAGTATGACCACAGATGGCACCTATCTCCCTTCGCTTTGTTATAAGCAGCATGTAGTAGGGTCCTAAGAACTTAATGAACCCTGTAATGAGATGACAATGAGTTGCATTGTGATAATAGCAGACAGTTAAGAGGAATGCAGCTATAACAAGAAAAATTAAACATACCAACTATCCCGTAGCAAGTAGTCACAAATTTCAATCCTCCAGTAGATATGTTACCCTCGTGTATTCTCCTTAATAGGTCAGAACATTCATGCTCAGTATAAGTGGTAGAGTCTTCTAGAATATTTAGCTCGGATGGATCCAGTCTATCAATCTTCAGGACTCTCCAATATGTCCTACTCTTGTCCCTTCCTATCATGTAGAACATCTGTAGCATTTAAAAATTGCAGAGTTAGCTGGCCAACTTCCAGATAAGAATTTAGGGGGCAAATGAGCATACCAGTTCACAGAAGCTAAGTAAACGCTGGAAGCAATGATTGATTTTGACGGCGAAAAAGCTTTCATGGTTTGATGTTTGAACCATAGAAATGCCAAGCAGCTATTCCAAGTTTTGCAGACAATTATTTCTACTCGGGGCTAAAGCAACAGAGTATGCATTCCATGTACAATCAAGTAATACATCTGAATTGGATGCATTCACAGGCAAGCATGCACATCAGCATCACAATACTTCAAGATGCTGCTTATAATAATGGAGACTGTACTGCCATTGTCAAGTGCAAAATGCTACCCACAAACCGCAATTCTCATGATGACACAGGAAAAAGGGGGGGGATCGCTGATTTAATTTTAGGCTCTTGCTGACCATCTTGTATCTCAATTTCCGCGAAGCAATCGGCAGAAGCTAAGGACGAACGTATTTCCAACTAAACGAGCTCAACTATCTTTCCCTGTACCACTCATCTTCCTCGCCAGCGTGCTGTTAAATAACTGAAGCCGATATCATCCAATCGAGCCAATGCTATATCAGCTAATCAACTTTGAAATGAAGTTCATCCGATTTCCTCAAAGAGTAATTAACAAATCTAACCAACTTAACACCCGCATCACCCGATTCAAGGCTGACCCGATCAATATGACCATCAGCAACTAAAACTAAACTAAGCCGAAACGAGCTGATACGTTCGACAACCAAGTCACTGCGACGACAGCTAACCGAGGAAACATCACGAGTCACGAGAGCCAAGAACATAATGTCGAACCGAGAAGATCTCAGTCAAGAAGCAAATCAGATGATCCAGACGAGAGAAGAGATAAAACTCACCGATCGAGTCTCGTAGAGCCTGAATCTCTGCATACAAGCGTCGAGAGAGCGCAACGAGCCCTCCATCTCGGCACGCAGAGCCATCCTTCGCAAGCGCACGCCGCCCCCCTCCCTTCCCCCTCCCTCAGCTCAGGCCCTTCCCCGAGCCACAGGCTCAGGGAAACTATCAGAAGAGCATGCACCAGACGGCCGGGGGGAATCGAGGTACCTCCGCCCCTGTTCACCACCCTACCGCCAATCCGCACGACGAAGAAGAGCAACAACAGGAACCGCAGCTATCGCCACCACTACTCCCCATGCACAACACCGAGCTCGGCTGCTTCAGGTAGAGCATCTTCCGATCAAAGCCAGCCGCCCGCGGCCAATCGGAATCGAATCGAGCCGAATCGCCCCCGACTCAGCCGCCGCCGGCCGCTCCCGTCCGCCGCCGGGGACACGGGGGACGCCGGCGAGGAGCCGCAATGACCGAGATCGGGGGGGGAGAGGGCGCGCCCCGGTGCCTCCGCTCTTCCGAGGTTCGAGAAGACGGGGGAGCCTCGAGAGGATTCGAGAGACTTATGATTGATGATGACGACGATGACGATGATGATGACGACGATGACGATGACGATGACGGAGTTTGGTGCCGGCCGCTTTTATACGGCAGCGGCGGCGGCGGCGGTGGAGGCGGTGGCGGGGAGGCGACGATCGCGGCTGCTCAGATCTCGCGACGCGAGCGCGAACCAAAGCCACAACTTCGCTGGATCGCTCATGTGACTCTTGTTATGGCCCAATTTTCAATGAATTGAATAAATGCGGAAAAACAATTGTCACCAACAAAAACCCCGAACCATGTCCCGTCTTCTCGTGACGCCGAAAATCTCAAATTTATATCCGTGGCGACACCTTTAACCTCTTATCAAAAAGTGCTATCGATGAAAACCGTTAAAAATATCTACATACATGAATACCGGAAAGCAAATAGTGAGATGACACGACGCTATCCATGTGGAACAGTCTCGGTTTTTGGCTGAAAAATCGTTCGATAGAAAACCTCGAATGAGGTCGAATGTGTCGTGAAGGCGCAAGTGCGGAGTTTTATATGTCGCGAGGAAAAGTTTAATGTAAATGCATCGCGGTGGTACCATGGTGGGAATAGTTTGGAATTTTTTATGCCACCAAAAAAAAAAAGGTTCGGGATACGGCTTTTTTTTCCTTATTATATTTTGATGATTTTTCAGGTTGCGTTATCCTGGTTATATGCTCAGGAAGTGAGGATGATCATCTTTCTTTCTTTTCTTTCTTTTTCAATTTGGTTAGAAGTGGTCAACGACTCAACGTTTTGAGGAGTGCAACGTGCGGATTGATTGCTAAGGAACTTGTTTCGTACGCTGGAATTCAAGTCGTTAAGGCTCTTTCTAAGGATGCCGTATCGTCCCGATCCAAAAAAAAAAAAAAGAAGGACGAGTATCGGAGTTATCATATGCACTTTAGACCGTGCTCGGTAAGTTGCCCCGATGTTAACTTAGGTCGGTGGACTTTGGGTTTCGTTGTCTAGAGTATCGAGTTATCGGTTTCTTTCCGATCAATTTATCTCGATCGGAATCTAAATGATTTAATAGGAAGAACTGCTAGCATGATGGCTACTTAGATCTAACACGATTGCTATGTCAACCACCAACAAAGGAACTATAATGCAAGTTTGGAAACTAACAAAATCAAGTAACAAAAAAAAAAAAAAGGGAGCATCTTGCCAACACTGGCCATTGCATGTGTAGCAGCTTGCGCTCGGATGTGGGATCGAAGATGCGACCTCAAATTCCCGAGCTCGAAATCCCCTCGACACCGCCACTCAAACTATTTCAACTATCCAAAGATTTATTTCGACCGAGAAGCGGGAAAAAATGCCGGAACTCGGACGTCGTCTCCTGTATTCAAGTCGCGATAAGATGACTACTCTCCACGAATTCGGTAGTCCCGACATGCGGAAATTTGCGCGCGGCCACATCGTGCCGGCATGTTCCGGTATCGAGATCGGAAACCGTGTCGGAAAAAAATTGAATCCGAACGAATACCGTCGCCGCACGCCCGAAATGGTCGTAACGTATGGACACAACCCACCGTTGGCGTGGAGGTGTGTTTCGTGCTAGCATCGCTCGTTAGCTTTCGTTAGCTTCCACACCACAGCGTGCAAGTCTCGTTCGAACCATCAAGCGCAAGGCACAAATGAATGATGGGGAAGCAATTCCAAAGACGTTGACTTTGACCCGGAATGAGCAATTCAAGAACAGATGTCAATGCACATCGAGCACCCAAAAATGTATATAAAAATATTAATGCCGCGAAAAACTCTTAAACCAATACACATTTAATAAATTTACTCCAAATTAATTTTTTGGCCACTAAAAACCTCAAACCGGTATACCTGTAATAAATTTACCTTCCGTTAGTTTCCGTTAAATTTTACCATCAAATTGCCGGGTCGAATGACACGTTGCGTTTGACAGATTTACTAATCTGGGATTTTACCTTTATTTATCACGGGTGTACTAGTTCGGAGTTTTTCATTGTATTAATCCAATTTAACGGAAGCTAACGGAGAGTAAATTTGCCATGAATGTATCGATCTGAGATTTTTCGTGGTCAAAAAATCAGTTTAGGGTAAATTTGTTGTCGGTGTATTGATTTGGGCTCGGCATCCGTACAAAGAGAGGGCGACCCCAGGTCGCGCGGGACGGCCAGAATTCAACTTGCGAATCGGGCGATGTCAAATCGGGATCGGGCCCGACCCGGAAAAAAATGCCTCGCGCGATTAGGCGGCGACGTCGATGATGACGTCATGCGGAGGATGGCACCGACCCGGTTTTGCCCTGTTTCGAACCAGTTGTAACTAAAAAGACATTAGCTGTCGGCTTCGATGATTAATGTTAATAGTTGACCTATGGCAGTCGATTTCCCTCTCTGTCTCTATCTCTCCTTTCCGCTCTGCATACCGGCGATAGGATTCAATCTTTTTGGCATAGGATTCCTCGTGGTGCGATGTTGAAAGCGTACGTTCTGCTGCGCCTGAAGTTATCGCCCTAAGCGTGGCTGACCAAAAAGGGGAAGAAACGAGGGATCGATTTCGTCGTGTTTTTCCGGGGTAATTTGATCGATAAACGATCTGTGGTATCAAGTTTTTGGAACGATGTGACGGCGGTGTATATTTATACGGGTACGGATGGTCCGTATGTGTCCGATCTCTCGGTTGTTGCGGCCGGCTATGATCGCGAGCCGAGAGTTCGAGGCCATTTGGGTCTGTATGCTAGATTAGCTGTGAAAGATAATTGTGGAATTAGGATAATTGTTTGATACCTATGTAAATGGTAAAATGACACGAATGGTTCTTAAACTTTGATCAAGTGTGCGGTGTTGTTTTTAGACTTTTAATTTATTCCACGTGAACCTTAAATTAATGGTTAATGTTTAATGTGACGCAGTAGGCAAAAAAAGGTTCAGGATAAATGTACCACAGTGAACATAGTTTGTGTCTATTTTGGCTTTTTTCCTTGGTATTTTTTTGACGATTTTCGGGCTGCCTTGTTTTCTGATTTTATGCCGAGGATGATCCTCTTTTCTTATAAAAAAAAAAACTTGATGAGAGGTGGTCAACGTTTTGAGGAGTGCAACGTATGGATTGATTGTTAAGGAACTTGTTGTTTCGTACGCCAGAATTTGAATCCGTGAGGCTCTTTCGAGGATGAGTGTCGGGGGATTTCGTATGCATTTTTGGCCCGTGCTCGGTAAATTGCTTCGATGGTAACTCAAGCCGCCGAACTTTGGTTTTCACCGTCTAGAGTATCGAGTTATCGATTTTGTTCGATTAATTCATTTCGATTGGAATCTAAATAATTCAATGGGAAAAATTGCTAACATGATGGCTACTTAGATCTAACACGATTGCCATGTCAACCGCCAACAAAAGAACTATAATGCAAGTTTAGGAACTAACAAAATCGAGTGCAAAAAAAAGAAGAAAGAAAGAGAGGGAAAAAAAAAAGCGCATCTTGCCAGCAATGGCCAAGGGGCGACTATCGAACTAAACTTGATCATGGACCTGGCAGTCACGGGCATGTGCGAGCCAATGGGTTCGAGGTGCATTTGTCATCGGATTTCGATGAGGCTACTTAGTTTCGAAGCCTAGCCTCAGTAGGCTCGAGACCACCCGGCGCGACTCGACTAATTAATTCATATAGGTTAGGCACCAATGACTCCATGAATACATCGATTTCAGGCCTTTCGCCTGTGCAGATGGCCATTGCGAGTGGCCGTTTGCACTCGGATGTGGGATCGAAGACGTGCAACCTAAAATTCATCAAGCTCAAAATCCCCCTTGACACCCCCACTCGACTATGCCAGCCGTTAAAAGAGCATTTCAACCATGGCGTGGCGGTGTGTTTCGTGCCGACGTCGCTCCTTTGCTTTCGTTAGCTTCCGCACCACATCGTACGAGTCTCGTTCGAACCCATCGAGCGCCAGGCACGAATGAACGAACGATGGGGGAAGCAAATTCCCAAAACACGTAGTCACCAAGCCCCCATTCTTTTTCTCCGTTTCTCATCCTCGAAGTTGACTATGACCCGAAATTGAGCTATTCAAGGACAGATGTCAATGCACTTCGAGCACCCAAAAACATATAAAATAAAATGAAAATGAAAATGAAAATCCAATAATTAATGGTAATTTCGAGAAGGGTTAATACCGTGAAAAAACCCTAAACTGATACACCAGTGACAAATTTACCCTCCGTTAATTTCGGTTAAATTTTACCGTCAAATTGCTGAATTTGATGACACGTGACAGTTGACGGGTGTACCGGTTTGAAGTTTAACCTAGGGGTGTGCAAAATGGATCACCCAAACCGGGATCCGCCGAGACCGGGCCGAATCGAACCGGCTGAGTGGGTCCGGTTTTCGGAAGTGTCGATTCTGTTCTCAATTCCTAAAAGTGGAATCGGTGTCCGAGCGGTCAGATTCTTGGTTCTGATGGAGAGCCGGACTAAATCAGACTGACTACATGTACTTTTTTTAATTTCTTCAAAAAAATTACTAAAATATGAACTAAACTTTAAGTGAACTTGATTGGCATAAATTCATTAACAAAAATTAGTAAAATGTGAACTAAACCTTTGGGGACCGGTACGGTCCTCGATTCTCGATTCCACCTTGGAATCGAATCGGACTGTGAACCGATCAACCCTACTTTAACCCCTCCGTTTGTCACAAGTTTATCAATTCGTGATTTTTCGTGATATTAATCCAATTTAACGAGGGATAAATTTATTATAAGTGTATCGATTTGGGATTTTTTATGGCTTGGCGTATCAGTTTTGGATTTTTGGTAGTAAAAAAGTTAATTTGGGATAATTTTGTCGCACGCGTTCCGGTTTACAATTTTTCATAACATTAACCCTTTCAAAAATTGCTAGAATGACGGTTACATCGTGTGTGAAATGGGCTTTTGGCATCTTGTACGAAAAGAGGGGCGAGGCCAGGTTGCGCAAGACGGCCGGAAGTTCAATTTTCGAATCGGGTACGACCCGGAAAAAAACACCCCCGAATGATTGGGCGATGACTTCGACGATGACGTCATGCGGAGGATGGTAACCGGCCCCCCATTTTGCTGTTTTCGGACAGTTGTAACTAAAGAGACATCGGCTGTGTTTGAAGTTATTGCCCCAAGTGTGCCTGACGAAAAAGGGAAGAAACGAGGGATTGATTCGGACCGGAATCCCGATAAATTCCTCGTGCTTTTTCTAGGGTAATTTGATCGATATACAATATGTCATATTAGATCATTGGGATGATGTGACGGCGGTGTATATTTATACGGTTACGGATGGTTCGTACGTGTCGACCTCGGTTTGTTGCGGCCGGCTGGGATCGCGAGTCGAGAGTTTGAGGCCATTGGGTTCACGTGCTGGATTGGCTATGAAACATAAATGTGGAATTAAGATAACTGTTTGGTACATATGTAAATGGTAAAATGATGCAAATGGTCCCTGAAACTTTGGTCCAATGTGCAGTGTTGTCTTTAGACTTTTAATTTGTTCCATGTGAACCTTGATTTATTAGTAAATGTTTAATGTAGTCTTTCTATTTGTTCGAAAGTACACGAACGACGTTCCGCACGAAATCAAAGTTCAGAAACCATTTGTGTTGTTATCCCGTGTGAATTTGTTACGTGTAAAATTTCAAGTTGGTCCTCAAATTCTCACGATTCTATCCACTAGATGGATTGCTGTGCAATGACCCAATAGTTTGTTGCTCCCAAGAGGCGTGAATGGTCGAATTTCAAGATTGAAAATTCAATGCGGCACATCATACACTCGGGGGAATTTCAGTGGTACACCCCTGGCGGCTGCGCAAGGGCAATAGTATACACCATGTGCTCCATTTATTATTCCTCATTATCTATCGATTCCTAATGTCTTGTCATTATTGCTAATTTGGTTAATCAAACAAATTTGGCAACTGGGCACACGTCACAAGCCTATGTTGAAAATAGGAAAAGAAGAAACCGTGATGTTTTCGTGTCCTTACTTGCCAAAATGTGCACGTGAAAATAGTTGTTGCGTGGACGCGAGCACAAAGCGTGTGGAAGCGAAAGAAATCCACGAGAATGTGACGTAGAATTTGCTTTCGAAGTACGAGTTTCCTTTCCGTTCTCGCACGACATTCTGGTCCGAAACGCCTGGCAATTGTCGTTTCGAAACTGTCTTCTCCTTTTCTTGTGAGATCGAGTCTTTTATAGGAAATGTTACTATTTGAAGAGTACCGACATTTGAGTTCCCTGAACGTAGTTTTTTTTTCTTCGAGGACGAGTGCATCAAAGACCCTGAAACTTGCAGTGAAAGTGCAATCGAGTTCAAAAATTTCCAAAAAATGCAGTCGCATCCCAAAACTCGTCGAATCTGTCCAATTTGGATGACAGGAAGTTTGCATAAGAAGGCGGAACCCTTTTATCGAGTTCAAAAATTTTCAAAGAATGCAGTCGCATCCCAAAACTCGTCGAATCTGTCCAATTTGGATGACAGGAAGTTTGCATAAGAAGGCGGAACCCTTTTTGTTTTTTTCCTCTGTACCTAGATTTTGAACACGTTTCGAGATTTTATATTGTTTTTTTGTGTGGGATTGACAACGAAATTTCTTGAGGCTATTTGGACATGAGATTTTGTCGTATTGCGTATTGGGAATGAATTCTAGAGCTAAGGAAGTTTTCTATTTCTCTTTTGATTCCTCTCTTTTGATTCCTCTCGGACTCTAGGCCGCCAGCTCTGTACAATTTAGACAAGGATGTTCGTTTGTAGGGTCCGTACCTTAATATCCAAAATGAAATTCTAATTCAATTAGACATAGTCCACATAAGTCCGGGTCGAGTGGCCGGCCTCAGCAGGGCGGATCGGGCCTAAATATCCTCTACTCTGTTCAAATCCTCAAACTACTCAAACTAGGCAAGAATTCAATTAGAGCGAATTGGTTTTGGCATCAGGGTCGACATCATGTCGGCTAACAGGGGACGATCCAGGGCGGATCTGAACTTGGTATCAATGCATGGATCGAAGCAACATGACCATACAGGCATCAGCGTGACATCTATGCAAAATAAAAAGAGAGGCGGAGAGGATTTGAAACACATTTTCGCTAGCAACCACTAAAATTGAAGTACGGTGCTTCTATAGCACGTTCAGGTCAACAAAAGAAATGGTCTTCTCGACCTGTGTAAGAATTTCTGCTTGTTCTAAAAGGTAAGAACATGTGTAGAATTGAAATGCGCCCCAAAAAATGAGTTCCCCATAATTTAGTCAATTCCAAGACGACATATCGGGTTCCTCTTAATAAGACCGAGATCAACCTGCACGAGACAAAAGTATATGGACAATAGTAGGGGCAGTTCACTGGAAAGATCTCGAGAAAGGGAAGAACAAAGAGAGACCGTACCTTGTGTCCAAACAGATCCCGGATGTTATCAATCCCATAAAGTATCATTGTAGGTCTGGGTCAAAAACCACAAAACATGAAAGGATTTGAGCAACAAATATGCCAAGCAGCCTAAACCTATAGTAACGAAAGAAATTGGAAAAACTGCAGCTACTTTGGAAAATCAATTTCATTTGCATTTATCCTAACAACAAAACACGCCCAATGTGATAGTACCCCTGCAACTTCATCATCCAATTAAGCCACAAACAAGAATATGAAGAGACACTATTTACCTTTCAAGGGAAAGTCCCCAGGCAATAACACGAACATCCTCAGGAAGTCCCATTGGAAGCAACATTTCAGGTCTGAACATGCCAGAGTTCCCTATCTCCACCCATTTCCCAAGGCCCTCATGGTAACTGGCCAAAATGTAAAACAATGTGCTTAGCCAAGTATAGGGGCGCCAAGGTAAGCAATAGGGAGAGGTAGGAATTGAACAGAAGACCGCTTGGGTCTTGTAATGAAGAAGACCACCGCTACTAGATCGATCCCTATTCCGTACTAAACAAGCTATACAAAGCTACTTATGTTACCTAAATATCTCCATGCTAGGTTCGGTATATGGATTGTAAGCAGGCTTGAAACGGAGCTTCGACATGCCTGGATAAAGAATTGAGGTACGTCAAATAGACATATTTACCAAGACCTTAAACCTGCACATCGTCGTCTGGGGCTCCCCAAGGTCTTTCTGTTGGTTGATATCATGGAACACTCTTTACCTATACGAGAGAAAAAATCATGCAGGACTCCAATCAAATCTCCAAGAGTAAGCCCTCGATCACATACGAGACCTGAAATCAGAGTCATGATTCAAAAAGGTGATTAATACAAAGAACCAATGTGATATCTACCAGAATACCCAAAAATGTTTCTACTCGCTTTCACTTAAACACAGTTCTATCTGGAGACAGCATATCTGTACCTTGGACACAACTTGACCCCTGATGCCACAGATCTACCAGATTTTATTTATTGTAGAGACAATTGGAAAACTCAGGACAGAGAACAGACATAAACTCCAATTAAGTATTTATTCTACTTATTTGAGAAACAGTGTAACTGAACAACCTACAAAATCCACTTTACCAAAAAAAACAACAACCTACAAAATCCAGATATACTCCGACAATTCTCGACATGCCAGGATAATCAGATAATTACCTTCGATCTGGTGGAACTCTGCAAGATGGGTCCGATCTACCGCTTCATTTCTGAAAACACGATCAATTGAAAAGTACTTCTTTGGTTCAAAGGGTTTCTTCTGCAAGTAATGTCAAGAAATCAAACAATAAAAGGTCAATTTGAATTGACTTCCACTTTTATTTGCGACTCACATTTCGCCTTTATCTAATTTGGAACTCCCAAAACCTTGCAAAACATCTAAACATTGACATTTAGTAGTTTTTCATAATTAAAAAAGATTAATCTCTTTCTTTTTAAATCTTTCAAAGGCAGAATCATACACCGAAATAATACTTCTTTTGCTTCCAAAGAGGCCCCAATAATGCTTCTAGTTCAAAGCGGAACATACGAGGACAAATTGCACAATAACATCACAAAGTCATTTAGTGTGTGAAACGACTCTTACTTCACTATTCTACTGTTTCCTTTTTAGCAATCGATATTGTACTTTTTATTTAATGTTGAACACCCTGATTCAGTTATTTGCAAAATTGAAATCATGTAATTGTTTTCATAATCTTTTCTATTCTTTTGGTTTTGGCAAGAAAGTAAAAACTGAGACAAGTGGGTATGTAACAGTTCTATAGGAACATGAAGAACTGCAGAAAATATGTTAACGGTATTTACCAAGTGTCTTAACCAACATTTATTATGTTCTACAAACTATAACTGGCTATGAGGTGGTATAGCAAGGGAGCAAAAATGAAAGGCTCGTAAATGGTTCTAGTTCTTGTCGGCAATGTTGCAAGCTATTCTGGATGCAGTGATCCAATACTATGCAACGAGACAATAAACAGGAAGAAATGCCTAGTCTAGGATTGGCCAAACAATTGCAGAGGAAGCTTTTTGACAGGAAAGCATCAACCACAACCACACCTGTGCCAACAAGTAAAGCATCTGCGCGGAAACAGCAGTCGTGTGAGTTCGTAAAAGGTTCTTATTTGCTTCATCTCTTTTCCACTCATATCCATATCTGTTCACCCAAAAAAAAAATCCATCAGCAAAAAAAATGTGAGGCAAATCTTACATCAATAGCAGAGATTAATACAGGAACGGAGTTAAAAATAAACATGCATTGATAAGAACATGAAACAAATAAATATGATACCCTCGAGACTGGTAACCACCCGATTCGTGAACTCTCTTCACACGTTCAACATAATCTTCAGGAAGTTCCCTCGTGATGGAAGGAGCTATATGCATTTACAAGCCATACAAATATGAGAACAACTTCACAAAAAGTGAAACTACCGATCACGCAATCAGATTGGACAGACCTTTCAGAAAGAAAGTATCATGTGAATCACGAGCAGGGTGCTGCTGAGGCTGGAACAGAGCATCAAAGTTCCAGAAACTGCACATTAACCAGAAATGGGTAAGATCCCCATAGAAGGGTATTCTACAACAAAGCTGGGCAACAGTAAATACAAGGCAAAAGCACCTCATGCATGGTAGATCTCATTAATCTTATTACTGATTTCGTGAAGTAGACAATAAACAACTAAACTCATATTTATTAACTTAGCCTTCAAGATGCACGCTCACATGCATCTGCTTAGCCCTCAATACATCAGATGCATCTACAGTTACAAAAAGTTGAAGAATGTAGGCATCCAAAACCCCCCATGTTCAGCACCAACAGATAGAACTCACAGACAAATTTAGATGACCTTTTATTCAGGGAAAATGTGTACTGTGTGCTATATACTCTTTCTACTTTCAATCTGTGTCTGGAGAGCATGCAAAAACCAGGAATTGAAGCATGTTGTCCAACTATGAACCTTAATATAGATGTATTATACATAAGACCAATTAGTTTAAGTTTTGTGATCATAGTAATAAGTGCTTAACATATCACGGAGCACCGACTTCAACATGAAGCATGTATAGAACAGCAAAACAGAGGTGAGAACCCATACCTGCTTTCCGCAAAGTTGTTTGTGGGCATTTCCTCGAAACTGCAACCAACAAAAGAGCCACTATAAGCAACTATGGAACCAACGAACAAAAGGGTAAACAAACTGTCATACTTTCAGTAGCATGAGAAATTGCCACGTCTTACCCCATATAAAGAAATATATTCTTCAACTGCTGCCTCACCTAAAAATGAGGAAAATAAAATATTCGTAACCATAGTTAAGAAAGTGATGGGGAAGTCAGACTATTCGAAGTTGATGAGGATCTATAACTAGTCCAAGTTTCAAATTTAAGAAATTAAGCTTAAATTGCATATGTCAAATTTGCAAAAACTTTAAATGATGGACATATGAGAGAATATCAGTGGCAACAGCATGAACTTGAGGATCATACTGCAAAGAGCTCACTGTCATATCGAAGTTCCACTATGTTTATGAAAGATTTCACATGAACGCTGCAAATGGAGCAGCTTTTAGTTGCCATAACAATCAGAGAAAGCAAGATGGTAGGAAACATAAATTACATGGACTTTGTTTTTCGGCAGCTATACTTGCTTTTTATCTTCCAAAATCAATTAATACTTCTGATAGCCGATCTAAAAAGTTAAGTAATCAAGAAGTTCAATAATATCCTTTGCAAGTCAAGTTAAAAATTGAAACATTTTGGACCTTATGGAGTGTTGTCAACAATATGTGACCCAGACCCGCATAAAAATATTCAAGATCTAGCTGAACACATTCAGCATGCGACAAAATAGACTCTCCATAACTTCTTTTTTCAGGTTAAATCATATCATAGATTTTTATGCAGATTTCATCTCCTTTAACATATCCACTTAATTCTCTTCAATAGATGCCAATTTATTGATCCACACGGCCAGTTCCTTTGAAATTGACAAACAGTCCGACTAAATGTACTCTTTATAATTTTTGCAGGACCTACCGAGTACCTAGCTCTGAATTTCTCTACGCAATTGACACAGAATTCATCCTTATGATTAACAAAGGTTTTCCACATCAATGTCAAGTGAAGGAGATAACTCTAGAGCTCAAAATTTAGAAGCAAAACCATGATTAATAAAAAGATACATGCAACAACCAGTTGAATTGAACATAACATCAAAATCTCAGTTCATGCCCAGGGGGACACACAGTTTCCATGGCACTAAGTACCGTAACTGTCTAAGAGATTAAATGTAGCCATGATGACTCATGGCGCCACTTCAGTCTACAAAAGTGACCGGGGTTCTGAAGTAGTTGGTCCATTGTGTTGATTTGACCACCAAGTAGGGACCCTTCAGCAGAGGTCAAAGCTAAGGATATGATTAATTCATATTCTACTTAGGCCCTACGTCCAATCATCTTGGGTCAAACACACTGGAACAGGCTAAGCATAATATTAATCTCCTCAATAAAAACATCTAAAGAATAAAATCCTTGCCTTGAGAAGTGGATGAATATGGCCACCTCCGGCAGGTGGACCCTTGGCGCTGAAGTTATACTCTTTGAACTCTAAATCCTTCCAGTCACCCCTGCAATAAAAGTGCATGCTTTATCAGTTCACAAAAGTGAACTGGACACAAGCACATCATATCTCATCTAAAACAGTATGAGCTACCATTATCAGGGCCCACATCCATCGACCAATGAGCCTTGTGTGATTTCCTCAATTTAAAATAGCCAAGTTACATGTATGTGACAAAGACAACCCATAATAGTAAATAATCCAACGATTACAAAATTGGAGAGTTACTAGGTAATAGCGTTCATAGATTCTAACAATGTGAGAATTGCTTGGCTGCTAAAGCAAGACATTCAAATAAGTGAATAAATTAGTAAACGAAAAAGCATAAAAGTAAACACAAGAACTTAAAGGTTATGTCTGGAAGGCCAAAATCACCTTCAACCGAATCGGCGTTTAAGGTTCAAATTCCCTTTCCTCTGTCAATAAAGAAAGTGAGAAGCATTTGAAATCCACTCAAAAGGTAAATGTATATTCCTTTTTCTCTCTAATGATAAATCTGAAGACTTTCATACAACAGCAGACTCCCTCTACTTTTCTGAAATAATGGAACTTCACATCTTTAGGGATATGTAGCTGTAAGGTAGGGGACATTAAGTAAACAGAAACTTTCACACATCAAACAATTTCCCTCATAGACCACCTAATTTAGCAACATTAATGCACAACTTTCTCAATAAATAAACTAAAAGGTAAAACACCGACCAAAAACCAAAAAACCAAAATGCAAAATTAATACCTCTGGAGATTTTCCCGAGTCAAATCTGTAGCAGCCTTCTTCCTTTTAGGGGCATAATTAGGACCTCTCTTCACTGAGTAACCTTTCCATGTCCTTGAAGAAAACAGGTTTTACATAGATGTGAGCATTAAGAACAGAAAACCCGAGAAAGTTTACAACTTCTGGACCAACCAAGCAATTTGTAAACCAAAAGTTAAAAGATAGTATTTACTGTGGAATAATAAGCTTTCTTGCTCTGAGAGCTTTGATGTTGTCTGCATCAATATCCTGAGACAAAGGGGATATTAGGTCAAGAGACCTTTCAAATATTACATGAGCGGGAAGGGAAAAAAGGACAAAATAGTCTGTATAAACTACTCAAGTTTACATCTGGATCTAAAAGAGAAGAACAAGAGGGGGACAAGTCCTTCAATTACTGATGTGTCAATTTTATAGCAGTAAACCTCATGCTACACATCCTTAGGCTTGCATCGATGCACAAGCAACCAGATACTCACCAAAGCCTACCAAATATCCATACCCCATTATGCATGACTTTGGTGGATGAGAAAGTTATCCATGTGAGAAGAACACCACTTCCCAATAATACGTGATGTGACAAGCCAATTAAAATTGAGTGATTTCAAATTTTAAGTGCCAAATAAATGAAATGTATAGCAAGCAATGTGATTGGTCAATCACGCCAGATCAACTGTATGACCAACACATAAAATACTTCTCCCTGATGGATAAGCCCACATTGTGAACCTCAATAACTTACAGCACCGATTGCAACTCAAACAATCGCATGTCTACTAAACACAGGAATTTCAGTAGTATCTCTAGCAAAAAGTTGAGACCATTTGCCACAAATGGCTTAAGGGCCCGTTTGCTTCAACTTTGCAAATGAGCCTCGGCGGAATGCAAATACCTTTAGGTTAAAGCTCCTTGGGAAAATGCAAATGGCGTTTGATAAAAAATTCTTTGTGAAGCTACTTTGACCCAAGTAGTGTTTGATTTTTTTTTTTTGCAAAGGGCTTTGGGATTTTCTTTTTTATTAAAAAAAAGGCTACCCTTTGTCGAGGGCGGGAAGGGCTAAGGCCGCCAACGAGCCAGATCTGGCGCCAGCGCCGTCGCCCGACCTCAAGCGACAAGGCCTAAGGTCACGCGACCCAGGCACCATCGCATGGACTCACGTGACCTCAGACAACGGCCGCCTGGGGTCGCGCAACCCAGGCCAACGGCGCTTGGGCGGTCACGTGACCTCAGGTGGCCGTCGCCTGGGTAGGGCGACCTCGCCAGCCCTTCGCCTTCCAGTTCCGGTGTCGCCAGCTGCCCTTTCGCGAAGAAGATGAACAGTAACAATAAGGGGAAAACCAGAATATTAAATAATAAGTGAGGGTAGTTTGTGAAGAAAAAAATTAATTTCAGCATTTGGCAAATGCTAAAAGCCCGAAGTTAGTCCTGACCAGCTTTGAGCATTCCCAATGCTGGCTTTCGGCCAAAAGCCTATGGGGAATACTTGCCAAACACCCTAGCATTTCCCCAAGGGCTTTCGAGGCCGAAAGCCCCTTAGGAATGCTGAACCAAACGGAACCTAAGAAGGTTCATAACTTCATACCAAACGATAGACAACATGGACCTACTAAACAATAATTTTCTTGAGTGTTTGGTATTATCCGCATGCATCTTTTGAAGAAACCCACTTCATTGAAGATCTTACCATATTACTCTCAAACGTCAAAGAGATCTCTCGTTGCATACTAGATGATACTTATTACATGGAAAGTAAGTCTTACAATGACAAAAAAAAAACTAATAATAATGTATGACATATTACAACAAAGAAGGGCAAAACATTAAGTGGTAAGAAAGAATTCATGAACAGTTCACTCACTTGCCCATCTTTTATCCGTGTAAGCATATCTTTGACTTTGTCATCCACATGTTGAACCTACAAGAAGTTTTCCATTTCTTTGTTAAAAATATAAAATAAGGAATATAAAATGGGTGCATTCAAAACTTAGAGCCAAGAACAAGTGGGTTTCCTTTTTTTATCCTCAAAGAAAAACTCAACCAATAATAATGTATCAGGAACTTATATACCAACTAAAATTCAAATCCAGCCACTCAAGCTCTCCACAATTGCACTAAAGATTTGACTTCACTCTTAAACTTATGAAGACAACTGATGCTAATAGTAATGGCAGAAGTCATGAGAAAGAAAAAAACAAAAAACCAATTCAACGCAGCAAACCAAATCAGACAAACCAACGAACTGTCTGATGTTAGATCATCTAACATCCAAGACACACTGATTCTTCCCTTAGCAGTTTATAATACAACTAGAACAAAGAAAAGTCACATAGAACTTATATACCCACAATCAAATTCATATGCTGACAATCTGGGAAAGTAAAACTTTGAACATGAAGAACGGGGTGCAGCTCAAACAATATATTCCATGTTAGAAACTAAAAGAAAATACTTTATAGCTCTCACGTAATTTCAAGCCCATTTATTTTGCTCGTATGCTTTGTATATTTTGTTTTATTCTAAAAATATAAAATAGGACATGCATTAAAAAAATTAAAAGGAAACCAATATTGCCAAGAGCAAGGATGGAAGCTGATTGGCAAACAAAAATGAAATGCTAAATGAATTAATTGTTAGAAGAAAACATTTCAGAAGGCTAAATTGTAGAAAAGATCATGCTAAAATAAATACCCTAAGTTGCAAGATATTTAAAGATTGAATACAAGTTACTGTGTATCTCCACTAAAAATTTGGCAATGTAAATTTTAGTGCTCCATAGTTCTAGTGTATCATAATGCATTGACTGCGTTGCAAATTACAAATGTGCAAAGGATGAGTACATCTCATAGATTCTCCAAGCAAAACTATGGACACAGAAAAACAATAGCTAATGAGAAAGCCTAAATGTTAACAGGGAAAGACTGCACTGCATTACTTGAAAGTCCAACATGGACGGAAGGCAGAAAAATGTTCAGAGAAGTCCAAATGACTTGAAAATGGGGGAAATTTCTTCCATCTCAGCTGCTTTCGGTAAAAGTAAATGCCAAAGGTAATGCAAAGTAGCAGCAAATGAGAAACAACACATTTTCTGTAGTGCTTTCTTCTTCATTTCTGGATACTCTAGAAACAGATGGCTTTCATTGGATGTTGACCTTAAAGGCAGGTATTCCTCAATAAACCTTTACAGCAATTAGCAGAATGTTTAGTTCAATTCTTCCAACTTTACACTCAGTAAATTCCAGTAGCATCCAAACAACTAAATTAAGGCACCATTATGCAGGAAATTGCATCAACACATCTGCAGTCAGAACATTTTATAGATCAAGAACCGAATATCTGTAAAATACACACTTCACGAGTTCCGCGAAACTCAAGAAAAAGGAATTAAATAAGAAAGAATTATTCACGCTCTTACAAATCGGAGGAATACAGATCAGCGGATCTAATAAAATGAAGTCAAACCCTAAGGAAACTTAAATAAGCAAAGAAGAAAGCTTTTGAACAGAAGATACAAAACCAGCAAATTCATCAACAAAATAGCATAGTTGCTTACCTTTCTAGATATATGTTTGCCCATCTCGACCCATTTATTCTTCCCTGCTTGTGCACAGCCTATCTTGAAAACCGAGGGGTCAAGCCTTTTCTGCACCCATGAATTAACTCGGTGATAATTCATCCATTCTTAGATATTCTTACATAGAATTCGAAAAGGGAAAACTTTTAGAAAGATGTCAACAGCTCGATATGCTATACACTCAACTCGCAGGATGAAATCCACATTTACCCCCTAGAAAACTTGCAACAAAAGAATCACTCGCCGGGCGCGACGTCGACAGCATCGCAAAAACCAATCAGATCAAAAGTGGCGGTACTAACCTGAAGTTCATCACGAGAGATACCCTCTGGCGGTACAGCCAAAAACAGCTGCACTTCAGGTGATCCGGCAATCGCATACGTCTTCCCTTCCTCTGTAAGCACCCACGTTTCCCTCTTAATGTCCTGCACGTCCAGTCCAGTCCATAACGTTAACATTGGTGTAACAAAGAAGCGAAAAGCACAAACATGCAACGGAATCCGCGACCCGGTGGACGATCAGCGTCCACACACTCCAATGTACCCTTATCAACACCAATTCCGCCACGTCCAACCCCAACGATCAAGACTCTCGTGGTGCACGAACAAGAGAACGGACAAGGATTGCCCCCATACACATGCCCTTGACGCTCACTACAAGCAAACCCTGGAAAAGAATTGGCGAAAAACGCGCGCACGACGATCGGCAAGAAGCTCGTTATCTAAAAAAAAATTGCAGGTTCACTGAGATTATCGGCGTCCGGACACTCCAATGTACCCATTATCAGCACCAATTCCGCCATGTCCAACCCCGTCACAATCAAGAATCTCCCGCGGCGTACGAGCAACGGAACGGACAAGCATTGCCCCAAACACGCGCGCGCCCTTTAACACTCGCTACGAACAAAACCCAGAGAAGTATCGACGAAAAATGCGGGCGCACGACGGATCGGCAAAAGCAGTGGGGCACAGGCGCTGGGACGGCGAAAATGACCTGAGGGTCGATGTATCTGAAGCCGTGGAGGCTCTTGATGACGTTGACCACCTCGTTGTGGTCGATCCCGTGCACCGCCGCGAACTCGCCGGAATCGGCGATCTCGTCATGGTTCTCCAAGAACCCTAGGATTGCTTCTTCCGCCATTTCTCCTCTCTTCAGCTGACACCAGAACCCCCCCGTTGAGTCCCCGAGTAATAACGGCAGAGAGAAGACGGTCCCGTTTGGCTGGGCTTGGGCTTGGGCTCGATCCAAATCAACAAGAAATAGTCAACGGGATGAATCCGTTGACATGATCGCCGATCGAGCAGCGGGGAGCACCGTCGCGGCGCGCCGCCGGGTTGCCGTCGCCGGTCAGTCTTGCCACAAGGAAACCCTAATCCTCCGTGGATGCTCGGTGGTTAAGGGTATCCTTACCGCAAAAGTAGGAGCTGAAGCTTCTCCGACTAGACCGCCCCGCCTGTCTAGATGTATATATCTGACGAACTGATATGACTTTGTTCCTTATTTTAGCGTGTCTGCACGCCCATCCCCCTAATTGCCCCTAAACATTTGTTTTTTCCGGGAGGAGGAAATACTCTCTCGGTATTTTACATCCGGAATATGTTGAGGTCCACAAGAGTTAGGCCTCATACCAAATACCTTTACCTCTTGCTTAGGAGGAAGGGAAACCCTAATCTGTAGGCAAAATTATCTGATCCTCTTTGGATGTTGTCGTTTTTGAATTACAGATAAATCGAAAGGTTCTTTTGCTGTTTTGTATATATAACGTTCTTTTGCTAGTTTTGATTTTCATGCATGTTAGGGTGACTTTGGTTGGATGACTACAGTGAAATTTCTGCGAGACTTATCTCATTGTAAGTTATCGTGTTATTTTGGATCCTTTCTCTTTTGTAGATCAGGTTGAAGAATTGTTCTTTTTTTGTTCTTTACTATGGGCAAGATACTTAAGATGTTACTTGAATATATAAAACTACAGTGAATATATTATGCATAATAGGATCTTGATATTCTTTGCATACACCAAAAAAAGTGTTAATACATGTTAATCCAAACCAATGAGATTTCACTAAGATTTCTAAAACAAAAAATCTTATTTTTATGTAATGTTTGGATTTAATCAAATTTGATCTTTTAAAGTTTCGTTTAGAAGGATGTAAATGTGACTTTATTTTAGAAAATCTTCAACGAGGGTTGTTTTTTCTTCATTCAATCATCCCATTATATATGTATATGAAAGAAAACCAATAAGAAAGGATCTAATGGTGTTATGCACAACAAAAGTGAAAATTTATAAACAAGCGATTGTGTTAAAAAATTGTCAGTGCTAAATTTTTTCTAGATTCTACTTGACAGTTTATATAAGTAGAAAAGAATAAGGTCTATTGGAAATTTCTATTTTCAACAAGTGATTTTTATGGAAGTAAAATCTAACAATGAAAAAAATCACATTATCTTTAATATACACGGGATACCTACAATAAATAAAAACTAAACATATGAAATTCTTAGTTATGGTAATTGGATCCTGCATATAAATAGAAAAAATAAAAAAAAGGAAAGTAAATAAATTTGGGGTCACCAAATTAAATTGCAATTTAATGATTAATGGTCCTTGTTTTTGCGAAAAATAAATATAATGGAATTTTCCTAAAAATAATCAATTGTATCGCACACATTTATACACGGTGAGATACAAATTGGGAAAAATTCTACATTTTTAGGAAAATATACACTTAATTATACATTTGTACAATTGATTATTTTTAGGAAAATGTTTTTTAAAATGTAGGTAGGTAATTTTATTCTTTTGGTAAAAATTGGGTGGATTTAGGGATATAAAGGGTTACGGGATAAGTGCACTGGAAGTCTCGAAACAAATTACAAAAGCGTAATTGAGCCCTAAAACTTGTCACGAAAGTGCAATCGAGTTTTAAAATTTTTGAAAAATGCAATCAAATCCTAAAACTTATCACAAAAATTCAATCGAGTCTTAAAACTTTCAAAAATGTGCAATTAGCAAGATGAACTTGATTTGATCAATTTAACAAGTTTCAAGATTCGATTGCACATTTTGAAAGTTTCAGGGCTCGATTGCACACGTGCGATAAGTTTTAGGATTCAATTATATTTTCGTAATAAGTTTAGGGGCTTCTAATGCGCTTATCTTGTACGGCGCCGTCCTCGAGATTTTGGCAAAAGCTGAGATAACTTGTTTTCGTCGGTCTGTATATCTAGATGCAGAAGTCCCGTGCGGACAAGTCTCAACTCAAGCAAACGCAACGACGCCGCATCGGCCGCATCGGCCGTATCATCAGAGAGTCCGAGGATCTTCTCCATCCTATCGCCGTGGCTAAGATTTTCTAAGGAGGAGGCGATCGAAGAAAACCCGGAAGTCAATTTCCTTCCGTCTTCACCCCGTACGGGCACGACCGTTCATTGATATCGCCGGGAGGCTTTTTCGGTCGTGTTTCATCGAAATCGCGGCGTCGTGTTCGTCGCGCCCGGGGCGTCTGAGAGGTGACCCGCCACGAAAGGTAGCGCCCCTTTGCCCCCCGCCCCACGAGGGAAAAAGCCCTGATCCGTAAGCAAATTTGTCGGTTCTTTTCGGTGGTTGTCGTTTGAATCTCGGGGGGGAGGAGGATGCGCTGGTGTTTCCTGAGGGTTTTTCTTTCATCTGGGTGATTGGTAGTTCGGCGAATTAGGGAGAAATCGAAAGGCTTTTTTCGCTGTTTTGGTTCACGTTTGTGCTGGTTTTGATTTTCACGCGTTGGGGATGGTTGTTGGCGTTTGGATGACTTCGGCTGGATAGGTATGGTGTAATTTCTGCTGCTTGTTCTTACGTGAGGTGACTTTGATGCCCCTTTCTGTTTTGGCGTTTCTTCTGATGCTTTATGTCTAGTCGAGACTCATCTTATTGCGAGGCATGGTTATTCTGGATTGTCCTCCGCAATATGTTGGTGTGATTAGCTGCTTGGAGCTTCATATTTTCTCTGTAGCATGTCTATCTGAAATTCTGTGCGTCTTTTGCAGGGCAAGTTACCCTTTTTATAGCCGAGCTCATGTATGATACGCGTTGTGGCGCTTGATTGTACATGCGGGTTAGTCCATGGCAACTTCTAAAGGGAGAGTTTCGTATTCTTCGCTGTCTAAGATAGACAAAAAGGAGAACGGTGGGTTTACATCCGGTGATGAATACTCTGATTCTGGATGGATTGTTTCGGAGGGTGGAAATGCTGGTCCAGCGGCCTCGAAAGACTCCAAACAGGATGGACTGTACCCGTTTCTGCCAGAATTGGAAGATGGTTATGAGGAGGAATATGATTCCGGTGATGAAGTGAGTAACCCGTGTCAGGTTCGTGGTCCACCAGAGGTGAACTTGAAAAATGTGGTTGGCGGTATAATTGCAATCTTGACTGGGCGTAATAAAGGTCCGAGTCTTCCTGCAGGGCAGCAATTGTCGAGCTCCAATGTCTCATTCTTGGGGTCGGGTAAAAATGGAGATACGTACTTGCACTCCTCGGTTTACATCCCAAGTGCCCCACCGCTACTTGAATTCGATGGAAAGAATCACAGTGCATATAAGGATTTGTTGGAAGCGGAACCTCCAGACTGGCTTCCTGATAGTTCTACGACTGTTTGCATGCAGTGCACTGCTCCTTTCACAGCGCTTACTAGGGGACGGCATCATTGTCGGTTCTGTGGTGGTATTTTCTGCCGTATATGTACCAAGGGGAGGTGCTTGTTGCCTGTCAAGTTCAGGGAGAGGAATCCACAGAGAGTCTGTGACACGTGCTACGACAGGCTCGACCCATTGCAAGGAATCCTTATCCACTCCATTAGCAATGCGGTGCAAGTAGCTAAGCATGACGTCATGGATTGGACCTGCACGAGAGGATGGCTGAATCTTCCCGTTGGTTTAAAAATGGAACATGAGATATACAAAGCTTCTAATACATTGAGAAGTTACTGTCAGGTGGATTGTGCTAATAATGGACACTCCTTCTGCTATGCTTCAATTGAACTCTACTTTTCTTCCATCCCATTGGCCTCATTCTTATGAATGATAAATTGGTTCTTTTCCACAGACGGTTTTGAACTATTGTCGTTGCTTTCCTGCCCTTGTCAATTATGAAACTAGGCGCTAATGCCTTTAATCTTTTGCATGATGATGTGGGCAGGTTGCTCTTTCTAACCCAGAGAAGTCCATACCCTTGGCAGTTTTACAAGGTGCAAAAGGCTTGGCCATTGTGACTGTAGCTAAAGCTGGTGTGCTGGTTACGTATAAAATTGGCACTGGTTTGGTCATTGCTCGAAGAGCGGATGGAACGTGGTCTGCCCCATCGGCAATACTCTCTGTTGGTTTAGGATGGGGTGCTCAGGTAGCTTGGATTCTAACATTTCCTGTGCTTTTTGATTTGTATTCCCTCATTGTGAGCAAGTAGATATGCGCTCTTCGGCTTTTGATGCTAATCTTGGGCAATTTTAGCCTGATGTTTGTCTTATGATTTTCTACTTTCTCCTGTTTTCCCATCATTCATTGATGCACTCCAGATGGGGGGCGAGATCATGGATTTCATCATTATACTCCATGATTACAAGGCTGTGAAGACATTTTGCAGTCGCATGCACTTCTCTCTTGGTGCTGGTTGCAGTGCTGCAGCAGGTCCTGTAGGGAGAGTGTTGGAAGCAGATCTTCGAGCTGGTGATAGGGGTTCTGGCATGTGTTACACCTACAGTTGCAGTAAAGGTATATTGTCTGGTTTTATGCCTTCAGATGTTCCATTATGATGTTTTCGGTGGATATGCTTATAGAGTAAAATGCCGGGAACCACCTTCATTCGCATCTAATACTTGCTATGCTGTCAAATCAAGATTGGAATCGTGAGTCATAAAGCTCATTTTCTAAATGGTAAATCATAAGATTCAGTAAAAACTTTTTAGAGTAACTTGAAAAGAAGGAAAATGTTACTGAACCCTAGCTATTAGTGCGAAAATGTAGAAAAAAAATGTAATAAGACATATAAACACATTATTTTGAAGAAACATCATGCTATCGTGTCAATGAACACAAATGATATATGTAAGAAATTCAAGAAAATGATGCCTTTATCAATGGAATCGTAACATGTAAACATTCACAACATTAAATGTCTATAAAACATAATGCCAAAACTTTTGGAGCCCAACAATCACAAGTCTAGGAGTCTGACCAAATTGTAGTGAATCATACCAAATTGTATCGAATCATGCACAAATTGCAAGACTCGCTTGTGATACTGATGCATCTCCAATTCATAGCTAAGAATTGAATTGTCTTGTGTATGAATGAATCAAGTCACACGATTTGGATCGCTAATGGTACGATTTTTTAACAACACTGCTTGCTCCTATCTCCTTAATATCACAATGTATCATGACGTTGGGCAGAGCTGATCTAATCTGGAGTTGTTTGGTTCTTATGGTTGAGGGAATTCAGAATATGGCTTAAAATGCCTTTAGAAATCCTCAAGCCTTGTAATTGTGGGTGCCGTATGTCCAAAACAATGTTTAGTGCCATGTTTCACCAGTAGCGTTGTGATGATTGCTTTTCTGTTTTGCTGCTCAATATGGTTGGATGATTCGTGGAACTTAAATGCCTTATTTTTTTACCTTACTTTGAGAGGCATGCTTGTTGTAGCATAAAGGAGGCTTAACTTGTAGATACTATATGTGCAATGAAGTTGCAAAGAAATTGAAGAGCCTATGTTGGAGTTATCTCACAGGGTGAACTTCTTTTTCTTTTTTCCCCTCGCACCATTCATTGGGATTTCCTTACAATTTGATGCTTCAAATTCGGATCGAAGTTTTTTGAAACTGTTGTAACATCAAGGGTAGAGAAGCTGTGCGGGGAAGTCTGATGAATATTGACTTTTAATTTACCATCTCCTCTTTCCTTATACGAAAACCTGACGATGGCTTGTTCCTTGATGGAGGTGTGTTCGTGGGGGTGTCACTGGAGGGTAACATGGTTGCCACGAGGATGGATGCTAATCTGCGCTTCTACGGCGATCCATATCTCACCACATCCGACATACTGCTTGGGACGGTGGATAGACCGAAGGCTGCTGAGCCTTTATATGCTGCACTGGAAGATCTTTTCTCGACGATCCGTGGTCCTACTGCTCATAGATCATTGCCCTATCGTCACACTTATGCATGATTGGCCTGTTCTGCTCTATCTGTTTCCCTCTACAAATGGTGGCTACTGTAAATACAAAGTCAAAGACCTGTAAATAACAATGGTTGGGTATAGTTTATTATGATGACATTAGACGAACGAATGAACTGCGGAGGTCTTTGTGTGAAGAAGACCTATTCTTTTCCAAGTTTAAAGATTGTTTTATGCACTGTGAACTGGTAGCAATTCAGATTGTTTTCCAAGTTTAAGATTGTTTCATACCTTGTTTGGGCCTCGAGAAGCCTCGGAGAAGCGTGGAGTCTCGTCGTGTTCAATCTCGAACCGATTCTTGAAGCTAGTGTCCCTGGTTTCGGCAATTCAGAAATGATTGGCATGAGATAACAATAGATGACGGTAGATGGGATATATGTTTATGGATATTTTGGCAATTCATAATACTGTATTTGTGGTTGCTCTTGATCGTTGTGATTACAACAAGAAGTGAGAAATTCTTCATAGTTGAAAACCATTTCAACTCAAATTTAAATTATGAATTTGAAACTTGCCAGCCCAAACTTATCGATCACCATTCACTTTGTAATTCCATGTACATAAATACCAAGGAGTTATTTTCTTTTCTTTAGACACGATCTCTTCAGGGTTGGGATAAAGTTAATCCGAATATATTTTCTTGCTTTTTCCAAAGTAATCCTAGTCTACATGCGGAAGCTACTTTGGAAATTACAAAAGGAGAAGGAGAGAGAGAGATCATTGAAGGTCCTTATTAAATTAAGGAGTACATAAATCTTAGCTTAATCTACGATTTGTTATCTTAAGAAATCTGTAATTTGGTCATGATGTAGTGCAATATACCAATTAAATCAGTCAGTAAAAGATTTGGACCTTGCTGTTACCAAAAGAAATTCTTCAAAAAGCCCTTGCTTGCTACTAAAATGAACCATAAAATATTCATGCCATTAACAACTTCTTCCACACTTTCCTGTTCATGCCCTTCTATTTTTCTGGATTTTATGTAAGGAAACTAAATTAGCGGAAGCGAATCGATATTAATATAAGAGCACGGGGAATCAAACAAGAAGAGTGAAAAATATGGAGAATTGAGAAAAAATATTAATGCCATCACAAAATCACATTGGTTCTGTAATTATTTACGCATTCGGAATTCAAACCTTCTTACCTCGCAACCATTTAAAACCCTTTTTCTCGAAATGATTCAAACCCCAAGCATTTATTTTTTACACACACATTCCTGATTTTTTTTACGCAATTGCCAACCTTAATATATTTTACTTACAAAGAAATAGAAAGCCTCCGACGCTTTAATGGAAAATTTTTGAAGATAAATAGCCGTTGCATATCCAGGCGGTAATTTAAAAAAATCCGAACATCCCCACGATCGCATTCCATAATGTTCGTTAATTCCGAAATCGAAATTAAATTTCCGCCATTTTAAAAATATATTTAAGCCCTTCGACCAAAAAAGATAAAAATAAATAAATTTTAAGTTCGCTCTTATCAGCCCACGAAGTCGAAACGTCAGCTCGTTTTCGCTCCGAGCATCCCGGACTGACGCGCCCCCCGCAGCTCCCGCGGAGAAGGAACGCCATGGCGACGGAGGAGGTCGCCGTCGAGATCGTCGACGTCGACCGGTACGACGTGCAGGCGTCGCGCTTCGCCCCGATCGCCGCCGGCGGCAGCAGCAAGTCCGACGCCATCTCCGTCGAGCAGTACATCGAGGACAGAGACCTGTACGAGGCGATCGTCGCTTCTCTCCTCCAAACCAGGTCCCAAAGCCTCAACAACGGCGGCGGCGGCGGCGGCGGCGGCGGCGACGACGACGACGTGCGAGTCCTGGACGCGGTTCCCGCCGGAACTCGGCCGTCGTCGTCCTCGCGGAAGCGGAAGAGGCCCTATAGCGGCTCATCGGTGACGGAGCCAGGTCAGGCGTCGAATTCCAAGCCCGATCCTTCGTTCGTCTGCGAAATCTGCGTCGAGCCGAGGACGGGCGGCGACCTGTTTCGGATCAAGGGCTGCAGCCACGCGTACTGCAACGATTGCGTTGCCAAATACGTGGCCTCGAAGCTTCAAGACAACGTGACGCGCATAGGCTGCCCCGTCTCCGGCTGCGGCGGCGTTCTGGAGGCGGTGTACTGTAGGTCCATACTCCCTCCGGAGGTGTTCGATCGCTGGGGCAACGCGTTGTGCGAGGCCCTGATTTTGGAGGCGGAGAGGTTTTACTGCCCGTTTAGGGATTGCTCGGCGTTGTTGATCCGCGACGGAGGCGAGGTCGTGAGGGATTCGGAGTGTCCGAATTGCCGGAGAATGTTCTGCGCGCAGTGTCGAGTGCCGTGGCATATGGGGGTGGGGTGTGAGGAGTTTCAGAGGTTGAACGAGGGAGAGAGGGGGAGGGAGGACATAATGTTGAAGAAGCTGGCGGAGGAGAAGCATTGGAGGAGGTGCCCCAAGTGCAGTTTCTACGTTCAGAAGATCGATGGTTGCGCGTTCGTGAAGTGCAGGTTGGTTTGCTTGCTTATGGCTCTTCCTTATATTTCCCTAACCAAATTGTTCATGTGAAATCTGGAAATGTTGTTGTATGAATTTGCCGCACGTTAGACCCTTTGACCCAATATATCTTGATGCTTGCTTATGTACCTGCGGCGCGTCTCATGTGGGCCTCGCTGAATTAAGGAGTGTCAGATTTTACTTGCCCGATGCATTCAACAATGTCTGGTGAACTCACTTATTGTGGGCTCTGGATGAATCATTGTTGTTTACTTGTTCTTTGGCTTTTCCTATGCACCTTTTTGGTTGTTGGCTTGTGTTGCTAGGTGTGTTTTACTTGTCCCTTTCATTGGTTTTGACAATAACTGTGCGAATCTGTCTTAGTTATGTTTGATCAACTTGGTTTGATTTTCCATGGTCACTCACTGCTCGTATGTTTCTTCTCACTCCTATTGGTTTTCCCATCTGCATCTGTAAAAAGCTTTCTGATGAAGAGATGAGGTTCCTTGGAGGGTATCTTTTCAGTGAGGAATTACACATTTTACTCTGATAGGAAATGTGATGAATGGCTGCAACTAATATAAACCCAATGCTTGTAATAAATCAGCCATGCACATGCTTGAGTAGTTAGGTGCTTACACGAACTTTTCTCTCTTTTCTGATAACAACTTGAGTGATTGTGGCTAATTAAAGAGACTGATCTTATTATTCTTTATTTCTTTTATTCTTGGTTTCTTTATTAGAGTGCTATAGGATGTGCCTGGAGCTTCAGTAAGAAGACAGCAAACCTTTCTAGCGTTTGTATAAATTCTCAGTTCATGCTACAGCATAGGACTTGTTGGTATTATGTCTGTCACTTTGAGAGAGATTCCTCCTTAGCCTCGGCAATAATATACATTAAATGGAAGGTCCTTGTTTTCAAAAAGGTAAAACTACAAAGGTTAATGGTTAATGGGTTGGTGAAATGATAACAAGTTAATCTACCATATGGATATGCATTGTACCGTGTCACATCTGCTTCATTAACCATTAATATCTCTTAAAACGGCAAGCTATATGCATGCCACAGATGTGATTAGTTGATGAAATCTGATTAGCAGTCTTTCTGTGAATGTGAAAATTGCTGATGTAGCTGAAACTACTACTTCCAAATTTTGTTACTATGCTTACACTAGCCCCGTTTGGTTCTACTTTGCAAATGGGCCTTGGGAAATGAAAGAACCTTTAACTTAAAGCCCTTAGGTTGGTAAAAAATCATTTGCAAAGCTACTTTGACTCAAGTAGTGTTTGGTAAATTTTTTTTTTTTGCAAATGTCTTTGGGTTTATTTATTTTTCATTAAAAAAAAAAAAAGCAAACGGCGGCGAAGGGCTACGGCCGCCGGCAAGCCAGATCTGGTGTTGGCCTTGCTAGCAGCCGTCGTCCGAGGTCATGCGACCCCCGGCAAGGGTCGTGTGACCCCAGGTGGCCCTCGCCGAGGTCGCGTGACCTAGGTCCACCGTCGCCTGGGCGGTCGCGTGACCCAAGTGACCATTGCCTAAGCGATCGTGCGACCTCAGGCGGTCGTCGCTGGGGTCAAGTGCCTCGCTGACCCTTTGCTGACCCAATCTGGCCTCGTCGGCTCTGGCCAGCCGCCCTCACGCAAAGAAGATAAACAGTAACAACGAGGGGCAAAATTGAAAAATTAAAGAATCAGTAAGGTTAGTTTGCGAAGAAAAAATTAGTTTCAGCATTTGCCAAATGCTGGCTTTTTACTTGAAAGCCCCTTGGGAAGGCTTGCCAAACACCCCAGCATTTCCCCAAGGGCGTTTGAAGGCCAAAAGTCCCTTGGAAAAACTGAACCAAACGGTGCCACTGTCATATTTCAAAATTTCTCCTGCTACTGTGATTCCGGGGTTCTCTGTATGTTAAGTATATACCAAGGTCTTATCTTCCGTTTGTAGTGTCTAACACTTAAGTGGTGGATTTGAGTTTCCTTGGTCAATGATATTCGTGTAGCTCTGTTTGCCCCTTGTAACGTGTGCATCGTATTTGGTTATCTTTTTCGACATTTCTCTCTAGTCTGTTCAATTCAGGAGTGCAACGATTTTCAAGTTTTCAAGAGCTGTTGTCTTTTGATCACCTACCCTTTTTTATTCAATGCCTGTGAAGAATGGAAACTGTCAATGTATTTTTGCACTGAAACTGATCCCCGGCAAACTCAACGTCTTCGTTCTGTTCTTGGAATTGTAACAGGTGTGGAGTCGAATTCTGCTACAGATGTGGAACCCAGGCACAAGTGTCTCATTATTGTCCAAAGTGTCGGGGTTGAATCCTCTCGGCACGATGTACATAGTCTCTTCTTTAGGCTTTTGCAGCACAGCGGTGTATACGTCCTGCGATCTGTTTAACATGAAACAATTTCTGAAGTAGCTAGCAAGCTACTAGATTTCGGTTCCTCTGTTGAGCTGAATCTTGCACCTTTGTAACTTGTACAATTGTGCTTGGAGATTGTTATCTTTAGCCAAATGTTGATGCAGATTTAGTGATCAAAAGCACGGCAACAATGTTAGGCATGCTAAGGTGATTTATTGAATTATGCATATTAGATGATGCGGCAAGATCCTATGGGGTATATAAATAAGCGGGATTCATTAAATACTGATTCTGTGTTTCTCAAATCATTGACTAAACCAATATTAATAAGTGAATTAGGGTTTGCCTCAAGTAGATAATTCGAATTACAAATTTTCTGACTGTATAACATGAGTCTGGTTGTCGGTCTGGGACTGGGCATGGGCACCGACGTCCTTGGCCAGCCTCGATGGACGAGGGCTTGAGTGTCCGGACCCAAGTCGCTGGGGTTCCACGCTTGGCTTTTATGGACCTGGGGCCAGATGTCGGGGAGTTGAGCATGAGCACCGAGGCCTTAGGCTCGACCATTGTGGACTTGAGTCCGTGTCCTAGTAAGTCTTGTAGGGGCATTGGATTTTTGGTTTCGGCTTTTGTGGACGTGGGATCGGTGCCTGTGTTTTTGCTCGGGACCCGGGTCATGGTCAAATGAGGTTGGCTTTGCGATCCTCTTACCCATGCCTAGTTTTCCCAAATGTTTGGGCGTAAGTTACTGGCTCATGAATAGTGCATGTATATTTTCGGACTCTTTTTCACATTTCAATCAAACATCGAAAAATGGCAAAATATTTTTGGAAAATGACTTTAAATATAACATTTTTCATGAAACAAACAAGCCTAAAAAGTGCAAATAATCAACAAAATGCTTCAAAAATACGAGAATGAAGAAAATTTTTAATTTCCATCATGAATTACATCGTTTCTATGTTTATTTACGTGTTCGATAGACAAATCTCCTTAAATTGCAGCAACTTAAATTCCTTATATCGAAAAAATTCAAACCCGTAAATTTATTTTCTTATAGAACACATGTCAAACCATTTTGCACAATTTAATATATTACTTATAAAGGAAAGATCTCATTTACAAAAATTATATCCCGTAATTTCCAAATTTTGAAAATTTCCCATCATAACAATCACATCCCGTAATTTCATTAACACCCAATTTAATTTAAGTTTTCCTCATTTAAAAATAATTTGAGCTTACTCAACTCGCTCCGGTCTTCTGAATCCCAGAAAGGCGAAAATGGTACACCGTTTTCTCGTTTGTGCTCCCCTGGACTGACCCACCGCGGGCTCGAACGGAAAAACCCATGGCGACGGAAAAAGCCCTCGCCGAGGGCGTCGACGTCTGCCGGCGCGGCGCGTCGGTGTCGCGCTTCGCTCCGACGGCCACCGGGGCCGACACCCGGTCCAGCGCCGTCTCCGTCGAGCGGCACACCAAGGACAGAGACCTCTACGGCGCGATCTTCGCTTCTCTTTTCCCAACCAGGCCACAACGACTCAGCGAGGACGGCGGCGGCGGCGGCGGCGTGCGAGCCCTGGACCCGGTTCGCACCGAAACACGGCGGTCTTCGTCTTCGCGAAAGCGGAAGAAGAAGCCCTACAGCGGCTCCTCGGTGACCGAAACAGGTCAGCCCTCGAATTCCAAGCCCTGTCCTTCGTTTGTCTGCGAAATCTGCGCCGTGCCGAGGAGGAACAAGGACCCTTTTCGTGTCGCGGGCTGTGGTCACGCGTGTTGCAACGATTGCGTTACGAAACACGTAGCGTCGAAGCTACGCGACAAGGTGACGCGCGTAGGCTGCCCTGTGTCGGGCTGCGGAGGCGTACTGGAGCCGGGCTGTTGTAGCTCGGTACTCCCTCCGGAGGTGTTCGATCGTTGGGGCAATGCATTGTGCGAGGATCTGATTTCGGAGGCGGAGAGGTTTAACTGCCCGTTTAAGGATTGCTTGGCGTTGTTGATCGACGACGGAGGTGTGGTCGTGAGGAAATCGGAGTGTCCGAATTGCCGGAGACTATTCTGTGCACAGTGTAGAGTGCCGTGGCATTCGCGTTTGAAGTGTCGGGAGTTTCAGGGGTTGAATGAGGGGGAGAAAGGGAATGAGGACATAATGATTAAGCTGGCTCAGTCTTCGTCCTCACGAAAGCCAAAGCGCAAGAGGAAGCCCTACAGTGGGTCAGTGGTCACCGAAACCGATCAGCCATCGAATTCCAAGCCTGATCCTTCATTTATCTGTGAAATTTGCATCGAGCCAAGGACAAACAGGAACCTGTTTCCGATTAAGGGCTGTAGTCATGCATATTGCAATGATTGCGTTACTAAATACATAACTTCAAAGCTTCACGACAACGTGACGAGCATAGACTGCCCTGTCTCAGGCTGTGGCGGCGTTCTGGAGCCAGAGTATTGTAGGTCAATACTCCCTCCGGAGGTGTTCGATCGTTGGGGCAATGCATTGTGCGAAGCTCTGATTTTGGAGGTGGAGAGGTTTTACTGCCCATTTAAGGATTGCTCAGCGTTGTTGATCAATGATGGAGATGCGGTCGTGAGGGAATCAGAGTGTCCGAATTGCCGGAGATTGTTTTGTGCACAGTGTAGAGTGCCGTGGCATGCTGGGGTGGAGTGTCAGGAGTATCAGGGGTTAATTGAGGGGGAGAGAGGGAAGGAGGACATAATGTTGATGAAGCTGGCTAAGAAGAAGCATTGGAGGAGGTGCCCTAAGTGCAGGTTCTTTGTTCAGAAGATTTCTGGTTGCGCGTTTGTGAAGTGCAGGTTGGTTTGCTTTTGGCTCTTCCTTGTACTTCCTTAATTAAATATATTCCCTTAACCAAACAGTTCATATGAAATCTGGAAAAGTTGTATGAATTTGCCTCAGTTAGACACTTCGACCCAGTTTATCTTGAGGCTTACTTATACCTGTGGTGCAGCTCACATGGGGCTCGCTAAACTGAAGAGTCTGAGATTTCACATACCCGATGCATTTAACAGTGTCTTGTGAACTCACTGTCTGTGGCCATTTGATGAATAATTGTTGTTTGTTTGTTCTTTGGCTTTTCCCATGTGTCGTACTTTTTTTTTTGGTTTGTGTGGATTGGTGTGTTATACTCATGTGCCTGTGACAATCCATCATAGTTATGTTTGATCAACGTGATTTGATTTGCCATGGTCACTCATTGCTCTCATGCTTTTTCTCACTCCAATTGCTTTTGCCCTCTGCATCTGTTGATTTCTTAATGAAAAAAACTTTTGATGAGGAGATGAGGTTCCTTGGAGGATCTTTGCGGCAAGGAATTACACTTTTGACTCTGTTGGGAAATGTGATGGATGACTGCAACTCATATAAACTTGATATTTCAAATATATTAGCCATGCACAAGGGCAAGTAGTTAACTGCTTACATGAATTTTTCTTGTTCTTTTCTGATAAAAACTTGAGTGATTGTGGCTAATCAAATTTAGAGATCTTATGATTCTTATTTCCTTGATTCTCGGTTTCTTCATCAGAGAAACTAGTTTGTTCCGTGTGAACGATAATAATAAGAGAAACTAGCCACAATTATATACACAAGTTAAATGAAAGGTGTTTTTTTGTTAAACAAAAAGAGAAACTAGTTTGTTCCGTGTGAACGATGATAATAAGTTAATTTGATTCCATATGGATATGCATTATGTTATGTGTCGTGTTTACTTCATTCACCATCAAGTGCTTAATGCTATATGCATGCCACAGATGTGAATTAGCAGTCTTACCATGAAAGTAAAGTTAATTCACATGTATACGCTTCTTTTCGATCTCTTCAAACTTGTATTTGTTACACGGACACACTTGAAGAATGGGCAAAGGTTGCTAAATCAAGTTGTCGTTCAAGGTTTGCAACCTCTCTCATGTTTGTTTTCTCTTGTTGATTGGTAAAATTGCCTCTGTCGATAAAACTACTGCTTCCAGATTCTTTTACTATGCTTGCACTTAAATTTCTCCGCCTACTGTGATTTTGTGGTTCTCTGTATGGTAAGTTTACCGTGGTGTTATCCTCTGTTTGTAGTGTCTAAGTGCTAGCATTGAGTTTTCTCATCAATGATTTTCGTTTAGCTTTATTTGGACCTTGTAATGTGTGCATCATATTTGGTTATCTTTTTTGGCATCTCTCTGTTGTCTATTCAATTGGGGAGTGCAATTTTTTTCTAGTTTTCAAGTTTTCTAAGTGCTAGCATTGAGTTTTCTCGTCAATGATTTTCGTTTAGCTTTATTTGCGCCTCGTAATGTGTGCATCATATTTGGTTATCTTTTTTGGCATCTCTCTGTTGTCTATTCAATTGGGGAGTGCAATTTTTTTCAAGTTTTCAAGAGCCATTGACTTGTGATCACCTATCGGTTTTCTTTTTTCAAAACTGGTGAATAAGGAAACTGTCAATGTATGATGCGCTGAAACTGAAACCATACAGACTCAATGTCTTCGTTCTGTTCTTGGAATTGTAACAGGTGTGGAGTTGAATTCTGCTACCGATGTGGAGCCCAGGCAAAAGAATCGCATTATTGTACTGAATGTCGGTGTTGAATCCTCTTGGCACGATATACCTATCTCTTCTCTATGCTGTTGCAGCACGGTGGTATATACATCCTGATACGGGAGCATCATGCTCAATGGAACAATTATCAAGCTCAACTCATATTCCGTTGATTGATCCAAGACCAATCCTTCCCCCTGCAGGCAAAGGCAACTTTCGGCTATAGTGTGATTCAATGGGTCCATGTCTGAAGATGTTGATTCAACTTGGAGCATCACGCTCGATAGACAAATTTGGGGTGTTCAATATTAGATACATGCGCCTGGTCTTACTTAAATGTATTTAGTTCTTACTTTTAATGAACCTTTATTGTGAAGTCTGTTTTAAGTAGATTCGTCAAAATGGGTCTTTTCTTAATCCTTATATGATGGACTTGGCTGTTATATATTTATGTTAAGTAAATAGACCATGATATGATTTAGAATGGTAAAACCCAGCATAATCTGGATGTTAAATAGTTTACGGTTTATTTAGACGTAACTTACCTCTATGACCCCCTCTTCATTCTTTCATTCTTTCGTCCTCACTTGATTTCATGGTTGCTTATTTTGTTCTCTCATCTCAGTCTTGGTATGAATTTTTCTAAACTAGGTTAAATATGAAAATATTTTAGCAATATGAGTTGGATTGGATCGGATATAAGTTAGGTACGTGCCGTTTCGGGTCGGATATGGGTTACTAGGTTCGTTTTATATGGAAATGGGTCAAAATAGATTTATTTGGGTTTGATAATTTTCGTTCTGATCCACTCGTTTGGTAGATCTAGTTTCAAGGGTCATAATTATGTGAGTACTCCAAGAGTCATTTTGGCTTTCTGGATTTCGAGGGTCGCTTTCTTTTGCTCAGCAGAAGCACTCTGTAAATATAGGTGTACTTTTGCTCAGAGAGACAAGAGTTGAATTTGAATATATGTGAGATTTTCATCAAGTGAACAAAATTCTATTTCGGTTCTTTATGCAAATATCTTTGATATTGAATCAAGAAATCCTTTATTGGGTTTTTTTTAAGCATTGGTGGTGAACTTTTTCCTAGTACGAAATTCTTTATTCTTGACGGGTGGCTTAGTATTTTATTTTTAGTGATGGACTTCATTTATCTCGAAGTTTATTTTATCCTTGATTGATGGTGTTTTTTTAGGCTTTTGTCGTGAACCTCATCTATCCCAATCTTTTTCATCGGTTGGTGACATGTCCTTTTTCTTGGTGATCCTTTAGCCAAATGACTACCCATTTGATCCAAGATTAGTTAGGGCATAAGGTTGGCGAATGGATTCTTTTAGTCATAAAAAACACGGCGACAGTGTTAGGCATGCTAAAGTGATTTATTGAATTATGCATGTTATTAGATGATGCGGCAATATCCTATCGGGCATATAAATAAGTGAGATCCACTAAATACCGACTGTCTAGGGGTATCAATGGGTCAGATCAAGTTTCCATGAAACCTGACCCAACCCGAATCATAAAAGATGTATGGACTCTTGACCCGAACTCAACCCGAATCGAACACGACCCAAAACGCAAAAATCGAGTCGAGTTTTTGAGGTTTTGTGTTTATGTGTGTGTTTTTTTGGGGTTCAAGCTAATATTTGATGATGTTATAGTTGACATGAAGGTTTTTCATTTTTCTCTTAATACCATAAAAGAATCCTAGAAATAAACAATTACTATAAGTTGATGCCTTGATCTGTCTAATAAAAAAATTCATACTTTAACAAACACTAACAGAGACCCACCCATCGGTGATCGCGATGATTTGCGCTCAATTCCTTTTACGAGAGGTCTTGAGTTCTAAACTCGTAGGTGCCGGTGATTTAAGTGGAGGATCATAACAGTGGAATGCTGTGCTAGCCCTCCAAGGACTAGTCGGGCTTCACCGTTGGTTTGAGCGCAAGCTCATTGGCCGTGTGGACACCTCGGTTATAATAAAAAAAAACAAACAAACACTAACGGAGAAGAATACAATTACACATAGGGTGTCAACGGGTTGAATTTCCATATGCGTTCCATGTGGAAGGTTTGGTGTTGCAATCGGACTTTATTTGTTTGTGTGCTCTAGTTGTAGAATCTACATTTTGACTGCATCACTTTGTTCGTCTCAAAAGATCTCTGGTGGTTTATAAATGTTGAACATGCCATCCAAGCTTGAATTTTCACATTCAAGGGGATCAGTAGATAAGATAATCAGTTCAGATATTTTGACGATTGATGATTGCGCAAATTTGCTATTCTCATAATTTATGAATATGTAGCGCACATATTGGATGTACATTCATCGTCAGCTGTCAATGGAGAATGTTTATGTTGCTAACAAGATGTATATTGCATCCAATTAAGCATAAAGAGTGGATAATTGCCTGCTTAAAATCTTCTTAGCAGAAGAAAAGCTTATTTGGTCGAGTTTCGCTGCATGAGATTGCTGTTGATATTGGAGTAGTTTGTGCTCCAATCCGCTATTTTTTCCACGTTGTTGGAACCTATGGAATTTATAATTGTGTCAATCAATTATTTTGAAAAATTTTGGCTAAGAGAAACCATTGAGAAGAAAGGATCTTTCCTTTGTGTTTCGGTTCTAAAAATAAAAATAAAAATGAAAATAACAATATATGTGTTTCGGTTCGGTTCGTGTTCATAAACATGAAGCGAACCAAAACCATTGTGATTCCCATTTACTTAGCTAATAAATACATGAAATGTCGGGTCAGGTCGGGTGGGTTTGTGTTTCGGTTCGGGTAGACTGTTCAGTGCTAACACCCCTACGACTGTCCTATGTGTTGTTGGTAGCGCTGATGTGAAATTTTTTAATGATATTTTAATTTTTTCTTTTTCTTTTCCTTTTTTTTTTCTCTTTCTTTTTTTCCCTTCTTCCTCTAGTTGGTTGCCGAGAACCGGCCAGAGGTGAGGGAAATGAGGGTTAAGCCAGTGGTGGGTGAGCTCGCTCTTGCCCAGTGACTGCGAGATTTAGCCTCGCCTGTCGGCTAAAGAAAGAAGAGAAGAAGAAAAATAAATTAAATTAAATTAAAAATAAATAAATAAATAAGTCAAAAAAATATATTATTTTCGACTACCGCACAGGAAATTAGTAATTTAAGATCGAACATCCCAGCAATCAAATCCCATAAGTTCATTAATACCTAATTTAAATTAGATTTTCCTCATTTAATATAATTTAAGATAATTTGAATTCACCGGACTGACACAACGCGGGCTCGCAAGAAAAATCAATGGCGACGGAAGACGACGTCGTCGTCGTCGAGGGCGTTGGCGTCGACCGACGCGACGTGCCGGCATCGCACTTCGCTCCGGTCACCGCTGGGGGGAGCAGCAAGTCCGACGCCATCTCCGTCGAGCAGTACACCGAGGACGAAGACGACGACTGCGACGTGCGAGTCCTGGACTCGTTTCCCGCCGAAACTCGGTTTTCGTCCTCGCGAAAGCGGAAGAGGAAGCCCTTCAGTGGCTCGTCAGTGACCGAAACGGGTCAGCCGTCGAATTCCAAGCCCAACCCTCCGTTCATCTGTGAAGTTTGCGCCGCGCCGGGGACGAATGAGGACCCGTTTCGTATCGTGGGCTGTGGTCACGCATGTTGCAACGATATCGTTACTAAACACGTAGCTTCGAAGCTTCACGACAACGTGACCCGCGTAGGCTGCCCCGTCTTGGGCTGCGGTGGCGTCCTGGAGCCGGGGCATTGTAGCTCGATACTCCCTCCAGAGGTGTTCGATCGTTGGGGCAATGCACTGTGCGAGGCTCTGATTTTGGAGGCGGAGAGGTTTTACTGCCCGTTTACGGATTGCTCGGCGTTGTTGATCAACGAGGGAGGCGCGGTCGTGAGAGAATCCGAGTGTCCGAATTGTCGGAGATTATTCTGTGCTCAGTGTAGAGTGCCGTGGCATGCATGGTTTAAGTGTCAGGAGTTTCAGGGGTTGAATGAGGGGGAGAGAGGGAGGGACGACATAATGTTGTTGAAGGTGGCTCCGTTGTCGATCTCGCGAAAGGGAAAGTGCAAGAAGGAGCCCCACAGTGGCACAGCGGTCACCGAAACAGACCAGCTGTCGAATTCCAAGCCCGATCCTTCATTTGTCTGTGAAATTTGCATCGAGCCGAGGACGAACAGCGACCTGTTTTGTATTAAGGGTTGTAGTCATGCATATTGCAATGCTTGCGTTACCAAATACGTAACTTCAAAGCTTGGCGACAACATGACATGCATAGGCTGCCCTGTCTCGGGCTGTGGCGGCATACTGGAGCCGGAGTATTGTAGGTTGATACTCCCTCCAGAGGTGTTTGATCGTTGGGGCAATGCATCGTGCGAGGCATTGATTTTGGAGGGGGAGAGGTTTTACTGCCCCTTTAGGGATTGCTCGGCGTTGTTGATCCATGACCGAGGCGCAGTCGTGAGGGAATCAGAATGTCCGAATTGCCGAAGATTATTTTGTGCGCAGTGTAGAGTGCCTTGGCATGCCGGGGTGGAGTGTCAGGAGTTTCAGGGGTTAAAGGAGGGGGAGAGAGGGACGGAGGACATAATGTTGATGAAGCTGGCTGAGAAGCAGCATTGGAGGAGGTGCCCTAAGTGCAAGTTCTATGTTCAGAAGATTTCTGGTTGCGCGTTTGTGAGGTGCAGGTTGGTTTGCTTTTGGCTCTTCCTTATATTTCCCTAACCCAAATATTCGTGCGAAATCCAGGAAAGTTGTGCATGTTAGTCCCTTCCACCCAGTTTATCTTGACGCTTACTTATACCTGTGGCGCATCTTGCGTGGGCTTCGCTAATTGAAAATTCTGAGATTTCACCTACCGGATGCATTCAACATTGTCTAAAATGAAGAGTCTGACATTTCACATACCCAATGCATTCAACAGTCTCTTGTTAACTCACTGTCTGTGGGCTCTTGATGAATAATTGCTGTTTACTTGTTCTTTTGGCTTTTCCCATGCCCTACCTTTTCTTTTGTTGGTTTGTTTGGCTCGGTGCACTTTACTTGTCCATCATTGGTTTTGTCATGCCTGTGCAAATCCTCTTAGTTATGTTGGATCAACGTGGTTTGATTTGCCATGGCCACTCATTGCTCTGATGTTGTTTCTCACTCCAATGGCTTTTCCCCTCTGCATCAAAGATACAGATCTTTTGATTCTTAATTCCTTGATTCTCGGTTTCTCCATCAATGCTATAGTATATGCCTGGAACTCAAATAAGAGGTTACCGTACTAGCATTTGTTTAAATTCTCATTGCATGCTGCAGCATAGGATTTGTTGGCTTTTCTATGTTTGTCATTTTGAGAGAGAGAAAGAGAGATTCCTCCTTAGCCGCATTATATACACAGGTCAAATAAAAAAGAAACTACGATGGTTAATGATGGTTAATGAATTGGTGAAAGTATACCAGGTTAGCTCCATGCAAACGATGATGATAAGTTAATCTGATACCATATGGATATGCTTTATGTTGTGTATCACATTTGCTTCATTCACCATCAAGTTTTTAAGCTATATGCATACCACAGATGTCATCAGTTGACGGACACTGATTGCATTTGAATTAGCAGTCTTTCCTTGAAAGTAAAGTTAATACACAAGAATTACTCTTCTTTTCGATCTCTGCAAACTTGTATTTGTTATATGGACACACTCGAAGAAAGTACACAGGTTGCTAAATGTCTAGATGTCGTTCAAGGTTGAATTGCTTTAGGTGGCGGTGGTGTGTCCCAATTGAGTTATTAGCTTATTGTTTATAGATGTCTGCCGTCTACTTTGCAAGCTCTCTCATGTTTGTTTACTCTTGTCAATTGGGAAAATTGCCATTGTTGCTGAAACTGCTGCTATCAGATTCTTTTACCATGCTTGCACTAAAATTTCTCCGCCTACTGTGATTCCGTGGTTCTCTGTATGGAAAGTTTACCGTGATGTTATCATCTGTTTGTAGTGCCTAACACCTAAGTGTGCTGGCTTTGAGTTTCCTTTTCAATGATTTTGGCATTCCTCTGTTGTCTGTTCAATTGGGGAGTGCAATGTTTTTCCAGTTTTCAAGAGCCATTGACTTGTGATCACCTGCCGCTTTCTTTTTTCTTTCTTTTTTCATTACCTATGAATAGGGGAAACTGTCAATGTATGATGGCTAAAACCGAATCCGTGCAAACTCAAGGTCTTTGTTCTGTTCTTGGAATTGTAACAGGTGCGGAGTTCAATTCTGCTACCGATGTGGAGCCCGGTTAAAAGAGAGGCTTTTCTGTAGAGAGTGTCGGCGTTGAATCCGCTCGGCACGGTGTACATAATCTCTTCTTTAGGCTATTGCAGCACGCCTGCACGGCGGTATTTTCATCCTGCCATCGATTTAACATGAAACTATATATGAAGTAGCTAGCTACTAGATTTTGGTTCCTCTGTTGAGCTGAATCTTGCACTAATAACTTATAGAATGTGCTTGGAGATTTTGATCTTGTAGCCAAATTGACCATCCATCTGATGCAAGATTAGTTAGGGCATAACGTTGATGAATGGATCTTTTAGTCATCAAGAAGACTGCAACAATGTCAGGGACACCGAGGCATTTAGTTGAATTTTGCGAGTAAGATGATGCAGCAAGATTCTATTGGGTATTTGTATAAGCAGGATCCATTAATACTGAATATGTGTTTGTCGAATTATTGATTAAATTGATATTACAATGTGAATTTGGTTTACCTCAAGAAGATAATTCGAATCCGAGCTTGAAAACAAATGTTGTTCCGTTCCGTTTGAACTTGTAGCCTTACTTACATTGGTATTTGTTATCTTATGAAATCTGTAATTTGGTCGTGATGCAGAGCAATATACAGAATAAAATCAGTAAGTAAGAAAAACTTCAATCTTGATATTACGAAAAAAATTCTTCAAAAAGCCCTTTGCTTTCTATTAAAATGGACGATAAACATATTCATGCTTTTATAATTTTTAGATCTTATACGAAAATCCTAAACTAGTGGAAGGGAATCGATATTTAATATAAGAGTGAGGTAATCAACAAAAAGGGTGACAATATTAATTTAATCAAGAATCTCATTGTTTCCATATTTATGTACTTATTCTAAATTCAAACCTTTTAAACCATTTAGATTCCTTTTCCCATAATAATTCATACCCTCACGTTTATTTTCTTTGTAAACATATGTCGACTTTTTACTAATTTTCCGTTTCAAATGCTTAATATACTACTTATGAAAAGTAAGGGTCGCGCTTTTTCCACTCCCATTATGGCCGAAATACTCCTCAACATAATATTTTGACAATATTAACCTTTATGAGTTTCACATTTTTTTAATATTCGTTACTCTTACTTATTCTCATTTGTTTCTCTCTATTCTCTCTCTTTCTAAAACACTCCTCTCATGTCAATAATCTGTGTTGTCGCCCATGTATCCTCTTCACCCAGCTAGTCCTCTCCCATCTCCATTTCTTCAACTCAAAAGCTCAACTATTAGTGAAAAACCCATCTCGTAGTTCTTCCTTATTCTCCCCCATTCCATCCCTTTTACTTTCTATGTTATTTGTTGTCCCATCTCGCATCGAACTCTTTGATTGATCTATCACAAAGATTAGAAACCCCCCAGAATTAGATCTAGGAGCTGAAGCCTTCGCCCAAAACCTCATCAAGATAATGGCAATGTGTGCTTCTTCGTCTTCGTCTTCTTGGTCCTAATTGTCACTATTATCACCGATTTACCATCACCTACGAGCCTCCAAATAGATGGCTCGAATCCCCTTCCCAGCTCTCACTAAGTTGTTTACACCACCTTCTAGAACAACAATCCTTAAGACCAACAAGGATTTGCCCCCTGCAATCTCTCGTACTTTTGCGTCAATCTCAGTTGCCAAGCCGCCGCCGCCAGTGATTGAGAGGGCTGAAGAGGTGACAGAGAAGTCGATCCTCATGTCTGAGCACCCTTATGCGATGAGGCGATCCCGTTGCTCGTCAAGTATTCAAATCCCCGTGATCTAGTAACCGTTCAGAAGTTCAATGCAAAAAACTTTAAGTCTGTTAGTGTTCCTAGATATCAAACTCCGGTTAATGGTTCAAAAACCGATGAGTGCAACTTGACTTGGACGACTAGCGACAAAGACATATCACAAAAGAGAGGTTTTTTTTTTTAATAGATACCACCGAGGCATGAAAACAAATGGGACAGCACAACCAAACCAAAAATGATGCTTTAAAAAGTGGGATTTGTAAAGGTTGATAATGTCAAAACATTGTGATATTGAATTGTTTTAGACACAAGGGAGAATGGAAAAAATGCGGCAAAAACTACTCAAAAAGCTGAATGGAAAGATTTTGAAAGAATCTAATTTAAGATTGAACATCCTATCAATCAAATCCCCAGAATTTCACTAACACCTAATTTAAATTAGATTTTCCTAATTTAAAAATAATATAAGTTTATCCAGCTCACTCTATCTCCACGAATCTCAGAAAGCGAAACGATACTCCGTTTTCGCGCGCGGCTCGAACGAAAAATCAATGGCGACGGAAGAAGTCGTCGTCGAGAGCGCCGGCGCCGGCGTCGACCGGCACGCCGTATCGGCGCCGCGCCTCTCTCCGATCGCAACCGGGGGCGGCGGCGAGTCCAACGCCATCGCCGTCGAGCAGCACACCGAGGACGGAGACCTCTGCGACTCGGTCGTCGCTCCTCTTCTCCAAAGCAGGTCCGAAAGCCTGAACGAGGTGGACGATGAAGACGACGACGTGCGAGTCCTGGACCACATTCCCACCGAAACTCGGTCTTCGTCTTCGCGGAAGCGAAAGAAGAAGCCATACCGTGGCTCGTCGGTGACCGAGACAGGCCAGTCGTCGAATTCCAAGCCCGATCCTTCGTTAATCTGCGAAGTCTGCGCCGTGCCGAGGACGAAGAAGGACCTGTTTCGTATCACAGGCTGCAGTCACGCATGTTGCAATGATTGCGCCGCTACATACGTAGCTTCGAAGCTTCGCGACAACGTGACACGCATAGGCTGCCCTGTCTCGGGCTGTCGCGGCGTCCTGGAGCCGGGGTATTGTAGCTCGATACTCCCTCCTGAGGTGTTCAGTCGTTGGGACAATGCATTGTGCGAGGCTCTGATTTTGGAGGCCGAGAGGTTTTACTGCCCATTTACGGATTGCTCGGCATTGTTGATCGACGAGGGAGGTGCGGTCGTGAGGGAATCGGAGTGTCCGAGTTGCCGGAGATTATTCTGTGCACAGTGTAGAGTGCCATGGCATGCAGGGTTAAAGTGTCAGGAGTTTCAGGCGTTGAATGAGGGGGAGAATGGGAGTGAGGATATAATGTTGTTGAAGGTGGCTCCGGCATCGTTCTCAGGAAAGCGAAAGTGCAAGAAGGAGCCCCACGGTGGGTCATTGGTCACTGAAACAGACCAGCCGCCGAATTGCAAGCCGGATCCTTCATTTGTCTGTGAAATTTGCATCGAGCCGAGGACGAGCAGCGACATGTTTCATATTAGGGGTTGTAGTCACGCGTATTGCAATGAGTTTGTTACTAAATACGTAACTTCAAAGCTTGGTGACAACGTGACGCGTGTAGGCTGCCCTATCTTGGGCTGCGGCGGCGTACTGGAGCTGGAGCATTGTAGCTCGATACTCCCTCCGGAGGTGTTCGACCAATGGGGCAAAGCATTGTGCGAGGCTCTGATTTTGGAGGGGGAGAGGTTTTACTGCCCGTTTAGGGATTGCTCGGCGTTGTTGATGAACGACGGAGGCGTGGTGGTCGTGAGGGAATCGGAGTGTCCAAATTGCCGGAGATTGTTCTGTGCTCAGTGTAGAGTGCCGTGGCATGCAGGGATAGAGTGCCAGCAGTTTCAGAGGTTAAAGGAGGGGGAGAGAGGGAGGGAGGACATAATGTTGTTGAAGCTGGCTGAGAAGCAGCACTGGAAGAGGTGCCCAAAGTGCGGGTTCTATGTTCAGAAGATCGATGGTTGCGCGATTGTGAGGTGCAGGTTGGTTTGCTTATGGCTCTTCCTTATATTTCCCTAACCAATCAGTTCATGTGAAATCTGGAAAAGTTGTCTGAATTTGCCACATGCTCAAGTAGTATATTACGGGAACTAATAGGAAGACAGTTACCTTACTAGCATTTGTTCAAATTCTCAGTTTATGCCACGGCATAGGACTTGTTGCCTTTTCTGTGTTTGGAGAGAGAGAGAGAGAGAGATTCCTCCTTAGCCACAGTTATATACACAGGTTAAATGAAAGGTGTTTTTTTTTTTCAAAAAAGAAAATGAAAACTACAGAGGTTGATGATGATTAATGAATGGTGAAAAGTATACCGGGTAAGCTCCATGTGAACGATGATAATAAGTTAATCCGATACCATATGGATGTGCATTATGTTAATGTGTCACATCTGCTTCGTTCACCGTCAAGTTCTCTGAGCTATATGCATACCACAGATGTCATCAGTAGATGAACACTGACTGCATTTTAATCAGCAGTCTTTCCATGAAAGTAAAGTTAACTTGCAAGAATTTCCCTTCTTTACGATCTCTTCAAACTTGTATTAATTTGTTACGTGGACACACTTGAAGAAAGGACAAAGGTTGCAAAATCAAGTTGTCCTTCGAGGTCGAATTGCTTTAGGTGGTGGTGGCGGTGAGTCCCGATTGAGTCATTAGCTTATTGTTTATGGATGTCTGCTGTCTACTTTGCAAGCTCTGTCATGTTTGTTTACTCTTGTTGATTGTGAAAATTGCCATTGTTGCTGAAACTGCTGCTTCCAGATTCTTTTACTATGACTACAGTTAAATTTCTCCGCCCTCTGTGATTCTGTGGTTCTCTGTATGGTAAGTTTGCTGTGGTGTTATCTTCTGTTTGTCGTGTCGAACAGCTAAGTGTGTTGGCTTTGAGTTTCCTTGTCAGTGATTTTCTTGTAGCTTCATTTGCCCCTTGTGATGTGTGTGCATTCTTTGTTGTCTGTTCAATTGGGGAGTGCAATGTTTTTCAAGTTTCCAAGAGCCATTGACTTGTGATCACCTACCCTTTTTCTTTTCATTATCTGTGAACAAGGGAAACTGTCAATGTAGGATACGCTGAAACTGAAAACATGCAAACTCAATGTCTTCGTTCTGTTCTTGGAATTGTAACAGGTGCGGGCGCCAGTTCTACTACGGATGAGGAGCCCAGGCGAAAGAGCTGCATTACTGTACAAAGAGTTGCCATTGAATCCTCTCGGCACGATGCACATAATCTCTTCTTTAGGCTATTGCAGCTCGGCAGTATTTTCATCCCGCGACTGATTTAACATGAAACTACTTCTGACGTAGTTGGCTGCTAGGTTTTGGTTCCTTTGTTGGGCTGATTCTTGCACTTTAACTTGTAGAATGTGCTTGGAGATTTCGATCTTTTAGCCAAATGACTATTCATCTGACGCAAGATTAGTTAGGGCATGAGGTTGACGGATGGATTCATTTTTAGTCATCAAGAACATGGGAACAATGTTAGGCATACTAAGGTGATTTATTGAATTTTGCAGATTAGATGATGTGGCAAGATCCTGCTGGGTATTTAAATAAGCAGCATCCATTGATACTGAATGTGTTTGTCGAGTCATTGATTAAACCCAATATTACTAAGTGAATTTGGTTTGCCTCGAGTAGATAATTCGAATCCGAGCTTGAAAACAAATGTTGTTTTGTTCGGTTTGAACTCGAAACCTAAAGCTCTGGAATTACATCGATATTGGCAGTAATGCCTTCTTCGTGTATTTATTTTGGTGCTCATGAACGTATTGGTAGGTACGTGTGCAGATATGGAACTACCTTTTGACGGCAAAGCTTATGAACGAGTCGTCTGCTTCGGGACAAAGTTGTCCTATTGTCATGCAGGAGAATGTTTTATCTAACTGGGGTCCATCTATCGAAGTTTCTGTTGTCACTCAAAACACATCCCTATCACGCATCGTATCTTGCGATCTATCTATCACGAAACTATTTCTAGAGTATATAGCTACTGGATTTTGGTTCCTTTTACTTGCACTTTAACTTAACGATTGTGGATGAGCATAAGGTTGACGAATGGTTCCTTCTAGTCATCAAGAACATGGGCAACAATGTTAGGCACGCTATATTGATTTATTGAATTAGGCATATTAGTTGATGCGGCAAGATCCTATCGGGGTACTCAAATTAGCGGGATCCATTAAATATTGAATATGCTTTTGTCAAATCACCGATTAAACGAGATTATTAAGCGAGTTAGGTTTACCTCGAGTAGATAATTCAAAATCCGAGCTTGAAAATAGAGTTTGTTCCGTTCGGTTTGAACTCAAAACCTAAAGCTTTCGAATTACATTTGATATTGGCAATAATGTCTTGTGATCGATCGAGTCAAATGCTTAATGACAAGTTTTCGACTTTATAACTTTAATCTGTCCTATTCTCTCATATACAGGAAATTACAAAAGGAGAGGGAGATCTTTGAAGGTCCTTGTATAATCTCCGTGTAATCTACGTTTTGTTATCTTATAAAATCTTTAATTTGGTCACGATGTAGTGCGATATATGGAATAAAATTAGTAAATAAAATATTTCAACCTCGCCATTACCAAATTCTTTTTTTCCAAAAAGTCATTTGCTTGCTAATAAGATGGACGATAAGCATATTCATGCCGTTATATTTTTTTAGATCTTATAGAAAGAAATTAAATTAGTGGAAGCGAATCGATATTAATATAAAAGCGCAGGTAATTCAACAAAAAGTGTGAAAATACCAAGAATCGTGCAAAATATCAATTTCATCACGGATCGCATTGTTTCTATATTCATTTTGTGCACCCTAAATTCAAACATTTTTATCTCGCAACCATTTAGATTCCCTCTCTCCTTATAAGTCAAACCCTTACATTTTTTTTTCCATAAACAAATGCCGACTTTTTACGCAATTTTCAACCTCAAATGCTTGATATATTACTTATATTAAAAAAAACTCGAAAAGCTTAATGGAAAGATTTCGAAAGAGCCTATGTCTGCGCTAAACTAGTAATTTAAAATCGAGCATCGCAATCAATAAAATCCCAAAATTTCAATAATTACCTAATTTAAATTAAATTTTCCCTATTTAAAGATAATTTAAGTTTATTAAACCTAACCAGTTAAGGCGAAACGGTACCCCGTTTTCGTTTTGTGCTTTCCCGGACTGGCACGCCGCGGGCTCGAACGAAGAACCCCATGGCGACGGAGGAAGTCGCCGTCGAGATCGTCGACGTCGACCGGTACGACGGGCCGGCGTCGCGCTTCGCCCCGATCGCCGCCGGGGGCAAGACCAAGTCCGACGCCATCTCCGTCGAGCAGTACACCGAGGACAGGGACCTCTACAAAGTGATCGCCGCTTCTCTTCACCAAACCAGGCCCGAAAGCCTCGACGAGGACGACGACGTGCGAGTCCTGGACTCGCTTCCTGCCGGAACCCGGTCGTCGTCTTCGCGAAAGCGGAAGAAGCCCTACAGTGGCTCATCGGTCACCGAACCGGGTCAGGCGTCGAATTCCAAGCCCGACCCTTCGTTTGTCTGTGAGATTTGCGTCGAGCCGAGGACAGGCGGCGACATGTTTCGGATCAAGGGCTGTAGTCACGCGTACTGCAACGAATGCGTTACTAAGTACGTAGCTTCAAAGCTCCAAGACAACGTGACGCACATAGGCTGCCCCGTCTTGGGCTGCGGTGGCGTTCTGGAGCCGATGTGCTGTAGCTCGATACTCCCTCCGGAGGTGTTTGACCGTTGGGGCAAGGCGTTGTGCGAGGCTCTGATCTTGGAGTCGGAGAGGTTTTACTGCCCGTATAAGGATTGCTCGGCCTTGTTGATCAAGGACGGACGCGCGGCCATGAGGGAGTCGGAGTGTCTGAACTGCCGGAGATTGTTCTGCGTGAAGTGCAGAGTGCCGTGGCATGCGGGCATGGGGTGCCAGGAGTTTCAGAAGTTGAACGAGGGGGAGAGGGAGAGGGAGGACATAATGCTGAAGAAGCTGGCGGAGGAGAAGCATTGGAGGAGGTGCCCTAAGTGTAGTTTCTACGTTCAGAAGATTTCTGGTTGCGAGACGGTGCGGTGCAGGTTGGTTTGCTTATGGCCCTCCCTTATATTTCCCTAACCAAACAGTTCGAAGTTGTGCATGTCAGAACCTTCGACCCAGTTTATCTCGAAAATTTGTTGTTTACTTTGTTCTTTGACACTTTCCGTGTGTCCTGCCTTTTCTTTTTTTTGGGTTTTTGTGCCTTGGTGTATTGTACTTGTCCTTCATTGGTTTTGGCATGGCCGTGTAAATCCATCTTAGTGATGTTGATCAACGAGGTTTTCATCAGTAGATGAACACTGATTGCATTTGAATTAGCAGTCTTGCTGTGTAAGTAAAGTTAATTCACAAGAATTGCCCTTCTTTTGAATCTCTTCAAACTTGTATATGTCATATGGAGACTCGAAGAAAGGGTAAAGGTTGCTAAATCTAGATGCTATTCGAGGTCGAATTGCTTTAGGTGGTGATGGTGAGTCCCGATTGAGTCATTAGCTTATTGTTTATAGATGTCCACCGTTTGCTTTGCTAGTTCTCTCATGTTTGTTTACTCTTGTTGATTGTGAAAGTTGCCAAATGCTCCTGAAACTACTGCTTCCAGATTCTTTTACTATGCTTACACTTCTATTTCTACGCCTGCATTCTGTGGTTCTTTGTATGGTAAGTGTACCGTGGTGTGATCTTCCGTTTGTAGTGTCTGAACACCTAAGTGTGCTGGGTTTGAGTTTCCTTGTCAATGTATGATGGCCGAAACTGAAATCATGCAAACTCAATGTCCTGGTTCTGTTCTGGAAATTGTAACAGGTGCGGACTTCGATTCTGCTACCGATGTGGGGCCAAGGGGCCAGGGCATGATTACTGTAGAAAGAGGCGGCGTTGAATCATCTCGCCGTGATGTACATAATTGCTTCTTTAGGCTTTGCAGCACGGCGGCATATACATCTGGTGATCGATTTAATATGAAACTGTATTTGAAGTAGTTAGCTACTAGATTTTTGGTTCCTCTGTTTGAGCTTAATCTTGCACTTTTAACTTACACTATGTGCTTGGAGATTTTTTTATCTTTTAGCCAAATGACTATGCAACTGATGCAAAGATTAGTTAAGGCATAAGGTTGACGAATGGATACTTTTAGTCATCAAGGACACGGCAACAATGTTAGGGATACCAAGGCGTTTTGTTGAATTTTGCAAATAAGATGATGCAGCAAGATTCTATTGGGTATTTATGTAAGCGGGATCCATTTATACCGAATATATGTTTTTCGAATTATTGATTAAATCGAGATTACTAAGTGAATTTGGTTTATCCCAAGTGGATAATTCGAATCCGAGCTTGAAAATAAATGTTGTTCCGTCTAGTTTGAACTTGAAACTTAAAGCTCTGGAATTGCATCGGAATTTGGCATCTTAAGAACTTTGTAATTTGTGTCACGCCCCGAACCCCTCGAAGCGCCATCATCCCACGTACCGGTCGAATTTGCTGCGACGTCCCAGGACGCGTCGCCGACCCAACTCCTAACACAGAGGATAAGACACATGCCAAAGCAATAATTAAAACACCCATACAAAACAATACATGACCAAGGGTAATAGAGACATCACTCAACGGATAATCCGACATCACTATTAACTGCCATAAAAAACACTTACAATATTCAACTCACACATCAAATACAAACAGCCTACCATAAACAGATTAGCGGCCACTATAGTCAAAAGATTACTAGCCTTACCACTCTATGGCTAAAGTTGATCCTAGGAAACTAAATCGGGATCAAATCCTGATGACTCGGACTCGGCCTCGATTGTCTCATCCTTTGAATCCGCTCGACCTCGCCAACCTGTTTGGGATCTTGCTCTATGGGCTCCGGATCCTTATATTGATTGGGTACACCAGGTATCCTCTAACAGGGGTCTGAAAAATGGGGTTTACACAACAATGAGACGAATTTCAGTGAGTAGACCTCTTAAATCGAAACTAGACTAACATGCACCTCCCGACAAGCAAATCAACACAACAACAAACCTAGGTCCTCGGACCCAGATCAAACATACAACTAACGCTGCAGGTTAGGCATTTTATGTAAATCACGGCACATACGCGACACACTGGTCACACGTACGCCATATGCATGCTTATGCTTCAAAGTGTCTGTCTCACACACGAATCACCGGCACGTAGATTAGCCACATACTCTGGCACACATTTGCCATGCTTATGAATTTTTTCAAATCATGCACTCTGGCACACGGTTCATTTTGCAGTTTATGAACCGACCCGAAGGCCACGATCCAAAGGCTCACAATTTTTCGACCCGAAGGCCACAGCCCGAAGGCTCACAACACTCTGCGGCCTGCGCCAAAGCGCATCCGGCCTAGTGTCTCTAGCCTGCTTCAAAGTGCATGAGGCGCAACACCGATATCCTTACGGACCAACGCCGTCTTTTGGACGAACCAGGCATCGTCCTGCTTCAAAGTGCATGAGGACGGCACAACCCGAAGACCACAACCCGAAGGCCTTAAGTGATCACACGGCACACTGCCAATTTTTATCTGAACCCAGCGTAAAACACATCGGGCAATTAGGTGATCACATGCTCATGTCAGGCATGCATTCTCGTACAATCTCATCTCATGCCCCATTCTCGGCATACACAATGTGTGGCCATGCAATATCGTACAATCCAACATGAGCATTCAATTTCAGCACGGCATTTCAACAAACATGCCAAATCAACATGCTCAAATAGCCAATCAATTGCCTATACTTATTCGCATAACATGTGCACTTGGCCGACTAGTACCATGTGGCCCAAAACATAATTTACGCATTTTGGCAATAAACATTCACACCAATGATTGGCCAATCACACACCGCATTGCTCGAACACGAATTCAAGCGGCATGGCATTAAACAATTGAGCACGACAAAGTACCATTCAACCACCGAGTCACTCAAACGAGGCACCACAAAATTTAACACAATCAACACAATTTGTACCCAAATCAGCCACTAATCGTCCCAATCTTGACTTCCGATTCAACTCTAATCGGCACAATAAACCACTAATCAGTCCGAGAGAGATAAAAAAAACTGAGAAAATACAAAAATCGGATCCAAACTGGGCAGTTGCACAGTGATTGAAATCCATTTGAAATAAATGGTAAATCAATTCCAAAAATTATAAAATTTGGATATGTTGTACAAAGCATCTCGATGAACATTTTCCGTGAAGAACTTGAAATCCAGTTCTAACAGTAAATACCTTGTTTTGACACTCAAAGTCGGACTAAATCCAATTCGCTCGGACAACCCCTCAGGCCATCAAAATACAACTCATTTGGTACCCAAGTCATTTTGGAAAACCTTGAAATTTTTATAAATTATAGCCACAATTGTCCTCAACAATTTTTGTGAAGGAAGTATTTTGAAAATACTCCTGAAAAAATTTATAAAAATTCAAACAGACCCGAAGGTTGGGTGAACAGTAAATCGGGCAGTTTTATTTCGGTCCAAAGATGGACTTCCGAATGGTATCAAATGATTTCCAAAAATTCCCAAATTAAAATATGTTATACTTAAAGATGTTGGGAACAACTTTTATGAAGAACACTTCTTCAAATTCGGCCCACACAAGTCACGCCAAAAATAACAAAATCCGGCGACGCAATAGTAACCGTACCGGAAATCAACAAATATGCATCACCAAGCAAACCAAGCTCAACAAACCACTAATCCAATTATTCACAGCATTTAAACCATCCCTAAATCATCACCTTAGGCGATTAAAGTCACCACATCTTCAGCCCCAAATCAGCCCACACTAATTAACCCTTAAAATACTCTAATAACCCCTAAACTTGTCCAAAGTGCACACAAGCCTAATTAAGGGTTAGGATTTTCACTCACTTGGATTCCTGCTCCCTACAAGGCTGAACAAGTGAGGAAAACGGGTGGGTTGAGCTAATTCTATGGCAGCACAAGCGGCAGCGACGGACAGCCTCCACGGCGGCGTGAACGGAGGTGGCTTGCGGACGGCGGTCCACGGTGGGGAAAACCGCTCACGCGGCTGAGGAGAGAGAGAGAGAGAGAGAGAGAGAGAGAGAGAGAGAGAGAGAGAGTGAGACTGTTGGGTGGTGGTGTAAGGCGAGGTGGTGGCGGTGGCGGATCGGCTCCGGCGATGGCGGCGACGCTCATCCGGCGAGGCCTCTCATGGCCAAACAAAAAGGAAAAAGAAGAAGAAGAAGTTGGCATGGGAAAGAGGGAAGAAGGGAGTGCACGCTGATGTGAGAGGAGAGAGAGGGTCAAAGGGGTCTTATGGGTCCAAAAGTGGCGCCATGTGTCATGATCCGGTGCATTGGACCATTTTACCCTTGATACGACGGTCCATAAATTGCCCAATCCAATAATTAAGGGGCATATGGGTAATTTAATAATTATAATTCCTTATTCACTTATTTTAATCCTCAATTATTGCTCCAAATTATCCAAAATTCGGAATACCCAGTACAAGGTCCAAGGGCAAAACGGTAATTTTTTTGTCCGATTTGAAATTCTATTTTTTGACCGTACCAACCCCAAATGTGTGTGGCCACTCTAAAATGACATCGGCCTTGAAAAATAGTCTCATACAGTCTCGAAAATCAACGTCGGAGTCCAAAGGGGTAAAATCGTAATTTTTTTCAATTTCGGCCGAAATTCCAATTTTCTACTGGACTAGCCCCAAATGTATGTAGCCACACCAAAACGACGTTGGCCTTGCAAAATAGTCGCAAACACCCATAGAATTTCGACATCAAAGTTTGGATCCAATTTGGTGATCAAAATTGCTCAATTCAGAATTTTAGAGCCTCTTACTGATGGGTGACTGTTTAGGAGTTACGCGTATTGACCTAGGGTCACTCGAGTCATGACGGTCTCGATTACTGGGATAGCGCAAGGAATTATTGGTTATTCCAGGGGTCACGATCGTTCGGTTCAGGTTCAGGATTTATTTGCCACGCGCACTCTCGGTCGAGCGAAATCACCCGCAATCCGATCGTACATCGTTGGCCAAACCAAATCCGTCGCCTTCCTAAAATCGGTCCACACTGGCTCAAAATACTTTCCCACCATTTTTCGAAATCGGTGCCCGATTCGCGATCGTGTCTCCGGTCCACATACCGTTTTCCTAGTTAGCCTTTCCCATTGATCAGTATCCCGCGAGGGGCTAGCTCCGGGCAAGACTTATTAAAATCAAATGAGAAATAATATCCACTTTGTCGAATCCCGAAAATAGGTCGAAATTCAGGATGTTACAATTTGGTCATGATGTAGCGTAATATACGAAATAAAATTAGTAACTAAAACATTCTGACCTGGCTATTACGAAAGAAAATTCTTCACAAAGCCCTTTGCTTGCTATTAAATTGGACGATAAACATATTCATGCCTTCATATTATTTAGATCTTATAGAGGAAAGGTAAATTAGTGGAAGGGTATCGATATTAATATAAAAGCGCAGATAATCAACAAAAAGCGTGAAAATATTATTTTCATCAAGAGCTGCATTATTATTATATTTATTTACGCGTTCCAAGTTCGAACCTCTTTTATCTTGCAACCATTTAGATTCCTTTTCCCCATAATAATCCTAACCCTTACATATTTTTTTTGACATATGTCGACTTCTTACGCAATTTTCAACTTCAAATGCTTATTATATCGCTTATGAAAAAAAAAACTCGAAAAAAGAAAAGCTTAAGATGCATTTGGTAATCATTTTTATTTTTAGAAATAATTTCTACTTAGAAATGATTTGTTTTTATTCAGAATTGATCAAAATTGCTCAATTCAGAATTTTAGAGCCTCTTACTGACGGGTGACTGTTTAGGAGTTACGCGTATTGACCTAGGGTCACTCGAGTCATGACGGTCTTGATTACTGGGATAGCGCAAGGAATTATTGGTTATTCCAGGGGTCACGATCGTTCGGTTCAGGTTCAGGATTTATTTGCCACGCGCACTCTCGGTCGAGCGAAATCACCCGCAATCCGATCGTACATCGTTGGCCAAACCAAATCCGTCGCCTTCCTAAAATCGATCCACACTGGCTCAAAATACTTTCCCACCATTTTTCGAAATCGGTGCCCGATTCGCGATCGTGTCTCCGGTCCACATACCGTTTTCCTAGTTAGCCTTTCCCATTGATCAGTATCCCGCGAGGGGCTAGCTCCGGGCAAGACTTATTAAAATCAAATGAGAAATAATATCCACTTTGTCGAATCCCGAAAATAGGTCGAAATTCAGGATGTTACAATTTGGTCATGATGTAGCGTAATATACGAAATAAAATTAGTAACTAAAACATTCTGACCTGGCTATTACGAAAGAAAATTCTTCACAAAGCCCTTTGCTTGCTATTAAATTGGACGATAAACATATTCATGCCTTCATATTATTTAGATCTTATAGAGGAAAGGTAAATTAGTGGAAGGGTATCGATATTAATATAAAAGCGCAGATAATCAACAAAAAGCGTGAAAATATTATTTTCATCAAGAGCTGCATTATTATTATATTTATTTACGCGTTCCAAGTTCGAACCTCTTTTATCTTGCAACCATTTAGATTCCTTTTCCCCATAATAATCCTAACCCTTACATATTTTTTTTGACATATGTCGACTTCTTACGCAATTTTCAACTTCAAATGCTTATTATATCGCTTATGAAAAAAAAAACTCGAAAAAAGAAAAGCTTAAGATGCATTTGGTAATCATTTTTATTTTTAGAAATAATTTCTACTTAGAAATGATTTGTTTTTATTCCATTTCCGAAAACAATTTCTAAACATTTGAAAATGTTTGATAACTGCCTAAAATTTTTATTCTTGGAATATAAAAAGAACATAAATGTGTTTGGTAACTGTACAAAATTTCTTTTTATTAAAAATATTTTAATAATATTTTAAAATTTCTTTCTTTTTTCTTTCTTCTTCCTCTTCCTTAGCCCATGGCCAGGTCGCCGGCTTGATCGGCCATAGGCCAGGGCTGGCGAGGTTTGAACCCTTGCCGCCGCCCTCGCTAGATTTGGTGAGGGTTGCTCGAGACTTGGGTTAGTGCCGCCCTCACCAGATCTAGCGAGGGCGGCCTTCGCCAGGGCAGGCAAGGCCACAGGCCAAGAAGAAAACGAAGAAGAAGAAGAAAACAAATTTTCTTTTTCATTTTTGATTCTTGTTTCCAGAATCAAGAAAATTTTTTTACTTTTTGATTCTATCTCAAAATTGATTCTGAAAACAAAAAATTTATCAAACGGATTTTTGTTCAAAAACTGATTCTGAGAATAAAAGAATAGAATCAGTTATTATTTGACCAGTTACTAAACGTAGCCTTAATGTAAAGATTTTGAAAGAATCTGATTTAAGATCGAACATCTTATCAATCAAATCCCAAAATTTCATTAATACCTAATTTAAATTAGATTTTCCTCATTTGAAAATAATATAAGTTTATCCAACTCATTCGGTCTTATGAATCCCGGAAAGCGGAACGATACTCCGTTTTCGCGCGCGGCTCGAACGAAAAATCGAGGGCGACGGAAGGAGTAGTCGTCGAGAGCGCCGATGTCGACATCGAAGTCGACCGGCACGGCGTGTCGGCGTCAAACTTAGCTCTGGTCGCCACCTGGGGCGGCAGCAAGCCCAAAGCCATCTCCGTCGAGCAGCACACCGAGGACAGAGGCCTCTGTGACGCGGTCGTCGCTTCTCCTGCGCAAACCAGGTCCCAAAGCCGCAACGAGGAGGAGGACGACGACGACGTGCGAGCCCTGGACTCGGTTCCCACCGAAACTTGGTCTTCGTCTTTGCGAAAGCGGAAGAAGATGCCCTACAGTGGCTCGTCGATGACTGAAACAGGTTAGGCGTCGGATTCCAAGCCCGATCCTTCTTTTATCTGTGAAGTTTGCACCGTGCCGAGGACGAAGGACATGTTTCGTATCACAGGTTGCCGTCATGCATGTTGCAATGATTGCGCTGCTACATACGTAGCCTCGCAGCTTCGCGACAACGTGAAGCGCATAGGCTGCCCTGTATCGGGCTGCGGCGGCATTCTGGAGCCAGCGTATTGTAGCTCGATACTCCCTCCTGAGGTGGTCGATCATTGGGGCAATGCGTTGTGCGAGGCTATGATTTTGGAAGCGGAGAGGTTTTACTGCCCATTTACGGATTGCTTGGCGTTGTTGATCGACGAGGGAGGTGCGGTCGTGAGGGAATCGGGAATGTCTGAATTGCCGGAGATTATTCTGTGCACAGTGTAGAGTGCCGTGGCATGCAGGGGTGGAGTGTCGGGAGTTTCAGGGTTTGAATGAGGGGGGGGGGGAGTGAGGACATAATGTTGTTGAAGGTGGCTCCGGCATCATTCTCGCAAAAGCGAAAGTGCAAGAAGGATCCCCGCAGCGGGTCATTGGTCACCGAAACAGACCAGCCGTCGAATTCCAAGCCGGATCCTTCGTTTATCTGTGAAATTTGCATCAAGCTGAGGACAAACAGCAACCTGTTTCGTATGAACGCTTGTAGTCACGCATATTGCAATGATTGCGTTACTCAATACGTAACTTCAAAGCTTGGCGACAACATGACCCGCATAGGCTGCCCTGTCTCGGGCTGCGGCGGTGTACTGGAGCCGGAGTATTGTAGGTCGATACTCCCTCTGGAGGTGTTCGATCGTTGGGGCAATGCATTGTGCGAGGCTCTGATTTTGGAGGGGGAGAGGTTTTACTGCCCGTTTAGGGATTGCTCCGCGTTGTTGATCCATGATGGAGGCACGGTCGTGAGGGAGAATCGGAGCATCCGAATTGCTGGAGATTATTCTGTGCGCAGTGTAGAGTGCCGTGGCATGCGGGGTTAAAGTGTCAGTAGCTTCAGGGGTTAAAGGATGGGGAGAGAGAGAGGGAGGACATAATGTTGACGAAGCTGGCTAAAAAAAAGCGTTGGAACAGGTGCCCTAAGTGCGGGTTCTTTGTTGAGAAGATTTCTGGTTGCGCGGCTGTGAGGTGCGGGTCGGTTTGCTTTTGGCTCTTCCTTATTATTTCCTAACCCAACTGTTCATTTGAAATCTGGAAAAGTTGTATGAATTTGCCACATGTTAGACCCTTCCACTCATTTTATCTTGAAGCTTACTTATGCGTGTGGCGCGTCTCGCTATATTGAAGAATCTGAGATTTCGCATGCCTGATGCATTCAACAGTGTCTTGTGAACTCACTGTCTGTGTCCAGCTGATGAATATGGATATGCATTATGTTATGCGTCACATTTACTTCATTCACTATCAAGTTTTTAAGCTATATGCATACCACAGATGTCATCAGTTGACGGACACTGATTGCATTTGAATTAGCAGTCTTTCCATGAAAGTAAAGTTAATTCACAAGAATTAATTACCCCTCTTTCCGATCTCTTCAAACATGTAATTGTTATATGAACACACTTGAAGAAAGGGCAAAGATGTCGTTCAAGGCCGAATTGCTTTAGGTGGTGGCGGTGAGTCCCAATTGAGTTATCAGCTTATTGTTTATAGATGTCTGCCGCTTACTTTGCAAGCTCTTTCATGTTTGTGTACTCTTGTCGATTGGGAAAATTGCCATTGTTGCTGAAACTGCTGCTTCCAGATTCTTTCACTATGCTTACACTTGAATTTCTCCGCCTACTGTGATTCTGTGGTTCTCTGTATGGCAAGTTTGCCGTGGTGTTATCCTCTGTTTGTAGTGTCTAGCACCCAAATGCTGGCTTTGAGTTTCCTTGTCAATATTTTGGCTTTTCTCTGTTGTCTGTTCAACTGGGGAGTGCAATGCTTTTCAAGTTTTCAAGAGCCATTGACTTGTGATCACCTACTGTTTCTTTTTCAATACCTATGATTAGGGGAAACTGTCGATGTTTGATGCGCTGAAACCGCAACCATGCACACTCAATGTCTTCGTTCTGTTCTTGGAATTGTAACAGGTGCGGAACTGGATTCCTCTACGGACGTGCGTAATCTCTTCTTTAGGCTATCGCAGCACGACGGTATTTTCATCCTTCCAGTTATTTAACCTGAAACTGTTTCTGAAGTAGTTAGCTACTAGATTTTGGTTCCTTTGTTGAGCTTAATCTTGCACCATAACTTATAGAATGTGCTTGGAGATTTTGATCCTTTAACCAAATAACTATCCATGTGATGCAGATTAGTTAGGGCATAAGGTTGACGAATGGATCCTTTTAGTCATCAAGAACACAGCGACAATGTTAAGGATAGCAAGGCGTTTAGTTGAATTTTGCAAATAAGATGATGTGGCAAGATCCTATTGGGTATTCAAATAAGCCTGAGTCATTAATACCGAGTACTTGTTTCTCAAATCGTTGATTGAACGAATGTCGAATCCGAGTTTGGAAACGAACGTCGTTCTGTCCAGTTTGAATTCGAAACCTAGAGCTCTGGAATTGCACCGCGGCAAAAGTAATGGTCGAGTCATACCGCTTCATGACGAAGCTGTCCTGTTACCATGTACGAGAATATTTTATCTAACTGCGGTCCAAGGATCAAATTGAAAGGGGCTCTTCAAAGTCAACCATGACTTGGTATTTTGTCTCATTTCCGCCAATCATGTCAGAGTTTAAACCCTTCATTGGAATAGTCTTATTGAGTATAAAGAACAGTTAAAAGACATGGGAAAATGATGTGTAAATGTCAATTGCTTCTTGACCTGCTCTTTGTTCCGTGTTCTCTAACTGAACTGTACAAATAACGTGAGCCTATATGCCTGAAAAATTCTGAAAAACCGCGAACTGGAATCGCCCATTTCTCGGGTCCGGCTAGTAGTTTTGAAGACGGCGGTGGTGATTTTCCGAGCGACGGCAGACTTTTGTTGTTTCGGAAGTAAACTCTCTAAAATGTGTCGGTAAACCAGAACCCACGCAACCGTCAATCCCCTCTCTCTATGAGGGCAAGGCGATTCTGTTGCATCACAAACTGCGGTTGAATAGTCCGTAAACAACGAGAAGTCCCACGGCGAGCGAATGATCGACTTTTGGTTCCACGCTCATCGTCAAGACATCGCCCCCCAGCGAGACCCCCGAGCTTGATATCTTCTCTTTCACCTGTTCAATGGCGAAGTAGAGATTGAGTTCATGTTCATACCATCTTTTAGAGAGAGAGAGAGAGAGAGAGAGAGAGAGAGAGAGAGAGAGAGCTCTGCCATGAGACCCCCGAGTCTCTTGGTTATATTGCACGCAGACTTGGAGGTGCCATGTCCTAGAATGAAGAAGTAGCTAGGTTGGTTCTTGTCTGTCCAAACCGTGACCTCGTACAACGACTCTCCCTTCTTAAAACTCAATGGCTTCTTGACTTGAAACAGCGTCCTCCTCTCCTCCGATCCAGTTGATCCATAACCCTTCCATGTCTTGCACAAGCTATATTTCTTCACAGAACAATAGAAATATGCATGCGATTAATGTAAAACCGACACGATTTGACTCGATCCTACTCAACTTCTTTGTCATATCTATCTGTAGTGCGGTAACGAATTTCGAGAGTAAGGCACAAACCGCCAACTCTAGATAGTTGCAGAGAGAATTTGAGCTGATGTTGTGTGCGTGATCTTTTCTTACCTTCTTAAGAATGGTGAATAGAACCTTCCCTCCGCGGTCCATCAAATAGACCTCGCTGCTTCGCTCGCAGTTGTAATTATCTACCCGATAAATGATTCCACTGCTCGAGTCGAACACGGTGCATCCCTTGCTGTTCATGATCAAGGACTTCATCCACACGGTGAAGACCTCCCGTTTAGCGGACGTGCGGTCACAGGAAGTCGTCGGGGACGGGAGATCAAGCGTTGCTTTCAGATGAATCTTCGACATGTGATCAGCTGAATTATTTCATGCACTGCAAACTCGTGGAAGAGGGCATTTTAAAGGGCTTCCCTGCAGCTGTCCTTGTAGGAAATTATGGAGGCCGACTTCATACTAAGAGGAAATTCGCGGCATAATGTTTTGGAATCACGTCGATAAGATATAGTTTATTTTTTGGCCAAATATAGGAAGATTAGACATGAGTTATCTTATATGACGGCCACCTTTTACATTGATTAGTTTAAAGAACTAGATAAGAGCATGCTTATAATAAGTGAAATTCAAAGACGGCATATAAAGTTGAAAAGCAAAGTATAAAAATGGAAAAATGATACAAACAGTCCATAAACTTTTATTTTATTCAATATGGTCCATGAACTTATAATTTGTTCAATGTCGTCCCTGAACTTTTAGTACATGTTCAACTTAGTTCCTGAACTATATGAAAAATATTCAATATAGTCCATGAACTTGAATATAGTGGGAGAACTACATTGAACATACACCCAAAATTCAGGGATTACATTGAATGGATTAAAAGTCCAGGGACCATATTGAACAAATTAAAAGTTTATGGACCATATTGCACATTGAGCCAAAATTCAAAAACCGTTTGGATCATTATCCCTATAAAAATTTAGTGTAAGGCAACTGAGACTATGCATATCAAGAAGGCATAGGATATATTCATATATTATATAGTAGCTTCTCTATACCAGTAGAAAATATATTATGTATCATGTGTCATCGATAAAAAAACAAGACACTTTAGGTTTAAAATAAATTTCTTTATATAATTAAGTACGAACCAATTGGACTTTTCTATGATTGATTGATCTCATTTCGCTAGCAATTAAGTCCTAATTGAAATGCTCACGATGAGTACATAGATTATTGCATTATTTTTCTCGTATTTTTTTCAAATTTAATTTGTGGACGTCACACTTGGTGCTTATGCATGGGTTTTGCTAGGCATGGAGAATAAAATAACTATTTTTTTGTGCTACACAATAAAATATGTGCTGAAAGAGTAAAAGCCACGTACGGCACTTTTCTTAATTATTTGATGCCATCGCCTAACTTTTCTTGGGAATGAGCTTGAACTAATTCAATGATAGTGCTATTTATAGATGGTCTTAATAATGGATGCAATAGAACAAAAATTCTTCGATTGTAAATAATGTCTTTACATGTAGATGCATGTATGCCTCCTCATAGCAGGTTTCTTTCATAATTTCTTTGAGAAAAAAAAAAGAAAAGAAGTAGCCAAACTATGTTGAATCAATAAGCCAACTAATTTTAGACAGCACAATATATGACGAACAATTACAAATCGACACATATATGTGCACAATTCAATCTTCTAAACTTGCAAATGATAATGCGTGGCGAACATCGTAAAGGATTGCTGAGTGAAAAATTGCACGTATTTTATGTCAATTCAAGTTGTCAAACTCGTGAGCACTCTTATCCGAGGGTGTACCCTTGTTTTACAACATAAAAGAAGAAAAAAAAACATACCCACTTTTACTAATGTCATTTTAGATTGATTCTATTATAGATGTTGGATTAGCTAATTAGCCATCTCTCTATGCAAATCCAGATGATGATGATAAAAGTGATGCAGTGGAATAGTTAAAAAAGCACAGAAAGTAATATATGATAAAATTGATGACTTTCACACTAGCATGTTCAATTTAAGCTTTACAGTAAAGTGCATGATCAATAAACATAATATCACTAATTGGACAAAAGAGATATTGGTTTTTTAGTTTAGTCTTTCTTTGCTATATATCTTTCCTTCAAATTGATCAACGCAAGAGATTTTATATTTATTTAATTCTCAACCATGTGAAAGTAATTTTAATTGTGTATCTATAAAAAATTTCCATCGATATCTACATGAGCCTATCATTTTCCATGACTTCGCCGTCATTTGGGTGCTTCTTCTGCCAATTCTATAAACAATAGTTTAACAATAATAGGAAAAAATTAGGCAATCAAATACAAGTTTGGTCTTAAACTTCGCCGTCGCTAGCGTCCGTATTGTGCGACGTTGCAACGACCCTATGTTTGGCATCCATCATTAGCACGGCGAACCCCCAAAGAATAGCTAATTAGATCAGATTAGTCATGTCAAATGAATGTGATTATGACAATTAAGGAAATATTTTACTAATTTCGTGATTTTTGGTCCGGGCCAGGTGAGATTTTGTTCATTGGACCCTAATGGGCTTTCAAAACGCGATGAATTTGGATCAATGTGCTAAGAATTTTGACTTTTTAAAGATGAGTAGCGCTTTGACTTTTTATGTTTATTAAAGTAGGGGTCTGGACTTCTCCCCTTTTACTCTAGGCATGCCGAAGGCCATTTGATTTTCAAATCCACTTGAAAACTTGAGGTTACTTGACCTCCCAACAAGGCCATAGAAGTAAAACCTGTAGGCTCTAGTGTCTTTAGACTAAGGGTGATCGGTTCCCGATACGATCCGGTCTCACTTAGGAATCGGGAACTGGTCGAGACTGCTAGTTTGATTAGTCTAGTTTGATTAGACTATCTTACTTACCTCTACTTTTGACAGTTCAATTATTAAATATCACTAACATTCTAATTAGCTTTTACTAGATTTTCACTTCACCAAAATTTTGAGAAAGTTTTAGTTCTTTACTTCGTGCGTCTACCAACCTAGAGGCTCTTTCATTGCCAACGAAGTAGTATAGCCATTTGCACAAATTTTGCAACTATAAAAGATTACATCCCGTTCATGATTTCATGTAAGCGTGGACATTAGAATTATCAACATTTTGGAATTCCCAAATGTCTTATACAGCAAAAATTGGAAATTGTCATGTATTGCACTTCTATGTAGTTTCATTTTGAAGGTACTTTTTTCTAGCAGCCTGCATTGCACAATATCAATAACCAAAATTAGTTTATTGCGAACCTGTTTGTCTAACGTGTCTACTCTTTATTGGGGTTCATTTCGATAATGGTTTCGATCATATTGACTCTATATAACTATTAGGAATTTTTACGTGGCGTTGAGGTTCGCGCTTGTGGATTCTTACGGAACTAGCCCTATAGTCTTCCATAATTTTGGGAAATAATGGGTAAGTTAACAGTTTAAACAGATAGAGATAGACGACCAATGCAACTATCCCCTATTGGCGTTATCATAAGAGTCCATATTTGCCATGAAATGATCGGTTTGAGCTAAAACTATTTAGTCTACTAATAGGTGTACGAGCCTATCACTTACGCTTATACTTTTGTAGCTGCTGGTGAGGGAGTACGAAGCACAGAGGAGTGCGGAGGAGAAAGAAGCTGAACACGAAAATCGCAAAAGTGCAGGAGGAATCGATGGCGGACACAGCTAAAGAGATGGATGAGAGGATGAGGTGCAAGCATAAGCAATGGGTGAAGACTGATTTCGAAGGCTGAGCTTCTATTGAACTGGTTGTTTGTTGGGTGGCCATCTTGCGTAGTGTACAGAATTTGTGTGGATCATTGACTTCTTTGAATGGATGAATCCTATTGAATATCGATGGACAGATTGCCAATCCCTTGAAATTTTTTTTTTTGATAACCCAGGGAACCCCCGTACGGCCGATAGCCGGGGAGTAAACCCTGGGGGCGACACCCAATCCCTTGAAAAATTGGGTTCAATTTAATACAACAATGAGCAATGAAGTAATTGCGCAATGTTTGGGGGCAAAATATCGAATAACACATTGAGACAAGGTGTGCACTTGCTAGCATACGTTGAACTTTAGTATAAGTATGGCTGATGTTACACTTAAAAAGTCTTAAAACACGAGTAAACACCAGGATAGTCACATTTCACACACAGTAACAAGTGCAAACAAAGATTAGATCACATAATAATAGCATAGATCATTTCCAAAGTTTTAGGGGACGGTAGAGGCGAAGTTGATAGGTGGATTTGACCATTTTAACATATAAGGGAAGCTGTAGGATTGAGAACAATAAGATAGGGAAGGCAATCAGCAAAGTAATAGGAATGTGAATCCATTTCAATCGTTCGCTTAAGACAATCGTAAGAGCAAAGTCGGATGCCACCAATATAAAGGCCAAAGAGAGGAAGAGAAAAGTGAGGCCTACGATCATTTTCCTCGATAGTGAGCGGAGGAAATCTTCAATTGCGTGGCATGCAATTAGGATAGCCAAGAACATCAAGGTGGCTGTGATTGAAGAGAAGAGAGCGAGAGCGAGAGCAAATGTAACCGCAAATATTATGAATGAGCCTTTCTTCAGAAAGATCGGCATCTCCATACTGCTGTCGGTGCCTCCAATTATTGTAAAAGCAGCAGCGACAACTACTATAATGATGGCGGGGACCAGGCTCCAAAATGATGATGTATCCTCCATCCACTGCCCTGCCTCTTTATGCAGACCGTCGCGGTTTTTAACAAAAACTTCTTGATATGTTTTCTTTTCTTTTTTCGATGTATATTCTGGCAAGTCCAGACGTTTTAAAGGAGCGCTCATACCCTCCATTTTACCTTTAGAAAAATAAAGGATGACAATCAATGTAAATGAGAATTAGAGAGCAGAAAGGGTGGCTAAAAAAAAGGGGAACCGATCTTAAACCATTGAAGCTCCCTCCACAGAAGAAAAGCTGCTCCAGAAACATCTGGGGATTCACATCTCGGTGACCATTTTGTCAGATGCTTTGTCAGGCCTGGTTTCCGTCAGAGTACCGCTAGTCAGATGACTGTTCACTGGTCTAATCAACTCAGCACGCTGCATAACTTTTTTTTATCGTCTCTTTTGTGAAATCTTTATCCCATAAAAACTCTACAAAATTCTTTAGACATAACTTGACAATTTTAGAGATTGCCTGTGGTGCATTGTGAAGGACAATGTCAAAAGTAAATTGAAGCATTTCCGGAGGTTTCATAGTAGTCTTCTTCTTGGGAAGAGCTAAATTTGCAAACTCAAGTGAGCATTTATGCCTCAACTTCAGTTCTCCGGTCCTTTTGATGAGAGGTGTTGCGCGTAACATCAAATAATCAATTTTTCCAAAGATCAAGAATCAAGAGGTTAAAGAGGCCCTTACCCAAAAAAAAAAAAAGGTTAAAGAGGCTTTCAGATTTGTATCGTATTCTTCTGTACATAATAGTAGTTGAGAAGAAAATGATGGATTTAAGATATCAATCTGAAAAGCCAACTTCATACGACTTGAAAATCAAAATGCATGCATCAGAAAACAAATGGATTTATCGATGAGCACAAGCAATGTCACGAGAATAAAAGAGTTCTTTTTTTTCCCTAAAAAGTGGGTGTGTTCAGTTTGTTTTCAATTGACTATTTTTATTGAATGGATACATTTTTTAGACTTTGATTGAATAGAATTGAACCGTATCATAATATAAGATTAAGAATCGGTCCATATTAATAACTATGATGTCAAAGGAATATATGAAAATAACAATTTACACTTTAAATCTACAGGTATCTTCCCATGGATGCAATGAGTTTCTTTTTCTATAGATACCATGGTAGTTTCATGTACTTGATTATGTAGCAACATTCCAAAGTGATATCTTGAACAGAATAAATGCTAGTTGAACCACTGTGGAGAGGAGAGAAAAATCGAGTAGAAAATTAGGAATTTATGACGAACAAAAAGAAATACGCAAGCTCAGTGGCTGGTGAGCTCTGACAACCCTCACCAGCCACAGTGAAAAAAAAAAGGAAAAAAGAAAAAAATTTGAAAAAAATAATGATTGCACTAACGTCGGTCACTGGCCATGCCACGTAAGACGGCGAGCGTCCATATTGGCGATTTCTAACCAAAACCAAAATTGGTTAAATGGATTATATTAGCAAATTGTCAAGAGGTTTAGGATTAACTTGATCAAATTGAAAGATTTATGATAAAACTGGCACAAATGTAATAGGTTTATGAATTTTTTTTGATAATTATCCCATTAAGTGATGTTCACTCGCATTTCATATGGGACTTTTGACCATGCAATTGAGCGATCACTTCTCTGCTATCTGTACAATGGCATGTGCTTTTCTATGGAGCTTGTCTCCTTTTCGCTTTCGTTTTATGCTTCTGGCATCTACTGGAGTCGGGAGATCCACCAGACATGCCAGCGAAGTTGCTAGGGATGTACTACCAAGAACGATTGTTAGAGTGATTATTGTTTTGGCCTTGTTAATTTACTTTAACTTATAATGCATTCTCAGGAGTCACGATTACATATTCAAAGCGACGTGCCAACGCAGCCCAAAAAAAAATTTCTCGACTATACGCATCCTTATGTGTAAACTTTTTGACACGTACTTCTAATCGGGTGACAATATTATGTTTTATCCCATCGTTTTACTTTCACCATCCTTATTTTCGTGCGCCTCTTTTGATACAATTCTCATATCGTATCTCAAAATCTTCTCTAATAAATATATTTATCGAAAATCTTCTCCCAAAAATATTTTTTTTATTGGAAATCTTCTCTCATAGATATTTTTATTTGTTGATGAGGAAGCCTTCTTAACAAAATGTGTGCCTTTTGGCTTTTGAAATTGCATGGGAGGGAGCAAAATGAGTGCACAAACCCAAAGATAAATAAATAAATAAAGCGGGGCCCCTCTCCAACCTGTGTCCTAGCAGACATGTCCTAGCCGTTGAACTTTTAAAACTTTGCCTTTCTTTTTAACGTTCGAATTTCTCGGTTCTTGTTCTATATAGAGAGATTCATCAGTCTTCCATTTCATTCGAGCAAGAAAATTCCTCAACTCCATCGAATTCGATAAAGAAGATGTCCGCCGTCAAGTCGAGAAGTTCTTGCTCGTTCCCGAATCTCCTGCTCTCGTGCCTAAACTTCTTTCTGTTCATCCTCTCCGCCGCATCTTTCGCTCCCGTGATCCTCCTCAGAATGCCCCCGACTTCGCTCGGCCTTGCGTTCCTTGTGATTTCGTCGATGTCACTCGTCTCCTCTTTCGTGGGCTTCTACTCCCAGCTCACCCGCTTCTGCTTTGTGACCCACGTCTCGATCCTGCTCGCCTCGCTGTCAGGGCAGGTGATTGGGGTCCTGGCGCTGTTCACCAAAGAGGCGTCGAGCCTCTCGCTGTTGAAGTCGCGGAGAGACCCGAAGGAGGCTAAGGTCCTGGTGAGGCTGGAGTGCGGGGTCCTGATGGCGATGCTGCTGATGGAGCTGGTGGTGCTGGTGCTGACGTGCGCCGTGCACAGCTGCTGGGTGAGGGAGTATGAAGGGCTGGGTGCCGAGAGGGACGCGGTGGAGAAGAAGCGGAGCATGAGGATCGCGAGGGTGCAGGAGGAATCGATGGCGAACGCGGCCAAGATCGCCGAGGTCAAGGCCAAAGAGCTGGATGAGAGGATGAGGTGCAAGTATGGGCAGTGGGTGAAGACCGATTTCGAAGGCTGAAGCTTCGATCTCGGATCACTTCATCGGAAGTTCCTCGTGTCGGGCCACCAGTTGGGTGGCCATCTTGTGTAGTATAGAGGTGCTGTTTGATCTAAAGTTCCGCCATTCATGGGAGAGCTTCAACCCTTCATTCATCTCGAGCCAAATTCAATTGAAGTGTTCTTTGTTGCAATGTCTGCTTCATGAATCTCTCTGTCTTGACTTCCTGTGAATGCCAAAGGCTGAGGAGTATATGATTTCCTTGTACTGTGCTTTATATAAGCATTGAAGTATGAGCGATGGAGGAACCGATAGCGAACTTATTTTCGTAGCATGTACAAAGAAGAATCAGACATGGGAAAATGATATGAACTTCGAATGGGAAAAATTCACAGGCACATCTGAAATGCCTCTTGAGCTGCACAAACAATGTAGCACGTCCGTTTGAAATATTCTGAAACATTGTGGACTGAACCACTGATTTTTCCAGATTCTGCCAGTAATTTTTAAGAGGCAAAGGTGATTTTTCAAACAATCATTGATTTGTCTCTTTACATGCTGTAAAATTAAACGCGAAAACTGACATGATCCTGCAATTTAAGTCGATGCGAAATTACTGAAGAAATAGACGAGAAACGATAAAGGCCACTATAGATTTATGTGATTCCGTCTGAGTGTCGGTACACTTACATGGAAAAGTCAGCAGCAAATAATTCATTATAAATATCGGAGAATCAAAATTACAATCGCTCACGTACTCAAGTTTTCCACACTTAGATTTCATCAAACCAAACCCGTGTGAAGGGTTTGTTGCGACGACGATGGGCGTTGGGGCTGGTGGAAGGTGTGCACAAAAGAGGGCAAAGGGAGATGGGATGTGGTTGTGTTATGCGTGTGCAAAGGGTAGGGAAGAAGGAGAAGCAAGAAACAAACCCCAAACCCAGCCTGAACCGAGTCGTCAAACTACCCAAATTCCTTTACTTATTACCCGAATTGAAAAGACCCGAAATTCTCGGTTCGGATTGGGTATTTCTTACAACCTAATTTCAAGAAGGCATATGGTATATGTATGTATAATGAAGTAGCCTCTCTATAGGCTGAGAGAGTGTACTATAAGGGATAAGGATGATATCGGTGTTATAATTACTGTATGACGACCGCTTTGATGTCAAAACTTTTCGAATGATCATTTAAGTATAACAACTTTAAAGAGAGATCACTTAAGTAATTTCAGTGATGGAAAATCTGATGTAACTCACTTGAGTAACTTAAATGAACGCTTTAAAAAAGTTTTGGCACTAGATTGATCGTTCGTAAAAGTTTTAGCCCGCGACATTTATGTAATGAACAACGTGGTTAAATGCATCGAATTTTCAAGATATCGAGGTTAAATTGGTTCCGAAACGTTCCATAGTATATATTGATCCTCACAGTTGATCAAAGAGAAGGTTCCATTTCCATCAGGCTCCAAGCTTTATTGTCCAATCTCAAAACAGAGATTCTCAGAGATACTTCATGGTTTAAGATAAAGTCTTTGTACAATTAAGTAAGAACAGACTTTTACTAAAAATCATTGATTGATCTCACCTCGTTAGCTATTAAGATGCATTCTCAAAGACGTAAGGTCGGATGAGGATTTCTTTGCGGTTGTAAATAAAGAAAGTATATCGTGTGCCAAATATATCACATGTCACCGATCATATTTGAGATGTTTTAAACATTCAAAAGTAAGTTCCATCATATGTAAGAACAAACAAATAACTGATTTCATCTCTTCGCCAATAAGGTACTTTCTCATCCACCGATGGAAGAGTTGCCCGATTCTTTTCTCAAACCAATCGAGATCAACACCAATAAACACCAATAAACAATGCTGGCTTGACGATTGAGAACCTAATCATAAAAAGGGAAAAGCCGCCAACTCATGAGACAGTGACATGAACACCGATCGAGTCTGCATCAACTTGTGTCTTTAAGCTTTTCCTGCAATATTTGATTTGTAGGGTTTAAACGATGAGTCGGTAGGGCCTTCCAAGTTGGACTCCGCACCATCGGTTATGATCGAAAATAAGAGAGGCGAGTTTGAAGGAGTATATCTTTGCCTTCGAACCGCTATTCCCAACATGAATAGCATATGCATTAGAGAGACGCGAGACGCATAAAAATTAGGGATGTGCAAAACGGATCACCCAATCCGGGAACCGTCCAAACTGGACTAGACCGTTTGGTGTGGTTCGATTCCTGAGAATGTTGGTCCGGTTTTCGGTTCCTAAAAGTGAAACCGGTGTCTAGGCAGTCTGATTCCCAGTTCCAATGAGGAACTGGACCGAACCGAACCGATTACAATAATTTTTTTATTTTTTCAAAAAAATTAGTAAAATGTGAAATAAACTGTAAATGAACTTCATTGGCATAGATTCATTGACAAAAATTAGTAAAATGTGAACTAAGCCCTAAGTAGTCGGTTCCATTGGACCTGAACTAGAACCAGGTCCAGTTTGGTCCTCGATCCAAGGAACAACCGGTTCAGTCCCCGATTCTCAATTTTGGGAATGGGGAACAATAGAAAAGGAATACATCGATCATGGGTTATTCTTGGCACAAGGATAAGTAATACTCATATATGATTGCATGTACATTCCATCACAAGATTACCGATTTTGATCGCCTAAAGTCCTAATCAAAATGCTCACCACAAGTATATGAAATTATTACATTTTTTTCGTATATTTTTTTAATTAAATCGATCCGCGGAGTGCTTGTCCATGGGTTATATTGTTTTTTGTCTTTTTTAGACCATATAATATGTGCTGAAAGAGTGAAAACCATTTACGCTACTGTTTTTTTTTATATAGTTATTTGATGTCGCCACCTAACTTTTCTTGGACACGAGCTTGAACTAACTAAAGATAATGCTATGTATAGGTGGTGTTAATAGTGGATGCAATAATATAATGTCGTTACGTGTGGAGAAATTCCTTGACTTGGCAAGCAGAGTCTCTTGGCTTTTTCATATCAAAGTTCTTTCTAATTTCTTCGAGAAATAATAATATTAAAAAAGCGGATAAGATAAACTATTGTGGATCGACACGTGTTTGTGCATGATTCAATCTTCTAAACTTGCAAATAATAATGCATGGCAGACATTATGAAAGATCGTCGGGCGAAAAATTGGTCGTACTAATCGTGTAAGTTCGAGGGGTCAAACTAGTGGAAAAGGTGCCCTTGTTCAAGGGTATGTCCTTGTTTTACTATATAAAAAAAAATAACACTCCTTTTATAACCAGACAATATTTTGATTGTACTTTTATTAATGTTGTTTTAGATTGATTCTTTTATAGGATTAGCTAATTAGCCATCTTTCTATGCAAATTCAGATGATGACGACAATAAAAATTAGGGTTAATATTACGAAAAACCCCAAACCGGTATTCCTGCGACAAATTTATTCCAAATTAATTTTTTGATCATAAAAAATTCCAAACTGGTACACCTATGATCAATTTGCCAAAAACTAATTTTTTACCATAAAAAACCTTTAAATGGTACATTTGTGAAAAATTTACCTTCAATTAAATTAGATTAATACTACAAAAAATCATACATTGGTACATCTATGGCAAATAAAGGGTAAAATCACCCGAATATCTACAGTGAAGTGTAGATATGGGATTTTAAGAAAAACTAACATAAAGTAAAATTATCACAGGTGTATCGGTTTGAAATTTTTAATAGTCAAAGAATTAGTCTTGAGTAAATTTGTTATATGGGATTTTTAGTGGTATTAATCCTAAAAGTTACATAGAAGAGTAGTTAAACAGGCACTGAAAGTAAAAGTGACTGAATTGACTAGTTTTATAAAGATTTACAGTGAAGTGCATGATCAAGGACTAGTTTTGAGTTTAGTCTTTTCTTTGCTATCTTTCCTTCATATTGATCAACGCAAGAGATTACATTTATTTAATTGCCAACCATATGAAACTAATTCTAATTGTGTATCTATAAAAACTTCCACCAATATCTACATGAGCCTGTCATTTTCCATGACTTCGCCATCGTTTGGGTGCTTCTCCTTCCAATTAGGCAATCAAATTACAATTTGGCCCAAAAACTTCTCTCTCGCCAGTGTCCGTTATCGTGTAACATCGCACGATGCAATGTCTGGCAACCGTCATTAACACGACAGGCTAATGATGTCTTATCTTGCTAATTAGATCAGATTAGTCATGTGAACAGAATATGATTGTGACATTAGGGAGACATTTTGCTGATTTCCTCGATCTTTGTTCTGGGCCAGGTGAGACTTCATTCATTGGTCCATAATGGGCTTCCAAAAAACAATGAATATGGGCCTAAACGTGCTAAGAATCTACAGGGCCCTAGTGAATAATTTAGCCCCATCAATTTAATTAAAAGTTTTATTTGCTTTCTTTTTTTCCCTTCTCGCATTTAAGGGGGCAGCTTTATCCTAATCGTAAGGACTTTTTGACTTTTTAGGATGATGACTAGTCATGGGAAATTGAAGCAGGGGTGTTGAGTTGCCCCGCTTCTACCTAGGCATGTTGAAAGCCTTTGATTGTCAAACGTGATGTTACTTGACCTCCCAACTAAGCCATAGAAGCCAAACCCCACAAGGCTCTAGCGTCTCTACAAGGTTCAATTATTATGTCTAGTACGGCAAAAATTGGAAAATCTTCATATATTGCACCTCTATGTGGGTTCATTTTCAAGGTACTTGCTCTAGCTACATATATAACATAAAATTAATTACAAATTTGGTTTATTACAAACCTATTGATCCGCCATGTCTGCTCTTCATTTGGATTGGTCTAGATAACAATTTTGATCGCATTGGCTTAATCCAAGATAATTTGAGTTAATATAGTGAAGAGGGGTAATTGAGTAGCGAAATTGAAAAGCCCCCCAAACCAAGAATGTTAAAATTGAGATTTTAGGTAACATAGTTGCAGGATTCTGTAAAACCATATCATTGAATCGTGAGGTTTTAACAACCTGTATGAATAATCTCATAAAAATGTCATTGTTGTTTTTTTACCTCATAGATATGTTAGATGATATTGTAATAAGTAGTGACTATTTTCAAAACTTATGATATAAAGTAGGGGTGAGCACTGAAATTGAACCAAACTGATTGATTTTGAACAATTCCTAGGGTTGGTCCAGTTCTTGGTTCTTAAAATTTGGAACCAACGATTGTTGGACCGGTTCCTAATTCCAAGTGTAGCCTGAACCACATGGACCGGATCAATACTTCTTTTTAATCATCAAGTTAATGATACTCTAGCGTCTTTTCACCAATATTTTCATTAATTAGAGATCCAAAACACTATATAATGGGAGTTTGGACGATGCAAGAGCACTTGCAATCTTGTAGGAAATAAGGAAAAAAAAAATATCACCATCGGTTCATGAACCCATTCGAGAATCAGATCAATGGGTCGGTTATTGATTTCACAAGATGGAAACCAACTCCTTCTGGTCTAGTTTCGGGCTTTAAGGTGGGAACCGACTAGCCCTATGACCAATCACCCTTAAGACAAAGCCAATCAAAGTATGTCAAGTAGGAAAGGATACCATATGAAGATATAAATCTATTAGTTTAACAATCCAACGATTCCACGATTTTAATTGTGATCTTGATAATATTATCAAACATATAAGGATTTGACCCTTTTATTTCTCATATTAGGAGCACGTGTCCCTTTTGGCTTAACATATTTCACTTGTCACTTTCTCAGCGATAGGCTGATATTTCACATAAATTCTCAAGCACCAAGATCGGGTCCGCTTCCCTATAACCTGATAAAAGACAAGCCATCTTCGACAGGACTAGGAATTTAGACGAAATATTTCCTTTAACACGAAATTAAATGATTATTCACAAATAAGAATTCAATCCGCGATTCTATCGATATTGATTTTTTTTTATATCGGTCGTCGCATTTTTTTAATATTGCGAGATTTCAATCAATGACCTAATTTTATTTTGTTCCCTCAAAAGGGGTCCAAAGAAAGTGACGACCCGGAGATATTTTCCACTATTCCCATCTCTCTCTTTCGTCCATTTCCTCCTCCGATTTTATTTTTTTTCTAGAGTCATTTTCTCTGCGCCACAGGAAACGGAGGACTCCGGCCATGAAAAACGACAGGACATCCGACAGAGAGGAGGAAAAGAAAAACAGAGACGGGAAAGAAGGAAAAAGCATTTCAGCGAACGCATGGTGGGCGGGAAGAGGAGGAGGTAGAATTTTCCAGTCACACATTATCCGTGATCTCTATCTCTCTCTCGATATCTCTCTCGTACGCACGAGCGTGCGTGTGCGTACACCTGTGCTTGCAATTATGACCGTCACGGTAATGCCGACCGCGCGGACGTATCATCATCCAAGGGTTAAAAAAGGAAGAAGAAATTCATTGATGGAAGCAGCTTGGTCGTGTTTGGGGTTAGGTTTTGATTGATGGGGTTCGTGTAGGTTTCGCATTTCGAGCCGTCGTTTCGCTTTCGGAGGGTTGTGGGGTTCGGCTTATATTCTTGGTTTTCGTTTTTTTTTTTTTTGGGTTGCTTTGGATTGGGACGTTTTGCTCGAGCTCGCTTGATGAGTGGAATTTCTGCTGGGTCGATGGTGGGGGGGGGGGGGGGGGCGAGGTTTCTGTGAGTGTTGGCATTGGGGTCGAGGTTTAGTGGGTGTTGGAGAGTTTGGTTTTTGCCGTTCGGGGATCGAGTTGGAGTTGGGTTTTGAGTCTGCCTGAATTCGTGTGCCTTTGTCGAACGATGGACCTGAATGTTTTGTTTTGATGTCAGTTGTGGCTGCGGAGAGTTGATGTCGGAAGAATTCGGATTTGCTTAGGAGAATCGCAGGTAGTTTTGTTCCTTTCATCTCCTTTTCTGGTTTCTTTTTCTGGTGAAAATGTTTTGCTTTGGGTAATTGTGCTCGGGTGATTCCGGCTGGAGCTATTTAAGCTTTAATGCGGTCCCTGGATTTAGTTATACCGTTCACGCACCTCTCTGGAAATGGAAATTGCCCATGCATGTTTGGTAGGGAATTTTGGTTCATTGGGCCGTATCTAAAGTATCCGGAGTATTTTTCTTTCAGCTCTGTAAGAGGTTAATTTTGCTCCGCTGGTGATATTTTGGGTTTTGCTTTCATGAGCTTTTTTCCAGGTTGTTGATTCCTAGTTTGGTGGTGGTGGGATTGTTTGGACTTGGCAAATGAGAATATCGGGATGAGGGGTCTTGGGTGGGAAGTTGTCGATGGGCACCCCCGACAACAAACTGTCCGAGCTGGTTGACTTGGTGAAGTCCTGGATCCCTCAGAGGGTCGAGCCAGCACAGTTATCTAGGGACTTTTGGATGCCTGATCACAGCTGCAGGGTATGTTATGAGTGCGATTCACAGTTTACTGTCTTCAACCGCAGGCATCACTGTCGAATTTGTGGACGAGTTTTCTGTGCTAAGTGTACGGCGAATTCCATTCCTGCCCCATCTGATGAGCAGAAGACTGGACGGGAAGATTGGGAGAGGATCAGGGTTTGCAACTATTGCTATAAGCAATGGGAGCAGGGGATAGCGGCAGTTGATAATGGAAACAGCGCCAGTGCGCCCACCCCTGGCCTTAGTCCATCACCTTCTGCAACAAGCTTGGTGAGCACCAAATCAAGCTGCACCTGTAATAGTGGCAGTAGTACCGTGGGTTCCACTCCTTATTCAACTGGACCTTATCAGCGTGTGCCTCACAATTCCAGTCATAGCCCTCCTCAATCTTCTCAAATGGATTCAACTGCAGTTGAGCAAGATGATGTAGCTTCTGGGACAGGAATGCCACCCTACAAGGATGCAGGGGATCGATCTTCTAACCGGTACAGCTTCTGCATAAATAGGTATCAATAGCTCATGCTGTTATGGTTAGCAGTGTGGGGAGTCGTTCCCCTCTTCTTGATTTCTTCACAATTGTCGATATATCAGTATGTGCTCCTGCATCTGTGTTGCTGGCTTTTATGTAAATCTAACAACATTTGAGATGGGGTATATGAGTCATAGAAAGGAGCTAACTTCAGTACCCTGCCTTAGTAGTTCCTTTCTCTAGCATGATTGATGAGTTGCTTAAGAAAACTATCACGTTATGAGGTCTAATAAACTGACTTCTTTAAAATTTTTTATTCATACCAGGAGTGACGATGAATATGACTATTATGGTGGGTATCCTTCGGATTCTGAATCCAGGCAATACTGTCCTGTAATTGTAGATGAGATTTCCCGCATGTATGGACCATATGAAGCCCATCACGGTGAAGATAACGTCAGTTGCTCCCCAGTACTTGAGAATTTTGCCTCCCCAGTTGTAGATGGCAGTATAGAAGTAGGGGAGCAAGAAGGGAAACCGCAGCATGGTCTGGACACTGAAGCTTCTATGCATGATGTAGAAGAAACTGATACAGAAACTGTGGACTTTGAGAACAGTGGGTTACTTTGGCTCCCTCCTGAGCCAGAGGATGAGGAAGATGAAAGGGAAGCTATTCTATCTGACGATGAGGATGGGGAAGGCGCCAGTGGGGAGTGGGGTTATCTACGCTCTTCAGGCAGCTTTGGTAATGCGGAGTACCGTAGCAGGGAGAAGTCAAGTGAGGAGCACAGGAAGGCCATGAAAAATGTGGTGGAAGGGCATTTTAGGGCTTTGATAGCCCAACTTTTGCAGGTTGAGAACCTCTCCATGGACAATAAAGATTGGAAAGATAATTGGTTGGATATAATTGCATCCCTTTCTTGGGAGGCTGCCACACTCCTTAAGCCTGATATGAGTAAAGGTGGAGGAATGGACCCTGGTGGATATGTGAAGGTTAAATGCATTGCATGTGGGCGGCGGGGTGAGAGGTACCTCTTGTGGGCATGTGACTAATTTATTTAGAGTTATTTATTCTGCTAAAAGCTTTTTCCACTCCTTTTCTTGTAAGTTTTTTCCATTTGTCTGCTTTGGGAGCATTGCATGGTTTTCTCCTCTCAACAACTGCCAGTCGGGCACCTGTCATAACTTTTTTGTACGTGTGTCATAACTTTTAGTTTATATACTAGCTTTGCCCAAGGCTTACATGGTTCTGGGCACTCGGTTTTCATGGACAGTCCAACATCATATGAGGTTATTAATCCCTGTCATTTGGCTAAGGTGGTATAATTATTGAACAGGTGGTAAAAAATTGTGAAAGTTCTGCTTGCTGCACTTTCAATATTGCTAGCTGCTTTCCTAATTGATTAGATAATGTTAAATATCAACATTTTTCATTTAGGTAGTTGTAGACAGGTTATTTAAAGTGTCTTGTCCATAATCTATAAAACTGGTAGTGTGAATGTTGCAGTATAATGAAGTGAAAGTGAAGTCAACACAATGAAATTACTCGAACTGGACTTTGAAGGTAAATTCTCTGCTAGATGTCAAGTTAAACCTGAGCTTGATTAAACTTCAGATGGCCGAGCATAACTCAACATGATACTTAAAGTTTTGAATGTGACTTGGTTGTGCCTGATTGCTGCAGTCGAGTTGGTATTTGGGCTAGAGCATCAACTTCAGGTCGAATTTGATTGTTGCAAGAAAGACAAAGCCTACACTGTCATGCTGTATGAAGGATAGATTAAAGACTGAAATGCTTGATGATTTATTGAAGTGCTTGGGTGAGCTAAGAATTTCATTGTGCTTTACATGGTCGATGATCTGATTGCTGTTGACACCTAAATTTTAATTACCCAATTAAAAATTATTATGAGTTAAACACCCCTGTGACCCCCGTCGAGGGCCACTGGCGGGGAAGTCGCGACAATTACTTGGACACTATCATAACTTAATTGAGCTCAGATAGGTGAATCAGTACATTGTGATTATTCTCCCTGAGAGTGCAATCCCATATATATTAATATTCGCCCCAAGAGATTAATATTTAATTGTTTGCCGATCTTGCTTTTGTACATCTTTTTCTTTGAACTCATGAATTTCAGGGACCTGATTTCAAGTTTAGATAATGTATTGGCGATGTTGTTATCGAATCTGATGAGATGTGTTAATTTGTTGCGTAAAGCTGTAAATTTATAGTTATCTAGTTTTATCTGCTAAATAGTGTCATAACTTATCTGGATTCTTCCTTTCATTATGACTAAGCCTCGTAACGTTTCTTCTTTCATTAGGTCCCCCCACCCCCTTCCCTAGAATATACGTTGGGTTTATTGTCACTGTTCTTAGCACTTATCATTAGACTGACACGATGATGTCAATTTTGTTTGCTCAGTAAGGTGGTCAAAGGAGTTGTTTGCAAGAAAAATGTGGCTCACAGGCGGATGATTTCCAAAATAGATAAGCCGCGTCTTCTAATTCTGGAAGGAGCTTTGGAATACCAGAGGGTTACTAATCATCTGTCAAGCTTTGATACATTGTTGCAGCAGGTTCATGTGTTGTAGTTTTCTGTTCTCACTATATGACTAAATAACGGCTTTGTATCCAAGTATTTACAAGCTTTCAGTGTTAAACATTTTATCTAACTGATTTAAGTTTTCTGCTTCCTGCAATTTTTAGGAAATGGACCACTTGAAAATGGCAGTTGCGAAGATCGATGCGCATGATCCTGATGTTCTTTTGGTAGAGAAGTCTGTATCTCGCTATGCGCAAGAATATCTTCTTGGCAAAGATATATCTCTTGTTTTGAATATTAAGAGGCCGCTGTTAGAGCGTATAGCTCGCTGTACCGGGGCACAGATAGTTCCTTCAATTGATCATCTGACATCACCCAAATTGGGGTATTGTGAGACGTTTCATGTGGAGAAGTTGATGGAAGAGCATGGTAGTGCGGGCCAAGGAGGAAAGAAATTGGCGAAGACGCTGATGTTTTTTGAGGGTTGCCCAAAGCCCTTCGGTTGTACTGTAAGTCTGGCATAAATATGTTACTACATACTGAGTGACCCATCTTCCCTGCCCTCTCCCTCTTTCCTGCTTGATCAGATGGAAACGTTGAAAATCAGGGATCTTTGCTTGATCTGATATGGTTGACTGGTGCATTACTTGATAATTTTCTCAGTGGACATGAGGACTCACTGTTACATCACGGTTTTGCTTTAGTATTTAGGAGATCTTCCCCGATTCTATAGCAACAATTGATAGCTCTAGTTCTTTAAATGAGGTGGCTTAGCAGTTATAATCTTTTAGTTAGGCTGATTTCTATCATTAGTGTATGTTGCGAGTTGTGTTGAAATCACAATTTCAGATGACTTTGTACCTCCTTGGTACAATTTGATTAAAATCTTCATACTATCGAAAAGAGATGAGACTATAAAAGGTGGATTTAGATGAATCCTCTTACTAAACTATGGCTGATAAAAGCAGGATGTGATGACCTCTTAGATTGACAGCATTATTTGGGTTCAAGTTGAGAAGGAATAACAAACAAATAATGGTGGGAAAGACTTGCAAGGATCTTTTTTTAAAGAGGGTGACACTTTGCAATATCGTGCGGTTGGTAGGTTACCCATGAGTTATTAGTGCTGTCAATAGTATTGACTTTTAAAGGAATCTCAATGAGCCCACTTCCCATGAATGGCAGCTGAGATGATTAGATTAGCTTTTTTTGGGCCATTGGATTTTATTGAGGTTATAATGTTTCGCAATTGTAAAGGTTACTTTTAAGTTGACTGTAGTTGTGATTTAGAACTCTTGATAATAATTTTCTTGGAAGAGAAATATTTGTAAAATAACTACGCTTTTTGCATTTAGTTCTCTCCATTAGTTTTTAATCTGTCAGGGTTGAATGAGAATTCATTTATCAATATATGAATGAACAAACAAAATAAAGAAATGGCTTTTCATGGCAATGTATTGAGTCTGTTGCTTTCTGTATGACCAAGAAAGGTCCTTTGCTGCAGATTTTGCTCAAGGGCGCCAATGGGGACGAGTTGAAGAAGGTGAAACATGTCGTTCAGTATGGAATTTTTGCAGCTTATCACTTGGCGCTAGAGACATCATTTCTTGCTGATGAGGGCGCATCACTTCCAGAGCTACCTTTGAGATCCCCGATAACGGTTGCATTACCTGATAAACCATCAAGTATTGAGAGGTCCATTTCCACTATACCTGGTTTCTCTGTCACATCTGCTAGTCCTTCGGATGCACGACCAGTTAGTGAAACAAGTTTAGATAAAGGCTCTACATTAGGTGGATCCTTGCCTGCCAATACTTCACCCACTGACAAAACGGAAGGTTCGAGGTCTATTTTTCCTTTTAAAGGTTCTATTCTCAATTTCATATAAGAACTCTATCTTAAGGTCTACTTGTTCAGTTGTCCCATTCACCTTTTCTTTCTTTTTTCCCCCTTTTAGGGTTGGATAAGTTGGATCCTAAGAGCAATGAACTTTTGTCAAACCATTTTGCGGAAAATTTTAAAGTGGGCAGAGGGGAATCTTTTCCAATGACATCTGCCAGTGCATTCAAAGATGATTCGGATAACAGTTATGTCTCTAATGCTCTTTCCACTTCTGAGAAGGTCGGACAAAGTGACAATTATAGGCATGGGAATAACATTATTTTGCCGGCAGATAATGTTGGGAAATCAGATTTGGCAGCTGCAGAAGATGGGAAGAACCATAATGGGGAAATGGGCCCTTCAAAGGAAGAGTTTCCTCCTTCTCCTTCCGATCATCAGAGCATTTTAGTTTCTTTATCCACAAGGTGTGTGTGGAAAGGAACTGTATGTGAGAAGGCTCAACTCTTGCGCATTAAATACTATGGACGCTTTGATAAGCCCTTGGGCCGGTTCTTACGGGATCACTTGTTTGACCAAGTACTACCTTTATCCTCTCCTTACTAATTGTTTCTCACACTGACAATAGTTTTTGCAGTAGAAACTCCTTCCCCCTTCCTCTTCCTTCTCTTTCAAAAGCATGAGCTACTATTAACAAACTCAATTTTTGACAGAATCACCATTGTCATTCATGCAACATGCCATCAGAAGCACATGTTCATTGTTACACTCACCGGCAAGGCAGCCTGACAATTTCCGTCAAAAAACTGCCAGAGTTTCTCTTACCAGGAGAACGTGAAGGAAAAATCTGGATGTGGCACAGGTGTCTGCGGTGTCCTCGAAAAGGTGGCTTTCCTCCGGCAACTAGAAGAGTACTTATGTCTGATGCGGCGTGGGGATTATCTTTTGGGAAATTTTTGGAGCTGAGCTTTTCCAATCATGCTGCTGCAAGTAGGGTTGCTAGCTGCGGTCATTCACTGCATAGAGATTGTCTCCGCTTCTATGGGTATGGTTCCTTCCTCACTAAGATCCTATACATGCTATTGGCTGAACACAGAAAAATAAAAGAAAGAATCTCAGACATACTGGCACTTACTAGATTGATAAGAATGCCTTTAGATGTTCTCATTTATGCATTAGGAAGAACGGATTCTTCCAGAGATTATGTACTTAGATATGCCATGCTGTACTGATTGATGACAGGCTGAGGAAATTAGAGGCAGTACCTTCTGACATGGATTCTGAAGTTACAGGATTACTTTGCTTTTCTCTAGTCAAACCTTTGTGAAATTTGACTTAGTTAAGAAAGATATTTTCTTGTTAGATTAAAGAGAGATTTGGTATGTAATATTTATATTTAGGTATGCCATGTATGCTTGGCACTCACATAGGAAGATTTGTTTCTGGTGGTTCAAGAAAGGGTTTGATCAGGGGCCTTGGTAGCTTCATTCAATTCCACTGTTATTGCATCTAAGGACCTATTTGGCAGCTGCTTCTGCTCTTAAAAGGTGTAGCAGTTCTTTTAAAAGTAGAATCCGATCGAAGCACTGAAAAAGCTTTTTCTTTGGGAAGCATCCCAAGGGTGTTTTTTGGGCTTTTGTTGGATTGGCTATTCTATTAATAGATTTTTTATACTATTAGTAAGGACAACACATATTCAGGGGAGCTCATTTCCAGTCTGAAAGATATCAACATCAATATAAGCATATATGAAATATTTGTTATTCATTATAGCACATTCAAATATCACTGGCCAAGCACCCATGACGTGTCACAACAAGGCATCAAAGCTACAATATCAAAAGCTATAGCAATGCCCCATGGATAAAGTACCTTATCACTCGGGGTTAACAGCTAATTGTTGCAATGCTCTGATGTATTTTCTCATGATGACACACTTCAGTGCTATCTGACATACTTTCTGACATGTGCAGCTTTGGGAGAATGGTTGCATGCTTCCGCTATGCTTCTATTGATGTTCATTCTGTTTATCTTCCACCTGCAAAAATTGAGTTTAACTATGATAATCAGGATTGGATAAAAAAAGAAGCAAATGAGGTGCGACTGATGGATATCCTTTTTCTTTATTATTTTTTTTATGATAGATGACCTGATAATTATTAACATACCATTATTTTGTTTAATAGGTTCATGAGCGAGCAGTACTCCTATTTAGTGATATTCGTAATGCTCTTCAAAGGGTAACGGAGAAATTACCTCCTGCGACATCACTGGAAGGCAGTGATAAATCATCAGAATTAAGAAATCAAATGGAGGAATTGAAGGAGATGCTAGTTAAGCGGAAAGCAGAATTTGAGGTGGGGTTCATTTCAACGGGTTCATTTCAACTAACGTGTATAATTAACAGAAAAAGGCGCATATTAAAATTCATTCACATTCTAATCCGTGCAGTATACCTGTGAACATATCATACTAATATATAATGGTGTTAGGATATTAAGTAATAAACAACGCCTTCATATAATGGCTTAAGCCTTCAAAATAGTTGGTAGTGGTCTCACAAAATCTCACAAATTTAAAGATGAGCGTTTTGGCATTTGCCAACTTCTTGGGGTTTGGTTGGTAGAGGCTACATATTCTTCTTTGCTTCTTTTCAAAGCATTTTCTTTTGTTTTTGATTAAGAAAGTCTTTGTAGTCCTTTGGTTCTTGGGGAACAAGGCCCATTTACACTATGTATGACTAGATAAACTTCATTATTAAGAGAGGGTGTCATTGTCCAAAATTTATTATCTTTGATGCTTTAGATTCATATTTATATTTTTAAGCATGGATCCAAATGTTTCGCGACACTTTGGTTTCTACTTGAATATTAATATTGATTTAATTCATTATTTCTGGTATTGCCCATTTTAGGACCCTCACAGGATTATGTTGTAGTGATGAGGGATCGGCCCTAGCAACGAAGATGTGTACGGAACTTAGTGAAAAATTCTATCTTCTTGATTTAGAGATTATTCACTTGCATGTTTAACGTGATAATGCTTGATCAAAGCTATAGCTCTTATCATTATTAGTTACGAAGAATAAATTTGTGAATAATAATTGTGGAGCAGTCATTAGGATGAAACCTTAATGACAAAAGTTATGAAAAATATCGTTTCCGCCTTAAGATGTGGGGTTTTCACTAGTTACATTCTTGTCATGCTTGTGCATCATTTTAGATCGCTAAATAAACTAGAGTTAGTTAGGCTTCTAAAGATTTGGCTGCCATGACATTTCTTCCTTATGATAGGTTTATTCATCAAACTACAGTCCTGCAGTCCTTTCTTATTTTTTACATGTAGGCAGAATTGTTGTTTACTAGAGTCACCTTACATGGCATAGTAATAATTAGAAACAGCTTCTCTTGTAGAGAGAGAGATTTCATTATTATCTGTTCATTGTTCTTTCAACATATGTTTTCCTTGCCTTATGCAGTCTCGTTTATTATTCTTCATGCTATAGGACCTATTAGGAAAAGTGCTGGCTGGAGATTTGAAAGTTGGCCATCCCATGATTGATATTCTTGAGATCAATAAATTGCGAAGGCAGTTACTCTTCCATTCTTACACTTGGGATCGATGCCTAATCCACGCTTTGAGATCTAATTATAATAGTCTGCAGGAAGGTTTGAACAGCTCTACTCAAAAACCTAGTACCGCTAAGGAGAAAAATGTTGCTTCTGTGGAGAAGTTTGTTGAGACTGCAGCGCCTTCTAATACCGCTAAAGGCTTTAGCAGTTGTGATTCCTTTCTTCTGGAGAAGAAACCTCGTGTAAGCCTTAATCAACTTGAAAATGGAAGTGAAGGTAGTGAGTCAAGTAGGGGTCTTGAAATAAAGAATTCAGACCAGGATTTAAACAATAAAAAACAAAATGATACTTCTGTTTCTTCTAGTGCAAATATTGGCAATTCTGATCCCCTTGAATCTGGGAAAATTGTGCGGAGGGCCTTATCAGAGGGGGAGTTCCCTACAGTTGCAAACTTTTCAGATTCCCTTGATGCAGCATGGAGTGGTGAAAGTCACCCATCAACTACGGCACCTGAAGTTAACAGCAATTCAGCTGCAACCAGTTCTTTAACTGTCTCAATTTCAGCCAAGGCAAGGTCTGAGTCAGACGTTCAGGGTAGCGAGCAAAATGGAAAGCCCACTGCGAGTTCTACCACTGTATTTCCATTGAAGGGAGGTGACGACTCGAACAGTCTTACCAGTGTGGGAATGGGAATCCCATATATCTATAGTTCTTTTAATACTTACACTGCTAATTATCAGAAGCTTGGTATTGGCGAATACCATCCAGTGTGTGTCCTGTCATTTTGGGAGTCAGAAAGGCAAAGTGGTGCCAGGTTTTTTCTCCCCGTCGGTTTTAATGATACCATCGTGCCTGTTTATGATGATGAACCAACTAGCATTATAGCTTATGCGCTCACCTCACCAGATTATCTTGCCCAGATATCTGACTGTGAGAAATCAAAAGATGGTCTGGATTCTTCGATCTCATTGCCTCTCTTTGATTCAGTAAATTTACTCTCACTCAATTCATTGAACGAAGCAACCTGGGATAGCCTTAAAAGTTTCGGATCAACGGATGAGAGTGTCTCATCCACATCTGGATCTAGGAGCTCCCAGAACACAGACCCGCTTTTGTCCACCAAGGATTTGCATGCCAGAGTATCTTTCAATGATGAGAGCCCTCAGGGAAAGGCCAAGTATGCCGTGACTTGTTATTATGCAAAGCAGTTTGAGGCTTTAAGGAGGATTTGTTGCCCATCGGAATTGGATTTTATAAGGTCTCTTAGTCGTTGCAAGAAATGGGGTGCCCAGGGTGGCAAGAGCAATGTTTTTTTCGCCAAGACCTTGGATGACCGGTTCATCATCAAACAGGTTACAAAGACGGAGTTGGAATCATTCATCAAATTTGCTCCTGCTTATTTTAAATATTTGTCTCAGTCAATCAGTTCCGGGAGTCCGACTTGCTTGGCTAAGATTGTCGGCATATATCAGGTATAGTGATTGTTCTTTTATGAGGATTGCCTAAACTGCTGTTGGCCCAGATAGCAGTCGGCATTTTAATGGCTTGCAATCATTTCTAGTTTAATTTTACTACATATACAACAATAACAAGAAAAATGACTTCTACAACCATTTCCCCTTCATCATTGGACCTATATTATTGGTTACCCTTTGACCGGGTTGTTCTTAATGAGCTCTTAAAATTTCTTGTGCTTTTTAGAATACCTTAAGTGGACCCTTATTTCATGTTTGGCCATTGCATTGTGCTGGTTTTTTTATTTATATATTTTACGATTAGATTAAGTCGACATTGATTGGAAAATGGTCTTATCCAGAAACGTTTTTGGATATCTGTTTGCTACTGATACATATGCAGTTTTGATTGCTTCCAAGGTCCAAAAAAATTTTCTATTTTCCGTTAATTTTTTTTTCTTCGCCAGTGGAAAATTTGTTGCCTTGTTGGTAATGTGAACTTTGGCTTTTTTTTATTTCTTTTGTTGGATTTAAAGGTTTCTTCCAAGCACACTAAAGGAGGGAGGGAAACCAAGATGGATGTTCTGGTGATGGAAAATCTTCTCTTTCGCCGTAACATCACACGCCTTTATGACCTTAAAGGATCTTCAAGAGCAAGGTACAATCCTGATACCAGTGGGAGCAATAAAGTACTACTGGATCAGAACTTGATCGAAGCAATGCCAACCTCTCCAATATTTGTTGGAAATAAGGCAAAGCGGTTGCTTGAGAGAGCTGTCTGGAATGATACTGCATTTCTCGCTGTAAGTGTAACTCGCTTGCGTACCAGGGGAAACTCTAAAACCCCTTTTTAGATGTGGAATTTTATGCTGATGTTGGAGTTGTTGCAGCAACTTTAGTTTTGCCTGTTGAAATAGAATTTTCTAATCACATTCTTTTGGAAATGGATAGAAAAATAGGAACAACCAATTGCAATGCTTTTTTAGTTTCAGTTATGTAAACCGTCTTTTATTGGGGTTTCACTCTGTTTGATGTGTAAGTGGTCTCTTATGTTTTGTTAATTGCTCGTCCTAGTCCTACTAATGCGGAGATTATGGTCTTGCAGTCTATTGATGTGATGGACTACTCATTACTTGTTGGAGTGGATGAGGAAAGGCATGAGCTGGTTCTTGGCATTATCGATTTTATGAGGCAATATACATGGGATAAGCACCTCGAGACTTGGGTGAAAACGTCAGGCATTCTTGGCGGGCCAAAGAATGCGTCTCCAACCGTGATCTCCCCTCAAATGTACAAGAAACGATTTAGAAAAGCTATGACTGCATACTTTGTCATGGTGCCAGATCAGTGGACACCTCAGACGATAATCCGCAGCGGCTCGCAATCGGATGTTTGCGAGGACAATTTCCAAGGTGGGAACACCTTAGATTGATAAAGGTCATATTTTTTGCTGTATGTCCAAAATGTTAGTTCAAAATAATCATCACCTTCCTTTTTTTTTCGTGTTGTACACCTTTCCCTCTTCTATTCTTTTCCCCTCCCAAGCCCCCATACGTATTGTTCTGATAGATGTACATGTTGAAAATTCTCTCTTTAGGCAGCAGTCAAAGGTTCTAAATGCTGAGTGTTTTTTTAGCAGGGGCATAGTGCCTCACTCCTGTTCTTCTTTGTACAATGTCTTATAGCCAAAGCCAAAAAGGAAAGAGAAGGAATTACAGAATGTCTACATGTAATCGTCGCATGTGTTTTCTTCTCTGATTCATTTCCCTTCTTGTTCGTTTGGGTTCCACTCTATCTTGGTCCCATGGATGTCTCTGCTTTATCATCTCTAAATGGCAATTTGCAACCGTTGATTGGCTATTTTCTTTTGCTTTGATAAAAGATGCAATGAACTGTTTCTGCCTATTGAAATGCTTGATATCTTATTTAAATTGTCAGAAGCAATACGGGTTGCAATTCTATTGTGTATTTTTCAATGCTAGGCACCGCATTTTTGTGCTGAAGTTGTACATATGAATAATCCTCCCGCGGCCTGCTGAGGAACGTCTAGGCTGTCACGTTGTTTAAGGGCCCGATCCGGCAATTTCGGATCGTGAAGCCCATGTTCTGTTTTGGGTCTGACTTTCCTTGGGCCCTGATGATGTTCAACTGACTTGCCATGGGCTGTCTGGGCCGGCTGCTACAGTTATGGAGCACAGCTGCGGTGTTCCTGAAGATGAAATCTACAGTCCCCGTGGTGAGAATCGCGGTAGAACTGTCGGCCAGAACACGTTTAGAGAGTGTCCTGATTCGCGTCATTGAACAAATTAAAGTTTGGGGACCACATTGCACATTGAGCTAAAGTTCAAGACCCATATTAAATAAATTAAAAGTTCGGAGATTACATTGCACGTAAGATCAAAGTTCATGAATTATTTGTGTCTTTTTACCTTAATATAATAAATCAAATGGTTAATACTACTAAAAATACTAAACTAAAATATCCCCAAAACCCTAAATTTGTCCATTATGACACAAATATCCTAAAAAAATTTTCACACCATTAAAAATCCTGAACTTATACCAGTGCAACAAATATGCCCTAGATAAAACTGAAATAGATGGCACATATGTAATGCATGTAAGTTTGGATTTTTTCATGATACAAAAAAATTAGGGTGTTTATGTTATAGTGGGCAAGTTTAGGATTTTTTATGACATTAAAAAAAGTTTGGGATATATATGTCACAATTGACAAAATTTTGGGCTTTTGATGTTATTCACCCTAAATCAAAAGAAACCATAGATTTGGTATTCGATTTCTTTATTTTATTTTCCTGCTTTTATAAGACCATAGGATCGAATTTAGTACGACTCTTTGGAAACATGCATGAGATGGACAAGTGGCAGTTTTGGTGCATATCTTCCAAATTCCGACACTTCATTGATAGAGTGATGTGACTCTACATGTGATGATACCTAATTCTTCAGTGATGCCATGATGTAATGATATGACACCTAATGGCCCAAAACCTAATTCGATAGTGCTGTATCTAAACTTTAAAATCAAAGCAGTTAGGTGTGTTTGAATGACTAGCAATGTGGACCGATGTGACCTTATGTCCTAACAAACACTTAGTGAAATCTTCATTTCATGTAACACATGCATGATTCCTTTCAATCAATTACTTCGGGTTTGATTGGAGAATGCGATTTGTTGCTAAAGCGTGGGCGATAATGAAGTGTTTGGTGCCTCGCAAGATCCATGATGAACTCAGAAGAAGACCAGAGCGAGCCAAAAACTGAGTCGAAAATATGCGATAACCATCATTTATACCCTTTAATCATGTTTAGCGAAAGAAAGAATTAAATTTGTAAGTACACAAAATATAACAACATCGTCATATTAATAGATTTGTATGTAGATCAGCCTTTAAACCCCGAGGCCAGCCGTGTAGGCCACACCGGTTGACGGCAACCAGGAGTTCCCTTCGATGAATTGGGCCACGGTGAAGTTATTTGCCTGCGCCGTGTTGTTCAACACGTGAAACCCAGGCCACTTGACCCGCCCGGCAAAGCCGGCGCCCGGCCCGGAATTCATGAACTCCCCGTAGTACAAGGTGTCCAAGGCAAACTCACCATTCCACTCTAGCCATCCTTCTGGCCTGATAGCATTGCTTATGTAAGACTGCATGAATATGGTCCTTGAGTATAGCTTCCATGGCCTCCCTAAGTACGTTGGCGTCGAATTCACGGATGGCGCCAGATCGGAGTCGGCCGAGACGTTGCAGAACTGGAATGAGAAGCCCGTGGGCTGGTTCAGGTCCTTCCGGCCCTGGGCCGTGACGGAGTTCTTCTGCTGGGGGAGGCCCTTCTTGGCCAGGATCCGGCAGTTCTGGAACACGACCACCGCGTCCCCGAAGATGAAGTCGACGGTCCCGCTGATGCGGCACTCACGGTAGAACTGACGCATCGTGTGGGTGTAGAGCGTGTCCTGGTAACCCCTCATTGCGCACCGGTAGTAGACGGACAGGTCGGAGTCCGACCGGAGGGCCACGGCCTGGTGCTTCTGCGGGCCTGCCGTGTTCTCGAACGCCATGTCGCGGGCTATGAACCCTCTGCCGCTGACGGCTGCATTTGTGATTGACAGTGTTAGATGCGCAACTTTATGGAAAGAAAACGTGGGCAACTCATGGCGCCAGACTGGTTTCTTTTCGGATGCTCAATTCAGAACATAACTTTACGAACAAGCGACCTTAGTCCTGTTCCCAAAGGATGATTACCAAGGACATTAAAGTTTATACTTTGGTGCATAGTTAATCAAATTCAATAAATGATGTGAAAAATAATCTGGATACTTAACCCTTAAATTCAATGAAGCATTGTATAAGTAAAAAAAAATACTGACCCTCCTGTACATTGTGATTTCTACATACGATGACCAAGGACAAACAACAAAAGAGCAGTCGGATAAGCGAACCCTAATAATTTTCCCCTCAACCTGACGCGCCCGACCCATCTGTCCCGCGATAGATAGGTCGCACCGAAATTTTCAATTTACTTTGTCATATGTTCACTAAATAAGGAGGGACACCATATGGCATCATCAATTGCCACACAATCTCCACCACCACCACCACAATAACTACAAATATACACAAAAGAACAAATTGAACAAGCCCATCAAGTGAACATGTTTTGGGGGACCCAAATGCATGTGGTTCTTCTCAGTGAACTCAACTGACCAAAATATATGTGCATTTAAACCAGACATCATATATCCTAAGTTCGACCCTAGGACATACTTATTAGGTTATAACCCAATACTAGGAAAAATTTTAAAAAAAAATTTGGAAGGTCATAAGGCTCACCAAATGTTGCTGTCCGGAATGTGGTCCAGCCGTCGACGAAGCTCCGATTCCCTGAAATCACCGTCGCATCCATCCCGTCGCCAACCATCATAATGTTCCACTTCTTCTTCTTGATCTCCACGTTTTCCCTATACACGCCCTTCTTCACATAGATCACGAACCGGCGGGTCCCGTAATCGGGCACGGCTGCGATCGCGTCCTCCACCTTGGTGAAATTGCCACTCCCGTCCTGTGCCACGACTAGATCTGCTGTGACCCCGCTCACTTGCAACAGCTTCCGGTCCTCGCTTTTCACCCAACGAGGAAACCGGGGGCTGTCGCTGGAGAGCTTCCGTCCCGGGCCCTTGCCACGTCTGCCGCCGCCGCCTCTGCTGGTGGTGGAGTTGGAAGAAGATGGGTGGACCATGGTGAGGAGTTCTGTGACAAGTGAAGTAATTTGGTTGAGACTGCCGGAGACAACGCTCTTGACAATGCCACTGGTGCCCTCAAAGCCATCTCTGCATGTCTCCTGGTTAGCAAGTGCAGCACTGAGCCATGTCCTCAAGTCAGAACTGAGATCCCCAGTACTGTCGTGTTTGCCTGAATGAATAAACAGATACATAAATAAACGAACATGCATTATTAAAAAAAAATCAACTGGAAAGAGTAAAATAAAAAGCATAAAGATAACAGGGTAATAGAAATGAATAATGATAGAACTCTACCTCGATCATGAAAGTACGAAGTTGTAACCGACCACACATCCTAGTACCCCCAAAAAAATTTCGCGTTTCTTATCTTTATGTTCATATATTAAATTGTCCCATAATTTCCTTCAATACACATAATTTTTTATCAAGAAAAAGAAGATCAAGAACAGCACTGCACCGACAAAACTTGGTGCTGAAAATCAAGAAAAGGAACAGGAGGCAGGAAGCAGCAACAGAGGAAGAGGGTGTCGCACCAGATGGGTTCTGAGCGGCGGAGATGGACCAGCTCAGCTCGTCGACGGAGAAGTCCAGCAAGTCGAGGCAGTCGGAGACAGCGTTGGAGAGCCGGAAGTCCCCGAACATGGTGCCGAACTGGGACACAATGCCGGCGACCTGCCGGAGCACCTCGACGGTGGACCTGAGGGAGCTCAAGAACTGGGAGGACGGCACGCTCAGGCACTCTCTCGGCAGGAGATCCGGGGGCCCCGAGCTCGGCGCGCCGTCGCCTGAGCTGGCGAAGCAGCACAACAGGATGGCGAGGGAGATGACGATGGCGGAGGAGAGCTTAGGAGCCATGGATGTGAGGAACATGAAACGAGAGAAGACAGAGAGGGATGGAAGATGATGAAGGAGAGAGTGAGTGTATTTAAGGTCTAAGCGAGGGGAGATTAGATAGGTTGTGAGGGGAATTTATTGGGGGCGTTGGCGTTGTAATGATCGTTAGCTGTAGTAGATGACATTGCTAAATAGGAAAAAAAAGGTCAACTGTTTGACAACTAGACTATGATTTTATAGTTAGATTTGATCTACCATAAAAGAAGAATATTGGAAGGGAAGAGTGAGTGAAATGAATGAGGAGGGTGCCCCTAGCAATAATTTTTTTTTCTTGAAGAAATGATATGTGTTTTTCTCTCTCCTTTCTTTTCTCTTATTTGCATAGGTATGAATTTTACTTTATTAATGAGTGCTCTAATAAAGTTGAGATCAATTTGTTTTGGAAATGTAAAAAGAAAGAACACCTTTTCATGTCAATCTTTTTTAGAAATTTAAACTTGCTTTTATTACGCGTTATTTCATGGATTAGGGTGTTTTGCAAGTCTTAGAGTGCTAGCTTATGTGATCAATGACCACAATTTCACTCTAATCAAAGTAATAATCATAGTAAAAGACGGCCTAAAATGGGTCATGTTATCATTCACTCTTGATCGGAGAAAACTTATTCCCAACTAGTTTTGTGATTGGTGAGTTAAAAATATGGACATAAATCGTATTCGTTTTAAATTTTCATATGAGCGACGTTCATACTCGTAGCACAACAGTCAAGACATTTCCTCTAACTAAAAATGGAAGAGTAGTTATTAGAATTTACAGTTTAGTGTTGATCAACTAAGACAATTGTCGTGTGACCACTAAGAGTGGTTTGCTGAGTGGTCCTATGCTCACCTATATTTTATAAAGGCACAAGTTCAATTTCGTGTCGTGGGCGAATAATGAAGTGTTCTCCCGGGCGCTACTACCTCTCCAGAGAAAGAGTTAAAAGCTCCTAATACACCAATGGAGCTACAACAACATTGCGGACTCTCCAATCTCTAAATTTGATGTCTCGGGCACTGCCGAGTAGTTATGTGGCTCGAACTCGGGACTCTTTTGAGAACGCTCGACGTCGATAGCCCCTACTTACTTTTTTTTTTCCGGCTCCCAAAGATAAAAAGACAATTACCTTGTACATTATACGTATGTTTGGTGTTGGGTCATCAGTATAAAGTCAAACTATACTATCGGTCCGTAGAGGGAGTCAACTAGGCCACGCACAAAGATACCCCCTATGTTATCCTAATATCGGCGGTCGCCGGATGCGGATTCTCTTCACGCCTTTAAAGTTTCAACCCCACATTCCTTCCCCCTTCACTTTAATGCACGGAAGACATACAAGGTATAAATACAACGTACTATACTAATAAAAGCATCTTCATAAAATAATTTATATCATATCGAGTTGTCCTGTTCCTAAATGTTCACTTGAGTATACGGAATACTTCGTAAAGCATTTATATCATGCAATGCATCGGTAATAATATCAATGTTTATACTGCCAGAAAATTTTGGCTATACATATGCAAATGTCCATTTCATGAGATCTTGCAAAGATCCCAAGTGAATATTTAACAAAATGAAGTACTGTTTTTTCTTGGCGTTGCTCCAACCTTATAATCATAGACAACAATAAATTCAGCAAATTTCGTACGGTCAGAATCAACTGAAGAGCGATGCACACTGCGCTTCAACATGTGAAGATACGCAGGGACTGCAATGAATGCATGGATGCATGCAGTGGTCTCGCAAACGAGCGGTGGTCAGATCTTGCTGCTTATTGAAGTCATTCAAATGCTGACTCTTGACTTCAATTCTCAACCAACTCTTTAAAGAAAGCAAGAACTTCAAGAAACCCTACACTGATTACGAGTGCTCTAAAATCTCATCTATTGATTGACACAAGAAGTGATGTGACGTACAGTAAATGGATAGACCTATCTTTGCCGTGAGATTATAAATGAATGTTTAAACAAGGCGAGACGATGTTTAACGCCCGGTAGAACTCCGACTAATCGTTGTGCATTCGTAAACGAGTTTTAATATAGCTAGAATTATGCGAACTACTTTATCTAATGTTCTTTATATTTTAGTGTTAAATTAGTAACAAGTAAAGCACGGAGAGAGAGAGCCACAATCGTTACGAGGGTCAAATGTCCTAAGAATACTTGTTAGATATCCTTAATAAGAATGTTTCAAATATTGAAAGGAGCGACTATACACATCACAAAGAATGTCGGTGCGTTGAAACTTGAAATGCTTACCGATCTAATTCAGTTACTCAACACCTTCACAACAAAATCCTCGCATATGACACGATAAAGATAGTCAATTTAACTTCTGTTGCTCCTTAACGATTGAATCAAAAAATCAAGTACAGCATGCATAAAATCATCTTTATGTTCACATAACGTATTCAATATCTAGTAAGCTATGTCATCTCATTCAATATATCAATATTCAAAATGCAATTTAGAAAACAATTGTCATTGTAATAGGAGATTAGTTCACGGTTAAAGGCACTATCTTCACAACATATGTGAACTTTAACTTGAAGACAAAAACTTCACTTATCCCATTAACCGACATTTTAAACCCTTTTGAAGATGCACGCGTCTCCTCGTAAGCATTGTCGGCTGTGGTGGTGAAATCTCGACAAGGATCACAAAATATTATCTTATTTTGCTCCAAACAAGGAAAGTACAGACAAAGGAAGAACATGTAATTAATAATTAGGATTAATACCAAGAAAAACTCTAAATTGATACTCATATGATAAATTTATTATAAACCAAAATCCCAAACTGGTACACTTGTAATAAATTCACTCTCCGTTAAATTTTATTTTCAAATTGCTGGGTTGAATGACATGTGGCAGTTGACGGGTGTACCGGTTTGGAGTTTTACCCTTCGTTTGTCACATATATACTAGTCTGTGATTTTCGTGACATTAATCCAATTTAACGGAAATTAACAGATGGTAAATTTGTTACAAATGTACTAGTCAAGTGTATCAATTTTAAGTTTTTAATGGTCAAAAAATTAATTTTGAAATAAATTTATCATGGTATTAACCCTAATAATTATCACCCGGAATAAGTAATAATTCACCCCCTTGCCTGATGAATTCAAATTGGTGAATCATCATATTCCTTTTGTCATCTGGGCATTATTCTTTCAAGACCCACCTCAGAATCAATGCAAGTAATCCTCACGAGAACGTTCTAGTTGGCAATTCGACATTATCAATCATTAATCATTCAGACGACTCGAGAAAAAAGTCAAAAAATGCCAAACGAAAGAAGAAGGGAAGAGAAAAAAAAAGACAAGTTTAACCTTTTCCACGTCGAATTGGTCAGAAACAGGGCATTGGTCCAGAGGCATTAAACTCCTTCCCGCAGCACGAAGATTTGGCCATTAAAGAATAGGGGAATATAATGCAAATGGATCGAATTCTGCATGGGAATTTCATTCTTCTTTTCCTCTCTCTCTCTCTCTCTCCTCTTGGGAGCCCACGCGTTCGATTTCAGTGTGCTTTTCCATTCAAAAGCAATAAAGGCTCTAAAGAGACGTGCTTTAACGAAGAACATGCGAAGACGCGTTGTGTTTTACAGCTAATTTGCAGCGTGTGTCCCCGTTCATTAGGCTGCTTTCCCAAAGACAAAGCCACGACGACCATGGTCTTATTACGCTCTTTGTCCACCACCGATGATGCTGTTAGCCTAATGCCTACACGAAGATGGCGACATGCATCGTGCATTATTCAATTCTTGCATTCTATCTTAAGCCCTAGCTAGGTTTGGCTGGGGGAGTTATCATGCTTTCCTTTGGCCCTAAAAAGGGTTTCGTTCTTCTTTTCATTTTTTTTTATCCTTGGTGTCGTAATGTATCTATATGTTACAAGCTCTCCCTCGGATACAATTAGGGTTTTAGAAATTAGGAAATTTTGTGATTTCACCTCGCAATTCTTGAGGAGCAAAATTCCGTCCGGGAGATAATTGTGGTTATGTCTTTGTCATATGTAAGAGTTAGGATGATTTTTTTTATTTCTATTTTTTTGTTATGAACGACTTGTCACCCTTGATAGACCGAGAAGTAATTAATTTCCCTGGGATTTTCTTGATATGTTTTGGGTTACGCGTGACATTCACTAGTTAGTGACCGACTGATGATGATTAGCTAGATGCTCTTTGTGATTAGATTGAACCTAGAAAAGATTGAGTTGCTAACGTGAGGGCAAGATGGGGGAAAATCATTATCTTTATTTCCATTGCGATGCTAAAAATGGGGTGGACAATGGCGCCATTTCCGGTTGATTCTTGGCTTGGAAAAGGTAAAAATCGTCCTTGGATTTGAATTCATTAAATCTCTGTCTGTCACTTCAATGACCTAACCAGCTGATTAGAGGAGGGTGGTGATGGTTTTTTGGGCATTGCTTGCTCGGGTTGCAAAGAGAAAGAAATCATGGTTCCCTTTCATGCACCTTTTTGGAGCCCTCGTTGTCACTTTAGTCACATCCATGAAATTTAAAATGACCACTAGGAATCACTTTCACGAGCCTGTCTTGAGACACTCGTCTTGCTTCTCTTGCCCTCGTTCACGGTGGCTCGACCCGTGTTCATGTCGGATATCAGATTAACCCCTACAAGAGCATTTAGTATATGGCCGGTCATGTGAAGATGGATCGTTACTTACGAATCATTCAACAATTCTCTGCCAACACCAGACATGGGACTCGAGATCTTAAATCATTCCTCACTAAAGCCCCTTAAATCCTATAGGGATCAAACTTCAAACTGAAAAACGAATAAAATAGAAGTTACATTATCCTCTTGGGTCATTTGGAAAATAATGAAAAGAAAGTTTGGTTCGGTTAGGTTTTTGCACACAACCCTTGTCTAGCACTTTGGAATTGAGAATATGAATTAAACTACATTTTGAGCGATTAATTTTCATTATCCTGATTTTCCCATACGCACCATAATCACAAATTCATAAAGAAAATGCAAATACTAGGTAGCCAAATTTTTCAAAGTGTAGGCCGGCAATCTTGTCTGTACTAGGCCCAACCGAACTTGTCATGTTCTTTTCAACTCTAGGCCCAATAGGCTATAACAGGCCTGATGGACTTAGATCAGAGAGGCCTAGCCGAGTACGTGGTAGGTAGGCAAATACTACATTAGCTTGGTTTTTCTCACAATCAAATGCTTTGGTTGATTTTTTTTTTTTGGATAATGACACAAATGATCTTTGAAATTTGACATAATGTGCAATGTGGTCCCGAAACTTTTAATTTGTTCAATATAGTCCCTGAACTTTAGACCAATATTCAATGTGGTCCCTAAACTTTTGATACATGTTCAACTTAGTCCTTGAAGTATATGAATGTGTTCAATGTTATCATTTAATTATTAAGGTTTGGGGACAACATTGAATATTTTTCATGTAATTCATGAGCTAAGTTGAACATGTACCAAAAGTCCAGGAATTACGTTGAACAAATTAAAAGTTTATGGATCACATTACACATTAAGACAAAGTTCAAAGACTAGTTGTGTCATTATTTCAATTTTTTTTTCTTTTTGGGGGAATATTATTCTGTTATACTCCTTCTAACCCTTGCTTTCCTTTTTTTTTATTTTACAATAATGTGTGAGCTAAAGATTGCTTGCCTCGCACACCACAAGTTAACGCTTTCCATATATGATATAACCAGAAAAAGTTTTACTAAGAGAAACTTGTGATTAACAGAAAATAAATATTTATCTCGACTTGATCTCTCTCAAGGGATATTTCTCTTTCTCTATGTTCTTATGTAGGCTCTGAAGATTCGTTGATGTGGTTACATATTGATCATTAATGTTCTAATCGAAATTAAGGCGGCTCTTATCATATCTTGAAAGCTAATACATCCTCCCATTTCATCCTCAAACCACTTCAGTTGAACGGCAGAACGTGTTGATTTTCTTGTACCCCACCTCATATAGAGTGATAGAAGGGGGGAGCAAATCTTGCTTATAAGCAAATTCCAAAAGTTCAATTCGCTTTCTGATTAATCATTAATTTGAATCATCAACTTAGTCATGTTGACATCAATACACCAGCACTTCGAACTTACATGTGAAATGAATATCGATTTCTTCTCTATCAATAAACTTTCTTTCTTTTTTCATTAGAATCAAATAAATAAAACAAGTTGGGAGTGCACTTGATCAAAAATATGAGAAGGACCACTAATATAGCTTTGCCTTTGAAGTTAAAATTGACAGTTTTCACCTGCCGACAAACTTTTACCATCCGTCCGTAGTTTGGTTTCTCCTATCAACTCAAAAGTCATGTCATTGCCTTGCTGGTCATGGAGCCCACAGTCTAGCACCCATCGCTATCCAAAAGACTTGTTTGTGGGAGCAACTCTCTTTAAATTGGGAAAATATATTCGAAATATATATTTATATATCTATAGGAATTCGTGAACATAAACAAGTGTTTTCACTTTTACACAATTGTCATGAAGTTGCCATAGTAATCGCTAATCTATCACTAGTGGTAACATTAACTCGTCGAAATTGTTAAATTTTATTGAGCAATCAATCAAAAGTTTAGTCTTACGTTCAATGCATCAAATGATTTCTCTCGATGCACATTGAAACCGTGCAATCATTCAATCATAAGTTTAGTTCCATGGACTTCTCACTTTAAATTCTAAAAGAAATTAGAGTCACATTAATCTCGACAAATGTGGTAGTATTAAATAATTTAATGGGAACTATCCCTTCAAGGACAATACGTTACATATATAATTGAGTGGGGCCAAACACTCAAATTGAGATTTTAATAAAAGAAAAATTAGTAGTTTTTATCTTTGAAGAAAGAAAGATGATGTTATCATTTTGGGTTTTTGACTGAAAGAATTTATACCTTTTACGCATCGGGATTGTCCAACTCCACAAGCTAGCAGTTACGTCCCGTCACTTACAATTAGTTACGACTTCTTTCCTTTTTCTTCTTTTTTTTGTACTTTGACCCATGACGCTCTTTCTAATAATTCAAGAATGAGCTTTAATAATGCAAAAAATTGATATAAATGATCCATAAATTTTAAATTATTATATAATGCGGTCTATAAAATTTTAATTTATTCGATATAATCTTTAAAATTTAACTCAATGTGCAATGAAGTTCCTAAACTTTTGATACATGAATTACATTGAATAGATTAAAAAGTTAAGGACTACATTAAACAATTAAAAGTTTATGAATCATGTTACATATCGTGTCAAAGTTCATGAACTATTTGTATTATTATCTCTTAATAATAATTATAATCATGATGATAACCAGACAAATGCTTGGTCAACACAAACTTCTTTCTCTTATTACAGATCTGTTTTGCAGATATGGGCTCTAACGTATGATTTTATACAACTCCTTTTGATGAAATTTGGATAACCAACCCTTAATCACACAATTCTTGACTAATCTTGTGAAGTTTACGTGCTAAATTCTTGTGCTCGTGTTTACTTTCTTGCCTGTGTAACAATACCGTAAAAAAAATTGTGATGTATTTAGATGGACACCCTCACTTACCTCCCTTGTTGACTTGTTTCACATGTACTGCCATCATTTGCAAATACGATGCGTCTAGATTGATTTTGCGACTCTTAAGGTCGATTCGAATTTTGGAATTGGACCCATCATGCTACTAGCTCGCATGCTGAACCTAATGTATCCTTAATGTTAGTAGCGGAACAATTTCGGAGGAAGGAATTGGTAGCACCTTTTTTTTCCGATAAGAATAGTAGCATTTTTTTGGTCAGCTGAAGTTAATTTGGATCGCACTCTCTTTCGATAACAACATCAGAGAAGTTATCGCAAGCTACATCTATTGCGTTGGCAACCCGTTTTATACACTCGAGCATCCTAAATGATGATCAATAGACATTTTGATGTGTTATAGGAAGCATCATCACGTCATAATATGATCAGCTTGACCCTTATTTCAATAAGTTAGATGTAAGTATGCCTTCGAATCTATCCATAAATAATGAGAAAATTTCAAATAAAGATATAGATTAGGGCCGTTTTCTCGTATTAGTATTCAATATGGCCGGTTCAGCCTTGAGTAAGGGGCCGAGTTCGTAGTCCGGCGACATCTTAGCCAGTCGGCTTGCACAGGCGAGCCGCGTTCTCGACATTTCGACACGTTGCACAGAAATTTCAAATTCGTTTTCGGCATGGCCTTTATTTTTAATATAAGTTAAATATAAGTGGGCCTTTAGAATCTGACTAAGGACAAAAAAAAAAAGAAGAAAGAAATCTGGCTAAGGACAAAAGAGACAAGTGGAAAGCCAAGAACAGCAACGCACGAGGGCAATGGGCTAATGACACGTGGACTCCTGTTGCTTCCGTATCGAACTCCGACACGTTTGTCCACGTGTTCCACGGCCCTTGATAAGGACGAGTACATTTCGCTCCGAATATAAAAAAAAAACCAGTATATTATTTTAAGGAAATTTACCCAAAAACAATTTATATGGTCATGATACTTTAATAGTTTATTTCACAATTTGATATGCAAAATGCATTTTTTTTCCTGCGATCGACGTGTCCATCCGAATGCACGAGTTTAGATGAGTCCGGAGGAATCGCTAGCATCGGTTGCCCCCCCCCCTCCCATTCCTTAGAAAAAAAAGGTCCAGAATTTCTTTTTTTTTTTTTATATAAGTGGAGTCTTGATCATAATCCTAAGTCTTGGAGGAGTCATTATTGTTGGTCGCCCCTCCCAACTTCTGAAAAAGAAAAGAAAAGAAAAGAAAAGTTCGATTTCTTTTTAAGTGGAGTCGGAATGATAATCCGAACGCTTATAGGAGCCATTAGCGCCCACCCTTTTATTAAAAAAAAAAAAAAGCGAAGAGAAGAGAGATCCAAAATTTCTTTTCTTTTAAGCGGAGCCCGGACCATAATCCTAATATCTGGAGGAGTTGCTACCGTCGCTCATCCCTCCCACCCTTTTATAAAATAAAATAAAAAGGAAGAAGAAGGAGGAAAAAAAATCCAAAATCACTTCGTTTTTTCTTTACCAAGCGATTATAGGAAAAATATTCGATAGGCAGAGAGCGGTGGACGGGTGATATAGTCGCTTCCGACTCATATTGCATGAACGTGACTACTTCCACCCGCAGCTCCTCAGTTATCTGTCTCTGTCTCCGTCTCTGTCTCTCTGCCTTTTCAGGCACGTAGGTCACCTGCGCATTGGCCTCGCCACCGTCACACCTCACGTCCTTATCTCATTATCACAATCCAGCCACGACCCTCACATTCAATCCTCCACAATGGCATTATTATAAGACGAGGATGGTTCGTGATGTCATTATGCGTGTTGTGTTCTTCTGGGTAGGAGGCAAAAACTGATCTTGAAACGCAGACGGACCCGTGGTGCAGGGATCCCACGAAGAAACGCCGATTTCGCACTCTCGTAGTGAAGTGCAGAGACCCCTTCTTCGCAATTTGCAGAGGCAGAGAGGTACCGTTCAGAGAGGTCCACGTTTCTTGCAAGGTTTTCTTTTGATGTCGCGAGTCTGTGCATGGCTTTCTCTTAAGGATTGTTTGTTGATTAGTTCCAACCTTTCGATAGATGACGGTCTATGTTTTATAGTTAATGGCTGGGTTGTGACGATTGATGGAAGCGATTGCAATTTGTATAATATGTTTCATTGTCAAGGGCTCTGAATGGTTTCAATGAAGTCACAGCCTTAAATCTTTTTTTGCTCTTCTAGGGCATTATATTTGTTGAATTCTCTTGAGTTGGCTGATGCAATGTTTTCCAGGTTTTGACTGATCAAGGTCTGCTATTTTCAAAGTGTAAAAATGTAGCGCATGCAGGCAGATTCATGACAAGGATCTATATGAAACCGTCACCTTCACTTCTGTCGGGTTATTTTGTATCAATTAGCCGAGAGGTTACGCTAATTAGGTCAACTGTGAAGAGCTGCCGCGGTTACGACCTATTCGCTCACCTCTCTGATAGTAAAAATGATTTTTTGTGCGTGTGTTTGGGGAGGGTGGTATGAAGGCAAATTAAAAAAAAGCTAATTTAAAAGCCTTACGCTGAGTGGTATGATTTGCATTGGTGGTTCTGTGTACTTGCGAGACTTCAGTCATATAATCTGACTGTTTACTATAAGAAAGGCCAGAGCTGAGAGTTCTAGAATTCTGCGTGAACTTATGCTTATCCTTTGTCAGATTTGCCAATAATCAGTTATCAAGTCGGTAGATCATATATGATTACTATCGTGTTGCTACTCTTACCAAAGTGTTAAACATGAAGATGCCCTCGTAGGAATTCTATTTTGTTCCGAGAGACATCCTGAGTATTACATAAAACTGATTATGATGACAGATAAAGGGCACAATGCTTGGGAATGGAGTCGTTGGGATCCTCTCCGAGTCTTCAAATAAGTGGGAAAGAAGAGTGCCCCTTACACCTTCTCATTGCGCTCGGCTTTTGCTCAGTGGCAAGGATAAAACTGGAGTAGCCCGCATCATCGTGCAGCCATCGACGAAGCGAATCCATCACGATGCGCTTTACGAAGACGTGGGCTGTGAAATATCAGACGACTTGTCTGAATGTGGTCTTATTTTGGGCATCAAACAGCCGAAGGTTCGGAATACCAAGTCTTGGTCCAGACATAAGCAAAATTATTTAGTCATTTTTTTTTAATTATAATTGGTCTTTTGCAGTTGGACATGATTCTTCCTGATAGAGCCTATGCCTTCTTCTCTCATACTCACAAGGCCCAGAAAGAAAACATGCCCCTGTTAGACAAAGTACATATTCCTTCATTTGCATATGTTGCTCGAGTTTTAATGGTAGAGGAAATTTTTGTCCTCTCTAATTCTCTTTAAATTGTTCTCAGATTCTAGCTGAAAGGGCTTCACTTTATGACTATGAGCTCATTGTCAGTGAGCACGGGAAGAGATTGCTTGCATTTGGAAAATATGCAGGAAGAGCAGGACTAATTGACTTCTTAAGTGGACTAGGACAAAGTAATTTTCTAAGCAATATTTTTGTCTCTGTATGCCATGTAATCCAATGTAATTGTGCTGAAAAATAAAGAGTCTTTTCTTTGGATGTTTCGTGTACCTCAGCAGCTGTAATTTATAGGCAGTGCCAGTCAGGTTAATCATCATCTTTGTTCCTGACGTCTTTCAGGATATCTAAGTCTTGGATACTCAACCCCTTTTCTCTCACTTGGTGGATCTTACACATACTCCTCCTTGGCTGCTGCCAAGGCTGCAGTAATTTCTGTGGGCGAAGACATTGCAACTCAGGGACTACCATCGGGAATTTGTCCTCTGGTCTTCATATTCACTGGTTCAGGAAATGGTACTGTATCTTTGTAAATGGCTCTCCTTGCAACCATCATTTATGATGCTGTACACTTGCAATTAATGAAATCAAATTGGGTATGCTGTTTTTGTTTATACTGTTACTCTATTAAAAGAAGGAAGCCATCTGTCAATTTCAGATGCATTAGTATCGTTCATTTCTCCCTACAACCCTTTACTCTATCATAGTATCTCATCTCTTATTTGCTCCTCTGTAGTTTCTGCTGGAGCGCAAGAGATATTCAAGCTTCTTCCTCACACTTATGTTGAACCGAGCAGACTCCCAGAACTCTTTCAGATGGTAAGCTGATATATAGCTTAGCATAATGGAAGTCCCATCGAATCGAATTAGGGTATGGGTTATTTTGGTTTTCCATATACTAAGACACTCCCCTGCCAGAGGGTCCATAAGTTTCATTAATAGATTGAGACTTAGAAGATGACCTCACATAATGAGACGAAGATTTCATCTTATAACCGCTAGTCAAGTGTTCTGACTAGACTACATCTTTCATAGAACTGCGTAATTGTTAGTCCACTCGATTGCCATTTGTTTGTTCTCATATATACATGCAATTTTACGTCAATTTTAGGTTTTGCTCCATAGTTTTGGTTTGATTCGGCTAAGCTCTTACTGTATGTTTCTTTCCGCTAGGCCAGAGATCCAACTCAAACAGCAAAAAGATCGAAGAGAGTTTTCCAAGTATATGGTTGCGTTGTGACTTGTCAGGACATGGTTGGACACAAAGATCCTTCGAGAGACTTTGACAAGGTATGCTAGGCCACTTTTCATTTTTCCTTTTCTCAAAAGTTACAATAATCTTGTTACACATACTATGATTTCGAAATCGTCAGTCCAGCTGTTTTTGAATGCTGACATGGACCTGAAATTGTATGCACATGGACATTTGGTTTCTTTCAGGCTGACTACTATGCACACCCGGAACACTACTCTCCAATTTTTCATGAAAAAGTGGCACCATACGCATCTATCATCGGTATGCTACATTATGTTGACTCTCATAAGGTTGTTTCAAGATTAGGATGCAAGAATTTTGAGCAATGTAGGACAGATCTCATATCTTTTTGATATAAGTTTATCGAATACTCCCTTGAATTATATATTCCTTTGATCTGGTCCAGCTGATGTATCGCTGTGATTCACTCTCATGCAGTCAATTGCATGTATTGGGAAAAAAGGTTCCCGCGGTTATTGAGTAATGAGCAGCTCCAAGGTCTAATAAAGAAAGGATGCCCACTAATTGGGATAGCAGATATCACTTGTGATATACGAGGCTCAATGGAATTTGTCAATCAGACTACGTCGATTGAATCACCATTCTTCAGGTATTGGTAATGCAAATTACTAGTGTTTCGTTGCACTGCTTATCTCATGTTCATCTAGTTGGCACTCTTCGATATTTCTCCACATGAACAGTTGGTAAAATATTGATTGAGATAAGATCCTATTTTCTCGCAATAAAAACCAGGAGGTGATCACCATCTTAATGGGATCTTAATTCGATAGAATATTTATTGGTCGGATCATCCCAGCCAATCAATGAAAGGTAAAAGAAAGATTGATTTTACAGTCTCTGGAAGCCTTACTAACTGCTGTTTATAGGAACTCATATCCAATTCTTCTTATTTCTGCTCTCTTGTTGTTTTTTGTGGATGATGCACACTCTTCTATGTGTTGGTGGTACATGACTTGCTAATGTTGGGTGGTTATGCTCCCAATTTGCAGATACAATGCCCTATGTGACTCATACCATCACGATATGGAGGGTCACGGTGTGATATGTTCAGCTGTGGATATTTTACCAACTGAGTTTGCAAAAGAGGTGCATTTCTGAATACCCTGCATCTGATGGGACTTATGTTTCTTATGGAATGTGTTAGTTCTCAGAGAGGGTAGCGAAAGTGCTCTAATGTCTTGCTTGTATAAATTAAATGAAATTTCCATTTTACTTTGGAAAGGCTTCCCGACACTTCGGAGACATTCTATCAGAATTTATCGGAAAATTAGCATCTTCAGTAGATATTGCGCAGTTACCTGAGCATCTAAGGAGAGCTTGCATAGCACACAGAGGAAGACTCACTGCCCTGTTTGAATATATACCACGTATGCGAGAATCCGATACAGAGTAAGATTTCTTCTGTTGTCTCTACTCTTTTTTTGCCTTCTGATCATTTTGTTCGGTGGAAAAATTAAAGAATGCCTCAGGGAATAAATATATGTTGAATGCAAGGACCTCCTTGCTGAGCATACATATCTTCCCCCTCTGTCTACACTTGGCTTCCTGTAACATTGCAGTGCTATGATGCTCCTCAGTTCCGGATTAGAGATATTTCATAGTCTAAAATACATCTGTACTTTTACATGTGAAAGAGGAAATAATTCTCAGATTTCAGTGTAGAAGCAACCCTTCTATGCAGAGTTTGGTAATCAACTGAGCAGTGCTGTTCAGTTCTTGTAAAAAATGATAAGTTGCCTGGCAAGGTTAACTTTTAATTGGAAAAGCATAAGTGAAGCTGGATGAGTGGTAAATTCCCAGAATATGAATAGGTTGCCATCGCCTGATGTTTCTTTTGGACATAGAACATTTTCAAATTATATTGGAAGTTGCCTCTGTCAGTATTAGTGGTCCATTTGATTCCCTTTCTGTCTAGTCTATGATATTGATAAGTGATAACCCTTTACCTTTTGTCCTTTTGTATCTGTGGGTCCTACATAGGATAGTGTTGGAAACGTATGCGGAAACGAAAAGACAGAACACCAGAAATTTACGTGGTTCGATCACGAAGTGATCTACGTCCACGGGCGAGGCACGACAAAATTCCACTATAATCAAAGAGAGAGTACAAAATTTCAGAAGTCGAAAACAACGACAAAACCCTCACGGCTCACAAACTCTCTGAAAACAAAACTCTCTCTAAACAATGAGAAAACCTAGCCACAGTACAAATAGGTCTCCCGAAAATTTTTCTCGGGTCATAAACCGGACTGAGTACATAAATTCAAGACATATTTAACAGATAGAGACATCCAAGAATGGAGTTCTTAAGCAAGTCTTGAATGGATACTGATAGTTAGCCCCTTTTTCTCTTTCAACTATCTTTTCTCTTGAGAGAGCTATACTTTTTTTTTCCTTCTGGTTTGTGAGAGTTTGATATATGCAACCTGGTCAGTTCCAGTAACTAAAACTCCAGGTTTTTTCCTTTATGATTTGTCATTAATTATCATGATACTACTGAATGCACGTTTAGGTTTCCACTTCATCACATCAATGTTTTCATTTTGCATCTGCAGAAGCATGCCAGTAAACCGTGTCAATATTCCAGCATACAGGACGAGAAAATTCACAGAATTGGTAAGTTATATTGTGTCTCTCTCCTTATCAGACTTTCTTGAGTCTGTTATGCACTGATGCAGAATATTATCTCGACTTTGGTACGTATAAGCTCATTATATATGTGCAGTTACCTAATGAAAACTATTCTAACCAATAGGTTTCCCTGAGCGGTCATTTATTCGACAAATTCCTGATAAATGAGGCTTTGAATACCATCGAAGCAGCAGGTGGTTCCTTCCACTTGGTTAAATGTCAAGTTGGCCAGAGTGCTGATGCTCCTTCTTATTCAGAACTCGAAGTGAGTAGATCTGTTCACCACTTTTACTTTGGAAGGTGGAGCTTATTAAGTGGGTCAATTTGCTTTTTTACCTTTTGCTGTAAGAGTAAATAAAAGTTCCATCCGTGTTTTTACATCTTTTTTGCTTTAGCAATATTTGGATAGAATATCTAACATAGTTGCACATTCTGAGTCACTGTTTCTGAAATTGTTATACTTGACTATATTTTGGGAGAATCTCTATAAAGACCTATCTGTGGATGCTTATACGATCTGAATTACTAAGAGCTATTTCCTTTGTTAACCCTGATTAGCTTCAAGTTTGACAATCTACAGTTTGAGTAAAATATGAATATACTCCACTCCCTTTAATCACTTTTGCTTCTCGTTGCCGTTCATGGTTCTGCTTGTCGTGTGAGTTCAATTTCTCAACATTGCGTTTGCAGGTGGGTGCAGATGATAGGGAAGTTTTAGATCAGATTATTGATTCTCTAACTTCTCTTGCTAATCGGAGTGAAAATGGACCTCAGCCAGACAACAGAACAAGTCCAACATCAAAGACGGTAGGTACGGTGGTGAATAATGGCACTAAAAGCAGCTGTGGTCCTGGAAATATGAGTTCCGTTCTGATTCTTGGTGCTGGGAAGGTCTGCCAACCTGCTGCTGAGTTCTTGGCATCTGTTGGAAGGACTTCATACCGCCAAAGGCATGATATGCATTTGAAGGTCGACTCTGAAGAGCAGGGACATGTTCAAGTTGTTGTGGCGTCTCTCTACCTAAAGGATGCAGAAGAGGTAGAACTGATGAAATATTTTTTTCATTGAGGAAATTAAGGCTTAATTATAATGCTAATGACCATATGATTGTTCCATTACTTTCACATTTTGTTAATAAGGAAAAAATTTTCTGTATGAGAATTAAAAAGTAGCAATAATTGCAAACACATGGCGACTACACTAATTGCTATCTTTCTTTCTGGGATTTAATCTTTGTTCTAATGTTCGGGTGGGCACAGACTATAGAAGGCATTCCAAATGCAACCGCAATCGAGCTCGATGTGACAGACCATGATAGTCTCTCCAAGTGCATTTCTCAGGTGTTTTAAGACTTTTATTAATGGTGATTATATGTTCCTTCTGGTTATGTGAGTCTCCGAATGGAGAATTTCATTAAGCTGTACAGTTCACTGACGATGTTGTTTCCCTTGTCAAGGTCGATGTTGTTATAAGTTTGCTTCCCCCTCTTTTCCACGTTACTGTAGCAACTGCTTGCATCGAGGTACATTGTACTTTTTAATTTCATATTAGGTGCTTGAATTTATCTAACATATCAGCAAAATATTTCCACTATGAACACTTCTGTTTTATAACATGATCATGAAATTAATTGATCATCTCATGCTGTTGTCTCTATCCCACATTTGGTGCAGCTTAAAAAGCATCTTGTAACGGCTAGCTACGTTGATGATCAGACATCGAAGTTAGATGAGAAGGCAAAAGATGCTGGCATTACAATTCTTGGAGAGATGGGGTTGGACCCTGGAATTGGTAACTGTTTTCCCAATGCATAGTGCTCGTAGAGAACTTAATATTACAAAGAGGCACTAGTTTCATATATTTCAAATTTTACTCTGCGCTCCTACATTTGGCAATTACGTACTCGATATGTTTGTGCGCCTTTCATGTACATTCACGTGCCCTTTAACATGCTGATCTGATATCAAGCATTTATTGCATCATTTTGTTACCCTACTAGAGCTGCTGTATCTGTTTAAAATGCATCAGATCATATGATGGCAATGAAGATGATTGATCAAGCACATCAACGGAAAGGGAGAATAAGATCTTTCACTTCCTACTGCGGAGGCCTCCCATCGCCTGCAGCTGCAAATAATCCACTGGCATATAAGTTCAGGTACTCTCTGTCTCAAAGCGTGAACAAATCGTTCTCTATCAACTGGTCTATGGAAGACCATAAGAACACATTCCAGCTTTTTCCTTCTTTAAACCATTTCTTTTGATGCAGTCTATGGATTTGATCAGAACTGTTGAATAGGATATGTAATTTGACCTTAATGTAAGAATAGATTATTTTTAGATTAGTAAGTTCATACTTCTTCATTCCCTGCTTATTTTTCTTGCGCAATTAAATCTTTAACTTCCGATGCACCTGGTTTCTGATATTGTGAAAAGAGTGTTTTAAAAAAAGCTCTCGTAAACTTTTGTAGTTGGAATCCTGCTGGAGCTATCCGAACTGGGCGTAATCCTGCTTTATACAAGTCTCATGGTGAAACTATACATGTTGATGGTACGATATCGACTTTCAGTAGAGTGAAAATTTTCAGATGTAGTTTTGATTTTATTCTCTTGTCCACAAACTTTTGGCATTTCCAATTTTCATCACGTGGTGTAGCGCCGCATTGATTATCAAGTTCATTCTGATCACAGCGAATTTATCGTACTTCTAAATTTGCTTTCTGCCTTATATTGATGGTGTTAACAATATGCAGGAGAAAAACTCTATGAATCTGCTACTAGACTCCGAATACCCGAACTCCCTGCCTTCGCACTAGAGTGTCTTCCGAATCGCAACTCTTTGATATATGGGGACTTGTACAGAATAAGTAAAGAAGCTTCGACCATTTTCCGTGGAACCCTCCGCTATGAAGGCATGATAAACTTTTAGATCTTTTATAATCTCAGTACCTCTCATTTTTATCCTGCAATAAGCTAGCTCCAGAAGCATGGTATGAAAGTTAAAGTTTTGAAAGAAATAAGAATTGAACATGCTTGCTGTTTTTAACAGAGAGAATTCAAAAATTGGCCACATGTGAATGTTATTAATATACTCGGAATTTCTGGTTGTTTCTTTCTGTAGGTTTCAGTGAAACAATGGGGACTCTTGCAAAAGTAGGTTTATTCGATACTGAATCTCAAATGATTCTTAAGAATAGCAAGCGACCCACATTCAGGACTTTCTTGCGCAAGCTTCTCGAACTTGAAAAAGAAGATTCAGATAAGGCTTCATTTGGGGAGAAAGAGATTGCCCAACAATTGCTTATACTAGGACACTGCAGTGAAGAAGGAACAGCCCTAAGGACTGCCAAAACTGTCGTGTACGTAACTTTTGATTGTTCTATGTAGTTCTTACTTACATAATTTCCAGTTGGGCCTGTAAACTATTCTACGATCACTTATTTGTACGTTTTCTAGAGCCAAATGTTTTTCTCTTGTGCGTTAAGTAATGAAAGCATTTCGTTTGTTGCTGCATGCTTTAGGTTCTTGGGTCTTCACGAGCAGATGCAAGTCCCTGCATCGTGCCAGAGTGCCTTCGATGTAACCTGTCTTCGCATGGAAGAAAGATTGGCCTATTCTAGCACAGAACAGGTATGATTTTGGCATGTATTATACTAGTAGTAAAGATTGGACTAATATGTATGTATCAGTGTGGTTAGTGCACAATGAAACTCCATTTGATGAGAAGTTTAATTTATGATTAGGATATGGTGCTTCTGCATCATGAGGTGGAGGTTGAGTACCCAGAGAGCCAGCACAAAGAAAATCACCGTGCCACTCTACTAGAGTTTGGTAGGATCGAAAATGGAAAAACCACCACCGCCATGGCTCTCACAGTTGGTATCCCGGCAGCCATTGGAGCTCTGGTACTTTCACGCCCACCCTGTTCCTCCATTAAATGAATCTTATTAGATGGGTTGACTAAGCTATTTTCTTCTCTGCTATTGCAGCTATTACTTCAGAACAAGATCAAGACAAGGGGTGTGTTGAGACCTATTGAACCTGAAGTATATGTGCCAGGTATATTCGAAAATCAGCTGCCTCATTCCCATTGTCCAGCATTATCGACTATTGTCTTCTGCTGCATTTTTTATATAACAAAAGGTTGATTACACCATTCTTTTCAGCCTATCAAGTGATTTTGCTAGTCACCAATTTCCCATCTGAGAGTCCTAGGCAGGATTCACTTATTGGCAACTTAAAGCCTCTGACCTGACTACTTTCATGTTGCTATTATGTTAAAATAATTCGACATATAGCTCCTCGAGACTCCCTCTTGACATTGGAATAAACCGATGACATTCTCTTTTTTTTTTTTTTTGGTTGCAGCACTGGATATCCTGCAAGCTCAAGGTATCCGGTTAATAGAGAAGATCGAGTGACTTCGACTTTCGGGAATGTGTCTGATTGTATCGTGCATGCATATTGAAGGAATCAAAAAGATGGAAAACAGAACTACATATGTTCTTGTATGATGTAATAATTAAAATCTCATTTAGCATTCCTTGTACATAAATTGTCCGAATCACCATCTTCTGCAACTATTGAAACTTGGGCGTCTATTAACTGAAAGATCCCATGGATTGCATTAATGTAGATTCATTGCTTTTTGCATCAAACTGTACATTTTCAATTTTTAATTGCTTTAAAAGTCAACAAGCTTTGATCTTGTTTCCATGGTTAGATATGACATCAAGGTTCCGTTGGGGGAGGCACTGCAAAAGTCTCAATACATTCGTAATAGAGAGCCCATTACCCATAACTTAATGGCTTATGTTTTTAAGTGAAGACGGATCTAAACATCCAACATGAGTCTTCTTTCTTACTCACACATGCACTCGATAGGTTCTCGTATCAGCAACTGCAAGCTTGAGGCAAGAATGAAGAAAGCATTTTTTTCAGTATGTCAAGATACAAGTTACAGGACAAAATAAAATTGAAGCTTACTGACATCACTGAATTCAATGACTGTCGGAGCGGAATTTTAACAGTAAGCTTCAGCAAGAGACGAGATAATACTCGTGTTAAGTGACACCGTCAAATCTCGGTAAAAACAGCCATTCTGATAAAAGTTTGTCACGCACACCATGATGATTTAGCGATAATGGTAGTATCACCTCCCGTGTGGTCACTCGACTAGAGCTATTGGATAAGCTGTCCTGTTTACTGTCAAGGGAAAATTTAAGCATGTCAAGCATCAAAGTTGCAACTTCTGACAGGTCAAAGCACCTGGTTTCATTATTTTGGCACCAAAAGATTACAGCATTACTCCAAATCAGAAGCCTAATACTAGTTAATGTCCTGAACGTTTATAATTGTTAACCTATTTCTGGACTCAAAATAGTTAAAGATTAGATGCTTGAAACTTTCATGAGTACATAACAATGTCTTGAATATTTCGAATATGTAAACGCAACGCCTTTAGCTGATATTTTGTAGATTAAATGCTCGAAACTATCCTGAGTACAATGCTAGCATCAAGGACTCATTTGTCGTAGCGTTTCTAATGGTTTTGCTTAAACTATTTGGAAAACTCATCTGTGTTTATGTTGTTATGGATGTACTCTCTCTCATGTACGCCACAAGAGCTCATTCATGATAATTTGAGCCTGATGTCGCGAACGTTGACAAGGGAAAGTCTGGTTTACTTTTGAAACTTCCCCTTTTATTTTGTAAGTACTCGTGAAGCTTGCATCGTGAGATCACACCACATTCACCCCCTTAATTACAGATCATCATCATCAAGAAATAATCTCTTTATGTCTGAAAAAAAAAAAGCTTTTTTCTTGATTCTCTACTAGTCGACTGAGGTTTTGAGCAATCAGATGGTGAAAATCAATGCTCAGCCTAATTCTAATATCTCTCTTTCCACGCCATTCGGGCTAGAATCCACCGCTGATGTTTATGAGACCTAATCACGTCCATTAGATGACAAGGACTTCGAGTTTCCTCGACTGATCATTGCTCAAAACAATGACCCGGATGGCAAATCCCATTACATACAACAAAAGATTAGTGCTAAAACATGCAGAAGAACCAAAAGTGATGGCACATGCTTTCCTCTGCTTGAGTTTCTCGCCGATGGGGTCTTCTCGTGCGTTCCGGTATCAATCATAATCTCAAACCTGCAACCGTCTCGTGAGGGATCGATCACAGTGAGGACCGTCAAATTGTTGAACGAGCATGCGCCTTGCCTCTGATCCATGGTCTGATAGTACATGTTGAATGCATATGAAGCATTGCTCCTAGGGTCAAGACTACCGCAACTCGATCCGTAGCCAAGGCTAGTGCAATCCGCGTAAGAACAAGCATAACTTATCCCTCCCGGCACATTCGGATCTAAAAGGCTCACCTGGGGCGACAGCACACACCAGTTCCTGGACAAGTACTTGACGCCTTTCGCAGGGACTAAACTCTTTCCGTTGCCCATGTCCAATGGGTACTTGATAGTCCCGTCGTAGTAGAATATCCCCCAGTGCCGCTCGAAATTCCCTGGGTCGACGCTCTTCATGTCCTCATCTATAAGGGCGAAGAGGTAAATATCGGGCGGGGACGGGCGCTTCGGGGTGCCCTTGCCGCTGAATATGCGGTTCAGGAGGCCCTGGTTGAACCGGCGAGCATTTTGGATGTTTGCACTCGGGGTGCCATCCGAGGGCCACCCGACCTCTCCAATGATCACAGGCATCGATCCGAAACCATTCTTCTCAAGGGCAAAAATGAGGGTGTCGAAATTGGCGTCTAGGACATTCGTGTACGTGATTGAGCCATCTACCACGGGGGAAGCAGCACCATCAAAGAAGGCATAATCGACAGGGAAATTGGGGTCCGCATCAAGGCTAAGGAAGGGGTAAATGTTGACGGTGAGAGGGGCGCCGTTGTTGCTCAGGAACTTAGTGATGGAGATCATGAGGTCGCGGATGTCGGCCCGGAAATCGCCCCCCGAGGGGAGGCCGCTCTCCGTCTGGTAGACATCACCATTGAGCGGGATCGTCGCCTTGACTTGTTGGCCGAGGCCAGCTTTGATAAGAGCTGCTTGGATATTTTGAAGAGCTGGAAATGTAGTATTGACGAACGTGCGTTTGTAGGCCTTCAGGAATGGCTCATTACCAACAGCCACATACCTAGGAACAATAACATGTGATTGTCAAGTTCATTTCTGGTTTTAGCTACCTTTAAATGGACACTAACTAGGAGCATTGCCTTGCATGTTTTAGTTTAATACACAGAGATTCGGACCTTATGTCGACCCCATGTGTGGAAATGAAAGTGGACACATTCTGCGACACCCAGTTGATGGCGGCTTGGACGCTGCTCGAGAGCGTTAGGAGGAGGTCGTTCGGTATCCCGACCATCACTTGGATCCCAGAATGCCCGAGTGCCTTGAGGGGCTCTGGATCAGCCTCAAAGAGCTTCACTTTGTTGAATCCGTTGTCCTTCAGTAGCTGAACTGCTATTTTTGGAGGAAGCGGATGCGAAGCGCGCGACCCCCAGTTGCATGCAAGGCCTTGAACTTCCAGGGTCACGCCTTCAAGGATTACAGACAGGATCAGGAACCATGAGAAAAAGCGAGAACAGCCCATGTTTTCTCGAATTATGGATTCACTAATCATTTTTTCTGAGTCTGCTGTTTATAAGCTGTCTCGAAAACTTGAGTAATTTGGAGAATATCAGAGAAATCATCCTTTTCAAGTCTTTTCAAGGGACAGGCAAGGAATTACATGGAGATTCAACAAGGAACTCGATACCATTTGAATCAGCACGTAGCCATCTCGATACAGATAAAAGAATATCAAGCCCAAGAAAGGGATGGAGTGAACGTGTTGCAGATTATTTTGTCCAGGAATGCCTTGGAAAAGTTGCGATTGGAAAGTCTCTTTCTTGAAATCTTCAATTAGCTAAGGTTTTGGCAAAAAGTGGTTCTTAAACATTCTTTAGCTGTTCATGGAAAAGGTAAGTGCCTATGCACACATTTTGTGAGGACTGAGGACCTCCATTGCCACTGTCTAGAGGGCATCAAAGCTTGCTTGAGCTGTAAGCATTGGGAGAACCTCCTTAGATATATTGAAGATGACAAAATAATATTCTTTGTTATTGTCTAACATATGCGGATTGTATTTTAATTAGGTGAGTTGAAATGACGAATGCAATGCCACTATCATTGGTGAATAAGATATCGTGCGTTGAGATGGCTATAAGCTAAATGGACCTGATAGAAGAACAATCACGGTAGAACAAGATGTTCATGAAATGTATAGGTGAACAGCTGAATAAAACCGTGATCGCAGATAAACTTGGAAGGACCGCAGGATAGTTGCCTTGAAGTCGTTTCCAGCGTATAGCTTGGATAGACTCATGGGATCCCTGGCAAAGGCAACTTCCTATATCAATTTTGTAGAAGACATTGGAAGTGCTTCTATCACCTGTTCAAGAAGACCTCGACTACTTTTCATTTGAATCGGCGTGAAGTTGAATTAGAGCAGTTTTAGCTTATTTGTGCGAGCAGCCACAGGGACAGATTGTTGATAGAAGCATCAAACTTTATTTAGAGAAATCTTACTTTTATCAAGGAAAACGGCAGTCTGTTTTCCAGCGATGCACTCCCAATTCCAATGGCTCTTTTAGCTTTCTAAAGACACTTCAATGGCTAGATTGGAGCTTGAAACGTCTATATAAAGTATACCAAACAAGTTGAAGGTTTTGGCAAAAATTGAGAAAACTTATACTCTGAACTCTTTTGTACTCCTGTGTAATATGTGAATTGACAAGTGTGCCAAGTGTAATAGCATTGTTTGTTTATTTATAGTAGTGTCTACCGGTTTTGGGTAGAAGCAGCACTTGCTACATTGTAAGGTCTTATGAGATTACTCATGGTATCCAACCTTGTTGTGGCTATTAGTCTAAAAGAGTGAACTTAGACTTGACATAAGCCTAAACACTGTAAAATCTGTTTGCAGTACCTTCATTCTCTTCACTCTTTTCAATATATGACTGATAGAAGCATCTATATATTATATTATTAATCTATTTTTAAAATCTATCAAAGTTAATCTTGAACAATTCCGCTAAAATTTGTCAAGATTTCAAATCAACCTATTCTCTTCCTCTAGGTTATTTTCTTAGTCTTAACAAAAACTCCCCTGCAGTGCAAAAGGAAAGACGAAGAAAGAAACTTGACTTAAATAATATTTCTTCTTCGATAATAATCATTGTCTAGGACAACCTAACCGGTGATCGATTTACCTCATTTAAAATACCAGTGTTACCAAACATTCGAGAATAGTAACCTTATCTGGTGAGCAAATTTCATCTACCAAATAGGAAATACCGCTATGATCAACTTACAGATGTTTTATGTAAAGAAGTCGTTTTGAAATATAGCCAATATGTTATACATGACATACACAATCTGGGTTTTCAATTTCTGCCTAAAGGCACATAGTTTCTCCATTTCGTGGCCTGTGGGTTTCCAGTCAAACTTGCATATAGATTGACCAGGCATGACCCACATATAATTTCCCTCAACAATTTCCTCTCTTCAATCATGTGGCAACAAAGGGATAAGCACTTCGTTTTGACTGTCATCAAAGGCTTTCTTCATCTGCTAAAGAGGGAAAAAGTGATCTTCGTTTCTCAATTCGAAGTACTCCACTAAGAGTCATCTAATTTTGGGATGATCAGGTTAGCGATCTCGCCTTAACCCACTTACTCAAGTGACAAATTTTTCACTGAGCTCTTTGGTCAAAAGACCAGTAAATTGGCTGCTCAAATCTATCTTTCAGTAGAAGCTATAGCTAGATTTTCTATTAGTTTATGTATAGCTAGATTGAATAAGCCTTGTTAGCAAAGAAGGGTTGCACGATCAATCGAGTCCAATTGCTAGTTCATCCTTTGGGAAGCTATCAAGATTCCTGACTTAGCTATCTAAAACACCAGTAATCTTTTTAATCCTACACTTCTGGACTATAAAAAGAACAGAAAGAATAACAGCCATACATTGCAATTTGAAAAAAGAATCACAAAACTTTACTAAAGGAAGAAGTGACTCTGGATTATGTACACAAGAAAGCCCAAGCCGGTCCAACCACAGTAACAAGAACCAAGAATCTTGAACCTCAGTAGTGAGTGATTGCTGATTTCAATATAAAGATTAAATTCGATTATAGCGACTACACTTATACAGATCACAGTAATCACATCTACTCTAAGCCTTCCAAAAAAAGTTAAAAACGAAGAGGAAAAGAAAATCCAAGATAACTATACAAGCAGATCATCCCCAAAAAGATAGAGAAGTCTCTCCACAGCCCAACTGGGTTCGTTCATACTCCAGTCCGAGCTCTGTGAGGGGGTCAACAAGGGGGCTCTACAGAGCGGGCAAGACTTGTGATTATCTTCATGATCATGATCTTGATGGCCATCATGATCCACCCATCTGTCAATGCATTCTCTGTGAAAAACATGGCAACAGTTCCTCAGCTCCCTGACTTCATCGTCCTCCCTCAGCTGGCTAAGGCATACTGCACACGTTTCACAGATCTGTGGCAGCCTCTCCATGACATCCCCATAGGTGGTCAGCACCAGATTGTCTCTTATCATCTGGGAAGAAATGGAGGGAGCGTGCTCTGTTTCAACAGAGGAGGAAGAAGAAGATGAAGAGGACATGGTGATTCTGTCTCTGAGCCTGAAAGCCCAAGACAAGACCCATCTCAGCACTGCAAATATAAGAGCTGCTTTGTACAGGATATGGGTTACTATCAAGCAACAGCTAGGATCCTCCAACGAGAAACCCATTTTGGCATTAAAATCTTCCTGCAAGGGATCAAGAAGCCTCAAGAACCTAGCCAACAAGAAGAATTTCAAGAAAAGAGAGAGCAAGAGGACTAAGACGAAGGGGGAAGTTCTACATGGGGTATTGGCCCCCTTATAAAGGGAAAGCTTGGGGGCGTTGTTGGGGATTTTTGGGTTTGCTTTTAATTTTCTTCTTTAGATTTTTAAATATATTGTCAAAAGTAATGTCCACCGGGCTCTTGACACTACCTTCTGCATTCGTGTAAAGTCACCAAGTCTAAGAGGGTGGACTGTGATACCTTAATTCAAGAAAGCTTTCTGAATATTTATTGTGTCAAAATCTAGTATAAGAATGAAGAGTATAGAAGCATAACATTTTTTTTTGCTTTCTTGATAAAGTGAATGATTCTATTCTTGAAGGTGTGTCTGCACTGTGACATTTTGTCTGAAAGAAGGGAAAAGGTAAAAGAAGGATGATGATGGTCATGTAGAAAAAGAGGTGGAAGCTATTATGACCCGAATAGAAAGCTAACAAAGACCCATCATGACATAAGCGACACCATGTTGGTCCCATGTGGCCAAAGAATCAAACAAATACTAAAACCTAAGAAAAGATTCTACAAAAGAAAAAATTCCCAAAATCAATCAAGCAATTAACAAAAGCCATTATGAAGATCTTGAAATGAATTACACTGAAGGATCACTTAATTATTAGTAATCCATTATTTAATTTAAGAAATTGTTAGGTGAAACAGGAGGAGGAAAAGTACCATCCCATCAGCAATAGCTCAGGTTGCCCTTTTGATCTTTTCATACGTGTGAAATGGGCCCATCTAATGTGTCTTGCTTCCTTCAATCTGAGTCAGAAATCCACCAAGCTGCCCATCATCTCGATTACTTTCTGTCACGATGACGGAGGACGATGCAGGAAAAGAGAGAGAGAGAGAGAGATTATAGACAGTGCCGTGATCCTGAACCAGCTCAATAAAGGAGACCAATCTCTGGTACCCTTTATTGATCTTTATCTCTTTACCTAAAACCAAAAAAGAGCTGTCGAGCCAGTAAAAGCCATCTTCAGTGGGTGCAAGAACAGATATGAGCAGAAGCTGCAGTTCAGGTCACTGCAGTTGTGGTGTTGCCTTACGTACACGACCAAATGATAGGGACACGCTGTGGCTTGTGATATCAGCAAATGAACCAGCATTGGAAAAAAAAAACTCAAGTGGGAAGATGTCAATTGGTATAGTTTATATCCTAGTGAATTGCAAAATATTGCACTTGGAGAAGCTAAAACGGTGCATTCGTCAATCTCTCATGGTTTATTTCATTTGCAAAGATTAACTTTGCATAATCCATGAGTTGGCAAACGAGATTTATGATAATTGTAGTCTATTTCATTGTCTTGGTATATAACATGTTATATTTTGTACTCTGTGTGAAACTTGAGACGTTTATCGCATGAATGAGCAGTTTTCAAAGAGAACGTTTTCTATTGATTTTTTCCGAGCCCAATTCCTTTTAAAAATACCAACTTTAGCTTTGGGTTTCAATTTCGATCAAAACTTTTCCGCCCTCCTCAAGCTTCATCCAATAATTCTGTTAAAAATTTAACGTGTCATTTCATGCATACTCAACTACTCACAGTTGTCGTTGTCGAAGATGCCGCCTGAATATCAATAGCTTCAAATCAAACTTTTTTTATCTCATAAAAAAGTATCAACTTTCAGTTCGTATATAAATTTTACCCCCGTCAAAATTTGAAAATGTTATTCCATGTGTATTTGGTGACTCGCAACTATCGTCAACACTGTTATATGAATAGTTTTGAACCAAGTTAAAGGAGGAAAAGCAAGCATTCAAATTTGGATTTTTGGCAAACAATCATGAAAGAGCGATTCGTGAGATCCGAGCATGTCCATAATTGAGAAAACAGAACCTTGAACTTGCAATCAGTGGCATCCAAAAATAGGGAAAATTCTCGAATGGTGTATGGTCCTCCGCATCAACATAGTTGTGAGTTGTCAAATACACGTTGAATGACTCGTCTTTAACGTCATCATTGGATGGAACCTTGATGGGGGCCGGATTTTGGAAGCGACTGTAATTGATGCTTCTTTGAGTAGATTAGAATTGAAACTCGAGCTAAAAGTTAGTACTTTTTTACTAGATAAAGAAGAGTTTGGATCAAAATTGGAGCCTAAGAAAGAGTATATATTTTTATTTCATGAGATAAAAGAAGTTGGAGCTGGAATTGAAACTCGAATTAAAACTAGTGCTTCTCAATGGATAATGATGATCCATGATTCGAGAAGTGGAGGACCCAATTCTAGGGGGCTGATGACATGGAGGCTAAGGTAAGCAAAAGGGCGAAAAGAGGAAGAGGAAATGCCTTATCACATGATCAAGATTGCGTCCTTTTTCCAAGAATAGACCCTCTCATCCCAAAAACCGAAAGGAAGAATTCAATGATCTTATCAAGAACAGCCTCAAAACAACATGCCCATGTCTGACCAGGTGACCACGCAGCTAATTGTAAAGGCAGAGAAGAAAAACAAAAAAACAGGGGATGAAAAGCTAAACGAGCTCAAAAGGGCGAAATGACAAAGAATTTGCTTACATACGAAGGAATATATGCTCATCATCATCCCTTTCGGCGAGATCCCAAGGCGACTAATGCCAACCTGTGTTGGATTGCCTACCCAAATAAAGGTGCAAGAAATGTTGGAAGATGACAACATGCATATGGGGGCTAACGTATCTTATCTGTACAAACACCAGATAAGACTTTTGTTAAAGCTTCGGATCGAAGACATTTCTCACGCTAATTAACGAAAAATGTGTTGATCTTACACCGAAAGTGAGTATGCCCAGCAATCTTTAATGAAAAGCTCTCGAGATTAATGAATGATTTAAGATAGTCTACTCCATTTGCCTTGCCAAATCGTGCGACGTGTTTCCATCTGGGTGTTTAAATGCCTTGATAAATCTATTTTAGTATAGTTGACTATTGAATTATCCGACTTGATGCTTGTTAATCTAGTTGAGTTATTTGAGTTCTTTTTTCTTCCTTTTTTTTTTGTTGCTAAGGTGAGTAACTTGGGGTTTCTTAGGAAGAAAAGTGAAGATCTTTCAAATTAACTGTGGAGAATCTTCCACACCGTGTATAACGAAATTGGGTTATTCATCATTGGGTGGTCTGTGTTTCTGCCTTTCAATGTGATCAGATCACAGAAGAGAATCATCTTATCGGAACTTGGCAAAAAGCGTGGACAAGGCCCCGAGGTTCACCACTTTTTTTCTTTTTTCTGTCTTAACTGAAGTCAAGGCTGCATTTTTTTTTCTGAAAAATTACCTCATAGGCTTGATCTTAGGAAGTACTATGAGTTAATTAATTTGATCACTCGGCTTGCAATAAAAGTAGCAAAAAAAAAAAAAAGATGGACAAGTCCCCATTACGAAAAGGTATTGTAGTTCGATAACATATTCGGCATTGCCCGAAAAATTATATGTGCATCTACGTTTCGATATTTAAAAGTTTGTAGCGTTTCGGCTATAGATGAAATGCCAGAACCTATGAAGCAGAAGATCAAAGATTAAAATTATCAATTTTCCACTTGAAGACAAGGAATAAATTGACCCTCTTCATTTTCTTGTCACAACTTAAAACATGATCCGGCTTTAAAAAATTTACAAAAATAAAAAAAAATTATGTGCAACTTTACGTGTCGACATTTGTGACTTGAGATAAATTTGATGTTAAAAGGAATAGCTATGATGCGCTTGTGAGTGAGTTGTGCTAGAAAAACTCCATACCAGAAAATCGGTGTGGTGTAAAATAGTTAATATATTCTAGTTAATCCACAAGAATGAAGGTGGATCCAATGGAATATATTGATGCCACTCCCAACAACACATACCTATACTTTTACTAATTTTTTTTTGTTCAGATACTTGCCTCCATTTATTGTAAAAGCAACGTTAAAAAAGAGCTTAAATTTTTCTTACCAAAAAAAAAAGAGCTTAAATTTTCATGTAAGCGTTTATGGAGTTTTTATTTTAAAAAAATAAATTAAGGATCCGTTTATTCAAGTAAAACTATTTTCGGGAAATTATTTTTTGATTTTTCAGGATTTGGATGAAGGAAAACCAATTAATCTACGGGCGACATTTTTCATGGACCAAAAACAACAAGTTTATATATCCCTTTTAGCAAGAAAGAAATCACTCTTCCTAAATTGTAAAACAAATGAAAACTAAATCATTTTTCTTCAAAATGATCTCCATGGAAATTATTTCACCATATGCTAAAATGTAGATCTAGTAAAAAATAGGGATAATGAAACAAATGACTCTTGAATTTTGATTCAATATACAATGTGGTTCACGAACTTTTAATTTATCCAATGTGGTCTATGAACTTTGGCTTAATGTTTAATGTAGTCTCTGAACTTTTGATACATATTCAATTTAAATTATATGAAAATATGCAATGTAGCCATTTCATTAGTTTAGTTCAGGGATTATATTGAACATTTTCATATAATTCAAGGACTAAATTATACTGGTGATATTGAACAAATTAAAAGTTCATGGACTGCATTACACATTGAGTTAAAGTTTAGAAATCACATCGAATAATTAAAAATTCAGTGATCGCATTGTACATTAGATCAAAATTTAGGGGCCGTTGGTATCATTTTCTCTAAAAAGTAAAAAGGAAAAGTAAAAATGAATCAGACATACATGATCTACTTGGGGAGGCTAAATCCTAGCGGGCGATGCTTGTCCGTTCCAATGTAGGACCGACAACAGCAGATTACCCCCTCCTTCTCCGTCCTCGTCCTTCCATCCCGTTCCCACGTTTCCCTCTGGGCAAGAAACATCGGGGCGGCCATGAAGACGTAGAAAAAGCTCCGAAAACGAAGGCCCCTGCATCGAATCACGCACTCAACCAGAGAGAGAGAGAGAGAGAGAGAGAGAGAGAGAGAGAGAACAAGAAACCCACAGAGCTCGAAGTTCCTCGCCCAATCTGCATGACCCGCCGTCGCCGCCGAGGGGATTCCGACTCGCTCTTTTTGGCCGGAAAGAAAGATGGGATCGGAGGAGGGAATGGAGCTGCAGCTGCGGGAATTGCAGAAGCAGCTGGCGAAGAAGCAGAGGTTCGAAGAAGCCGTTTCCTCGATCAAGTCGATCCTGCAACGGTGCTACCCTTCCGCCTCGCCCTCGCTTCGCCGATCGGTGGGCACCCGGTTCTTCCTCCCCCACCCCCCTCCTGTTGTTTTTCCGTCGCGGGGATGAGTTTGGGCGGACACCCATTTCGAGATTGTGCGTTGACTCTGCGGAATTAGGGTTGGAATTGGCAATGGTGGCGTTTTGTGCGTTCAAGTTTCGATTTTTTTTTTTTTTTGCTTTTTCATCGTGGCGTTCTGGTGAACCGGATGATCGATATCGGCTGATGGGTTTGCCTGGGTTTTTTAATCTCGAGAAATTAGGCCGTGTCATGATGCGCGCGTACAAGCAAACTCGCCCTAGTTGATCGTGAGAGTTTCGGCAGATGTTGATTTTAGGCGCCGTGATCCGTGCAATTGGGGCTCAAACTGCTAGAATTACAATTGGAGGAATTATATAGGGACTAGAATTTGGAGATGTTTTGTATGCGGTGCTCGATTACAAGTTCGATTCTGATTTATGGAAGTTTACTCGACTGAAATGAGAAAAATTTGTGCTTTTTCTGGTGCTAGATTTATTCTGTGGTATGTCGAGTCGCAACAATCTTGAAGACGAGATACACGGCGCCTGGTTTTTGGCTCGCCGGATTACGGCTCTTTGAGGAGGCCGAAAGCTTGGTGTCTAATCCTTCCGAGAAGGAAAATTTGAAGAGTTGTATCGCTCAAGCACGAGAACAACTGCATATTGCGGATAATCCCACTCCAGAATCCACACAGTCTAATGCAAGTAGAGGTCTGAGAGCAATTTTTTAATCTAATTAAGGTTATTTGTTTTCCTGTTATTGCTTTTTGGCTAAACAATCATGTCTCTTATTTTCCACATGAATGTGTCGAAGCAGGTTATTTGTTTGAAGGGCATCTTACTGTGGATCCAGAGCCTGCTCGGCCCCAATGGCTCGTGCAGTCTGAACTCATGAACACTGTTTCTATGCTTGCTGCGGCTGAATCATCTCATCAAATGGAGGATACCCATATGTCCGAAACAGCTGCAAATTTGATTCAGGAATTGATGGAGAACCTTGATACGACATTACCCGAGGTATCTCTTAGCTCCATTCACTTGGTGTTTACTCATTAGCTGCTTCACGTATATTGCTTTGTGGTTGGCACTTTGTAGTGTTTAATCGGTTCAGTTTGGACAGCGAGGTGTCTTTGCTGCTCCTATGAAGGATCTTTGACGTAAATTTGTGTCTGTAGATCTTGGATAACATTCCCGTAGCTCCAAGAGCCCCACCTGCCAGTAAAGAAGTTGTTGCAAAGCTTCCAGTCATTACTCTGTCAGAAGAAATTCTAGCCAAAATGGGACATGATGCAGAATGTGCAATTTGTAGAGAGAACTTGGTCGTGAATGATGAGATGCAAGAGTTGCCATGCAAGCACACGTTTCACCCTCCTTGTGTAAAGCCTTGGCTGGTGATGAAACTCTACCTTGTTATTTTATTATGCAGAAATTTTTTAAATGCATTATTCTCAGTCACACTTGTGGCATATTAAGCAAGTATACTTCAAGTTCTAATTCGGTGAGATTTCCTTGAGCTGTGAAATAACTGGTTGCCGCACTTGTGCTTTACTTTGTGGCAGGATGAACACAATTCTTGTCCGATATGTCGGCACGAGCTGCAAACTGATGATCATGCCTATGAGAGCTGGAAGGAGCGTGAAAAAGAGGCTGAAGAAGAGAGAAAAGGCGCTGCAAATGCCGTTCGAGGGGGTGAATACATGTATGTTTAGTAATCACTCGCTTATTGCACCATGTAGCTGAACTTTGTGCCGGGCTTTGGATACCACTGCTGTCGGCACTTCCTTGTTTAGTCTTCTTTTGAGGAGATGTCATCGATTCAATTGACTTATTTGGAGTAGAACGCATAAGCAGTCTTGAGTGCAAAGCGTTTCTTCCTATAGTTTTTACTGTTCTTGTTCTGGCGTGGCCAATTTTTTAAGGAAGGTCCTGGGAATCCCATTCACTGACAGATATATCAGCCATCGTTTCCATTTTGTGCCATTGGTTCTCTCTTTGCAAAGGATCTAATGTGAAGGGAGATGGAAGAACAATCCCCCTCAGGGATGCATAATATTCTAGCCAAACCGACGCTTGGTCACGTCGGCCGGGAATGGGGTTCAGATCAGGCTCTTGAATTGATCCCTGAGAAAAGAAGGAGAGAGAAAAGAAATGCATAAATTTGCAGATGTTTCCAAATCAGTGCCACGTTCCTGACATTTTCCCCACTTGCTACCTATATATCACCATTTTGGTTGAGTCAATTCGCACAAGCTTTAAGCACCAAAATTTGTAGAGTCTTAATTGCTGCACTCTCTTGGGAATAGGAAGTAACATCTAATTGGTTGATCGAGCATTATGAACTTGGTTTGCAAGTCAAAAGTTACATCTCAAAAACCTTAATTAGTCTGCGAAGGATGGACTTGGGTTTAAGTGTATTGCCGATCTCAGGCTTCCTCACTCAGATCTAATAAGGCAGTGGCGACGGACTCATCCAGTAGATAGTTAGTGCTTCATTGGTCTCATAAATTGAACACTCTAATGCCGAGTGAGGTTGATCTCAGCCCCGTCCAAACCTTTTTGTTACGCAAAAACGGGAGTAATTTTTCCAAGAATCTTCGAGGACAAATACTAATGGCTTGATTGGACTATGAACATGGATCTTATCAACCACACCGTTATATTTCTCTTTTACGTATGAAAATATAATTGAAGACCACATAGCAAGGAGTCATCTTTTGGTATATTGGATGTATGTGAGTTCTACACATCTCAACTCTTAAATCATATCGGTGCGACGTGGGATGATTTACCAACATTACGGGCTTGGATGCATTGGACTCTCACTTGGTCCCTCTTAACTCTCTACGTTATAAATTAATTTTCTTTTCATTTGGCCAAAAAATTAAAAAAAAACGATTATTTTTTACTGTCATAATCAGTTTTTTTTTCCACTGTCATAATTATCTTCATACTACTGAAAGGCCCAGAACCAGAAGGAGAGCAAGCTTCTCAAGCCCAAAGAAAGAACAAATACACAGATATCTCCCGACAACCAAATCTTAATCAAACAAACAGACGGCGGAATCTGAGAATGCGTGGCGGAAGCACCAACATTAAAATTTCTCCCACCACCATGTCTTGTCTTTTTCTTCTTCCTCCTCCAAGATTTCTACAGTCCCCACACCGTACTTGCTTCCCCATTCCAGCTCCAATTCTCAGGTGAGGCTCGGTGGCTGAATCACAGCATCGGTTATGGAACTGGGCACGTCAATTCTCGGCTCTACGCTCGGATGCATCTCTCCAAAAGCCCGCACTTGTTATGGACCCGGTTGCTCTCGAACCCGTAACTTGTTACGGTCCAAGGTTCAATCTTGTGGTCTCAATTTGGACCGCAACCTTCCTCTTCGACGCATGGTCTCTGATGGGTACGTGGGAAGTCGCAGCTTTGGCGTCAACACGAACGCCAATAGTGCTCTTGGTAACAGCAGAAGCAAGATATACAAGAGGTTAGATTCTTGCTTGGTGGTGCCTCCAACCAGTGGTGGGAAGCCACGTGCCATCATCAAGTTCTTGGGTGGTGCCTTCATTGGAGCCGTTCCTGAAGTCACCTACGGGTAGTCTGTTCCGATTCTTTCATTTGCTTATGTTAAGGGTATTGTTTTTTTATTTCTTTTGACTGATTGTTTTTGGTGGTGCTGCAGCTATTTGATTGAGCTTTTGGCAAAGGAGGGGTTTCTGATCATCGCAGTGCCTTACAATGTGACCTTTGACCATGCCCGAGCTGCTAGTGAAATATATGAGAAGTTCCATTCTTGCCTAGATAATGTCTTGACATCTGGATTACCTGATGACGACTTGTCTGCTGCTGATCTTGTTGATCTACCTCTCTTTTCTGTTGGTCACAGGTGAGGAATTCATCATGGCATTTCTGGTGATTAACAGTTTATTTGCTCTCGTGCGTCGTTGGGTCCAACGTTATGTACCTGTGTATCTATGTACACAGTCATGTCTACATATGAGTATGGGGACACTTTTATACGAAGGAATTGTAGTGACCAGCATGAATGAAAGCATAGCACACTAACTTTAATATATAAGTTCATTTTAAGGATGGAATATATAATTTGGTGTTCTGTGATTGAAAGTAGATCACTTTGTTGGAGTTGGTGTGCAGCAGGTGTTAGTACCACTGATAATTCCTTTTATTGAAGGTGTGAAAAATGCTGTAATGGGCATTTCTCCTACTTTCGGGAATGCTTGAAGAATCTTACCTGTTCGAAAGGATTAAGACGATTATCGAGTTCGTCATGTTGTCGTAGGGAAGTCACAGAGTCCCACCTTTTGAGATACATAGTTCTGCTGCAGCAAAGTAGCAATTCTTTTACTGGTGCATCATTTCACTTACAGTTCCATTGTTATTCCAAGCTGGAGAAGCGACTCTGCTAGATTGCTTACTTAACGCATACTTCTCAGATTAAGAATCCCTAAATTGCACTATGAAAATCACACCCTAGGATGTGGATGACTTTATTTACATTGGTTGCATGAGCACATGATTGTGATCTGCGGTCCTTTTAGTAATCAATTGCGCTGCTGCGTTTTACCATTTTAGAACTTCCTTGGGAGATTCTTGAATCTTAATAAAAATTTTGGGTCTTTGATCCCTAAAACTAGGGCAATGAACATAATATATCTTTTTGCCTTCGTTGCTGTTAACCCATTTAATTCTCAAACCATTCTTGCAGCAATGGTGCACTTCTCCAAGTACTAGCTGGAAGTTACTTCTCTGAGAAGATACCAAAGGTCTGCTTATCCTTGCTTTTGCCCCTCTCCGAAATTATTGATTGAAATTGTCCTAGGCTCTTTGAGAAGCAAATCATATACATCAGCCTCTATTGATGTAAACTGCTGATTATGAAATTTTGTATGGTTTAAAGTAAATCAAGCGATTATGGAGTGTGACAGAGCATGTTGTCTCTTGTGGAAGGCCAATGCCATAATATCGTACAACAACCGACCAGCATCAGAGGCAGTTCCTTACTTTGAGCAGGTAATGTTTTTTTTTTTAATTTCTTGGGTTTGAAGGTCATCTTCCCTTTTTCATCTCAAAGTATGCCTGTTTTATGTAGGATCATGCATGTTTGAACATGGTTATTTCTTACATGTGATTGAACTCTCTAAGTTTCTATTGCTTGTGGCACTTGCATCTTTCTACATAAGCCAAAGAGAGCATCACAAAATATTTTCCCAAACATGCAAGATTGTTGTCCATGCAGCATTATTCTATGCTTTGTCGGTGGTGCTGTGAGTGCTCCACATTGTTTCATGAATGTAAAAAAGCTTTTTGCATCTCAATAAAATAGCTTTTAACATGAAAGGGCTTCCGTTTTTTTGCATTAAATGTTTTTAAACAATGTTGGCTTTAGTAGCTGGAGTGGGAGCTTTACTCACCTTCGTTGATTGAATGGCTGAATCCTTGTTAGAATGTTGTGTAACAGGACTTGATCATCACTGCCTTATTTAATAGCTGATAAGGAAAACACATTCCCACAATCTTTATATGGACACCGTGATAAATAGATGCAATAAAGTAGTCGCTTTAGTTCAGCTATCTAACGGATCATTCTTCAGTTTACCAGTATTCTCAATCAGAACTAAAGTTTTCTGGATTTCTTGCAGCTGGGTCCTCTTGTTAGTCAAGTGATGCCACTTATGGAGGTTTCCCCTGTTTACAACATGGCTAGAAATGCCTCAGGTATGGGGTCTTGTGATCCTCTCATCACTGCTTGCCCTTAAAGTTAACCAGTATAATTTCGCTATCCGTTCAGCTACATCTCATTATTGTTATGTTTCATGAAAAATAATAGGAAGGTAATCATATATATGTTTGGTGAAGAAAGCTACTTTTACATGATTTGCTTCAAGATAAATTCGCCTTGTAAAGCAATGATTTTGAACTGCTTTCACTGTTCTTAAAATATAGGAGATGCATTCAAAATGTTATTCGACACAGCTGGTGCAGTGGTAGCAGAGTATGACCAGGAAGCCCTAGTCTCTTTGAACAAGTTCATTGATCAGTTGCCTTCAGTACTAAATCAGGTAAGTTGGATATTTGCCAGAGATCATCATCAATTTGGCTTTTAGATCCATTTCATTATTGTATGAGATAAAACATAGATAAGATCTGTTATCCATATTGAAAAGCTGAGGCAACTACTGACCTAACTCTTTTTATCTTTTTCGTAGATGCATGATATCATTTGTAACCTTAAGCTTATCAGGAGTTGAAGAATACATAATCTGCTGATTTTGTGAATGTTTTTTCCAAATCGTGAGAGCAATGTAGGATTGAGAAATGCCTATTCCCTAGAGCCCCCCAATGGCCCCATGAAGGCACTGTTTTCAATTTTAACAGTAGATAGTTGAATTGATCGACTGGCAATTCTTTAAATGTCTATGCATCTGAAAGCTTCACATTTCTTCTTTTAGGTATCTGAGGGGATATCAGAGTTCAAACCAACACCCTCTGAAAATCGTGATTACTGCAAGAATGCATACAATGTGCCACACACTCTTTTGGTAGGTAAAGTTACTTGTGTTAGTCTGAACTCAGAGGAAAAGAGTGTTATTTCTTGCCAAAAAGTAAGATTGACAGATGAGGCGTGGTGTTTCCAGTATGTTTTATAGATCTCGTGTCATTCTGCAGTTGAAGTTCAGTGTGGATCCTATTGATGAGACTGATTTATTGGAAGGGACACTAAAGCCTCGAGTCGAGTCCTTTGGGGGGACATTGGAAAAGGTCCAGCTAAGTGGTAACCATATCACGCCATGCGCACAGGTAATGTCTGATATTTCAAAAGCAATACCGTAAATATATTTTATCGGCACTATAATATGAACAGGCCAACACCTGACAGGCAAACATAATCTAATTCATTGACATTTGACCAATTACCTAAAGTTTTCTCGTCACTTTTGGTGTGTCATTAGCATTTTATAATTAGTAAGGGTCATCTTGTTCTGTCACTACTCGCTAGACAAATCATGTATGCCTTTTTCCTCTCTTCTCTCTCAATAAATATCTCTGGATTCAATCAACTTAATCTCGTTTTGATTTTGTCTTGCCAGGAACCAAAATGGCAAGCCGGTTACCTGTATACTCCAGCGGATGCTATTGCTCAGGGGCTCAAGACTCTTTCTTTGAATGAGACTAGAATCCTCTCTAGAACTATAAGCGACTGGTTCAGACGTTTTGAAGCATGAAATGCCAAATCCTCTGTAGTCCCTCTGCTCTCGGCAAGATTTGGCATATTGATATGTAGTAGATGTCAACATATCATGATCTGGGTGCTTCCCTCACGTACGTTAGAGTTCGAACTCAAGTCGTGTATAATAATCTACCACATTGCCGTTGTTTGCCTGATGTCTGCACAATTTTGGAGTCAATTTTGAATCCTCCCCTCATCTTTCCCTATGATGAAATGATGCGTTTCTCATTTACATCTTGACTACCATCTAAATTACAAGATGATTATCCATGGCTTCTTTTGGGGGTCCTTTCTTTTAAATAATGATGATGATGATATTGGGCAGCTGGTGTCAGATTGCTCTAGGAAGCATGTATAGGCCATAAATCTGATTCCCAGAGCGGCAAGCTTGTCGAAAATCTGTTATGTTACATATTGATATGGAAATTTAAGGACAAATAGTTTGTTCTCTAGATCTCTTTTTCATTACCTCAGTGCCTTCTTTATCTAGAATTAATACCACAAAAAATTTTAAAATGATACACGTGACAATTTTACTTAAAACTAATTTTTGGATCACCAAAAACTTCAAAGTGGTACACTTGTGACAAATTTACCCTTACTTTATTTCCGTTAAATTTTACTGTCAAATTGCTTTGTTAAATGACACGCAACAGTTGACTGATGTACCAATTTTATGTTTTATCCTCTGTTTGTCACATGTGTACCGATTTGTAATTTTTTGTGGTATTGATTCAATTTAATGGAAACTAATGGAGAGTAAATTTTTCATAAATGTACTAGTTTGGGATTTTTAGTTATATATTTATTTGGGATATATTTGTCATAAGTGTACCAATTTTGAATTTTCTGTGATCAAAAAATTAATTTAAAGTAAAATTATCACAAGTGTATCAATTTGAGGTTTCTCGTGGTATTAACCCTTTTATCTAATGGTTACAAACAATTCGGTTGTCACTATATCAAAATCACTGAAAACAGGAACAAAAGCACAAGAAAAATGCTTGTGCTACATGAGATCAGTCAAAAGACCTTATTGTAATATCTGATTACCCAAGCGGCACCACAGCAATAAATCACAGACAAATACTAGACACTTAAAATTCCATATTTAGTAATTCACAACTTGCATCTAATCTCCACCACATCAGGAGTCTCTGAATTCAACTTAACTTCTACCCAAGTGATCCTCTGGTCTTAAATTCAGCTCAACTGTTGATGACGGTGGTTGTACTAGATGGTAGGTAGAAACAAAAGCTATAATAAAGCCCACGCAGCATCAAACTTGATAATTACGAACTACTGCTTTATCGTGGACAAAGTGTTAAAAGATAATATTAGGAAAATATTTCAATTCTTCACCATGATCCACCAAGAACTGCAAGCATGCTTAAAGGGCAACCGGGTATCTGTCAATGCAGTCCAGCCAGGGGCTCTTATTCGGCTTCCTCACACGGCGCATCGACTTCCAAACCAGGCTGTTGCACTTGAAGCCGGAGCCGAAGGCGATCTGCCACACCCGGTCACCACTCCTCACCCTCTCCTTGGCCTCCAGATAGGCCAGCTCGTACCAGATGCTGCTGCTCGACGTGTTCCCGAACCTGTGGAGCGTCATCCTGGAGGCCTCCATGTTCCTGTCGCTGAGCTCGAGGTTCCTCTGGAGCTCGTCCAGGACGGTCTTGCTTGCAGCATGGACGCAGAAGTGCTCGAAGGCGAGCTTGTAGTCTGGGATGTAGGGCTTCTTGGGGTGCGGCTGCGACCCGTTGCCGAAGAGGTGCCGCACCACGAGGGTGGCGAAGAAGAGGAGCTGCTCGGAGAAGGGTAGGACAAGAGGGCCAAGCGTGGTGATGTTGGTCTTGAGGGCTTCGCCGCCAATCTCCATCAGGTCCTTACTCACTCTTAGCCCCTTGAACCTCTGCTCATCTTCCTCTTGGTAAATGCACCTGATAGTATGTAGAGAGACAGTCAGATTTAACCAAGATCGAAAGAGGTAAATCTAGTACTGTTAGATTGATGGACTTATTAATCAAGACTCAAAGTTTTCATGGTCATAGCTGATCCCGAAACCCATGTGATTATTACGTTAGAATATCATGGTCATGAATCATGATCATCAGAATCCCATTTGAAATCCAGAATCCCATCAGAATTCCGTAAAACCACCCCCCCTCCCCCAACTTCAGGTCAAATCCTAAATCTACCCCGAACTTTTTTTTTGTCTTAGAAAAAATCCCAAACTTTAAATCCAGTCTTAAATCTACCCCGAATTTTATTTTGTGTAAAAAAAAACCAAAATTCAATTTATTTTCAAAAATATACCCCTGTGATCTTGTCCTAACTTGACGTGGTACTTTCATATCGCTAAAAAATCCACATCAGCAAAGTAATAAGGTAATAGGTACATACCGACATCGCATTTCTACTTCGATAACAAATCCAACACATTAAAATTATTGAAATTCTTCAAAATAAAATTATTCTAAGATATGAAAGTTAAGGACGATAACAAATTCATTCCCCCAAAAAAAATTTAATTTAAAAAAACTAATTTTTAGGTTTATTCTAAATTTGCTCCTAACTTTTTTATTTAAAAAAAACCTTATTATTTTGTTGATGTGAATTTGTTATCTACGTGGAAGTGCCACATCAAGTTGAAACTGGGTCATGAAAAATATCTTTGAAAATAAATTGAATTCTGGTGATTTTTTTTTACACAAAATAAAATTCGAGGCAGATTTAGGATTTTTTTTACACAAAAAAAAATTCGAGGCAGATTTGAAACTGAACTTAAAATTTGAGATTTTTTTAAAGATAAAAAATAGTTCGGGCAGATTTGGAAAAGCGAAGGATTTTTAAGGGAATTAGGCCTCTTTCACTGGCCATTTCTTGTTCCATTTTTGGATAAGTATGTGTACGATAGGGATTGGCATAGGGGTTGAAGAGGACTAGACGTGGCGTTGCAATGAATAAGGAGCCACGTGATGGAAGCAGAAATCCATTTAATGGAGGGTTGGCTGACCAAACATAACTCTCAACCACTGCCATGTGCATCGCATTTACTCCCTCTCCCTCTCTTCTACTTTTGGCATTGAACTGGTTTCTCAAATGGTCGCTCTCCTCCGGAAGCCTCTCGTGCGTCTCTTTCAGGTCTCGTGAAGTTCTCCATGTCTCTCCCACGTCTCGTGAAGTTACGCCGCGGGACAGCGACCCGGCGACGTCGAGACCAGGGTTTCAACCGTGTAAAAATTTGAAGTTCGAACTCTTCATATCCGTGCCGTCACCACATGTTGTCGGGGCATCGAAATTAGCAGACGCCGGTCGCTTAATTAATTGAATGATATCTTAAGAGAACTAATGGTGGCCTAGTCTTTTGAAGCAGCGTCCTGTTCCTGGGAAGATTATCTATTTGTCCAAAGCAATTCGACTAAGCCCAAAGTTATCATATGGTTCCTAGCAATCGACGTACCTGAAGCTGCGGTCATCGGCTCCCTTGTGCGTGCGGACCACGTGCTCAAGCCGGTACTTGGCGCGGGGGAAGTCGCGGCAGCGGTTCGAGAGCAGCACGGCTGAGCAGCCCATGCGGAAGAAGCAGTTCGGGAGGATCATGGAACGCTCCTTCCCCTGGTACCAGTTGTACCCGACCATCTCGGTGCTCACGATGACCGCGTAGTTGTTCGGGTTCGCCTGGAGCATGTCGCGGGCCAGGTCGACCGCGATGATCCCCGCGCTGCACCCCATGCCGCCGAGGTTGTAGCTGAGGATGTTGCCCCTCATTTTGTAGTGGTTGATGATCATCGCGGAGAGCGACGGCGTTGGGTTGAAGATGCTGCAGTTGACGACAAGGACGCCGACGTCCTTGGGGAGAACCCGGGTCTTCTCAAAGAGCTCGTCGAGGGCGCCGAACATGACGGCAGATGCCTCGGCGCGGCCCTCCTTCATGGTGGCGCAGTTCTCGCCGGCGAGGAGGGGCTTCGGGACGTAGGTGTCGTCGCCAATGCCGGAGGCGTGGAGGATCCGCCGCTGGAACTCTATGGTGGACTCGTCGAACTTCTTGGATCGGATGGCGTGGTCGATCAACTGAGCTTTGGTCACCTGAAAAGAGCGAGCGAGCGAGCGATCCTTTCATTTTATTTGATTTGACTATGAAACTGGAGTCTTGTCGGATAATAGTTAGATCGAAAGTTGGACATTAGGCAGCAAAATTAATTAAATAATTATCTACTTTAATTGACAAAACTAGGGCTGTCAAAGTACAAAAAGGTGGAGAATTAAAGTCGGTGCAGGCTACAACAGCTCGAAAAATTAGAATCGTCTGACCATAAACTGAGAGAATAATCAAAGACGTACCAGAAAACAGTACTTAGCTAGATGGTGTACCATTTAACTACAGATAAAATCAACGAAGCACATCGTAAGTAGTTAAGTACAATTTTAGGTGTCTGTCCACCGTATAATCCACGCGATTTGACTCCCCGAGTCACTTTCCTTGCTTTGCACCTCGTGAGGCCTCGGTAGGTCGCTAGTTGTCAAGAGCCCGATTGAGATGATACGTGATGAACAAGCTAATTCAATTCCCACTCCCAAAAATATGCACACAGAATTGACTACGTTTCGCAGCAAATATACGTGCAAGGATCAAGAAATTAGAATACCACTCTTCTCTCTAGTCTAGATCAATGTTTATCGCATCCGTCCTATCGCGTAAGACCTACATGCGGATCGATCTTGCCGATACTTCACGTTAGACCTACTTACTGATCTTACCTAGTTAAGGTACGCACGTAAAAGCCCGATCTGTTTAAACACTGCATATGAATACGGGAGAAGTAGCTTGATACGTAATAATACGCGACTTTCACTACACCATATTCCTTGCCTTTTACGTTCCCCATGCATGCAAGGACGTGGGGAAAGGAGCTTATCACCTTGAGATCGTCGTGAGGCTTATAACAAGCGAAATCGACGAGGTAGATCGAGCGAGGCCTCGACATGAAGTAGACACTGAGCGTGAACACGAACACTCCGAAGAACGAGAGCACCGTGGCCAGGTCGTCCCGCGCGTCCTCCCACAGCTTCCTCCACAGCTCCTCCCGGCTCAGGCTCCCGACCTCGGCGCCGAACACGAGCACCAGGACCGGTATGGTGGCCAGGTATACGCCGTGGTTGATCAGGTAGTGGTAGCCCAGCTTGACGTACTTGAGGTTCACCGACTGTACGAAGTCCGGCAGGCGGCGGCGGACGCGGACGGAGAACGTCGGGGACCCGGCATTGGGGCCGGAGGACTCGATGCCGCGGTCGACGATCTCGGTGGCGAGGAGGTGCTGCTCGTTGCTCGGCATGGTGGGGGGGGCAGCGGGAGGAAAACGGGCGAGTCGGGGGTTGGATGAAGAGTTAGGTTTTGAGGCTGTGGTTTTGTATATAAAGACTAGAAGAGATGGGGAGCGGTGGGTGAGGGCGTAGTTAATATAGTCACCAACTAGGGGTGGGTGTAGTTGAAGGACCTTCAACTGCCTTAAATTCTCCATTCAATGTTTGCGGGTCGAGGCTTCAAAAGGTCCAAACTGGCGCCAGCGAACAGGGCATGCGGCCCTGCGAGTCAAGGGACCGGGGGTGGGAGCCAGATAGTACCAAGCCGTGTACATAGAAGAGAGAGTGAGACCAGAATAAAAAAGGTTGCTACTTAGTTGCCCCCCTCTGTCTCTCAGGTACGTATATGCGACTAAACATGCATATTACGTCCACGTTTGAAACATCCCACGTCGCTCAATAATGGAGTTTATATGCTCCCTATGTACGTGCGGTCTTCCTCGGATACCGTGTTCAAATGTCCGACCCGAGAGCTCAATAATTCCCTTTTCGATCGAAGTAATTGTAGGACGCTAACGATAACGATCGTGTTAAGCACAATCGAGGCTCGATTTCATCTTCGAAGCATGGCTGCACATGCCAAGAGAAAACCCCGCGTCTTGAACAATCACAAATCACCATTATTGCGTTCATTAGCTGGTATACTTGTTAATCAAGATAGCAGCAAGAGCAAGGAAGTCCTCGCCAGCCAACTACTACTATTATGAACGGCTTCTCTATGTCTGTTAGCTCTCGCCGCTTTGTTTATCACAATTTGCATTTAATGAAAACCTTGGCACCATCCATATGCGATGGGCTTGTATTATTAGTTCAGCTACCACCTAATTCGACCTTCTGCCTCCCGCTCGGCATTCAATAATCCCCATGCATGCACCGTCCTTTCCCTAGCCTAGGTTTTTGTGGCGCAACGCAGCTTTCTGAGAGTACTGTCACGTAGGATCGCCCTCTTTACGTTGACTTGCTGCGCTGTCCATGCCCGGGTTCATCAAGTCCGCTCCAAAGCCTTGGTGCCGGTGCCCAATGTCCCGGAACTCAAGCTCAGATGCATAAGGCCGTGCTTGGATCCCCGATGCTCGAGCTCCGATCCTCAGCACTCAAGAACAGGTCCACGAAGGCCATGCTCGGGTCCTGAATTAATGAAATATTCATTCTAATAAAATATTTTTTAAAAAAGATTTCGAATTTTTGATTATTTTTATTTTTTATGATCTTTTTTTTTTCTTTTATTTTTTTTCTTTTTGCTTCTTCCTCGGCCGGCGACTGGCCATGGGGCGAGGGACGAGCTCGCCCAAGGCCGGCGAGGCTCGACCTCGCTAGATTTTGGCAAGCTCAAGCGTCACTGGCCTTGGGCAAGGCTCCATCTCCCTATATCCGACGAGGTCGAGCTCACCTAACTCGTCAAATTTGGCGAGGCTCTAGTGACCTCGAGCAAGGCTCGAGCCTGTCGGTCTAGGACTAGGTCATTCGTTGACGACCAGCCGAGGAAGAAAGAAAGGAAAACAAATTTAAAAAATTCCAATTTTTCGATAATTTTCCCCGGGAAAATTAAATCAAATTTTCTATACCAAACTGCAGGAAATATTTTCTAGTCTATTTTTAGATTTCAGCCAAACTCCGGAAAATACTATCATTTTCCAGAATTGTCACATTTTCCGCAAATCTCCGTTTGTTTCGCGGAAAATGAGTGATTTGGAAAACTTTATCCAAAAAATAATTGCTTCGAATAATTAGCCGATGAAAAATATGTTCATTATCGATTACAACTTATATCTAAATATTTATGTTGACTACTGAAATAATTTTCGTTCATTTATTTTTGCAAGTGATATAAGCGATCATTTTTAGGAAAATATTTTCCAAACTATTCAATTTTCGCAAAGAAAACGGGGCCTAAGTAAAGTATTCGCTGATGTCAACATGTAGAAGGAAAGTATTTCACATAACGAGTTCTTTGGAGACGTAAAACGGGTGCAATCATTTTTCGATAAAGTGATTGCGTGTTGCTTGTAAATAAGAGAATCCATCTTTGGCTTTGGAATTATCAAATGTTTGGGTGTGGTCCGTACTCCCTATTAACTTTTTATAGTTTGGGCTCGTATTTATTGGCATTTTAGGCTTGGACCCATGAATAGCTACTGAGTATATATGATTTCTTTCTTCATTGAGAGTTATAACAAAAAGATGGAAGGTGCTCTAGTAGAATCTTATATTGGATATAGCTATGAGTGAGCATGATCCGAATGGGCAGTTCCCACCCTAGAACTGAGAATCGCCCACTAATGACTGGCTCCAAAAAATTGGATTTAAGAATCGCCCGTTGGTTCCATGGATCCACTTGGGAATCGGACCGCCAGTTCGGTCAGGGTCTGAGTCCATGGAACCGGTCCCACCAGCCAAGGACGGAGACGAAGACGATGAGGTGAGTATTGACTGAAAAGATTGAGAAAGTGAGAGTGAGCGTGAGCATGAGCGTGAGTGTGAGGCGAAGCAAAAAAAGGTGTTTTTCGGCTCAATATAAGGCTATGAGCATCGAGCGAGTTAGGATTAGTTTAGAGATTTAAGATTTTTCTTCTTTTTTTAAATTAAAAATTAAATAAATATACTATATTATATTATATTATCATATTACTGGTTCGGTCCGGCCCGGGTGAACGGGTGGACGGTTCCACACCTAGAACCTGAAATCGGACCGATACCCATCGGTTCCCAAAAATTGAAATTGAGAATCGGACTGATTCGCTTAGGAACCACCAATTCCGATCCGGCTTTAGGCATTCCCGGGTGGTTTGGGCGATTTCCGATTCTTTTGCACACTTATATATATATATATATATATATATATATATATATAGTTTTAGAGTGAATCGGGATAAAACATTATTTCTCGATTTCTTTTCCTCATTTTTACTCATTATTTTATTGTGCTTGTGCGACTATTCCTAACATAAAAAATGTGGTCAATAACGTGTGATGATAAGAGACGATTCTTTTTCCAATAGGCTACGAAAAGTTGTGCATCTTCGCACGGCCGGATTTATATAAGAAAAGTGCCACGTGGCGAGCACCCTCTTAGCGCTGGCTTTTTATTATATATAATAAATGATCGATTACCTGAAAGATAAATCGACAGCTTGTTTCAAGGATAATTCTTTTGTAGGTGTTTAGATTCTTTGGCATTTGTCGCACGATTTAGCTGGTCATCATTAGTAGTCGTCCTGGCTCGATCTTCCTCCCATGTTGCTCGTAAAGAGGCCAGGCCCCTTCACATGGCCCACCATCATTAACGTGGCCCCCACGATTGATCTAAAAGTGTCTCTTTCCTTCTTTTTTTTCTTCCTATTTTTTCTTGATTTAGTAAAAAAGAAATAAAACTACCTATGCCCCTCTCAAACAACTTTTCTTCTCAACCTACTCTCTATTTTATGAGGAAATGTTCATAGGTTTATTATCACCACGTCACATGCCCACGTGATGTATATTTGCTCGCATGGATCTATTAAAAAATCGGCATGTGGTATCTGACATGAAGAGACGCGAAGAAAGAGAAAACCCTATTATGGGAGGCTCTCTCTCCTCTACATCCCTATTCCCGCTCAAAGAAGACCTGGGGAAGGCACGAGCATTAATTGCCATCCTCTCTCCTCGTTCTTTTTCAAGTTTGAATGAAACGTCTCTCTCTCATTTTCTGAAACTCTTCTCCTTCCCAGATTGTTTCTCTTCCCCCTCCTTCATCTTCGCTTGTGTTCTTTGCTTCCTCCTTCCGGCGAAAAGCGGACGACCCGTCCCCTCGTGGCCGTCGACTTCACTATGTCACTGTCTCCTCCGCCTCATGGTCGTCAACTCCGCCTCGTGGTTGTTGGCTCCGCCTTGTGGCCGTGTGCTCCACTCCACGCCGTTGGCTCCGCCTCGTCACCTCCGCCACATGGCCGTCGGCTCCGCTTGTGGCCATCGACTCCGCCTCGTGGCCGTCGCTTCCGCCTTGTGGTCGTCGACTCTGCCTCGTGGCCGTGGGCTCCGCTCGTCGCTATCGCCTCTACTCCGTCGGCTCCGCCACGTGGCCGTGGGCTCCGCTCGACTCGTTCTGCCTTGTGGCCATCGGCCTCGTGACCGTTGGCTTCGGCTCGTGGCCTCTACCTCGTGGTGTGGGCTCTGCTCGTGGCCGTGGGCTTCAGCTCGTGGCCTCCGCCTCGTTTTGCCTCGTGGCCATCGGCTCCGCTGCGTGGCGTGGGCTTTGCCTCGTGACCTTCGCCTTGTGGCTGTCGGCTTTGCGTCATCGCCTTCGCCTCGTGGCCATGCGCTTTGCCTCATGACGTCAGCTCCGCCTCCGTCTCGTGGCTGTCACCTCCTCCTCGTCGCCTCTGCCTCGTGGCTGTTGGCTTCGCCTCTCTACCTCATGGCCGTTGGCTTTGCTCGTCGCCGTCGCCTCCGCCTCCACGTCCACCTCTAGAGCCGATCAGGTTAGGTGCTATAAAATTTAATCCACCACAAGTAATAAATTTTGAGTTCGTATTAAAGTTGTTTAGAGCCATAGTAATCCGCTTAGTCCATATCAGGTTAGGTGCGATAAACTTTAATTCGCCTCTCCATCGGCTCCGCCTCATGGTCGTCAGCTTCGCTCGTGGCCGTTGGCTCCGCCTGCGGAGCTAGTCAGGTTAGGTTCTATGAACTTTAATCCACCACAAGTAATGGAATTTGAGACCATATTAAAGCATGGTGATTTGCCTCGTCCATTTCAGGTCTTGCTATAAACTTTAATTTGCCTCTGCCTTGTCTGCTCCGCCTTAAGCTCATCGCCTCTGCCTTTGAAGCCCTATCAGCTCCAAAATTTTCAGGTTTTTCTGGGTTCTCAGTGATTGAATTGGAAACTAAAGTTTGCGACTTTAGTGAAATTTTAACAGACCACGATTTAGGAATGGATGTGTTGTTTTCATGGAATTAATTGTTAATTGTTAATTGGGAGGGCTCTCAAGTGAGTATAACTATCTTCGGTTTCTTCACACTATTATATTTTCGACAATTGATGTTATATTAGAGTGCCAAAAAACTTTGTTTGATGTTGAAGCTCTCTGCAATTGGTGACTGAATTTCACTATATGTGGATCAAAAGCAATTCTTGATTTTCTTTTTTGTTCCTCCGTTAGTTTTGTCACTGTAGGTCATTGGGGTGAAGTTTAAAGCACATGCTTAGCCTATGTAAAGACATGATAAGTGGTCTTATTAAATGATTTTGTTAAATGAACTAAAAAGGTTGTTATAGGTTTTATTATGAAGCTTTTTACTTATCTATTACATTGATTTGTTATTTACAAACTGTTGTTTGAATTACTTTTTGTTGATTAAATCTAATCTAATTTTGATTATATGATATTATTACTTTAGTATGACATCTCGAGGATCTTCGAATTGGTCAGTTGATTTGCCATCCAAGATATGTCCTTGTCCTCAAGGGAAATTATGCATGGTTAAAAAAGTGCAAAAGAATCCTATTAATTGAGGAAGGTTATATTATGCTTCGACTTGTAATGTAAGTGTATCAATTTACCATATTGTGCATGTAGGGACATTTGTAATACTTGACATTGCTTTACACTAATTTTTTTCAGACAGATAATTGTCGAGGCTTTGTGCAATGGGTTGAAGATTATATTGAGGAATGCAGGATCTATTCACTTAAAAGTGTGGACGTAGTCAATTCTGGAGAGGCATCAAGTGAAAATGAAGAATTGGCAGTTGTAAAAGGAGATTTGAAGTTGTTTAGAAGAAAAATAGGCTTTATTATATCAATGATAATATTATATGGAGTCATCATATCTTTCCTTCTTGGAATTGTGATATCTATGTTACTATATAGGTAATTATAGGAGTTAATCTTGATGGTTATGTAGAACTTGTTTTACTTAGAGTACAATGAATTTGTCTTTCTTAAGATGATTAGGTAGAGGTGATCTACGATTATTCGGCATTGGCTCGTCCGATTTTGATTCCATAATTAATCGAATCGAACTCAAGTTCGAAATTGGTACTATGTCGAGTCGACTCAATTTGATTACCCTATTACTATTAGATTGTAAGGTAATTTTGATCTTCAGTAAAATAAGTTCAAAATTAACGGGTAAGTACATTAGGTGATTGGCTCTTGCGCACGGCGAACAATGGTTTGGATAGGACTATTGCTTCGGACAATTTAGTGTTGGATGGAGATGGAGAGAATTCGAATGCATCCCCTTGTTTTGTTTCTTAGGTACTTTTAAAATCATGTCTTACCTCATAGGAGTAGGAAGATGACAGTATACAGATGTAAGTCGAGAGCAAACCATTTTCATGCATTCCTGTCGACAAATCTAACTTGCCATTCACGCTAAACGCAGAATGCCCAGATGATACAAGTTCTAAGCTACATAAAAGAAACCAATATGCATTCTAAGGTAGCGTCTCATAGACCACTCTGTCATTAACTGATGCCGTGCAGAAGATCGGGATATGGAAAATTAACATAAGTGGAAAGGTTGCATGGCATGATGTTACTAATAAGTACTTTACTTGTCAAATAATAAATGAAATGGTGGGTGATTCTGCAAACACTGGCAAACATGCCTAATCCCACTTGTTTAAAATTGATTGATAGACTGTGCTTGATCAACGTTCAAATAACATAAACGTGTTGTTTAGTGGCAGATCCACTTTATTCGAGTAATTCAGCAATTTCCAGCTCCATCTATCCTCAACATTCATACCTATTCATGCTACTACCGTTGCACTTATCACACTCCGTCAAAAAAATTTAATTGATAGAAGGTCTTCCTCAAAAAATAGATGACTGGAAATGATGGAAAAAACACATCAGATGTTTACAAATTTATTGTGCCTTACACGTTGATGCATCATCATATACCTTACAGTCTACTTGTCGAAACCAATACTTCAGTAAAAATCAGTTTCTTCATAAAAAGCAAACTGAACACTCGACTCTACAAGATTAGGCTCCGACTTAGCTATGACGCCATGAGTCGCAAAAGCTAAACATCAGCATTAGCATGGCAGGCAAGTTATGTTATATGTAGGAGAGAGAGAGATTTGGGCACCAATCAGCATCATCCACTCATGCCAAAGTCTTCCGCATGATGATACAGACCGTAGGCTCCTGGTACTTCCATCTTCCCACCCAGATGTCATTTCCTGCAAGACCAACTAGGAACTTATAAAAAATTTGCAACTCCAATTGCGGTTAGACAAAAATGGCTTTCTACCAAGGAACATTTGTAATTCAGTTATCATCATGGAAACACAGTCTTCGTTGTTTAGGTGACTCTTACTGCTCCTCTTGCTATTTACTCAAAACACCATTAGAGGAGGAACTAAATAACACTGACATTGCGAGAGGTGCAAAGCTTGTGCCATCACTGCAAGCTTTTTCCACAAAAATTGAGCTTTCGCAAGTTACAACCATTAGGCAAGATCACTAACATCTAACTTGATTCAAGAGCTTCAAAGCCAGAATAACTTGGCCATGAACATCGTCCACCTAACTCATTCAATATGCAGACTCTTCCAACAATATGTAAGCTCAGTATTCACAAAAATTGACATTGTCAAGTTGCTAGCAATATAACTAAGGGTCAATCCTGCACAAAAGTAAGAGTATCATAATAATTTCATGCATTTAATTGATTAAATACTTTGTATAAGAATAACTTCATGCGTTTCATTGATAAAATCATTCTATCAAATAAAATAAGCATCATACCTTGTGTGAGGTGTCTCTTGCGCATGAAGACGTTTTTATTTTGCTTTTCACTAGCGCCCTTCAATCGAGTGTTTGGTACACCTTTTGGTCTTCTCTGAAGGGGGTCAAATATTTGAATTTCACAGTTTTCTTCAACTTTAGCTTCATCACTTTCCACCAAGAAATTGATACAATCATTACCTGTCAAAGATTGCATTTTGTTTGTGATATGGGAGCGAAGACGCAACAAAGTTGTAGTTGCAAGCTCCTTTGTAACATCATAGTTTGCACTAACATTCATAACACTAAAAGCCGATTGCATCAATCTCTTCGAGCGTAATGTTTTTGACTATACCGCAGCATGAAAGCTTTGTCCAGTATCACAATAAGTCCCTTGTTTTGCAGCTTTTGTCCACCTCTTCATAATGTATTGTGAAGGAATGCTTGTAACATTTACAACATGTTTTAAAATGCATAAAGTATGCCTACACAACCATCTTTGCATTTCAAATAACTTGCAGCTACATGTAATGGTTAAATCACTTGGACTAAAACAAACAACATGCCTCCTTTCACTACTTTCAGTTGCCACGATATAAGTGTGCACTGGCCCATCAGTTTCTGATCTACAAATAAACATAGACAAAGTATGCAAGAACTCATTCTGGAATTTCCTATAAATGACATAAGTGTATACATTTGCAGCATGTTTCAAAATTCCACTATTTTGAACTATAATCTGCAGCTTTCCTCGCACACACTCAAAATCATCAACAAATTCGGAGTTGCGCATTTTTTCTGCTTGCTTCTCGTAATGATTGACAAATTCAAACAAAGTCATGGTCTTACACGCCATATCTTGGAAGACATTATTTGTGCTCTCACTTTTTTGTGTGGATCTAATTCTTGCGGAAATAATATCTCGGCCAAATGAAGGACACCATTTATGACGCAGCCGGTACAAGTTATCCAACCATTTGTGGTCCCCCAAGCTCCATTCTTGACACATAGCTTTCCAAACATTCTCCATTTCCAATTCGGATTCATAATGATATAAAAGCTTATACCAATAGTTATCGCGAAAACCCGGTTTTCTAAGAAGATGCCCAATATGATGTGTAGCATTTTTCGCAATGTGCCATACACATAAACAATGATTACTAGTTGGAAGAACAGTCTTAATGGCATTTGCCATGGCATGATCTTGATCGGTGAAAATAGTCTTGAGTGCTTTATTATCCATTGCCTCTAAAAAGGATTGAAATGCCCAAACAAAAGAAGTAATAGTTTCATCCAATAAAAATGCACAACTAAAGAAAACATTCTTCCAATGATGATTCAAGCCAACGAAAGGTGTACATACCATATTGTACTTATTTGTATGATAAGTTGTATCAAATACCACCACATCTCCAAAACTTTCATAGTCCAGCTTAGATACACCATCAAACCAAAAAAAGTTGGTTAGTCTTTGATCCTCATCCAGTTGAAATGTATAAGAAAAATTGCTTCCATTTGATTGTAAGAAATTAAAATGATTAATGAGACTTTGACAATCACCCGCACTAATCAAGTCCCTTTTCTTCAATTGTAAGAACTTTTGACAATCACGTAAAGTAAAACCAATATTCTCCTGTCCTCCCGCTTCACCACTCAGGTAAGAATACGCTTTCTTAGCCCTTATACCAACTCTAGCCATTGAAGTCAAAATACTTTTATTAGTATCTGTCATATGCTGGTATGATCGTATCAAATGTTTCTGTTTATCATCAATGAAAGAATGATTATGAATATCCTTAAACTTGTCGACTATCCAAACTCCATTTTCAATTTTGAATTTTATGCAAGCTTGACATCCAGTTCTCTTCACTGTCCTATAAACATCTCTTTGTTCATGAGGTGGGATTGGTGGAGAGTATCCTTCACAATTACAAAGAAATGTGCATGTTCGCAATATTCCTTTACTAGTGTTTGCCTTTTGTCCTCTTCTTACTCCAAATCCCTTGAAAATTGCGTATGCATTGTAGGGGTAAGTACACTGCAAGTGCCATAACTTTCGTACGGAGAACACTTAAGTGCCATAACTTTTTTTTGGCTCACTTAAGTGCTACATTTTCAAAAAAACGCTCATATAAGTGCCATTGTCACCGGAACGTCCGACGTGGCTTAAAAAAATATTAACTCATCTTACGTGGCTTGCCGGAAAGTTAAAGTCAGCATTTAAAGTTCAAAACGACGTCGTACACCATCACAAATTGAAAAACCCTCGGCTTCTTCAATAAATTGGGGCAACATGAGCAATTGTCTTCTTCAACCTTAACCCTAACCGAATCCCCAATTTCCTCAATTTCCAATCGTCCAAGTTGAGGCAAATCGTCTCATGAAATTCGCAATGGGGAGCAAAAGCAGGAGAAGCGGCTCACGAGCTGATGAACAAAGCGAAGATGAAAGTCGATATTTTTGCTATTGTGGGCTGCGAAGTCCAACAAGAACGGCTTGGACGAGAGAGAATCCGGGGAGAAGGTTTCATGGATGTGCTAAGTATAGAGAAGACTTCAATTGTGGATATTTCAAGTGGGTTGATGCCAAATTTTCGAATCAAGCAACGTCGGTGATCTTGGAACTACTTCAAGGAAGACATGAAGCTCGGCCTGTGTTGATGGACGAGTTGGACGATGCTGACTCAATGCAAGCAGAAATCAAGGGTCTGGAATCTTTGGTGAAGCATTTGAAGAAGGAAGTATCAAGGATAAAAATTCAAAGAGATATTTATCGAGTTTTGCTTGTGTTGTTCTTATCGGGTTTGGTCTGGTTTTTGTTCATATGTAATGTTGGTAATGAGAAGAAGCTTATGAGTCTACCATAGTTGAAGAATTGTATTATGATAATTGGAGCAATTAATATTAGGCTTTGGAATGTGTTTATGCTTGAATAGTTATGGTAATTTTTGTGTATCTGAGTTAATGATCTATTTGTGATTGCTTCACTGTACTGAATAGCTACATATGGTTGATTTGGTGGAAATGCTGTTTTAGGATGCAATTTGTGCATTATTATTGATTGCGTCGAATGACCATATTTGGTCGATTTGATAAATGGTGTTTTAGGATGCGATTTGTCCATTATTGTGGGTTTAAAGAGTAAGATGATTTGCAATTTCTGCTGTAGTTTTTGCAGCAAGCTGTAATGAACCTGGATTTTGTGGTTGGTGTTGGCTATATTGCGTATGGTGTTAAGGACAGTAGAAGTTCCAAATAATTTTACGAATGATCGTTTGAGTGCTACAAATTATTTAAAGCGAACACTTAAGTTCACTAATTTTAAAAAAGTTATAACCTAGGTTCCTCAACTTTTTAAAAGTGAGCACTTAAGTTCATAAACAAAAAAATTTGTAAGCTGTTGGTTTCACTTTCTTAAACACACTCAAGCTTAAAGCAAAGATACTTAGACATCATTATCCTGTAACAGCCAGAATTGGTAAGTAACAAGTTGCCATCAACCTAACTTGATTTGACACCAAATGGCAATTTCATTCATCAAACATGATAACATAATCCTTACACCTCAAAATAGTGTTATCTTACATCAACATCAAAATATAAATTCGAATAACATTGCTGCTAAAATGAAGTTATCACCAGCCAAAATGCAGCAACATAAACACCTCACAACATTACTACCAAACACATCACCAGCCAAAATACAACGACATTAAACACCAAACAAAATCCCCCTAAACACACATAAATCGACAGCCTTTCCCATTATCCCATTAGTCAATGTCAACAACTTGGTTACTTCCTTTGTTCGACGGACAACTCTTCATATTTTTCATTATCCTTGCACTCTTTCGAACTGGAACTCTAGGCACATCCATCGATTGTGTTTCTTTTTGAGCTGGCTTAGCTTTTGGAGGAGACATTCTTTTGCTTGGTCCTTGATGTTTGTCGGTGTTGTCTCCTGCTGACCTTCTTGTGATTGGTGCTACTGTGGTAGCAGGTTGTTCAGACTGATATGTTGTGACATTTCCATGATCATTTGATTCGGACGCAAGTGCTGTGGTGGCATTTTTGGGTGTCTGCTTTCGAGCTGGCCTTTGCACCTTCTGATTTGGTAGTGCTGTTAATTGCTTCCTCTTGGATTGTGCTCGAGTTACCATTGATTGGTTTAGAAGTGCTTGGCCATGACTTCTTGTTGTTCTTGGTGGTGCAGCCGATTCTTGACTTGCTCCTTCTTGAGATATCAGCACCTCTGAAGGTCTCCCAGGCTGCAATCATATAACCATTAGTTACCATGTCAATCATATGACATATGTTAAATGCATAACAACTAAAAAACTTACATTCAAAATGGTCATGCCGGTATTCATGTTTGTAAACAATCCATATCCATATTCCCTAAGCCTTTTCCCAAGTGCACCACGTGTATGTTGTGGTACAAAACTGTCAGTGGAAACACCTTCACTTGGTCTTTTTCTAACCTGCAAAATGACATAACAGAATGAGGTTAATTTACAAACAACTACATGCACATGGAATATCCTTAACAAAAAGCTTACTTGAATTTTGCTCCTTGGCTGTACAATGTTGGACTGAGTTGGCCCATTTGGTTCTCCATCATTACTTTGTGTGGCTCCTTGAGGTACCCCTGTATCATTGGTTTGTGTTGTCTGCTCTTGTCGCTGTTGCTGCTTCTTATTTGGACAACCAACCTTATTGTGCCCTTCCTGATGGCATAGTGAGCACCGTATGATTCCACCAGCCTTACTCATTCTGCTACTACTAATCTCTATTTCCTGCAATCTCCTTTTCTTCTTAGGCCTGCCAAACAGCTTCTTCAATGGTAGAGGTTCTGGGGGTGGATGATTTGTTTTATCCCAAAACTTGCTACTTCTCAAAGGCTGCATCATGAATTGGTATGCATCAAGATACTTAGGTTTCTTGTAATAGTCATCTACATAATCCTTTGGATTGGCTTGCTTGAGCAGGATGGCACAAATGGCATGACAACAAGGTATCCCAATCAATTGCCATGCTCGACAGGAACAATTTTTCCTCTCCAAGTGAACAACATACTTGTCACCATTATGCATAATCTCGTATCCATCGTCTCCGTTCCAAATTGGATGACAAAACCTACTAGCAGCAATGTTGTCATCCAATTTTTTCACAATCCTAGGCCCACACTGTGTAGGCCAATTGGCACATTCATCTCTCTGTTTTTGCAGTCTCGTCATTACCAAAATCCTAATGTTTTCAAGCATACTTACGATGGATTTACATCTAGCTCCTATGATCCTGCCATTGAATGCCTCGCAAAGATTGTTGTCCACAGCATCACACTTGAATTCTTCACTAAAAAAGGCTTTGCACCAATGTTTTGCTTGAGTATGGAACAATGCAGCAAAAGCTTCGGTTGATAAGGCATGTAGAGCTTTTTTGTGAATTCTGAATTCTGTCATATTTGAGCTCTTTGCAATCAGCCAGAATTGCCTTTGTAGTTGATCGCCTTTGTACTTCTTTGCCCAATTTGCATATATATGCCGAGCACACATTCTGTGCTCAGCATATTGCATCAACTCAGCAATTGCCGGGACAAGTCCCTACAAAACCAATAAACATATGTAAGCAACAATATGTAAATGATATTAAAAATACAATAATTTAGTGATATTACCTTCTGTTGATCACTTATGAATGCCCAACCTCTTCCATCATTTATGCCAAGGCCAGCCATTAGATTCTTCAAAAACTAGGACCAAGTGTCCTTGTTTTCTATCTTCACAATAGCCCATGCTAATGGAAACATTTGGTCATTTCCATCTCTCCCAATGGCAGCCAATAGCTCTCCCTTGCATAACCCCTTCAAAAAACAACCATCTAACCCTATCACTCTTTTGCAGCCAGCTAAAAACCCTTTTTTACATGCATCAAAGCATACATACATTCTATCAAATTGTGTTCCATGATCAGGCAATGGCTTCTCCACAATATCTACATGAATTCTACTGAGTGGATTCTGAAGCCTACATTCCCTAGCATACTCCCAAATCTAAGCGTATTCTTCTTTGTATGCACCCATCAATGTTCTCACGACGTTAGACTTAGCCCTCTTGCATTGATTCTTTGACACATTCACACCTACTTGCTCTTTCACTAGCTGTTTCAATTGAGAAGTCCTGATTTCTGACATGGTCTTAATGGTGGTAAAGAACTGCTTAGCCAACCACGCACTAGTCACTCTTTTGTTATCAAATACAATGCTACAGTTATGCTCCTCCTGAAGTGACCGAATTTGGAATGACCCGGTCTTCTTACTCAATGCACCATAAACCTTCCATGGACAATTAGCTTGTGCACATATTGCTCTAACATAATTCTTGGTATTTCTAGTGAATTTGATATTCCTTTGATGAGTGATTGAGTCCCTCACAACAGCTTCTCTAAACTGTTTGGCATCATCAAAACTCATCGATAAGCAAAGCATAGGACTTGAATCAGTTGAATTATAAGAAGGATACCTTCTTCTCATTGTACGCTGAGCTGCAACATCTTTGTTATCACAATCCTCTGAGCTACTGCCGTTGTCACCACTTTGCTCATATTCCGTATCATCACGATCTGCCGTTGGAGCTCCATCATCCTGGTTTACTGAAGTGCCCTCATCCACTACCCCAATTGATACTTTCCTTCTTTGCTGATATGCCCTCACTTCTTCCCTGGCAAATGCAAGGTCTTCATCATCAACATCACTCTCATAAATTGTATGCAGTAATGTTTCCTCATCATCATCATCATTGGATAGTGCAACATCCCAAGAACCCAAACTGATTCTACTCGATGATTCAGGCAGTGTCTCCTCTTCATTATCACCTAAGCCACCACTTTTCTCAAGTTGCTCACATATCTCTAGCACACGAGCTGTGAGGGAAGCCTCTGTGTCCTCAGATATCCGATCTTGCTCTAAAACAGATCTATCACCAACCTCAGATTCAATACCAGTTTCCAACACTATTTCCTCATACTCAGCACCAACAGTTTCAACATACACATAAACCTCATTATGATGAAGAAAATGGTAAACTAGATCTCTCACACCACCATCATTATACAAATTTCTCAATCCATCTTTCAGACTCTTACCAGGTATTTGATAGTGCAATTTTCCTACTTTGCACCGCAACTGTTTCGATATATCTTTCTCAAGGTCTATATATGATAGATTACTGATGTTGACCCTAACAACAGCAACACTTCCTCCAACATATTTCCACACTTCTCCAGTAACAAGCTTCCCACCATAGCACACAGTAATGGGCACAGTGCTATCATCCATTTTAACACTGCAGTCAAGACAAAAAAAAATTATTTTTTTATCTAGGACCACAACTCATATAGATGACAAGTTGTACGATTTGTCCCCACTTTCAATAAACAATACATACACGCAATAGGACAAGTTGAGCAATCGATTCGGTCCCCACTTTCAACCCAATTTTAAGTAAACAATAGACAAAGACAAGACAAGTTTGTGATCGGTCTCCACGTTCAATAAACAATAATTCTGGCCATTGTTCAATGGATACAAGACGACAAAATATAACGACGAACAAAATAAAGCACCCACCTTTACACTTTCGCACCAAACGCTAATCTGGGGCGTCGGTCAATGGCTGTTCAACGTGCTTTTACAATCTATCAACAACACCAAGAATTCAAAGACGACAAAAGGATAAAGCGAAGCTCATTTGGTTGGCCAATGGACACAACAAAATCACTCGCTAACCTTTACTCACTGTCGACCAACGTTCGGCGTGCGACAGACCCAATTTCCTTCCGAAATTGACAGACGAACAAAATACGAGCGAGGGATGGTTCGATTTGCTCCTTCGTCGAAGTGTTGACGAAGATCGAAGCCCTAATTCGCGACTAAGTAGGACGATCAATGAGGGACAGAGATCAATCGATTTGAGAGAGAGAGATAGAGAGATGCCCTAATTTTGCCCTAATCGATCGTTGTATACAAGCAGGTCGGAGAGGAAAGAAACGACGACGTTTCTTTCTTTATAAGAAACAACGACGTTTCTTTCGCTCAAAGAGATCCAACGACGTCATTTCTCTCCACGTGGAATATCCTTTTTCCACGTTGGACGTCCGTTTATTTTTCTAATTTCCACATATGAAAAAAAATTAAGTCAGAAATCCACGTAGCACATTTGGCCGGAAGTGGCACTCAAGTGTTCTATTTCTACTCCGATGTGGCACTCAAGTGAGCCAAAAAAAAGTTATTGCACTTAAGTGTCCTCCGTACGAAAGTTATGGCACTTGCAGTGTACTTGTGCCTGCATTGTATGCTTTATATGCTTCATCCTCATTAGCATATATCATACCAATTCTAAATTCAAATTCTTTATCAATATTATGCATGATAATATTATCCTCAGCAGCCTCTACAAATTATTAAAAAAAAATCTAGTCATTTAAATAAGGCATATAAAGAGAAAATAAACTTTAATTATAAAAAGATGAGTTATACCTATTTGTCCCGAGAATAAATCCAGCTAGCAGCGAAGTACTCAAAATAACCTGTCAAAAATTCGTGTAAATGTAAGTAAGTGAGTATAAAAGATTGCGAAGTGTGCATATTTCAATCATAATAGAAAACGACATACTCACTTCGAGTATAAAAGATTGCAAAATTATCATAGCTTTAAACTTTTGTGGGCGCTACTGCACTTTAAACTTTTGTCCATATGTCTATTCTATATAAACTTTAATTACTCAGTGCTTGTTTGGATTCACTCGGCTGAGAAGTTGTTGATGAATCCTACTGTTGAGTATTTGCTTTGTAGTTTCCAATGAGAAAGTACTGCTTAGAGTGATACCTGACCTATTCTAAGAAACAACAAAATTTTGACTTTTCTTTTTGTGCGTTATTGGTGCTTACGATCCTTACTCAATTCACGAGAGTGTGCATATTTCAATCATAATAGAAAAAGACATACTCAATTCTTTGCAAGCCAATTTTGTTTTTGTCCTCACTCTTTGTTATGCAGCCAACTTGAACATTACTTCCTCCAACTAGGCGGAGCCGACGATCACGAGTAGAGTCCACGCCACGAGGCAGAGCCAACGGTCACGAGCCGAAGCCCACGGCCACGAGCGAAGCCCACGCCACGAGGCGGAGGCGACAAGCCGAAGCCGATAGTCACGAGGCCGATGGCCACGAGGCAAAATGAGTCGAGTGGAGCCCACGCCACGAGGCGGAGGCGATGAGGTGAAGCCGACGGCCACGAGGCGAAGGTCACGAGGCCGAGGCCACGAGGCAAAGCCCACACCATGAGGTGGACCCGATGGCCATGAGGCAAAATGAGGCGGAGGCCACAAGGCGAAGCCCATGGCCACGAGTAGACCCACACCACGAGGCGGAGGCGATGAACCGAAGCCGACGGTCACAAGGCCGATGGCCACAAGGTAGAACGAGTTGAGCGGAGCCGACGGCCACAAGGCAGAGCCGACAGCCATGTGGCGAAGACGACACAGCAGAGGCGACAGTGACGAGCAAAGCCCATGGCCACGAGGCAAAGCCGACGACCACAAGGCAGAAGCAACGACCACAAGGGGGAACCGACGGCAACAAGCAGAGCTGATGGCCACGTGGCGGAGGTGATGAGGCGAAGCTGACAGCGATGAGCGGAGCCCACAGTTATGAGGTGGAGCCAACAACCACGAGACGGAAGTGACGGCCACGAGGCGGAGCCGACGGCCATGAGGCGGAGGCGACGGCGACATAGCGGAGCCGACGGCCATGAGGGGATGGGCCGTCCGCTTTTCGCCGGAAGGAGGAAGCAAAGAACACAAGCTAAGATGAAGGAGGAGGGAGAGAAATAATCTGGGAAGGAGAAGAGTTTCAAAAAGTGAGGGAGAGACATTTCATTCAAACTTGAAAAAGAATGAGGAGAGAGGATGGCAATTAATGCTAGTGCCTTTCCCAGGTCTTCTTTGAGCGAGAATAGGGGTGCAGAGCAGAGAGAGCCTCCCATAATATGGCTTTCTCTTTCTCTGCGTCTCTCCACATCAGATGCCACGTGCCGATTTTTTAATGGATCCATGCAAGTAAATATAGACCGCGTGGGCATGTGACGTGGTGATAATAAACCACTGAATATTTTCTCCTATTTTCCACTTGCATGAGAGTTCAACCAATAGCTGTAACATCACTAATCATACATCAGAGTAAGGAAATGTCAGTTTTATTTGCACATTGTTTACTTTATTTCCCATAGATTCTCCTCATGATTGTGAATTTTTTGACTTCGGCTTTAAGTAAAACTATACGAGAATTTACTCAAAGATTAAATATTGTATGCATACACACAATTTACTCATCTTTCGTTGTATTATTTTCTGCAGCGCAGTCACTATGGAAGGCAACATTCAAGAGGACCTAATTTGCTTAAATGTATCTATTAATTATAAAAATGACGGAGAAGAGTCGTGTTAACATGTTCATTTTAAAGTTTCCTGGTAATCAATGAAAAGATAATATTCAATGTAACAATGTTTTAGGGAGCCTTTTCTATTGTATTTGCATGATAATGGTGCAAGTTTATAATTTTTAATGTACTTAACTCCGTCATATTTTTAATTTCTTTTTATAATTTTTTTTAAAAATCGTGCAATGAACATGAAAAAAGATTGGACCATCAGATTCACCGAACAAAATGAAAGTTGAGCAGTCAAATGCGCGTGCTATAATGTAATGATGATATCAAAGCTACAGTTTAACGAAAAGTATTCATTAAAACTATGAAGTGATTCTTTTTTACTCTTTAGGTTTTTTTTTTAAAAAACAAATGGTTTCCTAACACAGAATAAACAAAAGAAATATACAACTCATTAACTTAATAACACAATAACTAATTGGTTATCCAAATCAGCTATCTTTTGGAAAAGAGAGATGCTGATTTCGTTCCAAATGGAAAAAAAAGAAGAAGAAGAAACCACAAAAGAAGAAAAAAAAAAGGTAAAAAATGATTTTAAATCAAGAGTGGACCCCATACTTGACTTTAGCCGTTATTATTTGAGAGAGTCATGGGTAGTTTTTTCTTTTAGTCAAATTTAAATGAAGAAAATAAAATAAAAAAAAGAAATAATTTTAAATCAAGAGCGAGACCCGCAAGGAATAATGTGGTCAATTCAAGATAGTAGAGGTGTTAAAAGCCAAAAAAGAAGTGGAAAAAACACGAGTCTTATTATATTGACCGTATATATCTTCACGTCCTCAGATTCTTTTAATTATGATAAACAAATACTTAGTAATTGAGTTTTGACGTTTGTGCCTATATATAGTTAGACGAAATACAGTTGTCTAGGAAATATTCTGCTTTTGATCTTGCCTTACGTTGTTCTTTACACAGACTTCTCTTGCATTTAAGATACATATATACACTTATCTCGTTCTGAAACATGTAAATTCTCCAAACTTAGACATCTTTTACAAAAATTATTCTTGCATACTTAGCCAATCATATCTGTAATATATGGGCCCATTAAATAGACCCAAACGCAGCCCATGTCTCTCATAAAAGCCCAAGCCCATGTAACCTACTCTTCTTTCCTCCTTCAACAGCTCATGTATTTGAAGCACAAACGAAAAGAGAAGAGAGGGATTGGCGACAAGAAGAAGGGCAAAATAAAAAGAAAGAAGAGAGAAAAAAATTTTGCACATACACAATCTAAACATCCCAAGAAGCCAAATCAACTACGAATTGCAATGCCTAGTAAGTATTTAGCCTGATATTCAGTTAACTGGAGTAATTTTCGAAGATAGGTCTTAAATTTGGAGTTATGTGAAAGTTGAATTGCGAGGTTCTATTGAGAAGCTATTAAGCTTTAGATCTATATGGAAATGGTAGATAAGGGCGTTGTGGAGTTTCACAAAAATTGATTCCGAAGTACATTTTGATCGAAATAAATTTCGGAAGTTTTGTATGCGAGTTACACATAACAGATAAAAATGAATGTTCATTATGAACGAGTTTCTTTGTTAGTGCATAGTTGTCATTTTATTGATAGATAAATGTAGTTTAGTCGTATTGTTCGTTAGAGCAACATATTACTCGGTTTTTAATATAGTTTTTTGAATAATTGATAATAAAACGAGGGAGCTAGCCCAAGTAACCATAGTAAATTGGTTTTCAGCTTTCCCAAGTGAGTGTATTATATCTTCTTCAAATTTATAAACTCATATTTCAAAAGTAACATGGATTATATATAATATGAGTTATGAAATGACATTTTTGTTGTATAAATTAAAAGTCAGGATTTGGCATTTACTACCTTTCGGTTATTTGAGAATGGTTTGAGAAACATGTTATGAAAGGTGTCATGAAAGTTTATATACATGTATTGCTTTGTGAACGGGTTTATGTAATGAATTGTGAAATGATTTGAAAGACGTTTTGTGAATGGCGTTACGAAAAGTTATAAATAGCGATGTGTGAATTGGGTAAATGAAAAATTATGAAATGGTTCAAGAAATGGCTTGTGAAATATATTCCGTTTGACGAACAGAGTTGAGAAAGATTATATGATTTGGTTTACTCATTTCATTCATCTTACTTACTTTTCAAGTTCTTCAAAGTACCGTAACTAGAATAGGAGCATTTACATTATCAAGAGGACATCTTGATACTGAAATATTCTAATATGAATTGTTCATATCCATGATGAACTCCCGAGTTAGTTATTTGTTCAAAATGTATATATATATATCTTTTCGATGGATTATAAAAAAATCATGGTATCGTAATCAAATGACTTTCTATCAATTATATATTCAATTGTGCTATGGATACGTTGGAGGCTAAATTGAAAAAGGATGGCCGTGTCATTGTTCTATTGTCGATGAGCTGAGGGTGCAGCAATATCTCAAACGTCACGTCTGCTACATACCCGCACGGGGAGGTCCGTACTTTAACTATGACGTCACACTTTCGTGGGCTGAATCCATCGTGCCTGGTGCCAGGTCAACTTGAACATGCCCAAAGAATAGAACTCCACGAACATCTCGACATCTCCCACAGGACGAGCAGTAGTCGTACGTCCGTGTCTGCGGTGCTGTCCAGTACATCCCATCATTTCTACAAAGCCAGCCCGTACGTAGCCATGAAATCGTCACTCCTTGAACGTGGAGTTACGAGTCCAAGTTGAGTAGCGCGTCAGATCCACCCACGAACGACGAAGCGAGTTCGTCGTGCAGTTCGTGCGCATGCATGGTCGCAACGGAATGGTGCCTAAAGTCACGTAGGTCTTTTACTCTTTAGGGTTTCCTGTTCTTCTTCTCTGAGCAAAACGCAGATCGAGAGTCAATTCAGTCCCACTATGACTATTTTATTAACCGTGTGCGAATTACGTGAGGATCGAGATCAGAAAACACCGAGGTCAACGGGTTCGACCCTAAATCGATGTGCTAAAAGTAAACTGCAATTTTTTGAAACGATTCAACGACAGGTCAAGCTATTTGAATATGACGAACTGCCGATTAGGTCAAAAACAAGTTCTTGGGAATAATTAAACCTTTGCCCTGGATACCCTTTTGAATGTTGGGCAGGTTCGGCACCACGTAAAAAGTGCTCGCGACATGCGCGTGTTAGACATCGACCGCGAGCTCGAGCATTGACCGATTGGTACGAAGATCTTGAATTCGTGTATAACCTTACTTAGAAAAGCCAGCTCGGAATTTCCATCTCCTGAGCGAAAGAGGAAAAGAGCACGGCGCGTGCACTCAAGCATTGACCGATTGGTATGAAGATCTCGAATCGTGTATAACCTTACTTAGAAAAGCCAGCTCGGAATTTCCATCTCCTAAGCTAAAGAGGAAAAGAACACAGCGCGGGCACTCACGCCGCGTCGCTGTAGGTCCAGCATACATTAGTTGAGAGCTCGTGAAGTCGCGAATATCCAATGCTTTCGGTTGAAAAAAAGAGACAAACAAAAACGTCGCGGTCAAACTCACGGCACAACCATCAGCGGTATCGATCCTAACGCGTTGCACTTGTTTAGGTTGCTTTTCTTATTCCATGTTGGATTCACCATGGTCATCATGATGGTTCTTGGACCCTCTGCAGACAGGGACTGCCGGACCCCATCTGGATCCCTTTATAGAGAGATCTGCGTCATACGTGACGCAGAGAAAACGCTGCGTGGTCTGCATTTGGCTTTGTATCGAGCAGAAAGAGAGAGACATTGGGCAGTTGGAGAAAAAAGGGTGAAGGCGAGTTTTTTTTTAATCACTTCGAACAGTCGCGGAAAGCGATTGTGTGCAATATCATATCATATTCCCTAAAGTTGGCCGTGTATTTGACAATTATTAGTTTATTCCTGCAAAGGTTCGACTCGTGTGCTTTAATTTATTTATGTGGGTTCGTCAACAATGTCCATGCTTGTGCTAATTAGATGCGCAAGTTGGTCTATATATCGGGCAAGTTTTTTGAGTGGTCTTTCGAGTTCTTGTGCTCGTGCTAGAGGCACTTTGACCCACTAATTTCGAGTTCATCCCGAATGGACGCAAACATTCTCGCCCTCGCGGGCATTGGGCACGGGTTCGCTCACAAGGCGGCGGGGGACTGGCGATGAATTTTACGGGCCGGCTTTTCCATCGGCCACGGTCGAGCCGGACGGCTGAAAGTACTGTCGTTTTCCGGATGCGGACTTCCTACTCGATTGATCCCTACAAACGGTGCGTGCACGCAGCCGCCGTCCACGGGCAGTGGATATGGGCTCCATCCCGAAGCAGAAGCGACTGAATGCGGTCGTTACCAATAAATAATTTCGTCATTTCGGTCGAACCTTGTGCAACACGCCTTCCCCTTTTTTTCCGGATAACAATTCCGGCCGTCTGATCCAATAGCCTCCCCCCGTCAGCTAGAAAACGCAATTCTCGCACCCGCAAATCGACTCCCGACGCAACAGGAGCGCGGGCAGCAATGAATCGACCCGACACAGAAGGCGGGACCGCGCCCCATCGATCGGGGATCGAGTGGTCGTTTTCAATTTTCCAAAACAGTGATCCGAATTCGATTACACTTCTCTCTCCCTCTCTCTTTTTCTCCTCCTTCTTCTCCTTCTTCTTCGTCGCGTCGTGTTTTCTTGGGGCAACATTATGGACTGTGTGGGAACAAAACGAAATTTTTGGTACTGTGGCCCGGGCGAAAGGTCAAATCGGTGTATGATGCACGCGGGGTTGAGGGGATAAAATTAAAGATTCGACAAGACGTTGGACACTGCCGTGTCGTTTCTTGTCCGGTCTATCCAGCTGCTCCCACGCGCCTTCATAGTTATCACGGCATTACATTCTTCATACCCACTATCGAATTGACGATCGGTTTATGTTTTTTTTCAATTAAAGTGGCCGTGTTTTTATATCAAATTTTAACGAAAATTTTATTGTTTATAGTATATTTTCTTTTATTCAAGGGACACGTGCACCAGAGTTCTCACGACTTATTACGAAAGCATAATTAAGCCTTGAAATTTTCCAAAAAGCACAATCAAGTTGCAAAGCTTGTCAAGCTGGTGTAGTCAGGTGCAGTTTCCGTTTGTCAAGTTGGACGGAATAAATGGAAGGACTCGGTTGCACAAATTTGACAAGTTTCGGGATTTGACTGTACTTTTTAAAAGTTGTAGGATTTAATTGCGCTTTCATGATAAGTTTTAAAAATTGATTACACTTTTTAAAAATTGTAAAACTCAATTGCACTTTCATGACAAGATTTCCCTTTTATTTATTTTTATATCGTATATAATTTATTTATTTATTTTTCTCATTTTCTATATTTTTCTAATTTCTGCAAGGATCAAGGATAAAATAGAGATTTCTTTTTATATCGTTCAAGAGGGGTTTTGTGTGATATCAATAGGATAATTAACACAAATAGTCGTTGAAATTTGATCTAATGCGCAATGCGGTCCCTAAACTTTTAATTTATTCAATGTAGTCCATAAACTTTCGCCCAATATTCAATGTTGTCTCTAAACTTTTAATTTTATTCAATACGGTCTCTAAACTTTTGGTACATATTTGATGTAGTCCCTGAAATATACGAAAATATTCAATATGATCCCTAAACTTGCTAAACTTGAATTAATAGAATGACTACACTGAACATTTTCATATAGTTTAGGGACTGAGTTGAATATGTACCAAAAGTGCAGGGATGACATTGAACAAATTAAAAGTTCATAGATCACATTGCACATTCAGTTAAAGTTTAGGGATTGTCCGTGTCATTTTCCCGTCATTTTCCCGTATAAATGTATGGCACATGGCCAAACTACTGTCATGAAAAACAGCGAATGCACTCCACGCGACGAGAGAGAGGCAGCTCCGGGCATGTTTTCCGCTGACGCCGGGCACGAGGGAACGATTCAGTTGAAGAACTCAACTCAACTTCCCCCCCCCCCTCCCCCAAGAAATTTCCAACATGCTCTTTACCGGCCCTACCGCGTCTCGCCATGTCAGCACGCCCCCGACAGGTCCACGTGTCACCCTCGCCGAGCCAAGCGACCGATCAACACGTTTTTGGCGACGGCGAAGCACCCGAGCTCGGACCGAGGGTCAACTATATAAGCACCTCCCTCGCAGCCGCCAAATCCTCGCAATTCTGCGCATTGTCCATTTTGAGTGTACCTCACACCCGATAGAAATCGAGGGGATCCCCTCGATCAAGATCGCCAAGAATCTCTCGTCTCCAGTGTACTTGCGTCGGTTTCCGCGATGGACGAGGCGACCGGAGCCTCAGATCACCATGGGGATGCCGGCGGCTCCCGGTACAAGGGGGTGAGGCTGCGGAAGTGGGGGAAGTGGGTGTCGGAGATCCGGCTCCCGAACAGCCGGGAGCGGATATGGCTCGGGTCCTACGACTCCCCCGAGAAGGCTGCGAGGGCCTTCGACGCGGCGCTCTACTGCCTGCGGGGCCGGAACGCGCAGTTCAACTTCCCCGACAGCCCGCCCGACTTCCAGGGGGCCCAGGGCCTCACCCCTCAGGAGATCCGGGCCGTCGCTGCCCGGTTCGCCAATGAAAGCTCGGGGCAGGGCGGAAGGAACGACGACGACGGGCAGGGGCACCGCGCGTCGCCGTCGGCAGCTCGAGGAGGAGACAACGATGGGAATGGTAATGACGGCGGGAGCAACGTCATGGACTGGTCGTTCTTGAATGCGTTCGACGACAACGACTGTGCTTGCTCTGGATTCGGGCTTTACGGTGGACTGGACTATGCGTGTGGTCACGAGTTGGCGCCTCCGCCGGAAGCATCGGCAACGACGAATAACGCAGACGACGAACAAGGTGGCGGCGACGGCGAGGGTTTTCATTGTCACGAACCATCATTTCTCTGGAACTTCTGAAAAGCTTTTCAGATGCAAAACTACTTTGGCGAAATTTTATCAGTAGCCGGAGGAAACTCATCTTGTGCTGTCTCTTTTTTTTTTCAAATCTTTTTGCCTTGCGTTGATTTTTACACGATGACAATAAAGAAGTGGATCAACATAACAGGTTGCTTTAGGGTTTTTATCGTTAATGTAGCAGAACAAGTCCGTCTGTCAGTGCATACCATCATCGTGTATCATCGTGTACGTAAAGGTTTCAGACACAAATAATGCAGATACACTTGCTTGCCTCCTTCCTTGTTCTTTCTGACGCAAAGATTCAAGAAGCAGATAGAACTAAGCGCATGCAGTAGAAAGCTGCCATCATGATCACATGCACGTCGTTATCAGAAGGACCACATGGAACACATGCACTGTGAACTATCAATGTCAAAGTGTCCAATATGCCGAATAAGAGCAAACCTCTCTTTAACCAAACAGACGGCCGTCGTTTTCCTTTTCCTCATGCGAGGGGCTTGTCCATTCGGTCAAAGGACGCGACTGGTTGTTTAGTCACGGGCCTCGCCGGGATCTTTGGCATGGCAACAAACACGTTAGGGTTCGTGCCAAGGAAGAAACGTTCACTGTTTCGATGGAGAAACATTCGATCTCCAAAGCATTGATCGCACGCCGCGGAAAGAGTGCCGGGCATGGTTCTCACGTTGGTTTCGACCCACATTGGAATAACGATTCGATTGAAACTGGTTGCTGCGATCCAAAATAAGTTGTCGACCCCGGCTCAAATCGAATCCATCGGAGCAATGCTCGGGCTATTAAATAGTGAAGACCGATATGCCATTAGTTTGTAGAATGATATATCGAATCGAGTGGAAATTAAAGTGTGAGATTCAAACGCCTGAATTAAAAATAGACCAATCACTTTGTGAAATAATTATAATTTTTATATATCTAAAGTATTATTTATCAATCCATAAAAGTATAATTACAACGAAACCATTGATTTCAACATGTTATCAGTCCAGTTGGATTAACTGCTAAAACCAAAGGCACATTGACGTAATAGCGTGGGGATAATTACCCAATCGGTGATAAACATATTGTGCAGGTGTTAATTTAATCATAAACTGTTCGATTTTATCAATTTAGTTCTAAACATTTGCATGATATTTCTATCTAGTCCTTCGGGTCAATTTTCGCCAAAAATCGCTAACGTAATGTTCCAGTCATCGCTGGCCATTCTACATGGACACGGGCCATGTCAACGATTTCCGGCGAAAATGAATAAGGACTATACTGGAACTTCGCGCAGAAATTTATGACTAAATTGACAAAATTAAAAAGTTTAAAACTAAATTGGCATCCGTACAACAAGTTTAGGACTGATTGTACAATTTTTCCCGTCGTTTGATCGAAGAAATAATGATTCGTGGATTAAGAGAAGAAAGACACAACTCGTACATGAGTAGAGACAGGACTCTACCAAAAGAAGCAACTCTATTATCAATAATACTTAATCACATTAATGATAAGAAACACACCTTTTATGTCTCTCCAAGGAAGAAAGAGAACATAAAACCATCGCTAATTTCCTCAAAATTAGGTTTGTCGGATCCTTTGCCTTCATTAAGGTATACACTTTGCACCGTAGGAGATCAAAAGACTAACGCTTGACTTTTGGAGCACAAATAACTTTTAAAGAATAGGGAAAAAGGCTCAACTTGTTTTCCTTGTAGTTTCGCGCTTTTCTTAATCAAATTGCTGTGCTTTTGATTTGTCTAATTAAGTCTTTATGCTTTCACAAATTTTCTAATCAAGTTCCTCATACACCAATTCTAACCAAATCTAGCCGGTGTGGTTTCGGACGATATCGTTGTGAGACGTGGACAAAAAAATTTCAATGCGGACGTCCATGTGGGTATCCACATTGGTTAAATTTTATCCATTTCACACTCCAACACTATCTACATTGGCTAAATTTTTCCATACACATTCACATGGGTATCCACATTATATACACTATCTAGTTGGAAAAAAAATTTTCAATGGAAACGTCCACGTGGGTATCCACATTGGTTAAAGTTTATCCATTGTACACTCCGACACTAACTAGTTGGCTAAAATTTTCCATACACATTCACATGGGTATCCGCATTATATTTTGGCGTCGCTCAAAAATCACGTCAGCTAGACTAAGGGACTTGATTAGAAAATTTGTGAAAGTAAATTGACTAGATTAGACAAATAAAAAATATAGCGACTTGATAAATAAAAAAAAAGCGTGAAAGTACCAGGAAGAAAAAGTATAATTTGTCTAAAACTAGGCAAGGCAAAATATAGGTTTTTGCTCTTTCACCTGATCAAGGTGCACGCAAATACACGATTATGACATCAGCGACAGGTTTCGAAATTGAATAATGTGAGATATAACCAATCAAAATATAGGAAAGGCCAAATTATATGTGGGAAAGTTGATGAAGGTTTTTTGTAATTTTCCTAAAAATCACAATAATTTTGTGTCTATAAGCTACGAAGGTGGAAAAAATGGAGTTTATCCAAATGAAAAGGGTGGTTGTTATGGCACATGCAAACACGTATTTACGGAAAACTGTCCAATTAATATTAAACATATTATACATATGTCAATACAATCCTAAACTTTTCAAATTCGCCAATCTAATCCTAAGCCTTTGCGCGATATTCCAATGTAGCCATTCCGATCAGTTTTCCCTGGAAATCACTTATGTGGTGACATGCCATGTAGGACAACCGGCAATAGCCGGACCGCCGCGTCAACGGTCCCCAGCGGAAATCGATCGGAAGGACCACATCGGAATTCCGCGCAAAGATTCAAGACTATATTGGCAATACCGAAAAACTTTGGATTGAATTCACATCCGCACAATATATTTAGGACCGACTGAACAATTCCGCCCCTGCGTAATCTACATCCAACCTACATCCAACGAGAAAACCCTTTTCACAGTCCACAAGTGGGCATCAAACGAACACGTGTGTCTCCCTCTAAGCACCATGTGGAGACCCAGATGCATCAATTTGGGAACGAAACGCTCCCCCAACATTGGCAAAATGTACTTACCACAACCCATTGCACACCCCGAAAGTCTTTCGATCACAACGCACTGAACAACAGGAACGTTTGAATCCGGCCAGCGAAGAGAAGAAGCTCGTGCATGTGAAAAGAGCTGCAAGGAAAGCCGCGTTCACTTTCCCACCGCCCCAACTCCCGTGTCTTTCTCATGTGTCGTCGAGTCCACCCGCGACAAGGGCCAAGAAAAGCCGTCGAACGAGAAGAGAAGCACAACTTGAAGATCGTCAGACTGCACGAACGAGTACGGTCGATGATCAAGATTGGAAATGACATTGCGTGTGAAACCGAGAACCAGTGAGGAAAATTTGTCTCGAACGCGTCACCTGAGATTTGAGGATTGGAGGGGTAACCGTCCAATCCCTTTTTCTTCTCGCTTTTTCCCATGTTAAGAGGAGCGGTCAAACGTGCGAAAGGTCGTCAAACTATACTAGAGAAGTACTGCAGTATCTAACAACGGAGGGGAGCATGGACTGTGATGCTTCTCAGAAGGAAGACGAGGAAGAGCTCGAGTCAAACAATCATATGTCTTTGCTCGACCATTTCGGTCAACGCTTTCCTTTGCCTTTCTTAGACGTCATTCATGAGCTTATCAGATTGATGGAAAGGACCCGGTTTGGGAATGTTATGAAAGACTCGAAACTGTTTAAATCAAGTGTTTCATCAATCATGGGGTCACTCAAGGGTTTGATCAAGACTTTCAAAGCAGACTGTGTTTTATTAAGAGACGGGGTCATATGGGTTTAAGTCCCAATGAAGGTTATAACTTTTAAGTTGTGATAATAGTCGGATTATTTGAACGAATAACAATTATTTCAACTACAAATGCTTTACTTATTTCGGACATTGTTAAAAGGGCGTTGCTAATACCACACCCATTTTGGCTCCACATGCTCCCTATACGATTGAACGGCAAAAATACTCTTCGTAGGTGTCACATCTTATGGCTTTTTTGTCCAAGAATTCACTAGAGATCGAAACACCGAAATTTTTTTTGGATAAAGTTACTGAACAGCCCTTTATTATCTTGGGAAATTTCCTCAAATGTTACCCCAAATCCAAACCCAACTTAAAATCCCCTTCTCTATCCCCACCACCCCTTCTATCTACATTCTATATTTATTATTGAAATGTTGAACCAGATTAAATAATAATCATCCTAAAGGGGTTGTTGGAATAATATAAAATTGATTATCGGTGAGATAGAGCACGTCAGTTGCTGGATGAGAAGGCTGCAAGCATTAAAGAAGACCCATAAAGACTTCAAGATTGCTTCCATTTTTCTTTGTCAGATTAAGCTAATTTGTTTTCTTTTAAAATGATGTGTGAGTTGTTATGTCTTTTTTATTCAAGGTTATCATTGGAGTTCGTAAGATTCAATTCCTACGTATAGAAATGAAATCATGAGTTGTAAATCAAGCCATAAGCCCGAAACCATAAAAAGAAAGCATTCTCGATAAGTTCTCCCTCCAATTTCTATTTGTGCTCTTTTTTCAAGTTTCCAAAGTTTATATTATTCTTTTGGTTCCAACATTTGGTATCAGAGCTAGAACTTGCATCCAGCAGTTTAGTTCAATTAGAACTTTCAAAGTTGAACGAGAGGAATTTCAATAACTAATCCATCCAGATAAATGTTTTTTTCAAATCGCAAGATTTGTGAAATCTAACGGAGAACGGCTACACCTAAGTGGCTGATGTTGAAGCATTCAATGCCTTAAGAATGGAGGAGAAAGATTCATTGGTGGAGTTCTGGAAGAAATATCAGAAAGCATTGTTTGCAATCTTTCAAGTCGTAGAAGAAACGATATTTGAAAAAATATTGAGTGCAGAGACCGCGAAAGCAGTGTGGGATATTTTGCAACAATCCTACAAAGGCGATGATCATGTCAAACGAGTGCAGCTTCAAACCCTTTGAAGAGATCTTGAGTTTTTCCACAAAAGTGACTCCAAATCAATCTTGGCGTATTTTGATTGTATGCAAACCATTGTTAATAGTGAAAAACTCCAAAATATGCGAGTTGTAGAAAGAATCTTGAGGTCTTTGACCAAAAGATTTGACTATACTGTTGCGATGTTCGAATAAGGGCAAGATGTGTTGACTATAGCATTAGAGCGGTTAATGTCAAAAGTCCATCAGTTTAAGTCCCGAGCAAGCACTGGAGAGTTGGGTCACTCAATCAAGCCAATGAGGCCGTCAAGGTGGCAGTATAAAAAAGTCTAGGACCAAATTCAAATCCGCACGTAGCCTTTGGGACCGATCAAACAGTTTCCCACATCGCGTATCTATATCTAACAAGAAAACTCTCTTCACATTCCATAAGTGGACATCAAATTAACGCACGCCTCCCTCTGAGCACCATGTGGAGACCCCAATATGCATTAATTTGGGAACGAAACACTCCCACAACATTGGAAATTGCACTTAGCCCAACCATCGCACACCCCGAAAGTCTTTCGATCACAACGCACTGAATGGACAGAAAGTTGAAGTCGGCCCACGAAGAGAAGAAGTTCGTACACGTGAAAAGAGCTGCCAGGAACACGGAAAAATTATCAAAAAAGTCCTCAATTTTTTGTATTTGTGCTAATTCAATCTTAAACTTTTTTTTTATTATTTCAATTCAAAACTTTTTGCAATTATGCCAATTCAGTATATCCGGTCACTTTTGATAGGCCGGCTGACGTGGATGCCGGCCAACACCGACTAGCTGACGTGATATTGTTTTAATATTTTTTTCCTTTCTCTTTTTTTTTTTCTTTCTTTCTTCCCCCTGTCCAAACCGGCCAAGGGGAGGCTCGCCAACCATGGCGAGACTGACCTTGCCAGCCATGGGCAAGCTCAACCTTGCCTGGCCATGGCAAGGTCGAGCTCGCCGGCCATGGGCAAAGTCAACCTCGCCCAGCGACGGCGTGGTTTCGCCAGATCTGGGCGAGGCCTTGCCGTCGCTGGGCGAGCTCGACCTCACCGTCGTTGGGCGAGGTCGACCTCGCCATGGCCGGCGAGCTTCCCCCTGGCCGGTCCGACCAGGGGGAAAAAGGAAAGAAAACAAAAAAAGAGAAAGGAAAAAAAATATAAAAATAATACCATGTTAGCCGGCCGGCGTTCACGTCAGCGCCAGCAGGTCAAAAGTGGCTAGATGGACTAAATTGGCACAATTGCAAAAGATTTAAAATTTTTTTAATAATTTTCCCCAGGGACACTGCGCCCACTTTCCCACCGCCCCAACTCCTGCCTTCCTCATGTCCCGTCGAATCCACCCGCGGGGAGGACCAAGAAAAGCCGTCGAACGAGAAGGGAGAACTTGAAGAGCGTCGGGACTGCGCCGAGCGAGTAAGGTTTCAAGAGATCAAGATTGGAAAATGACAATGCGTGTGAAACCGAGAATCAGTGACGAAAATTTATCCCGAACGCGACACCTGAGATGTGAGGATTGGAGGGGTAACCGTCCAATGCTTTTTTCTTCTCGCTTTTTCCCATGTTAAGAGGAGCGCTCAACCCCGCGAAAGGTCGTCAAACTACACTCGAGACTACGGGCAGAATCTAACGACTGAGGGGAGCATGGACAGGGATATTTAAGGAGGAGCTCGAGTCAGACAATCATATGTTCTTTGCTCGACCCACGTCGGTCATCGCTTGCCTGGCCATTCCAAGACGTCACGCATGAGCTTATGACCCCGATTGGGAATGTTTCTATGAAGGTTCGAAACTGTCAAAATCAAAGTGTGATCAATCATATGGGGTCATTCAAGGGTTTGATTAAAGACTTTCAAAACAGACTTTGTCTTTTTTAAGAGATGGGGTCACGTGGGGTTTAAGTCCTAACGACGGTTATTAACTTTTAAGTTGCAATAATAATCAGATTATCTGAATGGATAATGATTATTTTGACGATGAATGCTTTACTGCTTTATTTATCGATAGATTTTTAAAAGAGTTACGCTAATACCACACCCATATTGGCTCCACACACCCGTGAACGATTGAACGACGGAAATACTCTTCGTGGGTGCCATATCTTGTGGCTTTGTTGTGCAACAATCACGAGAGATCTAACTATTGAAAAAAACAATTAGATAATGTTACACGACCGCACTTTTTTTTCTAGTGAAATTTCCTCGAAAAATACCCCAAATCTAAACCCAACTTAAAAATTAAAATCCCCTTCTTTCTCCTCACCGCCCCTTCTATCTACATTCTATATTTATTATTTTAATGTTGAACCAGATTAAATAATAATCATCCTAAAAGGGCAAGCAGCTCTACGAAGTAAAACTTCAAATAGAGGAAAACCGGTCTATCTGGTTCCGCTTAAATTGTATACGTTTTGACTCTCAATGCCAAGTCCGAACAAAGAAAGAAAAACTCTCAATGGCAAGAGCCAGGTATTAATCCCATTTTTGGGTATTCGACATTCCTAGTTCTGAGGCCAGTATTAGCCTAGAAACCAAGGAATAGGTCCCGGCAAGACCATACCGGGGTTGAATCGAACCGGCCAAGCTGATTCTATAGTTGCATACAGGACTTCGTTGTCCCAGTGCTCCAGCCACTGCAGAATAACATGCCACCGAATTCTCAGTTGATGCACATAAATCCATCTTGATGTATCTCTCCGTCAACTGGATTTGTCACTTGGGATTTCGGAGTAACAATAACATAGCCAAAAACAAAAAGAAGAGGAAGAAATCCCGCAACTATCAAACAACATTGCAGCATCGGTACTCTTTGTACACAAAACAACCACCATCTGTCAAATGAATTAGCAAGCAGATGGAGACGAATTTTTGTAGCTGATGCTTTCTTTATGTAACAAAGTTTCCTTGAGGGCAATGGCCTATTCATCAAGAGCTACATCAACCTACATCAGCGCGCCATTCTGGGCTTGATGTTGTTTGGTGTTCACTATTGCTGCTGCTGGCACTAGACATCTCAACATTCTTGTGTTTTATGCTGGTAGTCGTCAACCAACTCCATTATCTCATCCCTTGTCATGTTCATCCACTTCGACAGGAGGGAAAATTTTCCGAGCGCATCCAATTTGGATTTTTTCAGCCCTGCCCATAAGGAATTATCTCTCAAGAAGTCATAATGTTAGGAGGGAAATCATGGAATTGGCAGATTCCGGCCCGTCATTGTTGACACTTGGTATTATCCTGTCAGGTGATATGAACTTTACAAACTCTTTCAGTTCTGAAAAGCTGCTGTGCTCGCTATATGGAACTTCATACCTGAAAGAGAAACCGCTAGAAAATATATCAAGAAATCGTTTCCATTTTTAGCAGAAAACCCTTTCTTTAATGAAACAACTTCTATAAAGATGGAGCGCAGACAACTGAGATTGTTAATGAGAGAGAGGACCCTGAGACGAACTATTGAAATGGGCACAATGACTAACTCCACAACAGAATTTTCTGTACCAAACAAAGAGCAAATTGCACCATATTTTTCTGAGTTTTCCAGGGAGAAATAAGAATCTGCATGTGTTGGTTTTTGCAGTTCAGGAATAATTTGAAACCAATAACTTCTGGAGAAGTAAAGCTGGACCTATCATTGGTGAGACGTGAAGCAATAGCCAAACAATAGCCAAAGTTCATTTAAGGAGATAATCATGACCTTTCTCAACAAATAGACCAGGCCTTTGAGGGCTTAATTTCAGATTATTAGATTCAGTATCACTCGAACATCACCTTATGATGGTTCCCTGCTGCCACCTTCTGCCTGTACACTTCTTCTTTCCTTTACCAAAAGTCCAGCCAGTAGGAGAAAAGGCAACAATAAGACTATACCTTCCCTGACATTGAGAAAAGGAATGTGTATTAGTGAACTGAAACACACATGAACTGTGAAGAAAGAAATAGAAACTCAACAAATGGATACTACAAGTGAGGTGAGATATGCAAACTACTATATATTAGACACCAATCCCCAACTTTAAGTTGGAATTATCTCATGATCTGCGACAAAAAGTAATCTCCTGACAAAAGTATTCACTATTTGCTCAGACTATTACAGGAGGTAGATAAGCTAATTTTATAGAAAGTCAACTTCACTGAGTACTGTTAGAAGAGACATGAGATAATCTTTAACCTTACCAGATACTGATTAGAAATCTGCTTCAGCCTTTTGAAGTTAGCCAGGGTCCACATAGGCACAACATGGATGTGGCTTTCCTTTTCATTTAATGTAAACCATTGCATGTCCTCCTCAGAGTACCCAAAACATTGTATAATACGCAGCTTTGCAGCACTGACATAAATCTTTTTATGTAGCACACGAGCAGCCTCCAAGAATACCCTCTCCTTCCCTGGGTACAATGACAAAATGGAATCAGCTTATTCGAGTAATCTGAGCAAGGCAGTGGAAACTCACTAGCAGAAGATGATGAGAATTTCATTTCTTTTAAGCCAAGTAGAGGTACATGGTACAGCCATTGCACCTAGGATGGGGGAAGACAGAGAGCCTAGGGGTTTGGCGGCAGAAAGGACTTACCAATTGTGTAGCTGCCAATGAGAAAAAGAGTCTTTGGGTTAAAGGATTCAGCTTGAATGGCCTCGACAACAAATTGGGTCACTGCCTCTTGCTTCGGAAAGTCATACTGTGTACAATAGTGGGATGGGGACTTCAGTCAGTATTTAGGTATCATTGACAATTGTTAGAATATTCACATATTAAATCACGCCTTCATCTAACAGCTTAAACTAACATCTAACATCTTACCTTTACCCAAAAAAAAAAAATCACGCCTTCATCTAACAGCTTAAACTATTAGAACAGTTGACAGTGGTCCCACCAAATCTCAAATGATATCAAAGCTGGAGGTCCTGAGTTCAAATCTTTCTAGACCCCATTTGTCTCCCCAATTAAATATGTCCACGCTTAGTACTAGGCAAAAAGACCAGACTAAGCGTGAAAGGGAGTATTAGAATATTTACATATTAAATCACACATTCATCTAACAACTTAAGTTTTTAGAACAATTGGCAGTGATCCCACCAAATCTCACAATAATAAAACAGACAAAAATCTCAAGTTGTAATAATGAGCAGTATTTCTCATCATACACAAAAAACAAAAAGAAAGAAGTGAAGAAAATTGATGTCATTGGACACATACATATGAAAGCAAGCAGCCTGCCAAGTAAAGTCACCGAAGCACTTGCTCACCTCGGGGTTACAGTAAGTGGTGTCAAGGATAAGAGTATGGATACGAGTTGCTTGCAGAATAGACAGTCCAGCCATCTCTTCATTAAAGCGAAAATCTCCTGTATGGAGAACAACCTGGATGCATGAAGCACGGATCTCAGGATCAATCTCATCATTGATAACCTACAGTGGTGAGTAGGTCATAATTACGCTAAAATATATAAAAAGAGTCAATTTGCGCCACACCTCACCAGTAGGTGTCTCAAAGAGGATTACTATGGCACCTGGACAGTGATTAGCTTCTAAGCATGTCACTCCAACACTATCAATTACAACCTTCTGGTTAATTGGTAAAACTTCCAGTCTTTCCCAGGGGGTACCAATCTTGAAATTTACAAGCTTTGCAGTTACTGCAGAGCAGTAAATCTTCCCATGACAGAAGGACCTTGTAAGACCTTGATAATCTGCATGACACGCACGATAGTATTGAGACAATTAGGTAAGCATACAAATTAGACAGAGCTAAACCATAAACAAACTAGGAATCCCGTTCACTGCAAATGCAATACAGATTAAATAGAGCATAACCATGAATAGTCGAGAATTCTTATCTCGTGCTCTGCAATTAGTCGAGACTTGTATGATCAAAGAACAAGAAAAAAGGACATGAAGCTGTCCTAAAGACCCTCAATGTTACATTTCAGGCTTACAGCTAGCAAATTTTCACCTGTCCTACAATCATTTACTCAACCAGTTCTAGTAATATTTTCATTAGGTGTACATACATGCTCATCATAATAGCACAACAAGAATGTTTGCTGGTGTCTTTCTGTAAGTTACATCATGAACTTCTGCAATGGAACTGAGCCCATATATTTGGGTCGATCATAAGTGACTTCACAGAAGATATAGTACTAATTAGTCAGTCTACCAGCTATCATCGCCAGTGAAATCTACCGTTCTTTTGTTTTGGGTATAGATAGAGCAGAAATCTAATGTAGAAATATCCCTCATGTAAGCCCACATAAAAGAAATAAGTGCTCACAAATTAATTATATTGTTCAAATTAGATGTCTGAGCCCACATCTTGTCCATTCATGTAGAGCAACCCAGCCCACCACAGAACAACCTAGCAGCTTGCAGAATATTTTTTCATCACAAGCAACTACTGTAAGATTATCTTTACTGTGGGGAGAAGTTAGAAACTAGATTGTGAGGAAAATATCCTTCAGAACAGTGCCTTCAACCACTCTGTCATAGAAATGTAAATTCGAGTGCCCATGTCAGAAACTAGCGTAAAGAAAATCAATAAGCTAAGCTTTTTAATTTGAGAAAACAAAGAAAAGCCAAGGACTGGATATAATCTATCAGAAACAATTAGGATAACTAGATTTTTTAACCACACTACCTGAATTTGCATCGACACAATAAAGCTGAAAATGCATGCTGACCTAGGGGAAATTTTTATTATAATGTGTTTCGAACTTGAAGAAATATAAATAAACAGAGAAAACACGAGACTTACGGTCCATATGAAAGTGAGTGAGAAACCAATGGGAACAGTCTCTTGTAAGATACCGGAAAGCATCCTGCAATGTCAAGGTGGAAAACAGTGCTTAATCATCATCTCACAATAAAAGAGAGATAATCGTAAGGATTTCAAACAATGGAAAGCCACTTACCACTCGAAAGGGCGTTCCCGGTATACGGCACCACAAGGGAATGTCCCTTGGTTTCGCATTTTTAACACGATCCCTTGGTTTCGCATTTTTAACACGATTATTCACTTTGGCACATCCACAACTGGAACACAACTGTTCCGTGACTCTTCTTTGTCGAGTAGAAATGTTGCAGGTCTTTTTCTGAGCTGTAGAGGAGCCAAGAAAATAATCTGTAATCAGCTTGGTAGCAGCTACTTTACCATCACCAGAGACCGTCGCTTTAGAATGACCAGGTTCTGTCTCTGTCGTATTATGTCCACAATTTCCATATATATCCACATGCTCTGCAGTTTCTTCTTGGACTCCTTTTTTAAGTTCATTTAGGGCATGCACAATTTTCTTCCTTGGACCAAGAGCAGAAATACCCATCTTCAAAAGATCCTGTGGAATTAAGACAGTGTCAATCACATCAAAGTAAGGAACTGGAGATTTGACAGGAATACCATCGCCACAACACCAGATAACTGGGATAAAGAGTTAGAAGCCTCTCAAAAATACAACCAAACTGAAATCACCTGGTAAAGCAACCATCCCCTGAAACTTGGACAAAAGAATTGTTAATTGATATTATGATGACAGAGGATATCTTACTTCACCTATCATTTCTTGACTCATGTAATCCTTGAAAGCCTCAATTTTGTAGAAGGAGCACAGTATGAAGAATAGCAGGCTGTTTATCTCATCCATCAAGACTCACCAATGAGACAGTTGTCTAAGTTTTATAAGAAGCTATCGCTTGAAATCCCAAAAGATCACTGCCAAAACGTACCTCTTCTGTCAGGCACTGCAAGCTGTCCCAATCAATCTCTTCCCTAACAAAAGCTTCTTCATACCTCTCTAAACTGAGGCTACGTAACCATCCAAGCACTGGAGAGATATCAACAGCTGGCTGGGAAGAACTAACAGGAGAGTCGGCGGCTTCCCGAGGGCAAGGTGAAGGTGCCTCATCGGCATCAGGAAATAGAACCTGCAGGAATATCTCAGGCTTAGGTAGTTCCTGGTTTTCAATCCCATACATAGATGGGGAAAATGCTAAAAGAGATCCATGTTTCCTTTATCATAAAGGAAACGACAATAATTATAATAAACTATAGAAGTGTCTCGAACAAGTACAAATCAAACCTAAAACGATCTTTCTAAGAACAGGAAAACACTTAGAGTAACACGACTGAATGATCTTAGGAAAATGATTTGTTTCCAGCTTAAGGCAACGGGAGAAGGGGGAACACAAGGCAACATATTGCTACACATATACATCAAAGTGAAAATGCCTGCTTGAACCAGTAGAGATAATTTGCATTCCAGTTGATAAAGCTGTATTATCTGGATCCACTATTTATTTGTGGAAAAAAGAGATGGAAGTATGAGGAGAGATCATCTTTCCATCGGTCAACTTGTATGCCTTATGCATAAGAGCTCTTAAGAGAGCCACAAAGGAAGTTAGTAACCAAAGAGGTGATGTTCCAGTACAGAGATTATAACCACAAACGTGAACAATTTAATGCGCTTGATATGGGTTTCCTAATCATTTCTCATTAGCTATGGATGAGATGCCAACATAGTGTCCCCATATCATCTTATTCATATCAGTGTGCCACTGTACAGGGTTTTATCAAGGGTGGATTTTTTCTACGGATAAAGTGATTGGCCAAGAACTTAGTCAATTTTTGTCAAGCATAATGCGTTCCATGGGTCAAAATGTGTAATTTTGTCAGTAATTTTCATCAAAAGGACCATAAGATGCTGCAGGGCAATTTTCTCATTATCAACTCAGGATTTTTTCTCATCAATCTAACATGAACAAAGTATGATTTGCTCCGTTTGTTTCGCAGAAAATATATAATTTGGAAACTATTTTCCTAAAAGTGATTTCTTGTATCGTTTGAAATAATTCGTCAATGCAAATTGTCTTCATTATCAACAACAATTTATATCTAAATTTTCGTGTAGGATGAAAATAATTTTCGTGAATTCATTTTTTGTATGCTGTACAAGCAATCATATTTAGGAAAATATTTTCCAAATCATTTATTTTCCACGAAACAAATGGAGCCTACAATTTTACAACTAGTGCTGGTGAACCAATCCAAAAAGTTCATACCGTACAGATACTGCACCTGATAATTCATACAGAAGTACAACAAATGGCAATATATGCTTGAGAAGATTAGTAGACTTGCCTCATCGACTCGGGCCTCTCCCTCGTCAAGACAATCATTGGTATGTATCTGCCTCGACTCATCACTCAGATCTGAAATGTCCACGCCACATAAAGGACAACAAACCAACTCGCTATCGCAATCCCAACCATCCTCTGCTTCCTCTCCAGCTTTGTCATCGGAGTAATGCACTGGTCCCTCATCATCACACAGCTTAATCAACAGATCAAGGTCCGCACCCACCTCGAATTGCTCATCACACTCGTCATCATGCACACCAGAAACCCTATCATCACCAACGTCACTCAGCCCGCAATTCGCTTTCGCTGCTATCGACCTGGACTCAGTCGAATTGCTACCAGAACCCCCATTCACCACCGACCCATTTTTCTCATTCTTGTCAACCCCACCAAAACCTCTATAATTACCACCATCCCTGAATCCAAAATCTACTTTTGCCTTAATCAACCTCGACTCAATCGAGTGGCTCAAATAGCCCTTATTCACCTCCAGCTTCTCATTTCTCTCGCTAGCTCCACCACGGCCGTCCGCCACGTGCCGATCCACGGGCGCGCGCTCGCAATCGATGCTCGACTCTATCAAATCCAAGCCGCAATCAGCATCGGTCAGCTCGAAATCATCCGCCGCGCCACGGCCCTTGCTCGCGTCGGATGAGCCGACAGCCCTCCGACCGAGCGACTCACGCGGCTCGGGGCCGCTCCGACCGACCGCCGAGGCGGGGACGGCGTTTTCCTTGCCAAGGGCTGGGGAAGACCGCTTCGGCTTCTTGGTCGGGCGAGTGCGGTTGGAGGAAATGGTGGAGAGCTGGAGGGGTTTCTGGGAGCAGCTGCGGTTGGGGCGAGTTTGGAAATCGTCGTCGTCGTCGCCGCCTCCGCCGTGGGTGCTGGGCATGGACGGCGGAGGCTGGGTTAGGGCGGCGGCGGTCCGGCGGCGGCGGCGGTCGGCGGAGCTTGAGGAGGAAGGCATTGCGGAGAGGGTTTTTTTTCGAATTTGTGTTTTTCTTGAGGAAAGTGGAGGGAAAAAAGTTGGTCGGAGTTTGGCAATTTGGAGATTTTGCAGCTTCTCGGGGGCCAAATGCGTCTTTTCGCTGAAATCGGGCGGGTTTTCGGCGGGTTCGGGTCCCGGTCATGGAGCAAATTGACGATTTTCTTACCTTATTTTTTTTAAATAAGTCATATTCTTCGTGTGTGCGAATATAAATCCGCAAAAAATTTTATCTTCGACAAATGAATGGATAAAAAAATTTGCATCGGTCGTGAACTTACGATAGTTTTTATTATAATAACCGCAAAACTAATTTGTTCGGTTCATTATGATAAATTTATACTGAGTATAAAATATTTAGAAAGAAAACATTGCACTGAGTATAATTTTTTTTTTACGAATATAGAAAAACAAGAAAAATATGTTCATGAAATAAAGCTCCTACTAGGGGCAATCTCACGGATGATCCTTATTATCTTGCACATCATGATTCGGCATGACAGGAAGAAAAGAGGAGAGAGCGGTCATGTTCGCAAACTCAAAGCTCAAGCAGCCATGGCCACGGCTAGGTCGAGCTCCTCTACCTCGAGCTTTGGGCTCAAGCTCTGTGGCCATGGCAATCGCGAGAAAAAAAGAAGGAAAAAACAAGTGTCGAAATGAGAGGAGAGACAGAGAGATAGAGAGGAAGGGGAGCGTGTCCATGTAAGCCAAAAAAACTCTTAGTAGCAAAAAAAAAAAAATCCCGCGACAGTAATTCTTTAACGCGATTAAGTTCGCATTAGCAAAGTCCATCACCGAATCGAAGAAGGAAGAACGGTGTAATTTTTTTTAAAAAGTATAAGGACGACTTTGGACGCCGATAAAAATGATAGAGAGATGATTTTGAATTGCAGGCAAAAATAAAGAGATCACCGACGTCATTATCTCAGATTTCAATAATGATTCGAGCAAAAAAAGGAAAAAGAGGCTTATCCTCGTATCAAGTCAAGCCGGGTTTGACCCGACCCAACCCGAAATTTACGGTTAGGGTCGAGTCGACTTGGTTTTTTGTGGGTTGAAAATATTTCTCCCACAACCTATTTTTCAAGGCAGGTTTAGGCGGATTACCAGGGGAAAAGTTTGTTTTTGCCGAGTCTAATGTCGGGTTGTTGCGGAATTTTCATATCTAATCCTTATCCATCATGGATATTAACCTCTCTTTTTTTCATGAGCATAAGAAAAACCGGTTGCGGCGAGTAAAGGTGTCACGAGGTGCCAATAAGAACCCCCCTCCACGCCCCGATTCTTTAATATGTATTCGATTTTGAATCACATGACGTCTAAATTAGCAAAATCGAAAAGTTTACGACTGAATTGATATCCGTACAATAAATTTAGACAATTTCTCCCGAGCCATATCGGGAGTCTGAAATTTTCTCTCTCTACATGTATTAGTTTTCTCGAGTTCGCACTCTAAATTTACATAATTGTTCTTACTCTACAACTATACTGTTTTCAATGGTTGAACGGTGAAAAACCTGTCGCCCATCTTTATGTTACCTATTATGATCCCGCAGACAATGAATAAAGTTAAGCCAAAATAAAAGGTCCAAGCCATGATCAGGCATACCTACGAATTGAACTCAGAAAGTCAATCCATCCATTTGCTATGTCTGAATCGATCGTAGAATCGATCCTCTCCAATCGTGATTAATCGATAGGGCAACTTTATCCGCCAATATGTAAAATCAAAAAACCATGAAAATGACTTCTTGTTAGCTTTAACAAACTTGATTAAAGCACCTCGATCCTCGGCATTTAGTAAAACTCCTTGATTCATCCTTTACCTCTGCATTTTCTATGTCCCAAACATACCTAGGCTGAACTTTGGTCTAAGCCCAAAATGCAGAAATATGTAATTGAAGAGGCAATTAAAATCTGAAAAGATTTAAACTCGGGATCTCTTGGTTCTGTAAAATTTTGTGGTACCACTACCAACTATTCTAAAAATTTAAGCTTTTAAATGAATGCGTGGTTTATAATTTAAAATTTTCTAACAAATACTAGGCATGCAATCAACAATGTATGTAAATACAGATGCGAATTTCATGGTATAAAAGAGATTTTACCTCCTCGTCGTTGGTCTTGCATTTATTGAGTACATCACTGTCGTTACATAACTTTTGATAGAGCTCATACTCTCAATTTGTCATCAACACGATGTAATCAGTCAGGAAGAAATTGCGAGCTCTTGCTAAATAGCCCGTTTGAGCTTTTTTCCTAAATGCTCTTAAATCAAGAAAATCGAAGGGATTGATAATAAGCACCTTCAATGATCCTTCTGTTCCTAATGTTAGTAAAGAATAGCTTTGCGCAGATGGTGGTTAGGCTTTACCAATGATAATCCTCCCTTGTTTTTCGAGCTCATGAAGAATAGTCAGCACGGCGGAGTCAAACGAACTTTTCTTATCGGCTTTAGGATCTCCAGTAGATTCCATGTCGCCATATTTGGGTATGTGCAAGATGATTTTCGATGTGAAACTACTGAATCCTGTTCTTTTCTCGGCACCTTCACCAAATTCAATCGGGGTCCTGCAAGAGATTCGTATCAATTAGGCTAGACCAAGCACGGAGCAGAAATTGTTGAGACAAAGGAACTTAGAAAAGTGCTTGAAAGAGGTGACAGTATTACAGACTTTGATTTTTCTTCGGTTGTTTCAAATTTGGGCATCGGCCACTGGAGTTTCCTGCATAACTCATAGAGAGACATTCGAGGCCCGCCTTTTTTCATGTCGACGGTTAGGAGAACTGCAATAGTAAGGACCAGAACAATGTTAACGCTAATGAAAATGAAAACACATACAGCTCAACATTAGCAATCCCCAACCAATGACATTATTCGAGTTCTATGCTTACTCTGGAACTCATAAAATTGCAAAAATGCTATAACTCTCAGCTCGGTGGATTACAAATGTTACAAACCTGGCTCAGAAGAATCGAAATTAGATTCCTTTAAACTGCAATCCACCGACACAATTTTTTCGGCTGCCTCTGTGGGCAATTGACTTCCAGTAGTCCTTTGTTTCTTACAATGTTCTGGGCCTGAAGAATCTTCGTTAATTCCATGACTGTCTTTGTCAACGCTTGCATCTAATGGAGACGAATCAGCATCCTCCTCAGCACCGTGTTTCTTCTTTTTTGCGACAGACTGGTTGAATGATATTCCCCTTTTCTGCTACATTGAACACAAGCACCGTCAATTTTTAATGCAAATAACACGTGCTAAGGGCATGCATTCAGAGACATGACCACTAAAAGCCAGTTCACGTGTTAATTTTGGGAAAAAAGAAACCAAGACAAGACATTGTACTTGTACATTTGAGTGCAACAATAACAAACCTCAAGTTGCTTTAGCAAATGAAGAGCCGCTTTCCCTTTGGCATCTTTTTTACATCGCTCACAACCCCGGCCGACCAACAGCACATCATCAAGCAGTAAACGAATCTCGGCATGAACAGTTTCCCCCTTATTTACACAATTTTCCTTGAGGAAGTACCCAAGATGGTCACACAGCTCGTTCAATTCACGCCAAGGAGGCAATTCGAGCTTATCGGGTGTCACAATTGGAGATAAAAGCGGTTTGAATATTCTCCATACTTCATCAAGATTAAGCTCCGTATCAATAAGAATAGCTCCTGCAATACTTTCCACCATGTCTCCAAGAGCCTGCAGAATAATAGTAAGAATGTAGATGAGCATGATACACGCCAAGTACATATTTCACATGGGTATACGTATTGCGTATATATATAAGGACATTCAAGGGACAAAAAATCAGACCACACTAGGCGGGTGCCATCAAAAAAGGGGCATTTCTACGGACCATGAAGCTGCAAAACTTTAGAAGTCCTGAATTAAATGATCATCTTGTGATCAGCAAAAAGATTACCCTCACAAATAAGGCATCGTGCAAGAAGGTGCTGGCCTTGCCCCAATACAAATTTTCATCTACTGGATAATGTATTTGCCATCTCAATGACGTCATTTACATTGACTACACAACGCAATTACAGCAAACATTTAAACTGTTAAACAAGAACGATTCCTCTACTTCCATAGCTCACTATTCCATCATAGGCTCTCCTATTCCCCTCTCTCCAGATCAACCAAAGAGTTGCTAAAGAAATCCTTTGAAAAAATCTTTGCCTTCTCTCGCCACACGGAAAAGAAACTGTACTGATTCTATGAATAAATGGTCTATGAAGCAGAATCTATTATCTCCATCGGCATGAAAAATCAGCATACATAATGGGTTATTTAGGCAGGTGCTAGCGGATCAATTTGTTCTGGTTCTTCAGTTCTCCAATAACTTGAGACAAATAATGATAGACAAATAATAAACAATACTATTGACAAAGTTGTATGCAGCAAATGCTTCGTTTGCCCACCCATGAAAAATAGACCTATATGGCATCTTACCTTAGGGCCTTTCATGTGTTGCAGGTCTCTTGTGTCAATTTCAGGTCTGTTAAATGATTGTACATACTCCGTAATTTGGCTTTGAAGAAAGGATGAGCAGTACTGAAGATGCTTTTCGAAGTTGTGCCGCACAGCAACTTGAGCGAAATTTTCATTATTAACAGAAGCCGAACGCAAGTCGGTCAACTCACCCGGGTCGACATCAGCATGACTCTGATAGAGATACCACGTAATAAGAATGTCCAGCACAGAGTCGCCAAGAAATTCAAGCCTCTGCATGGAATTGAGTCTTTAATGGTAAGAAATAGTCAAAAAGTTACTGTCACGTCATTGCCTAAACCAGTAACAATTAAGCAAGAGACTTTTCTTGTTACCTGATAACAGTACGCCAGCCCTTGTTCTTGGCAAGATGCATGCGTTACAGCTTCTTGCAACAGTCCCTTAACAGAGAATGTGTACCCAATTTTCGACTCCAAAATTGCAAGTTCATCAGTTGACAAGACAAACGAATGCAGATATACACCATTAATGACTTCGACAACAGATGAAGGCTCGACTTCAGCATCGATTCCAAGCCACTTTATAAGATGTAGAGCAGCGATTAATCCACCAGAGACATAGTATGCGCCTATGAGGGCTTCCAGACAATCTGGTATGGTTTTTGAGCCCATCCATCGGTGGCCCCGGTCACAGCACTTTCCAACCACTATCTTTGGGTCTTCAGTAGAAAATTTAACGTCCAGAGGAACTTCTGATGTGTCAACACCACAACCACAAGGACAAGGGAATAAAGTGCGCTGTCCCGGAGCAACCCAACGACGTGGATCAAATGCACTATCCCGGATGTATCCCTTCAGCATGAAGCAAATTGTATCAGAAGATCAGACTTTAGTCACGTATAGATGAGTGTTAGAGGAATATCCATGCTAGTAATGGTTTGATGTTGTTATAGAAGATTAGGATATTTTCCTATATTAGAGATAATTAGAATATTCTTGCTGGTTTTCTGAATCTCTCAAGATTGCGATATCTCGTTTGATTGTGCATATATATGTTACCTTTGATAGTCTCTCATAAAGCTTATAAAAAGGCCGATGTACTCTTCATTATGATACATTGAATTATACACAAATTCCTCAATCCTATCTTCTGCTTTATAATTTCTTAACTTGGTATCAAAGCTAGTCGATCTTGAAATGCATCGGGTGTGAGACCCAAGTGCGTATCTGGAGCTATAATTGTTTCTTGTCATATCATTTCCAACAAATCCTAATATTGTCAAGTTGATTTCAACATTGTTCATCTCTTCGATAGACAATGTCATCTACAGAGCCCTATTATCCGAGGAAGCCGAGTTACTATTTTATTAGCAAAGCCATCAGCCACTTGCTATTTCCCTCCAATTCTCGGCTTGGTCATTACAACACCAGCTGCACAGACTGTGTCATTCAGTAACTGTTTTGAAAGCAAAGCCATGCCATTACGACGCCACCCGCATCGGGTCTAGTTACTGTTTTAGTTAGCTTTCCAGTCGTATTGGCCGCTTGCTGTTTTACAGCTGCTCATATCGGAGAACTGACACCTCCACCATACTCACCATCCTCAAACATGGCAGATCCTGAAATCTACCATCTAGCTTATTTTCGGATTTTTATTTTTATCCAAACTCAAGCTAACTTAGTTACCTTGAGTTTGAGGGAGGATGTTAGAGAAAATTAGGATTTTTCCAATATTAGAGATAATTAGAATATTTTTGTTGGTTTTCTAAATCTCTCAAAATTGCAATATCTCATTTGATTGTGCATATATATGTTACCTTTGATAGTCTCTCATAAAGCTTATAAATAGCTGATGTACTCTTCATCATGATATATTGAATTATACACAAATTCCTCAATCCTATCTTCCGCTTTATAGTTTCTTAACTGATGTAATAAACATTACTACTCTCTATAAAACAAACTTTAGGACAAGACAAACTTTGCAATTCAAACAAATGAGAACACAAACTGCAAAATCATGACAAATACACACGTCAATGAGAAGGAAAAGTCTAAAGGAATTCCCGAACAATGAGATACGCAGGGATTAACTTGTAGAGCATGTAAGATCAAATACCTGCAACTGACGGTCCGTCCCCCGTTTATGCAAGGTTGCATTAGAAACAGCCTGTGATCGCTCAGCTGATAGTTGTCCTTCATGCTTCTTGGGATATTTAAGAAAGAGATGGTTACTGACAGCATACTTCAAGACAGAGTCACCCAGCAATTCCAAGCGTTCCATCGAAAAACTCTCACAGCATCTCAGGGTTGTAAGTGCCTCTAATATCTAATCATAGATCATGATCTTATAATTTTAGCATATTTCCATAACCATCAAAACATAGGAATATAAACTGTCAAGTTTATGTGAGAATCAGACAAACCAGAGAGCTTGGTATGTGAAAATTGCCAATTTGACAGTTGATCTCTGCCCTAAGTTGGCTTGCTAACATCAAGGATTCTAAACGATGCAACAAAGATGGCAGCAAATAGAATGCTTTCATTGCATATACTGGAACATCAAGAATAAGTAAAAGCTCGGGTGGCATATAAACATGATTCAATGGCTTCTGAACATAGCCAGGTTGTGATGCCTTGCTCTTGCGACCTGCAGAAGAAAGAAAAGAAAATAAAGAACAGGTAGAAAGTGATTCAAGACAAATGTTAACCACATAAGCGAAAAGATAATAGAACAGACAGAGAAGCAACAGATCATGCTCACTGATTTAACCATAAAGAAACCTGAAACCACACAATTCATACCTTTTTCCACAAAATTCACTAGAAGATTGTAAGGATTATGACTTTGCTTTAGCCGCAACAAAGGCTGTCCTGGGTATTTTAACACTATGCCATACCTGACAAAAAATAGAAAAAATAAAAAAGATGCCTGAAAAATTATCGATGAGCTTTGAAGTACATGCAGGAAATAGAAAGCACTATATAGAATCAACAATTACCTACTTTTTGTTAAAGTACTCAGCATAAGAACTAAATTTTGAGGAGCCACCATCCGCATTTCCCTCAAAAGGACTGTGTGCGGACACATCAGAGGCAACTTCAAAAATCGAGTAGATCCTTCCAGTGTGAATAGCCACGACCACTACTTGTTTCAGTTTGCAAGCGCTGAACGAACCATTGGCAAAGCGTATTTTCTTGTCCTCGTCAATCTCGGCAGCAAGAGTCCCAGAAGGAAATGAGCTTACTGTCTTTCTTTTACTATCTTCAGTACCAAAAGAATATTCTTTCTTCATAATTTCAACTGTGTTGAAGCAGGAACTTATCGCAGTCCAATTGATTTTCCAAGAATCATCACTTGATGTTTTCGATGTCTCAAGGGGGAGAAGTAAATACATGTACTCTGGGTTCCAGCATAAGCTTGCTTCCTTGCTGAAAATAAATTCTCTCCGCCTTCCCGATGATTTGGAGCCAACAAATAATCTCCCATATAAACCATTAAAAAAGAATTCTTGAAAGCACTTTGCTTTCATCATCTAGTACATCAAACAAAATACTCGATGTCATAATAAAGATATCTAAAAGCATAATCGTTGCATAAAAGCTATCAGGTTTTACCTGTTCACTATCCACTTCCACCTGTCCACATGAAGATACCAACACCTTAACCGTCTTTTTAAGTAAGTAAAGATCCACTTCCGTATACGCCACATCATCATCAAGCTTACACTCAATCAGAAGAATAAATGGAGAGTAAAATTCGCCAGCAATACTACTGGAGAAATCAAATTTATAGGCCTCAAAAATTGCCCCATCAGTTTTTTCACCCCATGCTCCTGATAATGCACGAATGCTTGTCGTTCCGTGTAACTCCTTTCTTTTTGTTGTACCTTGGGAAACGAAAGGTATATACGTTTTCAGAAGGCAAAACGAGACTAGGAGCAAGATTTACAGATTGAAAGAAGTCAGATATTAACAATTAAAACCACAACACTATTAAGACTTCAAACATGATCAGCCAATTACATCCATTTTCAACCATCATGAGAAACCCATAGCTAACAGCAACTAGTTGTGAATGGATAACAGTGTCAACACTGCATTTTGAAGGAATAAGAAAAACAATTTCATACCAGCCACGTAATAAGAACGATTGTTTGTAGTAATGAGAACATCTAAAAGGAAAAAGAAGATGTGAACAACACAAACATTTTTAAATAATCTAACAACATTGAGTTGCAATATTATATCTTATGAGCATCATATCGTTTCAAGAGAAGGGGGGAAAACAAGTAATCTGTGATCATAACACTTGAAACTGCACATTTGACATCCCATAGACTTACACGATGCAGGAAAAAGGAGCTGGTACAGAGAGCAGTACCTACACCCGCAACTGCACTTGCACCTGCAGATGATTCCTTGCCCTTAGAAGTAGCAGCCTTTTCTGAGGTCTGCTCAATGCAGGGAAGAAGACGATCGTCTAAAGCACCCATTTGATGCAGCTTCTTACAAGCTTCCAAGCATACTTGTTGCTTGGCCAAATGACTGTTCCTGCTCAAGGGACCTACTAATGTCTGAAAGGCTGCATTAGGAGGCAATGTCAAAGTGCACTCACAAGATCCACCTGAAAATAAAAATTGAAAGTCTGGCTTTGGGGTGAAGTACCTACATTACACCGGAGCCTTGTCATGTAAATCACTTAAATTAACTATAACATCGTGTACAAGAAAAGAACGTTCACTGCTCATATAAGTATGTCTATGACTGGTTGAATTAATCGATTTTCTTACTTGTCATGAGGGAGTTTCTCACAATATCGATAAATGAGACTAATGCTTGAATCCGTAGAGACTGAAGCTCCAGTTATATCAACAAAATATGCACCCGTTTCCTCTAACGTGCATGCTTTCAAGTTGCACTCAAAAGGATCTCTGTTTATGGCTGTGTTGATCATGGATCGTTCACTCCTAATGATGTCATATAGTTGATCCCTTTGCTTTATGTTTCCCCTGAAATAATGATGAAGGGAAACACATATCAAGGTAGGTCAAAATTGCCGCCAGAAAGCTACTTATTCATCCAGAGTACTTGGATTTTGTAAAGAATTACCAAGGACAAGAGTTTACCTCTCAAGCATGATAATATACTGGGAGTTATCCTGCCGTGCCCGTCCACGAGACTGCACATAACTCCGTACCGTCTTAGGAAGGTCAAAGCGTATTACATACGAACAGTTTGGCACATGAATCCCTTCCTCAACCACATCAGTTGCAAACAGTAAATTCACCTATATAGATTTTGTTTGGTTGACGTAAACATTAGGAGTCTTAGGTACCTAACTTCCCATGACTAGTAATTGATAGATACCTTGCCAGAGCGAAATGATTCCAAGGTTTCCTTCTGCACTTTTGGTGCCAGGGCATCAACTGAAGAATTGCTTCCACTTATGTACGACACTGTGAAATGAGATAGGACAGAGACTCTCTTCACAAATCTCTCTATCACTTTCGCTGTGACAATTCTATTTACAAAGATGAGGCACAGTACTGGCCCTGCACCTCTGCAAACCAATGAACAAACGATGACCTCAGAACACAATATGAAACGAGCAAAATTGACAAATGAAGCAGCTCTTATCACCCAAATGACAGGAAAATCTGAAGGAGTTCGTATAGCTTCGGAGTTACATAGCCCATCTCCAATGCTGTTTGCCAGTTTGCCCCAGCTTCCAAAGTAAACTCATCACCTGAAACGCAAATCAGATCTATGGCATTTCTCATACATGAAGTAGAGCAATGCTGCTTACTGCACAATGATGATACTAAAAGTAAGGAAAGGTCATCATCTTTCTTATTTATAAGCAGCAAGTTCCAAGAGCTTTATTTTGGATAGTTACTTGAAGTTCAACATTTGCTAATTGCAATTCCCCAGATATTATCATTTGGATAGATGATACAGAGCAGCACTAAACTCCCTCTCTCAAGAAAGTGATGCAACTGATGTAAATGAGACAGAGCCAAAAGAATAATATCATACCAAGTGACAAGGAGTCCCCTATTAATCGTGACACTTCTTCAAGATAATATCTACACTGTGAGGAACTCTCTCTATAGATATCACATTCCCCTTTGGCGTTAGGAGCATTCTCTAAACAGACTTTAACAGCCTGCCAAATTAAAGAAAATGTGAGAAGTCGTGACAAAACAGAACTCATAATCAATCCAGCAACAGAAACTACCAAGCAGCCCATGGTACTATTAAACCTCCCACAGGTTTGTCTGTCCACCCTTTGATGAAGAATTACACCACTAAATATTGCTAGAAGCACCTTGTGTCCAGTGACAGCAACACCAAAGGATTTTCTGAGCCTAAGTCTAGCAATATTCTTTCTTGGTCATAGCTGCACATTGAGTTTAGAGACAAACTCGGACTAATCTATCCCAACAGCTTGTGCTTAACTTATGAAGTGTAACTCCTGATTGGCCAGCCCTATAGTAGGCGGGGCCGGAACCATCATAACAGAAGATTAGTGTCTAGAACCAAAATAGGATTCACCGTTTCTGAAGTTTCTCCAACGAGGAACTTCACGAAGCTCTTTGGTATATGAACCTAACTATCAGATAATGAGGAGAAACAGGTAGAATCTCTTTCTCGTGGTAGTTGTATATACAATCCTCACCATCCAAAAGTCCTACCCTAATGATTAGAGCTGCTTTAGGCAATGTAAGTTAAGTGAAAAAAGGAGATAGTACTTTGTCTGTCAAACTTATGGCTCAAGCATAAAATATTACTATGGCATACCTCATTAGCACAAATGAGACCAAGATCATCAAGGCAATACATAATCTTTGAGTGGTCGTTGGACAACCGCTTCCGCAGTGTCTTAAACTTTTCGTCCATGTCTTTGAAACGATTTTCAACGGAACCTTGCAACTTCAACAAGGAAGCATCAAACTGCCCATGCATAATGAAACCTCTTTAAAATAGTTTCAGCCAATATATGCAAAAGCGTGACATGGAATATACAAGTATCATGAGGTGAACAAACATGTGCATTTAATTAAGAATACCTTAGACCATGAAGCTTCCATCTTTTCCTTCAAAGATGCATTTGAAAACAGCGGTTGGTCAAAGAACCAACATATATGTTTGGCAGATGGAACATATCCTTCTATCTCCGTCCTGTCCTCAACAGTGTATATCTGTCCATGTAAATATATTTCCACGTGAGAATGCTACAAGTTCATGATAATGTAATCAATGAAACAGGACAACAGGAACGTTTTTTGCTACTTGGGAATCCAAAATGCTCTCGAGCTCTGATATCTGTCCATCACAATGCACAGTCGAGGAAACCCCTAAAATCATGACATTTCTCTAATCAGTGGCAAGTCGAATCAAACATCACATAGAAGCATAAAAAAAGGGAAAAAGCATACATAGTGGTGTGTAAGCATACTCAATGTGAAGCAGTGTTTCAAGTTTTATACATATAATTAGATGTCTTTTACAGATACCTTCATATCAATTCCTTTTGTTAGACTGTTGTACAAGGCTATATAGTATCTACTCCTTTGTCAATGATGTTTGGCTGAAGTTAGGATCAAACTTGGAGTATAGGCAGCTTATGAGCATACCAAAGTTACTTCCCTACCAGACATGACTAGACCCTTTTCAATTCATTAAAGCTGGTTAATTTGGTTTATCCTCATGTCAAATAGATCAAAGACATTCACAATTTATATACTTGTAAATCAGCATTAAACAGGGGACGTAAATAAATTGACAGGTTTGTTCCAGGAACAGATTGAAGTTTCAAAGACAAAATAGGCCTTTTTTTTTCCTTTCTAACAAATCATGAGATTAGGTGCTTATAGAAAAGCACATCAGAAAGCAGCGAAAGCAAATAGCTATACTGAACTTTGATGGCATCACAGTACTTTCCAGTAATTATATCTCAGAGATCTTCTCATCATTGCCATTTTGTGATGGAATCTCAAGATCAGTAAATTTAACTAGACACCTTTTTTGGTAAGTTACCGATGGTAGAAAGAAGAACTAGGACACAAATATAATCCATTGCATTCTCATACCCACAATGTGAAGCATTGGGAGAAATAAATCTGTGATCGATCATGATAGAAAGTAATATCAAATTAGGCTTCTCCAGCTTGGTTTTTATCTCTCCTTGTTGCTACAAGAACTGTGCCATTCAGTCGTCCAGGACTGGACAACTTCGTCACAGTCACACCAGTCTTCAGTTTAATTGTTCCAAAAGTAAATTTGTTCAGCTTTCATCATCAAAAGCAGATTATGGTTAGATCTAGAACTGCCGACAACACTAAATATTATTAAAGAACGGAGGCAGGTGGCTCAGAAAACAGTTTCTTCATGTTCAATATTGCACAACCATGGAGACAGCGGTAAGTTTGGCTTTTAACACGAGTTAATCCTGCATTCCTTGAAAAACTTTAACTCCATTTATATGCTTCACCTTTATATTTCTTGTAGGGACAACTTATTTTGAATAACTCCATCTACATGGTACCTTTTTCCCAAGATCCAATACAAGAATTGTCTGGAAAGGATTTTTTTTTTCCCCTGTTAGAGCAGTTTCTGCATATCGACATTCCAAAACGAGAGCAAAAGGGCAGAAAACACTATTCTGTAGGTTCACAGCAACTAATGGACAAAAACAGAGTACAAAAGAAAGATTCACCAAAGCCTTTATCTCTAGCAAGTACACAGAAGGTTGACTTAGACATTTCTTACCCTTACAAGATACAGGCGAAGCTGTCATTCCAAAAATCTTTGGCCTCTTACTGCTTTTGTGATAAAATTCCTTCGATAAAAGAAGTAAGTACACATTATGAGTAATAATAACGGGGGCTAATCAGGCAAGAGATGATGTAATGAGGATGGGCGCTAACCTTCATTATTTTCGTATAAGGATGGTTTTTTGTGGTACGATGGCATTCATCAATTATCATCAGGCTCACTGTGTCCAAATTGAGGAATGCCTTTCTCAAGGCATCCAGTAAAATCTGTGGGGTCATAACCAGCACCTGTTTGATCAAAACAATACACATCACAACTAATCCAATCAGTTGAAAAGGCTCGAATGATCTGATTCAAATGAAACGAAACTCTGCATTGACATATTCAAACCCCCAAGAATGCACAGATAAAATTGAGTATGTAGAGATATATCAGCTCTCCCAAAACGCTGGTTAAGTACTATAAAAACAATACAAGTAAGATTACCAGTATCTAAATAAAAAACAGTAGCAGTAACATTTGCATTATGCCATATATCCAGTTTAGTATACAAGCCCAAGCGCAAAAAGAAAAAGGTAAAGAAAAATGTCTGCCAATTGCACCGGCAGAATTCAGACAAGGAGACATTAATAATTAGACATTTTGATATTATCTGACCCATACAACTGCTAAAGGGAGGGATCCATGAATACAAGGGAAACTCACAAGCTGTTCTAGATCGAACATAATTAAATAACATGAGAAAAGAAAATGACAAGCGCTGAAAAAGCAAAAAATTGAACGATCGCACCACGAAAAATATTCATATGCTAGCGGCTAGAGGCAAACTCACATCATGCTCGCTGATTTCCTTCTCCCAGCTTTTCACGTTCCATTCATCAATGCCTTTGGCTCCGTAATATTCCCCCACTTGCAGACCAGTGTGACTGCTTATAAACTCATATTGCTGCAAGACGAGCCATTGCCAAACAGAATAACAGGATCACAACAATATTCAAAGGAAACACAACTGTCTTTCCAGAAGTGTACATAAATCGGACTTTTTTCCTTCGATGAAAATTCAAATTCTTTCACAATGAATGCGAGGATAACGAGTACACGTTACATGCCTGATGAATAAGATGGACTGTCGGAGCCAGGAAAATCATCAACTTTTTCTCCCCACTCGACCTCATAGATTGGGCTATGTCCTTAATAAGCATCACAGCTATCATCGTCTTTCCAGAACCAGTTCCCAGCACCGCAATAGTGTTCCTCCTCATAGCAACCTCGTAAACCTTCACTTGATAGCTGCATGTGCAATCCCCCCCCCCCCCACACATACACAAAACTCAAACAGGTGACTCAAAGGAACACACTTCACACTATGATCGCATACCCATTACACTATGATCACTAACGAATCAAAAATTCGAAATTCAAGCAAATCTAGAAAGACAAAGATCGAGGGTCACGCGAAATTAACCTTCTGGGGTCGAAACTCTTGGGAATTTTAGGAGGGCCTTGGGCAGGGTCATCGGTCCCGCGAGGACCCGTCTCCGTTCTCGACGAGTTCATGTCGTCGAAACTTCGCTTGAGGTCGTTCCTGGGCGAAGCCATGCTGAACTGGCAAGCGGGAACGAGAGAAAGAAAGAATGCGGGCGCCCGAACGAGTCGCGTGACCCGAAAGATCCCGCCTTTTTCCCGTTGCTGTTGCGGCGTGATCACTCCCTGGGAGAGTGAGAGAGAGAGAGAAGGAGAAGCAGAAGCAGAAGCAGAAGCAGCGCAGCGAGCGTGAGACGTGACGTTGATGCGGTGATGCGACGGAGGTGAAAGAAGGAGATGGTTTTTGTGTTTGAGAATGGAGCGGGCAAAAGAAGAGAAGGGAAGCAGGAAATAAAGGACGATCCGAAGGCTTCGGACACTGGAACTCGGAACAAGAAACTTCCTGTGTTCCTCTGCACAGATGAAGGCGCCGAAGTCCTTTTCCTAACTTTTCCAAATTATTCATCAAAAAAGAAAAAACTTTTCCAAATTATTTAATTCAGTTTTAAAAGTGATTTTTTTATTCAATCCAACCTCTAAATTATATATATTTTTCATTCCTACCGGTCCTTGCCCGTCAAATTTATGAACAGAAATTATTGGCCCCGGCGAGCGAGGGCCAAAAAATCGAGCGGTCTCGACGCCCCCCCCCCCCGGCCTAGCGCCAAACGACCGAGCGAGTGCTCAACAGAACTCGCTCGATACACGGGCGATGATGCACCGCCCCTTTTGCAGCCTCGCCTTTCTGATTTTTATACGGTCAGAAAAAGAGAAAATTACACGTTACCACATACTCGTGCGCTCATTGATGATTTGTCTATTCGAGTTACCAATTTCGTTTTTCATTTAAGAAAAAAAATCAATTCCAACAAAAAAAAAAGAGGTAAAGACTTTATGGACCCAATAACACAAAAAAGAAATGTAAGGACATAATCGCACAATTCGAAAAAATTTATGGACCTACGATGCCTTTATCCCTCAAGATATGCCTTTTCCTTCCTCTCATCGGTGTCAACTTATCAGTGTCAACAGTGCTTTTGGGCCGTCGAGCCCGTTATTGCAAGAAGATGAACAGGCCTCAACGTACGCACATTTTTGCGAAAAATGTGACAATCTGAAAAATATTTTCTAGAAAATAAAATGATAAGATTTTTCGGTATTTGGTTGAAATTCGAAAATGAGCTAAAAAATATTTTTTGCATTTTGGCTTGGAAAATCCTTTTAATTTTCATATCAAAAAATTCGATTCTTTTCTTTTCTTTTCTTTTCTTTTACTTTCTTTTTCCTTCTATCCCTATCGATCGCTGACGATCGGCAAGAGGTGGAGCCTCGGGCAAGGCTTGACCTCGTTGGAATTTGGCAAGGTCAAGCTCACCTGTGGCCAATCCCTGGCCGTTGCCATGGCCAGTAACTAGCTGATGAAGAAGAAAAGGAAAAAGTAAAAATAAAAATAAATAAATAATCGATTTTTTTTAAAAATAGTTCAAAAATTGAATTTTTCTAAAAAATAATTAAAACATCGATTTTTTCAAATAAAATGATTAAAAGTTCTATCTAAAAAAATTTATAGGAATGAATGTTTCATTAATCAAGGACCCAAGTTCGAGCGTCAAGGACTCGCACGACCTTTGTGGACTAGGACTTGAGTGTTAGGGACTAGAGCTCAAGCGTCAAGGACCTGAGCTTGACCTTTATGATGTAGGCTCGAGTGGTGGGGCATAGGGCACGAGCACCTAGGGGTTCGAGCCCAGCCTTGATAGACTCAGGCATGGGCGCTGGGGGCCCAAGCCTAAGCTAAGGGTTCTCGAGCCCGACCTCAATAGACCTTGGTCCAACCTCAATGGACTCATGCCCCGGCATCAGAGACCTAGTCCCAGCCATGATGGACCCAGACCGTATCTTAATGAACCTAGTCTAGGTGTTGGAGACTCGGCAACTAGTGTTGGGGTTCTCGTGTTCAAATGTAAAATTTCAGGTCCAAGCGCTAATACCTAGTCATATTTTGAAAAAAAAATTTCGACTTTTTCGAAGAGAAAATCATTTTCCTAAATTTAAACATAGGCTTTTCATTGACCAATAAAACATTTTCCATTAACCCATTTTCCTAAGCGAACCTAAAAGAGAAAAATGAGGAAAATGTTTTCCGCGAAATGAATGAAGCCTTAATATGGCGTCAACTTTGTATTTCTCTCGGAAAATAAGTGTGGTGTTCGAACCATGTTCTCATGGTCTTTGGATTTGCAATCGTTTTTTTTTTTTTTTTTGCTAGGGTATAGGAGCTCGATGCAATAAGAGAGGGCCCATTTGCCCTTTCTCGGATGTAAGCGAGGTTAGATCGTCAAATTGGTGGGTCAGGTCGGATCGGGTTGAAAATGATCCAATCCATTTAACTTATTTACATACATTATAAATTTATTGACTCATACCCGACCCAACTCGTATACGTCACATACCTAACCTGATCCATATTACTAAAACACATCTATAATTAAATCCCACCTATGAAAACCCGTACCCATTCATTTAAAGCACATTTAAACCCATATTTACAATGCATAGAGTTTTCAACTACTTATTTTTTTTTCCTATAATTGCCTTGCTTTTTCTAACTATATATTTCTTGTTGAAATTAGAAAAAAAATAAAACTTAAATAGTCAAAGTATATTTATTATTATAGCTAATGAAGACAATTATTTTTCAAAATATATATTTCACCGATACCTCGATTACGGTCATCACATATATACAAACACGGTGAAAACCTCACCCGATCGTTTATAGCGTGTAGCTATAATTTCATGAAGCAACATATCAATGACATAGTTCACAAGCTCAATTCTCATCGTCTCAAACCATCTAATAATCCACCGTTCTCATCCAGGAAATCTTAAAATTCTAATTCTTTATCTTCATTCGACACGGCTCATCATTAGCATTTTTCGACCGAATACCGTAGAAAACGCCTTCCAAATACAGCGAACAACAACGGGCGAAACGCAGAACTTAAGAAATTTTGGGGCAACAGAGAATGCAAGCAAGAAGGGAGAGAGATTAATAAAGCAAACCTTCCCATCAAAAGGGATCTTCTCTACATCGACGAAGACAAGCCCCTCTCTCCCTCTCTCTTCCGTGGGATGGAGAAGGGGAGGTTGGTGAAGAATAAACTTGTCGGGTTTGGATCGAATTATAAATGGTCCGACCCAAATTGACCCATTAATCTGTTTATAACCCATTTTATTTACAGTGTAAATATCCCGACTCATACCCGACCCGATCCATACCAAACCCATACCCGACCCGACCCATATTGCTAAAACGCTTTTATATTTACCTAATATAGGAATACTTATTTCTTATGATTTTTTTTAAATTATACTACTAAAACATTTTATGCAATACAAAGCTAAAGAAAAATTTTTATAATATTTTTTAAAATTGAGGTTCTGTTTGTTTTACTAAAAATGCGACATTTCTAGAAAATATTTTCCATAAAGTCATTATCCAAGAAAATAAAAAAATTTCTAACGTTTGGCTTAAACTTGAAAATAAACTAGAAAATATTTTTCAATATTTGGTATATAAAATCTGATTTAATTTTACTTTGTGCATTCATTTTAATAATATTAATATTTTTTATTTTTTAAATCTAATTTTTAATTATTTTTCTTTTTTTCTTTATTTTTTGCCAAATCGGCGAGGCTAGAGCCTCGTCACAGGTCAGCGAGGCCGAGACCTCGCCGGGATCAGGCGAGCCTCGAGGTTGCTAGAATCGGGCGAGCTCAAGACTCGCCAGATCGGCGAGGCTCGAGCCTCACTCGATGCCGGCGAGATCGTCCCACCTCGGTATCAACTGAAATAAAAAATAAAAGAAAAGGAGAAAAACTAAAAATAATTTAATTTCAATTTTTTTAAACATTTTTGTAAAGAGGGAAAAATTGTGTAGATGGGTCCGGTGGGTGGATTGGATATGAGTTCCAAACTCAACCCATTTAGACCAATTTATCTTTAAGTTTTAAAATTTAAAACCCATTTAAGGTTGACTCTTTAAAATTAAAGTGACCTATTTATTTTTAAATGGGTCATATATGGATTTAAGACCCATTTTGACATCTCTAGTGAAGAAGCAACACAGATATGAAGTTTAAACCGACCCATTTATAACCTATTTCTACAAATATGAGTTATTATACAAGTTTATGACCTATTTCGATAACTTTAACGACAGTATGCATCTCTGCTCCATAGTAGAGACACCACATTCTACAAATGAATAAGGGTAGCCAACAATATTCCAATTGGGGGTGTGCAAAGAAATCAGGAACCGCTGGACCACCCAGAACCACATTGGATCTGCTCGAAACCGGCGGTTCCCATAGAGACCAGTATGGTTCTGACTTCCAATTTATTAGAGCCGGTGAGTATTGGTTCGGTTCCCGCTTCTAGGAGTGGAGTCACCCACCCCGATTAGATCGGTAATATATATAAATGTATAATTGTTAAGAAAAATTTCCAACAAAAAAAGAAAAAAAAATTAAGAAAAATGAAAACCTTAAATCTCTAATTTTCCCATCAACTGAGTGCTTGTTTCGTCTCGCTCTCACCTTATCTAAGTCGTCTAGCCATATCTCAATCATAGTCTCAACTTTCAAGCCCAACTTCCATCAACTCATGGTCTCAACTCTCAACTCCCATCAAGTTACAACCACACCTCCAACTGTTCATCGCCTCCCTCTCCCGCTCTCGATCATCTCTATTTGCATTGGCAGTCCGATTCCCAAGTGGATCTATGAAACCAACAGGCGATTCCCGGTTTTAATTTCTCAGAACCGGTCCTAAGTGAACGTTTCTCGGTTCCGTAGTGAGAACCGATCACCAGGACTATGCTCGCCACTAATTCCAATGACAAGAGCTGCCTTCCTTGCCGAGACCTAGCAGTGGTAGCCCTCGCTAGTAATGGGTGGCATTGCCTATCCCCTATGGCGGCGGTATGCGTCTATGCTCTATAGTAGAGACACCACTCGCTGCTAATGAATAAAGAGGGTAGAGAACAATATTCCAATGATGAGAGTCACCTTCCTCCCTAAGACCTAGCAAGGGCAACCAACCCTCCCCGACGAACGGTCGCGCCACCCCCATCCCATCCCATCTCATCTCATCCCATCCCCATATAGTTTTAGGTCAAAATTTCCAATTTTGCTAGGGTTTGATTTCTTATGATGGCAATTGCATCAATAAAATCGAGGATCTTAGGGGTTGAGTTAGATTGCCCCCGTTAATAAACCCTAATCGGATCAAATTAATTAGAATGGATAAAGTATATTCGATACGAAAAAAAAGTGCAAAAGACAATCCCTTGGGATGGGGCCCCAACCGGAAAGAACATATCAGAGGGTGGGATTTTCATGACAGCTGGCATTGGGCTTGTTTGGTTCAACTTTGAAAATGTTATTTGGGAAAATGTAAATACCTTTGGGTAAAAGCCCATTGGGAAAAGGCAAATGGTGTTTGGTAAAAATATTTTGTAAAGCTACTTTGGCCAAAATATAGTGTTTGGTGAATTTTTTTACAAATCGACTTTGAGAATTATCTCATTTATTAAAAAAAAAACAAAACTTACCCATCGCCGGAGCCGGCCGCCGTCACCCAAGGTCAAGCGACCCCAGCAAGCCAGATCCGCTGCCGCCAGCGGTCGCACGAGGCTAGGCGACCCTCGGCGGGGGTCGCACGACCCAGGCGACGGCCTCTTGGGGTCGCATGACCCAGGCGATGGCCAATTGGGTCGCCGTCGCCTAGGTCGCGCAACCCCAGGCGATGGCTGCCTAGGTCACGCGACCCCAGGCGGCCGTGTGACCTCGACCGAGGGTCGCTTGGCCTCGAGTGACTGCTGGCGGCGGCGGATTTGGCTCACCGGGGGTCACCCGACCCCAGGCAACCTCATCGGCCCTTCTGCCTCGCCGACCACCCTCGCCGCCCACCGTCGCCTACCCGAAGAAGATGAACGGCTTCCAACCCTTAAAAAAAAAAAAAAGCGAACAGTAACATTCGTGAAATGCTAAAAGCCCAAAGCTGGTCCAGACCAACCTTGGGCTTTCAGCATCTGCCAATGCTAGGCCAAATGCTAAACCAAACACTCCAGCATTTCGGGAAGAGGCTTTCGAGGCCCAAAGCCCCTTCCCAAAGCTGAACCAAACAGGCCCACTCTCCCCTTTGAACCTTGCCTTCTCGGTAAGGTCACGATCCCGTGCATCGAGGGCCTCGTATGGTACGGCAGCTCGTTTTCGAGACACCTCAATCTCACCCATCCGTTGCGCCGTGATTTGAGACGCGGAAAGATCAAGTCCGTACGCTCACCACTCTACCATGGGCTGCGAAGTAGAGGAACCCCGTTTCGAGAAGGACTTCCCGACATATAAAGTGCGGAAGAGAGATGGAATACGGAACGGGACGCATTTCGAATTTTGTACCTAAACGTTAAAAGAATTCCAAAAACCTCGAAGCTTTATATATTCGAAATTCTGTCGACTTTTAATATTTTTGGTGAATTCAAATTTTGTCGGAATTTCAAGGATCAACAATTCGCCATTTTCAGCGTTCGCTATATTAAATTGTTATAATGAGTGGATCACATGATTGAATAATGTTTCAAATTGTCAATCCCACAACCAACCCGAAAAATATACAAAATACGTGTCCCGGGTAATAAAACTAATCGATTTGGAATAATAGCCGTACCATATTAAACAACGCACGGAATGATAATTCAAAAGGTTCGCCGTATTATCTTATAAATCACTGGATCTAAACTATATTCGTCTCCAAGCTTAAAAAGATTCACATTCTAATATTCTAATATGATCCAAGTCCCACGGTGTTCTCTTCCTTTAATAAACTTTGTGTACCCGCACAAAAGAGCGACTAACGAAATAATGGACTTTAGCAATATAAAAAATAATGGATAAGTGCATTGAAAATCTTGAAAAGTATAATTGAGTTCTAAAACTTTCAAAAAGTATAATCGAGTCATAAAATTTGACTAGTTTGTGCAACTAAATCCTTCCATTAACTCCGTCCATGTCCAACTTGACAAATGAAAAATGCTAACGAGTTTTAGGACTTGATTGTATTTTTTTAAGCTTTATGATTTAATTGTACTTTTGTAATAAGTTATAAGACTCGATTGTACTTTCATAATAAATTTTGAGACTTCAAGTGCACTTCTCCCTAAAAACAATATAGAAAGTTGTAATTTCATCTAAATTTAATTGTAAGGTCCATTTCTTTTTGCGAAAAACGAATGATTTGAAAAATATTCTTCCAAAAAAATCACTTGTATTGATTACGAATGTGAACGAACAAAAAAACATTTTCATTATCTAATTATTTCAAGCGACGCAGACAATTATCTTCACGAAAAAATATTATCGGAATCATTTATTTTTTACGAAATAAACGCATATTAAGTTCCGACCAAAAAAAAAGCATGATGAGTTTTCTTGTACGCGGTATTCATATCTAATATAAGAAAGGAATTTCGTTTAAATGTATAGATAAAACAAGTAACAAAAGAACTCTCTCTCTCTCTCCCCCATCTCCTGTCTCGCTGCAGAACAGGAAGAAGAAGAGGAAGGAGGAAGAAGAAGAGCCTGTCGAGGCTCTCTGAGATGCATATGCCATTCGAGCTCCTCCTTGCAGGCGGCAGCAGCGGCGGCGACATCGAAGTTGCGGAAATCCAGTGGGAGAAGGAGCGGTAACCGCGGTCTCTCCCGCCGGTTTCGGGTAAGTCCGGTATCGTGGTTTATTCGAAGAGTCTTCAGACTCCCGGGTATGATGGAGCCGAGCTGCAGCGATGGCAGCACTCACTGGCGGTTGTGGAACGTGTTGCAGAGAAGCGAAGAAGCGCGATGATTGCGATGGTGCTGAGCGACGCCAAGGCGAAGAGGCCCGCCGCGGCCTCTGCCGCCCAGCAGGCGATCAGGCTGGCCCCGCTCGAGGTCGCGGAGTGCTGCTGCTGCGGGTTCAAGGAGGAGTGCACGCCCGGCTATGTACGGCGCGTGCGGGAGCGGCACGGGGGCCGGTGGGCTTGCGGGCTCTGCGAGGAGGCCATCAAGGACGCGATGTCCGTGGCGGTGGCTGGACCGGGGAGAGAGGCGGCGAGGCTGGAGGAGGCGCTGGGCCGGCACTCCGAGCTCTGCAGGCGGTGCCGATCCCCAGTCCCATCCCGGCATTCCGCGGAGGAGCTGATTGGCCGCCTGAAGCATCTCCTGCGGCGAATCCTGGACGCTCAGCGCAGCAGCCAAGGGAGAGGCTAAAGAAGCTTCGGCGGCGAACCGCTAGAGCTCCCCGAATCGCAGGTACAATGCCATCGATTCCGCCTGCCCTCTGCAGCTTGACGTATCTTAGTACTTATAACTTGAATAAAACTCGACCCCGCCGCCGCCGCCGCATCCTGCAGCCGGCGTCCGGGCGTTAGCATTCTGCATAAAAGAGACAACGATTGAATCATGGAATTGCAAAGGACAGGAACGGGTTCCTCTTGCGAACCAGATGGGCTGTTTTCTTTCGCAGTTGCGTAACGCAACAGTATTGCCTCACCAAGAACAGGGGAAATGATGGCGGAGGGAGACCTTTCATGGTGGTGGTCCCGATTGATTGTGCATCAAGGGACTCATCTTCTCTGTCCCCCCGAGGTTTTGGAGTTTTCTTCAGTGACGTGCAGGTACAAAGGATGGGGGCCCTAGCTCCATTGATTGCGCGTGGTTCTTTTTATGGCAAAATCGGACCGAGGTAAGACTATTCAGAGCAGGGAAAATCATTAGGTACTCTCGGGGGTGGGGGGCACGTGTGCGAGTCATGCCCAACGCGAAAAGCTTTAAGAGCCAAACGTGCATCGAAAAAACGGTTTGGAAAACATTTCGCAACGCTCGCTCGATCGAAAGCTTTCGTCGGACTTAGCCACGACGTGCCAATCGATCTATAGATAGAGCTTCCTTTCGTCGTTATGTAATTGATCGACCCTCTTCCGTGTGTGCGTATATGTATTTTTTTTGGGGAAAATTACCAAAAAAGTCCTAAACCTTTTGCAATTATGCCAATTCAGTCATAAACCTTTTACAAATAAGTCAATTCAGTCCATGTGGCCGGCCAGTGCTGACGTGGCCGCCGGCCGGCTGACGTGGCGCCGACCGGCGACCACGTCACAATATTTTAATATTTTCGAATTTTTTTTTTCTTTTCCTTCTCCCCCTGGCCTGTCCGGCCAGGGAGGAGGCTCGCCGGCGAGGCGAGCTGGACCCTCGCCGCAGCTGGGCGAGCTCGCCCAGCCAAGGCGAGCTCTACCTCGCCATGGCTAGGCGAGCTCCGCCCTCGACGGATCTGGTCGGGGCGGAGCTCGCCATGGTTGGGCGAGCTCCGCCTCGCCGGATCTGGGCGAGGCGGAGCTCGCCATGGCTGGGCGAGCTCCGCCTCGCCGGATCTGGGCGAGGGCGGAGCTCGCCTAGCCATGGCGAGGCAGAGCTCACCTTGGCTGGGCAAGCTCGCCCAGCTGCGGCGAGGGCCCAGCTCGCCTCGCCGGAGCTGGGCCCTCGCCGGCGAGCCTCCTCCCTGGCCGGACAGGCCAGGGGGAGAAGGAAAAGAAAAAAAAAATTTGAAAATATTAAAATATTGTGACGTGGTCGCCGGTTGGCGCCACGTCAACCGGCCGGCGACCACGTCAGCGCCGACCGGCCAAATGGACTGAATTGGCTTATTTATAAAAGGTTTAGGACTGAATTGGTAAAAAAAAAAGGTTTAGAACTGAATTGTCATAATTGTAAAAGGTTTAGGACTTTTTTGGTAATTTTCTCTTTTTTTTTTATAAGATGGTTTGCGGCATTGTATGATGAGCCGATGCTCCGACCCAAAAAAAAAATTATGAGCTAGGCGAAAATATTATTTGGGTATTTCGAATAAAAAATTTATTTAGGCTTGTTACTTAAATGTTCATTTATAGGCCGGAAAAGTACCAAAAAAATCCTAAAGCTATTACATTTATGCTAATTCAGTTTATTCAGTTAATTTAGGTTGGAAATTGAAGATGCGGACGCTGACCATCCTACATGATACGGTTGGCACTGACGTAATATTTTTTAATAATTTTTTAAATACATTTTTTAATATTTTTTTCTTTCCCTTTTTGTTTTGGCAATGGCTGGTGTTGGATGATGGTTGGCCTCGCTAAGCCTTGCTTGGGTGATCGAGGGTGAGCACTAGCAAGGGCACCCCTCACCAAATTTGGCGAGGCCACCTTGGCTTGGGCAAGGGTCGGCCTCGCCAGATCTGGTGGAGGGGGCCCTCATCGGCCATGGCCTCTGGCTGATTGCCGGCAACTGGCCACTGCTAAAAAGAAAAGGGAAAGAAAAATTATAAAAAACATTTTAGAAAAATGTTCATGTTAACACTGACTGTGCCAAGTTGGATCGTTGCCTTTCATTTCAACGATTTTCTACCTAAATTGACCGGATAGACTGAATTGGCACAAATGCTAAAGGTATACATACTAAATTAGTTTAATTGAAATGTTTAAAACTGAATTAATACCAATACGATATATTTATGACGTTTTTTTTATACTGTTCCCATTTACGATTAGTTCCATCACTTCTCGTCTATCAATTGTCATTTTATGAACCAGTTTTAATTTACCTAGATTACTCAACAATCAAATGCCGATATTGCATGTTCCTATGACACCAAAAGTTAAAAAATCTATGGAAACGTTTTTTTCGAAAAGTCGCCTTGTTTTAAAAGAGTTAGTACATCAGTATCATATCAATTTGTAATGCATGAGTGCGGTTATCTACATGATGTCATCGTGTTCGTATCTTTCAATTTAGATATAGATCCCATTGCCTTGAAGTTTGGTAACTTTCGTCAAGATAGATACTGCATGATTGTCACTTTTATAAAAGGCAACCTCGTCCTCAAGAGAGACAATAGGATAATGATTCTCTCCTCTATAGGAGTGAGCGATTGTCACAAACCATATCATTTATAAATTCTCATGAAGGATGAGTCCCATCAACTTATTTTATATAACTCGCCACGCATTATATAACTCGCCGCACATAATATCGGCCGATCATATGATTTGTGACATTGATTGAATACTTTTGGAGTTGTAGGCATATTGGAGAGTGAAGAATCTCAAATGCCTTTATGTGAAAAGTAGATATTTCGATTACCACTTTGGGCGAAGAAGGAATATACATAAAAACTTTTTGAAAAAACAAGACTCTTCAAAATATTTTCTGTCAACTCAGCTTTGGGCTAAGAGTATCAAGATATTCGAATGCACCCTTTTCGATCCAAAGCATCGCCCGATTGGAAACGTATAGGATTTGATTGCACAGTTTCAAATTGTGAGGACTTGATTGCACGTTAAGCTGCATATTTTCTCAAAAATAGCCATCGAAATAAGGAAGAATCTGCTTCAACCTGTTGCCTATGACCTCAAGTAATGCAATTGTTGGCGATGTTGCAACATGAAATTGACCTATATTGAGTCAAAACTTATTGGCCGAATGCAGCCAGTAGGCAAAATTTTACCACATGCCAATCACATATACCATGGGATATGTCATGTTGAGACTAAACTTAAATATCATGGATAAATTTCGCATTTTAAGGTATGTTCTCTTTCTTTACTTTTAATTTTTTTTTTGGTAAGGTTATTTACTTTTAATTTTATCTGGTTTATCACGAATGAGGGATAAAAGGTCGATAGAGATAAACATTGGGGAATGCATTTGAGATAATTTCTTTTTGTCAAATTTTTTTTTATGAATCTCAACTGGAAGATGATGAGATTTCAGAAGGGATAAAAGAATGAATCATCGGTTGACCGTGGGTAATGTGAGCAAGCCATACTATATGCTTTGGCATGTGGCAATTTTACGCGCAGTTCTGACTACTTGGTGGTCGACGGAACGACCCCAAACCCCATAAACAGGTTGTATCAAGGGTATCGGTACTTTAATTTGATCTGTCTTAGCGGCCCTGATTCAGGGCATTTTGCGTATAATCTTCACATATATTTGGTAGAAAGGATAGAATACCCCGAGCTTGGAATTGGTACTTACACTGGAAATATGAGAGTTATTCTAAGCCATGCACTTTTGATCTTACTAGAGCAAAAACACTCAAAAAACTCCAAGCATGAACAACATATCACAATGGGCTGTCTTAACAATCGTAGACGACACAGCAGGTACTAGGTCTGGTAGCTCCTGCCCTAATTGCTTCGATGTTTGCTGTTCCACTGCCGCTGCTCGGGGTCAAGCTCGAAGTGCTTCTCGGCCGCCTCGATGGTGAACAATGCAAAACGGATGAATGTAATCAATACAGCGTTCGGCCCCCGCTTGTCACTAAGAAGGCTGATCAAAATGTCGGAGAAGAAGGAACATTAGCCCGCATGTATAGAAGGGCCGGCCGGTAACAATCAAACCGCCACCGACCATCAATCGATATTGAGAATAATGTCAGCGGAAACACCCGCAAGAATGAGGAAAAGGTGATCGAAAGCCGACACAAGGAAAACCAGACTAGCCTCGGTGCTGTTGCTTCTGCCTCCTCTGGGCAACAACGAGAAAGACAGCGTATACCAGACCCGAAACTGAGGGAAAATTTGCAAGGGCGTTGAGGGATTGCCTGCCCCTGTACTGTTTAAAGCAGAAAACAAAGTGTAGCTGCTACAGTAGATGGGTCAAACTTCTGAAGTTCTGGCTGTTGGGCTGGAATAGATGACCGAAATGTTCGAGATGGTTGCGGTGAAGGACCCGAATAATTAATGGAGACTTTGCCGCGCGATTCCATGACATCGGAACTGATCCTCAAAACTCCGCTTCATCATGAATAGGCTTCAAGAGGATCCAGACTATATGTCTATGACTTGATAAATTGTTCGACAAGATATGGCATCAGGCTGGACTCGAAGCACGATGTATTATGCATGGTTATACTTGGGCAACATGGCTCTAATCTCAAGCCATCATGAACTTGCACCAGAACATGGTTCAAGGAGCATACAAGCAACTTGACACAACATAGAACAAGCTGAAGTGGAAACGAGCTTGATCTAAGCAACTAGACTTCCTAAGAGCATCATGAATAAAGGTCACACATGCTAATCGTGAAATAGAATTCAAGCATGAATGGTTAAACCAGATTCAAATTCCAATTCTCATGCAGAACTGGAATCACTCAAGCACATCGCACGTCCATGAAATGTGGGAATTACCAAAACTTAAAATTGTTATATTTCGTCGGTCCGCCCATGATGTGTGTGTCCAAGGGACACCATTTGCTCTAATAAGAGGTGTGTCTGAGAGACACCTTTTGAAGAGGTACGAAGAGAGTTTCTTAATGGAAGTTAAGATAACTTCTTCGGTTGATGAACAATATACAAGAGAAATTCAGAAGTCTCTCTTTTGACGCATTAGGATTCCGTTTCTACTTTCAGAAGACAATCGGCATTAACGCTGTGAAACAAGAATACTTTCCTTGTGATTGTATTCGGACTAACGTGTAGTAGAATTCGTTCATCGTTTACTGGTGATTCAATGTACGATCCTGTAAATTTAGTTTGGAGTGCATCGAACAGGTTAGTCGATTCTCCCTATACAAGCTTTCTACATTAATTAGCCAAAATGAAACGCATGAACATCTAGACAAAGTGCAATCATAGAACCCTAAACTATCCATTGATTTAGCGAAGGCCATTTCCACATTCGTAAGTCTAGACTGACATTAGCACACGACTATAAATGAACTCCTCCAAAATCAGTCAAATAATACAAGTTGTGTCACGACGCAACGTCGCGTCTCACCCTACAAATATTTGTAATCCAGTGTTAACGAATTGAACTAACAACTTAAGTAAGTTCACAACACAATTCAAAGTGTCTCTCAATCAGTCGACAAGTAATTCCATTTGGCTCTTAAAATTGAGAACGATTTAGTCATGCCCATCTTTTTTTTTTTTTTGCTTTTGCTTATGGGTGAGATCGATATTGAAGGCATCAAGACTTCTGTAGCCAGTAGGGGTGCGCATGGAATGCATTCCGGAATAAAAATTCTGTTCCGGAATGCATTCCGGAACAGAATGGCGTTTGTTAAAAAATTTCTGAAATGCATTCTGGAGCGATTTTTGCATTCTAGAATAAAAATGCGTTTGTTAAAAATACTTGATTCCAGAATGCATTCTTGATTCCAGAATGAGTTTTTGGCAAGAAAAAGAGAAGCTACTTTTTGTAGCTTCTTGATTCCGGAATGCATTCTCCCTATTTTCTCACAATTTTTTTTTCAGAAAATGTATAAAAATCGAAAAATTCTAGAAAAATTCATAAAAATTTCCAGAAAATAAAAAAAAGTCAAATTTCGAGAAAATATGAAATTTGGTGATTTTTTATAAAAAAATAATAAAAAAAATAAAAAATTCCAAAACTTCACAGAATAGCTTAAAATACATGTAGCCATCTACTTTAAGTGAAATTTAAATTTTTTGAAGTACCCAAAAAAAATAAAAAATAAAAAATTTCACAAAGTAGCTTTAAATACCCGTGGCCACCTACTTTAAGTGAATTTAAATTTTTTGAGATGCCCAAAAAAAAGAAAAATAATAAAAAAATAAAAATTTTGAAAAATTCACAAAATGACTTAAAATACCCATGGCCACCTACTTTGAGTGAAATTTAAATTTTTTGAGATGGAAAAAAAAAGAAAAATAATAAAAAAATAAAATTTTTCAAAACTTCACAAAATGGCTTAAAATACATGTGGCCACCCACTTTGAGTGAAATTAAAATTTTTTGAGGTGCCCAAAAAAATAAAAAATAATAAAAAATTTCAAAACTTCACAGAATGGCTTAGAATACTTGTAGCCACCCACTTTGAGTAAAATTTAAATATTTTGAGGTGCCCAAAAAAAATTAAAAAAAATTAAAAAAACAAAAAACTTCACAAAATGGCTTAGAATACCTGTGGCCACCAACTTTAAGTGAAATTTAATTTTTTTAGGTGTCCAAAAAAATTTAAAAAATAAAAAATTTCAAAACTTTACAGAATGGCTTATAATGCCTGTGGTCACCCACTTTGAGTAAAATTTAAATTTTTTTAGGTGCAAAAAAAATAAAAAAATCAAAACAGATTTCTATTCCAGAAATCAATTTCTGGAGCAGAATTAGTCATGTTTTACCAAACAGATTTCTCTTCTAGAAATCAATTTCTAGCAAGAATTCCAGAAATCAATTTCTGGCAAGAATTTGATTTCTGGAATAGAATGGTTACCATTCGCACCCTAAATTGCCATTCATTTAAATTAATGGTGAAGTAAGTAGCTAAACATTTGTGTCTTCCATTTTTTGCATTAGTGGAACAAAGACGACCCAGCCAACTAGAATCATTCATATGGACCTAGAAGAAGCACTTGCTGAAGAATTACAGAAATGTATAGTTATTATATCTTGGCAAATTAGGATGAGAGAGAGAGAGAGAGAGAGAGAGAGAGAGAGAGAGAGAGAGAGAGAGAGAGAGAGAGAGAGAGAGAGAAGGGAGTTTGGTGAGAGGGTTAGCTCAGTGGCTCACCATCAAAGCGAAGACAGCAAAGAAATTAAACCAACCAAACCAACCCTTTCGGCCACCATTCATATCCTACGCACCCTCCCCCTCCCCATAAACAAAATCAACACGACAAGAAAGCCTCCCCTTCCTGCAAGCGCTTGCATGTAGGTTTTTCAGAGAGAGAGAGAGAGAGAGAGAGAGAGAGAGAGAAGTTCATTCTATATGTGTAAGCTCGAATCTTTTGTGGAAAGCCCACGAATCATAGTGCAATGCCAAATTCATGTCTGTTGTTCTTTAGACACTTAGCATAGGTTAAGACTAGGGTCTCCTTCGAGGATGAATTTAGGGCAATATCTTCCTTCTCTAAATGCCTAGTTGCATACATAAGATGCATGGGTGTCTCGTTTGTGATTTCACTCGTATCATGTGAATATAGGTTAACCTACCAAGAAAGAAAGGACATAAACAGAATATGGGTTGTCTCGCCATCTTGGTACTAAGATTTGGCCAATTGCCCTCCTCCCATACCAGCTAAAAATTACCCACTCAGCAACTCAAATTCAAATGGAGCTTCCCTTATAGCAACTGTAAAACCTGTCAGCATCTCTCTTCTTTCTTCACCTAAGAAAGCAACCCCCTCTCTCTCTCTCTCTCTCTCTCTCTCTCTCTCTCTCTCTCTCCCTCTAGTCTCCTTCCTTGCCTCATAGCACTCTCCACCAACACTTTGAACAAAAATGCTGAACATACCACCCTTCCTTAGCTTTGTCACCTTGTATGAGACCTATCTCCGCCGCTGCTTCACCAACGCCGGCCTCTCACAGCAAACCCTGAAGCTTGATGGTGAGACGACCATCCAGTTCTGGGGGCCGAAGCCCGAAGAAACTGCCCGGAAACCACCCGTCGTGCTGATCCACGGGTTTGGCCCCGAGGGAATCTGGCAATGGAGGAAGCAGGTCCAATGCCTCGCCCCTCACTTTGACGTGTATGTCCCGGACTTGATCTTCTTCGGCGGCTCCACCACGAGGTCCACTGAGAGGACTGAGGTCTTCCAGGCGGCCTCTGTCACGAAGCTCGCCAGCGAGTTGAACTTAGAGAGGTTCCACATCGTGGGGACGAGTTACGGCGGGTTCGTAGCATACCACATGGCGCGTATGTGGCCCGAGAGGGTCGGGAAGGTGGTGATCGCGAGCTCCGGGGTCAACATGAGGAAGGGGGACAACGAGCAACTGTTGGGGAGGGCCAAGCTAGAGAACATCGAGGACCTCATGTTGCCAGAAGCCGCCGCGAACCTGAGGACGCTGATGGATCTGGCCGTGTACAAGCGCATTGCGCACATGGTGCCAGATTTCGTATTGAATGAGTTCATCAATGTGAGTGCAGTTTCCTCCTCAGATTCTCCGAGAAACTCGTTTCATTCATCGTTGCTTATCTACAACTTTGATGTCAATGTACAATTCCATGAAGAGACTCCAAAGTTCTACAGCTTCAGGACCGCATTAAATTGAACCTAGCTAACCTTAGCTACAGACTCATTAAGTTTCAATACTTAAATCTGCTTTTTCCTTCTCCAATTGAATATTGGGACCCAGCCTCTTGACCCCATGGAGGCAAATTGTGACTTTATCAGTCTTATTGGATCTAAAAGTTAGATAGCTTCAATTCAAGGTGGGTAAGACGACATTCAATACTAGCTACGAGCATGACAGCTCAAGGTTTCAGTAACTAAAGTTAGCTCAGAAAGAAATAGAAATCATTTGGCTGTGTAGTTCACATCACCTTTTGGTGAGATAGAAGAGAAGGGTGTGTACCTTCTTGAAGGAAATTTCCAGGAATGTTCCTCTGAGATTCACAGGCTTAAAAGCTGTGGACCATGGGGTTTCCTGCTTTGAGTTTCACTTGATGAAATTGTCACTCTCTCAGGACTATTTTGGATGGACTCCTGAAAGCATGTTTCACATGTACAGATGATGCCCATTAATGTGCATTTTTCGTGCTCCACGAATGCTGTTCTCTCATCTTTGTTGTCTTTTAGCAAATAACAGGAGGAATGGACGAATGATTGGGGAAAGAAAGAATGAAATTTTACGTGCTTCTACGTTCATATCATATGATAGAAAGTCCTTAATATAAAGGTGGATTTGATTAGTGACTCGTTAAATTTGCAGAGATTATATTCGGAAAATAGGAAGGAAAAGATAGAGCTTCTTAAGGGATTGACCCTTGGGAGGGAGGACGACCCTGGCATTTCTGCTCTTCAACAGGTAATTTTGACCCCATAGCCCACAAAAGAATATATATTTTTACTGTTTAGTTATTTTATATTTAAAACATGCAACATTTTTTTTCTTTTGCCGTGCTAGCAAATTTTGATCAGGGTTGGTAAACGATTAAAAAAACCTGTTGATGCAAATTAACAATTTTCTTGTACTAACTTATTGGCTTTTGTTTGCATATATAATTAACCAAACACTCCGAATTTTACTAACTCTAATGTGAAATAACCCATCTAAAGTTAGTATGTCACCCAAATGAATATTGATAAGTTCACATAAGAGTTGGTAAATTTAAGAACATTGGTAAGAAAGGAAAAGAAAAATTGACAATTTGCAAACAAGAGTCGGTAATTTCAGAAACACATCGGTAAGTTATCCATAAGAAACTAGCAATTTATTTTTTTAATCGACGATTTTTCAGACCAGCCAACTCTTTTGAAATATCCTAGATAGAAAAAAAAGATATATTTTTCTTTCAACAAGATAGTATAATCTTTCAAATACAAATATACCAGTTACCCACAAGAAAATGGGAAATCGGGTGGCCGGCAATTCTTTTCATCGGTAATTTTTCTATACTTACCGACTCTTTTAAAAATCTATCCGGATGGGAAAAAAAATATCCGTTTTTCTTTTACAGACACAAAAGTTGGATCTCTGAAACAACATATTTAGCTGCCTTTTTCTCACATGTCTCCGTTGGTGTCACTAATCTCTATTTTGCCACTATTACAGGATGTGTTGTTGATCTGGGGAGACCATGACCAATTATTTCCATTGCAAATGGCAACTGAACTCAAGGAGTATGTATGCTCTATCCAACATATCTATCACTTCATTAATTTTCTAGTTTAAGTTAGGAGATTGTTGATTATATCGATTATGACCCCCGATTGGATTAATGTATCTATCACTTCATTAAATTTCTAGTTTAAGTTAGGAGATTGTCAATTACGTCAATTACGACCCCCCGATTGGATTAACATATCTAGCACCTCATTAAATTTCTTAAGTTAGGAGATTGTCCATTACGTCGATTATGACTCCCGATTGGATTAGCATATCCATCGCATCATTTAAATTTCGAGCTTAATTCGCCGCCCAAATCAAATTTCCTTGATCGAATTAGTATTGGAGTCGAGTGATTTAGAAAGAACAAATTGGAAATTTTCAGGCTTTTGGGGACGAAGGTGAAGCTGGAGGTGATGAAGAACACGGCGCACGTGCCACAGATTGAAGATCCGCTGCAATTCAATAGCATCCTCAAGGATTTCTTATGTGACGAGTCTTCTTAAGTTTCTTGCATTGTAATCAATCAATCTTAATCCTAAGTATGCTTGCTTAGCTCTAGCTTATTGGTGGATAAAGGCAGGTGGGTCCTTGCTCTCGGAATTCCACCTTGCAATCTTGACTAATGTATCGTTTGTCCAAGGCATATTAAGCACTTAATTATCATGTCTGACTAATCCCAAGATCAAACCCTCCTCCTCTCTAATCTAATAGAGCCATTAGGTTTTCATACTTTCATATACCGACATCTATAAGTACGATCTCGGGCCGAGAGCCGATTGGCTTGACAACATGATCTGTCTGAGCTCAAATTTCTAAACGAGTTGCTTATCGAGTTGACCTCAAACTTATTGACGACTTAATCTAGTTGAGCTCGAGCTTATCACAACCATCCCATCCGGTCGAGTTCGAGCTTATGAGAAATCGGGGTCAAAGCTTGACAAGCTGAGCTCGAGTCTAGTATTGAGATATACATAACGGCTATGTCAACTTGACTCGGTTGCAACCCTAATCCTTCTGTGCATAGTTGGCCCCGTGTTATGACCATGATTATGATGCCTCCATCTATTAACCTGCGGCTTTAATAAGGATTCGAAAGAACTAATTAAGTCTAATTTTTCCACTTATAATCAAGGTGATACTTCAATTTTATGTGCAAAATAGGAAAAAGGAAAAAAAATAGACTGATAAATAAATTTACCTCCCCATGTTAATCATCATGAAAAACTCTAAATCGATACACCTGTGATAAATTTACCATAAATTAATTTTTCTACTATGCATAACACATCGAATGTTTTGTGACAAAAGAAGTTTCGTGGCCTTAGCCAATAACCCATTCTTTTGGCAATTTATCTTGTGATTGATGACAATAATTAAGTGACAGCTAGGAGAAAAAAGAAAATTAGGTATTATTAAATTAAAACACCCATTAGTCAAATTTATGAAATAAAAGACGATTTTCCGAAAAATGGATATACAAGATACTACGCATATAAAAAGGTTAAAAACCGGGTAAATTCGTAATTTTACCAAATATGAAGGGCTTTTCCTCGTCGAAATCGCAATTTGTTCCTGAAAAAGAAAGCACCAGTGGAGATTCACAGATTCATGCCTCAACGACATCATGCTTCCATCGTTCCTTAGCTTGGTCGCCTTGTACGAGAGCTACCTCCGCCGTTGCCTGATCAAGGCGGGCCTGTCGCAGCAGACCGTTGACGTCGACGGGGAGACCACGCTGCAGTTCTGGGGGCCGAGCCCCGCCCGATCGTCCCAGAAACCCGCCCTCGTGTTCATCCACGGGTTCGGGCCCAAGGCGATATGGCAATGGCGGCGGCAGGTGCAGCACTTCGCCCCCATGTTCGACGTGTACGTCCCCGACCTGGTCTTCTTCGGCGGGTCCACCACGAGGTCCGCCGAGAGGTCGGAGGCCTTCCAGGCGGCCTCGGTCGTGAAGCTGCTCGAGAAGGCGGGCGTGGAGAGGTGCAGCGTGGTGGGCACGAGCTACGGCGGGTTCGTCGCCTACCGCATGGCGAGGACGTGGCCGGAGAGGGTGGAGAAGGCGGTGATCGCCAGCTCGGGGATCAACCAGAGGAGGAGCGACGGCGAGGAGGTGGCGAGGAGGGCCGGGGTGGGGAGCCCCGCTGACGTCATGCTGCCGGAGACGGCCGCGAACATGAGGAGGCTCCTGGGGTTGGCCGTGTCCCGGCGCGTCGCTAGCATGGTCCCGGATTTCGTGTTGAATGACGTCATCCATGTAATCAAGCACTAATCACGGTGGTTTTTAAGCACTAATCATGGTGGTTTTTTCTGGAGCTTGTGAATATTGACGTCATAATGCATTTTTTTTTTGCAGAGATTATATTCGGAAAATAGGAAGGAAAAAATAGAGCTCCTGAGGGGATCCACCACTGGGAAGGACGACACGCCTCACGTTTCCGCCCTCCGACAGGTACTACTCGAAACTCACAAAATCATCATATATATATATTTGGTAAGGTAAGACAAAATCATCATATATTTAATACGTCATAATTATGTTAAAAAGAATTTTTGTTTTTCCATTTTGATTTATTTCGGACTCATCTAAAGACTCGCTATGAAATTGATATTGCAGGAGGTGTTGCTTGTGTGGGGAGAAAATGACCAGATATTCCCCGTGGAAATGTCCAGTGAACTCAAGGAGTATGCTCTACAGAAATTTTCCTGTGCTTTTTCTTTGATTATTTACTTAGTCGTTAAGTTAAGATTCGATCATTTTACGCGTCATGTCACCTAACTTGTCGCACAATAAAAAAAATTAAAAAAAATGTCATAAAAAAAGTTATCTTAGCGATTTACTGCAGCTATCGTATCATTATTATTGTTGTTACTATTGTTATTTGCGCAGGCTTCTGGGGAAGAAGGTGAGGTTGGAGGTGATGAAGAACACTGGGCACATGCCGCAGGTTGAAGACACGGCACAGTTCAACAAGATCGTGGAAAGTTTCTTATGTGGGCCGCCATGATTCCTACCTAAGATAATAATTTTATGTTCGTCCTAGATAGATATTAATTGTTAAGTTATTATATTATAGAAGTTGCTGGAAGTTGTGTGGTTGGTTACATTTTAATGTCCCGCTAAGTTAGGTGCATGATGTAGAAATCTGTCCCTCGCAAAACATTAACGATGTCATTTTCAAGGCATCGGGTACTTGTCTCCGGTTGACACTTCTTGGGATCCGTCCCTTTCTCTATCTCGCATCGGTATTATGTTTTTATGGGAGTCAATTAATTCGAGAAATATGACCAAAAAAAATTAATTTGATTGGATGTTGATTCATCGAATCGAATAATTCAAGCTCTTTGAAATCTCTATCTAGGGCTATTTTAAATTTTAAAAAAAAATAGTTACGAAGAGGCTGTGCTCGACGGATATTGACAGCCGGAAAGATGATGTGAAGGGTGAAGTTCGGTGAGAGGGCACAAAAGTTCAAAGACAAATGCGCTGTTGCCTGTGACATAAAATGAGTTTTGTCATATTGCTACCCAAATTTCGCTCCTTCAAAACAAAAAAAACATATGAATAGATGAGAGTTTGCCAATTTGACTCCATAAGCTCTCTAGCCAATTTGACCCAATAAGCTCTTTAGCCTGTCACATGATTACTTATGTTTAGATTAACCTTACCAAAATTTTGCAAGCTTATTGAAAAATTGATATACTAAAATACAAATCACTCTTTCTTTCTTGACCTCCTCACGGTAGTTGTAAGGAAGGAATGGGAGCACACACTACACTTTAGTCGAACGTATAACTTTCATCACTTTGAGCCGCACTGCTTTTCTAGTTGAGAAATCAAACCATCTCGGTTGTTTGTTAGATTTTAATCGTCCCGCTCTCTCAGCGAATCTTCCATTGATGATTGGCTGGGAGATTCGGAGATTCAAGTTACAACCTTTTTGTTATAGAACAGACATGCCATTCATTGCTTTCCTAGCACTGACTGACCTCTTTGGTCTGATGTTACAGTCGGCTCATATGGAACAAGCTAGGCTGTGACGCCCCATAACGTCGTCACGCGCAACACGTATCTTTTCCAATCTTTACTAATAATTATTAAAAACATGCGGAAGCATATCAAAGCATTTGCAAAATTCTTATACAAATTTAATAAAATACATATGTATCTTTTTATAAACATTATCACCAGTTCTATAATAGAACATTCAACCAAAAAGCAAAAAACATAATTTTTGAGAAGGGATAGGGTTGCCTAACTTTAGCATTATACTACTATGCCTAAAAGCTTGCTTGTACACTATTGGACCATCAACTTAGCGTTGATGACTTTACCCGACGACGTGCCATCATCGCCAAACCCTGGGGGACCATCAATGCCTTTAAGCGGTCCAACTAACTCGCTCTCGATATTAACATACCAAGCTATATAACGATGGATGATATACTCTAATAACCCTACGTCGACCCATACAACGGAAGTACACCTAGTATAAACCACTAGCGATCCAAGTACAAATACATCTTAATAATTATAATAAAAAAAATATGGGAGCTCCAAAACGCGGTGGCAGCGAGGGATCCATCCTACATATCTGAAAAATAAGGAGTAAGCCAAGACTCAGTAATTGAAATCTAAGTCTAAGGTAAAAGATTCACTCACCACTCAACCTAGTATCAATAATATATATGAGTTCAAGGCACTACATAATACATGAATAAAGGAATTATCCGTCCAATCATGACGTGCCAATGAAACAACAATAACATTCCATAAAATCAATCACTCATGTACAAGTGGATGACATATTATATATCACGAATATCACATAACATCTCATCGATTCACATATATGAATTCACATTCATCAATTGCTAGGACCAGCTCGATTCACGAGGCATCTTAACTAACGAGGCATCGTCATCACTAACTCATGGGGAACGGAATCATTCATATCCTTTGCCACACCTTAACCCATTCATCATAGGTGTCCTCTTCATCATTAGTAAGGATAAATACACCACTGTACATCCGCATAATTATGGTCATTTATTAATATCATACCATGGCAAAGTTATGTCATACCATGACTACAAGAACCATGTCATCATAGGATTTCATATCATTTCAACCTTGTAGAGAACTGTTCCATACAGTAGAACATCTTACTAACTCCAGAGTCTTATCTATAAACTCATACAAGGGAATTCACTCAGTGACGAATAGACTATGGCAAAGATCTTAATCGCTTAACAACAAAGACATATATAATTAATTACAACGTAAAACATATCACATATTTTCATAATTACAAACACAAACAATGACATGTCAATCTATTGACATTTCACGTAATGTACAAGACAATCAATTAATTATGCATCTTTTAACATGAGAACTTTCCTTTTCTTTTCACCGAGCCAATATCAATTCGAGAAGAACCTTGGCAAGTTCTATAACATTTAAACACTACTACTCCATAATTTGATATCTCATTTAATTTCCATTTATATAATTATTTATTATAAACCCCCTTGATTAAGTTCACTTTTACCACGTATAACATAGATTATTTCTATAATTCCTAATTCTTAGAATTAGAATATTATCCTAGTAAATTTCTCATTTTATAATTTTACCTCTAATTTTTTATTTTTAATCCACCAAGCCATAATAATTAAAATAAAAACTATATGCTATTAATAAGCTATTTAAAACACACAAATATTTTATTTACATTGTAGACACCACATATTTTACAAAATTTTCAAAACTACCCACTTTTAATTACTTAATACAAATTTCTCCAATTTTGCATAGTTAAACATATGACCTAATTAAGCAATTATCTATAAAAACTAACTATAAAAACCAACTTAACCACTTATCAAAATGAGGTTCCACATGCTGTGAACAGTCCCCAGAACTTCCAGTTTTTACAGATTTGCCCCCTCAACTTAATGAAATTACAAATTTGCCCCTAAAGCTTATAAACTCATTTTTTTCAACCGGTTTGATTTCCTTTAATTAATAATACTTAATAACCCACTAATTAACACTAAAAATCATAAAATAACACTGTTCACAGCCCCTCTTCATTTCTTTAAATTCGAAATTCTCCCTTACCTTAACAAGAAAATTAGCAAAATACCCTTTTTTATGCCTAGTTTTACTATTTTCACACTTTTTCTACTAAAAAATACACCAAAACCTTTTAATAATCTCTCAAGGACCACCCAAGCACATGAAAAGCTTTTTACTTCAAGCTCAATAATCACCATAGCTTAACAGACATCTATTGAAACTTGCTCACACATAGCACAAGATCTAAACTAAATAACAAACAATCAATCAACCAAGATCAAGAGTACTAAATAAATCATTCTAGTTTAGTCCTTAGAGTTTTCACTTACCCAAAGTGAAATCTTCAACAAAGCAAGCCTCTAACCACCTTAAAATCAAAATAGATATTAAAACTTAACAAATCTTATTATTAAAAAAACAGTAAAGCTTATTTGATAAAGAAAAAGGAAAGGGAAGTTTAACAATATACCTTGTCAAGAAACTAGATTGAAAGTGAGCTTGAACTTTGATTTCTTTGTTGAAAGAGAGTGAAAAAGAAAATTTGCACTTGAAGAAGAAGAAGGAGGAGGGAGTGATGTCCACGTTCAAAATTTTGCCACAATGAAAAGTATTTTGGGGTCACATTAATTAACTTGGGTTAAAAACTATAATAACAAATAACTATAGTTACATTTAGATAATAACTTACTCGAGTTAAAAATATAATAGGCCATGCATGATGTCATGGGCTTAAATTCAAAGCATTTAAATTAGGCATGTGACAAAAATAGGGTGAGAATTAAGACATTTATTCATGCTAATATAGTGACAAATAGCATAATTTAATTGAATAGAGGAAGATATTAGGTTATTTTGGCTATATACGGTAAATAAATAGAGAAATCGGTATTCATTTGAAATGCCGGTAAATCAGAAAATTATTCTGGAACGGCTAAAATCATTAATAAAAAGTATAGCATAAAAGTAACATCTTAACTCAATAAAATTTGTAATGTTTGAAAATCATTTGATGCGTATTTTGGAGCGTATTGGTCCCTGTTGACAAATACTAAACTAATTTATTACCTTAATAACTCTCACTACTAAATATCTTAAATGTCATAAACTACGAAGAAAATTTTGGATGTCACGTAGGCAGTCCTCGGACGCAAAAGCTCATTCCGAATCACGCGAACCTTTGGCTGAGTCATTTTCTGCAACTTTTGTATCGTACCTAAAAATAAATTGCAATTGCGACTCTGGAATCCGTACAACTGATCGCTTGTCAATTGGTGGATATTTTCTAAGGAAAATGTTAAAAGTATCTCTTGAGCACTTGTATAATCTATTAAAACACTAATTTCTTTCATACTCAAAATATTTTAAAAACTATTATTTTTTAATTGGATACTTGTTAACAAAAACTATTCTCAAAACCAAGCGCAATTAGCTTATCATATTACTAAATTACTATTACTACTAAAAAATGTACAAGCTATTCAGTCGGGTAATTATATCCTCTAGTTTGCTAATTGAACATAAGCAAATTTAGATGATTAAAAAGTTAGGTTTAGCATTTCAAATCATGTAATTGGGAAATATTTTGAAATTGATATTTATGTATTTTTGTACTCAAAATTGACCGCACTTTGACCGCGCATAAATTTTTCATCCAACATCCTATTGACTCGATTTTTGTACCTACGAAAAGCCCATCACCCTATTATTTCAAAAATGTGTTTCTATTTTCGAAAAATAGTGTCACGATCACGAATTTCCAAGATCGGACCAAACAGATGGACACAATATTTTATGTTATGACAGTTTAAATAGGGAGGATAAAATGTGTGCTTTTTGTGTGGAGCATTGTTCCCCAAAGACTATGACATATTTGTGGATTATTTGATGGTGTGTTAGGAGAGACATTTCTCCGTAACACATCAGCAAAACTACAATGGAGTAGATCGAGCAAGTGTCTTGGATTTGAGATGTTGCAGTACGACAACATATCTTGATCCCCACCTACAGAATCCCTTATTGTAGACATCCTTGAAGATTACAAGATTCCTCTGCCGGAGACATTGACAGTTCGTATAGGATATTAAGGACGAAGAAACGAATATGGTTTTCAAGCATGAAAAAATCTGTGATCACTAACACGAACATGTCCCAAGAACCATAGATCGGATCGTCCGGGTCCTCTCTTACTGTCCTTGCCGTGATGCGAAGGCACTCGATCAAGAAGCAACTGTCAGGACCATAATCTCAACCAAATCCGAACTCCCTAGCTCGAGAGGCTCGGAGTAGCGATCTCTGAACTCCCTCTTTTTGTATGTGACCGACTTGAAACAATCGTCGACATCCACTCCTTGATCAGTGCTTCGAGCGAGTAGAGCTGAGAAGTACCTTGCCTTGTGCTCTAATTCGAGCGTATGCACTAGATAAAGGGCACGGCATATTCGATGATATTGCTAATGTATCTTTATTAGAAAGAAATGCGAAGAGGAAAACCCTACATTTAATGAAGAAGAGTGAGCATCTGCAACTTGAATTTCTTTTATGGTAAAGACTTGTGCAATCTATTGGGAACATCAAATTGCACAAATCCTTCAACTTTGCTTCAGCAAAGAAATTACAATTTCGTGATGATCTCAAATAATTCTTATTGTCTTCAAATTGCACAGAATTTTCAACTTTGCTCTTGCAAAGAAATTTCAATTTCATGAGGATCTTAAATAATTCTTATTGTCTATCCAAATACTCGTTTTAATATGTCAGTTGCATCCCTTCCACCTTCCTTTTCTTGCTTGACTGGTCTTAGGTTACTCTATTTGAATTCTTGCACACGTTTAATAGCACTCCCCACAAGCTTGGAGGCACTGGTTTCAGTTAGACGTGCTAGACATCCAAGGCACCTAGAACACTAAGACCAATTTATTGAACTAAGAACATGAGTAACTCAAAGCTTGTTCAGTAGAAGCATATGAGTATGTTGTATGCTTTATCTACGTAGCCCCACCATGAATCTACCCATTACCGAATCCTCAATCATTTTGAGTATGAAATGTGCTCAAAATATAGAAATTGGGATCCGTGTGGCTTGACATTAGGATTGATCATGGCCATTGGATATTCAATAAAAAAAATTTTCATGGCCATCTATTCAGTTTAGTTTGATATCTCAACACTTTATTTTTAAAAAATCGAACCACATTTTTGCAATAATTGGGTCACAGGCTTTTCATATGTGCAAAAATCGATTCAATGGAATTTCGGACGAAAAAGTTATACCCATTAAAGTTTGGCAAAGTTTGGGTAAAAAAATATAAATATTATTTTTTAAAAAATTTCCTAATCCTCTAGGGCAGGAAGGAAGGCGGCAATGATAAAGGAGAGCGGTTTGCCTCATTTTCCGCTTCTCCGTCGAAGCCAGAGGCGAGCAACTTGGGTAATTTGTCTGTTCTAATGCGGCTCGATAAAATGGATTGGATGAGAAGATGATCAAAGTCAGAATGGGGATGATGGAGCTTCTGATAGGATTTGCGCTTGAGAGAGTTTGGACATGCGTGAATTTCTTCGTGGAGACTTATCAAGACAACAAAGAAATAGGTTTGGTGTATGATTTCATTTCCCGGTTAAATTTATGGCTTTTGCATCTCTCTTGAATCGAAAGCCTTTCATGTGCGCCTGCAGAGGAGAGCGCAGGGCATGGGCGACGGGGGCGTGGGTGAGGGTCCTTGAAAGGGCTAACCAAACGCGGTGCTCATTTGTCTTCCACATAAAATGAGTTTTGTAAATATTGCTACCCGAACCGCCAAAAAAAAACCCAGAAAGCAATCAATTGGATCAGAGTTTGCCGATTTGAAGCAACAATTTTGTACCTTTTTCGAGAGATTTAAAAAGAGATATCGGGATTTTTCGCTGTGCACATTTTTCGTGCTCGGAGAATCTAGTGAGCATAGGCCGCTTTCAATAATTCCATTCTCCACAATACACACGAGCTCAATCTACCATTTGCTCAAACGTTAGGATGTTGCCTGTTATGTTGGACGTTATTTATCGGGACATTTACCGTAGTCCATTTCTAATCGGTCGACTCCAAAAAGTAATGCGAATCAACGGCGGGGATGAGCGGGGCGGCCATCGTACCGTCGCACGCCGCGTCGCACCGGAAAATCCGCCCCCCCTCCCCCATGGAACTATTTAGCGGTCGTGGGAGGAGAGGGGCGAGAAAAAACAAAGGGGAAGGAAAGAGAAAGGCGAAGACCAGTCAAACTGCCTGAAAAACAGGGAAGAGATATTGGTCAATGATAGTGTTCTTCCCAAGACCGCTGTTCACTGTACCCAACCATTTCACATGCCGAAAAGCACCAAAACAAAGAGGAAAAATTAATTGATTAATCCATCTTGTCAAATTATGCACTCTCAATCATTCTTACTCACAGTTACGGAAGTATTCTAACTGGACTGTTCGAGCACCCCGACGACGACGACGATGATCTTCCCGCGCCGATGTCAACTGATCGAAGCGCTCGAGGCCCGTTCGATCGAGGGAAAAGCGAAACGTACCGAGCCGGACCGGGAACCGACACGTGAAGTCGGACGAGCATGCATCGGGGGGGGGGGGGCAGAACAGTGCTCGGCTCAATATCTTCTAACTTATCCATAAAAAAGCTCGGTTCGTTTCGTTTTGGGGTGAACGTCTTCCCTGAAAAAATGGACAAGAAAAAAGAAAATGCTTTTATCATTGCTCATGGAAAGCGTAAACAATTTTTCATTGTTTTTCAAACCGTTCATTTTTTCGCCAAACGGACAAAGATAAAAGAGCGTTTATAATATATAAACGAGCAAAGAGAATATTTTAACGATAAATAATGTTCATTAGTATTATTTTTATTATAATTGGTCCAATTAATAATGTTATTGTGCTTAGGGGTCAAATTAACAAATTTAACCACTGAAACTTATCCCAGTAATCATCTTTTCTACTTAGAAAGGAAGATGTGAGGAGTTCGAATCTCCATCTTCTCAAGGGATTAGGGATGGGAACGTGTGATTTTAGATGTGGGTTTTGATTTGCAGGACTTGTAAGAAGTAGAGTAAAAATCTGAAAATGAGTCGAGAGCTAAGGCGGGACAGATAAAATTTTTTTTTGACAGATTCTAATTTTTTTTTTGGGTCAAATTAAGAGATGTTATTTCAACGTGTGGGAATACCTTGCTTTTTTTTTTTTCATGTTTTTTTTCCTTTTTGTGGGTTCGGGAGTCTTTGACCGAAGGGGACTCTTCCCAAAGACCGAAAAGCTCGTGGCAGCTTTCGGCGCTCTTTCCCCCCCCCTCCTTCCCATCTCTCTTCCGAACTCCCTCCTCGGCCAATCTCTCTCTCTCTCTCCCTCTCCCTCTCTAACACCAGCCGCCATTGTCGTCTTCCCTCGAAGCTCTCTCGCTCCTCTCAACTCTCTCTCTCTCTCTCCACCTCTTCCTTCCTTCCTTACACTCTCTCCTTTTTCTCTTTTCTTTTCTTTTTAAATTCCGATAATCCCAGCCGTAATGCCTTAAGGATTGAACTGCGCTCGTGTTCCTTTTTGGCTTCTTCCTTGGAGCAGGCGGGTATCTAGGGGGGCTGGTTGGGGGTGGGGGCGGGGGGCACGAAAGCCTCGCTCCTCCTCGCTCCTCCTCCCTTCCTTCCTTCCTTCCCGCTCCTCCTCTGTACGTACTCGAAGTCGAAGGAAGGAGCTCGCTCGAAGTGTGACTAGCCCCGGCGCGGTAGGTAAGCGAGCCCCTCGGTTCCTCGAACGGCGTCGCCTAGATCCCTTCCGGTGTTCCCTGTTGGCTCCTGGTCTTTCGACCGGGGCCCCGCGCGTAGATCGAGCCCGCGAACTTCCTTTTCGTTTTCTCGCCCGAGCGCGAATCGGTTGAGTTGGGAGCAATTAGTTGCTGTTTCTTTCTTCTTCTTCTTCTTCTTTTTTTTTTTGGGTCAGTGGAAAGAAGATAAGGCTTAGGGAGGGGGAGGTCCAGTTCTACGTTTCGCCAGCGGAATAGCTAATTCAGACCAGCATCCTTGTACGTCGAGCTGACTAGAGAGATGGGTGTGCCCGACCGGATTAGATAAGTCTCGGGATAAGTTGTCTGGCGATTTTCGGGGTGTTTTGATCCTGCTATCGACGGGGGCTTCCCTTTGTGGCCTGATGACTCTCATGGACTTTTACCTCCACTAGACCTCCCATCACTCTCCCCTCTGGAATTCTGGAATGGTGTTTTGCTCCTATTTTCCGATTATACTTCTGTTCTTAGGGGCTGGGGGCTTGACGTTTTGCTTGACGCGTAAATTGGTCGAGTCTTTTATGGAATGTGCGTATGGATGTTTAAATTCGTGTCGAGGTTTTTCGTGACTTTTTGATTGTGGCGGGAGTGAGAAGGTACCTTGCCTTCTTACTAGCTGAACCAAACCACCTATTGATATAGAGGAATATAGGTGAGCGGGCTTTTACCTTAGCAGGAGATACGAATCATCTACTGTTTGGTTGGGAAAAGAGAAATATGTCTAACTGAATAGGCTCTGAGGCCAAGAAGTGACATGTTTTTGGCTGGCAACCCACTTTTTTGTGAAAATTATGGCACTCTTGTACTCTTTGGCAAATTGAAATTTATTTGGTTTGGAAAATCCAGAACTGGACTAACTTAGTACATATCTTGCGGTTCGATGTCAAATTTGGCTGAGTTCCCCCGAACAGGTTCTAATTGGAATTATTTCGTATTGGCTCCTTTTAGGCTCAAGTCTAGCCAATCTAGAGCACATTATGACCAGGAGCTTCAGGAGGAAATAAGTAGCGGAGTCGGTGAGCTCGGTAGCTGCTTTTTCTATGCTGTCTACTGTCATAGAAAACATGGGATTGCTCTGCAGTAGAAACCGTCGGTATCATGATGCAGATGCAGAAGAGAATGCGCAGGTAATTACGTAACCAGTTGGATGCTGAAAATACGTCCTATTGCTATGTAGCCAAGTTGTGCTTGTTCTTAACTAATAATGGTTCTTTCACTTGCTGTGATCCTTTAATTTGACTGTGCATCTTCAATTGCAGGCTGTGGAAATCGAAAGACGGATTGAACAAGAAACAAAGGCTGAAAAGCACATTCAGAAACTTCTTCTACTTGGTAAAAGATAAAATCGATAATCCTTTACTAGGTTAGATTTTTGGAAAGAGATTGGACTAAATACGAGGAAAAATGTGGACATTTCAAAATCATATGGAAAAGGTCCCAAGAGAGGCAATATGTGTGGATGATGTTTATCATTTACGCCATGCGAAGATAGTTTAGTTTGTGTCGAACATGACTTTGAGGCTAGTCACTTATTGTATACCTGCCGTGACTTTTAAATAATGTACATGGAGCATGTGGTTTAGATTCCATGCATAAGTTTACTATGGATCCGGATGATGAGAAAATGGGTGTTTTGATGGATCTCTGGATATAATATTTGACAAAGTTGCAGTTTAAGAAAATCGTATTTGGAAAAATGCGGTGTCACCTATTGGAAAGTCCAGTGACATTTCAACACCCTAGTCAAGCGATATTTCAACACCCCCTCTCACGTGCAAGTCGATTAAGAATGACAAGTGCAATTTGACGAACGGCGTGGACTCATGCGAAATAAATTGGGGTAGAACCTGGCTCCAAACCATGTTAGAAAGTTTAATCCAAAATCTTAAGCTTATAAGTGGAGGGAAACCGCATGGATATTAAGAGCATATAAACCCCGTGGTCAAGGGATGCGGAATATTTCAACATCACCTATTTAAAATGAGATGAGAGAATATTGTTCAAGGTGTTAACCTCATTTAGAGACTTTTGCTTTGTTGAAGTATTAATGATGCTAGTTTGCTTTGATTAAGCCTGCTGATTACGAGAACTCAGAAAACTGAGGCTCATTGTCTTGTCCTTTTGCTAGCGCATTTGAAGAAGCTAAGTGGAAAACATGATGCTATAAGCACAAGCAACCCCTCTTTTTTATTTGGCTGGATGCTCTACGCCAGCTAATTGTTTAGGGAATTGATGCGCTTTTGTCCATTGAAGTGCAAAGTTTCTTGTCCTAAATGAGCTGAATTATGTCAAATCGATAGAACTTTTGCCTCTTTTATCTTCATAAACTTATAGCAATGCAATGCGTCTTCCATTTGTATCAATTATCTTATATGCAATCTTTTTGGCTAACTCGAATTTTTCCATGTTTTTGTGTGAAGGTGCTGGAGAATCGGGGAAGTCTACCATTTTCAAGCAGGTAATGCATTATAGTCTCTGCAGTCTTCACCCCAATCGAAATTGGACTATTTTGTCAAGCGGAAGTCCTAACATTGGATTCTACTGTGCATTATCCTGTGCAGATAAAACTTCTGTTCCAAACTGGCTTTGACGAGACCGAACTAAAGAGTTATGTCCCAGTTATACACGCAAATGTCTATCAGACAATAAAAGTATGCAATACTTGAAAGGGTGTGTTAGTTTTCCATTTGCATAATGCACCTTAGATCATATAAGGTGTAATTCTTGTGCTAAGAATCATGTAACAAGCCATAACCTATGTTTTAAAGGAATGTGAATATGCATGAACAGATACTGCACGATGGGTCGAAGGAATTGGCTCAAAATGATGGAGATTCGTCAAACTACGTCATAGCGAATGAAAACAAGGTTTTGAAGCTCAACCTTTTCTAGTGTCTATGAAAAAATTATTAGTCGGTTATTGAAGCATTATATCTGTAGACAATAACTAAATATAATCTACCAGATGATTTAGAAAAAAATAAACAGGCTTTACTGCTAAATCTGCCAGTGTTGAACTTTTGTGTTTGCACAGGATATTGGAGAAAAATTGTCGGAAATCGGAGGCAGGTTGGATTATCCACGCCTCACTAAAGAGCTTGCTAAGGAGATCGAAAGTTTGTGGAAAGACGACGCAATTCAGGTTGCTATTTCCTGCAGTTGAAATGAAATGATCGTCTTGCTTCAAAAGCAATAACTTCTCCCTAACTTCTCAATTCAGTGTTGACAATTTGCTGTATGAAGCATCCTGATCATTTCTTTTGTACCTCCTATGCTGTAGGAGACTTTTTCCTGTGGTTATAGGTTTCAAGTTCCTGACTGTGCTCAGTATTTTATGGAGAACCTGCAAAGATTTTCTGACATCAATTATGTCCCAACAAAGGTATCTGATGTTCATCATGCTCTCTATAACTTTATGCCGTCATTGTAGAAAGAATGAAGATATGATCCGTATAATTTGTATTGGGTTCATAGACAAGCCATTAATTTTTGTGCAATTGAAGTCGCTAGAACTCTGTAACATTCTGAGACAGATCTTCTACGATTGCCCCACCTCAATTTGAGTTGGTTGACTATCACAAACAGTCTTAAAAGGTAGAAGTGAGTGGCTCTTCTAGTAAAATGAGTTCCAGCAAGCACATGATTAGGATAAAAAAGGTCTTCTATCGTATGGGTCTGAGGTTTCACTTGCTGCTATCAGTAGAGGCCCTGTGATATGTTCATATTTCTGTTGAAGCATTGTGGTTAGTTTTTGGCTGAGCAATACAAAGAAATGAACCATAAGAAAGGCAGATCACTAGATATAGAAGTTACCTTGCTATGACGCTTTTTGTTATTTCTCTCTCTGCACTGTTTGTCAATTATGCTAGATGATTTCTCCACTTGTTAGGGTCTTTCAGGGGTTCATCCTGTTACTGGATAATGCCATGTTGCTGTTAGTTCGGTTGCTTCTGTATTAATACAATGCACTATCGTTTAATCTAGTTCTTGGCGGTGCTTCTTTACTGTCTTCTGAGGTACTTTGATTTTGCAGGATGATGTTCTCTATGCCAGAGTACGCACTACTGGTGTGGTAGAGATCCAGTTCAGGTGAATATTTTGCTGCACAGGGACTGGGTCTGTCAACCTTTTATTCTCGCTATTTTTATGATATTTTACTCTAATGTCCAAAAATGTCAATGCAACTGTTCCTAGTCGTTGCTAATTCCACTCAACAATCAAACACAAAAGAAGCTGTTCCTGCTTTAACAGAAGCAGTCGATTCAAGACAATCTTATGTCTGATGTTGAAAAGTACTCAATGGCAGACGGGCATTTTTCTGGCATGACCTCTATGCAAAAATAACTGCGTAACTCGTCTTTTGAGGACTCTCTGGTTTGTAGTGTTGTATTCTTTAAGACGTGTCAGTAGTCCACTTTAAGATTTTCAGCTGCAATATGTTCAATTATATCATTTGTATGGTCATGCCCTCTATCCTCTTTTTTTTTTGGCTAAAAATCCCTCTATCCTCGTATCTAAAGAAAAGCTTGCTGGAAACTAGTGTACAGATTAGCATATATTATATGAATAAAAGCATTAATCGACAGATGTTTATGTTTACATATGAGTGAAATTTCATGCCACCATGACACTATCCATCGGAAAGATTATAAACACTTACATGTTGTCGGTGGAGCATATCAGAGTTGCACAAATGCATTGATATGGTTTGAACGTGACTTTTGCAGTCCTGTTGGGGAAAATAAAAGAAGTGGTGAAGTATATCGACTCTTTGATGTTGGAGGCCAAAGAAACGAGAGAAGAAAATGGATCCATTTATTTGAGGGTGTATCAGCTGTAATCTTCTGTGCTGCCATCAGTGAGTAAGCATCTTGCCTAGTGGTGCCACATCTCGAGCCTTCACATTGGCGGACAATAGCTTTGACCTTTTTTTGCTCACGACATCTAAACTCTTGTTTCGATTCCTGAACAGATGGCCAGAGTGTGTAAAATCTAATGCCTGCTTTTCTGTCTTAGATGGTTATTCCCTTTTTGCTAGGTTCTGAAATTATTGCATTTGCTTTCTAAAACTCACCACTCTTCTGCATCTATCTGGAATATCACTAAAACTAGAGATGGTGCACAAGTCTGTAATATGAAAGTCGATGATTTATTTTTTCCTTTGTTTGGCACTGAATGATGGGACTCAAGTGACATAAACTTGAACCAGAGGCAATAATTAGGGAACAGTTGAAATATTCAACTCTGTTTTTGATGGCCTAATATTATTGTTTGTGAAATGTATTTGTTCTCTCAATTCCTTTGACAACCCTATAATTAAGTGTATGGTTTAGGCAACAAACTTATACGTGAACTCATAACTGCATTGCAATGTTCAGGTATGATCAGACACTCTTTGAGGATGAAAACAGGAACCGGATGATGGAGACCAAGGAACTCTTTGACTGGGTGTTAAAGCAACCGTGTTTTGAGGTCCCGTCTCTATGCATGATCACATGATATTGTATCATAGAAAATTTCTTTCTAGGATTATCGTTCTTTTTTTCTGTTTAATTGTTTGTTCCTTTTCTCATGATCAGTTCTTATGCCTGATAAATGGTTGATGTTGTATGTGCTTATGCCAGCTTCTTTATTTGCCTGCAGAAAACATCTTTCATGTTGTTCCTAAACAAGTTTGATATATTTGAGAAAAAAGTTCTCAAGGTAATAGCTGATATGACCATAGCGAGTAATCTGCTTGTAGAAAGCCATTTCCCTTCATTGTTAGTTGTCATTATTGTGCAGGTTCCTTTGAATGTGTGCGAGTGGTTTAAAGATTACGAGCCAGTTTCAACCGGGAAACAAGAGATTGAACATGCTTACGAGTAAGCCTTAATGGTTTTTTTGCTATATTAGATTGGAATATGAGTGATAGAAACTAGACTGTCGTGCTTGAATGGGAAGTTATGCTTTGGAAGAACCATTAATCCATGGCAACTGTAAATGAGGGAAATTGTGGTCTTTGAATCAAGGATCCTTTTGTTAAAAGTAAAATACTTCTGAATATGTATAGTTGATTTGGGGCAGTATGAGTTCCCCCAATTTGTGAAGGCTTGTCTGTCTTAATTGAATCTGACCTAAATGGGATTATATGCTTGTTGATTAGTTGACTTAGTTGAAATAAGACGATGATTCTTCTGTATTATATTCTCGGTCTTCTGGATGGGCGCCGTGGGGGCACTCATTTCACCCATGAGACATTAAAAGGCGCGGAACTTTATCTTCTGATATTTCAAAGCATGTTATAGTTAAATAAGAGCTCTAAGGGAGCTCATAAACATCTCGACTCATTACTAATTTCTCTTCCTGATTCATTGCCTAAAGATTCGTGAAGAAAAAGTTTGAGGAGTTATATTACCAATGCACAGCCCCCGAGCGGATGGACCGGGTCTTCAAGATCTATAGAACAACTGCACTTGATCAGAAACTCGTTAAGAAGACGTTCAAGCTCGTAGATGAGACTTTGAGAAGAAGGAATCTCCTCGAGGCCGGTCTGTTGTGACAATTGAAAACGGTTTGAGAAAAGGAGGATCTACACACTTGGAGATATGGAGGTTGTGCATACTGCTATCGGAGCAGGCAAGGTTTACCACACTCTCGCGGGCTCGGAATTTTTGAATTCTCATTACTTAAAATGGACTATCGATTTGAAATTATTCTTTGCTTTTTTTGTTATTCTCTTTGATTTACCTGGGAAAAGTACTCTTGCGAATTCTTTCATATTGTCTGTATGTTTATAAAATCATTGTTCATGTATCTCGGTCTTTCGAGCACGTTCCCTCGATGGTTTGGGGTTTTTTTTTATCAAATGATTCAAGAATGCCCTCAAATAATTTTGCAAGGAAGAGAAGGGGAAGAGAGAGAGAGAGAGAGAGAGACGTGTACCAATCTCTCACTTGCCGAATCATTGGAGTGAACTCTCCGAATCAGAATGAGCGCGTACTTTGAACAAAGGCTCGAATAGTGAATGCGTGTTGCTGTAAACTGTTTGACACTTCTTGGGATGTGAGAGAAATGTGAGCAGCTTCAGCGAAGTGAGGCACGTCGGGATGATGCGGCAACTGTGCTCGGCATAGCCATGCCTCCTTGCTAGCGTCTCTTGTTGTCAGCGGAAGCAAAGTGAAGAGGTTAGATGCATTGAGGTGTTTGTTTCCCAACTAGATAAAACGCCATTTATGGCATCTCTCTCTCGCCCTTTCGTTTGTGTGGCTTTTCTTGCGGCTTAAGCGGTGGTCATGGAAGCCTAGTCATGTCTACCCGAGAGGGGTTGGAAGCCCTTAACAACTTGAAATGTGGAGGCAAGCAAAGTCGAATACTGGAGTTGACGTGCTTTCGGTGGATTGGCCCTTACGCCATTCGTGATCGTCAACATACTCGGCAGATCTCGCGTTGGTTGCACTAACCTCCTAATGTCCTACTGAAATCGATAGCCAAGAAGATTACACCATGCTTTTATGTAAGATGTTTACCGCCTTCAACATTGGCGTTTCTTGTACCGATTGACTTAACGATAAGGACATGGATCAAGATTCATGTTCATTGTCTCATCCAACATCCATATCCGTTGCATCGATGCATTTGAATTTGGCTTACAGGAGCTTCAGGTTGCATATCTGGGGAGCTAGGAAATGAAGAAGATCACCATATGACAACGAAGGAGCTTCCAACATCGAATCTGATAACAGACCTGAGCGCAAGAAAATGAGTAGCACAGTTGTCGCAGATGGGCCATAGTACCATCTCTGATTCTTTGAAATGGATGCTGCACCACTCTAGCAATGACATAATAAGCACAAGTGTATATCCGCTTCAGTTTGATGTTCTACTTTCATCAGGGAATAATGAACAATGTCGAATGACACTGAGATTCCAAATTACAATCTACCCTTTTCGAGTCTCGCATTTCGACTCATGCAAACGAAAAATCTTATAGCATACTCCAGAAGCGCCAATATATCTGAAAGGTGGAGCACAATAGTCCTCCATATGTGGGATTTCAAAGCATGGATGACAAATCGAGCTCAAGTTCGTAGATGGGAGCAATTTCTCATGTGCTAATGTTATCAATCCAAAAATGTATGAACGAAAAATATTTTCGTTGTTCACAAAATGTTCAGACATAAATTGTTACCGTTAATGAAGATATTTTCTATTAATTAATTATTTCAAACGATACAAATAATCATTTTAAGAAAAACATTTCCAAATAATTCATTTTTCGTTAAACAAACAAAGCCCAAGGCTTTGAAAAAAAATTAAACAGCCTCTATTAATCGAAGTTTCTCCATCCATCAATAAGTAGAAATCCATGATTCACAATTAAGGCTTTTAGTCATCTTTCTAAAGTACATGAGCAAAACCAAGCATAGAAGTCGTGGATCGTGAGAGTTGGTACATCAATGTGGGAAGGGTATGATATGACACTTGTGTGTATCTTCCGTTGTTATCGTACGCATAGCTTTAAATATGACAACAAATCATGTACGCGTTGAATTAAAACATGACTTAAAAAGTTCTGATTATATGTCAATCGAACACTTGAGACTTTGGTTTTATCAATTAAGGACTTAACATTAAAAAAAACATCCAATGCAATCTAGAGCTCGCCCGCTGGCAAATTCAAGCATTGAAACTTCGACGTAGTATGGCTCCAATGTGAAATATTTTATCATTTGCCATGTGCGATTTTCCTACGTTGGAATGGCAAGGAAGTAAATCAATTAAAGATAATACAAAACACGTTGAATGTGACAACAAACAAACACATCGCAGATAAAAATGATCACATGGATTGACTACAGTTATATGTACATCACCTGTTTTTCGTATTGCCAGTCAATTAACAAAATTAATGATAGAAAGAAAAGGCAAAGGAGCATAACCTAGGACAGACTATTTTAGGGATGTATGTACAAACTTGAAAGGACAGCCCCAATGAAAGAGGAAGCAGCCTTTCCAGTAAAAACAAATGACCACCTAATTCTGAAATATACGTGACCCCCCGTCTACAAAACTAAACTGTGAAACAAAGAATACCACTGATCTGCCTTTCCAACCAATCAATACCAGTCCCACCAATTAAGAAGCTAACCAGAACCCTATTTCACAAAAAACTTACCTATGACCCCAGATGCATTTCCTCCTCTTGAGCAAGAGAAAACATCTTGACAACAAGTGAGGAATGGAGCTGCTTCTGCTTTTTTGGTTTCCGTGTTTTTTTTTTTTTTTTTTTTCTGAAAGAATCAGTATGTACAACAGATGGAGGTACAGTCATCGAGTAAGGTGACGGTGCAGTTTACAACACAAGAGGCCCATCTTTACTTCTGATGCGGAATGAGGAACTGTACACAAGAGTAATCGGACAAAAAGCTTGGTGGTTCAATATCTGAAGGATCTATAGTCGGAATCGCCATATCAATATCTTCAGTTGAGAACGGGATGCTGCCCAAAAAAAAAGACAAAAAAGAAAACTCAATAGTTTCATTTATAGTAAAGGTCATAAGACAAAAACACTTCTCTTCATGATTGGAATAAATTACGAACCACAAAAAGGCATACTTAAGTTACCAAATGTAAAAGACACTAACCAGATAAACTATTGCCATCTCTAAAATCACACCACCAACATTCATGATTGGAATAAATTTAATATAATCTGAAGTAACTTTGAATACATATACAGTGATTTACACAACTATATTTAACTTCATACAGGCAGCAATATGAGCCCCAAATTTCACCTGTTTTGGAGCCTAAGACATTATCTGTATATATTTCCAAACAAACTCCAAATCCATACAGTGAATGGTGGATTTTCTTGCAGGTGAGATGAAAACAGCCTCTACATAATTGCATGTCGAACAATTGTGACTAAATATAATTACACCTTGATTTACAGACTGAAAGCAACACTGCAACCAACTTCTAGAATTCCTCTGTTTTTCCCATTACTCAACCCGTATGCAAAAGGCTTATGGTATGCAATTTACCTGAGGTCATCGTCCAACAAGAATGAATTTGAGGTAAGATTTTGATTGTCCCTGTTCAGGATCTCTCTCATTTGGGCAACCACCTAATGAGCACATAGCTTTTAAGATTCTCTCCCAAAAACAACTCAGCAAACCTCAGATAGGAAGTATACTCACATCGTTCGAGACACTTTGTGTCCCGTATTTATCATCCCAATACATTGTACTAATTCGATATATTTGTCTCACAGTCAATGCCTGTCCAAAATGAAGGAAGCATGGCATTAATTTGAATTTCAAAAAATGTGATTCATGGATACGAAATATCTCACAGCAGCAAACAAGTAGAAGACCTACTGGACACAGATCCTGCCTAATTTCTTCTAGAGACTTTTTCCTCTTCTGATGTATCACCTGAAATGTACACGGGAGAAAATAACGATTTCTGAGTATACAATGAGAACAAAACACGCTAGCTCATACCAGAAATCCAACAGCTTGTCTGATGTAATTGAGCTCATGCCAAGATGTTCCTGCATACTATAGTTTCCAGCATTTCAGACACTGAAGAAATGGTCAATTATTGTATAAAGATTTTAGGAGGCAAATAACTCCAATTACCTCCTCCTTTGCATTCACTATCCATTTCTCCAGGTCTGCCAGACCAGATTTTACATACTCGCCATTTGAAAAGGTGCAACATTCTCGTCGCAGGAGAAGACTGAGCAGAACAATTGAGGGCTTAAAATGATATCTACAATAAGGATCTACATGCTAAAAACAGAAAATTAAAATCCGAGGTTAACCTGTTGAAGAGTTGTATGTTGATGAAAGAGAAAACCTGAGTAACGAGCTTACGAATGAAAAAGGAGGGTACCTGAATGAACATTCGAAAGGTTGGTTATCTATAAAAAAGTGAAACATTTATAAACCAAAAAGGAAGAGTATCTCCAAAGTCGATAATTTAAAAACAACATAGTAACTCAGCATTCTCAAAATTGAGTGCAACATAGTCATTTAGCGTCCGAAGTTACAGTTAGGTGTGCAAGCCATGAAAAAGTTTGTTGAATAGTTTGAGAAAAACCATAAATGTGGAGGTTGGTATGACACATAGAAGAACCATATATAAAAAGTGAAGCATTGATAAACCAAAAAGGAAGAGTATCTCCAAAGTCGATAATTTAAGAACAACATAGTAACTCAGCATTCACAAAATTGAGTGCAACATAGTCATTTAGCGTCCAGAGTTACAGTTAGGTGTGCAAGCCATGAAAAAGTTTGTGGAATAGTTTTGTGGCCTGAGCGCATTCCCCTAGCATTTCTTTGCCCTTTTATTAACAGGATTTGGTTAGCTGGTCCTCCAGGACACTCAATGAGATGCAACAAATACACTTTGTGGAGATGAAGACAAAAACTCATCTCCATGTCTTTCTTTATGTGATGTGCGAAATTTGGTCACTTTCTTCATTTTCAACGTGAAGACACAAATTTGCTACACAGTAGTCATGGCCACGGGCCGGTTTCGACCTGGAACTGGCCCAGTCAAACCCGGGCCCAGCCCGTTGACCGGGCCCGGTTCCCAAAATTTTGGAACCGGCTGGGAACCACCGGTTCCGAACCCGATTCCACAAAAAAAAGAAAGAAAGAAAGTTGCAGCAGACTAGCGAGGCCGGCCTCGCCCAACGCCGTCGAGGTCGAGCCTCGCTAGATCTGGCGAGGGTTTGACCTCGCCAACCTCGCCAATTGTAGGTGAGGTCGGCCTCGCCCGACGCCGGCGAGGGCGGCCCTCGCCCGACGCCGGCGAGGGCGGCCCTCGCCCGACGCCGGCGAGGGCGGCCCTCGCCCGACGCCGGCGAGGGCGGCCTCGCCTAAGGCCGGCGACCTCCGCCGGCCCCGGCTATGGCCGGCGGAGGAAGAAAAGAAAAAAAAAAAGAAAAGGAAAAGGAAACTTGAACTGGAATCGGAACCGGCCGATTCATACTTGGCCACGAACCGGAACCGCCGGTTCCGAACCGTGGCCATGACTACTACACAGCAATATCAAAAGTGAATCCCAAGCACCCATTACCAATTAATACCCATTTCTGCACACTAAAATTAAACTAGCCCATATAATGATGCCCTATCTAACTGCAAACAAACTAATAATCTTCCCTAACAAACAACATTCTATCAGTCATCAAGCCAAAAACAACACTTGCGGCTGTTCATTTTGCCAGTGATGCAATTGGCAACAATTCCACATATGAGATATCGAATCAACAGGTAATACTACGATATCGGGATTCTCATACATACATGATTTGCTCGAAGACGACTCATTAGAGAATCCAAAAACTTGATGATGCTCTCCCACTGACTACTAGGTAGCTGCTGAGGAACATTGCCAGGTGATCTAGCAGATTTGCCACGTGCAATTTTTGGTGCCTTGTGTATCATCATAAAGAAATAAAAAAGCAAATTGTTAGAATGCCTTAAATCTTTGGAGACAGTCATCTAGAATAATTATGCCCCGAGCCAGATAAACCACATGCATGATCCTTCAGACTGACTTCTCAGCATGCAGCAGATGCAATTTTCAACTGATTGAATATACCTATTTTAGGCTATAGATCATTGTATAAGCTGCCAAAAAAATGGGGAAAGCATATCTAACTAAGAAGCACTACTAGTACTTCAAAACTTTAATTTCATTGCAGATATTTTTTATCAACTCCTCGTGAGAACTACAAAATGAGCTCATTGTTTGCACAGATTTTAGCAGCAGTTACCTAGATAAAAGCCCAAATACATGACATTTTGTATTGTTAAGGGAGAAAAACACCATTTCGTAATGAATTTATATTTGAGCTCTGGTGCTCTTCAACATTCCCTTACTTCAAAAGATAAAAAATCAGGGAGAATGCTGCATAGATCAACAGCTCAAACTTAGTCAAGTACAACTAATAATAACTGAGCTAGCATCAATGAAATAATCTAGAGATATTTATTTGTGCATTCATCTGGAACAAACCAATTAATTTTCTCAAACTATGCTCACTGTGCACATCAACTGTGACAAATCATGGCTGAAAAACCACCAGAGCAACTAGTCGCTACTTGTCACACTTATTTAAGGGCTATCGCAAGGTTGCAAAAGTAAAGGAAATTTCAAAGAGAGTGAGAATTACCTGAATGCACAAACCCAGGAGAGGTGACAATTCTTTCTTAATATTGTCACGAATTAACCCAAAAATTTTCTCTACACAAGCGGTTAATTGCTGTTTAAAAAGTATGGCAGGGTATCTTGCTTCCATATGTGAAATACCATCTTCAAAACCGATATGCTTGAACGGTGATTTAATGCTCTGCGAAGTGAAAATATCATAAGAAGCATTCTCAAGGCAAACTGCTATACAAGACGTCAGTAGATTTTTTTTTTCCCATCTAGGAATATTCTATGAAGCTATTAGAAAAGGGCAGGCGATAGAAGAGATACAAGACCAACAACATTAACGTTTCTTCCAAAGAACAAAAGTTTTTTCATGTGCATTTGTCATATGAAAAGAAATGGAACTAATATTGACAATATAGCAGCATACTGTTCTCAAGACACAAAGTAAATAAAAAGAGTGAATTTTTAAGTATAGAGCACCTGCACGACTCTCGCTGTCAATGCAGATGCCCCAGAAGATCGCTGACCGGCTGCTATTAGAAAACCGGTCGTACGTAAGTTCCTCTGCAGGAGGCATAGAAGTGCTGAAGCATTGGACAACCAATAAGGCAAAGTAATGTTTTCGTCCCCAACCTGAAATAATTAAAAGACAAGGTTTTTTGTACTGTCAGCATACCTGATAAAATCATTACACGCATCAGCCAATGACTGGAAAACAAAAAACTATTGAAGCATGAATTGATACAAAAAGCAAGGTTCATCTGTATCACCTTAAGAACTTCATTGATTCCTTCAATGATATAGTCAAATATAGCTGTTCTCTCGGATTCAAAGGCATGCCAATGAAGCAGACAGTTGTACACAATACAAGCAGCAACTGGTTTCCCATCTTTGAAGCCTAGATATTCTCTAATGCACCTTGAAAGAAGTTCATAGTTCTCCTGGAAAGAAGTTTGCCATTTTATATATCAGAAATGTCACAAACATCCCAGAGATCTAAATGCTTTCTCTATCTGATGTAACTATCATCAAACGTGATAGTTGTTAATATTCATATAATTATAGTGACTCCTGCCAGTGAAGCATAAAAGCAGAAAACCTGGTGTCTCTCAGCAGTTAACTTAGTCCTGCGTGACTCGGATAAGCCATGTGAAAAAGGAAGAATAAGTTTGGTAGGCGTCGGAGAATCCTGCACCGAATACCAAATTGTTGAGGATGACGAAGAGTTCACATGTGATAAATCAAGTACATAAGACTGACAAAAAAAAATCTTACAAAAACATGCTTCTTGTCGCTATTGGGAAGAGCCAGTGCCGAAGAATACTTCTGAACAATCAAAATGAAAGATTAAAAAGGTAATCGCACCAGTACGGCAGCAGATAACTAATGCATGATGATGCATCTTAGGAGTCAAAATTAGGATTACTGGAGTGACCGATCATGAAAATTTAATGCATACATTCTATGTGCCTGCACTTGTAATTGAGCATTCATATCCACAAGTGTTTATGCTATATGCAATTACAGTGATGTCAGAGACCAGAACTTACTTCCGAATATGACTTCACAAAGCCTGAGCGATTGCTCTTTGGGGACACACTAAGTGCTTTTTGTCGTAAAATGTGGTTCTCATCTTCTAAGTTTGAGAGCTTTGTCTCAAGGCTATCACAAAAAAGCCCATGTAGAAACAGAGAACAATAAGTCATCATAATTACTACACCGCAGAAATAAAGGATGTCAAAGCTGATAAATGCAGGATAAAAGGACTTAGTAAATCAGATTATTTAAATGCAACATTGCATGCCACATCAACTTCTTATGATGGACAACATATCATGAGAGACATGATCGAAAACGATCGAGAAGAGAAATGCACCCAAAAATACAGACTAAAATCAGTAGTTGCTAGTCTTAAGTAATTTGCCCAGGAAACTGTTTAGTGACTCGTAAACCCACAAAAACAAAAGTTGGAACAACAGTCAGCAAAACTTTTGAAAGGCACATAGGTTATGAGAAATCAGAACACATAACAACCTTTTCACATTCTCTTGCAACTGAAACCACTTCTCTTCCACTTGGCGTAACTTCTTAATTGCATCATCAGTTTCCTTTTGAGCCTTGATGAGTGCATGCTCCAGAGCAGAGTTCTTACTTTCCAAAGTATCTAAGGCGCTCTGTCAAGAAAACATCAACAGAAGTATCATAAAGAAGCTATCTTTTCCAGATAAATTACATAGCAAAAATCAACAGCAGACCAAAAGCCAAACTAAACTACTGAATAAGAATCAATTGGGACACAAATTTCGCAGAAATTTTACAGTAATAATATAAATTGCTAAGTAAACAGAAAGGTAACAAGATTTTAGAGAGATACAATGACCAATCTGACAAACTTGCCCATGCGCAATGCAAATTGACCGAAAACTGTAACATTTTGCCACCAGTTGGGATAGAGCATCAATATCCCATAACTTAAAACAATAGAACATATTCTTCAAAGAAATAGGCAAATTGACAGTGCAACAAAATTTCACACTAGATTTCACTAGCAAGAGCACTTGATGTAACTCTACAGTAAGAAAAGCTTTCATCTAAGATGTTATCAATTGCCAGAGTTTAAAAGGAATTACTTGATAAATTTTAATCCCCGAAGCCCATCCAGAATCACTAGAACAAAAGGTTTTGTTCTGAAGCCAACCAAAGTAAAGGTCGAGATAAGCAGATGACTAACCTTCAGCTGTGCATTTTCCTTCTTCAGCTCTGCAACTGAAACAAGCTCTCTTTCCAGGGCTGATTTTTCTTTCATTGACAATTCTAACTGAGTTTGAAGCACTGCATTCTTGTTACATTCATTTATTGTTGCCAACTTAGCTGCATCTAATTCAAGATTCATTGATTCTAATGTCTTATGAAATTTTGAAATCTCCGCCTGCTTAGCTTCATCATTAGAAACCTAAAAAGAAAGTGGCTGCCTCTCAGAAAAATATATTTGCCCATCATATAGAGCTTCCAAATCCACATGGCATGTACAAAATCTCACAAATATATATTTGATCATATACCCGTAAACGTTTTTCTAGATGCAAACGCCATGTGAGATCTTCCAACTGCTTCTCTAGTTTATTCTTAGCCATGCGCAAGGCACCCGCTTCATTAGCTTCCTATGAAATGCAAATTAATGCACAAAAAATAATTAATTATGCTCTAACTTGGAAAGAATAAACTCCAATTAAGCCTAATTAAACTTACTTGCTTCAGCTTCCTGAGTTCTCTTCTAGCGAGTTTTCGCCTCCACAGACACTGTATTGCAATGATAGAAGCTTGACGATGCCTGAAAGCTAAGTGAAACTTGCGCATTCTCCATCGAGCCTAGCAATTGCACGCGACATGTCAAGAGAACGAAGTAAACCAAAATTAATAAACTCATACTGTTTGGTAGTGATATTAAATCAATCGTGGGACATTAAAAAATGGTAAACAAAAATGGAAAGCTTACAGATTTTTTTACTGTTTTAGTATTAGTAAACGAAAAGGGAAGCACTCCTATACATGTTAGTTCTCATACCTAACAAAAGTGGAAAGCTTACAGATTTGTTTTTACTGTTTTAGTATTGGTAAACAAAAAGGGAAGCAACTCCTATGCATGTTAATTCTCATAACTATGCATACCACCACTGTCTTTAGCATTTCACCAATACTTTTCCTTTTCAGTACTTAAGATTTTACTGTTACTTAATAAAGACCACCCCAAATCTTTATAAACCTATGAGTATTGCCATTTAAACGATAATTTTATAACAAAGAATGGAAGTGCAATAAACTCAAAGTACTTACTATTTCTATGAGAAAAGACACGACTATTCTCTCACTCTAGTTTAAACCACCCTATTTCAGGATTTAAAAGAGACGAGATAACAAGATCAAGTAATAAGCCAAACGCAAAGAATGGATTATGCATATGATCCAAACTCCCAACAAAATAATGCACTGTTATGGAAGTGTTTTAGAGAAGCCAGACCAAACATGATAATGATTGATATGATTGGAAATTTTAGCTAGCATGTCTTAGTCAAGTTTGTAACTATTACAGAATTCATTGTCGCCTTAACTAGTTATAATTTTTTGTTTAACATGCTAAATTAATAACTTCAACAAAAACGCTTTATATCTTGTCGATAGACCAGTTAGGCATATCATGTTGTACCATAAGTGAGTTTCATCTCCCTATGATATCATGTAAAACATTGTAAGTCCATAAACTAATTGATCTTCCAAAGATTCTTCTCACAGTTTATTAACTGAACAAAAGTGAAAAACCATCAAGCCTTTAAGGAAAAACCCAAATGTGTCTTTGATCATAAGGAAATTAGTCACAAATGGTAAATACAGACAGAAGTGATCCAAAATGTGCATATCCGACATCCTGTTCACCTGAATCAGGGTAGCAGCTCTGTGTTTCTTTCCATACAAAAACTTTTGGCGTACTGCAAAACCACGGATACTTGACTGTATGGCAATGGCAGCTGCACGCTCTTTCACATAACCAGACCGTATCAACCAGCCCCTGGAATACTTTTGCATAATAATAGCAGCAACTGTCTTCCGCTTCACTTCATAGATCGTCCGGGCAAGGCATCCTAAGAGATAAATAAAATAATATACATGAATACTGGGCAAAGAAAAAATGGCAAAGGAGCATGTTCTAATCAACGCTTGAAAAGTTCTATTACTGGAACATATTATAGAAGAAGTGCAATTTGCAAACTTACATTAAAGACTCTAAGATGGATCTTGAAATAAAATCCTAACCTACAAGTAACTAGTGCCTAAACCAATGGAATTCCCTCCATCAGCCAAAATTAAACAGGAAAAACCTGGCAAGATAAAGTACCTCTACAGTACGCTTGAAGAACACAAGCAGCAGCCCTGACAGATACAAAATCCCTCCTTGCAATAAATGTACGAAAACGATGCTGGATGCATTTTGCAGCACTATCCAGAACCTCAGCTCGCCGCGAGTCCAAACTACCAATTTGACCAGCCCTAAGAAACACTTTGGTCCTTCCAAGCTGCAGCAACATTTATGAGGCAGGGTAAAGACACTGACTTGATGGAATATGTGTCATCCTACAAGATTTACACCAGCCACTCCAAAATCAATAACAGCTCTATTATTAATGCAAAAGAAATATACCTGAAAGTTTTCAAGCTTCAATTTCTGCAGGATTTTTTCAGTGATCATCTTTTCATCATAACTGCAATGAATAAAAATGATGACACTGAATTAAAGATACGGAAAGCAGGATCAAATGCTCAATAAAAACTTAGCCATAAGCAGACCTTCCATCCAGAAGATCAGGAGCTAACAGTCCAAACCGATCCACAAATTCTGAATAAGACCTTCGAGTAGGATAACCAGCCAAACTTATGCGAACTGCCTCCAGAACACCCTGTTGAAAATCGATCAAGAAATGGTGAATGAGCATTATATCATTCCAACTAATGCATATTAATATAGCAACCATAAGATAGGGGAGATTAGCCAATCATAAGACACAACGGCCAAAATCTTTATTATGATAATCAAACTACAAGAGAGCAAACGTAAGATAGGGGAGATTAGCCAACACAATCACATCAAGATGTAATAATGACCAGATGGAGTTGACTAGTATTGGTTTTATGTGCAATTAAAGCATGACTAGCGCACAAAAAGTAAATAAATTCAGAGTTGTGTCTGATCCATAAAATTTACATTGACATACTTCTCATAGACTGTCAATAAAAACCTTGACACAGAGTCTGCATTCAGGAGAGTTGATCTTCCAAACATGTTTCTCCCTAAAATTTTCTGTAAGAATTAATTATGAGTCTAGTGATATTTGAGTCTTAAATTTTCTAAAAGGATTAATTGCTAGTCCATCATGAATTGCTGCTCAGCGATTCAGATCTGCAAACCCTTCCACTCATAAAGGATGAGCAGAATTTCAATTTTAATGGAAACTGGCTCAAGGATAACCTCCCTCTTTGACCATCATAAAAGAATAATTAGGCAGTCTAATAAATGCAATGCACTCCTTTAATGGGCATAGATTTAACATAAAAGCCACACAAAAGGACTATGAGGAAGCATTAGAACTTTGCCAGTAGAGTGCATATGGTAATGCAGTGCCAAATGAGAAGCACAAATAATACTTCCCACCCAAGTTAACAAGAATGACCATTTCTAAAGACAAAACAACAAAATATCAAAGCATAGAGGCACAATGCACTAACCCCACAGCGCAGCTGGTGCAAGATACTGCGTTTCTCAAATTTTTGTGGTCGATTCAGGGAGTTTGGCTTTACACAGCGTACATAATGAGGTTCTGTGGAGTTGAGGGTTTCCATAAGTGATTGAAGTTGTTGCTGCACCACAAGCAAAAAAGTTATTGATATCCTAGTAAAGCAACACTCTTTTGTGTTTGTATAACTTTTCTTTTGTGAAGACATCAATTCCTCCAGTAAAGAGTTTGATACCCAAGAAAATAAAAATATTTATCTAAGGCCAGAATAACAGCTCTTTAATGTATCCCATATCTCTTTATGCTTTGTTTGAGAATATCGAGAGAAGAGAAAACGAGAGAGTATGGAATATAGGTTAGAGATCACCTTAAATCTAGAAGAAACAGAAGAAAATTTATAGGATGATCTTGATGATTCCTCGGGAAGAGAAGGGAAAAGACCAGCAACAAAGGGGCACTTGGAAGAAGACAAAAGATTGCAATGCTCCACCACGACGTAATCTCGATTCTTATCTATGAAGGTTTCTGTTTGGTATGTGACCTGCAAAAGAAACAGCGGGCAAAATATAAAAAAAAATCAAAACTTCGCCAAGCAAATTGTAGATTCACAGGTCATCTTTGTCAAAATACATGCCTTTCCAGCATAGTGGGCAATCCTGAAGTCTGTTTCCGAAAATTTGGCCTTTTCCAACCTTGGATGTGACCGAAAGTTTTGAAACAATTTGGTTGACAAGGTTTCATGTGTTGACTTTGGGAACATACTGCACAACAAGAGAGAGAACACCCATGAATTGCATGTACACCAAATCCACGTGACCAATTTATACAGGGGAAAAAACAATCTGTACCATGCTTCGTCCAACAGAGCAATAATCCCAATAGGTTTCTGCAAGATCAATGGGACCAATAGATATGAATAAGTTTGTTTACACAAAACTTCTATAAGCAACCATATCTCACTCACTACTGCCTTCAGATGATATTTGATAATAAACAAGGCACCAAAACTTCTACATTACATCAAATAAGAAACTGCGCACAGAAAGAAAACTTCAGATGCATAGTTGCAAATATGCTAGACCAGTGTCCTACTCAATTAAAATTCATTAATGTGTCAATCCTAAAAGCCCCATAACATCCACAATAATTTACTTACTCATGAGCAACTGAGAAAACACCAGTGATGAGATTCTGATATATCTTGCAGACATCTGAACTAAATAATACATCCAGCCACACGAGACTATTGAGATTTCCAATTTCATAATCTCATTCCAACTTGATAGATACTCTAACACAAGCAAATCAAGAATGAACAAAGGACATTGACACAAGTTTTCATCAATGTCTCAAGGAAACAACATAAAAACTCAATCGGAAGGGTTCACATTCAAAAGCAAGGAGCTGCAAATGCCATGTATAAACATGTAGATTTGTAGGACGCCATGCCGAGGTATGTAATACACTGATATGAAATCACAATTCCCAATGCATTACAGAATGATATCGATCAACTGACTAAAATGATCAATCAAAGCTGAGATGTATATTTCATATGAGAAAGGAATCAGTTAATGATTTTTAAAGTGCATTCCAGAGCATCAGAGTATCCGAAATCCGTGATAATGACGTAAGAAACAACCTTCTCAATCAAATCCAAAACATCTTGATTGTCTATAAATTCTATATAACTCCAATTAATTTCTTCTTTGCTATACTCCTCCTGCTCCATCTTGAACACATGCTGAAACAAAAGGCAAAATATTAGATAGCATTTTGTACTAGAACTGCGCAACATTTTTCTTCAAAACCCTTATCTCACCTCATTGAAGTGTTGCTGAAGCTTTTCATTTGCAAAGTTGATGCAGAATTGCTCAAAGCTATGGATAAAATGACAAACCATGAATAATATGAGTACCACGGGACAATGGAATTGATGCTAGGACAGGTATTGAAAGTCAATTTGTCACATAAGTAACCAATTCAAACCAATGTTAAGTAGAAGAAATATAACAAGACAGGCCATGATGGATCATTTCTTTATCCCCAAAAACACAAAAAGCAGTCACCTTCATGAGATAAAATTACAAAACAATACTATACATACGTCAAGTAAAACTCACATTTACACTTGAAAGTAACTGAATAGAGATGGTTGAATCAGCTATAAGCTTTCCAAATGCCACATTTCTCTAATCAAAAACATCAAATTTTGTTTTGCTTAAAAGGTGGAGCGGTAAAAGATTCATCTCATTGCTTTTCAAGCCACAACATGCTTATACAACAAAATGAGCCAGCACATCCTATATCTAACCAATCAAGCATAAGTACAAACAGGAATGCCAACTACGTCTATACTCAAAGCACAAATTCAGAGAATTCTCCATAGAACCTTCCACACCAGATTTACAGAACAAAGTACGAGGCTTCGTCTTGTGTGAAAGCAAATACAGGTGACGCTCATAGAAAAATCCCTACAGATAGCATTGTCGTTTGCTTCAAGTAGCCAGAAGGATGTGTGTTTTTCTGACATATAGAAATCATACGCTTCACGGTCAAATCTATTCATGCGTAAAATTCTCATTGAAAGAAAGATTTCTATGTATATGATGTATATGATGGACCTGGCAGCCCCCTCAGACCCACTCGGACTCACTATGCCCAAGGTGCCATCGGGCAGTCACCAAGTAGCCAAATCATAAGTACAAACAACAATAGATAGCCAATTAAGCAGTCACCAAATGCACTAAAATTAGTCTAATTGAAAAACACTTACAAAGCTGAAGAAACTTACCTATTACGGTCGAAGCATTCAAAGCCATATATATCTAGGACTCCTATTTGAACACGAGATTTTGGGTCTTGACCAACAGACCTGTTAATCATATCGACCAACCTACAGAAAAGGATAAGATTTAACCACGTTCTTAAGTCAAGACAATCAACATTAAAATTAAATGAAGAAAATTGCCAGATGTAGCTTTGTCAACAATATACCAGTCAAATAGCCGAGCATAGATCGTCTTTGCCAGTGCATCTCGACTGGCAATTGCAGCATTACAATCAAGGGCTTTTACAATGTTTCCTTCACGAGTTTGAATTGTACGAGTGGATAGCGTTGCTAGCAAGAGATTCACATCACACCTGGACAACAATTTAGCACGTTCAGTCAAAGATATGCATTATACAAGCCATCTCAATGAAGAATCAAAGACAACCAAACAAGCATCCAGCTAAGGACAAGGCAAGGCATTATAAACTATGGACCACCGAGAAAAAGAAAGCTACATGAGAAGTTTCTAGATCACCTACATAAAAAGATCAGCAGCCATCTGCATATGGAAGCCAGATTTCTGATCCTTTATGACAGAAGAATCATGCTCTTTGCCTGGTGAAAATTCAATATTTCCCAGATGCAGAATTCCGGCCAATGTGCGAAAAATAGCTTCCTGTAAAAAACATAAAAGTTCCTCTAATAAGTAAGCTACAAGAGCAGCACAAAAGCAGGAAAGATATAACCATCGGTTTTTGATAAAACCAGCCAACCTGATCTTCAGAACTTATACCAACAATATCCATTGCCCTTCTCGTCTTCAAATATTCATCTGCACTGCTCACTCCTTCCAGCTCATAAGTCTTGCTTTGGTTTAAGTAGTGGAACAGGCTCGGATGTCCCAACTTGTATTTCTCCGCATCCTGCACATGTTTTTGACGCTCCCAAAGTTACAATATTTATGGGCTTCATTTGTGCTACGATACGCATGCACTAATGGCACATGCATCCAGCTATTCAAGTAACTAGCTAAATATGGAAATATACCACACACAATTGATAACATCCACTTACTTCAAAACTTACAAAATTCCCTAACATGAATGGCGAACCATTTTCCAGAACAAATTCATCGCAGAGATTTCACCAAGTAGGTATATATCAATAGGTGTATAGATCAACAAATATAGATGCAGAATGAAAGCAGAGGACTGACAGCAAGCCAACAGAAGAGGAGGAAAAGGGGAGTGGGAGGGAGAAGGACGGGGGTAGTACCCTTCCAGATGCGCATAACTGATAGAAGCAGTGATAGTTCCTTTCAGGATCAGTTATCTGAACAACCCGAGAACGTTCCAAAAGATAAGTTCTGATTGCGGCGCCAGATATTCTACCGTTTGCATCGAACTGGATCTCAACAAACTTGCCAAAACGACTGCAACAATAAGGAAAACAAATTACTCTCTATCCGTTCCGATAAGCCTAATGATTACTAGCCCACTACAAACATAGACTTATCAATGACATGACTCGATATAGAAGGCTGCTCATCCTCTCAAAGACTGACTGCAAAAAATAACAGATAAAAAACCCCAGTCATCTAGAAATATTTAGGAGGAAAAAAAATTATCAACATGGGAAGACTTTAACCTTCTCAAAAGCATGCAACGCGGCCATGATCTACCATTCGCCACCATTTTCCAACAACATAACTACTTGCCTATATCGCCCAACATCCCTTTCCAGTACAGAGTGACCTGTTCGAACGACCAGCTTACACATGTCCCTCTTATGCTCATAGTCTAAATCAGATATAGCAATTGAGTTAATGCTAAAAATGCAAGCAACCAGTGCACAAAACCCTATACATCATAATACCATAATTACAGGCCCTGGCAGTCCAATCCATTGACCCACTAACCACACAACTTCATTCAAAGTCACTAGCACATTTTTAAAGAAAAATGCTTAACATGACCAAGTACACTGTATGTTTACCGGGTGATTGCTCCTCAGCCAATATCCACATGTAATAATCCATACGAGGCCAAAACCCTTTCCCTCCATGCCTTAATCTTTAGTATTCCAAGATTACCTCACATATCAACCGATTCCCCCTGTTTTTTATACCGCTACTAATGTTGATATCACGTGCTGTAAGGATTATCTTCCCTTTCTGGCATGTGCTACAGCTGGCATAATGCTTCCAAGTATTTTCAATGCAAGACAATAATGCAATTACCCACAATTAGAATAGACCCATGCCGTCATCCATGCAAGTTAACACTATTGACAAATGCTTAACTATTGTGCATTAAATATCTCTTTATGAGAGCAAATCTGAATTAGTTAAGATTGACTCTTCTCATTGGAATGAAAACAAAAACATCAAGATACCTATTACTAGAATATACCAATAACCGCTTCACTTTCGTTTCCCAGAGTTTTCTTTTCAACTGTGAAATTTTCAACTCTGAAGCATGTCAGGAATCCCAAGTCTGTTTGGACAAAGAAATCTAAAAACTCAACATAGAGATAGGAATTTCATTATTATGCAAGAAAAATAAATGAACAACTGAAAGGACAACCACAAATACACATGCCTTGACTCATACTTACTACTTACATTCTTTTAATGACAGACAACTTGCTACACAGACCTATCACATATGTCTGTGTACTTATGGACCGAAAGGTAGCTGTACACAAGAATTATTGCTATATGAGGCAACTGCCATATAATTTACAGAATAACGAGTTAGTGTTTGTCCACCAATTGCACACGAATATTTCTTTGTTCAATAGATCTTGGATTAACAGCAGTTAATAAACTTTAATGCATTTAACTTGAGACAACCCATTCACCAATTATTTTCTCTCATTGTCCCTATGAGGTCCCACTGAAGTGTCCTCTGTCAATGCTTTTAAGAATAGGTAATCCCAGGGTCATTATTATAACAGAGTACGCCATTTCCATCAGGGAAATTCAACATGAAGACTCAAGTCACAGAAAGGCATTGGGTGATCTCCAAAAATAATGAAAATATATGAAGGGGCAGGTTGTCAAGTAAATTCTTGCCACTTTTTAAGCAAACTGGTTAGAGTAAAACTACCCTGACAAGCAGCTCAAAGCTTGAAAGCAGATGATAGCAACATTGAAATAAAGAGAACCGGCACCCACCTAGAATTATCATTTCTGACAGTCCTCGCATTACCAAATGCCTCCAATAGTGGATTTGACTGAATGACACAGAGTCAAGTGAGCAGAATGTTCATCCCCAAAGTAGAAAGATAACTAATATCCAAAATCTTCAAAAATTATGATGAAGGGCATTTATTAGTCAAATATGCAGATTTACTGGAACATTTTTTCACCGAGTGGTGACAAGCAACCCTTACTTCAAGAACTTGCTGCTCTACTGTTCGATCATCACCAGCACTAGCAGTGCGACCCCCCACATAAGTGAGGTACTGCATAATCAGTTTGGTTGTCTCGGTTTTTCCAGCCCCACTTTCCCCACTAACTAGAATAGATTGGCTCTTACCCTCATTTACCATTGCTCTGCATCAAGATGGCAAACAGCTAATAAGATCATGTTGTGAGACGAAGAAGTATACTCAATCAGACTCAATGACAAGTATTGCAAAATGGAAACACCTGTATGATGCATCAGCCACTGCAAATACATGTGGACTTAGCTGCCCAAAAGGAGCTCCCTTATACTGGTCCATCATATGCACATTGTAGAGATGGGGAAGCTTTGTAAACGGGTTGACAGCTATCAAAATGCTTCCCGTGTAAGTCTGGTCAGAGAGGGAAAAAAGTCCTACTTAATAGTTTGCTGCATTTATCATACAATTATATTGTAAGCGAAGAGCTTCTACTCCAACTAGGACCTTTTCAACGTAAGAAAATATTCAGATACCAGAATAAACAAAATGAGCCATTGGTCTACATGCAGATTGCCTTGCGCTTGAATTACCACATATTCAGGAATGCATTAAGACCATTATCACATGGCAATTTAGCTGCTGACAAATTAGTCATAGCTATAAGTCAAATATGACAGAGGCAACATTTATTCTAACAGTGCAATTGGCATTTAAGTGATGGCAACAATTAAGTCAAATATAGCCACTGCAACACACAACAAAAGAAAATTACATCCTTAAGTCCAGAAATAGTAGTTGGATCTTTATCATTTATCATTTCTTTTGAAAATATGAAACTACATCATAATCCCCACATATCATGTTCTCACGTCTGTAAATGCTCTCAAAAAGAGAAAGTCGCCTTTCGGCAGATAGTCAAGATTTTTAAGAATATCATTCTGACGTTAAAAGCGCCCCAGTGAGTAATTTATCTGGACATCTTTATCTCAAGAGACTTGAATCACTCTATAATGAATATATTAGTAACTGCAACACAAGTCCACCACTCTGAATGAACTAATTAACCGACTCATCATCACACGCATTGACCATGCAGAGTACGGCTAACTCCACGCTAAACAGAACCCAGTACACGTCCACATTAATCGACTCACGTATATATCATTCAGCGCATATCTTCTCTCCAGGTTATAAAGCACTTCGGGCTCATTCAAGTACGTCAGCTTCGTCATATCGTCGACTCCATTGTGCTCCTCGTCATCCGCGTCCCGAGGATGCAGCTTCGCCGGCAAAGCCAAGACCTACGCAAAAACACACCCGCGCACAGGAAAGGAACTCAGCACCCCTCATATCCCAACCAAACACCAACAGACCCAACCCAAGCAAAATACAAAGGCCACAACAAATCACCTTTTTACCCGCGGCAGTCGCCACACGGACCTGCTTCCCCGCGAAATCGACGACCTCCGCGGCCACCCAAGCCGAGTCCCGGTCCTCCGCCCACACCTTGGAGCCCTTCCGCAGGTTCATCATCTTGGGCTCCTGCCAAGATCGAAATTTACACCCGACCCACCACCCCGCCGGGCGAGAAACAAGAGTCAAAACCCTAGGAGCGGGGGGAAAAACCGGCACGAACCCTAGAAAAACAGAGAGAACGACAAGGGACGAAGGCGCGAGAGAGAGAAGAGAGGGGGGAACGTACAGGCATGCCTTTAGGGGGGGAAAAAGGGTGGGCGGCGAAACCCGCCAACTTCCCGCCCCCGACAGGTGTCGCGAGGATCCCAGCCCGGAAACGTCGGAACGCGGAGGGGGGGTGGAATCGGCCCACACGTCACCGCGCGCGGCGGGGCAGGGCTCAAAGCTGGAAGCGGGCTTGGTGCGTAGCGGGGAATTCGTTCGTTTTATCCATCTGGGCACTCTTCGAAAACACGCGGAGACAGGCACAGAAGAGGGAGAGGGAGAGGGAGAGGGAGAGGGGGAGGGGAGAAGCTTGCAGTGGAAGCTAGCGTTTTCCGGGAAATTGGACCTGTTCGGCTGATGGGAAACTGAGGGAAAGCGACGGGAAAATTCAAAACGTTCCCCCTTTTGAATTTGGGGAAGTTTTTTTCCTCAGGAGAGAGACAGCGAGAGGGAGAGGGGAGGGAAGAAGCTTGCAGTGGAAGTTAGCGTTTTCGGGGAAATTGGAGCGACGGGAAAATTCGGGAAAGCGACGGGAAAATTCAAAACGTTCCCCCTTTTGAATTTGGGGAAGTTTTTTTCCTCAGGAGAGAGACAGCGATTCCCCCCCTCCGTTTAAAATTCAGAGGGATGGCGTCGAAGATCGAGCCCTTTTTCCCTCCGGAAAATTTAAAGCTCGCGTCAGACCTTGTCCGGACAACGTACAGTTGAACCCGTCGCTGACGCTCCCCGCTAGCGGGGGAAAAAGGCTAAAAGTTTGCGGATCCTTTTGGGATGGTTTTGTTGGGGTGTGCAAAAGAGTCGGCACCCGCTCGAATCGTCTGGAGTTACCCGGAACTGAATCGAAACCGGTGGTTCCCAAGGGAATCAGTTCCAAAAATTGAAACCGGTGAATACTGATTCAGTTCTCGATTTCCGGTGTGAAACCTCTCACCTGTCCATCAAGACCGGACCAGTAATATAATAATATATTTTATTTTTTTAATTTAAAAAATCTGACCAAAATTTTTTTTAAAATAAAATAAAATAGGAGAGTTATTATTTTGTTTGCTTGCTGACTATTATGAACTTGTGGCAAACTCCCATGTGTGATATATAATATAGGCTACGGATGTATTTGTTGTGAAGCTTGTCAAGTTGTGAACTTTGTGACAAATCTTTTTGTGAACACAACCCAACAACGAGCAAGAATTAAACCAATCGATTTTTTTATTTATCCAGAAAAACTTAGTGGGACTAGTTTCATGGACCCACCCGAGAACCCGACCGCTGGTCCGATCCGGTTCTCGGGTGGGTCCATGGAACCGACGGGCGGTTCTCGATTTCAATTTTTTGAAACTAGTCCTTAACGGGTGATCTACGGTTCCGGGGTGAGAACTGCCCACCCAGACCATGATCACCCCTATGCACTTGATAACACTTTTGTTCTTGAAAATAACTTTTTCAATTTTTATTTTTTAGACGAGTTTTTGAATAGAAAATTACGTTTGGTAATAGGATAAAATTTCTATATAGAAAAATATTTAGTATGATCCAAAATTTTTTTGTGACTTGGAATTTTCTTTTGTTTTTTAATAATTTTATGAGATTTTTTGAATTTTTTCTTTTCTTTTGTCCTCCCTTCTTCTTCCTCCTCCATTGCCAAGGCCCAGCAATTGGCGAGAGAAGGAAGAAGAAGGGAGGAAAAATAAAGAAATAAAAGAAAATGACTTGTTTCAAAAATTATTTCCGAGAACAAAGAAGTGAGTCTTTTTTAACTTTTTGTTTCAATTCCAAATCTATTCCCTAATCATTTTTCTATTCTAGAAAATAGAAAAATTAGTTTATGTTATCAAACAAATTTTTGTTTTTTTATTTCAAAAAATGAAAAAATAAAATATAGAGAAACAAGATAGTTACCAAATAGGCCCACCGTCCATCCTTCCATTAAACCTCAAGAAACCTCAGCCCAACTTAAGCCCAAATAAACTTGAAGAAGTACTCTTCTTCTCGGAGAAGCCATCCTAAGATAGAGGAATAGAGAAGAAGAAATCAAGCATGGAGAAATCGAGAGGAAGAAGAGCAGGAAATCACGATGGTTGGTCGGGAAATATCAATTGATGTCGAAATAGGCCTTTTCCAAGCGATTGGTAAGTATTCCCTGTTATTTTTCCCTCTTACTAGTGATTTTTTTGTTTTAGGAGTCAAGATCATTGACCTGACAGTGTTGGCTTCACCAGTGATGCTTCGGCCAAGATTGAACTTTTCAATAGTACTAATTAGGTCCGTCACATTCCTTGGAACTTGTAGGATTTTACAATTGGCAATTTGGACTTCCTGTTTCAAAGATGCTAATTTCCTAAGTCCTTAGAAAACTGCAGTATAGTAATTCAAATGGTAGCCTTCCATTCTAAATTTTGTCTATGTATGGCTAGAGTTTAGGTTGGACAAGCTTAAAGTCCTTTAGTATTTTGAAAGAGCTTTCTATTGACATTAAGCTTGCACGAATGAGTGTTCTATAAAGAGATACGACATTACAAAGTTCATTGCATGAGTTGAGTTCACTGTCTAAGCAAAGTGGCTGCTGGTAAGGTCTTTTTGTGACCCTCAGTGGACAATAGCGTTGCCTAGAGTTAAGGTTTTTCTTTTTTTTTTGGTTGATAAATATTTCTTTCATTACTAAAAAGTAAGTTTACCATAGCATGGGCCCATATCATTACATAACAACGAAAATAGAGAAATGAGGATAGTAGACAACCAGTTCATAGGTAATGAATCGTTCTGGCGGGCTTTCGCTACTCAATCCGTAGCTTGGTTTTCTTCTCTCGAACAAGAAGTTACCAAGACACCCTCTAAGGAGCCCAAGAGGTTTGTGCAATCTTTGATTAATGTTCGGATGGCCCATGGAGCTTCAACTCGACCCGTGATGTATCTCTCCAGCGAAGTACAGTCTAACTCAATCTTCACTAGATTTCTTCGTTCCATCAGTACGCTTCCTTTGTTCAGTACGCTGGGCGAAGCTTCCCTCTGACTTTTCATGAACAGCAAGCCCTACCTCAAGGCTAGGGTTTCGGCGGCGAGGGCGGACGGAGCGACGATTTTCTTTACGAAGCCTCCCACCAGCTGCTCGAGATGGTCTTTGCAGATTCCAGCCACCGCTCCTTGCCGCGATTCACTGCACCACGATCCATCGACGTTCAATTTCCACGAGCCTAACGGAGGTGGTGACCATCCCTGAACTGGTAAGCCTCTCTATTCACTTTCTTTCTATTACCCCTTCTTTTGGTTCTAGTGTTCATATAGATTGAGGTCGCTGATTGCTTCAGTTATTACTCCCCGTGGTCATGGTTTACTGTTCCAGAAAACCTTCGCATTCCGTTCTTTCCAGATGAGCTAGAGCACTCCGACCAGAATTCCACCTGATTTTGACCCTACTTGGGAAGGTAGGTTCTCTGCGAGCCATTTGTCCATTTGAGTGACTGCTTCCGTTGATGTCTTCAGCTTAATGTTTGAATCTAACCATATTTCCCTTGTCCAGTCACACAAAAGGAGGAGATGTTCGAGCGTTTCAGGAGCGTTCTTACACATCGGACACAATGGATCGGGTACAAGTCTTCTCTTGTAAAGATTTTCCTTCGTTGGTAGAGCGTTGTTGCATACACTCCATAGGAAGAAGCGAATTTTCGGGTAGTATTGAATCTGCCATATGTGAGTCCATAGGTTCTTCGGAGGCTGATATGATGTTGATGCCAGGTTGGCATTAAATTTTTTTGACTAGGAGCATATTCTATTGTAGCCACTTTTGACTGAATATAAGCCCGTGCTGTTACCTGTCCACACTTGATTGTCCCTATGTGAATCGATGCTTAGCGGGATGGTGAGGATCTCCTGGACTATCCTTTGCTCAAAAAGTTCATTTAGCTCACTAGGTTTCACTCTTGAGTCATTGGTTTAATTAGTTCCTCTACGTATTTAGGGTCATGTTGATTCACCGGGCCACCAATGTGGCCACTAGGTAGCCAAAGGTCCTCCCTGATTTGGATACTTTTGCCATCTCCCACACTCCATCTCACATTCGATTCAATTACCTCTCTCCCAGTTAATATACTTTGACACCCCCACCAAGGGCGGTTGCCCCTTCCAGCATGCCAAAATTCACTCTGTGGATAATATATTCCCTTCATAACTTGGCTCCATAGGTTTTGAGGTGCTTGTATTAGTCTCCACGCTTGTCTCCCTAGCATCACCTTATTGAACTCCACTAAGTCCCTGAATCTTAGTCCTCCCTCATCTTTCCTTGTTTTCAATGACTCCCATTTCCTTCAGTGGATTCCTTTACGCTCAACATTTTGTTTCCACCAGAAACAGGCAATTCTTCTCTCAATTGACCTGCAAATTGAAATAGAAATTTTGAAAACGGACATCGCATATTGTGAAAGTGCCTGGACCATTGTTTTGATGAGGATCTCCTTTCCCGCTTTAGAAACCAGTTTCTCTTTCCAACCCTCCAGCTTCGAATTAACACGCGTTAGGACCCACGCAAACATCTGTTTCTTTGATTGTCCCCAGCCGGAAGGAATTCCCAAGTATTTACATGTTTTGTCAATAATAGGGACTCATAGCTCATCCGCCATCTTCTCCTTTGATAGCAGCGGACAGTTTAGCCTAAAGAAGATGCCCGATTTGTTTAGATTTATTGCCTACCCCGAAGCATAGCAGTATTGGTTTAATATATTGGACAGGCTTTGGCATTCTTTAATTATGCCATCAAGGAAGAAGATTGCATCATCTGCGAAAAGTAGATGAGAGATCATAGGGCACCATCTATTTAGTTTGATTCCTTGCAGGCTGCCATTTGAAATTGCGCTGTTCATAAGTGAAGATAATACATTAGCCACTACGATGAAGAGATATGGCGATAGTGGGTCTCCCTGTCTTATCCCTCGGGATGGCTGAAATTGTTGGAGTGGTTCTCCATTCATTTTCACGCTGAAAGTCATCGTAGAGATACATTGTTTTACCCGTTGTACCCATTCTTCGCAGAATCCCATTGTCCTCATGCAATCACGTAGGAAGTCTCATTCAACTCTATCGTAGGCCTTTTGCATATCAAGTTTGAGAACCACCTAGACTTTCTTTTTTCTCTTTCGGATTTGAAGTTGGTGTAGCATCTCCTGGACGATCAGGATATTATCCTGTATTTATCTACCACCCACAAAAGCACTTTGTTCCATCACAATAATCTCAGGGAGCTATGGTTTGAGATGATTGGCCATAACTTTTGCAATAATCTTGTAACTGAAGTTGCACAAGCTTATTGGCCTGAATTGTGAAATATTCTCCGGGTTGGCTATTTTTGGAATTAATACAATTTGGGTCAAGTTAAGGGAGGGGTCGAAAGTGCCTGTAGTGAAGAAGCCGTCCACTGTGTCGACTACATCTTGCTAATTTCAAACCAGTATTGATGATAGAAATGCCCGTTGAGACCATATGGACCGGGTGCCTTAGTTGCTCCCATTTGAAATACTGCTTCTTGCACTTCCTCTTTTGTCACCTTTTTCATTAAGGCCATGTTCATCTCATCATGGATAAGGTTGGGACATTGATCAAGCACCGGTTGGTAGTTTCTGGGCCCCACAGTTGTGTATAAAGAGCGGTAGAATTGCCCAATGTGCTGCTTTAAGACTTCAGGGTCACGGCATCATTGATTTTCTTCTATTTTCAACATTACTATTCGGTTACGTATTCTTCTTTGTATCATTGTGGCATGAAAATATTTGATATTTTTGTCCCCCCACTTTAGCCAATTTATCCGGGATCTCATGCTCTAGTACATCTCTTCTTGCCTCCATAAACTCTTTATGCGTTCTTTGAGTTGCTACGATTCCTCCCTAAAGCCAAACCCACTAGGGTTATTTGTTATCTCGGTTAGTCTCTTCATTAAGCACTCAATTTGCTTGCGAGCATTAGAAAATTTTCTTTTACTACAAGTTCCTAATGCACTAGCCACCTTCCTCGATTTCCCTCCTAGGTCTCCATGGGGGCAGGACCTATCATACCAAGCCTTTCTAACCACCTCCTTGCATTCCAGGTCTTCTACCCAAAAAGCCTCAAACCGCAACTCCTTTTTTCTCTTGTTGTTATTTGGGTGCATTGTTATAAGTAACGGACAATGATCAAAACCTATGGCGGGTAAAGCATAGGTCTCTGCACTTGGGAATTCTACTCACCATTCTAGGTTGCAAACTATCCTATCTAGTCGTTCTCTCACCAATGCATCCCCTTCTCTATTGTTTGACCATGTATATAAGCATCCCTTGCTTTCCATATCCATTAAAGAACAATCATCCATCATTTCCCAAAAGGCCACCATTCTATGATTCTCAGCCCCTCATCCACTAGCCTTTTCCCAGTAATAACGGACCTCATTAAAATCACCCATACAAATCCATGGAAGAGTGTTATTGCGATGAATATCCTGTAACTTATGCCATAATTGTAATCGTTCCTGAGACTCAGTAGATGCATGAAGAAATGACATTCTCATTCGGATTCCACAAGTGGGGTCCTTACATGTTATGTCAATCAATTCCTTCAAGTAATCCTGTATTTCCACCGATATCTCCCCTTCCCACATAAGAGCCAAACCCCCTGCTATGCCAATAGGATCAATAATTACTGCTTTACTGATCTGGAGCTGCTGTTTCAACCTATCCCCTACTGTTCTTTTATTCTTGGTTTCCATGAGGAACACCAAATTGGGCCTATCAAGAGCCACTAAGGCTCGGAGGTGCTGGAACGTCAGGGTAGAGCCCAATCCCCGACAATTTCAACTCAATACTTTCGTCTATCCCTCGGTGGCTTATTAGAGCTAGCCACCAAAGCCCATTCTTGGGTTCCCACATCAACTTGAATGGGAGCATCAAGGAGAAGTGTCTCATCTATAGCCTTCGCGTCTATCCTCTATAGATTCAGCTGTTTCACCTTCTTGATTTTCTTGGTTGCTGAGGGAATACGGCCTTTCCGACCCTTCTTATATGAGGTGGATGTACCTCTTGAATAAGCTTCCAAGCCTGGTGATTCTAATAGTAGAGGCTGGGTATCTTTAGCACTTTGACCTTTTTCTGTTGTCAGCTTCTCAATTATCCCTTTTCCTTTTGCTTTGGAGAATCTCGATAGTTGACAATCCATAGGGTTTACCCTTTGCATACCATAGTCTTCAGTAGGGGTTGGGATCTACCTATTTACATTTGATATTGGTGTTTTTGGGGTTGTTTCCTCCTCTAGTTTATCTACTTCCTCATTGTATAACTTCCAGAACGGGCTATTTTCCCGTGTTTCCGCTTTCAACCAATAACCGAAATTCCCGCATCCCTCTTCCCCTAATCTTGGTTCTTTATAGGGAATTTCCTCACAGTTTGTGGCATAATGACCTATCCTTCTGCAGGAGTAGCAGTAGTAGGGAAGCCGTTCATACTTAAGATCTACCCATACTTGATCACCATCATCAAAATTTACAATAGCTCCTGACTATAAAGGACTGGCTAGTTCTAAAAGCACTTGTGCTTTACCCACCTTACATGGGCTTTCCTCTTTGTTATCAATTCTCAGCTCCACCACCTTACCTATCTTTCTTACCACCTCCATCATAGTTTTTTCCGTGATGCGAAGTACCGGTAATCCATGCACTTGCACCTAGAATTCACAGTGGGTAAAGACATGTCGATGTACAGGTAACTTGGGTTGAAGTTTTTGTAGGATAAGCAAGTTGCTGGAGAAGCACCATGGGCTAGCTTCGAGCACTTTTTCCAAATCCGCTTCTATTTTGAATGTGAACGATAAGATACTCGATTGTAGTGGTTCGCACACCACATGTTCCGTTTTCCATGCCTTCTTCATTGTGGATAAGAGGGCTTGCAAGTTCACAGTAGGCCTCGAGTAGATTTTCCCCAGCAAAATCCGATTATAGGCTCTCCATTTCTCTTTAGGAATTTCTTCAAACACGTTAGCTACGAACTTTTCAGTCCCCATTTGTCCCATTCTTTTGCACAGCATCGCCATCCTACGCTCCTTTTCTAACTCCTTTTCCATTCTTGTGTTAATATACAGCTAATTCGCACTCATTACCACCCTTCAAAGCACCAGCTCAGCCAAGCAGAAGACACACTAGCATAGCCAAAGGAGAGGCGCAAGATCCTTGCAACTGACCTGAATGGGTTGGTTCAGTAGATTTCGCTAGCTTGCGGCATAATCCTAAGAAGTAGGTTGGGTAAATGCTGTGTGTGAGACGGAATGCTATGGGTGGGGGATGGGGTCGTAGAGTTGGGGAAGAAGAAACATGGAGTTCTTCTCTTAGGGTTGGGTGTTTGTAGGGGTGGTATTAGGGTGTCTTGAGGTGAGAGTGGTATAGGAAGAGGCCAGATTCGCGAGTTCTCTTCATTGGAAAGGAAAAGTAAGTCTTTTGGGGTTTCTTGAGGATTGCTATCACCATGGATAGAGGAAAACTCTTACTAGGCACGTAAATTTGACTTTTGGTTAATACCTCGTTGATAGGATTTGAAGCTTTTAGGATGGCGTTGCTTTCAATTTGAGCTTTTGGTTTTGCACTCCCAAGTGTGTGGTGCTTATCTCATTTTTGAATTTAGAACTCATATTTCAAAAGTGGTAAGGATTAAAGAGTATATTTATCGCATAAAAAACTAGATCGCGCATTTGCTACCCTTTATGGTAAGATCAAGTGATTTTCATATTCTCGCATCAATGGTTGGGACAAAATCGCCATTTTAAATGAGAGTAAAGGAAAGATCCTTTCAGATTGAAAGTCCCTCATTTAACATTTTCAAAAGATTTATGTTATGAGTGGAAACTGTCATGATGATGATTCTCCCCTACGGAATTTGGTGATGCATTGTGAACCATTATGCATAAACCTCAATTGAATTGATGAAAAATGATTTTTAAAATTTATGTTCTAAAATAGCCTAGATTGTGTATTTCCTTGATGAATGCATGCATATTTGTTATAATTGTGTCTGACATGTAATGTTTCCTCGAAGACCAAAGAATTCCTGACATTTGAGTTACTCTTGGAAGCTTCTAGATTCGTCCGAACATTCTTGAATTTTCATATTGCCTAAAGGTGAGAGACCTTCACGAAGATTCGAGGTCCGTTATCAAAATTCCAAAATTTCTTTTTACTAGTAGGTGAGAAACATTCACGAATATTTGAGGTACATAATCGATATTCCAAAATTCCTTTTATTATAAATAGGCGAGAGACATTCATGAATATCTAAGGTATGTTATAGATATTCCAAAAGACCTTCACGAATATCCGATGTACGTCCTTGATATTCCAAGGTTCCTTTATTTTACCAAGGAAGTGATAGACCTTCATGGATATCTAAGGTACATTCTTGCTATATCAAAATTTCTTCTACCAAGAGGTGAAAGACCTTCACAGATATCTAAGCTATGTCCTAGATATTTCCAAATTCCTTTTTATCAGGAGTTGAGAGACCTTACCGAATATTCAAGATACTCCTTGACATTCCATAATTTCTAATATGTGTTTCCTCGAAAGTAATGGACCTTCTCATGTATCTAAGGATTGCCAAGAAGTTATTTCCGTACCCCAAATTTAATTTCCTGAATCTTTAGGTAAGTAACTGCATGTATGTTTCTATCTTTGCATTAGCATTTGCATCTTTCATAATTTTTCATTACATTGCATTAGAAAAATGGTGTGGACTCATTGAGATCCATTTTCCCCACAAAAAAATTCTTTTTCATTGCATTGCATTGCATTTGTATAGTCAAAATTTAGGTATCGTTTGTTTTTAAATAAAACCTTTGCGAGCTCTCCTTCAAAGAAGGGCAGCTATTAACACCTAAATTTTGACGGTCCATTTAGTTATTCATTGCATAAAAATTAGGGACCAAACACAGTTCCTAACAAAAAATATCAATTAAATTTACATATGGATATTGGGAGCATTTTAATTAAACTCATATATTTGCATTGGACCGTCGGTAGATGAGTTTGAATGGATGGTTCTGAACTCAATTGATTATCAGGACTAAGCTCACAAGTGAAGCAAACTTCAGCCAAGCCCATGTAGTGTGCATGCCCAAAAATCACGAGGAGAAGAGGGTTTTGGGCTTTAATTGAGTGAAATTAGCCCATTAGAGTTTGATTAGTGAAAGGCCTTGGACTTAGAGTCAATTGAACACCTTTACTCAAGTTTTTATTATATTACTACTGTTATTATACTTTTTTGGGCCACACTAAAATTTTTTTTATCATTGTCATCACATTATTATATTGCTAAAATGTTATTAACTTCTGCAACGTAGCAGATCAGAAATTTGCCAAAAGGATAAAGGCAAGTCACGCTTCGGTATGGAAGGGCAAGGCCATCTATTTCCCGCACAACAGCACAATTCAAAAAAGAGCAGACATTGCCATATGCTCATGGTCGATGGATGGGGAAAAAGATAAGAAAACCATTGATGGTGCAGTACTTACCTAAGATCTGATACCCCATACATCGAATCAAAGCAAAGTGAATCCATTCATGGACTTTACTCATACAAGTGTTCAGACTAGTGTTTGTGTACCGTCACACGTGTGGAAGGACCTCGATGTCTTGATCCTCAATGAATAACCGATGCAGACAGCAGGCGGCGGGCGAAACCGTCCCCAAAAGCTGAAAGGCCTGTTGAGCAGACGTTTGCGCCGCTCAATGTAATAATGATCCTCAAGGAGCAATCGAGTTTAACCTGATTGAGACTTGTGCCTCACGAGGCCTTTTCTATGGTTTTGCGGATGCGGAATCTATCCGATTCCGCGTGTGGATTGTGCATAGATTGATTTTAGCAAAGTCGCGCCGGGTCATTCGATCAGCTCACACAAAAGTACAGCAAGTTCAATCATTTAACAGGTGACTTTCTTTGACTGGAAACGACTTTACATTGAAAAGCTCTGAGACGATGGATTTAGCCTTTCATCATGGGAGAACATTGAAAGTTTACAAATTATTGAGAGCCACATGCTTGACTTTAAAAAATGAAAAATGCAATATTACAGTGAAACAGTTACAAAGTACAATTATTGGAATTTTAGTTTTGGGAAAATACTACCAAAAATCCTAAACTTTTTTTTTGTAATACGAAAAATCCCAAATTATGCCACTTATAACATATTTACCCTACAATACTTTGGCCCTTTGTCTTTTGCTTTTTTTCTATTTTTCTTTTTTCCTTTCTTCTTTGTTCCCTCCGTCGGCCATGGCGGACGAAAGCCGGCGAGGGCGGTCCTCGCCGGTGTTGGGTTGGGTGAGGGCTGCCCTCGCTGGATCTGGTGAGGGCGACCCTCGCCAATGTTGAGCGAGGTTGCCCTCGCCCACCCAGGCAAGAGCGACCCTTACCGGCATCGGGCGAGAGTCGCCCTCGCTTGGGCAGGTGAGGGTAGCCTTCGCCCAACGCCGGCGAGGGCAGCCCTCGCCCAACTCAAGCGAGGGTTTGGCGAGGGTGACCTTAGCTGGCATTAGGCAAGGACTTCTCTCGTTGGATCTGGCGAGGGCAACCCTCGCCGACATCAGGCGAGGTCTGCCCTCACCCGCCTAGGTGAGGGTCGCCCTTGCCGGCTTCCCTCCATCATGGCCGACAGAGGAAAGAGAGAAGAAAAAAAAAAGAAAAAAAAGGGAAAAAGACGAAAATACCCATGAGCCAAAGTATTATGGGGTAAATATATCACAAGTGGCATAATTTGAGATTTTTTGTATCACAAAAAAAAGTTCAAGGTAAATTTATCACAAGTAGTATAGTTTGAGATTTTTCATGTCACAAAAAAAAGTTTAGGGCAAATTTATCACAAATGACATAGTTTAGAGTTTTTGGTGGTATTTTCCCTGTAGTTTTTTATGTGCAAAGTACTTAACCCTTTTGAAATCACTTATAAAGGAAACTAAGGGCCTATTTGGTAAACATCCTATTTGGTAACTACTTACTAATACATACATATTATACTTTTCAATTTGAAAAGTTCCAAACAACCAGTAATTTCTTCATATAACCATAATAAATTTGCATAAAGAAAAGCATGGAAACAAATTTCTATTTATTGATGATTAGAAAATCCTTGACATGATTAGTATTTTTCTAATAGAAAAGTGAGCATCAACACATATGTCAGGTAATTATAATAGGTAACTTTTCCCCATAGTCATTAGCTATCTAATTGAAATCATTAAGTAAGTGGCGACCTTTCAAAAGCTAGTAATTTTCAAAATATGCAAGAGTAAAAGTAGCTTATGACACATTGTGATTCATAGTCATTTATCCATGCGAATAATAATTTTCCATATAACCGATAACCTAAGTTGCAAATTCAATCCATCTTTTAGCCAACAGATTTGTAGAAACGCTTGCCTCACGGAATGCAGTTTCAGTTGGTTTGGTTTTACATACATTATATAACACTAATTAATCTCGATTTAATATATTCAATTAAGCATAAAATTCACTTGGCATATTAAATAAGGAAGGAGTTATTACATTGGTTGACACCTAAATTTTGATTACTTGTTTAGTAAATTATTGCATAGAAAATTAGGGATTAATATTTAATCCCTAAACAAAAATAATATTGATTAAATTGCATGGCATATAGAAATTAGGTGCATTTGCATTAATAGGGTTTATTAGGACATATATTTTCTTTTTTGTTACTAAAAAAAGTAATTTAAAAAAAAAACGAAACGGGGCCGGGTCGACCCGGCCCCCTATTTCTTTTTCCTGGCCCAGCTCCCCCTTTCCCTGGCCTGGGCCCGGCCCAGCCTCGGCCCTCCACTCTTTTCTCGGCCCGGCTCCTTTCTCTCTCTACCCCTCCCTCTCTCCTTCGCCGTGAACGCAGCAGGACCGAGCAAAAAGGAGGCCGCACCGCCGAGCAAGAGGCGGCGCAGCAGAGCAGGCGCAGAGCAGAGGGACTCGACGGGGGCAAGTGGCCGGTGGCCGGCTGGCTCAAGAGGAAGGAGAGAGAGAGCAAAGGGGGTTCGGTCAGTTCAGAGAGGAAAAATAGAGAGAGGAGACCGAGGTAGAGATCGTGAGAGAGAGATCCAGTGAGAACCGAGAGTAAGAGAGCTCCCCCCCGATGGCCACCGCGCCTGAGCTGCGGCCGACGACACGCTGACTCCTCCCTTTTTCCGCGACAAAGCTATGGCAGGTCTCGGATTGTTTGTGTCTAGGGTGGCGTCGATTCCCAGAGGATCTGGGCCCGGAGGCGTGCGAGGCGACCGGACATGGTCCGGTTTGTCAAGCTTGCACCCCATTCGCCGCCGTCGAGGCCGGTAGGGGAGCATCACCGTGACCGCCCCCTGTTTTCCTTTCTTCCCCTGTTTTTCCCTGTCTCGGCTGACCGCGACGGAGACTCGCCGACGCTCGCTCGCCATTGGTTTCGATCGTCGACGAGCCTTCCCCGTCGCGTTTGTGCACTTGCCTTGGTGTCGTGTTTTTTGTGGTTGTGTGTTTAAGCCTTAATCGGCTCGGTTTTTCGTTCCCGGCTGGCGCCTGCCACCTGTTCGACGAAATGCCCTAATGAGATCTGGTTTCGGTTTGTCCTTTTTGGCCAGGGTTGAGTCGTTCGTGCGTTGTCTGTTTGGTCGACAGGCCCGGCGGTGTTTAGCGTTTGTGGGTGTTGGCCGTTTGGTCCGGTCCCGCTATCGTCGTGATCTTTGCTCATGATTGGCCCGGTGGAGGGGCTGAGGCGACATCGGCCGGTGGCTGGTCGAGAGGCCGGCCGAAAGTTAGACTCTCGGCCAAGGGTTGGCCCAGTCGTGAGGGGGCTCAGCGGAGCGACATGTATCGCGGGTTGGCCGCGTCGGGGCCGGGCGTGGAGTCGAGCGTGGCCGAGTGCGGCCGAGCTTCAGATGTGAGGAAGCCGAGCCGACTCTCGGCCGACGATGGTGGCTGGCCAAGCGAGGCGGGCTTCTTGGCCTGAGCTAGCCGAGGTGACTCTGGACGGCGGCCGGACAAGAAGCCAGTCGAGAAGCTGGATTCTCGGCCGAGGCAACGCCGCGGCGTCGGGCGTCTGGGCACGAGAGGAGTCGGGCCGGGCCGGTGACGAGCCGGGCCGGAGCAGGGGACGCGCAGGGAGCTAGGGCCGGCCAGGGAGGTGTCGGTTCAGCCGGGTCGGGCGAGGAGCCGGACCGGATTCCCTTTTTCTTTCGTTTTGGGCTGGGCTGAGATAATAAAAATAGGTTTGGGCCGGGCTTGCTTTTTTAAATAGAAAAGTGGGTTGGGCCTGTATTTTCTTTTTGTTTTTTTGATTTGGCCAGTCCAGCGGTGGACCCCGGCCAGCGCACCCGGGTCGGACGTGGAGATCCGATCCGGGTTCATTATATTATATTATATTATTATTTTAATATTTGAATACTAAAATAATCAAAATATTTAAAAATGGAAATTGGGATGAGGAATTGTTTTTTCTTGCACTTTTTGTGTAATTAATGCCATGGTTGATCGCACGTAGTTTAGTTGGCATGTTTGAATTTCGTGTTTAATTCAACCTTACATGTAAACGAGTAGAGACATGTTGGGCTGTTGTTTGCATGCTTATGATGTATTGATCGTTGTTTTCTTAACTTGGTTAGGATTAGAATCTTAGGATTAACAATCAATAAAAAGATTGCATAAGCCATTTTGATTGATCATTGAACAATGTTAGGTAATGAAAAGGCATTAGTTAAATAATTAATGTAATCAAGCTCCCAAACTCATTGAATCTCTAATTCGTAGGAGTGAGGCGCTTCTCCCATCTCTTTATTTGGATTTTTAATTGACCTACCCTAAATTAATTAGTGGTGACTCTTAGATAAAACTGATTATATTAATAACTTGAACTTTAAATTGTGAGTTGGTATAGGTTTGGGAAAACTCAAGTTAAGTCCTAGGTTTAGACTTAGCAGTCCATTAGCCTCAAACGTCTTGGCTTACGCTGATTCCGGGAGGTCACGACAATATTCATACTACTTTATAAGATTAAGAAAATTACTATGCTACCAATTATACTCCTCAAATTCCACCAATAATTTCTAAAATTCCATATCTATACTATTCTATAAGACAGAGAGAGTCTCCTACTTTTAAGGGATGTTAATCATTTTTTTCCTTTCCTTGATGTCCGTAGTTTCTTATTTTACGGTTATTGTGTCCATGGATGAACGCGTAAATTCATAATTTTATTTTATCTCTCACGATTTTTCAATATTAGAAAATGGGTATGTTCCATCTTACAATGATTTCGAACCTCGGAATAATTTTCTCCTTCCATAAGTACAATTCTTGGTATTGCAGATCTTGGTCAATGATTTCTTCTCATTATCCAACGATTCAAACTTAATCTTTCAAATTTCAATTTCTTGCGTGCACCAACTTGTACACACTTGCTAGAATTATAATAAGCTAAGGGAAAATAATACAAATGGTCCTTAAATTTTGGCCTAACGTGCAATGTGATCATTGAACTTTTAATTTGTTCGATATAGTCCTTGAACTTTAGCTTAATGTGCAATGTGGTCAATAAATTTTTAATTGTTCAATATGATCCATGAACTTTTGATACATATTTAATTTAGTCCCTAAACTATATGGAAATGTTCAATGTTATCCCTAAACTTGAATTAATGGAAGGATAATATTAAACATTTTCATATGATTTAGGGATTAGCTCAAACATGTGTCAAAAGTCTTTGGTTGAACAAATTAAAAATTCATGGATCACATTGCAAATTGGGCTAAAGTTCATGGATCACATTATACAAATTAAAAATTCATGAACCACATTGCACATTAGGTCAAAATTCATGAATTAGTTGTGTCATTATCCCATAAGCTAACAAAGAACAGGCGATCTTCAGGGGCGATCACTAAAAGCAGGCTTAAGAATGCTTCTCTGGTGACAATTAATCGCCCTGTCTCTCATTTCTCTTTTCTTCGTCCTCTCCCTACAAAGCCCTGTTCTCCATACTCCGCTTCGGTTTGGTCTCTTAAAGTCGCGCAAAGAAGCTCGCCGAAAGAGACGGCACCTAGCCGTCGCTGTTCAGATACATGGGTTGGTTTATGATTCTTTCATCAAGCTTCGGGGACAGGCAAGGCGTCCCCATAAGACATGACCTACAGACGGTCTGGGAGACCGTCCTAGCGGATGAGCAATAACACAAAAACGTGGCAATGGTTGATTTGCCTTCGCGAATGAACCTAGTGTCGACGTACACTTGTCTCTCATTTCATTCCTTTTTCTTTTGGGGACCAGGATGCTTGTTTTATACTTGCCACTGCTCGAGAGACAAAGTGAAGGTTGTTGTGAGTAATCATATCGCCATGTCCGCAAGCTTCGCGGATATTAAGTTTCGGAGCTCTAGTCTTTTTTCTATGCAACGCAGGGAAATCACACATCCAACTCAAAAGAAGCGACGGAGTCTTGAAGTTTAATACACTATGCACAAATCAACGGAACTACAGGACGATAAGAGAAGACCAACTAGAACATAGCGTCCCATCCTTCAGCTGTCGCTTCCTTTAAGTTCGCATCTTATGAGCGAAAATTACTTCAAGAATATGATGCAAGAACAATTTTTTATTCAGTAAAACAACAAATACACATGTTTCCCCTGCCTCTATCCGATACACAAGGAAATCAGCTGGAGTTGTCGTCTACTTTACTGAAGCATACAAAAACTTGCGAAACAACAAACACAGACACACATAGAAAGGGAAGAAATTTAATGTGACATGGAACTTGAACTCAATATGATGTACCGTGTTATCGGATTGACTGGATCCACGGGTCAGTTAGCAATCTTATGCTTCAAGATTTTCCATCATGAGGTCTTCCATTTTCCCAAATCTTTTCTCTATATTGTCCAGCCTTTGATTCATCATTGCGATCCAATATGGCATGGCATCGCTAGGGTAGGGACTTACAGTGCCATTGAAGGTCGGAATAGGATATGCCGTGGGACCGGCCGGCCTTATTTTGCATGTAGTCTCCAGTTGCTTTACATAGTTGTCCACCAAGTCGTCTAGCTTCCTACGCAGCTTGGAGTTCTCTTTTATTTGGTCTCCCAGGACCTGCAGGTTATAACTCAACACGAGAAACTCATTGGCGTTGCCGATCGGGTTGAATAAATGCAGGAACTGTCCATTTTGATCTAGATTTTGTGGAGTGCCCAGTCTCTTCCTTAGGTTCTGCAGTTGGTTTTCCGTCATCTTGGCTTCAACCTGCAAAAAAGAATGTAGCCAGAGGTTGAAAGTTATCGCTGAATTCTATGATTAGAAAGATTTCATTTTGGCGAGACTCATGATCATAAGAAAATCTCTGAAACATGGAAAGTGCGAAGGTGATGCAAGAGTACCTCAAGAACCATGGATACTTCAATAAGGACGGTCGGGGCTTGGTAGGCTTGGGAAGTGTGCTTTTAACATATAGATTGCCCCTTTATATAGATGTGAACTATGGATGCGTTGTACATGATTCTTAGACAAGGATGGCCTATGAATATAGCAGCAGAGGGATTTCTGGAAGAATCTCGGCACTGTGCATTGGAGTATTTTGTTATTTGTCCCTACATTTGGTTGTTCGTCCACAGAGGTTCTTTGAATTTGTTGGTTTTCATTCTCTAAAATTAAGAGGAAAGAATCACATCTTTTTTATGCCGGCGACATCTTAAGTACTAGATTGGATTGCTCTTTGATAATTGCTTCTAATGGTCTCGAATATACACTCTGCTTACATCATTAGAAATTACATCGACAAAGTCACTTAGGGCCTGTTTGACAACGTGCCAAACAGTGAAAATTTATGTTCTTTTGCTCCCAGAAATAGTTTGGGAACAGAAATGCGTTTGGTAAACTTTTTGTTCCCGGGCACATTTTTACAAAAATTTGTGCCGAGAAACAATTTTGGAAGAGAAACAAGAAGTAAAAAAAAGTTGTTTCTTGTTTTTCGGCACAATTTTGAGAATCATTTTTTTTTCTTATTTTTCTTTTCTTATTTTTGTGTTGTTCTTCATTGGGCTGGGCCGGCCACCGGTGACCGGCCATAGCCCAGGGCTGGCGAGGGCGTCACGGCCCTCACCGGCCGCCGGCGGAGGCGAGGGTCGCCCTCGCCAGCGAGGGCGAGGGATGGACCCTCGCCGCCTGGGCGAGGCGGCCTCGCCCAAAGATGGCGAGGTCGGCTTCGCCGTGGGTCCCTCGCTGTCTCTGGTGAGGGTCCAACCCTCGCCCTCGCCGGCGAGGGCGACCCTCGCCTTCGCCAGCAACCGGCGAGGGCCATGACGCCCTCGCTGGCCCTGGGCTGTGGCTGGTGGGCGATCGCCGGCGACCGGCCATGGCCAAAGAAGAAAATGGGTAGAAAGAAAAAAATAATAAACAATTCAAAATATTATTAAAATATTATTTGGGAACAGAAATTTTGTGTAGTTACCAAACGCATTTCTATTCTTTTCTACTCTAGGAATAGAAATTTTGGACAGTTTATCAAATGCCTTTAACTACTCAGAAATTGTTTTCGGGCACAGAATAAAAAAAAATCATTTCTATTCAGAAATAGTTCTCGGGTACAAAATGGTATTCATGCGCACCCTTACACTCAGTATACGCCAATTGCGGCTCTACTGAGATTTCAGACAGAGAAAGGTTTCTTGCATTAAGCCTCTCATTTGTGTTCACGGTAGTCTGTTTATCATCGACCAGAAATCAAAACTTGGGTTCAGGTAAATAGTCTGCTACTTCGACTCGCATTACAAGTTTGGGATCATTTAGAATAAGACACTGAGTGTCAAAGTGAAGCAGGCAAAAGAGATTGAGCTCTTTTGACTGGAATTGATGACCACTTTAGTTGCTTTTCTAGGCAAAGAGTGAGGGGTGAGGGTAACACCTAGAATGGCATCTGAGAACAGGATGGTGAACAAAGGGAAGGGATAAAGGTGAAGGCATGGCATCGCAGATTACTTGTGCAACCAACATAAGTACTGCAGATACTGTGAAAAAGTTGCGGATAGAGCTTTAGCATGACAAGGATGCGGGAACAACTAAAACAAGAGCGATACAGTAATTCAACAAGTCTGATCTACCAATAATCGGATAGAGCTTTACCAATGAAGATTGTAACTGTGCCAGCGGTAGGAAAATTTCATTGGAGATCTACCAATAATCACATTTACTCTATTTCTTCACCTTTACTTGACACTATAATTCGGCCTTTTTGCTTTCCCCTAGCTTCAAGTAAAGCACAAATTGTGAGAAAACAAGGAGCTTCTTCACTAACTAGATGGTGATGTGTCCTTTTGCTTTTCAGTCAGTAATAGTCAAGATTCTTGCCGTGCGTTCTAGGCAGACATTTTGTTATCAGGAAGGTAAACCACCGAGGATGTTATGAGCCTTAGCTGCATGATTTTGAGTCTTATCCTCTTGTCTTCTAGGCATACGCAAATCCCTTACCACATTAATATAAGTAGGACCAGAGCATTAGAGAGAGCGCAACTAGCTTACAAAGGTAAGAGTCACTTCACTCTCTCTTCTGTCCACAGTTTCATACCTACTCTTCATGGACATTGAGTCCGACATAGCACTGTATTCTGTTCTCTGAAGTTTAATGTCTTCTTTTCCGTGATCCTTTCGAATGCAGAACACAGAACACCTTACTGAGGACGAATAGTGCAAGAAGTTCCACCGTGAAGGATCATGGCTACCGAGAGGTACTTAGCGGCCATAAGAGGACAAGCAAACATACTGCCAAGGTTGGAGGAGAGCAACCTCAAGATGGTGCACATCAAGGAACCTCTTGTTGATTGGCGAGAATGGACGATATTGACATATGATCAAAATGTCCTGGGTAACTTACTGATAAGGGAAAATAAGCTTCTCCAGAAGAGAATTGATGAGTACGAGATGAAGCTTAAAATTCTCGCTTCTGCTCCTCCTCCTCCAACATATGCTGGCTGGCCTACTTGGAACACTAGCACACCGAGACCTCAAATAGTCGACCTTGATATTGCCGCGTCATCGAAAGAACACGAGCAATAAAAAGTTTCTGTTAGAACCATCCACAGAAAATAAAATTTTCGCAAGTGCTTTTCGGTAATTATGAGTGCAAGTCTGCAATGGTGTAACAAATAAACTGAAGATAGCCGACAACTTCTATTTATATGTGATGTGAGGGTGATGAAAGTGTGCTTCCTTAATGATGTAATCATGCATCTGTCTGCAATAAAAGTGTTTGTGTTATTGTTACTTCTTCGATCCTTCTCAGCTCCTCTCCTTTCTGGTGAATGAGTTCTTTCAAGCTGAACTTTTGCTCTACAGTAGGACTTGAACTGGCCTTGTGAATCCAATAATGCCTCTTTGAATCATTCTACTCTGACAAGTCTTGTGATTCGTAAAGAAAATTTACGTTTTGTAAACAACATCAGCAGAAATAAGAGTGTGAACCTTGATCTAATGTTCCAGGGCAGATTACGTTCAACAGAATGTATACAAAGCAACACTACTGGAGAATTGATTGATATGACATACCAGAATTTACCACAATATAATGTCCCTGATAGATCGTTATCAAAGTTCACATCTTTAAGAAAGAATTATCTTGCTTAAACATTCGAGTATGAGTGACATTTATGCAGCGAAATTTATATTTCTGATGAAAGCATAAATGTCACAAATCACATATCTCTCCTGCCCCAAGCAGATATGTATGGCAGACTTGTTCACTATTCTTGGGTAGGGACTACATGGAGGAGCCCCCACTCATCTCCTTTACTGAAGCACACATTTTACTAGGGGTGCAAATACAAGAAGACACAATCCAATCTGGAAATCACAAAACACAAACATTTTAACATGGGTTCCAGAATAGTAGTTTGACGAGATGATGTGCAATTGTTATACCATTTTCTGATACCAAAACTCCACTGGTGTTCGATGGTTCACAGTTAATAATCTTCGTGGTCACAATTTTTCTCTTACGAGCTCTTCCAGTTTTTCAAATCTTTTCTCTAGCTCTTCCAACTTGCGACTCGATGTTGTGTGCCGACCCGGGTAACAAGGTTTGATCACGGAACCACAGGTCAAGGATTTACACAGCCACCAATGGGTGGATAAGCCCCGAGATCAGGAGGCCTTATCTTGCACAATACTTCCGGTCAACATAATTTTCCACCGCTTTGTCTAGCTTCTTAAGCAATCTGGAATTTTCCTGTGTGTAATCTCCTTGGGCTTGCGGATTTTAAGTCGATACGCTCCACTGTGTACTACCGAGTACTTTTTACATGTCGTGACCTCCCGAAAGCAGGTCTCGGAGGGGGGCTGCTAGGATGTGCTAAGTCTAAACTAGAGACTTAACTCGGGCTCTCCCGAGCCCATACATGTTACGACTTAGGGTTTAAATTTTTGACATGTAATTCATTTTTATGTAGGAATCGCCACTAATCATTTTGGAGTGGGTCGATTAGATACCCAAGTAAGGGAATTGGAGAATTGTCTTACTTCTACAAACAAGATATTTAGTGAATCCAAGTACTTGGTTACATTAGTTAAATAACTAACGCATTTTCGATACCTTTATTCTATTCAGTTTTGAAAACATTTGTCACGCAGTTTGCATTAATTTCAAACCTATCTACTAACATGGAAAGTGATCAGACGAGTGCGCAATCATTAAATTAACAATTGGCAATCGAAGTACATATGCAGTCTAGAGTTCTAATCCTAACTAAGGAGACGACATTCAACATATTAAAGTCATGCAGTCAAATAATAATCAAAATAACATGCACAAATAACAACATGGCATTCATTTTTAGGACATTGAGAATCCTATGGTGTAGCCCTTCTTGTTCAATTTAAACACGATTTTTGATCAACAATTTACATATTTTAGAAAATTATCCAAAAATAATAATATCTAAATTAATCCCTAATTCTTAAAAAAGAAAATTTATTTTTTTTAAAATAAAAATAAAATGAAGATAAAATGATATTTTTTTATTATTTAAAATACTAATATATTAATAAAATTAAAAAAGCACTTGGGTTGGGGCCGACCGGGTCTAATGCCGGACCGGGCCCGATCTAATCGAAAATAAATAAAAAAAACCCGGCTTGATCAAGGAGCGCCTGCAGACTGGTCTGACCGTGACTGCAGGCCCGGTTCGAACAGGTTCTCAAGACTGCTGGCTGGGCGAATTCCAGCGTCTGGCCGGGAATTTGGCCCGGTCACTGGCCTCATCCTCCTCAGCACTTCAAGCCGAGGAGGTACTTGCTTGGCCGACCGAGCCTCGATCGGGCCCTTAGAGCCCAAATGTCGGTCATGGCTTGGCCGGCTGACCCAGGCCAACCTTTGGCCATCCCTGGCCTCCGGCGACCACTACGAGGCCACCCCAGGCCTCTCAGCTCCCCAATCGACTTCCAGATTGCCGGCCGATAACAAGCACAAACGAGCCTCTTTTGGGCATTTCATCGAACACCTGGCGTGCACAACCAAAATTGAGGCTCTCCGACCTTTCTCGGGACTCAAGCTTGCTCCGGCAGCCAGGACTCACCCCTGACGGTGACGTTTGGTCCGGAAGTAGGGTTGGTATGGGTTGGGATTCGCACGAAACAGATGGCACGAATATCGGCCAATCTGCACAGAAAAACAAAGGCCAAAAGGCTCACTGGCTAAGGCTGCATCTGGGGGGTGGCTGATCGACTTGCAAGCTAACGGCGAGGCTGGTTGGCTTCCCCTCTTGCTCTATACCTGCTTAAATCTCACTCTCTCTCTTTTTTTGTCTTGTTGGCCGACCTTCTCTCTCTCTCTCTCCTTTCTTCCCTTTTTATACTGGCTAGCGGCCATTTGGGCGCCCTCTGCCGCTCATGCTATGCTCTCTTTGCTCTTCATGCCTAGCCGCGCAATTTCCCTTGGCTGTCTGGCGACCGCCTCTGTCGCTCGGCTATGGTTCAGCGAAGAGGGAGAGAGGGGACGGGCTGGGCCTGGCTCGCACGAGAAAAGTAAAAAGAAAAAAAGGGAAACGGCCGGGCCTTGCGGAAAAAGATTGGGCCGGGTCGACCTGGCCTGAGATAGGCCGGATCCGAAATTTTTTAATTTTAAATTTTTTAAAATAAAAATATGTTCTAATTAGTCCTATTAATGCAAAGGTACCTAATGTCTACGTGCCATGCAATCAAATAGAAAATACTTTTGTTTACGAGTTACAAATTTAACTCCTAATTTTTGTATAATAATTTTAATTAGGTTATTAAAATTTAGATGTCAATAATAAATATGCAGCAGCAACCATCCATTTTAATCTAAACCTAGAGTCGGGCCTACTCTCATCCTCATATCCTGCAGCTGGTGATCAGTCATCTTGACTTCAACCTGTGAAAAGTTTGCAAACATAAATCCAAGTGCTTTTTGACCGGATCAGTATGTCACTGAGACCTGTGACAATTAGAAAAATGAAGGTAGTCTGCGAGTACCTAAAGAACTTCGGTGTCCTAATAAGGCTGGTGCTCGGTGGGGAACAGTTTGAGGGAGCGAAAGACTATTTGCCTATTTGGCAAGTGCGTTCGCGATGGAGCTTGCCCCTCTATATAGATGCGACTGTTGGTGCAATGCACTACACGTGATTATCAGGACAAAAAGAATGCCGTATGAACACAGCAGTGTTCGACCAAAAAAAAAACACACACACAGCAGTGGGGAAGCCTACTCAGCTTTTAAAACCGAAGGGTAGGGGATTGGAGTTCTTGGGTTTCAGTTCTTGTTGATTGTTTATGGTTTCATGCACTTGTTGCTGTGTCCGCCACTGGCTATAGTGCCTTGGTTTTAATCACACTATTTAGCATGGAAGATATCAAATGCTCCAACAAAAAGAAGAGGGGATCTTTTCACTGAACGATGCTTCTAACACCCCTTCATTTGCATGAGTTACTATAAAAGCTGGAGCCAATCCGGCTGTTCTGGCAGGTATGGGGACGGCCATCTTAACTGGGAGATTTGATTAACCTTTGTTCAATTCAAGGACATCCTTATCACATTTTTTTTCTCAATCTGTGCATGCTTACTTTGTCATTCAGGTTGTTGGTACAGATAAGACTTTTGTTTGGGCTGAGTAGTGAGAATAGAACAAATGCCTCATGACGAGGAAAAAAATTTGGGAAAGTTTGGATGCTTAGTCGGATGGTCGAGACTTACATCTTGTGTTCAGGTACATGCAAGTCCGATGATGCACAAATTTTACAAGATGGATCATAGAGCATGGATCAACCTCCACACCACAGATCAAAGAAGTCCTTGTACGATTATTTATGAGTTGATCGCAGTACTAGCTAGAGAGAGCTCCTAGCCAGCAAAGGTAGGATTCTTGACTTTATTCAAACAGTGTTGGTTATATATGTTGAATTTTGACGAGTATTCCCTTGTCCTTGATCATTTCCAAATGCAAAACGTGTTGACAAGGATGAATAATGAGAGAAGATTGACCATGAAACATCATGGCTAAAAAGAGGTACTATGAGGACATAATAGCACAAACAGGCATGTCAACCAAAGTAGGATGAGAACAAGCTTAAGTTACTGCACATGAAAGAATTGGCGAGAGTTTGTGATACCGTCGCATGATCAGAAAGTCCTGGCAAACTTGTTGATAAGGGAAAATAAGCTTCTGAAGAAGAAATCGACATATATCAGAAAAAGCTTAAGTTGCTCACTCTTCCTCCTCTTTTGTATGCTGATTGGCCTACCATTGATGTTATCACATCCTCACAAGGGCTAGCTGAAGAGGAAGATTAAATAGAGGAAAGTAATTATGGAGAAGGTGAATAGCTAGGAAGTGGCCATTCCATCGCTAATTATTTAAAAAACAGCGAGAAGCAATTAATTTATGAAGAGCGTGAAGGTCTACCTCTTGACGGAGCAATCTTTATCTGCGCTGAGAAAAAACAACAGAGGATGAAATTGCATTTTCATGAGTCAAAGTTAGTACATTGGGATTATTATGGGTGCGAGTATGTGACATACTTGAGATAAAATCGAAGACAGCTGAGAGCTTCTCCTCATTATGCCATGGCAGTGATTAAAGTGTGCATTTATGATCATGCAATTTCATGTTTGTGGTGTCTAGCTATGATTTTCCAACTCCTAAAGTCTTCTCTTGATTAAGTGTATAAATTCTTTTTGGTGAACCTTTTTTCTCTATGAAGGACCCTGTAATTGGTAAAAGAGTACTTGTATTCAAAAGAGGAGAAATACATACGGTATTTATAGGCTTAAGGTTAAGCCTTAACCTAAAACATAAAAATACCCAAATACCCTTATTACACAAATAACCCAAATACCCAACTTGCTAATAAGTCTAACACTCCCCCTCAAGTTGGGGCATATATATCAAAAAGACCTAACTTGCTACAAATATACGTAATACGTCCACGCCGAAGAGGTTTTGTGAAGATGTCCGCCAACTGCTCCTCAGAACGTGTATGTACCAATCGTAGATCACCGCAATTCACCTTTTCCCGAACAAAATGACAATCCACCTCTATATGCTTAGTTCTCTCATGATACACTGGATTGCTAGCAATGTGAACGGCAGATTGATTGTCACAATGAAGAGTAGACGATTCTTTCATAGGCATTCCAATCTCAGTCAGCAACATGCGAACCCATTGAAGTTCACTTGTAACATTAGCCATAGCACGATACTCCGCTTCAGCACTAGATCGAGAGACAACTGACTGTTTCTTACTTTTCCATGACACAAGATTACCTCCAAGGAAAACACAATACCCAGAGATAGACCTACGATCCACTGGGCAACCTGCCCAATCTGCATCACAAAACCCAGTCACCTCCAACGACTCGGGATCAGAATAACCAGTTATATGAAGATGACCACAATTTCTGAACATAAGCCCTTGACCAGGAGCTCCCTTTAAATACCGAACAATTTGTAGGACAGCTTGCCAATGAGTAGTACGAGGAGAACTCATAAACTGACTCACAACACTAACAGCAAATGAGATATCTGGACGAGTAATAGTGAGATAATTCAGTTTACCTACTAACCGGCGATATTTCTCTGGATCATGAAGAGGTTCTCCCTGTTCATTATCAAGCTTCACATTAGGGTCCATAGGAGTATCTCCAGGTCTTGCATCGTGCAACCCAACTTCTTTAAGAATGTCAAGAGTATATTTCCTCTGAGACAAGGCAATACTATCATCAGCATAGGCAACTTCGATACCCAGAAAATATCGAAGAATACCTAAGTCTTTGGTATCAAACTCCTTCTGTAGAAACTGTTTGAGTCGCTGTATACCTTCAACATCACTTCCAGTAACAATAATATCATCAACATAGACAACAAGAATAACACACTCCTTTGACGATGACATACTAAATACTGAGTGATCCACACTGCACCGATGCATACCAAAGCCAACAACTGCATCACTAAAACGACCAAACCAAGCTCGACGAGACTGCTTGAGCCCATAAAGAGCTTTTCGCAATCTACACACCTTCTCCTCCTGAGCAACAAACCCAGGTGGTTGCTCCATATAAACCTCCTCTTGAAGATCGCCATGGAGAAAAGCATTCTTGACATCAAGCTGATGAAGAGTCCACTTAGAACGAGCTGCCAAAGAAATAACAATACGAACAGAAGGAATCTTGGCTACAGGAGAAAAAGTCTCATCGTAGTCAATTCCGTAATTCTGAGTATAACCTTTCGCAACAAGACGCGCCTTTAAGCGCTCAACTGAACCATCTGGATTGTGCTTAACAACAAATACCCATCGACAACCCACTAATTGTTTACCAGAAGGTAGAGGGACAAGTTCCCAAGTCTTGTTATGATGTAGAGCAGCCATCTCTTCCTCTATAGCACAAACCCAACCTGGATGAGCCAAAGCTTCCTGCACACTATTTGGCACAAACACAGATGCAAGAGACGAAACAAAAACTGACATTTGAGGAGATAGATTATGATAAGAGACAAAATGGGAAAGAGGATACCGAGATCTAGCCACCGCCACTGTAGATACCGCCGGCGACCACCGTCCGGCGTTGCCCAACGCCGGCGACCCTCCGTCCGGCGTCGCCCAGGGCCGGCCACCTCAGATCCGACGAGATCTGAGTCCGGCGACCCCAGTCCGGCGTCGACTAGGGTCGCCAGGCGAGATCTGAGTCCAGCGACCCTCTTTCCGGCGTCGCCCAAGGCCGGCGACCCTCCGTCCGGCGTCGCTCAGGGCAGGCAACCTCAGATCCGGTGAGATCTGAGTCCGGCGACCCCAGTCCGGCGTCGACTAGGGCCCGCGACCCTCCGTCCGGCGTCGCCAGGCCCCGGCGACCTTAGTCCGGCGTCGGACAGGCCCCAACGACCTCCATCCAAGGTCGCCCAGCTCCGGCGCACCTCCATCCAGGGTTGCTGACCTCCGGCGACCTCAATCCAGGGTCGCCCAGTTCCGGTGGAACTCATCTAGGGAGTTTCTGAGGCCGAGGGTTATGTGGAAGTGATTTGTGGAGGTAATGGTGATTTGGTGATGAGGTGATTAAAAAATATATATATATATTTTTAGTGGTGTTTTGGGTGAGATTTGTGTTTGGTGGATTTTATTGGTTCTGTTGGTGGATTTTTTTTTGTTCTAAATCTCACCCTTTAGTGTGTTTAGTGATAGTTTGGTGACTTGATTTGTGAAGATGTCTACTGATTCGACAACTTCGGAGGTTCGTTCTGGGGTGATTACTCCAACTATTACAGCTGGAACCTTTGGTATGAATAGTTTACACACATCATTGGTAAAGTTGGATGGTACCAATTATCCTAGTTGGTCTATGGCTCTTTCTACATTTATTTATGCTAATCGTCAGTCACGATGGCTTGAGGAGGAACCCCCTGAAAATCCAACTGAATTGAATGAATGGAGAGTTACTGATGCTGCACTGCGTACTCTGTTATGGGGAAGTATGACTGATTCTGTACGTCATCTTTTCATGGATTGCATGACGGCTCGTGAGGTATGGAGGAAGTGTGCTGTTCTTTACTCTGGTCGGAATAACATGAGTCGGGTTTGTGATATGTGGGAGGCTTTATTTGAAGCCAAGATTGGTGATTCTGGGTTGGCAGAACATTATGCTAATTTTACATCTTTGTATCAGCGACTCAGGTCCTATCTTCCACCTGCTACAACTGTCACTCAGATGCAACAACGAGAAGCAGATATGTTGGTGGTTCTCTTTCTTCGAAGCCTGGGTCCAGATCACAGTGCTCTTAGGCAACAGGTTACCTCTCTGGATACTTTACCTTCCATAGAAGAAGTATATTCTCGTGCTGCTCGTTATACTCCTAGTTCTAGATCTTCCACTATATCAGATAGTAGTGCTATGGTGGCTCGTGGAAGTCCAGGGACTCGTGGTCGTGGAAGTTAGAACTCTACTGTTAATCGTGGTCATGGTCGAGGAGTTCCAGGTCGAGGTGTTCCTCGTGGTAGTGGTGCTACTAATTTCAGAGGAGGTCGTGGAGGTCGTTTCTGCACTCATTGCCAGCTTCCTGGACATACAGTTAACTACTGTTATGATCTTCATCCAGAGTTGCGGGGTTTACATGCTTCTGTTGATACTGAGACGAGGTCTCCTTCCTCGGTACCACGATCTGATCAAGGTACTGTGAATTTGACTAGGGCAGAATATGATGAGTTGATTAGAGCACGACAGCTTGGTGATCCATCAGGTCCTGTTGCTACTTTGGCACAACACAGCGATGCTACCTGTCTTTTATCTACTACAGCTACTTCTAGTTCTTGGGTTATTGATTCTGGTGCCACTCATCATATGACTGGTGATACGCGTCTTCTTACCTCCACTTCTTCCATTCCTTCCACATCTTCCGCATCTGTTACCTTAGCAGATGGGTCTAAATCCAAAGTGACTGGTTCAGGTTGTGTATCATTGAGTTCCTCTGTGTCTTTACCTCTTGTTTATCATATTCCATGCTTTCCTCATAATCTGTTATCAGTCAGTTCCATTACTCGTGACCTTGATTGTGATATCATTTTTTCTTCATCTTCGTGTGTTCTACAGGATCGGAAGACTGGTCGCCGAATAGGTGGTGGGCGTGAGGCTAGTGGATTGTACCTTCTGGACCCGGAGATCATTGCTGCTACTGCTACTGTTCAGAAGAAGGTTGTAGATGATGTCTATCGGTTACATTGTCGTCTTGGTCATCCCTCCAGAGATACACTTCTACATTTTCCTTTTGTGTCTAGTTCTTCTATCCAATTTGATTGTGAAACGTGTCAGTTGGGAAAGCATCATCGTGTGTCTTTTCCTCCTCGTGTTTTGAGTCGTGCTTCTCAGCCTTTTGAGTTAGTCCATTCTGATGTTTGGGGTCCTAGTCGAGAGTCGTCATTTGGTTTCCGGTACTTTGTTACTTTTATTGATGATTGTACTCGAACCACTTGGTTATATTTAATAAAAGATCGTACTGAGGTGTTTTCTTCTTTCCAAAGATTTTATAATGAGGTTTGTACTCAATATGGATATCCTGTGAAATGCTTGCGTACAGATAATGCTCGTGAGTATTTTTCTTCTTCTACTTTTCTTCCGTTTCTTGAGTCTCATGGTATTTTACATCAGAGTTCTTGCGCTCACACTCCACAACAAAATGGGGTTGCTGAACGTAAGAATCGTCATTTGTTGGATGTTGCTCGTTGTATTCTTCTTCATAGACATGTGCCTAAGTCCTACTGGAGCTATGCTTTACTTGCAGCATGTTATCTCATCAATCGCCTTCCTTCTTCTGTGTTAAAAGGAGCTGTTCCTTATACTCTTCTTCATCCTGATCGTCCTTTATGGTCTATTCGTCCTCGTATCTTTGGTTGTGTTTGCTTTGTCCATTCTTTGTCTCCTGGATTGGACAAATTATCACCTCGTGCTGAAAAATGTGTTTTCGTTGGTTACTCTCGTACCCAAAAGGGATATGTTTGTTATAGTCCTCTTCGTCGTCGTGAGTATATTTCTGCTGATGTCAGTTTCTTTGAGGACCAAACATATTTTGGTAGTGTGTCTTCCTCTCCTTGTGAGTCCATATTAGTATCTCTTCCATTAACTCAGCAGGAGTTCCAGTCTGTCTCGCCTTCTCGTACTCCATCACATTCTCAGCCACTTCAGGTCTATACACGTGGTCCTCGCCGGGTTTGGAATCAAGACTCTTCACCAGTGGACGCCTCACCACCATCTCAGGCACCAGCTTCTGATTCTACTACACCTCCTCCAATTGATTCTCCTATTGCTCTGATACCATGTAATTGGTAAAAGAGTACTTGTATTCAAAAGAGGAGAAATACATACGGTATTTATAGGCTTAAGGTTAAGCCTTAACCTAAAACATAAAAATACCCAAATACCCTTATTACACAAATAACCCAAATACCCAACTTGCTAATAAGTCTAAGAGACCCAATTAGAGATCCTAAGAAAAAATGGCCCCAATGATTCCCTGCTGAATCTGAGGGAAACCGTGAATTATTTTTGATGACTCGAGAATTGTTGAGAGAACATCAGAACATCCCTCTGAATTTCGATGATTACCAATGTCTTTGGTACTAAAGTTTATCAAGATGTATGCAGATGGCAACTTTATGTCTCAAATGTCATTGGTTCTTTCACTCCAGCAAAGGCGAGAATCAAAGGCCGTAACTGTTGAGGTGAACAAGCATCAACGAGAATGGCTGTGGTTGCTTGGAGGTACTTTTGTTAAGCCAAGTATTCTTGGATGTCATTGGCACTGATGGAAGTGAAAGGACCGGTGGTCCTTTCAAAATGCGTTACCTTGGTTGATATCGTCATTGAAGATCATCACCCAAGTCACTCACAATCTGCACCTGCCGATGGTGAATTATCTGATCGCTATGGTTGATGTATTAGCTCTGATGATGGTGAGATAGACATGCAAAAGATAACCGTTTGAACTCCGTAGCTAAAAAACTTGAAAAGGTCTCAAAAAAGCAGTTGACGGGATGTCTGCTTCAGAGACAAGACAGATGCAGCAGAAGCCATTTCGGGAAACCTGCGTCAGTCAGAGGTGCAGGAGCAATCCCAATTTTGGTAGAGAACTCCAATGACTCTCAAATGGCTGGCTGATTGCCCTTAAAGGTCTCAAATGGGAAGATTAAAGACTTTCATATACAAGGAGTACTGAAGCTGTGAAAAGGGTTAGACACAAGAAATACTGCAACTGCAATTGCGTTTCTAATCTTGTTTCGAATACCTCTATGTAGTGGTTTAAGCACCGTAATAACATCTAGACAAGTGTACAAGTGCGAATGCCAGCGATTGCATCCTGATAGTGTGACCTATTGTGTAAAGAAAACAATACCAGCCATTTGTAATTTGCATTGCTAATTACTAGTGGAATCAAGTGCTGTTTGGACTGTTAGTTAGAGAGTGGACGTAGGCTTGGATATAAAGCCGAATCACTATAAATCTATTTACTTCACTCTGATTTACTTATCAGTATCACACATTGATTTACCCCTGTCACTATTTTGAGTGCTAATTGTTTGGTATTTAGCAAAAGTTTTCGAAGTCTTCACTCAACCTATTCAACCCTCCTTTTAGGTTGTTGGGTTAGCCTCAACAAGAATAATGGGACTGGTACTATAGTGGAAGATAACAATTCATTGTTTGAGGAAGTTAATAGCAGTCAAGATACTGTTGCATCGGCAGTATATCTGTCAAAAGAGAGGCTCATGGTTTGGACCATGAAGCTTGGAACGACTGGGGGAAAGATTTCCTGCTGTGAAAGCCACTGGGCTATCGTGTTACAAAGCAAAAGGTTTGCAAAAAATACATTTCAGCACAATGGACGTGATTGAGAAAAGAATTTCTCATACAGGATTTGCCTTCGACAGACAAAGTTAAGATCACATGAGAAGTTAATTGCATTGAAACTTCGTAATTTTGTCAATAAGAAATTCATAGATTCTCCAATGTCGTATGGTCGAGTGACATGGTGAGAGATAGCACAAACTTCTTGTAGTCATGGAGTCAATGTTTTTTTTTTTTTTTTGGTAAGGTGTCATGGAGTCAATGTTTCTTCTTTAATTCCTGCAAAAATGGTCTTTCTCTGATCTTATACAATGCAGTAGAGAAAGTTAATCCTGTTCTGTAAAATGTGCAGGATCTACATGATTTTCATGAGGACTCCAGTGCATGTCCATGTGCTTGTAATTACTGTGATACACTCAAGTCTATTGGATAATAATAATGAATCAGAAGGTAAAAAACATCAAGAAAATGACAAGCTCTATGTGAAATCTTACATAATTGCATGAACTCAATTTTTATTCGGATGAAAGCATAAAGATCACAAACACACATATTTCTACTCTCCCAAGCAGCCAGAGAGTTTTTTTATTTTTTTGTCGAAGAAAGCAGCCAGAGGCAGCCACAGAGTGAGTTGTTTGCATTTCTTGGAAAAAAAAAAGGGGGGAAGAACACTAGAAGTGCAAAAACTCATGTACAGTGCTCATTTTAGTGCCAAAATTTTTTTCAGATCACTTAACTGCTACTTTAAAAAAAAACAATCACTTAAATGTCAATTCCGATTTAAATCGCCGGAAATCTTAAGTGGCCATATTTTATTAATTTCTCAATCCTATGTGGCACGTCAGCATTGACGAGAACAATATTTAATAATATTTTTTGGATTTTTTAAATATTTTTTCTGATTTTTTCCTTTTTTCTTTTTTTATTTTCTTTCTTCTTCTTCTTCTACCTTTGGCCGGTGGCCGGACGGTTGCCTGGCCTCGCCCGGACAAGGCCATTGTCGCCCTTCACAGGCGAGGCCCAATTTGGCGAGGGCGGGCGAGCCCCGGCGAAGGTCGTCCTTGCCTCGCCTCGCCACAACAAATCTGTCGAGGCCGACCCTTGCCCAGGCCACAGCGGCCTCACCGAGGCTCATCCTTACCCAGGTGAGGCGAGGTAGACCCTCACCGGGGCTCACCTGCCCTCACCCAGGCAAGGGTCAGCCGGGCCTCGCCTGTGGCGAGCAATGGCGTCCTTGTTCGAGCGAGGCAAGGCGGCCAGACATGGCCGGTGGCCGGTGTCCGGTCACGAGCCAAAGGTAGAAGAAGAAGAAAGAAAAGAAGGAAACAAAATTAGAAAAATATTTTAAAAATTGAAATATACACATAGAAATGCCATGTAGACTGATTTTTTTCTAAAAAAATCTAACTCAAATTAAAATTTTAATTATAAAAGTCATGTATTATTTTTGGCCGTAATTTCTTGCCGTGAGTACTTAAGTGATCGTCTTTCCTTTGATTTAGTACTTAAGTGAGCTGGCGAAAATTTTTGGTACTAAATTGAGCGCCGTACACAAGTTTTAGCACTTCTAGTGTTCTTTACCCAAAAAAAAATTGCCTAAAGCACATATATCTCTGCAAATCAATTTTCCATATCATGAATCAAGCTTTTACAACTCAAATCTATTGCAAAAAAAATACTTAGGTTATATCATAATCATTGCACTTTTTTTACTAGATTTATTACTAATAAAAATGATAGATTTATCACCAAACGTCATTTTTTGATTAACATAAGAAAGAAAAGAAAAGAGTCTCAATTTTCGAATAACATCATGAACTTTTTTCTCCTTTTGTTTTAGCCAAGCAAGTTAATTTCGAACAACGTCCATAACACTTATTATTTCTCATTATTCTTATCTAAATATAAATAAATTCAAACAAAAATGGAGGAAAATAGGGAACGTAATTTTTTTATTTTTCCAATTTTTTTGTATAAGGTTACGATTTACGTGAGAACATTGTGATAATAAATATGATTTTCTTTTTCTATTTTTTTAATTTGGGCAGACATAGAAGTGATGAGCGAGGCGATGGTAAACATAAAGAAGATTTCAAAGATAACTGACGTGCAAGTTAAATCTTAATGGAGATGCTCACGTTATCTTGCTCCTTGGGTAGGCAATGGCGAGGCGGACCTCCAACTGGATCACTGTTGCTACATGATTGTGTTGGCATGGGCCATCTTCTTCACCGGGCCCCTCATGGGCTCGTCCCCAACTACGCCTCCTTTTTGGGCCACTTCACAAGCGTAGGCGTCAGCTACACCCTCATGATCATTATGTATATGGTCGAGATCTTCCTTGCCTTCTCCCATGGCTTCCTCGCACCCTTACTGGAGGTACTCACTCATTTTTTTTTCTTTTTTTTCACTAATTTTGTAGCATCTTTTTCATTTTTTTATTTGTCATCAATTTTTGTCTTTTTCATGTTGAACGTGCATTCTACTTGTTACATGAAAAATTTAAAGTTAGAAAGGTGATTACTTTTTTATACATCATAGTATATTTCTCATTAAAAAAATGTGCTGCAAATTTTTTTTTTACCAACATATTTCTAAATGAGAAATCTTCTATGATGTATAAAAAAAGTATCCCCTTCAAACTTTAAAGTTCTCGCATAACAAGAAGAATAACAAGAAGAATGCACGTTCTACATGAAAAAAGACAAAAATTGGTGACAAATGAAAAAATGAAAAAGATGCTACAAAATTAGGAAAAAAAAGAAAAAGAAAAAAGAAAAAGAGCGAGTGCCTCATAATGAAGCCTTGGAAAAGCTAGGAAGACCTCACCGATGCGGACAACAATCATGAGAGCATAGTAGACGCTAACACAAGCGAACAACCCAATAAAAAGGAGGCATGTTGGGGGTGAAGTCCATGAGGAGGGCATGGTGAAAAGATGGCCCTGCCGACACAATCATGAAGCAGTGGCCGATCCAGTTGGGGGTGTGCCTTGCCATAGCTTACCGAGGAGTGAGAACACAATGAGCATCCTCGTCAGGACTCAACCTACATGTTGGCTATCTTCATATCCTTCTTTATGTATACCATTTCCCCACTAATCACTCCAATGTCTACCCAAATTACATATAAAAAAAAATCTTATTTGTCATCCCAATATTCCCATGTAAATCGTAACCATACAAAAGAAATTGAAAAAAAAAATACAAAGTGCACTATTTTCCTCCCTTTTTCTTTGAATTTATATTCCTAACTGATAAAATTAAAAGATAATTGTTAGAGTATAATTATTTTTATTTTCTAGGTTTTATTCCTTTTTACATATATAAGGGCATTATGGTCATATACAATTTATATTTAATATAAATATATTGTGATGGGTGTAGGGTTTCAGTTACACAATGAAATCAAGAACCCCTTTCTTGATTTTTACAATCTCTTTCTTTCTCTCTTCTTCTCCTTTCTTTTTCTTCTCTCTTCGTTCTTTTCTCTCGTTATTTTTCTGCGGGTTCTCTAATCAGCTTAGTAACAATAATAATAATGAGATATAATAAGTGCCATGGACTTTATCCGAAATTAACTTGCCTAACTAAATAGAAAGAGAAACAGACCAAAAAAAAAAAAACTAAATAGAAAGAGAAATGATGTTACCCGAAAATATCTGTTCCTTTTTTTTTCTTTTTTGGCATTTCCTATACATTAAAAAGCTGACCATTGGTGATGGATCCATTATTTTTATCAATAATAAAACTAGACAAAAAATGCAATGACTAAGATATAACCTAAGTATTTTTTTTTGCAATGCAACTAAGTTGACAAAAGATTGATTCACATGGATATATGTGCTTTTGAGTGCATTTGGTTCAACTTTCTCAAGGAACTGGGTTTTTGATTTGTTGAGAGAGAGAGAGAGAGAGAGAGAGAGAGAGGATTGACTACAATAGAGCAAAATGGAGGTCATGGAGGCCACAATAGCACAGGCGAAGGCACACTTGTTATAGCACGGCTTTGTCGGAAACTTGGTTACACTAGTGTCTCATTGATTATCAACTAAGTTTCACATGCGCACATTTTATCCAATTATGAGCCCCATGTTCTTATCTACTAAGTGTCCATGCAATATATATGTTTATTAGGACTATGATCTTCGTGTCTGACCACTAGGCAAAATGAAATAATCGAATCACAATCAAGGGAAACGGCATAAATGAATCGAAACCAACAAATCAAAGGCGGTTACAAAAGGAAAGTAAAAAATAAAATGCATAAAATAACTTGATGCGATGTCGGATAAAGTATATGACAAGGCCTCGTTATGAACTATCAATAAAAATCGGGGAAAGAATATATACAGCCTCATTATTATACTCTGGGAGATGAACCTGGGAGCTAAGTCCCTAAAATTGAAATCAAAGTTTAATTTTGACTAACAGAATTCTCCTACCAAAGACCTTCACTAATGATATTTAGATGAACTATTCCCTAAAAGTAGATCTAACAGAAACGCTAACGATTTCCTGTAATTTTATTATTACTCTTTTTTTTTCTTATTATTTCTATCTTTTTGTTTTTATTCATTTTTTAATCTCAAGAAGAACTATGTAGGAAATCACCCTAAAGAACCAAGAAAACGATAACATCCTAAATCATATAAAATTCGATTAATCCCTAAACACCTGATTCGTCTCTTCCTACTCCTTTTTACCCAAGAACACTTTTCACTCTCAAAGTTCAGGAAGCTCCCATCTCTTCAAACCTTCATTCCCACTTTCTTTCATTCTTGCTCAACTCACTCATCATTCTTCATCCATTCACTCGTATATTCGCATCACAGAACCCATGTATTCGGAAGCGAGTGTCGTGTACATACAAAGAAAAGACATATTCGCCCAGAACACGAGGAGACAGAATACGCATGCATTTGCATATGCTGGAAATGCATCCCCTAAAATGACAATCTGTGATCTAATGTGTTGACACGAACACATACGCGGGAGACATCTCATTGACTCTCGCACAAGATTGATACAATTCTTCATTTCAGTATATGCCTAATGAATTCTCCAGCAATAACCATCAAGCTCTCCCGAATCAGCACATCGACATTATTGGTATAATTCAAGAGAACCGAGCTTAACACATGCAAACGTGCGAGACATATTAAAATCGAGATTCTTGGGAATGATTAACAAACGAATTCATCTAGCCTATGCGACTAGCGCGGTGAATCAATCAAACAGACAAGGTCATCTCGGTCGGATCTGAGGCTATGTTCATTACTCATTAGTAATGCAAAATTTCGGCGAACAACTGGTGAGCATAAAGTCATAGAACAACACGAGGACGAATTAGTGGAAATCAAAACCAGTTCAACATGAAACTATCACGGACTAGTCGCAATCATGGGCATAAGCTCCGACGTGTACGACTTTCAAGCTAGCAAGAACTAGATTCTCGGCCTCTGTTTTCATACTCATACATATAAAACAGAAGTTCAGGTGATTACCTTTAGCGATGACCAATTGGCTTTGAACAAAACAATACCAGAGGCGATCTGTAAGTCTTGAGAATCTGCGAGGGAGTCAATCGCGGACGGCCACTGTTCGACCTCTTCTACAATATCGCTCCAAAACCAGGGACGACCAGGGAAATTCCTGAGCAGAGCCGCTGTAGGTGGTGGTTACGACTGACGATTGAACAACCTTTCCATCATGTACAATTTCTCACGTCATATCATTAGTAACGATACAGGAGAAACTTCAGCGAAAAAATCACACTCTCGGCCTTACTCATCACTTGATCTCACTGATAAGCTGTCGTAACTTCAGCGATCAAAAACCGCCACAATTAGAGAGAAGAGATTACTCGACCTTGAGTGACTTGGAAGGGTAACATATGCCGACATGGATGACCTCGCCATTGCGAGAGCTCGTGCTGGTCTTGAAGGTCAGCTGCCGATTCGAGCACCAGACCTGCCGTACGACCACCATGCAAACCACCCTTCTCAACGGAGGCTGAAGCTTCTGGTGAGCCTGACAGGTCTTCAAAAAGTTTTTGCGAACCCTTCTTGGTCGAAGGCCTCGGCGAGGTCTGCAAAATCAAACAAACCAGGTGAGAGCTTTCTAGGATGTGAATCAAACATATCAGCTATGACTTCCAGCGAAAGATATAATAAACAGAGAGAGAGAGGGTGGAAGAAGAGAGTCTCCGCGGATGTGATTTGACAAAACAGAGCAAGAACGTAACCGCGTCAGAGATGTGGTTTCAGGCCTTGACTGGTAGCTTAATCCATGAATGAAAAAGCACCGACAACGACGATTTGCACTGGGCGTAGTTTGAAGGCTCGAGATTAAGACGCTTCGAACTCTCTGGCCAGGAAAAACAGAGATGCACAGAGGAGGAGCGGCGGTGCAATGATGATGATGCAGCCATCCGTGGTGGCAGCAACCACTAAGAGAGAGGAGCTAAGGACGCCGGAAATCGCCAATCGGATGGAGAGAAATCGCCTCTGGAGAGTATTTCCCTCTGCTCTGCTCGGCTTGGCTAGTCTCTCTCTCTCTCTCTCTCTCTCTCTCTCTCTCTGTGGCCTCCCTTAAGCGGTTGTCTATATATCCCCATCATCCGGAGTTCGTTGGAGGGCAGAGAGACAAATCCTCGTTTCAAACGAATGTATGTATCCTATCCAGAGTTCGTTAGAGGAGAACGTGGAGAGGCAGCAGGGGCCAGGGAGAGAGAGAATTAGGACATCCTTGTAACATTTATTTTCTCAATTTCGGCACGCTTACTTTTTCGTTCAGCTTGTCAGTATTGATCAGACTTTTGTTTTGGCTGAGAAATGAGAATAGAACAAACGCCTCATGACAAGGAAAAGAATTTAGGAAATTTGGAGGCTGTCGGATGATTGGGACTTGCATCTTGTGTTTAGATACATACAAGTCCGACGATGCACAAACCTTACAAGATGGATCATAGATCATGGATTGACCTCTACACCAGAGATTAAATAAGTCCCGTTGGATTATATGAGGTGACCGCAGTACTAGCTCGAGAGAGAGAGAAGAGAGCATCTAGCCTGCGAAGGTAAGAGTCTCTTTACTCCCGTTCATGGACTTTATTCAAACAGTGTTTGCTGTATATTTTGAAGTTTGATGAGTATTCCCTTTTCCTTGATCATTTCCGAATGCAGAACGTGTTGACAAGGATGAGTAACGAGAGAAGATTAACCATGAAACATCATGGCTAGAGAGAGGTACTATGCGGACATAGTAGCACAAGCAGGCATCTCGACCAAAGTTGGATGAGAACAAGCTTAAGTTACTGCACAAGAAAGAATTAGCAAGAGTTTGTGATGCTGTCGCATGATCAGAATGTCCAGGTAAACTTATTGCTAAGAAAAAAATAAGCTTCTGAAGAAGAAAATCCTTGAATACGAGAAACAAGCTTAAGTCGCTCGCTCTTCCTCCTCTTCTGTATGCTGGTTGGCCTACTATTGATGGTATGACATCATCTCACGAGAAAGATTAAGTAGAGGAAAGTATTTGCGGGGAAGGTGGTTAGCTAGGAAGTGGCCATTCGTTGCTAATTTTAAAAAAAAAAAAAACAGCGAGAATCATTTAATTCATGAAGAGCGTGACGGCTTACCTCTTGACGACGCAATCTTTGTCCGAGCCGAGAAAACAGAACAGGGAGGATGGATTTGCATTTTCATGAGTCAAAGTCAGTCTATTAGGTTTTATTATGTGCGGAGCCCGTGACGTACTTGAGATAAATTGAAGACAGCTGAGAGCTTCTCCTCCTTGTGCCATGGCAGTGATTAAAGTGTGCTTAAATGATCATGTAATTCCATGTTTGTGTTGTTTAGTCCTATGAATTTCCAACTCCTAAGGTCTTCTCTTGATTAAGTGTATGAATTCTTTCTGGTGAACGTGTTTTCTATGAAGAACTCGATTAGAGATCCTGAGAAAAAATGGCCCCTATGATGCCTCATTGAATCCGAGGGAAAACGTGAATTTTTTATGATGACTTGAGAATCAGAGGGAACTCAACTGATACTATAGTGGAAGATAACAGTTCAGTGTTTGAGGAAGTTTAATAGGAGTCAACATACTGTCGCATTGGCAGTATATCTCTCAAAAAAGAGGCCAATGGTTCGGACCATGAAGCTTGGAACTACTGGGGGGAACAATTCATGCTGTGAAAACCATTGGACCATTGTTTTACAAAGCAAAAGGTTTGGAGAAAAACATTTCAGCGCAATAAACGAGATTGAGAAAAGAATTTCTCATACAGGAATTGTCACACCCCGAACACAACCAAAACGGGATCGTAACACGGCCGTCCTTTCACCCAAAGGACGTAGCCTAAACTTAAACAAGACCCGAAAACATCAGAGCTTTCTAAAACCATCAAAAAGATATATACAACATACCCAAAATCCCACAATCAAAAAAAGAAATCCTCCGACTAGCGCCTGCTCACGTCCTACTTGCGGCCAGCAGAAGAACCTGAAAGGTATATAAGATAAGGGGTGAGCTACCACGGCTCAGTGAGTAGCATATTTCTTCTAAGTGGATCGAACAATTACTATGCAATAGTATCATAATTATCACAACCCATAACTCAAACTTAATATACAATATAGCCAAAAATATCTCAAATGTATAATAACTTTTCAATAACAATCATCCGTATCAGATTTCTCAATAAAAACTCGTTTAACAACAATAACCACTCATCAATGGTCTATCCATTGACTAATCTCATCACATAACGCGTCGATGGTGTATCCATCAACCAATCTCATGCTCGTCATCAAACTATGGTCAAGTTTAACGCCGTGACAAAGGCGACCAAGTTTACCCCTCTTGGCAAGGTCTACCACCTATTATAAGCCGGCGGTTCGGCCCAGAAAGATATCCTGACAGTATGCATACTCCCCCCTCACTGGGTTCTCAACATAGTAATACGAGCAGCAGCAACTTATAACTCAATCCATAATCCATAATCAACACCAATAAATCCATTTCACAACACATTTCGCAACAAGAATAGCCCTCGGCTAATCCTCTTCACAAAACATTTAATATAAACATTCACAAAAGCTCCATTTCAATAACGTCATAAGACTTTTCAACTCATTTCACAATCGACAAAAGTAGTAAATGAACGATCCAATTTATGCAGAAAACATGCTCCACTGTATTAAAAATTATATCTCATTATCAAAATATGAATTTGTAAATTCATAGAAGATATAATGTCCCTCACCTGGTAATCCATAACTAACCCATATGTGTTACTTGAGCCGACAGTTACAAAATCCTATCAAACATATGGAAAAACGAATCAAAACTGAATAATATTTCCCCTTAACGTGCGACTCGAATAAGCTAAGGCTAACTAGCTAATAATCCGACACCCACATGCCTATGACGGCTTACTCAATGGAAAAATCTAATATTAATCACAACGAACAACTCGCGCGCCAAATTTCCACTCGCCATAAATTCCTCCACCGGACTCCGTTTTGCGCGCTCTTATAGTCAAAACGAAGCTCATCTAGCATACTATGGATGTCCCAACACAGCCAACCCAAACAACAGCCCAAAAACGACAATAAAAGCCCTGGAAGGTACTGTTCACGAAATTCCAGCTTACGCACTCAACTTGAAAATTTGATTATGGACAAACCGTAACTCCGAATTGACATCCGTCAAAACGCACAGCCCCACAACACCATAATCTTTCATTTTCATGGATATTTAAGACTTGACAACCCAAAAATTTGGACTACGCAGCTTAAATCTACATAACTCTTATTTCTGAGCCCTAATCGAAAAATTATTCCGATAGGACTAACGAGGGTTGCGAGTACTTACTAGTCGTTGCGTTACTTAGTCGGAACGGCTCGGCGAGGATCCGCGGGCACAAACCCTCCCTTTTTTCTTCTTCTCTTTCTCCTCTCCTTTTCCTTTTCTTCTCCCCTGTTTTTCTTCTGTCTTCCCCGACCACGTTCTGCTTCTTCGCTTTTATCTTCACTTTTTTTGACTTTTCTTTTCTTGTTTTTTTTTTCCTTCAGCCTAACCTTTTGACCTGGTCAAAAGAAGAGCAATATTACATTCTACCCTCCTTGAAAAAATTTTCGTCCTCGAAATTTAGCCTTACCTTAACTTTCAAATAAATGAGGGTATTTGTTTCTTGCTTCCTCCTCAAGCTCCCATGTGGCCTCTCTCTCAGTATGATTTTGCCATTGAATTTTCACGTAAGGGATTGTACGTCGCCGCAGCACTTGCTCCTTCTTATCCACAATGCGAATAGGCCGTTCTTCATATGTCAGGTTTTCCCTTAACTTCAAAGGAGTGAAATCTAATACGTGTTCAGGATTTGGCACATATTTTCGCAATAAAGATACATGGAACACATTATGAACTCCAGATAACGCTGGTGGCAAAGCCAGTTTATAAGCAACTTCACCAATCTTCTCCAATATCAAGAACGGTCCCACATATTTTGGACTTAATTTCCCGCGAGTGCCAAATCTCATAACGCCCTTCATAGGTGAAACCTTTAGGAACACGTGATCCCCCACATCAAATTCTATCTTGCGTCTTTTAAGGTCTGCATAGCTTTTCTGACGGCTTTGAGCTGTTTTCAATCGCTCTCGAATCAACTTGACTTTTTCTTCTGATTGTTGTATAAACTCAGGGCCAGTCAACCTCTTCTCACCAACATCGTCCCAACAAATCGGACTTCTACATTTCCGACCATACAGTGCTTCAAAAGGTGCCATCTTAATACTGGAATGGTAGCTGTTATTATAGGAGAATTCTGCCAAGTGCAGATGGTCATCCCATGAACCACCAAAGTCAATAGCACAGGATCGTAGCATATCCTCTAACGTCTGAATCGTCCTCTCTGATTGCCCGTCTGTCTGTGGATGAAAAGCCGTACTGAAGTTGAGCTTAGTACCCAACGCCTCTTGTAAGCTCTTCCAGAAGTTGGACACAAACCTAGGATCTCGATCAGAAACTATGCTCACTGGAACCCCATGAAGTCTCACTATCTCATTGACGTACCGCTTAGCCATGTCTTCAAGTGAAAGGCCAAATCGATACGACAAAAAGTGTGCCGATTTAGTCAACCGGTCGACAATCACCCATATAGCATTCTTACCGCTTGGCGTTCTCGGTAGACCGACGATGAAGTCCATGGTAATATGCTCCCATTTCCACTTAGGTATCTCAAGTGGATGTAGTTGTCCACCTGGTTTCTGATGTTCAATCTTTACTTGCTGACAAACCAGGCATTGATCGACAAACTTTACAATGTCCCTCTTCATGTTGACCCACCAGAAGTGTCCTCTCAAATCTCTATACATCTTAGTACTTCCTGGATGAATCGAGTATTTGGTGCTATGAGCTTCCTGTAATATTTCCTTTTTCAACTCAGGATCATCAGGAACACATAGCCGACCACGAAACCTCAATGACCCATCTACATGAATACTAAAATCCGACTATCTCCCAGCTTCTACGCCTTCTCTAATCTTTCCCAACTGAGAATCATCATTCTGTTTAGCCTTAATTTTGTCAATCAATGTCGGTTGTACTCGAAGACTAGCTATCTGAGCACCCAATTGATGCACCAACACCTCCAAATCTAGCTTCCTCATATCCTCAAGGATAGGCTGCTGAGAAGTGAGCAACATTGCCATGTTTCCAGAAAATTTACGACTTAAGGCATCCGCTACTACATTTGCCTTACCTGGGTGATAATTGATGGATAAGTCATAATCCTTCAAGAGTTCTAACCATCTCCTCTGCCGCATGTTCAATTCTTTCTGAGTAAAGATGTACTTCAAACTCTTGTGATCAGTAAAGACATCACATTTCTCACCATACAAGTAGTGTCGCCATATTTTCAAAGCAAATACAACTGCTGCCAATTCAAGATCATGAGTGGGGTAGTTTTTTTCGTGTGTCTTCAACTGTCTAGAAGCATAGGCCACCACTTTATTGTCCTGCATAAGAACGCACCCTAAACCTTCTTTAGATGCGTCACAATAAATTGTGAAGCCACTGGTCCCTGAAGGTAAGGTTAATATGGGAGCCGTCACTAGCCGCCTTTTCAATTCTTGAAAACTGCACTCACATTTATCAGACCATACAAACTTAACTCCCTTTTGAGTTAGGCGAGTAAGTGGACCAGCTATTTTGGAGAATCCCTCCACAAATCTCCTGTAATAGCCAGCTAGCCCAAGAAAACTTTTCACTTCTGTTACATTGGTGGGGCGATTCCACTGAACAACCGCTTCAACTTTCTTTGGGTCAACTACGATGTCATTCTTCGAGATAACATGACCCAAGAACTCAATATGATCAAGCCAGAAAGCACACTTACTGAATTTAGCAAATAATTTTTGCTCACGCAAGGTCTACAAGACAAGCTTTAAGTGTTGTTCGTGCTCCTCCAAACTCCTCGAGTACACCAGGATATCATCAATAAACACCACAATGAATTGGTCGAGGTAATGTTTGAATACCCTGTTCATCAAATCCATAAAAGCAGCAGGCGCATTTGTCAATCCAAAAGGCATGACAAGAAATTCGTAATGCCCATACCTCGTCCTGAAAGCAGTTTTAGACACATCATCTGCTTTAATCTTCAATTGATGATATCCAGAACGAAGGTCGATCTTAGAAAATACCCGAGCTCCCTGAAGTTGATCAAACAAATCATCAATTCGTGGCAAAGGATATTTATTCTTGATCGTTACCTTGTTAAGTTCACGGTAATCTATACAAAGCCGCATGCTACCGTCCTTCTTTTTCACAAATAGGACTGGAGCTCCCCAAGGCGAGACACTGGGCCTAATAAAGCCCTTATCCAATAATTCCTGTAGCTGTGTTTTCAATTCTTTCAATTCAGATGGTGCCATCCGATATGGTGCCTTCGAGATAGGTCCCGTACCAGGCATTAGATCAATAGAGAACTCAATCTCTCTATCGGGTGGCAAGCCGGGCAAATCCTCAGGAAACACGTCGGGAAATTCTCTAATAACCGGAACATTTTCCATCTTCACAACTTCTTTACTGGTGTCTTTTACGCAAGCTAAATATCCATAACCACCTTTCCTTAGAAGCTTCCTTGCTTGCATTGCCGATATTAATCTTGGAAAAGTACCCTTACAACTTCTCGCAAAAGAGAATTCGAGCTCATTTGGGAGTCGAAAGGTAACTTTCTTTGAATAACAATCAACAGTAGCATGATATGTTGATAGCCAATCCATTCCTAAAATAACATCAAAATCTCGGATATTCATCAACATCAAATCTCCAGGAATTTGAACATTATCGACCAGAAGCATACATCGCTTAAATACACGGTCCACAATAACAAAGTCACCCATAAGGGTCTCAATACGCAATTCATATTCAAGAGGATCAGGTAGCACATCAAGTTTCTTTGCGAATTCCGTAGAAATGAAAGAATGCGTTGCACCAGGGTCAAACAATGCATAAGCGTATTGCGAGGTAATGGAGATATTACCTGCAACTACTGTGTTAGATGCTGCCGCATCCTCTTCCGTCATTGCATAAACCTTCCCTGTCGCCTTCTGTCTTGGCTGATTCTCCTGGGGCGTACCAACTGAGGGAACATCCTTCCTCATAGAACAAAAGCGAGCTATATGACCAGGCTGTCCACATACGAAGCATAATCTACTACCTGCTGGAGCATTTCTCTGCATTGGACAATTCTGCCTCATATGTCCCATTTTCCCACATAGAAAACAAGTTCCCCGCTTCCAATAGCATTGGCCACTGTGATATTTCCCACAAGTAACGCAAGCACCCTGAATAGTTTGACTCTTCCCCCTTTCAAACCTACTGGTACTTCTTTGTTTGTTGCTGTCACAAATATGGATCTCTTGGAAATTAGTGAACTTCGGCTTCTTGGGCTGAGGAATACCCTGGGTGCCACTCTCCATGATCTCTTGTTCAATCTTAATTACTCGCTCTAGGACATCCTCATAAGTGGTGAGTAAAAGAGATGTGAGTGTAAAACGAATCTCAGGTCGAAGTCCTCTCAAAAAATGTTCAGCTTTCTCCTTTTCATTTGCCATAAAATGCCCCGCAAACCTACTCATTTGATTGAAGCGACCTGCATAGTCTAAAACAGAAGAATCACCTTGCGATATATGCAGAAAATCGCCCTTCATCTTTGCTTGGAAGGATTGTGGAAAGAACTGGGCGTTGAACGCTTCTTTGAAGTACTTCCAAGAAATAATAGCATTTTCATCTCCAAGAGTGGACCTCTTTCCTTCCCACCAATACTCAGCTGCAAGAGGATCAGTTTTCCCATCATAAGTGGGCGGCTTTGACTTCCTAAATTGGGCAAAGGTGTAGCCTCTGCCACTCCCGGGTTCACCAGCTTCAACTACAACGTCTTGAGCCCTGGGCTGTTGACTTTCCCTTCTTGTTTCTTGCGAGTCTACTCCTTCGTCATCTCGCCTTCTTGTCAGAAACCTTACCCTCGCACCTCGAGGCACATCTCTCGAGTCAAAGGTAATGGCTCTCTTTCCCTTATTATTCTTACGAAAAGAGATGAGCGGCTCCGAGTCGGAACTCATGATTACCTAAATCCAAAAATCAAGAATACACCTTAGTATCTAAAACTAACGCATTAAAGTCTATCACACAATCTCACAACGTCCCACCCAAAAATCATAACCTACGCTCTGATACCAACAAATGTCACACCCCGAACACAACCAAAACGGGATCGTAACACGGCCGTCCTTTCACCCAAAGGACGTAGCCTAAACTTAAACAAGACCCGAAAACATCAGAGCTTTCTAAAACCATCAAAAAGATATATACAACATACCCAAAATCCCACAATCAAAAAAAGAAATCCTCCGACTAGCGCCTGCTCACGTCCTACTTGCGGCCAGCAGAAGAACCTGAAAGGTATATAAGATAAGGGGTGAGCTACCATGGCTCAGTGAGTAGCATATTTCTTCTAAGTGGATCGAACAATTACTATGCAATAGTATCATAATTATCACAACCCATAACTCAAACTTAATATACAATATAGCCAAAAATATCTCAAATGTATAATAACTTTTCAATAACAATCATCCGTATCAGATTTCTCAATAAAAACTCGTTTAACAACAATAACCACTCATCAATGGTCTATCCATTGACTAATCTCATCACATAACGCGTCGATGGTGTATCCATCAACCAATCTCATGCTCGTCATCAAACTATGGTCAAGTTTAACGCCGTGACAAAGGCGACCAAGTTTACCCCTCTTGGCAAGGTCTACCACCTATTATAAGCCGGCGGTTCGGCCCAGAAAGATATCTTGACAGTATGCATACTCCCCCCTCACTGGGTTCTCAACATAGTAATACGAGCAGCAGCAACTTATAACTCAATCCATAATCCATAATCAACACCAATAAATCCATTTCACAACACATTTCGCAACAAGAATAGCCCTCGGCTAATCCTCTTCACAAAACATTTAATATAAACATTCACAAAAGCTCCATTTCAATAACGTCATAAGACTTTTCAACTCATTTCACAATCGACAAAAGTAGTAAATGAACGATCCAATTTATGCAGAAAACATGCTCCACTGTATTAAAAATTATATCTCATTATCAAAATATGAATTTGTAAATTCATAGAAGATATAATGTCCCTCACCTGGTAATCCATAACTAACCCATATGTGTTACTTGAGCCGACAGTTACAAAATCCTATCAAACATATGGAAAAACGAATCAAAACTGAATAATATTTCTCCCTAACGTGCGACTCGAATAAGCTAAGGCTAACTAGCTAATAATCCGACACCCACGTGCCTATGACGGCTTACTTAATGGAAAAATCTAATATTAATCACAACGAACAACTCGCGCGCCAAATTTCCACTCGCCATAAATTCCTCCACCGGACTCCGTTTTGCGCGCTCTTATAGTCAAAACGAAGCTCATCTAGCATACTATGGATGTCCCAACACAGCCAACCCAAACAACAGCCCAAAAACGACAATAAAAGCCCTGGAAGGTACTGTTCACGAAATTCCAGCTTACGCACTCAACTTGAAAATTTGATTATGGACAAACCGTAACTCCGAATTGACATCCGTCAAAACGCACAGCCCCACAACACCATAATCTTTCATTTTCATGGATATTTAAGACTTGACAACCCAAAAATTTGGACTACGCAGCTTAAATCTACATAACTCTTATTTCCGAGCCCTAATCGAAAAATTATTCCGATAGGACTAACGAGGGTTGCGAGTACTTACTAGTCGTTGCGTTACTTAGTCGGAACGGCTCGGCGAGGATCCGCGGGCACAAACCCTCCCTTTTTTCTTCTTCTCTTTCTCCTCTCCTTTTCCTTTTCTTCTCCCCTGTTTTTCTTCTGTCTTCCCCGACCACGTTCTGCTTCTTCGCTTTTATCTTCACTTTTTTTGACTTTTCTTTTCTTGTTTTTTTTTTCCTTCAGCCTAACCTTTTGACCTGGTCAAAAGAAGAGCAATATTACAGGAATTGCATTCGACAGACAAAGTTACGATCGCTTGAGAAGTTAAATGCATCGAAACTATGTAATTTTGTCAATAAGAAATTCAAAAATTCTCCATTGTGGTGTGGGGCAAGTGACATGGTGAGAGATAGCACAAACTTTCTGTAGTCATGGAGTTAATGTTTCTTCTTTAATTCCTGCGGCAATGGACTTTCTCTAATCTTATACAATGCGGTAGAGAAAGTTAATCCTGTTCCGTAGAATGTGCAGGGTCTACATGACACTCAAGTCTATTGGATAACAATAATGAATCAGAAGGTTAAAAACACCAAAAAAATGACAAGCTCTGTGTGAAATCTTACATAATTGCATGAACACAATTTTTATTCGGATGAAGGAATAACGATCATGTGAGAGGAATAATTAATTGTATTATTCAGTAAATTTTAATATATATAGGTCCTAAAGACTACTTTAACATTCGTACTTCAATAGTTTGAGAAGATAAATGGTGCCCGAACGAGCGAAAGATCGAAATTTGAAAAAAAAAATAGCATGCACAATTTGGGAAGGAAAAAGATTCATTAGCCTTGGAAGTTGCCTTCTGAAAATGCCAAAAGCCAAAGGGATCCTAGGCTTTCAATTTTGTCAATGATGGCATTTTCCTACAGTGGTCCAAACAAATTTACTAAATATCCTAACTTTTTCACAAGAGACTATGAAACCCCAAAGTCCCTTAGGAAAATCAAAACAGATGCCCTCTAAAGCACATATATCTCTGCAAATCAATTTTCCATATCACGAATCAATCTTTTGCAACTTAAATCTATTGCAAAAAAAATAATTAGGTTATGTTATAATCATTACAATTTTTTTTTATCAAATTTATCACCGATAAAAATGATAGATTTATCACCAAAGGTCATTTTTTGATGTATTAGAAATGAAAAAAAAAAAAGAATAGTTATTTTCGAATAACATTATCAAATTTTTTCTGTTTTTTTTAGCCAAGAGAGTTAATTTCGGATAAAATCCATAGAAATTATTAATTTTAATCATATTCTTATTTTATAATCATATAAATTAGGAAAATAAATTCAATCAAAAAGGGAGGAAAATAGGGCACGTAACTTTTTTATTTTTCCAATTTGTTGTATAAGGTTACGATTTATGTGAGAACATTGTGATGATAAATAAGATTTTCTTTTTGTTTTTGTTTTTGTTTTTCTTTTTTTTTTGAGTTTGGGTAGACATAAGGGCGATGAGCAGGGCAATGGAATACATAAAGAGAAACCTGAAGATATCTAACGTGCAAGTTAAGTCCTAATGGAGATGCTCAATGTGTTCTTGCTCCTTGGGTCGACAATGGCAAGGTAGACCTCCAACTGGATTGCCGTCGCTACATGATCATTGGTCGAGGCCATCTTCTTCATCAGGCCCCTCCTCATGGGCTTGCCCCCAACTATGCCTTCTTCTTGTTGGACAGCTTCACCAATGTCGGCGTCGGCTCCACCTCATGATCGTGGTCTACATGGTCAAGGTCTTCCTTACCTTCTCCCATGGCTTCCTCACCTCCTTACCAAAGGTACTCACTCATTTTTTTTTTATTTTTTTCCCTAATTTTGTAGCATCTTTTTCATTTTTTTATTTGTCATCAATTTTTATCTTTTTCACGTTGAACATGCATTCTTCTTGTTACAAGAAAAATTTAAAGTTAGAAAGGTGATTACTTTTTTATACATCATAGTATATTTCTCATTTAAACATTTTGCTGCCAAAATTTTTTTACCAACATATTTTCAAATGAGAAATCTACTGTGATGTATTAAAAAAGAATCACTCTTCAAACTTTAAGTTTTCGCATAAGAAGAAAAATGCATGTTCCACATGAAAAAGACAAAAATTGATGACAAATAAAAAAATAAAAAAGATGCTACAAAATTAGAAAAAGAAAAAGAAAAAAAAATGAGCGAGTACCTCAGAGAAGGAGGTGAGGAAGCCGCAAGAAAGGGCGGGGAAGACCTCGCTGATGTAAATAATGATCATGACGCAATAGCCGATGCTGACACAAGCGAAACGACCCAATAGAAAGGAGGCATAGTTGGGAGTGAAGCCCATGCGGCGGGACCCGTTAGAAAAATGGCCCCTGCCGACACGATCATGTAGCGGTGCCCGATCTAGTTGAAGGTTCGCCATTCTATTGCTGACCAAAGGAGTGAAAACACATTGAGCAACACGTTAGGACTCTTGCCCTACACGTTGGCTATCTTCAGATCCTTCATTATGTATGCCACTACCCCGCTCATCACTCCTATGTCTACCCAAATTAAAAAAAAAACAAAAAAAATCTTATTTATCGTCACATTGTTCCCATGTAAATCCTAACCATACACAAGAAATTGAAAAAAAAATTATTGTGTGCCCTATTTTCCTTCCTTTTTCTTTGAATTTATATCCTAACTTACATAATTATAAGATAAGAATGATGAGACATAATAAGTGCCATGGATTTTATCCAAAATTAACTTGCTTGGCTAAATAAAAAGAGAAAGTTGATGTTTTCCGAAAATAAGTATTCCTTTTTTCTTCCTATACAATAAAGAGATTACCATTGGCGATGGATCTATCATTTTATCAATAATAAAACTAGTTAAAAAATGCAATGACTAAGATATAACCTAATTTGCAATGGAACTAAGTTGCAAAAGATCAATTCATTATATGTAAAATTAATTCACACAGACAAATGTGCTTTTGAGTATGTTTGTTGGGGGTGGGGGGTGGTGCGGCGCGTCTTACCACCAAGCAAAATGGAGGTCATAAAGGCATAGACGAAGGCACACTTGTCACGGCACGGCTTTGTCAGAACAAGTGTCACTGATTATCAACTAAGTTTCACATGCACACCTTTTATCCAATTATGAGCCCCAAATGTTCTTCTCTGGCTAAGTGTCCGCGCAATATTTTTATATGTACTATGGTCTTCACGTGTTACCTCTAAGCAAAATGATATGATCGAATCGCAATAAAAGAAAAAGCACAAAAACAAATCAAAGGCGGTTATATAAGGAAAGTAAAAAATAAAGTGCATAAAATAACTTGATGCACTATCAGGTAAAGTATATGACGTGACCTCATTATGAATCCCACCATGAGCTTGACCCAATAAAAGTTGGGGAAAGAATATACACTGCCTCATTATTATACTCCGGGACATGAACCCCGGGAGCTAAGTCCCCAAGATTGAAATCAAAGTTTAATTTTGACCAACAGAAGTCTCCTACTAAAAGATCTTCGCTAATGATATTTAGATAAACTATTCCCCGAATGTAGATCGAACATAAAAGCTACAATTCATGCTGTGAAAGCCATTGGACCATTGTTTTACAAAGCAAAAGGTTTGGAGAAAACCATTTCACCACAACAAACGTGATTGAGAAAAGAATTTCTCATACAGAAATTGCCTTGGACAGACAAAGTTACGATCACTTGAGAAGTTAAATGCATAGAAACTTTTTAATTTTGTCAATAAGAAATTCATAAATTCTCCAATGTCCCGTGGGGCAAGTGACATGGTGAGAAATAGCACAAACTTTCTGTAGTCATGGAGTTAATTTTTCTTCTTTAATTCCTGCAAAAATGGACTTTCTCTAATCTTATACAATGCGGTAAAGAGTTTATCCTGTTCTGTAGAATGTGCAGGGTCTACATGACACTCAAGTCTAATGGATAAAAATAATGAATCAGAAGGTAAAAAACACCCAAAAAATGACGAGTTCTATGTGAAATCTTACAGAATTGCTTGAACACAATTTTTATTCGGATGAAAGCATAAAGAATTAAAGATCATGTGAGAGGAATAATTAATTGTATTATTCAGTAAAGTTTAATATATATATATATATATATATATATACACACACACACACACACACATCAAAATAAGCCCTAAAGGTCCTAAAGACCACTTTACCCTTCATACTTCAATAGTTGGGGAAGATAAATGGTGCCCAAGTGAGCCCAAGATCGAAATTTGAAAAAAAAAATAGCGTCAGCAATTTCGGAAGGAAAAAAATTCATTAACCTTGGAAGTTGCCTTCTGAAAATGCCGAAAGCCAAAGCGGTCCTAGGCTTTCAATTTTGTCAGTGATGGCATTTTCTCACAGGGGTCCAAACAAATTTACTAAGTATCCTAACTTTTTCACAAGAGATTGTAAAACCCCAAAGTCCCTTAGGAAAACTAAAACAAATGCCCTCCAAAGCACATATATCTTTGTAAATCAATTTTCCAAATCATGAATCAATATTTTGCAACTTAAATCTATTGCAAAAAAAATAACTAGTTTATATCATAATCATTACACTTTTTTTATCAAATCATCATTGATAAAAATGATAGATTTATCACCAAAGGTCATTTTTTGATGTATTAGAAATGAAAAAAAAGAAAGAAAATGAATACTTATTTTCGAATAACATCATCAATTTTTTCTCTTTTTTTAGCCAAACAAGTTAATTTCGGATAAAGTACATAGCAGTGATTATTTTTAATCGTAGCCTTATCTTACAATCATTAAATTAGGAAAATAAATTCAAACAAAAAGGGAGGAAAATAGGGCACATAGTTTTTTTATTTTTCCAATTTGTTGTATAAGGTTACGATTTATATGAGAACGTTGTGATGATAAATAAGATTTTCTTTTTGTTTTTCTTTTTTCAGTTTGGGTAGACTTAAGAGCAATGAGCGGGGCGGTGGAATACATAAAGAGAAACTTGAAGATATCCGGCATGCAAGCTAAGTCCTAATGGAGATTCTCAATGTGTTCTTCCTCCTTGGATCAACAATGGCGAGGCGGATCTCCAACTAGATTGTCGTCGCTACATGATCGTGTTGGCAGGAGCCATCTTCTTCATTGAGCCCCTCCTCATGGGCTCGCCCCCAACTATGCTTCCTTCTTGTTGGACCGCTTCACCAATGTCGGCGTTGGCTCCACCTCATGATCGTTGTCTACATCGTCGAGATCTTCCCTGCCTTCTTCCATGGTTTCCTCACCTCCTTACCAAAGGTACTCACTCATTTTCTTTTCTTTTCTTTTTTTTTTAATTTTGTAGCATCTTTTTCATTTTTTTATTTGTCATCAATTTTTATCTTTTTCATGTTGAACGTGCATTCTTCTTGTTACAGGAAAAATTTAAAGTTAGAAAGGTGATTACTTTTTTTATACATCATAATATATTTGTCATTTAAAAAATGTGCTGCCAAAAATTTTTTTACCAACATATTTTCAAAATGAGAAATCTACTATGACTTATTAAAAAAGAATCACCCTTCAAACTTAAAGTTTTCGCATAACAAAAAGAATGCATGTTCTAGATGAAAAAGACCAAAATTGATGACAAATAAAAAAATAAAAAAGATGCTACAAATTAGAATTAAAAAGAAAAGAAAAGAAAATAAGTGAGCACCTCAAGGAAGGAGGCAAGGAAGTCGTGGGAGAAGGCTGGGAAGACCTCACTGATGTAAATGGTGATCATGAGGCTGTAGTCGACGTTGACACAAGTGAAACAACCTAATAGAAAGGAGGCATAGTTGTGAGTGAAGCCCATGCAGAGGGACCCGTTGAAAAGATGGCCCCCGACACAATCATGTAGAAGTGGCTGATCCAACTGAAGGATCGCCACGCTATTGCCGACCTGAGGAGTGAGAACACGTTGAACATCACATTAGGACTCTTACCCTGCACATTGGCTATCTTCATGTCCTTTGTTATGTATACCGCTACCCCGCTCATCACTCCTATGTCTACCCAAATTAAAAAAGAAAACAAAAAAAATCTTATATATCATCACATTGTTCCCACGTAAATCGTAACCATATACAAGAAATTGAAAAAAAGATATTGTGTGTCCTAATTTCCTTCCTTTTTCTTTGAATTTATATCCTAACTTACATAATTATAAGATAAGAATGATGAGACATAATAAGTGCCATGGATTTTATCCGAAATTAACTTGCTTGGCTAAATAAAAAGAGAAAAAAATTGATGATGTTATCCAAAAATAAGTATTCCTTTTTTCTTCCTATACAATAAAAAGATGACCATTGGCGATGGATTGATCATTTTATCAGTAATAAAACTAGTTAAAAAATGCAATGACTAAGATATAACCTAATTTGCAATGGAACTATGTTGCAAAAAATTGATTCATTATATGGAAAATTGATTCACACAAATATATGTGCTTTTGAGTGCGTTTAGCTCAACTTTCTCAAGAGAATGGGTTTTTGGTTTGTTTAGAGAGAGAGAGAGAGAGAGAGAGGGAGGGGGGGACTGACTACAACCAAGCAAAATTGTGGTCACAAAGGCAAGGCGTACTTGTTACGGCACGACTTTGTTAGAACTAGTGTCACTAATTATCAATTATCAACTAAGTTTCAGGTGCGCACCTTTTATCCAATTATGAGCCCTAAATGTTCTTTTCTAGCTAAGTGTCCATGCAATATTTTTATTTGTACTATGGTCTTCATGTGTGACCTCTAAGCAAAATGACATAATCGAATCACAATCAAAGGAAACAGCATAAAAGAATCGAAACCAACAAATCAAGGGAGGTTATAAAAGGAAAGTAAAAAATAAAGTGCATAAAATAACTTGATGTAATATCAGGTAGAGTATATGGCGTGGCCTCACTATTAACCCCGCCATGAGCTTGACCCAATAAAAGTCAGGGAAAGAATATACACCACCTCAGGACATGAACCCCGAGCTAAGTCCCTAAGATTGAAATCGAAGTTTAATTTTGACCAACAGAAATTTCCTACTAAAAGATTTTCACTAATGATATTTAGATGAACTATTCCCCGAAAGTAGATCTAACATGAAAGCTAATGACTTTTAATAATTTCATTATTACTCTATTGTTTTGTTCTTATTATTTCCATCTTTTTATTATTTTTTTTATTCTTTAATCTCAAGAAGAGCTATGTAGAGATCAAATTACCCTAAAAAGCCAAGAAAAAGATAACAGCCTCAACCATATGAAAATCGATTAAGCCCTAAACACACGAATCTTCTCTTCCTATTCCTTTTTAGCCTGAAACACTATTGGCTCTCAAAGTTCAGGAAGCTCCCATCTCTTCAAACCTTCATTCCTTTCATTCTTGCTCAACTCACTCATCTATTAGCATCATATATAGAACCTACGTATTTGGAAGCAAGTGCCATGTACATTCGAAGAATAGACATGTACACCCAGAACACACGTAGACAGAGGACGCATGCATTTGCATATCCTGGAAAAGCATTCATCCGATTGACACTTACACGGAGAAGACGCATTGGGCAAATACAATCTGTGATCTAATATGTCAAGATGAACACATACGCAGGGGATATCTCATTGACTCTCACACAAGATTGATATAGTTCTTCATTTCAGTATGTGCCTAATGAATTCTCCAGCAATAACCATCAAGCTTTCCCGAATCAGCACATCAACGTTATCGGAATAATTCTAGAGAACTGAGCTTAGCACGTGCAAACATGTGAGGCATAATAAAATCGAGATTCTTGTAAATGATTAGCAAACGAATTTATCTAGCTTATGCAAGTAACACAGTGAATCAATCAAACAGACAGGTGGTTTCGGTCGTATCTGAGGTTATGTTCATTAGTAATTGCAGGGAACAAATTAGTGGAATTAGTGGAAATCAAAACCGGTTCAACATGAAACTATCATGGTCGCAATCATGGGTGTAAGCTCCAACATGTACGATTTTCAAGCTAGCAAGAACTAGATTCTCAGCCTCTGTTTTCTTTCTCATACATATAAAACAGAAGATTAGGTGATTACCTGCAGCGACGACCGATTGGCTATGAACAACACAATACCGGAAGTGATCTAGAAGGCTTACGAATCTGCAAGGGAGTCAATAGCGGCCACTGTTTAAACTCTTCGACGATGGCGCTCCAAAACCAGGGACGGCCAGGTCCAGCCGCTGTGGGCGGTGGTTACAGCGTCGTGAAATGGAGTTGAAAGGAGGTGAAAGTTGATGGATTCAAGGGCTATCAGTCGCCTGCAAAATCGCATGCATTTCATATCTCTGCTAGGAATTTCACAAAGCATATGACTGACAATTGAACAACCTTTCCATTATATACAACTTCTTAAGTCATATCATTACTAACGATACAGGAGAAACGAAGACTACCTCAAAATCTACCATGAGATACTCTCGGCTTAACATATCACTTGATCTCACTGATGAGCAGTTGTAACATGTGCCGGCATGGATGACCTTGCTGTTGCGAGACCTCGTGCCAGTCCCGAAGGCTGGGCACCGATTCGAGCACCAGAACGTCTCGGCCTCCAAGAGAAAAAACTGCCCCGTGACCACCACGCAACCCACCTCTCAACGGAGGGTGAAGCTTCCGGTGAGCCCGACGGATCTTCCAAACTTTTTCGCGAACGCTTCTGGGTCAATGCCTCGGTGAGGTCTGCGAAATCAAACAAACCAGTGAGAGCTTTCTAGGATGTGAATCGAACAAATCAGCTACGGCTTCCAACGAAAGATATAATAACAGAGAGAGAGTGGTGGAAGAAGAGAGTCTTATGGGCGTCAGTTAGATGATGAGAGCCGAGTTTTTTTTACTTACGCTTTCTAGGATCGTAACCGTAATCCGCGGATGTGATTTCACAAAAACAGAGCTAAGAACGTACCCGCGTCAGAGACGTGGTTTCAGGCCTCGACTGGTAGATAAATCAACGAATGAAAAAGCACCGACAGACAAAAACGATTCGCACCGGCCTATAAAGCTTGAAGGCTCGAGATTAAGATGCTTCGAGCTCTCTGGCCGGGAAAAACAGAGACCCGCACAGAGGGGGAGGGGCGGCGCAACGGTGATGATGCGGCTGTCGGAAGTGGCAGCAGCCACTAGGAGAGACGAGCTAAGGACGCCGGGGATCGCCAATCGGATGAAGAGAAATCACCCCTGGAGAGTACTTCCCTCTGCTCTGCTCTCTGCTCTGTTCTGCGCTCTCTCTGCTCTGCTCTCTCTATCTCTGGCCTCCCTGAAGCGGACGTCTCTATATATATATCACAGCATCCGGAGTTCGTTAGAGGGGTGAGAGAGAAATCCTCTGTTCTCAAAACGAATGGCTGAACCCTATCCGGAGTTCGTTAGAGGAGGAGATTCAGGAGAGAAAGCAGGGGCCAGGGAGACCGAGAATTGGATTTCCTTCCATTTATTTATTATCGTCACGCTAATTTGTTTTATCCTCGCTAAAACGAGAGGGCATTAAATTGTCGGATCAAAACCAGGCGTTCCCATACGATGATACTATATGAATCGACACTGGCAACCCATAAGTAAAGCCCGGTTACTTAGGGTTACCCTCGGCATACCGATCCTTGCGCCCGCGACGGTTCGCTACTCGAGCCTTCTCAAATGACATTGCTAACTGGTTACACCGTCTAGCTATACTCACTATATTATTATTACTTTTTTTATCATTATCATTATCGAGTTTTTGAGAGTTAATGATGTGTAATAGATTTTGCTTGGATGATGTTTTCAAAAGAGAATCTTGACAACCTTTCAAGGTGATTCTTATCTTTTCAAGGGGTTTTTAAATTCGGAAGAGGTACCATAACAAATCAGAGTCTTATCTCTTTCTGAAATGGACAGCTATAATTTTAAACGAGGAAGCTAATAGATCTGTGGAAATATCTTTGCTTAGAGGGATAAGCCAATAGTCTCTTTCAATTCTTATAAGTAGCATCCCCATGAAGTCAACAGAAAATCTCTTCGTTTTTTCTTCGGTTTCAACAAAATTTTTACAGAATACAAACTAAAATTCTGAACTCCCGATTTTTTTTTTTAAACTGGCTCGATGAACTATCTCCAGCAATTTATCTCGCCGGAAAATTTTCCACGACATTTGTTAATAATAAACTCATTACAAGTCATTTTTATGTTGAGATTTCATCCTTATGCAAGTGATTTATTCACCAGAAAGAGAAGAAGATCGGAAAAATAAAGGGAAGAAAATAATCCCACTATGCCATCTTCTCCACCGCCCACCACCATTTCTACATTGCAAGAAACAAGAAACTGTTATGTATATTGCAGCATAAGGATCATAGAAGGATACAGTTTTAACCGTGCCTCTGACAAAATCAGAGGTTCCTTCACCTCACATTGACTGCGAGAGGCAGGGAGGAGTTTTCTCTTCTATTGTCACTCTGTTTTTTACAATGCATACGAATGCGTATACACACAAGAGCAGACTTCGCCGATCGCCAGCTAGAAGCCTCTTATGAATTTGCAGATCATCACAACGTGATCTGTAAGAATTATTTTCTCCATTAGCTTCATCCACGCGAGGCCCGGCATCACAGCAACCATGAAGTCACCGGATGAATTGTCGAGTAGATAGATAAATCGGGCAACACTAGTTGTTGCTCTGCTGTCGATGAGGACTCAACCCGCTCCTAGCCATTCCTGGACACCCTAGACTGTCAGGAGTAAGGGGGGGACATACTTGACATAACCACTCCCTTAGTTGGGAACTGTGCCACCTGCTTTCAATCGATACACTATTGAGAAGTTCGATCACAAACTACGGGATATTGGTTCGCATCATTCGGAGGAACGGGACAAGTAAAATGGATCGGGAGGCCTAATTTTGCACGAGATCTCCATTTGCTTCATATAATTGTCCACAAAATCATCTAGCTTCGTGATCAAATCCTAGTTGTTCTATGTGAAATTACATTCAAATTATATGACAACACTAAAAACTCGTTGAAACCACCGAGGGGATTGTATATATCCAACAGACTGACCATTTTGATCCATATTTCGATTCGGGTCGACTATGGTCTTCACATAGTCCAACTGCTCCTTGCTCATACTGACTTTGACCTTCAAAAAAGTATCTATTGGTTAAAGCTTTTCGAGCTCTTGTATTTTAAATTCTATATAGTTCAAGACGAATTAGTCATCTTATAAGCACCTTCTTTCAAATCCAAGTCGCAGTCTTCACTGACTCGGTAGACCGAGGACACAACGAAGTAACTGAGGTTTGGATTCCGTAGGAGATCTGTGAAGATTAGCAGAAAGAACGTATTCGTTCTTTTGTTGTTTTTTTTTTTTTTGGTAAAGTAAGGATGTATAGCTTTTCAATGCAAACAGGTACAAGAAAAGTCGCACACTAAACCTCGACCCATAAGGGACATAGGATGTCCAAAAGGGTTGAAGGTGAAACGACTAGAAAAGAAGCAAGCCCAAGTGGGGCAAAAGCAAGAGCCTAACTAGAGAAACAACAACTATACAAAGAAGAGGCTCAAACCAACAGAGAAACAGGAAATGAAACCAAAAGAAGAAGGCCAAACAGCGGCCAAAACCCAAGCCCAACCCAAACCTAGGCTGCTAATCCAAAGAGGTAGTCACCCGGTTGAAGGAGGATAGACCCCAGCTAGCTTGCAGTCTTCTATTCTGAGGGGTGTCCGACACTTCACCAATAGAGATGATTTTGTCCTTGACCACTTTGTTGAGATGTTTAACAATCCCCGGAGCAAAGAAAGGCTTCTCTCTGAAGAGTATATTGTTCCTTTCTATCCAAATAAGATGACAGAGGGCTCCAAGCGAGAACCGCGAGATACGCTGAGAAAAAGAGGAGCCACCAAACTGTTGCATAGCCCATCCAATGAAGACACTCCATGGCTGGTTCGTCCACTGCAAACCACACTTTGAGGCCCAGATCGATGCAATTCTGGCCGTTTGAGGGCAAGAAAAGAAAAGGTGGTCGATAGAATCCGGGCAACCGCAACAGAACGCACAAGAAGCTTCAGTAATCCTGCGAAACTGGAGCAACAGGGCTTGGGTAGGTAAGCGGCGTCGGGATATTAGCCATAAAAGGAACGAATGCCGAGGGGCCATATCCCGATCCCATACAAAAGAATGCCATGGAGAAGGCCGGCCTTTGGGTCTGATATGGTCCCAAGCCGAGGAGACCGAAAACACTCCAGAGGGGTGAGCCGTCCAAGAGAATAAGTCCGGAGAATCAATAAAAGCAGGGGCAGGTTCCGCCCAACTTAGGAAAGAATCCAAAGTTGCTGAAGGTTGCCATATTGAGTCATAAAAGTTGCGAACCGAGGTAAGCCGAGGAATGCGCGAACGATAAATATCCATGTCGCTAAAGATCTTGAAGAGCGGACCTCTCTCAAGCCAACAATCAAACCAAAATGAAGTCCCACGACCATCTCTAAGTTTCCATTTAAAGAGATTAGAGAAGAAGGATCGGAGGTCAAGGATCTTCTTCCAAGCCCACGAACATAAGGTGGGTTTCGAGGCAAGCCAAAAATTGGAGCTCTTCAGAAAGTTTGAATGGATCCACTTGCACCATAGGGATTCCTTATCAGTGAAAAGAATCCAAATATGTTTTAGTGTTAAAGCTGTATTATAGTCTTCCAGCCTGCGGATCCCGAGTCCACCCTCTTCTTTGGGTAGGCACACATCCGCCCAGGAGACCTTTGCACCACCTACTCCAAGATCCGGGCCTTTCCACAGAAATTGTCTTAAGACAGTCTCGATGTCGTGGAGGACAGACTTGGGGAGGGTGAATATGCTGGCCCAGTATACATGCATAGAATGCAAGACAGATTTGATGAGTTGAAGACGGCCTCCATGAGATAGAAAACGCTGGGTCCAAGATCTAGCCCTTGCAGTAATCGAGTCCACCAAGACCTTACAATCCTCTTTGGATAACCTGGAGGAGATAAATGGGACCCCTAGGTATCGGAACGGGAGAGATCCACGTTGGAAACCAAGGCAGGAACAAATCTGGTTTTGAAGTTCAGAAGACCCGCCAGACAAGAAAATACTACTCTTGTTTGCATTAGGTCTAAGCCCTGACCAGCCAGAGAAAAGATCAAGAGCATCCTTGATCAGTTGAATAGAACACCCATTAGCTTCAGAGAAAAGAAGGACATCATCCGCGAAGAACAAATGTGATAAACAAGTCTCCTTGCATCGCCAGAAGAATTTGAACTCCGGTCTATTTGATTTAGCTTGGATTATACCGGAGAGGACTTCCATGACAAGAGTAAATAGATAAGGGGATATAGGGTCCCCCTGTCTAACTCCCCTCGAGCTCGGAAAGAAGCCATGTAGCTCACCATTGATAGATACCGAGAACCTTGCTGAGGATACACATTCCATGACGAGCTTAACAAAGCTGGCCGGGAAGTGAAAAGCAAGGAGTACCCTCTCAAGAAAGATCCAGTCGACCGAATCATAAGCTTTTTGGAAGTCCACCTTGATGGCGCATTTGGGAAGATACGGCTCATGGTGAAAGCCTGCGAAGAGCTCCTGGGCAAGCATGATGTTGTCACTAATTCGTCTTCCTTGAACAAAAGCCATTTGAGATTGACTGATGATGGAAGGAAGGACAAGGGCAATACGATTAGCTAAAATTTTGGAAATACATTTGTACAGCGTGTTACAGCAGGCTATCGGCCGAAAGTCAGTCATCGCCGTAGCATTAGGAACTTTCGGGACAAGTGCCAGAATGGTAGTATTCAACTCTTTGAGTAACCTCCCCGAAGAGAAAAAGTTCTTTACAGCAAGGGTAATGGAGGGGCCTACAGTATCCCAATAGGCTATGAAGAAATCCACATTAAAACCGTCGGGGCCAGGAGCCTTGCCTTTAGCCAAGCTGAAGAGAGTCCTCACCGTTTAAACCGTCGGGGCAATCCACATTAACACCAGTCACCGTTTTGTTGTTGGTCTTTACATAGATGCAAGTTCATCCGCATCACCGTTTTTTTAGGCAAATGTTGCAAAATATTATAGTACTAGTGCTAAGGATGTGTTCATCGGCTTATCCGAAGCCTTTGGGGCCTTAAAGACCCTTACGCAAACGGCGTTTGGCAAAATTTGTGGAGAGCTTTGGGGCGATGCAATTGCATTTCCAAAGCTCTCCAAAGGACTTTAGTCCAAAAGAGGTTTCGAGATACTTGGAATACTGCACTTTCGGAATGCAAGTCTTGAATTTAATAATTGTTTTTGTTCAACTCTTGCACTGTTCATTTTTCCCGCGGTTTTCACAGTGAGGCTGGAAAAAATTGTGAAGTCGCCGGTCCCAAGATCAGGCAATCCGGTCCTTGGTTCCAACAATTGGGAACTGCTCCTCCTGGTCCGATTCCCAGTTCCTGGGTGAAATCGGACCAGACTGGGATCCAATCACCCCTATATGTTAGTAATATACGTGGCAAAAGTTCCAAAAAAAATAACAGACTAGGACAGAAATATATTGCAAGTATGTCAAAGAATCAAGATTATAGTAATAGGATCTAAAAATAATGTTATTCCAAGTTTATCCCATATGTTCTATAACTAAGAAAAACATGCGTATTTAATTAGGACAATATAAATTTAAAAACTTTATAAAATAGTTTTGTCATTAAAGACGTTCCTATTCGTATTAGAGATATCAAAAGAACAATGTATTTATTTGTACGAATGTGATGTGATATCATCAAATGTTTCATACAAGAGTGAAAAATGGCTAGTTGCATCTTACATGATGTATGAGATGTCAAAAATAGAAGTACCTTTTATCATTGTAGAATATAGTGTGTGTCTTATACAAGTACAAATTGTTTTACAACAAAACGAGTACTTTCTGTAAGTACAGAAAACATATGCCCCTTTCCTCATTAAACTGATCAATCTGACAACAAAAGAAGTCTCTGGATCAATGAAATTGTTAATTTATTAGTTCTATCAAGTGAACTGGCTCTGTCTGGAAAAAGGAGAAAAAAGATGGGAGCAAAAATGAGCGTGGGAAATGAGTGAGATTTTGAAATTTTTGTGAGAGGGAAATAGAGTGAAATTTTTGAATTTCCGGCATTTTCTCTCCAAATTCTCTTACTCTTTTGCTCCCTAACATAGCAAAAGGACCACGGTATAGAAAATATTCAGGCTTGTTGAGGCTAATTTTGTTCTCTTGTCTGAAAATATGATCTAGAATTTCTAGAAATGTTGCCTCTGGGATGAATAACTCGAAATAAATGAGGCCAAATTCAAGGTCTGAGTTATGTTTCTTTTCCTGTGCAAAGCAGATATCATGAGAAAGGCACTCAGCCCTGTTAGGCTGCTCCATGCCTTAAATGATCTATGGATTTTGTTGTTGTTCTGGTCAATTTGACAGCAAAAGCCACTCCTGTCATTCATCTAGCTATTCCATCAATTTGGAGATGATTGCCGGCAAGATGTCCTTGCTCTTCAAGTGATATCACTTCTTTGAGACGTATTTGAACCAGTTGGAGCTTAATTTATATCTCTTCCCTTATGGTGTCCTCCCAGCAGGCCCGGAAAGCGGATTCATTGAGGTGATTATGTTACGTGCCTTGAGTGCCTCATGTTTTGCTCCAAGTTTGGTTTCTTTTTATCTCACGTTAGCTCCTAGTTGCTGTGTTCTTAACCTTCAACTATATATAATATAGGTAGATTTGCCGGTTTTTAGCTACTTCCTTTGTAATCATTTGTCTGATATCCTATCCTTTCTGGGTTTCTTGTTGTGAAATCCTGTCAATCTTTTTGTTCCTTGATCCCGGCAATCTCATTGTTTGAGCTTCCAATGTGCTCTTCCGACCCTCTTCGTTGCCCTCTCGGAGTATGTTATTTTAGTGCATGATCATAGATTGAAAGAGAGTGAGAGTCCTTGCTTTCTTATTTGGGCTGCTTACGAACGTAAAACAAAAGCAGTGTTTTTACTGACATGTTTACTTGGCTCTGATGTTGGGTTCTTGATGTCGGTTGCGTCGGTTACAGGCAAACACATGGCTTTAGAAAGCATGAGATTCGCTTTAATAAGTCGGCTATCTAGTTGCTCCATTGCTTAACTCAATTGGCTTTAAGAAAGCTAAAGCGGGTAACACGACACAGAAGGCATCTCGACATAAGTAGGTTATGTATTCAAAGACATCGAAGGTCCAGTTCTCTTTCTTTACACTGGAATAATGGCGATCATTCGGTTTTGTGCTTCATAGTTTCACCTCTGGGGAGGTCACCACTGATAAGTTTGCACCTTCTTCTGGCCCCATTTCTACATATTCTTGGGCTAATGCACTATTGCTGGACAATGACGACGAAAACAGACTAAGGTTGCATTCGGTTCAACTTTTCCGGTGGGTTTTGGGGAAATGCATAAATTATTTGGTAAATCGCACTTTGAGAAGCAACTTTGAAAGATGGTAAAAACACATTTGAAAGGGTGATTAATTTAAGTTTTTTTTAACTTTTCATTTGTTTCAAATTGAAAAAATAATGTCTGCAACTAGAAGGTCTTTTATTTCTCTGTTAGCGATATATTTGTGCTTCGACATAAAACTAAATGTGTAATTTTCAGTAAAACTTTCGTCGCAGTATGTTTTCCATAATTACAGAAACTATTCTGTTTTGTTGTGAAGCAACTCGTACCTGCATAAGACAAACGCTATATTTTACTCTAATAAAGCTACTTATATTTGTGACGTATCTCATGCCCAATATTCGATCGTGTAAGATGTAACTCGTCATTTGTTACTCTTGCATGAAACATTTGATAAAATCGCATTATGTTCGTACAAATGAATATATTGTTCTTTTGATTTATCTAACACGAATAGGACCGTGCTCAATGGCAAAACTGATTTATAAAAATTTTGAATTTACATTGTCCCAAATTTTTTTTGGTCGAATACATTTTCCTAATTTAATATGCATGTTTTTTTCTCGATTATAGAATAGATGGGATAAACTCTGGATACCATCATATTTAGATCCTATTACAATAATCTCGATTCTTTGACATACCTTTTAGAAAAAAATGACTATATTTCCATCCTAGCCCGTTATTTTTATTATTTTGGGTACTTTGGTCGCGTGTGTTAACTATCGGAGCTATTGTCGGGCGCAAGGAAAATTTGACGAATGTGGATTCATTTTTACTGGAGTCACTTCAATTTGAGTAGTTTGCTCAAGAAAAGAGAGGACTGAGAGCTTTCGGAGGAGAGGGGAAATACCAACCACGTTGAACACTTCGAAATTTACAGATACGGAGAGGACAAGAAGCCCACTCGCCAAAGTCAAAATAACAAGATACTCCAAAAGAACCGAGAGGAGCAACTCCCATCCGAGATCTCTTCCGGACCATGTTGTTCACTTACATAAGGTGCCCATTGATCTACTTTACAGGTGTTAAATGATACAGATTCTCAAGTCAACAACATCGCCCAACCGAAGTCGATCAATGACTTCGATCCTGCGGACAAAGTTGCGCCAGAACAAGCACGCCTGCGCCTGCGCCATAGGGGCATCAATTACCTCTCTATTGCTGGGCTATGGCCAGTCATCTCTCTCTAAGCAGTTAGAGAGAGATGACTGGCCATGGCCCAGCAAGAGAGAGGTAATTGATGCCCCTCTGGCGCAGGCGCCGGCGTGCTTGTTCCGTCGCAACTTTGTCCGCAGGATCGAATTCCTTCATCGACTTTGATTGTACGTTGCCGTTTGACTTTAGAATTATTACGCTTCAAAACATGAAAAGTCATCATTAGAGAGAGAGAGACGGGGGGCTGGCCATGACCGAGCAAAATGGAGGTCATGGAGGCCACGATGGCGCTTGTTCCGGCTTCGTCGGAGGATCGACTTCTGTTGGATGTTGCCGTTGACTTTAGTCACTACACGTGTTTTTTATTACCTGTTAAGCAAGTCAATTGGCACTTTATGTAAGTGAACAGTGGCGTGGTGTCACAAGTGAAACTAGTGTTGAGCGAAGTAACAGAATCATGCGGACCAAAAGAAAAAAAGAACAGATGATAAAAGAGAGCATAATTCCTTGCAAAAAAAAATTTAAAAATCACAGTATGAAAAAGGAAGAAAAAAGCAAACTTACATTGATAAAGTCCTTGTTGGAAGCTCGTGCGCTTCTAGATATTCAAGATTTTCCTCCTTTTTCCCTCGTATCCGCCGGCAAAACAACAACTTCTTTCAATTTTTCAACATCATCCTCGTCTTCCATGTGCTTCATGACATTAAACGATCCTCTCAACTGCTCGATTTCCAATTCGAAGTTAAGTTTTGCATCAAAGCTGCTTTCTCCAGTTGAATTATCAGATTGTAGAGTTCCTCTTTTTGCCTCCCAAAGATCCTAAGTTTCAAAAAGGAAGAACATGAAAAAAAATTGTGTATTCTCTTAGCACGAGAAAAAATACGAAGGGAATGCGTCTCTCTAATTTCAAACAGCAAGGCAATGAAAAAGAAAATATTTTTTTCTCGCTTTTTCACTCGTCTCCCTTCTTACACAGTGACGACTCAACTTTACGTATCAACACAAAAACATCAAAAACTTCAACGAGGATTAACATTTTCCAAACTTTAGGCCATGGATAACGTGTTACCTCCGGTCACCGGATCGGCATCATTGCTCACAGGCCACAACCACACGCGCAAACATACAAAGAACGTGGATATGTTAAACTAAGGCGGTAATAATCTTGGTAGCGAACATCACCGGGCCATTGAATCCCACAGGAATACATGAACAACACAAAGCAAAGACACAAAAAAATTTGGTTTACCCTCGGCCATACATCCCAATATCAGGAAACGGGACATAAATCAATGAATCTAAGTTTCCAATCATGAATTGAACATGTTATGAACATATATGTAATCAAATTCCGGAGGAAAAAGTACGCAGTTTCACTTAAGCATTTTCACAAACATGCGGTGGTCATTTGTAATGCAACACACAAAAGACAACAAAGATCCGCCAATTCCGATCCAAAAAAACAATAAAACATCCTCAACAGTTTAAAACGCTATCTAATCTCAATTACGGTTCGAATTTCACTCGAACCCAAAACACTCGCTCTCGGACTCAGATCAACAAAAAACAGAGCAAGAACGTACCCGCATCAGAGACGTGGTTTCAGGCTTCGGCCGGTAGCTAAAATCGACGAACGAAAAGCGCCGACAGCAACGATCCGCACCGGGAGTATTAGCTTGAAGGCTCCAGATTAAGACGCTTCGAACTCTATGGCCAGAAAAACAGAGACGAGCCCGGAGGAGGAGGAGCAGCGGCGCGAACACAATGATGCGGCCATCGGCGGCGGCGGCAACCACTAAAAGACGAGCTAAGGAGGACGCCGGAAATCGCCAATCGGATGAAGAGAAATCACCTCTGGAGAGTACTTCCCTCTGCTCTGCTCTGCTCTCTGCTCTTCTCTCTATCTCTGGCCTCCCTGAAGCGGATGTGTATGTATATATATCACATTATCAGGAGTTCGCTAGAGTGGGCGAGAGAGAAATCCTCTGTTCTCAAAACGAATGGATGTATCCTATCCGGAGCTCGTTAGAGGCGGAAACTCAGCAGATTTTGTTGTGTGACAGATTTTGTTTGGATGCTCTATTCAAAAGAGAATCTTTAACAACCTTTCAAGGTGATTCTTATCTTTTCATGGGGTTTTTTTAATTGGGAAGAGGTGCCATAATAAATTTAGTGTCTTCATCTCTTTTTGGAACGTACAAATAAAATTTTAAACAAGGAAACTAAGAGATCTGTGGATATGTCTCGGTTATAAGTAGCATCCCCATAAAGTCAATAGATAATCTCTTCCGTTTTTTCTTTGAATTTGACAGAATTTTGACGTGTTACAAACTAAAATTCTTAACAATTAAGACTTTTTAAAATGGCTCAAGATCTATCTCCAGCAATTTATCTCGCTGGAAGATTTTCTATGACATTTGTTAATAATAAACTCATTACAAGTCATTTTTAATGTTGATTTCATCCTTATGCAAGTGATTTATTCGCCAGAAAGAGAAGATCGAAATATAAAGTGAAGAAAATAATCCCAACATGTCCTCTTCTCCACCACACACCCGCATTGAAAGAAACAAGAAGCTGTTGTGTATATTGCAGCATAAGGATCATAGAAGGATACAATTTTAACCGTGCCTCTGACAAAATCAGAGGTTTCTTCACCTCACATTGACTGGGAGAGGCAGGGAGGAGTTTTCTCTTCTATTGTCACTCTGTTTTTGGCAATGCACACGAACGCGTATACCCACAAGAGCAGACTTCGCCGAGCACCAGCTAGAAGCATCTTATGAATTTGCAGATCGTCACGACGTGATCCGTGAGAATTATTTTCTCCATTAGCTTCATCCACGCAAGGCCCGGCATCATGGCAACCATGAAGTCACCGGATGAATTGCCTAGTAGATAGATAAAATCTGGCAGCATTGGTTGTTGCTCTGCGGATGATGAAGACTCCACCCGCTCCTAGCCTTTCCTTGGGGGGGTGGGGTGGTGCTGGGGGCGCGGGAGGGACGTACTGGACCTAACCACTCCCTTGGTTGGGGACTGTGCCACCCTGTTTTTGGTCGATACACTGTTGAGAAGTCTGATCACAAATTATGGGATATGGGTTCGCACCATCTGGAGGAACGGGATGAGTTAATTGGATCAGGAGGCCTAATTTCGCACGAGATCTCCATTTGCTTCATATAATTGTCCACAAAGTCATCTAGCTTCATGATCAAATCCCAGTTGTCATTCATGAAATTACATTCAAATTATACGACAGGACTAGAAACTCGTTGAAACCACCAAGGGGATTGTATATATCCAATAGACTAGCTGTTTTGATCCAAATTTGGATTCAGGTCGACTATGGTCTTCACATAGTCCAACTGCTCCTTGCTCATCCTGATTTTGTCCTGCAAAAAGGTAACTAATGGTCAAAGCTTTTCAAGCTCTTGTATTTTAAAATCTATAGTTCAAGACGAATTAGTCATCTTCGAAGAACCTTCTTCCAAATCTAAGTCATACTCTTCACTGACTCGGTAAACCGGGGACACAACGAAGTAACGGAGGTTTGGATTCCAAAGGAAATTTGTGAAGATTAGCGGAAAGTACATACTCGGTCTTCTGTTGTTGATCTTTACATAGATGAAAGATCATATGCATCACCTGTTTTTTAGGAAAATATTGTGACATATTATAGTGCTAGTGCTAAGGGTACGTTCAGTTCAGCTTTGCCAAAGCCTCTAGGGTCGTAAAAGTCATTGGAAAAATGCAAATGGCCTTTGGCAAAATTTCTAGAGAGTTTTGGGGAGATGCAGTTGCATTTCCAAAGCTCTCCAAAGGAGGTCTCGAGGTACTTGGAATGTTGCATTTTCATAATGCAAGTCTTGAATTTTATAATTATTTTTTATTCCACTCTTGCACTGCTCATCTTCCCTGCGATTTTCATAGTGGAGCTAAAAATAATTGAAAAAATTGTGAAGTTGCCTGTCCTAGACCCAGGCAGTCCGATCCTTGATCTCAAAAATTAAGAACCTGTACTCTTGGTCTGATTCCCAGTTCCTGGGTAGAATCGAACTAGATCAGGAAACAATCGCCCCTATTGGTTACTAATATACGAGACAAAGGTACCTAAAAAAATAATGGACTTGGATGGAAATATATTGCCACTTCTCTAAAAAGTATGTCAAAGAGTCAAGATTATAGTAATAGGATCTAAGAATAATGTCATCCCGAGTTTATCCCATCTCTTCTATAATTGAGAAAAACATGCATATTAAATTAGGACGATGTAAATTTAAGAACTTTATAAAGCAGTTTTGTCATTAAACACGTTCCTGTTCGTATTAGAGAAATCAAAAGAAGAAGGTTAATATCACAAAAAATCCCAAACTGATACATTTGTAATAAATTTACTCTCAAATTAATTTTTTGATCATCAAAAACTCCAAACTAGTACACATGTGACAATTTTACTCTATGCTAGTTTCTGTTAAATTTTACTGTCAAATTTATGAGTTGTATGACACGTGATAGTTGACGAGTGTATCGGTTTGGAATTTGACCCTCTGTTTATCCCAAGTGTATTAATTTGTGATTTTTCGTAGTGTTGATTCAATTTAATGGAGGCTAAATTTATCAGAAATGTACCAATTTGGGATTTTTGTGATATCAATCCAAAGAACAATGCATTTATTTGTACGGATATGATGAGATATCATCAAATGTTTCGTACAAGAGTGATGAATGGAAAGTTGCATCTTACATGATATATGAGATATTTCACAAATATAAGTACCTTTTACCATAATAAAATATGGTATTAGTCTTATGCGGGTACAAATTGCTTTACAATAAATCAAGTACTTTCTGTAAGCAGTGAAAACACATGCCCCTTTCCTCGCTAAACTGATCAATTTGACAGTAAAAGAAGTCGCTGGATCAGTGAAATTGTTAATTTATTAGTTCTGATCAAGTGAACAGACTCTGTTTGTAAAAAGGAGAAAAGAGGGGAACGAAAATGAGTGTGGGAAATGAGTGAGATTTTGAAATTTTTGTGAGAGGGAAATGGAGTGAAGTTTTTTAATTTCTGGCATTTTCTCTCCAAATTCTCTTACTCTTATGCTCCCGAACATAGCAAAAGGACCACAGTATAGAAAATATTCAAGGCTTGTTGAGCCTAATTTTGTTCTCTGTCCGAAAATATAATCTAGAATTTCTAGAAATGTTGCCTCTGAGATGAATAACTCAAATTAGATGAGGCCAAATTCAAGGTCTGAGTTATGTTTCTTTTCCCGTGCAAAGCAGATATCGTGAGAATGGCATTCAGCTCTGTTAGGCAGCTCCATGCCTTGGATGATCTTTGGATTTTGTAGTTGCTCTGGTCAATTTGACAGCAAAAGCCACTCCTGTTATTCATCTATCTATTCCATCAAGCTGGAGATGATTGCCGGCAAGATGTCCTTGCTCTTCAAGTGATATCACTTCTTCAAGACATATTTGAACCAGCTGGAGCTTAACTTATATCTCTTCCCTTATGGCGTTCTCCCGACAGGCCCGGAAAGAGGAATCACTGAGGTGATTATGTTTACGTGCCTTAAGTGCCTCTTGTTTTGCTCCAATTTCGGTTTCTTTTTATCTCACATTAGTTCGTAGTCCCTCTGTTCTTAACCTTCAACTTCTATATTATATAGGTAGAAACGCTGGTTTTTTTAGCTACTTTCTTTGTAATCATTTGTCTGATATCCTTTCCTTTTTGGGTATCTTCTTATGAAGTTGTAATATTTGGTTTAAAAAAAAAGTCAACAAGTCAAAAAGCAGAAAAGAAACTACAGTGGAAACTCGGCCAAATTAAAAAAAGCCAAGAGCTCCTTAGCCAAGATAGAAACAGAAAAGAAAGAAAGAGAAGAAAAGAGAAGAAGAAGAAGAAGAAAGAAGAGAAAGAGAGGGTTTGGAGCCACGGGGTCTCGCCAAGCCGATTCAAGTTCGTAACGCAACGTACGATAAGTGCCCACGCCTCTCGTTCGTCTAATCGGAGTATTTTCCGGATTATGGCTCATATTTCGGAATTACGCGTTATATGAGCGGCGAAGTCTAATTTTTGAGTCATTGAACTACGTATATATATAGAATTGGTAGTTTAGGGTGTCATGGAGCCGTGGGATTTTATAAACCTAATTTGGACTTACGGTTTGCCGGATATGAATTTTTGAAGTTGAGTGCGCGCAGTGAACAGTGCGCGAACAGTGGTTTTTAGGCCGATTTTCGTTATTTTTCGGCTCGATTTTGGGGCTGCCAAGTTAGGGTTCTTGTAGTGCTTTGAGTGGGCTTTCTATTGACTAGAAACTCGCTTGAAACGGAGTTCGGTGGAGGAATTTATGGTACGATCAAGTTTCGCGTTTAAACTCCGCGTTGCAAACGGTTTAGATAATCGCTTTGGAGAAGCGATTTATGAGCGCTTTTGAGTTGTCTTGTTAGCATTTAAGCGTCGTTTAGCTGTTTCGTAGTTTTTCTTTACTTAGTTTTGATGTCGTTTCTCATTTAATTGTTAGGATTACGATATCGTCGGTTCGAGTGAGCGTGGTTATTTGATATTTGAGGATTCCAGGTGAGTGGTGCTATTTCTTCTTTGAGTTTATATACTCATGTTTTGAAAGTGATAATGATTTGAGTATCGTATGAGTTATTAAAGCATGTTTGCTGCATAAAAGCCTGGATCGGGCAATTACTACCTTTTAATATTTGAGAATGGTTTTATGAGAGATATTGTGAAATGATATGTGTCACTTTGCGAACTGCTTTATGGAATGAGTTCAAAGATAATTTGAAAAACGTTTTATGAAAAACGTTACAAAAGCTTATACTTATTGATTTATGAATTCGGTTTACGAAATAATACGAGAAATGCTTTACGAAAAAGTACTTCTATCGGATGAACTAAGTTACAAAAGTTTGTATGATTGGTTTGTGAAATTTATTCTGGATTGGATTTCTGATATTGGATGATGGTTATTTGATACTCAATATGACTGTGAACCCATTGAGGGGTTTTGGAGTATGCATACCGGGTTTACGATATCCTTTTAGGCTGAGCCACCGGCTTTATAGGTGGAGACCTTGCCAAGGGAGGAATCTTGGTAGCCTTGTCACAAGGCTTTGTGTCGTAACCATGGTTTGATATTGAGCAATAGATTGGCCAATGGAATGGACTATCGGCATGTGCTTTCGCTGAGATTCATTAATGGAATAGACCATTGATGTGTAATTTAATATTAGTCAATGAAATTGACCATTGACGTGATTTTTAATAGAGATTGATCAATGGACTTGACCATTGATGTTTATGATGATTTAAAATGAGTATTTTTCTGAATTGTATAAAACTTTGATGAAATGAAACAACTCTTATATGATTCGATATATATTTTATGTCTTGAGTTTGACTTCTGAAGTTCTGGTATTGTTTTGTACACATGCATAATGATTGCTCGATCTACTTAGAAGAGATGTACTATTCACTGAGCTGTGGTTGCTCATTCCTCTTTTCCCAACCTTTCAGGTTCTTTGTTTAGCAACCAATAGAACGAGAGCGATGTCTTTGGGACTCTTGAGTGATTTGAGGCTGCGTCCTTTGGGCGAAAGGACGGCCGTGTCATTCCCCATCTTGGTAGGTTTTGGGGTGTGACAGAAGTCTTGTCAATCTTTTTGTTGGTTGATCCCGGCAATCTCATTGTTTGAGCTTCCAATGTGCGCTTTCGGACCCTCTTCGTTGCCCTCTCGGAGTATGTTATTTTTAGTGCGCGATTATAGATCAAGAGAGTGAGAGTCCTTGCTTTTTCATTTCGGCTGCTTACGAATGTAAAACAAAAGTAGTGTTTTTCCTGACACATGTTGGGTTCCAGATTTCGGCTGCGTCGGTTACCGGCAAACACATGGCTTTAGAAAGTATGAGATTTGCTTTAATAAGTCAGCTATCTAGCTGCTTAGGCTGCAAATGATAACTATTTTGTTTCTCTATTTATGCTCCAGAAATAGGTTTGGAACAAAAATCCGTTTGGTGACGTAATTTCATTTTCTATTTTTGGAACAAATTTTTGAAACAGGAATAGGTTTGGAACAAAAATTATAAGTAAAAATTTTTTGCTTTTCTATTTCTGGAACAGAAATGAGAAGTTAAAATTCTTTTCATCGTTCGCCTTTGCTACTAGCTAGTTGCCCACCCGCCTTCGGTCGACGCCCACCTCCCTCCGCCGCCTGCCATTCACAGGCCACCGTCTATCACCGCCGGCCATCCTCCCCTCGCTGCCACCTATCGCCGGCCTCCCTCCTCCAGCCGCTGCCCGCTGTCCACCGGCCACCGGCCGCCCTCCTGCCGCCAATACTCACCTCCCATCGTCGGCCATTATAGGCCGACACCCACCAATCACCGTCTCTCGTCGCCGCTCATCTCCCATCGCCGGCCCGTCTCCGCGCGCTCTCAGCCACCACCCACCGTTGACCACCATGGGCCGCCACCCGCAGTCCACCAGCCACTGCTCTCACCTCTGGCTGACCTCCTCCTGTCGCTGCCGCCTCCCGCACTATCCATCACCCGCTATTCGCACCCACCATCCGCTGCCCATCGTCCCCATCGTCCACTCGCCAGCCATATGAGAGGAAAAAATTTTGTGTTGTTATCAAATATATTATTTTCTCAGAAACTCCTCCAGGAGCAGAAATTAATTTCTAAAATAGAATAGTTGTCATTCGCAGCGTTAATGTTTGGCCTTCCATGGCTTAATTCAATAGGTTTTAAGAAAGGTAGAACGTGTGACATGACACATAAGGCATCTTCTCATCATGAGTAGGTTATGTATGAAAAACCATCAGAAGTCCAATTCTTATTCTTTGCACTGAAATTATGTCGATCCTTTGGTTTTGTTCTTCATACTTTCCGCTCTGGGGAGGTCACCACTGATGAGTCTGCACCATCTTCTGGCTCCATTTCTACATACTCATGGGCGATGCGCTACTGGCGTACTGCTGGACAGTGATGACTAAAGCAGAATAAGATTGCGTTTAGTTTAGCTTTTTCAAGAGGATTTGGAAAAATGCAAAATCTATTTGGTAAATTGTGCTTTGAGAGAGAAAGGCCGTTTGGTTTGGAAAGTCTCCTTGATTTGGAAAGTCTCTTTGAGTGATTAATCTAAGCTTTTTTAAATTTTAATTTGTTTAAAATCGAAAAAATAATGTTTGCAACTTGAATGTCTTTTATATCTCTGTTAGCGAAATTCTTGTGCTTCGACGTAAATCTGTATGTGTAATTTTTTAGTAAAACTCTCTTCTCCGTATGTTTTCCGTCGTTACAGAAAGTATTCAGTTTTGTTGTAAAAACAACTCGTACCCGCATAAGACAGACGCTATGTTTTATCTCATACCCAATGTTCGATCTAACTCGTCATTTATCACTCTTGCATGAAACATTTGATGATATCACGTCACATTGCTTTATAAAACTTTTGAATTTACATTGTCCCAATTTTTATTGGTCGAATACATTGTCCTAATTTAATACGCATGTTTTTCTCAATTATAGAATAGATGGGATAAACTCGAAATGACATTATTTTTAGATCCTACCGACATACTTTCTAAAAAAAAATGACAATATATTTCCTTCCTAGTCCGTTATTTATTTTTATTTTTCTGATACTTTTGTCACGTATGTTAACTATCGAGCTATTGTTTGGCGAAACGAAAATTTGATAAATGGAGATTCATTTTTACTGGAGTTCCAACATTTTGACGAGTTTGCTCAAGAAAAGAAGAGAGTACCGAGAGCTTTCACAGGAGAGGAGATACCAACCACGTTGAACACTCGAAATTTACAGATACAGAGAGGACAAGAAGCCCCCTCGCCAAAGTCAAAATAACAAAACTCCAAAAGAACCGAGAGAAGCACTCTCGCCATCTAAACTTTACGGGTATTGAAAGATGCATGTAGTGATTCTAAAGTTAACGACAACGCCCAACCGAAGTCGATCAACGACTTTGATCCTCCGACCAAGCCGCGCCGGAACAAGCACGCCTGCACCTGCGCCATCGGGGCATCTATGACCGCCGTGTTGCTTGGATTCGGCCAGTCCTCTCTCTCTCTACCCTGACGGCGCAGTCCGAGAGAGAGCACTGGCCTTAACCAAGCAATATGGAGGTCATGGAGCCGCGGTGGCGCAGGCGCAGGGGTGCTTGTTCCGGTGCGGCTTCGTCAGAGGATCGAATTCCTTGATCGACTCCGGTTGTACGTTGCCGTTTGACTTTAGAATCACTGCGCTTGATCCGCACCGGGCATGTAGATTAAGACCGCTTCGAACTCTCTGGCAGGAAAAACAGAGGCGCGCAGAGGAGGGGTGGCGGCGGCGCAACAATGAAGCAGCTGTCGGCGGCAGCGGCAATTACCAAGAGACGGGCTAAGGACGCCGGAAATCGCCAACAAAATGCAGAAAAATCACGTCTGGAGAGTATTTCCCTCTGCTTTCTCTCCCTCGTCTCTCTCTTTGCCACTTTTGCCTGCCTTCCTCCCTCAAACGAATGCTATATATCGTCCCATCATCCGGAGTTCGTTAGAGAGAGAGAGGAAGAGTTAAGTAATGAAATCTTTAACAAACCTTCAAAGCGATTCTTTATCTTTTCATGGGGTTTTCAAATTGGGAAAGAGGGATTGAGGGAGAGGAGTATGAAACTTTTGAACTTCTTCTGCAACTCCTGCAGTACAATGCTGTATTGTTGTCTTTATCTCTTTCTGGAATGTACAGCTTTAATTTCAAAGGAGGGAACCAAGAGATCTGTTGGAATGAATATCTTTGCTCAGAGCGATAAGCCCATTTAGTCTCTTTCAGTTCTTATCAGGTTCATCCCCATGAAGCCGACGGATAATCTCTCGTGCTTTTCTTTCGAATTTGACAAGATTTTTGCGGAGTACAAACTGAAATTCTTAGCTCCCGAAATTTTTTAAAAGATGGCTTGATGAACCGTCTTCGGCAATTTATCTTGCTGGAAAATTTTCCATGACATTTGTTAATGACAAACTCATTACGAGCCGTTTTTAATGCTGATTTCATCTTCGTGCAAGTGATCTATTCACCAGAGAGAGAAGAAGATCGGAAAAATAAAGGGATGAAAATAATCCCATCATGCCATCTTCTCCACCGAGAAACTGTTCCGTATATTGCAGCATAAGGATCATAAAAGGACACGAGTTCACTAAAGACTAGATTGAGCTCGCAATGTTGGCAATGGAATCTCCATTTGCTGAGTCATTCAGACATTGAAATCTCCATTCTTATAACCAGGTCCTAGTTTTTCCTTTGCAAGATCTTCCAGCTTGTCAGTTTTTTACTCTAGATCTTCCACCTTTTGGTTGAACATTCCATACCGATGGGACCGACGGGATATGGTTTCGCACCACCCCAGGATAAGTTAATTGGATCAGGAGGCCTAATTTTGCACATAATCTCCTGTTGCTTCTTATAATTGTCCATCGAATCTCCCAGCTTCGTGATCAAATCCCAGTTGTCCTTCATGAAACTACGTTCAGATTGTACACAGCACCGGAAACTTATTGAAGCCACCGAGAGGATAGTATATATCGAACAGACAGGCCATTTTGATTCGAATTTGGACTCGGGCCGGCTTTGGTCTTCACATAGTCCAACTGCTCCTTGCTCGTCCTGACTTTACCCTGCCAAAAAGTAACTAACGGTCAAAGCTTTTCAAGCCCTTGTGTTTTAATATCTGTCGTTCGTGACTAATTAGTCATCTTAGAAACGCCTTCTTCCAAATCTAAGTTCACTCTTCACTGACTTGGCACTCCGAGGAATAATGAAGCAACTGAGGCTTGGATACCGTAGCAGATCCGTGAAGATGTAGCGGAAGTATGTATTCAGCCTTCTGTTGTTGGTCTTTACGTAGATGCAAGTTCTTATGCATCCCCTGCTTTTTAGGCAAATATTACAGCATATTATAGTGCTAGTGCTAATTCCAGAACGGTCTCTCCATCATTGCGCAAGAACATGATCTTATGTCTGTCCATTTTTGTTGGTCGCTAGTTCCTGAAGGTTCTTTAATGTGCTGGCACTTTGCACATTAAGAGAGGTTTGTTGTGATTAATTCTTGCAACCTTAGAATCTTAGATAGCATTAATCATGAAGAAAAGTTCTGGTTTCTGATATGTAATTATGACGGAGTATCTTAGCCAGGCCCCATGTAAAAGCCAAAGTTCTGTTTCTTAGAATGAAGTGGTTTAGTCATTCCGTTTGAATAGTAGTACCATCAGGGATCATTAAGGTCGGAAGCATAAACTAAGTCATTTCTTCCATGTCTTTTTTCTTTGCATTTGATTGCTGGGAAAAATAAAAAGCGGCAATTGTGCGTGTTTAAATCTATCTGTTAACTCCGTTCCGGCACATATCGGTTTCTCAATCGATCAACAACCTATTAGGAAGCAGAGGTGACCTCAAATCCCAGATGTGTTGCATCGAGATCTTGTCGCTTTCGACAAACAAGGGATGGGAAAGATAAAGTGAGATCGAATTTCCTTTCAGCCTCAGAGCTTCAAACTGCTGTGAAAAAGTTTGCAACTCAAGAGTTTTTACGGTTACAAATACTTAGAAAAAATGTGACGTATTGTCCATTTGTCCCGAGTTTTGAATCTTCTGGACGACAAGCTCGATTGGCCATCAAGCTTTGAAACAATTATCTAGTTCATTGCTAGAAGAAAAGCGAGAGAAACTACGCCACAGAATCTGATCCTAAGAAGATAGCTGTTGCCCGACAGACATCCAATTTCCTTGCTAGACATAGATTCATGTCCTGTCCTGGTCCTCTGTCGCCGTCACTCGTAGTCTTTACTCAAACCAGGTCTTTACCGGTTTATATCATTTTCAAACGCACGCACAAGGAACGACCCAATTTTTTGTTTTTTATTCTATTAGTCTGAGCATGTACACTCCAAACTTGAAGACTTCCTCTCTTATGTAAACCGTTGGCTCATGATGTAAGAAGAATTGTAAGTCAATTACCGACACCATGAAGCTTCATGGTCATCAGACAACCTCGACGAATTTATTCCCGTAGAACCAAAAAAAATGCAGAAGATATAGCCAAGAGGGAGAGAGGTTTAACGCATAACAGATAACCCAGCCACATTAATCATCAGGTCGACAACACAACAAAAAAAGAAAAAAAAGAAAAAGAAAATTCAGATTGATGACCATTTACTATACTTACAAGATCATGACACACAAACCATTAGCAACCTGTGCAGTGTGAATGGCGTGTTAACGGGACACAAACACCATGTCGTCACTCTGAGAAACAACTCACACTTCTGCCAGGTCTCATGGAGGTGACAGGCTGCTAAAGATGCGCTTCAAACTGGGACACGCCACACGCAATCTCCCCATGCTCACTGAGGAAATCTGCATGTCGATATAAACAAGGTAACAGCTTGATGAGCGAAGTTATCGGTATGACACAAACAGATTTAAGGTATATCTTTTTCAAAAAATAAGAAAAGTGTGCTCACCTGTGGACAATAGCGAACATCAAGGGTCTCCAGTGTCGTACATCGTGACACAGCAGCTTCAAGTGCTTCTTCGGTGATGTTGCACCACTAACCAAAGCATAAAGCCCCACAAGAAATCAACAAACCAATCGGAACAGAAAATTTTGACAGCACAAATCAACTTATCCAAACATACTATGAATAACTAGCAATTATCTGAATCCTATCTTTTGGAGAAAATGTAAACCATGACCCAATTTCCAAAGGGAAAATTTTCAGTAAATATATCCCATCGCAACGGGCCAACAAAAATAAGAACTGAACAGATTCTTCTTCTTTTTTTCATTTAAAAATTGAGGCAACATGCATGCTTGAAGAAACATGAACATGGAAGACACATACGTACCTGAAGAAATAGACTAGTCAATTTTGGACACTCAAGCCTCAATGTTTCCAAACTGCAGCAATTACTGAACAAACAAAACAGCATTAGCAAGTCGAAATTGGTGTGCAATAGGCAAATAACAAAAAGGAAAGAAACTCAGTACCTTAAATTTAGAAGGCACAAATTCGAACAAGCAACGTCGACTTCCTTCAGATTGTTGGATAAAGATAAGTTCAGTGACGATAAGTTGTAACAGCGAGCCAGCAGCGGAATAAAAACCTTCCTGATATTTGGACAGCCTACGCAGTTAAGATTTTGCAGCAAACGGTTGGGCAGCTCAGCCGGCTCCAGCAAATTATTGCTCTCTGGCACATCATTCACACAACTGGCACTGGGCGACTGAGAGAGATCCCCAGGGCAACCCCAATTCAAATCATGCATATTGACACAACCGTTCAAGCTAACATGAGTCAGATGTGTACAGCAAGAAAGAAGCTCCTCTATGGCAGATTGAGAGAAAGGCCCATAAGACAAGTCCAATTCTCGGAGAGATGGCAAAGCTCCTCGCATGTAGAGCGGCTCCAATGAAGAATCAGTAAGGTACTTGCACGCTTGCAATTTCAACACCTTAATTTGGAAAAGATGGGAAAGGACAAGTCAGAATAAGCACTGAGAACTTTAAAGTTAGAATGGCAACAGTCCCACAAAATTAACCGTGTTGAGAACCATTCAATTGAAGTGAAAGATGTTTGAAAACACCCATGCAAGAAGTTTAAATTCAACCCCCTCATCAACTCAGTTACTGGCTTATGGGATCAAGTAGAGGCTAGTATAAACCCCAAAAGTAAAAATAAAATAAAAACATTAAAAAAAAACAAACAAGTAGCACAGATCTTTCTACCAAATCAACAATGGACCTACAAGGTTTACCCTTCAATTCAGTTACATCGGAGTATAACCTACATAATCCAATTCAACCCAGTATTCATTTCCTTCAATCCTCTTTCTCACAAAGCTTTAGTACCTTCCCCAGCATATCCGAACCCAATCATTCAGATGCGGATCAATACAAAAACCCCCTGTAAAAGCTCAACCGCTGACCCCATTTGTCACAAGAATAATTCGAATCAGAGGTGAATAATCCCAAAGGAACACAAATTTAAAAAATAACTTCAGTACTCTTATTAATATACTTCGAATCAAAGGTGAATAATTCCAAGTGAACCCCAATGTGAAAATAACTTCAGCATTCTTATTGACATACATACGCTATCTAAGTGGCACTGATAATCGAAATATTCATGGTAAAAAGTCAATGACACAAATGATTGGTCAAAGAAAACTTCATTTCAAATGGTGTCATGAAAGCTAGTGACAATGTTACAAGCACTGGAGCTTACAACCCAAACAGCAAATAGCATCCCATTAAAATTTCTTAATGACCTGCCAAATGATTCTTCATTAAAGGAGCACGCTGAATTGACCAAAAAGTCTAACGAACTAATACCAACAAAATCGTGTTCCACATAACTTGCAGTAATGCATGTTTGCGAGCATATACAAGTACAGCGACATACCTTCAAATGCAAACAGGACTTAAATACTGGAACCAAGTTTGTCAGAAAGGTGTATGATAAGTCGAGCATGGTTAAGTGTGGAAGCCAACAAAGAGAATATAGTCCATCAGAACCAACAGACGGGCATGACATCAAGATTAATGACTCAATCAGAGGGCAAGATGTGGCTGTCGCAGACAAGCAGTCATCCCTCAGTCGGCTGCATAAGTCGAAAAATAAAGTGTCAGCTTAAAACGAGAAGACTGGAGCTTGGGAGAGTGGAAAGAAAGCATAACCTGCAAAAGGAAGCATCTAGAGATGTTAGAAGAGGACAGTTGATGGAAGCTTCTGCCAATACCCCACAACCTTTCAACTCCAGTAGCACCATTTTTGGCGCTTCAATTGTGAGTTCTCTCAATTTAGGACATATCCCAAGATTGAGCGACTCAAGTCCAACCTGAGGTGGGAAAATATTCAAACAGAAAAACCAAGTAAGCTTTGTTGCAGACACGTTAATGTGAAATTGATGCTAAGTGGTTCATATAATCAAATTGCAGGTAAATTTTCCGATGTCCTAACTACCACCATCAGCAATAGCATGTCCGCTGGTTCAGTGGAGATATTCGATTCAAGCATAAAATTAAAAATTCCAGGAATGCAGCAACGTATATGATAACTCTCCTGGAATCACGTGCGAGGAACATACATTGGCAGCTCGGAATAAAGAAAGGTTCATTTTTTTAAAGATTTTAAAAGTATAGAATTATTAACTCAATAAAGACATAAAGAAACCATCACGGTTCATTAAACCAAGAAACAGACAGCTTGTCACTTACTGGGCAAAAATGGGCCTTTTCTAAGTGATCACACCCATCTAAACAAACTTGCTGAAGATTGGGACAGGTGAGATCAAGAGTTGTAATTCCCCTGCACTCAGAAAGGGACAGACTGACTAAAGAAGTACTGCAGAATCGCACAGTCATCAAGCTCTGCAAAGAAAGTAAATCCGTCACATCAGTAAGAGCATGACACCCCCTCTGTGCCATTAATGAGTTTTAAATTTACTCAGCAATATCATTAAAGGAGATGACCATAGTAGAAACAAATAACCCCAAATCGAAGCTTAAAACACTGACCTCACAATTATCAAGGACTAAGGACTTCAGAAGAGGGCATCCACCACCATCATTGAAAACTTCACATATAGAATCTGTCAGCGACTCACAGGCTGTTAGGTCCACTTCTTGCAGAGACTGGCACTGTAATGCTAACGTGGTCAGACTCTCTTGTTTTTGCAAAGCTAATTTCTGCGGGCACATAAGAAGCATAAGAATTTTTTCTGTTGCACAATCTCTAAAGATCAAATACTATGTATCCTCCTTTCATAGACATACATACTTGAAGAGAATTTGATGTGATATTAATACGATGGAGTGCACCGCAGTTAGACACCATTATGGATGATAGCATGAGAGTTCGTAAATACAAATCGGCAAACCTGCAAAATGAAAGCCCAATAGTGATCATGTCTCAAACACCACAAAAACACACACACACACACACACACACACACACACACACACACACAGAATCTAAAATAAAAAGAATGGTATTGGATTTCGCCAATGGCGTATGAGACAGAGCGAAGACCATACTTGCGGCAATGCACCAATCTTATATTCTGCAAGCGCGGAAGATCCAATGATACAGATGTCAAGAGGCTGCAATTGTCCAGCTCCAAAACCTGCAGAAAATCTCTACTTGAGCTTGTTCAGACAATTGGCTAGAAAAGAGAGCTTGTTCAGACTAATTACTGTAAGATCTCATAGAAATCTAACTTGGTGAGATAATCATTTCAAACCTCTAACATATAGCTATGTGTAATTGCAGCCATTGAAGCTGAAGTTATGCCCTCGCAATTGTCAAGCTTTAGAACTGTCAACATCGGCAGCCTAACGGACTGCACAGAAAAAGAGCATGTAAGAAAAAAAATTATCACTTTTACAAGAAAAGCATTTACTTACAGACAATTTACCTCAAGTGAAATGTTTGGGCAGTATGATGCATTGAGAACATGGAGATTAGCGCAAGTAAGAGCTATCTCACGTAATGTTTCATCACTAACACATGAACAGTTTGACATGTCCAAAGACTCCAACAGTGGGCATGATATTGCGGCAGATCGAATTGCAGCATCTGAAAGCTTATGACAAGAGCCTATATCAAGGTCACGCAAAAGGGGGCAGCTGAGCTGAGCCTGGGCCATATTACTGCGCTTCAAAGACAAGGCCTCAAGTTGAGGACACCTGCAATAACAACATCTCAGCTGCACTTCAACCAAGTGACAGTTTCCAATAGCCTGGCCAACTTATAAATTGCTTCACCTGACAACTATTCGCATGACGCGACATTTGATCAATTGAAGATGACGCAGCCTGTCATGGTTTATATGTATCTCCTGGATGCCATTACCGAGGGTAGCATCAGTGACATTCAGACTCTTCAACAAATTGCAGTCTGACAAGGCATAAAAAAATGTATCCCCTAGTTGTCCTTTCCCCAAGGTCAAAGCCTCCAGATTTCTAATTGCCATCAAAAGAACAGTAGCAATTAGGCCACAGCTGTGAGGGAAGCAGAATAAAAAATCGATGAATATAAAAATTAACCACCTCAGGGACGAAACAGCCTTCATAACAAGCAAATGAATTGCAGAAGCACCAGTTATATTGACTTCAGTGGCATTTGGATACCGCCGGCACATGTCCTCAACTACAAATAATATGACGAACAGTTAATCTAGCAGAAAGAACCAGTATAATATTCCTATTTAAAAAGAAGAATCTTAGGCACATCCATCCCGGTCAATATACTCAAACTCCCAACCTAAGAACCAAGAAAAGGAGATAGGGAGATTCGAGGTTGAATGAATTCTCAAGGGCGCATTGCATAAATTTGGGATGATTGAATGAAAACTGAATACGCTAAGCAAGCTTTCCCTTTCCACATTGAGGAAAAACACGAGGCAGTAACATCACATCCTAGGTACCTCTGAACCAACAAGTAATCCAGCCTTGTTTAGCTTTTACAGTAAAAAATTTAAACACTATAAATGTTTACAAGAAAATTCAATGAGCAGGAAGGCCATTTAAGATACAGCACTCTGTGTGTAAATTAACTCAGTTCAAATGACAATCTACGGACCAAACATTACTATCTATGACCAGTATCCTGGTTAATCATTGCATACGATCTGAACAAAAGCAATCAAACCATCTGTTCCAGGCAGGCCATTACTTTATGTGTAATCTGGTTGTTTCTTGTTTGAGGTGAAAAGGGAAGAGCCCTATTGTCTCACCACTATTCCCACGCAACTTTCCAAAATTATTGGCCATTTAACAAGTACTCTAGAGTTAATCCCTATATTATTCCAACTTTCCCTGCAACACCTTTATATACTCAAGCCTTTGTCCAAAAGAAAAATCAATATCAAAGCAAATGCAAATGCAAATGAGAAATTTCTTTCTGTATCTCCTCCTCTGAAGACAACAAGTAGCTGGAAATTATGTTGATAAACTACCAGGCATATATGCTCAAACTAATTTCGTCTATCAAGTGCATCGACTTTGAGCCCTGACCACTGGCTAAACGAAGAATAGGCTTAAAACTCATCTTAGCATCTTGACACTCACATTGCTCAATTGATATGTTGACGCGGTTCTCAAAATTTAAGCACTTCCAAAAGTCTTCATGTGCACTAGCTGCTCGCCACTGCCTGCAGACTAGCGCAGCCCGACAAAGATCCATATGATTCAAGAAAGAGAACACCTGGCACCAAAGTTTATAGCAAGAAATCATACTGTCAAAAGAACCAGAAGCAAAGAAATTAGAGGCTTGAACAAATAGGAGAGTTCAAGTACCATGTGTAATAGGTCGTCAGTCAGATCCATCCTCACTTCTAAATCTTCTGTTTTTGCTTCACCATCAACATCACTGACGTTATCTATTCCATCCCTAGATTCCATATGATAAGCATAATCAATAATATCCGACATGGATGTTGGATAATGCAGTTCACTCTTTAAAGCTGAAGCTGAAGAGTCCCGATACAAGTTGAAATGCCTGTCTGAATAAATGCGTGAACTGCCTGCATTAGCAGAGCTTGCTGTTGCAGAATTAATCTCCCTGCAAACACCAGAAAACAAGAGACGATCACAACAAGGCAAGGCGGACTTGAAAATATATCGTCGCGCATTCTGCAAATGCAGCACAGATATCACATATTACAATTGACAACCATAAGCATTGATATCAGGATGGCAATCAGACCTCTTAGTTGGCAATTGTTGCCACGACCACATAATCTGGCGTATTAAGAACAAGACATAAGTCAAAGTGCTCTTAATGTTCGTCAGAGTCCAATCCAACAAGATGAAGCAGACTTATCAAGGACAAGGCCCCTAACGAAACCTCTACATGTGAGAGATGGAGGTTACGTAATGAATGTAGCGATATGATCAGAGGATTTTCATTTCACCCGCTGAAAATATCAGCTTTTTTGCAATACTTTTCGTGATTTGGGAACGGACATACAGATTCAAAGAATGATTCTTGAAAGCAACTCAAAACCGTTTCGCAGAAGCCCACGATTGACAATCCGCAAAAAAAGAGTTCGATGCCAAGCAAGAAGGACAACTGCATGCAAAAGTGGTGCCGGGTCAATAATGCTTCTCGTGAAGCCAACATTACTGCTGCCAGGCTCACCTTCTTCCAAGAGTCACTTATAGGTAGGCGAGGCATATCAACTACTCGCAAGCCCTCAATCAGATTATGTGCCACTCTCTCGATAGTGAAAACAAGTTGGGACTCATGCTCCTAGGTTTCACACACATTTCTAACTGTGGCGATAAAGCCACTATCATTCGGAACCACAAACCAAATTCACTATTTGCATGTCGGTCACTAAATGTTCCCAAACAATCATCAAGAATTCACGAAGTAGACTCGCAGTACACACAACCATGCAAGCATGAACAAAAAAGCTCTCCCTTGATCCAATCACTTAAGCCGCAACATGGAGGCAAACGAAAACTAAGCGGTTAAAAAAACCAAACAGAAACTCGCATCATTCCCGAACAATTAAGCAATCGCCTCACCCGGCATCAGTATGAACTTTCGCACGCTTATGGTGCCAATCGTGATCCCGCTCCTGCACCATTTCCGCCGCCGCGGCACCAGACACAGAACCAGAGCTCTCCCCAGCCGCGCGCCCGGAGCCCCAACGGAGCCCCCGGCCGCCGCCGCCGCCGCCCAGCACGTCCGGATCCTCCTCCTCGCCGCCGCCGCCGCCCATCGCCATCTCCATCTCCTGGAACAGCGCCATCTGCTCCTCGACGTCGCCCCCCTCCGGGAACCCTAGACTCGCCACCTCCCCATTCTCGGAACCCCCCGCCTCCTCGCCGTCCGAATTCCAGCCCCTCGCGGCCGCCGCCGCCGCCGCAGCAGAAGATTTCCCCTCGCCTCCACCACCACCACCCCCACCCATGTCGTCACCGATGCACAACCATAAGCAGCAGCACCAGGTCCTCATGCAAAATTGACGCCGCGGGGAGAGCTCCCGGGGGGGGGGCCCAAAGGAAAAACCCTAGGTCCCGGGCGCGCGCATTTCCGCAACCCCCACCCCCCACACCACCGGGGGCTTCCGGCGAGATCGGGGCGGGGATCGAGGGGGAATGGGGGGGATGATGCCGGCGGGGAGAGGGAGGAGACGGGGGGCGGATCGCGCGACGGGGAGAGGAATTGGGAGGGAAATTCCTCCGAAACGGATCTGAAAAAATCAAATCTTGGCAAGAACCAGAGCACGAGAGAGAAGGAGAGGGAGTGTGAAAGAGAGAGAGAGAGCCGAGGAGAAGGGAGGTGACAATTTGGGTTAAAGTCGCGATTTTTAAGGAAAGGGTGAGGCGAAAATGGGGACGCGAATTACAACCTCGGATTTGATTTGATTTTTTCTTTTCATTTTTCCTTGTGTTTTTTTTTTATCGTACCCGGTCGTGTGTCCCCTTTTTTTTTCGGATGATGAATAATTTATTATTATTTTATTTTTCATTATTATTTTATTGTTTCTTTCGCTTTCTTCTTCCCTTTTTTTTTTCATTTTCATTTTTTGCTGTTTTGAATTTTCCGTACTCTGCTGTTTCCTTGATTTCTTGCCGGTTTTGCCAGCGGGGCTGCGGCGTCGTTTCGGGGGAAATATCTCGGCGGCTCCCTCGAAGTGTCTCCCCTTCTGCTGCCGCCTTGCAAGGAGCAAGAGCTTTGCGGGGGGTAAAGATATCGACGACCCCGTTTGTATTGCTCGATCATGCGATGAGCATTCGCGCACCTCCGAGCTAAACCCGCTTCGAAAAGGCCGAATTTATGAAGGTTGACGGGCGTGACAAGTCAGAATAGTGGGGGAACTGACGGTGTTACAAATAGAAATACGAATGTGAAGATGCAGAGTAGTGTTCAGAGATAAAATCCGAATATTTATTTAGTATTTTTGAAAGGTAGAGGTACCGGGCAGGTGAAAGGTAAATTGTGTTTTTTGGTATCTTCCCCAAAGTTATATTTGGAAGTACTAGGGACGAGATAAGAAACGATTATATATGACAAATTGATGTTATGTGAGTGGTCATTAGATGAAAGAATTGCAAAAAGGAAAATAAATCAAGGATCTCATCTTCGCGTTTGCTTTTATTTATTAACGTTTCGACCTACTTTAAATCTCTTGAATCCGACATTAATGTAGTCATAATTTCAAATATATTTTCGTCGCTGGCGACTGAGGCCTTGTTTATTGTCCTCCTATGCAACGGGGATGATGTAGTCGGGACGCCATCAATCTTTGGCACGGTCGTGCATTTGGCTCCCGGACTTTGGAAAGTTACACATTACCCCCATAAAAACTTTGGTTTTTATCACGACAGTTAGTTATTTTATCAGCATGCCGCTTGAAAATGGACAAATGATTTTTTTCTTGACCGAAATAACCTTTAATAGTGCATCAGTCTTTATTTTCTTAGCTTCATTAAACCATCATCATAAATCACTCTTTCATTTCTTGAGTTCGCGAACCAAGTAATAGAGGTTAGTTTGGTCAAGAATCAACCTCCATTATCATTTTATATATAATAATGAATGTTGGTCATAGCTTGTTAGATGTCCATTTGTCCGCTAATTTGTGTATATGTGATTGAATTGCATAAAAAGTGGGGCTAATTCTAAAAAAAAAGTACCAACTTTACGTCGAGTTATAATTATGATCCGAATTTTTTTTTGTTTCAACAAAAAGCGCCTAATTTTTCTCTAGTCCCAAATATGACCCCCGTAATGTGAAATTTTCAAATTGTTTGGGTCAAATTTGGGATTTAAGTGAAAGTTTGTGATTTTTTATGACATAAAAAAAACTCAAGCCAGAATTGTCACTCAAGGTAAAATTAATATTTTTTTTTGAAATTAGGACGCGAAAAGTGCTTGCTCTTGATAAGTTCAAACATTGGGCTTGAGATTTTGTTTAAGCTTGATCAGATTAGCTCTTTGAAACTTAACCTCAACTCGACGGTCTCTTTTGGTTTAAGTTTGACGCAACTTTAATCCATAACAAATAGACGAATTACTAAACTCGAGCTCAAAATTAGATAAACAGTAAAAAATGACAAAAGAAAATTGAGTGTGATCTTATTCGAAATTTAAAAGGTTTATTTTTAAAATACTAGCGTGTATGATTGAAAAAAATTGTGATTAATGGGTGAAGGTCTTTTCTTCAACTTTTGTTCCACTTTTTATTTTAGGTGGAATAAGTTAGAGTGCATTTTGGTTCATATTCCTAATATTTAAAAGTTGTTTTAATTAATAAAAAAAATCACAAAAAAACTCATTCAGGACTTTAAGGGTGCGTTCGTTTCATGAAAAATAAGTAATTTTGAAAACATTATCCTAAAATAATCCATCGTATCGCTTACTAAATAAATGAATGGAAAAATTTTTTATCGTCCACGAAAATAATTAAGCATTAATTGTTATCGATGATGAAAATATTTTTCATTGACTGATTTTTCAAAACAATATAAGCAATCCTTTTTCAGGAAAATATTTTCTAATTCACTCATTTTCCACAAAACGAACGCACTCCTAAATGACTTTAAAATTTGAACTTAGCTATAGCTGTGCTTAAAATGCACAAGGAAAGAACAACCTCTTGATTTTTTCATGAAAATTCATGTTCAAGTGAAAAAAAAAATTCAATTTTTCCGGGAATATGACATGAGACTTTAGATGGTCCGACAGACCGTTCAAGCACGTGTCGTCCTTGCCTTGAATTATATTGGTAAATTGCATGTTTGATGGTCCATGTTTCATTTCACACGCACTCTTTCTAAAGGACCAAGACGTTGACCGTTGACCGTTGACGACAGAACTTCATAGGCCCATTGGGCTAGATAGCCCAATTTAGAGAAGTTTGGTTCAACTCTTTTGTGTGTGAAGTGGGATTTCGAAAAAACAAAAAAATGCACCAACTTTCACTCTCGCGGACAATTTCGGCCCCAACTTTCGAGTATTACTTAGAAAGGTAACGAATATCATGTTGGGGGACAATCTTGGCCCAGCCTTTCAAGTGTCGCAAAAAAAGGGACCGGTTTCAATCCGAGAGACGGTTTTGACTAAAATGTGGCGTATGGAGCATCCGAAATGATAAATGGACGCTTACATGGCAAACAACGAGTGTCATGTCAATAGACGTGGCTTCAGTAAGCCATCAAAACGAAATTTCTTTTCGAACCAAATGTTTAGGCTTCAAATCAGATTTCGAGAGAGTGGGAGGTACATGAATTGGGGCTTAGAGTTCTTCACAAAATTGAATTGAAGGTCTCTCTCCCATGACAGGCTTACAAACGCCGTCCTTTTGCTTGCTTGTGAGAACCACGTCGTTTCATACGACTTTGGATTGTCTTTGCTATTTACAGGCACCATATTTGCTGACACGGCATTCACCTTGTCAAAGTTCATTTGTAACCTTAAACATCATGTATGCACATTTCGATGGAAATTTTTACTGTGGCCAAAAACTGTCTTCCGGGAGAAAACTTGTGTTAATCTTGCGATATTTGAAAGTTTGGGCTAATAGTATCTCCGGGGTGCAAATTTGAACGTTTTCATGCGACACTCGAAAGTAAGGGGGCTGAAAATATCATTCAGGCACAAGTTCACGCCTTTTCTGTGAAAATCCCTTGTTTTACAGCTGCCAAATCCATCATTAATTACTATTTACCAGGTGATTGCAAGTTATTACAAAGTGGGTCCTTGGCCTAGAAAAGTAAACACATAGTGGGTCGAGTATCTTTTGAGTTTGTTTTTCTTTTAAGGTGAAAGAGGTACGAAATTAGCTGTAAAATGTGGTCTTTGCTCTTTTCTTTGTATTGATTGTTTGTCTAAAGTAGGGTTTAAGTGGAACATACTGTGTTGGAGCTAATGCCAGGTTAGTGTATTGGGCCATCGCCATTACTCATATGATTTTGTTAAGTTCGTTGCTAATGATGTGGCTAATGCCTTTTCATTGCGCAGCCATTATAGAAAGTTTATCACACCCTCAAGGGTAATTGTCACCTACTCTTGATTTTCACTGTTATTGATTAGATTGTACACGACCCACGTACTCAATCGCTAATAATTTCGACATAAAAACTGCATATAATATGAAATCACATGTGAAGGTATGCTATTCTTAAAAGCATCGTGTCCATTTTGATTATTTACTTTACGTTGTTCATGAGATTTCTTCTTTAAAATAAACAAAAATCATTAAATACATTGGGGGCCCACTAATCACACCATCAACTTTGATACCTCTGTTTAGTAAACGCAACAAAAGTTCGACACCTCAATCCCGGAGATCACCAAGAGACGGTTTTAGTCTAAATGCGTCAATATATCCAATTAGACTCACATTTTCTTCAAAGATTAAACCAATAACTCACGAGTCATCCAGAACATATTAAGTACACCACACCACACTAAATTTCCAATTCGGGTCTTTTCAAACACAACTCGAACCTACATGTAAAGGAACACTCAAGCACCCACATTCCATGAGGATCAAGATTGACTGCAATAGCAATGGGCATGCGACCTCGCTAGTAAAGGAATTAAAGGATGGGACCGGAGAGTAATAGGTTCAGGGTTTGATCCCCTTAAGCGCATATACTTGTACATGCTAGAAAGGCGTGAGAAAAAATAAAAAAAGGAATGACTGATATGGTGCATGCAAGTTGACTGCACGATGCCAAGTTGGGGAAAAGGAAAAAGGCAAAGAAAGTCTAATGGTTCCATATATATGCTCGGAAGGTGTACAAAACTGCCATGGATCTGACAGAGACATGTATACTTATTCCTTGGAAGGCTTGAACTGGTGGTAGCAAGCTTTTTATGGTCTTTGGACATGTTTAGGAGGAAGCAGAAAAGAGACATGTGGAGTGAGTGGAGGAGCTGGTATCCATCGGACTCTGTCTGGCATGCGTAACAATAAACGTTTACAAGTCAAACTCGATTGCTAGGTTTTATTGCAAACAGAGGGTGGCAACTTATTCTGCAGTGCCTCAGTACTTTTTTGCAATGATTCCCCCAGCGCACCCTTTAGTTCTACCTTTTCTATTCTCTTTTTTCTCTTTTTGGAGGTTCTCGTGGAAATGAACATTATATATATATAGATACACACATAGAGTGTTTCATATATATATATATATATACATAGGGTGTTTCGATTAAGAGTAACGTCACCTCACCAAAATGAGGGAGCCAAAGCACCTACGACCCCCATCCTAGTGGGCGAGCTCCACGCAAGTATCGCACCCTTGATTCCCCATGCATATCTGTCTTTCCTAGAGAAATGGAACACCTTATAGAAGTTTTACGTTTTGGTGATTCCGAGATCCGCTTACTCAGGTCCGATATACATATATATGGTGTGTGTATGTTGTTTTGAGATCTATTTTCTTAACTTTTGGTTGGCTTTTTTACCTCTTGGACCAATGACATGCGTATTAACGGTAAAAATTTATCCAATATTACTTATCAACGAGATTTGTATTGTCAATGAATCTAATATAAGATCAAACTTACTGTTTTAATTGGACTTGTAAAACTGATCGTACTTAGTGAGATAAGGCTCGTCGCCATTGATGTTGTAGTCGTTGTCATTGATTGTTGCTACTCCTATTATTTACAATTTTCTAATATGCATGTGATCTCCTTCTACTCAATCCCTCATTATGTCCTAAATAATCAAGTTGCATTTTTTTTAATTACAATAGTCTTAACTTGTTTAAATCTTAACCAAATGAGTTAGTATTCGACTCCTTCCTTAGTACAAGGTACTTGCTCAGACTGTATACTCATGTGGAACTCGTGTGGATCCACCAAAAAGCCTAAGTCAATAAATAATCGTTGTTTGATATTTCATGCTCTAATTCTCTAATATCGATAAGAAAATGAAAGCACAAAATAACCCTCTTCAAGATTTCTCACGAAAAGATTGCTCAAGTGAAAAATCAAGTAAGCATTTAAATCAGAATTTCATGAAAATTTTCTCAAAAAATTCCTGTTTCGTGATCAAAGACTTGGTTGGATACAGGATCTACTCCACGAGGAGTGGTGCAGAAGTAGACAATATCATCACAACCTCTCTTTTCATACCGCCAGGGATGCTTACCGCCACTTTGCCAACCGGGTGTTTCCGAAGCAGCGAGGCTTACACCCATTCGCATCGGTTCATCCAAAGTTCCTTAGCCTTACGCACGAATCTTTTAATAACCCGTATTCCGAGTCTTACCAAATAAGCGTAATTAGGCAGAAATTAGCCAAATCTTATGCTGCAAGCCACTATTTCAAAGTGGGCAGCGTCGCTTTTTTCCCCTTTGGCACTGTATTCACAATGAAGACGCCCCCCGCGAAGAAAAGTCAAAACTCAAAAGTGCTGTTAATGCGGTACGGACGCTCTGCCTTTTGCTGCCTAATGTGCGTCGCTCTGGGACAGAATTACTGTTTAGCTAAAGGGGATGATTATTAATTAAGAAGGATGATGATGATTGATTAGGCCCTAAGGCGACCGGCCGTCATCAAGACACGGTCAACGGTTTCCTCCGACGGTGGCAGGCGGGCCCCGCGGGGATCCCATCGACGGCCGAGGGGAGGCCGGTCCGTGCCCAGATCCTACGGTCCACGGAGTGCGGGACAGTGGGGGGTGAGCGTACTGTGATCCGGCTCCGAGGTGGCCGACCGCCGGCTGTTTTTCGTTCCCGTTTCCCCCGTTCGTTTATTCGTACTTCATGGGGATAGATCGAATGTCCAAAAAATAAATGAATAAATAAATAAATCATAAAAAGGGATAATTACACGAGTGATCTACGAGTTTTAACCTGATGCGTAATGTGACTCATAAATTTTTAATTTACACAGTGTGATCCATTAACTTATAGCTCAATGTGTGACGTGATCCCTAAACTTTTAATTCGTTCGATACAATTCTTGAATTTTTTTACAAATGTTTAGGATAATATCGAACATTTTCATATATTTCGGAGACTAAATTGAACATTCGCCAAAAGTTGAGGGACCATATTGAACATATTAAAAGTTCATGGACCACATTATACATTGAGCTAAAGTTCGAGGACCACATTGCAGATTGAGATAAATTTCAAAGATCATATATGTTATTTTCTTTTTATATAGAGAGATCAAATGAGAAAAAAAAATCAATATTAGGATGGTTTGGTGGACTTGAAATGTGATTCCATTTTTTTTATAGGTCAGGTGTGAGTATTTGTATTTAGATTTTCAGTATATTTCCCTTTTTGTGTTCTTTGTGCTAAACATAAAAAAAATAAATTCAAATTTAGTTCTTTCATCTATTTTATTTTGATTTTTATGTCCAATTTTTTTTATATTAAATGGATCCGTATCAAATCATTTGATATCTCTACCGACAATGTTAATTAATGCAATGTCAGAGAGAGAAGGAGATATCAAGGGTCAAGAGATGATCATGTAGCACTACATAGTCGCACAACCCTAAATGGTCGTTTGCAGTTGGCAACATTGGCTTCTAACGACATTATCGTTATCTCTCCATTACTAGATCGTCAAATTATGCTACAAACATCGTCTTGCCGTTGCTAACACCTCGCTTCCTCTCCTCCTCCTCATCATCAGGGTAGTGCGACCCTTGTTTGAGGTCGATGAATATGCGTGCAAGCCTTACTCGAACTAAATAGCAAAGCTTGCCCTAGTCTTGAACCGTGATGGTTGCCCCTCGTATAGTAGCCTAGCCCTGATCAAAACCTTATACCATTGTTCCTTCTTGATCGAAATGGCCCGACTCAAACTGTTTGACCAAACACGAGCGATTCAGATCAACCCGACCAATTGCCATCCCTAATTCCTAGAGGAACTTTGGCGCTCCGCTAGTGGACCCAAATCCATGAGGGTGGAAACCCGATTTCAGATGTTGACCATCAATTTCTGACCCATTGGGCCTGTCGAATACTACCCAATCATCATAGCCTTCCCATGGTTGAATTGCTTGAAGCTGATGACCATTTCAAGCCCTAGTTTTGTAGTTTTGGGCCGTCTCCTTATACATATCTGTTGGTTTAGACAATCAATTTCGGATCAAAGCAGACATATGGGTTGGCAAACTAGCTCAGTAGCTCACCTATTGATGAGATTAGAGGTTAGAGAATACGTCTTTGCACACTAAATTTCCGTCTCGAGCCACATCATCAATGTGTAAGTCCTATCGCTATCGTATTATGCTAAAAATCTTGATAAAATAACAACAGTGCATACCCCAATTTTAGCAACCAAAACAATATTCCAATGATTTTTCAGGCCCAATAGCATGAAATAGGCATACTGGGCCTTCACAACGAGGCTTCCCTTATTGGTTATGAGTTCGAGTAAAACCGTTTGATTATGAACACTTCTAATTACAGCTTTAGGCACTTATATTGTTCGAGGAGGTTTTAAATTTCGATATGGAGTTCATTGCCACAGAAGTAACAGAGAACATAGCGCAAAAGAGAGAACATGAACATTAACTTATTGCAATCCTCATAGGAACTTACATCTTCCCAACCTTTTTTGCCTAAAGTTTGTAAAACATTATATTTAAATGTTAAAACCCCGCATTCGTCTAACAGTTTGAGTTTTTAGAATAGTTGGTAAGGATTTTAGAAAATCCTTCATGGTATCAAAGCAGAAGCTGGAGAGATCCCAAGTTCAAATCTTTCCAAATTTCTATTTGTATCCTCTATGTATATATTCACGCTTCAATTTTAGGCCAAAATCCAACCTACGAGTGAAGGAGAGTGTTCTATTAAATAGTAGAATTTCACCTCATCTAAATAGATAAAATTACGCTCGAGGAAGAGTATTATATTTCTAGCCACTGTTATGAATTCTATGGGGGCAGAGCCAGCCTCCATTTATATCACTACCATAATAACTTAATAGATAAAATTTTTTACATATAGCTCGATAGAAAAAAGAAAAAATAAAAAAGAAATACAAGGGCTTGGATGCGAATCTTCGACTCGTCAGGTCCATGATCAGCTTTAATGGGAACAAAATTCGCATGACCTAACTCCATGACAGGCAAACATGTTCTGTCGCCCTCATTATAGATTATCAAAGTCGACATTTTGTGGGGCGCACTGTCCTTTGGCGATGGCATCAAAATTCGGATAGATTTCATCAATCATCTACTTCTCCATATATTAATTCAATTTATTTATTTTTTTGGCTTTTTTGGGTGCTGTCCAATCTCGTTTTGTGGGTCACTCAGCTTCTAACTCTAGCTTCCAAAGCAGCAATAGCACATCGTGACAAAATCTTGAGTTTTCATGGGCTCTTTTCGTTTCCTTAGCTGGACCACTTTGTCTTTTATATACACCGCCAGGCAATGCCAATTGGGATTTGATGTAACTTAGTGCTTACACACCAAAAATTATTTTTTTCTGGGTGGGCCTTGGTTTTACCATATACAGTTGTAAAATGTGGACCATCTTTGATGGAAAAGGCTTTGTTTTTGTATAGATCAGTCCCTTGAAGAAAAGGACATAATGACACACATGTCATTCATGGCTGTATACATTTATATATAGCTCTTCTCTTCACGTGGAATACCCTAAAAATCAATGTGTGCTTTTTGTATTTTTTAGGGTTCTGTACACTCACATTGAGTACTATACGAAATATCATTAGATCAATTTGGTAGTCCAAATTAATCTCATGAGTTGTCTAGAACGGTTTCATCATCCAATTTATGCTCATGATGACGATACAAGAAGAACAAACACGTCTGATCTCGGCATAAATAATGTAGAGTTGATTTCCATCTTGACTGGTTAAACATTTTAAGATTAGGATTCGGCATAATACTATTTTTTCTCTTAAATGTGAAAATTGAAGTCTTAAAAAGGTGTTGATTGTGTAAACTTATAATGGTTTGGTAACATAAAGGAAAAATATATATCCACCCGGTATTGGATGTTATATGGTGTTATTTTCTTTATTCATAGGGGATAAACGTGCACGAATCATCATGCAAGTAATCTACTCCGCAAGGTTTATAATTTAGGCTCTACGGCTTAGATGTTTCCGGACATAAAATTACTAAGTTGTATTATCTAATTCCTAAATCCTTGTGCTACCAAGTTGCTCCATGTAATTCATGCTAATGGTGCACAGGTCCAACTTCCAAGAATTCCCAATTTTTTTTCCTTTTGTTGCTTGCTTTTTTTTTGGCCAGTTGGGTTTCCTTTTTTTTATTTAATGATATCTGCACTGGCAAGTTCTGGTTGTGTGGACCATAGATTTGGCACAGCGCATTTACATTGACATGAGCTTTTTTGTGGTAAAAGGAAGGCAGCGATTCCCCTCCTTCCAACTTGCGATGCCTTCTAAAAAGACAGAAAACCAGACACAGGGCGATCTGATTCACAGAATCAGCATCCTCAAAAGGAGCGTTCAAGTCCCACTTTTTGCTGGGATTTTGATTGACCAGTCATTAGAGAAAGAAAAGGGGTTAAGGAAAAAGAGATCTCGAAAAAGCAGTCAACTGCTCTTTCTAAGCACCCACTTTTTCTCTTACCATTTCTGTACTTGTCGGATAATGGCGAGGTTGCATTTTCAAATAGACTCTCCTAGTTGATGGATAGATTACTCATCAGCTGGGGTTATTTACGTAGCTGGAGAGCATTTTATGACTTTGTGTTGCTTAATCTAATGTCATAAGTGAGTAATAAGTGATGTATTACATGAAAATCAAAGGGTCGGTGTAATATAATCCAATCCTATAACTATCATCAATGATGGAGTCGGAATTCTCAATTGATTCTAGAGTTGTATATGTACATATTTTCTTCTCCAAGCAAGATTTTTCGGGTATTCTCATCATTTGGAATAGCGATTTTCGCATCAATGGCATTTCACATCTTTTTGACATACCATTATCTAGGTAGCGACGTTTTATCATTTTGCCAACACAGTAGCATCAAACTTTTGAAATTCGGTAATTTGATCCGCTGGTAATATCATTACCACCTCAATTAAACTACATAAATGGTTTCTCATATTTTTTGGTCAAATTATTTGAATAAAAAACAAGGAAACATGATTTGCATCGGCAAAATGGATAACTCGATGCAGTACAAATACGTGGATGCGTGGATATGCATGACCAAAATGGGTACGTAACTTTGAATATTCCCCCTCTGGCTACTACGCGCATCACGTGGAAAAAACAATGCGTATAGATCGTGGGAGATCTAACAGAGAACAAAGTCATCTCCATCTTTATCATCGCTCCATGTCGAGCTCCTCGTTTAAAGTTCAACCTAACTCCATCTGCTTTTTACTCGTTTGGAAAGAGATCTTATTCCATGAAAAAGCAGATCGTTCACATGCTACATTAAAGTTGCCAACCCTCTCTCTCTCTCTCTCTAAAGTAAATATAGTTGATGTTTATGTTTGCAACTCACCGATTTATGAAATAGAGGTTTCCTCCGATTATAAATGGAGGAAGACATAAAGTGATTTTAGATTGGATAGAGAGCATTATGGACAAATTATGGCAAAATTAGTGGATACAAGTTATTGACATCATAGAAATCTTCTACATTCAAACTTAGTTAAATTGAAGTGTGTGTGACGTCACGGTCCCACCAACTAGAAATTTCTCATCTACAAAGCGTTATATTCATTCCCTCCATCCATGATCATAGGAAAATTAGTGGATACAAGTTATGGACATCATACACATCCTCCACTTGCAAACTCAGTTAAACCGAAGCGTGTTTGGCGTCGTGCTTCCACCAATTAGAAAGCCGATCAAAGGAAGTTCCCCCCAACTAGACATTGGAGCAATATCAATGGCAAACTGCAACAGAGAAAAGAGCCACGAGTGCAAAAATAAATTGATTTGCAAATATATTAAAATCTCTTCTGATCATCCAATCAATTGGACATTAAAGAATCAAAGTTCTCCTAGCAATCTCACCTCAATGTCTAAGCAACAACGGCGGATTTCTCAATAATGTGCAAAGAAAAAGGACGAAAAAGGGTAAGAAAAGGTGGAACCTCCCGAGGCTCCAACCTGGCCGCCACCATCCGACGTGGCGGGGAGAGGGGCGCGTGCCCCCACGGGCGTGGGTCCACCCGTCCGCCCTTTTCCCCTCGCGACCCTTTTGTCAATTTGCGGGATGTGGGGTCTCGGAATCAGGCACGTCCGTGCATGACTGCATGGTGCATGACACGTTTACCGAGCCGGGGGGCGGGGGTCGACGTGAAAACGGTGCGCTCTCGTGCATGGGATCGAAACCCATCGGAAGCGACGCTGCCCTCCCCATTGGCCCGGGTGCGCCTCGGCTAGAGAGATCATCATCATCATCTTATAATTGCATCCTTAAAGACACGGCTAGAAAGAAACGCGGGACCCCACACCGCCCGGTTTCTCACGCCCTGAAAACCAATTTACGGCTCTACTTTCGAGGGGGAACAAGAGAGAGCAAGAAGTCCCTCTGAAGATTCGGAGAAACCGAAGAGTCACAGATTTGATCTCTGCATGGACCCAAAAGCAAGAACCAAACCCCGAAACCCCAAATCCCAAAACGAGATCTAAGCGGTCGCTAATTTCGTCGAGAAAAAGAGAGGGAAAGCGGGTAGCTTTTGAGCTGGTCCGATCTGGTTCTTTCTTGCGTGAGGAAAGAGAAGGAAGGAAGGAAGGAAGTTTGAAACGTGAGAACGTGATGCCCTGTGCGCCCCCCCAATGTGTAGTTCGGATTTCTTTCTTGTCCTCTTTCACGTTGCTGCAAAATCATCTGACCGTTTTGAAACAAGCACGTAGGGACGGGACTGCTGGTATTGCCGTAGTCAACCGATCCTTTTGAACTCAGCATGGACTTCTAGACTAGGGGGAGATCTCCTGCCCGTGGACGAGACGTTCGGACATCGGACCGTCCAACGATTGATTCGGGTTCTGTCCACGTGAAGTGACCTCGGTTCGCTTTACAGCTTTGACGTTGGCAAGGCACCCAACGAACGATTCTTTCGGATTTCGATCGTGACAAATAATATTTCATTTACATTGCTCCAACATTGTTCAGAACGAATCTTGCAATGAAAACCCTAATTGCAGATGGCCAACCGAACGAGACTCCCCCGGCTCACAACCCTCACAAAACCCGCCGCCGCCATCACTGGCCATCTTGCCGGGGCACCGACGATCTCGAGAAGATCTTCTGCCCCGGCGCAAGGACCGCCATCGGGTCGAACCTCGCCTTCCTATCCACGAACCTCCCCCACTGCTGCTTCCCAAAGTGCCGCTTCCACTCCTCCTGCGACTGGTAGTAGGGGAGGTACAGCTTGTAGTCGAACCCGTTGTCGTCGCAGGTCCGCAGGATCTCGCGGTTCTGCGCGACCAGCTCGTCGGCCCGCTGGCCATCCGGGTACGGGAGGGTGTACCGGAGCAGGGCCACGAGGTAGAAGATCTCGCTGGACTCCGGCAGCACCACGGACGTGCGCTTGTCCCACCTGAGGCATAAAATTTAAAGAAAAACCATCAACGATTTTCATCGAACACCCTTCTGATCCACAAGAACCACGACAAGCTAGGCGACAGCGTCGTATGATAATTGGGGTTTTGGCGAATAATAACGCCTGTCGTTTCCCAAATGGCAAAAGAAGACTGGCCGACGAAAGTAACATCTCCTCGACATCTCATTTTCTACAAAAAGAGGGGGGACGTGCAATGACGGAAACGCCCCTCAAAGTACCGCTCGCACCTTTGCACTCGCTTCGCTTTACATCAACCCCCCTAAGGTCATAAATTAGTCAGCCCCAAAAAATTTAAAAATAATGTAAAATAAAAAAAAAAGTTATATAAATTCACCACAACAGCGACCTGGCCAAAAGGCCAAAAGAGAGCCTGTGCCAAAAGGTCGGGCAACCAAAAGAAGCATGAAATTTTCTGTACAAAGTTGTAATTTCGCGTGGTCCCCCACCCCCGACACCAATCTCCCTTTGTTTTTTTCGGTTGCTTTGCTATCGCGAAGTACCATTTTCCAACGTACTGTTTTTGCTCGTATTACGCCAGCTCACCCGCGCCCAGCACCAAGCACCTACCGATGACGTCCTAGGCCCGGCACAAGATTGAGTCGATCGGAGTCACACGCATAAAATCTCGAAACTTGGCCCGATTTGAGCACAGGATCTTCTTTAAAAAAGAATCTAGAATACAGGCTATTGCGCCTTATGAGATAAGTAAAATCTCGTGTCGAGCCAGATGGGAAAATTATGCAAAAAATCCTACTTTTATTGCAATTTTATCAATTCAGTCATAAATCTTACAATTGTGCCAAATGAGCCCTAAACCTTTTATAGTCCATCTAGAATATCGTTGAAGTGGACAGCGACTATTCTCATAGCATGGTTGGCGCTAAAGTGAATAAATTTTATTAATTGTCAATATTTTTTAGAAATATTTTTATTCCTCCTTTGTTTTTTTTTTGTTCTCCTTTGTCCTTTGTCGGTGTCCGGCCCTACCCAAGGGCGCAAGGTTGCCCCTTTCAGCCTCATGCTGAACGACGATCATCGCCGATGCTGGGCGACCGGCAAAGGAAGGAGGAGAAAACAAATTGTTCATTTCAGCGTCGCCACGTAGAGGACAACCCAGCCGACATTCACGACAGAGATTTTCAGTTAAAATCAACTGGATGGACTATAAAAAATTTATAACTAAATTGATAAAATCGAAAAATTTAGAATTTAATCGATAAAAATGCAACAAATGTAATATCTCAATCAGGCTCAAATTGCATTTCCAACACAAATGCACACAATCGAAGTCTATTTCGAGCTTTGACGTTCCATCGTCTCGACCCGACCGCAACGATTGGTGCAGACGAAAAACAAAGAGAGGGGTAGGGGCGGGGGCGGGGGCGGGGGCAGAGGAGGGCGTGATTGGGTACAGTGGGATGCAGGGTAGGGACGGTACAACCGTCACTGGGGAAAAGGGCCTGGGGTCCCGGGTGGGTCCCGCCGAATTTGGGCTGACCTCAGAACAGGAGCTATATAGGAGGGAGAGTTTGACCCACCCTCCCTTCGAAATCTTAACCACCCGATTTTAATGATGGTTCCGTGAAAAAAAACAACCAAGTCAGCATATCCTTTCGGCATAACAAAGGGACAAATTTTGCGTATCCGCGGCGGGCCCCACGGGAGCCGCCGCCCCCCGCCACGTCGCCGCGGCAGCCACCCGGCGGGCTTGCGACACGTGGCGGCCCGAGGGACGGATCACGGGCCCGGCGGGGCGCGACTAAAGTTCATACCGTATCTTATCAGCACATCACGTGATATACTAGAGATGTTCACGTTCGATGGGGGCGCGATCATGCATATAGAAAGAAATCGGAAGAGAGAAAGAGGTCTTTGCCGGACTGACCTGCTCCGGAGCATGGGGTAGACCAGCATGGGCCCGCCGACGCCGTCCTTCAGGACGCCCTTGAACACCGCCCGGTCGAAGGCGGCGATGTCGGCCCCGGAGACGAACAGGTTCAGCCACGGGTGCGGCACGTCCCAGAGCCCCGTGGCCTTGGCGTGCCGCTCCGCGTGCTGCACCCGCAGCAGGAACTCCGCGTAGCCCACGTCCCGCCGGAACTCCAGCCCCTCCACGAATCCCAGCCGTCCGAGCAATCGCCCCACCACCTGTAGAAAAACACGAGATTGAAAAAATCAAGAAAATCGAGGAGATCGCCGCGAGGGCATTCGGGTAAAAAATTCGCGGCGATCGGACGGCCGGGAAATGACGTGGCGCTTCGGCCGTTTGCCGTGGGTGCGCGTGCGTGCGCCTGCGCCGGGGCGGGGGACCTACCAAACGTCAGGCCAAATCCCCGCGATCAGGCCTCCTCTGGGGAAAGGGGAACCTGCTTTTACCGAAATAGCCCCCGCCCGACGCCCGAACCACGAAAGCAGCACCGCGGTTCGTGCGCGGTTGTGCGAGGGGCGGGGGCACGCGCGCGGTGTCGTGCCTGCAATTTGCGGGCGAGCGCGGGGGCAGTTACGTCATGTCGCGCGGGGGGTGCGGGGGGACGTTGTTGTCAGAAAATCCAACGGGAGATGCGTCTGCTGCGCCCCGTGCCGTCAGCTTCAGCGGCCCGAAGTATAACTCACGCGGAGACAAAAAACCATTTAAAAAAATTCACGCGAAAAACATTTCTTTTTTCAAATGCGAAAAACCAATCATATTTCTTCAAAAAAACATAACAAGAGCATTAAATTTCTTTTAAAATATTTCGTTTTTTCTTTTGGGGGGTCGCCGGAGCACTCGATGGGTCGCACTAATTTTATATTTATCCCCCCCGGGAATATTTCAAAATATTATCTTTTATTTTCCCTTTCTTCAAACGCGACATGATGGTGGGGAGAAATTGGGCCGGGGACGGGGGGGCCGATCTGAGCTTTGTACACGTGTGAGTCCAACCGGGCAATCGCCAGCTATCGCCCTCTCGCCTGTCCAGCTCGGACGCTTCCCACGTGCGGGCACCCCACCCCCGCCCCTCCCGAAGGTGGGGGCCCAACCGAGGTCAAAAATCCGGAGCTACGAAAGCTCGCTCCATATTTTCCCCCCTGGGGGTTTGTTTTTCAATACGGGGAACTATTGCAAAAAACGATTATAAAAAATTCCGGTAAATATATGGAAAAATCAAATACGAAGCGGTGCGGTTTTTCTTTTTTGAACGAGTGGCTTCATTCCGAAAAAGAGTAGACAACTACGTGTTATCAGGGATGACGTGCGATTGGAATCTGAACGAGTGATTAGACGGTCCGTCAGATGATATAAACATCACAGCACATGCCGCATCTCAAAAAAGTAGGACCCCTTTGGCTCTAGCTCGGGACATTTTAGGCTAATCCATAGGCGGACCGCGACCGTTTTTAACGAGACGAAGAAAAGAAAAGGAAAGGAAAGAAAGGAAAAGATGCATGATTGATGGACGCAAATTTGGGGCTCAGGAAGGGGGGTGCGTTCGTTACCGCATCGACGGACGAGGGTGGGTCGCTGCCCTGGTGGTGGAGGCCCAGCTCGAGGCAGTAGAGGACCGAGCCGGCGCCCGGGGCCAGCCGGGCCGGGTCGAACCGCTGGTCCGGGCCGAGGGGCACCGTGGGCCAGCCGTTGACCGGGTCGTCGCTGTTCACGAAGGCGAACCCCTCGACGTAGTCGAACGTGTCGCCGTCCGGCCGGTTCACCAGCCGCTCAGCGTCCCGGGTGAAGTCGCCAAAGTCCGCGTACACCACTCTTATCCACCGCACCTGCCGGAAATCGCCCACCACCACAACATATAAAGAGTTTTTGGAAAAAAAAAATACGAATGAAATTAGATAAGAAAGAACAAAGGGAATAATTCAACAAAAAGAAAAGAAAGAATTGGAAATCGAAGAGTGGTGCTGGCGTTCTTACCATATCGGGTGCGGGTTGAAGCAAGATCTTCGCCTTGGTGATTATGCCGAATTGACCGAGGCCGCCGAGGACGGCGAAGAAGAGCTCGGAGTTGTCGCTGCGGCTGCAGACCAGCGTGTCGCCCTGGCCGGTGACCACCTCCAGCTCCGTCACGTTGGACGTCTGCGGGCCGTAGCGGAAGGCCTGGCCGCTGACGCCGGCGTTGGACAGCGTCCCCCCGACCGTCAGGCCCAGGTAGTCGGTGTACGACCGCGGCGCGAGGCCGTGGCGCAGGCAACGCTCCAGGACGTCCTCCCATATTGCCCCCCCGGCGACGACGGCGTAGTACCCGTCGCCGCCGCCGACGACCTGGAAGTGGTCCGCGTCCGTCGAGCGCATGTCGACGACGAGGCCGCCGTCCGACATGGCCTGGCCGTTGATGGAGTGGCCGTTGCCCCGGGCGGCGACGGTCAGGCTGGGGGACCGGAGGGCTGCCCTGACGGAGCGGGCCACGTCGTCGGGGCCGGAGGGGCGGACGACGGCGAGGGGCTTGGCCGAGCGGAAGCCGCCGAAGTCCTTGGCGGCGGAGGCGGTGGCCGCCGGGGACCAGTCAAGGGTCCCCTGGAGCTGGAGGTCGAGGCCGGAGACGCCGTCGTCCTGCCTCGTCTCGGTGTCGTTCTCGTGGACGAAACGCTCCGCGTACGCTATCATCATTCGAGCTTCGTGGGTCTCGATCGATTCCGCCTCTGCTTCCGAGTTCCCGCTTCTCTGAATCGAAGAAAAAACGAAAAAAATTCGAAGATTTTGCTCTCTCTCTCTCTCTCTCTCTCTCTCTAGCCTCTGTTTCTCTCTCTACTGGTTTCACTTTTGGCGTTAGAGAAAGAAAGAGAGGAGGGGGGCTTCTTAAATAGCCGCTGAGCAAGGGACTAGAGATCGAATTGTGACGTCACCATCGGCCTTGGGTTCGATATCCTGTTTAAACGTTATGATCCCCATCCCCCATTATCTGTCTGCCACTTCCATGCTTAGGGAAGTTTAATATTTGACAGAGAGCATATTGTTTTTTACAAGGTCGGTTTCCTGTTTTTTTTAGGGACCGTTTTTGTTCTTAACTTGACCCTTCTTTCTGAAAAGTAAAAATTGGAAAAGATTGCGATGCCCATCATCGTGCTTATTTGCTGGTGATTTTCCTCACATATTTGGTCATGGTGAAGCACTCGAGTTATTTTCTCGATGGACCATCATGGTTAGGTAAATCCCCGCGCTTAAAATCTTATCGGACTCTCCCCCAGATCTTGTGATCGGTTAAATGAGATAGGATCCACGCGAAACCGACTTGATATATTAGTTCTTATATTTCATTGTCCGTTCGCATTCCATGAATGTCGATTGGAAACAGAATGGAGGCCAAGAGTTCGAATGTTCTATCCTCCTCTTCTTCCTGGCTGTGCAACCTCCATCTTCAAGCTGACATCTTAATAGGAAAATGTTCATATCTTATCATTTCCACGCTTTGCCTATGAGTTAATTTAAAATAGGGTTGGTTGGTTCCTAGGTGAGCCGGTTCCTATCCTGGAATCAAAAACCGACTACTAAGGACCGATTCTACAAATCTTGAAACTGGAAACATCCCGTTGGTTCTTAGACCCACCCGAGAATCGGACCACAAGTCAAGTTCGATTCTCGAGTGGTGGTTCCATCCTTGGAATTGAGAACCGGACCGATATTTGTGAGAACTGCCCAGAGCTGGTCGGTTCGGTCTTGGTGGTTTCTGATTCGGATGGTTTTTTTTTACATGTCTCTAACTTAAATAAGTGAAGCATAAGTCAAATGCTTTTACTTCTCTAAGGAGTAATGAAAAAAAATTATTTTTTTGTGAGATCGTGGTATCAACAATATTTTGCTCATTCTAATTTCCATATTCTATTCCAACAATATTTTGCAAGTTCTAATTTCCATCTTCTATTCTTCTGTAGTCTCAGCCGACTGTGGAAAAAGATCTGACATGTACTTAGTATGTGATGCAAGTTCATCTGACAAATTTTTGGTAGGGTTGTTGACATATGAGGACATTGCAGTAGCAAATAGAAAGTAATTGTCCTTTGAGCAAACAACCGAGATGGCATCTCTTTGGTTTTATAGAAGATCGTCACTTGCCAGAAAAAAAGATACAAAAATTGATACGATACCCCTCTAATCTTGGTGCAAAATCTTAGAGATTTTGAGGTACGGAATTAGTCAATTGCGGTGATTTGCCACCGTCCGAAACACAGTTTTCAAATGCATAAATTTCATTAACGAGAATTGTCGATACGGTTGTCGACGGACCCAAAATAAGGGATTTTGTATTCCTATAGACAACACTTTGATTCGTGAGTAGATGTTTTCGTCCTGATCGATATGCATAATGAATTTCGTTAACAAGGATCGTCTAGACCGTTGTCCACGGACCAAAAGAGGGGAGTCGTTTCTCGTTCCCCGATGCTGCTTTTTTCTCATTTCGCGTGTGATCGATGCCTTGGAAATCGATGATTATGCATAGCAAGTACATGTTTGAAGTTGCTGATAAATGTCTGATCTAGCTTCTTAGAGCTGACTTGTATTATTCAATGGTGTCGAGTCATATGTCTCGTCCATTCATTCCCTCTCTTCGCCGGCTTCCCACGCTTCTTTCTTTGAGAAAAATTTAATAGACAAGAGTTGTGGTCAACTCCTTTTTTTTCCCCTTAAACAAAATTCGTTTAGTCAAAGCTTATCGATTTGGTTTTCGCACTTAAATTTTTCCTCAAACAACCTTGTAGTCGTCGACCTTGTTGCTACATCCAAGCCCTAGAATAGCTCACGAGCGCCCCCTTTTAAGTGTTACAAATGGCTTTTGGAACAAGGGAATATGGTAAGAAAATTAAGTGAAAATTGTTTATGATTGGTATCAAGGAAAGACCACGAATTGTGTGGTGTCATTTTTTAAACTAGCAACATGTTCGGTGGCAATAGTGATTGTTACATAACAGATGTATTGCGATCTGACCGTCTATTAAAGTGTTTGCTTACAGTGGTAACTATTATGGCATAATCTCTATTGCGGCCAAAGATGTGAAGCTATTACATGACTGCCTTACGCCCGCACTCTAGTAGCTATCTTCAAAAAACCCCCGTCTCATTTTTCCTTGCTAATTCTCTCAATGTTAAGTTTATTTATTATAATAAATTATAACTAAGTTCATTTGGATACCTATAGGAGAAAATATCTCTCAACAGCAAAGCAATTCCAAAAATTGCTCTCAATCAAATCAAGACTAGTCAAGCAATTATTGTACTATTGGCAAGTGCAGCGAGAGTTTTCAAAGTTGACAAATTTATTTTATCTTTCTTTGTATATAGAATTTTATCTTTCCATCTATAAAAAGCCGTAGCTAGGAAAGTTAATTATTATAGTTATTCTAGCTAATAGAATCACATGATATGGGCTTAATTTTTAATTATAATTATTAATGAAAGAGATAAATATATAATATAATAAATCATATATTGGAGAATAAAACTCATGAGTACCATGGTTGAATATTAAAGTGAAAAGGATTATATCTCCTCTTATATTGATTTCGGGGTGTGTTGGAAGGTGTTGTGATGTTCCCCCTGCCTTTTATTACATATGACTTTTGTAAAACAAAACATGTAATATTACTTAAACCAAACAACGTAATAGTTATTATGGCTCTTTCACATTATAAAAAGGGTAATCTTTCAAATGTATATTTCTTGTACACACGTAACGTGTGTTTACATTTGCTACTGGTTTTAGAATAAGATCACACGAGTAAAGTATACTATCATATAAAGCAAAAGGACTTTCTACTTCGAAGAGATCTCAATTATTTTTTTTCTTCTCTAAATATTCTTAATAATATATTTTATTGATATTATATCAATGGACAAATGCGTAAGCTATTAACTATATTTTCTCTCTTGTGAATTTCAACTTTACAATTTGAGTCTTGTCCTTTGACAACCTTCCTGAAAAAAATTTCCGAATTGCGATGCATTTTTCTTTTGTTACTTTTATATCTATACAATATCTTTATATCGTGTGTTTTTATGAATCCATTATCTAGTCATTCATATTTTTCGTAACAAACTTGTTTTACTCAATTTTCCAAATGTCCATTGTTTGTATACATGCAACCGGTGCGCGCATTTGATATTATGTTAAAGGAAAAGTCATAGAATATATATGTCAAGAAAGGTTTGCTTATTTTGGAGAATGACCTTAGAATGTTGTGAGATGAGAAACATTCAGCCAGATTTGTTTTCAAGAGATTTAATGAATGAAAATATTCTTGATTACCTTTTCTCGATTTTGACCCTTGTTGAAATCTATATGATTGTAATTTTGGGAAAATTACCAAAAAAGTACTAATCCTATTATAATTGTGTCGATTAGTATATCTGATCAATTTTGATCGGTTGATGTGGACGAGGACACCGGCTCTAGCTGTCCGGCCAACGTTGTCGTTACAATTTTTAGATATTTTATTAGTCTTTTTTCCTTTTCCTTTTCTTCCTTCCTTTTTTTCCCCATAGTGACTGGTAAACATCCCATTGCCACATCAGCGCCAATCGGTCAAAATTGGCTAGATGAACTAAATTGGTCCAAATGCAAAAAGTTTAGGGATTGAATTGGCACAATTGTAATATATTTAATACTTTTTTGGTAATTTTCCCTTGTAATTTTTAAAGTGACTAAACTAAATAGCAAGAGTAAAATCACAGGAAAAGAACTAAAAAAAACCATTCTAAACACACATTATATGCTAATTAGTAATTACTCAGCCGGACAATAACAGTACGATTAGCAGGAAATCAGACATAAAAGAATCGGACATTGCTGTGCCGAAGTGACTCACACTGTCCACCAATCTGAGACACTAGCATCTACAGGTTGTTAGAGATGTCTTGGTCGCACCACTTTAAATTTTAAAACCAAAAATTAGTCATCTCTCACCATATTTTAATTCTACTTTCCTTTCCTTAAAACATGGTTCCTTCTCTGATAATCGCGCCTAAGAAGATTACTTTATAGTTCTCGTTGAGCCTCCGCAAAGTCAAACAGTATATCATATAGCAAAGTCAACGGAAACCGATGAATTGACAGCTTCTGCTACAGTGCGGTGTACACAACCTAGATCAGAAAAAGAAAAAACTAAAAAATAATAGATAACATAATCATATATTCCCTTTAATCCCAATAATGCATTATAGATTAATGAAGACTGAGCTGGCAGATACATGCTCTCTTCCCACTGTTCACTTCTCCACTCTATCTTTAATTGAAATTAATCACATGCGAAAAGTATGTTAAGGCATGTAAATCACCGCCCGAAGTTCATAAGATATGAACGAACGTGGGTCAAAGCCAACTTTAATATACCTTAGGAAATTATATCTATTGAATATACATCGAGGTTCATATTTGGAATCCCAATGAATTAAGTAGTATTTGTTTTTGTCAAAGATGTGATATTTAAGAGTTCTTAGGCACCACTGATTCAGTCATGAAGTATGCCACCTAATTTAACGTTAGCTTGCTGGTGAAGTCCATTTAATGTACATATAAATTAGATCAAGACTTCATTTTGTTCTTGAGATCGACCGATGGTTTGTATGATCGATAGACCCTTGATAAGGCTTCTCATTCAAATTACCGTTTCCTTTCTCCTATTTATGTCGGGCTTCCGGAATCGATTGTGATAGAAATTACTCTGGATCATTATGATTGGTGTGTTGACACTAAGAAAAGCCTAAGTCTTTGACTGTTGACTCGGAATGGAAGAGATTGAGCAAGGTGCGACAAAGGAAAATTGGTTGATTGTTGAAAACTATGACTTAGCAAATTCAGTTAATCGATAAGAAAACTAGTTTTAGCTGACAGAGGGCATAAGTGAAAATAGCCAACTCTAGAAGTAGAATGACAATAAATGGAGGTCGACCCAAATGACGATATGGCATGATTGATATAATTGTCGACATCATAATGATCAAGTAAACGTTAAAGTGTTAGAGCGAACAATCTCGAATGCGACTATTCGAGAGATATTTGTAAATGGCAAAGTTCGATGCAGCTGTTAAGTAGTACAGCCAAGAAGTCCGCGAGCAACTAATAGTGGCAATTGTGGAAAAGAGAAGAAGACACAACCATTGAAGCAATGGAGAAGAGGCAATTGTCGAGTAGTGGAGTCGATTATTGTTGAATAACTATTTGTAAATAGGATTCATTGAATTGTAGGAGCCACATAGAGTGCTTTTGATTTTCTTGTAACCGTTATTAACCGTCAATTGTAGGTATAAATACTTGAATTATAATTTGGAGAATGGACCATCAATCAATCAAAGAACACGAATTGTTTGATTTTATCATTCTATTAATCTTTACATTTCCAGTACCTTTACATGGCGGGGAAAGTACAAAAAAAGTTTTGAACTTATTGCTTTGGTGCTGATTCAATTTTAAACCTAATAAATAATAACAAAAAATACCAAGAACATGGGAAATAATAAAAAAATAATCATTTATTCCCTTTAATCCCAATAATGCATTATAGATAAATGAAGATTGAGCTGGCAGATACATGCTCTCTTCCCACTGTTCACTTCTCCACGCTGTCTTTAATTGAAATTAATCACATCCAAAAATATACGGCACATAAATCAACGACCAAATTTCATAAGATATGAATGAACGTGGGTCAAACCCAACTCTAGTAAACCTAAGGAAATCATATATATTTTTGTGAATATATATCATAGTCCATATTTGGAATTCCAATGAATTAATTAGTATTTATTTTGTCAAAGATGTGATATTGAAGATTTCTTAGACATCACTCATTCAGTCACTACATATGCCACCCAATTTAAAATTAGGTAGCTGGTGAAGTCCATTTAATATACAGATCTATTAGATCAAGACTTTATTTAGTTCTCGAGATCGACCAACGGTTTGTATGATCGATAGACCCTCGATTGGGTTCATTGAAATTACCGTTTCCTTTCCTCCATTGATATTAGCCTTCCGGAATCTATTGTGATAGGAATTACCTTGGATCGTTATGATTAATGTTGACTCAAACAAAAATTTCCAAGTCTTTGACCGTCGACTTAGAATGGAAGAGATCGAGCAAGGTGCGCTAAAGGAAAAATTGGGCCGAGTATTAAAAACTTTGAGTTGGCAAAATTCAGTTAGTTGATAAGAACACTGGTTTTAGCACATACGGTATAAGTGAAAATAGCCAACTCTAGAAGTAGAACATCAACAATGGTGGTTGGCTCAAGCGACGAAAGGCCACGAATGATGTAACTGTCGACAGAGCAATGATGAAGTAACCGTCAAGTAGTGGAGCTGAGAAGTCCGCAAGTGACTAATAGTGGCAACTGTGGAGAAGAGAAGAGGACACGACTAATGAAGTAGTGGAGAAGGCACAATTGTCAAGTAGTGGAGTCGGTTATTGTTGAGTAATTGTTGCTTATTATAGAACGCTTTTGATTTTTTTTTTTTGTAACTGTTGTTAACTATCGATCGTAAGCATAAGTACTTGAATTGTAGTTTGAAGAAGGGACCGCCAATCAATTAAAGAACCACCAGGTGTTCGATTTTATCATTTTGTTCATCTTTACATTTCCAATACCTTTATATGGCTGGACCTTTGTCTCCAGTCTTAGTACTTTAATTTTCTCGTTGTTTATGTTTCCTGTTCAATAATCAATAAAGGGCCCTTCACAACCTATGTCGATCTACTTATCGATCTACACTTTGAAAGGTATTCTGTCACTACTTTTCGGTGAAACAACCAGTAAATTGAGATGTCGAACAAGCTTCTGCACTTCAAAGGGGGCATGAGCCATCGAGTTGACTCAGTTAAGATACTGGGCGGTTGAGGGCCTATATTTCTCTCGTGAAAACTCGATGAAATTTTCCATAAAGCAAACATACACAGAGCCTTACGGTTCCTTTTTTTTCTAATCAAGGACTACAGTGGTGAAAATGTCCTCGCTTATCAAAATTTGGATTCTCTTGACACGAGGGAAACTGTTAGAGAATCACGAAAGTGTGTTTTCTATAGGTCAGCTCACGAAGTTCCAATGAATTTGGCATATTCGCAAAATCAGAAACCTGTATAACAAAAGGGATAAAATTGAGCATATGTGTCGAAGGTTACGTACTACATCATGGACAAACCGAGGGTATCAATCTCACCTACTGTGGAGTCAGCGCAAATCTCTTTATATCTCTATGATATATTCTGTCGTCTAGGGGGGACTTAAACACACAAAAATCTCCGAATCCAAACTGCTATTTGGTAGCAATTAATTCAATCTTATTCACCCACCGGAAATTAATACCAAAAAAAGAAGAAGAATTTTTCCACTTTTTTTTTTCGTGGGTGACATGCAACTTGCATATTTGGATACTACACACCAGTGCCATTTGATGAATAAAGGCAAAGGAGATAAGATATAAGAATCCGAGGCATGATTGCACCTGCCAAAGTAGATATTTCTTAAATATGCATAAATTGCGAAGATAAGGTAATCTTTTTTTGGTGACCATGAAAAGACATTGAACTTATATGCCGTGCTAGGAAAAAAGCATGTAGCTTATAAAAATCATGGAGGTTCCTTTTTTCATTTATTGCTGGATAGTATTCTCAACTTCTATATTTGTGCACCATCTAAGTTGTCACGAATATCATAGTTGCATGAAATAGACATGGGAGCAAGTATAAACGATCTTATGTCAAGGCCATTCGCTTTAGTGTCGACTTGGGCGTTCACAGAACAACGAGGTTGGTAAGGGTATATGATGAGATTGGGATCTATTTACCTAAAAGGGGAGAGATCCAAGTGAATCAAAGTTATCTTAAACAGTTCATGATAAATGCAAGTGAAGTCTTGCCGATTTAACGTGGGTAAGCTTGGTGTTTCTATTCTACTTCGTTTAGCTTATTACATAACTAGAGTAATGCTTGTGATACAAAGAAGTTTTGAAGACTGATAGTACAAAAACTGACCGCTAAAGGTAATGCGAAGAGAACACGTATCAACGTACCAAATGATGGTCATGAGCAATCTCTTTCCACAAAAGGATAGACAACAGTCCCGCGAGATTAGTGTAGTGATTAAGGAATTGTGTGCGCCAATTAGGCAAACGATGCAAATACAAGTCCTCATATCAACAAGCACCGCAACCTCGTGTTTCTAACAGTCACCATAGTTTTCAGCTATCTCTAATTACCTGGTTCATTAGGTTAGTAAGATATTTTATGAGCGCAAGGTTTATTAACCTTTTGTGGAGTTCCAAAAAAGCATAGAGATGATAAAAATGAACGATAACATCAGTGTTTGTGAATTGTTTTGTATCCCATGCAATTTCATTGTATCCCATGCAATTGCATGCAAGACACTGCAAACTCAAAACATATCTTTTGGGAAGAACACTCAATTCTATTTTACATTATATTTTTTTGTTGTATTTTGGTTTCATTTTTCTTGTGCCCTTTCTTGGGCGTCGCCGTGGGACCATGGAGTCCCAAAGGGTTCCTAATACAACGTCACGATATAGTTTGGTAAATTACGTTGGGTTGGATTGCAGAAAATTTTCTTTTTCATTATCTCCCTCAAAGATTATGCATAGTTTTATTGGTCAAAGGTGTAACTGTTAAGGCAGGACCACTTCATAATAAATGTAATATCTTGCTTGTAGGAGCATCTAGATGCATAACAAATCAGATACGCTGGCGTGTACGCATATGAATTTATGTTGCCGTATCCGTGATTTGCATCGGTCAAATTAAATTTCATCAGAACAACGGATGGGATGAAACTGTATAAAAAAAGGGAATACTTAAAAAAGAGAGAGGAGATATGAGTAGGCTATGTGCAAAAATATATGTTTCTTGTCCATACAATTCAGTGCATATAATATCGTATTGGAGTCATGCACCCGAATTCTACTTTCGCATTTCACCGATATCATGATTTTGGTGGGGTATTTCATTGACTTAAATCAAAATTGGTCATATGGACTCAATTGGTAAACCGTGAAAAGATTTAGAACTCAATTCGCAAAATTAAATGGTTTAGAACTGAATTGCAAAACTTGCAATAAGTTTAGGACTTTTTGGACAATTTTCTTAGATTTGTTATCCATATAATTCAACGCATATAATATCATATTGGAGTCACTCACTCGAATTCTAGTTCGCGTTTCACTGACATCATGATTTTAAGGGGTATTTCATTTGACTTAAAGCTATCACTACAAAAAAAACGCATTTTTGCCACGAAAATTTTCCAACGAAAAATTTTCGTCGCAAATTTGCGACAAATTTTCCAACGAAAAGTAAAATTCGTTGGAAATTTCCAACGAAATATTTGTCGTCGCAAAATTCGTTGGAAATTTCTAACTAAAAAAATTCGTCGCAAAATTCGTTGTAAATTTCCAACAAAAAAATTTTAGTTGCAAAATTCGTTGGAAATTTCCAACGAAAAATTTTCGTTGGAAATTTGCGACAACATTTCCAACGAAAATAAAAAATCATCGGAAATTAGCGACGAAAAAAAATTCATTGAAAAATTCCTTGGAAATTAGCGACGAAATATTCTTCGTCGGAAAGTTCGTTGTAAATTTCCAACGAAAATATTTTCGTCAGAACATTCGTTGGTAATCTCTGACGAAAATATTTCGTTGGATATTACCAACGAACTTTGCCACAAAACATTTATCCTTGCAAATTTTCAACGAATTTTGCGACAAATTCAAAATAAACAGTGGTAATGCTGGGTTTTGTAAATTCGTTGGAAAATTCGTGGGAAATTTACCACGATTTTTCCAACGAATATATTTTTAGTTACTTTTATTTTGCGAATTCGTTGGAAAATTCGTGGGAAATTTCTCACGAATTTTCCAACGAAAATAACGTGGTGCAATTATTGGCCGGAGCGCTCAAATTCGTTGGAAACTGTGTTGTTGTTGCAAAGTTCATTGCAAAACATGTTTATACATTCGCCAACAATCCTTGTGTATGTACCGAGAATTTTTTACTCAACAAACTCTCTTTCTAGTCTTCCACTTCGCCGTCCACCTCTCAGTCCTCCTCGCCACCGCCACCCTTGCTGTCCGCCTTACCAGCCACGGTAAGTATCTCAAGATCCGAGTAAAGTTTTTTTGTGGAAAGTTTTTTTGGCATAGTATTTGTCGACAATTGTTTTAACTAAGTTTAGTTTAGTTGTGTTCAATTTTCGGCGCATTAATTTAGTGATGTTCTAATTTCATTGCAAAAGTTGTAGGAAATTTCAAACGATTTTTTCAACAAATTTACATCAAATATTATTTTCCACATGTCATCGAAATTCTTTGGAAGATTCGTTGGAAAATTTCCAACTAAATTTGCAACCAAATTAAAATTCGGCATAATTAAAGTTGTTCAAGGTAAATTCGTTGGAAAATTCGTGGGAAAATTCCCACGAATTTTCCAACAAAAATCCAAAAGTTTTTCATTTTTCGGCAAAAAATATTCGTTGGAAAATTTGTCAGTATTTTCCAACGAAATTTCCAACAAATTTAAATATTCTGTATGCAAAGAAAATGTTTAAGAAATCGTTGGAAAATTCGTAGGAAATTTCCCACGAATTTTCCAACGAATTTACCTATGTTTTGGCGATTTACCCCAAAAATTCTCATTGAAAAATTTGTTGGTATTTTCCAACGAATTTTCCAACAAATTTAATATAGTCTTTGAAAAGAAGATCTTTCGCAATTCGTTGGGAAATTCGTGGGTAATTTCCCACGAATTTTCCAACGAATTTGGAAATGTTTTTGTATTTTTCGTTTAAAAATATTTTGTTGGAAAATTCGTGGGAAATTTCCCACGATATTTCCAACGAATTTTAAAATGTTTTTGTATTTTTCGCTTAAAATATTTTGTTGGAAAATTCGTGGGAAATTCCCCACGAATTTTCCAACAAATTCTTAATTGTTTTTGTATTTTTCCCTTAAAAAATTTTGTTGGAAAATTCGTGGGAAATTTCCCACGAATTTTCCAACCAATTATTCATTTTCAGGCAAAATGTGAAGGTGATATAATTTTGTTGGAAAATTTGTTGGAAAATACCAACGAATTTTCTATCGAATTTTCAAAATACCTTCGGTGTAACGCAAAAAATGTTCGTTGGAAACTTCGTTGGTATTTTCCAACGAATTTTCCAACAAATTTAATATTCTGTTTGAAAAGATGATGTTTGGCAATTTGTTGGGAAATTCGTGGGAAATTTCCCACGAATTTTCCAACGAATTTGGAAATGTTTTTTGTATTTTTCGCTTAAAATATTTTGTTGGAAAATTCGTGGGAAATTTCCCACGAATTTTCCAACGAATTGTTAATTGTTTTTGTATTTTTCGCTTAAAAATATTTTGTTGGAAAATTCGTGGGAAATTTCCCACGAATTTTCCAACGAATTCTTAATTTTCAGGCAAAATGTGGAGGTGAGATAATTTTGTTGGAAAATTTGTTGGAAAATACCAACGAATTTTCCAACGAATTTTTAAAATACTTTCGGTGTACCGCCAAAAATTTTCGTTGGAAAATTTGTTGGTATTTTCCAACGAATTTTCCAACAAAATTAAATATTGTGTTTGAAACGAAGATGTTTAGCAATTCGTTGGAAAATTCGTGGGAAATTTCCCACAAATTTTCCAACGAATTTTTAATTTTCCGGCAAAAGGTGAAGGTGAGTAATTTTGTTGGAAAATTGGTTGGAAAATACCATCGAATTTTCCAACGAATTTTCTAAATACTTTCGGTGAACTGCAAAAAATTTTCGTTGGAAAATTTGTTGGTATTTTCCAACCAAATTTCCAACAAATTTAATATTGTGTTTGAAAAGAAGATGTTTAGCACTTCGTTGGAAATTTCGTGGGAAATTTCCCACGAATTTTTCACCGAATTTTTAATTTTCCTGTTAAAATGCGAAGGTGAGATAAATTTGTTGGAAAATTCGTTGGTAAATACCAACGAATTTTCCAACGAATTCGAAGACCACATTATTTTTATTCATATTCGAAAATTCATTACAAAATTCGTTAGAAATTTCTAACGACTTTTGCAACGAATTTCGATATTTTGTACATTAATTTTGTTGTATACTACTTTCGTTGCAATATTCGTGAGAAATTTCCCTTAATTTTTTCAAATAAGTGAAAAAACACCTTCTTGTTCGAGTTTATAAGAATTCGTTCCAAAATTCGTTCGAAAATTTACAACGAATTTTGCATCGAATGCAAAAAACCAATTCATTAATAGAAAATCGTTCCAAAATGGTTTGTACACATTTCGTAGGAAAATTTCCCACCAATTTTAGAACAAATTGAATACCACATTATTGTTCGGCATAATAGAAAATCGTTGCAAAATTCGTTGGAAATTTGGTCATATCTATGAGATGCCCATAACCTCGTCGGTCGCCGGCCCGGCTAAGAAGAAAGGGAAAAAAAGGGAAAGGAAAAGAAAGGAAAAAATAAAATGTATTTTTATAGACGAATCTTATGTAATTATTTTTCTTAGGTACGTGTCCATTGGAAGGTGTCGCAAATCAATTAATTTTTCAATTCTCATCAAATTGTCCACTGTCTACTACAAAGATTTCAGCCAAATACTTGATAAGTTTTCTTGACATGGTAAAGTTTCCGAATTTTTCAAGTTTAAAGTAAAGTAATTGTTTCGTAAACAACATAATTGTAATTTTTCGCATTTTATGGTTTTTATTAACTATATTAAAGAATATATATGATATGTTGAATAATTTAGGACAATATATTTTTTTTACAGAGAAAATGCAAAGAGACAGGGGTTGGATGTATAATAAGAACTTACCCGAACGGCGAGGATTGATTGATGAGTTTCGTATCGGGTTAGAACAATTTTTGAACTTTGCTAGTACAAAATATGAGTTTATGGATGGAAATAAATTAAGGTGTCCATGTAAAAAGTGCAGTAATGGAAAATTTCAAGACACTGATAAAGTTAGAGAACATCTTTGTAGATTTGGGTTTACTCCGAACTATTATAATTAGACTAGCCATGGTGAACCATTTATATATGATGAGGGATATCGAGGAAGCGATCAATTTTCAGTTAGGGAAGAATGTAGATATTTCGAACAATTGAACTCATATCAAGAGATGGTGTTTGATGAAGCTGGTCATAATTTGTATTCAGAACTGAATCATGTAAGTACTAGTTTTACTCATGCACCCGAACAAGTGGGAACTAGTCATGGAGCAAAATTGGGAGAGATAGGAGTTACAGGTTGTGATGAGAATGTGTGTGACGGAACTTCGCAATCTAATCATTTCCAGGAAATGTTGAAAACGGCAGATGAACCTTATGGGCAGGTTGTGATAACCACATACAGGTATCAGTGACAGCAAGACTTTTAAATATCAAGGCAGAGCATAATGTGTCCGTGGATTGCTTCAACTCTTTTGTTGAAGTGATGCGAGAAACAATGCCTCGTGATAACATTATGCCAAATGACTTTTATGATATGAAAAAGTTAGTCGAAAACTTAGGTCTTCCAGTTATACGAATTGATGTATGTGCTATGGGTTGTATGTTATGTTATATTGGAGAGATGATGAATATGCAGAATCTTGCAAATTCTATGATCAACCCAGGTACAAGATTAACAGGAGGCAGGGTCGTAATCAGAAGCGTAGACCATGCAAGCAAATGTTTTATTTGCCGTTAATCCCTAGGTTGCAAAGGCTTTATGCGTCGTAAGCCATTGCTGAACACATGACTTGGCATGCAAATCATGAAACAGAAGAGGATCTAATGTGTCATCCTTCAGATGCAGAGGCATGGCAACATTTTGATAGAACATACCCCGAGTTTGCACTAGAGCCTCGAAACATCAGGTTAGGTCTGTGTGCTGATGGATTTACCCCATTTGGGAAATTAAGAAAAAGTTATTCATGTTGGCCAGTTATCTTAACTCCATACAATCTTCCACCCGGTATGTACATGAAGACACCTTATATGTTTTTGACATTGATTGTGGTTGGCCCGCAAAATCCGAAAAAGACCATAGATATTTATATGCAACCTTTGATTGAAGAGTTACAACGGCTATGGTTTGAAGGTGTCCCTACGTATGACGTTTCTACTGATCAAACATTTGTAATGAAGGCTGCGCTTCTTTGGACGATAAATGATTTCCCCGCTTATGGAATGTTATCTGGATGGAGTACAGTTGGGATCTTAGGATGTCCGATTTGTATGGAGAGATCGAAGGCTTTCAGATTAAAACATGGTAAGAAGGCCTGTTATTTTGATTGTCACAGGCAATTTTTGCCGCTTAATCATACATTCAGAAGGAATAAAAAAGAGTTCACCAAGAATAGGATCGAAAGAACACAACCACCATTGAGGTTGACCGGGCAGCAAATATGGGAACGCGTGCAAGAGTTTCCAACTGTTATTGAAAACCCGCACGGCACAACTTTTGCGTACGAAAGTACACATAAGTGGACTAAACGCAGTTTATTTTGGGATCTACCATATTGGAATGCCCATCTTATTCATCATAATCTTGACGTCATGCACATAGAGAAGAACGTTTTCGACAATGTCATAAATACTGTGATGGATGTCACTGGAAAAACAAAAGACAACTTGAACGCAAGAAAAGATATGAGGGATATTTGCGATCGACCAACACTAGATGTGGATGCAAGCAGCAGGGGACCGAAACCCAAAGCAGTTTATACATTAGACAAGGAGCAGAGACGGGTCATTTGTCAATGGTTGAAATTGGTGCGATTTCCTGATGGATATGCTTCCAATCTCGACAGATGTGTTGATATTAATGAATGCAAATCGACAGGTATGAAGAGTCATGATTGTCACATATTTATGGAAAGATTAATTCCGATAGCCTTTAAAGAAGTTCTACCAAACTTTGTATGGGGCTCCATTACAGAGTTAAGTAATTTCCTGCATGATATTTGCTCAACAACGTTGAAATCATCACACATGGAGAAATTAGAGAGAGATATTTCAATTATTCTTTGCAACTTAGAAAGGATATTTCCTCCATCATTCTTTGATTCAATGGAGCATCTCTTAGTTCACTTGCCTTATGAGGCCAAAGTTGCAGGTCCCGTCCAATTTCGATGAATGTATCCATTTGAGAGGTAAATTTTATTTTAATTAAATGTGAAATTACTTCATAATCATATTTTGTGACGATAAACTGTATGCTATTGCAACTAGGTTCTTATATCATTTAAAGAAAAAAATGAAGAATAAGGCATGTGTCGAAGCTTCAATTTGTAATGCATATATTGTGGAAGAAGTGACAACATTTGCATCATACTATTTTGAGCCGCACATGCAGTGCAAGAGGCAGAGAGCTGGAAGAAATGATGAGGGTCCCATTGATCCCAATTGCAAATCATTCTCTATTTTCAATTATTTGGGTCGACCTAGCGGCACATGTAAGTTTCGTCACTTAACAGGTGAAGAAAAGCTCGCAGCCCATACATATATTTTATTGAACTGTCCAGAAGTTCAGCCATACTTCGAGTAAGTGTACATTTGCCTTGTTTACGTCAAATAATTGTGTCAAACCATGGCTAATACATAAATGGTATTTGTTACTAGGAATTTCCGAAATTCAATGTGTGGACTACCACCAAATGAGTTTGACCGTTTGTGCCAGGAACAATTTGCAACATGGTTCAAAACATATGTAAGTTGAATATGGACGAAATCCTGTTTATTCGAAATTTTTATACATCATATTTTGAAATATATATTATTGACATTGCGTGTGTGGCACCTTAGGTTCACAATTTTGATGCTCAAGTTGGACAGCAAGGAATGCTATATCATCTGGCGTGGGGTCCAAAGTCAAGAGTACGAACTTGGCCAGCATATTTCATTAACGGGTATAATTTTCATACTCGCGAATATGGAATGGGAAAGGCCACAATGAATAGTGGAGTGTATGTTCAGTCATCTAATGGTGGCAATTCGCAAGGTGATTTTTATGGCTTGTTGGATGAAATCATAGAGATTGAGCACCATGGACCGTTAATGCGAGTTGTCTTATTTAAGTGCATGTGGTTCGACCCCGTGAAAGGAATGAATGTGCATACCAAATTTAATTTGGTTGAAATAAATTACAAGAAAAGATATATGAAATATGAACCATTTGTCTTGGCACAACAAGCAATTCAAGTCTATTATGCATCATATCCTAGTTTGAAGCGTGACAAAGCCGATTGGTGGGTTGTATGTAAAACCAAAGCAAGAAAAAAAATCGAGGAACACTGGAAGGACACGACATATCAACAAGAGGAAGTTCGTAACATGAACGAAACTGCTGAATATAACATTCCTACTTTAAGAGATCCATGTGGTGCGATGATCGATGTAGATCCAATTGAAATTCGGGAATCAAATTTTCGAGTTGGTACACAATGTGATTTGGAGACAGAATATGAAGATGAGGATAAGGAAGAAGACGAAGACGAAGACGAAGACGAAGACGAAGACGAAGACGAAGATGAAGACGTAGACGAAGACGAAGAAGAAGAAGAAGGTGAAGATGAAGATGAAGATGAAGATTATGATTTTTGAGACTTTTTACTAATTATGTCTAATTATTACTAGTAACGCAACATGTGTGTTTTGTTGTTGTAGTAATTTTTAATATTTCAGTTGTCGTAATTATTATTGTTATTGTTCTCGTTGTTATTAGCATGACAATATGTCGCTAATTCGCCCGATATTACAATAATTTCATAATTTGGTATATTAATTTTGTTTTGTAATAATTTTCTATTGGAAAACCTTATTTTCGGTTAATTTAAAAAATGCTGCAAAATTCATTCGAAATTTTCAACGAACTTTCCAACAAAATTCAATTTTCGTTTACCAAATTAAAGTCGTTGGAAAATTCGTTGTACTTTTCCCATGAATTTTCCATCAAATTTTGCATAAGCTTTTGTATTTTCGCTAAAAATAAATTCGTGGAAAATTTTTCCTGAATTTTCCAATCAATTTGTATTATGTTTAACGATAATATTCTTTCTAATTCGTTAGAAAATTCGTCGGAAATTTTTAAAAAAATTTTCGGACGAATTTCAATGTTCGGTTAATTGAGTGGATGGTGAATTAATTTCCCACGAATTTTGCAACAAATTTGAATTTTGGTAAAATAAGTGGATGGTGAATTGATTTCGTTGGAAAATTCGTGAGAAAGTTCCCACGAATTTTCCAAAGAATTTATAACCATTTTTTTGTTTTTCGCAAAAATTAAATTCACTGGAAAATTTGTGGGAAATTTCCCACGAATTTTCCAACCACTCTGAATTTTTGGTTAAAAAAACGATGGGAACTAAATTCGTTGGCAAATTCGTGGGAAATTTCCCACGAATTTTCCAACGAATAGTCAAAATTTTTTTGATTTACGGCAAATTAAACATTCGTTGGAAAATTCGTGGGAAATTTCCCACGAATTTTCCAACGACTTTTGAAAAGTGTTTTGTTGTCCGGCAAAATATATATTTGTTGAAAAATTCTTGGGAAATTTTCTCACGAATTTTCCAACGAGTTTTTAAAAACTCTTTTGTTTAGTGCCGAAATGTAAGTCGTTGGAAAATTAGTGGGAAATTTCCCACGAATTTTCCAACGAATTTCGAAAATTATTTTTTTCCATAGAAATCGAAATTCGTTTGAAAATTCGTGGGAAATTTCCCACGAATTTTCCAACGAATTATGAAAATTTTTGATTTTTCCGCCAAAATTAAATTCGTTGGAAAATTCGTGGGAAATTTCCCACGAATTTTCCAATGAAATTTGAAAATTTTATCCTTTTCCGCCAAAATACAAATTCGTTGGAAAATTCGTGGGAAATTTCCCACGAATTTTCCAACGAATTTTGAAAATTGTTTTTTCCCGGTAGAAATCGTAGTTCGTTGGAAAATTCGTGGGAAATTTCCCACGAATTTTCCAACGAATTTTGAAAATTTTTTCATTTTCCGCCAAAATACAAATTCGTTGGAAAATTTGTGGGAAATTTCCTACGAATTTTCCAACAAAATATTTTTCAATTATATTTTAACCGAACATATAAATTCGTTGGAAAATTTGTGGGAAATTTCCCACGAATTTTCCAACGAATTCTATTTTGGCGGAAAATGAAAAAATTTTCAAAATTCGTTGGAAAATTCGTGGGAAATTTCCCACGAAATTTCCAACGAACTACGATTTCTACTGGAAAAAACAATTTTTCAAAATTCGTTGGAAAATTCGTGGGAAATTTCCCACGAATTTTCCAACGAATTTGTATTTTGGCGGAAAAGGATAAAATTTTCAAATTTCGTTGGAAAATTCGTGGGAAATTTCCCACGAATTTTCCAACGAATTTGAATATTATGGTGTAAAAATAATAAATTTTCATAATTCGTTGGAAAATTCGTGGGAAATTTCCCACGAATTTTCCAACGAAATTTGAAAATTTTATCCTTTTCCGCCAAAATACAAATTCGTTGGAAAATTCGTGGGAAATTTCCCACGAATTTTCCAACGAATTTATATGTTCGGTTAAAATATAATTGAAAAATATTTTGTTGGAAAATTCGTGGGAAATTTTCCACGAATTTTCCAATAAATTTATCTTTTCAATATTTTTTGTTGCGATGGTTGGAAAATTTGTTGGAAAATCCAACGAATTTTGCAACGAAATTTAAATTCGTTTGCAGATAGTTTTTTGGCAATTTTGTTGGTAATTTCGTTACAAATTTCCAACAAAAAATTTAGTTTTGTAAAATTGTTGGAAATTTTTGTACTTTTTCAAATTTGTTGGAAAGTTTGTGGCAAATTTCCAACGAAAATTTTTATAAATTTGTTGGAAAATTTGTTGGAAATGGTTTTTTTTTTTTGTAAATATCGTTGGAAATTGTAATTTGTTGGAAACTTCGTTCGAAATACCAACGAATTTTCCAACGAAAATTAATAAACGGCTGTTTATTTCTTGGTTGTACTCTCTACCGGGTGTTTTCACCAAACATTTACTCCTCTCTTCAACGTGCATCTCTATTAGCCGGTGTCGCCGTACTCCTTGCCGTTGCCGTACGCCTTGCCGTCCTCCTCGCCGTCGCCGTCTGAGGTAAGCCCCAAACTGCACTTTGTCGCCGCGGGGAATGGGGGGCCGCGGCCGTGTGCCGGCCGCGCGGGGTAGTGGCCGGCGGGGTTTCGCGTGTGAGGGGGGCGGGAGGGGGCGAGTCGCGGCCGGGGGAGGGGGTTACGGCCGGGTGGCGGGGGGTCGCGGCCGCGGGGAGGGGGTTGCGATCGTGGGAGGGGGTCGCGGCCGCGCGGTGGGGGGGTTGCGCCCGGGTTGGGTGGGGGTCGCCGCCGGGGGGCCGGGGGTCGCGGCCGCGCAGGTTGGGGGGTCGCGGTCGGGGGAGGGGTTGTTGTAGCCAGAGGCCGGGGGGGTGGTTCAGCGGGGGAGGGGGTCGCGGCCGCGCGTTTAGGGGTGGGGTTGGGGTCGCCGCCGGTGCGGGCGGGTGGGGGGGGTCGCCGCCGGGGGAGGGGGTTGGCGGCCGGAATGCGGGGGGGGGGGTTGTTCGCGGCCGGAATCCGGCCGGGGGGGTGGTGGCCGGATTCCGGCGGGGGGAGGGGGCGGTTTCCGCCGGGGGGAGGGGGGCGGCGGTTTCCGGCGGCAGAATTCCAGTTGCTGAATTTCGGCCCCCGGATTCCGGCCAGGAGGGGCGGTTTCCAAGTGGGTGGGGGTGTCGCGGACGCAATTTTAATTTGGTCTCAGACTTACAATTTGTTTAGCAAATTAAGTATGGTTAATTATATAATTTACTGGCATCTGATGTGATCAAAATTGTAATAGGTTCTTCTGACTAGGACCAGTGACGTGGACGTTTATCAGAGGCGGTACTCTGTTAGTTGCTATTTCTTGAATTTATTTCTTGATATCTAATACAAAATGGTAAGGAAAATGATTTCATTTTTTGACCCTAATACTTGTTCATATTTTTTTTAATATTTGTCTAACATTTGTACTAATTGTCAGTATAATCAAGGAGATGACATGCGGGGTGGGGCTTTACAAAGAAGATCGGGCTTGTCCACGAGCTCATCCTCATCCCCGGCCCTATCCTCTTCCCCCGCCATGTCAGCGCACCCCATTCTACCATATGAGCAGCAACAATACGGACACATTGGCCCATCCTCCGACCCGCAGCAACATATTCATGAAGAAATGCGGGACATGCGAACTGATTTTATTCCAGTTCCATCTCCTTGGGTGCCACCTTCTTCATCAGTGCAATTGTCAAATGAGGACGAAGAGGCCCGATGCGTTATATGCCCATGCGGAGATTCGTAAGTATTTTATTTTTGTACGTATATTTAAATTATGGATGTAAATAAAATTATCCATGTAGCCAATTTTCCATATGCTTGATTGTCTTATTATCTATATTGTTATAATATGTTTTCAGATTTACGGATTCTATGCGTATTGTGAGGGAACTTAATAGAATAGTCAATAACTGTTGGATAGAGCAGTTTACATCTTTCAGCAGCGCTCCCAAAGAAATAAAGACTTTGTGGTGGAATGAGTTTAAGGTTAGTGTTGTTTTTATTCATTTTCTCACAACGTAAGTTCGGTATAACATACTGATGGTCAATCATGAAATATGTAACGAATTGTCTGGTGCATTGTAAGGGATATCTTATTTGTGACTATTATAATTAATTTTCGTTGATTTTGCTATTAATTGTAGCGAAAGTTCACGTGGGATGAAATGGAAGAGACTGAGGTTAGAAGAATCTTTAAGAAGAAAGTCGGTGATCACATGCGTTATGTGATAAATAAAGCGAAGAGAACAAAAGAAAAGCCGGATTTCATTACAGCGGACGATTGGGTAGAAATTACGAGAACTTGGGAAACTGACAAGCATAAGAAAAGATGTGAACATAACAAGAAGAATCGAACTTCTAGTTCTAGTGATGGGTCTGCGTCAGCCACATATGCTAGGGGCTCTATCAGCATCGGCGAGCATAGAAGAAGAATGGTAAGTCTGTTTAAACTTGTAAGTTCATTTAATTCAATGGTGACTAGTTTTTATTAAATTTTTGTAGGCGGTTGAATTGGGGACAGAACCCACATTTACAGCTACATTTGAACGCACCTTTCAGAAAAAGGATAAGACATGGGTTGGTGATCGGGCAAAAGCTACTAAGGTATGTAAGATTATAGTTTGGACTTTATGGAAATTAGAATGAAAGGCAGAGCATGTTTTTAATATTTATGGTAATATATACGAATTTATTTTATTTTTATCTATATTGTTAATATAGGAAAAATATGATCAACTTTTGATGAATACCGCTAGTGGTTCTGGTGGTGGTGATGATGGTGGTGGTGGTGGTGGTGGTGATGGTGTTGCTGTGTCTGAGCCATCGGTTGACAGTATGGCATTATGGGTGGAGGCAGCGGGTGGGATGAAAGGAGGAAAAATATTTGGGATGGGATCATTGTCAAGGATGTTCAAAATGAAGACTGGTGCAAGTTCATCCTCCAATGCAGCTTTTGGAAGGAGGACACGTCATGAGGAGGAAATGGCCCAAGAATTGAGCCAATTGAAACATCAGCTTGTGAAGTAGGAGCAAGAACTGAAGGCGATAATTGGACAGGAGGATGAACAAATAAATGTGATGAATGCACAACTGCAATATGTCATGCGACGCCTCGACATCGATCGCAATGAGGTTCCTCCTATACCTCGTGTTAATGTAGCCGGTCATGGGCATATTGATGAGCCACACGATGATGCGGCGAGTGGTGATGATGCTGGTGATTTTATTGTCAGTCCTCCCTAGGTAAAAACATTTTTTCTATAGCTAGTTTCACGTCAATGCATAAATGTTTTTTTTTTATATTTTGGACAAATTGCATATCTTTATTTATGTTTTCATATTTCATCAGGTGTCGATACAGCTGACGGTTCCTAATATCATGGCCAGTATCGTAGCTACAAAGGTCTTATGATTGTCTCGTCCTTTCAATGTTTTCAATGTATTAATGGATGTTCATTCTTGCGTAGATATATTTATGAATTGGGAGATTGAATATCTAATATCATCATATGAGATTTTGCAATTTATGCATTGTAGAAATTAATATTGCATATCTAATTAGTTGTCAAATCCAAATAGTCCTAAAACAAAATTCGTAGCGACGAATTTTGTGTTTTGTCGCAATTTAGAGAAACAAAAATATATTGCAATTTATCGAACAAAAAATATTACTACAAATTAGCAACGATTTTTTTGCACAAATAATTATGGATGTATTTTATAATGAACAATTAACAGTGTAATTTGTAACAAAATATTTATGGTTTCTCACGAATTACCAAAGAAATTTTTGTGACAATTTTTCCTACGAAAATTTCCCAACAAATTTACCAACGAAACTTTTGCAAAAAATTTCCCAACGAAAATTTCCCAACAAATTTACCAACGAAACTTTTGCAACAAATTTCCCAACGAATTTTTTGCAACAAATTTTCCAACGAAAGTTTTGCAACCAATTTTCCCAACGAATTTTTTGCAACAAATTTCCCAAAGAAACATTTGCAACAAATTTCCCAACGAAACTATTGCAACAAATTTTCCAACGAAATATTTGCCATAAATTTTCCAACGAAAGTTTTGCAACCAATTTTCCAACGAAAGTTTTGTAACAATTTTCCCAACGAATTTTTTGCAACAAATTTCCCAACGAAATATTTGCAACAAATTTTCCAACGATATATCTTGCAACAAATTTTCCAACGATATATTTGCAACAAATTTTCCAACGAAACTATTGCAACAAATTTTCCAACGAAACTTTTGCAACAAATTTCCCAACAAAAATTTTGCAACAAATTTTCCAACGATATATTTGCAACAAATTTTCCAACGAAACTTTTGCAACAAAATTTCCAACGATATATTTGCAACAAATTTCCCAACGATGATTCGGGCACTTTTGAAAAAAATTTCCAACGAAAATTTTTTGTTGTCGGAAAATTGGGCGATTTCCAGCAAAATTTTCCAATATTTCCAATGAAATTTCCAACAAAAAGCTTTCGTTGAAAATTTACAACAAAAAATTTTTGTGCGAAATTTCCAACGAAAACTTCTTTTTTGTTGGAAAATTTTCCGACAATGAATTTCCTACAAATTTTTTTTCGTTGGAAAATTGGTTGGAAACCTGTTTTCAAACAAATTGTTTAGAATTTTTCGTTGGAAATTTCGTCGGAAATGTCCGAAAATTTTCCCGTGCTACATTACCCACAATTTTTTTTCGTTGGAAATTTGGTTTCCCACGACTTTTACAATGAATAATTTGTTGGAAATTTCCAACGGAATTTCCAACAAATTTATCCTCCAAATTACGTACCCGCGATTAATTACCGATGAATTTTGCCACGAGTTTTCCAACGAAAAATTATCAACAAATTTTCCAACGAAATTTTTGCAACAAATTTTCCAACGACATTTTTGCAACAAAATTTCCAACGAAAATTTTGCAACAAAATTTCCAACTAATAATTACCGATGAATTTTTTCACGAGTTTTCCAACGAATAATTACCAACGAAGTTTGCAACAAATTTTCCAAGGAATTTAGCCACTAATTTACCAACGAAAGTACCAACTAAATTTCCAACCAAAAACTTTACGTTGGAAATGTCCAACGAAATTTAAAATTTTTCGTTGGAAAATTTTCCGACGACGAATTACCCACGAATTTTTTTTTTTGGAAAATTCGTTGGAAATTCGTTTTCCAACGAGTTTCCAGAATTTTTCGTTGGAAATTTTCGTTGGAAAAAGCCTGTTTTTTTGTAGTGTATATCTACATAGGATCATCTTCCTTGTTAAAAAAAAATTGAAAACATGCATTAAGATGTCTAATAGCAAGTACAGGGAACATATTTTTTTGCACTATGACAATTTTCCAAAGACAAGACTTGGGATCCTTCAATTGTGAATTATATAAGATCCAAGGAGCAGCCAATAGGCATGTAGCCCTGCTATTAAAGCAATTGGCGTGGGGGGATGCTAGTATCATAGTTGTGGGATTTGACTCTCACACTTTGCAAGAGGCAAAGTAAAAAGTCAGAGAGTGATGAGAATTAGAGATATGACAGACCAAAAAAAAAAAAAAAGATCCAAGGAGCAAAACTTGTTTCTTATGCCGTTCAGGTTTTAGTTCTTGCTACCTTAACAAGTCTTGTCGTAATTTGAGTCGTGCGTACAACCATAGAGGATGGTGCGATGGTCCTTGTTAAATATAAAGATCCCTTCAATTTCGTGGCCCAGAAGAAAGAAACTGCACTTCCCTTGGCAACATGCAAGTTCAAATTGTGATCAAGGTCAACTCGAGGCAAAATGGCCCAGAAGAAAGAAACTGCTCGATGTCTCCTTCAAAATGGTCCCCAAATACCTAAACTTTGTCATCTTCTTTGCATCATTAAATTGTTTTTCCGAGTTCTACCCTAGATTTGGTATGGATTTGGGGGGCTTTAATTTAGGGTTCTCAATGTTTGGATCAAAGTTCTGATCAAGACCCGTCAAGGGCGACGCTTAATTATTCGATTTTTTTAATTTTACCCAATGTCACATACTGTCCATCGTCATTTGGACAAACGCTGGTGTAACGAAAGCCACAAAAGAAGGGTTTCCCATTGGACGGAAAATAAAAATTTAATGAACGAGACTTTTGGGTATTGGGCACAGTGAAACTGGAGTTAGTCAATTGTTTCGTGTATTAAAAAAATATGTTGCTCGGGCCTAATAAGACATGCGAATGGCAGAATACAAGATGTTGTTGATCTCTAGCGTCGGGGATGTCATCTCTGTTGGAATCCACTACCCCATCGATTCTTGACTCCATCATCGGAATTTTAGTTCAAAGTACATTCGGCTGCGTCAAGTGATGTATCCACTCCTTGAGACGACAATGATGAGTCATCACTGGCCAATAGGGTTCTACGTAGATTCACTCATTGTAATTAGTGAGAGATTCGTAGGGAATAAGGAATGGAAATGGGACACTTAATACTCCACCAAAGGGAACTTACTAAGATTAGCTTCATGACACGTGAAAATGCTCGAGTCGGATATCGAATTACATAAGTAGCGATCGACTTTTTTAAGATCTAGCTCTCGAGCTTTCTTTTTAGGATTTTGCTCAGGAATCACTGCGTCATTGAATAAAACCTAGCTTAGCAAGAATTTGTAATCTCTTACCTTGCCTATTGAACTCCTAAACATTGCTTGCTGTACCATCAAATCTCTTGGTTGATCCTAGTCATAACGCTACGCATTTCCAGATTGACGGACTTTGAAAATTCCAAAAACCAGCAAAAGAAAAATTAGTGGGTCGCCGCGCAGGTTTCATGTGGACACGATCTGATCTTCCCGATCCGAACATATCTTCCATGGTTTTCACGTAGATTTTTGCGTGCGAAATCAAGGGCGATATGGCGTGTCGATCTTGAACAGTATCTCCTAATACGCCCTTTCGTTTCTGCATGGTCAAGGTCGACTCGAGGCAAATCAAATCTCTCCAATCAAAAGGAAGAAGATGGAGACACTGCATGAGTCGCGATCAAAGGAAATATAAAATACGGACAAGATTAGATTTGGTGCACAATTTTCTAAGGACAGGTGACGTCCGACGATGGACATCGTCCGCCTCTCTCCTAGGTTTTTAGTTGAGATGCGAATCTGATGCTTCGATGTTTTTCTCGAGTTAGGCACTTGCAGTTGCAGCGAATCTTCGCAGTTGAATATTTCGCAAAGATTGTAGAATCTTTCGTTGGCGTCAGTTCTTGGTCCTTTCCTAGTTCGATGAGAAACTTCTCTGCATCTGCCGTTTTCTTTTTAAATAAAAATTACCCTTTTCTCACTATGATTAGAGAGTTTTAATTAGGGTTTTAAAATTTTTTAACCGAGGGTTGTCAAGGTTATGGTAATTTATGATCTGAGTGATTGGCTTCATTTATATACAAGCAAATAAGCACACACTTTACGTACAAATGTTTAAAAACGTTCAAAGGTTAGGTTTGATTTTATGTACCGGGAAAGATTTAAGCGATCATCATTTAAAGCCCTTGAGATTTGGTTTAATAAATTACATTTTTAACTCATGTAACGTCATATAATTATCTCTCACGAAATGGGTATTTCATAGAATTTAATGGTAAAAGTTTGACTTCAAAATCCTCATCCCTTCATTATGGAAAGATGAGAACAAGAAGCAATGTAAAGAAAAAGGCTTGATTTATGTGACTGGTCAAACTTTAGGAACACCCAATCACCTAAAATTGAAATTTGAGCACAAGCTTAAAGGTTTTCCGAAAATACATATATAATAAAAGATTTCGGTTTTGAGCGTTTTGATTCTTTGCATATGTCAAGAAATTCAACAGCAGCATATACAAAGTTGCTTTCACATAGATTTTATTTTTTGTGGTCTATCTTTCACAGAGATTTTCCTCAGTACGAATTGTGATCTCAATAGGGTTATCATCGTACGATTTGTTTAAGGAAAAGGATTGATGTTTTAAGGTTTTCTTGCTCTGACAATAAAGAACCAAATATCATGCAACGTGTTCTGATAAGATTGGTACATAGAGAAGTTCAGTGGGGAGTTGTTCGATTAAATATTCGATATATTAATCCATTGCACTCTTAGATGAGAAGAATAATAAAGAAAAATATCTCATGCTTCATTTTCTTGAATGCTTTGATCACTGATGACAAAAGAAGATCTCGATCTTGCTTTTCATGAGAAGTAACCATCAAATCAAACCGAAACTCGATGGAGCCCTAATGAACGTTGAAAATGTACTACAGAGACATAACAACATCTTTGGTCATTATAACCCCCAAGTTGGCTCTGTCGGAGGATTTCCGGCTCATGAAAATGATAAAAACTATATTCATGATATTTTCACGTTAAAAGAGTCGTGGATTTTATAATTTCACGTAGAAAACAATATTGAGTTAAACTTGAGAGCTAACCATTGTAGAAAAATCAGAAAAGTATTGATATTGTCAACAAAATTAGAACTTAAATTGCAGACACTTCTCCTCGTTGTGGGAATAATGAGAGAAAATCAATATAAATAACTAAATTAAAGAGAATAACAAGTGCAAATAGTGTCATAGTAGCATATATCTAGGACAACAAAACGTGTAAATCGTGTGCTTTGTCTGCGGTGCATGGTAGTCAGATTCATGGAGAGCGATTTTATGCGCATAATGCGTCGGCTATTGGACAATTTGGCCCAAATACTTACATGGATAGAGACAGATGCTTGATGAGACAGTAAACTGGTTGGCCGGCTCTAAAGGTATTCTTTCTAAAGGGATATCGAACATTGGAATCCAAATTTAGGATATGAACTTTGGATTTTAGACACGATTTTTCGTTATTCAGAAGGGCAGTTTGGGAATATGAAAGTGCAGTAACACCTCGCACTTTTTCTAGTGGTTCGATTTGGTTGAGTAAAGGTACCAAAATTAAGAAATGGTTTGCATTACAAAGTTCACATTCAAAAGACCATCTTGTACTGATTGATGTTGATTCATTAGTCATTTTCAAACGGATTTATTGCTTTGCTTGAATCGTTATCATGTTATGAATGGCGATACTTTCACGTATTTCTTTCATTGTCTTTAATTACCAGTAAGGTTTTGCTCAATTTTGATTGAAATTTGCTATAGCAAAAGAACCCAACCAAACCCAGGCGACCGCCAAATCTTTTTCTCTCAAGACCCATCTTAAAATTTAATTTGGAAATTCATCTACTTTGAATCTAATTTAATCAGCTAATTTTATCTTCCTTAGCAACTTGTTACTAGTTCAATTATAACTCTTGGAAAGACTTTTGTTCTCTCCACACACATCCAGCATTAAGAGAAGTGAATACTCCCTTCCATGAATGAATTAGCACAAACTTAAATATTCACCATTTCATGCATACATGTAAAAGATAACCCACCTGACAATTTTTAATCTTTGTAAGTGGAAAACTATACTAAAGCAACTTGAAGTGAGGAATGGACTAAGTCTAATCAATTCATCTGGTTTGCTTAATTAAGGGCAGACAATCTTGCGTAGTAATTTTACCTTTTTGACTCAAGGTCAACTCCATTTTTGACTCAAGGTCTAACGTGAGTCTCACGATTTAGGAGAGAAAAATAGAATATATGGAAATACAAAAGAAGATTAAAGTCATGGAGCAAGAGTCTTCTGTTATTCCTAAATGTTATGGAATTTTGCTTTTTGTTTTCCCCTCTCTTTTACGTCCATAATGAGAGATTTCTTGATAATGTCCTAATTAAGTTGGTAGGAATTGAACAAGAGTTCGTATTCTCTTTGGGAAGGCTGATCAACCACGTAAAACTTATAGAGATTAGTATAAGAATCTTGCACAATACATGAAATAAGGTTCTTAAAGGGGGCTTGTGGAGGGAAGGAAACACTTGTCAATCTCTTGACAAGCCTCTTTTCCTAATTTTCTTCCCATTTTGATTTCACCTCTCTCTTTGCTCATCTCATAACGTGGAGCAACATGTTATGAGCATAAGATAAATATCAAAAGAGTGACTTTCTATACCTTCTTAAGATGTATAAAATATGTATGACTAGAGTACAATTACAAATAAGAATATGATAACGGAGAGAAGGTTTCTGAAAGATTTCAAAAACCAAAAAATTGCAAGAGAAAGATATGTCTCCAGGTGTTGTTTCCCTAAGAAAGACAAGATAGATAAATGTTAGAATGTTGTCTCCAAGCTACATTCGACGATAAAAACGTAGCTACATTTAGTAATAATAATTAAGACTTCACGTTTTGAATTTTCGTGATAAGTGTCGCTTCTCCAAAAAAATATTATATAAGCGGGTATATGTTTGGAATCATTGAAGAAAAAATAAGGCAAAACAACGAAGACAATACCAATAAGGATTAGTATGTCCAGCAGAATTTATCAGCACACTTTGAATCGTATATCGGCGTTATGATGATTTTGTTTATATTATCAATTCTTTTCGTTAAAGTAATATTACTACTGCAATCCGTCATTTTGCAGCAGCAATTAGTTCAAACTATAGTTTCGATCACACTTTAAGATATTAAAATTTTGTTGGAAATTCTAAACAATATCTCAAGCTCCTTCTAATTTTAGACCAATTTTTCTCGAGATGTTAAAGTATGGACCACCAATCTTTGCTATTGTGACGTGAATCTCTATTGAACATATTATATATAGTAAATAAAATACTTAACCGATCATCATGATACAACCAAAATAAAATTTTCAAACTTGGGAAAAAAATTTACTTGAAGCATCGATAGATGCAATATATTAACAACCAACTCACGGGGAACGAAATTTTCACTAGAAAAACTAGGAATATGAAAATATTCTTACTCTAGTCAAAATAATTAAGAATTTCTAGATATGCATTCTTATGGAAAGAAATGTTCCGAATTTCTTTAAATAAAATGAATATCGCATATTTTCCACAAGGTATCCAATAATTCTATTTGTGATAAATTGTTATGTATGATGAGATCGATATTCATCAATTCTTACGTAAATTAAAAGATAGGCATCAAAAGATTACCAAAAAAAAAAGGAGAATTTCCGTTAAAAGGAAAGCGAAATATATGGAATCAGAAGATGACTTTGAAGAAATTAGCTCTATCTCTCTAGAAACAGAGATGAGCTTAATATCCTAAAAAGCCTAAAATTTTAGCTTTTGTCCCAATCTATTTTTGCTTTATAAAAAACCTCCAACTTTAAGGTCATGTCTTAATTCTACCTTAAACTTTTTTTTTTCATAAAAAACCCTAACTTTAGGTCCAATCCCAATTCTACCCTAAACTTGTTTTGTATAAAAAAAAGATTCTCAACTTTAGGTCCAATACCAATTCCACCATAAACTTTTTGTTTTGTCTCATAAAAACACCTAGCTTTAGGTTTAGTTTCAAATTCACTTTAATTTTTTTGTCTCATAAAAGATAGCTAACTTTTACTTGAGTCACAAATCTACTCTTCATTACCTCTCTATCGCAATCGCCCTTAGTGATTTTGCATTAATCAATCTCTCGTACTTGGGAATGTTCCATCTCTTGCGATTGGAGAGCTCGCTCTTGTGACACTCGAACAGCTCATCCTTAGACGTTTTCCATTGCTCAGTTGTCAATGAGAAATTTTGGACAGAGGGTTAATGTGGGCAAATTTGTGACTCAAGTAAAACTTTTATGGTTTTTTATGAGACTAAAACTTTTAGGGTAAAATTGGGATTAGACGGTAAAATTGGCATAAGACCTATAATTGGATTGAACCTAAAGTTGGAGGTTTCTTAGGGTATTGAGCCAATAGAGATCAGCAATTGGAAAAAGAGAAAACATTATTTTTTTTTTCAAGAAGATTCTATGCAAATAGGTTGCTCACCTTCACACCACGTCGGCGGTACAAAAGTGAAAATAGTGACATTGAATGAAAGCAAGCGAGAGAGTTGAATTTACATTCTTACTTTATGCTTTCAAGTATTAATCGATTAGTGCTTGAAATGTTGCATGTACTTATATTACGATTTAACAAATATTGCAATTTTATTTCTCATGTTTTCTTTTAATCGGGGAGGATAGACCTAAATGATGGAGTCCGGATCAACTTTAAATAAACTATTACATAAACTCTAGTGGAGGATTTGATTAATGCGAATAATCAATTTTACAATTTTATACATACTATTTTTCTCGCGAAAGTTCACGTCAACATTTGAAATAATATAACAGTAGTCATGAACCCGTGCAACGTACGGGCTACATCGCCCTATTTCTAACTTATGATTCACGTTCAAGCCAAGAATTGAGGTTTTGCATGATTAGATTGCCATATTTCTAACTTATGATTCACGGTCAAGCCAAGAAAAGTAACTGGAGATTCCAATCCAAGCCCGCTTTTTCTTTTCTTCTCATAAATTATCACCATCATCACATGAATTGGGCCCCAAGATGTCAACATTATGACATGACCTTATTAGAGTAGGGTTGCCTTCTATGACCTGTGCCAAGACCCCAAAAACATTAATTTTTTTTCGACCACCGTGCAAAACTTGACCCACTTGAAATGGGTTCTTCTGTTGGGCTCCATACAAAAGGACAAAAGGATAGAATCACTCTCATGAAATAGCATGACAGCATTGCAAGAGAATTCTCCTTTCCTGCTGGACCTTGATGGTCATGTAGTGACAAAGCGAATGTACAAATCAATCTCTCTATCTATGATCTCTCTTGAAGAAAAAGAGGAATCTATGTCATCCATCATTGCCAACTGTTTAATGGATGTTTTTCAAGGTGCTTTATAATGGATATCACTACATATATACAACAAAAAAGTTGCTCATGCTGCTCATGGAGAATTGACTAACTTGATTGGTGAATTTTGTCTCTTCTCTTGTCCTTTTGGTGCTCAAGTCTTTGTGCTATCATCATTCCATTGCACGCAGGCTTGCTTGTGTGTTGGAGATTTAGGGCCCGCTTGGTAGAATCAGAAATTCAGTGCTGAAAATTTAAGTAGTGACATTGAGTGTTGATCATGTCAACTGCCGAAAATAGAATTAAAAGTTGTCTGACGAAAATTAATAATGGATAGCTGAATATTATTAACCTCTTTCCAAAAATAGAAAAATGACCATTACATGTATGTTTTATCATTTTATCTAGCAAGATTCTAGTCGCCATCCATTATTTTTCTACCGACTGACTTAAATAACTCCTCAGTGGATTTTTTTACTGAATTTAAATAATTTAAGTCCATTCTATTAAAGCTTATCACACAAGCTTAATCTAATCAAATGTCGAATATTTAATCTTCAGCACTTTATTGGGTTATCAAATAGGCCCTTAGTCAAGCCAGGTGGCCCATGTATAAGTTATTGGGTAGCCCAAATATCAACTGAATAGATGGAATGGGTAGCTTGAATAATGATTTAGTTAATACTTTTTTTTTGGTTAAAATGATTTAGTTAATACTTTGTCTCCCTTTCGTTAAACAATTTAAAGAGCAATGCCAAAGATGAGGCCTACAATTTCCCTTCATGTGGATCGTGGCTCTTCGCCCAACAATATATTTATCTTCTTCCCTTTTGTGGGTTTGCAAAAGTTTTGTTTGTTGGGAACTATTACCATGTTAATTTTTGTGAAATGCGTAAATACTTTTGCAAGAACACCTATGTTCTGTTAATATACATACATACATACATACATACATACATACATACATACATACATACATACATGTATAGTATTATATAGCGTGAAAAAAATCTCATAATTTTTAGGAATCTCAATATTGTCTTCAAATACTCATTCTACAATACTTATATCCGTGTGAAATATGTCAGTTAATAATATCTTTATTTTTCATAAATTTTTAATACTTACATATTTCTTATCTTACAACAATGTTGCTTAAAAAGGTTAAAAAAAATTTGAGGAATGTGCATGTCCTTTTTTGAGATGTATTATAGTCATATGATATAACAAAGCTGACAAGACAAAACTAGTCAAGATGACTAGCTACCAACTAATCCTATAACTGTTATACTTCCCAAAAGTGAATGTGGTTTTTCTCTTATTTTCAATCATTTAAGTTCCTTTCTAAATTAACTCAAATTATCAAATATTCATCTATTTTCATAAATACTCAAATTTATTTTCCTTTTTATCCACACTCAGATGTGTGTGTTTGGTTGGGGGGGGGGGGTGGGATGGGGAGGTGGGGGGCGGGAGGAGAGATAGAGGAAAAATCATTATATCTCTAACAGAGATTCTAAATGATGAACATTCGGTGTTGGTAAACTAAATTAAGATTATTGTTTTCGCTGTTGATGATGCCACCGAAATCAAGGCGTCCGCAGAGCGTTCTTGAGCGATATGAATGCGAAGAGCTGATGCACCGTTGAAGGACTTGCATCACCCCATCAGCTCAGCAACCCATTTAGACAGCATTTCATCACGAAGCCACCCGTTTTGATTCCCTCCATCTTCATTGCCTTCAAAGAGCTCAGGGTACTGATTATCAGAGATCCTCATATCCTCCACATTGAGGTCCATCATCATGTTTTCCCATGAAATCATGTCATCCTCGTGATCTCCTCCCTGACCCTTCCCTTCAACTATGTCGATCATTCTATCTGAAACAACACCTTCTGCATTACATGGCTTACTGTCACGATCTGCGTCGCATTGCAATTCAGCTGCCGCCATCTCGTCCAGGGGCTTGCTCTTTGTGAGCTTATTATCCTCGCACTTTGAGTTCATTGTTGGGTCATCGTTGTCTTGGACTAGCTTCTTCTTTATGGTGGAATGCCAGTAATTCTTTATCTCATTGTCTGTTCGGCCAGGAAGCCTTCCCGCAATAAGAACCCACCTACAAGCAAGTAACCTAACACATGGTAGTGCCAATCTCAATAATATTCTTTTGGAACTGAAAATGGCTTTGAGAAACAGCATGGTTAAATGCCTCTCTTTGTTTAAAGGTGAAAAACATAGCAAATTATCATCACCTTCAATAGCTCCTTCGAAGAACAATCTCAAAGGTATGATGAGCTCATCGCTCGAAGAATACAAATAATACCTGTTGCCCAGGAGCTTATGGAGCCTAATAATGAGCTCTTCTTCTTCAGGTGATATGTTTCCTCTCTTGATATCTGGTCTTAGGTAATTTAACCACCGGAGCCTACTGCTCTTTCCACACCTTTTGAAGCCTGCACACCAGTTTTATGTTTTTTTTTTTCAGTGATTAGGAGATACAAAACAAGCAAGTATCAGCACATTACTGATAGGATTTACTTTCATAAATGAAGTATACTTTTCCAGAGGATACAAAGAAAGAAGAAATTCTCTGACCATTTGCTTTGTCTAAATAACTCGGATTCAGTGAAAACTATGCAGCGTAATGTCCTATAATTGGAATTTTATAGTAGGACTTTAGATGCAACTTATTCATTGGAATGAACACTGTCACATGTTTAGGCGTCGCTCATAAAATATTTTCAGACATTCAAGATCTATTGGAAACCAATATATCGGACCATATAATCATTCATCGTATGTGGGACTAATTATTTTAATTGATGATACAAAGCAACATATCGGTGCACTTATTGAATAACCAGTATTCATGTAAGTCCGGACATGCATTCTTATTATTCACAGTATGGTTTTTGAACATTTATTTCTTTTTCTTTCCATGTGGCAGTTTGCAAAGAGAAAAGTAGTAAAATCCTGAAGGCCTTAACTCACCTGTTGCCTTGTGAACTTTTCCCCATCTCCCTTGACCATGAACTTCGACGTAGTCGATGAGGATTTGGTCTTCAAGAGCCGACCAAACTTGTTTCTTGAACTTCAATCCATCTTCACCACCACTAGGGTTTCTGCCCATCCCTCTCTTTCTCTCGCTCCCTCTCTCTCTCTCTCGCTTTCACATTCTGATGCTAAACTGTCTCGACGATGACTAATTATATAGAGACTGTTCCATGTGCCATTAATGTTGAACACTGCTTATTATTTTAAATCACTCTGACCTCGCCGAGAGAAAGAGAGGAAAAAAAATTTGTTATCCTCAAACAGAACAGCAACTTGCATTAAACAATAACAGATAAGCTATGGTCGTAATGCACCTGACAAGCCAACACGAGTAATAATGAAATGAATGGAGGTTCGAGTGAGAGGTCCTAACACCATAAGAAAGAAGGTAAGACTAACCCAAGTCGATTTTATTCAATTTACAGCACAAACTTGACTAAAGATTGTTGTTTAACATTGGCCTATATCAAACTTGGTTTCTCAACCACAACCATCAGCTTAGCTCGACATGCCTTCTAGCTACGTGTTCAAAGTTAACAATAGAGATAGCTCGGTCATTGAAAAAAGAAATTTCAATTCAAAACTCATGCACTAGCTTAGGATTCTATCGGTTAAAGCAATATAAAAGTTTGTGATTTTTTGGTTTTACAGGTTTCAAACACATTCGTGTTGTTCGACACAAATACTATTTGACTACTTAATTACATTTATAAGTTGCGATTAAGCGTTTCGATGTTGTGTTATACTCATTTTAGACATTGGAGTGCCCAGCTCTCTTAGATTAGGGTTTTATGCCTTTGAGCTATTCTATAAATTTCAAAGTGATTACATCAAATCCTCTAATCGTGCCTCATCACTCAAACTTGGCTAGTCTCCACTTTTTGAAAAGTTGGCCTCAAGTAGCCAATGAGTCAAGGATGAATTGCTAGTTAGTAACTCAAGGAGATTCCGTAGAGTTATTTTCAAAACCGGCTTGGAACCAAAATGACGAGGTCAGTTAAAACCTTTTATCCCAGGCCTTTTAAAAGTTCATTGAATGCAGTGAATTCGTGAGTACAATCACATGGAAAATTCTGCACGAGTGTGCAAATCAATGACCATTTGAACAGTTCAATTAAAATGAATCTCGTCCTTGAAATTACAAGCAAACCGTATCTACCAGTCAAAACCGCACCTTTACTCGATAGCATATCGTATTATCAAAACCGTGTGTGACTGTCTCAAAGCAGTTTTCGGATTTCTCGTTCCGATGAAGGAAACCTAGTTAAACCAAAACCACTGTGTTCAAGAAAACCTTGGATTCTGCCCCTTTATATCGGGTTTGCTATCTTAATACAGTCCCGTGTTTCACCACATTAGATATAGGAACCTCGTACAGCTAAAAGAACATATAATTTCGCCAGCGCAAAGAAAGTATGCTGCCCCCTGGTCCAGAGCAACGGGCAGGTGACGCGTAGAATAGAATAGTATTACTTGTATGATTAAAATGAGTACCATCATGTGAAAAGGAGAGGTGCACGGACTGCGAATTTACTTGATTTGTTGGCATCATGCAGGTGTACGTTTTGGTTTTTGGCCGGTTTGGAGAGAGTGATATTACATAGGCTCTCATCTTGTTAGTTGAGACAAAGTTTTGAACGGAGGATGTGTTAAAATACCTTGTTATGTATATCCATTTCCAACACGTTTTAATGGAAAATCTCCAGAGCTGGCATAGTTGATTGAGGTGTTATTTTCAACTCGAAAATTGGAGGTCACTCGTTCGGATTCTACCAACAACATGCAAAATCGTCTAGGTTAGGACCACCTACACTGGTAAAAGACTTGGACTTAATCTGTTTATGAGACTTGTTAGGTGTTGTAAATGTGGTCTGAAAAAAATGTATAATTCTGTCGCAAGACTAGCATCTCTTACACGTTTTGTTGCATCTTATATTAGGACTCATTCCTTTTCGAGAAACACTGTAGAAACTAATGTTTGATGAAATCACTTCTTTCTCATTTCAACTTTTCATTGTAAAAGCAAACATATATAGTTGTCTCGATTCATCATAATTATATGTATTTTGCAACCTCATGGTCTAGGAGTAAGAGCTACTTAACTTTCGCCCCAATTGAAGTTTTATTGGTAAAGTGAAACGCTTGAAATACTTTATGAAAGCCCTTTACTTTAGTTTTACGATGATCCCATCGCCGTGGATTCGGTGACCCCGCCGGCTCTTTCCAAAAGATGAACAATGAAGGAAAAGAAAAGAATAGAAATATATATATATATATATATATATATATATATATATAAAATTTTCTCAAAATCTCGCTTTGAGTGGAGTATGACACATAGATTATCGGCCGTGATCTGTAGGACGGCCATCACCAACTAGACAGTAATTTCCAGCATAACTTGATCGAATGAACTACATTGGAAAATCTTTAAAGGTTTAGGACTACGTTCGCCAAATTGTAAAGTTTAGGATTGGATTTGCGGCCTTACAATAGATTTAGGATTATTTAAATAATTTTTCCTATTTTCCTATCGATATGTATGCACATGCTCTAGACAAATAGAAGTTTAATTTAAATAATTTGTCCTTGCTGTTATCTGGGGTCGTAGAATGTGTGTCAGTCAACTTGGGCCCCTAAATTCAATTTACAGATATCCGAGTGTCTTTATTAACTGATGTGGGTCAGAAGCCAATAATAAAACTGCCCAACTTGACGAACCTCTTCATGCACAACTTTAATTACTTGGCCCAATGTCTGCAAGCATCAAGGAAAATCTTGACTAAATCAAGTATTGTTCATCGCACGTTTTTCGTCGTTTACAAAATTTTCATGAATCATGAAGCTTGTTCTTTGCCGTATCCCTGGTTGATCTGGGACAATCCTCCAATCTGCAGTATTTTCTGCAGACACATTGATACGAGAATATAGACCTTAATTAACAAGCCGAATATCTATTTAGTGACATGTTGATGTAGCATCAATCATTTAAAGTACGGTGCCGTTATTTGCAATGAATATCCAAACTTGAAACCAAATGAGAATACTTGATTGGATGAGTAATATTCCATCAACATGTCATGTGGTGTAAGTTATGTAATGGATTTTTTTTCCATTTAAAGGTTTTACAAAGAGGAAGTCGATGGTAAATTAGTAATTCATAAGTACATAGTCATTCACTCTGAGGTGATATAAAATAATTTTTGACAGAAAAGTGTATTTGATTACGTGTTCTTAAGATGATGTTCTCCGGAGAGATCTCGAGGTCACAGAACTCTGACAAAAAAACAGAAAAAACAGAGTTGATGCAATTTATGTAGAATTCCCTTGTTCAGGACCAAAAAATATGAATTTTTTTTGCCATGCTTATAATAAATTTCAATAACTGTTCCTAGGTGTAAAAAAAATGTTAATAAAAAAGATAGCCGGTGATTTTTCTCTAAATAACCTGTTGATTACTTGCCGACATTTATATGAAATTATAAATTTTCACAGTTTGCAAATTAGTAATATTTATACTTACTAACTTTTATTTACATAAACTTTCTAATGCTTTGAATTTACTGATATGAAATTACCAAACTAAATTAAAGAGTTTTATCAGATTTTGTCATATTAGATTACCGACTAATTTTGAGTTACCAAATCTCATTTAAATAATTTACCAACATTTAGTTCTTTCAAGTTATCAACTTTCTATTGAAATACCACTTTTTATTTGCCTTGGTTAGATACCTAACATGTGCTAACTCTTTTCAAAGATTACCAACCTATATTAGCGTAACTCACAACTTTTCTCCCTTTAAACTAACATCTATATTCGGTTACCAACTCTCATTTGAATTACTTATCTACATTTAGTTTTATTTGACATTTTCCAAATTTTATAATCATTTTCAAACTTTTATGTGCATTTCTTAGCAATGCTTTAAATTTACCCATTGTTCCAAGGATTTATCAACCTTAATTAGGCTCCGTTCGTTTGGCGAAAAATATTCTCCTTTTGGAAAATATTTTTCGGAAGTAATTTTTCTAAAAAATATTTTCGGCAACCGCCAATCCGGCCATGTTCGTTGACCGGTGGCGGCGATCGGCAATCGGTGGCGATCGGCGGCGGCGGGCGGCAATTGACAACTGGCGGCGGGCGACGGTCGGCGATGGCCGGCGGCGGGCGACGGTTGGCGGTGGCGGGCGGCGGCGGCGATCGACGGCGACAGGTGGCTATTGGCGGGGATCGACGACCGATGATTGGCGGCCAGCGACCGACGGTGGCCGGCGGCGATGACCGGCGTTCAACTTCCTCTCCTACGGAAAATATTTTCCCTCCCATGGGCAATTTTACCTTCACTTTGGGGGAAAATGATTTTCTCTTTGTGAAAAGAGTAAATCATTTTCCTCAAAATAATGAAGAAATTGGGGGTGGGGAAGGAAAATGTTTTCTCACAGAAAATATTTTCCGCCCCCGAACTCTAGAAAACGAGGAAAATATTTTCCGGAAAAATATCTTTCCGGAAACGAACACAGCCTTAGAGTAATTTATACAATTTTCTCTAATACTACTAGTTTTGGATTACCAACTCTCATTTGAGTTACTCGCTAAGTTTATTTATTTTAATTAATAATTTTAATTTACCTTTCTTAATTAAGCTTTATACCAACTTTTTTATGACATTACCAAATTTAATTTAAATGATTCATCAACTTTTCTCCCACTAATTATCAACTACTACTGGGTATTCAACTTTCAAGTTTGTTATCAATGTGAGTTTGGATTTTTTTAAATTTACCTACTTTAGTGTTAGTTAGTTACCAACGTATGTTTGGATTTCGAAAATAGAAGTTGGTAAATTTATAGTATTGGAAAGAACGACAATAGTAAAAGATAAAAGTCGATCATTTCTAAATTGTCAAAAAGAGTTAGTGTTAGTGAGTTATTAGCCAACAAGTTACTAGGAACTTAGGTGACTAGTAACTTTTTTAATCAATAACTTTTGGGTTAATACCACCAAAAACCCCAAATTGGTACGTGTGTGACAATTTTACCCCAAACTTTTTTTTGATAACCAAAAACCCCAAACTGGTACACATCTAACAATTTTACCCCGAACATACCCCAAAAAACTCCAAACTGGTACACTTGTGACAATTTTACCCTAACATACCACAAAAAATCCTAAACTGGTACACATGTGACAATTTTACCTTTAACTAAAATTTTAATATAATTTTTGAATTTTTTTGTTTTTTCTTTTCTTTTTTTTTTCATCTTCAACCTCTGGCCGGTCGTCGGACCGGCGACCGGCAAGAGGTGGAAGCCGGCGAGGTCGGCCCTGCCGGCCGCTGGCGAGGGCGACCTTCACCTAAGTCAGGCGAGAGCTGCCCTTGCCGGAATCTGGCGAGGGCGATCCTCGCCGGATATGGCGAGGGCGATCCTCGCCTGCGTCAGGCGAGGGCTGCCCTCACAGGCGTCGGGCCAGGATAGCCCTCACCCAACGCCGGCGAGGGCAACCCTCGCCTGAGTCGGGCGAGGGCTGACCTCGCTTGAGTCGGGCGAGGGCTAACCTCGCCTGGGTGGGTGAGGACAGATCTCGCTCGACGCCGGCGAGGGCGGCCCTTGCTCGCGTCGGCGAGATTGAGCCTCGCCAGCGGCTGGCGGGGCTGACCTCGCCGGCTTCCGCTTCTGGCCGGTCACCGGTTCGGCGACGGGCCAAAGGTTGAAGATGAAGAAAAGAAAAGAAAAAATAAAAAAAAATTCGAAAAAGTAAAAAAATATTAAAAAATTATTAGTTCGGGGTAAAATTGTGACAGGTGTACCAGTTTGAGGTTTTTCGTGGTTAAAAAAATAGTTTGGAGTAAAATTGTTATAAGTGTACCAGTTTGAAGTTTTTGGTGGTAAAAATAAAAGTTTAGGGTAAAATTGTCACAGGTGTACAAGTTTGGGATTTTTAGTGGTAAAAAAAAGTTTGGAGTAAAATTATCACACACGTACCAATTTAGGATTTTTGGTGGTATTAACCCATAACTTTTTGACACTCACCAACTCTTTTAGAAATCTACCAACATGGAAAAAATTGTTTTTATTTATATATAACGGAACAGTACAAAACACGGACACCAAGCTTGAGTTTTGAATTCAAATCTTGTTTTTCGATCACCGAGCTGTCTTGTTGTTAACTCTGAGCACATAGAAAGAAGGCATATCGACTCAAGCTGAAGGTTGAGGCTGAGAAACCAAGTTTCACATAGGCCAATCTTAAACATCAATCTCAAGTCAAGTTTGTGCTGTAAATTTAATAAAATCGAGTTGGGTTAGTCTTACCTCCTTTCTTATGGTGTAAGGACCTCTCACTCGAACCTCCATTGATTTCAACAAAACCTGGAGAGGGAAATCTTGTTAAACCACAATCTCTTTGTTCAACAAAACCTCGTATTCTGTCCCTTTATGTCGTGTTTGCTATCTTAATAGTGTCACGTGTTTGACCACATTATTCTTATATATAGGAACCTCGCACAGTTCAAAGAATGTTAGTTGCCGCCTGGTCCAGAGCAAAAGGCAGGCGACGCATAGAATATAATAGTATCAAGTGTATGATTAAAATGAATAAGATCATGTGAAAAAGAGGTGCACAGACTGCGACTTAACTTTTTGGCATCATGCAGGTGTATTTTTTGGTTTCTGGCCGGTTTGGAGAGAGTGATATTACATAGGCTCCGATCTTGTTAGTTGAGACAAAATTTTGAATGGAGGATGGGTTAAAGACCATTTTATGTATGCATTATCAACTAGTTTCCTAAAACTTTTTAAGAAAAATTTGCTTAGGTTGATGGCACAGTTGGTTCCAGTAGTATTTCCAGCTTGAAAATTGGAGGTCACCCGTTCAAATCTTGCCAACAAAGTGCAAAATCCTTTAAGTCAAGACCACCCATACTCGTTAAAAGTCTGAAGTTGATCAGTTCATGAGACTTATTAGGTGTTATAACATAAGATTTGAAGGGAAAAAGCATTCGCAATGTGACATATGGTGCGAACAAAATGTATAATTTCGTCACATCTCTTACACGTTCCAATGCATCAAATATCAGGACTCATTGCTCTTTGAAAAACACTGTAGAAGTAATGTTTGATGAAGTCACTTCTTTCTTATTTCAATTTTTTCATCGTAAAAGTGAACATTTATAGATGCGTCGATCAATCATAATAACATGTATTTTGCAACCTCATGGTTTAGAAGTAAGAGGGCCTAGCTACTTAACTCTCGCCTCGATTGAAGTCCCGCTGGTCAAGTGAAACTCTTGAAATACTTCATCAAAACCCTTGTACAACCCTTTAGTTTTACAATGATCCCATTGCCGAGGCCCCGATGACACCTGCCGGTTCTTTCTAGGAAGATGAACAATGAAGGAAAAGAAAAGAAATGAAGAAAGAAAATTATAAAACTATAAAATTTTCTCAAAACGACGTCTCTTGAGTTGAGTAGGACGCGTTAGATTGTTGGTCGTGATATGTATGACAATTACCGCTGATTGGACCGCCACGTTAGCAATTTCCGGCATAAATTTGTTTATATTGGGAAATCTTTAAAATATTTAGAATTACAGTGGCCAAATTGTAAAGTTTAAAACTGAATTGGCGACTGTACGATAGATTTATGACTTTTTGGTCAATTTTCCCCATCAATATACATGCAGAAGCTTCTGACAAAATAGACGTTTAATTTAGGGTTTTTTTTGGTAAGGACGTTTAATTTAGGGTTAATACCACCAAAAACTCTAAACTGGTATATGTGTGACAATTTTATCCTGAACTTTTTTTGATCACCAAAAACCCTAAATTGGTACACCTGTAACAATTTTACCCCAAACTAGTACACCTGTGACAATTTTACTCCGAACTGGTAAACCCGTGACAAATTTACCCTAAACTATTTTTTTGACCATGAAAAACCTTAAACCGATACACTGTGACAATTTTATCCAAAACTAATTATTTTTTAATATTATTTTTTTATTTTTTCAAATTTTTTTTAATTTTTTCTTTTTTTTTTCTTTTTCTTCATCTTCCACCTCTGGCCGGTTGTTAGACAGGCAACTGGCCAGAGGCGGAAGCTGGTGAGGGTCGCCCTCGCTCGACGCCAGCGAGGGCCGACCTCGCCTGGGCGAGTGAGGACAGCTCTTGCTTGACTCCAGTGAGGGCCGACCTCGCTAGATCCGGCAAGGGCTGTCCTCGGCCGCCCAGGCGAGGGTGACCCTTGCCTGAGTCGGGCGAGGGTTGTCCTTGCCCGACTTAGGCAAGGGTTGCCATCGCCCGACTAGGCGAGGGCTGGCCTAACCCGATGCAGGCGAGGGTCACCCTCGCCCAACTCAGGCGAGGGCGGCCCTCGCTAGCAACCAGCGGGGCCGACCTCGCCGACTGTCGCCTCTGGCCAGTCGTCAGTTTGGCGATCGGTCAAAGGTTGAAGATGAAAAAAAAAGAAAAGAAAAAACAAAAAAATCAATAAAAATTCGAAAAAATAAAAAGATAATATTAAAATTTAGTTTAGGGTAAAATTGTCATATGTGTACCAGTTTGAGGTTTTTAGTGGTATGTTCAAGGTAAAATTATCACAAGTGTACCAGTTTGAGGTTTTTTGGGGTATGTTTGGGGTAAAATTGTCACATGTGCACCAGTTTAGGATTTTTGGTGGTAAAAAAAAAAGTTCAGGGTAAAATTATCATACATGTATCAGTTTGGGATTTTTGGTGGTATTAACTCTTTAATTTAATTAGTTTGTCCTTACTTTAATATGGGGTAAGGGGATGTACAGATGTCCACTTTATCCCCCAAATTCAATGTGCATGTATCCGTGCATCTTTATTAATTGACGTTAGCAACCAACAGTAAAACTGCCCAGCTTGTCGAGCCTGCTAATGCAGAAAATTGCTTACTTGGCCCTATGTCTGCAAGTATCAAGGAAAATCTTGACCAAATGAAGTATTGTTCATTGCACGTTTTTCGTATTTTACAAAAATTTTCGTGAACCATGAGGCTTGATCTTCACCGTATCCCTCGGTGATCTGGGACAATCCTCCAATCTGCAGTATTTTCTGCAAATATGACATGATAATATATATTATATATACTAAAAAATCACAAACAAAGACTCAAATTAACAAGTCGAATATCTATTTAGTGACATGTTAATGCAATATCAATCATTTAAAATAAGGCGTCATTATTTTCCACGAGTATCCAAAATTGAAAACAAATGAGGATACTTGATTTTCCGTCAACATGTCACGTGGTGCAGCTTATGTAACGGTTTTCTCCATTTAAAGAGGGTTACAAAGAGGGTAAGTACATAGCCATTCACTCCAAGGTGATATGAAATAATTTTAGACAGAAAACCGTATTTGGTTATGTGGTGTTCTTAAGATGATGTTCTCTAGAGAGATCTTCGGGTCACAGGATTTTGGCAAGAAAAAAAAAACAGAGTTTATGTAATTTAAGTAGAATCCCATTGTTCTGTACCAAAAAATATGAATTTTTTTTTGCGGTGCTTATAATAAATTTCAATAACTGTTCTTAAGTGTCAATAAATGTTAATAAAAAACTGGCTGGGGATTTTTCTCTAAGTAGCTTGTTGGTGACTCACTAACATTTTCATGAAATTATCAATTTCTATAGTTTGCAAATTAGTAATATTTGTACTAACTTACTGCCTTTTATTTACATAAACTTACCAATTCTTCGAATTTACTGATATGAAATTAACAATCTAAATTGAAGTGTTTTACCGAATTTTGTCATTTTAGATTACCAACTTCTCATTAAAATACCATTTTTTATTTGCCTTGGTTAGCAACCTAACCTGTACTAACTCTCTCCAAAAGATTAGCAACCTAAATTAGCGTGACTTACCTACTTTTTTCCCTTTAAATTAACATTACTATTCAATCATCAGCTCTCATTTGGATTACTTACCAACGTTTATTTATTTCTTTGACATATTTCAAATTTTATAATTGTTTTCAAACTTTTATGTGCATTTCTTAGCAATGCTTTAAATTAACCTACTTTTCCAAGAATTTATCAACCTTAATTAGAGTAACTTACACAATTTTCATTACTACCTACTAGTTTTGGATTACTAACTCTTGTTTGAGTTAATTGCCAAGTTTATTTAAATTAATTACCAATTTTTATCTACCTTTCTTAATTAAGCTTTATATTGACTTTTATATGAAATCACTAACTGTAATTTACATGATTCATTAGCTTTTCTTGGGATAATTATCAACTATTTCTGGGTTATCACACTACAAAAAAACATGAATTTTGCAGCGGGAAATTTTTCGTCGCTAATTTGCGATGAAAATTTTATATTAGAGATGAAAATTTTCCGTCACTAATTTGCGACAGAATTTGCCATGAAATCAAAATTCGTCGCAAATTAGCGACGGAAAATAACTCCGTCACTAATTCCGTCGCTAATTTCGTTGCAAATTAGTGACGGAAAATAAATCCGTCGCTAATTTATGCAACAAAATTTACCATTGAGCGATGAAAGTAGTGATGGATTTTTTTACTGTTGTTAATTTGCGACGGATAAAAAATTCGTCACTAATTTGCGACGGATTTTGCCACGAAAACGGATTCGTCGCTAATTTGTAATTTATGACGGAAAATAACTTTCGTGATATCCATCCCACCCGTCAATTTCTCTCTCTTTGTACTGATTCCTTATATCCCCCCTGCTTTTCTCCCTCTTTCATTTTTCTCAATTATCTGTGCGCGCAGAACTCAATCTCGATAAAGCTTTTCTATCGGTAAGTAAGTAGCTAATTTCATGACTAATTGGTGATGAATATAGTTCGTCGCAAAACTATTCATCACTGGATTCGATTTTTTTTATTTTATTGACTAATTTTTTTTTGGGTAACTTCTTGGCCAGTCGCCGGTTCGGCGACTGGTCAGACCTCACTGGCTGCGGCCTCCCCCCATGGCCATCGACCTCGTCGTTGCCCAGATTTGGGTGATGGCGAGGTCGACCGGCGGCCATAGCGAGGTCGCTCAGCCTCCCCTAGATTTGGGCGAGGCCGAGTGGCCTCGCCCCATGGCCGGCGAGGTCGACCGGTGGCCTCGCCCAGGTGTGGCGATCGACCTCGCCCAGATCTGGGGGAGGCCGAGCGGCCTCACCCCATGGCTAGCGAGGCCGCTTGGCCTCCCCCCATGGCTGTCGAGCTCGCTGTCGCCTAGATTTAGGCGACGACGAGGTCGACCAACGACCAAGGCGAGGCCGCTTGGCCTCCCCTCATAGCCGTCGACCTTGCTGTCGCTCAGATTTGGGCGACGGCGAGGTCGACCGGCAGCCATGGCGAGGCCGCTTGGCCTCCCCCAGATCTGGGTGAGGCCGAGCGTCCTCGTACCATGGCCGGCAAGGTCGATCGGCGACCTCGCCTAGGTGTGGCAGTCAACCTCGCCGTCGCCCAGATGTGGGCGACGGTGAGGTTGACCGGTAGCGACGGTGAGGCCGCTCGGCCTCCTCGCATGGTAGTCGACCTTACCATCGCCCAGATTTGGGCGACGGCAAGGTCGATCGGTGGCCATGGCGAGGTCGAACTCGCCGGCCTCAACCGGTCGCCGATCACTAGACCGGCGACCGGAAAAAAATATAAGGGGAAAAAAATTCGAAAAAAATATAAAATTATTAAAAAATGAATTGTAAGCGATTTTTCTTTTTTTCAGATACGTGTTCATTTGAAGGTCTCGCAATCTAAGTGAACGTTGCAATTCTCATCAAATTGACTACTTTCTACATTAAGATTTTAGTCAAATATTTGGATAAGTTTTCTTTACATGATAATTTTTTTTTATTTTTTTTCAATTTCAAAGTAATTGTTGCGTCAAATATAAAATTTTAATTTTCATAATTTTATGGTTTTAATTAAGAATAGTAGATATGATATTTTTAATATTTTACGATATATTTTTATTTTTATACAGATACAATGTAAAGAGACCGGGCTTGGATGTATAATAAGAACTTACCTAGATGTCGAGGATTGACCGATGAATTTCGTATTTGGTTGGAGCTATTTTTAGACTTTGCTAGTAGTAAATATGAGTTCATAGATGGAAATAAATTAAGGTGTCCGTGTAAAAAGTGTAGTAATGGTAAATTTAATGTGTGTGATAAAATTAGAAAACATCTTTGTAGATTTGGGTTTACTCTGAATTATTATAATTGAACTTGCCATGGTGAACTATTTATATCTAATGAAAGATATCGAAGAAGTGATCAATTTTAAATTAGGGAAGAATGTGTCTATTATGATCAATTGAACCTATACGAGAGGATGGTGATTGATGTAACTAGTCAGAATTTTGTTTTCAGAATTAAACCATGCAAGTACTAGTTTTACTCCTATACTTGAACAAGTGGGTACTAGTCATGCATTACAATTGGAAGAGATAGGAGCAACGGGTTTTGATGAGAATGTATGTAATGGAACTTTTTCATCTAATCAGTTCTGGAAAGTGTTGAAAGCAGCAGATGAACTTTTATAGGCAGGTTGTGACAACCATACTAAGTTATCGGTGACAGCAAGAATGTTAAATATCAAGACAGAGCATTGTGTCTGCGGATTGCTTTAATTCTTTTGTTGAAGTAATGCGGGAAACAATATCTCGTGATAACATCATGTTAAGTGATTTGTACGATATAAAAACGTTAGTGGATAACTTAGGTCTTCCGATTGTAAGGATTGATGTATGTAATAGGGGTTGTATGTCACATTGGAGCGATGATAAAAATGTAGAATCTTACAAATTCTGTAGTCAACCTAGGTACAAGATTAATAGGAGGTAGGGTCGTAATCAAAAGCGTATATCATGCAATCAAATGTTTTATTTGCCCTTAATCCCCAAATTGCAAAGGCTTTATACGTCTCAAGCCACTGCTGAACACATGACTGGGCATGCAAATCATAAAACAGAAGAGGGTCTAATATGTCATTTTTCAGATGCAGAGGCATGGAAATATTTTGATGGAACATACCCTGAATTTGCAATAGAGCCTCGAAACATCAGGTTAGGTCTCTGTGCTGATGGATTTGCCCCATTTGGAAAATTAGGAAAAAGTTAATTATGTTGGCCAGTTATCTTAACGCCGTACAATCTTGCATAAAGACACCTTATATGTTTTTTACTTTGATTGTGACTAGCCTGCAAAACCTGAAAAAGTTAATAGATGTTTATATGTAACCATTGATTGAAGAGTTACAACGGTTATGGGACGAAGGTATCCTTACATATGATGTTTCTATCGATCAAATATTTGTAACGAAGGCTGCTCTTCTTTGGACAATAAATGACTTTCCAGCTTACGACATATTATCTTAATGGAGTACAGCTGGGATTTTAGAATGTCTAATATGTTTGGAGAGATCAAAGTCATTTAGATTAAAACATGAAAAGAAGTTCAGCTATTTTGACCGTCACATATAATTTTTATCGATAAATCATACATTCAGAAGGAATAAAAAAGAATTCATCAAGAATAGGACTGAAAGAACACCTCCACCATTGAGGTTGATCAGCGATCAAATTTGGAAGTGGGTGCAGGACTTTCCAACTATTCTTTAGAACCCTCACGGCACAACTATTGTGTACGGAAGTACACGTAAGTGGATAAAATGCAATATATTTTGGGATCTACTATATTGGAAGGCTATCTTATTTATCATAATCTTGACAGCATGCATATAGTAAAAAATATTTTCGACAATGTCATAAATACTGTGATGGATGTCACCGAAAAAATAAAAGATAATTTGAACACAAGAAAAAATATAAGAGATATTTGTAATCAGCCAACACTAAATGTGGATGCAAACAGCAGAGGACCAAAATCAAAAGCAGTTTATACATTGGATAAGGAGCAGAAGCGAGTTGTTTGTCAATGGTTAAAATCTGTACAGTTTCCTAATGGATATGCTTCGAACCTCGGGAGGTGTGTTAATTTGAATGAATGCAAATTGACAGATTTGAATAGTCATGATTGTCACATATTTATGGAAAGACTAATTTCAATAGCTTTCAAGGAAGTTCTACCGAATTTTGTATGGGGCGCCATTACAGAGTTAAGCAATTTCCTGCGTGATATTTGCTCGACAGTGTTAAAAGCATAACACATGGAGAAACTAGATAGAGATATTCCAATTATTCTTTGCAACTTAGAAAGGATATTTCCTCCATCGTTTTTTGATTCGATAGAGCATCTCTTAGTTCACTTGCCTTATGAGGTCAAAGTTGTAGGTCTTGTCCAATTTCGATGGATGTATCCATTTGAGAGGTAAATTTTTTTTTTAAAAATAAAGTTCAAATTACTTTATTATATATTATGTTCCGATAAGTTTCTTTCTATTGTAACTAGATTTTTATATCATTTGAAGAAAAAAGTGAAGAATAAGGCATGTGTTGAGCTTCAATTTGTAATGCATATATTGTGGAAGAAGTGACAATATTTGCATAATACTATTTTCAACCACACGTGCAGTGCAAGAGGCGGGAATAGGCAAAAATGATGAGAGCCTCATTGATCCTAATTGCAAAGCATTCTCTATTTTCAATTATCTGGATCGACCAAGTGGCGCATGTAAGTTTCATTACTTAACATGCGAAGAAGGGCATGTAGCCCATACATATATTTTATTGAATTACCCAGAAGTCGAGCCATACTTCGAGTAAGTGTAAATTTACAATTATATGTATTGTGTGTCAAATATTTACTAATATATAAATGGTATTTATTACTAGGATTTTTCAAACTTCAATGTATGGACTACCACCAAATGAGTTTAATCGTTTGTGCGATGAATAATTTGCAGCATGGTTCAAAACATATGTAAGTTGCCTATGGATCAAAACCAAGTTATTAATATTTTATACATCATTTATTAAAACATATATTATTGACTTTGCGTGTGTAACCTTAGGTTCACAGTAATCATGATGAACTTGGAGAGCATAGATTGCTATATCATCTGTCATGGGATCCACAGTTAATAGTACGAAGCTGGCCAGTATATTTCATAAATGGATATAATTTTCACAATCAAGAATATGGAATAGAAATAGCTACAATGAATAGTAACGTGTCTGTTCGGTCATCCAATGGTGACAATTTAAAAAATGATTTTTATGGCTTGTTGGATGAAATAATAGAGATAGAGTACCTTGGACCATTAATGATATGGGTTGTGTTATTTAATTACAAGTGGTTCAACCTTGTCAAAGGAATGAAGGTGTATACAAAGTTTAATTTGGTTAAAATAAATCACAAAAAAGATATATGAAATATGAACTATTTGTCTTGGCATAACAAGCAATTCAAGTATGTTAAGCATCATATTCTAGTTTGAAACGTGACAAAGCTGATTGGTGGGCTGTATGTAAAATCAAAGCACGGAGAAAAATCGAGGAATACTTGAAGGATAGAGCCTATTAACAAGAAGAAGTTTGTAACATCGTTGAAACTGAAGAATATAACATTCCAACTTTACGAGATCCATGTGGAGCAATGACAGATGTGGATCCAATTGAAATTTGCGAATTAAATGTACAAGATGGTACAGAATCTGATTTTGAGACAGATGATAAAGATGATGATTATGAAAAAGATGAAGATAAAGATAAAGATCAAGATCAAGACGAGGACGAAGATGCAAATCAAGACGAAGACGAAGACGAAGACGAAGATTGAAATTTTTGTGACAAAACACAAATGATATGTAATTATTATTGCGACGTGCGTTATTTTGGTTGTCATAATTATTATTATTGTTCTTGTTATTATTGTTATTGTTGTTATTACTATTATTGTTGTCGATTATTCTTGTTAATGTAATTGATTGTCGGAAAATTTATCGCTAAATGATGACAAGTCAAATATTATTCGTGCGATGACATTTGCGATATTCTATTTTCCATTGGATTTGGATCGTTGCTAATTTTGTCGCTCATTTTACGACAACAACTTATTCGTGGCTACTGTTTATCGAAGAATTAGTGACGAAAGTGAAATTCGCGGCAATTTTTCGAATCCGTCTGAAATTTGCGACGAATTCAAAAATACCCTTCATTTTTGGAATCCGTCGTAAATTCCGTCGGAAATTTGCGATGGAGAATAATTCCGTCGCAAACTTGCAACGGAAAAATAAATCCATTGCAAATTTGCGACGGAGAATAATTCGATCGCAAATTTGCGATGGAGAATAATTCGGTCGCAATTTACGACGGAATTAGTCTCCGTTGCAAATTTATGAAGGATTTATTTTTCTGTCGCAAATTTGTGATCGAATTATTCTCTGTCGCAAATTTGCGACGGAATTATTCTCCGTCGCTAATTTGCGATGGATTTATTTCCGTCGCAAATTTGCGATAGAGAATAATTCAATTGCAAATTTGCGATGGAAAAAAATCTATTGCAAATTTGCAACGGAGAATAATTCTGTCGTAAATTTGCGACGAAGAATAATTAGATCACAAATTTGCGATGGAAAAGTAAATCCGTCGTAAATTTGCGACGGAGACTAATTCCGTCGTAAATTTACAACGGAAAAATAAATCCATCACAAATTTGCGATGGAAAAAAATCCGTCGAAAATTTGTGACAGAAAACAAAATCTATCGTAAATTTGCGACGGATTTGAAAATACTCTTTATTTTTGGAATCCGTCACAAATTTGTGATGGATATTTTTTCGTCGCAAATTTGCTACGAATTTTGCGACAGATTAGAAAATGCCCTTTATTCTTGCAATCCGTTGAAAAATCTGTCGCAAATTTGCGACAGATTTATTTTTCCGTCGCAAAATCCGTCACAAATTTGCGACGAATTCCACATTCGCGCACGTTTAAAAATTTTGCGCCCGTCTCTCTCTCTCTCCCCCCTGCCAGCACACGTGCCCCCCGGTTACGTCCACTCAGCCCTGGCAGACCTTTCCCTTCTTTTTCTTTTCCTTTTTTTCTTCTTCTTTTTCTCCTTGCCGTTGTCGTCGCCTTCTCCGCCTAGACCGGACTGCCAATGTGCTGTCGCCCTGGTCGCCTGCGCGCTTGGCAGCTCGCAACTGCGAGTGTTGCGGCTCGCCTGGCCGAGCTCGCCGTCGCCCAGCTAGTCCGCGCGCCTCGCCCGAGCTCTTAGCCATTGCCGTTGCCACCCAACAGCCGCTCGATGCCGTCGCCGCTTCACAGCCACCCAGCAGCCAACCCACGCCATCGCCGCCTCGCAGCTGCCCAGCAGCCAATCGATGTCGTTGCCGCCCAGCCTTGCCTGAGCTCATAGTCGTTGCCGTCGCTGTCGCCGCCTAGCAACAGCCGGACGCTGTCGCCGACCTCGTAGCCGCCCAACTCTATCGCTGCCCAGCCTCACCTGAGCTCGTAATCGTCACTGCCTAGCCGCCGCTTGACACTTTCGCTACCCAGCCGCTGCCCGACGTCGTCGCAGCCTGGTGGTCGCCCGACGCTGTCGCCACCCAGCAGTCGCTTGACGCCGTCGCCAACCTCGCAACTGCCTGACGCCGTCGCCACCTAGCCGCCGCCCGACGCCGTCGCCGCCCAGCTCCACCGTTGTTCGCCTGGCCATGGCCGAGCGCTGTGCCGAGCGCCTGGTTGACTAGCCGCCACTTGCGCCTGCGCTTGCGTCGAGCTCGCCATTGGTCAAATGGCCAAAATATTATTATTGTTTGGTTTTTCTTGGCCTTGAACCAAGTAAGCGACTTCCTAAACCCTACATAGTATAATGAGTATTAATCGGACTTGTTTAGGGATTGTTTAATGTTGGATTGGTTGGCTAAGTTAGGAGCCAATTTCAAAATTGCATGTGGCTTTGATCGATGTTCGTCTGGTTAATTTGTCGATTATGTGGCTGATTAAGTGTTTAATGAAGATTGTGTGGTTGATTGAGCGATTTTTTAGAAAATGCATAAAAATTGAAAAATTCTAGAAAAATTCATAAAAATTTCCAAAAAATAAAGAATTTAGATTTTGGGAAAATATGAAATTTGGTGAATTTTTTTAAAATAAAAAACAAAAATTTTGAAACTTTACAAAATGACTTAAAATACCTGTAGCTACTCCCTTTGAGTGAAATTTAAATTTTTTGAGGTGCCCAAAAAAAGAAAAAATAATAAAAAATTTTTTTTTTCAAAACTTTACAAAATGGCTTAAAATACCCGTGGCCATCCACTTTGAATGAAATTTAAATCTTTTTAGGTGTCCAAAAAAATAATAATAAAATAAAAAATTTGAAAACTTCGCAGAATTGTTTAGAATACCTGTAGCCACCCACTTTAAATAAAATTTAAATTTTTTAGGTGCCTAAAAAATTAAAATATAAAATAATACAAAATTTCAAAATTTCACAGAATGGCTTAGAATACCTGTGGCCATCCACTTTGAGAAAAATTTAAATTTTTTTAGGTTCCAAAAAAAAGTAAAAGAATAAAAAATTTCAAAACTTCACAGAATAGCTTATAATACCTGTGGCCACTCACTTTGAGTGAAATTTAAATTTTTTTAGGTGCCCATAAAAGTTTAAAAATAAAAAAAATAAAAAATTTCAAAACTTCACAAAATGGCTTACAGTATCTATGGCCATTCACTTTAAGTAAAATTTAAATTTTTTTAGATGCCCAAAAAAATTAAAAGCATAAAAAATTTTAAAACTTCACAGAATGGCTTAGAATACTTGTTGTTACCCATTTTTAGGTAGAAATTATTTTTTTTAGATGCCCAAAAAAAATTTAAAAAATTTAAAATTTCAAAACTTCACAGAATGGCTTATAATACTGTGGCCACCCACTTTGAGTAAAATTTAAATTTTTTTAAGGGAAAAAAATCAATAAATCAAAATAGATTTCTGTTCTAGAAATTAATTTCGGGAGCAAAATTAGTCATATTTTACCAAACAGATTTCTCCTTCAGAAATCAATTTCTGGCAAGAATGCCAAAAATCAATTTCTAGCAACAATTTGATTTTTGGAGCAGAATGGTTACCATTCACACACTTAGTTGTTTAATGCCAATCGTATGGTTAATTAGTTTGATCGTGTAGTTGATTTGCTTAATTGTGGCTGATTGGTTAACTATGGCCCAATCGTGTGGGTTGATTGATGATCGTGTGGTCGAAAACGAAGATCATGTGGCTGAAATTGATGTTTCATGGTTGATCTTGTACTTTATGAATGATCGTGTGGTTTGAAAGTGTATCGTGTGCTTAATTATGGCTATTGTTGGCTTAGCATGTCATATCGTGCTCATATATTGATGTTTGATATCAAAATGAGTTTGATTCGTAGTATATTTGTTTGTAGGAAATTGCACGTCATAAACACTCGGTATTGGCTAATTAAGAGGATACATTTTCTGCTTCTGAAACAAAATGGTAAGCTTCTTCATGTACATCATTATGTGTCCCTAATACGTGTTCATATTTTTTTTACATATTTGTCTAACCTTCCTATTTGTCAGTATAAACATGGAGGTCACATGCATAGAAAACCAGCCCCTTCCTCTTCCTCTTCCTCGTCCCTGTCCCTTTCCTCTTCCCCTGCCATTTCATCTAACCCTCAACCACTATATGCTCATAGACAATATGGACACGTTGGCCCTTCCTCCAATACTCAAGAACATGTTAGGGGACTTGGACACATGCGAACTGAATCTCTTTCAGTTCCATCTCCTTTAGATCCATCGCCTTCCGTTCCACCTTATCATTCAGCGCAACAATCGAATAATAAGGGAAACACAGGTCAAGAAAATAACCGATTCATAATATGCCCATTTGGAGATTCGTAAGTACTTCATTTTTTTAAGTATATATAATATTTATGGTTTTAGATATGGATGTCAATTGAATTGTCTGTGTTGCACAATATTCGTATGTTTGCAGATTCACGGATACTACGTTTGTTGTGAGGGAATTGAATAAAATAATAAAAAATTATTAGATGGGCAGTATATTAATTACAGCAATGCTCCATAAGAAGTGAAAGATTTGTGGTGGAATGAGTTCAATGTAAGTTTTAGATATTCTATTTTCTCACCAACTAAGTTCGGTGTAGTATATTGATGGTCAATAATGATGTAAAGGGACTAGAACAACTCTTTAGTTTTAGGTACTAAAGGGACTAGATATTTTCCCCAAGATGAACTTTACAAAATCTATCGTCGAATTGTCTGATGCATGGTAATAAATATGTGACTATCATAATAACTTTTAGTTGTTTTTGTATTGATCGCAGCGGAAGTTCAGGTGGGAAGAAGAGGAAGAGAATGAAGTGAGAAGAATTTTTAAGAAGAAAGTCAGTGATCACATACGAAATGTGATGAATAGAGCGAAGATCAAGCAAGTGAAGCTAGCTTTCATTACGGCTGACAATTGGACGGAAATTAATAGAATTTGGGAAACTGAAAAGAATCAGAAAATCAGTGAGCAGAATAAAAAGAATCGATCTTCTAGTTCTAGTGAAAGGTCTGCCACATATGCTGGGGGCTCTATCAACATTGGGGAGCATCGAAAACAAATGGTAAGTCTGTTAAATAAGTTATAAGTTAATTTAATTCAATTACTCATGTTTACATTTTGTAGGCATATGAATTGGGGACGGAACCGACATTTGCAGCTACATTTGAACGCATATTTAAAAAAAAATAAAACATGGACTGACGATCGAGCAAAAGCTATTAAGGTATGTAAGGTTATATTTTGGATTTTATGGAAACTAGAATGAAAATCGTGAATGCTTTTAATATTTATGGTAGTTATATATATGAAGTTATTTTATTTTCATCTATATTGTTAATTTAGGAAAAATATGATGAACTTTTAATGAGCAATGCTAATGGTGGTGATGGTGTTGTTGCGTTTGAGCTATCAGTTGACAGCATGGCATTGTGGGCGGAGGCAACAGGTGGGATGAAAAAAGGAACAATATTTGGAATGGGATCCTTATCAAGGGTATACATGACGAATCATGCTGCAACTTCATTATCCAATGCGGCTGTTCCAAGGACGACACGACTTGAGCAGTAAACGACCCAAGAATTGAATCAACTGAAAAATATACTTGTAGAGACAGACGAAGAAGTAAATGACTTGAAACAACAAATGCAAATTGTTATGCGACACCTCATCCTCCGTCATGTTGAGGTTCCTCCTGTACCTCCCGCCAATCTAATATGTGATGGGCACAATGATGAGCCACATAATGATGCTGGGATTACTGATGATGATGATGATTTTCTCGGTCCTTTCTAGTTAAAATTCCCAAAATCGGGAGTAAGCTTATTTTACAATCTTTTGTGACATAAATGTAGTTTCACCCAATATGTTCCCACCTTACAATTACTTTTTGTACACAACTTTCTTACAACTAGGTTCTTTGCTTGCGAAAAACTGAAAATTTAGAGATCCCAGGATGATATGCTTGTTACAAAAAATCATGATATTTGAACATTGTATAAATACATGCCTTAATTGACTTTGAGTCCTCTCTTCCCGAGAATTGGTGTTGGTAATTCACCTCTCTAAGTCATTAAACTGTTGAATGCTGTTTGGATAAGGATATAATTTTTTCTAGGTGACAGAAATACGGTTTATAAGGGTGAAAAAATTATAGTGGATGTCAAAGTTGACTCATATTTATACGTAAGAACATTGATGTTTGTCCTGAAACGTTTTTTTGTTAACCTTCTTACTTGTTTTTTTATACCTAGTTCCACATTCATGCATAAATGCTTCTTTTATATTCTGGACTGATTGAATATCTTTATTTATGTATCCACATTTCATCAGGTATCGACAAAAGTGACTACTTCTGGTGTCCTGTCGAGTACCAAAACTACCCAATTTTGTATCTGGTTTGTCGACTTTTCGTTTTTGAAGCAGAATCTATAGTTGTCTCACCTCCTATGAATGTTTTGAATATATTATAAGATTGGATATCAAATAGCATCATGCCAGACTTTGTGACTTTGCATATATTATTATTTTTTGCGGACTAGCATCTTTCCTTCAGTTATATTTTTTAATTATATGGCATCGTGTCTGGTTTGTTCGTTTTCTGTTTCTGAAGCGGAATCTATGGTTGTCGTGTGTCCTTTGATTGTTTTGAAAGTATTACATGATGTTCATTAATACGTAGTTATTGCTATGGACAAGATTTGATGGCCCAAATGGTGTAAAATTTGCGACGAATATTTAGAGACGAATTTTGCGACCATTACAATTCGTGGTTAATTGGAGACGAATTTTGCGACAAATAAAATTCGTGGCTAATTTATGATGAATTTTGCGACGAATTCTTTGTGACGAATTTTGCGACGAATAAAGTTTGTTGCTAATTTGGGACGAATTTTGCGCCGAAATTTGCGACGAATTTTGAGATGAATTTTGCAACGAAATTTCTGACGAATTTTGCAACAAATAAAGTTCGTGGCTAGTTTGCGATGAATTTTGGGATGAATTATTTGCGACAGATAGTGTTCGTGGCTAATTTGCGACGAATTTTTTTCCGTCGCAATTTAGCAACAGAAATTGAAATTTTCCATCACAAAATTTTGCGACGCCGTATTAGCGATAGAATTTTTTCCGTCGCTAATTTCATCGCAAATTCGATTAGCAACGGATTTTGCCAAATTTCTCGTCACTAATCCTTTGTTTTTTTGTAGTGTCAACTTTTGAGTTGGTTACCAACGTATGTTTGGAATTTTAAATTCCTATAGAAGTTTGTTTATTTATAATCTTGGAAAGAAAGACAAATAAATTGTTGGTGAATTTGCAGTTTTGGAAAGAAAGACAAATAAATTTAGTGCAAGATAAAAGTTGATCATTTCTAGATTGTCGAAAAGGGTTTGTGTTAGTAAGTTACAGACAAGAAGTTCCTAGGAATTTAGGTGATCAATAAATTTTTTTATTAATAACTTTTTGATGCTTACCAACTCTTTCCGAAATCTATGGACACGGAAAAAAATTGTTCTCTTTTTAGCGGAACGGTACTTAGTATGGCAGATGTATCATCCTTCAGTTTGCTTTGGGTTGTGATTTTACTATAGCGGCAGCTTAGTTACTAGGGTAGGCTTTTAGAATGAAAAATAAAGGAGAGAGGAGACTTGACAATGAAAGTTTTCTTAGTCAAAAGTACATTAATGGTACAAAGCATATTAAATATTTGGTTGTTTTTTTTTGGATGATTAAAATTAAAAGTCTAGTATAAAAGCATGTCCTAGGAAAACTGGAAAAAGGCATTTGGCAAATTTCAAAGGAAAAGTGATACAAACGGTCTATGAACTTTGACTCAATGTGTAATTTAGTCCCTGAACTTTTAAGTTGTTCAATATAGTCCATGAATTTTTAATTTAGTCAATATGGTTCTTGAACTTTTAGTATATGTTCAATTTAGTCCCTAAACAATTGGAAAATGTTCAATATAGTCATTCCATTAATTCAAGTTCAATGACTTCATTGAATATTTTCATATAGTTCAGTAACTAAATTGAACATATACTAAAAGTCCAGGGACTATATTGAACATAACTAAAGTTCAGGGACCAAATTGAATATTAGGCTAAAATTCGGGGATTACATTGAACAAATTAAAAGTTCAGGGATCAAATTGCACATTGAACCGAAGTTCAAGGATTGTTTGTGTCATTATCCCAATTTCAAACATGCCTTTTTAAGTTTTTGAAAAAAGCATATACATCTGGAACTAAACAATAAATGGCCACCATTTGATATTCAGCTAAATCGTAGACGATACAATAGTAGCCGTTTCCTTAGCTTCTTCAATCATCGTACAATTGCAAATGAAGAGGAAATGAATAATGGGATTAGCACATTGATATTATGCGACTCTTCCATTAATTTGCTTCATCGAACATTAAAAGTCTCAGATGATCCACTCGAATGAGGATTCCCACATAGACATCCATGTATTCATATGAGAGTTCATTTCAGGTTGATCACAGTTGTCCTCCGTCAGCTCTGCGAGAAGATCCATTGCATAGTTACGCTTTCGTAGACTTTGTTTATATGGCTTGCTTCAGTTATAGCATCGAAGAGAAATCTCAAACTCATCAAGCCTTACATGATTTTGAGCATTTATTTGGGCCATCAAAAGCGCCCTTAGTCAAGCCTAAAGACAGCCCATGTATGAGTTATTAGGTGGCTCAAATATCTACTGAACAGATAAAACGGGTAGCTTTTGACTTATGATTTAGTTAATACTTTGTCTCCCTTTCGTTAAACAATTTAAATAGCATTGCCAAAGATGAGGCCTATGGTTTTCCTTCACGTGGATTCTGGTCGTTGGCCCAACAAAATCTCAAACTCATAAGTTTTGTTTGTTGGGATCTATTAAGACATTAATCCTGTGAAATGTGTAAATAGTATTGTGAACATCTATGTTCTGTCAATATTTATTTATATTTATTGTAGAAGTAAAGAAGATCTCATACTTTTGAGAAATCTCACTACTATCCTCAATTACTCATTTTACAAAATATGTACTCATGTGAAATGCGCCAGTCAATGATATCTTTATTTTTCATAAATTTTTAACATTTACATATTTCAGTCTTACAAAAATGTCCCTTAAAAGGTTAGAAAAAATATCAGGAATGTGCATGTCCTTTTTTGAGATGTATTATAGTCAAATGATATTCCAAAACCTTACAAAATCATTATTGAAACTAGTCAAGATAACTACCAATCAATCTTACAAAAATATTTTACTTTTCAAGAGGGAATGCGAAATTCTCTTATTTTCAATCATTGGAATTCCTTTCCGAAATCAACTTACATTTTAAAATATTTATCTCTTTTCCCATAGGCTCAAATTCGTTTCCCTTTTTATGCACACGCATAAATGTGTGGCCTTGGGGGGAAAGAAGTAGAGGAACACTGAAACTCTGGATCTATTTCAACGAAGCGTCAGGCATTTCTGTCGGTATGCATGCCCGTGCACCAGAAAGGATAGAAGTTTAATTTAATCGATCTGTCCTTGTTTTCGCAGTTGATGACGCCACCAAAATCAATATGAACGCGAAGAGTTGATGCACCATGGAAGGACTTTGCATCATCCCATCAACTCCGCAACCCATTTAGACAGCATTTCATCAGAAATCCACCTGTTTTGATTCCCTCCATCTTCATCGCCCTCGAAGAGCTCAAAGTACTGGTTCTCAGACATGCACTTATCCTCCACATTGAGGTCCATCATCATGTCTTCCCATGAAATTGTGTCGTCCTCGCAATCTCCTCCCTGACCCTTCCCTTCAACCGATTCCATCATTCTATCTGAAATAACGCCTTCTGAATTACACAGCTTACTGTCACGATCCGCGTCGCATCGTGATTCGGCTGCGGAGGTCCTGTTCATGGGTTTGTCCTTTGTGAGCTTATTATCCTCGCATTTTGAGTTCATTGGCGGGTCGCCGTTGTCTCGGACTAGCTTCTTCTTTATGGTGGAGTTCCAGTAATTCTTTATCTCATTATCTGTTCGGCCAGGAAGCCTTCCCGCGATAAGAGCCCATCTACAAGAAAACAAACTAACGCGTGTCAGTGCCAATCTCAATAATGTTCTTTTGGAACTGAAAATGGCTTTGAGAAACAACATGGTCAAGTACCTCTCTTTGTTTAAAGGTGAATGACATAGCAAATTATCATCACCTTCAATAACTCCTTCAAAGAACAATCTCAAAGGTATGATGAGCTCAGCACTTAAAGTGTACAAATAATACCTGTTGCCCAGGAGCTTATGGAGCCTAATGATGAGCTCTTCTTCTTCAGGTGATATGTTTCCTCTCTTGATATCTGGTCTTAGGTAGTTTAACCACCGGAGCCTACAGCTCTTTCCACACCTCTTAAGGCCTGCACATCAATTTTATGTATTATTTTCAGTGATTAGGAGATACAAAACAAGTAAGACTATAGATGAAAGTTTTCCATTGGAATGCACAGTCACATGTTTGCGCGTCACCCATAAATTTTTTTCAGGCATTCAAGACCTATTGAAAAAATGATATATTGGACCTTATATTCATATACCGAATGTGGGACTATTTGTTTTCATTGATGATACTAAGCAACATGTTGGTGCACTTATTGAATAACCGGTATTTTTGTAAGTTCAGACACGCACTCCTATTATTTCTTTTTCTCTTTGGAACATTTATACACGTCAGTTTGCAAAGAGAAAGATAGTAAAATCCAAAATGCCTTAACTCACCTGTTGCCTTACGAGCTTTGCTCCATCTCCCTTGACCATGAACTTTCACGTAATCGATGAGGATTTGGTCTTCAAGAGCAGACCAAACTCCTTTCTTGAACTGCACTCCATCTTTACCACTACTAGGGTTTCTGCCCATGTCTCTCTCTCTCTCTCTCTCTCTCTCTCTCTCTCTCTCTCTCTCTCTCTCTCTCTCTCTCTCTCTCTCCCTCGCATTCTAATGCTAAACTGTCTCGATGATTACTGATTATATAGAGACTCTTTCATGCGCTGTTGATGTTGAACACTGCTTATTATATTAGATCACGATGTCCTCGCTCAGAGAAAGAGAGGAAAAAAGAATTGTTATTTTTAAAAAGAAGAGCAACATGCATTTTTAAGGGAGCCAAAAGGTTTTGAGACAGTCACATGCGGTTTTGATATACTATAAGGAATCAAGTAAAGGTGTGGTTTTGACCGGTAGATATGGTTTGCCTATAATTTCAAGAACGAGATCCATTTAAATTGAATTGTTCGTATGGTCGTTGGTTCACGCAGATTTTTCTATTTAATTGCACTCATGAGTTCACTGCATTCAAAGAATTTTTAAAAGGCCTAAGACAAAAGGTTTTAATTGACCTAACCATTTCGATAATAACTCGATGGGATCTTTTTGAATTACTAACTAGCAATTTATCCTTGACTTATTGACTACCTGATCCCAACTTTTCGAAAAGTGGAGGCTAGCTAGGTTTGAGTGATGAGTAATCACTCGTAAATTTTATGTAAACACTTTGAAATTTATAGAATTGGTCAAATGCATAAAACCCTAATCTAATTGAGTCTTGATTCAAGTGGGCAGCCCGATATCTAAAATGAGTATAACACAACATCGCAACGCTTAATCGCAACTTAGAAATGTAATTATGTAGTCAAATAGTGTGTTGAACAATACAAATGTATTTAAAACCTACGAAACCAAAAATCACGAACTTTTACGTTTCTTTAATCGATAGAATCCTAAGCTAGAGCTTGAGTTTTGAATTGAAATCTTGTTTTTCAATCACCGAGCTATTTATTGTTCACTCTGAACACCTAGATAGAAAGCATATCGAGTTAAGCTGAAGGTTGATGTTGGGAAACCAAGTTTGACATAGGGCAATCTTAAACATCAATCTCAAGTCAAGTCTGCGCTTAAATTGAATAAAATCGACTTGGGTTAGTCTTACCTCCTTTCTTATGGTGTTAGGACCTCTCACTCGAACCTCTATTAATTTCATTAACCCCCACAAGTAGATTAGTTTAACACCCTGAAGAGAATAACCTCCGGCGAATGAACCGTAAAATATTCCTCGCAGCATAAACCAATCAAAGATCGACATGTTCCCAAGAACACGGAATTTAGCTGGCCTTTTTTCATTTTATATTAAACAACCCCCGTGTTCAACCAAACATCGGATTCCGTCCCTTTGTGTCGTGTTTTCTGTAGACACGTGTTTCGCCACATTAATTTTATATACAGCAACCAAGCACAGCTCAAGGAATATCTGACTTCCCCAACTCATTAAGCCATGGATCATGTGGAGAAAGTTTGGTGTCTATATTGTCGTTTTAAATGTTTGCGGGTGGTCCAGAGCAAAAGGCAGGCGATGTGTAGCGTATGATGGTTTCACGTGTATGATTAGAATGACTACGATCATGGAAAGAAGAGAGGCGCACAGACTCTGACTTAATTTCTTGGCATCATGTAGGTGTATTTTTTGGTTTCTGGCCTGTTTGGAGAGAGTGATATTACATAGGCTCTCATCTTGTCAGTTGAGAAAATTTTTTGAAAGGAGGCTGTGTTAAAGACCATTTTATGTATGCATTAGCAACTAGTTTCCGAAAACATTTTACGGAAAATCTCTAGAGTTGATGATTCAATTGGTTAGAGAGGTACTTCCAACTTGAAAATTAGAGATTACCCGTTCAAATCTCATTAATAGTGTGCAAAATCCTCTAGATTAGGGCCACCTACACTAGTCAAAGATTTGAACTTGATCAGTTCATGAGACTTATTAGGTGTTGTAACATAAGATTTCAAGGGAAAAGCATTTGCAGTGTATAATTTCATTGCAAGACTAACATTTCTTACAGGTTCCAATGCATCATATATTAGGATTAATTTCTTTTTGAGAAACACCGTAGAAACTAATGTTTGATGAAGTCGCTAATTTCTCATTTCAAATTTTCCATCGTATAAAGGAACATATATAGTTGTGTTGATCAATCATAATTACTGTATTTTGCAATTTAGGAGTAAGAGGGCTAGCTACTTAACATTCGGCCCAGTTGAAGTCCTGCTCGTAAAGCGAAAATCTTGAAATACTTCATCAAAGCCTTTGTAAACTCTCTAATTTTACAATGATGCTATCACCAAGGCCCGGGCGACTTCCACCGGCTCTTTCCAAGAAGATGAACAACGAATGAAAAGAAAATAAAAGAAAGAAAATAAATAATAAGTTTCTCAAAATAATATCGTTTTGAGTGGAGTCCGACACGTTGGATTATCAGCCATGTTACGTAGGACGGTTGCCGCTGACTGGATCACTAGGTCGGTAATTTCCAACATAAATTGGTCAGGTGGACTATAATGAAAAATCTTTAAAAGGTTAGGTCCATATTGGACAATTTAATCTATATGCATGCACTTGCTACCAGCAAAACAAATTAATTAATTTGTCCTTAGTATTATCTTTGGTCGGGGAATGTCTATTAGTCAACTTATGCGCCCAAATTCAATGTAAAGATCTCCAAGCACTACAAAAAAAACTGGATTTTTTCCATGAAAATTTGCGACAAAAACATTTTCGTCGCAAATTTGCAACAAATTTTCCAACGAAAAGTAAAATTTGTTGGAAATTAGCAACGAAAAATTTTTCGTTGCAAAATTCGTTGGAAGTTAGTGATGAAAAAATTTTAGTCGCAAAATTCGTTGGAAATTAGCGACGAAAAATTTTTTGTTGGAAATTTCCAACGTATTTTGCAACGAAAAATTTTTCGTCGCTAATTTCCACGAAATTAGCAACGAAATTTTTTCGTTGGAAATTTCCAACGAATTTTGCGACGAATTCAAAAAAACCCGGTATTGTTTGGCATTTTTTAAATTCGTGAAAAAATTCGTTGGAAATTTCCAACGAATTTTGCAACGAAAATTGTACACACTGAAATAATTGCCCGGAAAATTGAAATTCGTGAGAAAATTCGTTGGAAATTTCCCACGAATTTTGCAACGAATTTGAAAGATGCTGCATGTACTAATTTTGTGGAAAATTTCGTTGGAAATTTCCAACGAATTTTCCCATGAATTTAAAAAATGCCGAACAATACCGGGTTTTTTTAATTTGTCGCAAAATTCGTTGGAAATTAGCGACAAAAAATTTTTCGTTGGAAATTTCCAACGAATTTTGTGACGAAAAATTTTTCGTCGCTAATTTCCAACGAATTTTGTGATGAAAAATTTTTCATTGGAAATTTTCAACAAATTTTGTGTCGAATTCAAAAAAACCCGGTATTGTTCGGCATTTTTTAAATTCTTGAGAAAATTCGTTGGAAATTCCAACGAATTTTCCCACGAATTTCGATTTTCCGAGCAATTATTTCAGTGTGTACAATTTTCGTTGCAAAATTCGTGGAAAATTTCCCACGAATTTTGCAACGAAAACCCTATTCCTTCCTTATTCAACATTTTCACGCTCATTATTCGGGCAATTTCGCAACGATTCTCAATTTACACATTCTCTCTCTCTCTCTCTCTCTCTCTCTCTCTCTCTCTCTCTCTCTCTCTCTCTCTCTCTCTCTCTCTCTCTCTCTCTCTCTCCCCGCGATCGACGCCTCCACCTGCTTCACCGCATCCGCGTACTGGTCGACGCACTCGCTAAGGCACTACTCCACCGCTGAGCCCAAGCTCCTCCCGCCGCCGCCAAGCATCTGGTTGATGAAGGGGGTGGTGTCCGTCGCGTTCGTGGCGGCGAGGCTGAGCGCGACCGCCGTGAGCCAGGCCCTCGCCATGGCGGGCGAGTTCTAGGCGACACGGCGAGGGTCGAGCTCGCCATGGCCGGCAAGCTCGAGGTCGGCCAGAACTCGGCCAGATTTGGGCGAGCTCGAGGTCGCCTAGATCTGGGCAACCTTGAGCTCACCAGCGACAAGGCTGGCCCTCGCCGGCCATGGTGAGGGCCGAGCTCGCCATGGCCGGCGAGCTCGAGGTCATCTAGAACTCGCCCAGATTTGGGCAAGCTCGGCCCTCGCCAACGACGAGGTTGGCCCTCGCCGGCCATGGCGAGGGCCGAGCTTGCCATGGCCAGCGAGCTCACTGGCGACGAGGCTAGCCCTCGCCATGGCCGGCGAGCTCGTCGGCGGCGAGGCTGGCCCTCGCTCGCACGATTTTTGTCACGACAAATTTTGCAACAAATAATTACCAACTAATTTTGCCACGATTTTTCGACCAAAAATTTTTTTTTTGAGTTTTTCCAACGAATTTAGTCATGAATTTTTCAATGAAAAAAATTTCGTCGCAAATTTCCAACAAAAATTGAAATTTTTCGTTGAAAAAATTTGCGACGACGAATTACCAACAATTTTTTTCGTTGGAAAATTCGTTGGAAATTCGTTTTCCAACGAATTTTTTCAAATCTTTCGTTGGAAATTTCGTCGAAAGAAAGATGTTTTTTTGTAGTGAAGTGTCTTCATTAATTGCATGCTGTCGGTCGGCCACCAATAATAAACTGTACGTTTTTCGTATTTTACAAAATTTTCATGAAGCTTGATCTGCGCCGTTTCCTACGGTGATCTGGAACAATTTTCCCATCTGGCAGATGACACACTGATCCTTGGATGCGTAAAAAAGCATAAACAAAGACTTGAATTAACAAGTCGAATGTCTTATTCTGCCACTGATTCGAGCTCAGCTTAGAAATGAAGAAGCCAATACAACATCTCTAACTAGTGACATGCTTAGGGGTGAGCGAAAGGAACCACTCGGATCGGGAATTGCCCGGACTGGACCAAACCAGTTGGTTTTGGCGTTTTTCGGGGGCACCGGTCTGGTTCCCGATTTCAATTTTTTGGAACTAGTGATTTTGGGTCCGGTTCCCGAATCCATGTGTGCAAACATATGACTGGATCACACGGACTGGATCGATTATTTTTTTAAAAAAATTTCTTATAAATCTGTAAAAACTAAAATGCCCTAATCCTTATTTCTTCACAAACCCTCACCCTGCTCGCTCTTTCACAAATCTGAAAAAAAAAAGTCTAATTGCTCGCTTCAAGCCCTAAACCCCTTCATCTCTCCACTAAATCTCCAGTTCTCTTCTCCATGTCGTCCTTGGTCTTGGCTAATCCCTCAGCCGGCGCCGCCAGGCTCGACTGCGATAACAAGCCTATCCGCGCGGCCTAGAGCTCCAGCCCCAACGACCCTGTTCGTCAACTCATCAGTGGGTTGAGGGGCTCCGGAGTGGAGGGATACGTCGCTTCTCCTCACTCTAGGGCTGTGGTTTCTGAGTTTGAATCGGTTTTAGGTCGACCGAGTTGGATGCTTTAAAGGTCGAGAGCTCGGATTTGCGGTTGCTTTCTTCAATGTTTTAAGGATCGAGGTTCTCTTGGTTACTGGTCTCGCATGTTTTAGCTGGTAGGTGGTAGTTGGGGCGATTGTATTGGGTTCTTCAGCAAATGCTGGAAGAGGAAGGTAATTTTGAGTAAACAGAATTTTCTCATGTTATAATCTTTGTTTGGTTCTCCTGAGCTGAGTGGTACTCTGAAAGTTTTGTTTAGCAAGATATAGGGGCAAGCAAAGTGAAATAGTGAGCTCCCAAATTCAACACAAAGGAAAAAAAAATGAAAAATATTGGTTCCATTGGCCCACTTGGGAATCGGAGCGGATCGGTCGATTTGGTCTGGTTCGATTCCACGACCAGATAGTCTAGTTCTCGATTCTAGAAACTCGAAACCGGTCTCTTTGGTCCAGTTCTCAATTTCTGAGTGGGAATTGAATCGCCTAGGACCTGATTTCCCCTAGACATGCTGATGCAATATCAATTACTTAAAAAAAGGTGTCGTTATTTTCGACGGGTGTCTAAAATTGAAAACAAATGACGATACTTGAATTGACTAGTGATATCCTGTCATCGTCATGTCATGTGGTGTAGGTTATGTAACAAAATTTATCTATAAAGTGCCTATTTTATTAATAACTTTTTCATATTTACCAACTCTTTCCGAAATTTACCGACCCGGAAAGCATATTAATAGTGCAAAGCATATTAATTATTTGCTTTTTTTTATATGGATGATTAAAACTAAAGGTCTAGTATATAAGCATGATCTAGGAAAACTGGAAAAAAAGCATTTGGCAAGTTTCAAACACGCCTTTGTAAGCTTTTGAAAACAGCATTTACATCAGGAACCAAACAATAAATTGCGAGCAACTGATATTCAACTAAACCATAGACGATACAATAGTAGCCGTTTCCTTAGCTTCAATCATCATACAATTGCAAATGAAGAAGAAATAAATGATGGGATTAGCACCTTGAGATTACGTAACTCTTCCATTAATTTGCTTCATCAAATATTGAAAGTCTCAGATGATCCACTCTAATGAGGATTCCATCATAGACATCCATGTATTCATATGAGAGTTCATTTCAGGTTGATCGCAGTCGTCCTCCATAAACTCTGCGAGAAGGTCCATAGCATGGTTACAGCGTGGCACATCACTTTCGCTGACTTTGTTTGTACGGCTTGCTTCAGTAAAAGCATCGATATGAAAAATCTCAAACTCACGAGCCTCGAGAAAGCATTGTCAAAGTCGATCACTGGAATGTCTATATCTCCGATATCAAATCCATTATGAGTTCTGGACGATTTTCATCTATGGGTATGACATTTGTGCGGACATTGATCGGATGCGATCCGACTAGTTTTTTAAGGTCTTCATCTTCAGGTTTAGTGACATCCAGAATGACTGCGATTATGGCTGGCTTCGTCTTGGTCGATTAACATTTCTCTCTTTCATGGCTTGCTTAGATTGCTTAGGGCCAGCTTGTCCCCTTCTGGCCATGTTTGAGGGCCAATAGTTTTTCATTTCATTGCCTGTTCGCCTGGAAGCCGGCCAGCAATCAATGACCACCCGCAAAAATTTCATCTTAATCGATCTGGATGCTATAGCGACCCCAGCAACGAAGATCATTAAATAAAATTCTAGACAGTGTTTAAGCTTATTAATCATATATATCTTCAAGGCTTCCACCAACACTACTCTCACGTGCAATTAAAGTTGAGATTCCTAGTCTCAGAATGTGGTTGGAGTCATATTCAATGAAAATGCAGCATCATTAACATAGATTGTTGCCCTCTTGATGCCGGCTCTCAAGTAATTCAAACGACAAAGCATACAACTCTTCGCAGATCTCTGGAGCCATACCCAAAAGCATAGATAGATTAATTTATTTCCCAAGGTAGAAAAAAAAACCCAGAAAGATTTTGCCAGGTTGTTGCCAATGAGAACAAGATCATAAGCGTGTATGCTATCAGACCTGCTTCTTTCGCCCCAATGCTCCACTTTTTATCACCATTGAGAGCGACGTAATGAATGAGTGTTTGGTCTTCTTGAAAGGCCCATCCTGCTTTCTTTTTTTTTTTTTTTTTTTTTTTTTTTTTTTTAACCGAGGTGTCCGCGCGGCTGGCGAGCTTGCGCTCAAACCAGCGGTGAAGCCCGACTAGTCCTCGGGGGGTTAGCGCAGCATCCCACCGCCACGACCCTCCACTTAAATCACCGACACCTACGAGTTTTGAACCCAGGACCTCTCGTGAAAAGAACTGAACGCAAACCATCGCCCCATGCTGCTTTCTTCATTCCTTGTTTGGTGAAAGAATGACCTTTGCCCATTTCTGGCAAAAGATGAAAGGGAACTGCACAAACTTCAGTCTGTTAAATTGATGGGTGTTGCAGGCTGTGGGTTCTTGTTCATGCAAGTCGAATTTAAAATCAATTATCGGATCGGAAATAAACAATTTCTCTGCGTACTAAAGATGTCCACATTAGTCTGATTTCTCAAAAGAGATAAAAAAAAATAACGTGCATTTTCGATTGCGTTTTCTATCGGGTGCATTGGCGGCCCATAGATTCCTAATGGGCCACTTTGCACCAGTTTGCGATCTAGAAAAGTCGGTCATAGGCAAAGATCGATGGGAAGTGCGCGTGAACTTAGGTATCTGATATGGTCTCTCTCTTTTTTTATTTTTTGTGAAACACGCTATAATTTTGATTAGCAAATTATGCAATTGAAAAGCCTTTTTGTTTAATCAAAAGGGTGTTTGGAACTCTTTGAGCATCCAACCAATCCCGTTTGACAATTTCGTTATTCCACGCATATCGAGTAATTATTATAGACACGCAAGTTTGTGCTCTTGAGAGTGGTCTCAAGAGAATGCCAAAGTGTGGTGATTCGAGCTCAAATTTTGATTCAGTAAAAACAAACTTACTTATACCTTATGCAACGCCTTTAGGTAAAATGATCGCAATAGCATTTGTGCATACAAGGTCACGAACAAAAGTGGAGTAGAGAGACCCTTTTTTTTTAACAAAAGTGGATATAAGGGTACACATGTATTTTAAGTTGTCATGTATTGCTAGCTAACACTTAGAATAACCTAGTTTGGAGAACATTTCATGTTGGTTATTTGTTTGTAAAACAAACAAAATAGTGCATTTTCCTTTGTCTCACATAGGAAAGTTTTGAGAAGGTGGACTACTTTATATCTGTAAGTGTCTTCTTCAATGTTAAAATGAAGACAATGGGATGTGGACTAGACTTCTCAATACCCGCGTGCAGGTGTACGATGATAATTAGCATTGATCCTCGTTTATTATTTTTATTTATTAAATTTCAAATTTATTATTATAAAATAATGATTTTATCCTATTGAAATAGTGTGACTGTTCGCAATAGAGTTGCGATTATTTTTTTCTTAATTAATTTCAAAATTTATTATTTAGTCTAACGGTTATTAGGCGTTCTTACAACCTTTGAAAGAATTATGTCCCTTCAGACATAACTACTTCACCTTTGGAAGTTTATGTCTTTTCGGACATAACTCTTTCAACGTTGAAAGGTTGTGTTTGGGAAAATTTCCAAAAAGTCCTAAACCTTTTATAGTTGTACCAATTCAATCCTAAACCTTTTGCAATTCGGCCAATTCAATCCTTTTGGCCCGCTGGAGCTGACGTGGACGCCAGCCGTCGCCGACCGGTGATGTGGCAATATTTTAATGTTTTTTTCAAAATTTTTTTCCTTTCTCTTTTTTTTTTCTTTTCCTTCTTCCCCCTGGCATGTTTGGCCAGGGGGAAGCTCGCTGGTAAGGTCCACTAGGGAGGCTTGCCGTCGCCAGGCAAGGCGAGGCGATCTCGCCCAGCCTTGCCACGGCGAGGGCGGAGCTCGCCATTGTAACAGTCCGGATTTTGACCAATTTTTGGGAATTATAAAACATGTAATTCGTCAGTGCGCTTATAATAAAATTTCGCCCGGGAACTGATCACTCTCGGGTTCTTATTTTTAAAATTAGAAATTTTACTAGAATCGCACTCGATCGAATTTGGCCGTTATTTATACCCTGAACTTGGCAGTCAATTTCCGGGAGTTTCGGGACGAAATAAATTGGACGGTGCCAATATTAGTGTAGCCGGTATCGAGATTATCAGGAATAATGGAAAACTGAGAGTATTTGACCAGGTGCAAATTTGGACTAGTAGACCTCCCTCGTGAAAATTTAGTCTAATTAATTTGGCCTTTGTCCCTTTTTACGTGCGAGGCCTATTTAGGAGCGATAGGCAAATTTCGGATTCGAATTCGAGCCCTCGGTTTGCGTTAAATATTTGAATTAGTATATTTTTTTCTTAATTTCCCCTCTCTCTCTCTCTCTCTCTCTCTCTCTCTCTCTCTCTCTCTCTCTCTCTCTCTCTCTCTCTCTCTCTCTCTCCCGCGCGCACCCCCCGGTCCGGTCACGTCTGTCCCTTTTTCCCCCACCTACTCCCGTCCAATCCCTCTCTCTCCTCTCCCTTCTTTTCTTTTTCTTTTTCTTTTTTTCCTCTTCTTCTCTTCCTTCTTCTTCCCTGGGACGCCGACTGGTCTGGCTTCTGCTCCTTCCCCTTCGTCCGACGCTGCTGCTTCTTCCTCCAGCCACACCTCGCCGACCGCCCATCCAGCTCCGCCCAACGCTGCCCGCTCGTTGCCAGCCGCCGCCCCGGCTGCCCTCTCCCTCCTTCCTCCTTCGCTGGTCTCCCCCGGAACGTCCCTGCTTCTGGTTTTGCTTCTGCTTCTTCCTCGCTCGCTCGCCCGGCCGCCGCTGCTCCAGCCGCTGCTCGCCAGCCTCCGCCGCGCCGGTCGCCAGCCTCTACCCCGACAGCTCTCTCTTTCTCTCCCTTCTGCACCTGGCTTGCTGCTCGAACCGCGACTGGACGCCGCTCCGCCCGACGCCGTCCTGCTCGCCGCCAGCTGCAGCCCGTCGCCGGCGCGTCGCGCCGTCCACCAGTCACCCTCTCCTGCCGTTCGCCGGAGGAGCCACCGCCGCCGCCGGTTGCCGCCTCGGCCGACCAGCCAGTCGCCGGTCTCGCTGAGCCGCCCCCGAGCCGCCTCGTCGCCGCCGTTCCCGCTCCCAAACAGTCCGGCCGGTCACTGTTCATTTCCGGCCAGTCACTGTTCCGGCAAGCACTGTTCACTTTCCGGCGAGCACTGTTCATCCGGCCCGTTTTAAGCGTAGGACACCCGGTGAGTTGACCCTAAACCCTAATTAGGCTAATTTGCATTTTTAGACGGATTTAGGGGTTAATTAGGGTTATTTAGGGGTTAATTTAGGGGTTAAATTGTGGAATTAATTAGGGACTTTGATTGTTGTCGATTTGGTGGATTATTCTGATTAATTAATAGAGGATTAGTGGCCCGAATGGCGCGATAAGTGGGCTGGACAATTTGGATTAAATCGACCCGAGTTCGGGAAAGTTCGCGTTCGATACGTGGATTATTGTGCGCGCCATATTTTGATTTTGTGGTGGTCAATTAGAGTAATATTTGGGGAGTATGATGGAGTAATTTGATGACAATTATTGGCCTAGAATTTGTGGTTTAGTGACTGGTCACGATTGAATTGGATTGGATTTGATTTGGGCAAGGCGTGATTATTTTGAGGTTTAATTGTGCAATTAATGGGATTGGTCGATTGGTGTAATTGACTGGCTAATTGAGCCTCGAGTGTGGTTAATTTGATGGTGTCCTGTAACGTGTCTAGCGGGATTGGAAATGGATTAGTTTGGTGGGCCTCGAATGTGCGAATGCTTGTTGACCTGATTATGTGAATTTGTGCATGGATGGTGTGCTGATTTGATGCTATGGCTAACTTAAATTGATTGTCTGACTTGGGCATGTGGATTTATGAATTCGAATATGGCACAAATTGAGTGTGTTATCTCGTAATCCGCGCATGTGGATGCCCAAGTGTGAATTTTATGGCCATGGTTGCACATCTCAAGCATTGGCACGGCATTTGTATTTATAAGTGTGCCCGAGTGACATGTGCATTGTGATCACCTAAGTTGCCCTGATGCGTCTAACGCGGGGTTCAGTAAAATTGAGGTTTGTGAATGTGTGATCACAATAAACCCTGATGCGTGTTACGCGGGGTAGTGAACTCGTCCTGAGGCGTGTTACGCGGGACGATACCCGGTTTACCGGAAGATGTCCGGCCTGATGCGTTTTACGCGGGCTTTGTGTCATGAGCCTGCGGGCTAGAGATCGATCTCGAAGTGTGGACCTGATGCGTTTTACGCGGGTCGGACCTGATGCGTTTAACGCGGGTCGGAGGAGAAATTGAGAAATGGCTGAGTGCTAGTGTGCAAGTGTGCAATAATGCATTGATGAGGCATGAGCATGAGTGCGAGCATTAGCATATGCATAACATGCGTTGTGTCATAGAAATGCGCGTGTATGTGCTGTGATTAATTTATGTCGTGTAGTTACTTTTGTTGATTTGACGCCTAACCTGCAGGGTCTAGTGGGAACAGATTTAGGCCCGAGGGCCTGAGTCTGTTATGTGTGTATTATGTGTTGTTTAGTACTTGTCAGGAGGTGCATGTTAGCCTAGTTTAGGTTTAGGGAATTTCTCGCTGAGATTTATTCTCACGGTTGTTGTAAAACCGACTTTTCAGATCCCCGACCTTGAGGATGACAGGTGTACTGATGCATTTTTGGGAGAAGCCCCGGCTAGTGGTAGTGCTTGAGCCCCGAGCCACTTATCCATTTTTGTCAGTAGTGGCTTTGAACCGTTTTTGATTTTTAGTAGTTGGGTTGTATATGAATATTGTAAAGGATTTCCAGTATCAGTACAAGTATTGATTTCAGTGGTTACCCTTGGTTATACGTTATCTGTGTACGGGTGGTTTTTAATTGCTTCCGCATGTGCTTTAGTTTGACCCCTTGGGTTTGGGTCGGCGACGCGTCCTGGGACGTCGCACACGAATCGACCTCTGCGAGAGATGTGGCGCACCTTCAAAGTGCTGGGCGTGATATCCCCGTTTGATTTGGTATCAGAGCAAGGTCAGCTCGATCCAATTAGGTCGAAGCTTGGAGTAATAAGGAGCGATGACCTTGGGTAGTTAGTAAGGTGACCTCGTATGCTAAGTGTACCTCCTGACTATCTGTGTCTTGATTGATTGGCTATGTTATTTGACCCGTAAAGTGCAGGTCCGTCGGGACTCGAGGTGAGTACACGTGTTCTGTGACTGAAGTCCTGTGCTATTTATGCTTAATCGCATGCTGAGTGATTGACTGCTGTAGCGTTAAGCTCCCTGCCTAGGACCTTAGACCGGTTTAGCTTGGATTAGGTCTCTAATCCCGATGTGGGAATTATAGCAGGAGAATGGACCTGCAAGTTGGAGAGACGAGTAACCAAGGACGAGGTAGAGGTCGAGGCCGTAGAAGAGGTAGAGGTCGAGGTCGAGGTCCTGAGCCGGATCGTGTTGAACCACAAGTGAGAGTGGCCGAGGATCCGAGAGTTGATGGAATCCTAAGAGCCCTCGAGGAAGCTGGAATTCTGGGAGGCAGATTAGCTCAGGAGAGAGATGCCACTATCGCTGCTGCTGTTGAGGCTGCCATCGTTGCTGCCAATGGGGCAAATGGGAACAACGGAAATAACGGGAAAAATGGAAATGATGGAAATCAGGGAAATGTAGAGAATCCAATCCCGGAGCCGGTGAATGTGGTTAGGCCAATGTCAAAGCTGGTAGAGCAGTTCCTAAAGTTAAAACCGCCGAAGTTCAACGGCCAAAGTGATCCTGAGGCTGCACCCCGTTGGATTGAGGAACTAGAGAAGGCCTTTGAAGTACTAGGATGCACCGAGGCTGAAAAGGTAACATTGGCAGTATATCAGCTGCAGGACAACGCCAATGATTGGTGGAGGGCCACCAAAGGACGGGTATTTCCCGAAGGGACAGCCCAGACTTGGGTCGTATTTTCCGAGAAATTCCTGGGGAAGTTCTTTTCTAAGAGCGCCAGAGAAAGGAAGCTGGCAGAATTCATGAGACTCCGTCAAGGGTCAATGACCGTGGATCAGTACGAGGCGGAGTTTGCTAGGTTGTCAAGGTTCGCGCAAAGGATGGTGGAACACCCGGAGGATAAGGCGCGAAGATTCCGGGATGGACTAAAGGCAGACATTCGCGGACAGCTGATACCGGTAAATCTGAAAACTTATGAAGATCTGTATGAGAGAGCTCAGGCTATTGAGCGGGAACAAGTGGATAGGGCAGCTGCCTCTGGATCGCGGTTTGCCTCGGCTAGGGACAACCGCCGTTTTGGGAAGAAACCGATGGCGGGAAACAGACGATTTGTCCCATCGATCAAGAGGAACATCGGGAAGCTGAACCTTCAACAGAACAGATTTGGGGCTTGCTTCATATGCGGGAGTTTTGACCATCAAATTAGGAGCTGTCCCCAGCGACGCCCCGCAGGACCCCCGATTCAGCAACCACTTCGAATTGGAAACCAGTCTGGGAGTGCCCCGCCAGCTATTATGAGCAGACCGTCGGCACAAGGACGGGTGTATGCAACGGCGCGAAGGGAAGTGGAAAATGCGCCAGGGGTGGTCACAGGTATGGTTTCTCTGTGCCATCATATAGCGTACGCATTATTCGACCCGGGAGCATCACATTCGTTTATATCTGCTCAGTTTGTTGAATTGACTGGATTAAAGCCTGTTATGTTAGAAGTGCAATTGTGTGTGACTACGCCATTGAAGGATAAGATATGCATATCCCTAGGATGCCCGAATTGTGAGATAGTAGTTGGTGGTGTAGAAAGCAGGATAGACCTAGCTGTGTTACCGATGTATGATTTTGACTTGATTGTGGGCATGGACTGGTTAGTTAAGCAGAATGCTGTAATGGACTGTGGTAACTGGGTGATCCAGTTTAGCTCGGCTGGACACCCTAGATTTGAATTTGTAGGGAGTCGAGAAGGAACCTCGATCCCTTGGGTTTCGTCGGTGGAAGCAACTAAATTGTTGGACGAGGGCTGTCAAGGTTATTTAGCCAGCGTGGTTGATCCGTCAGCAGGTGAAGTGCGGCTTGAGGACATACCAGTGGTGTGCAACTTTCCCGATGTCTTTCCTCAGGAATTGCCGAGATTGCCACCAGAAAGGGAAGTAGAGTTCGTTATCGAGTTGGCTCCTGGGACTGAGCCAATTTCGAAGCCGCCCTACAGGATGGCACTGTCAGAATTGAAGGAATTGAAGGTCCAGATGCAGGAACTACTGGACAAAGGTTTTATCCGCCCGAGTGCGTCTCCATGGGGAGCGCCGGTATTATTTGTCAGAAAGAAGGATGGGTCGCTAAGGCTGTGTATCGATTACCGTCAGCTGAATCAAGTGACGGTCAAGAATAAGTATCCTCTCCCAAGGATTGACGACTTGTTCGACCAGTTGCAAGGAGCATCGGTGTTTTCTAATATTGACTTGAGGATAGGGTATCACCAGTTAAGGATCCAAAAGGAGGATATTCCAAAGACAGCATTCAGGACTAGATATGGGCACTATGAGTTCACAGTGATGCCATTTGGACTAACTAATGCTCCTGCTGCTTTTATGGACTTAATGAATCGGGTATTCAAGGAATTCTTAGACCAGTTTGTCATTGTTTTCATCGACGATATTTTAGTGTATTCGAAGGGTTCCGAGGAACACGAGGTGCATTTGGAAAAGGTTCTACAGATGTTAAGGGAGCACGCACTGTATGCTAAGTTTAGCAAGTGCGAATTTTGGCTGAACCGCGTGGCATTTCTTGGACATATAATATCCGAAGAAGGAATCTCCGTGGACCCGACAAAGATTGAAGCAGTAATGGACTGGCCGAGACCGACGACAGTTACTGAGGTTCGAAGCTTTCTAGGACTGGCAGGCTATTATCGAAGGTTTGTGGAAAGATTCTCAGCGATAGCCACACCGTTGACGAGGTTACTAAAGAAGGAAACCAAGTTTGAATGGACTGAAAAGTGCGAAGAGAGTTTTAAGGAGTTGAAGCAGAGATTGACGACAGCGCCAGTATTGACGATTCCTTCAGGACCGGGCGGGTATGAGATCTATAGTGATGCTTTACTTAGAGGATTGGGGTGCGTGCTAATGCAACATGGAAGAGTAGTTGCTTATGCATCGCGGCAGTTAAGACCTCATGAAATGAACTACCCGACCCACGATTTGGAATTGGCAGCAATTATTTTCGCACTCAAAATTTGGAGGCATTACTTATGTGGAGAAAGGTTCCAAATCTATACGGACCATCAGAGCCTAAAGTACTTATTTTCGCAGAAGGAACTGAATATGAGACAGAGGCGTTGGATGGAATTGTTGAAAGACTATGACTGCGACATCTTGTACCACCCCGGAAAGGCTAACCGGGTAGCGGATGCCTTGAGCAGGAAATAGAGCATCGCGCAATTGCTGGTTAAAGAGTGGACTTTATTAGAGAGAGCACGGGACTCAGAATTTAAGTTTGAGGTAGGATACCTCTCTGGTCTGATGGCGACATTGAGGATTGAGCCGGAAGTGCAAGCCAAGATCAAGGCGTTGCAGTCTACGGACCTTGAGATTCAGAAAATTTTGAGTATGGATGACACTAAGAGGAAGCCAAATTTTCAGGTGTCCGAGGATGGAGTTCTTAAGTTCCGAGGACATTTGTGCGCGTCCGACGATTTGGGGCTCAAGGAAGAGATTTTGTCAGAAGCTCACAGGAGCAACTACAGTATCCACCCGGGCAGCACTAAGATGTACCAGAACCTCCGACAGCACTATTGGTGGAACGGAATGAAAGTGGACGTGGCTAAGCATGTGGCCAAGTGCTTGACGTGCCAACAAGTGAAAGCACGGCATTGCAAGCCTGGTGGGATGTTACAACCGTTGGAAATCCCCGAATGGAAATGGGAGCACATCACGATGGACTTTGTAACGGGACTGCCAGGGAGCCAGAGGGGACACAACTCCATTTGGGTGATAGTGGATAGACTGACCAAGTCAGCGCACTTCCTGGCAGTACGAAAAGACTTCGAACTAGAAAGGTTGGCAGAATTATACGTACGACAGATAGTTCGTCTTCATGGGGTGCCAGTATCAATCACTTCGGACCGTGATCCCAGATTTACTGCAAATTTTTGAAAAAGTCTGCAATCGGCCATGGGGACTAAGTTGCAATTCAGTACGGCCTATCATCCACAGACGGATGGCCAGTCTGAGAGGACTACTCAGACTTTGGAGGATATGCTGAGAGCATGTGTGCTAGATTTTCAGGGCAAGTGGGAAGAACAGTTGCACTTGGTGGAATTTGCCTACAATAACAGTTTTCAGCAGAGTATCAGAATGGCGCCATTTGAAGCATTATATGGCAGGGCTTGCAGGACACCGTTGTGTTGGGATGAAGTAGGAGAAAGAAGTATAACGGGTCCAAAGTTGGTTCAACAGTCGATGGAAACAGTGAAGATTATTCGGGAAAGGTTGAGAACAGCCCAGAGTCGTCAGAAAAGTTACGCGGATCAAAGGCGTAGACCGTTGGAGTTTCTAGTTGGCGATCATGTGTTTCTCAAGATCTTGCCAATGAGAGGACTGTCTCGGTTTGGCAAGAAAGGAAAACTGAGTCCAAGGTACATAGGACCGTTTGAGATCTTGGAAAGGATTGGAGCATTAGCCTATCGCCTAGCCTTGCCCCCAAATTTGTCACAGGTTCATAACGTCTTTCACATGTCGATGTTGAGGAAGTACGAACCGGATCTGACCCACGTGCTGAATCATGAGGTAATAGATGTGGACGACAAAGTGTCGTACGTGGAAAAGCCAGTGCGAATCGAGGACAGGAAGGAGCAAGTGTTGAGGAACAAGACGATACCGTTGGTGAAGGTTATTTGGGAACATCACGGGACGGAAGGCGCCACATGGGAAAGCGAGGAAGTGATGCGACACCAGTACCCCCATTTATTTGAATAGTTGGGTTGGATTGTAAATTTCGAGGACGAAATTTTTGTAAGGGGGAAGAATTGTAACAGTCCGGATTTTGGCCAATTTTTGGGAATTATAAAACGTGTAATTTGTCAGTGCGCTTATAATAGAATTTCGCCCGGGAACTGATCACTCTCGGGTTCTTATTTTTAAAATTAGAAATTTTGCTAGAATCGCACTCGATCGAATTTGGCCATTATTTATACCCTGAACTTGGCAGTCAATTTCCGGGAGTTTCGGGACGAAATAAATTGGACGGTGCCAATATTAGTGTAGCCGGTATCGAGATTATCAGTAATAATGGAAAACTGAGAGTATTTGACCAGGTGCAAATTTGGACTAGTAGACCTCCCTCGTGAAAATTTAGTCTCATTAATTTGGCCTTTGTCCCTTTTTACGTGCGAGGCCTATTTAGGAGCAATAGGCAAATTTCGGATTCGAATTCGGGCCCTCGGTTTGCGTTAAATATTTGAATTAGTATATTTTTTTCTTAATTTCCCCTCTCTCTCTCTCTCTCTCTCTCTCTCTCTCGCGCGCGCGCGCGCGCGCGCCCCCCGGTCCGGTCACGTCTGTCCCTTTTTCCCCCACCTACTCCCGTCCAATCCCTCTCTCTCATCTCCCTTCTTTTCTTTTTCTTTTTCTTTTTTTCCTCTTTTTCTCTTCCTTCTTGTTCCCTGGGACGCCGACTGGTCTGGCTTCTGCTCCTTCCCCTTCGCCCGACGCTGCTGCTTCTTCCTCCAGCCACACCTCGCCGACCGCCCATCCAGCTCCGCCCAACGCCGCCCGCTCGTTGCCGGCCGCCGCCCCAGCTGCCCTCTCCCTCCTTCCTCCTTCGCTGGTCTCCCCCGGAACGCCCCTGCTTCTGGTTTTGCTTCTGCTTCTTCCTCGCTCGCTCGCCCGACCGCCGCTGCTCCAGCCACTGCTCGCCAGCCTCCGCCGCGCCGGTCGCCAGCCTCCGCCCCATCAGCTCTCTCTTTCTCTCCCTTCCGCGCCTGGCTTGCTGCTCGAACCGCGACTGGACGCCGCTCCGCCCGACGCCGTCCCGCTCGCCGCCAGCTGCAGCTCGTCGCCGGCTCGTCGCGCCGTCCACCAATCACCCTTCCGCCTCAGCCTGACCGTCGCCGCCGCCGGTCCTCACCTCCCTCTCACTCTCCCTCTCCTGACCTCTCTGTTTCTCCCTCTCCCGCCGTTCGCCGAAGGAGCCACCGCCGCCGCCGGTTGCCGCCTCGGCCGACCAGCCAGTCGCCGGTCTCGCTGAGCCGCCCCCAAGCCGCCTTGTCGCCGCCGTTCCCGCTCCCGAACAGTCCGGCCGGTCACTGTTCATTTCCGGCCGGTCACTGTTCCGGCGAGCACTGTTCACTTTCCGGCGAGCACTGTTCATCCGGCCCGTTTTAAGCGTAGGACACCTGGTGAGTTGACCCTAAACCCTAATTAGGCTAATTTGCATTTCTAGACGGATTTAGGGGTTAATTAGGGTTATTTAGGGGTTAATTTAGGGGTTAAATTGTGGAATTAATTAGGGACTTTGATTGTGGTCGATTTGGTGGATTATTCTGATTAATTAATGGAGGATTAGTGGCCCGAATGGCGCGATAAGTGGGCTGGACAATTTGGATTAAATCGACCCGAGTTAGGGAAAGTTCGCGTTCGATACGTGGATTATTGTGCGCGCCATATTTTGATTTTGTGGTGGTCAATTAGAGTAATATTTGGGGAGTATGATGGAGTAATTTGATGACAATTATTGGCCTAGAATTTGTGGTTTTGTGACTGGTCACGATTGAATTGGATTGGATTTGATTTGGGCAAGGCGCGATTATTTTGAGGTTTAATTGTGCAATTACTGGGATTGGTCGATTGGTGTAATTGACTGGCTAATTGAGCCTCGAGTGTGGTTAATTTGATGGTGTCCTGTCGCGTGTCTAGCGGGATTGGAAATGGATTAGTTTGGTGGGCCTCGAATGTGCGAATGCTTGTTGACCTGGTTATGTGAATTTGTGCATGGATGGTGTACTGATTTGATGCTATGGCTGACTTAAATTGATTGTCTGACTTGGGCATGTGGATTTATGAATTCGAATATGCGCGGCACAAATTAAGTGTGTTATCTTGTAATTCGCGCATGTGGATGCCCAAGTGTGAACTTTATGGCCATGGTTGCACATCTCAAGCATTGGCACGGCATTTGCATTTAGAAGTGTGCCCGAGTGACATGTGCATTGTGATCACCTAAGTTGCCCTGATGCGTCTAACGCGGGGTTCAGATAAAATTGAGGTTTGTGAATGTGTGATCACAATAAACCCTGATGCGTGTTACGCGGGGTAGTGAACCCGTCCTGAGGCGTGTTACGCAGGACGATGCCCGGTTTACCGGAAGATGTCCAGCTTGATGCGTTTTACGCGAGCTGTGTGTCATGAGCCTGCGGGCTTGAGATCGATCTCGAAGTGTGGACCTGATGCGTTTTACGCGGGTCGGACCTGATGCGTTTAACACGGGTCGGAGGAGAAATTGAGAAATGGTTGAGTGCTAGTGTGCAAGTGTGCGATAATGCATTGATGAGGCATGAGCATGAGTGCGAGCACTAGCATATGCATAACATGCGTTGTGTCATAGAAATGCGCGTGTATGTGCTGTGATTAATTTATGTTGTGTAGTTACTTTTGTTGATTTGACGCCTAACCTGCAGGGTCTAGTGGGAACAGATTTAGGCCCGAGGGCCTGAGTCTGTTATGTGTGTATTATGTGTTGTTTAGTACTTGTCAGGAGGTGCATGTTAGCCTAGTTTAGGTTTAGGGAATTTCTCGCTGAGATTTATTCTCACGGTTGTTGTAAAACCGACTTTTCAGATCCCCGACCTTGAGGATGACAGGTGTACTGATGCATTTTTGGGAGAAGCCCCGGCTAGTGGTAGTGCTTGAGCCCCGAGCCACTTATCCATTTTTGTCAGTAGTGGCTTTGAACCGTTTTTGATTTTTGGTAGTTGGGCTGTATATGAATATTGTAAAGGATTTCCAGTATCAGTACAAGTATTGATTTCAGTGGTTACCCTTGGTTATACGTTATCTGTGTACGGGTGGTTTTTAATTGCTTCCGCATGTGCTTTAGTTTGACCCCTTGGGTTTGGGTCGGCGACGCGTCCTGGGACGTCGCACACGAATCGACCTCTGCGAGGGATGTGGCGCACCTTCGAAGTGCTGGGCGTGACAGCCATGGCTGGGCGAGCTCTGCCCTCGCTGCCACTAAGCGAGCTCAGCGTCGCTCAACGGCGGCGAGGGCAAAGCTCGCCCAGCCATGGCGAGCTCCGCCCTCGCTAGTCCTCGCCGGTGCCGATGAGAGCGAGCCTCGCTGTCGCACAGCCACGAAGAGGCTCGACCTTGCCAGATCTAGGCGAGGTCGAGCTTACCCAACCATGGCTAGCGATCGGTGAGGGCAACCTCACCCTGATCTGGCAAGGTCGAGCCTCGTTGTGTCTGTGCGACGGCAAGGCTCGCCCTCGTTGGTACTAGCGAGGACCGATGAGGGCGGAGCTCGCCATGGCTAGGCGAGCTTTGCTCTCGCTGCCATTGGGTGAGCTGGCCTCGCCGTCGCACAGCCACGGCGAGGCTCAACCTCGCCAGATCTGGGCGAGGTCGAGCTTGCTCGGTTATAGCGAGCGGTCGGCGAGGGCGACCTCACCAAGATTTGGCAAGGTCGAGCCTCACCATGGCTGTGCGACGACGAGGTTCGCCCTCGTCGGCACTGGCGACGACCGGTGAGGGTGGAGCTCGCCATGGCTGGGCGAGCTCCGCCCTGGCCATTGCACAACTGTGGCCAGGCTGGGCGAGGTCACCTCGTCTTGCTCGGCGACGGTGAGCCTACCCAGTGGACCTCATCGGCAAGCTTCCCCGTGGCCAGATTGGCCAGGGGTAAGAAGGAAAAGAAAGAAAAAGGAAAAAAAATTCAAAAAAATTATTAAAATATTGCCACGTCACCGGCTTCGTCCACTTTAGCGTCGGCCGGCGTCCATATTAGCTCCGGCAAGCCAAAAGGATTGAATTGGCCGAATTGCAAAAGGTTTAGAACTGAATTGGCAAAAAACAAAGGTTTAGGATTGAATTGGCACAACTGCAAAAGGTTTAGGACTTTTTTGGTAATTTTCCTGGTTGTGTTTGTTCAAAGATTATTTTTCAGAATTTATAAAATTCATATTAATAAAAATGATTAAAAAATATTATTCTTTTATTTTATTATTATTTTATTCTGAATTTTAATACATCCTTTTTCAACGTAACTTTTGATTTCGTGCCAATTCACTATACATCTTTTCGATGAAGAGACGCCTTAATTCGAAAGGCTACGATTAGTGAATCAGTTTTTACATGGTTGAATATCAAGTCTCTTCATTCGAATTTTTTTAGGCACTTTTTTTTCATTCCGAAAAATTGTAGCCATTTTTTCTAATTGTTTTCCTAGAGAGACCCTAGAGATATACCGAAATTGCTATTCGGTATTCTCAATCGAGACTTTGTTGTATCCTGGAGGAAATTTGCCAGTGACCATTAGCAATTTCGTGGGACAAATAATTCCTTAAAGAAAATGATATCACGCCTCAGAGTCTCACTTCATTGTTTTACCCATTTTCCAAGTCAATTTTCCAACAATTCATAGGCATGTTACGAAATTGTAACGATCGTCAATTGTATAACTTACATTGCTGTAATAATTTCAGCTCAAATGATATTTAAATGCGGTCGAGACAACTTTCAATAAGTATAATCTATTTTTATCATGGCTCCAACTTCATAATGAGCTTATAAAGCCAACTAAACTCAATTTTCAATTAAGTATAATTTACTGATGCGTGTGTGTCATCATATTGCCACGTGTAGAAATATTAATTAGCGAAGTAGCTCCATCAGCGGGGTGGTCATTGTTAGTATTTCTTTCGTATATGCTACGATCATCGGGAACAATAAATTCCTAATTTTTAAATGATGGGTGCCTTTCATATCCTAGTAACTTAACGATGATTATAACCTAAGATTGGAACTGGATGACCGAGGATCACGCTCAAAGTATTTTTTTCTTGGCACGAGATGACGTATGATTTACATAAATTTTTTTGCTCAGCATGTAGTTTGTCAAGGTGACTTTCCTGTCGAAAAAGTGAGTGCTTCATTGTTGTTTGAAGCAAGAGGAACAATATGATCATGATTCTTGACCCACCACCACTCATAAATTATTAGGGTTTTCTCGTGTTGGACTAGTTTCTTGTTTGGCGTTATTGGCCACATCATCGCCGTGCACAGTTATCCTACTTCGCCGGCAGATCTTTGTCACTTGTGCTTCTGCCAGTATATAAAGGGCATATGCGTCCTCTTCATTTCTCCTCATAAAGTCGCAAAAAGAGATAGAGAGAGCGGGAGAGAGAGAGAGAGAGAGAGAGAGAGAGAGAGAGAGAGATGGGAAGAAGTCCATGTTGCTCAAAGGTGGGACTGAAAAGAGGAGCATGGACTGCCTTGGAAGATAGAATTCTGACCGCTTACGTCAAAGCACATGGAGAAGGCCAATGGACGAATCTTCCCAAGAGAGCTGGTATTCTTATACTTTGCTTTTGTTTCTTCCACAACCACTTTCCCATTTTCTCTCAATTTCATTGAATTAAAAAGTACATCTCCAGTTCATGCCTCATAAAGTCGAGAATTGCAGGTCTCAAGAGATGTGGCAAGAGCTGCAGACTGAGATGGCTAAACTATCTAAAACCAGACATCAAGAGGGGTAACATATCCCAGGATGAAGAAGAACTCATTATCAGACTCCATAAGCTCCTTGGTAACAGGTCCTCCTCTCTCTTTCTCTCTCTCTCTCCGGGTGCTGGTGTCGTGTACATATCATGATCTTATAATCTAAATAATTCGACTTAACCGAAAGAATTATTAATGTTTTTGTGTAGATGGTCGCTGATCGCGGGTAGACTTCCGGGACGAACAGACAATGAAATCAAGAACTATTGGAACACCACTTTGGCGAAGAAAGCTATGGCTCAACCACCTCCTTTACCATCCCAAGAATCAACTTCATCAAAGCCCAAAGCCAAAAGGATCTTGGCCACCAATGGCAATTCCAACATCGTCGGGCCCTCAAGTTTGCCGCCGCCGGCAATCACCACCAGACCCCAACCCGTGCGAGCAAAGCCGACATGGTGCACCCTGCTTCTAGCCCAGGAAAAACTACATAAAAACAGTCCCCTGCTTAAATCAACGAGTGACATCCAGGATTCACAGATTTGTAAGGCTCGCTGTGAAGATTTTCCTCGTCAAGGTGCTAGTGAAATTTGTCTCTCCGACTTTGACCTTGATGATCATTTCCAAGCAGAGAAAGACCATTTTATGGGGAATATGCTCGAGACTATCGATAATACTGCACCTAGTGGCGAAGGAGTTTTTTTAGAGAGTTGGATGAGGACTGTTTGTACAAAAGAGGACACATTAGATCTAGAGTCTACTGCATTTTTGCTTGATCCTGAGGAATGGCCGTGATGTTGTGTAACAGAGAATTTAATTTTGATTAGGCCTGCCTTTTTAGGTACCTAAATTAATCACTACTCGGGCAAAGGCCCCTCGGAATTGGCGCGATTGGTTGGAGTTTTAATTATTTTCAGCTTGAAAATTAGGGATTATCCATTCAAATCTTATCAATTGCGTGCAAGCTGATTTAAACCGTCACTGCCCGCGCAAGCTAAATTAAGGCCTCTTACCTACTATATAGGGCTTAAAGGTGTTTCATGAGTTACCAGAAAGCTAGGCCTTTAATTGATGTTTGCTGAATATTAAAAACGGGGGGACAAATAGAAGGTCAAATGAAAAGACTTCCGATGCATGAATGCTGTCGGCTCACATGAGAAGAATACAAAATTGGAGCACCGCCTTAGAATCTTGCAATTATATGACAAGCGTCGTCTTCCTTGAACTGTTGCGCCACTCACCCTCCATCGTACGATGTTGCTAACGGGACCAAAACGTCTCTTATCTCAAAGAAAAATATTCAGTGGTTTGTAACAGTCAGACTAATAGCTGACGTGGCGCGCATATTTTATTCTCGTCCACTAATAAATGGACAAATGGCTACCGACGTGTATTAAAAAAATGACGTGAAATTTCTTTTTTTCTTTCTTTCTTCAACAACGCACTCCTTCTTCATCTGGGTTTCCACGGACAGCGGGCAGCCGGTATGGATGGCCGCTCATCCACTGGCGACGGCGGCACGACTTCTCGTCACAGATTTGAAGACGCGCAGGAGGGGTGGCCATGGACGGTGGCTCGTCCATAAATCGCGCGGAGGTCGGCCATGGACGAGCGTTTCGTCTTCCTCTGTTCATCCACGAACGAACTCCAGATCTGGAGCAATAGGTGGACGAACTTTAAATCTAAGGCCAAATGACTCAAGGCACCATCCATGGCCGCGAGAGAACACCAGATCTGAAGCCATGACTTGAGCAGGTTGGGTGGCCATGGACGGTGGCTCGTCCGTAAAGCGCGTGGACGTCGGCCATGGACGAGCGCTTCTTCTTCCTCTGTTCATTCACCAACGAAATCCAAATCCGGAGCAGTAGGCATCTTTGAAACACAAATCGAGAAAACCCCACGCAGTTCACAGAACTTCATTCCCACAACTTCATCCCGTCGGTATGGTCAAATGACTCGGGCCACCGTGCATGGCCGCAAGGTTTCTGAAAGAACGCCAGATCTGGCCGTGGAGGTCGTTGCTCAGATCTGCGGACGAGAGGCCGTCCATGGCTGACCGCTACTCTGCATCTCCATATATGTGGACGAGCGCTCGCGGCCAAGACTTAGCCGCCGGGACAACGGAGAGGGTGGACGCGGAGGTTGGCCTCGACGCGGTGATCGACCGTCGCTCAACAGGTAGATCTGGTCTGCTGCTTAACGGCTTTCAGCTCGAGTCTTGGCTCGTCCATGGTTGCCGGCGACAAGCTCAACAACTTTGCCGCGGACGGTGGTGGCCAAGGTGGGGCGGTGGCTCAAGGATGGTGGCGGCGGCGCTGGCTTGGCGCTGGCTTGACTTTTCTATCATGGCAATTGTGCCCTACCCTTTTTAATAGTTTCAATCTAAAAATTTAAAATATATTTGTTCGTAATTTCTTATTGAAGCAATATAAAATATACTTTAAGCATCCTCTATCTAGTAAGTTTTCTATAAGAGCATGCAAAATATATGTATGCCAACCCTATGATCGAGTAGCCATTTTTCGAATTATTACAAATGTCGCGTTAGTAGAAATATGTTGAGACATGGCTCCTAATTTTAGTTTGATTTGCGGATTTGCGATCACGTGTCTCCATAGGTTATGCCCTAGAAATTTTGCACCCAAATTAGTAAAATTCACCTTTTTGATATGAAAGAGAGATTCGGGGAAAAGATTAAGCGAATTAAAGTCAAATTTCGTCGACTGGAATTGAAGAAATTCAATGATTTTATCTTTCCTGGACGTAGAAGCCAAACTATGGTTTCGATTTCAAAGATCCTATCTGAATTTCAGATTTGCACATATTTTGTTCAACCCCCAGCTACAAAACAGGACTTTTCTGCTTAAGCGCATCCCGTTCCATCATGCATATCGGAACTAATCTAACTTTTAGTTTTCCACGCACGATTTCCAAATCATATCTAGATTTTTTTGCCAATTGTTCATGGGCTAATTCCAAAAAAAAAGCACAAACTTTATCTTTAGTGATAATTTTGATCCCAATATTTTTTTGTTTTATAAAGAAAATCACCAACTTTTACTCGAGTCTCAAATTTGGCTCCTGTGATATAAAATTTTCAAATTATTCGGACCAGATTTTGGACTTAAGTGAAAGTTTGCAATTTTTTAGGGGGCCTAGATTTGGGGCTTAAGTAGAAATTGGTGATTTTTTATGAGACTCGGGCCAGAATTGTCACGGAAGATAAAGTTTGTGCGTTTTTTTTTTTTGAATTAGGCCCTTGTTCATTAGCCAAGCATTTAATATCAGAGAATTGGTATGATGCTCGACAGTTAATATATTTTAGTTTACTCATAATATATTAATTTAAATTTTTGAATGAAAACGTATTTAATTCGGTATATTGATGAACTCGAATTTGGGCTTTTTCATTGGGGATTTCTCCATGTGAAGATATCTTACGAGTCCTAACAAGTGTATCACCGGCCATGGTTGGTTGGTGGGCCTTAATCTGTTTTGTTGTTCCTTAAATATTTTAAGGAAGAAATCTCATAATTAACACTTGTTTCGATGCAAAATAGAGATCATGCATGGTGCAGGCGTGTGTCGGGCTACAACAATGTGATATTGAGTCAACAGATGCTATGTAGGGTAACGATGTGGAAATTAAAATTGAGATATATTAACGCAAAAGCATACATGAACTAAAGGCAAACATGCTTGAAGCTGGAGGTCACATGTGGACAGAAGAACATTGATGTGCACATGTAAGTTATATTGGAAAAATTCCACATCAACAATTTGATGTGATTTGGAACAATCGATATATATCTCTCCTAGTTAACTCATAACTCATGATTTGAACTTTTGAATGAAAGTGGATAAAACATAATATGTTGATGAGCTCATATTTGAATCCCCTCTTATTGATCTCCCCTTATGAATGTACCGGATTTCTTTTGCGTCAGCACCACAGCTTGCCCGATCATCTTATCAAGGAAACCTAGGTAGCCATCAGGCACCAATTACCAAGTATATTACGTGTTCACCAGTAGATTGTGTCTCTATATGTCTTCTGTTTCCTCAGCTGTCCCCATTATGGGATAGAGTGGAAAATCACGTCACCAGATTAAGCAATTGCATCCCCTTAACTTAGAGAACTGAATATGAGCACCATAAATTAGTCCATGATCGATGTCAACTCGATCTCGATGAAAGAATTGGGACCTATAAACCAATCTATCTCGATGACTTGATGTCCTTCGACGCCATTGAATAATACTTTCTTTCTAATGCGGCAACTTCTGATTGAAGTACGGTCCCATTTCTTCATTTCACTAAAGTCCCATTTTGAACTATTGACTTCGGACTATTGCTTCGCCCTTAAGAATTTGAAATTTCCAAAAGACATTTCACACCACTAAAAGTGTCCGTGTTCTTTCACGAAACCATATATGTCGTCCTGATCTCGATGCGCAAACAACGGTACTCGATGGAACAGATTGCGACCTATAAACCAATCCTTCTCGATGGACTTTTGTCCTTTGGCGCCATTAAATAATACTTCTTTTCGAATGCGACAACTTATGCTTAAAGTGAGGTCCCACTTTCTTCATTTCACCAGAGTCCCATTTCGACCTATTGAATTCGGTCCATTACTTTGCCGCTAAGAATTTGAAATTCCAAAAGACAGCTCCCACTGCCAAAAGCATTAATTCTACAAGAAAGTGCCGCGCCTGGACCTTTCATGGAGTGTCTGTGTCCTTCCACGTAACCGTCTAGTATATTGCAATGAGTTAATTATCGAATTTCGGTCAAATACGGTTTCATAGTTGAAGTTGAAGAACAATAGGATAATGTCACCTCAAGAACCTAACTGAGGCCCACTAGGACCCATCTTCTTGGTGCATAAGACGCCGTAATTCTCATTTCTCAATGTCAAGATCAATTTAGAGTCGAGTCGGCACCGTCCAACATTCAAACTGGACTCGACTCGCTAACCCTAAGGCATGACACTCTTGCTCATACTAAAATGGGCTCGATTTTTTTCCACTCGTGATGTGCTTGATGTATCTGAACTCAACTTGACCTTACCTATTATTAAGATATGAGCAAAACACGAAGTCGAGTTCTGAGAATACAGTCGCTGAGCAAGATCGGGGAGCTGCCCTAGTCAAAGCTCGAAACTCGCCTTACTTGATGTTTGAGTTGCTGTGCTATTCCGAATATAACTGAACTCGATAAGAATCCCGTTGAAGCCGACCGATCATCGGTCGAACGAGTTAATCTCGACTATCTCACACTTTTCTTTCACCATATTCATTAGACACGAGATCGACAGCTATTTTGCCTTGCGTATGCACTGTCTTACACCAACCTTAGCAATAAACACATGATCGCCTCTCACTCGTTTTTCACATCTAAAAAGTCAGGCGTTTGGGCAACTCTTGTCGGGACTATGTACCTGCGTATAACAACAAAATTGTACGAGAAAAGGACATTTAGCGGTAGAAAATGGTTGAATTTAGAAAGATTTTGGCTAAATTGTGGGGAAAGTATTACTGAAGTGAACGCTTCTAGGCAACGCACATCTTGAGAAGCACATCGAAGGCAAAGCCACGTAAACCTCTTTCTTTTGGCCAGCAAAGCCCACCTAACCTTCTTGCAAGGTAAACTTAACAAGTCATCTTGACCAAAAAGAAATAAACTTACGTAAGTCATCGCAATGGATTTGCTAGTTTGATCTTTTTGTTAAGTGACAGTGAGATTCAAGAAACCAGCAGAATTTTACAGTTCCATGCTGGAAAATTGCGATATCTTTTTAATGTGATGGTAAATTTTAACAAACGTCCGTAAGTATCAGAAAACTGTTGGTAGAAAAAAGGATTTGTTTCTTTTTTTTTTTACACGCGACTTATTAGTAATCTACCAACACTTTTGTGAAATTATCAACATTTTTATTATAGTTGGTAAGTAAACTACTGCAGATATGTTTTGCTACTTTTGTGAAGAAAGTATCGAAACACTTTTATAAAAGTGTCGATAAGAAATTAACAAGTTACCGATAAATCAAGTGAACATAAACATTTTTACCAGACTTACCGACTCTTCAAGAAATGTACCAGCACAAAAAAATCGTTTTTTTTCTAAACGGAACAATAAAATCGTCCAAGAAATTAATGAAACTTTCCCTCTTCACACAACTCGTTTTCTCTCGGGATCATCTACTATCTCAATTCTTAATCAATGTTAACTATGCGCAAGCAAAGTGAAGATGAGAGAGGATAGAGGTGTAAGTAAGCTCATTGGCAGAAACTCACTCGACACATACAAATAGGCCAAGAACTAATAGAGCTCAACACGGCAAATCCGAAAGGCGCAATCTTAGAAATTGCGTAACCGGGTTCCGTGCCACTTGACTTATCCATGCGTATTCAATGGCTCCCGGGAGATATGCACAAGTGTTTGATTGGTCGAGGTCAACCATATTTTTGATAGAGCTAATCGTATTAAGACTCGAAAATAAGAGAAGCGACGAGCTTTTCGGCCCATCAGATCTGCCTGAATGATCTTTGATCCCAAGGGATGGCACAAGATGGGCCAAGCACAAGAGTTTCGTATCAGTCGGTTGGACCTACAAATGAATTATAAATTTAGTGAGACGAAAAGAATTTGTAGATGTTATTAATCAAGATTGATCAATGTTTTAATGATGATGGTTGTTTCTTGAAAAATATATGAAAAAAATAGAGCAATACTTCTTACTGAGTATATATTATCTCAAAGTTGTGCGAACAAGATTTTGATTATAGAGACGATGGATGGAGTCAATTTTCGATGAAATGAATTACTTTGTCAACTCGACCGTAGGACTATCCAGAAAGCAAATGTTTAGCTTGAGTCGAGCATCGAATTGAGCTGAATCCACGGCATTTTGTCGTGCTGTGCTGCCCATCTACAACTGGAGCACATTGCTCTGGCTTGTCATTTTGGTGAGAGATACGATGTTATAGAACGTAGAAGTATCAAAATGTATGTGTTCCAAATTTTACGTTCGTAAGGTTGCGTCGTTTTGAACTAGAGGTGAGTTTTCCTGAATCGAAAAACATGTCGTTTTAAATTTACGAAGGATAAAGGAGTCCCTGGTTGAATTGTGAGGCATGATACATCCTAAGTCAACCATTATACTGTTAGTAGTGATAGTGTCGATTTCGTGCCAACACCACCGATGCTCTCTTACAATCTCACAAACCATCTCGAGATATATCAAGAGGAATATGAAGATCAAAGTAAACAAATACACTCTTTTTGGTACATAGATCTATCATGATATTTGGTTGATCAATGTGTGGCGACATTGGATTCTGAAGTCTATTGGTTACAGAAACTTCAATAAGAATTACTATGATTTACAACCAATTCAAGATCCATGCTTCTTCCAATTCAAGATTCTTCTTGGGATATATATGTTTTACTAACTCGATGAACTATCGATTGAGAATAATAGATAATACGAAGGACAATACCACCCATCTAAGCATGAAGTAACTAACAAGTCTCGTCGGCCCCTCATCCTCCGGTTCCTGCATCACAAAGCTTTAGACTCTCAGCAAATGGAACTTGTTAAAGTATATGGACATTCCATTCGAGATTATTCGCGCAATTTACCATTGAACAAATTGAAATGCGCATGCCGCAAGATCTAGATTAACCAAAAAGTAAAAGCCTCTTTGGACGAATAATAAAAAGAACAGAGAGGGAAAACATGGAGCAGCGTGATTGGGTACCGTTGGTGGAGGAGGAGAGGAGAGTGTGTAGGGGTCTGATTAATGTCGGCCTCGAAAGGCCACATGTATCTGTCCGGCTTCTCACTCCTGGCCAAGCTCCAATCATACAGTGTTTTCTCTTCGACTGATGACAGAGTATCCTTGCACGACTCCTGTCCGAACATTGCGTTCCCACAACATCATATTGTCAACCATTATTGTTCTTGCAAAATCTCATTGATCTCATCTTCTTCGAGCCCCTCCTCGCTCTTCACTTCTTCCACCTTCTTCTTGTACGGCCTGGCAACCAGCTCGTTTCCATGCAGGCAGACAGAATATGAACATTAATCTTGACGTTCTTCGAAAAGGGAAATCAGAGCGCCTGAATTGGGCGAAGATACAAGCACACGGGAGGCACATGAGCTGGACCTGACCGTAGGGGCATTTTCTCGGGAGCCCGAGCCTGCCGTAATGATCCACGTCCGTGATGGCAGCATTCTAAAACCAAAACCAATCAAGTTCCCATCTTTACCTCCTCTTCCCGAACAAAACTCAAGAAGGACATGATTGAAACAGCCCACAAACCCCACACCCCCCCCCCCCGTAAAGAACCAAAACTTTGAGAGCTAAAGATGGAGTCTTTTACCAATGCCGCAAAGGGCTCGTTCGACATTGAGCGCGGAGATGAGAGAAGGGGGGCAAGTCAGGGAGCTTCAATGGAGCTTTCCGAGGTGTGGCTCTCTGTCACCGCCGCTGTGTTGGTCTCGGTTGGGTCGTCGCCAGAGGAGCTTGTTGGCAAGGATTGACCTCCTGGGTTTGGTCGGGAACGCAAGAGCAGTGTTGAGTGGGAATGAGGAGGAAGATGATGCGGATGGCCTCCAACCTGTGGAACGTTATCCGCACACGCAGTAGAAGTAGAAAGAGAACAGCCCTTCAATTTTAAGATTAAATAAACTTAAATTATGAGAAGAGCCACAAGGTCGTTGTAGTATAGTGGTTAGTATTCCCGCCTGTCACGCGGGTGACCCGGGTTCGATCCCCGGCAACGGCGTCTATTTTCTTTTGGTTTTTTGCAGAAATAGGACGGCTCTTACCGATGAATCCACAAGAAGATACACGCATGCCTACACACATCACAGAAATCCTTGGTTTCTAACAACGTATATATCATAGAAATCTTTGGTTTCTAACATGTATATTACGCTAGTTTTTTACTATACCTCAATCTGTAGGTTGTAGAGCTCCATGACTGGAGGTTTGGCTGTGCTCGATGGTGCCAGTGGGATAGTCCTTACTGGTCGACGAAAACATTGATTTGGTCTTCTTGATTAGCTTGAAATCCCCGAGATATATTCCAAAAAGAGAGATCACAGGAAACATAAGCATGTTAGGGACCTACTATCCTGTTCAGATATGTGTCATGACCTACATCTGGTGCATGGTTGATGGCCGATGAAATCAGGGGTTGTCTCTTACGCCTTGTTTTCTCGTTCAGCCTCAAGGAACGACTGGGACGAGTAAATGTACATTGTGCCAGAGCCATCGCCAGCAACCCAACGGCCACGCCTTGTGGTCATGTATTCTGCCGGTACTCCTCTGCATGACTTGAATTCCCGTTTTCCTCTCTGGTTATGTGTGTTCCTATTTTACTTTTTAGTGCAATTCTCCATGTATAGGAATCGCATTATGGAATGGTGCAACGAGTAAGCCCGAATGCCCTCTCTGCCGCACTCCTATTACTCACTCAAGCTTAGTCTGCCTATATCATTCGGATTTTTAGTCCATTTAAAGTGTATTTCAATCTTTAGCTAGTGGAAAGAATAAGAAGGAAGCAAAGCAGTTGCCTCTGTGTTACATAGGTGAGGGTGGCCATTGGAGCCGGGAGCCATCAATTTTCACATCAGATCAGTTGCGTTTAGAGTAAGTTTGCATCACATGCATTGCGTAAAACTCAATTTTCATTAAGGGTGCGCATGACAACTTGCCAAATAGTGTTTGATTATGTTCTTTTGTTTCTATAATCAGTTTGAGAACAGAAATCTGTTTGTTTAATTTTTTGATTCTGGGTATAAATTTGTAAGAATTTGTTCCCAGAATCAGTTTTGAAATAGAATTAAGAATAAAAAAAAAGTACCTTTTTAATTCTTGAAACAAAAATGAGAATCAGTTTTTTTTTCTTCTTCTTTTTCTTGGTTTTTAATGTAACTTCTAATGTCCGGTGCAAGGGCCGCCCTTGACAGATCTGGCGAGATTAAAATATTTTAATAAAAAATATTATTAATAAAAATATTATTTTACTAGCCATGGTTGGCGACTAGGCCATGAACAAAAAAAATTATTATTAATAAAAAAAATTAATCGGCCATGGCCGGCAACCAGGCCATGAAAAAAATATATCATTAATAAAAAAAATATTTTACCGGCCATGGCCCAAAAAAAATATATTAAAAACAAAAATAATTTTTATTAAAATATTTTAATAAAAAATATTATTAATTAAAAAAATATTTTACCGGCCATGGCCAAGAAGGAGGAGAAGAAAAAAAGAAAAGAAAAAAGAAAGAAAGAAAGAAAGAAAGAAATATTAAAATATTTAAAATATTATTAATAAAAAGAAATTTTGTGTAGTTACCAAAAATATTTCTGTTCTTTTTCTATTCTAGGAATGAAAATTTTGGGCCATTACCAAATACTTTCAAATGCTCAAATCAGTTTCTAGGCATAGAATAAAAAAAATCATTTCTGAGTAGAATCTTTTCTTGGGCATAAAATCGTTGCCATGTGCATCTTAAAGAGAAAACCCAAAAAAAGCTAATTACAATTGCATAATTAGAATTGACTTCTTTTTTTCTTGCAATTTATTTATTGCTTTTGATTTATGAAGTGTTACTTTTATTGACTGCATACCCACATGATCACATTACATGTTCATGGCTAGGTTTAAAATCGATCCAAGATTGCTTGCAAAAATGTTTTTGAAATAAAGAGAAAATGTACCGAAAGGGTGTTGATTAATCCAATGTAATCAAGTCCCCATATCCGGAAATCTCTCGTTCGCAAAAGTAAATTATTATCCCACACTTTATTTGGGTGTCTAATCAACCTACCAATAACTTATTAGTGACGACTTCTAAATAAATTGATTTTGCATGTTAATTGATTTGAAAGTTGGGAATTGATATAGACTTGGAAGAGCTCAAGCTAAGTCTTTGGGCTTAGTAATCCCACATAGTCAACCCCTGAGTGGTTCACTCGAGGGAAGGTCACGACACTTATTTCTAGTTAATATTGCTCCCTGAATGTTGCAGAATAACACTAATGCCTTATTTGAGGTTAAGGTTGCTTATGGATCAAGATTGAAGGCCATGAACATGATTAAGAGAAACTTGTCAGGCCAATCTAATGCATACTATGTGTTTGACGAAATGCCCAAACCAATTGTCAATCTTGAAAATGTTGATTCGAGCTTGATTAATGTGATATCCATATCCTGAGTTATTAAACACAATTCGGTTTAATGAATTAAAATTATTTAAAACAAAATCCGGAAATTTTTTTAAAAAAATTGTGGGCTAGTGTTCAATTAGGGAAGAAATGACATTTTTGGAATTTTCCTCATTTTTCTAAAGTCATTCTCCTAATTTAGTGTTTTTTTGGCATTTTACGAATAATTATTTTCGTAAATAATCAGTTTTGTATATATTAGAATTATCTAAATGTAGTTCACGCAATTAGAGTAATTTTATGCATATTTAAGTTTCCATTTAGCTTCTAAGGGACCTTGTTCTGGGCTCTATAACAAAGCCATATATATTTTTTGCCGACTTGTATCGGGTTTTACCTACTGCATTTTACTTTTTTCAATATCATCATACTTTGATCTTATGTGGTTTCATTTTAATTGTTTGGGTGTGGATATATGTATTTATGATTATCTATGTTTAGCTCGATTGCATATGGACACTTAGATGAACACGTAAATGGAATATAAAATGAAAAGACCGCATGGATCACTTAGTTGACAAATACTCAAGTTTAGGTACCAAAAGGGTTTTAGTTCGATAACTAGTGTAACCAAGTCCCTGTACTTGAATCTCTGGTTGCGTAGAAAGTGAGATATACTCTCGTACCTCACTTGGCTTCTTAATCGGTTAGTGGAGACTCCCAATTCACATAGAACCTTTGGAACTTAAAATGAATCCCAACATTGCGTGTGATAGGGGCTTGGGAGAGCCCACGCCTAATCAAGTGCCATCGCCCCGCCTTTTGGACATTATCTTTAAACCCGTCATTCCTTGATCATGTTAGGAGGATTGCGATAGTTACATATAGTAAATAGGTCATAAATGAGTTTATAATGGTAAAACCAAAAATAATATGAATGTTAAATGAATTCATAGTTTACTTAAACTCAACTCACCTCTATGAATCTCTCTTAACTCTCTCTTATGCTCACTCGATCTTGTGCTCGCTCATTCAGCGCTCTCATTTCAATTTGGGTATGAGTTTTCCTATATTGGGTTAAATATGTAAGTATTTTAGTAATATAGGTAAGATTGAGGATGGATTTGGTAAGGTATGTATCACTATATTTACATTGCATGGAAATGGGTTAAACAGATTAAATAGGTTAATTTGGATCAGACAATTTTCAATCCAACATAAACCTGATCAGACTCGCCTATTTGACAGGTATACATTTGCCTATGGGAATTCACCCCTCATATTCCAATCGCAATCTCAAGAAAAAGGGAGATAAAGATCAACACTAATTAAAAACTAAAACGAAAAGTTTCAAAGTCGAAAGCCTCGCTTATTGAATTGCTCAAGATAGCTCCTCATTACTAACCATCCCTCCCTCCCTCCCTCCCTCGCAACAACTCTCCGGACCACTAAAGCTAATCCAATATCCGAATTGTCGTCTTCTGACATAGCCATAGTTCTTCAAATCATAGACATTGGATTTATCCACCCACTTGACTGTTTTTATTGAAGGATGTTGAAAAGCACCAGTTGCATCGATCCAAGTAAGTTGTCGAAAAAATGTGGCATGCCTGAAATTACCGGCAGGCTTGTGACCACCTATGTTGCACCAACACTCTCTTAGGGCCTGTTTGGTTCGGCTCTGAGGAAATACATTTGGGGAAATGCAAATACCTTTGGGTGAAAGTCCATTGGAGAAAGGTAAGTGGTGTTTGGTAAAAATATTTTGTAAAGTTACTTTGGCTAAAATATAGTGTTTTGTGAATTTTTTTTTGCAAATGGACTTTGAAAATTATTTTATTTATTAAAAAAAAACGAAACTTACCCATCGCCTTGATCCAGCCGCCATCACCCGAGGTCAGGCGACCCCCGGCGAGCCAGATCCGTCGCCGCCGATAGTTGCCCGAGGCCAGGCGACCCTCGGCGGGGGTCGCGTGACCCAGGCGATGGCCGCCTGGGGTCGTGCGACCTCAGGCGACCCCAGGCGGCCGTGCGACCCCCGCCGAGGGTCGCCTGGCCTCAGGCGACCGCCAGCGGGGGCGGATCTGGCTTGCCGACCCTTCTCCCTCGCCGGCCGCCATCGCCTGCCCGAAGAAGAAGCTTCAAACCCTAAAAAAAAAAATTAAACAGTAGCATTCGTGGAATGCTAGGATTTGGCCAAATGCTAAAACCAATACTCTAGCATTTTGGGAAGGAGCTTTCGAGGCCCAAAGCCCCTTCCCAAAGCTCAACCAAACAGGCTCTTAGAGCCACCGTGTCGAACACCGACATGCGTCCGACACGCGTTCGACATGCTCAAACACATGGTCAAGAGGTGTTGGACATTCGACACGTAGTCAACGCATCGGACACGCCGGTGACAAGCGTGTCCTTCGTTACCGAGAGATGAGGAAGAAGGTGCAGCCGAGAGAAACAGACGAGGAAGAAGGTGCCAGATCTCCGACGCCGAGGACGACACCCTCCACGCCGTCATCTCCTTTGCCGCCCACTTCTCCAGCGCCGAGGACGATGCCCTTCACGCCATCATCTCCTTTGCCTTGCGCTTCGTCGGCGACAAAAGAGAAGGAAGAGGTGGAGGAGGCTGCGCTTCGCGCAAAGGAGGAAGCTGAAGAGAGCAAGAGGCGGGGCAAAAGAGAGGAAGATGTTATTAGGGTTTTGACAAAAGAAAGTGGGCTGGGCTTCCAAATTGGCTGTTTTTTTCGTTTTTGATCTTGTACTTTCCTTGTTTTCTAATTTGATTATCTAATTTTAGTTTCTTTTTTTTGGTCAAAATCGAATTTTAGTTTCTTAACTAATATATTTATTTACACATAATTATTTTTTGAAAATTTATGCTTACTAAGCTCGTGTGTGTATAATGTTTTTAGGGTAAATTCATTCTAGGCCTTTTTTTTATCATTTATTTAATTATTTGAATCAAATTTAAAAATAATAATTTATTATGTATATATCAACGTATCACAATGTGTCGGAATTCTCTATTTTTTGAAAAATAACGTGTCACATATCGTTTTGTGTCATGTAACGTGTCGCGTGTCGGTATCGGAGCAACATAGGTGACCACTTCCCATCAGAGGACAAACTCCGTCTCTCCTGGACGGATCCACTCCACCCCAAGCCATATGTAGCAAGCCATAGTGTAAATGTAAGAACGGTTCACTCGGTCAATAACCAACTAAAATCTCTGAATCACCAACAGTAAGCCACCAATTCTTTTTACTTGGATCCAGCGTACGAGCAAAAATGTCCATGAGTTCTTAACGTATTTGAGATTAACTTCATTACTTCTAAAAGTTAAAAAGATAAATTGTGCAAAGTTTGAAATAACATATATATTCATGTACATATGTGTATGTGTATATATATACACACACAACTATAGAAATTGCTTATGTATTGTAAAATGGAAAAGTAAAATTTAAAGAAGTGGATGAACAAAACTCACATATCAAAAGCGCTTTTGTGTATGTGTGATTTCCCTAACTTTTTTTTATCAGAATTTTCCCTAACATTTGTACCCCCAAAAACTTTCTTCCTAGATGTGTCCCATCACACATCTATCCGAAAATTGATTGCCTAAGAAAAATTAGATCTAATAGTTCATATTTGATAAACGTTTATTATGTCTCGATAGTAAATGGACATATCCACATGATTTTTAGCTGCCCCAATCAATTTTGAGAGATAGACAGATTGGAGCTTGTAATTTGTTGAATATTTGTCATGTGTCACGACTAGTGTTAATCACCCAACATGTGTGTAGTTCAAGATTATTCGCCAAAGTTGAAGTCGGTTAATACTGTTCTCAGCATATGCGATTAATGAAGAAGATAGCACGATAGGTTTGAAATGGTCTAGTTAAGAACATAATACATTGTCTAAATTTTCTCAAAATCAAGCTCACTTGGAAGATTTGGATAAAAAAACTCAAATTGAGATCCACCATAAGAGGAAGCACGATTGAATATATGACCGGGGGCAAAAGTATCAAAAAAGTTTTAAACCTTTTGCATTGGTGCCAATTTAGTTCTAAACCTTTTTTTAGTACCAATTCAGTCCTAAACCTTTTGCATTTGTGCCAATTGAGTCCTAAACCTTTTTTTGGTGCCAATTCAATCCTAAACCTTTTGCATTTGTGTCAATTCTGTCCTAAACATTTTGCATTTGTGCCAATTGAGTCCTAAACCTTTTTTTTTGCGCCACTTGAGTTCTAAATCTTTTGCATTTGTGCAAATTCGGCCCTAAACCTTTTGCATTTGTGCCAATTCAATCCTAAACCTTTTTGAGCTAAATTAACTGGAAGGACTGAATTAGCACAAATACAAAAGGTTTAGGATTGAATTGGCACAAATGTAAAAGGTTAAGGACTGAATTGGCACTAAAAAAAGGTTTAGGACTCAATTGGCATAAATACAAAAGGTTTGGGACTGAATTGACACCAATACAAAAGGTTTAGGACTGAATTAGCACCAAAAAAATGTTTAGGACTAAATTGGTACCAATGCAAAAGGTTTAAAACTGAATTGGCACCAAAAAAAGGTTGAGGACTTTTTTAACACTTTTCCCTATGACCAGGAATTACTGACCTATGAACCTAGACGAAACCTGGACATAGCATGTTGTAACATCCATTACGACAGCCATTACCCTACAAGAATGATGCTTTAGTCCACAGAAGAAGCCAAGGTTCCAACTTCATTGTTGGAAATTCAAAATCCGTTGGGAGAATAAATCAACAAGCTTCAAACTAACCATCCAATATGTAAACAACCGAGGCCGAGTATCACCATATAGTTGTAAAGAAACCTAGTCAAAGCAAAAGATATTATATTTTTCATCTTAATACCTTCTCTGTATATACCTACAAATTGAAGTAACTGCCAGCCTACAGCAATCACATTTATATAATCGAGGGGACCAATTTCAATCCACATGTTATGTGAGATGACTTGATCAGGAGCTATGGTTAGGTTGTAGATATTAGATCTCCCATAACCTTCATATTTGATATTCTTTGTCATGTTGTCTCTCAAAGAAACTACTTGCATCAAGTTGTAAAAGGGGTAAAAAGACAAATAAACTTTTGTTTGCTTATGACTCGTTCTACTATGGTGGATTAGTGGTGCTTATGCTTCAAAATCACAAATGCAATTTGGGTCGAGAATTTTGATTTCGAAAGGTGATAATGCATTTTTTTTAATTGTATTTTTTCTTTGTACTACTTGTGAAAAGATCAATCTATATGATTTCTCGAATATAGCCGGACCTGTATTTTCTTATGTCGAGAAATTTTGGGCATATCAGAGGTGGCTGTGACAAGAATATAGGTCATGCAATGCATACAACCTATGATCGCTCATCTTTTCATAAGTTATCTACAGGCTTTCAATGGAACAAACTCTCATAAACCTCAAATTATGTAAATGTGCGTGTCTGGGTGCGCTAGAGCACAACATATGTTGAGATAGAGAGAACCATACATGTTGAGAAAGAGTATTCTGACTCTTAGAGGATGGCATCTTGGCTACGGATTTTGCCCTTATCAAGTCTTCCTTTCTAACTCGAGGAATTGGTACTGTGCCGGTAGGGCAAGGTTCTCTCAATCCGAACCGTTCAAATTTAACCTTTGAAGGAATATGAAAGCGAACGAAGCTTATATTTGGCTCGGTCTGCAAAATGACGGTCATAGTATCATCAAGCAGAGCAAGTTGATTCGAGAGTGACGATTGTTTGACTAAACACGATTTTATTCCTCGACGGAATAAAGGGAAAAAACGGATAAATTATTACCTGAATTTTCTGGTTTTTCAAGAGTGGATAATCAAGTGCCGTTTGCTTGTTAATTTCAATACAATCGATGGTGTCTCCTTCCTTGGTCTTCATTAAAATACCAAATATAATCAGTCAAATTTTCAAAAAAAAAAAAACACCGCTTCCGAACAAGATAGACTGTAGAATGTAACGTATAATCCGAAAGGCTTGAAGAAAATCACTGAGAATTTTGATAGATTAACTACCACAAATGTCTTCATGGGCGACTTGGTCATCATCTGAAATTTTGTCTTTCCAAATCTCGATCATCATCATCTTCACCCGTCGAAACACTTGAGAGAATAAGCAACAATAATTCAAGTTGCATTCTCACTTGTATAATGATTCTTGAAGTTTCGAAATGATGTTGCATAGTGTTTAGTTTATCTCTATTTATAAACAATGACGTTTTTCTTCTTTCCCGTGGCCGCTCTTTGTACTTTAGTGAAACCCCACATGTCCCGACAATGGGGTTCGAAGCAAGAAATTATTTCATCAGAAAAAAGAAGCTCGACAAATGGCAAGCGTGCATTTTCATTAGCAATAAAATGGCAGACATGCATTATTTCATGGACAATTTGGAGTCTCCCAAGTCGAATGAGAACTACATATCTTTGATTTAAAAGAAATAAATTGATGACGTTTTTTCTATATAATTATTTTGTCGAACAGAGGCTTTTGTCAAGACAATGTGGATATAATGGGAAAAGTGCCAAAAAAATTCTAAACCTTTTGCATTGGTGTCAATTTAGTCCTAAACCTTTTTTTGGTGCCAATTCAGTCTTAAACCTTTTGTATTAGTACCAAATCAGTTCTAAATTTTTTTTATGTCAATTCAGTCTTAAACTTTTTGCATTTATGCCAATTCAGTTCTAAACCTTTTGTCATTGTGCCAATTCAGTCCTTCCGGCCAAAATTGGGCAAATTTTGTTGACGTGGACTCCGACCAGCCAGCGGCCGGTCACCAGTACTGATGTGAACAAAAATAATAATATTTTAATATTTTTTTGAATATTTTTTTTATTTTTTTCTTCTCTTCTTTTCTTTTTTTTTTCCCCTCCCCTCCCCTCCCTCCTCCAGCCAGTTGCCGGACTGGCGACCAGCTAGAGGTCGGCGACGGTGGGCTCGTCCTCGCCGGCCATTAGCAACGGCAGCCTCACCTAGCGAGGTCGAGCCTTGCCCAACTGCTGGCAAGGCTCGACCTTGCTAGATCCGGCGAGGTCGGGCCTCGCCCAACCATGGTGAGGCTCGCCCTTGCCAGGCGAGGCCGCCGTCGCTAGTGGCCGACGAGGGCTTGAGCCTCGCCCAGCCATGGCGAGTCTCACTATCGCCAGGCGAGGCCGCCGTCGCCGGCCTCTGGCCTTTGGCCAGTCGTTAGTTCGGCGATCGGCTAGAGGAGGGAGGGGAGGGGAAAAAGAAAAGAAAAGAAGAGAAGAAAAAAATAAATAAAAATTCAAAAAAATGTTAAAATATTATTAAATTTATCCATATCAGCGTCGGTGACTAACCATCGGTCAGCCAACTCCACGTCAGCAAAATTTAGCCAAAATTGACCGAAAGGACTTAATTGGCACAAAGACAAAATGTTTAGGACTGAATTGACACTAATACAAAAGGTTTAGGACTTAATTAGTATCAAAAAAATGTTTATGACTAAATTGATACCAATGCAAAAGGTTTATAACTGAATTGGTACAAAAAAAAAGGTTTAGGACTAAATTGATACCAATGCAAAATGTTTAGGACTTTTTTGGCACTTTTCTCCTGGATATAACTATGGCATGATTGACAAATGGCGAACATGTATTCTCAATAGAACCGAATTGGCAAACATGCCTTACTTCTCGCACATTTTGTACCCTCTCGAGTCATTTATTATTTTAACCAAGCATGAGAACGACGTCTCTTAAGTCATTTAACCCCTTAATTTAATTTTCTGTTCCATGATTTTTGCAACGGAAAACAAAAATCGATATAATCGTTTTCAGACTTCCTTCGTGGTATTATCATCAGCCAAAACTGAATGAAATTTTGATAAAGTGGATCTAAGATTCTTTTTCTTTTTTTAAAAGTTCATGCCTACATTCAATCACACTATTTAAAGTTGTTATCATATATATATATATATCATCCGTGATATGATTAACTTCGAAAAAAATCCATTCGAAGCATGGGCAAGGGAACTTGTTTCATAATATAAGTAGGCTACTTTTTATGGATAGTTCAATTTTTGCTTGAAATTCGATCGACACCACCTACTTTTTTTATAAAAAAAAAAATCTCTCTACCGCATCAAGCAGATATTGTATGAACCTTAAGTATACATTAAACTAAATCTGAACCGATAAATTTGTGGGACCATATGCGATTCTCATAGAACCAAGCATGTTCAATGAGTCAAATTCGATGTAATATATACACTGGGTTCAACGAATAATTTCTTGTGTTGATCCCCATTATCAGACGTGTGGGGTTTCACTATAGTACAACTAGTGTACCTTCGTTGTTTATAAATGGGATAAAGACACTAATTGTCAATGAACTTTGATCCAATATGTAATGTGATCCCAAAACTTTAAATTTATTTAATATGGTCTTTGAACTTTAGCCCAATGTACAATATCGTCCTTAAACTTTTAATTTATTCAATTTGATCCCTGGACTTTTGATATATATTCGATTTAGTCCCTATATTATATGAAAATGTTCAATGATGTTATTTCATTAATTTAAGTTTAGGGATAACATTGAATATTTTTATATAGTTTAGAAACTAAGTTGAATATGCACAAAACCTCCAAGAATCTCATTGAACAACTATAAAGTTCAAAGACCATAGTGCATATTGGGCTAAAGTTCATGAAACATTTATGTCATTTACTCTTTATAGACAGATAGCCTTAAAACTATGCAACATATTTCAAAACTTCATATTCCACTATACAAGGGAGAATGAAACTTGTGTCATTATTGTTGAGATACACGCATAAGTTGTGTTAGAAAAGTCCTACATCGGATAATTGATATGGTGTTAAGTAATTAATATATCCCACTTGGCTCATAACTTATTGATTTAAACTTTTGAGTGAAGGTGGGTCTAATTGAATGTGTTGACGGGTTCAAACTTAAACTCCCTCTTGGCGATCTCTCCTTAGGTGAAGGTATCGGGTTTCTGCTACACATTCCCAACAAATGTCATCAGAGCCTATGGTTGATTGCTGGGCCTCCAATATGTTCTAGTGTTTTATGAATATCTCAACAAAGAAATCTCATGATTGACTCTTGTTTCGGGTGAAAATTGTTATTACGGTTGGTCTGGTATAGCGAGATAGAGACCATGGGTAATATAATCCCAAGTTAGCAGTTGATGATGGTTGTTGTACATAGTTGTAGGTGCATTGCAATAACTTGGAGATTCAAGTTGAGATAAGCTGATGCAAAAAAAAAATATCTAAATTAAGGAGAAGCAAACCTAACATCGAGCTCACACATGAGGGAGAGATTATTGAGATACGCGTGTGAGTTGTGTTAAAGAAGTCCCACATCGGATAATTGATGTGGTGTTAAGTAATTAATATATCTCAGTCAGTCCATAACTCATTGGCTTGAGCTTTTGAGTGAATATGGGTCTAACTGGACATGTTGATAGGCTTGAACTTAAGCTCCCTCTTGGCGATCTTCCCAAGTGAAAGTATCGGACTTCTGTTGTGCAATCCCAACAATTATTGCCCATTTTCTTAAGTTCTCCACATGAGATAGTAAGCATTTCGGAAGATGATGATTGAGAGTTCGAAAGACAAATTAAAATTATGACCAAGTCTTGCTTATAGTTGACAAGCAATAACCCCTTTTTCATAAGTTTCTTGAGTTTTTCCCGAGACTTAATTTTACTTTTTTCTTGCTGGATTCTTTGATCTTTCAGGTTTTCCCACCAAAGTGAAGCATACATTTTTAAATTTAAGAACAACAACCTTGCATCTCTTTTCATCCTAGTATGATTTAAACTCAAATACTCGTTCGAAATTCTTGTGGTAATTAATCCTTCGAAATTCATGGTGATTTCCTCCTTTCGGATTTTGTTGCTTTCTGCGACCTATCATGTTCAAAAGCAGTATTGGTTTGGCAAATGACCGATTGATTTTTTATATTTTCATTTAGACCGAGGAAGGAAGCACAATTGATTGTGTTGAAACTGACAAGCAACCAGTACTGATCATTCGCGATTGAAAAACGACAAAATTCAGGTAACACTTAATCATTTTTCTCCTCGATTCCATGAACAAGGAAAGCCGTGTTCGTCAAAATATCATTACTCTCACATAAAATTCTATGCTTGATAATATTGTGACTGCCTTTCTTATAGACAGAGCCAGATTTATGCTTCGTTGGCTTTCCTATTTGTTCGAAGATTAAATGTGCACAGTTCTGTTTCGCCGGAATTGTATCCTGTGACGAAATACCTTTTCACCAAAAGTCGAAGATTGACTTTAAATTTTAAAGAAAATCAGGATTCTGCACCAACTCCGGACAGGAAGCGTTACAAGCAAATAGACAATAATCAATATGATTAGAACAGGACTATACATATGCAAATCACGCCAGAATTTAATCGACGACAAGATTTGGTGATACTGACTTGATAAAGTACACTATAAAAAAAATAAGGATTTAGCCACGAAAATTAGCGATGAAAAAGAAAGAATTCGTCGCTAATTTGCGACGAAATTTGCGATAAAAAAGAAATCCGCGGCTAATTTGCGACGAAAAGTAATTTGTTGTTAATTTTCGGCGAAAAATAATTTGATGGAATTTGCGACGGAAAATTGGCGACGAAAAATAATCCGTCGCTAATTTGCGACAAAAATAACTTTCATGGCACTTTCGTCACAAAATTCGTCGCTAAATTTTTTATTTGCTGACTGTTTAATATAATATGCCCGTCGCTAATTTGTGTCGTCGCTAAGTTGGTCGCAAAATTATACTATAAAAAAATAAGTATTTAGTCACAAAACATTAGCGATGAAAGTAAAATGATCACTAAATTGCGACGGAAATAACCACGAAAAAGGCTCGGGGGCTCGGCGGCTCGTGCTTGCGCTCGTGCTTCTTGGGTCGCGGTGGGTGTCTTGTGGGTCGAGGCTCCTTGCTACCGAGTGTGGGTTTTCTTGTAGCGTTCTCGAGGGGATTTCTTCGTTTCTTGTTCCTTGGGGCGAGGCGGGGGCCGAAACCGCCGCCGAGTGCGAAGTTCGGGCCCCATTGCGCAGAGCCGCGGCGACAGGGGGCAGCCGTCCCGCGGTTATTGGTCGTGAGGGCTGGTTAAAAAAAAACCGCAACGGTTCTGTTAAGAAGCCGGGGGGATGACGGATGCGGAATGCGAAGGCTGCTGTCGTGGCGGGGAATGTGCCCAGAGCGCCTCCGGTTCATCGTCTTCTTCGCCGGCGGCGGCTGGTAGTGGAGCGTCTGGCGACGTTGAACCCGGAGAGGTGGTCGACGGTGGCCTGTTTCTTTCCCCTGTGCTGTTTCTTGAGCTTAAACATTATTTTTTTGTTCTTTTTTGGGGAGTTTCTTGAGTATTGAATGGGACTGTCGCCGTCTGTTACCTTAAGCTGTCGGCAATTCGTTTTTGTTTTTTCCGGCATTGGGAGTTACTTCGCGATCCTCACGATGTCCGATGATTCTAGCAGCGCGAGCAATGTAAAGAAACCGTGTTTCTTGGTTAGTGATTTGCTCAAATTTGCAGGCTCTTGCTGCGATTCAGTCTCACAAGAGTCCAAAAGCCGGCTTTCGACGCCCTTGCACGGAAGATTCTGGTGTTTGGAGGAGAGATGACGCTTTCTCGGGCTGCGATGCGATCCTTGAGTAATGGCTTACCGCGGCGGTTCCGTCGTCCCCATTTAGCTATAGACCCCTCTCGGTGAATGCGGCGTCAGGTACTTTTGGAATTTCACTGTCCTGGTGCCGTTCTGGGCTGTTGGAGTGGTCCAACCTTTCATTGGTCGGCTGTGTGGAAATTTGGTGTAGGTGTGAAATTCAAGCATTCATTTTTAGAAGTAATGATTGCTTTCTTCGATGAAGCTGGCCAAATTTCAGTCGAGAACATGTTCGTCCGCATGATTTAGATTTTAGAGTTTGCAAATGGAGATGCTCCCGGACATTGTTTGCCGGGTCATTCTCCTAATGAATCATCAACAAATTTTGTTAAAGTTCCAGAAGTGCACTCCACTTGAGACTGGACTTCAGCATTTAGGGGAGTCTTGTTGTTTTTCAGTTTTTCTGTTTAAATTTTAAGTTTCCTTTGATTTAGGTGCTTCTTGGTCCGTTCGATTTTGTTTACAAATGATTCTGTGATATGTGGTCATAGACTCACGTCCTCAACTTTTCTTTGCACAAACATGATGGATTTTTTTTACTCCTAATTGGCAGCATTTTTGCCGTCGGACTCGTCTATGGATGTGTCGACATTCTTAGTAGATCGAGAAGAATCTTATTGATAAGCTGTTTCTCTACTTTATCCAGGTTCAAGTGACACAACCTTAAAACTATGGAGAGGAAAGACATGCACTCAGACTTTTGTTGGGCATACAGGTTCACCGTTCTCTTTCGTTCTGTTTCTATCTGCTCCAACTTCCTAATTTAACAAACAATAAAGAAAAGCCGCTAGAGCTAGCTGAGTGTACTATCTTAAATAGTCAATAGCAGTTTAGTAGTTTATAATGCTCCAAAATCTGCTATGTAGCTGTTGAATTTGATAATAAGCAGTTTGAGAGAAGCCCCCTGTTATTTTTTTTCTTATCATCTTAACTGTTTAGAAATTGAAGCACTTCTTGTTTCCTCTCTTTATTGACTGGAAACTACCGGTTCTCTACTGTGTTTATGAAGCCTGAATTTCATGGAGTCCTTGTGAATTTGTAGAAGCTATTATTCAATTGTGTGAAGCTGAACATTTTGGGCCCCCTTGACCAAAAAAAAAAAAAATTTTGGGCCCCTGCTGCTACTGTACCGATGTGTTTGAAATGATAGCAGTTCCTTCCATCATGCTCTTTTTGTTTTTTTTTTCCTTCGTGCATTCTGCTTTTGAAAGAAATGTACTAGGTTGATGGCTATTGTTTTGTTCCATGTACTTATTCACTGGTGGATGGTGTAGATAAAGTTTGACGCTTGGCAGTGATGCCTCATCTGGGCATTCTATCTGCATCACATGATGGGTAGGTTCATTTTTTTTTTCTGGTGATTCATTGAATTAAGTTTGTGGTATAGAAAGTTCATCTGTTAGTACTCACTAAATCTAAAGTCCATGAAAGTAATTAGTATATGCTCTTGCTTCTTTGCAAGTTTTGAAGTTTATGTAAGATAAAATCAAACAACAGAAAAAAGTCACCTTCAAACTTGCAAGTCCAATAGTGCTTTAATCCTTAAGATGCCTTCTTAACTTGAATGAGGATTTCTAAAATACCCTACTGGGTGACGGAAAGGTTAGCTGAGACTAGAAACAAGCTTGCATTTATGACAACTTTGCAACAATTGAGAACGAAGAGAAGTGGTCTCCTGTATAAGTTGACTTGGAAACCTAAAGTGACACAGAAATAAGAGGAGAAGTAGCTGTGGAAAGGAGGACCCAGTCGAAACCTGGATCGCTCAGACCAAATGACTTGTGAGAAAAATTGCAGCAAACAAATGAAGTTTGTTTAGGTTCTCCAAGATGTATGTTTGTTCTGACTCTTTGTGGCTGGTCGGACCAATCTTGCATTGGGAACTTACATACCCAAAGAACGCCAAGTGAATTGCTCAGGCATTTTGATGATGCCTTGTCCAATATTTACCATTGAGAAGTTATCTTATCATTCATAGGCACAGCCTGGCGGAGCAGGTCTGAGCTTCTGATCATGGGCTAAAGGGAGCCTGTATTTGGCCTGTCATGTCTTTGAATATAGCATATAAGTATGCATGCTGCTGAGCTTATTATATTTACCTTCTTGTCTAATTTGCTCATTCATTTTTGTATAATTATGTTTACCAAGTTGTATAATCCGCTGCTTGCTGTTGGTGAATAGTTTTTTGTCCCCTGGCAACAGGTCTATCAGGTTATGGGCAGTGAGCAGCGTATGTCTAATGGAGACGGTTGATCATACTTCTATAGTCTATTCTGTTGATTCACATGCTTTGGGCCTTATAGTCGGTGGCAGTGAAGATCGTTTTGCCAAAATATGGAAAGGTAGTTGCTTTTGATTTTCACTTCCAAGGGGGTTGTCATGAGCGTTTAACCAATCACTTATTTCTCTTTTTTCCTTTTTCTTACTCCAGCTGTTTGTTGCTGGTTCTTTTAGTTTTGTTAGAATAATTATGTTACGGTAGAGTTACAGAGCTTCTCATGCATCATGGCTTGGGTCCTTTATGCTTCTGGCTGGAAGTTTTCTTGTCTATTGCGGTTGGAAGCTTCTGTTTGGTATCAACTAGGTTGCACATTGCTTCCATTGAACATGCGTCTAGAGTGTAATAGTGTGCAGCTGTTTTTGAATGTGGCTCCAAACTCTTAATAGGTTGAGTTAAAATGAAAATGACTTCCCTCGTAAAACTGTTAGGCATTTCTTCAAATGCAATAGTTCCTCCTTGGATTTAATGCTGATGCTCTCTCAATGCAGTCAGCCGCTTATTTTGCCTCCTCCTTTCTAACATATATAGGAGCTGGTCAAATGTGCCTGACTGATAGCAATTATAGAAATGGTTCAGCGAGGCGACTTGAAAGATGATTAATAGAAACTGAAAGTCTTCGTCCTTGCATCAGAAATAAATTATAATTGAAAATTATCTTATGGATTTTGGGAGCTTTTGATCTTTCAGATGGAGTTTGTGTTCAGAGCATTGAGCATCCCGGTTGTGTATGGGATGCCAAATTTTTGGAAGATGGAGACATTGTGACAGCATGTTCCGATGGGACCATACGTATATGGACAAATCAACAAGATAGGATGGCCGACTCAACTAAGCTCGAGTTATTTGATTTAGAACTATCTTCTTACAAGAGAAGCGGGTACTATAATTGATTAGATGCCAATATCTGATGTATACCAGTTCCTTAAGGTGGTATGTGCATCCTGAAGTGATGATTATGAGGAAGATTACTGGCTTTGAGTATGTGTCTGTTCTTTCTCATTCCTCTTCAACTTTTTTCTCTGAATTCTGGACTTTGGGGAGGTTTTGGTCTCTTCATCTTTATTTGCAGACTGAATGATTGCCAGGTCTTCAATTTTCAGTAATTTGACAGTGTTTCATTTGTCATCCATTTCTTGTTATGACCACAACATTCAGTTACCAGATAGATCTGCATCGCAGAATGGTCTGATCATGTTGCTCCTCGAGAGAGGTTATGGTGAATCATTTCTTTTGGTAAGGTAGTGGATTTTTTCAGCTGAAGGGTTAGGGTAGTGGTTCACCTTGCTTTTCTAAAGCTCAGGTTAAGACACTTTAGAATCTAATGCATGTGGGCGCTTCTTTTTGCGTTTCTCTCTATTTTGTCTATTTCAGGAAAAGGGTCGGAGGACTGAAATTGGAAGATTTGCCTGGGTTAGAGGCTTTACAAATGCCATGTGGGCGCTGTAGTTCGCCTAATAATATATGAATAACATAGCTTGCATGAAACTTTTGGGTACTTGGATGGTTTGTCATGTTCTGTCGGTATCTTTTTGCTTAGAGGTTTACTTTCTCAATGTTCAATTTTCTGCAGAATGTGAGGTTCCTTGCAAATTTCATAAACGCTGCCGGAATAATAATCAAGAGGAGCTCGGTAAAGTTTGAATATCAGTTAGGTTATGGAAATTAATTGAGCCGCATATTGATTTTCTTATTTATTTGCCATTTGTCCCTTGCCCAGTGACAGCGAGGCCGTCAGAATTGGAGAGACCTCGCCGTAGCTGGGCAAGGTCGAGCTCGCTCGGCCATGGCGAGGCTTGACCTCGCCTCACCAATGGCCAGCAAGGTTGAACTTGTCGGCCTCAGCCCCTGGCCGGTCGTTGGTCCAGCCAGGAAAGAAGATGGAAAAAAAATAAAGATAGAGAAAAATAATAAAAAATACATTATAAAATATTGCCACGCCAGCGTCGGCAGGCACCAGTTAGCGTCCACGTTAGCGCTAGTTGACCAAAATTGGCCAAATGGACTTAATTAGCACAAACGCAAAATGTTTAAGATTGAATTGGTAAAAAATAAAGGTTTATGATTATATTGGCACAATTATAATAGGTTTAAAATTATTTTGGTAATTTTCCGGTCAAATCAAGTATGAATTCTCACTTGATCAAATCAAACTCGAGCGTTAAACTATTTTGATCCTTCTTGACTTGATTGCCAAAATGGTTGCCAAATTCCTTTAGAGCCATGTTCCACGGTTGATTAGGTAATTTCAGAATTATGATTCTAATCATTTATCCATTTTTGTAGAAGTTATCAACTTTTATATGACATTACCGGTTTTTTTAAATTATGAATTTAACTTTTTCCGTCGAAATTGCCAATTAATTTAAGTTGTTAATTCCTAACCGAGTCACTTAGCAACATTTATTCAATCGGTTATGAACTAGCAAGTTTTTTTTATAGCAATTTACCAATTCTGTATTACCAATAAAGTTTAAACATATAGCAAAGTTAGTAATTCGAAATCGCTTGAACGTTGCTAAGTGATTTAAATAAGAGCTAGTAACCTTATAGTAGTTGATAATTTTGATTGGAAAAATGTTGGTAAATAACATGGTATTTTCAATATACTGACCCATTTCGCCTATAAAGTTTATAAGTCAGTATAAAAGTTGCAACTTGGAAAATAACCTAATGAACTTTTATAATTGACTTAAATAGAAGTTAATAGCATAAAATTAGTTGGTGACTTCATCTAGCAAAAAAATGTGGTAATTGAAAAGCGAAAGGCCTCTGACCAACTAAAACTAGAACCCAAAATCAGCAAAACTGGGCAAATCATTACACACATAATAAACACCTCTTCTTCCCCTTTATACATCGCTTGAAGCAATTCTTCACTCGGCTTTTGGACTTCAAACTCAACCTGCATCAATTGCCAATCCTTTTGATCTTCATTGATCCTCATCCAAGATGGCCATATGCTTCCTCTTCCTGGATAACCTGCCCATACTATACCCATTTTCATCATTAAACTGAGCAGCGGTTCGAGCACGTAATTCTTCCAGACTCTCGCCTTCCTTCGCTCTCTCTAGCACCTGAAAACCAAAATTATAGCTCCAACTTAACTGCATGTAAGAATTCAACATATTCCAGAGTAGTAGTAATGACTTACCAGATGCCTTCCATACAAATGGGTGTTCGCTAGTGCTTGCAAAGCATTCTGGGCCTCCTGTTTTGTGACGTATTCCAAAAATGCAAATCCTCTGTGATTTCCAAATTTCATAGGCAGCCTCAAACTCTTAATCTGTGGGATCAGATCAATGGTCAACCAAAATGTCAGAAAAAACTGCACCCTCAAATAATTGGAATGAATAAAGCCAACAGAGGATTAATTGACTCTAAAAGGAGCAATAGTCCAATATTAAGAAGACCCCAAGAAACTTGAATTTTGTTAAACAACGGGAAAATCAAATTTGCTTATTGAGGAGAAGCTCCAAAATTTACATCCACAACTATTAAAGAGTATGTCGTTTTGACCAACTATGTCAACTTCAATTAATCCACGATGAACACAATGGAGGCAATCCATGCAATGGATATATACAGCAGTAAAAAAGGAAAATTACCTTCCCGAATGGGCTGAAAAGCTTTCTTAAATCTTTCTCCGTTGCCTCAAAAGCAACGTTTTTCACAAGCAACTTGGTCGAACTTCTGTCTTCGTCAGCTTTTTTTAGTAATCGTTCATCTTTCTTTACTTGGCAAAGTTGCAAGATAAGGGCATGCCCATCTAAGATGGTTCCCTAGAGAGAACTTAATAAAATATGAGCAAATTACAAAATAGAATTTTATCAAAGAGAAAAAAGAAGAGGCTTACTTGTAAATCCCGGCAAATATTTGTTGCGGTCTCCATTGAATCAAATTCTATAAACCCAAAACCCATTGAAACATGCTTCCCATTTTTCATGTGCTTCTTTATCTGTACAGAAAACAACATTATCTTCATAAACAGTAGTGGATAATAAATCATATACATTAATTCTTGTTGTCTAAAAGATTACCGTGATGCTGAGGATTCTTCCCTCCTTCATTTGTTTGTTAAAGTGGCTTTTCAAAGTCTCATCAGATGTTTTGAAGCTAAGATTCTTGACAAACAAAGACCGTGACTATAAAAGCAAAGGTAAAAACATAAGTATACCCAAAAAGGAAAGGCAGGAATTATCCCTAATTTGTTTAGTAGCAAGTATGGCATGCATAATAATACATGTCAAAAGATGAGAAGCTTTTAGTAAAAGCAAAGGGAATCTGAAAAAGTTATACACAAAATTGCTGCATCAACCATTTTATACAAGCAATTACGTTGTTCAAGTTAGAAAGCTAAGAACAGTTCCAACAATTTTCGAATGTTCATCACATCACACTCACAAGAACAAGGTATAATATGCAACTAAATGCAAGTAAAGAAGAGCTTTAATTTAGTGTGAGGCACAACAGACAATCCAATATATGATATTGTGGAACCTTTTTTAAGATCTAAATAGATTGAAAAAGACATTACATATAGTATAAGAGAAAAATAAGAATACTCGCATGGGAAATATAGCCCTATCTCATACTAAGGCCAATCTAGCTTAATCTCATGCTTCGCATCTTTTGACCTTATAGTTCATCTTACTCGTATGACAGTTGATGCCAGCACAATCAAATTAAACAAAGCAGGCGGAGTAACATAATTCAAATATTTCAAAAGTGGCATGTGAAATTCTTGAATACATCCGGCACGCTAACTTAAATATTGTATTAATAGCATTAACCATTTGACAGTTCAGAATATGACGAAATGCCTCAACCTCTAACAAATTCATAGATCAACAAGTGCATTTGAATATTTACCTTTACCAAAAAAACAAAAACAAGTGCATTTGAACAAAGATGACCTTCACTGTATCGAATTCTGTTATAATATAGAAGTTTCCTTTTAAAGAACTTCATACAAGTAACTATGCTTATACTTCTCTATGAACACTTAACTAACAAGAGAATATGTATATAGTGTTGTTCAACTTTCTCTTTTCATGCTTCATGCTTCTGGTTTTGAGAAGTGCATCAAAAAGTAGATGTAATTTCAGGCAGAATTGCTTACTCGAACACATGGGCACACAATTACATGCATAAAAAAAGAGTGAGCGGAAAATACATTAACACAGGTCAAAGCAATAGCAGAACACATGAATACATTTCAAACAAGGAAAAAAACAACAATTGTATATGAAAGTAGAAAGGCATGAAATGCCAAATCTAAAATAAAATTTAAACCTCAATTCTGTCAGAATCAACATCCACATCCAGTAGTCCCTCTACATGTTGTTCCAGTAACACCCTTTTAGCATCCTGTTCACCAACAACAGTTCTATTGTTTCCATCGCTTTTAGTTGTGGGATTAAGAACATTTCCAGGAGCCCATTCTAAATACAGTGGTGCATCCCTACATCATGGTTAACTTTTATTAGACACTTACAACAACTAAATGATGATAATATGAGAAAGGAAAGACATAAAAAGATCAGGCAATGTAGTGATTAGGCCATATGTGAAAGATCATTCATCTATCAAAATGTATAACCTGTTTGATTGATAAGGAATCTCAAAACCTATCATAATTTGTACTTTTAAAAAAATATGTATTATTGGCATTGTAGAAGGACTAGTTGCTCTGGCTCCATTCCATCTCAGGCACCCTAAACAATCATATGTTCGATCGTTTTTAATATAATCACAGGTCACAGATTTCCAATTAGATTAAGAACCATATTTTCTCCCAAGTAACAATGTATCATGAAACTAGCTAAACTCAAAAAATGAGAATTCCTGATTTAAAGAATTTTCTATTATCGCGACAAAAGGGCAGATTGTGAAGAGTTCACACAAGTATGAGCAGCATATCCAATGCACTTATGCAAGAGAAAGACGGAAAGGGGCTGTCACGAAGCAGATGAAGATTGAACATCACATACTTGTATCGCCGGTATGCTAGACCTCTAAAAGCAGCACGAGCCTCAGAAGGTTCGAGGAAAACAACCTGATCAATGTGACCAGAATAAGGTTGAATAGTTAATAGATTGAACTATCAAACTAGATAGAAAACAACAATATGAGGCAAACTTGATTAATTGTCGAAGAAAATTGAATGAGAAAGGGAAGTTAAGGAGTCCCAACAAAACAATGTCATTTTATTCATGAGTCTTAATAGTTCCAGTCTACTCTATAAGTTTCCACTTTCTGTTAGTAATCATGGGAATGAGGAAAAAAATTTAGAACATCAGTGTTTCATAACCACGGTGAAATAATACTGTGTGTCTGTGTTGTTTCAGAAAATTAAGCATCCAGGCTAGTCTCAGCTAGAATGGATCTAGATCTAGTGTCAGTGATTAATCTTCACTAGAAGAGAACCCAACAATATCGCAGTACCTCTGGACCTATGTTCTCCACCACTTTGGACCCTCTTCCTCTCCCATCTCTCCCCTCACCCAGTAGAGAAGAAGCTCCCATGCAAAGGGTAACTTGCAGGTTGATATTACACACCCTATTCTCTTCCACCAAAATTCTGAGCCAAAGTAATGTCACGCATATGCACGTGTAACAATCAGTTAACATGCGGTTCATACCAAGGTTTTGAACTCTAATTAGCTGTCCGCTGAAGCTATTTTGGCCTACATTGCCAAACAAATCCATCTAACCTAGCAGACATGTCAATCCTCGCCTCAATTCCATCAGATATGCGTCCAAATATAGAATTGCACCTCAAATTAGATATCAACAATGACGTGTTCCGTAAATAACACACTAACATTAAGGAAAAGTAGTGTATTGCAGTTGGATGTCCCATTTTGAAGGAAAAAACATAGAGAGATCACCACATACCAGTGCCATTGTCTTTGTTGGGGGCAAAATTATTTTATCCAGACTACCAAATTTCTCGAACATTTTAGTCAGCTCAGACTCAGAACATCCATAAGGCAAGTTTTTCACAAGCAAGATATGATTACTCCTTTTCAAACCATCTGCTCTCAAAGAGGCAAGCTCCTCCAAAGATGCTACATTGACACCAGCATCTGTCAATGCCTTCTTTGTTTCAGCAATCACTTGTGTCTCTCCTAAAGCAATACGTACAGCAAGATCATCGCCTTCACGATCAAGGAAATCACTTTTGCTTATACCATACTTTCTTGCAATGTTTTCAACAACCTATTGTATTGAACAAGTAATAAATGAGAGCAAATACATACATCCTAAAAAAGATAAGCATGCTGACTAAAAAAGGGACACAATAATCACAGGACCATGCCAATAAACTCACCCAAAGCATTCATGACAAGAAAGATAATTCTGCAAACGATTCTCCATTAACTAATCAGTCTTATACAATTACTTGCGAATACACTTTTATTTGATCAACTGCTGGAGTTTCAGATTTCTTGCCGTCATAAAATAATTATATTGAGCAAAGTTCTAGACTATGACAAATTAGGAACAGTCTTGAATCAAAACTAAAATCTTAACGGACCGTGTCGGGGTGCATGAATAACGTATTCCATGCTTTTGTATCTCCACTTGCTTCAGAAGCCTTTCTATCTTCTTTCCGCTGTTGTTTGAAAGTTTTTGGACCTTGCTTTGAAGTCAAATCACTACATAAAAGTAACATTATAAGCTCCTTTAAGACAGCATATTGAAGGAGCATAACACGAGTAAAATTATAGAACACTACTACTTACTGCTGCTTTTTAGAAGCGGTTTTCTGCAAGGCTGGCAAAATATGCAGTAGTCTTCCCTGGAAATCTGAGTAGTCCAATTCTTCTAAAGCTCTGCATGAGAATCAAAACAAAATAATACATCTGATTTAGTCAATTTCATGCCCTGAAATAACAAAGTTTACATACATCCATCTTACAACCTTAACAGTATTATCAAGGTTTGAAGGCACAAATCAAGTGGCAAAACACACACCGATGCTGATGTTACAACGACAACGACTGATAACCTGGAAAAAAACTATTCCAATGGCTGCTGCTCATACAGTAAGGAAATTTATAATAACTTAGAGCCTAGAAAATATATAATATCGACACATGTGCCCATAATAATAATTGAACAAGAGGTTCTTCAAGATTGCTTGTACGTTCTAAGAGACTAAGAACTAACGAAGCAATGAATAGTGAGCCAACAACCTCACAGTTAGAGCCCATAAATTTACATCATAAAACAGTTAAAGAATTAGTTTAAGTAACCAAGATCTTGAAGCCCAAGAATAAACCTACTATCTTGAAATGTTTGAAGAATGAATAGAAAATTCAATCAATATCAATTCAATAAAAAATTAATGGATAGAAGAAACACACAATTTCTCCAAAAAATGCAATACCTCAATGCAGACTCTGGGAGAGCATACTGGATATAAGCAATGCCCTTTGACCGTCTTGTTATCTTATCAACAACAACGTGGACTTCTGCAAGCTTGCCGAATTTGCTAAATAACTCTTCCAGCTCTTCCTCACTTCACACAAACACCATAAAATTACGCAGGCTATATTGATGTGGTTATCTAAAAAAGAAAAGTCAACATTTCTCTAGAAATTGTTGATATAGATAATTTCATTAGAAATATCTCACAATAATAGAACAACTTGCAAAGTCAAGTAGTCAAGGTAAAAAATTACCTTGTCGTGTAAGGCAGGTTGCGAACAAAAAGACGGCCAGTTTCCATTATCCTTTCCTTATCATCCATTGCACTTGATGAGGGATTTGTGGGGTTAAGTGCCTCGCCATCTGAAACTTCAGGACCTTGCCTTTCAGCCTCATCTTGCTTATCGTTTTCTTCATCAGCATGCACAGTTGTTTCATTTTTTGCCTTGGACCTTTTATTTGACAGATCAACTTTAGCTTCTTTTCGATTAACATCACCTTCAACTTCACCATCTTCTGATTCTGACTCAGACAATTCTTTCTTAATTCTGCTCTTGAAGTAGTCCATGTCAGAAATTACATCATCATGAGAGACAGCAGAAGCATCACTATCTGACTCCTCAGAAGCATCACTGTTTGAAGATTCGATAGCCCCATTGTCATTAACTTTTGCTTCTATTAATTTTTCTTTGATGTTTTTCTTTGCTTGAGTAGGATTCCCGTTGGCACTTTCATTTGGGTAATCTGTTGAAACTATTACTGTGTCATTTGCCCACAACTTTGACTTGGTCCTTGGTTGCATGACCTGAAGGAATTCCTGAAGCTGAGGGTCATCACTCTCGCTTGTCTTTTTAAGATTCTTCTTCTCTCCATTAGGAATTACAATGGTCGAATCACCACCAGAAACATTTTTCCCACCCTTAGCTACTTCATCTTTATTCTTCAATGAGTGCCGACTCCATGGTCGAGGAATATCAGGATCTCCGACTCTTCGTGCAATCTAACAATAAGCAAAAGGATTGAATCCACATGTTCAAGCTATATTTACTGAACTAAGACACTCTATAGATGTGCCTACAAAGAGCATAGAGTTGACAAAGGTATTTGATTGACTAAATCGTTGATCATACTCTTCATACTACCAATAGTGTCTACATTTACAGCCTCTGTTGATGATTACTAGTAAACAGCAGCAATTAATTAAAAATTTGTGCTGATCACATTACTATAGAACCAGTCCAAAATGATGCCTAAAAGGTAACAGAGATGAGAGTGTGTCAACAATTCAATTCATGTTAGCTGCATTACATCACAAGCCATTTGCCATGCTTCGACAAGTTAATGAAAACAGGAAAAACGCAAAGACTAGACTTTGAAATAAGAATTACAAAACGATCATACAACATCAATTACAAGACGAACCTCACAAATAATCCGGAAAGTATCGATGTAGGACTTGTTGAAGTACCTAATAGCTTCCTGCGCTTCCTCCTCGGTCCGAAACCCAATAAAGGCGAACTGCCTGCTCTTACCATCGCTGCACACATTCAAACCCCACACAAAAACCTCACTCTTCCAACACCGATTTCAAGAACAAAAGAAGAAGAAGAGGGCAAAAACAACAAATACATGGTGCGCATGAGCTTAACATCTTTAATTTCGCCCTTCTGAGAGAAGAGGTCGCGCAGGCGATCCACCTCCACGTAGCTGGGCAAATTTTTTACGCAAATTCTTGACCTGCACATGAATAAACACCAATTACGACAAATTGTTAGTTCGTTTGTTCGAGTTTAACATCAAAAAGGAGAGCTAAACTAACATTGCGGTTGCACATAGGAGTTCCACCTGGAACCTACCCTCGGGTGAGGAACCTGGAACCTACCATCGAGTAGGTTCCAGGGTCGATTCCATGGTATTAGGGTTCTTTTTTGTTTCATTTTTAATTAAACAAAACGGCTTGTCATTCACCAAAAAAATACAAAATACTAGTTACTGGTAGGGGTGAGCATGGTCCGGGTGGGCGGTTCCCACTCTAAAACTAGGAACCACCCGCTAAGGACCGATTCCGAAAAATTGGAACCGGGAACCGCCCATTGATTCCATGGACCCACCTGGGAACCGGACCGCCGGTCCGGTCCAGTTCCCGGGTGGGACTATGGAACCGGTCCCACCAACCTTCATATACACAAGTTCAACCTGCTGTTCAGACATTGCTCTTCAAGTTAGGAACTTCCTAAAAAGCCAGAGCCAAAGATTGGAAAGTGGAAACCTTCACCTGTTGTTCAAAATTTCTAAATATGACCGCATAAAGACATTTGTGCCAAGAACTTCCTAACAAGCTAGAGCCAAAGACATTGCAATAGCTACATTTAGGAGTGTAAGTTTACACTGCTTTTTCATGTGAAGAAGCCAGACAGTGGACTTCAACAATTTTTGTCTTCATTCCTTCCAGAAGAAGAGCAGATGACTACACAGACACTAGCATGAAATGTAGTAACATGGAGGACAGGAAACTGTCATTGGTAATCAAATGTATACTGCTCGTCACTCGGTGTATTAGTACAATCTCTATTAAAGTGAATTGTGAGATTTCTCTAGAACTGATAGATAAATGAGGACGCAAACACAGGCAGCCGAATTCCTGTTTTCACAGCATCTCAGAGGCACAATCTCTTCCAAGTCACTTAAGAGAAAAAGGAAACCGAGAGTGAGAACCGCACGACGATGCCGCATCTAATTGCAGATTTTCCTAAAATTTCGAAGCCTCCTCATCTCTGTCAATACTTGACGGAAAAGTTAAAATCGATCTTTAGATTCAATCCTCAATAGAACTAGCAACGCACGGTTACAAGCCCCCAATTTCAGCTGATGAAGTCATTCGTAATCTAATCGCAATCATTTTGTGCATTTTTCCGCCAAAAATAGACAGTTCAGAAGCAGCAAAATTCCGCGAAACTGGAAGATTCACAGAGTCATCCGCTCATCACTAGATCGGGAATGCTCATGGACTCGGATCAACACAGAACATTAGTTCCTTAAAGCTACGGAACCGAGGATTTCTCAAAACGAAGCAAGTGGACGATCGATTGCACGAAAGGAAGAGGGGGAGAGAGAGAGAGAGAGAGAGAGAGAGAGAGCGCGGGCGATGAACCTGGCGTGAGGAGGGAGGACGGAGATGGAGCTGAGGTCGCAGGCGCGGTCGATCTTCATCTTCATCGCTCGATCCACTTCGTGAGGAGACGGCGACGGAGACGGTGAGAGTCGGAGAGGAGAGGCGTCGACCAAAGAATGAGATTGTGAGAGACTTAGGTTTACTGGTTTAGTTTAGGGTTTTGGATTTTTCTTTTTTAAATTAAAAATTAAATAAATATATTATATTACCGCCGGTAATAATTAATATTATTAAAATAAAAATAAAAAATAATTAACAATTCGATTTAAAAAAATAAAAAACTTTAATATTATTAAAATGAATGCACAAAGTAAAATCAAATCGGATTTTATATAACCAAACATCGAAAAAATATTTTCTAGTTTATTTTCAGATTTTAGCCAAACGTTAAAAAAAATTTATTTTCTTGGATAATGACTTTGTGGAAAATAATTTTTAGAAATGTCGCATTTTCTGCAAAATAAACAGAACCTCATTTTAACAAAAAATTATAAAAATTTAAAAAAAATCATAAGAAACAAGTATTTCTAGATTATGTTAACTATAAAAGTGTTTTAGCAATATGAGTCGGGTCGTGTATGAGTCAAGATATTTACACTATGAATAAATGAGTCATAAATGGGTTAATGGGTTAATTTGGATAGAACCATTTACAACCCGACACAAACCCGACCCGATCCACCTATTTGACAGGTCCAATTACCGGTCCGATCTAGGTGAGCGGGTGGGCGGTTCCACACCTGGAACCAAGAACCGAACTGGTATCCACCGGTTCCGATCTGGTTCTGGGCGGTTCGGGCAATTCCCAGTTCTTTTGCACACCCCTAGTTAGTGGTTATATTGCACCAACATGCTCTCTAGACGCTGCGACAACATGACACGCGTTCAACACACCAACACGCGGCGTACATGCAGATGACATGCGAGTCCGGAGCGCCGACGAGGAGCTCCTGGCGGAGAAAGAAGAAAGAAAAGTGACCAAAGAGAATCAGGCAAGACAAACCTGCACTTCCTAACGGAAGCAACGTAGACGGCCGAGTAAGGGAGGCCAAACGAACTTTACTATATCACAAGGCTTAATAAAATATGTCATGACTAATTTGTCAAATTAATTTGATTTTGTTATTATTTATTTTTTTTATAGATGTGAATCAAATTTATTTGATTGAAATAATCATAAAAATATTAATTTATCATGTATATATAAAAATATACATTTAATATATAATGTATCCTAACGTGTCGGAATTCTCTACTTTTTGAGAAATGGCGTGTCGGCGTATCGTGTCACGTCGCGTGTCGTGTCACGTGTCAGTGCAACATAAATTATTGAAAAGCCACATTTTTCTTAATAGAAAGCGGATATAACGACAAATGGTAATTATTGGGATGCAACACATATGACTTTAAATTCCAAGGCAAGATGCCACATTTTTCTCAACAAAAAGCGCGAAACATGCTCCCCTCCAAGCTCCTCCAAGGTAGCATTTAGCTCTTGAAACGTTTAATCGCTAATGCTTGTGTTTGTCTTCCATCTACAACTACAAGTGACAAAGATGGTAAATATCTCTCCACCAAGCAGGAAAGTTAGAGCTAGAGTCATTGTTTTTGACACTTAAAAAGAGTCCTCATACTGAATTGAGAAGACCTATAGCGCTTTTCAAAAGCGGATCAGTAGGATTAGCCGGCTCTTAGCCTAGCAAAGTTAGAGCTTCAGTAGTAGAGACACTTTTAACTTTCCAACAAGCTTAAGATAATTAGTTCCCACATATCTGGGTTAATAAACTTCAGAATGAGATTTTAAGATTCGTGGTCTCATTTGGACTCTCGTTACTCTATTCCTCGCGGGAACTATGTGATTACAAATTTCTAATTGCCTTGAATCTGTTTTCTTTACTCCCGAATTTTGGTTGCGATATGGTTTATAACTTGAAGATTTTGAAGTGCAGCAGCTATTGATACGATGGACAAGCTAACTGGAATTCTCTGAGATGCAACACCGTATTTCGTTGGAGGTTAGCTATGTTTGCTTAGCTGATGATTCTTGCTAAGTTCATTACTTAAAGATATACCATGTTACATGTCTCGGCACTGATTTCTTCTGTGCAAATCGTGGTTTAATTCACATAACAGATTGTCATGTGCTTTGCCACCGAAATGAATTTTGGCTCAAAGTTACAAAACGATGTCTTCAGATGTGCAGCTTTTCTGCATACCTACAGACTTCACATGCATCAAAATTGATGGAAGATTCAATTCAAGTGGACATTTGTTAGATCCAACAAACAAGATGAACGGATGCAGACCATGAAAATCAACCAACACAACACCAATCGCTTGACCAAGAAAACGAAGGGCTGATCGTGGAAACTTCAACAGCTAGAGAGAGAGAGAGAGAGAGAGAGAGAGAGAAACCTCAGAAATAGAGGGATTTCACCAAACTCCTTGGGTCTGAGCCGCGGCCAGCGGCGGTGATAGCAAACAGAGGGCTCAGTGTCGCGGCGGCAGAAGGGGCTCAGCATTGCGGCAGCGGAAGGCTTAGCGTCGCAGATGCCGTCGATGAGAATTTGACTCAAAGAAAATGAGATCTTCAGATGACACGATACCCAATCGGACAAACACGCAGGGGGTGGACTCAAAACCCTCTTGTCCAGGACCTGATCTCAAAGAGAGCTCAGAAGTGAGAATAGAAAAGTAGCAAGAAAATTAGGGATTTTAGGGTTCTCGGTTCTCTTCCCTTCCCGGTTTTCCGGTTCCGGGTCCGGTTCCGGTTCCTATAGTAACCGGGAATCGAAACAATTGAAATAGCCACCCCCGCAAAGAACCAAAACATTGAGAGCTAGGGATGGGGTCTTCACCGATGCCGCGAAGGGCTCGTTCCACGTTGAGCGCGGAGATCGGAGAAGGGGCCAAGCCAGGAGCTTCGATGGAGTGTTGGTCTCGGTTGGGGTGTCGCCGGACGAGCTTGCGACGAGGATCGATCTCCTGGACTCGGTAGGGTACGCAAGAGCAGTATTGAGTGGGAACGAGGATGAAGACGATGGGGATGGAGAAGGTCGGCGTGGGATGGATATGGTGGAACCCGGTTCGTTTTAATTCGAACCGATCGGTTCGAGTTTTTCACATATTTTGTAGTATCGGCTCCATCTTATTTGGTGTTTTGAAGAACTTATATATATTCTTCACTTAAATTACTTTTGATTTCTTTCGTAGATGGGAATGCATAAATCTAGTTCGGAACTTTATTCGAGTACTAAAAACAATTACTAAGATGTCCACATTACCGATTTTCATGAATTCTGTTGCATGGAAATTTCAGAGAAATTAAAAATGAGAAGAATAAAAGAATACGCATATATACATTAAAAAAAACTCTTGTGGGAAAAATCATGGGGAGAGAAGAGACAAAATTCACAATAAAATCTCAAGGATTACGAAAGATACCTTAAAAACGCAGAACTCTTTTTGTCTCGATTTCTTAACATAAAAAATTGAGAAAAACAATATTTCTATTGCTCTCAAGCTTTAACGTTGGCTCAAAACTCATAAAGAATTTCAAGATATACTCAACAAATCCTAAAGAATTAATATAGATTTTTTGTTTGCAGTGGCTTGGAGTAAGAACCTAATTTTAAGTAGCAACAAAAAGATATTTGTCTTCACTTTTACATCATCTCGATTGAGTTTAGATTTAATTAGAGATTTAATCATAATTAAGGTAATCACAAGCTGTCGAAGTATATTTCACTACGATTGTTACATATTTGAATGATGATTATGCATTTGGATTCCGCTAACTTAACAATCACTCGAAAACGGCACGATATGGCTTGACCCGAGATTTTCTAATCCTTGTTGTCTTGAAATGTAGCATCAGCGATTGTCGCCATGGGTAGCTCCTTCCAAGAGATGGGCATCAAAGTGTGGTAATAGTCCGAGTGAGACTAGTGCAAGTTGTTTGTGATCCAACCTAGGCATTCTTCTTTGTGATAATCGAGCAAGACTACTTGGAGGAGGAAGTTGATGAGCAAGCTCCTGATCCATATGCCGGTTGTGTAATACGAGGTCTTGAGGCTCTTCATGCCCTCGGGTGCCACTATTGCGTGATTTCTATAGTGTTGAAGACGCTTATAACTTGATTTTTAATGTGGAGTTAATCAATTCAATCAAATCACAAAATTGTGGATACCCATGATGGAATGGCCGCAATTAAAATAGATGATTCATTAAGAACGTGCGATTGAATTTGAACAAATCGGGTAATAGTAAGAAAGCTATCGATGAGCATTGCCCAATTTTATTCTCTAATTGAACTTTTAAATATTTTCAATCGACTTTAGGGCAAACCTTAAGTTAAAAATCAGGTAGCTACAAGTAGCATCTTAGAAGTCTCACAATCTACATCAACAATTATTAGGATATTTCATGGCCCGGGGAGAAAGAAAAAAGGGCTAGCCGCTCTTTTAGTGGCCTGGCTAGCAGGAGGCTTGTTGTGAAGAAAAGGCTTCAACATGAGGCCCAAATTCATAATAATCAGGCCCAGTTTTTCTCCTCACAATTTGGAGCGAAGTTTTTTTTTTTTTTGGGTCAGACAATTCAACACAAAGTTACTCAAACAAGATGTTGGAAAACTGTGGATCTCCTCGTCGCTTGATCGGACCGTGTGATAGCAAATCCTGGCCTTTCCTACTTCCCACGCAAATTCAACATGTACAACAATCTCTTCATCACATACATAATGATAATGAGAATCTTAATTAGCGGATTAGTGAAGGACACCACCTCTCCACTCTAACGAAGAACTTAGCAGCACCAGGGCAAAATCACACTACGTTAGGCCTAGTTTCACCGGTCATTGGGCCTGACATTCTCGATGAAGCCCACTAGAAGCGGACTACAACCGTTGCCACAAACGTCATTCCCCGTTTTTCAATATCTCAATTAGCCTATTTGGTATTGCTGTGGCTGAATTGCGTTGTGGCTATGCTATGAATTGTTATAACGTATCCGTTTAGTAATATAGTTTCTTGATATCTGTTATAAGCCATTGTAATTTTGAGGATAACGTCAGTGTGACACCTCAATAAGTAGCATCTTCTTCTTTTTTCAATTGTCACCACCAATACATGGTACTAACAGGCTCTTAATCATTTGCTTTGATGACCGCCCATGGTTTTCGAATGCATATGTAGAGTTTCTCTTAGTGATTAAACCTTAAGGGGGGATGGACCCAACAAGCACCTTTTGTCTCCTGCGTCGTCAAACCTACGTATGTCCATTTCCTCGCCCTTGCTGCAAGAAAACTCAGACGGAATTGGAATCATGTGCTGATGCACCATGCATTGCCCGGTGTCTCACGAAGTGAAGGTGCATTCGTTTCACAAAAAATAAATGATTTGAAATGTATTTTCCAAAAAACTAATCGATCATATTGCTTATAAAAATAAATGAATAAAAAATATTTTTATCGTCCATGAAAATTATTTTCGTCATCTGTAAAAGAATTTTTAGGTGTTATGCTAACAAGGCATTGTAAATGGAGATAGCACATCTGAAAGTACACCAAATTGACAAAACAGAGGATGGTCATCAAAGTGTAGTAAGAGTCCAAGCGAGATTGGAGCGAGTTGTTCGGTGATCCAACCCAGCTGCATTTTGCTTTGTGATAGTCGACACTGTTGGGAGGAGGAAGTTGGTGAGGAAGCTCATGATCCCATGCCAATTGTGTGATAGGAGGTCCTGATGCTCTTCACGCCCTCGGGTGCCACGATCGCGTGATTCCTATCATGCTGAAAAGCTTATGACTTGATCTTTAAAGCGAAGTTCATCAATTTGGTCAAATCACACAATTCTCGACACCCTGTGATGGAATGACCGCGATTAAAAGATATGATATATTAAGAGCATATGTCATCTAGTTTGGACAAATTGGGTAATCGTAAGAAAGCTATTGACGAGCACAGCCCAATTGTATTTTCTCATTGAACTTTTCACGAAATAATATTTCATGGCTGAGGAATTTACCTATCCTAACATGGACTTTCCCTTTTGTGATTACCAAAAATCACCGGTTAGCTACTCTTTTGGTGGCCTGGCAAGAAGGAGGTCTGATGTGACAAAAAAAGAAGAAGAAAAATGACACAAACGGTCTCTGAACTTTGACTCAATGTGTAATTTGGTACATGAACTTTTAATTTATTCAATGTAGTCCTTGAACTTTAACCCAATGTTCAATATAGTCCATGAAATTTCAATTTGTTTAATGTAATCCCTGAACTTTTAGTACATGTTCAATATAATCCCTAAATTTTATAAAAATATTTAATATAATCCTTCCATTAATTCAAGTTGAAAGACTATATTTTATATTTTTATATAGTTCAGGAACTAAATTGAACATTTACTAAAAGTTCAGGGATCAAGTTGAACAAATTGAAAGTTCAAGGATCACATTGAACATTGGGTTAAAGTTCGGGGACTATATTGAATAACTTAAAAGTCCCTACCTACACATCAATTTTATCTATTATTTTCAGTGATTAGGAGATACAAAACCAGTAAATATAAGTACATGATAAGATTTACTCTCATAAATGAAGGATACATTTCCGGAGGATAAGAAAAAAGAAGAAATTTTCAGACCATTTGCTATGGCTAAATAACTCGGATTCATTGAAAACTACGAAGTGTAATGTCCTGTACTTGGAATTTTATTGTAGGACTTTAGATGAAACTTATTCACTGGAATGCACACTATGTCTCGTGTTTACCCGTCGCCCATCAAAAATTTTCTGGCATTCAAGATCTATTGGAAAACAATATGTTGGACCTTATATTTACGTATCGAATGCAGCATATTGGTGCACTTAATGAATTATCGGTATTTATCTATATAGATGGCACTCCTATCATTAATAGTGCTGTTTTTTTTTTTGTTCACATGGTAGTCTGCAAAGAGAAAACTAGAAAAAAAAATCCTGAAGGCCGTAACTCACCTGTTGCCTTACGAACTTTATCCATTTCCCTTGACCATGAACTTTGACGTAATCGATGAGGATTTGGTCTTCAGCGACTGTCCAAGCTATTTTCTTGAACTTCAATCCATCTTTACCGTTACTGGGGTTTCTGCCCATCTCTCTCTCTCTCTCTCTCACATTCTAATGGTAACTGTCTTGATGATGACTGATTTTATAGAGACTGTTTCGTGTGCCATTGACGTGAACACAGCTTATTATATTGAATCACTCTGTCCTCACTTAGACAAAGAGACGCAAAAGGAATTGTTACCTTAAACAGAACAGCAGCGTGCATGAAACGTTGATAAATTATGTAGAACGGGAAACCAAAAGCTATTTTTTTGAGACACTCACTTGCGAATTTTGATATACTAAGTGGTATCGAGTAAAAGTGTGGTTTTGACCGGTAGATATGGTTTTCCTATAATTCAAGGACAAGATCTATTTGTTTTGAACTATTAGAATGGTGGCTAGTTGTGAATGGTGGCTAGTTGTACACTCATGAAATTTTTCTATGTAAGTACACTCACAAGTTCACTGCATTCAATGAATTTTTAAAAGACCCAGACCAAAAGGTTGTGACTGACGTAATCATTTTGGTTCCAGGCCGATTTTGGAATTTCTTTGAATTACTAACTAGCAATTCATCCTCGACACATAATTACTTTGGGATATGTAGAAATGCTCAAAGGCTCCAAAGCCGATTTTAGTGGGCCCCGCTTCAAGTGGGCTCCCAGTACCTAAATCGAGGTAAACACAAAATTGTAATGCTTAATCACAACTTATAAATGTAAACAAGTAGTTAGATACTGCTTATGTCAAACATATGAATGTATTCATAAAACGATAAAACTAGAAATCAAATTCTAAGCTAGAGCTTGAGTTTTGTATAAACATTTTCTTTGCCTCGAAAGGACAATAATTAGGTGCATTACGACAATAGTGAGGAAACCACTAACCCACAAATAAATTAACAATGAACACCCTTGAGAGAATAACCTTCGGTCACTGAACCCTAAAATATTCCTGGCAACATAAACCAATCAAAAATCAAAATGTTTGCAAGAAGACATGAATTGAGCTGGCGCATTTCCCTTTATATCAGACCACCTTTGTGTTCAACCGATTCTGACCTTTATGTTGGGTTTGCATTCTTAATTTGTAGTCACATGTTTCACCACATTCTTATTATACATACATACATACATACATATATATATAGGAGCCTCGTACAGCTCAAAGAATATTTAATTTCCCAAATTCATTAAGCCATACATCATGTGGAGAAAGTACGGTTTCTGTATTGTCGTTTTCTATGTTGCATATAATATAACAGCATAACCTGTATAGTTATGATTAAAGTGAGTCCAATCAAGTAAAAAAGAGAGGTGCACAAACTGTGACTTAATTTTGTGGCACATGCAGGTAACTGCTTGGTTCTTGGCCGATTTGGAGAGAGTGATGTTACATAGGATCCGACCTTGTTAGTTGAGAGAAAATTTTGTGTTGTGGAAGCCAAGCGATCGAACAATAAATTTGACAGAATAAGAAAATAAATCGGATATCAGATTTACGTGGTTTGGTCGTAGTGATCTACGTCCACGGAAAGAGCAGCACGGAATTCTACTATAGATCAAGCGATACAACGAAAATTACAATCACATTCTAAGTGTTTCCAAAGTTCCAATTATATCCAATAACTCACGCAGCGTTTAGCCTCATAATTTCTCACGAAATAATCTCTTAATCTCGTAAAAGAATTGTACACAAATCTTAACATAAAATTTAATCGCTATGAATACTTGAACTTTTTAGCTTAATTTCACAAACAAAATCACAAACCCACAACCAAGCACTCGCTTGCGGAGCGGCGCTTCAAGAAGTCTTCGCTAAAAGCATCCCCTGATTTTTGTCAAGAAGTCTTCGCTTGGTCAACAAAAGAAGTCCACGCAGATTAGGATTAGGAAACAAAATCCAGCCATGCTTTTTCTTTCTTTTTATTTTATTTCTTCTTTTCACTTGGGCACAATATCCTTTCCTTTCTTTCTTTGTTGATCGACTTCAACGTGGAAGCTCCATGTTCGACTTTCCTGTTTCAATGGGCAAAGATCCCGATGCACATTCCAACTTTAATTCAGAATTTGATTTCATATATTTTTCCTTTGCTTACCTTCGAACATCCATAAAATAATCCAATTCGAAATATTCAAATTTCTGCAAATAATATTTAATTTCGGATTGGGTTTCGTCTATTGGGCTCAAACTCGAGATATATTTTAACATTTTAAATGAATGATGTGTTAAAGACCATATTATCTATGCATTATTAACTAGTTTCCTAAAATGTTTTAAAGAAAATCTTTGGAGCTAGCGTAGTTGATCGAGGCGTTATTTCCAACTCGAAAATTAGACGTCACCCGGCCTAATCCTACCAACAATGTGCATAATCCTCTGAATCGGGGTATCGGTGCATGGAACTTGTTGGGAGTTGTAACATAAAATTTTAAGGGAAAAAGCATTCACACATGACGTGCGTCCCAAAAAATATATAACTTCATCACTAGACAATCATCTCTTGCATGTTCCAATGCATCATATATAAGGATTCATTGCTTTTCGAGAAACAATGTAGAAACTAATGCTTGATGAAGTCACTTCATCGTAAAAGTGAACATATATAGTTGTGTTGATCAATCATAATTACATGTATTTTGCAACCTCATGGCTTAGGAGTAAGAGGGCTAGCTCTCGCCCCAATTTAAGTCCCGCTGGTAAAGTGAAACTCTTGAAATACTTGCCCTTGTCCAACTCTTTAGTTTTATAATGATCCCATCACCAAAGCCCTGCCGGCTCTTTTGGGAAGATCAACAATGAAGGAAAAGAAAAGAAAAAATTTCTCAAAACGATATCATTTTGAGTGAAGTAGGACGCGTTAAATTGTCAACTATGATACGTAGGATGGTTGCCGCTGATTAGACCGCCACGTCAACAATTTCTCATATAAATTGGTCAGATGGACAACATTGAGAAATCTTTAAAGGGTTTAGGATTACATTAACTAAATTGTAGAATTTAAAACTTAATTAGCAACCTTATAATAATTTTAGAACTTTTTACAATTTTCTCCGTGGATATGCATGCATGTGCTCCCGACAAAATAGAAGTTTAAATTAATTAATTTGTCCTTGCGATTATCTGCGGTCGGGAAATGTACAGTGGTCAACTTAAGCCCCGAAATTTAATGTACGGATATCCGAGCGACTTTATTAATTGATGTCGGTCAGCAACCAACAATAAAACTGCCAAACTTGTCGAGCCTCTTGATGTAAAAAATTACTTACTTGGCCTAATGTCTGTAACTGTCCAGGAAAATCTTGGCTAAACGAAGTATTGTTTATTGCACGTTTTTTGTATTTTACAAAATTTTCGACATGACACATTGATATGAAAATACGTAAAAAAGCATAAACAAAGACTTGAATTAAGAAGTTGAATCGAATGTCTTACTTTGCCACTGAATCGAGCTTAGCTTAGAAATGAAGAAGCTAATACAACATCTCTATTTAGTGACATAACAATGCAGTATCAATCATTTAAAATATGTCATGTGGCGTAGGTAATTTGTAAGTATATTATCATTCACTCCAAGGTGATATAAAATAGTTTTGACGGAGAACCTTACTTGGTTATGGAGTATTCTTGAGATGTTCTCTAGAGAGATCTTAGGGTTATAGAAATTTGGCCCCCCTAAAAAAAACAGAGTATATCTAATTTATGTAAAATTCCATTGTTCTATACAAAAAAAAAGTATGAATTTTTTCTCTGTGCTTATGATAAATTTCAGTTATTGTTCCTAAGTGTTAAAAAATACTAATAAAAAATGGGTGGTGATATTTTTTCAATTAATTTGTTGCTAATTTAACGACATTTTCATGAAATTATTAATTTTTACAGTTTGCAAGTTAGTAATTTTTGTTCTAACTTATCAACTTTTATTACATGAACTTACCAACACTTTAAATTTACTAATTTAAAATTACGAATCTAAATTAAAGTGTTTAACCAACTTTTGTCATATTAGATTAAGGACCACCTAGTTTTGAGTTACCAAATCTCATTTAAGTAATTTACCAACATTTATTTCTTTCAAGTTATCAACTTTCCATTGAATTTCCAATTTTTATTTGCATTGGCTAGCAACCTAACATCTACTAACACTTTTCAAAGATTACCAGCATAAATTAGCGTAACTCACAAACTTTTCTCCCTTTAAACTAACATATATTGGTTACCAATTATCATTTGAATTACTTATCAATATTTATTAATTTTTTAACATTTTTCAAGTTTTATAATCATTTTAACTTTTATGTGCAAGCAATGCTTTAAATTTACCTACTTTTCTAAGAAATTATCAAACTTAATTAGAATAACCTACAAATTTTCTGTAATATCTACTAGCTGTGGATTACCAAGTCACATTTGAGTTACTTGCCAAGTTTATTTATTTTAATTACCAAATTAATTTAAATGATTCATCAACTTTTCTCAGACTAATTATCAACTACTCAAGGGTTATCAACTTTTGAGTTAGTTATCAACATATGTTTGGATTTTTTTTAATTTACCAACTTTAATTTGAGTTAGTTACCATGTCGCCTTGGTGTGAGCGATGCTCGACGAGGCCGTCGTGGCCTGGGTGAGGGCCGTCGTCGCCAGATTTGGATAGTAGAGCCCTCGTTAAGACTCATTCAGGTGAGGCCGACCTCGCCAGTGGCAAGGGGAGCCCTTGTCGGGGCTCAGCCTCGCCTAGCTAGCCGGCGACGACCCTCGCTTGGGCGAGGCCAGCCTACCTGACGATGGCCGATGGCCGGTCAATGGCAAAAGGAAGAAGAAAGAAAAAATAATAAATAATCAGAAAAAACAATTAAAATATTATTAAAAATTATTCACGTAAACCAAACAGCATCCACATCAGCAATATCCAATCAAAATTAATTTGAATGACTGAATTGACACTATGTTAAAAGGTTTAGGATTAGACTGACACCAAAAATAGAGTTACGACTAATTTGATACCATTGCAATAAGTTTAATACTTTTATGACACTTTTACGATGTTTGGGCAACTCTTGTAGGGATAATGTACTTGCATAAAACAACAACATTGTGTGAGAAAAGGACATTTAGCGGTTGAAAATGGTCGAATTTAGAAAGATTTTGACTAAATTGTGGAAAAGCATTGCTAAAGTGGACACTTCTAGGCAACACACATCTTGAGAAGCACATCAAAGGCAAAGCCACGTAAACTTCTTTCTTTTGGCCAGCAAAGCCCACCCAACCTTCTTGCAAGGTAAAATTAATAAGTCATTGCAATGGATTTGCGAGTTTGATCTTTTTATTAAGTGACAGTGAGATTCAAGAAACCAGCAGACCTTTATACTTCAATGCTTCAAATACGTGTTTTTCTCAATGTCGGTAAATTTCAACATATATTGTTAAATGTAAAAAAAATTGTTATTAAAAGAAAGGACTGGTAATTTTTGCATTGGGAAATTTATTGGTAACTTACCAACATTTTTATGAAGTTATCAATTTTTTTTATAAGCAGTAAATATATTAGTGCATATATGTTTTGCTACTTTTGGGGAGAAAGTATCAAAATCTTTTCATTAAAATATCAACAAGTTACCAACAAACTATCGATAAATCATGTGCACGGATACTTTTTTTTACCAATAATATTTTTACACTTACCAACTTTTTAAGAAATGAAAAAATTATTTTATGTTGAACAGAATAGTAAAATTTTCCGAAGAAAATAACGAAGCTTTTCCTCATCACACAACTTGGTCCTTGCGAGGTCAATTTTACGACCAATAGGTATTGTCTATCTTCTATGTCTATTTTCAATGAATGTTAACTATGTGTTAATTTTTTTATTAGTAAAGCAATGATGAGAGAGAGTAGATGTATAAATAAGCTCATTGGCAGAAGCCCACTAGAGCATTATAAAACTCAATACACCAATTTCAAAATGGGCGACCTTAGGTATTAGCTGAATTGGGTTATAAGCCACTCAACTCTTCCATGAATTTTCGTTGGCTCTCGAGAGATGTGCATCAACGTGTTTGATTGGTTGAGGTGAATTATGTGTTAATTAAGCTAATAATGAAAAACTCAAAATAAGAAAAATAACGAGCTTATGGGCCCATCATTTTTGCCTGAATGATTCTTGACCCGTAGGGATGGTATGGGTTGGGCCAAGTACATGAGTTTCAAGCACATCTACCGTGCGGTTTCGCGATTGTTGCTCGTGGTGTTGTCTGATTGGACTTATTGATAATTTATAAATTTAGTGAGATGAAAAAATGGATCAATATCTTTCTTTGTCTCTACAAGTGCGGGGTTTTTGTGTTCGGATCCTTATTGTACATTGTGATTGAAAAGCTAATATTATCTCTTACCTTACCAAAAAAAAAAGGATCAATATTGATTATTGGGCATATATCATCGCTAAGTTGTACGAACAAGATTTTGATCATAGAGACAAGTTGAATGGAGTCAATTTTCGATAAAATGAATTACTTTGTCAACTCAACTGTTAGGTTACGTAGGAAACAAATATTTAGCTGAAATTGAGCATTGGACCGAGTCAAATTTGCAACATTTTGCGGTGCTGCCCTGTCCATCTACAACTAGAGCACATTGTTCAAGCTCATATATTTGTGAGTGATACGACATTATAAAATACGAAAGTATCAAAATGTGCATGTTTCAAATTTTACCTTCGTGAAGTTGCATTATTTTTTAAATCGAAGCGATTTCTCAATGGCAAAGTTTTTGTCCATCAAAAAGCATGCCATTTAAGGTTACGTAGGATAGGGGAGCCTAGGGTTGAATGGTGAGGCATGATACAACCAAAGTCGACCATCATAATGTTAGCAGTGACGGAGGCGATTTTGCACAAACCAAAATGGCACTTTCTTGCAATATTAACAAATCATCTCGAGATATATTGAGACGAATATGAAAATCAAAATAAAGATAGTCTTTCCAATACCCAGATCAACCATGATATTGGTAGATCAATCTTTGGCGACATTGGGTTCTAATAAGAATTACTATGATTTACTACGAATTCAAGATCGATGCTTCATCCAATTCAAGATCTCTCTTTGGGAGATATGTTTTATAAATTCCATACATCATCTGAGGAACTATCGATTGAGAGCAATTGATAATACGAAGGATAATACCACCCATCCAAGCATGAAGTAACCCACAAGTTTCGTCGGCCCCTCATTCTCCGGCTCCTGCATCAGAGAGTTCAGACTCTCAGCGAATGAACTCGTTAAAGCATATCAACATTCCATTTGAGATTACTCGAGCAACTAAACATCTAACAAATTCAAAATGCGCACATCGAAAATTCTAGATTAAGCAAATAGTAGAAGCCCTTTCAGACAAATTAAAAAAAAAACAGAGATTGAGCAAAGATGGAGCAGTTCGATTGAGCACACCGGCGGAGGAGGAGATTGTGTAGGGGTCTGAGTAATGTCGGCCTCGAAGGGCCACATGTATCTGTCTGGCTTCTCGCTCCTGGCCAAGCTCCAGTCGTACAGTCGCCTCTCTTCCACTGACGACAGTATCCTGTACGACTCCTGTCCGAACATTGCATGCCCACAAGATCGTATCGTCAACCATTATTATATTGTTCTTGCAAGATCTCGAATCGTATACCCTACCATCATCACTCACTTTCAGTTTTTCCAGTTTCTCACTAAGCTCGTCATCTTCGAGGCCCTCCTCGCTCTTCGCTGCTTCCACCTTCGTCTTGTACGCCCCAGCAACCTGCTCGTTTTCATGCAAACAGTCAGAGAATATGAACATTACCCTATCTTGACATTTTTGAAAAGGGAAATCAGAGTGCCTGAATCGAGCAAAGATACGGCAAGCGGGGAGGCACATGAGGTGGACCTGATCGTAGGGGCATTTTCTTGGGAGCCCGAGCCTACCGTAATGATCCTCATCCGTGATGGCTGCATTCTAAAACCAAACCAATCAAGTTCGCATCTTTACCGCCTCTTCCCGGAACAAAATTCAAGCAGGCCGTAAAGAACCAAAACAGTGAGAGCTAGAGATGGAGTATTCACCGATGCCGCGAAGGGCTCGTTCCACGTTGAGCGCGGAGATCAGAGAAGGGGCCAAGTCAGGAGCTTCGATGGAGCTTTCCGAGGCGTCGCTCTCTGTTGTCCCCGTGTTGGTCTTAGTTGGGGTGTCGCCGGATGAGCTTGCGACGAGGATCGTTCTCCTGGGCTTGGTAGGGAACGCAAGAGCAGTATTGAGTGGGAACAAGGAGGAAGACGATGGGGATGGAGAAGGTCGGCATGGGATGGATATGGTGGAAGCGATGGACAGAGCCATCTTCTGCTCACCACACCGATGGGAATGTTTCCACTGCGGTGTTACTAAAAATTTCAGCGATAGAGAGAGAGGGAGTGGGGGAGATAAGCGACGGCCACTAACCAGAGGAACGTTATCCGCACAAGTAACGCAAGCAGAAGGGAAAATGACATAAATAGTCACGGAATTTAACCCTCTCTCCCTCCTTCGGTACACTCCCTCCCCCTCTCCCTCCTTCGACCCTTCGATTCTTTAGGGCTGACCATTCGCCAGAAGCGGCGTTTGCGCGCTCCTCTCTGCTTGCTAATTGGGGTTTGATTGCGATTCGTGTTCAGGCACCAGAGTCGCCGTGGCTTATCAAAGCGAGGTCTTTTTCCTGCTCAATCTTTTCTCTATTTCTGGTTCGTCTTGTTAGAATTTAACCGCGCGTTCGAGCGCTGATGATGATGAACGCTTGCCGGCATCGTGCAGACGCAGCTTCTCGGCCAAATGCTTTACTACGTGTTGACGACTGGTTCGGGGCAGCAGACGTTGGGCGAAGAGTATTGCGACATCACCCAGGTTTGTTTAATGGCTTAACATTGTTTATGTCGGCCTTATGGCGTTGTAGTTGGAAATTTCAAATTGTGTTGATTAGCCTGTAAGCTTAGCTTTTAGCGTTTGGTGTGCAATAGGATGATTTGTGATGGTTTCGTAAGTTCTCTGCTGGTGAGGTCCCGGATGATGCTTACATGGCATCGATAGAAATGTCGCAATGGTTGGGGGGCTTTAGTTTGATGTGTGGATGATATGGTACTTCGGTGTGTCCGTGTTGGTTTCTAATTGGGTCCCCTCAAGATCGATTCTTTTTGCTTTTAGGTTGCTGGGCCTTACGGGCTTCCTCCGACGCTGGCAAGGTGCGCCCTTTTCATCATATATCCTTATCTCGCGGAAAGAATAAGGTCGGTTTTACTGCTTTTCACCTGTTGATCGCATTGTTGATGCTTAAATCTATACTAGGAACTCGGAAAACTGTTTGGCAAATTGTGAACTTTAATTGGGATTTTGTTTGCAGTTCTAGAGTTGCTTCACGTGGAATCATACTGGCCAAGACACAATCTAGTGAACTGCATGAGAGTACTGCTTTCGAGAATAATCCAGGTCAAACTTCTTTAGCTACTGGTAATCCATCTTCATCTGTGTCACGGGGAAATGGATCTGTTTCCGTGTGGTGGAAGAGGAGATTAAATATGTTGTGGCTGGATGCTATTCAGAGGTGGCCTGTGGTAATTTGAGTCTATTTTTTTTTTGTTAAAGCTTATGAGATTTGTTTTGGAATGATCTGTGTTCAGTTGTATAGGTGTATTTTTCTCCTTCTGCAGTCATTTGTAGGAATTCTTACTAAAATTTGTTATTTTGTGCCTGAAAGTATTGTTGACTGCATTAGATGACTGTATCACCTTTTCCTCAATGGATCTAGAACTATTGGCTCATTATCTTTCGTATCGGTATTGTGTGCTTCCCTTTCATTACATTCAGGTGCTTCCTGTAGCTCGAGTTTTTTTGCAGCTGGTCATTCGAAGTAACCTTATGTTCTTCTACTTTGAAGGTGATTTCTGCCGAGATCCATCTTTTGTGTCTGATATGGTTTCTTGTCTAACTTTTGCTTTCATGTTCTATCTATAGGCATGTATTATCATATATCAAAACGAGCAGCAGGCATCAAATATGTGTTCATTGGTAAACCATCCAACCAAAGGCCTAGTTAGGGTTTTGTTCTAATTTCAGGGCTTTTGTTATGTCCAAATGTGTTGCTGATCATGTTATATGGTGCATCCCATTGGTTTGTGGAGCATTAATGTAGATTGTGCCCTTTGTTGCATGCTTGATGCTTGTGGGGGTTAATCTATTCACCTCTTTGACATAATCATTGGTTGTATCCATTTTGGCGGTCGGCTCGAGCTAGCTTTATGCTTTGCTGTTGAGGTTAAGAGTCAATGCTTTTGTTTTTTCGGGAGCATATAGCACTCGTCTATTCAGTCTAGCCAAACTTCATATTCTTCCAGTTTAAGGATTACGTCTTCAAATGTTACAGATGTTCTCCACTCAAATATTAAAGCTGATAAAATTCATTTTCTTGCAGATACCAAATATTGGGCATATTTCTCTTGATACAGCTTTGCATCCCTGCTACTGAAGGACTAAGGCGCAACAATTTGTCATCCATTGCGAGTTCAGTTCATCAGATATCATTAGGCACCCACCAAACTTCATCAGGTATATTATGTTCTCCTGAGATACTTCACATTATACGCGTTCTTGTTCACTCCAGATTTTTTGCTAGATGACTGATCAGAATTTCTATAGGCAAATGGTTTCTAGTTCTTTAAGCATAAGGCAAACCTCACTTTCAATTCTTTAACCTCTTGCACTTGACATAGCATCGTTCTTTCTGGAATCAAATCGGTACTCTGTCCATCTCTTGGGTGTAGGGAGAGGTTTGCCTGTACTAAATGAGGAGGCCAATGTGATATCGCTGGATCATAACAAAGGAAGTTGGCTAACAGATTCTTCGACTTCAGAGATAATTGATATTTAAAAAACTTTTAGTGTGATTTATCACATCACGGCAGGCATCTTGTGTTCAGTTCCTATCTCCCCCCTCCTCATCTTACTGATGAATCCACAAAAAGATACTTGCATGCATACACACATGACAGAAATCTTTCATTTCTAACAACGTGCATATCACACTAGTTTTTTACTATACCTTCATCTGTAGGATGTAGAGCTCCATGACTGGAGGTTTGGCTGTATTTGATGGTGCCAGTTGGATAATACTTACTGGTCGACGAAAACCTTGATTTGGTCTTCTTGATTAGCTTGAAATCCCAAGATATATTCCAAAAAAGAGAAATCACAGAAAACATAAGCATGTTAGGTAGCTTGTCCCTGTTCAGATTTGTGTCATGACCTCCATCTGGTGCATGGTTGATGGCCAATGAAATCAGTACTCGTCTCTTACGCGTCTTGTTTTCTTGTTCAGCCTCAAGGAGCTACTGGGACGAGTAAATGTACATTGTCTCTGAGGCATCGCCAACACCCAACAGCCACACCTTGTGGTCATGTATTCTGCTGGTACTTCCTCTGCATGACCCGAATTCCCATTTTCCTTTGTGCTTGCACATGCGTTCCCCTCTTACGATAAACCGCCATTCTCCATGTACGGGAATTGCATCATGGAATGGTGCAACGAAAAGCCCAAATGCCCTCTCTGCCGCACTCCTATTACTCACTCGAGCTTAGTCTGTCTATATCATTCGGACTTTTAGTCCATTTGAACTGTATTTTAATCCTTAGCTAGTGAAAAGCATAAGAAAGAAGCAAAGGAATTTGCCTTGGTGGTACATAGGCGGCGAGCGGTGAACTTTTTCGTGTGCATGCCTCGGAATGAATGTTGTAATTGTAGTCTTCTAAACTGCTGACCGTGGCCATTAGAGCTGGGAGCCATCAATTTTCACATCATGTAACGTCGGTCTCCCTTTCATACTCATCTTACGAACAATGATCGGTTGTTGTACATTTAGTTATTTTGAGGTTCACCAAATGAATGTTCTCAGCATCCAAATTCACATTATACTATGAATTCAAATTATCTTCCGAGCCGGAAGATCATCGGTCATCTTACAAAGCATCGGCACACGGAGCTCGACAAATCATCCTTTGAAGACAAACTATAGTGTGCAAAGAAAGCAAAGGTTGCAGGTATGATCAACCAAACTTGACATGTTTGAATTGGGAATTGTTAATGTGTAATCCAATGGGAAACAAAAACACAAAAAAATGCTAATGTAACAAGACATGTTAGTTGATCGTTCTTTTTGAAGATTGAAATTGTGATACTTCATGGAAATACGAACCAACATAGATCACAATTTTAAGGAAAGTACAAGGCGAGCTTATTATCATGGAGCTTGTTGGGCTGCCAAACTCATCGTTGGATCGCTTGACAAGCCCAAGAAGTCATTGCAATCATTCTAAGTGGGTTGGGAAGCTCATCAAGTCCGACCTACTCCTATGAAAGCATACAAAGAAAGAAAACAAAATTGCACCAGGCTCTATTTGTTTTGTGCAAAAGAGAACGAATTGAAAAAATATTTTCCCGAGAATGATCGCTTGTGTCGCTTAAATTAATCATTCAATGAAAAAATGTTTTCATTACCGACAGCAATCTATGTCTAACCATTTTCATTCGTTCATTTTATGAGCGATACCGACGATCATTTTTAAGAAATTATTTTTCAACATTATTCATTTTTCGCGAAACAAACGGAGCCTAATCTGTGGTTTGTTTATCTCCAACTAAGTTTAGTTGGCTCCATAAATGAACTCAATTGAAAATTCCAAAGAGAAATTTTGTAGTTGAGATTGCATTGGATTTGACCCGTATTTAGCATCCGGCCCGGACCAAATTGATGGGCTTATAAAGTCCAAGAGGCCCGGACCCCCGCCTGTCGATCGGGCCATTTTTTGGGTCGGATCTTTTTTCTGAAACGGATCCCTCCAGCTCCGGAACCCGCCATTATTAGGGTTTCGAGCTCTGAGCATGGGAGGGTGATGAACTGCTCGAGCCGACGATGACGTTCGAGTTCGCAAGAATACCATTCCCGTCCTCTCGGCCAAACCAAAACCGCGCAAATGGCGTTGCGGGTCGGCGAAGAAATGGCGAAAGGTTCGTCCTTGGCTCCTCTTCTCAGCTCTTTTGCTTGCTCATGACGATCGGAGAAGAAGACGATGGCTTATGGTTTTGGAATGATTTGTTTGAGTTTCAAATTGATTCGGGGGTTCGTGCTTGGAGGGATTCGCGTTCTGACTTGACTGTTTCAGTCCGTAGAATTTCCATTTTCATGTTCTTGATGGGGGGAAAAGAAAGGGAGAAGCTCTGATTTTTTCGCTTGCTTCGATTCTCATTGCGGTGCTGTGATTGATGTTTGAATCCCTTATCCCGCAATATGTCATCTTTACAGCGAGTTGGGTTTTTAGTATCAAACTCGTGTCTGAGGATGACGATAACTATTGTTACCATCCAGCTTCGGTTCTTGTTGGAAATGGTTCTTGCCCATAGCGACAGAATCTTGGATGGTCAAATTTTCTGATGATGTAATAGAGGTTGTCCTGTTATTTTTGTGATAGCATTTGAGTTTTTTGTTCCCCTTTGGCGTCGCTACGTTGCTTCGGGGATTTCGTAGAAATGCTTATATGAACGGTGGGAGTTTGTCAGGCTTCCTGCTCTGCACACAATGGCTTGGAGTTTGGAATAATCTCCCACATGATGATCAGATACAATTCTCTTTCCATCACTTGCGCTGTTTCAGCTAAGAACTGGTTTGATAGTGCGAAGCTGTCTTTACGTCCGTGATCTTTTTAACGTGAGACTATTTCTCCTTCCATTGTCCCCTCCACTCTCTGCACCGCTTCCATACTAAATGAGCCTTGCATTTTGAATATTTCTTTTGGGCACCCTGTTCTTTGTTATAGTCATGGGGGCTTTGCTTGCAATGCTCATCCACTGCCGGTGGGAGCCTGTCTGGCTTCTCATGCTAATCCAAGTAATTGGAGTTTAGAATGTGCTCCTACATTTTGAATTATTCCCCATTGAATTAAGCTGATTTTCGGTGTTACATGCTATAGTGTGTTTTTCGCAGGTTGCCTGTGCAATGTTTGATCTACACAAATTAGCCTGGATACGCATTTGAATTTAAAAAAGAAAAACTTGTTGAAAGACAAACTTTCCACGATCTATGTAAATGTATGAAATAGAATCATGTTATATTAGGTGATGGCCTTATCAAAAACAAATTTTTAAGATGAAGGGAGATATACGAAGGCATTTTTATTAAACTGCTCATTTACCTCTCATTTTCGTGAATACAGGGATCAAACGTTCGCCATATTGTGCTTGCCGCTACATACTGATGTTTGTGGGCGAGGCTGAATAGTGAAATGGCATAATGTAAGGTATATCTGAGAGCTCCTATTGCTGTCTTCATTTTTGACCCACGTCCTATAATCATGGTGACTCCTCTTTTACCAGGCTATATGAGTGTAAACCTCTGTCAGCTTGCCAAATGGTTGCTAGGAGTACATCCTTCTTCGATAGGTGAGCTGATTTGCTGTTTTGCACTACATTGTCTTGTATTTGTCATCACGCACTCTCCACAACACTTTGTGGGCGCCTGAAGGCTGACATATATTAGCTTCTGTCATATTTCCTCCCATTCAAAGTACGTTCTTTTTCAGGTTTTCCTTGTGAGTGCTATGTTTTTTCCTCAGATTTTTTGGGCTAAATTCTCAGAATGTGCTTGTTATCAAGGTCATGATTCTGGTGCCATCAAGGACAGATGACGCAGTTTCTCGTGGATCCCTTCCATTCTTAGCTACCACCATCTTCAACAGAGATTTTGAAGATTCCAGTTTGGTTAAGGACCAAAACACCTACTCAACCAATCAGTAGTGTAGTGAAGTAATCACACGGCATGACTGAATATGTTCATGCTCGAGCATTTCTTTTGTGGGAAATGCTTGATGAAGCTTGGTGAATTTCTCGGGCTATGAATCGCCACAATTGATGGGGTCTTCTGGATCAAGCGCTTGTGAATGTCCAATTTACATCGAACTGTTTACGAGTGTTTTGAGTGGCAATTTGTATGGTAGTGTTGCGTAAAACACACTTTATGAGTGGTAAGGTAGAATGTTGTGGGCTCCTTTACTGAGGAAGGATTAGAAAGTTCATCGATGCATTCCTTTAAAGGGTAATATTAACAAATGGTCATGACTCGTGATAAGCCTCTTCCTGTTCTCAGTTGCGGATGCATTCAAATCAACTCGCAAACCGTTTTAGTAGGACGTGGTGCTGGCAATTTAGTGGTTCTTGCTAATACAAAACATGACCACTTCATGCTAAAATACAGACATGTCAAAATGAACCCTGTCCTAAACTTGCCCTTAATGACGATTGGCTAATCTTTAATAGCTCGTGTCATGCAAATCCCGTGAAGCAATTGTCAAAATGCAGCGTCATAGGTTCTTCTCTTTCATCTTTCCTTTTCCTTTTGGGCATCAACGGCTGCCGTGGAATTGCCATCATTTTAGTCTCGGCTTATCTACGGGTACCTCGAGAAGAAATGCGATCGGACGTGAGCACGCGGACGCATGCTTTAATCTAGCCTTTTTCCTGGTGTCGAATTGGCTCATGGAAAGGGAATCCTGAATCCATGAGAGACGTACGTAAAACTAATAAAATTCAGCCAAACTAGGCGTGCCTTGACATTTTTTTTCTCATTCAATGATGAGCAATGACAGCTAGTTTTTGCTCACTCATCATTCGTCGTCGACAGGAACAATGTCAAAGCATCATTATGCCATGTTTTTATTCATACAAGATCTCCTCGATGTTATTCATATCCATCATGAGTTTGTTAAACTCATCTTATGGGTTTATGATAGAGATACCTTCAGCATAGCGAAACTAATACATCTTTTACAATATGTACAAGTGATGATTTAAACCCTTCATTACATAGAGAACCTGAAGTTTTGCTCACAATGTTGCAACTTCTTCTCTTTGGCCATCTCTACCAAGATCTCATCTGATAAGTTCAAGAGTATTATATTTTTGCTATCTCTCGCTCTCTCCATTAATTCATCCTTGTAAGTATTTTTCATTGTTGCTGACAACTTAGCCTTGCCATCCATCTCCTTAGCCAAACCTTGGGTTGTTAACGCATAGATGTTAACACTTCACAACCTAAAGTTGTTCCTCCTGTCAAACTTTTCAAATTCTTTTTTCACTCCAGACATAATTGCAACTACAGAATTTCCAAACAACAATCAAACAAGCAAAAGGCCTAAAACAAATCCAGAAAATCATATCGTTTGCTCTAATACCAATTATTGTAAAAGATAATGCAAAAGCTGATCAAATATTGCCATTAAATCAATTGTAGAGAATGAAAACTACTATGGAAATCAAATAAGGAATAATAAAGAACATGAGAGATTATAGGAAAAATCAGAAGCAAATAATCCATTAATTAATCAGAGAATTATGGAGTTACCGTCACTCGCACGCCTAGTATTACCCAGTAATAGATGGGGTCAAAGCTCAGTCCATGTCTAAGAAACCAGGCCCAACCATTTTATTCCTCTTCAACAAATGAAGCCATTGAAATCAGTAGTCAAACAAAGGAAAGAACAAGACGATCGTATGTGAAGACAAAAAAGTGGAAAAGGAGAAAAGGGAAAAAATTTTACATGGAGCAGATTCCGACATCTCGACAAGCCAAATTAACTCCGAATTGCAACACTAGATAAGTATTCAAGCCATTATTTATTTAATCGGATTAAGTTTTGAAGTTAGGCCGCAAATTTGGAGTTATGTCACTTTTGGACTGTAAGGTTCGATTGATGAGTTACTAAGCTGTGAATGTATATTGAAATGGTAGTTTAGGGCATTGTGGAGTTGTGAGGTTTGACAAACTTTGATTCCAAAGTATGGTTTGATTGAAATGAATTTTTGAAATTTCACATTCGAGGACGATACACGTAATGGAGAAGAGGAACATTTGTTATAAAGGAGTTTCTTTGTTAGTGCGTATGTGCCGTTTTATCAATGAAGAAGCACAATTAGTTGAGTCATTTGTTAGAGTAGTGTATTACTCAATTTTTATATCGTTTTTGGATTAATTGGTAGGAATACAAGTGTGTCAGCTTGAGCGTACGTTGGTTTTCAGCTTTCCAAGGTGAGTGGTATTATCTCTTTTTCGTGTTTGCAAACTCATATTTCAAAAGTAATATTGATTATATATAGTATAGTTTATATGAAATGGCATATTTGTTGTATAAAATGTTGGATCGAAGATTTACTCCTTTTCAGTTATTTGTGAATGGTTTGAGAAATGTTTTATGAAAGGCATTTCGAAAAGTTACTAGTTTATAAAATGAATTCTGAAGTGGTTATTTATATACATATATATTTTATTTGATGAACAAAGTTGAGAAAGATTATATATTTTGGATTTGCGAAACTTTTCTGTGAAAGACAAAAAGCTGTTGATTTTGAGTATAATTATGAAAGGTTATATGTATTGAATTGTGAAATGCTTTCGACTTGATAAAGTGGGTTGTGAAAGGTGATATGATTCAGTTTGCGAAACAATTTTATGAGATGAATTATGATTTTGATTGTGAGATTATTGGAGAATAAGGTTTATGCTCAATATTGCTGTGAACCCATTAAGGGGTTTGTGAATATGCATACTAGTTTTAGGATATTCTTATGGGCTAGACACCAGTAATATGAGTGGAGAGCAAGCCAAGGTGAGAATCTTGGTAGAATTATCATGGGGCGTTATACATTGATAAATTGAACAAACCATTAACACGTGATTTAAGATTAGTTGATGGAATAGACCATTGACTTGTGATTTGATAAAAATTAATCAATGGACTAGATCATTGATGTGTGAAATGATATTTTGGATTTAAGGAATGTTTATTATATGTACATAATAATGTTGAAGTAATGTAACTCATTTGGATCTTGTACATATACTTTATTCTAGATTTGGGTTAAATGAGTTGTGTTTTAGATTTGTAAATATGCATAGTGGATGCTTAATCTACTAAGAAGAGATGCACTACACACTGAATTGTGGTTTCTCATTCCATTCCTTTCAATCTTTTTAAGTTTCTCATTTAGTGGCCAATAGTATAAGAGTGCTTTTGATAAGGACATTTGGGAGATGATTTTTTTGTGTATGGCTTGAGGCCATGTCCATCGGGAAGTCATTATCAGAACTCTTAACAAACTTTTGCTCACTAGCACTAGTACCTTGTTTGGAGGGAATCATGGATCGTTGACAGGCTGGTGGGGCTCTGTTGACAAGCTTGTCTCTAAGGTCTCAAGTGGTGCTGAATAACTGCAACCCAAACTTGATACTTTGTTGTAGATATTGGGTTTAGGTGAGCGTCTGGGGAACAATAACATTGGTCCTTCGGCTAATAAACATTACAGTCAAATCGAGTATGAATGCTCACTTGATCAAATCAAACTCGAGCATTAAAATATTTTGATCCTTCTTGACTTGATTGCAATAGTGGTTGCCAAATTCCTTTAGAGCCATGTTCCACGGTTGATTAGGTAATTTCAGAATTATGATTCTAATAATTTATCCATTTTCGTTGAAGTTATTAACTTTTATATGACATTACCGGTTTTTTTTAAATTATGAATTTAAACTTTTTCCGTCAAAACTGCCAATTAATTTAAGTTGTTAATTCCTAACCGAGTCACTTAGCAACATTTATTCAATCGGTTATGAACTAGCAAGTTTTTTTTATAGCAATTTACCAATTCTGTATTACCAATAAAGTTTAAACATATAGCAAAGTTAGAAATTCGAAATCGCTTGAACGTTGCTAAGTGATTTAAATAAGAGCTAGTAACCTTATAGTAGTTGATAATTTTGATTGGAAAAATGTTAGTAAATAACATGGTATTTTCAATATACTGACTCAGTAATTTCGCCTATAAAGTTTATAAGTCATTATAAAAGTTGTAACTTGGAAAATAACCTAACCAACTTTTATAATTGACTTAAATAGAAGTTAATAACATAAAATTAGTTGGTGACTTCATCTAGCAAAAAAAAGTTGTAATTGAAAAGCGAAAGGCCTCAGACCAACTAAAACTAGAACCCAAAATCAGCAAAACTGGGCAAATCATTACACGCATAATAAACACCTCTTCTTCCCCTTTATACATCGCTTGAAGCAATTCTTCACTCAGCTTTTGGACTTCAAACTCAACCTGCATCAATTGGCAATCCTTTTGATCATCTTCATTGATCCTCATCCAAGATGGCCATATGCTTCCTCTTCCTGGATAACTTGCCCATACCATACCCAATTTTCATCATTAAACTGAGCAGCAGTTCGAGCACGTAATTCTTCCAAACTCTCGCCTTCCTTCGCTCTCTCTAGCACCTGAAAACCAAAATTATAGCTCCAACTTAACTGCATGTAAGAATTCAACATATTCCGGAGTAGTAGTAATGACTTACCAGATGCCTTCCATACAAATGGGTGTTCGCTAGTGCTTGTAAAGCATTCTGGGCCTCCTGTTTCGTGACGTATTCCACAAATGCAAATCCTCTGTGATTTCCAAATTTCATAGGCAGCCTCAAACTCTTAATCTGTGGAATCAGATCAATGGACAACCAAAATGCCAGAAAAAACTGCACCCTCAAATAACTGGAATGAATAAAGCCGACAAAAGATTAATTGACTCTAAAAGGAGCAACAGTCCAAAATTAAGAAGACCCCAAGAAACTCGAATTTTGTTAAACAACGCGAAAATCAAATTTGCTTATTGAGGAGAAGATACAAAATTTACATCCACAACTATTAAAGAGTATGTCATTTTGACCAACTATGTCACCTTCAATTAATCCATGATGAACACAGTGGAGGCAATCCATGCAATGGATATATACAGCAGTAAAAAAAAAAATTACCTTTCCGAATGGGCTGAAAAGCTTTCTTAAATCTTTCTCCGTTGCCTCAAAAGCAATGTTTTTCACAAGCAACTTGGTCGAACTTCTGTCTTCGTTAGCTTTTTTTAGTACTCATTCATTTCTTTACTTGGCAAAGTTTCAAGATAAGGGCATGCCCATCAAGATGGTTCCCTAGAGAGAACACAAATGAAATCTGAGCAAATTACAAAATAGAATTTTATCAAGGAGAAAACAGAAGAGGCTTACTTGTAATCCTGGCAAATATTTGTTGCGGTCTCCATTGAATCAAATTCTATAAACCCAAAAACCATTGAAACATGCTTCCCATTTTTCATGTGCTTCTTTATCTGTACAGAAAACAACATTATCTTGAGAAACAGTAGTGGATAATAAATCATATACATTAATTCTTGTTACCGTGATGCTGAGGATTCTTCTCTCCTTCATTTGTTTATTAAAGTGGCTTTTCAAAGTCTCATCAGATGTTTTGAAGCTAAGATTCTAGACAAATAAAGACCGTGACTATAGAAGCAAAGGCAAAAACATAAGTATACCCAAAAAAGAAAAGGCATGAATTATCCCTAATTTGTTTAGTAGCAAGTATGGCATGCATAATACTACAAGTCAAAAGATGAGAAGCTTTTAGTAAAAGCAAAGGGAATCTGAAAAAGTTATACGCAAAATTGCTGCATCAACCATTTTATACAAGCAATTACGTTGTTCAAGTTAGAAAGCTAAGAACAGTTCCAATAATTTCGAATGTTCATCACATCAGACTCACAAGAACAAGGTATAATATGCACCTAAATGCAAGTAAAGAAGAGCTTTAATTTAGTGTGAGGCGCAACGGACAATCCAATATATGATATTGTGGAACCTTTTTTAAGATCCAAATAGATTGAAAAAGGCATTACATATAGTATAAGAGAAAAATAGGAATACTCGCATGGGAAATATAGCCCTATCTCATACTAAGGCCAATCTAGCTTAATCTCATGCTTCGCATCTTTTGACCTTATAGTTCATCTTACTCGTATGACAGTTGATGCCAGCACAATCAAATAGAATAGATTAAACAAAGCAGGCGGAGTACCATAATTCAAATATTTCAAAAGTGGCATGTGAAATTCTTGAATACATCCAGCACACTAACTTAAATATTGTATTAATAGCATTAACCATTTGACAGTTCAAAAATTTAACGAAATGCCTCAACCTCTAACAAATTCATAGATCAACAAGTGCATTTGAACAAAGATGACCTTCACTGTATCGAATTCTGTTATAATATAGAAGTTTCCTTTTAAAGAACTTCATACAAGTAAATATGCTTGTACTTCTCTACGAACACTTAACTAACAAGAGAATATGTATATAGTGTTGTTCAACTTTCTCTTTTCATGCTTCATGCTTCTGGTTTTGAGAAGTGCATCAAAAAGTAGATGTAATTTCAGGCAGAATTGCTTACTCGAACACATGGGCCCACAATTACATGCATAAAAGAAGAGTGAACGGAAAATACATTAACACTGGTCAAAGCAAAAGCAGAACACATGCACACATTTCAAACAAGGAAAAAAACAACAATTGTATATGAAAGTAGAAAGGCATGAAATGCCAAATCTGAAATAAAATTTAGACCTCAATTCTGTCAGAATCAACATCCACATCCAGTGGTCCCTCTACATGTTGTTCCAGTAACACCCTTTTAGCATCCTGCTCACCAACAACAGTTCTATTGTTTCCATCGCTTTTAGTTGTGGGATTAAGAACATTTCCAGGAGCAAATTCCAAATACAGTGGTGCATCCCTACATCATGGTTAACTTTTATTAGACACTCTTACAACAACTAAATGATGATAATATGAGAAAGGAAAGAAATCAAAAGATCAGGCAATGTAGTGATTAGGCCATATGTGAAAAATCATTCATCTATCAAAATGTATGAATTGTTTCATTGACAAGGAATCTCAAAACCTATCATAATTTGTACTTTTAAAAAAATAGGTATTATTGGCATTTTAGAAGGACTAGTTGCTCTGGCTCCATTCCATCTCAGGCACCCTAAATAATCATATGTTCGATCGTTTTTAATATAATCATGGGTTACAGATTTCCAATTAGATTAAGAGCCATCTTTTCTCCCAAGCAACAATGTATCATGAACCTAGCTAAACTCGAAAAATGAGAATTCCCGATGTAAAGAATTTTCTGTTATTGCGGCAAAAGGGCAGATTGTGAAGAGTTCACACAAGTATGAGCAGCATATCCAATGCACTTATGCAAGAGAAAGACGGAAAGGGGCTGTCACGAAGCAGATGAAGATTGAACATCACATGTATCGCCAGTATGCTAGACCTCTAAAAGCAGCACGAGCCTCAGAAGGCTCGAGGAAAACAACCTGATCAATGTAACCAGAATAAGGTCGAATAGTTAATAGATTGAACTATCAAACTAGATAGAAAACAACAATACGAGGCAAACTTGATTAATTGTCGAAGAAAATTGAATGAGAAAGGGAAGTTAAGGAGTCCCAACACAACAATGTCATTTTATTCATGAGTCTTAATAGTTCCAGTCTACTCTATAAGTTTCCACTTTCTGTTAGTAATCACGGGAATGAGGAACAAAATTTAGAACATCAGTGTTTCATAACCACGGTGAAATAATACTGTCTGTGTTGTTTCAGAAAATTAAGCATCCAGACTAGTCTCAGCTAGAATGGATATAGATCTAGTGTCAGTGATTAATCTTCACTAGAAGAGAACCCAACAATATAGCAGTACCTCTGGACCTATCTTCTCCACCACTTTGGACCCTCTTCCTCTCCCCTCTCTCCCCTCACCCAGTAGAGAAGAAGCTCCCATGCAAAGGGTAACTGGCAGGTTGATATTATACACCCTATTCTCTTCCACCAAAATTCTGAGCCAAAGTAATGTCACGCATATGCATGTGTAACAAGCAGTTAACATGCTCTTCATACCAAGGTTTTGAACTCTCATTAGCTGTCCGCTGAAGGTATTTTGGCCTACATAGCCAAACAAATCCATCTAACCTAGAACACATGTCAATCCTCGCTTCAATTCCATCAGATATGCGTCCAAATATAGACTTGCACCTCAAATTAGATATCAACAATGACGTGTTCCGTAAATAACACACTAACATTAAGGAAAAGTAGTGTATTGCGGTTGGATGTCCTCTTTTGAAGGGAAAAACATAGAGAGATCACCACATACCAGTGCCATTGTCTTTGTTGGGGGCAAAATTATTTTATCCAGACTACCAAATTTCTCGAACATTTTAGTCAGCTCAGACTCAGAACATCCATAAGGCAAGTTTTTCACTAGCAAGACATGATTACTCATTTTCAAACCCTCTGCTCTCAAAGAGGCAAGCTCCTCCAAAGATGCTACATTGACACCAGCATCTGTCAATGCCTTCTTTGTTTCAGCAATCACTTGTGTCTCTCCTAAAGCAATACGTACAGCAAGATCATCGCCTTCACGATCAAGGAAATCACTTTTGCTTATACCATACTTCCTCGCAATGTTTTCAACAACCTATTGTATTGAACAAGTAATAAATGAGAGCAAATACATACACCCTGAAAAAGATAAGCATGCTGACTAAAAAAGGGACACAATAATCACGTGACCATGCCAATAAACTCACCCAAAGCATTCATGACAAGAAAGATAATTCTGGAAACGATTCTCCATTAACTAATCAGCCTTATACAATTACTTGCGAATACACTTTTATTTGATCAACTGCTGGATTTTCAGATTTCTTGCCGTCGTAAATTAATTATATTGAGCAAAGTTCTAGACTATGACAAATTAGGAACAGTCTTGAATCAAAACTAGAATCTTAACAGACTGTGTCGGGGCGCATGAATAACGCATTCCATGCTTTTGTATCTCCACTTGCTTCAGAAGCCTTTCTATCTTCTTTCCGCTGTTGTTTGAAAGTTTTTGGAGCTTGATTTGAAGTCAAATCACTACATAAAAGTAACATTATAAGCTCCTTTAAGACAGCATATTGAAGGAGCATAACACGAGTAAAATTATAGAACACTACTACTTACTGCTGCTTTTTAGAAGCGGTTTTCTGCAAGGCTGGCAAAATATGCAGTAGTCTTCCCTGGAAATCTGAGTAGTCCAATTCTTCTAAAGCTCTGTATGAGAATCAAAACAAAATAATACATCTGATTTAGTCGATTTCATGCCCTGAAATAACAATGTTTACATACATCCATCTTACAACTTTAACAGTATTATCAAGGTTTGAAGGCACAAATCAAGTGGCAAAACATACACCGATGCTGATGTTACGACGACAATGACTGATAACCTGGAAAAAAACTATTCCAATGGCTGCTGCTCATACAGTAAGGAAATTTATAATAACTTAGAGCCCAGAAAATATATAATACATGTGCCCATAATAATAATTGAACAAGAGGTTCTTCAAGATTGCTTGTCCGTTCTAAGAGACTAAGAACTAACGAAGCAATGAATAGTAAGCCAACAACTTCACAGTTAGAGCCCATAAATTTACATCATAAAACAGTTAAAGAATTAGTTTAAGTAACAAAGATCTTGGAGCCCAAGAATAAACCTACTATCTCGAAATGTTTGAAGAATGAATAGAAAATTCAATCATTATCAATTCAATAAAAAATTAATGGATAGAAGAAACACACAATATCTCTAAAAAATGCAATACCTCAATTCGGACTCTGGGAGAGCATACTGGATATAAGCAATGCCCTTTGACCGTCTTTTATCTTATCAACAACAACGTGGACTTCTGCAAGCTTGCCGAATTTGCTAAATAACTCTTCCAGCTCTTCCTCACTTCACACAAACACCATAAAATTACGCAGGCTATATTGATGTGGTTATCTAAAAAAGAAAAGTCAATATTTCTCTGGAAATTGTTTATATAGATAATTTCATTGGAAATATCTCACAATAATAGAACAACTTGCAAAGTCAAGTAGTCAAGGTAAAAAATTACCTTGTCGTGTAAGGCAGGTTGCGAACAAAAAGATGGCCAGTTTCCATTATCCCTTCCTTATCATCCGTTGCACTTGATGAGGGATTTGTGGGGTTAAGTGCCTCGCCATCTGAAACTTCAGGACCTTGCCTTTCAGCCTCATCTTGCATATCGTTTTCTTCATCAGCATGCACAGTTGTTTCATTTTTTGCCTTGGACCTTTTATTTGACAGATCAACTTTAGCTTCTTTTCGATTAACATCACCTTCAACTTCACCATCTTCTGATTCTGACTCAGACAATTCTTTCTTAATTCTGCTCTTGAAGTAGTCCATGTCAGAAATTACATCATCATGAGAGACAGAAAAAGCATCACTATCTGACTCCTCAGAAGCATCACTATTTGAAGATTCGATAGCATCACTGTTTGAAGATTGGAGTCGCCACTAGCCGTGATCAGGGGTCGGCTAGAACTCCTTTTTTCTATTTTCTTTTCTGATTTTTTATTCTCCTAAAACTTCCGAATGTTCTCTCTTCTCCAAAACTCCCAAATGCTTTCTCTCTCTTCTCTAAAAACTCCCGAATGCTCTCTCTTCTCTTGGAGCTTCTGAATGCTCTCTCTTCTCCCAAAACTCTCCAATGCTCTCTTTTCTCCCAAAACTCCAAAATTTTCTCTCTTCTTCAAAACTCCTGAATGCTCTCTTTTCTTTCGAAACTCCCAAATGCTCTCTTTTCTCCTGAAACTCCTGAATTCTCTCTCTTTTCTAAAACTCCCGAATGCTCTCTCTTCTCCAGAATCTTCCAAATGCTTTTTCTTCTCCAAAACTCCCGAATGCTCTCTCTTCTCTAGAAACTCCCGAATTCTCTCTCTTCTCTCGAAGCTCCTGAATGCTCTCTCTTCTCCCAAAATTCCCAAATTCTCTCTTCTCCAAAACACCTGAATGCTCTCTCTTCTCAAGAAACTCCCGAATGCTCTCTTCTCCTAAAACTCTCGAATTCTCTCTCTTCTCTAAAACTCCCGAATGCTTTCTCTTCTCCAAAAAATCCCGAATGCTCTCTCTTCTCCCAAAACTCCTGAATTCTCTCTTTTCTCCAAAACTCCCGAACGCTCTCTCTTCTCCCGAAACTCCCGATTGCTCTCTCCTCCCAAAACTCCCGAATTTTCTCTCTTCTCCAAAACTCCCGAATTCTCTCTCTTCTCCAAAATTGGGCTGGCCTGCGCAAGAGGGAAAAAAGAACTGGGCTAGGGTGATCTAGCCCACTTGGACCGGGTCAGATCAGCCCGATTTTTTTTTTTTTGCAATCTAAATGAAAATTATTCATGTTTTGGGGTAAAAAATTAACCTTTAATTTTATAAGTAATTAAACTAAAACGGATAGGGAAACATAGGTGTCTAACATGTTTTAGTATAGTACTTGTGTAGTGGGGTGCTTGCAAGTTACATCGGTAAGTTAATATTCAAAGAAACTTATTGATGCAGTTGGTGGGGAGGGTGGGAATTGGTGCTGCTAGTGCTATTTTTTTGTGCTATTTTCAAGTGCAATATGGTGCTTGCACCAGCTACTGATTTTGTGTTATTTGGGAGTGCAATATAGTGTTCGCACTAGCTACTAATTTTGTACCGTTTGATAATATAGTGCGGTAGCTGCTGATTTTGTCATATTTGAGAGTGCAGTATAGTGCTTACACCAGCACCCTAGCATTTTGAACCGGTTTTTGAATATAGTTTGGGAGTTGTTTGGTGCTGGTGATTGAATATGGTCCGGGGGCTGTTTGAACTAGTTTATGAGTATGGTTTGGGGTGGTTTGGTGCTAGTGAGCAGTACTGGTACAGTTGCTGCTTTGATTTTGGAATGATCTGGTTTAAAGATTGGTTTGTTGGAACGAAAGTTTCTATTTTTCAAAGAAACACACGACATGATGCTTAAATGATCAATTTTCGACCACAATTGACACTTAAGTGATCACTTTTGAACCACGACTGGAACTTAAGTGATCACTTTTGAACCACGACTGGAACTTAAGTGATCACTTTTAAATCACAATTAGAACTTAAGTGATCACTTTTGAACCACGAATGGCACTTAAGTGATCACGATTGGAAACATTTAGCACTAAAATGTCAACTGCTAAACTTGTGACGACTTCATAATTTGCTGCTACGCAGAGTTGCAACACCTACATTTTTCAGTAGTGAGCCTTACTCCATAATATGCAACCATCTAACCAAATGAAAAAAATACAACAAATGAGCAAGTGAATATGCAGCAAATGAGCAAGTGCAGCAAATGAGCAAAAATATGACACAAATGAGGAAGCACAGCAAATGACAGCAAATGAGCAAGAATATGCTACCAATGAGAAAGTGTAACAATGATAGCAAATGAGCAAAAATATACAGCATAAATGAGGAAGTGCAGCAAATGATAGCAAATGAGCAAAAATATACAGCAAAATATGTTGCAAATGAGAAAATGCAGCAAAAGACGGCAAATGAGCAAAAATATACAACAAAATATGCTGCCAATGAGGCAAAACTGCATCAAAATATGCAGCAACAAAATACTAAGCAACTCAACATTGAGAACCAATAAATTTCAACCTTCTATTTATCATAAATTCCAGCAAACCTCTTGTTACATACATAAATTGCAACAAACTAATAACACAATCACAACTACAAATTGCCAAATACAAATACATAGTACAAGCCTATCTTAAATTATGGTAGACTAAGAAACTTTTACTATTTGACCATAAAATAGGCTATAAAAAATATCAATAAAACAATCAACAATAGATGATATTTTTTTTCGATTTTCATCCTTCGAACTTCTTTCTTCAAATGGTTGGCAAGAGATACTAAAACCTTCATTTCAGCTTGCAATGAGTCGACATCATCCAACTCATTCATTAATGTAGGTGGAGGTTGATGTTGATCTTCAAGTAGCTTCACTATCACTTCTGTTGCTCGATTTGAAAATTTCGCATCAACCCATTTGAAGAATTTGCACTTCGAGCCTTCTCTATACCTGGCGCATCCATGGATTCTTCTCTCGGGGTTCAATCGAGTCCAAGATATTCTTTTTGGACTCGGTAATCCACAATAGCAGAAGAACTGACCTTCTTCACTTCGTTCAAACGAATTTGAGCCACTAGTGAAGTTCCTGCCATCCATTTGCAACCTTCAGCTATTAATTTCGGGGAAAATAAGAAAATAATCTGGTCGGTTAGGGTTTACAATTGGGGAATATGTCCAATTAGCCAATTTAGGATTCCTATATTGGGGGGAGAAAGGTTAGAACGACGTTGTTTTCGCTATTAGGGCTGACTGGACTCTCTGGCCAGCTCCGACCAGCCTTCTCAACATCGAATATTAATAAAAAAGAGTCACATTAAATTTTCGGCGTGCCATGTCAACATTGGCACTCTAGTGATCGTTTTTAAAAAAAATAGGTACTAAAGTTATCCAAAAAAAAGTTATGGCACCAAAGTGATCGGCGTATACAAGTTATGGCACCAATAGTGTCCTTTTGCCCATTCTCTTGCATAATCTCGAACTGTATACCCTATCATCATCGCTCACTTTCAGTTGTTTCAGTTTCTGATTGAGCTCGTCTTCTTCGAGCCCCTCCTCGCTCTTCACTTCTTCCACCTTCTTCTTGTACGCCCCAGCCACCTGCTTATTTCCATGCAGATAATCAAAGAACATGAACATTACTCTTGACATTCTTCAAAAAGGGAAATCAGAGTGCCTGAATCCTGGGGCATATGAGGTGGACCTGATCGTAGGGGCATTTTCTTGGGAGCCTGAGCCTACCATAATGATCCACGTCTGTGATGGCTGCATTCTAAAACCAAAATCAATCAAGTTCGCATCTTTACCTCCTCTTCCCGAACAAAAGCTCAAGCGGGACACAATTGAAATAGCCCCCCCCCAAAGAACCAAAACATTGAGAGCTAGAGATGGAGTCTTCACCGATGCTACGAAGGGCTCGTTCCACGTTGAGCGTGGAGATCAGATAAGGGGCCAAGTCAGGAGCTTCAATGGAGTTTTCCGAGGTGTCGCTCTCTGTTGTCGCCGTGTTGGTCTCAGTTGGGGTGTCGCCGGATGAGCTTGTGATGAGGATTGATCTCCTAGGCTTGGTAGGGAATGCAAGAGCAGTGTTGAGTGGGACCGAGGAGGAAGACGATGGGGATGGAGAAGGTCGGCATGGGATAATTATGATGGAAGCGGTGGACAGAGCCATCTTCTGCTCAACTCACCGACGGGAATGTTTCCACTGCGGTGTTGCTAAAAATTTCAGCGATAGAGAGAGGGAGGGGGGAGATAAGCGACGGCCACTAATTAGGGGTGTCAAAACCGAACCGAAAAACCGAACCGAGATACGAACCGAACTGAATCGAACCTAAAATTTCATGCATTTCTGTTCGGTTTCGGTTTCGGTTCGGATAATCAAAATTAACCTTTTTTTTTAGTTCGGTTTATTTCAGTTCGATTCGGATCAGTTCGGATTGCACCAAATTGAAATAAACTTTGGTTTTAGCCCTAAAAAGCCCTATCTCGCCCAACGCCCACTCAGTCGCCCTCTCTCGCACTCGCATCTCCCTCTCTCGGTCTCTCCCTCTCTTTCTCGTCGCTCCGCCTCCAAAATTCATGACTTCCCCGTCCGGCCCCGCTGCCACCGCCGCCGCAGCCTCCACCGGCCGCAGCTCCTGCCGGGACCACGGGCTCAAGCCTGGCATTTTCCCCTACCGATTCGCACAACCGAGCCCTGGGTTTGAGCCGATCGTCTTCTCGCCGATTGTCTTCTTGCCAGAAAAAGGGAGGCGGAGGAGGAGTGTGATCTTCGCAATCAGTATGCTTCGGTAGTCCGTGCCCTGGGTTTGAGCGGTATGCTTCGTTTTTTATGATCTTGTTTCCTCGCAAGCGGTAGCAATGGGGTGAGGATGTCGCTTTTGCTATTTCGGAGTCGATATTGCTGGTTTCTTCGTAGATTTTTGTTTGAAAACTCCTAAAACCTCTCACGGGTCGGCTTTGTTTTTTTTTTTTCTTGCTGTTGTAGTTTCGCCTTGGGCTCAATGGGATCTGTGTTATACTTGTCGTCGAGAGAGCGGAGTACAACTAAGAGCTGTTTCCAAGTGTTCTAGTGAATGGTAGATTCTGTAGGCTAAGTGAGTTTGCTTGGGGGCCACATGTGCTATCTGGACTTGTTCTTGTTAGCATATACTAGGTCTCTAGCCCCTCAAAAATATCTTGCATAATTTTTGAAGGGAGATAACTCCATTTAGTATTTGATATCCCCTTCAATCCTTCCAATACTTGTTTTGTGAAGATTGTGGTTTGTCTTAGAAATTACATGTTATTTTCTTGGAAAACTTTCTAATGCTTACCAACTGCAACACACTTGCAAGTGCTCAATGATATCATATCAAAACTCTAAGATTTATTACTTGTTCTGGTTGTGGTAGGGAGAAATTGCATCTAAAAGCAACCAATAGAGCAAGGTTCCTTGGCCAGTCTTTCCGGCTTCTTGCCCATTGGTGAGTTCTCAGTTGTCTTCTCTCGGTCAAGTCTTTGATTGGTTTCGCTTTAGCAGTTCTGTCTTCGTGTACATCTTGGCTTTGATCTTCGGTGATGGTTCTTGTGTCCGCTTGGTGGGGGGTTTTTTCTGGTTTAGAGATTGCAAGTCGGATTGTGAATTTTTTTTTCGAGGACAATGGTTTCGTCTGTGTCTTGCTTCTTGTTATATGGGTGGCCAATGGTTTTCATTTGTTTTAATTATTCCTCTGTTTTGGAGCTGGATTTTATGTTAACTTGTTCTGATTTAGGCGAGGTGAGGTATATGCAATCTATATTACCTTGTGTTTCAAAGGTTGCTAACAGCGATGAATGCAAATACTTTTTTAGGGGAAAGAATTACCTTTAGAATTTGCATTGCAGCTTGAATTTCGAATTCTACATCATTTATCCTCCCACTTCTTTGAATCAGCAAAGTATGAGCATATGGCTTATGTTGTATGATTTTCTATTAAGAATCCATGCAAAAGTTTAATTTCTGTTTGCTAATGAAAACATCTTTTCTATCCTTGTGTTTGTTTGTTCTGTTGAACTAGTTTGCTTTGCATTCATTTATCATAACTATTTAGTAACTTCTGTTCTGGTGCTTTAATGGCTACCCCTTCTATTATGCTTTTATTTGGATTAAGTATTTGCTTGTGATACAAAGTTTGTTAACTTAACACAGCCACTTGAATTATAATAATTTCAGGTTTTAATTGTCATAGATTGGTAGATGTCTACTTCAATGAGTGAATCTAATGGCACAAATAAAAGGAGGACGAGATCTACTGCTTGGGAACACTATAAAGGGACACAAAATCCAGACAAAATTGAATGTTTATATTGCGGGGCTATTATTGGTTGTTCTACCTCTCAAGGGACTAGTGCGATGCGTAATCATTTAGGTAGATGTAAGGAATTTCCATATGCGAACGTTGAGAAAAGGCAAAAAATTGTCTCGGGTCAACTTATTGAGGTTGGTAATTCTAGGTCATTTGGTCCATGGAAATTTGACCAAGAAACTAGTCGAAAAGACCTAGTAGTGATGTTTATCATTAGTGAATTACCCTTGAAGTTTGTGGAAAATGAGGCGTTTCGGCAATTCGTGAGTAGGATCCGGCCGAAGTTTTCAATTCCCTCAAGAAACACATTGAGGGAGGATTGTTATAAGTTATACTTGGAGGAAAGATGCAAATTGAAAAAATATTTTTTCGATACATCTTCAAGGGTTTGTCTCACAATGGACACGTGGACTTTTTGTCAAAATATGAGTTACATTTGTCTCACTGCTCACTTTGTAGATGGTGATTGGAAGTTGCAAAAGAAAATCTTGAATTTTTGTCAAATTTCAGGACATTCTACTAAGATTATAGGAAAAGCAGTGGAAAAATGCTTGACTGGTTAGGGGAGTAAAAGCGTTTTTTCTATCACTATGGATAATGCAAGCTCAAATGACTTGGGAGTTCAATACTTAAAAAAAAGGCTCCACTCTTGATATACTCTAATTTTGTTGGGTGAGTTACCCCATGTGAGATGTTGTGCTCACATATTGAGTTTGATTGTGAGAAAGGGTTTGAAAGATATAAATGATTCCATTGTTAGAATACATTCAGCTGTACATTATGTGAGGTCTTCTCCTGCGAGATTGCAACGGTTTAAGGAGTGTATTGAGCTAATAAATATTGAGTCCAAAAGTCTTGAATATTTGGATGTGGAGACTCGTTGGAACTCAACATACGTGATGTTGGAAGCGGCTTTGAAGTTTTTCATAAGGCTTTTATCTTACTAGATATTCGGGATATCAAATTTGTTGAAGAGCTTTTAAAGGTAAGGGGGTTGCCTAATAGTGATGATTGGGAATATGCCCGTCAATTTTTTCCTTTCTTGAAGATGTTTTACGATATGACTTTAAAAGTATTGGGTTGTTCTTATGTCACTAGTAATGATATGACGAAAGATGTCTATGGGATTTTTATGATGATTGATAGATATTGTGTGAATGAGGATAGGAGTTTGCAAGAAATGGCCAAGAGAATGAAGACCAAATTCACTAAGTATTTTGGTAATGTGAACAACATCAATCTAACATGGTTCATTGCATGCATACTTGACCCTCGACATAAATAGGAGTATGTGAAATGGATGATTAATCAAGTTTATGAAAGCAAGTGGGTGGAAATTTTAGGAGATAAAGTAACATCATCTCTAATGTCATTGTTCATGCAATACCGCACCAGTATATGCCCCCAAAGCAATTTGAGGTCAAAGGGTACAAGGACAGTGAACGTTTCAATGTCTCTTGTGGTTGGTGCAGACATTATGACTACAATGTATCTTAGCCAAACGGGACAAGAATATTTGGAAGAAAAATCCGAATTAGATAAGTATTTGGAAGAAAGATGTGAACGCTATAGCGCCGACTTTGATATCTTAAATTGGTGAAAAGTCAATTCTTCGAGATATCCTATCCTCTCTTCCATTGCTTGAGATATTTTGGTTGTGCCCGTCTCAACTGTAGCATCAGAGGTTGCATTCAGCGCAGGAGGTCGTGTACTTGACGTGCTTCGAAGCTCCTTGACCCCAAGTATGGTGGAGGCTCTTATATGTGCTCAAGATTAGCTACGATCCACACTACTTTTACTTTCGATTGAGGAGGACTTAGAAGAACTCGAAAATTTTGAGTCAAGTGAGAAAAAATTATCGTGAAATATTTTATATCATTTACAATTGCAATAGATACTTTAATTTTCATTTTTATTGTGAATTTAATGTAGAGTTGTCAACTGTGACCGTGGAGCTGAATTTGATATTGGTTTCCCTTGATGATTGACGAACAAAAGAGAAGTAGTCATCTCCTTGATGTGTAAAGAAAGTAAGTGAGTACCGGAGATTATGAACAAAAGAGAAGTCTTATTCCAAGAACTATTTGTGCAGCTTCACATAATAAGATGACCTCAATCCTGTTTACTGTCTAGTTATTCAATGTTTCTTTGTGCAGCCACATGTAGATTTTGGTCTGACGCTTCTCGAAGCAGATGCTATGTCCATTCCTGGCCTCTATAGATTTGTCCAGGTAATGCTCTTACCTTTTTTATAAGGATAATTTGAATAGATTTCTCCATTCTCCAACTTTACCAATTGTTGGCAATGACCATGTAAATTGCTGATGTAAAATAGTTTGGGAAAATACTACCAACTATTACGTTGTAATAAGACTTCTTAGTATTATATTTATGCTTGTGTTCAGGAACTTATCAAGGATCAAGTTGCAAATATGTACCTTTGGCCTAAGTACCTAGAAGTACCTATAAGTACCTATTTTGGATCCTTCTAAGTAAGTTTTCCTCTTTACAAACTGTTACTTCCTTCAATTTGTGCTGCCAAGTTAATGAATATAAAGGTGGTAATTCTATAATTGGTCCAACTACATGGATGTTTGCTTATTCCTGCAGTGTTGCAAAGAAATTGGTTGGGATTCTTAATGTAAAGGTCATGAGGGGAATAAAGCTTAAAAAGAAGGATATTTTGGGCAAGTCAGACCCTTATGTGAAGCTAAAGCTTACTGAAGACAAGTTACCACAAAGAAGACAACAGTCAAACATAGCAATCTAAATCCTGAATGGAATGAGGAGTTCGGTTTGATGGTCAAGGACCAAGAATCTTAAGAAAGTTCTATTCGCTGTTGTACTTTTCTTTTTTGGTCAGAACCTAGTTTAAATATGTGATATTGTTTTTTCATTTTTCAATTTTAAATAATGAGTTTTTAATTTGTAATATATTTACAATCACTCAACTTATTTTAATCATGAATATGTTCACATTTTGACATTAAAGATTCAAATCTAGAAAATAAATGTCATTAAATATTAAAAAGAATTATTTAACTTTCATCTTATTCGAAATGGCGATTTAGCGATACGTAATCAAAATTATAAATAGTTGAATAGCGTAAATGACTAAAATATTTTTATATGAATAAAAAGAAAAAAAGAAGAAGAAAAAACAGAAAATTGAGCCATGCATAAAAAGCAAAGAAGAAGAAGAAGAAGAAGAAGAAACCGAAAAGTGAACCGAACCAAATCGGTTTTTTGGTTCGGTTTCAATTCGGTTGGAGAAGCAAAGAAGAAGAAGAAGAAGAAGAAGAAACCGAAAAGTGAACCGAACCAAATCGGTTTTTTGGTTCGGTTTCAATTCGGTTGGAGCGAGTTTCGATTCGGTTCAGGGGTTCTTCCTTAACGGTCCGGTTTGATTTTTCAAGAAAACCGAACCGAACCGAACCGTTTACGGCCCTACCACTAGCCAGAGGAACATTATCCGCACGTGTAACGCAAGCAAAAGGAAAAATGACATAAACAGTCACATAATTTTAGCTTAATATTTACTATGATTTCTAAATTTTAACTCAATGTGCAATTAATCAATGTGATTCCTAAACTTTTTGTACACCGTACTATATAAATATATTCAATATAGTCCTTTAATTAATTCAAGTTTAGGGACTACATTAAGCACACACCAATATACCGAAAGTCTTTGGATCAATTGAACAAATTAAAAGTTAATGGACCACATTGCACATTGGTCAGTCCAGGGGCTGCTAGTGTCATTCGTACCGGATAAGGAAACAACCCTTTAATTTTAAATTAAATTAAATCAAATTGCAACAAGAGCAGCATGGTCGTTGTAGTATAGTGGTAAGTATTCCCGCCTGTCACGCGGGTGACCCGGGTTCGATCCCCGGCAACGGCGTCGTCTCATTTTACTTTTTATTTTTTGGTTTTCTTTTTTCAGTTTTTCGCAGAGGCGAAACGGCGCCGTTTTGGCTCGTCCCTATCTGTACCTTCGTCGTTCGCCGGACGCACTCGAGCGCACGGAGCGAAGCAGAGCAGAGGAGATGGGGCTCCGGAGGATGACGGGTCAGCCGTCGCCGTCGTCGTCGTCGCCGCCGCCGTCCCGGTCCGGCGACCCGGGCGCCTCCACCAGCGGCGGCGCCGAGCCGCCGTGGCGGTTCCCGCCGGCGGCCCAGCCGGAGATCATGAGGGCCGCCGAGAAGGACGACCAGTACGCCTCCTTCCTCTACGACGCTTGCCGCGACGCCATCCGCCACCTCTTCGGTACGCTCCCTCCCTCCCCCTCCCTCCTTCGACCATCCTATTCTTTAGGGCTGACCATTTGCCAGAAGCGGCGTTGCGCGCTCCTCTCTGCTTGCTAATTGGAGTTTGATTGCGATTCGTGTTCAGGCACCAGGGTGGTCGTGGCTTATCAAAGCGAGGTCTTTTTCCCGCTCAATCTTTTCTCTATTTCTGGTTCGTCTTGTTAGAATTTTACCGCGTGTTCGAACGCCGATGATGATTAACGCTTGCCGGTTTCGTGCAGACGCAGCTTCTCGGGCAAATGCTTTACTACGTGTTGACGACTGGTTCGGGGCAGCAGACGTTGGGCGAAGAGTATTGCGACATCACCCAGGTTTGTTTAATGGCTTAACATTGCTCATGTCGGCCTTATGGCGTTGTAGTTGGAAATTTCAAATTGTGTTGCTTAGCCTGTAAGCTTAGCTTTTAGCGTTTGGTGTGCAATAGGATGATTTGTGATGGTTTCGTAAGTTCTCTGCTGGTGAGGTCCCGGATGATGCTTACATGGCATCGATAGAAATGTCGCAACAGTTGGGGGGCTTTAGTTTGATGTGTGGATGATATGGTACTTCGGTGTGTCCGTGTTGGTTTCTAATTGGGTCCCCTCAAGATCGATTCTTTCTGCTTTTAGGTTGCTGGGCCTTACGGGCTTCCTCCGACGCCGGCAAGGCGCGCTCTTTTCATCATATATCAGACTGCATTTCCTTATCTTGCAGAAAGAATAAGGTCAGTTTTACTGCTTTTCTCCTGTTGATCGCATTGTTGATACTTAAATCTATCTAGGAACTAGGAAAACTGTTTGGCAAATTGTGAACTTTAATGGGGTATTCGTTTGCAGTTCTAGAGTTGCTTCACGTGGAATCATACTGGCCGAGACACAGTCTAGTGAACTGTATGAGAATACTGCCTTTGAGAATAATCAAGGTCAAACTTCTTTAGCTACTGGTAATCCATCTTCCTCTGTGTCACGGGGAAATGGATCTGTTTTCGTGAGGTGGAAGAGGAGATTGAATACGTTGTGGCTGGATGCTATTCAGAGGTGGCCTGCGGTAATTTGAGTCTATATTTTTTTTGTTAAAGCTTATGAGATTTGTTTTGGAATGATCTGTGTTAAGTTGTATTGGTGTATTTTTCTCCTTCTGCAGTCATTTGTAGGAATTCTTACTAAAATTTGTTATTTTGTGCCTGAAAGTACTGTTGACTGCATTAGATGACTGTATCACCTTTTCCTCTATGTATCTAGAACTATTGGCTCATTATCTTTCTTATTGGTATTGTGTGCTTCCCTTTGATTACATTCAGGTGCTTCCTGTAGCTCGAGAGTTTTTGCAGCTGGTCGTTCGAAGTAACCTTATGTTCTTCTACTTTGAAGGTGATTTCTGCCAAGATCCATCTTTTGTGTCTGATATGGTTTCTTGTCTAACTTTTGCTTTCATGTTCTATCTATAGGCTTGTATTATCATATATCAAAACGAGCAGCAGGCATCAAATATGTGTTCATTGGTAAACCATCCAACCAAAGGCCTAGGTAGGGTTTTGTTCTAATTTCAGGGCTTTTGTTATGTCCAAAGGTGTTGCTGATCATGTTATATGGTGCATCCCGTTGGTTTGTGGAGCATTAATGTAGATTGTGCCTTTTATTGCATGCTTGATGCTTGTGGGGGTTAATCTATTCACCTTTTTGACATAATCATTGGTTGTATCCATTTTGGCGGTCGGCTCTAGCTAGCCTTATGCTTTGCTGCTGAGGTTAAGTGTTAATGCTTTTGTTTTTTCGGGAGCATATAGCACTCGTCTATTCAGTCTAGCCAGACTTCATATTCTTCCAGTTTAAGGATTACGTCTTCAAATGTTACGGATGTTCTCCACTCAAATATTAAAGCTGATAAAATTCATTTTCTTGCAGATACCAAATATTGGGCATATTTCTCTTGATACAGCTTTGCATCCTTGCTGCTGACGGACTAAGGCGCAACAATTTGTCATCCATTGCGAGTTCAGTTCATCAGATATCATTAGGCACCCACCATACTTCATCAGGTATTTTATGCTCTCCTGAGATACTTCACATTATACGCGTTCTTCTTGTTCACTCCAGATTTTTGCTAGATGACTGATCAGAATTTCTATAGGCAAATGGTTTCTAGTTCTTTAAGCATAAGGCAAACCGCACTTTCAATTCTTTAGCCTCTCCCACTTGACATAGCATCGTTCTTTCTGGAATCAAATCGGTACTCTGTCCATCTCTTGGGTGTAGGGAGAGGTTTGCCTGTACTAAATGAGGAGGGCAATATGATATCGCTGGATCATAACAAAGGAAGTTGGCTAACAGATTCTTCGACTTCAGAGGTAATTGATATTTAAAAAACTTTTAGTTCGATTTATCACATCACGGCAGGCATCTTGTGTTCAGTTCCTATCTCCCCCCTCCTCATCTTACTGATGAATCCACAAAAAGATACTTGTATGCATACACACATCACAGAAATCTTTCGTTTCTAACAACATGCATATATCACACTAGTTTTTTGCTATACCTTAATCTGTAGGATGTAGAGCTCCATGACTGGAGGTTTGGCTGTATTTGATGGTGCCAGTTCGATAGTACTTACTGGTCAACGAAAACCTTGATTTGGTCTTCTTGATTAGATTGAAATCCCAAGATATATTCCAAAAAAGAGAGATCACAGAAAACATAAGCATGTTAGGTAGCTTGTTCCCTGTTCAGATTTGTGTCATGACCTACATCTGGTGCATGGTTGATGGCCAATGAAATCAGTGCTCGTCTCTTACGCGTCTTGTTTTCTTGTTCAGCCTCAAGGAACTACTGGGACGAGTAAATGTACATTGTGTCTGAGCCATCGCCAACACCCAACAGCCACACCTTGTGGTCATGTATTCTGCTGGTACTTCCTCTGCATGACCCGAATTCCCATATCCCTTTGTGCTTGCACATGCGTTCCCCTCTTACGATAAACCGCCATTCTCCATGTACAGGAATTGCATCATGGAATGGTGCAACGAAAAGCCCGAATGCCCTCTCTGCCGCACTCCTATTACTCACTCGAGCTTAGTCTGTCTATATCATTCGGACTTTTAGTCCATTTGAACTGTATTTTAATCCTTAGCTAGTGAAAAGCATAAGAAAGAACCAAAGCAATTTGCCTCGGTGGTACATAGGCGGCGAGCGGTGAACTTTTTCGTGTGCATGCCTCAGAATGAATGTTGTAATTCTGGTCTCCTAAACTGCTGACCGTGGCCATTAGAGCTGGGAGCCATCAATTTTCACATCATGTAATGTCGGTCTCCCTTTCATGCTCATCTTACGAACAATGATCGGTTGTTGTACATTTAGTTATTTTGAGGTTCACCAAATGAATGTTCTTAGCATCCAAATCCACATTATACTATGAATTCAAATTATCTTCCGAGCCGGAAGATCATCGGGCATCTTACAAAGCATCGGCACACGGAGCTCGACAAATCATACTTTGAAGACAAACTATAGTGTGCAAAGAAAGCAAAGGTGGCAGGTATGATCAACCATCCTTGACATGTTTGAATTGGGAATTGTTAATGTGTAATCCAATGGGAAACAAAAACACGAAAAAATGCTAATGTAACAAGACATGTTAGTCGATTGCTTTTTTTGAAGATTGAAATTGTGATATTTCATGGAAATACGTATTGAAATAGATCACAATTTTAAGGAAAGTACAAGGTGAGCTTATTATCATGGAGCTTGTTGGGCTGCCAAACTCATCGTTGGATCGCTTGACAAGCCTAAGAAGTCATTGCCATCATTCTGAGTGGGTTGGGAATCTCATCAAGTCCAACCTACTCCTATGAAAACATACGAAGGAAGAAAACAAAATTGCACCAGGCTCTGTTTGTTTCGTGCAAAAGAGAATGATCTGAAAAAATATTTTCCTGAGAATGATTACTTGTATCTCTTAAATTAATCATTCAATGAAAAAAAAATTTCATTATTGACAACAATCTATGTCCAACCATTTTCATTAGTTCATTTTATGAGCGATATCAATGATCATTTTTAAGAAACTATTTTTCAACATCATTCATTTTCCGCGAAACAAACAGAGCCTAATCTGCGGTTTGTTTATCTCCAACTAAATTTAGTTGGCTCCATAAATGAACTCAATTGAAAATTCGAAAGAGAAATTTTGTAGTTGATATTGCATTGGACTTGACCCGTATTTAGCATCCGGCCCGGACCAAATTGATGGGCCTATAAAGTCCAAGAGGCCCGGACCGGGTCGGCCCGCCTGTCGATCGGGCTTTTTTCCGGGTCGGATCTTTTTTCCGAAACGGATCCCTCCAGCTCCGGAACCCGCCGTTATCAGGGTTTCGAGCTCCGAGCGTGGGAGGGTGATGAACTGCTCGAGCCGACGATGATGTTCGAGTTCGCGAGAATACCATTACCGTCCTCTCGGCCAAACCAGAATCGCCCAAATGGCGTTGCGGGTCTGCGAAGAAATGGCGAAAGGTTCGTCCTTGGCTCCTCTTCTCAGCTCTTTTGCTTGCTCATGATCATCGGAGAAGAAGACGATGGCGTATGGTTTTGGGATGATTTGTTTGAGTTTCAAATATATTTTCGGGGGGGTTCGTGCTTGATGGGATTCGTGTTCTGACTCGAATGTTTCAGTCCGTAGAATTTCCATTTTCATGTTCTTGATGGGGGAAAAGAAAGGGAGAAGCTCTGATTTTTTCGCTTGCTTCGATTCTGGTTTCGGTGCTGTGATTGATGTTTGAATCTCTTATCGCGCAAAATGTCATCTTTACAGCGAGTTGGGTTTTTAGTATCAATCTCGTGTCTGAGGATGACGATAACTGTTGTTACCATTCAGCTTCGGTTCTTGTTGGAAATGGTTCTTGCCCATTGCGACGGAAGATTGGATGGTCAAATTTTCTGATGATGTGATAGAGGTTGTCCTGTTATTTTTGTGATAGCATTTGAGTTTTTTGTTTCCCTTTGGCGTCGCGAGGTTGCTCCGGGGATTTCATAGAAATGCTTATATGAACGGTGGGAGTTTGTCAGGCTTCCTGCTCTGCACACAATGGCTTGGAGTTTGGAATAATCTCCCACATGATGATCAGATACAATTCTCTTTCCATCGCTTGCGCTGTTTCAGCTAAGAACTGGTTTGATAGTGATAAGCTGTCTTTACGTCCGTGATTTTTTTAACGTGAGACTATTTCTCCTTCCATTGTCCCCTCCACTCGCTGCACCGCTTTCATGCTCAATGAGCCTTGCATTTTGAGCATTTCGTTTGGGCACCCTGTTCTTTGTTATAGTCATGGGGGTTTAGCTTGCAATGCTCATCCACTACTGGTGGAAGCCTGTCTGGCTTCTTGTGCTAATCCAAGTAATTGGAGTTTGAATGTGCTCCTACATTTTGAATTATTCCCCATTGAGTTAAGCTGATTTTCAGTGTTACATGCTATAGTGTGTTTTTCATAGGTTGCCTGTGTAATATTTGATCTACACAAATCAGCCTGGATACGCATTTGAATTTAAAAAAAGAAAAACTTGTTGAAAAACAAACTTTCCACGATCTATGTAAATGTATGAAATAGAATCATGTTATATTAGTTGATGGCCTCATCAAAAACAAATTTTTAAGATGAAGGGAGATATACAAAGGCATTTTTATTAAACTGCTCATTTACCTCTCATTTTTGTGAATACAGGGATCAAATGTTCACCATATTGTGCTTGCTGCAACATACTGATGTTCGTGGGCGAGGCTGAATAGTGAAATGGCATAATGTAAGGTATATCTGAGAGCTCCTACTGCTGTCTTCATTTTTTACCCACGTCCTATAATTGTGGTGACTCCTCTTTTACCAGGCTATATGAGTGTAAACCTCTGTCAGTTTGCCAAATGGTTGCTAGGAGTGAATCCTTCTTAGATAGGTGAGCTGATTTGCTGTTTTGCACTACATTGTCTTGTATTTGTCACCACGCACTCTCCACAACACTTTGTGGGCGCCTGAAGGCTGTGACATATATTAGCTTCTGTCATATTTCCTCCCATTCAAAGTACGTTCTTTTTCAGGTTTTCCTTGTGAGTGCTATGTTTTTTCCTCAGATTTTTTGGGCTAAATTCTTAGAATGTGCTTATTATCAAGGTCATGATTCTGGTGCCATCAAGGACAGATGACGCAGTTTCTCGTGGATTCCATCCATTCTTAACTACCACCATCTCCAGCAAAGATTTTGAAGATTCCAGTTTGGTTAAGGACCAAGACACCTACTCAACCAATCAGTAGTGTAGTGAATTTATCACACGGCGTGACTGAATACGTTCATGCTTGAGCGTTTCTTTTGTGGGAAATGCTTGATGAAGCTTGGTGAATTTCTCGGGGCTATGAATTGCCACAATTGATGGGGTCTTGTGGATCGAGCACTTGTGAATGTCCAATTTACATCAAACTGTTTACGAGTGTTTTGAGTGGTCAATTTGTATGGTAGTGTAGAACACATTTTATGAGTGGTAAGGTAGAATGTTATGGGCTCCTTTACTGAGGAGGGATTAGAAAGTTCTTGGATGCATTCCTTTGAAGGGTAATATTAACAAATGGTCATGACTTGTGATAAGCCTCTTCCTGTTCTCAGTTGCGGATGCATTCAAATCAACTCGCAAACCCTTTTAGTAGGACGTGGTGCTTGCAGTTTAGTGGTTCTTGCTAATACAAAACATGAACACTTCATGCTAAAATACAGACATGTCAACATGAACCCTGTCCTAAACTTGCCTTTAATGACGATTGGCTATTCTTTAATAGCTCGTGTCATGCAAATCCCGTGAAGCAATTGTCAAAATGCAGCGTCATAGGTTCTTCTCCTCTTTCATCTTTCCTTTTCCTTTCGGGCGTCAACGGCTTCCGTGGAATTGCCATCATTTTGATCTCGGCTTATCTAGGGTACCTCGAGAAGAAGTGCGCTCAGACGTGAGCACGCGGAACGCACGGTTTAATCTAGCCTTTTTCCTGTTGTCGAATCGGTCATGGAAAGGGAATCCTGAATCCATGAGAGACGTACGTAAAACTATTAAAATTCAGCCAAACTAGGCATGCTTTGACATTTTTTTCTCATTCCGTGATGAGCAATGACAGCTAGTCTTTGCTCGCTCATCATTCTTCGTCGACAAGAGCAATGTCAAAGCATCATTTGTTGTGGCTCATGCGTGCTTAGAAAGTACTTCATTCTCAGATTGGTTGCTGAAGATCATATTTTCGTGTCGGGGCAGGACTCTTGAGGAGCCATCAATGACTTGTAAAAGAAATCCTTTCGTTCGGTGGCGAAACGGGTGAATCTCGTGATATTGCTTCATCATTACATGTTCACCCAAAATTTCAGTGGGAGGGATCCGACCGAGTTTGTCAAATAAGACTAGAGAATATACAAGCTTTCACAACAGTAGCATTCACCATCCACCCACATGTTGTGCTTAAAAATCTCTGAAAACGATTTGGGTGCCGTGATCGACATCTCCTAAAACCTATTGTGCTCCACGAAATCGACTCGCAACTTCCCTTCTTCTCTTCTTCTTCACCCTTTTCGTGAGCACATCTCGACCTGACATAACGATACAACTGGCCACTTGACTTTGTTGCCGCGTTGTCATTTCTCGAAAATTGACTCGAGTTCGAGCTTAAGTATCAAGATCAAAACTCTGTGAATGGACTGCATCGCTCAAGGCCAACCACACCTAATTAAATGGGGTTCCTCACCGTTCAAATCTTGCCCTTCTCCAATCTAACTCTTTCGCAAGTACCCATCACTCGTTCGACGCCATTGACGGGCCCATCTCCAAGCTGAGAGCACAGACAATGAGCACGTGTACGCAAGACGTGCCCCATATATTTCCCCACACAACAAACCTTTTCCCCCCGCATCACCAAATCCATAATATGCAGAGATTCTGTGTGTATGATGTTGGAGCACCGAGCAGCCAACCCAAACGAGCGCACACGCGCACACCACACCATGAAAAGTGATGATTGACTCTGTCTTCTTGTCCCCTTGCTCGCCTCTGCTGTTTGGCTCATCTCTCTACTTTTGGCTTACAGCAGTTAGTGGGGACTTTGCACGCATGGCTTCGTATGTGGCCGGTGAATGATTCGTAACCCCCCATTTTCTAATGTACCCTCGTCCTATGAGAGTAGGAAGTGAAGACGGGCCTGTTGTCTTATACTTGATATACTTTTCTTTGTTGAGAATAAGCCCTCGTGCTTGGAGTGGGCAACTATATTTGTGGGGGAAGTGGACGAGTGTCCTTTTTACTCAAAATGCTTACTTTCTAGTGTTGGTACTTGACCTATAGTGCGAGTAGTTACTAAGATTTTCTCTTATCTTTTGAAGGGTTTTTCAGGATTGCCCTCAAGCATGATCATGACTTGGGATTTTCCACACTTTCTTGACCGTTCACGGGGCATCTGTACAGTAAACGAAGGAATTACACAAGTTACTCATAAATTTTCTTTTATAGTCTAGGAAGGTTGAGATTGGCGATGCGGGTAAGCTTAATCCGAGTTTGTTACTTTGATGCTGATGATCGTAGTTGTTAAATTGAGATGTGTATTGTGAATAGAGATCCTAAGTTTTTGAGCTGTAAAACGAGAATCGAAATGAACTGTTAAGACTCGGTAGAATACTCGAAATGAGTTTTTTTTTATCATGGACATTTATAAATGTTATGGGCAATATTATAAGTTATACAAAAAAGTCGTGAGAATTGCGATTTAGGAAAAAGAAATATTATTTATGTGATGATCGATATGCATAAGAAGATATAATCTCCAATGTTTATTTAAATATAGGCGCATCATGTCATTTACGTTTGCATTATAGAGTGGAAAATTTACTTCTAATCATTTTGTAGCTGTCAAAATAAACCATACATCACAAAATATGATAGAATCACATCAATTGACAGGTGAACACGTACAAAGTTGAATCGGTAGCGTCGAATTGTAGATTGGTAGTGAATTGATAGATCCGCTCGAGCTTAAGGAGATTGGCAAGTCACTTAATAGACAGGTATCATTTGACCAAAAAAAAAATAGACAGGTATCACAAAGGTCTAGAATTTAATCGAATCATATGACATGAATTGGGAATCGTATTATCCTGATAACAATGCTAATGATGTCATGTTTCAAGTTATGTGATTTAGTAAATAATTCTCGGTAAAAACATTGACCGTCGCCAGTGAATCCTTGAGATCAAAAGTTAATAAATTCCGATCTTCTAAGCATCGAAGGCTTTCTCTTTTCAACAATTGCAAATCAATAGCCACACATCGTTAATAATTCTTTTATTTTCTTCCTCTTGTTTTTGGTTTTTCCTTTTCTTTCTGAGTAGCTAGAGTGGAAATTTCAACTTTAAGCCTTTTGAGATAATGAAGGAGCCGACAAGAAATATCATTAAGCAGTCGGACAAATGTGTTGACCCTTTGTGAAAAGATCAGATGGTTACAACAGCTTTGACTCAAAACCCTATCACGGCACTCCCTCTTGCATTATAAAATCATCTTGACTTTCAAGGAAAAAGTTTAATAATTTAAAAGTGAGGTTATTATTTGTTATTATTATTGTTATTAGCCGCCCTAACGATGAATTATTGGAAAAAAAAAAACAAAGATCTAAAAAGGGTTCTCTTGCACCCGGTTCCCCCAATACTAGAAAAGGTGAGACATCTCAAAAGGGCACTTCCTTTTGTTGGCTCTCTTTCTTTAGTGTTGCTTGACAATCTTGTCCTTAATTTATTAACCATGCTAATTCATATGGCTATTAGGGGTGAGCAGTTCTAGGTTCTGTGCACGTTTCACCTAAAACTTGGAATTTGAAATCTAACAGATGCCTCATTTTTTGGAACCTGGAACCTATCTTGCATATCCTGAAACTTGTAACGTACCGTGTCACAGGTTCCAAGGTCAATTCCAAGGTTCACCCAGATTTTACATATATTATTAATTGAACGATTGCAGTTAAACTTTACTTTTTATGACCACCACTTGCTACTATAATTTGCTGATCACAACTTATATTTAGACATATGAAAAATATGAAACATTAACAAAGTAAAATTTTCGGTTATAAAATGGAAGCTTAGACTAGTGGTTCTAGATTATACATTCATCATTGGATGCCATGGAACACCGCAGGATCATGCGAAGACATAAACCAAGAAAAACACAAAAATTTGTTATAGGTTCCAGATTTTAGGTTCCATGTTTCACCTACTTAGAATCTAGAACCTACTCGTCGAAATAAATTCCTCAATTTTTGGAATCCGGAACCTACTCTTTATACCTTGGAATCTGGAACTGACAGGTTCCCACTGGTCCGGTTCTCAGGTTTTAGATTCTACTCTGGAACCATGTTCACCCCTAATTGCTATAGACCAACAAAATATACTCATTACTAATGTATAGATTACGAGATGCTCTTATACTTCTTTGCTCATGCCTTGCCTTATCTTGAGGGTGTGCGACTGATAAAGCATATCACGTCTTGATGAAAGATCGGCCACGTGCATGCTTGCTCTCCTGAACAACCTTACGTTTAGATATGTCAAAATGGGTCAAAGACCAATTTCTTAACCCTTATATGATGGGATGAATTATTATATGAGTTAATTATATTTAGTAAATGAGTTTAAATATAATATGGGTGTGAAATGGGTCATAAGTGGATCATAAATGGCTTTACGACTTTTGACTCTCTCTCCATTCTTTCTCGTCCCCATTCGATCTCGTACTCACTCCCTCCGTACTCTCATCTCAGTTTGGGTATAAATTTTTCTAGATTAGATTAAATATGGAAGTGATTTAGTAATATGGCTCAGGTATGGATCACTAAATTTGCATTGCATATAAATTGGTCAAAACAAGTTAAATAGGTATATTGGTCGGACCATTTTTTGTACCTACCCCAAAACCGACCGACTTGTTTGACATGTCTACTTACGTTCTACTCTCTCTTTCGAAATCTAGATGCATTTGCAATTGATTATCCAACATCGTTTACACGTAGTTGTTCGGTCTCAAACGAAAAAAAAAAGTAAAAGAAATCAGATACCCCATCGAGGAGAAACAAACTAGTGGGATGGCAAATTAGTCATTGACCATCAAATTGGAGCCAAACAAATAGGGGATTGAGAAGCCAATCCCATGCACGCAAATAGGGAAGAGCACATGAGAGAGAGAGAGAGAGAGAGAGAGAGAGAGAGAGAGAGAGAGAGAGAGAGAAGGTGGTAAGAATGGTGGTGATGATGCACCATGGATGGAGGGGAGTGGTCTCTCCACAATCCAAAAATCTCATCTTAGTGGGATCACCCCACGCTCGACACCCAGGCCTATTTCCCCACCCCAACCCCAAAAATCTTTTGTGGGCCCACCCACCAAAGCCCAATTCAAGTGGGCCCCACGGTCCCCCCCTCCCCAACTTTAGCCCCCCCTCTCTCTTTCTTGTCTCTTTCCTTTTGCCCTCCTAATAGACCACACAACCCTCGATGGGGTCGATCAAAATTTCATCTAGCATTTCACACGCTTCACTCAATAGTCAAATGCCCTCGTTCTCGATGCATATCCACATTATCCAGAGAAAAAGCGGGGCTTCTTTTTTCGTCGCGTTATAACCTTGAAATAAACCGGGCCGTCAGAGCTCATCGACCTTCTCAAACTGTTACTGTATTGGGGACTTTACCCGTTCTTTCTTTGTACAGAACCGTCGATTCTCTGTGGGTACATGGACGGTAGCGCGTGCCCAAATGGTAATTTAAAAAAGGTATTAAGGAGGGGGTGAAGAAGTGGAATATTGCATGATACAAGGCAGACACGCTCGCGCGTGAGTGGGTTGTAGTACCACCCACCCAAATCCACTTTGCCCCGTCTTCATTTCATTTGCCCCTCAAAAAAATACACATTAAAAAATTGATCCACTCACAGTCCCCACCCAACACCGGCCCCCAGTCGCGCCGCGACACGTGCGCCAAAAGCGCCGCCGACGTGTCACGTTCGGACGACACCCCCGCGCGCGGAAGTGGTGGGCCCCGCCCATTATCCCACGCGCGGAGGGGCTCCTTGCCTGGGCAGCCGGCACAGCAAAAGAATCCCCGCCCACCGCCCGCGTGCGCTGCTTCCACGGGCCAAAACCCTACAAGAGGCATCGTCAAAATGGCTAAAAGAAGAAAGAAAAATTTGTTGCGATCATAGCCAATACGCACATCTCTTATCTTAGACTCCTTGTGTGCATCACATCGTCAACTGGAGTTACGTGACAATCGATAAGGATCTTATACGAACCGTGGAAAAAAAAAAAAAGGAATCGATTCTTAAACTCGTACCAGAAAAAGAGCAGAAACCGACCGTATAGATAATCATAACATTTCTACATTGTGACCGGCGGCGGCGACGACGACGACAACAACGAATCCTGTCCCACATCACGGGATCGAGGATAGGTCTGAATAAAATTCGCCACGATCTCATGTGTGATATTATGAATGTCTCTCGAACACTAATCTTGATAAGCGCGTAAAGATCGTTTATATGATGAGAAAATAATATGTTTGGATTCGTGCTACGTTTGGAAATAGGAGGGAGTTGAAAGGAAAGGGGGGAGAAAAATTGAAATAAATGGAAGAGAAGAGAAGAGAAATTGTAATCTTCATCAATTTAGACATGGTGTAAAAATCTCGCTCGCATTTAAAACACAAAGTGAAGGATAAGACCAGAAAGAAGAAATGCTTCGAAAGTTGATGAACATTTGCTTCTTTATGTTTTCACCCAAACATGACAAACATTATGCTGAGGATACAATTGGCGCATCTTGAGTAACTATGCTGTATCGATATGTGCATGTAATTCGTATCTCTAACATTATCTCTAATACGTTTCTTATTCCTACTTCTGAGTAGTTTCCATGCTGAATCATCCATAAAGATGAACCATTTGAGTGGCCCAGTTTGCAAGTGAGGAGTGATGTGAAGATAATCCATAAGCCTGCACTGTGACACAATCATTAATGTCAACATTCCTTGCCTGGTTTGGATGATGCAGCTCCCCTCTTTTTTCGGCGCATAATCGCTTCTCCTTCGGCTATAAAGATGAGACCCTTTGCGCTAGCTCCAAAGCACTCACCCCAACACCTGTTCCTGTTCTTCTCCCCATAACCAACCAACGTCCCTCATACTTTGAAAGGGGCACAGAGAAGGACTCTTCCTTATACATTCATTTGGGGTTGTGTGGGTTCTTGCTGTTTTTTCTTCTTTCTGAGGTGAATCTTGGTGAATTCTTTTGCTTCTTGGAGATGGGAACCGAGAGTCTCGCAATCTTGCACACCAATGGGTTCTCCAAGACTCGCAATGAGGGTGAGAGAAATGTGGAGGACAGTCCTGCCGATGGTTGCGTTTGGTTTGAGGAGCAGATAGATGATGATCTCAAATGGTCATTTACTTTGGAGAGGTCTGTCCTACCTACTTGAACTGTTTATGTCACTTTGTCTCTAGAAAGCCAAGAAATATATATACTTGGATGAAGATTGAGGGTGATTAGCTTGTCAGACTTGAGGAACAGGTTATGGTTGAGTTTCATCATCAGAGATTATTCGTCTGGACAGTTAGTACTTGACGTTACATAACATAGCTAAAACCATGCAGGGTCAAGTTTTCGCAATTCTTTTTCCACATAAGCATTGTTATATACCTTTGTAGTGCCAATACGTTTACTCGAGTATGTAATTTCCTCACCACCATACTCCTACTACTATGGTGGAAGGTATGATTAATTGCATTAAATGGATGTGATTATCGATGAAGTCTTACTCTACCACAGCAGGAAGAAATATAGAAACAGTAAGTAGTAATCGTCAAATCATGTTGATCTTGATACTAGGCTTATTTTGTTTCTCTATTCCTTTTCTTTAATGCCTTGGCATGGCCGCATGGGAATAGTATGCACGTATGCAGTGTTGATTGGTTTGCATATTTGCAAAAATGTCAGATTTGTTTTCTTTGTCCAGCATATGGGAAGTTGTCACAATCTGTTGGGATTAATCCAGTGTTCTCTGTTTAACTCGAGTGGTCTATTTTCGTATTGTTTCGCAAAAGAGCAATTTGGAGGACTGACTCTCTTCATCCATTTCTCTAGAGTGCTAGATAGAGGGACAAGTGCTTATCAGCAGATAGCTCTCCTCGACACCAAGCGATTTGGGAAGGTCTGTTCTGTTTCTCTTGCTCCCAGTATGGTTGTCAACATGGTGAACGAACCGTAACGTGTGGCCTGGTTTCAGGTCTTGTTGATAGATGGGAAAATGCAGAGCGCTGAAAAGGACGAGTTCATATACCACGAATGCTTGATTCACCCTCCTCTGTTATGTCATCCAAAGTAAGTCCCCTACAGGAAGTTGTGTTCACCTTTCATGGCCTCATTCACAAGTCCTTTCTCATTTGTCCCTTGGGGATCGAACTTCCCTCTTTTTTGTTTGCCACATTACTTGAAGGTTTCAAATAGTGTTTGAACTTGATTCAGATGGCATTTTTATATATATGACCGCAGGTACTCCTATGGCGCATTGTGCTCATCAATACAAACTTTTACTCGGTCTATGAATTTAAATTTTAAGACAGTGCTATAAGTTTATCTGTTATTCTCATAGACATAAATTTTCACTATGATGGTGAGTGTATTGAATTTGGAGAAGTCTTCACCAACATGCCTGCGCTTAAGTTTCCCCGTTTCATCTTAAATCTGTAAGTTAGCTTGTTTATATGTTTTCTCAGTCAACTGCATTTGACTTTGATGCGTTCATTGTCATGTTAGCCCGAAAACTGTGTTCATAATGGGAGGTGGTGAGGGTTCGGCTGCAAGAGAAGCACTTAAGCACTTGTCAATTGAAGAAGTGGTCATGTGTGATATCGACCAGGTAACCCAGACAAATTATGTTTTCTCAGTTTGAAGTTTGCTAAGTTAAGTTAGTTAACGTGTTTGCATGAAGCGTAAAGAGTCTCAAATTCAAATTAAATCAAGAATTACATGGACATTGTGCAGTCTAAATGTAGTAATTGGGCCAAGCCGCATCTAATGATCCTCAAGGTTCAATATAAGTCTTGTTACAGACGTCTTGCAATTGTCGTATATTTTAATTTATAGTTGAAGACGTCGTCTCGACTTAGGTCAGTTGACATGGGGACTATACAAAATGTAACTTCTTATTGACAAAAGAAATCGCTTTTCTTTAGATCCATATTGAATAGCCATGGCTACACTTAATTCTAGAGACGCTTACGCTTCATATGCAAAATGAGTGTTTTTGCAAACATTCTTCTCTGATGAACTGCAGGAAGTGGTCGATTTTTGCAAGAAACATCTGACTGAAAATCGTGAGGCCTTTTCTAGCAAGAAGCTGAAATTAGTCATAAACGACGCAAAGTAAGTCGTGTGTATTTCATTTGTAGTAGATCAGTCAGATAATGTTAAGCTGATCGGACGAACATCTCTGTTAAAGGGCCGAGCTGGAGAATAGGAAAAGTAAGTTTGACATTATAGTTGGAGATCTGGCTGATCCAGTTGAAGGAGGACCGTGCTATCAGCTCTACACCAAGTCATTCTACGAGAAGATTATCAAGCCTAAGCTTAACAAGAATGGCATATTTGTCACTCAGGTACCCTTCTCACAGTTTCACTTTATCTCTGTTGAGTAACATGTGACTTCCGAATTCTGTTTCAGCTCCAGGAAAAAAAAATCATATGGTTTTGGAGAATTTAGTCTCAGTAGTGATAAAAATCTGTTTACTGTAACTCTCTTTGCTGGTCTGTACATATTGAGTTTGGACTTTCTTACGGTGCAGGCAGGACCAGCAGGCATTTTCACCCACAAGGAGGTCTTCTCATCAATATACAATACAATTAAGCAAGTTTTCAAATGTAATTCTCTCTACCAATTGAAGCCTTGCTTATTTATTCATTGTCTAACAAGCTATAAGCCTGCAAATCAGCGCTATATAATGGACAGTGCCTTTTCATCTTTCTGCAGATGTCATTCCTTATACGGCCCACGTGCCATCTTTTGCTGATACATGGGGATGGGTCATGGTATGTCTTTGCTTGCTCGAAATCATTCAGCTAGTTAACTTTTACTTCATCTTCTGTATCATATTCTTGATGTGTTTCTTGAATCAGGCCTCCGATGAACCGTTCTCTGTGGATGCCAAGGAAATTGATAGGAGAATAGAAAAGAGAATCGATGGGGATTTGCTCTATCTCAATGGTGCCTCGTTCCTTTCTTCAGCCACCATGAACAAGATGGTTTTGACCACGTAAGTGAATGGTTTTCTCCGCTACTTGTGCTAATCGAAAAGTGGCATTGACTGCATTTTTCTTCACCAGATCATTGCGTACAAGTTTTTTGATTTTATTGAGTTTCCGTGCGTCTTTCAGACTTTTGAAGGAAACCCACGTCTACACGGAAGAAGATGCGAGATTTATACATGGACATGGTGTGGCTTACCGCCGCTGAGGGCTCGAGCCTCGGTTTGATGGGAATGGCTGTACAGGAAAGGGAGATCTTGAGTTGCTGTGAAAAAGATTTTACATAAATCTTATTACAAGGAAGAAATCCATCAAGCAGTTGTTAGAAGAAGCGACGACAATTGTTTGAATCTATCTCATTTGTCCTTCCCACTTATGTCGGCTCGCTTCAACTGTTTACAGAAATCAAAATCAATGCTGAACTGAATGATAGCTTTTTCCGTATGATCCATCCGCGAGCATTCCTCAATTTGCTAATCATTTACATGGATGTTATTCCCATTATCTTGTCTACCGAATCGCGGATTTGGGAAGGTTTCTGACTAATTTGATGCATAAGTTAAAGGCATATCCAATCCATAACTTGGGAGTTACTTATGTGAACGTAACACTGAACAAAGTAAATAATAACCACTAAAGCGAAAATAATATTTCCATTGTCATCATCCTGAGGATGATACAAGCAACGTATCAGATCGCCATGACCCTTTGAGCATTAAGCTCTAATTGCCTTTGATGGATTTGGGAAAGTTTCTGACTAATCTGATGCATAAGTGAAAGGCATATCCAATCCAAAACTTAGGAGTCCCTTATATGAATGCAACACTGAACAAAGTAAAGAATAACCACTAAAATGAAAATAATATTTCCATTGTCATCATCCTGAGGGTGATACAAGCAATGTATTAGATAGCCGTGACCCTTTGAGCATGAAGCTCTAATTGCCTTTGATGGATTTTTTGTTAATTCATCCTCAAGGTTTTGACTTATTTCCTCCAATGGCTGGACCTTAATGGTTGTATGCACGGTCAGCCCATTTATGTTGGCCCAATAGATATCGATCATCGCAAGCCCACTAATGTGGCAGAGGTTACTCAGCCCAAGTCTGCACGGGCCATCTTTGCGAAGCCTGATGATACCCAAGTATTTCATCAACTGAATTTTCTCTTTCTCTGTCTTAATTTTCCTGTATTTCATAACATGACAGCTCTAAGATTCAAAAGAAAAAGAGAGGAGTTGTGAGAATTGTTATTTATTTTTGGGCCAAATTGTTTTATGAATTGAGAAGTTCCTTTAGGAGTGACTGGGGAATGGAACCTAAGCATGGGTTGAGACACGTACATGTTAACCCCCCCAAAAGAGGAAAGAGACATGGAACTCCAATTCAAATTGGGTGTGGGGTTTTTGCTAATTGGTCCTTTTTCTGTGGACCCTCCTCTTTTTCCAACGTCAGAGAAATATCATCCTCATCACTCACTGTTGGTCACTGCTCGGTTTGTACTTGGAGGACAGAAGGCAAAAGCTGCAAAGCAATCAGTGGGGAATTCTTTCTAGGGATTAGCAATCGAACTCCTTTTCTCTTTATTGGGTTGCAAAAGCCAAAGTTGCCCACATAAGTTGGGACCTATCTCGCTCTTTCTGTATCCTCGAGCTAATCCTATCTTCACCTATTTCACATTTCGAATGCATGTACATCTTTTTCCCTTTTTATTACAGCAATAAGGTAGTGTCATGCCTCGGATAGGAATCAAACTTGTGATATCCGTACTAGGTTTTTGAAACCTAGCATCCCATTCATTTTACTACATTATCGAATAACAAATTTCTTAAATTAAAAAATTAAAGCAATAATTAAATATAAAATAATATTTAGATTCTAATATAAAAAATAAAATTAAAAATAAAAAGATAATGGACAATTTTCATTTTTCATTTATTTCTTTTATTCATATATTTGAATTTCGTTATATTCTATAATTTATATTCTGTATATATATATATATATATATATATATATATATTATATTCAGTATCTATATTTATTCCATATTTTAGGTATATTAGTATAGTTTATTATTAATAAAATTTTTATTGATGAATGATGGAGGGGAAAAAATAAATAAAAAAAGAGGAAAAATGATTTTAAAATAAGTGAATAAAATGAAGTAGCGATACCCCTATTTTAAATTAACAAATTCAAACTCGAAATGGGTCTTTCTATTTCACTGCGTCTCCTTCTTCTTCGTATCGTTGTTTCACGTTAAAGCTTCACAACTCTTCCACAGTTTTTTGTTTATGTCAAAGCTCCACGAAAACGATGAAAGAGTTGAAATTCCTTCTCCTCTATAGCTCTCTAGTTCCTGTCAAAGTCCACAAAAGCAGCAATAGAGTTGAAAGTCATCTTTTATATAGCTCAATGGTTTATGTTGAAGTTTCACAAAATTGGCAATATAGTTAAAGCACTATACTTTTTGAAATTGTGAGAGTGAATAATCAAGTTTTTCTTTTTTACTAGATTTGGCATTTGCTGGCTGATCTACCTCATTGATGTTTGATGTTGTTGTAGCCCATTTACATTTCTTATCACTGTTGAACCTGTGGCTCTGGAATGTTATAATAAGTTCCTTTTCTGTTTAAGATGTAGAGAGTACAATAAGGGCTACGCTTTTTCCACTCTTTTTTTGGCTAAAATACTCCCCAATACAATGTTCTGACGATTTTACCCTGGGTCCCCACCTTTACGATGTGTTTCCGTCCCGTTTATGGTTTCTTTCTCTTCTTTTCTTATGAGTCCCACTTTCCTTCATCTTCTTTCCCCTCTCTTTCTCTCTCTTCGGGCAATTTATCTTCCTTCCTAATACCCTCTAGCGAAGTTGAGGAGGATGCGGAGTGCGAGAGGTAAAACACCACCTCAAAAAACAAAATGAAAAACCACAACTTGAAGCTCCAATTCAATTATAGGCAAGCTTCTCCATCATGTTCAAGTAAGAAACTAGAAAACAACCGAACTCCACCTCGAAAAATAGAACGAAATAGAGATACAAAAATTTCTCCTCTTTAGTATAGGGAATTAGCAAGTGGGGTCAAAAGAATTTCTTTGAACTTAAGTTGGTCTTCAAAAAAGAGAAAACGAAGGTTGTAGCAAAATGCTTAACTCCTTGCCATGGCACTAGGCAGTAGAGGTGAGCATAATCTGGGTGGGCAGCTCCCATCTTAGAACCGGGAACTGCCCACTAACGATCGGTTCTGAAAATTTGAAATCAGGAACCGCCTGTTGGTTTCATGGATTCACTCGAAAATCGGACTGCCGATCCGATCCGATTCTCGGATGTGTCCATAGAACCAGTCCCACTAGCCAAGGACGGAGATGGAGAGTCGAAGATAGTAATGTGAGCATTAATCAAGAAGAGTGAGAGAGTGAGAGTGAGCGTAAGGCCAAAGCGAAAGAAGATGTTTCTTGGCGCGATGCGAGGGTATGAGTGACAAGCGAGTTAGATTTAGTTTAGCGATTTAAGATTTTTCTTTTTTAAAAAAATTAAAAATTAAATAAATATATTATATTATATATTATATTTATTATTATATTACCGATCCGGTCCGAGTGAGCGACCTGTCGGTTCCACACCTAAAACTGAGAACCACCAGTTTCGATCCTATTCCGGGCCATCCCGAGCGATCTGGGCAGTTCCCGATTTTTTGCACAACCCTACTAACCAGTATCAATTACTTAAGGGCAACAAAAAATTAGATCAAGATGTAAAAAACCTATATTCCTTGACCCTTGCCACATCCAAATAGACTATACCTCGACCCTCACCACTCGCACCGTTAATGGCAGCGGATTCAAAGTGATGTGGAGGTCCTGAGCTTCAATCACCATCGCATGCAGGTACCACAACTTTGGAGACCAGTAGACCTTAGAGCTCATGTGAGCCACATCCAGCGCCTCCGAGCTCCACACCTTGGGTGCCAATCTAGATGGAGAGTAGGATGTTGCTGGAGACGCAGCTCTTCTCCATTGTGTTGCCGCCTTCAAGGCGGTACCATAGTGGATTAAGCAAATTGTCCGATTGATTGCGGACGAGCACGTCAGAGAGGCCGAAGCAAACACCGCCCACGAAAGTTTCCGATGGCGAGTTCCATATGAAGGTCTCCAGTGGGGAGCCTTGCTTACTCAGGCTTGTTTTGGCCTCACAATTTTGACAATATCACCCTCTACATGCTCATCAACTTTAGCCGAGGATACCACGTTTTACAAAAAGCGTGAAAGGAGGATTGCCTACAAAAAGAGCAGAAAAAAAATAAAGGAAATTGGGATCCACAAGAAAAGAAAGGAAAAAATCCAATGCATAGTAGCACTCAAATGCTGAAAGGCGGAATGAAGGGTAAAATTGTTAGAACGCTATATTAAGAAGTGTTTTAGCCAAAGAAGGAGTGGAAAAAGCGCTACCCGTACAATAATTGTAAATTGATTGAGGGAGGCTATTTGCATTTGTGTATTTATGGTTTCTTTAGTAGTGAATCATGAGAGATTCTTACCATCTATGTTTGTTCATTTACATATGTTCATACCAAACAATGGACAAGATATAATATGAAAGTATCCAGTTTTAATACTGAGATTTACCAAATAGTGAATTGGATATAGAAAAATCCTTAGATTTATTATCATATCCTTTCCAGGCTAAAAATCTAAATGACCAAATGCAATCTAAAGGAATTGTCTAATTGGTTAAAGGTTTAATTAGGTTGTAACAGATTTTATTCAAATCACAATATCTATCCCTCAAAAGAACTTTGAGGATCATGTCTGCTGCTCTAACAATGGAGCCTTTGCTTTTGCACATGGACAAGATAGGGTGGAGCCATTATGTATGCACTCGAACGAGGCAATTTATGTGCATTCATGGGAATTGATTAACTTGAATGTTATGCCCATGTTATGCAAAACAAAAGGAGAGATGATAAAGGAACCAAGACTGATTAGCAAGTAGCTATATACTAATTATGTTTATAAACACAACATCTCCTATTTGGACATTTTCAGTGGCGGCTGCTTATCAATTCAGATGTGCTGAATATTGAAGTTTTATATAAAATGTCACAGATATTGTGGCATATATTACTTAAAAATTGCACCAAGTACCAATTGGTCATGGAGAGGCGACGGCTCTCGGTAGCCTCCTTCGATCCATCATTGGCCGTTGTAGAAATTAATATGAAGTGGGATCTTTACTCGTTTATTAAAAATGTAGGGATCTTTTTATGACGAGAAAACTCACTTTAAGAAGATAAGTTATGGAAACAAAATACACCCTCATTAACATTATAGATCAAGTAAGCATGGCAAAAATACGAGTGGGTAGACCAAATATAAACTCATTTGCTCTTGATGGTGTGCATAATCATGTGCCATGCATCCAATATACACACATAAGGGTTCTCTCCTAAAAGCTCAAATTTTTACATAGTAAAATCTCAATAATGGTCAAATTTGCTATAATATAATTAATAACTATATATTGCTTAGAATGGACAATATGATCATTTGAACAGTCAACATATGAACAATATGTTCACATAACTTTCTCGTGGATTTCAAATTTCAATTAAAAAATTTCAATCTGGAAACATCTTAAATGGTCATTTCTTAAAATAACCCAAATCACAACTTTTCTTTCATTATATGAAGAAAACATCCATATCTTGCATGTCTCACTTTGTGGATTAGATCAGTCGTTCCTCATTTTGAGGTTGCAATGATTATAATTCTTGTGTTCCTTTTACCTCATTGTCAACCTTTGTAACTCAATAAACAAATGGAATTAGGCAAAATTTGTACTTGTATGTCACCTGGGTGGGTCATGAACTAAGGCATGAGTCTTTTGCTTTAATTCCCACATAAAGCATGTCCTTATTTTGGCAGCAAATTCACAATGTTCCCACTACAGAGGAAAGCAAGGATAAGTTAAATAAAGAATTGAACAAGACTAGCTCTAGTTAGGTTGTGAGCTCATAAGATGCAATATTCTTCCTATTTTTTTGGAAATTTGGAAAAATTCCCTAATCAATTCTAAGCTGACAGCGTCACGGTCAGAGGTCAGCCACAAATTTCTTTTGAGGAAACTGGTAAACTTCCTTAATCGATTTCGATTTTTGACTCTATGTTTCCTTTCTTTTTTAAACTTTTTTTTACTCCTATGTTTCCTTATTGCAAGCTCAAATTGAGAGACAAAATCATAAAATGGCCTAAACAATCAATTTTCTTGGATATAAAGAAAGGAAAAAAATTAGACACCGAAATATAAATTAATTACAAGTAAAAAATATTATCACTCATTAAAAAGAAATCATTAATGTCATTATATAGATTTATTAAATTTAAAAGATGAAAAAACACTTAAAACGTTGGTTTTGCAACTAATAACGAAATCATGGTGCAATGAAATGGCTTCTCATTCCTTTTACTCAAATCAAATTGCTCTAGAAGGACTATTCGGTGAGCTAAAACTAAGACCAGTGATATCGATTATACATAAAATAAATGAAGTAAAGAAAATATCAAAATAAGATTAATGAATTAGTAGAGAAAAAAGTTTACCCCGTTGATCCAAATCTCATAGGTGAAGATGTGCAGGGACCTAAAACATTACAAAATCAATCTTAGGATAACTTGAGTCAAAGCTCAAGTTAAAAAAAAATTGATCGATTTTTATACAAATTTTACCTAATATAGCTCCAATGTGTGGCTCATCGAGAAGTTCACACCACCGCGAGACAATTGACCATACATCATTTCATATAGATAAAAAGTCAATTTATGCTAAGTTATTTATTTCAAAACTAAATAATAACAAGTACCAGCAACGATTGAAAACCCCCAATTCTTTCTTGATTGCCAATCAAATTTTGAGAATAGCTACAATGACTCATCTAATCCGAATTTCCAATTGAGTGAAAATCAATGAAATTCGTTGTACCCTCATTCTAGTAAATTGTATTTATCAATTCAACTGGTAGATGCTAAGACATATATTTCCAAAGAATTCTACATAATTATTGGAAAATAATTTGGAAACACCATAAGAGATAATTAAATTCCTATTTTTTGAGTTATTAATTTTTTTTAATTTAGGAACAATATCCACATAATCCTTTCTTTGGTCAGAGAATTATATTCACTATTTTAGTTGCCACTGAGTTCTTCATATATTTCTTATTGTTTGAATATTATCACTTTGATTAGTTTCTTAAATAAGACAAGAAAATGGTTCTCATCTTATGACTTTTTTAATTGGAAAATGCAATTTTATATAATAAAATTAGGATACCTGTTAAGTAAATCTCCCATTTTGAAGATGGAAAATGTGTGGCTCAGGATTGACCGTCCACTTTCCAAGCTAACGACATGGTTATCTTAGCATTTTCCTTTTTAATTTGGTCAATTTAGTCAATTCGATATTAAACCATTGCGCAAAATTCCAACGTAGTCCTTTCAGTCAATTTCGTTGGAAATTACTAATGTGACGGTCCAGTCACTGTTGGTTATCCTGAGTGGCACAACACCTCGTTAGCAATTTCCGACGAAAATTGATTAGGAGGATTACGTTGGAATTTTGTGCAAAGGTTATTGACTAAATTAACAAAATTAGAAAGTTTGCGACTTGATCAACATCCGTAAAATAAGTTTATGATTGATTGGACAATTTCTACTTGAAACTTCACTCAACTCGACTAATTCACCTCCTACAAAGATCATGCATGTGAAGTCCAATTTATCACATAAACCATGAATTATGCGTAAGATATGATTGATGCTTCAATCAAACCAACTGCCTAACTAATAAGCTTTCTCTAAACCATTGATTAGTTTTGATACCCATTTCCATTACATAAACTGATAACTAACAGATGTGATATATATCCCCAGAAATGCAATTTTTTCATAAAAAAAATAAACACAAGCTTTATGAATGTAAGGCAAGAGTCAAGCCCGGGCAGGCATCTAGGTTTTTCTTTCTAGCTCACTTCTCCTTCCACAAACAACATTATTCCATGCATTCATATCATTGCTGGCAAGTTCCCCACCCAGTGTACGGAGTCATAACCCCTAGTAGATTAAAACAGCGACCTTAAAAGAGCTGAGGCAGCATTCATACTATATATAATTAAAACACACAAAAAAAGACCCTCTATTTAACTACTATCAAGAAATTAAAAAAAAAAGAATTGGCTAATAATAAAAAAACCCTAACTAAAAAAATAATTTCCCACCTACATTTGTTGAATAAGTAACAAAAGGCACCAACCCACTACCATAAATGAAGTGTATACTTTTTTCACTTGTCTTTTTGCTTCCTAATCATATGATCATGTTAGATTTTGACTAGAGATATTCTTTCTTTAGTGTGTATGCTCCTCACGTACTAATGTCATCTTATAGGTTCATTATTAGGTCTACTTAAAAAGTTCGATCTACACATAATTTTATTTAATTGGGAGGTGCATATACTAGTCTTGATGCTTTAAACTCAGTTCTTGGCACTTTAGCATCATCACTTTGTGGATTTTCATATTCTTACAAGTACAGCCTCATCTACATCTCTAAGCTCGTTTATAAACCCTTTTGACATTGATTGCTTATGACTCTTAGGGGTTTTATCTGCTCTAAGTGATAGGGATACCAGTAATCATACTGATTAAAACTAACAAAGACAAGAAAAACATAGAAGTGCAAAGGTAGAATAGGGTTTGTTAGAAGGGTTTATACCACGAAAAAACTTAAATTGGTATACCTGTAACAATTTTACCCCGAATTAATTTTTTAACAACCAAAAACCCCAAACTGGTACACTTGTAATAAATTTATCTTTCATTAAATTGGATTAATATCACAAAAAATCACAAATTAGTAAACCTATGACAAACAGAGGGTAAAACTCCAAATTGTTATACCTATTAACTATCACGTATCATCCAACTTAACAATTTGACAGTAAAATTTATTAAAATTAATGGAGGATAAATTTATTACAAGTGTACCAGTTTAGAATTTTTCATGATATTAACCCTTGTTATAATGGAGAGCATAATTGGTGTGTCGCTTGTGCTTGTGCAATTAAAAAAGGGTAAAAAAGAGAACACATTCGTTGTCACCAAAAAGATTATTTCTACAAGCAGCATCAAGAGATTGACATGTTACGATGCGATTCAATCATTAATTATTAGAGATCTTTCAGCAATAGAAATTTTAAGTGCATACACACGAAACGAATCCTATGATCGTATATGTAAGAATATAAAATTATTAGTTGCAAATAAAATGAAAATTCAAAAACAAACTATTTATTCCATTTTCTCATTTGACTATAATGGTAATAATTTTACTTGATCCACTACCAGCTTAAAAAAAAATTATTTCTCGCGGATGGTAAACATACGCCATTTGCAAAAATACCCCGTTGCATACATGTCTATACTCGCAGAATTAACTAACCATATAAAAAATATCATATAGACATAGAATTATATATAAAATAAAACTTCCCAACAAGCACTACTTTTCCCAATAGCACTTTTAAATCATGTTGCTAGAAGAGTCACAAATTGATGATAAGTCCGATGACTCGCCACATGCTTTAAACAAAAGAGATATATCCCAAGATTAGTGCTTCTTTGGCTCTTATCCCAAATAGTTTTATCTCGTTTGGTGGAAAGTTCAGCGGTGCCCGATGCCTCCAACAACATTGTTCCCCCTCGAAATCGACACACAACCTTACGCAGTCGCGTAGAAATGTAAACCCTAAACATTTCACAACCATCGCCCACAAACAGATTTTACGTATTCCCTTTTCAAGATTGTCAAGATTCCATCGGTGGTGCCAATTTCGAGACTAATCAAATCCACCCACATCTCCAAAACAAACATTTGAATAATTAGCTCAATAATGCCTTGGCTATACTAGGCTACGTGCGCATAACATTAGTTAAATCTCCCAAGTCCCAACTACTTGTTCTCTTCTCATAAACAACCAAGCTAGAGTATCTTCAACGAGATACCCAAAAACATACAAGAAAAATTAATTAACAACCTAGAAATTAGGTCTTTATTTCATGTCCCTCGAAAAAAAAAACAGGAATTAACGAAGCTTCTACCGAAAAGTATTAGGGTCTGTGCACGCACCTAGAGGTTGTTTGCAGTTGTCTATTTTGGACTAGGGTGGTCCGCGAGCCAATCACCGCACTTTTCTGTTTTTATGTGCAGGAACGATTCATTGAATAATATGAACTTTAGAGCTGCTTCGCAGCACCTGCAATCGCCTCACCGCAGTTGTTTGATTTGATCGCCGGTCCAACATGTATAGTTGGATTTCTGATATAGTTACATCATTTAGTAATCTTCTTAATAAATCTTGAGTACACATGACTACAATACCTTGCAAACTCAGCATGCTCGCACTTCTTCCGGATCGAGTTTTGCCTGGTTTCGTATCGCGTGGATGTTGACGTGATCTAAATCTCTGTGGTGAGCACGCGATGAACAATGTTAAAATTATCATGAAATCGACGGCGGTACTTTGCAATCATAAGGAAGAAAATATAGAAATGAAGGAAGAAATTGTCAATTTCTTGGATGGAGTGTGATGATTTTGTGGGGGAGATGCTAACGCAATGCTCAAGCAAAGTGTACATGTCAACTACAATCCAAAATGTGTTGAGGAAAAAAGAAGGAAAGCAAAAAGCCTCTCTCTTTTGTCTACTCCCGTGGGCTAAGATCATGCCTTCCTTTTCCCTTTTTTTGGCCATCGCCTTCACTTCACAAGAACTATGCATATTCTATCCACCTCTCTCAATTTGCTTGTGATTCCGTTTCTTTATACATATCTTCTTTCCCTTTCTTTACTTTACCTTCCCTCCCTATTCACACCAAACCATCAAAGTTCATAAAATCAAGTTGTCTCGATACGATTGTTAAGCAGTCAAATGAAAAAAATTCAAGATTTTCAATGTATTGCTTTTTTCCACATTGTATAATCGACATTTCGGAAGTCGAAACATTCCTTATTTAATATGCTTAATTAACGTCCAGAGCACTCGTAAATAAGATCCATTCAAAAAGTCATCCAGCCTTTATTCAATTTCAAACTACGTATCCATGTTTTCATAAATGAATCTATCGAGTAGACATACTCTTTTTATTAAGATCTCTCACGTGGATCGAGTGAAAACCAAAAAGTAAATATGAAATTCAAGTATTTTGGTGGCTTGTATCCACCCTCAATTTAGGCCAAAATGGGTTTATACTCACTCAAGAGAACTCATACGTTGATCAAACTATATATAACATTGAGAACTTGAAGACAATTAAGATAAAACAAAAAAAAAGGATTAAGAGATTGGCTAAGAATGTGACTCTTGTAATATTACGGGGGAAATAGTAATTACATGATCAGTCCACTAGCAATGGCACGATTCGTGCCCACATGAGTAGTTTCATACACTGGAAGGTCTTCACAATATCTCTCATTGCCTATTACTGCAAGATGATCAAGCTCAAACAGATCTGAGCTCGAATAACTTGCCGCGTCGTCGTCGTCATGGCAATCGCCCTCGTCATCACCGACCTGATGAATGTCCAGGTGACCCCTCGCCGCGAAACTGTCGTTCCTCAGCTTCTTCTGGTTCTGGTAGTAATCCCTCAGGAACTCTCTCGCCGCCTCTTCCACGCGCCGGCTCTTCTCAGTCGCATGGGATTTGACTTGCTCTGTTTCCTCTGTTTTCCTCGACGTTGGCGGCCTCCCTCCGATTTTCCACGCACTCGGCACCGACACCGGCATTGAATTCGAATCGTACTCTTCACGATCTTCTTCGCACAGTGATTTTTGTCCGCACGGCCTGCAATCTTCGTCCACGATCACACTCACGGGGTAGAACCGGACCGTCCTCTTGACGCCGTTATGCAGTTTTTGCCTCGATGCTGGGGAATGCTTGCTCAAGCAAGATCTCGAGAACGAAGAAGCTGAGGAGCACACAGATTCATGTGCAGATTGAGATTTCCTCTCGGCATTTGGTTCTCCATAACCACCAGTCGCCGGGGTCGACTTAGGCTTCTTCGTGTTGGTGGCGGTGAAGAGAGAATTGATGAAATTCGAGAGCCGGCCCCCTGGCGAAATTGGCTGCTTCACCTTCTTCAGATTGGCATAAATTTTTAACGCTCTCGATTTGGACTTTGTCATACCTCCCTCGTTGTACGCGCTCTGTTCGGCAGAAGAATGGTGACGATAATTATCGAAGTCACGCGACTTCCTCTGCTCTTGAAACAGAGCCCTCCCTGTTTTCTCTGGTTTAACAGAGGAGCTGGTCCTCACCGGCTTAGGCCTCGGTAGTGATGGTGGAGCGAAGCAAGAGCTTCTTGTCTTGACGACACCATACATGGACTCAGTGTCCGAGGAAGAGAACCCACCAGAGCTCGAATCCGACGAGCTCGAGGTCGAACTGAAAAACAGAGCATCGGGGTCGCGATCGCGATCCCTCCTCTGCTTCCTCTCGAACTCGTCCCTCATCTGCCTCGCTTTCGCTCCCCCACCGTCACCGACCTTGTTATTGACGAAACCACCTCGGTGAAGAGCGAGGTTTTCCTCGGCGCACTTGCTGCTTCTGGAGCCGCATTTCTTGACGTCCCTGATGCTCTGTTTCCTCGCCATTGCCGCGTCGCTGCAGAACCTCATGTCCTCCTCGCCTTTCGGGTCCGGCTCATCAATGGACCTGTAGATCTTGTCGAGAAGAGTGGACGAGAAAGACGGGTTCCGCTTCCCTTGCGCACACCTCTCGTCCCTCAGAGTTCTCTCCGACTTATACATGTCCCTGTTCTCCCCGCCTTTTTCCCCTCCCCCACTTCTTCAGAGAACTGTGCAGGAACAGAGAGATGTCAAGAGCACAAGGATTGACACGCGCAGAGCGAGAGAGACAAAATGATGGAGAGAGAGAGAGAGGGAGAAGAGGTGGGGTGGTTGAGCCTGTCTGGGAAAGGAGGAGGCTCGGAAAGCTGCCGCTGTTTCGGGAGGCGCTCAAATCTCGCGAGAGGACAGCTCGGGCGAGAGGGGCATTACTGGAAAGCGGGCATCTCTTCTCTCACTAGAGTTCCTTCTTCCCCGTGGCTTTTTTCTCTCTGGGGAGTGAGAGAAGGAAGGGAGGGAGCGAGCATGGCGTGGGAGGAACAAGAGCAATCGATGTGTTTTGGTAGAGAGAGAGAGAGAGCGCGGGGTAGAGAGAGAGAGAGAGGGAGAGTAATGAGAGCGAGAAAGGGCACGCCTTGAAGATGCAGGACAGGGGAGGGGGGGAGAGAGAGGACTTTTATAAAGGGAGGGGGGGTCTCGTTCGTGCGCGTGCATGGTCCGTGCCGATTGGAGCTAATTGGCCAGCTTGGCGCTGTTCTTCCTGCCCATTTTCTTTTGTCCCCGTTTTGCCCCTCCATGGTGTAGGAAATTACTCAATTCCCCCCCAAAAAAAAATGGAAGTAAAGCAAAAAAAAATTGGAAATAGAGTTAATTTAACTTGTGCCGGTTTCCCAAGTTCAAATTTGAGTATCGCGTCGAAAGGGTAAGGAGGGGTGATCAGGCGTAGCAATCCGTAAAAATCTCACGTCTGTCATATCCAATCTGAGTCATAGATATTGTTGCTCGTGAAGTCACATTTCTAGAATTAGAATCATGACGTGAAGAATGATCTTCTGCACGGGGATTTGCTCGGGAGTTTAATAGTATAAAATTCGCGACTCTTTGGAAAAAGAATGGGTGCTTTTTACCACGCTATGTCATACTTTTAACTTTCATTTGTATGAACCCATTTAGCATTGTACCTGTGATGTACTTTGACTTGGGCTATTGAAGATTTTAGCAACATGTATTTCCAAAACAAGTGCGACCTCAACTTTATAGAAAACATGGTCTTAAAATGATGAGGATCATCCTCATCACTATATAATTTGACACTCGAAATCTATCATATTCGCTCTAAAAGCTCCGTCGAAGCGCTCTAGTATTGTCGCGTTTAAGGGGATTCGCCTTTTCAAGTTTTGTTCAACCGCTTTAAAAGAGCCCAAATATCCCTGTAAATCTCAAAGCTGTCTTGAAGGTGTACATTTCAAACACCATCCAAGTTTTTTGTATATTGGATTTTGACGAATTTACTCAGTTCGCGCAATGTATATAAGCGGAATGGAATATGCTTCTTGTTGAATTATTAAGTCTTACAATAAGTTGATTATACAATAGAGGGCTGATCGAAATGGTATCTTTGGTCAAATGAGTTAGAGTGACTCTAGAAGTCGGCAGAGTTGGTGTACATAGCCATAAGATTTCATGTATAATTCCTCCTTGATATAAGTCTTTCCGATTCCAATCATAAGAATTGACCTAAATGTTGCAAATCCACGATCGAATCAGGAAGGTGCATTTGTTTTAATGCACATAACCGATCGAACCCTCCAACGGCAAACTCGAACTAAAATTTGATTCAAACCATGTGGGGGTTGGTTACATCACCAAATTGACTAAGAGTTCGGAGAAATTTGGGAGATTGGGCAGGAGGAGAATTATTAGATGTAGATAGATGGAACCAAAGTCGGTTGAATAATTAATTCGTACGTAGATCGGTTGATTTGGGAATATTTGCGAGGCCATAATGGAATCATTCTTAGTGAGATGGGTGAGCAGGTTATCATTATTCTGTTTGGTGCATATGCATATTTCTAATTGAGAGTTGTTCGTGGTGACTTGTAGGTGTGATTCTTCAATGACATACTTTTATCCTTTGAGAGAGGGAGATGAGGATTAAGACAAATTACATTTAAGGCTCGGTTTGTTTCATATAAAATAAATAATTTAGATAATATTTTCGTAAAATCGATCGTTTGTATCGATAATAAATTACATACACAAATGTTTTCATTAGAGATAATAATTTATTTCTAAATATTTTCGAGACCAATGAAAAAATTTTCATTCGTTCGTATTTGTAAATAATATAAACGATTATTTTTAAAAAAATTATCTTTCCAATTATTCATTTTCGAAAAATAAAAGAAGCCAATACATATCTAATTCTTCATCATTCAAGCCACTGACATGAACAGTAGATTGTGCAGTGACTGTCTGTTTAAGCTATGGTTTTAGAAGCATGTCACATGTATTTGTGGAAAAGCACATTATCACTGGCTATTATTTGTGCACTATTGATGTTGAATTTTCTTGGGACGTACAATGCTCGAGGAAACCTGCTGATTATGAAGGCTTTTTTTCTTTTTTTTTGAAAAGTTTCACAAAGTCGAACTTGAGAATTTTAATCAGACAATTTGAAATAAATGGTCCTATTTTAACCGAATATTATATTCATTTTTATAAAGAAAACAGTTTTGAATATGCATCTGCCAGCACTTTCAAAACAATTTTCAAATGAAAATTGAACAAAAAAGAAATGGATTGTTTTCAATATTAGATTTATAGAATGAAAAGAAATTAACATCTGCTGGTCTCATTATTTTCAAGATTGGAAAATTACACCAAGAAAATGTCCTTTTTCATTTATCAAAAATATTTTACCTAAAATAGAATATACAAACTGAAAGTATTATATAAAATGAAATGAAGGACATAATAAGAAGAAAATCTTCTATATAACGCTCGCACCACCTCATAGACCAACATGCAGTATCTATTCAACAGAATTTTCGTTAATTTTTTGATTTTCAGACGTGTATAAAAAAAAAGGAAGATATTTCATACCAACATATCATGTAATTAAATGTTAAGAGAAGTATCCAGATAAGTAAAATGAAAAATATTTGACCAAAAAAATTAGAAGGAAAAGCAAAAAATAGTCATTGTCTATGCTGTTTCTGATCTTCTTGAGTGGGATGGGGCCCGATTTTACCTTCTTAATCGTTTTATCTTCCTTTTGAATTTGAAACTTGTAGGACTTAAATGCTCTCAGCTCTATTACCCAAAAATGGAAATGACAGTTTCAAACGCTTGACCAAAGTTGGGGATAGATTGCCTGTAATCATGAAAAAAACATTTGGCTTTTTAACCTGCATGAGTAATTATATCAGGAGCCTGTGAAAGATTGACATATAATCATGGTTCAAACCAAGGAGCCTCTCAAGATTAAAAAGGAAAAAAAAAGACGGAAAACCAATGTAATAATCTTGGAGCCTATGCTCTTGCTTTTTGATAATGTCTGAAGATTTTTTCAAAACAAAGTAGGAGATGAGATATTGCAACCATATAATTTATAAAATTGAATTAATCAAAGAAAAAAAGAGGGAAAATAATCCCAGCTCTCTCTATTATTTATTTATTCATTTGAAATAGAGGGTGTCTCAGTAACAATCTATTTCTTTATTTTTCAAAACAAAGTTGGAGATCAGATATTGCATTTTATAATTGATAAAATGGAATTAAAAAAAAATAGAGGGGAAATAATCCTAACTCTTTGTTTATCTATATATTACTTATTTTGAAAAAGCGTGCCTCAGTAACTATCACTGACTACGTCCATAATGCACACCACTGAGAAGTCATGCAAGCCTTTCTTCTTTTGGCCATCGAAGGGCACAGTTGTTTTCACTGGCGCTTGGGAAAACAACAAAACATCCTTGATGAGGCTGAAAGTGATGCTTTGGACTAAACAACATTAGCAACCCCCAAAAAACCTAAACCCCACACGCTAATGCACACGCACAGTGCCTTGCCTCTATTACACTTGCCAAGGTCACATGATCTTCCATTTCTGGTTCTCTGGCTGTTCAGCCATCTCGAGACAGCATGCCATGTAGCTATCGGCATCGGTCAAAATATCTGTGCAACCCCCTCTCTTCAGACTCTCTTTAGATAGAGATTGTGTGTTTTGAAGGTGAAAGGTCACTGGGTTTGGTCTCTTGAGCTCGGCTTGGGTGGACAGTCTACAGGGAGTTATCTTCGAGCTACAATTTGCAAGGTGGCATACAGTAGCAGCCGCAGCGGTAGCGCCAAGATCCTTGTGCTGTACTTTCAGCATCCGATGGGGATTGATCAAAGATGAGCCCTAGTAAACAGTCTGAGCCCCACCGTTGAAGAATTTGTAGCCTCTACATTTGTAGCCCTAGTTGGATGCCGGTGCACCCGAGCCCGAGAGATATCAATTGTTCGATCGCGTGCGCCCCAATGTGAAGACCACATGAATCAACGGGCCAAGACCATTGGGGACTTGCGTGCATTCGAGCCTTCCAATAATAATTTTTTGGTTTCAAAGCGTGTGGATCTAGTTGGGATAGTGTTGGGTGAGGACCTTAATTGTACCCTGTAAGCGAGACCCATGATAACGTTACAAATTCCTACCGCTTTGTTTCCTTCTACCATGCCAAGCGAGAAGTCTCATTTGCATCATCCAAACTGGTCATTAAACTCATTGTCTCCAAGAAGTGATTGGTTTTACATGCTTATCAGCATTGCCTTTCAAATGGATAATCACTCTCCTTCGTTCTCGCTTAGTTTCACGTCTCATTTTCTTTTAAGATTAACGGGCAAATGACGAGAAACTTATCTAATAACATCCTCGAGCACAAATTGCACGCATGCCGGAAGATGAAAGTAAATTCTCCGTTTGTCGAAGCTTAACAAGCCCATAATTCGCGACCGCTCGATAGATCCTCACCCATATCAAGTGAGCACCCATCTGATCAATTCCGCGACACTAGTCCATAGTCATAATATCTATATCCGCAGCATCGCCGTGATACTAAAATGTAGCTGCGACCGTACAATTCGACCGTGATTTTCGTGAATTCTCTCGTGCGCCCTGCAAAACCAGCGCTGAATCTCCTTCTAGAATTTGCCCCCCTGTTTTTTTTCACGCCAAAGATTTTCGTCGGAGCGCGTGTCTTGTACCGTCCCAATCGAAGGCTCCGCAAAAAAACCGTCGGCCGGGATGGTCATCATCCGGAAACCGGTCAAGCATCCAGGCTAAGGACAGCTACAGCTTTGCCTAGCGCGCGTTGCCTGTGGACGCGCAGAGGGGATAAAACCCCACCCTCCAATAATTAGCGCCTGGCCGTCTGATCCGATCTTAACCCGTCACGCGCGGCCCGTTGTCACCGGGGCCGGGACTTTTAACGCGGGTGGGGCCCCCCCCCCGGGCGCGCTCTGGCGACGCGAATAATTCACTGTTTCCCTGTCCCCGGCCCCCAACCCTCCCCCACGTGGCGTGGCCCCTGACACGTGCGGTCGGGAGGCCGTCGATGATATCTATGATTTTTTTTGTCGACTTTTTGACTCCCTTTTATTCACTGCGCTCGCTTGCGTCATCCCTCCCCCCCCCCCGGGTCGATCCTGCAGTTTGCCCTTGTCAGGAGCGATCCCCAGCCGTCGGATCCCCTTCGCCTTCCTCCTGCCATCTGCTGATCCCACGGTCGGGAAGGCGCGTAATTAAGTTTTGACAGACACCCTTTTCTCTATTCATTTTCTCATTTTCTTTTTTTTTTATTTGTATCTCTTCTTTTATGAACAATTTCTCAAGCTTTCTTTGTATCCGAGATATTGCCACCGATATATTACTGCATGGTTCGTGTAGGGTGTAATGACTGCTTGTAAAAAATGTTTCGCATTAAGAGAGGAAAAACAAAAGTTCGATCATGGAAAAGATGTGCAAGAAATTAAAAGTGTAATAAAAATATTATAATCAAATCATTGCTTCAAATATAGTAATTTTCTTGCTTTTCTCGAATGATTTCACTTGTGCTTCGATTTCGTTTTGCGAATATGAAATGACTCGAGCACTCTACATGTGAATTTCTCGAACGTCATCATGGTTAATTAAGAGAGAACGATGTGTGAATAGAGTCTCGACTATCAAGCTCTAGATCTTTGATACCTACACGATCGATCGAGAATATGAGTTTCAATGCGTTGTATGGGCTCAACTTACTCTGTCTACATATCCAGAGGGACCAATGACCCCCACCAACCCTATTTACGATCTGTCACTAGTAGTAGTAGTAGTTGTGTCGCAAATGGACATGAAAACTACTATAATAGATATTGTTGTCTACAAAGACTTTTCTCCGACCCCATCACAATGTTGAAGATATATATTAGGTGATTCTTCGTATCTCTCAAGGTTGTGCATACATTTTCCTCGTCTGTGTATATATAATGGATATCATACCTTAGATAGTAACGCACAAAATCAATTCATATAATTTAGAAGGTCGGTGTGTGAATGCTGCTGTTGTTCAACTCTAACCTCTATATCATAATTTGAACGCAACGATTTTAGCTCGAGTCCCAAGTACGGAGAGTTAGCTAGGATGATCAAGGGCTACGGACCATCAGCTCTATTTAGATAGACGCAATCTAAGTTTGCATGAACAAAATCCAACTATCAACTCAGGATTGTGATGGGTCGTCTCTTTCCCACGTGAACCGAGGGCATACGTTGCTTCCTTAGCAACTCAAGGAGTTAGGATCAATTGAAGTCTTATGTCTTCATGGGAGTAGGCGGGTGGGGCAGCGAGGTCGCTCGACCGCACGACCATGATTGGCCAACATCCTTTTCCCGAGCCCCAGTTCATCTCCACTCGGGGAACATTTTGGAGGAGCAGAGAGAGAAGTGAACGCTTAGCACAAGATCTCATCGAGTCATGCTTTTCTCTGTGGTATCAATCGCAACCATCTCGCGTATCGAGGACCACAAGATAGAAATCTCATTCTTTGCATCGAGAGATGGTAAAATAATTCGACTGCTCAATCATAGAAACATAAAAAGGATCAAGTCTCACATGATTCTGCATACATAGATAACCAAATTTTTCAATATGTTTGGTTTGCACGAACACCCCGAACTAATATGAGCGTTCGTTCTCGATCATTTGTGGGGTTTTTCGGGGCATGGTGACGCAAAAAAACGAGAAAAAAAATCCATAGTAAACTTGGTTAGAGACCCTACCCCGTGACTCAATAAATAAACCTCAATAAAATTCGTTTAATACCTAGGAACATTATCATAATACGGCACGAGGAAGAAAGGGACAGTTTCTCTCCTTCCAAGCACCAACAAAGTGGCAGTTCATTAGCCGTCTCCTCAGGACTTCAGGACAGTGTCAGCCTCACGTATGTTTCTCTGTCCCCCTGCCTGTCTCTCTGCGGCCGTGGTGCAGTGGAGGAGGGGTTGCTCCACGTGCACTTCATGACTTGGGCTGTGCTTTCTCGGGGGTCTCCCTCCTCCTCCATCCCCATCTTCACGTTCAGTGCGTTCCATGCATGCCCCGCTCATCTCTCCAGCTTTTGTCTTTATTGCAGCAGTCGAAAAGTTCAATGGAAGCACTATGTGATTTGGTCGATTTTGATACGATTAAGCATGTTAATCGCATCTCGAAAGCGTGAATTTCATATCACATGATTGGAGTCGGGAAGGAGCATGGTCTTTGTATCTTGTTCGCTCATGACTTTCGATGGTTTTATGAGCTTTCTATTAGTACTATATGTTGGATTGGGTGAGTTAGCGAGCTCGTCGTGGTTTGGAATAGTTGGTGTTGCGAACCTCAACAATAGGGCAGGGATTTGAGGTCCGTGTTGATATTTTTTGATGGCAAAAGAGAGCTTGACTTTTGGATTGAGGGAATTGGCTCGGTGTGGTAAGCTATACAGTTCATGATGCAATTGAAGGCGGCCTGAGAAAAAAAATGGTTATCTTTTTCTCCGACCATCCTTTTGATTGGTGGCGGTTTTACGAGTTGTCAATAGAAAGCTCGACTTTTTGGATCAAGGGAATTGGCTTGATATGGTGTGGTGGGCTAGTACATGAGCTCAGATCGAGCTCGTTCTCTACTATGATTGATTTGTCTATTATGCTATAGATTATATCGAAGATGGAGCTATTTGCACACCCCTTATGATTAAAATACACATTATTATAATCGAGTGATCTAACGACTATTTCTGTCGTTTCTTTCAGTTAATTGTCAAGAAAAATGAAAGTCAACATTCACTCACCCCGTTCACTAGTCATCTTTCCTGTTCATCCTCGTCACCCTTGTCCATTGGAGATTGTTAATTTGAACTATTGGTTTCATCTGTCGAATCACAGTCCGCGAAAGATTAAAAACTTCTATTAATGAGATAGACGCGACTCGCACACCCGCCATTAATCTAATTAAAACCATTCTTCTAGCATGAATTTCGATGGATTCTTTTCTAATTTCCTTGGAGAAAGAACACAACTTGGTAGTGCTCGCGAGGATCTAACGAACACAGGAAAATAAAATATAAGACGTATCCTTGAATGCATCCGCCGTTCAAAAGTTGTTACGTAACGAGTTTCACGGGGCATAATTTCATCGCTTTCAATATGCAGTGGCGTGTCCGATTAAAAATAAAATATGCCAGTGGTGCGGACGCGTCAGAAAATCTTCGTGGATAAGTTGATCGGACGTTACATGCATAGTGCCAAGAGAGACTATTGATAGTGTGTTTGCTTTGAGTACTCTTTTGAGAAGTTAAAAAGTAGCTAGCAAAATGCGTACGTGTGTTGCCCAATAAAACAAGGGCCATGAGCTTTATGGGGGCCCTGACCCGCGAGAGCCGGGTCGGGCCACGCCATCTTTGCTCTAGCGAGCAACCGTACGCCGAACATCCCTACCAGTCTCGCTTCTTCCGAGCTCGACTAGACCCGGCCTGAACGCGACGATACATCAGGGCGGGCTTCTCGACCACGGACCCACCGACAGACATCGGCTAGCGAGGCTCTTTCATTTTTCGTATTGAAAGATGCTCGCTCGCTCCTCCTAGGATTTCCCAGCTCCCCCCTCTTATCGGGCCTTCTTCGAGGCCCAATCGAGGGCCCAAGAAAAGCCCAACAAGCGCCCGCGCGGGGGATGGGGGCGAGATCTAATCCGGGGGCCCACGGACTCCATCCCGACCGTATTCAAATCCAGTTAAATCCGGACCCGGTTCAAATCCGCACCCATCTCTCTCTCTCTCTAGCTCCTCGCACAGAGGTCAAATACTTTCCCATCTTTCCCTCCTTTTACCTCTCTCCCTCACTCCCTCTCTCTCTCTCTCTCTCCCCTCTTCGATCTCAGCTGCCTGCGCTCTCTCTCTCTCTCTAGGAATTCTCCCTCCCCCGACCTCAATTCCGACCCCGTCTCCCCCCGTCGCCGGACCTCCGGATTCCGGCGGGTCTCGTGCCTATAGCTCCGTCGCCGCGGCCATGGACGGAGGCGCGCAGTACAACCCTCGCACCGTCGAGGAGGTGTTCAGGGATTTCAAGGGCCGGAGGGCCGGCATGATCAAGGCCCTCACCACCGGTACTACTACGCCCCCCCCCTTCCCTCTTCGAATTCCCGTTATTTCTTCTTCTGGGTTTTTCCTTTGCCCACATCCCTCCGGCGCATCACGTCCCGTGCCGGCAAATGGGGTTGAGGGATTTCGAGTCGTAGCGCCATTTTGGGTCTGCGTGTTGAGGTTCTGACGGAAGTTTTCGGTTTTTTTTTTCTTTTTTTCCTGCCCTCTTGTTGCCTTGTGATGCAGAAGTCGAGGAGTTTTACCAGCAGTGCGATCCCGGTTAGGGTTTCCCCGTCTCTTCTGCCTCGTGGTGTTGTGGTTTTGCTGGATTTCGTGCTGTGAATTTGTTCGCTGATGGGAACTAGCTGCTGCTGCTGCTGCTGCTTTTTTATTTATTATTTTTCTTATTGCTGATGCGGGTGCTTGTGCGAGACGAATTTGGAGACTTTTTGTTCTGTGGGTATCGAGCGAGTTTCGCTTTTGGAAATGCATGACGGGCTAAAAAGGAAAGGGGGAGTTTGGGCGTTATTATCTGGTCTGTTGCTAGATTTCATGCAGGGGGTTTGATGAGTAACGTAATATGGAGGCGTGGGTATCCTTAAGAAGCTTCTCGTTAGCGTTCTTCTTGTGTTTCTCTAATTCCCCCCGTTCTGCAAAATGTCTTTTCTTTTTTGGATTCCGTTTGGTTTGGATTATTTGAATTCTGCAACTCCCTTTTCGTTTGTTGTGAGAGGATTGATTGATAGTTAGCTGTTGCCCTGGGCTTTGATGTGGATACGTTTTAAGGAAGAGTCTGTTTAAATATAGAAGATTAATCTATTCAATTCAATTCTTGGCCTGTATGTGTAGTTTCGCAGCAATTGACAAGCCAATTTTAACAACAGATGTCTTAAAACATCGTGTTTCTTTCAGTTGTTACTTACTGGTGAGCAGATAAAAGCTTATTTTGCCACTTATTTACCTGCAGTTTTGCTCTCATTTGAAAACATTTTAGCTATGTGGAGACTAAGCAATGCACCTGTTTGTCTACTTTTTGTGATAAGCAATCATCATGAGAAAACCGGCCAATATCCAACCCTTGTTTGCAAAACCCTTGATTGGCAAATCTTTGCCCAGTTTAATTTTTTATGATGCTGTTTAATGTTAAGAATCCGGAAGATTAACCTTTCTCTTGCTAATACCCTCGGATGAATAAGATACCAAATTTTTGGGACAGGGTAACTTTTGTCACTCCTCTTACATGATAAATGTTGACTCATGAGTTCAAATTGACATGTGTTAAGGCTATTGTTTCTTGAATGCGTACTCTTGAATTTAGCTGCGACTCATTGGCTCTCCACTGTATTTGTGTTGGTCATTAAAATGTTCTGTGAAAATAATCGACAATAGCTAGGCTTGTGTGTCTTCTGTAAGATAATGTACTTCTTCCATTAGTGCGAAACTTGGGATATTTTATATGGTTCTTAGAGGTAACAAATTTGATTTGTTCTGTTTGTGAAATTTTAATGTACAGCAGGACATGTTATTTGATGTGAGAGCTTGTTAGAAGCGAATGATATAAGGTCAAGAAGACCTTTCAATTTTTTTTTTCTGAATCTAGATATTGTTGAGGCCTTTTTGAAATCATTGTGCTTTCTGGACTTTTTCTTTTATATATATTTTATCTGCTTGACCGAACTAGTAACTTCAAGCATCTGACGTACTTGTTCTGTTTGGGCTTCTATATAACTACCGCTCCTCCTCTGCTTCAGAAAAGGAGAACCTTTGCCTTTATGGGTTTCCAAGTGAGCAGTGGGAAGTCAACTTACCTGCAGAAGAGGTGCCACCGGAGCTTCCAGAACCTGCCCTCGGCATTAATTTTGCTAGAGATGGGATGCAAGAGAAGGACTGGTTGTCTTTGGTCGCAGTTCACAGTGATGCATGGCTACTTTCTGTAGCATTTTATTTTGGTGCAAGATTTGGATTTGATAAAGCTGACAGGTTCTGTTTCCCTCTCTTCTCGACTACAGACAATTTATAGATTATTAATTTGACTTTTGAGAAGTGAATTGATTTTTAGTTTTGTTAATTTGCTCATTTACCCTGGAGAATTTGAAAGCTTCCAAATGACCGAAATTGAAGGGGAAAGTTTTTTTTCCTTTTGTTTTTTTTGTGGGGGGGGGGGTGGGGGTGTTCATAATTTGTTTGCATTTGTGCTGTTTGTGGTTTTTATATCAAGGTAGTGCTCTATGCTGTCAATGCCTTTGGATGCCTAGCTGGAGTATCTGTTATTTCCCATATTGTGAAGTAGTGAGTGGTTAATAATAGTGAAGCCATACGGTATGGTGATTGAGGCAATTACTGTGCAATTAGTTAGATTTCTATGATACTATCTTAAGTGTCGATGGATCTTTTGCTTGTAATGTTGCAGTGGGCTAGCACATTTTCAGGCTTTGTAACCTTATAGATTTCTCTGGTGCAGGAAACGCCTTTTCAATATGATTAATGATCTTCCCACGATATTTGAGGTTGTGACAGGCACGGCTAAGAAGCAAGTCAAGGAAAAGTCATCAATTACAAATAACAGCAGCAGCAAATCTAAATCAAATCCCAAGGTGTGGAGGCAATCTTATGCCATTCTTTTGGGTCATTTACTTTATTTTCCAATTTCCAATTCATCAGGAGGATAAACTTCATCTTTTGGGCTGGCCAGCCTGAGTGTATCGGGAGCTGTATGCACCCCTAGAGTCCCATATTTAGTAATTCCTGAAACTTCTTTCTGTGTCAAGCTTACAAATTACCGCACCTTCTGCATCTAAGTCCATAATCACCCATGCCAAAGAGAGAGAAAAAAGACTATACCAAAAAAGAAAAAGGAAACTGCTTTGCACTGTTGCACCTGTATTCTTAATATAGTGTGCAGTCTAATCTGGAAGCAGTGATGCATGATGTACCCTTGCGATCTATTTCCTGTAGTAGTCTGATTGTTCTTGAACATTTGAAATCTGGTGTTCAATCTTGAGCAGTATTCTAGTCAAGTGAATGTATCCACGTCATGGTTGATGAATGACTTTATTTTGTTTGAAGTTATTGAATGTGAGTGCACAACTGTTTGCCTTAAACACTTGATGAAACGGACACCAATTCTAAAGGAAGTAAAGTACATTGAAAAATCAGGTCCAAAGGAGTTAGAGGGCAGTATGCTGGTCAAGTGAATGTATCCACGCCATGGTTGATAAATGACTTCATTTTGTTTGAAATTATTGAATGTGAATGCACAGCTATTTGTTTTAAACACTTGATGAAACAGACACCTATTCTAAAATAAGTAAATTGCATTGAAAAATCAGGCCCAAGTGAGAGGGAAGAGAAAAGAGGAAAAGAAGAAAGAAAAATGGGGGGGGGGGGAGGCGGGTTGTGCTCGGGAGGGCTCAGGGGATTTTATAATGCTAAATGTGGAGCTCTGTGATTCATCTAATTATGCATTATTGGTGATATTTTGTTACATATCATATCTTAAAGGTACTTGTTGAATGCAGAAAGGATCAGAATCTCAGACAAAGTTTACAAAGGCGGTGCAACCAAAGGAAGAGGAGGAGGAAGGTTTGGAGGAGGAAGATGAGGAGGAGCATGGGGAGACTCTTTGTGGAGCATGTGGAGAGAATTATGCCTCAGATGAGTTCTGGATTTGCTGCGATATCTGTGAGAAGTGGTTTCATGGTAAGTGCGTCAAAATCACTCCTGCTAGGGCTGAGCACATTAAGCAGTACAAATGCCCATCTTGCAGCAACAAGAGAGCCCGGCCTTGATAGTTGCTTGGGAGGTAGCTGTTCAAATGGTTCCTTTTCCTTGACTGCTAATTGTGTAGTTGGTCGCACTTATTAGTTCGGTGTTCCTTGGTTAGAGAAAGTTGTGTAGGTTGCAGATCAGTTGTTCATTAACTAAAGATTCATATTTTTATGGTTGAGTTAAGGCGGAATTCAGACTTTCCTGTTAAGTACACCTTTATTTATGTCAGTTCTTGTAATTTTAATTCTCGGAAGATGTATCTTCTCCACGTTCTAGCTTCTGCCTGGCCCAAAGTTTGTAGAATTTGGCGGTGAGGTTATGCTTTTGTTCATTATTTTTATTTTGTGTGAGCATGATTCTGTGAGTCGGTCTACATGAAAAACTCTGAGGGAATCCAAAAATTGCTAAATATAGCTGGAACTTAAAGTCGTGTGAGTCGTGTTCGAGCATAGTGCACGTGACAACTTGAGTTTGCAAGCTACAGGGAGTTCGGTTAAGCTTTCGTGCTCAACTCTACTGCTGGTTTTAGCTGATTATCTTCTTTAGTAATTTCATTGCGTATGTGCATCTGTAAGTACGAAGTATGGTTGTCTGGCAAACGCTAACACAGCTGGTATCAATCTTTCAATGACAAACCATCCGTGGCTGGCGAACATCAAAATTGCTGAGCACTTGGATGTCTGTTTACATATGACAGACAATTCTCCATTCTTGAAGTAAATAGACCTTTGGAAAAGGCTAATTTATAAGTAGGCCTGTTAATTGGGTGGGTCGGGTTGTAAATGGTCCGACTCAAATTAATCAATCTAACTCATATTTGCTTATTTTTTGTGCAACATAATTTTAGCGAATAATATTATGGGCTCTTAACTCTTAGAAATTTTCATCCTTAAATTATTGCATTTAAAGAATAGGTAACTTCATGTACTAGCTCGCGGAGTTGATGAGAGAACTCGTGTGCTCGAGTCAATTCGTGGGCTAGGACTTCACGTGGCAAATGAACAATGTAGAGATGTGGGTGAGTGTTGCGTTGATGGAAAATAATAGAGGTTTTAGAACCAGGAACCAGTTGGTTCTAGTTCAGTTCCAGTCTAATAGGGAACCAGTACATTTTACTTTTTGAGTGAAAAAAAAAATTCTTATAAAACAATAAAAAAGTTAACGCCATGTCACTTGGTCAAAGTGGTTATGTTATTTCTTCATAGTAAAAGATCATGCTTCAATTTTTGACAGTGCAAAAGTGTTTTTTTTTTTTAAAGAGGCTTTCGAATCAGTCTCAAGGGATCCATGCAAAGGCACCAAGGTCTTGGCCTAGGTCTTACGGTCTAGCTTGGAGAGATTCGGGCCAAATCTTTGACGACCTAGGGACCAGGAACTCGAGCTTGGCCTTGAGGGACTTGGCCCTAGCCTTTTTGGACCCGACTTGCCCGGTCGCCAAGAAATTGGGCCCAACCTCAATGGACCTTGGTTGGGCACTAATAACTTGGGAGAGGGAGCCAAGTTCTAGAGCATGGCTGCGAGGCACCCAATCATGGGCACTAGGGTCTTGGGCTAGGCGCGCCTCCGTGGATTCAAGCATGAACATTGGGGTTTCGGGCCCGACCTTGAGGGACCTATGCCCGACCTCTGTTGACTTAGGCCTGGGTGTCGAGGAATTGAGCCTAGTCACGATTGACTAGAGCCAAGTGCCAATGATTTTAAGGCGGAGCTGAATATTCTGGCATGACCGCTACAGACCCGAGTCCAACCTCTGTGGACTCGATCATTGAGGAATTAGGCTTGGCCTCGATTAACTTGGGCTTGCCTTGATGCACCCGGGTTGGATGCTAAGGACTTGAGCATGAGACCGTAGTGCTTGAGTATGGTCACTGGGCATTCGGGCATGGGCATTAAGATCATGGGATAAGCCTTAAGGGACTTGGGCTTGGCCTCTGTGGACCTAGGCATGGGTACTGGGGTCTTGGTCGGGCCTCGAGGGACCTAAGTCCAACCCTTATGGACTTGGGCCCAATCATGGTGGACTTGGGATGAACACTAGTGACTTGGGTGTAGAAGCCACATACTCTAGCACGGGGTCCCGAGCCTAGTCTAAAGAGACCTAGGCTTGGCATCAAGAAATTGGTCTTGGCCTCAAGGGACCCAAGCTTGGCCTCCAAGGAGCCAGGCATGGGCACCAAGATCTACCTCCAAGGAGCCAGCCAGGCATGGGCCCTACCTTTATGGACCTAAACCAACCTCTATGGACCTCAGCTAAGCACTAGTGACTTGGGTGCAGGAGTAAGGTATCCAGGCTTGGTTGTCAGGGACTTGGGCACAAGCATCGAAATATGAGAACCGGCCTTGTGAACCTAGGGTCTTAGGCTTGACCTCAAGAGGCCTGGGCCTAACCTCGAGAGGCCTGGGCCTAACCTCTATGGACTTGGTCCCAGCCATCGAGGAATTGGGCTCGGACTCGATAGACCCGAGCTAGTGAGTCCGAGCCTGGTGCCAGTAACTTGGGGATGGAAGCTGGATACTCTAGCACGGCTCCTCGGACCCGGGCACGGCCTCTATGAACCCGGGCACGAGCACACGGAGGACATCCCACTCCAAGTAAATGGGTTGAAGTTGGATTCTTTGTAAACCCATCCGAACTCTTTAGGGCTTTGTTTTATTAGACCCATTTTAATCTATATTTTTAATTTTAGGCAATCCATATTGCACTTAACAAATATGAGTCAAAATATGGGTCCATAAGCCATTTTGCCACCTATATTAAGAAGGATCACGCCCTAGCGAAGGCAGTGCTTAAGGATTTGACACAGAGACATCATTGCTTCTTCACGAGACTCGGTTAGATGGACATGGTTGACCATGACCGTTGAATGTGGTGACCTCTCTATGAGAGCCATATGAACATTACATAAGATCGACCTGATCCCCAATATGGACCCATGCAAGTGTTTGCCCTCTTAAAGAATCTTTCTCATCAATCGTTTTCTATTGGCTCATCAGTTACTCATTTTCTCTTAGAAGAGAAGTCAACTTTACTGTGCTCACATAAGCAGGGGGGGTCTCTTATCCACTCTGTGACTTAAATCAATGATCAAACCTCTGTATTGATCCAATCCAACGGTATCTAATTCTTTAGAGTTGTTGGCTAATGATATTCTTTATAGTCCCAACGAGATTCAATGATTATCATAGTAGGCTACAAAAGTTGGTGGTCCATTTGCTGAAAGTGAGCCCCAAAATCTTATCCATTAAAAAAATCACCTTATGATATTAACCAATGTATCTTCCATTCCTATGCTTCACATATATGCATATCAAATATGCAAGGGACGTTGGCTTGCAGATGATGGTTATGCCATGCCCTACCTGAACAATGAAGAAGGCCATGCAAGGGGACAATGTCACTAAAAAACATGACATTAATTCAGGATGGAGTTTTCAAGAGAATCTTAAAGGGTCAATCCTCTGTCGAAACGCCTTGTAACTATATTTTTTTGTCGTAATTTTATATGCAAAATTTCATGGGCAAGAGCATATCGCGAGCAATAAAAAGCAAGTTTAAGTAAGTAAAACAAAATTTCGCACGATAAAATACACTAAATTACTAACAATAAAAATTTACTTTGGATATCGAAAATAAGCATAGCGCAACAATCTCCCGCGTCACGAAAATTCACATATGAATTACATCCTGTTATCTTTTCAATGTAAATTGAATATAGCTTAGCAGATGCCTTAAGTTAAAGCCCAGCTAGTTGTACTCATTACGTAAGTTTCATTCCTTTGAAAATAAGGAGGTACAGATACTCTCCTTTTCCTTAAAGGGAGGCTGTCTTGGACAGTTTGGATTGCGATCTACTGAAATCCAGACCGGAGTGGTCCTCAAGGTTTGCCTTCAGGTCACAGAAGGAGACGTTGTGAGATCAGATTCCGAGTAGTGGATGAAACTGATAAGCATGATGAGATTCAGAGAAAGTGTTAAAAATGGCCCACGGTTTGATGGTCCATAGAAAAGTCAATAATAAATGGTGAGGGGCCTGAATGGTCCGTAGAAATTCGGGGTTCTTTGCATTTGGGATTGTGCTGCTGCCCCTGGTTTTATGTCCTTTTTCTTCCCACTTTGCTGAATTTTATACTTAAAAAATTAGGTAAAAGCTTCATCATCTCCACTGGATCAGTTCCAAAACTACAAAAGAAAAGGCTTATTAAAATTTTTTTACGATTAAAACAGCAAATTCCACATTAAATGTAAGTCATTGAACTCCTAAATAGACTGTACTGTAATGTACTCTGTATGTGAGAGACGAATAATGGATGGGAGAAGATTGCGAAATCTTTGGTGTTGGAGTGTGTCTCATTATCCATTTGTTAAAGACAGATTTGAGAAATTTCGTTGGCCATCCTTTGGTGTTGAAGTATGTTTCGGGCCAGTTTCAGGGTCAACAGGTTCGGCTCCTAATTCCGAAAATTGGGAATCAACGTTGACAGATTAGGTTCCAGATTTTTGATTTGAAACTTATTCATTTTAAAATCAATCATCCATTGTTTTTGCATTACTAAATAGGATGTTTGTTTTTTTGGTGAGGCCAGTAAAACTGGAGGCCAAGTCCATATCATTCCTCTTTTGTCTGCTTTCAGGTGGCCCTCAACTTTGCCAATCAGCCATTCGGTTTTGCTGATATATTAATAAGATATTTCCCAGAACCCGGATTTAATTATATGTTTTGTTGACGACTTCTTTCGGTTCCTACGAGGATTTGAATCTACACTTCCTTGGAGGTACTCAGAAACAGCTGGAGTTCCCCATTATCTAGTCCCATGCGCATCACTTTCCTCCAAAGTCCCTAGCCCACCTTCCCCATTGTTTGTTTAGTTTACTCATTTGGGTTTTCTTGAACAGGAAAATTGGGAAAATGGAATTTCTTATTTGAAGCAGATAAGACTCTATTAGGTCACTATTAACTGCATGTTAACACATAACTTCTAAACATGATGAGCTCATAACAAATATAATATGCAAGCATCAATATTCTGATGTTCATATATAAATCTTAGTAGTTGCAGTATGCCGACAAACGACGAGCTGGCACTTATTTCAGTGAAAATCGTCTCCGTTTTTCAGCAAGCGATATAGTTACCAAAACTAGGGGATGGTAGCTTATTAGTACATAGAAAAGGGTGTTGATTTTTGTCTTAATCGCCTCTTCCTAGTTCTGTAAGTACCTATGACTCTTCAGGTCTTAGAGGGTCACACTTGTAGTTGATTTGTACATTCTCAAGCTGTGCACAGAACATATGCAACTTCTCATATCTGCATTAAATGCAATACCATTTAATGCCAATAGGTCTTAAGGACAAAAGCATTGTTTCGCATTAGATGTATACCTTGGACCTGAGCAAGTCTTTAAAAGGCTGAATCCGGACCTCGTGATATAAAAATAAAAGGATATTCCAGTCCTCTCCCCGAAAGAAAAACAACACTGGGGAGGGACATGGGGTGTCGAGGTGGGTTCGGCCGCTGGGACCTTAAACAAGGCGTGTAGCCTCAACAAGTGGCAACACCCGGTTTTGGTGAAGTAAACCTAATCAATCACCAAGGATCCAAGGCCGCCCTCAATAAGATAAGGTTATACCTAGAAACTTTATCATACATCATCATGTAGAATATATGAAACTATATAAAATCAAGTTTAGGCCCTTGGTTTTTTTCCCCTTTGTATCTTCTTTTTTCCAACCATCTGCTTTTTTTGGCCACCCGCAACCTTCTGCTATAAAAATGAACGTCTTAGCGGCATGACTCTCCATTAGGCATTGGTAATTTATTCAACTGCATTAGCATTGTTATAGATTATGAGTTATGAAAAAGTGGGGCAAGCAAAAGATAATCCCAATAGGCTAATATTGATCGAATTTTTGATTTACATTCAGTGAGCCCTTTTTCCAATGCCGATATGCTATCTAAAGGAAATACGAGAATATCTATCTAATAAGAAAGAGAAAAGTTTATGCTATCTCATCTGTTCTGCTTCAATTCAATCCTTCAGTCAAGAACTGAAGCATTCCTGGTTTTTAGCAGATAATCTCTTCAGGAACTCATAGGTGGTGATCATGGTCGTTGCAGACATGGCCATTGAAGCCCATCTTGGTCCCAACCCTCTGTAACAAGCACTAAACCCACCTTCCCTCACCAAACTCCTCAAAGTCTGCATGGTAGTGAGTGCTCTTCTTCTGCCATTTTCTTCTACATCCAGCACTTGCAATCTCGTCTTGATTGTGTCCAATGGCATAGTGATTATTGCAGAAACCCCACTTGCCATTGCTGCGCTCAGACCCTGCACAGCCACCGTTGGCATTGATCTTGACTCAGCCCCAAAAGAAGGACCACAAGAAAAGCCTTCTTTTTGGCTTCTCCCACCAAGTTTTCCCACAAAACCACCCCAAATGAGCCTATTGGCCACAGAATAAGAAGCCCACCAAACTGCATTTGAAGGTGCATACGTCAAAATTGAAATCCCAAATCCTCTGTATAGGCCTCTCAGACCATCAGCACATAGTATTTTCTTGCATACATCGAGACCATTTTTGTACCTACAAGAATTAATACCCCCTTGACCAATTAAGCTCCTTTGGCTAGTGAATCCATTTTTTTGGCCTTGGACCATTAATCTCTGGCTCACCACGTCGACTGGGGTCCACACGAGCTGAGCAGCCATAGCTGAGCTTAGCCCTGCCACAGCATTGGCAACGGCCAAGGCACTGGTCTCTGAGAGCCCTAGCTTCAGAGTGACTGATCCAACACTGCTCTTGGTGACCTCAAGGGCAGCCATATAGAGAGCTCTTGCTGGGATTGTGCCCATAAGGGACGTCCCAAACCCTCTGTAGAACCCTCTCAGGCCTTCATGCCTCATGATGGAGAATGACATCTTGAAGCAAGAGATCTGTGTGGGTGAGACTTGTTGCCTCGTCTTGAGCACCACAGCTGGGTAGAGAGCGGCTGATACACCTGAGAAGAGAGCTGCTCCAAGGAAGAAGAATCTTGATTTGTCAAGCATATGCCAATCCACATCTGCTGGGAATTGAATCTCTGGAGCTGCATCTTGCTCTGTTGCTCCCAAGCTCATCTCTTAAAGCAACTTCGTAAGCAAAATTATCAGCAAATGATGTATATTTCCTCTCTGTTCTGTTTCAACTGTACAAGTTCAAATGAATCTCGAGTCCAGACAACTGAACTGATACCAATTCCACTTACATGGATCGAAAAAAAGAATTCCTCATGTTAAGCAGATTGAGATCTAGCAAAAACTTACAGGAAGATAGAGAGAGAAAAAGAGGTTGATCTGAGTAGGAAGTGACCACAAACAATGGACGAAAGGAATAGGTAGTGTAGAGGTGAAGCAGAGTTGCTCTAATTATTGGAATGAAGTGCTGGAATAGAAAAGAAGGATTATAAAGAAGACTTTCGGAAACGGACGAGGTTCCCACAGGAAAGGGGTTGAGAGATTTGTGATCTTTGGTGGACTAACCTGATTTATGAGACGGTCCTTACAAGAGGCAGAAACCATGGTACTACGATCGTCATGGTTCTTCAATCAACGGGCGATTAACTTCGTGTAGGGACAAAAGGAACCCCCTCTCTTTTAAGAGTACACAGAGTGAGACGGATGGCAGACTCCAGAAAACTAGAGAGAGAGAGAGAGAGACGGGGGTCACAGAAAGCGAAGATAGAGAGGGAGTTTTTTCTCCCTAGAGAAATGGATCGAGTGGGGTTGTCAGTACTGTTCACACATATTTTATCGAGCCAGCAAATTATATAGTGAGATGTCATCAGGTTCACGTCCAGCAATAAGAAAAAGCCAGATCGTTCCTCTACATCTATATTTTAAAGTTTTGCTACCATAACGATTTTTATGCTACTGTAAGAGTAACGTATATTGTGAGAGAGGAACACATATTGTGAGTCATAAATTTTTGAAAGAGTAACCTCCCTAACAATTTATAGTTATTTGTCATTTATTTTTTTTTTGTCAAGAATAGATTGTTATCTTCATAATAGGTTAAAGATTGTCATCCAAATTTTTTTTACGCTATATAGCATCATTTACAAAATGGGTCTAGATAATAATTTATCCGGTTAATACTACCAAAAATCCTAAATTGGTATACTTGTGATAAATTTATCATAAACTATTTTTTTGACCACAAAAAATCTCAAATTTGTACACATGTGATAAATTTATCCCTCGTTAATTTCCATTAAATTGGATTAATATCACGAAAAATCATAAACTGGCAAACGGAGAGTAAAATCCCAAATTAGTATACCCGTCAACTGATACAGTTATCTAACTCAGCAATTTAACGGTAAAATTTAACGGAAATTAATGAATAGTAAATTTATTATAGATGTATCGATTTAAGATTTTTCGTGATATTAATTATAATTCATTTTCCTAATTATTGAGGGAAGGAGGGGACATGCGGTCAGGCAGAAAACTTGGGCTGGGATTTGCTGGGTTTGAGGTAAAGCTGCTTGTCCGCTGGCGGGTGCAATGTTGAGGCACCGCTGATTTCCTCCGCAACCGTGGGCGAGGGATCGTTTCAAGTGGATGGGTTTTGGTTAAAATAATAAAATCCAAGGTGGGATCAATTGAGCCTTTTTGTCTCTTACATGTGTTGCTTTTATGTTGCGCCTTCGTCCTTCGCCTACAAAAATTAGATAACCCATCGCTTTCCTTATCAGGGTGGGCGTTAAAAGTGATGTGATTCATGAAAGGCAAGAAATATCATATTTCTCCATTTGAGTTTTTTAATATATAGAATAATGTGCCGTTTGATTGAATTTATATATGTGATTTTTCTTGAAAAAAAATCCGTTTTAAAAGGTAATGTTACGCCTGACGGTGGAAGCGGGAAATAACTGCAAAAAAAAACTGAGCAAGAAATTGCAGTAATAAGCTTGACACAAATAATTTGTGTAGTTCAATTAGGCATGTCTTCTCTAAAGAGAGAGATCGATGGGATATTCTATCATAATCAATAAGGGGGGTATTATAATCGCTCAGAGCACACAACTCTCAAGTATTAAAAAGACTCCGATTACTCTGGAAAAGTGTCACAAACTCATACTACCTTCTTTGAAACACACCCCAATATCTATTGTCCCTAACAAAACTAGGATTATTAGTTTAATAGCATCACAATGCATAACTAGATTAGCCGTATACGTCCTCCCAATAACTTGTGAAAGATGAGGCTCAGTAATATACCAACGATCAATAGTACCAACATGTGAAGCACAGGACAAATGCTTCACCTGAAGCCCAGTGCGCCGTGACAGCCTAGATGATTTATGACGTGCAACAAATGAGGTACTAAAATATCTAACCAGCTAAACACTGAAGCACTTCGATGCTTTCTTGGCTTATCTCCCTTGAGCCACTCAGTACAGCTGTCGTCTCTTTATGGATCACCATACCCGACACACCCTTTGTTGCCCCCCCAATCATCCATCTACACATATGCATTCAACAACCGCTCCAACTCATCAACTTCCGCTGACCACCTTGAAGCTTCGGACACTGTTTTGGCCTCGAAAAATCTATCATCTGCTAGGGAATTTGACGATATTGTAGAAACTGTCACATCTCTAACACTCTCGTCATCTTTAGGTTCTCCTTGAAACTCCATATATTTTTGAACACCGTGCAAATCTTTCTCTGCAATTGTTCTTGTGGCCTCAAAACATTCAACATTGCCTGACTCTGACTGAAAAACATCATCGGAGGTGGTGCCATGAGTTTCACTTTCATTCGAATGACTAAGTTTGAACTTTAGATAAGTATGTTATGCAAATTTAAATTAAACATCAAATAAGCTAGATAATTATCTACCTAGGAATACTAGCTCATCACACAGTCCCTTTTCTGAGGGAAAACATAGAGCAAAATTAAAATGTCAGTTTCCAGTAGAGGCTTTTTCCATTATTGATTGGGAGATAATAATAATTTACTTTCTGACCATCAAATCAAATATATATTGGGGTGCTTGTGAAACATTTTTATTATACTGCTATAATTACTCAAAATTGGCAAATAGAGATATATTATATATATTTTTGAATATTATAGTGCTAACATTTAGCTTGACTAAATCCTATTGATACATGTAAACTACCGTGTCTACTTACTTAAAATACTTTATCCACATCTTGACCAGTGTCGCACCTTAGATTACTTTGTATCTTGAGAAGTTTCTCTTGCTAACAAGGGAAAATTGTAGTTAAGGTGGTACAGTGGTTAAAATTTGATTCACTTCCTGAAGGAGTCTTTTGTACTTTGTTGCATTAAAACTAATTTGTAACTTAATAAATTATATGATTGATGTCAAAAGATTGTCTTTGGAACATGAATGCCAGATTTAGTGCAGTAATGTATTTATTTTTACTCCGTTAATGCTAGGCTAGAGTTAGAGGGTATCATTTCATTAAACCCAACTGGAAAGGGTTACGATGCTTCTTTCTTACTTGTTCCTCCTTATCAATTGCTCTTTTCAATTCCCATCCCTCTTCTATCCATATCCTGATGACTGATGTGAAAAATTCGTTATAGTTATATAGTTTTGAACTATTATGTATCATTGCAAATTTATGATGCTTTGACACAAACGAAAATTGTAAATCTTGTTTTCTGAATATATTTCTGTGCGCATATGCCAGTAAAAAAATATGGAATTTTCATGATAAGGGTAAATTTGAAGATTTATAATCAACTTAACATTTGATATGAAGTTTGATCATTACGATGTAAAGAGTCATGAGCATTTTGCTGAATTATTGCATATAGCGGTAAATCTTTATCAACTTTAGGATAGACAATTATTCTCCTAGTAAATTTTTTATGAAGCAAGGTAATCATATCTTATCACCATCCCTATATGATTTAATTGATTACATTCTATCATTTCATAAATCTCTGTAATAGTTTTTTCTCAAATACACGCTATATATGCTTATCTCAACATAATATTTATATATAAGTCAAATTTCCGGTTCAGTTGGGCAGGTAAAAAAGAAATTAGTTTCTTAGAATTTTTCACTACTAATGTAATTCTTAAAGGATAGTGGAAATCTTCGGTACTTACAATAGAAAGGTCTCTTGGATCCTCAACTTCAGTAGTAACTTTGCAAGATCTCTTATTGTGTTCAACTCCTTCGCATGTTTGGCGACTCGACGCGGCAACATCACTTGGGTTGGCAAGTTTCTCAATCTCATCCTTGTCCTTCTTCCTATTTTCCATGCTTGCCGTTTTCCCCCCATCGACTCGGCCATGGTGTCCAATCCTTCCGTCTCTCATTTGCCTTCTATTTCTCATAACCTCGAAACATTCAGCATTGCCAGGCTTTGGCCGGAAATAATTAAAAATGGAGGAGGTGCCATCAGTTTTGCTTTCACCAACACATGCAGGGCATGACACTTCATCAAAACCTGACATGTCGAACTCAACCCCATCCTGAGCTTGGGAATGGAGAGCAGATTCAAATCAGAGCACATATGTATATGCGTGTGTCTGTATATAGCTTAGTTCCACATAACCTTGATGGTTAAATTATTATATTAATTTACCAATTTTATTTCTTTAAAATTTATGATCATTTGCACTAATTAATCCATACCATGCCAAGTAAAGAAAGAGAGAGAAAGAGAGAGAAAGAGAGAGAGAGAGAGAGTTAAGAGTCTTGTATTTCGATTCCATTTAAATTTCCGTTTTTGTTTCTAACTTTAATGTCATTATTTTAGTGAACTTAATGCTTCATCTTATATTCACTTTATTTACAATAATCTACTCTTTTTGTAAATCAACGAGAATTTTGAACAGAGAAGGCAGTTCAGCTGAATTTTTAGATTGCTATCGTCTCTTACCTCCTCTTTGGCTTCTTCATCGTCGTTCTCTTCCTCATCCTCATTGTCATCATAGTCATCCACGGAATAAACCAGTCGAGGCCACTGCAGCACCTCCTGCACATTGTCGTCCTCATCATCTTCGTAATCGTCCTTGTCGTCATTGCTCTCTCCGTCCTCATCACCCTCATACCCATCCTCGTTGTCCTCGCCATATCCATCCTCATCATCCTTGTAATGGTCCTCATCGTCCTCGCTATCATCTTGCTAAAGAGAAAGAGATTCAAAAATATCATATCTAAGGTGAATTAAACATCTTAAAGAAGCTAACATCAAAATCCCCAAATATCAAATCACAACCTAGTTTGAATACCCAACCATAATGCTTTCTAAAGCATCAACTGAACGGTAAATCCCCAAATATCAAACGGAGCCTAGGTTGCTTGTGAAGCGATTTTATTATACTGCTATAATTACTCAAAAATGGCGAAAATGGAAATTTTTTAAAATGTTTTTGAATATTATAGGGCTAACATTTAGCTTCACTAGTTCTTATTGATAAACATAAACTACCGCACCTACGTACTTAAAATACTTTATCCACATCTTGACCAGTGTTGCTCCTTATATTACTGTTAAATATGTCTTGAATTTATGTACTCGGTCCGGTTTATGACCCGACCCGACATATTTTTGTGCGACCCGAAAAGTGGAAAGGAAATTGAGATTTGGTTCGCGACGCGAAGGGTTGGGCCGATAGGCCCAACCCGCAGCAAGCGAACAAATCTCCATAGCGGACCGCCCAAGCCGGAGGAAGTGAACCAACGCGCGGGGGGTTCGGGGGCTACGGCCCCGAGAAAATTTTCGGAAGCCCTATTTTACACCGTGGCTAGGTTTTCTCATTGTAGAACAGAGAGAATTTGTTTCAGAGAGTTTTCGTGAGCCGTGAGGGTTTTGTCTTTGTTTTCGACTTCTGAAATTTTGTACTCTCTCTTTGATTATAGTGGAATTTTGTCGTGCCTCGCCCGTGGACGTAGATCACTTCGTGATCGAACCACGTAAATTTCCGGTGTTCTGTTTTACGTTTTCCGCATACGTTTCCAACAATTACTTTGTATCTTGCAATGTTTTTTTTGGTAAGAAGTATCTTACAATGTTTTTTTTTTTTGGTAAGGGAGTATCTTGCAATGTTTGTCTTGCTAACAATGGAAAATTGTAGTTAATGTGGTACAGTGATCCAAAATTTACACACTGCATGATACATGAGATGGCCTTTTGCACTATATTGCATAAATATTTTTTGTAACTTAATTAATTGCACAATTGATGTCAAAAGATTGTCTTTGGTACATGAATGCTAGATTTAGTGAAGTAATGTATTTATTTTTAGTCCGTTTATGCTAGGCTAGAGTTAGTGGGCATAATTTCCTTCTATTTACGATTCCTATTTGTAGGTTACCTCACATGTAGGGTTGCGTTCTCAGTGTACTAATCTGCTTGTGACGGACGCCATTCGTTAAACAGTCACTAACGACTTATTTCTAGCTTGTTTCTTTTCATTATACCCAATAACTTGTGTTGAGAAAACCTCATATATTTTGAAGTTAACAAAACTATCAATGATTTTTATTGGACTTGATAAATATGAGAAGTGTTTAACTTTCGGGATTCTTGTTGAAAGGATTCTTCTTGATTGGAAAACCTCCATGAACAAGTTTAGAGAAATGGAAATTTATATTGACTTGGAAGAAGCAAGGTTTTCGTCTACACAATCTGCATCGCTAGATATAATGATCATGATATATATATATATCTTATCCTTCGTTCCACATAACCTCGATGGTTTACTTATTAGATTAATTTACTAATTTTATTTCTTTAACATTTATCATCATTTGCACTAATTATTCCATACCATGCCAAGTAAAGCAGAAAAAAAAGTAAGAGTCTTGCTATTCCAATTGCATATGAAGTTTTGTTTCTGTTTGTAACTTTAATGTCATTATTTGAGGGAACTTAAATTCATCTTTATTCACTTCAATTACAATAATATACTCTTTTTGGATAATTTTATATATGCTACTATCTTTTGATGTTAGCTATTTATTTCAAGAGTTAATACCACGAAAAATCCCAAACTGGTATACCTGCAACAAATTTACCCCAAACTAATTTTTTGACCACCAAAAACCCCAAACTGATACCCCTGTGATAACTTTACCACAAACTAATTTTTTTAACCACAAAAAACCCCAAACGGGTACATTTGTGACAAATTTACCCTTTGATAAAATCGAATTAATACGAAAAAATCACAAACTAGTACACCTGTGACAAATAAAGGATAAAACCCCAAACTGGTATATCCGTTAACTGCCACATGTCATTTAACTTAGCAATTTAACAATAAAATTTAATGGAAACTAACGGATGGTAAATTTGCCACAAGTGTATCAATTTAGGGTTTTTTATGATAAAAAAATTAGTTTTGGGTAAATTTATCATAGGTGTAGCGGTTTAGGATTTTTCATGATATCAACCTTTATTTCAATTATAATAATAATATAGATTCAATCGTTGTGCTTTCTAGAACTAAAAAGGAGGTTTATTTTATACTTTTTGTAAGGAAAATCCAATATAGAAGAGGAAGAAACGTTTTCTTTTTTGCCATAACCATGGGACGCATTGTTTTATATCAGTCTATGAAAGTCTGTATGTCATTGTATTGTTTCTTAATCTAAAGTCATATGCTTTAGGATTAATTAGTGTCTCTTTGCATCCATAGGTTGCCCTTTTAGTGAAATAAAATGGTCACTCATCTAAAAGTTACATCTTGACATGCCATATGACTATCTGCTTTAATTTACGTTGAAATAATCATGTACTATAAAAAGACGTCAATCCTGCGTGTTGGCAATTTGCAGTGGTACTAAAAAGGCATGGTCAACTAAAAAAACTACTCAAGCCCACTGGTGGCCTAAGATACAAAGCTAGTCAAGCCTACCTATATGCATGCACCGGCAAAGCAGGCAATCAACGGGACGCACGGTTTTGCCTAATCTACAAATGAATAGATTAGCTCTGAATTGGATTTCATAAAAATTCTAACAAAATTATTAAAGAAAGAGGCAAAACAAACATTCTAAGCATCTTTACTCAGAAGGCTAACAACAAATTCATTAGAGATCGACCATCATAATATCAAACATATATACCCTGAGTCAACTGCCTCTTGTTCATCATTCATATTCCCATGTGCTGGTAGAATCTAACGTTTTCTTTTATTTGTTCTTTTGCACTGCTATGATCGAATCATTTGACATTAACTTCTCCATAGCTCAATAATGCAATGTTTGAATCAAATAATCGATAAGTACTATTATTAAATAAAACATTAAGTTTGTGCATTAATTATGCCTATTGAAAAATAATAAAAAATTTAGTAGACAAAAAAGATCATATGTTGCTTTTGAAATCTATGATTGGTGATCTTTTGTCTACTTTCTTGTCAGCAAAAAGATACTATTGATGCCATAACTTGTGTACGGAGATCACTTTGGTGACATAACTTTTTTTTTTGATCATTTTGATGCCAACTTTTTTGAAAAACGATCACTTTAGTGTCAATGCTGACATGGCCGCCGGAAATCTGACGTGGCTCTTTTTTTATTAATTTCCGATGTTGACTTGGCTCACCGAAAATCTAACGTAGCTCGCCGGAAATCTGACATGGCTCTTTTTTTGGCCGGAATTTTGGCCGGAGTCACTAAAGTGATCTTTTTTCTCCGATTTTGGCACCAAAGTGATCCGAAAAAAAGTTATGGCACCAATAGTGTCCTTTTGCCCTTTCTTGTCTATGAAAGCAATTTTGATGATTAATAGTTAAAGAATGATTAAATGAGCTTCCTGGCAATATTAAAGAACCAAATCTATCCAACATAAAAAAGGCAAGTAGAGATTAACTAAGATAGAAAAAATATGCAATCTAAGTAATTAAAGTACAACATAAAATGGGAACCTTAAAAGAGGGAGGAAAGATTGCTTTAGGAACCGCAGATATCCAACGCCCGAAAGGGAAGTAGAAATAAGTGAGTAATGTCAATATTTTAAAATCTTAATCTCTATTTGCAAATCAATTGAGTCATTTTTTTGATGGAAAATATCTAAAATGAAATTGGAATACATTAGAGAAGGTGGGAGGTACTTACATAAGAAAGGCTTCTTTGATCCTCGACTTGAGTTATAGCTTTGCAGGATCTCTCATAATGTTCGACTCCCTCGCCCCTTTGGCAACTTGAGCGGTGAATGTCATTTTGATTGGCAAGTTCCCCAATCATATCATTGTCCTTCTTCCTATTTATCATACTTGTCGTTTTCCATCCACGGACACTGCTATCGTGCTCAATTCTTCCATCCCTCATTTGCCTCCTATTTGTCGTGGCCTTCGAACATTCAATATTGCTTGGCTCATTTTCAAACTCTCCCTCAATGTACAAACAAATGAATCCTCTTTTACATGCTTTTAGCACCATTCCATTCACTTGCTCATCGCTCTTGACCTCTATGAGAGACATGCAGTCTTCACGAAGAGCAATATACCATATTCTCTTCAAACGAAAGCTGAAACTTTTGACATCAGCTATCAATCCTTCATATGTCACTGAACCTGGGTTCACATTTGCTTTTTTCCTCTTTATTCCACCAGCAAACCGATCCTCGCTGTTCATCTTTATTCCAAGGATGAATTTGATTGTGAAGGGATCTATTATCTGTCATGTAACAAGTTCAATGCGAGAGGAAACAACATATGTAAGACACATGAGATAATCTTTTGCAATTTATTGTACAAAAGTTACTTGTAACAGAATAAATTGTACATTGTTGTCAAAAGATTGTGTTTGGCCCATAAATGCTAGATTTAGAGGGTATTGTTTCCTTTTGTTTATGATTCCTATTAGTAGGTTAGGTTACAGAGCGTAAGCTTCCTAACAGTATTAGTAAAGGAAGAGGCAAAACAAACATTTTAATTATTTTTCCTCGAGAAGCCAATAGCAAATTGATAGGAGATGGACCATCACAATATCAAACATATATACGACAAATCAGCTCCCCCTCGCTCACCATTCATTTTCCCATGTGGCGACATGTGGTAGAATCTAATGAGTTCTTTTTGTTTCTTTTCCACAGCTATGATCAAATCATTTTGCATTAATTCATCCACATCTCGTTGATGTAATAATCAAATCAAATAATACATAAGTACTAGGGGTGATCGGTTCCCGATTCGGTTCGATTCCAAAGTGGAACTGAGAACCATACTAGGAGGACCAGTTCCTAATTTTGAGAACTGGGGACCGAACCACCGGTCCGGTTTGGTTATGTTCCAATGGAACAGATCATTTTTTTTCCCATCACAATGAGAGAGTGACAAATCTCAAGATATTAATGGAACTGACAAGAGTCATTGGGAAGCGACAATAAGGGGAAAGCATTGTACATGGATTTAGTTCATATTTTACAATTTCTTTTGAAGAAATAAAAAAAAACAGTATATGTAATCGGTCCAGTCCAGTTCGGTCCGATCCTGTTCCCCCTTGGAACCGGGAACTGGATTGCCTGGACATTTGTTCCATTTTTAGGAACCAGGAAAAAGACCAAACCAGCCAGTCCGATCTAGTCTGGGCGGTTCCCGGTCTGGGTAGTCCATTTTCCACCCCTAATTATGTAAAATATTATGTTTGTGCATTAATTATGCCTATTGCCAAAAAGGAAAATAGAAGCAAAAAACATGATAAGATGTTTTTGAAATCTATAATTGGTAATCTATTATCTAATTTCTTGTTTATGAAAGCAATTTTGATGATTAATATTAAAAGAATGATTAAATGAGTTTACTGGAAAATATTAAAGGACCAAAACTATCCAACACCAGAAAGGCAAGTACAAATAAGTGACTAAGATAGAAAAAAAATATGCAACCTAAGTAATTAAAGTACAACACAAAATGGGAACCTCAAAAGAGGGAGGAAAAATTGCTTTAGGAACCGCAAATATCCAACATCAGAAAACGAAGGAAATGAATCGGCCGCCTAAGAAATTACGGTGCAACAAAAAAATGGCGAATTTAAAAGGACGGATATTGTGTGGCTTAAGAAAGGAGGATATTTGGGCTAAAAAGGAATTAAACAAAAGTCCCGCACATTGATGAAGATGTCGCACCTTGTTCGATGTCTTCAGAAGAATCTCCTCTCTGTAACGCTTCAATGACATTTCCCATCTAGAATCTTTGATAGAATCTCCACAGCACATTATATTGACGACGCAATCATCTTGTATTTTTGTGCAAGATGCATCAATCAAGCTTCTAAATGACGGGCACCTCCAGACCTCCAAGGATTTCAGAGACTCTAGCTCGTCAAGGCCCTCAACATGAGTAAGTATATAGCAGTCTTTGATCCTCAATTTCTCCAGGTTTGTCAAGTATGATAACCCCCTTATTCTTGTTATAGATATGCAGTCGTCAACGCTCAATAATTCCAATGATTTCGAAAGACCCATAACTAGAATCTCAACTAGCTCTGGACAATTAATCACAAGCACATCCCGTAGTTTCGTTAATTCCAAAGGAATGGATAATCTCTTAAGCCGTTTACAGCTCCAAACCTTTAAGATCTCCAGTAGTGGAAGTCCATGGAGTGGAATGTCTTCCACTTCGCCATAATAGAAGCCTAAAGTTGACAAATTTCTTAACCTCAAGGAAGGAAGTAACTCTGCCCTCTTGATTCTAAAATATTCTAAATTCAATTTCAGCAGAGAGGACGGAAGCTGCACCAAGGTTTCTAGGTCTAGGCTAGACAAAGTAAGCTCTTCAAGTCGAGAAAGAGAAGCCAACTCTGGAGGTGCAGGGACCTTTAGCAGATGTAGATCTAACATTTTCAGTTTAGATAACCTCCCAATCCACCTTACGTTGCATCCGGTGAGTAGGTTTGATTCGCTTGTACTGCAAGAGCGATCACTTAGTAGCAGTTCAACCAAATTAGTGAGGTTTGAAAGATTAGGGACTGAAAGCAATGATCTAGATTCAAGATGAAGACGGGTCAAACTTGTGGGAAGCTCTGGCAATTCTTGAATCTCATGACAATACGATAAATTGAGTGTTTGGAGGTGATGAAGCTTATTGATTGTCTTTGGAATTCCACAAATACGGGTTTTTTCTAAATTTAGAATTCTTAAAGATGACAATTCTCCAATTTCAATAGGAATTTCACCTTTCATTTCGTAATGCCAAGAGAGATCCAGCTCTTCAAGATTTACCAAAGTGCAGATGCCACTAGGTAACTGTTGAGAACCAATTGATGATATTACTGGAAAACGCAAGATGCGTAAGGATTTTAACTTTCCAACGGAGTTGGGAAGTTCCCTTATCCCTGTGTCTGCCAAAAGAAATCTCAAGTTTCAGACTACAAATATTTGCATTTTAATTTTCCAATGGAGTTTGGAAGTTCAACAATTCGCATACCTGATAAGTCTAACTCTATCAATGAGGTCAAATTCCCAATTGAGTCTGGAAGTTCTCTCAAACTGCTACATCCCCCCAATGAGAAGTGCTTAAGCTTCACTAGTGCCCCAATTTCTTCAGGCAAATCTGTAAAATCCCTGCACCCTTCGATCTTTAACTCAATCAACAACTGTAGATTTCCAATGAAGCTTTCAATTCTCTCAAGAGAGGAGCATTGAAGAGTCAATCTCTCTAAACTTGAGCATTTAGAGATGTCCGGGATTTTCGTGATGCCGTTACACCAAATAAAAGATAAAAATTTCAAATTCCGTGCCATCTGTGAAAATGGATGGTATGTCAAGTGTAAGAATTATTGCATAGTACAAAAGGGAACTATCTGACTATAAATAAAAACATGTAATTGACCTTGATCAAGTCCCATGCTTTTGAATCATCCTTGAAGTAAATCCAATTAAGTTTACAAACAACAAGATGATCCAAAGACAACTTGTCCGCCATAAAATCCCAAGGACAATCCCAAGAAAACCATCTCAAATTTGAACAACAACTTGCAAAGTCCCCAGCATAAGTTCCATAGCGTAACTTGAGGAATCTTAGGTTTGGTAACCTTTCAAAATCTTCATTTGTAATCTCTATGGAGCCATCCAGTCCATCTATCTCAAGTGCTTGAACCTCATCCTTCCTCTGCAAGTGAAAATTTGCAATGATGTGAAGAATTTTGTCAACTCCCAACCACTATGTTTTACAACTTGGATGGCCAAGAAAAAAATAAAAAAAGATTTTAAAACAAAAAGGCTTCCTTAATGCTAGGATATACAATTTCTACTTGAAAATGAGACGTTTCTTACTTACTTGTTGGGTTCTTACGATTCGGAGGGCCTCTTCTTCAATGTGCAATCTACTCTGCTTTCCAATTTGCCTTCCTAGGGCTATTAGTTGATCATGCATCCAGAACTTATCATTGTCCAATATCTTTACCAAACACCTCTCAATAAGGACTTTAAGTCCTCCTTTGGGATAAAATTGACAATCGGTCCACATGTAAATTGCATCGGTCTTATTCTTATCGACAAAGAAGCACGCTATATCGAGAAAAATTTGTTTATGATGTTCCTCTAGGTCATCATAGCTAATTCTCAGCTTCTCTACAATCTTCTTCTCAGGTACTTTCCTTAACTTTTCCAACGTCTCTTCCCAAATTTCTTGGTCTTTTCCATGAAGTAATGAACCTATCACTTCAATAGCCAAAGGAAGCCCTCCCGTACTTGAGACAATGTCACTTGAAAGCTGACGATAATCATCTGAAGGAAAGTCTCCACTAAAGGCATGTCGACCAAAAAGCTCAAGTGCAGGATCAACATCCATCTCTAGCATCTCATATTGTCGAGTTTCGCCTTTAAATCCCTCAACTTTTAGAACATCTATGTGTCTTGTTGTGATGATTATCCTAGACCTTGAATCTAATTTGGAGTTACCTATTAGTTTCTTGATGTGATCTCTTTCATTAACATCATCAAGAACTACAAGGACCTTCTTATCGCGGAGTATTTCTCCAATCCTCCTCATTCCTTCTTCACCATCATCGATTTTTTCAACAGATCCAGAACCAACAATGTCATATAGTAATTTCTTCTGCAACTGGACTATGCCCTCCTTGATTAACCTTTCACGAATGCCCTCGAGGAAGATACAACAGTTTCCAAAGTGGGAAGATAGTTCATTGAAGATGACCTTGGCAATAGTTGTTTTACCGATGCCACCCATTCCATAAATTCCAATGAGCCGCGCAACATCATGGTTGACATCTAATAACTCTATCAAGGCTTTTACCCGATCATCAAGTCCAACTAAATGTTCAGTCACCAATTTTTGTTTTATCTTCAGCTTCTCGGAAGCCTTTTCAACAACCAATTTGACTATAGCTGCTTGGCTGCAAGGTATAAAAGCACTTTCATTAGTTGATAGATTAATTTCATACCAGCGCAGCAAATGTGGGATTGTCAAAATTTTAACTTGAAAAGATTTGAAGTATATCAAACGATATTTAGGTACTAAGAATAATCATTATAGGCTAATTTAGTAGAACTCACTTGATATCTTTTGCATCTATGATTATATAAATTTATGACGACTATATTGACATAAGCAATGGCCACAATTACCAAGTGGCTACTATATCGAGCATAATTTGGCATTGATACATAATGCGAGAATCATGAACCGAGATAATGTAGACAAATGCAAGGTCATCCATTGAACGCAGTAGTTCGGTTGACAAAAACATAATTCGGAAAAAAAAGCCCAAAATATTTGTATTGGCTTCACTTATGCACGTATCTTCTATGGATCTTATTATGATGGCATTCAAAGAGCTACGTCACAGTAAAATTTGTTCAAAATTGAAAATCAAGAGAATCGACTCCCATGGGTTAACTTGATAGTTAATGAACGAAGATACGTGTGGATTAGGGGCGCAACATATCTTTGATTCTCCACACCATCAAAGTGGATACGTTCATATGTTTGGGTCACCTACCCGGGCTTTGGCTTTCACCTTACTTGGTCATAGAGTTAGTAGCATAAGTCATAGTTTCGTAATTTACCTATCTAAGGTGAGCTTCCTTTGTTGATATTTAAGCAACTGTTTGTTAAAAATCCAAAATTCTCAAGCGGCATGTTGATTACATTGACTACGTAACCCCAAAAGCATAAAAGATTCCCCACTCTTAACAATTTATGCAAAAACAGCTCATTTACATTGGAGAAGCTAATTGGCGCCCATATTCTATGGTCATGCACACTGGGTGTTAATTCACCATATACTAGATTTAAATCTATCAATTGACAGCCAAATTATGTGTTGTCATTGATGAATGTTGATAAGAATTTAAAGTTGTTAATATGAATAACACGCGATGACACCCAAAACAAGAAATAAATGCCATTCGGGGTCAACATGTTGCACACAACTCATCTATAGCTCATGTTCGAGCTCATGTGGCCCAGCAGTCATTTCCACCTTTATTACTTTGGATTAGAATAGATTTTTCTTTTGGTCCATCCTACTTTAATTCTCAACTTACTCTCAAACTTTTTACCCTGTATAGGAGTCGAAACCCACATCTGAAACTAAACTCCCCACCTCCCTCTTTCCAAGTAGGAACGGTGACCACTGGAGTAAATCTCTGATGTTGGATTAAAATAGATGAGTGATCACTATTTCTAGGCTTTTTTGTTTGCCTGAGACAATCCTTAGGAAAGGTGAAAAGGGAATATATATATATATATATTTATATCTCTGCAATGTGTGTCCCTTCTCTGTCTCTCTCTCTGTCTCTTTCTCTCTCTCTCTCTCTCTCTCTCTCTATTTCTCGCCCACCACTCCGTGCACGGGGCCACACCACTCCAAGGCCTCTGTGCCATCACCGAACTCAGATCAGAGGTTGGCCATGGCTGTTGCCTCCGACCTGGTCAAGATCGAGGTTGCTGGCCTCGATGTGGACATCCTGCAAGCTCTACAGAGCTCGAGGAGCCTAGATGATGGCCTTGTCATTCTTTACATGTCCTCAGGATGCTCTCGCTTCTATTGAATATTTAGGCATGAACTTTCTTCACGGAATCTTATTTTCCTTGTGTAATTGGTGTTTTTTGAGGAGCACTCAGAAACGTGTAAAATAAAAATTGGCACCAAATGCGCTCTCAGACTTTGTTCCTCTTTTCCCCGTTAATGGAAGATGGTTACTGATATTCTTATTACCAGAGAAAAATCTATTTTTTGGGTCGAAGCTAGTGAGAATACAGATCAACATGGGTGCAAAATCTGAAGTTGATTTTGGTAATAATCATCCCAAATAATAAATGCAAACGGGTGCTTTTGAATATTTCGTAGCCTTACTAGACAGGGAAGAGGAAAAAATGGTGAAAAGGAATATGTAGTTCCACATCATTTAAGTTGAATGAGAGCAGCAATTGAAGGCGGTTTCCAATATTTTATGTTAAGAAAAAATATATAAGAAAACATATGGATGAGGGCAACGTTGTATTCCCAGCAACGAAAAAAGAAAAAATACGTAGGATCTTAAAGGAGTATTACCTTTGGTCCTTTTTCACGTTCCATCCCTTGAATTTATCTACCTCTTCAAGAGCCGTTCTCCAGGCCTCAACTTCGTCAGGAAACTCCATCTTGTGTCTCTCAAAATCAGCTTTATACAGTGGAGTCTTAAGTTTAACGTCCTCAGGTTCTACGTCAAAAAAAATGGGAAGGATACTTTTTTGACCCCCTGAGTTAGACACGTTGTGTACCATGAGCGCAAGCTCACGGAGGCACCATTTACTAGAAGCATAAGTTCGTGAGAAGATGGGTATGTAGAGTTTGCAATTGTTGATAGCATATAGAAGGTTTTCGCCGATCATTTGACCGATGCGGAGTTTTTCTTCGTCCCTGAATACATGAACTCCGGCATCTACCAAGCGGTTGTAGAGGAAGTCGGTGAAATTATGACGAGTGTCCTGTCCTCTAAAATTTAGGAACACATCATACTCACCTTCTAAAGCTGGTGCAGCATCGCTCTTCGTTCGAGCCTCTGAGTTTGCCATAGCTAAGAAGTTGATGACTTCCAGAGATCTCTCTCTCCCCAAAAAGAGAAAAAAGGTTGTTGAGGTGTGGCCTGGCTAAGAAATAAGCAACAGTTTTGGATCTGAACGAGGCAAAGTGAGTGCCAATACCTAAAATACTCGGCCGGCTCACTTTAAAACAAATTTAATTGTCTGTCTTCCACCTAATGCTCTACATTAGCTAGTAGACACCGGTGAACAAGTCTGCAAATTTTTAAAGACTCTTGGGAGACCATAACGGCCAATCAGAAATTCTTTATGTTTCTTTTTTGCCCTTTGGGATAAAGACAACGGTCCCACACTATGATAAAATGTTTTGATTAGATCTTTCATTTGATTGGTAATCGGAGCCATTAAATTGTGGCTCGAATTTAAGTCCATACACAATTCTCGATTCACACGCTCAACATTTATTAGTACTCTGGAAAGGAAAAGAACATCCGTGGAGTATTCAACAAAGAACAGCACCGATCGCGGAGCATTAAATGAAGATGGGCAAATCTTCTGCACATGGGTTTATGTGCATGTCCCCACGTCCATTTTTCTTCTTCCTCTATGGGCATGCATTCACAGGAAAAAGTGAGCGCCACTGTCACCTTTTTCTCTATTTTTGGTCAACTTTTGTGGGCTTTCTTTGTCCTTTTGTTATTAAAAGAAGGAGTGAAGACGAGAAAATATTGAGTGAATTGCACGTGCCACGTCAACGGCTAACGTGACGTGCATAATTTACTCTCATCTATTAATAAATAAAAAAATATTAGGTGCGTTTAATATACCACGTAGGATTTATAATAATCCATACAGTGATCGATATGTGTCCGAAACGGGCCCACCTGTCAGACAATTGTCTCTCTCCCATCTCCCTCACGCGCTCTGCTCTCCATCTCCTCTGCAACTTCACGCCCAACGCCCTCCCCTCTCTCTCTCTCTCTCTCTCATTTTCTTCGCTCGACACAGTTCTTCAAGCTCAAGTCCTTCAAGCTCGGCTCCGCCATCTCCGCCCGCACCCTATCCATGCTCACTACCCTGACCACCGCGCCTTCCCCCCTCCTCCTCTACAGCCGCAACTGCAACCGGCGACCTCGACGACGGCGAAGAAGCACTTCCGAATCTCACGGTTGATCCAGAAGCTGCTGCGGTTGGTCTTCAAGCCGAAGATGAGCTCAACCCCGGCTGGTCTTCAAGCCGAAGACGAGCTCGACCCTGGCTTTCGGCGTTGACGATTGGTTCTCTTTTGTCGTCGGCGAGGACGACGGGTTCTACGTCGTGTACGACAAGTCCCATAATTCCCGAGTCCCTGAAGGTTGAATACCTCAGAAGTTGTTGCCGGAGATAGATCGGAGGCGGAGGCGGAGGCGGAGGCGGTGGCATGGCTCGCTGGACTAGAGAGTGGGGGTTGGGTGTGGGGTTGCAGAGGAGATGAAGAGCAGAGCGCGTGAGGGAGACGGGAGAGAGAGACAATTGTCTGACAGGCGGGCCCGTTGTGGACACGTGTTGATCATTGTATGAATTATTATAAATCCTACGTGGTGTATTAAATGCACCTAATATTTTCTCATTAATAAATGGACACATGATTGCTGACGTGTATTAAAAAAATGATGTGGAATTTCTTTTTTTTTTTTTCTTCTTCTGAACTCCTTCAACCTCCGCTCCGCTGGGCTTGGCTACCTCCACCGCCAAGCCCCCGCCCCCGCCACCATCCTTGAGCCATCGCCCCACCATGGCCACCATCGTCCGCGGCAAAGTTGTTGAGCTTGTCGCCGGCAACCATGGACGAGCCAATACTCGAGTTGAAAGCTATTAAGCAGCAAACCAGATCTGGCTGCTGAGCGACGATCGATCACCGCATCCAGGCCAACCTCCGCGTCCAACCTCTCCGTTGTCCCGGCAGCTAAGTCTTGGCCGCGAGCGCTCGTCCACAGATATGGAGATGCAGAGTAGCGGTCGGCCATGGACGGCCCCTCGTCCACAGATCTGAGCGACGACCTCTGCGGCCAAATCTGGCGTTCTTTCAAAAACCTCGCGGCCATGGACGGTGGCTCGAGTCATTTGACCCTACCGACAGGATGAAGTTCTGGGAATGAAGTTCTGTGAACTGCATGGGATTTTCTTGATTTGTGTTTCAAGATGCCTACTGCTCCAGATTTGGATTTCGTTGGTGAATGAAGAGAGGAAGAAGAAGCGCTCGTCCATGGCCGACCTCCGCGCGATATATGGACGAGCCACCGTCCATGGCCACCCAACCTGCTCAAGTCATGGCTTCAGATCTGGTGTTCTCTCGCGGCCATAGATGGTGCCTTGAGTCATTTGGCCCTAGTTTTAAAGTTCGGCCACCTATTGCTCCAGATCTAGAGTTCGTTCGTGGATGAACAGAAGAAGACAAAACGCTCGTCCATGGCCGACCTCCAAGTGATTTCTGGACGAGCCACCGTCCATGGCCACCCCTCCTGCGCGTCTTCAGATTTGTGACGAGAAGTCGTGCCGTCGTCGCCAGTGGATGAGCGGCCGTCCATATTGGCCGCCGCCGCCATGGAAACCCAGATGAAGAAGGATTGCGTTGTTGAAGAAGGAAGAAAAAGAAGAAATTCCACATCATTTTTTAATACACATCAACAGTCATGTGTCCATTTATTAATGGATGAGAGTAAAATATGCGTACCACATCAGCTATTGACGTAGCGCTAGCAAATCACTGAATATTTTCTCGAGGGGAGGAGGAAATAAGAAGCTATGGTCATTTTTCTTGTGGCGGTGCATGATGGTCATATGCACATGCCATCATTAATTGCATGGAGACGCAAGGCTTCTGAAGATGGGCGCCATTTGTGTTGTTTCTCCATTCTTTCATCCATAAAGGTAGAACGCAGAGAACGTAGAAAAGTCAAGAGAGAAGAGAAGTCCAGAGACATCGAGAGCTCAAGAAAACAGAGGCGTGCGCTCGGAGGGACTTGTGCATAGAGAAAGTCCATCGAGTTGAGTTATTAAATGCCGTGGATATTAGGCATATATTAGGATTGGAAAATACTTGAGTGTGAATAATTATAATTCTGTAATTTTTCGATTTATTAATTGATTATTTGCCGATTCTCCCCGTGAACGTAGGTTCTGACATTCGGACCGAATCACATAAAATTTTTCGTGTCCTTTTATTATTTCTCGTTTTATTTTTCTATCGTTTTTACAGCTCCCGACTTAATTATAAAGTTACGATCTGCTTCCACTGCGTTACCGATTAAACAACAGGTTCTTAAACGTATATTTTTATTCGAGTTGGTCCTTCCAGTAAGGTTATAACCGTGGAATGGTGATGTGGCTGTTATATATTGATGTTGAACCTTATGGGGTCAATTATAATATTGACAGTTGTTCTCAAAAATAAAAAAAATAACGCAAAATTCTGGAAAAAAAATCTAAAAGAAAAGGAAAAATCAAGAAGAGAACGGGAAGCATAGTGCAGTTTGGTGGCAAGGGCTCAGATCTTCAGCAAGGGGGCAGCCCTCGCTCAAATCTGAGGCGAGGATTAGTGATTCTTGTCGCTTCCACCTACATGTAGAGGAAGTTCGAAGAGGGAGATTGTGCTGGATTTGCGAGGTGTTGGAAGTCCTAAAGCTCGGGGACTCAAAGAGGCATGTGTTTGTGGACAGCCTATTGAAGAAGATTGAAGTTCTTATTTTTACCATAGAATATACACGAAGGTATGCTTCTCTTCAAGAGACTAAATTTAAACATAAATCGCTTCTCTCTTTTTTTAATAGTACTGTATATTAAATTCTTTAAGTTGTCTCTTTGTCATGATTTCTAGCATTCCTTCACTCAGAGATATAAACTCTGCCACTTGAATAGTTGAAATTGGAAGGAGAAGAGCTGGAGGTTAGTTTATATGATTGAAATAGCACATGTGTTTAAATAGCTTATTCATTGAACTAACAGCTCTATTCAAAATAATGTGCTTAAATACTAAACAAACATATCTCTTCGCATTAAATGGTAGTTTAGATTATATTTGCTTTTCAAACAATACGATTGTTATGATACTCAAATTTCTTATTCCTCCGATCTAGGACAAATAGCTCTGACAATCAGGGTATTATTTACTTTACTATTGCATGAAAAACATGATTCTTCGATTTTGTTTAGATGGTATGTGTCTTTGAGACAATAGATTCTTAATATTTACACGAATGGACATCTCTCGTCAAAACAACACATTTGAATGGGCACTTCTCTTTTCATTAATAGAAGTAGTTTATATAAATTTTGTTTTTTTTTCAATAAAATAAATGCAGACAACTCTTCTCAAAATAGGATGTTTGAATATAGACACATTCCTTTGTAATTTCACTAGTGATTTAGATGTTGTTTGTTTTTAGATAGTATGTTCGCTACGCGATTTTTATTTCCTTTGCTTGCAACCACATTTTTTTCGCTAGCCTCTACTTCATGTGTAGATTAAATTTTTCAAACGCAAAAGTTCATTTTCTCGCTAAAGATGAAGGTTACATTTTGAACCTTGGAATTCACGACATTCTCAATTTAACTATTTGAAGCCAAAACTTCGAAGAGAAGGTATCGCCTGGTGTCCTCCGAAATCGCCCTACTCCCAAATACCTTCCAACAGAAGCTCTCTCTCTCTTCAAAGAATCTTTCCTGTATATTTCAGAAACTTTTGTAACATCTGTCAAGTTTGTGTGAGCTTTCCCTTTCCAATAATAGCATGATCGTTGTAAGGTATCGATCCTGTCAGTGTATTTTAAATTGTGCCTTAATTGTGCTTGTAAAGATTCTGATAAGTTTTGAAAATCCTGATAAGTTTGGTACCAGAGCCGTGCCAATCTGATAATGGACAAAGCATTAAGATAATTTCTGTGAATGGAAGTTTAATTTTGATGAAGATTGGGAAATCATTAGAATATATAAGGATGAACCGAATGTAATAACTTCTAATCACGATGGATATGTACCTTGAGTAGTTTTATCCATAAGATCAAAGCACTTATTCGTTCACTAGATTTAGATTGGTATCCTCCATTCTCCCAAAATTTTATTGCAATCAATAGAAAAAAAAATGCCCACCTTTCCCACTTGGGAGGGGGAAGGGGGAGGTTAGGGATTCTCAAGGGGTTGGTGATGGGACGTTTAGTTTTAGGTATAAGGTTCGACTCTCACGCTCTGAAAAAAGTAAAGTCAAAGTCTGAGAACGAGATGAGACTTAGGCTGCGCATGACAACTATTCTGTGGCCGGGAACAGATTCTGGTCAGAAATGATTCTTTTTTATTCTGTGCCCGAGAACTGATTTTGAGTATTTAAAGGCGTTTGATAACGGTCCAAAATTCTGTGCCCGGGAACAGAAATGCGTTTGGTAACGACATAAAATATCTTTTTATTAATAATATTTTAAATATTTTAATATTTCTTTCTTTTCTTTTTTTCTTCTCCTCTTTCTTGGCCATGGTTGGTAAAATATATTTTAATTAATAATAATTTTATTAAAAATAATTTTTTTATTTTTTTGGCCATGGTCGGTAAAAAATTTTCTTATAAATAATTTTTTTATTAATAATTTTTTAAAAAACATTTTACTAAAAAATATTTTTATTGAAAATATTTTTTTCTTTTTTTTCGCCATGGCCTGGTCGCTGGCCATGGCCGGTCAAATATTTTTTTTATAAATATTTTTGTATTAATAATATTTTAATAAAAAATATTTTTATTGAAATTATTTTTTTATTTTTTTCCATTGCTTGGTAAAATATTTTTTATTAATAATATTTTTTATTAAAATATTTAAATAAAAATATTTAAAATATTTTATTTATTTATTTTGCCATGGCCTGGCCGCTGGCCATGGCCAGTAAAATTTTTTTATAAATATTTTATTATTAATAATATTTTAATAAAAAATATTTTATTGAAATTATTTTTTTATTTTTTGCCATGGCCTGGTCGCTGGTCATGACCGGTAAAATTTTTTTATAAATATTTTATTATTAATAATATTTTAATAAAAATATTTTATTGAAATTATTTTTTTATTTTTTTTGCCATGGCCTGGTTGCTGGCCATGGCTGGTAAAATATTTTTTTATAAATAATTTTTTCATTAATAATAATTTTTATTAAAATATTTTAAAAAATATTTTTATTGAAAATATATATTTTTTATTAAAATATTTTAAAAAATATTTTAATTGAAAATATATATTTTTTATTTTTTTTGTCATGGCCTGGTCGTTAGCCATGGCCGATAAAACTTTTTTTATTAATAATTTTTTTAAAATTTTTTTTACCATGACCGGTAAAATTTTTTTATTAATAATATATTTTTATTAAAATATTTTAATCTCGTTAGATACGGCGAGAGTGGCCCTCGTGTCGGACATTAGAGGCTATATTAAAAATCAAGAAAAAGAAGAAGAAAAAAAAATTGATTCTCATTTTTGTTCCCAGAATCAAGAAGCTACTTTTTTTTGATTCTTGATTCTACTCCAAAACTGATTCTGGGCACAAATTTACAAGAATTTGTGCCGAGAATCAAAAAATTAAACAAACGGATTTCTGTTCCCAAACTGATTCTGGGAACAAAAGAACAGAATCAGACACTATTTGGCAAGTTATCATGCGCACCCTTAGAGTAAGATATACAAAAAAAAAAAAATGCTTCTTAGAGACTAGATTGAAAATATTGAAGAAAAGTTAGGGCAATTGTAGAAATTTTTATTCTTGTAGCGAACAAATTGGTAAAATTCATAAATCTTTTAATTTTATCAATTGAGTCCTAAATCTTTTCACTTCTTGTCAATTAAGTCCATCCGGTCAATTTTGATCGAAAATTGCTGACATGGACGTTGACCGTCCTATGTGGCACAACCGGCGTTGACGTCGACATTGTAAAATAATTATTAATTTTTTTAATTTTTTTTGGCTTTTTTCCTTTTGTTTGCTTTTTTTTTTTGGGAGTTATGGAGTTAGGGCCGGCGACCCTTGCCAGCCACAACCAACGGCCGGCCAACCCTTGCCGGCCAAAGCAGGGGCTCACGAGCTCTCGACGTGATCTCATTTGGATCTTAGGTGTATTGGTTACCATTTCGATCGGATTAAGGAAACGGTACCTCGGCGTGTTTGAGTTAAGAGCTGGAATGGTTACAGAATTAGATTAAATCATGAATGAAAGGGCAGTTTATTGCAGGACACACAATTGACTTAGGAGTTACTAAAATCGTGGAAATAGAGAAAATCTTGGAAATATGGAGCACCTAGAGAGGGGGATCACACATGAGTTCCAATAACCGTCGAAGGAAATCCCAGGAGCAAAAATAAAAAGAACAAAGAGAAAGAAGAGTGGCTCAAGCTGTGCCAACACTCTGCTAAATTTTCCTATGAAGCATTTTCTATGTTGAACGACCAACGTCTTTGAATTTCAGTTTTTGTTTTAAAATCTGTCGTTCTTCATGTGTATTGTGAATAACAGTGTAGCTTTCATTTCAGTGTTTCAAGTTAAGCATTCAATGTGTCTGTAACTTTAAGGATTTTTCAATTTCAGTGAAGTTTCTTAGTGATTTCTTTTCCTATGTTTGCACTTTAATTTTAATTGCAGTGGTCTCGCTCTAATTTTCCTTTGATTTCCTTGTATTCCAACACTTTTCCTTCCTATTTCCTTCAATTCAATCTTCGCACTTTAGTTTCAAGCACTTTAGTTTCCCTGTCATTTACGTTGAAGTTCACATTTTCTAAGTCATAATTTGCTCTCAAAAACTGGTACGCCTTTTAAACACACATTCACCCTTGATCCATCTTGAAATTTTTTTTTTTGTGGAAGTTTGATCACTTTGTGGTTGAGATAAATCTAGAGAACAAGTTTTAGTTTGTTTTCCTAATCACCAGTTTGTAGATTTGCCTTAGATTAATTTAAATTTAACAACTTCAAATTAGGCTTATACCAACATTTGGAATACTACGAAATCTCATGTGGTTGATAAAAAGCGTCACTTTAGTTAATCACCATCCGTCGATATAATTAGATAGTCAGGTAAATTACTTTTAACTACCCCGTAGCATATTGGTGACTTATTGGCTTAAGTTAATTAAAATATGAAAAAGCATACAGTAGAATATCGAAATAAAAACGAAGAAGGAAACTGCTATTTTTCTGTGTCTTTCGTTTTCGATAGAAAATCTCTAGATGTACATATTATTGGAAATTAGAAATTTTATGGTACCGAAAAAAAAATTCAAAATTACTACTGATTTGTGCAACATTCCTATTGCGAACATTTACCTTCCATGCGGGATGGATCAGTACATTTGGCTTTTTCGGATAAATTTTCCGCCAATTGCATGCAATGTAATAGCTTCCGAAATAGATGAACAAACAATGCACCAAACCTAAAAGCCAGACTATGATTGATATCTTTTCTTATCTAATGAGAAATAGATGCTACCCTCGTGACTAAGAAAAGCAGTTCTATTTGCCAATTTCGCAGCACTTTCCTCGAACAGCTTACCTAATGATGCATATTTAGTAACAGCCCTTTAAAGAAATATTTGGTTGCACTCTGTATATGTGAGTACAATTCACATGCATAACTGGATAAAATGAACTACACGTGAGACTCGTTTGATCTGACAATGCATGTGAGAATATAAGCCACAAGATGCTCCTCTATTTGTTGATTTGTTTCAAAATAAAGTGCCCAAGAGGGCATTTCAGATGAAGGGCCTATTTGGTTCGGCTTTGAGGGAATGCATTTTGGGAAATGCAAATACTTTTGGGTGAAAGTCCATTGGGAAAAGGTAAATGGTGTTTGGTAAAAATATTTTGTAAAGTTACTTTGGCTAAAATATAGTGTTTGGTTAATTTTTTTTTACAAATGGACTTTGAGAATTATTTTATTTATTAAAAAAAAAGAAACTTACCCATTACCGGAACTGGCCGCCGGCCACTGGCCGCCGTCGCCCGAGGTCAGGCGACCCCCGGTGAGCCAGATCCGCTGTCGCCGGCGGTCGCCCGAGGCCAGGCTACCCTCGGCGGGGGTCGCACGGCTGCCTGGGGTCGCCTGAGGTCGCGCGACCCCAGGCGGCCGTCGCCTGTCAACACATTTGATCCCTTTCAACACATTTTTTTTAATCATATCCCATTTATTCCAATGAATTCCCTTTAGTGCCCTTTTGGAAAATACTTCATAGTTTTTAAAAATTTCATAATAATGTCTTGCGGTGATTCAATAATCAACTGTGGTTAAAACAATCGCTTTTGTCACGATCAAGTTCAGATCCTAATAGTATTCTTCTTTACTGAGTGCCACTCAATATTCTATTCACCAAAACTATACTTCCGTGATAAAGATGATTTGTCTTGATTTGTGTTAGTAATTGCATCTATTTGGTAGTCATTGCTAGGTCCTACTCATTTTTATCACTTCTTAATAATTACAGTCTCTTAATATGGTTGTTTTGGAAGAACTTTTTAATTATCATATGAGTAATTGTAATTTAGTAGTAGATGTTGCACCTTATATATTTAGTTGAGTTTCGAATTTGTATATTGTCCCACACCATAAATCGTAATATATCATAAAGTGATGTCGGATTTATAGATAAATGATGCCAATTCGTTTAGAATGACTAGAGATGACAATGGCGCGGGGCATCATAGGTTCATAGTCCCGCCCCGCACCCGCACGGGGAAAATTCTCCATCCCCATCCTTGCCTCATGTAACTATGCGGGTACCCCCGCCCTCACAAAATTAACTAATAGATTAAACAAAAAAAAATTATACAATAGAGATTATTTTTCATAAAACATAAGACTTTAGATTAAAGGGTGATCTTGAAACGAATCATTTAGTAGTATTAATATAAATGTAAAATTAGATCTAAAACAGTTAACTGCTTTGACAAGCAATTTTTTAAATGTAACATAACAATTTATTTTGTAAGATATTTTTGGAACAAGTAACCTAGTAGCGGCATCAATGCCGGTAATAACAATAACATAAAAAGTAGACCCATTCGTTGTGTAACTTGTGTTGCTCTCATAGAAGTTGATTTCTTGCAAGACCAATTCTCTATCTTTGGTTCTCTGAATTCGTTTGCTTTTTTGGCTGGGGAAGTCGATTCTTGCAAGAAGCTTGCCCTTTCTTCGCGCCCCGAAGTTTAATAATATTTGGGAATTTGTTTTGAGCTTCTTTTCCATTTACACGAGTGTGGGTGACAGCGTCAACAAGTCAAAGTCACGCAATGCAAAGCCAAATGACATGCATGACTCGTGGATGTGATGCTACACCGACATAGGCACGTGATTTGGACATGTTTATGCACTGACGGGACGAGAAAATATTAGGTGCCTCCTCCGGTGATTTCACCGCAGAAAAATCACAGTTCTGAGATGGCAACACGTGTCCGAGGAGCCCACCACTCCACGGAGTTTTAAGTTTGGCCTCCCCTCTCTCTCTCTTTATTAACTGCCGTCACCTACTCTGTCCTTTCCTGCTCACGTTCTCCTCTCGCTCTCTCTTTTGTGATTTCTCCGCGGTGGAATCGCCATAGCCACCTAATATTTTCTCGCCTAACGGGGAATAGATGTCAGAATCAATCCTTGATAGTGTCATGATTCAATTATTAAACGATGACAATGAGATCGACATCATGCAATTATCCAGCCCTTAAAAGTATCGCTTAGATCTATCAAATCTTTCGACCAAAAAAAAGAAGATCTATCAAATCTGCTCAATCATTGTTAATAGCCCCACATAAAAGTGGAGGAGGTACACAGATAATGAAGGAATTGGCCCACCTATATTTATTTGGTTTGGGAAAAAGTTAGACGAGTCCACCGAGCGAGATTCACGTGGAACCCATTATTTTCAGTACAAAATTCAGTTTAACATATATATTACACCCATGCATAATAATTTTACATGGAGTAGCAGTAATCCTTGAGCCAGAGAATGCTAGAAAAACTCAATATAATTTATCATGATGTTCGATCGAATTATATTTATATCATGTATATCTTTTTAGTGTTGATTAATAACAATTAGAAATCATATGGAATCTTCTTTTCATGCAAAGGGGATCAGGCTTTGTTCTAGTCCTTAACTGGGATATGGTTCTTAATTTGGCCACTGACATTGAGATACGGAATGAAATATGAAGTTGCTGAAATTATAGGGGTTGGTTTAATTAGGCGATAATTTTGCCAATAACGGAGGAATCAACACTGCTTTATAATCCAACAAATGAACTCTAGTTTCCAATAGATGCTCTCATTAGTCATTTCCTCTTTTGCAATGTTTAAATATTAGGCGCTATAGAGACTCACTTGGCATTCGAGTCCCAACAAAACTCATCCCAACAAAATCACTATGTATTCTAGCTATTCACCGAAATTTCCTGGGAAAATCCAATTTTCCCGCGAAAGAAAGAATCAGGACAATGGAAAAATAGGAAAAGGAAAAAAAAAGGATGTACGGAGCAGCCCCATTGGCTGGCCCTAATTATTTCTCCTTCCAAACAAATGCACTGTCGACCGTGCTCACGGAGATAACATACGCCTCCACAAGCTCTCGCGACCTCACAATTGTCAATCACTCCCCGAAATCATCCTCTTCTTCCTCCTCCGTGCATCACTCCCGACCTGTCAAGGTCATCCCCTGCAGCACCCGACTGCGTGGTCGTCGGCGGCGGCGATGGTGGCTCCTAGTTTGTTTGATGGAAGATTGTTTTACTGACAATAGTTGAAGGCCTAATTAAAGATTTTATAATAGTTCGGGGACTCCAATATCTGTCTTTTTTTTTATATGCGTATAATAAGACTCATCGATCACTTTAGATAAAATTAATAGCATTTGCAATGCACGAGATTATCGACAATTATTTCAGGAATGATATTTCCTAAAACTTTGAAGCTTTATTGAGTACTTGTAAATACTACCGAATGTCGTAGGTAAGACATATTGCATTAAAATATGTCGGACACACAATATCTGTCAAAAAATTGTACATATACAAAGAAACAGAGTGAACAAGCCTACCTCATCGTCACGTTTTGCAATCATTTAGGATTAGTTCATCTCTCTCTCGTATTTACTCATGTCGAAGGAAATGCAAAGAACGCGACACAAATAATGAGTAAATGCTTAGCCTTAGATTCTCCTAGAACAAAGGAAAGGAAAAAAGAAATAGAAAAGGCCAATATGCATGTACGTGGTCCTAATTACTCCTTGCCGTTTTGTCGACTGCAACCCCAATAATGAAGTACCATCACTAGACACGTATCATTCACTACTCGGATGAACGTCCAGTCTACAAACGTAAAACTCCAACATGTCTGTGCAACCGTCGTGTTTTTTTTTTTTTGTTTTTGTGAGTTTTAAGTGGTTTTCTTATTCTGTATTTTTTATGACACACACGGGGCCCAACCTGGAAGAATCGGAACAAGAACAGCTGGAACTCACTTCGCAGAGGAGACGCACTGTTCCAAAGATATTTAGGCTGCGTTTGATGATTTCCAAAAGAAGATAGGATATGACAAAGATATGGAATTCAAAAATTTTGTAATATCTTATCTATCATTTAATGAATCACAATAATAAATTAAATAATTTTATATCTTATCATATTCATTATTTATTATGACTATTATATCGGTGTAAATAAACTTGAAAATTGCACAAACGGATATGATAAAAATCTCTTACGATACTCTTACCTAATTCATTTTTATTTGCTTATTTTTTTATTATTTTTCCCTCTTTTTTTATTTTTTATTTTTTCCCCTTCCATCATTCTCTAATAAAATTTTAGTAAATTGTAAATTATACTAATAGACCTAAAATATGTAATAAATATAAATACTAAATGTATTTATTTATATATATAAAATTTATATCATAAGATAGAAAGAAATTTGAATATATAAATAAAAATAAGAATAAATAAAAACAAAATTATTATTTTTTTCTGTTATTCTGAATTTTTATATTAAAATTAAAATATTATTTAAATATTATTAATATAATAAGTTTGTTCTTCGAAAAAAAAAACTTTTATATTATGAATATTAAAAATTCTATCCACATTTATCTCATCTTCTATATGAGATAATTATATTTGGACTATATTCATTTTATATTTAACTTTATCTTATTTTAAATAGACACTAAATACGAAATAAAATAAAATTTATTATATTTTAAATTTTATTTCAACTTTCAAAAGTAACGTTATATTCTGAAACTAACAGAGACGAAGACAGGTGAAAGAAGCCTCTGGGGTGCTGTCATAATTGTACTAGTCTGCGACCTTCAAGTCGTGGAATTGAAGCCTCTGGGTGCTCCCATAATTTTGTACTATTTGCTCGATCAAAACTGTGTTTTTTCTTCTTGGACTACGAGCGAAGTGCACTTGGGATGGAGGGAAAAACATAGCTGGATTTTACCTGTTAATCGATTAATCTGCCTCACTAATGGGCCAAACTGAAATTCTTCACTTCAAGTTATAAGGCTACTTGTTAGAAAAAACTTATATATACGTAACGCAATATTATTTATTGTGATCAGAAAATATATAAAGAGATAATAGGGATACAATTTTTAATATAATAATCGCCTAGCTAATGTTTATATAATATTTAATACATAAAGATGTTTGAATCACAACCTTTGTATTTTTTTATAAAATTAATAGGCAATTTAATAGGAGGTGAGACACGGCTAGCTGAATCTCTTTAAGGCGATTAGTTTTTGCCAATAGTGCTAAGAAGTTTCACGAACTATGCCTTCTAAGACACAACACCTCAAACTCGTTTGTATTAGCATCATACAAATATGACTTTGTCGAATACTTCTTAAAACTGACACACTTGGAGGGGTGAATTTCTAAAGAAGAATTCTAATCTTGAATAACTCTATCTCCCTAGGTATTGAAGAAGACGTCGAGCTCATTTTCGTGAATTGAAGAAAATCATTATGAAAAACTTCTTTTACGAGAGCTGAAGAGATACTTTCTGTAGAGCATCCATTAATTCGTCCATTAACGAGTCCATCAAAACTGCTACAGGATGGCTGAAGATTGGTGTCCATTAATTCATTAATAAATGCATCATAAAACCGCTGCACCAAAGATATGCGTCAATTTAATGCGTCCATCAATTCGTCCATCAACGCGTCCATCAAATTGTTGTGTGAGAGCTAGAGATCGTGAGCTGACAATTACTATACTACTTATTTTTAACATAGAATGTACATTTGCACAACGGGATGCTTCTCTAGGAGAAATATATAAAAAGTCATAAATTTAATATACAGATATTAATTTAATTTTAAATTTTAAATTTGATTAAATATAATTTTAGACTTTTTGATGATTTTAAGATGAATTTCATCCTACTCATTTAGATCGAAATTTTTTGATGTGGAGGTCTAGAGTAGGCCAATATGCATGTAACGTGGTCCTAATTACTCCTTCTCGTTTTGTCGACTGCAACCCCAACAATGAAGTACGTCACAAGACACGTATCATTCATTAATGGGATGAACGTCTAGTCTACAAACGTAAGCTCCAACATGTATATGTAACCGTCGTATTGTTTTTTTATTTATTTTTAAGTGGTTTTCTTATACTGTATTTTTTTTTTAAGACGCACACGGTGCCCAATCCGGAAGAATTGGAACAAGGACAGCTGGAACTCACATTGCAAAGGGGACGCACTAGTCCAAGCATATTTGGGGTTCTGGAACTGACAGCGACGAAGACACGTGAAAAAAGCCTCTGGGGTGCTCTCATAATTGTACTAGTCTGGTTCCTAATTCTAAAATTAAGAGACCGGTCTTACCGGCTCAATTCCCGATTTTGAGCGGAACTAGATCGAATTGAGAATCAATCACCCCTATAATTTACATTTTGATTATAATTTATATTGAATAATTTATTATTTCATAATTTTATAATTTATTTTTTTTATTTCATAATTTATTTTTAAAATTTTTAAATTACGAACTGGAACAGGCCGATTCTTAATCTGAACTGTTCCGGTTCACACATGATCACAAATCGTTTTGCTAGACGATTCGTCCTTATCAAAGGGAAAAGAAAACAGGAGCATGTGCAGAAAATGACGAGAGAGAAAAGAAGAGAACCCTTTATGAAGTACCGAAGAGAACTTTTATCATGAAATATGAAAGAGCAGAAGATGCATTTATTGCCAAATCCTTAAAAAATAATCTTTTTAAGTCTAACACGTATATCTGTATGAAATTCTTCACTTCCAGTTATAGCGTTATTTATTTTTAATATAGAATGTATATTTTTGCACGAAGGTACACTTCTCTCAAAGAAAAATCCAAAAATCCGAGTTAATTATATTTGGGAATTTGTTTTAAGTTTCTATTACATTTACATGGGCGTGGACGATAGCGTGAACAGGTCAAGGTCAAGCAACACAATGCCAAAATGACATGGATGACTCGTGGATGTGAGGCTACACCGACGCAAACATATGATTTGTATATGTCTATGCACCAACAGGGAACACATGTCAAATCAATCCTTAATAGTGTCATCGTTCAATAATCGAGCTTTTAAAGTATTAATTAGATCGATCAAATGGGCTCCACCATTGTCGATGGACCCACATAAAAGTAGGAGAGGTACACAAACAATGGAGGAATCGGCCCACGTATATTTGTTAGGTTTGGAAAAGTTGGAATCTACGAAATGATAAAGATGAACCCCAAATTCCACAAACAAACGAGTACAAACATCACGTGATGGATGAATCATTACAAGGACGATAAATGAAAGCAGCATTGACCAGCAACAAGCAATTATTTCGCGTAGCTATTACGTCAACTAATCCATGAGCTAGAGCATGCCAGAGAAACTCAATATAATTTAAAATGATGTTGGATCCAAGTATCTTCGAATCATGTATATCCTTTTAGTGTTGAAAATTGAAGCGTAATAGCTGGAGATTAGTTTATTTCATTGAATTGATACGTGTGTTTTAAATATCTTATTCATTAAACTAACACCTCTGTTCAAAATATATTTGTTTTTGAAACACTACGTTTGTTATACTACTCTCAAATCTCTTATTCATCTAGTCTAAGACAAATAGATCTGACAATTAGGGTAACTCTATTATTGCATGACAAAACATTTTTCTTCAAATTGTTTAGATGGCATGCGTTTTTGAAGTAGCATGTTCTTAAAGTTTGCACGAATAGGCACCTCTCTTTGAAAGAATAGATTTGAATAGACATTTCTTTTTTCACATTTATAGAACTAGTTTAGATGAATATATTTTTTAAATAAAATAAATGCAGACACCTCTTCTAAAGGCAATATGTTCTAATAGACACATTTCTTTGTATTTCCAACAGTAATCTAGATGGTGTTTGTTTTTATATAGTATGTATAGTAGGTGATCTGCATTTCCTCTTCTTTTTGAAATTGAATACGTCACGCAATCACATTAAATTCTACTACGCTCTACTTCATGTATAGAATGATCTCTCAAACACAAGAGCTCTTTTCTTCCTTAAGACAAAGCTTATATCACAAACCTTTGAGTTCATGACATTCTTAATTTCCATTATTATTTTTCGACATCAATGTTGCATGAGCACGTCTAATTCTCTGAGGATTATTAATATATTCAATACCAAGGTAAATTTTTCTAACGGATACAACATTGAACATGTGATATGTGTGTTTCGAGATAGCTATGTAATAGAAACCATCAACAAGTTAATTATCCAATGAAGTTTAAATTATTTTTTATATCGATAGTAGACATAATAAAAATTCTGTCAACATATATTTTCTTTATGTTTCAATCCTACTATTAAATCAATGAATAACCAACAAGCTACATCACATGTATCACTCTACAAATCATCCAGCCCTTTATTAATCAGTCGATGCTTAAGATTTGTGTGGTTATCTTTTTGTTTCATTTTGTTCATACATTTTTTTTGGTAGAGCATGTCGCCGCACCTTGGCCACCTAGGTTCCATCCCTTAATTGCACCTATTTGGGTAAGAGCATCTTGCCACAACTTGAATTCATAGCTAAATTGCTTCTCGTGCTTTAGAAAAGCATCCTTATACAGCCAAGTCTTAAGCTTAAAACCGTCAAAATTATGGAAAGGATACTTTTGTTCATTATTCACAGTAGATATGGAAGTAGCAATTAACATTTCGTTCAACATGGAAAAAAATCATATACTTTACCCAAAGAAAAAGGATTTAAATGGATTTGTCAGCCAGAAGCACGTGCGAGCAAGAGAGGGGGAAGGGAGGGTGATGAGCGGTCGGTCCAACCTAGTGACCAGTGGCGGTGGCGATCATCATGGCTTTGAGCCTTTGACAGTCGCTTGGCGTCGCTAGCGACAAGACACCATGAAGCTGAGGAGGAGAGATTTGTGAATACTGTTTAGTTGCACGATAACAATAGCCTTATAATCCATAGAACTTATAATTTTTATGATGTTATATTTTCTTTATTATGAGATCGTTAGCACTCTCTCAGTCACACGCTCTATATATTACTTTATCTCTATCGCTCTTCTCTATAGATGTCGTCAACTCGGCAAAAGTTTTGCTAGTTGTTACAATGACAAATAAATGTAAAGATGTTAGACTCAGGATGTAAAGAATAATTATGAGGGATGTGATATGTAATTATGTGTATATTAGGGGGTGCAAATTTCTAATCTTTTATAATCTTGTCTAATCTTTTATGCGTGCAGCAACACTGTGCACTACTGTACATAATAAATAGAGATTGAGTGAGACCAAACAAGAATAGACTCTCTCTCTCTCTCTCTCTCTCTCTCTCTCTCTCTCTCTAAAGAAAAAGGTTGGGTCAGTGGGGCTAGAACTAAGAGGAGGTTTTCAATATGAACTAATAATGTGTGAACCCCCGCCAGCAAAAAAGTGAAGACAACCAAGATTAACTCCGTCTTTGTCGGTTGGCTCCCTTTAAGATCAAATGTAGCTTTATCAAACGCGTGATGTAGGGCATCAACATCACGAAACAATTTCATCGGTGGAAATATGATATGAAATTTAGTAAGATAAAGTGTTAGTAAAAAAGCAGAGAAATGAAAATGATAGTTCTCAACAATTTTCAATATGAACAAATAATGTGTGAACCCCCACCAGCAAAAAAGTGAAGACAATCAAGACTAACTTGGTCTTTATTGGTTGGCTCACTTTAAGATCAAAAGTAGCTTTATCAAACGCGTGATGCCCGCCATCAAAATGAGGAAATAATTTCTTCAGTGGAAGTATGATATGGAATGCAGTAAGATAGAGTACTGGTAAAATGAGAGAAGAAAATGACAGTTCTTATCATATTACTCTTATAGGTGCTCTTAATTTTTCAGGACATTATCTCTTTTAGAGATTTTCACAACATTATTCTATAGCTCCTGTTGGTGGTGAACATTTATGGCCCAGATATTTAGGAGAGATTATCATCAGGGAAGTATAAGGACTCCAGTTATACTAAGCCCAACTTCGATCCGTAGCCTGTGCAGTTTAACTTCACCTGGAGGTGGTGTGACATGGCTATGATCTGAGGTGTATTGCTGACCATTTCGATTAGAGAAAGGGAAAGGTACCTTGCCCTGTTTGAGTTAAGAGCTGGAACGATCACAGAGTAGATTATATCGTGAAAGAAGGGGCAGTTATTCCACCACACGCGATTACCTTAGGAGTAACTTAAATCGTGGAAATGTGGAGCAGTTAGAGAGGGGATCACGCATGAATTCCAATGATCGTTAATGGAAATCCCAAGAGTATATATAGAAAAAACATAGAGAAAGAGGCGACGCTCAAATCATCCCGGACTCTACCAAATTTTCCTCGTGATAATTATTCAAAAAATCCTAAACCTATTGTACAACGGTCAATACAGTCATAAACCTTAACTTAGTCTTATACATTTTGACAATTTGTTAATTTATTTTTAAACCTTTCAATTGTGTCAATTTAGTCCTAAATCTTATGACAATTTGTCAATTCAGTCATTCCAGTTAATTTTGACCAAAAATCGCTGACATGATGGTCTAGTCAACATTAGTCATCCTATGTGGCACAGTTGGCAATATGTGGTGAATTTTTGTAATTTTTCTGATTTTTTTTTGTTTTTTTCTTCTTTTTTCTTTTCTTTTCTTTCTTTCTTTCTCCAACTTTGGGCGGGTGAGATCGCTTGCCAACCCTCACCTAGATCTTGGCGAGGGCATGGGTGAAGGTCGCGACGCCCTCAACCAGTGCCAACAAGGGTCACCAGCCTCATTTAAAAAATAAAAAGAAAAAAAAGAAAAGAAAAAATGAAAAAAATAGTAAAAATTGCATATATTATCAAAGTCAACACCAGTCGTGTCGTGTCGTGTCGACGCTTGATGACCACATTGGCTATTTCTAGCAAAAAATGGCCAAGTGGACTATATTGGCAAATTGTCAAAAGATTTAGTATTAAATTGGCCATATTGAAAGGTTAAATACTAAATTGGCACAAATGCAATAAGTTTAGGTTTTTTCTGGTAATTATCCCAATAAATTCTACTACTGTAATTAAGGGAGTTTATTACTAATAGCAGGGAGTTCTTAGAATAAACAAGAGTGCATCTATATCATGGAAAATCAATGATTTGGAAACTATTCTTTTAAAAACGATTTTTTTATCGCTAAGAAAAATTAGTCAATAGAAAATATTTTTATTATCCACAATCTATGGCTAAATATTTTTGTTAATGATGAACATATTTTCATTAATATATTCATTTTTTCAAAGCAACACAAACTATTCTATTTTAGGAAAATGTTAACGCATAATAAATACACCCAAAATAAGAATATAACCACCAGCAAGTTTAATATTTGATGCTCATAAAATGCTTATTATCCAAACAATTATGTTTCTTTTTGCTTGACAATGCATGTCCAATCCCACAGATTCAGGGTCACGTTTCCCATAGATATATCACATGAGTAATGTTAAGAATGCAAAAGCTAATTTACAAAATCTATACATATAAAGTGGAATGAGCTATTACATAAGCAATTTTGTATCTAACATCTAATAAGAGTATGTCACGTCACTTAATGCACCTATCACGTCACTTAATGCACCTATCTTGTTAACTTGTCTTCACATTGCTAGGCTGCTAGCATTAGTCATCCCTGATAAGTAACAAAAACTGATTCCAGGATTTGGCATTTGTTCTCAGAGGACATGTAAGCTGAGAGATGGGAATGTATCTCGCATTGGAAAATAAGAAACATGCGAGTTTCATTCCATCCCTCAGCATTATTTTGCTACTTTTAAGTGGTCTTCCTCCAAGGAAAAAAAGTGTTTATGTGTAGATCCTTATGTGATCATGTGGGTTACCATTATGTCCATAGCACTCACCTATGTCTTCTCGATAGCAATCTTCACACCGTCTCACCAATGGAATTCAATCTACAAGGTTATCTGATTCAGAATCTTGGTGGGAATCGGACTCGGGGTTGTGCTTCTTCTGGGGCATGTGATACGCCTGCTGTTAAAGACAGTCCACAACCTCGGGATACTAGCGAGGGAGAGGAAAACTCTTCCGACACAATGGTCCTGCACCGACGGGGGATTCCAACGATAAGGCTGTATAATGTTACTATTCTTTTGTTGTAGTCAATGTTGTATATTATCCTGGGATGTTTGTGGTGGTCTACGATGGGGTAGTCTACGTAAAAATGAGTTACGGTTTGGAGATCCTTAATTTGTGCCTTGGGAACAAAATTGCCAGGTTTGGCGAGCTTAAGAGAATGAGCTTTCTGCGGCCAAGATGCAGGATCTGCTAGCTACTTTATGCAAGTGTTGTTGATATTTTTGAAGTCTGAACAAGTGATCACTACTCTTAAGTCCCAGCGCATAGCCTGTTTAGAGAGATATTGGAAAGGCTAAAGCTATCTTATTCATCACTTAGAATTTGTCAAAACCATTGTGCTGGACTAAGTTTTAAGTGTGCAGGTAGCTTTATTTGGACTGGCACTGTGTCATTGTGTCTCCTTGGACTATTTCACGACACGGGGAGCCACCCACTAGTCCTTGGGAAGAATCCGAAGTGCAATAAGACAATCACTTAGTGCATCCAACTCCTGACAAAATTTACGATTTTCAAGCAAAATTCAATGAGGCAACAACGTTTATCAACTAGCTCATGTCTATGGAAGGATCAGAGGAACAACGAAAATGGAACTGCGATTACTATTTGTTTCACAAAATAGTTGAATAACCACCTGTTTCCGTCCTCTTAATCGATGTTTGCCAAGAAAGAGAACAGCTAGTCATAAAAAGCATGGTGACAATAGGCGGCAGCTTATATATTATCAGCATTCATTTAACTAGGACTATAACAAGAAACCCAAATTTCAAGATTCTATGCAGTAGGCGCTGAAACTGCTCCTCTGACGACTCCTGTGGGTGTGGATGATTCTGTTCACGATCTTCTAAAGCATGCCAGAATCTTGAATTTCGTGAATCGCTTTCCTGAAGTCAAAGCTGTTTCATGAACTTGATCCTCCACTGGTTGCTGAGCTGAAAGCCGCGCCATTTCCTGAACACGAGGCTCTCCTTGAGCTTGAAGCAATTCTAGTCGCACCACCTATGTCTCTATTTGCAGGAACATTCTCTGTTTCCTGATCACCTTCATGTATGGTCTATGCAATCACCCAAGCACCTTATGTAGTAAATATTCATGATGTGGCACGATCATTAGTCGCAGAGACAGATCTAGAGCTTAGTAGAATGATAATTATATCAATGTGGTTTTCTTATATATCTAACTTACAACATTTTAATAAGCATGTGATGGGAAGTTAAATTAAACATTAGTCCATGTAGATAATTATTGTCGTGACCCGCCATTTTATCTGGCGTAGATGGAAAATGGTGAAGCCTGGTAGGCACTAAGTCTAAATCTAGGATTTAACTTTGGCTCTCCCAAGCTCATATCATCTCGCGACTTGTGGTTTAGATTTTTAACCTATAGGTGATTTTTATCTAAAAGTCACCAATAATCAGTTTATAATGGATCGATTAGACATCAAAGTAAGGCAACGCAAACTAGAGATTGAATGAGTTCGGAGACTTGGTTACACTAGTTTAATGACTAATGCCCTTTCGGTACCTTTTATCCTATTCATTTCAGAAAATATTTATCAGGAGGTTTGGATTGATTTTAAAACCCATCTCCTAACATGTGAGGTGATCCAGCAAATGCACAATCATTAAATATTAGCGGTCAAACTAGATATATAGCCTAGAATTATAACCCTAACTAATGCGACAACATTCAAAACTGGACAATTTATACAATTATATTTTAATTAAAAACAACATACATAATAATAATACAACAGTAGTAAAGATAACATGCAAAATCCTATTGTATAGCCCTATAAGCTTACCCGATTTAGACATAATTATTAATCGAATAATTCACATAATTTAGAAAAATATTTAAAAATATTAATTTCTAAACTATTTTCTAATTTTAAAAGAAAATAAAAAATAAATTTATTATTTTTTAAAAAAAATATATATTAAATCGGGTTGGGTCGGCAGATCCGGATCAGGTTAGAATCGACCTGGGTCAACAGACCCAACCTAAATGCATTGACTCGGGTCAGATCCGAACTAGGTCGGGGGGTCAACCCAGGTCACTGGCTCGGGCTAGGGCAAGGCCCGGTTTAGTGGAAAAGGACCAAAAAGGCCTGACAGACCGGTCCGACCGGTTCTGCTAGCCAGTTCAGTCTAAATCGTGGCCTTTTAGGCTCGGGAGGCCATTGGCCAGGCAGAAATTTGGCAATTTGCCGGTTGTTTCGCCCGGCCTTTGGCCTCAATCTCCTCAGCGCTTTAAGCTGAGGAGATTAGGGGTGATGACTTGCTAGATGGCTGATCGGGGTGGTCGCCAGTCAAGCTCCGATTGGGGCTTCAGCCGACCCAGGTCATACTTTGACCTCATCCGGCCTCCAATGGCCATCACAAAGCCGCCTCAAGGGATCAAAGGTCGCCGGATGGCTTGTACGTCGCCGACTGAAGACTGCCACAAACTGACTTCATTTGGACAATTTGTCAAACACATGGAGTGCATAACCAAAGTAGAGGAATTTCGACCTCTCTTGGGATCAAGGCTTGCTCCAACGGCCACGACTCGCCTCCGACGACGAGTCTGGATCAGAACAAGGGACGATATGAGCCGAGATTCACAAAACGGCCAGTGCAAGTCCCGACCAACCTGCATACAAAAACAGGGAAAATTAGGGCACAAAAGGGGCCGAGAAAGCTTACCGGTCGGGCCTGCTTCAGGGGGGTCGCTGGTTGGTCTATGGGCAACGACGAGGCTACTGGCTTCCCTTTGCAAGCTGCAAACACTCAAAGCTCACTGTTTTACTCTCTATCTCTCTTAGATTCTCTCAAAAATCTCTCTCTTTCTTTGCTTTGTTTTAGCTGACCCTCTCTCTCTCTTCTTCGTCGGCTTATATAGAGGCTACGGCTCCTTGCCTTTGCCCCTATCTCCTCCATTTAATGCTCTACGCCAGCTTCTCTGCTCCATTGACTTTGGTGGCCAATTTTGTGTGGTGGAGCGGCTTCTCCGCGTTGTCCCAGGTGGCGGCCACTTGCAGCGACAGGGGAAGAAGGAGGAGAGAGGGCGAGAGGCTAGGCTTTGGGTGGAAAGAAGGAGCGAGCTGGGCCAGGCCCAGCATCGCACGTGATAGAGGAAGAAAAAGGGGAAGGGCCTGGCCCATAGGGGAAAAAAAGGAGAGGGTCGGGTCAAGGCCGATCCAAATTAATTTTATTTTTTAAAATTTTTTTCAATTAATTAAGAAAATATGCTTCAATAGGCCCCATTAATGCAAATGTGCCTAATGTCTATATGTAATGCAATTAAATAAATTTTTTTATTTTAGGAATTAAGAACATTAAACCCTAAATTTTGTGTAATTAATTTTGAGCAAATTAAATTAAAAATAAGTATTATCAATTATCGACCTAGGACTAGGAGGTCTAACTCATCACGGTATTCTTTTTTGGAAAATGGGTTGGGAAAACATTCTGAAAGTTCTCTTTAGGATAATACTGCTGTATCCAAATATTCAATTTGACTAATCTCCTTGACGCGCGTAAAACATCACGTCTACATAAATTTTAATAAATATCTATGTCCAATATATAGACCCGGCGACAAAGTCCCTGGCAAAAGCAAAAGCAGGCGAGGTTGGCTCCTGTGTCGTCGCCAAGGTGCTGAGGAATACATCAGAAATGAGGAATACCCGCAATCCATAAATGTCAACTTCTATTAAAACTCAGAGCGATCTAAGATATGGGTCTACCGAAGGGCCTATATACCTTACCCCCAAGGAGCAATGAAAGGACCTTATCCGCACGTAGATCTTTTGATAGCCGGGATCAAATCAGTGGGCAACCATAGTTTACTCCTTGTGAGATCACAAGTGATGAGGATCGGCCCTGTCCTCCTTATAATAGTAATTCATTTTAAATAGAGTTAATACTACGAAAAATCCCAAACTGATATATCTATAATAAATTTACTCACTGTTAGTTTCCGTTAAAAAATGTAGTTTTGGATAAATTTGTCACAAGTGTGCCAGTTTGGAATTTTTAGTAGTCAAAAAATTACTTTGAGATAAATTTATCGTAGGTGTATCAGTTAGCGATTTTTCGTGATATTAACCCTTTCAAATAAGGGCTATTCTAATTCCATATCCTGTTCTGTTTTTGTTTCTATTTTTAAAGTTATTATTTTAGTGAACTTTAATTCTTCATCTTAACGTCACTTTAATTACATTAATCTATTCTTTTAGGATAATTTATCGTATATCATGTGCTGCTATTTTTTAGTGCTAATTATTTATTTCAATTATAAGACGAATACAAATTCAATTGTTTTGCATTTTGGAATTAAAAAAAGGAGTTTCATTTTCTACCTTTCGAATGAAAAATCCATAATTACGTGACACCATGTTTCAATTCAGTTTATGGAAGTCTGCATGTTGTTGTATTTTTTCTAAATCTAAAGTAATATGGTTCAAAATTGATTAGTGTCCCTTTTCTTCATAAGTTGCACTTTTTAGTGAAATAATTTGTTCATTCAGATAAGAGTGACATCCTGACATAATATAAGACTATTTGTTCAAGCAATATGTGCTTTAATTTACTTCTTTTTTGGGTCAAAGCTTTAATTTACTTTGAATAATCATGTACTCTAAAAAATGCATAGTCAATTGCTCAAGCCCGCTGATGGCCAAAAATAGAAAGCTAGTCGAGCCCACTATATATGCATGTACCGATACAACAACAAATAAATATGTAACACAGGTAATGCTTAATCTATAGGTGGATAAATTGGCTCTGAATTAAATTGCACAACCATTCTAATCGAATTATTAAAGAAAGAGGCAAAACAAATGTTCTAATTATTTTTACTCGAGATTCCAACAACAAATTCATAAGAGATGAATCATCATAATATCAAACATATATACCGCGAATTAGTTGTCCCTCGTTCATCATTCATTTTCTCATGTGGCGACACGTGGCAGGACCCAATGAGTTCTTCTTCTTTCTTTCACTTTAGTACGGTCATGATCAAATCATTTGACATTAATTTCTCCCCATCTCATTGATGCAATAATCGAATCAAATAATGCATAACTACTATTACTGTATGTGTGATATTAAATTTGTGCATCGATTATGCCTATTGCAAAATAATAAAAAAAAATAGTGGACGTAGACATCATATCTTGTTTTCGAAATCCTAATTTCTAATCTACTATCTAATATTTAAAGAGCGATTAAATGAGTATAATGGCAAAATTAAAGAACAAAAACTATACAACATAAAAGGCAAGTTGAGATAAGTGAGTAAAAAGAAAGAATATGCGACTAGTAACATAAGTACAACAGGAAATGGGAACTAAAAAGAGGGAGGAAAAGGCTGCTTTATGAACCGCAGATATCTACTCCGAAAAACGAAGTGGAGATAAGTGACTCATCTAAGGAAAAGGTCAGCCGCCTACGGAATTACCGTAACTAAGTGTCTGGTTAGTGCGAAGCCAATAAATTGAGCGAGCATAAACGTCCGTATAAAACCTGATGAGTTTGATAGAAGAAGAAGAAGAAGAAGAAGAAGAAGAAGAAGAAGAAGAAGAAGAAGAAGAAGAAGAAGAAGAAGAAATGTCAAGAACATTGAAAAATCGCATGATTGGAGAATTAGAGTTAAAAGGGGATAATCAATGTGGAAGACGACAACAGAGCAATCAGCACAATCACCCGTTACGAACAGAACACCGGCGAGATTTCACCTTCCGAGCCACCGGGAATGGCGGTCCATAACATTTGCCATTTATTTAATGTTTTTTGTGAATGTCAGTTTTTACGGACAAGAAACAATTTTCATTTAACTTTGCAAAATTATTTTATTTTTCAACTATTTATATTTTTAGATCTGTTGGACATTTTTCTTTGTTTTTCAGAGTGATTATGTGGATGGGCTTGGGTTGGATCTGTATTGGGGTCGGTATGAGTTAGTAAATTGTTTAGCAAATAAATAAGTCAACATGAGTTAACGGGTGGATTTGGGTCATATCCATTTATGACCCACTCAAACCCAACTCAATCCACTCATTTGCCACTCCTACCCGATATTGAGACATGGCAAGAACCTTCTCAAATGGGCGCTGAGATTCCCTTTCATCGGCCTCTTGGCATGCAAATCGCACCGTCATTTGAGCAATCGAATGTATAGGGAAAGTGGCTTGAAGAAGGTGGCCCAGAGTGGTATTCTATAAATGTATCCCAGGAAACATTTTAGTATAGTAGTTTTATCATTATAAATTGTTTACCTCTAATTTCATTCCATGGATCAGAAACTTGCTTATGTATGATAAACACAGTGGAGACATAATCATCATATAACTGAGTACCACTTCCATTACGAGGGCGCTCAGCTATATCCATATACTAAAACATACTTCATCGCGCAAAACCAAAATAACCCCCCAAAAATCCACTCATTTCCTGCACAAATCTTGTCTTCCTCCCATTTTATTTAGGCCAAAAAATGATGAAAGAAGATAATATCAGCACTCTGAAACATCTCTGAAGAAGCCATAATGGCTTGATTGCTAAGGCCAGGACTAAATGGGTTCAAGCTCAAGGACTCATCAACTGGCTCAATAGGGCCGTTGTGGGCAACACCGAATCCAAAGACTCCATTGCTGACATTCAAGAAATTGCGGTGACTCCAACCTGTGTTCTCAGCACCGCGTTCGCCGCCCGGATGCCCAAGTAATGCAGTGTGGTGATGTTGATTTTGGTCCTGATCTGGCGTTTGTCCTTGTTCAGCTGAGCGACCTGAGCCATCAGATCGTCCAGGTGCTTATGCTTCCTCATCCGAACTGCCGTGCGGACTTGCAGTTCGAGATCATCTACTTCCTCGTCCTTTGGTCCATCGCAACCTGCAAGTCCTCCTCGGAGGACTAGTCCTGTACCAGGGATGACCCTGAAGATGTCCTAGTAGGAGATGCCACTGAAATTCTTGTGCTTTGTGCAGAAAGTATTCTCATTTTCAGAGCAATTAAGTGGGGAGAATATGAAATTAAAGCAAGACCCAGACGATATATGTCCAGATTTTTTCAGATTGGAGGGCTCATACATATATTAGCAGGAATTGAGGGTTGAAGCCTGAGACACAATAGAGCCTTTGGAGGAAGACAACTGAGACGGATTGAACCGGGTGGGTCCTGCGCCTGAATGAAGAAGATGTTGTAGCCCTAGCATATCATACGTAATATGTTGATCACATACAATACGACATACGTACTTCAATAGTAGAAAACAAGAGAAGCCGACTAACCTGAGCGTCGAAAAAAAAAAATTCGAACAACACAAGCAAGTTTGATCCGAGTCCAACGAAGAGACGTTGTGTCCTTAAGACAAATTTGCCCCCTCTTTCGGTACCCAAGGTCGATGGACAATCGTCTCCCAGGATAGAACGGATCCTTCCCTCAAAGCCGGCACTTGCTCGGAGGAAAACGGCGAACGGAACGTCGCGGAATTGATCGCACAAAGAAAGCCTTTTGTTTTTTCGTGAGGAAAACCGAATGAGGGAGAGATTATTTCGAAAATGCACGGCTAGCCTTTGTTTGAAAACGAATGAGTTTTAAATAGCAAGTCCGAAGAGTCACGAGTCAACAATCAATTTCGAGTTGAACCGGTACCAGTTGGATGGATTGACCATTCAAGCGAACCGACGCAATGAAGGAACCGGTTCGGTACCCCCGAACCGTTGCAAACAAAAAATAAATGAGTTGGATAATTTCTTCCCGTTCCCGAACCGGACCGGCCGGACGGGCGGCGTCGGCGACGCGCGCGATAATTGTTGCTTGGAGCAACACCTCTCTCTTCCACAAAAGTGGGGTGCCCCTTGGGGCCCAACCCTTCATGGAAGACACAAGCTAATATATCCAACTTCAAGCTCCCATCTTTCCTATGTGGGACTCTTTCCTTCATCTTTAATATCATTCAAACAATTTGATGGATTTTGGCTCCAAAATTTGCAATTTGGAGTTCCCTCCAATTTGCTCAAAATCCCAACAATCCCCCACATGAATGATATATATTCGTAATCATGACTCTTCGTAAATGCAAGTAATGCAATGTGCGATCATCCATGAGAGAACGTTGCATCGTAGTGAGTAGTCTGAAACTTTGAACCCATCCTAGTGAACATCTATCGGACTTACTCGGTCAATCAGTAGACGCGATTGTCTTTGAACCGTCAACCTTTGGTGTAAGCCTAGACAACAGAAGTCACACAACGATCTCTCGAACGAAGTTCGTTCTCACTGTTGTGTTCGTTTTGGCCATGAACATCGCCTGGTCTCATGAGTGTTCTAGAGAATTCGGCCTTTTTCAATTCTCATAGAAGCGGCCCACACTTCACACTCACATAGGTGATTTCTGAGTATCAGTACATACTCTAGAATCATTAAAAGCTTAAGCTTAACCTTCACATATTAGTACTATCTCAAACAGGAATGGGTAGAGATTGATAGTACTTTACTCCAGTCTTCATAACTTAGTTGTCCCTTTGAACCTAGTTCTTGGGATCTCCAGTCAGCTAAGTAGGGTTACCGCTATGAAGACTTATTGATCGGCCTTAGACCCATTCCTCTTGAAGTTTTCATAACCATCTCTCTAGTTAAGCCTTTTGTTAGCGGATCCGCAATATTATCTTTTGACTTTACATAGTCAATCGTGATAATTCCACTAGAGAGTAGTTGTCTCACGGTGTCATGTCTTCGACGAATATGTCGAGACTTGCCGTTATACATGACATTCCTTGCTCTTCCAATAGCAGCTTGGCTATCGCAATGAATACACACAGCTGGCACCGGTTTAGGCCAGTTTGGAATGTCTTCTAAGAAATTTCGAAGCCATTCTGCCTCTTCTCCAGCCTTGTCCAAAGCAATGAATTCAGCCTCCATCGTGGACCTTGCTATACAGGTTTGTTTGGACGACTTCCAAAACACCGCTCCCCCACCAAGGGTAAACACAAATCCACTAGTGGATTTTGTATCGTTTGTTCCGGTAATCCAATTTGCATCACAATATCCTTCAAGTACCGCCGGATATTCTATGTAATGCAAACTATAATTCTGGGTATGCTTCAAATAGCCCAAAACACGCCTCATAGCTTTCCAGTGATCTTCATTTGGGCTTGCAGTATATCGACTTAGCTTACTTACAGCACAAGCTATGTCCGGTCTAGTACAGTTCATGACATACATTAAACTGCCTAGTATACTTGCATACTCATTTTGTTCTTTGATTGTACCAGAATTCTTTGTAAGATGTAAATTCACATCTATCGAGGTCCTTACAGGTGCAACATCTAGATTCTTACATTTATCTAGAATTTTCTCAATATAATGAGCTTGTGACAGTGCTAGTCCCTCAGATGTTTTATGGATTTTAATTCCTAAAATAACATCTGCGACCCCCAAATCATTCATATCAAAATTGCTTGTAAGCATTCGCTTCGTTGCCTTAACAACTTCACAGTCACTTCCCATTATAAGCATGTCGTCGACATATAGACAAAGAATGACAAAACCATTATGAGTGTTCTTAACGTATACACATTTATCACACTCATTGATTCTATATTCATTCGACAACATCACTTGGTCAAACTTAGTATGCCATTGCTTGGGTGCTTGTCTTAGACCATACAACGACTTGATAAGCCGACACACTTTCTTTTCTTGTCCAGGAGCAACACACCCTTCAGGTTGCTCCAAATAAATTTCCTCTTCCAAGTCTCCATTCAAGAAGGCCGTTTTTACATCCATTTGATGGATCTCCAGCTTATACACCGCAGCTATTGCAATCAACATCCTTATTGATGTAATTCTCATGACCGGTGAATAAGTGTCAAAATAATCAAGACCTTCTCGTTGCTTGTAGCCTTTAACCACAAGTCTAGCTTTATACTTATCAATAATGCCATCCGCCTTCATTTTCTTTTTGAAGATCCACTTACTTTGTAGTGGTTTATTTCCAGGCGGAAGGTCAACCAATTCCCACGTATGATTCGATAGAATTGATTCAATTTCGCTATTGATAGCTTCTTTCCAGAACGGAGCTTCTGGGGATGTCACAGCCTCTTTGACAGTCTGAGACTCGTTCTCTAACAGATAAGTTAGAAAATCTGGACCAAAGGATGTGGAGGTCCTTTGTCTCTTACTCCGTCTAGGTTCATCCTCAATAGGATCATTTGTTGAAGCAACATCTCGAGGTCTCTTATTATTTTCATGTGAATCATATACTTTGTTATACGGAAAAATATTCTCGAAGAATGAGGCGTCCCTTGATTCAATAATCGTATTAACATGTATATCCGAGACCTCAGATTTATGTACAAGAAACCGATATGCACTACTATTTTGGGCATATCCAATAAAGACACAATCAATGGTCTTTGGTTCTATTTTAACCTTCTTTGGTTTAGGAATCATGACCTTAGCCAAACACCCCCACACTTTGAGATAATTCAAATTAGGCATTCTACCTTTCCATTTCTCATAGGGTGTTTGTTGTGTCTTCTTGTGGGGAACTCGATTCAAGATAAAATTCGCCGTCAAAACAGCTTCCCCCCACAAATTCTCAGGTAAACCGGAACTATTCAACAATGCATTCATCATTTCCTTTAGTGTCCGATTTTTCCTTTCAGCTACTCCATTAGCTTGAGGCGCACAGGGAGGTGTCAGTTGGTGTATAATACCAAATTCGGAACATACTTCCTCAAAAGGAAATTCGTATTCACCTCCTCTATCAGATCTTATCATTTTGATCTTCTTGTTTAATTGCGTTTCCACTTCAGACTTATGAGTCTTAAACGCATTAATTGCCTCATCTTTGCTTTTGAGCAAATAAACATAACAAAATCTAGAGCAATCATCTATAAAAGTTATAACATATTTATTACCTCCTCTAGATGGTGTTGATTTCATGTCGCAAATATCGGTGTGAATTAATTCTAAAGTCTCCGTTACTCTATCATTCACAGAATCAAACGGAGGTCTAGAAAATTTGGATTCAACACACACTTGGCATTTTTCTCTTGGACAATCGAATTTTGGTAACAAGCCCATATCAATTAATTTCTTAATTGACTTATAATTCACGTGTCCTAATCTAGCATGCCAAATAGTAGGAAGCTCAACCACATAAGCGAAATCAACTTTATTAGTAGAAACATTAGGAGGTACAACAGTCATTACATTCATCTTGAACAGACCATCACTAAGATGCCCCTTGCCCACATACATATCACTCTTGGAGAGTATAAACTTATCAGACACAAAAACCATCTTAAACCCATGCTTGCTAAGGAGAGAACCCGACACTAAATTCTTGCGCACATCCGGCACATACAATACATCATTTAGTGTCACTTGCTTTCCAGAGATCATCTTCAAAACAACTCTTCCAATTCCTTCAACCTTGGAGGTCGATGAGTTACCCATGTAGAGTATCTCTTCACGTGCCATCGGCGTATAAGTTGTGAACATGGATTTGTTGGCACAAATGTGTCGAGTTGCTCCAGTGTCAATGAACCATTCTTTGGAGTTTCCCACCAGATTACATTGGGAAATCACAGCAGCAAGGTTGATGTCTTCGACACCACTAGAAATATGTTCCACCACATTAGCATTGGTCTTTTGCTTCTTCTTGGCTCTACACTCTTTGGATCGATGTCCAGGCTTTCCATAATTGAAGCACTTGCCAAGAAACTTTTTCGGACCTTGGTTGGAACCCTCTCCATAGCTCTTCCTCTTCTTGTTGGGTTTCTTTGATTCCTCAACAATGTTAGCTCTTGATGTCTCAAAGGTTTTGCCACCTTTCTTCTTGGAGATTCTATTATCTTCCTCTATCCTCAATCGAACAATCAAGTCTTCAAGTGACAGCTCCTTTCTCTTGTGTTTAAGATAATTCTTGAAGTCTTTCCACGAAGGTGGTAGCTTCTCAATGAATGCAGCAACTTGGAAGGACTCACTTAGAGTCATTCCTTCAGCATGAATGTCATGCAGGATCACTTGAAGCTCTTGGACTTGACTCAAAAGAATTTTAGAGTCCACCATCTTGAAGTCAAGAAACTTGCCAACAATGAATTTCTTCAGTCCGGCATCTTCAGTCTTGTACTTCTTGTCCAGATTATCCCACAATTCCTTAGCCGTTTTCAGAGGGCTATACACATTATAAAGGGCATTGTCCAGACCATTGAGAATGTAGTTTCGATAAAGGAAGTCTGAATGCTTCCAAGCATCCACGGCAACAAGCCTCTCTTTATCAGTATCTCCTTCATCCAACTTAGGAGCATCCTCATTGAGAAATCGAGCCAAGTTCAAAGTTGTGAGGTAGAACAACATCTTTTGTTGCCACCTCTTGAAATCAACACCGGTGAACTTCTCAGGCTTTTCTCTATGAGCTCCATGAGTTGGGATCGACAAAGTAGGCACAGTAGGTATCGAAGCCGAAGCCATTTCTGAGCGTCAAACACAAAATGATTAACTTGAATATACGAACACCAATTTGTTTAATTAACACGAACAAAAATGCTTTCCACCAAAATCCGAACACTTGATGATCTAAAAGTTCAAACTGAGAAAGTGTAAAAACCAAGTTTTGTGGTAGTGCGGCTAATTTGAGTCTGAAACTTAAAAAAAATGCTCAAAATGTTTAAGACCACAAATTCACGCTGCCGAATGGAAAACAATTGCAAGTACGCTGACCGATGATTAAAAGATCGAATAAACTAATTAAAATATGCATACAGTGAAAGCAGTGAAAGCACCTAATGCACCGAACTCTGAATACTGAAGTCAGTGGTTGTGCGACCGAATGAAAATAGAAACTTAAAAGATTATAAACTTCAGATGTTGAAGACCGCACACGTCAGTAACACCGAATGTAGAAAAATCAACTATTTCCGAAAACAAACTTCACCGAACTCAATAACACAGAATGTATAATATGCAGAATCCACGATTATCACCATAACCGAATGCAAAGTTCACAGAATATTAGCACCAATTCGGACAGAGAATAAGATCCGATTATAAGCAAGTACGTATGAACACAGAATGCGAAGCAACAGTACACGTACATGAACAAACATACTAATTTGTCTTAAGATTGTTGTAGCCCTAGCATATCATACGTAATATGTTGATCACATACAATACGACATACGTACTTCAATAGTAGAAAACAAAAGAAGCCGACTAACCTGAGCGTCGAAAAAAAAAAATTCGAACAACACAAGCAAGTTTGATCCGAGCCCAACGAAGAGACGTTGTGTCCTTAAGACAAATTTGCCCCCTCTTTCGGTACCCAAGGTCGATGGACAATCGTCTCCCAGGATAGAACGGATCCTTCCCTCAAAGCCGGCACTTGCTCGGAGGAAAACGGCGAACGGAACGTCGCGGAATTGATCGCACAAAGAAAGCCTTTTGTTTTTTCGTGAGGAAAACCGAATGAGGGAGAGATTATTTCGAAAATGCACGGTTAGCCTTTGTTTGAAAACGAGAGTTTTAAATAGCAAGTCCGAAGAGTCACGAGTCAACAATCAATTTCGAGTTGAACCGGTACCAGTTGGACGGATTGACCATTCAAGCGAACCGACGCAATGAAGGAACCGGTTCGGTACCCCCGAACCGTTGCAAATAAAAAATAAATGAGTTGGATAATTTCTTCCCGTTCCCGAACCGGCCGGACGGGCGGCGGCGGCGGCGCGCGCACACCTCTCTCTTCCACAAAAGTGGGGTGCCCCTTGGGGCCCAACCTTTCATGGAAGACACAAGCTAATATATCCAACTTCAAGCTCCCATCTTTCCTATGTGGGACTCTTTCCTTCATCTTTAATATCATTCAAACAATTTAATGGATTTTGACTCCAAAATTTGCAATTTGGAGTTCCCTCCAATTTGCTCAAAATCCCAACAGAAGAGTATACCAACGGAGAAGGATCTCACTGAGAATTGGAGAGATGGATCTCAAACATCAAGAAGAGGGTGATGAGCAAAAAGATAGATTTCTTGAAAATAAAAATAAAAAAGCTAGTCTGTTGGGAATTGAAGGGTTTGGCATGTGAATCACGAGGTTCAAGAACTCAAAACCAAATTCAGTTCAAAGACAGGGCTTTGAGGAGTTTTCTACATATAACGAAGGAAAGGTGTGGAATTTGCAAGAGAAATAGAGCCGAGGAGGAACCAAAGAAGTGGGATAAAGTCTTGATTTTTTTTAATTTTTTTTATTTGAGAAAACAGAATCATCAACCGAAAGAGGGACAACCAGAGGGCAAGATAGGATTGGCATCTGGCAAAAAAAAAACATGTCCCCAATCTAATAAAGGAAGATTTATGAGGAACCAGGAAAGATGCCTATAAAGATTGATAGGGAGGAGAAAAAATATAGGAGAAGAGAGAGGCGCTTCAGCTGTTGGAGGTTGGAATTTGCAGAGCAAGGTGAACCATCAAGCTAGAATAAAGGAATATTAAGAAAATGATTTCAAAATGAAAAGAGGGAAAAAATATATATATATAATGAGACACGAGAAATTAATGAAGGGAAAAACAAGAGCTTTGGATTTTCATGGCAGTAAAGGTTGCAGAGAAAGCTGATGAGACGCGCGAGGGGGGAAGAGGGAGGAGGGAGGGAGAAGAGTCCATAGCTGCTCATTGCTCAGGTCCAGCAGGGACCAACAAGCTGATTTAAGGGTAGTTTGCCTACTAATGCAATTTTTCAGCCAAGACAAGGAAAGACGCAAAAAGAAACGAACAAACAAAACAAAGAAGGACAAGGAAGTGGCAACAGTTTCGTAATATGACCAACGTGACGTTGATCAGGCGCATCTTCACCTCCTCAAAAGACCCCTTAACTCATGAATGTTTTACTGTCTACAGTATCCTCTCTTCTTATTTACGCTGATTCTTTTGCTTACCTCACATGACAGAGCAAGCATTTGGGTTCTCGTCACTCAACATTTGGCTTCCATGCAGGTAGTAAGGAGGCGCGTAATAAACATATGGGATGGCTGCATAGGAGTGCGTTCGCTCCCCATACGCACAATGACCATAGCCGCATGCCCCCTGAAACTCCATCCTCTGGCTTTCCACTTTCCCCCATCCACCGGTGATCTCTGCCGCCTTGTGATAGTCGCCGCCCTTCCTGTTCTTCCTGCCACCTTCCTTGTCCGTGGCCTCGCCACCCTCTTTCTCTTTATTCAGCAGAACGATTTCGACCTCCCACTTCATCTTGTCCCTCAAGTTCTCGGCCAGTGCCTTGGCGTCCATGACCCCCTTCACCGTGGCCGTATCCGAGTTCCTGTTGATGGCCACGTCGAGAACTCCTGCACAGTCGCAGTTCCAAAATTTTTAACACAAGCACCATCAGGAGCGTCCGTACAACATAACGACCTTCAGCGAGAAAAAAGAAAGGAGAAACTGGGAATAATCACACAAATGAGTAATAAATTAGATAACCTTCTGTTTCTGTGATTATCTTGCGAATCTTCCGGATGCATCGCTTGCTGTGGAGGCCACTGCCACTGAACTTCAGAACCACCGTCGTCACCGGAGGCTGCACCCACATATTGTACACTATGATATATTCATATTCATCGACAAGTACATTAATTCTAAACCGTAAAATGGAATTAAACGAACGCAGCAAGCAAACAAACAAGATTAGCAACAGAAATTGGAAAAGCGTTGCCGTGCAATTTATTATTTCCTAAATTGCTCGCATTTCCCACATGGCACAAAGACTTGACGAGGAAGTAAACGCTTCGCTCTTGCATTCAATTCTGATTTGAAGGTTGCAGCAAGATGTCAAAAGGAATCTACGTCCCTGGTACAGACTTTTCCCCCCGCGCCAAGAGGGCATCGAGCATATTGAGAATGGCAAAGTCTACTGCCGGCAGAGATTTCATATCTCCCTTTGTTAGGTGGAGGGTTGGGAACGGGAGCAGAATCGTATCAGAGCTTGGCTTCAGGAGTGTCTTTTGTATGGATCCGTTAAGGAGGATGATCCTGAGTTTATTTCTGAGTTAATTTATCAGGTTACCAAGGAATGGCGTGAAGAAACGGTGCAATGCATTTTGAGGATGGGATTGCAGCAGAAATTCTTGATATTCCCCTTAGTCAACATCAGAGGAATGATACTTTAATCTGGATATGTCCTTTACTAATTAACTTGACCCAATTTACTTTCAATTAAACTGCTCCGTTGATTGGCCAAGAGATCAATGGTTAAGATGGCATGAGATGGACGTACACTTGTTCAAAATTGACCGACGAGAGCCCAGTGCACGGATTGTTACTCTTTCAGGTTAAATCAACTATCGATTCCTCCTTGGTAGCGAAATCAACTATTGTGAAATTTAGGAAAGATTTGGTCGGTCACACATGTAAAATAATTTTAGACGAGTCAAATCTCCAAGAAATTGTTTTTCTCTTAATCAAGGGAAATGCCACTTTGTTCCATTAAAATTAAGCATTTACATAACTTAGGGCAATGAAATATTTCTGGTCATTGTACGCAGAAAGTTATTTGATTGGTTAGAGGAGAGAGATATATTGAGTAATAGAGAAAAAGCTATTTTATTGTTCCGCGGAGAGGGATTATACCGACAATTAAAAAAATCGTTGGAAACACGCCTTTATTATATGTATGTATTGTGGGGTCGATACTAGATAGATACGAATAAAGGTACATGCTTTGTTCCACCACAACCTAGAAGGTTTAACTAGTAGATTGATTTACTAATTTTATTTCTTTGAATTTATTATCATCATTTGCACTAATTATCCCATACCATACCAAGTAAATCCACCAAAAAAAAGTCTTGAGTCTTGCAATTCTAATTCAATATCCAGTTCCGTTTCTCTTTCTAATTTTTATGTTACTATTTTTGTGAACTTTAATTTTTCATCTATTTTCACTGTAATTACATTAAACTATTCTTTTTGCATAATTTTATCATACTTTTTGTACTACTGTCTTTTAATGTTAATTATTTTTTTCAATTATAACACTAATATAAATTCAGTTATTTTGCATTTTGGAACTAACAAAGAGTTTTATTTTCTACTTTTCAAAATAAAATCCATAACCATGGGGCACATTGTTTCAAATCAGTTTTTGAAAGTCTGTATGTCATTGTATTCTTTCTTATTCTAAAGTAGTATGCTTCAAAATTGATTAGTGTACCTTTTCGTCATAAGTTGCACTTTTGAGTGAAATAATATCTTCATTGGTATAAAAGTTACATCTAAAATACTATATAACTATTCTTTCAAGCAATATTTGCTTTAGTTTACTTTGAAATAATCATGTACTATGAAAAAATGCGAATGCCGCTTGGTGGCAATCTGCTATAGTGCAAAAGAGCATAGTCAACTAGTCAAGCCCATTAGTGGCCAAAAATAGAAAACTAGTCAAGCCTACTACTATGCAAGCACCGGCAAAATAGCAAATAAATGTGAAAAATAGTTATTGCTTAATCTTGAAGTGAATAAATCAGCTTTGAATTAAATTGTGTACACAATGTAACAGAATTATTAAAGAGAGAGGCAAATACAAACATTATAATTGTTTTTACTCTAGAGGCCGACAACCAATTCATAGGAGCTGGATTGTCCTATTATCAAACATATATACCACGAATTGGCTGTCCCTTGTCGAACATTCATTTTCCCATGTGGCAACACTTGGCGGAACCATATGAGTTCTTTTTTTCCACTTTTGTACGACGATTGTGTGGTAAGTGACTAATGTAAAGGAAAAAAAAATCAGCCACTTAAGAAATTACGGTGCAACAAAAAAACAATGGCAACTTTAGAAGGACCAATATTGTGTGGTTAAAGAAAGGAGGATATTCGGCCAAAAAACGGAAGCAAAGCTTCCTCTAATATTCATATTCCACTCACATTTATTTTACATATTGCTTTAACAGAAGATATTACGTCCTTTATTAATGATAGTAATGGGTAAATATATCTGATGGAAATTCCAGATTAAAAAAAAGGTCCTTCTTAATCTAATGAATATCAGATTTATTAACTTCTCTGGTTAGCCTCATATTAAACATTAGGAGTAATTGCTCCCTTGCACAATAGCTCCGCACCTTGAAAATATCGTGGCGTGCAAACTTTGAAAAGTTAAAAATTACTCCCTAAACTTTCATCATGTTTCAACCATTACTTTTGCCGCTTGTATGGCCATTAGATGTTAGCTGAAAATGTACTAACTCATCTTGAACAAAACAATATCTACTACATGGTTTATGAAGTTAACAAAATGGAGAATGATGCATGGTTTATAAAATTAGTTAAGAAAATTCAGTCAAGAAAAATGACTTAGTTCATTTTAGGTAACATTTAACGGCTATGTAGACTGGAAAACTAATCGATGCAACATATATCAAAGTATTTTTGAGTGGGGCGATTGTGAGGAGGTGATCTACAACTTTTCACAAGTGTGCAACGGTGCCAAAGCTCAAGAGGGCAATTATTGCTAGACATTATGACATCAAAATAGACAAATATCATATTACATAATATCCAACACTAAATTGTCTAACAAGAAATAAATATTAAATTGCAATTTATTGTACTTTTACTTGTGTATTTATTGAATTTATACAAAATAACATTTCAAATTGAAAGAAAATGTTGAAGGAACATTAATGTATCCAAAATTATTTAAAGACCATCTCTAATAGATTTTTTTTTGTTTGATTAGTAAATATATTGTATTTGTAATTATTTATAGATCATCTCTGATAGATTTTTTTGGGGTAAACGATCATCTCTGATAGTTTATTGTCGATTGATTAAAAAAATATAATTTCATCCATGTAAATTTCAAATATTGTTTAACTTCTTACAATTTTATAGTTTGACCAAACTATAGCATCAAACTGGAATGAGAACAAATCAATTTTCAAATCCGTGCGTTTACACATGTCTACTGTATATTGATGAAGAAGATGCCGTACCTTAATTGATGTATCCAGAACAATCACCTCTCTGTAATGCTTCAAAGAGATTGGCCTTAGGTAGCTTGTAGGAGAATCTATGATAAAGTCTCCACACTCCTGTATATCAATTTGGCAATCATCTGCTATATTTGTGCAAGATGCATCAATCAAACGTTCCAATGACGTGCACTTTCTGACCCTCAAGTATTTTAGAGACTCTAGCTCGTTTAGGCCACCTACTCTTCTCAGAGATACACACCGTAAAATGGAGAAGGATTCCAATGATTTCAAAAGACCCCCAACTTGTATCACAACTAGCTCTGGACAACATGCCACACATGCTTGCCGTAGCTTCCTTAATTCCAAAGGAATGGATAATCTCCGAAGAAGTTTACAATCGTGAACAGTTAAGTTCTCCAGTAGTGGAAGTCCATCGAGTGGAATGTCTTCCACTTCACCAGAGCAAAACTCTAAAGTCGACAAATTGCTCAATATCAAGCAGGAGGGAAGTAACTCTGCCCGTCTGATGCTAAAGAATTTAACAGTTAATCTCAGCAGAGAGGAGGGAAGCTCCTTGAGGGTTTCTAGGGCTAGGTGAGACAAAGTAAGCTCTTCCAAATGAGAAAGAGAAGCCAACTCTGAAGGTGCAGGGAAATTTAGCAAATTTAAATCTAACATTTTCAACCTAGATAACCTCCCAATCCACCAAAAGTTGCCTCCTGTGACTAGGTTTGATTTGCCTGTATTACGAGAGCCATCACTTAGTAGCAATTCAACCAAATTAGTAAGGTTCGACTGATTAGGTACCAAGAGCAATGATTTGGATTCAAGAAGTAGATAGGTCAAACTTGTGGGAAGTTTCGGCAACACTTCAATCATATTACAACCTCTTAAGTTTAGTGTTTGGAGGTGATGAAGCATGTTGATTGTCCTTGGAATTCTGCAAATACCGGTGCCCTCTAAATTTAGGATTCTTAAAGATGATAGTTCTCCAATTCCTATAGGTATTTCACCTTCCATTTCATCATGCCCAGAGAGATCCAGCTCTTCAAGATTTTTCAACATGCTAATGCCACTAGGTAACTGCCAAACATGATGCTCCCGAGAAAGTAATCCATCTTTTGAAAAACGCAATATACGTAATGATGTTAACCTGTCAATAGAGTTTGGAAGTTTGGCAATGCCTGTATGTGAGAAGTCTAACTCTTTCAATGAGGTTAAATTCCCAAGTGAGTCTGGAAGTTCTCTCAACTTAGAACAACCCCGCAATGAGAAATGCTTAAGATTCACTAGTGCCCCCACTTCTTCAAGCAAATTTGTAAGATTATTGCAGTTTTCAATCTTTAACTCATTCAACGACCGTAGATCTCCAATGAAGCTTCCAATTTTCTTTAGCTCATCGCAGCGTGCAAGAGTCAAGCTCTCTATGTCCACGCATTTAGACAAGGCCGGGATTCTCGTTATGCGATAACACCAAGTAAGAGATAGAACTTTCAAATTTTGTGCCCCCTATAAAAATGGATGGCATGTCAAGTGTAAGAACCATTTTATAGTACACATAAGGAATATTAGACTAAAATTGGAAAACGTTATTTACCTTGATCAAGTCCCATGCTTTTGAATTATCCGTAAAGCCACTAGCTTCTAGTTTAAAAACTAGAAGATGACCCAGATACATTTTCTCCGCCCTAAAATCCTCATGAGGAGAATGCCAAGAAATCCATCTCAACTTTGAACAACACTCTGCAAAGTCTCCAGCAAAAGTTCCATTGCGTAACTTGAGGAATCTTAGGTTCTGTAACCTTTTCAACTCTTCATTTGTAATCTCTATGGACTCATCCAGTCCACCAATTTCAAGTGCTTCCACCTTGTCCTTCTTCTGCCAGTGAAATTTTGCAATGATGCGAAGAAGTTTGTCAACTTCCAACCACTATCTTTTACAAATCGAATGGGCAAGAAAAAATTGATAAGAGATCCTAAACAATAAAGGAATTCTTAATGCCAGGATATACAATTTTTATTTGAAAATGGGATGTTTCTTACTTACCTCATCGGTTCTTACAACTTCGAGAGCCTCTTTTGCAATCCACAACCTGCTTCGCTGTCCAAGGTCACGTGGACTTTCTTCACGAACAAGTTGCCTTCCTAGTTCAATTAACAAATCATGCATCCAGAACTTACCATTGTCTAATATCTTTATCAAGCATCTACTGGTAAGGACATCAATTCCCCTTTCGGGATACAATTCACAAGCAATCCACATGTGAATTGCATCGGTCTTATTCTCATTGGAAAAGAAGCATGCTATATCGAGAAAAATTTGTTGCTGATCTTCGTCTAGGCCATCATAGCTAATCCTCAACTTCTCTTGAATCTCTTTCACAGGTACCTTTCTTAACCTAGCCGACGTCTCTTTCCAAAATGCTTTGTTTTTTCCCTTAAGTAATGAACCTACCACTTTGATAGCCAAAGGAAGTCCTCCCATAAATGAGACAATTTCACTTGAAAGCTCCCGATAATCATCCCAAGGAATATCTGTACTAAAGGCATGCTGAGAAAAAAGCTGAAGTGCAAGATTATATTCCATCTTTTGCATCTCATAGCATAGAATTTCACCTTTAAATCCGTCAACTTGCAGAATATCTGTGTCTCTTGTCGTAATGATTATCCTAGATCCTGAATGCAATGAATAATTTCCTGTTAGGTTCTTAATGAGCTCTTTATTGTCAACATCATCCAGAACCACAAGGACCTTATTTGTGCGGAGTGTTTCTCCGAGCCTCTGCATTCCTTCTTCACAGTCCTCGACTTTCCCTGTATATGCAGAACCAACAATGTCAGATAGTAATTTTTTCTGCAACCGGACTATGCCATCCTTGGTCGACAAGCTTTCTCGAACGTCCTCAAGGAAGCTACAACATCTTCCAAAGTGGGAAGATAGTTTATTAAAGATGTATTTGGCAAAAGTTGTTTTCCCGATACCACCCATCCCGTAAATTCCAATGAATCGTACATTAGGATGGTTGATATCTAAAAACTCTGTTAAGTCTTTTTCTCGATCAACAAGCCCAACTAAATGTTCAGTCACTGATTTTTGTTTTAACCCCAGCTTCTCCAAAATCTCTTGAACAACCAATTTGACGATCTCTGCTTGGCTGCCAAAAAACCATAGTGCTTTCATTAGCTAACCAGATCAATTTCATACGCACGCATCACAGGTGGGATTGTCAAAATTTTAACTTGAAAAGATGGAAGAACATCACGAACGATATTTAAAAACACTATATGGTTAGTATAGGCTAATCTAGTAGAATTCACTTAATAAGTTTTTCACATAAGATCATAGAAATTTCGGCAAACTATAGTATTGGTTTACACAATGGCCAAATTTACCAAAGTGGCTACTATATCGTGCATAAACAAAACTTTGGCATTTATAGCAAAGCCTAGAAAAAATTTCAGCACTCGTAATAGGAGAATCGTGAACTGAGATAATATAGACAAATACAACGTCATTGAGCTCTTCAGTCTGGCAAAAAAAATATAATCCCGAAAAGGAAAAATAATAATAATAAAAGAAAAGCCCAAAATATTTGTATTGGATTAACTAATGCATGTAAGTCTTCTAGGGATCTAATTATGTCAGTATAATGGAATTTAAAGAGCCGTGTAACATTAAGATTTGTTCAAAAGTGAAAATCGAGAGACCCAACTTCCACGGGTGAACTTCTAAGGAATAAAAATATGTGTGTGGATTAGTCACAAAACGCAAATTTGATTCTCCACACCATCAACAGGAAACACTCCAATGTTTGGACCACTTACCTGGGCTTTGACTTGCAACTTACCTAGTCCATAGAGCCAATAGGACGAATGATAGTTTAGGAATTTGCCTATTTAAGATTGACTTCCTTGTCAATATAAATAAGGAATGGAGATGCCCTTTTGCTTTCCAATAACTCCATCTTTTGGTTTATTAATCCATGATTCTCAAGCGGCATGTTATGTTGGTCTCATTAACTACGTAACCAGAAAGCATAAGGGATTGCCAACTCTAAAAAACTTGTGCAAAAACAGCTCGTTTACATTGGAGAAGCTAATGTGCGCCCACATGCTATAATAATGCATACTAGGTGTTAATTCACCATATGTTAGATTTAAATTTATCAATTGACAGCGAAATTATCTGTTTTATAGGCGAATAGATAAGCATATTAACCAATTTTCACAATAGACAAATTAAATCCTCAATTTTCACATTTTTTTTGTAAATTGGATCTACCACCCTAACTTTTTTAGCCAATTGCCATTTTCTTGTCAAAATCACCCTCATCACTCTCCTATTGACTTCAGCCGCAGCCCACCTGTCTATTTGTCCAGTGCTTGCACGGCGTGAATCTTTTGGTGCCCCCTAAATCCTCTCTCTCTCTCTCTCTCTCTCTCTCTCTCTCTCTCTCTCTCTCATGTGCACGCGGCCACGCCATTCAGAGGCCTCCACGGTATCGCCACTTTAGACCAGAGGTCAGCAGTGGTCGTCCCCTTCGGCCCGGTCCAAATTGAGCTCTGCAGAGCTCGAGGCCTTGAGATGACAACTCTATCATTCTTTACATGTTATCGGGATGCTCTAGCTTCAATTGAGTATTTAGACATGATTTTTCTTCCCTGAATTTTAGTTTCTATGGCCCAATTCCCTGAAAAAATGCTAACTTTTAGCGTAATCTTAATCCCGGCTCGAACTTTTTTTATCAAAAAAAATCGCTGATTTTTATTTGAGTCCCACATATGGCCCCGTTAACCCTCTATCCAAAGTTGTCGTTAATGGTCTGACGTGACATTTCCACGTTATCAATAAATCCACATCAGCAAGTTGACATGGACATACTCTCCAAAACAATGCCGCAGCTATGGTCTTCAAATTGGGTGAAATTTGAAGCAATTAGGGCATGATTTCTTCAATTCGTTTAACCTATAGCCTTGACAGAGAACGATCTTGTGCTCGGTCGCTCGCTCTCTCGCACAGCCTCCTGCTGGGTCGCTCAAAGCAAGTTGCTTCATCATAAAGCATTTGGGATCAAGCCAGTTACCCAAAAAGTTGCAGTTAAAAACTTTACCAATAAGCAGCATGCGTATCTCACTTTTGCACTTCGTTGACGTTGACGGGAATGCTGTGAAATTACTGAGAAGTGGATTCAAGTTTTATTGGTGATAGGTGTGAATGACATTAGCGCTACTGACCGAAACCTTATTATGCCGAATTGCTTGGACTAGCATGTGCAAGTAATAGAATTCCACACAAGCTTAAAAAGATAATACTTATACCCCTGATAGAGAGAGACACAAGTAAATAGAATTACACAGCCACTTTAGTCTCGCACTCTGTCATGTTGGTGCGAGAGTGCAAGTTAGGAAGACAGACCGAGAGTGAATCTGTGTGAGAGAGTGCGCGACCAAACACGAGACCATTCTCTCTCAAGGCCATAGGTTGGACGAATTGAAGAAATCGAGCCCTAATGGCTTCATATTTTCCCCAATTTGAAGACCATAGCTGTGGTGTCTGTTTCGGAGTCTTTTTGTGTCAGCTTGCTAACGTGGAATGTCATGTTGGAACACTAAAGGCGACTTGGACAGGTTAACATGGCCAAATTTGGGATTCCACTAAAAATTGGTAATATTTTTTAGAAAAACAAAGTTCAGACTAGAATTGGGATTGGACCTAGATGCGTAAAATAAAATAAAAAATCACCTGACACCAAATGTGAGATGCTTTTTTTAGGGAATTGGGTCGTTTCCTAGTGTAATTGGTGTTTCTTGAGGAGCACTCAGAAATGTGCGAAATAAGGTTGACACCAAATCTCTTTTCCCTGTAAATGGAAAATGGAAACTGATATTCTCATCACAAGACACAAGGGTAAATATCTAGATTATTTGGGTTGAAATTTTTGTCCGAAGATGCAAATTGTATATATCAATGCAAAATTTGAAGTTGATTTTGGTAATCATCCCAAACAATAATTGCAAATGGGTGCTATTGAATATTTCGTAGCCTTACGAGACAGTGAAGAGGAATAAATGGTAAAAAAGAATATGAAGGTCCATGTCATTGAAGTTACTGACATCGTAGGGGAAAATTTTAGGGAAGATGTTAAAAACAGAGGATGTACAGTTGAGCGAGAGCAGCGATTGGAGGTTGTTTTCAATATTTTCTCTTAAAAAAATAAAAGAAATCATTTCACAGGGCAACATTGCATCTCCTAAAAGAAGGAAATAAGAAGAAACAGGTAGGGAGGGATCTTAAAAGAGCATTACCTTCGGTTCGTTTCCACATTCCATCCCTTGAATTTACCTACTTCTGCAAGAGCCTTTCTCCATGCCTCGACTTCCTCCGGAAAATTCTTCTCGTGTTCTAGTAAAGCATTGCTATATAGAGGAGTCTTAAGTTTAACATCCTCAGGTTCCACATGGAAAAAAATAGGAAGAACACTTTTTTTACCCTCTGACTTGGACACGTTGTTTACTATATGCGCAAGCTCACGGAAGCACCATTTACTTGAAGCATAAGTTCGAGAGAATATGGGTATGTAAAATATTGAGTTGTTGATAGCTCGTAAAAGCTCTCCGCCAATTACTTCCCCGACACGGAGTTCTTCGTTGTCTCTAAAAATGTGGACTCCGGCATCTTTCAAGCTATGGTAGAGGAAGTCGGTGAACCCATATCGTGTGTCAAGTCCTCTAAAACTCAGGAACACTTGGTATCCACCTCTTAATGCCGCCATAGCTAAGAAGCTTGTTACTTCCGGATTTCTCTCTATCCTAAAGAGAGAAAAGGATGGTGTGGCCTGCCTTGCTAAGAAATGAGGTGAGGATTTATATATGAACTAGGCAAGTGGGTGCCAATACGTAAAAAACTTGGCAGGCTCACTTTAAAGTCATGTATAATTGTCTATTTCCCACCTAACATTCTGCATTGGCAAGTAGACACCGGTGAAGGTGTCCGGACTTTTTAGCAAGTTTGGAAGTTTTTTAAAAACTCCTTGGAAGACCATAAAGGCTGGAAAATTATCTAATTAATTATAAACTTATTGTACAGGTGCCAATTTAGTCCTAAACTTTTTAATTTTGTGAATTAAACCATAAGCCTTTTTATGCAATTCCTATGTAGTCATTTCGATCAATTTTCGTTAGAAATCATTGTTGACACTTAAATTTTGCCCAAATTATTTAGGGTTTTATCGCATAAAAATTAGGGTTTAATTGTTTTAATCCCTAAACCAAAAATATTTTCTTTAAATTGCATGGCATGTAGACATTAGGTGCATATACATTAATGTGGCCTACTAGAACATATTATCCTTTGTTTTTTTTTATTATTTTAAAAAAGGGGATTATTTAAATCCGTTTGAAAAAGGGATATTTAATGTTTTAAAAAAAAATAAAAAAATTTATGGGGGGGGACGCGTGACCAGCATTCAATGATGCTGATCACGCGTGCTTCCCCCCCAGCTTTCTTCAATACGCCTGGGGAAGGATGAACAGCGCAGAGCAGGAAGCAGAGAAGCCAGAGCAGGGGAAGCACGCGAGGACAGAGGGCTCGTGAGGGAGAGACAAGAGCAGAACAGAAAAAAAGGAGCGTGGACCGTGTCCACCTCCCCCTCGCTTTCGTTTCTTTTTTTTCTTCTTCTGGGGGTGTCGCCGGTCGGAGCTCGCGGCCGTTCGGCTCGCGCGAGTCCGGACCCGTGACACCCCGGGGTCTGTCCCGCTGCCTTGAGTGTCGTTGGGTGTGAGTTGTGGGCGCGTTTGAGTCTCAATCGCGCTAAAATCGCTCGCCTTCGTCGACGCCCTCCATGTGTTTGATGTTGTGCCTGAGCCGGTCCGTCTCTGCCTCTGTTTTGTTGATTTCTTTTCTGGGGTTGGAACGCCGGACGGTCTCGGCTGGAGGACGCTCACCGCCCCTCGTCGGGGCAGCGATGCGAATTGGGACAGAGCGTCGGCCGCGGAGGCCGGAGCTCACGTCGGCCGCGGAGGCCGGAGCCCGCGGAGGCCGGAACCCGCGTCGGTCGCGAAGGCCGAAGCTCGGTGAGCGGCGGCTGAGCAAGGGCTCGGTCGCCGGAACGAAACCCTTGGCCGCGAGGGTCAAGGCGGCTTCGAGCGCCGGCAGCGGGAGACGAGCCCTCAGGCGCCGGTCACCAGCGTTCCGGTCAGTCGGTCTCGAACGGCGGACAGCAGCGGCGTTGGGCGTCGGCCGCGAAAGGCAAGCCTCCAGGCGCCGGTCACCGGCGCTCGGGCCAGCCGTGGAAGGCGGGGTCGCGGGCGCGGCATTGATGCAGCGAATCGGGTCGGTTGAACCGGGTAGGGTTCCCAGACGGGTCGGGTCGCGGGTCATAACCGGTTGGGGCCTAGTTTTTTGTGATTGGGCGTAGTTTTAGGGTTATTTAGTTGCGGGCCTTGTTCTTGTTTTCTTTTCTTAATGAATTGATTTTGGGGTGGGCCTTCTTTTCTTTATTTTCAGGACCGGGCTCAATAAATGAACCCGGTCCCCATCGTGGACCCGGGCCGGCGCGCCCGGGCCAACTTCGATCCGGGTCGGATATGGAGATCCGACCCGGATCCGTTTTCTCCTTTTTTTCATTTTATTTTATTTATTTTTTATGTTGTATTATTTTAATATTAAAAAAATCAAAAAAATCAGTTAATTATTTTTTTTATTTTTTTTAAAAAAGAAAAGATCGATTTTTATTTCATTTTATTTCACTTTATTTTATTTTATTTATTTTATTATTATTACGTTTTTTTTTTCGAAAAAAAATTTTCAAAAAAATTTTCAAAAAAATTTCGGAAATTCCAAAAAAAAGATAAAAAAAAGGGATTTTTTTTTAAAAATTTTAAAAAAATGAAAAAATAAAAAAAATCAGAAATTTTATTTGGAGCTTGAAATTTGTTTTCTCGCCCTTTTCGCATGTTTAGTGCTATGTTTAATCCCACGTCGCTCGGTTCACACACTTTGAGTTGCACATTTAAATTAAACTCGCATGTAGTTGATTATGTATGTTTTAGGTTTAGATATTAATTGTTGCTTCCTTTTAATTTAGTTAGAAATGGAATTTTGAGATCCCCAATTAGCGAGAACACGTTAGGTGATGAATTGAACAAGATTAGGTACCGAAAGGGCACTAATTAGTCGATTAGTGTAATCAAGTTCCCGTACCTATTGAATCTCTGGTTCGTAGAAGTAAAGCTTTTCTCCCGTGCTTTACTTAGGTGTCTAATCGACCTACCAAAAATTGATTAGTGGCGACTCCTAGATGAAATCGATTTGCATGTTAACAACTTAAACTTAAGTCGCGAATTGGTATGGGCTTGGGAAAACTCGAGCTAGGTTTAACATAGTAATCCATTAGCCAAACCCCCTTGGGCCTCGGGGCCGATTCGGTGAGGTCGCGACAGCTTGGCGACTCCGCTGGGGACTTCTGTGGACTTAGGCCGTTTATCTTGTTCGAATACATCCTTACCGTGAATGTTCTTGGCACTGACTCCTTATTTTGCAGGTTTGAGATTTGGCGAATAAATGTTTATTTTTTTTCGGGCGCTTGAAGTGTTGTTTGTTTATAATTTGTTGTGCATGCGTTAGATGTTTTAGCACTACACTATGGCACACACAACCATACTGCCGGACCCGGGCCGTGATAGGACGCTTTAGGATGGTGTTAAGAAAGATACAACCTCGAACGCGAGACCGCGATTTAGAGGTTGCCTTTCTTCTCCCCGAAAATTCTTTCCTGGTGTCGTAAGTGTTTATCCTTATCCGCGAGACCGCGTGACTATAGGATATCTCTTTCGACTAAGCCGGAGTTAAGAGGACTTGACACCAACGCGAGACTGCGACGGTCAGATCACCCTCTTAGCTTCATCTTGCTAAACTGTTTAAATAGAAAAACGAACCTCACAAGTGCATATGCGTGTCTTTGCGTTTTTTTCGAAAAAAGAAAGAAAAAGAAAAAACTATCGTCACTCACTGTAAGTATGATTCCTCTCATTATTAGCTCACTTTGAATTGAAATTTTCATTTTTTGAGATTCGCGGAAATCAATCAAGTGTCCTAAGTGATTTGAGCTTATAATGGTAAATTTTAGACAATCATTTTTTACAGTGAACCTTGAGCATAAATCTCAAACACCTGCGATTTGGCCTTGCCAAAATAAATGATTTTGTCTAAACTTTCAGGTATAAGCTTAAAATCGCATTTTTTGTGCAGAAATTCTTTCAAGTCAGGATTGCATTTTGGGGCATAAAATTGAAATCACATTTTCAATAAAATTCTTTTTGTGTATTTTTTAAAATAAGGAATCACCTCATTTTTGCTAAAATGAAACCGCAAATCAGTCTTTCAAGTTTGATAAACTGCATTTTGCGATGAAATTTTTTAAATAAAAAGGGCGCTCGATTGATAGCCGCGATTTGATCTTTTAAGGATGTTTTCACTTACGATGAAATCTTGGTGAAATACTAAATGCCCATAAATGGGAACCATGGGGGTATGTATTGTTGCCTCGCTTTCGTCATAAGAGGCGACATCAGTGAAAGATCATTTTTTCATTTACGTACTAACATTGTCATTCTTTTGCAGGTTATACATGACGACCGCTCCTTGGCAATCACTCGCTTGATCATGCAAAAAAAAATGAATTTAAAACTAGGATGAGAATTGTGGTCATTACACTCTTCTATGCAATAACTCCTTGTACTTTGTCCTTGTTATTATTCACATTAGGAATTGTGTTTTGCGTTTGGGGGTTTCGATTGCGGACCCAATCAAACGCTTTGTAAATCGTGTAATACTTATTTTTTAGTAATGAGGTTTAATGCCATAAGAATCATCTTTCTTTAAAAGCACTTAAAGTGTTTCAAACTAACGTATTGGGTTGGACTTTCTTACCTTACCTTTTTAAAAAAAAAATTCGAAAACAAGTTTCAAAAAGACTGGCATAAACTTGCATCTCTTCACCTGACCTATTTCGCAGGTTAATTGGCAAAACGACACCGTGAAATGGTAAATCTGTAATCGTTCCAGTTAGAACTTCTTGTACAACAATTGACTTGTTCATTCACTTTTTTTTCAAAACAGGTAAAGGGGCGAAAGAATGTGTTTGACCATAGCAATAATGCTTCCAGTTAGAAAGACATGACGAGGCCAAACCGTCCATCCCATGGTGACAATTGAAAGGTTGCGTCATAATGGGGCAAAATAGTGCATTTGAAGAACTTTTGTCCATCAAACTAAGGACCTGTGAAAATAGTCAGGGGCACAAATAGTCAAGAGGATCAAAAGTGAAGACCCGAGCAAAGGACCATGAAGATTGAACAAGTGTCTGTAAGAAGGCATGAAAGAGTATTGAACATACTAAAGTCTCCGGAAGAGAAAGCCATCTGGTTGGGGCGAGTGTCATCTAGTTGGGGCAAGTAGCTTCAGTATAACCGAGCTTGTGAACGGTGCTACCAGACACTTAAGAGGGAATATCAAGCGACTCTGAGGAGGGAGTTGCAAAGGAAAAGCTCAAGCGACGAGATTTCACGAAGAGAACGACTTAGTCCAAAATTGAACTATCCCCAAAACAAAAGGGTGTATATCGTTCATGAATTATTCCAACTAAGAATGGAAATGGCTCGCCCCGCCTCTCATTTTGCAGACAAAACAATGTGTTCGATCAAGGCGACAACACCTTCTTCCAGGAAAGCACGATGAAGACGAATCATCCATTTTGCTACAAAGAAAAAGGAAAGCATCCATGAAGCAATGCCCTCAAACGTCGAAGCAGGGAGTATCCCCCTCCTTCAGTCTCTAACGTTCACTGAGACTTAGTGAACTCAAGGGCATTGGAAAGGCCAAGGTGGAAGAAAGCGGATGAAGGGAGTTGCCAAACACCCAAGAAGGCAAATTCAAATGAAGGGTAAATCTATCGTTTCCAGTTGTCTATTTTAATACAGTTTTTGACATGATTCTTTTTCCTTTGATAGGAAGCATTAAAGACCTGAAGGACAAATGCAAGCGAGGGGTAATGTTGTATCGTTCCCAATTTTTCAATCATTAAAGGATCTTTAACTAACACATCCTTTCCTATTCCTTACAGGGTTAGCAAGTCACCATGCCCCAGGTAAGTGCCCTTCTTCCGAAATTCAAATGGAAATCAAATGAAGAGTTTTCATTACGAAGAAAGTTTTTTGATGCTTTCAGAGAGCACAAAAGTGAAAATGGTAAAATCAAACTTTTCACCGAAAGTTCTTCACAAAAAAAAAACATTTCACAGAAATTTTGAATATCATCATTATCTCAAAATTGTTTGTTTGCTTGACGGATCATTCATTGTGAATCAAAATTCCCTGTGGAGATTGATCAATTCATGATGATCTCAACAAAATGAAAGGGAGATATTAATGATGCCAAGTGAGAAATACTTAGGACGAGGAAAGGCAAGCCATTCCCAAACACGTCCCGTAAATACTTTGAGAGTTGAACGAAAAAGAAAACCTGTGTCGTTCAAGGACAAGAGATTCGTTCGCGAGTAGTATGCAGACCAAAATGAAAAGAGGCATTTCTTTCATATATCCTACACACTACAGGTGACCATAGTCAAGCCCCTTTGAGCCTTTACATGTGAAGAATTTCTACAAAATACCCCTGTCAAGAACCATCCCACAACGGGGCAAATTTGGAGGTTTTGATTGACATTCTTTGGAGGAAAAGATGAGAAAGACTTCGTTGCCCTTACTTGTATTAATCTTTTTGTGATAACTTCAAGTGAGTCCCGATGGAAGTTTGAAACATCCCAAAATGAAGAAGAGCATTTATTTCTCTACCCAAACACTCATACCACTTGCTGAGCCAAGTTGAGCCTGAATATCCATTTCTAAAGCCTGAATGGTGATTATCTCCCTACACTGGGGCCAAGCACGTGATTTATCAAGGCAGCTGGTACTTGTGAGACAGTGTGAAAGACATCTCAAAAATTTCAAAAAGCTCAATGAAATGAACAGAGCAAAAGTCAAATGAAAACTAGGGGGCATGAAAAAGCAGTGTGCCTGGTAAAAGCAAAGCCAATGCCCAGAGCAAAAAAAAAAGAAAAAAAGAAAAAATTGCATCAAGAGAAAAATTCCCATGGAAAAAAAAGGGAGAATGTCAAAAGCAAAATGCTTGCAAAGAAAAAATCATTGCAAAGGCAAAAGTCATTAGAGAAAAGAGCAAAGCTCTTGCATTAAAATGATTAGTCAATGGACTTTCGAGACAAGTTGCGCTTCAAAAGTTGAGTGCCTTCAAAAGATTGGATGATATGGTAATGATGCTATGATAATCACCAACTCCTAAACCCCTTTTGAAAATTTCTGAGCCTTTCGAGCCTTTAACCAAACCAATGTTACAATCTTCTCCAAAGTCTTTTCTGATTGGGATGGTTTAAGTAGAAATTTGGATGTCCAAAGAAGCTATCGCTTGAAGAAGTTGGGGCAAAGTTGTCTTATCCCATCTTAAGGTTTCTTGACTTGTAAACCTGATGGAGATGCTGATTGAAAATTATTTCGCTCCTTAGCCGCTAATGCTCATTCATTGCTGAAACCGTGACCAAACCTACATTACGGTTCTTTAAAAGACCTCTTGGATCGGTCAATACGTACTTATTGCGAATGATTCTCGAAGCCTTCGACACTGATAGTGTGAGGTATATAGAGAGATCATGTTTACTTCCCACATCAATGGATGGGATCAAATAGCCTTTTTGAGAGTATGTGAGAAGCCCTTTCAGACTAAGGAATTTTTGTTTGGCATGCTTAATAGGCTCTCTCCGGAAGTTAACATCATTTTGATGAAAGACTTTCTCCTAAAGGAATTTGATGATCAATGACGTCCTCCATGCATTAAGGCAATTTTGCAGTATTGAAGGATATTGAATGCTTTCCAAACAATTGAGTTACTCGTGCAGTCAATCCTTTTTCATTGATGATACCATTTTGATACGGCCCATTGTGATGTTATCTTGCCTGGTACGCACTCGCTACTAGAGCACTTGTTATAACACGTACCTGTTATTACTAATCCTGTAAGACAGGTGACGTTTTCACAAACACCAACCTTCAAGCTGATCTCAGAAGTGTTTACATCCAAGCATTCATGAATTCCCAAGACCCTGCTGGGAAGGACACAATAGGCAGCCTGTCAAACTCTAGGACAGAGAAACTCGAGTGCTTATCCACTGAATCCTTCCAAGCCTCGCTGGCAAAGGGCCTTTAGGCAATCCGATCTGACCTACAGGTATGTACACCTCGCCACTCTTTCCAAAAGGTTTGTGGTCCAACCTTAAACCACGAATCAAAGGTTTGTGGTCCAACCTTAAACCACGCTTTTTAAAAAAGGTTTGTGGTACAACCTTAAACCACTCTTTCAAAAGGTTTGTGGTCCAACCTTAAACCACTCTTTCAAAAGGTTCTGGGTTTTTCCTAAAACCCTGATTTCAAAAGGTTCTGGGTCTATCCCTAAACCCCGATTTCAAAAGGTTCCGAGTCTTTCCTAAAACCCCGATTTCAAAAGGTTCCGGGTCTTTCCTAAAACCCCGATTTCAAAAGGTTCCGGGTCTATCCTTAAACCCCGATTTCAGAAGGTTTCGGGTCTTTCCTTAAACCCCGATCTTAAAAAGTTTTGGGTCTTTTCCCAAAATCCTGATTTCAAAAGATTTTGGATCTTTCCTGAAGCCCTGATTTCACAAGGACCAGAGTCTTCCTCTTTCCTTGCCCGGTGGGCTTTCGCAGCCGGAGCACCTTATCGACTTGGCGAGCTTTCGCAGCCTAGAGTCCTCCTCTTTCCTTGCCCGGTGGGCTTTTGCAGCCCGGAGCACCTTATCGACCTAGCGAGCTTTCGTAGCCCAGAGTCCTCCTCTTTCCTTGCCCGGTGGGCTTTTGCAGCCCGGAGCACCTTATCGACCTGGCGAGCTTTCGCAGCCCAGAGTCTTCCTCTTTCCTTGCCCGGTGGGCTTTCGCAGCCCGGAGTACCTTATCGACCTGGCGAGCTTTCGCAGCCCAGAGTCTTCCTATTTCCTTGCCCGGTGGGCTTTCGCAGCCCGGAGCATCTTATCGACCTGGCGAGCTTTCGCAGCCCAGAGTCCTCCTCTTTCCTTGCCCAGTGGGCTTTCGCAGCCCGGAGCACCTTATCGACCTGGCGAGCTTTCGTAGCCCAGAGTCCTCCTCTTTCCTTGCCCGGTGGGCTTTTGCAGCCCGGAGCACCTTATCGACCTGGCGAGCTTTCGTAGCCCAGAGTCCTCCTCTTTCCTTGCCCGGTGGGCTTCTGCAGCCCGGAGCGCCTTATCGACCTGGCGAGCTTTCGCAGCCCAGAGTCTTCTTCTTTTCTTGCCCGGTGGGCTTCTGCAGCCCGGAGCGCCTTATCGATCTGGCGAGCTTTCGTAGCCCAGAGTCCTCCTCTTTCCTTGCCCGGTGGGCTTCTGCAGCCCGGAGCACCTTATCGACCTGGCGAGCTTTCGCAGCCCAGAGTCCTCCTCTTTCCTTGCCCGGTGGGCTTTTGCAGCCCGGAGCACCTTATCGACCTGGCGAGCTTTCGCAGCCCAGAGTCTTCCTCTTTCCTTGCCCGGTGGGCTTTTGTAGCCCGGAGCACCTTATCGACCTGGCGAGCTTTCGCAGCCCAGAGTCTTCCTCTTTCCTTGCCCGGTGGGCTTCTGCAGCCCGGAGCACCTTATCGACCTGGCGAGCTTTCGCAGCCCAGAGTCTTCCTCTTTCCTTGCCCGGTGGGCTTCTGCAGCCCGGAGCACCTATTCGACCTGGCGAGCTTTTGTAGCCTAGAGTCTTCCTCTTTCCTTGCCCGGTGAGCTTTCGTAGCCCGGTGCCCTTCATCGACCTAGCGAGCTTTCGTAGCCCAGAGTTTATTCTCTAAAAAAAAAAAAAATCATGCATTTTCCCATGCCCTCTGCGAGCAAAATTTAAGTGTCTCTTATCTTTGAATGGAACTTCTTCGAACTCCCCTTCAAAGAGGGGCAGCTGTTGACACTTAAATTTTGCCCAAATTATTTAGGGTTTTATCGCATAAAAATTAGGGTTTAATTGTTTTAATCCCTAAACCAAAAATATTTTCTTTAAATTGCATGGCATGTAGACATTAGGTGCATATACATTAATGTGGCCTATTAGAACATATTATCCTTTGTTTTTTTTTATTATTTTAAAAAAGGGGGGATTATTTAAATCCGTTTGAAAAAGGGATTATTTAATGTTTTAAAAAAAAAGAAAAAAATTTATGGGGGGGACGCGTGACCAGCATTCAATGATGCTGATCACGCGTGCTTCCCCCCCAGCTTTCTTCAATACGCCTGGGGAAGGATGAACAGCGCAGAGCAGGAAGCAGAGAAGCCAGAGCAGGGGAAGCACGCGAGGACAGAGGGCTCGTGACGGAGAGACAAGAGCAGAACAGAAAAAAAGGAGCGTGCAGAGCAGAGAGGGGAGAGCAAGGGAGTCCGGGGAGGTTCGGGAGGGCAGGTCCAGAGAGAAATCGGAAAAAGAGAGAGACCCACACGGAGAGAAATCGAGAGAGGGAGAGCAGAGAGAGATCCGGAGAGTGAGATCGAGGGAGAACGGCCCCCGGTCGGCGACTACCACACGTCCGCCGTGGCCGGCGAGCCCCCTGTACACGGTAGGTTTCAACCCCGATCTTCGTCGGGTTTTGCTTCATTCGTTCTGTTTCCTGGCATGTTTTCCCGAGGATCCCGGCTCGTGGGTGTGCGAGGCGCGCGAGTGTAACCCGATCTGTCGCGGTCGCCTTCCACACGCCACCACCGAGTCGGGTAGGGACCGTGTCCACCTCCCCCTCGCTTTCGTTTCTTTTTTTTCTTCTTTTGGGGGTGTCGCCGGTCGGAGCTCGCGGCCGTTCGGCTCGCGCGAGTCCGGACCCGTGACACCCCGGGGTCTGTCCCGCTGCCTTGAGTGTCGTTGGGTGTGAGTTGTGGGCGCGTTTGAGTCTCAATCGCACTAAAATCGCTCGCCTTCGTCGACGCCCTCCATGTGTTTGATGTTGTGCCTGAGCCGGTCCGTCTCTGCCTCTGTTTTGTTGATTTCTTTTCTGGGGTTGGAACGCCGGACGGTCTCGGCTGGAGGACGCTCACCGCCCCTCGTCGGGGCAGCGATGCGAATTGGGACAGAGCGTCGGCCGTGGAGGCCGGAGCTCACGTCGGCCGCGGAGGCCGGAACCCGCGTCGGTCGCGAAGGCCGAAGCTCGGTGAGCGGCGGCTGAGCAAGGGCTCGGTCGCCGGAACGAAACCCTTGGCCGCGAGGGTCAAGGCGGCTTCGAGCGCCGACAGCGGGAGACGAGCCCTCAGGCGCCGGTCACCAGCGTTCCGGTCAGTCGGTCTCGAACGGCGGACAGCAGCGGCGTTGGGCGTCGGCCGCGAAAGGCAAGCCTCCAGGCGCCGGTCACCGGCGCTCGGGCCAGCCGTGGAAGGCGGGGTCGCGGGCGCGGCATTGATGCAGCGAATCGGGTCGGTTGAACCGGGTAGGGTTCCCAGACGGGTCGGGTCGCGGGTCATAACCGGTTGGGGCCTAGTTTTTTGTGATTGGGCGTAGTTTTAGGGTTATTTAGTTGCGGGCCTTGTTCTTGTTTTCTTTTCTTAATGAATTGATTTTGGGCTGGGCCTTCTTTTCTTTATTTTCAGGACCGGGCTCAATAAATGAACCCGGTCCCCATCGTGGACCCGGGCCGGCGCGCCCGGGCCAACTTCGATCCGGGTCGGATATGGAGATCCGACCCGGATCCGTTTTCTCCTTTTTTATTTTATTTTATTTATTTTTTATGCTGTATTATTTTAATATTAAAAAAATCAAAAAAATCAGTTAATTATTTTTTTTATTTTTTTTAAAAAAGAAAAGATCGATTTTTATTTCATTTTATTTCACTTTATTTTATTTTATTTATTTTATTATTATTACGTTTTTTTTTCGAAAAAAAAATTTCAAAAAAATTTTCAAAAAAATTTCGGAAATTCCAAAAAAAAGATAAAAAAAAAGGGAATTTTTTTTAAATTTTAAAAAAATTAATTTTTTTAAAAAAATAAAAAAATGAAAAAATAAAAAAAATCAGAAATTTTATTTGGAGCTTGAAATTTGTTTTCTCGCCCTTTTCGCATGTTTAGTGCTATGTTTAATCCCACGTCGCTCGGTTCACACACTTTGAGTTGCACATTTAAATTAAACTCGCATGTAGTTGATTATGTATGTTTTAGGTTTAGATATTAATTGTTGCTTCCTTTTAATTTAGTTAGGAATGGAATTTTGAGATCCCCAATTAGCGAGAACACGTTAGGTGATGAATTGAACAAGATTAGGTACCGAAAGGGCACTAATTAGTCGATTAGTGTAATCAAGTTCCCATACCTATTGAATCTCTGGTTCGTAGAAGTGAAGCTTTTCTCCCGTGCTTTACTTAGGTGTCTAATCGACCTACCAAAAATTGATTAGTGGCGACTCCTAGATGAAATCGATTTGCATGTTAACAACTTAAACTTAAGTCGCGAATTGGTATGGGCTTGGGAGAGCTCGAGCTAGGTTTAACATAGTAATCCATTAGCCAAACCCCCTTGGGCCTCGGGGCCGATTCGGGGAGGTCGCGACAATCATTGACGTGATGGTCTAGTCATCACTAGTTATCTCACGTGGTACACTGCCACATCAGCGATTTCCGGCAAAAACTGGCCAGAAGGACTACATTGGAATTTCGGCAAAAGTTTAAAATTATTCAATTTATGGCTGAATTGATATTTATACAATAAGTTGAGGATTGATTGAGTAATTTTTCCCCATAGAGGCCAACCAGAAGTTTTTTTTTTTTTCCTTTGGGATAAAGGCATCAGATCCCTAACATTTTGTACAATGTTTAATCTGGTCTCTCTATTTTTTATTTACACGATTGGATTCCTAAACTGTATATTTTTTTTTCTTTTGAGTTGGTCCTTCCATTAAAATTATGAATGGAGATGTTGATGTGGCCATTAAATGCTGATATTACACCTTATGGGGCAATTATAAAATAATAAAAATTATTTTCAAAATTTTCAAAAGATCTTTAGTATTAATACCACAAAAAACCGCAAACTAGTACTGTCAAATTGTCAACGACAATGCCGATTGTGCCACATAGAATGACCGGCATCCATATTTACGAATTCTGGCCAAAATTGGTTAATGGACTCAATTGGTAACGAGATGAAAATATTTATGACTCAATTGACAAAATTGAAAGGTTTAGAACTGAATTGGCAAAAATCCAATAAATTTAGAACTTTTTGGACAATTTTTCCATCAACTTACACAAGGCCAATAGCTTGTGCAGCACCTTACAATTTTTTTTTGATAAATGCCTTGCATTTTTTAGAACTATTTCCGGAATGGTATCCTCTGAAGTTTTGAAGCTTTAATGACTACTTTCAAACACTGCTGATTGTTGTAGGGATAGCAGTTTGCATTAAAATATTTCGCAAAAAATTGTACATATGCAATGGACCAAACTGAACAAGCCTACCTCATTATAACTTTTTGCAATCATTTAGGGTTAGTTCATCTCTCTTCTTCCTCCACGTACCTATGTAATGTAGAAGGAAATAGAAAGAACGTGCCGCAATTAATGATTAATATTAGTCTTCAATTCTCTTAAAATGGGAACAAGGAAAACAAAAAAGGACAAAAAAAGGCCAATGTGCAACACCATTAATAACATGCCCTCACACGTCCCAATTTAAGCTTACCAAAAAGAACCCATCTTTGCATTAATAATTCTTGGCTCTTCAATTTTTTGGGAGACAGTTTCTGACAACTAAATGTTGGATGAATTATTTGGACATATAGTTTAAGGTAATGCCTAGCAAGACAGAATGGCATTGGTTTGTCTCTTTTCTAATCGATGCAGTAAAATGGATTTGTTTATATGGTTCTAATAGTTAAGCATGGTTCAAATTTATATAGTCGTTACTATGAGATTGTTAGCACTCTCTCAATCATGCGTTCTATGTTTGACTTTATCTCTATTTCTCTTATCTACGGATATCTTCAACTTAGTCTCAGGATGTAAAGAGCAACTTCGGAAATACGGAGGGATGGGATCAGTAATCATGTTTATATTAGAAGGTGCAAATTTCTAATTTTTTTCTAATCTTTTATGCGTGCAGCAACACTGTGCATCAATATGCACTTACTGTGCAAAACGGAGAGAGATTGAGTGGGACCAACAAAAAAGAAAAGACTCTCTTTCTCAAGGAAAAGGTGGGTCTGTGGGGCTAGAACTGAGTGGAGGTTTTCAATATGAGCTAATAACGTGTGAACCCTCGCCAGCCAAAAAGTGAAGACGACCAAGACTAACTTGGTCTTTGTTGGTCGGCTCTCTTCGAGATCAAAAGTAGCTTTTGTCAATCGCGTGATGCACGCCATCAAAATGATGAAACAATTCCATCGGTGGAAATATCATATGAAATGCAGTAAGATGAAGTGTTAGTAAAAGCAGAGAAATGACAATGATAATTCTCAACATATTACTCTCATTGGCGCTCTTAATTTTTCAGCACTACCTCTTTTAGGAATTTTTACAAAATTATTCATTAGATTCTGTTGGTGGCGAAAATTTATGGCCAAGATCCTGAAGAGTGATCCAATTATCTGTATGAGTTAGGAGAGTATAGCGACGTATGGGGAGTACAGTCATACTGAAGAGGTATTCAATTAACTTTGTCTATAGATTGTTCAATTATCCGTATGGTGTATTGGTTAACATTTCGATCAGACCGTGTAAAGGGTACTTCGACTGGTTTGAGTCAAGAGCTAGAATGATTACAGAATTAGATTAAATCATGAATAAAAAGACAGTTTATAGCAGGACACACCATTACCTTAGGAGTTACTTAAATCGTGGAAATAGAGAAAATCATGGAAATATGGAGCAATTAGAGAGCAGGATCACACATGAATTCCAACAACTTTCGAAGGAAAACCCAGAAGTATAAATAAAAAGAACACAGAGAAACAAGGGTTGCTCAAGCTGTGCCAAAACTCTGCCAAATTTTCCTCCGAAACATTTTCTATGTGGAATCAACGTCTTTCGATTTCAATTTTAGTTTTAAAGTTTGTTATTCTTCATGTGCATCGTGAATAATAGTGTAGTTTTCATTTCAATGTTTGCAATTTAGCATTAATGTGTCTGTAACTTTGAGGATATTTTAATTTCAATGAAGTTTCTTAGTGATTTCTTTTCCCGTGCTTGCACTTTAATTTTAATTTTTGTGATCATTACTCTAATTTTCCATTGATATCCTTTAATTTTCTAGGTCATCCTCAATCCATTTTGAAAAATCTGTTTTGTGGAAGTTTGATCACTTTGTAGTCGAGCAAAATCAGAGAACAAGTTTCAGTTTGGTAGTTTTGCCCTACATTGATTTAAATCCAATAACTTCAAATTAGGAACATTTTAAATATTAAAAACTGCATGAGGTTGATAAAAAGCATCACTTTGTTAATTGTCATCATCCATCAATATAACTAGATAAACAGGTAAATTACTTTTGGCTACCCCATAGCATAGCAGTGACTTAATGGCTTAAGTTAATTAAAATATGAAAAAGAAGGAAATTTGTATTCTTCTATGTCTTTTCTATTTTGAAAGAAAATCTCTAGATGCACATATTATGGGAAACTAGACATTTTATTAGTATCGAAAAAAAATTCAAAATTACTATTGATTTGCACAACATTCCTATTGCAAACATTTACCTTCCATGCGGACTGGATAAGGACATTTGGAATTTTCAAATAAATTTTCAGCCAATTGTGTGCAATGTAATAGCTTCCTAAATTGAACTAGCTAAACAAGCAAGACACCAAACTGAAAACTCAGACTATGATTGATATCGATTTTTCTTATCAAATGAGAAACAGCTACCCTTATGACCATGAAAAGCAGTTCTATTTGCCAATTTCGCAATACTTCCCTCGAACAGTTTACCTAATGATGCATATTAGTAACAATCCTTTGAAAAACTATTTGATTGCACTCAGTATATGTGAGCGTAATTTGCGTGCATAGTCGGACAAAATGAATTCATCGTGAGACTTGCTTGGCCCGACAGTCCACGTGTGAATGCAGCCAAGTAGTTGCTCTGCTAACTGTTGATTTGCTTTAAATTAATGTGGCATGAGTGCTTTCCAAGAATCCTATGCGGAGATGATGAGACTTGTCACTCAAAGCAACTTCCTTGCATTTTACTCGAGGGGCTCATCATTTTTCCCTCCATTACCTTCAATTTCTTCTGAGTTGATCATTCCAAACATGCATATAAATCCGATAGAGAAAAAAGGTCGGTTCGGCGTGGCCTAGCTAAGAAATGAGCTGAGATTTTGGATATGAACTAGGCAAGTGAGTGCCGATACCTTAAAAACTTGGCAGGTTCACTTTAAAAATCAAATTTAATTGTCTATTTCCCACTGAATATTCTGCATTAGCAAGTAGACACCAATGATGGTGTCCAATACCTTTTAACAAGTTTATAAATTTTTCAAGACTCTCTGGGAGACCATAAATGGAAAATGATACAGATGGTCTATAAACTTTGATTCAATATGCAATATAGTCCATGAAATTTTAATTTTTAAATGTGGACCCTGAATTATTAATAAATTTTAGATCTAGTTCCTACATAATATGAAAATATTCAATGTCGTTCTTCCGTTAATCTAAATCAATTAAATTTGCTGATATGACTTCTAATCCATTAAGTTTAACAGTGGACAACAAAAAAAAATTACATGTAGATAATCTAAGTAAGATATTCATTTCAAATTATAATATAAGAATCTACATCATCAAATAATGATGAACACGTTAATGTCTTAATTTTTCTTTCATTTTCTGATGTTGATGGATAAAAAGATGGACGCGCTGACTTATCAATTTTAAAAATCCAACTCAGCGTATAATAATCCACGTTGCAGATTTGTTGTTCGAGCATATGGAAGGGCTATGCTAAATACTTACCATTAGCTTAGAAATCATATTGAACAAATCAAAAGTTCATGAACGACATTGTATATTAGGTTAAAGTTTATGAACCATTTGTATCATTTTTTCGGTCATAAAAGCCAATCAGAAGTTGGGAATTGTACTATCAGATTTTTATGATATAGAAATGAAATGTAAACAATTAATTTAAATGGTTAATATCACGAAAAATCTCAAATCGGTACACCTGTGACAATTTTACTCAAAGCTAATTTTTTATCATAAAAACCCCAAACTAGTACACATGTGACAAATATACCAAAAACTAATATTTTGACCACTAAAAACCCTAAACTTGTACATTTGTGACAAATTTAGCATCCGTTAGTTTCTGTTAAATTGGATTAATATTACAAAAAATTACAAAATTGGTACACTTATGACAAACGAAAGGTAAAATATAAAACTGGCACATCAATTAACTGCTGTGTGTCATTTAACAATGTAATTTGACAGTAAAATTTAATGAAAATAAATTGAGGGTAAATTTATCACATGTGTACCAGATTTGAATTTTTGGTGATCAAAAAATTGATTTGAAATAAAATTATCACAAATATATCAATTTGAGAATTTTCGTGATATTAATTTTAATTTTTTTGATCGAAATATTAATCCTAATTTAAAAGCCAGAGACGGGCCCGCAAAAACACAGGTTTTGAGATGGGAGGTGGGTGGGACGTGTGGTCAAAGGGGGTGATCAGGTTTGTCCTCTTCTCCATCCTGATGAATTGACCCTAGTAGGAGCACTGTGAGTTTCACACTCCCACCAAACCCCCTCGGCATCATTTTATCCCTTTCAACACTTATTTTTAATCAAATCCCATTTATTCCATCGAATTCTTTCTAGACTGTACATGATAATTATTCTGTACACAAAAATAAATTTTAAATAAAAATAAATTTTTTTATTCTGTGCTCAAAAATAATTTTTAAACATTTGAAGACGTTTGACAACTGTCCAAAGTTTTTATTCTTAGAATAGAAAAAAAACAGAATTATGTTTGGTAACTACACAAAATTTTTTTTTATTAATAATATTTTAAATTTTTTAATATTTCTTTTTTTTTCTTTCCTTCCTTGGCCATGGCTGGCCGCTGGCGACCGGCCATCGGCCAGGGTTGGCGAGGGCATTGTGGCCCTCGCCGTTGCGGCCTAGAGCCGCCCTTGCCAGCATTGGCCTGTGGCCGGTGGGCGGCGGACGGCAGGCCGAAGAATAACACCAAACAAAAATAACACCAAACAAAAATAAAAGAAGAAAACCAAGAAGAATCAGTTCCGGAAAAATTGTTCTAGAATCAAGAAGCTGTTTTTTTTTTTTTTTGCTTCTTGATTCTATTCCAAAACTGATTCTGGGCACAAAAAATTTAACAAACAAATTTCTGTTCCCAAATTGATTCTAGGAATAAAAGAATATAATCAATTATTATTTGGCAAGTTGCCAAAAGCACCCTCAATGCCCTTTTGAAAAATACTTCATATTTTTTTTAAAACTTCATAATAATATCTACCTGCGATTCAATAATCAATCATGGTTAAAGTTATCACTTTTGTCACGACCTAGATTCTAAAAATATTCTTCTTTACTAAGTGACACTCGGTGTTATATTCGCCAAAACTTCACTTGCGTGATGAAGATGATTTGCCTTGATTTGTGTTAGAATTGCATCTATTTGGTAGTCATTGCTTGGTCCTACTCATTTTCTCTCACTTCCTAATAAATAGGGTCCCTTAAAATGGTTATTTTGGAATTTTTTTTTTAATTATCAGATGAGTAATTGTAATTTTATTAGTAGGTATTGCACCTTATATATTTAGTTGACTTTCGAATTCGCGCATTGTCTTACACCATAAATAGTCTATTTGTACAACATATCATAAAGTGATGTCGGAATATATAGATAAAGGACACCGATTTGTTTAGATCGACTAAGAGATGACATGGGCATGGGGCATGGGGCATGGTGGGTTCACGGTCTCACCCCTGCACCCACGCGGGGCAAATTTTCCATCCCCATCCTTGCCTCGCGTAACTATGCGGGTACCCCCACCCCACCCCACCCCCACAAAATTCTCTAATAGATTAAACAAAAAATTTTATGCAATAGAGATTATCTTTGATAAAACATAAGACTTTAGATTAAAGGGTGAACTTGAAATGAATCATTTAGTGGTTTTAATATAAATGTAAAATAAAATATAAAAAAGTTAACTGTTTTGACAAGCAATTTTTTAATGTAAAATAACAATTTAGTTTCTAAGACATTTTTGGAACAAGTAACCTAACAGCGGCGGCAATGCCGGTAACAACAATAACATAAAAAGTAGACCCATTCGTTGTGCAACTTGTGTTACTCTCATAGAAGTTGATTTCTTGCAAGACCAATTCTCTATCTTTGGTTCTCTGAATTCGTTTCGCTTTTTTGCTGGGGAAGTCGATTCTTGCTAGAAGCTTGCCCATTCTTTGCAACCTGAGTTAATGATATTTGGGAATTTGTTTTGAGCTTCTATTACATTTACACTGGCGTTGGCAATAGCAAGAACAAGTCAAAGTCACGCAATGCAAAGCCAAATGACATGCATGACTCATGGATGTGATGCTACACCCAGATAGACATGTGATTTGGATATGTCTATGCATAAACACGGAACAGATATGAGAATCAATCCTTGATAGTGTCAATGTTCAATTATTGAGTGACCACAATCGTTCAATAGTCGAGCTCTTAAAAATATCCATTAGATCGATCAAATCTGCTCCATCATTGTCAATGGCCCCACATAAAAGTGGAGGAGGTACACAAATAATGGAGGAATGGAAATGGATAACACATATTCAGTAGGTTTAGAAAAGTTGGAGTGGACTGACAAGTCCATTGTGCACGAAATGATGAAGATGAACCATAATTCCGCGAATGAGTACAAACATCACGTGATGGATGAACAGTTACAAGGACGATAAGTAAAAGCATTATCAACCAGGAGCAAGTATTTACCGTAGCTACAGCTCAATTGGACTGTCAGGTCTGATGGGAGCTAGAATCCATTATTTTCAGCACAAAAATTCAGTTTAACATATACATATATATATATATATATATATATATATATTACATTCATGTATAATAATTTTACATGAGCAGCAGTGACCCATTAGCCAAAGGATGGTAGAAAAACTCGATATAATTTATCAAAATGTTCAATCCAAGTATGTTCGTATCATGCTTATCTTTTTAGTGTTGATTAGTGACCATTAGAAATCATATGGGATCTTCATTTCACGTGAAAGGGATCACGCTTTGTTCTAGTCCTTAACTGGAATATGGTTATTAATTTGGCCACTGACATTGTGAGACACGGAATGAAATATGAAGTTGCTGAAATTATAGGGATTGGTTTAATGAGGCGATAATTTTGCCAGTAACAGAGGAATCGACACTTTTTTTTGTCCAACAAACAAACTCTAGGTTCCAATAGATGCTCTCATTAGTCATTTCCTCTTTTGCGATGTTTAAATATTAGGCGCTATAGAGACTCAATTGGCATCCGAATCGCAGCAGAACTCATCAGAATCGCAGCAGACCCTCGCCGTGGGTCGCGACGGCGAGGGTCGGCCTCGCCCGATCTGGGCGAGGCCGCCTCGCCCAGGCGGCGAGGGTCCAGCCCTCGCCCTCGCCGGCGAGGGCGACCCTCGCCTCCGCCGGCGGCCGGCGAGGGCCGTGACGCCCTCGCCGGCCCTGGGCTGTGGCCGGCCGCCGGCGACCGGCCATGGCCAAAGAAGAACAACACAAAAAAGAAAAAAAAATTAAACAATTCAAAATATTATTAAAATATTATTTGGGAACAGAAATTTTGTGTAGTTTCCAAACACATTTCTATTCTTTTTTACTCTAGGAATAGAAATTTTGGACAGTTTATCAAACACCTTAAAATACTTAGAAATTGTTTCCAAGCACAAAATCAAAAAAAATCATTTCTGTTCAGAAACTGTGCCCGGGCACAGAATGATTCTCATGCGCACCCTTAATAGCCCCACGTAAAAGTGCGGAAGGTACACAAATAATGAAGGAATTGGCCCACCTATATTTATTTGGTTTGGAAAAAGTTAGACGAGTCCACCGACCGAGATTCACGTGGAACCATTATTTTCAGTGCAAAGTTCAGTTTAACGTATATATTACACCCATGCATAATAATTTCACATGGAGTAGCAGTAATCCATGAGCCAGAGAATGCTAAAAAAACTCGATATAATTTATCATGATATTCGATTCAAGTATATTCATATCATGCATATATTTTTAATGTTGATTAATAACAATTAGAAATCATATGAAATCTTCTTTTCATGCAAGGGGGGTCAGGCTTTGTTCTAGTCCTTAACTGGGATATGATTCTTAATTTGGCCACTGACATTGAGACACAGAATGAAATATGAAGTTGCTGAAATTATGGGGATTGGTTTAATTAGGCGATAATTTTGCCAATAACGGAGGAATCAACACTTCTTTTTAATCCAACAAATGAACTCTAGTTTCCAATAGATGCTCTCATTAGTCATTTCCTCTTTTGCAATGTTTAAATATTAGGCGCTATAGAGACTCACTTGGCATTCGAGTCCCAACAAAAGTCATCCTAGCAAAATCACTATGTATTCTAGCTATTCACCGAAATTTCCTGGGAAAATCTAATTTTCCCGCGAAAGAAAGAATCAGGACAATGGAAAAATAGGTAAAGGAAAAAAAAAAGGATGTACGGAGCAGCCCCATTGGCTGGCCCCAATTATTTCTCCTTCCAAACAAATGCACTGTCGACCGTGCTCATGGAGATAACATACGCCTCCCCAAGCTCTCGCGACCTCACAATTGTCAATCACTCCCCGAAATCATCCTCTTCTTCCTCCTCCGTGCATCACTCCCGCCCTGTCAAGGTCATCCCCTGCAGCACCCGACTGCGTGGTCGTCGGCGGCGGCGATGGTGGCTCCTAGTTTGTTTGATGGAAGATTGTTTTATTGACAATAGTTGAAGGCCTAATTAAAGATTTTATAACAGTTCGGGGACTCCAATATCTGTCTTTTTTTTTTATATGCATATGATAAGGCTCATCGATCACTTTAGATAAAATTAATAGCATGTGCAATGCACGAGATTATCAACAATTATTTCAGGAATGATATTTCTTAAAATTTTGAAGCTTTATTGACTATTTGTAAATACTACCGAATGTAGTAGGTAAGACATATTGCATTAAAATATGTCGGACACACAAAATATCTGTCAAAAAATTGTACATATACAATTATACAAAGAACCAGAGTGAACAAGCCTACCTCATCGTCACGTTTTGCAATCATTTAGGATTAGTTCATCTCTCTCTCTCGTTCTTCCTCATGTCGAAGGAAATGCAAAGAACGTGACACAAATAATGAGTAAATGCTTAGCCTTAGATTCTCCTAGAACAAAGGAAAGGAAAAAAGAACTAGAAAAGGCCAATATGCATGTACGTGGTCCTAATTACTCCTTGTCGTTTTGTCGACTGCAACCCCAATAATGAAGTACCATCACTAGACACGTATCATTCACTAATGGGATGAACGTCTAGTCTACAAACGTAAAGCTCCAACATGTCTGTGCAACCGTCGTGTTTTTTTTTTTTTTGTGAGTTTTAAGTGGTTTTCTTATTCTGTATTTTTTATGACACACACGGCACGGGGCCCAACCTGGAAGAATCGGAACAAGAACAGCTGGAACTCACTTCGCAGAGGAGACGCACTGGTCCAAAGATATTTAGGCTGCGTTTGATGATTCCCAAAAGAAGATAGGATATGATGAAGATATAAAATTCAAAAAATTTGTAATATCTTATCTATTATTTAATGCATCACAATAATAAATTAAATAATTTCATATCTTATCATGTTCATTATTTATTATGACTGTTATATCGATGTAAATAAATTTGAAAATTCTTCAAACGGATATGATAAAAATCTTTTACGATAATCTTACCTAATTCATTTTTATTTGCTCATTTTTTATTTTTTTTCCCTCATTTTTTATTTTTTATTTTTTATTTTTTCCCCTTCCATCATTCTCTAATAAAATTTTAGTAAATAGTAAATTATACTAATAGACCTAAAATATGTAATAAATGTAAATACTAAATGTATTTATTTATATATAAAATTTATATTATAAGATAGAAAGAAATTCGAATATATAAATAAAAATAAGAATAAATAAAAACGAAATTATTATTATTATTTTGTTATTCTGAATTTTTATATTAAAATTAAAATATTATTTATATTTAAACATTATTTTAATTTTATTAATATAATAAGTTTGTTATTCGAAAAAAAGCTTTTATATTATGAATATTAAAAATTCTATCCACATTTATCTCATCTTCTATATGAGATAATTACATTTGGACTATATTCATTTTATATCTAACTTTATCTTATTTTAAATAGACACTAAATACGAAATAAAATAAAATTTGTTATATTTTAAATTTTATTTCGACTATCAAAAGTAACGTTCTATTCTGAAACTAACAGAGACGAAGACAGGTGAAAGAAGCCTCTGGGTGCTCTCATAATTGTACTAGTCTGCGACCTTTCAAGTCGTGGAATTGAAGCCTCTGGTCTCATAATTGTACTAGTCTGCGACCTTCAAGTCGTGGAATTGAAGCCTCTGGGTGCTCTCATAATTTTGTACTATTTGCTCGATCAAAACTGTGTTTTTTTCTTCTTGGACTACGAGCGAAGTGCACTTGGGATGGAGGGAAAAACATAGCTGGATTTTACCTGTTAATCGATTAATCTGCCTCACTAATGGGGCAAACTGAAATTCTTCACTTCAAGATATAAGGCTACTTGTTAGAAAAAACCTTATATCTACGTAACGCAATATTATTTATTGTGATCAGAAAATATATAAAGAGGTAATAGGGATACAATTTTTAATATAATAATCGCCTAGCTAATGTTTATATAATATTTAATATATAAAGATGTTTGAATCACAACCTTTGTATTTTTTTTATAAAATTAATAGGAAATTTAATAGGAGGTGAGACACAGCTAGCCGAATCTCTTTAAAGTGATTAGTTTTTTCCAATGGTGCTAAGAAGTTTCACGAACTATGCCTTCTAAGACACAACACCTCAGACTTGTTTGTATTAGCATCATACAAATATGACTTTGTCGAATACTTCTTAAAATTGACACACTTGGAGGGGTGAATTTCTAAAGAAGAATTCTAATCTTGAATAACTCTATCTCCCTAGGTATTGAAGAAGACGTCGAACTCATTTTCGTGAATTGAAGAAAATCATTATGAAAAACTTCTTTTACGAGAGCTGAAGAGATACTTTCTGTAGCGCATCCATTAATTCGTCCATTAACGAGTCCATCAAAACTGCTACAGGATGGCTGAAGATTGGTGTCCATTAATTCATTAATAAATGCATCATAAAACTGCTGCACCAAATATATGCATCAATTTAATGCGTCCATCAATTCGTCCATCAACGCGTCCATCAAAATTGTTGCGCGAGAGCTAGAGATCGTGAACTGATAATTACTATACTACTTATTTTTAACATAGAATGTATATTTGCACAACGGGATGCTTCTCTAGGAGAAATATCTAAAAAGTCATAAATTTAATATACAGATATTAATTTAATTTTAAATTTTAAATTTGATTAAATATAATTTTAGACTTTTTGATGATTTTACGATGAATTTCATCCTACTCATTTAGATCGGAATTTTTTGATGTGGAGGTCTAGAATAGGCCAATATGCATGTAACGTGGTCCTAATTTTTCCTCGCCGTTCTGTCGACTGTATCCCCAATAATGAAGTACGTCACAAGACACGTTGCATTCATTAATGGGATGGACGTCTAGTCTACAAACGTAAGCTCCAACATGTATGTGTAACCGACGTATTGTTTTTTTTTTTTTTAAGTGGTTTCCTTATAGTGTATTTTTTTTTACGACACACACGGGGCCCAATCCGGAAGAATTGGAACAAGGACAGCTGGAACTCACATTGCAAAGGGGACGCACTAGTCCAAACATATTTAGGGTTCTATAACTGACAGCGACGAAGATGCGTGAAAGAAGCCTCTGGGGTGCTCTTCTCATAATTGTACTAGTCTGTGTGCTTTAAGTCATGGAATTGAAGCCTGTGGGTGCTCTCATAACTGTGTACTATTTGCTCACCCGCCTCTGGGTGCTCGTGAACCACGAATGGATGTTTCAATGCATACGAAGTGTTGAATGCATTTGATATTTTTCTTGTGGGTGCTCTTATAATTGTGTACTATTTGCTCGACCCAATTGGTCTTTTCTTCTTGGACTTCGAGCAAAGTGCACATGGAATGAAGGGAAAAACATAGCTTTTTTTTTTTTTGCTGAAAAGGGGAAAAACATAGCTGTTAATCAATTAATCTGCCTCTCTAATGGGGCCAAATGCCAGCAATCTTTTGCAGAGACTTTCGTACTCTTGAGTGGTTTGAAAATTTGATAATCTCTGTCGAGCTTATCTGAGTCTAGACATGGCCACGGGCCGATTTCAGCTCAGAATCGACCCGATCAAACTCGGGCCAGACCCGTTGATTAGACCCACGGTTCGGAATCGGAATCGGTCCGTGGCTTACGAGTCTGGTTCTGGTTCCAAATTATTATTTTTTAAAAATATAATAATGAATTTTTTTAAAAAAAATTCATTATTTATTTTATTTTATAAAATAATTTGAACTCTAATTGTCATGCATTATAAGTGCAGTGATCTCTAATTACAATGCTTGGCTTGGGTGTATTGAACTCTAATTACAAGGCTTGGCTTGGATTTTATACACAATAATTATAATGCCTCTTCGTTCTCATTCGATGTGGAATTCTCAACTTGCCTTGAACACCTTCAATGTGAGACTCTTGACTTGTCTTCATGCAAATACCAAGAGTCCCACATCAAATGGGAATGAAGAGACCATCAAAAGGGTTGTGTATAAAACCCAAGCCAAGCCATGAGTATATGAAGTTGTATGCTTTTTGTAGCTACGATTATTTACTAGTTAAAAGCAAAGGGTTCCATTGGACCGTCTAAAATCGGATCGCACCAATGGTCCGATTCCCGATTCTATGATTTGCTAGTCCGGTTCCTAGTTCTAAAATTAAGGGACCGGTCTTACCTGTTCGATTCCCGGTTCCGAGCGAAATCGGACCTAATTGGGAATGGATCACCTCTACAATTTACATTTTAATTACAATTTATATTGAACAATTCATTATTTCATAATTTTATAATTTATAATTTTTTATTTTATAATTTATAATTTATTATTTTATAATTTATTTTTTTAATTTTTAAATTACGAACCGGAACCGACAGATTCGAAGTCGGAACCGTTCCGGTTCACACGTGATCACGAATCGTTTTGCTAGATGATTCGTCCTTATCAACGGGAAAAGAAAACAGGACCATGCGCAGAAAATGTCGCAAGACGAGAGACAAAAGAAGAGAACCCTTTATGAAGTACCGAAGAGAACTTTTATCATGAAATATGAAAGAGCAGAAGATGCATTTATTGCCAAATCCTTAAAAAATAATCTTTTTACGTCTAACACGTATATCTGTATGAAATTCTTCACTTCCAGTTATGGTGTTACTTATTTTTAATATAGAATGTATATTTTTGCACGAAGGTATGCTTCTCTCAGATAAAAATCCAAAAATCCGAATTAATTATATTTGGGAATTTGTTTTGAGTTTCTATTACATTTACATGGGCGTGGACGATAGCGTGAACAAGTCAAAGTCAAGTAACACAACGCCAAAATGACATGCATGACTCGTGGATGTGAGGCTACACCGACGCAAACATATGATTTGTATACGTTTATGCACCAACAGGGAACACATGTCAAGTCAATCCTTAATAGTGTCATCGTTCAATAATCGAGCTTTTAAAGTATTGATTAGATCGATCAAATGACTCCACCATTGTCGATGGACCCACATAAAAGTAGGACAGGTACACAAATAATGGAGGAATCGGCCCACGTATATTTGTTAGGTTTGGAAAAGTTGGAATCTACGAAATGATAAAGATGAACCCCAAATTCCACAAACAAACGAGTACAAACATCACGTGATGGATGAATCATTACAAGTACGATAAATGAAAGCAGCATTGACCAGCAACAAGCAATTATTTCGCGTAGCTATTACGTCAACTAATCCATGAGCTAGAGGATGCCAGAGAAACTCAATGTAATTTAAAATGATGTTCGATCCAAGTATCTTCGAATCATGAATATCCTTTTAGTGTTGAAAGTTGAAGCGTAACAGCTGGAGGTTAGTTTATTTCATTGAATTGGTACGTGTGTTTTAAATATTTTATTCATTAAACTAACACCTCTGTTCAAAATATATTTGTTTTTGAAACACTACGTTTGTTATGCTACTCTAAAATCTCTTATTCATCTAGTCTAAGACGAATAGATCTGACAATTAGGGTAGTAGTTACTCTATTATTGCATGAGAAAACATTTTTCTTCAAAATTGTTTAGATGGTATGCGTTTTTGAAGTAGCATGTTCTTAAAGTTTGCACGAATAGGCACCTCTCTTTGAAAGAATACATTTGAATAGACATTTCTTTTTTAAATTTATAGAACTAGTTTAGATTAATATATTTTTTAAATAAAATATATGCAGACACCTCTTCTAAAGACAATATGTTCTAATAGACACATTTCTTTGTATTTCCAACAGTAATCTAGATGGTGTTTGTTTTTATATAGTACATATACTAGGTGATATGCATTTCTTCTTCTTTTTGAAATTGAATATGTCACGCAATCACGTTAAATTTTACTACGCTCTACTTCATGTATAGAATGATCTCTCATACACGAGTTCTTTTCTTCCTTAAGACAAAGCTTATATCGCAAACCTTTGAGTTCATGACATTCTTTATTTCCATTATTATTTTTCGATATCAATGTTGCATGAGCATCTATCTAATTCGCTAAGGATTATTATTATATTCAATACCAATGTAAATTTTTCTAACGGATACGACATTGAACATGTGACATGTGTTTCGAGATAGCTATGTAATAGAAACCATCAACAAGTTAATTATCCAATGAAGTGTAAATTATTTTTTATATTGATAGTAGACATAATAAAAATTCTGTCAACATATATTTTCTTTATTTTTCAATCCTACTATTAAATCAATGAATAAGCAACGAGCTACATCACATGTGTCACTCTACAAATCATCCAGCCCTTTATTAATCAGTCGATGCTTAAGATTTATGTGCTTATCTTTTTGTTTCATTATGTTCATATATATTTTTTTGGTAGAGCGTGTCGCCGCACCTTGGCCATCTTGGTTCCATCCCACAATTGCACCTATTTGGGTAAGAGCGTTTTGCACACCTTGACTTCATAGCTAACTTGCTTCTCGTGCTTTAGAAAAGCATCCTTATACAGCCAATTCTTAAGCTTAAAACCGTCAAAATTATGGAAAGGATACGTTTGTTCATTATTCACGGCAGATATGGAAGTAGCAATTGACATTTCGTTCAAAGAAAAAGGATTTAAATGGATTTGTCAGCCACAGGCACGTGCGAGCAAGAGAGGGAAGGGAGGGGGATAAGCGGTCGGTCCAACCTAGTGACCAGTAGTGGTGGCGATCATCATGGCTTTGACAGTCGCTCGGCGTCACTAGTGACAAGACACCATGAAGCCGAGGAGGAGGAGAGATTCGTGGATAGTGTTTAGTTGCGCGATAACAATAACCTTATAATCCGGAGAACTTATAATTTCAATCAAATTATATTGTCTTTATTATGAGATCATTAGCACTCTCTTAGTCACATGCTCTATATATTACTTTAGGAAAAATGACACTAGAAGTATCAAAAGTTATGTACGGCGCTCAGTTTAGTGCAAAAAATTTATTTTGGATCACTTAAGTGCTTATTGCCGGAAATCTAATGTGATAATATTTTATTAATTTTTTAGTCCTACATGGCTCATCGGCGTGCCCAGTTAGCATGTAACTCATAAACAACGTCATCTAAAAGTTGTAAATAATGATTGTGTGAATGCTAAATTTTATTTAAAGTGATCACTTCAGTGCTGGTTGTTGTTAAAAAACGATCACTTCAGTGCTAGATGAATTGTGCGACGCCGTTTTGGATGTCCACGTGGACTGAATTTTAAAAAAAAAATGTCAAGTCATACTTAAAATTTTAATTTTAAATGCCACGTAATCAATTTGGCTGGAATTGACAATTAAGTGATCTTTTTTTTTCAATTTGGCACTTCAGAGATCATTTTTTCTCTGACTTGACACTTAAGTGATCCAAAAAGAACTTTTGATACTTCTAGTATTCTTCTCCCTATTACTTTATCTCTTTCTCTCTTCTCTATAGATGTCTTCAATTCGGTAAAAGTTTTGCTAGTTGTTACAATGACAAATAAATGTAAAGATGTTAGACTCTGGATGTAAAGAATAATTTTGAGGGATGTGATATGTAATTATGTCTATATTAGGGGGTGCAAATTTCTAATCTTTTATAATCTTGCCTAATCTTTTATGCGTGCAGCCAGACTGTGCACTACTGTACATAATAAATAGAGATTGAGTGAGACCAAACAAGAAAAGACTCTCTCTCTCTCTCTCTCTCTCTCTAAAGAAAAAGGTCGGTCTGTGGGGCTAGAACTGAGAGGAGGTTTTCAATATGAACTAATAATGCGTGAACCTTTGCCAGCAAAAAAGTGAAGACGACCAAGACTAACTTGGTCTTTGTCGGTCGGCTCACTTTAAGATCAAATGTAGCTTTTATCAAACGGGTGATGCAGGACATCAACATCACGAAACATTTTCATCGGCGGAAATATGATATGAAATGCAGTAAGATAAAGCGTTAGTGAAAACAGCAGAGAAATGAAAACGATAGTTCTCAACAATTTTCAATATGAACAAATAATGTGTGAACCCTCACCAGCAAAAAAGTGAAGACGACCAAGACTAACATGGTCTTTATTGGTCGGCTCACTTTAAGATCAAAAGTAGCTTTATCAAACGCGTGATGCACGCCACCAAAATGAAGAAATAATTTCTTCAGTGGAAGTATGATATGGAATGCAGTAAGATAAAGTACTAGCAAAATCAAAGAAGAAAATGACAGTTCTTATCATATTGCTCTCATTGGTGCTCTTAATTTTTCAGTGCATTACCTCTTTTAGAGATTTTCACAACATTATTCTGTAGCTCCTGTTGGTGGTGAACATTCATGGCCCAGATATTATCAGGGAAGTATAAGGAGTCCAGTTATACTAAGCCCAACTTCGATCCGTAGCCTGTCCAGTTTAACTTCACCTGGAGGTGGTGTGACATGGCTTTGATCTGAGGTGTATTGCTCACCATTTCGATTAGAGAAAGGGAAAGGTACCTCGCCCTGTTTGAGTTAAGAGCTGGAACGATCACAGAGTAGATTGAATCGTGAATGAAGGGCAGTTATTGCACAACACGCAATTACCTTAGGAGTAACTTAAATCGTGGAAATAGAGGAAATCATGGAATTGTAGAGCAGTTAGAGAGGGGATCATGCATGAATTCCAATGATCGTTAATGGAAATCCCAAGAGTATATATAGAAAAAACATAGAGAAAGAGGCGACGCTCAAATCGTCCTGGGACTCTACCAAATTTTTCTCGTGATAATTATCCAAAAAATCCTAAATCTATTGTATGGTGGTCAATCTAGTCATAAACCTTAATTTGGTCTTATACATTTTGACAATTTGCTAATTTATTTTTAAACCTTTCAATTGTGTCAATTTAGTCCTAAACCTTATGACAATTTGCCAATTCAGTCATTATAGCTAATTTTAGCCAGAAATTGCTGACGTGGCAGTCTAGTCGGTGTTGGTTGTCCTACATGGCACAGTCGGCGATGATGTGGTAAATTTTTGTAATTTTTCTGGTTTTTTTTCTTCTTTTTTCTTTTCTTTTCTTTCTTTTCTTTCTCCAACTCTGGGCAGGCGAGATCGCTGGCTAACCCTCACCTAGATCTTGGCGAGGGCATGGGTGAAGGCCGTGACGCCCTCACCCAGTGCCGAAGAGGGTCACCGGCCTCATTTAAAAAACCAAAAGAAAGAAAAAAAAAGCAAAAAGGAAAATAAAAAATGGAAAAAATAGTAAAAATTGCATAAATTATCCAAGTTAGTGCCGATTGTGCCATATAAACACCTGATGACCACATTGGCTATTTCCAGCAAAAAAATTGCCGGGTGGACTATATTGGCAAATTGTCAAAAGGTTTAAGACTAAATTGACAATATTGAAAGGTTACCGAATTGGCAGAAGTGCAATAAGTTTAGTTTTTTTTTTTGGTAATCATCCCAATAAATTCTAGTACTGTAATTGAGGGAGTTTATTACTAACTGCAGGGAGTTCTTAAAATAAACAAGAGTGCATCTACATCATGGAAAATCAATGATTTGGAAACTATTCTTTTAAAAACGATTTTTTTATCGCTAAGAAAAATTAGTCAACGGAAAATATTTTTATTATTATCCACAATCGATGGCTAAATATTTTCATTAATGATGAACATATTTTCATTAATATATTCATTTTTTCAAAGCAACGCAAACTATTCTATTTTAGGAAAATGTTTTTCATATCATCGATTTAACGCATAATAAATGCACCCAAAATAAGAATATAACCACCAGCAAGTTTAATAGTTGATTCTCATAAAATGCTTATTATCCAATCAATTATGTTTCTTTTTGCTTGACAATGCATGTCCAATCTCAAGATTCAGGGTCACGTTTCCCATAGATATATTACATGAGTAATGTTAAGAATGTGAAAGCTAATTTACAAAATCGATATATATATATATATATATATATATATATATAAAGTGGAATGAGCTATCACATAAGCAATTTTGTATCTAACATCTAGTAAGAGTACGTCACGTCACTTGATGCACCAATCTTGTTAACTAGTCTGCACATTGCTAGGCTGCTAGCATTAGTCATGCCTGATAAGTAACAAAAACTGATTCCAGGATTTGGCATTTGTTTTCAGAGGACATGTAAGGTGAGAGATGGGAAAGTATCTCGCATTGGAATATAAGAAACATGCGGGTTTCATTCCATCCCTCAGCATTATTTTGCTACTTTTAAGTGGTCTTCCTCCAAGGCAAAAATGTGTTTATGTGTAGATCCTTATGTGATCATGTGGGTCACCATTATGTCCATAGGACTCACTTATCTCTTCTCGATAGCAGTGTTCACACCGTCTCACCAATGGAATTCAATCTACAAGGTTATCTGATTTAGAATCATGGTGCGAATCGGACTCGTGGTTGTGCTTCTTCTGGGGCATGCGATACGCCTGCTGATAAAGACAGTCGGCAAACTCGGGATACTAGCGAGGGAGAGGAAAACTCTTCCGACACAATTGTCATGCACCGTGGGGGGATTCCAACGATAAGGCTGTATAATGTTACTGTTCTTTTGTTGGGGTCAATGTTGTATATTATCCTGGGATGTTTGTGGTGGTCTACGATGGGGTAGTCTACGTAAAAATGAGTTACGGTTTGGAGATCCTTAATTTGTGCCTTGGGTACAAAATTGCCAGGTTTGGCGAGCTTAAGAGAATGAGCTTTCTGTGGCCAAGATGCAGGATCTGCTAGCTACTTTATGCAAGTGTTGTTGATATTTTTGAAGTCTGAGCAAGTGATCACTACTCTTAAGTCCTAGCGCATAGCCTGTCTAGAGAGATATTGGAAAGGCTTAAGCTATCTTATTCATCAATTAGAATTTGTCAAAAACCATCGTGCTGGACTAAGTTTTAAGTGTGCAGGTAGCTTTATTTGGACTGGCACTGTGTCATTGTGTCTCCTTGGACTATTTCACGACACAGGAGGAGCCGCCCACTAGTCCTAGGGAAGAATCCGAAGAACAAGAAGACAATCACTTAGTGCATCCATCTCCTGACAAAATTTACGATTTTCAAGCAAAATTCAATGAGGCAACAACGTTTATCAATTGGCTCACGTCTATGGAAGGATCAGAGGAACAATGAAAATGGAACTGCGCTTACTATTTGTTTCACAAAATAGTTGAATAACCACTTGTTGCCGTCCACTTAATCGATTTTTACCAAGAAAGAGAACAGCTAGTCATAAAAAGCATGGTGAAGATAGGCGGCAGCTTATATATTATCAGCATTCATTTAACTAAAGGACAATAACAAGAAACCCAAATTTCAACCTTCTCTGCAGTTGGCGCTGAAACTGCTCCTCTGACGACTCCTGTAGGTGTGGATGATTCTGTTCACGATCTTCTAAAGCATGCTAGAAAGAATCTTGAATTTCATGAATCGCTTCCTCAAGCCGCGCCATTTCCTGAACACGAGGCTCTCCTTGAGCTTGAAGCAATTCTAGTCGCACCACCTATGTCCATATTTGCAGGAACATTCTCTGTTTCCTGATCCCCTTCATATATCGCCTATGCAATCACCCAAGCACCTTATGTAGTAAATATTCATGATGTGGCACGATCATTAGTCGCAGAGACAGATCTAGAGCTAAGTGGAATGGGAATTATATCAATGTGGTTTTCTTATGTATCTAACTTACAACATTTTAATAAGCTTGTAATGGGAAGTTAAATTAAATATTAGTCCATGTAGATAATTATTGTCGCGACTCACCATTTTTTTTGGCGTAGATGGAAAATGGCGTAGCCTGGTATGCGCTAAGTCTAGGTTTGATACTTAACTTGGGCTCTCCCAATCCCATATCATATCGCGACTTGTAGTTTAGGTTTTTAACCTGCAAGTGATTTTTATCTAAGAGTCGCCACTAATTAGTTTATGGTGGATCGATTAAACACCGAAGTAAGGAATGCGAACTAGAGATTGAATGAGTTTGGAGACTTAGGGTGCGTATGGTAATGTTTCTATTTTTGGGAATAATTTCTTTTCAGAAATAGTTTTTTCTATTTCTATTTCCTGGAAGAGTTTCTGAGCAAAATAATGCGTTTGGTAACTGTACAAAATTTCTATTCCTGAAATAAAAAAAGAACATAAATGTGTTTGGTACAACAGCAAAAATTTCTATTTCCAATTTTTTTCACTCAAGTCTATATCTTTTATTTAAGTGTAAGTACAAATTATAAATGAAAAAAAATCAAGAAGCATTGTTTATTGGTTTGTCTAATCCTTTTTAACTCACACTACTATATATATATATATACCATAAGTGTCCGAGGATCTGGGGATCTATAAAGAGAAAAGAAATAAGTGTAGAAGATATCTTCTAAGGATATCTAATATTTGATTTATACCATGAAGTCTCCAGATAAAATCTCTATGAAAATAATCTAAACAAGCAGAAACAGAAATATTAAATATTTCAGCTGGAGCAGAGAAAGCTCTATTAAAGGTTAAAATAAATACCAGAATGGAATGTATATATTCAACACAAAAAGAGATTAAATAGATTAAATTAAATAAAATGGCGCGCATTGATGATAATAAAAATGCCGTATGCAAGATATAAAAGGACAACAAGAACAATTAGGAATTCTAAACCAACCATGTAGGTGGTATTGCTATGCAAAAATGAACAGAAGTAATAAATTACAGACCGTCCACAGGCGGTTCGACCTGCCGTTTATGGAGTATGTAAATGCAAATGCAAGAGAGAAAATAGAAACGACTTGTATAGAGAAAATAGAAACGACTTGTATATAAATGATGGAATATTATACAAACAGTATCGAAAGATTACAACAGAAATATTGAAGTACAAGTGCAGAAATATGAAAATTCTGTGGTAAAAATTCTCCCGTTACTCAGACTATTAGGTAGTCCAGAACGACAAGATTTTCTACACTGTAAAGACTAGCAAAGGTTCGAAAGATCTTAAAAATGGATTAAGATCTTTTCAGGGTGTAGAAACTTACTGGTATTGGAAGGCTATAGAAATTTTCTGAGATATGAAATCTCTTATTCTCTAAAGATTGGAGAGAAAGGTGGAAAGGGAGAAGGTTCTTGATGCTAGAGGAGAAAGGCTTCTGAAGGTTTTTCGAAGGATATCCTTCTGAATGAAAGAAGGTCTCCTTTTATAAGCTGGATTATACTGTAGCAAATAGTGATAAGTGCACAGTGATACAGTGAATAGTGACCAGAAAAGTTGTTCACGAATTTACTGTAGCAAATAGTGAACAGTAGAAAAAGTTGAAGACAGAAGAAAAGTTGATAGGTTGCTGACAGACTCCTTTCGGCGCTGACGGACTTCTTCTTTTCTTCTTAGAAATTATGGAGATCTCAGAATCTGGAGAGATCTTCTACAGGTTCAAGATCTTCTTCTTCATCATCATCCTCGTCTTTTACACTTCCCCAATTGCGAGGAATGATGCTTATTCCGGGGATGCCATAGCAGTCATCTTCATTAGAATTTCCGCTATGGTGAGATTGTGATGAGCCTGCTTCTTCTAGATCAGAAAGGGCTTGCTTCAGCATCCCAGTTAGTTGTTGATGGGATTTAGCTGAGGCTAGTCGAGAAAGCATAAACCCCTTATCATGCAGAAAAGGAGTAATATCTTCACTAGTAATAGGTTTATCACCCCTAGAAATTAGCCATTTCGTCACTGCTTGTCTAGTGGCCTTATGGAAAAATTTGAAACCATCCCACCATTTGACTTTAAATCGTCTTATAAGGATGGGGATGTTGGTTTCTGGAGATTTTCTATATTCAAAGTACCATCCAGTGACCCAAGAAAGTCCGAAGTAGTAGAAAAAGAGAAACAACTTCGAGAAATTCTTTTCAAATGGTTGTGGGGTAAATTTTTCTAGAAAGAGTTCATAACTGGGTTGGATTTTGGGATGGATAACTTCGTCGGTTGGTCCCAAATGATCCCACCAACGAATGAACCAGTAAGGGATGGAATTGATGTCAAAATTTTCAAAATAGAATAACCAAGTATGGGTGTTGTTGGTGTTCTTGATCCAGAAAGTGTTCCACCAGGCTTGTTGGTAGTCAAAATATGAAAAGGAAGTTCTGTATGGTAGAGCTTCATTTGTTTTTGTGGTTAATTTTTTCAAGCCTCGGGGGTCAAGCTTCCATTGGGAAGGGTGAATGACCCTATGAATTATAGCTTTCGAGTAATTTACATGACCTTTATCAGAAAAGTGTTTAAAGGTCACTGAATTTGTTTCTTCCAAAATTCTTTCATAAAATTCTCTGGTTTTAAAAATATCATGTGGTGTGTAAAGAAAGTTTTCAGAAAACATGTTTTTTGCAAAAACATATGGGTCTGCATTATAAAAACCATTTTCAACATTGCAGACGTTTTGAAAAATGGTTTTATGAATGAATTTTGATTTCGGGGTGGTGGCTTGGGTCGATTGGATCACCACCTCACTAGAAATTGTATTTCCCTTAGGCTTTTGTGTGGCTAAAGGTGAGGGATCTGGATTCACAATGGCCAGAGAGGGTTGTGTCTGGCTATTAAAGGCTTGTTGAAGAAGTTGTGAAGCTTCTTCTTTAGAAAGCTGGGTTATATCAAACTGTGTAGATCTAGAAAGAGGTTTTGTTTCAGAAATGGGTTCTTCTTTGGCCTGGTTAGAAATTGTAGTAATATTCAAAGATGGTTTCGATAGTGACTGGGTAGTTGCCTGCAGCCATGTTCTTATGTTGGTAAGGCCAAGGGACCTTTTTTCAGAAACTGCAGAAGAGGATTCTGCTATTTGCTTGCCTTTATCCCTCCTGGTAGGTTTGTTGGGAGGTTTTGGAGGCATTTTCCCTGCAAAAATTCTCGAGTGAGAAAGTCTGGGAGAGAATTTACAGAACCATTAATGAATTCTATATCAAAATCAAAAACAGAAAGAATGGCTTGCCATCTAGCAAAAATTTGTTTGGAAGCAATATTCTGAACATCTTTCTGCAAAATATCTTTTGCAGATTTGCAATCTATTCTTAATAAAAAATTTTGGTTCAAAAGATCTCCTTGAAATTTGGAGATAGAAAACACAATAGCAAGAATCTCTTTTTTAATGGTTGAGTAGTTCTTTTGGCAATCGTTTTAATGTTTGGAGACAAACTGAACAATTTGTTCTTTATTGTCTTTAGATTGCTTAAGAATTCCTCCATAACCAATATCAGAAGCATCAGTTTCAACAATTTTGAAAGCATGAGGATCAGCGAGATGTAAGCAAGGAATTTCCTTGACAGTTCGCTTGCTTTGCCTCACAATATCCGTATGAGCCTGCGTCCATGGTGGAGGGTCTTTTCTGAGCCTCTGATGGAGCGGTTTACAGATTATATTGACCCGTGGGAAGAAATCAATAATATAATTTAAACTTCCTAGAAATCTCTGTAGTTGAGTTTTGTCTCTAATTTCATCAGGAAATTTGTCAGAAAACGAAATTGATCTTTCAATTGGAATAATGGTTCCATGATGAATATAGTGACCTAGAAAACGGATTTTGGTTTTAAAAAGGGATATTTTGGTAGGTGAAACTACCAAACCATTTTTCTTCACAACATTTATGAAATGATTGATGTGCTTGAAATGTTTTTCTATGGATGTAGAAAATATTAAAACATCATCAATATAAACAATGATGTAATCAGAACAATGATTAAAAATGTCATTCATGATCCTTTGAAATTCAGAAGGAGCATTTTTCAAACCAAAAGGCATGACATTCCATTCATATTGACCAAAAGGAACAGTAAAAGCTGTTTTGTACCGATCCTTTTCGCTAATCTGGATCTGCCAAAATCCTGATTTCATATCAAATTTTGAAAAGATTTTTGCATCATAAAGCCTATTCAACAAATCTTTTTTGTTAGGAATTGGATATCTTATCCATTTTAAAGCTGTATTCAATGGTTTGTAATTTATTACCAATCTTGGAACTCCTCTTTCTAGTTCAGCATTTTTGTTGACATAGAAAGCAGAGCAACTCCAAGGTAATTGGCTTTTCCTAATAAGCTTCTTCTCAAGAAGTTCTTGTATTTCTTTCTGACAGAAATTTAGAACTTCGTGATTCATTTGAGAAGGTCTAGCTTTAGTAGGAATATCTTTTTCAGAAAATCCTGGTTCATAAGGAAGATCAACAATATGGCTTTTACGAGACCAGAAAGCATTAGGAATATTAGAACATATAGAATTCTTGATTTGAGTCTCAAGATTAGAAATCTTTTTCTGAAGGTTTTCTTCAGAAAGGTTTTTATCAATTCTTTTGTATTCAAGATCTTATTTCAAAAATTGAAGATGTGCTTCTTTGTCTTGAATAACACAATTGATCTCAGAAATAGAATGTTCTTGAAGGGTATGCAAGGTCCTAGTCTGAGGTTTAGAAATGAAATCGAAACATATCCTTTTTCCCAAGGTTTTTGTTTCAATTCCTTTTTCAGTGACTTTAAAAGGTTGTAGTAAATTTATGAAAGGTGATCCTAAAATAACATTTTGCTTAATATTTTTCACAAGAAGAAAGGGGGTTTTGAAAGAGATTTGATCTTTCATAACCTCGGCTTCAGGGAGTTTGAAATTAATATTCAGTTTATCACCAGAAGCTGATTTAAGGGATTGAAAAGTCTTTTCAAAATATTTGGTTGGTATAAGACCTTTTTTTATACAATTAAGGTCTGCACCAGTATCAAAAAGAGCTGTTGTTTCCAAAACAAATTCATTTTGGACTTTTATGGAAATATTGATAATCCATTTTTCTGGTGGTTATTTCAGAAAGCATCAAAAGAAAATTTATTTCAGATGAAGAAGGAAGTTGAGGGATCCTACTATCTTCAGGATCTTCTTCCTCTGGTTCCTTATTCAAAATTTTTTGTTTCATATCCAAAATGTCCTTTTGCATAGAAATTTGGGTTATTTTGAGCTCTCGAATTTCTTGCTTTTGTTTGTTGATCTCTTGAGTAAGATCATTTATAGAAATTGGTTTAGAAACAGACTTTTTTGATTTGCTAAGGATAGTAGAAATATTATAAGGGTTATTAGTTTGGACAGAAGGTTTTGGTTTTTGAAAATTATTCAAATATTTCAGTTTTGTTTCAGGATCAGAAATTTGATCAAAAGTTTGCAAAAGAATTTCTTCTTCTTTTGTCAAAACATTTATTTCAAAACTGGCTTCATCTTCGCTTTCTGATGATGACGAAGAAGAAGTTTCTAAATCACAAATTTGCAATCCATTTTCAGAATTAGAATCTTCAGAAGAACTATCGTCAGTTTCGGCCATTAATTGGTTGAGCTGATTAATAATTTCTTCATCAAGATCTAATTCATTAACTTTTTTGTTAATTTTGCAAAATCGGGAAGTATGTCCTTTTTTGCCGCAATTGTAGCAAGTGACATTTTTAAAGTTTTTCTTTGGTTTTTTGGTTTTTTCAGAATCATCTTTTTCTTTTTCTTTTTTCTTAGAAAATTTTCTTTTGTAAGGTTTTTTATCAGAATCATCCTTTTTATAGGATTTCTTAAAAAACTTCATATGCTCTTTTCTTTTTGAAGAACATTTGCCAGAACATTTGGGTTTATCAAAATTTTCAAAAGATGGATCATATTGGGCACAAAAATCTCCTAAACCTTTACGAGAAAGTTTCTGTTCTTTCTGGATCTGTTTTTGGAGACGAATATTAGTGCACAATTGTGTTCCTATTTTATAAACATAAGAGGTTAATTCACCATAAGAAAGATGGTCATATGGAATTTGATTTCCATATTCTTCTCTTATCTTACTGCGAACTTGTTCTCCTATGAGTTTTGGTAAACCAGCAAGAAATTTTTCTTTCCAAAAAGATTGGTTGCAATCTGTTCTTTGGAAAACTCTTTGTAGAAATATTTCTTTATATTCCCGGAATTCTCCTAAAGACCTGCATTTCATATTGGATAAAAGATCTTGATTTTTATCGAGAATATGAGAAGAGTCTCCTAGAAAATGCTGGGATATAGAAAATATTAAAGTATTGACAGCGTCTTGAATGGGTTGATCATCTTCATCCAAAATATTTTGACCAAAAGGGTCGACTTTGTAGGCATTAAGGATTTGCGACCTTTGCTCTTCATTCAGGTAGTTATCCTACCATCCTTTGAGCTGGCCTGTAAATCCGGCTATTAAAAGATATGCAACAGAATGATCAGAAGTATCAGGAATGGTTTTATAGGTGTTTGCGAGCATAACCATTTGGGTTAAAATATTTATAAGATTTTGTTCAGAAACACCATCTATGTTCCATTCATAGATAGCATCAGAAGAATATTTGTTTTGAACTTTAGAAAAGGTTTCTTCTGAGAGAATATCTAGAGGAGTAGCACGAGAGTAATATAATTTTTGAGGATCCTTCCAAGTGATACGATTTAATTCAGGAAGGGATTCGGTATCAGATTTGTCCAAAAGATTGATTTGATTGGAAGCTTCTACTCGGTCTGGAGTGTCTTTGACACTCAGATTTTGTATTAAAGGAGTATCTAAAACTATAGGTTTTTTAGGAATCAAAACTGCTTTTCCTTTGAGGAGTTTTTTCCTATCCTCTAAGGCTCTAGCAAATTCAAAACTAGGATTTTTTGGAATTTCAAAATTCTTAAAAAGTGGTGGTTTCAAATCCTTTTTTGGAATTGTTATTGAAGAGGATGAGAAACTATTTTGAGTAAGATTCTCAATACGATCAAGTTGTTTGCCTATAGTGTGAAGATGTTGATTAGAAAAGTTGTTTTGTTCAACAATTTTCTTGATCCCTATGCCATCTATTTCAGAAGCAATTTTGAAAGGAGAGGCTATTATCTCAGTCTCTCGATGTTCAAATCTGATTTTTCTCAAAGGAGGATGATTAGACTCGATGATATTACCATCGTCTAATTTCCATTTATAAAATTGATCAAGAACAAAGACTTGTTTTTCCTTCAAAAATATGTTTTCAAACCAGTCAAAGAAGAATACCTCGATTTCATGTTGATACATGTAATCATAATATTCTTTTTTGATTTCAAGTGCTTGGTTTCGAAAATTAGCAAAAAACCATTCTCTGATTTGTTTATTATCAAAAGAATTAAATTCTTCATTTAAAAAGATTTTATTGGGTTCAAAAGCTATTTCCAAAACATTGATTTCCGGATCTTCCATTTCAGAAGGAGTAGGATCAAGAAAATCAGGAGTATGTTGATAAACTGGTCTGGAAATTCCAGATCTATTATCTATACCACTGATGTTTGGAAGAGGAGGAGCACTTGCAGATGCTTCCTGATTATTTAAAGGAATATTAGGAATAGTGTCTACTGACCTTCGAGAGGAAGTAGAATGCCAAGAAGGAATTGATCTGATGTCACAAGACCTTCTAGGGATATCAACGGATCTTCTAGAAAATTGAATAGTTACCCTTACCGTCAGGATGTTGAATGATATTGGTAGGATAAGAATTTTTGAATGATCGGCTGGGGAACCTGGTTCTCGAGTTCCCATTGATCAGGAAGTGTTATATGATTCCAAGGAATAGTCCTAGGGATAGTAATGTTTGCTCTAGAAATGTCTGTCTGTAACAAAAGAGTTTCTCTATTGGAATTTATTTTAAAAGCTTTGCTACCAAATGCAGAATTTAAAACTTTGTAGTAAACTCTGTAAATGAGAGCAATAGGAATGGAACCTTCAGCTATGGAGTAATTATGAGTTTTTATTTGAAGAGTGAGGGATTTCAAAATATTTTTGTCTTTGAGAGAAATCGTGAGACCAGGACGACTATCAAAATGGATTGGTCCACTGCAAAGACTTGTTTCTACGGCTCCTAAAATGGATTCATCGTATTTTAAAAGTCTTGCATCTCTCAAAACAAGAAGTAAGGAAGTATCTAAACCTTGTTTGGTAAGGGGTTTTGCACCAACCTGTACCAAACCTATATGCATATAATTCCACTTCTGGGAATGTTTCTTTATAAAATCTTTATTCAAAAGTTGTATTGAAGCAAAAGAATTAGAAAGCGGGACATCGCGTTCTTCAGTAACAATGACATAATCATTGTTTCCAAAGAGTTTAAATTTAGAATGTTCATAAATTTTATCTAACTTCACTTTAGGAATAAACCAATTTTCAATAGACTTATTGAAATCTTCTATATTTATTTCTTCTCTATTTATCGGTACTTGATCTAAGGACATTTGTGATAAAGAACTAGAGGAAGACTCATATCTTCTCAATAAATTCATTGCATAGGACTACTTTCTTCTTTTCGATAGGTTCCGGTCGACGCTTACCAACGGACTTACTACCCCCCTGGGTTTTACTGCCTGGAACACGCCCTGTGGAAACCTCTGTGAAAAGACCCCACGAAGGGAATCGCCCTAACTGCGGATGAATTTATATCAAATATCTTTATCTACCCCTTGGCTCTGATACCATAAGTGTCCGAAGATCTGGGGATCTATAAAGAGAAGAGAAATAAGTGTAGAAGATATCGTCTAAGTATATTTAAAATCTGATTTAAACCTTGAAGTCTCCACTCAAAATCTCTATAAAAACGATTTAAACAAACAGAAAAATATATATATATATATATATATATATATATATACCATCTTATTATTTATAAACGCTTTCAATAGAGCTTTTTCTACTCCAACTGACGTATATAATATATATATATATATATATATATATATATATATATGAAGAACTCTCCGGGTTGACATTGACAGTGCTATAATATACAACAGCTGACGTCACTAATTTTTGTTACTTAAGAAGATTATACCTTTCTTTAAGTTTATGAACTCTTTCCTATGATGCATAGAGTTCCTTGCCACTATATATATATAAAGAACATTCGAAACTCCATATACGACATTATAATAACACGTGGATGATGCGGATTTTATTGGGCACTTGAATATGATCCATTCGCTTTATTAATCACTTAAATAGTCACAGTAACTTTGAAAATTGATTTATATAGACATGAATCCTTAATTTTCTGACCTTACCAAAAAAAAATCCTTAATTTTCTGATAATGATTAAGTTTACAAAATCAATTTAAATTTGATTGTGACTTATATATATATATATATATATATATATATATATTATTTACATCTTGTTTTCATCCAATAAAGTTGAACATGTAGGTGAAAGAGTAGTCTTCATTTGCAGCAAGAAAAATGTAGTTGAATGCCAACATTCCAAAGAAATTCTCTATACTCTCAGTACTAAAATATCCCATCAACTTACGCTTTGCCAAATATTCAAAGCTTGCCAACCCTCCATTTGAAACGCTGCACAGGCTTTGGATTTGAAAAATACAACGATAATAATACCCGCTAATTAACCAAATGTTGCCAACTATTTATAAACAACATAACAAAAGTTAGAAACATAAAGTCATGGAATCTCAGGCATATTGTGATTCCTTGCCATTTGATTTGCAATATTTTTCCTAAGCATGTTCATCTCAACTGCCTCCTCATGCCACTCATCTGCATCCTCCACTTTTGTGGGTCCAAATGGTAGTCCGGATCTAGTTGCTCTTGCTTCTCGACTTCAACTGTTTTCCCCTTCTTATCAGCTACTTTTGCCACATACTTCTTTGGAGCCTTTTCAACAGGAGGTTTAGCTGCAGGTGTCTGAGCTCAACAGGCAGCAAGTGCCAATTTAATCAATGCGAAGTTAATCTGAGGAGTTGAACATAACAAGCATCACAAACAAATTTGTCCTCTATAACCCTTCCTCTTTGTTCTAATTTCCTCCAAACACCACACAAGAAAAGACTGATAGACACAAGAAATATCATGCTTCACAAGGAGAATCCAATCAAACAAACCAAGTGCAATTGAGACAAGGAATAATGTAGCGTCCATACACAAGATTAATTTAATGAGCAATGTGGCAAACTCCTGAGAGTAATTGAATATGGCGTACATGCTTATCTACCACAGTTACAACTTGTCATTAACAATTTTGTACACCAAATTGTAGTATCTCCAGCAGTATTCCAAAATAGGTTATACCAATCTTTGTATCTCCACCAGCTCAATCAGCATAAATCTTAGTATCTCCAGAAGTATTCCAAAATAGGTTCTACCAATCTTTGTATCCCCACCGACTCAATCAGAATGACATTCCCCTTTTGCAACAGTAGAAAGACACAAAACAATTTCTATACATCATCTACAAAGTAAAGCTCTCAAAGGATCTTCTAGAAAGGTGCTATTACATTACAATTGGTGTAACACTCAATAAAGTAATAACAACACAATAAAAAGTTTCTACTCAACTTCCAGAAGCTAGATAATCACCCATGTGAGTGTTGAGCAGAAACTTAGAATTCTCTGAAGCTATTTTCATACAAGAGATTACACATAAAAGAAGCCTGGAACTTAGAATAAAAAATAGAACAATCAGGGTAGCTTCTGCAAATTGGATCAACGCCTTCATAAAATCAAACAGTGAGGGCGCCCAGATCTAGGCGCGGTTGGCCCTCGTTGTTGTTGAACGAGGGCGGCCATACCCAGATCGACAAGGGTGGCCCTCAGTCGATGGTGGCGAGGGCGGCCCGTGCCCAAATTGGCGAGGTCTGGGCACGGGCCGCCCTCGCCGCCGTCAAGCGAGGGCTGCCCTCGCTGATCTGAGCGCGGGTCACCCTCGTCGTTGTCAACCGAGAGCCACGGCCCATGCCCAAATCGGCGAGGCCACTCTCGCCGCCGTCAACCGAGGGTCGCAGCCCGCACACAGATCGGCGAGAGTATCAAACAGAGATGAGAATAGAAAGGCGTACTAGCGGCTTTCGATTGGCCGGGCTTCACCGCGAGTGACGAGGGTGGTGGCCAATGCTTTGCAGACGACGGAAAATGGAGGAGGAGTCGAAGAAGCCGTTGCTCGAAAGGGGAGAAGAGGTAAGAAGTAAAAATTTTAGGGTTTACATAACCCTTTCTACCATTCTATTTCTATTTCTAGAACAAAGAAGTAGATTTTTTTTACTTCTTATTTCTGCTTCAAATCTATTTCTTGGCCACTTTTCTATTTCAGGGAATAGAAAAATAAAATGCGTTATTAAACGGATTTCTATTCTTTTTTTGTTCCAGGGAACAGAAGGACAGAAAAATAGAGAAACAGAAGCGTTATCAAACGCGCCCTTAATTACACTAGTTGAGTGACTAATGCCCTTTCGGTACCTTTCATCCTGTTCATTTCAGAAAATATTTATCAAACAATTTGGATTGATTTTAGGACCTATCTCCTAACATGTGATGTAATCAAGCAAGTGTATAATCATTGAAGATTAGCAATCATACTAAATATACAGCCTAGGGTTCTAATTCTAACTAAGGCGACAACATTCAAAATATGACAATTTATGCAACAACATGCATAATAATAATACAACAATAGTAAAGATAATATGCAAAATCCGACTGTGTAGCCCTATAAGCTTATTCGATTGGACATAATTATTAATTGAATAATTTATGTAATTTAGAAAAATATTCAAAAATACTAATTTCTAAAATTTTTTAAATTTTAAAAGAAAATAAAAAATGATTTTTTTTAAATATATATTTATTAAATCGGTCGGGTTATTGGCTCCGGATCGGGTCAGAATCGGCCTGGGTCAACGGACCCAACCCAAATGCGTTAACCTGGGTCGAATCTCTAGATTTGAACTAGGTTGGGCCAGGGCAGGGTTCGGTTTGGTGGAAAAGGACAAAACAGGGCCAGCAGACCGATCCGACCAGTTCTGCCAGACGGTTCGGGCCAAATCCCGGCCTTTCAAACCTGGGAGGCCATCGACCGGGTAGAAATTCAGCGGTTTGCCAGCTATTTTGCCCAGTCTTTGGCCTCAATCTCCTCAATGCTTCAAGCTAAGGAGATTAAGGGTGATGACTCGCCGGACGACAGACCCGGGTGGTCGCCGATCAAGCTCTGACTGGGGATCATTGAGCCCAAACGTCGGTCATAGCTTGGCCAGCCAACCCAAGTCATACTTTGACCTCATACGGCCTCCAATGGCTATCACAAAGCCGCCTCAAGGGATTAAAGGTCACCAAGCAGCTCGTACATCGCTGGCTGAGACCGTCACAAATTGACTTCATTTGGACAATTTGTCGAACACATGGAGTGCATAATCAAAGTAGAGGAACTTCGACCTCTCTCGGGATTAAGGCTTACTCCAACAGCCACAACTCGCCATCAACGACAATTCTGGATTGGAACAAGGGATGGTATGGCCCAGGATTCGCGCAAAATGGCCGCCACGAGTCCCGGCCAACCTGCACACAAAACAGAGGAAAATAGGGCACAAAAGGGGCCGAGAAAGCTTACCGGTCGGGCTTGCTTATGGGGGGTTGCCGATCGGTCTACGGGCAACGGTGAGGCTACTGGCTTCCCTTTGCGATCTACAAACACTCAAAGCTCACTCTTTTAGTCTCTATCTCTCTCATATTCTCTAAAAAACCTCTCTTTCTTTGCTCTATTTTGGCCAACCCTCTCGCTCTCTTCTTCCCCGGCTTATATAGTGGCTGCCGGCTTATATAGTGGCCACCGGCCACTTGCCTCTGCCACTATCTCTTCCATTTAATGCTCTACGCCTGCCTCTTTGCTCCACCGACTTTGGTGGCCAATTTTGCGTAGTGGAGTGGCTTCTTCGCGTTGTCCCAGGCGGCGGCCACTTGTAGTGACAGGGGAAGAAGGAGGAGAGAGGGAGAGAGGCCGAGCTCTAGGGGGAAAAAAGGAGCGGGCTGGCCAGGCCCAACATCGTGCGTGAGGAAGGGGAAGGGCCTGGCCCACAAGGGAAAATTCCGACCCAACCCGATCCGATCTATTTTTTTTTAAATTAGTTTTTAATTAATTAAGAAAATATGCTCCAATAAGCCCTATTAATGTAAATGTGTCTAATGTCTATATGCAATGCAATTAAATAAATTTTTTTGTTTTAGGAATTAAGAACATTAATCCCTAAAACCACTCGCCTGGGTGGCGCTGCTGGAACGCGCATTCTTTCTCTCGCAAAAGGTCGAGTGTTCGAATCCCGGGCACCGTAGGGTGACTTAACCGGTGGTACGTGTGTGGTGGCTAGCACATGTCATCCCCAGGGTTTACTCCCCTGCTGTCGGCCGTGCGGGGGTTCCTTGGGTTATAAAAAAAAAAAATTAATCCCTAAATTACCTTACAAAAAAAACATTAATCTCTAAATTTTGTGTAATTAATTTTGGGTAAATTAAATTAAAAATAGGTGTCAACAATTATCGACGTCCTAGGAGGTCTAACTTCATGACTAATCCATAGAGTAAGCAAAGTAAAAAATAAAAAGCTCTATCTCATCATGGTTTTTTTTTTGGAAAATGGGTTGGGAAAACTTTCTAAAAGTTCTCTTTTGGATAATACTGTATGTATCCAAATATTCAATTTGAATAATCTCCTTGACGCGCGTAAAACATCTCGTCTACATATTTTTAATAAATATCTATGTCAAATATATAGACCCGGCGAAAAATTCCCCGGCAAAAGCAAAAGCGGGCGGGTCGCCAGGGAGTTGAGGAATACATCAGAAATGAGGAATACCCCCCAATCCATAAACGTCAACTTCTATTAAAACTCAGAGCGATCTAAGACACGAGGTTACCGAAGAGCCTACATACTTTACCCGCAGGAAGCTATCAAAGGACCTTATCCGCACGTAGATCTTTCAATAGGCGGGATCAAATCAGTGGGCAACCATAGTTCTCCTTGTGAAATCCAAGTGATGAGGATAGGCCATGTCCTCCTTATACTAGTAATTCATTTCAAATAGGGTTAATACCACGAAAAATCTCAAACTGATATACTTGTAACAAATTTACTCTCCGTTAGCTTTTGTTAAAAAATTAGTTTGGGATAAATTTGTCACAGATGTACCAGTTTGAGATTTTTGGTGGTCAAAAATTAATTTGGATAAATTTATCACAGGTATACCAGTTTGTGATTTTTCATTATATTGACTCTTTCAAATAAGGGCTATTCTAATTCCATATCCCAATCTGTTTTGATTTTTAAAGTTATTATTTTAGTGAACTTTAATTCTTCATCTTATCACTTTAATTACATTAATATATTCTTTTAGGATAATTTATCATATTTCATGTGCTGCTATCTTTTAGTGCTAATTATTTGTTTCAATTATAACATGAATATAAATTCAATTGTTTTGCATTTTGGAATTAAAAAAAAGGAGTTTCATTTTCTACTTTTCGAATGAAAAATCCATAATTATGTGACACCATGTTTCAATTCAGTTTATGGAAGTCTGCATGTTGTGGTATCCTTTCTAAATCTAAAGTAATATGGTTCAAAATTGATTAGCGTCCCTTTTATTCATAAGTTGCACTTTTTAGTGAAATAATTTGTTCATTCAAATAAGAGTGACATCCCGACATAATATATGACTATTTGTTCGAGCAATATGTGCATTAATTTACTTCTTTTTTGGGTCAAAGCTTTAATTTACTTAGAATAATCATGTACTCTAAAAAATGCATAGTCAATTGCTCAAGCCCACTGATGGCCAAAAATAGAAAGCTAGTTGAGCCCACTATATATGCATGTACCGACACAACAACAAATAAATATGTAACACAAGTAATGCTTAATCTATACGTGGATCAATTGGCTCTAAATTAAATTGCACAAACATTCTAATGGAATTATTAAAGAAAGAGGCAAAGCAAATGTTCTAATTATTTTTACTCGAGAGGCCAACATCAAATTCATAGGAGATGAAACATCATAATATCAAACATATATACCGTGAATTAGTTGTCCCTTGTTCGTCATTCATTTTCCCATGTAGCTGTTGAGGAAAACCCATATTGATTTTGAAGTTGACAAAACCTTCCGTATGTTTGTGAATCTGATTCTGAACTATCTTATTCCAGATATATATATGTTCTGAAAGTTCAGAAGGAAATTTTTCAGACTTTACAAACTGATTCATGTCTTATTGAAGACCCACATAATCTAAAAGTTCTGAAATTCTTACGCAGAAATTATTCAGACACAGACGAATAAATTTTTCAGAAGCAGACGCAGAAGCTGAGATTTTACAGAAGCAGATGCAGACGCAGAAAATTCTTCAGACGCAAAATTCAGAACGAAACATAACAGCTAGTGATCTGGCATGGATTTCACAGAAGAAAAGTTTTGATTATTTCAATTTAAGGCTATAATTGATTGACAATCAAATACTATGATAAGTATGCATTATAACGGATAAAAATCTACTTATGGAAACCAAGATTATGATTGTATGGGCGACCAGAATCAGCGGGATTCAGAATCTGTAAATCCAATGGCTACTCAATCTTTTCTATACAAATCTGTCCAAGGTGAAGATTGGAAGATGATCCTCTGATAGCTGTCCAACGGCTAGTTTGGAAGTAGAGGAGTATTTAAGGAGATCAACGAGCAGCAAAAGGTACAATAGATTCACGAATCAACAAGTCCAAAGTCTGAGCATACTCCAATTTTCTCTTTTGTCGTTCTGAGCCAAAAATCAAGATCTTGAGGGTTACTTTGTAAGAGTGATTGTGTGAGATAGAGAGTCCTATCATACACAAGAGTGTTATCACTCAGAATTTATAAATTCCTCTTGATTACTTAGTGAAATCTAGCCGGTAGGCTGTAAGTGTGGGAGAGTGGACGTAGGCTTACTATAAGCCGAATCACTATAATCATGTGTGCACTTTTTCTATCCTTTATCTCTTTATTTACACACTGCAAATTAAGAGCACCGCATGTATAATCTATTTTGAATCTAAATATTATTTAGACTCATCTGTGTCTTTTCATTTCCGCATAATTTTCCAAAAATTTGTTAAGATCACTTATTTACCCCCCTCTAGGTAATTCTTGCTAGCTATATTAATTGATATCAGAGCAGGTTACTCATTTATTGAAGTGTTTTACTTTTGAGCTAACGATCTACATGGCTAGCCTTGGTCCTTCAGGGCTCATTGAAGGACAGAGTAACAACAGACCACCATATTTTGATGACAAGGAATATAGTGTCTGGAAGAACAAGATGAAGGCATTCATAAAGTCGATTGATCATATCCAATAGGATGTCATCATGAAAGGAGTCAATCCAAAATCTTCTGACTCAAAAGAAAAAGGCAGATGCTAGCAAAGCAGCAGATCCTCCATTATCTCAAACTGAGATATCTAAAAGAGAAATCTTAGATTCCAAAGCAATCTATTCTCTCTATTGTGCTTTATCTCCCATTGAATATAAACAAATTGCTGCTTGTGAATCAGCTAAGGAAATCTGGGATACGCTTCACATTACTTATGAAGGAACCGATCGAGCTAAGGAAACTCATAACAATCTGTTGCTTAGTCAATATGAATCCTTCAAAATAAAGCCTGAAGAATCAGTTGCTGACATGTATGACAGGTTTACTGACATAGTAAACAATCTTGCATATCAAGGACAACCATTCATAGACGCTATGAAGGTCAACAAACTTCTGAGAGGTCTGACAAATAAATAAGACAATATCAAAACATCTCTTCGAGAGACACAAAGGATCAAGCCTCTATCAGTGAATGAGTTGATTGAAACTCTTCAATCATATGAGATTGAGCATTAGAATGAGGAGAATGAATCCAGAGGTAATAAGTAAATTGCATTAAAAACTAACATTGATTCTGATGCAGATTTTGAAGATGAAGATGTTGACGATGAAGAACTAGCTCTCTTCATAAAGAAGTATAAGAAGATGAAGATCAGAGGAAGAAACCTCAAAGGGAAGAAGCCTTTGAGAAAAATAAGTCTATCGATGAAACAGAGAGATCAAAGGATATAATATGCTTTCACTGTAGGAAACGTGGACATATCAAGCCAAATTGTCCACTTCTAAAAAAGAAGACCAAATTTGAGAAAGCAAAGAATGCCTTAAAAGTAGAAACCCGGAGTAACACAGAGTGCGAAGACAGTGATGAAGATATCTCAAATTTCTGTCTTATGGCAAAGTCAGATTCAGACTCAGATTCTAATTCTGATCCTAAAGTGGAAATCGAGGTAAAGCCTTATGAAATGTCTATTGAAGTATTAAATTGCATTGATGAATTATGCTTTGAATTTAAGACTGCTCTTAAAAGAATCTCTTCATTGAAAAAGGAAAATTCATCTCTAAGGCAACAGGATATTTCACAAAAAGAAAAAATTGATTTCCTTCAAAAAGAATTTCATCAAATCAAGGAAAGTAGAGATTTTCTTTCCAAAGAAAATGCTGTTTTGAAAAAGGAAGTTTCAGAAATCACTTCCAAGTTTTCAAAAGGTTCAGAAACCTTGAAGCATATCCTTCGTCCAAATTCCTTACTATAACAAATCTGGTCTCGGATTTGTGAAGGAAAGTGACAGATTGATTGATTTTCCAAAGGTCAAGGAGAAATTAAGACAAAGACCTCCTCGACAAGTTTATAAAAATCATTTCAAAAAGAATTTTGTCAAACATGTTGGCCGAAGTGCACTTGGGTGCTCAAAATGTGGAGATCCACAACATTTTGAGAATGAATGTCCTAAGGTCGGAGACTTGTTTAAAGAGATTTTATTAAGACAGCCTATACTAATCCTCAAGGACCTAAACAAATCTGGATACCAAAGAAAACTTGAGATCCTGTAATTTTTGCAGGTTACCACAAAAAGAAAAAGGAAGTGGTACCTAGACAGTGGATGCTCTAGATACATGACGGGAGATCTAAGCATATTCGTTGAACTACAAAGTCTGAATGGTGGAAAAGTTTCTTTTGGAGGAAATACCAAAGGAAAAATCATTGGCAAAGGAACGGTTGAAATTGGAGGACTTAAAATCAATGATGTTTTATTGGTAAAAAGATTCAACTACAACTTGATAAGCATAAGCTAGCTATGTGATACAGGGTTCAGAATCAACTTTCAAGAAGATACATACTCAGGAACAAGCAAAGATTCTTCTTAAACTTTTACAGGAAGAAGACATGGCAATATTTATTTTCTTGATGTTAATTCAAAATCCACTCATTGCTTGATCTCAATCAAAGAAGAAGAAGATCTGTGGCACAGAAGATTGGGGCATATCAGTATGAAACAAATCTCAAAGATATCAAACAAGAAATTGGTTTGGGGTCTACTAGATTTGAAATACAAGAAAACAGAATTATGCAATGCCTGCACTTTAGGAAAACAAGTAAGAAGCTCTTTTAAGTCTATACATTATGTTTCCACTAATCATGCTTTGCAGCTTCTTCATATAGATCTGTTTGGACCAACCATAACACAAAGTATTGGTGGTAAGAAGTATTATTTAGTTATTGTTGATGACTTCACAAGATTTACTTGGGTGTTCTTTTTTGCTCATAAAAATGAAGTTTTTTCATATTTTTCAAAATTTGCAAAAAGAGTTCAGAATGAAAAGGGCTATACCATTTCCTGCATTAAAACTGATAATGGGGGAGAATTTGAAAATCAAAGTTTTTCAGATTTTTGTGAGGACTATGGCTTTCAACATAATTTTTCTACTCCATACACACCAGAACAAAATGGTGTTGTAGAAAGGAAAAATCGTTCTTCGCAAGAATTGGCAAGAACACTGTTAATTGAAAGCAAAATTCCTTTTCAATTCTGGGCAAATGCAGTTTTTACAGCATGTTATATCATCAACAGAGCTTTTCTCAGATCCTTTCTTGAGAAAACCCCCTATGAGCTTTTCAAAGGTAGAAAGCCCAATATTTCATATTTTCGTGTGTTTGGTTGTAAATGTTTTATTCTCAAAAATCCAAATGATCGCACTGATAAGTTTGATGAGAAAGCAGATGAAGGATTCTTCCTTGGATACTCTACAACAAGTAAAGCATACAGAGTTTTCAATAAGAAGTCTCAGACCGTGGAAGAAACAATGAATGTTAAGTTTGAAGAAAAAATTCAGACTCACAAAGATGAATCTGAACTATCTTCCAACATTCAAGAGTCATTAAAAGCTCAACAAGAATTTCCAGAGATTGTCGAATTAACAGAAGAAGGAAAAGAAGATACAATCCAGACTCAATCGGAACCTTCAGAGTCCAACGATATTCAGAAGGAAAAATTTGACAGAAAATGAAAGCATAAATCCAGTCATTCGAAGAATCTCATCATTGGAGAAATAGGAGATGTCATCAAAACAAGATCTAAACACAAGGAGAACATTAGCAACTTGGCATTGATTTCAGAAATAGAACCAAAAGAAGTCGGTAAAGCATTATTAGATGAAAGTTGGATCGAAGCAATGGAGGAGGAACTTCAGCTGTTCAGAATCAATAAAGTATGGGAACTTGTGCCAAGACCCAAAAATCATCCAGTAATTGGAACAAAATGGGTATTCAGAAACAAACTGGATGACAAAGGGAAAGTTACAAGAAATAAAGCAAGACTGGTAGCAAAAGGCTATTCTCAAGAAGAAGGCATAGATTATGACGAAACATATGCACCAGTTGCCAAGTTAGAAGATATCAGGCTACTATTAGCTTATACTTATTTTCATAACTTTAAATTGTTTCAGATGAACGCGAAAAGTGCCTTCTTGAATGGATGTATCAAAGAAGAAGTATATGTGGAACAACCACCTGGTTTCGAAGACCAAGGAAGACTGATCATGTCTACAGACTCAAAAAGGCCCTTTACGGTCTGAAACAAGCACCCATAGCTTGGTACGAAAGGTTAAGTAACTTTCTTCTACAAAATGATTTCACCAAAGGTAAGGTTGATGCAACTCTATTTATTAAGAGAAAGGGTAAGGATTTTGTACTTGTTCAAATTTATGTTGGTGATATAATCTTTGGATCCTCTAACGAATTACTTTGCAAGGAATTCTCTAAGAATATGCAGAATGAGTTCGAGATGAGCATGATGGGAGAATTGACATTCTTTCTTGGCCTACAAGTGAAACAAACCAAAGATGGTACGTTCGTTTGCCAAGAGAAGTATGCTAAAGAGATTGTCAAGAAATTTGGATTGCAAAATTGCAAGAAGACAGACATTTCCATGTCTCAATTATCCAAACTAGACAAAGATAAAAATGGTAAAAATGTTGATCAGAAGGTATATAGAAGCATGATAGCATTTTTATTATATCTTATTGCATCTAGACCTGACATAATTTTTAGTGTCTGTATGTGCGCAAGATTCCATTCAGACCCAATGGAATCTCATTTTTCTGCAGTAAAGAGAATAATCAAATACATTAGAACCTATCCAATGTTAGGTCTTTGGTATTCCAAAGATTCAGATTTTACTCTTACTGGTTATTCAGATGTTGATTTAGCTGGATGTAAAGTGGACAGGAAAAGTATTACAGGTACATGTCAATTGCTTGGGAATATATTGGTATCATGGTACTCATAGAAGCAAAATACAGTTATACTTTCCACAGCAGAAGCAGAATATGTAGCTTTGGGAAGTTGCTGTGCACAGATTTTGTAGATGAAGTAACAGTTACAAGATTTTGCTATTGAAGAATTAAATGTTGCAATCAAGCGTGACAACACAAGTGTAATCAATTTGACAAAAAACCCCATTCTTCATTCTCAAGCTAAGCATATTGAAATCAAGCATCATTTTATTTGAGATCATGTTCAAAATGGTGATGTGAATATTCAATTCATTGATTCTAAGTATCAATTAGCAGATATATTCACAAAATCTCTTGATAAATCTTCATTTGAGTTCATAAGAAATAAACTGTGCATCACTTATCCATTTTCTTGAAGTGTTTGATAGACAGGAATTTTTTTTTTCAAACTTAAATGTTCTCAGTCTGAACATTTTTCAGACTCATAAAGAAAGGTACGTCCTTTATTCAAATTTTGGCGGGTATATTTCTGGCATTTTTGGCAGGATATTTTTATATTCGGAAGCAAATCAGGTATGTATCCTAATTTATCTGATTAATTATGCTTATAATATTGGTATAATATTATTGTGATCTTTTGTGTTCCTCAAAGTATATTTCTTTCCTACATGTTTGGGCTTACTTTTTATATTGTCTAAAAATGATCTTTTACAAAACCCCTTCTTCTCGTTTATAAACCAGTCCGTCACTTTTCAAAACCCTATCAGTACGATCTTTCATGCTCAAAACCTTCCGATATTCAGAGACTCTCTTCTTCTTCCTTCTCCAAAGGTCAAATCTTTCTGCTCAAAAAATACTCAAAATGCCTCTCAAGAGAAGATCTTCATGCATTCTCAACCAAGACTCCAAATCCACTACACCGGCGGAGTATATGGAGATTTCAGATACAGAGTCGGATCATCATGAAGACGCTTCTGAAGTGACGTCACCCCAGCGATCATCGCAACAAAAATCGTCTGGTAAAACTGACTTTTGTTTCAAAAGCATTAAACTTGTATGGAATGTTTATCACAAGCTGAAGAGAAGCAATGCTTCTGCATCGATTTTGCGTGACTTTGAGAGACAATGGGTTCTTCTCTGAAGAATATCTTACGCGAGACTACTCTCAGTTTTGTGCTAACATTGAACATGTTCCTACTACCTCTACACCAAAAGAACCTTCTTCCAGAAAAGGCAAGGAGAAGGTTGGAGAACCTTCCACTCCTTCTGAAAAGACGTCTGCTCAGATAAGCCTTAAGTCGATAAGTGTCTCAAAATTTGTTGTTCCCGATGATGATGCTCGATTTTTTGTGACTTTTAAGATGAAAATGGGAATAGCATCTGATTTACCTGGTACAGGAGGATTGTTCAGAAGCTTTGAGCATAATGAGTACTATAAGTTGTTACTTGCTAGAGGAGTCATGAACCATAGAATAGTAGATTTTGACTACTTAGAGAAGGCTGGGTTTTCAGTAAAGCACTTGTTTGAGAGGTTAGGGATTTATGAATTTTGCCTTCAAGCTTGCAATGTTTATGCTGAATTGACTGCCTATTTTTATTCCAATCTCTCTATTCTATCACCCAACTGGATTCAATTTACTGTTGGTGACAAGAAGATTGATTTAAAAGTGGATGAATTGGCAAGGATAATTGGAGCAAAACATTTCCAGTTTACTCCATTGGCAGTGAATCTTAAAGATGCTTCTAGAGTAGTTTCTGAAAATCCAAACTTTGCTCAAGGGTCTAAGCGACAACTTTCCTACTCTGACTTATCTAGACGATCTGTGATCTTGCATAAGATCATAATCAACTGCTTGACGCCCAAAGCAGTCTAAAAAACTGACCTTTCAAAATCAGAAATCAAGCTCATCTAGGCTATCTTAAAAGGGCAATCCTTCTCTCTCCCTCATCTCGTAATTTTTCATATGTACAGAGCATTACAGAAGGACAAGGGACAATTGCTATATGGTGCTTTAATCTCTCGCATCTTCATGTTTTTCAAAATATCTGTTCCTGATGATATGCGCAAGAACCTTGTTCCCTGTATGCATGTTGGAGAAAAAATGCTCTCTAAAATGAAGCACTTTGAAGATGTACAGGAAAGAGTAAGAAGCAAAGAGGCTCAACCATCGGCGGCAAAATCTGTTGAAAAGACAGGTGTAAAAGAAAAAAGGCAAAGGAAAAGGTCTAGTCCAGTCAGCAAGCAAACTGATTCTCCTACTTTAATCAAAGTGTATAGAAAGAAAAGAAAAATTCTTCTGCATGATGAAAGTGATGAAGCAGAAGCAGCACACTTTGACACTGGACACACTGAAGGACCAGAACATGTTCCTGAACCAGTTCCCCAAGTTTCAGGACCAATTCATGAAGAACATGTCTCTGAAGATCAAGCATCTATTCAGGGGGAGAATCAACCATAATCAGACACAAGGTATAATCAGTCCGAGCGAGCAAATGTCCAAGAATAGTCCTTTGACAATCAAAACATCCTCTCTATTTTGCTCGAGATTAAAGAAAAGCAAGCTGCACTAGAACAAGATATGAAGAATCTACAGAGTATTGTTGAGGAAAACTGCAAGACTCAACAACTTCAGGCAGCAGCAGACAAAACACAACTAGAGGAAGCCATTGCTATGTGCTCATCCAACATGGATAAAGCCATAGGTCAATGCAGTTCGAAGATTGAGGAGTCTGTCTCAATATTGAAAAATTTTCAACTGATTCGCACCCCTTCTAAAAAATAACCTGTTTTTCAAATTTTCTCTCCAAAATCATCTCCTTTTTATTTGGTCTGTAATATCACTAACAATTCTTGTTAGACTGGTTGATCGTTTAATATTATTGATTTATTCTGTCTATTATTTTTGCTGATGACAAAAAGGGAGAGAAATTATATATGCAGATCATACTAACATTTTATATGCAAAACATATGCAGGTTATATACAGAGAAAGAAAAAGACACAAATCTCAATAAAGTTTGCTCTTTCAATTTCAATCTGTGTTTTATGTGCTTATTTATTTCAAATTAACTAAATCTGTAAGGAAGTTTTGTCACCATAAAAAAGGGGGAGATTGTTGAGGAAAACTCATATTGATTTTGAGGTTGACAAAACCTTCCGTATGTTTATGAATTTGATTCTGAACTATCTTATTCCAGGTATATATATATTCTGGAAGTTCAGAAGGAAATTTTTCAGATTTTACAAACTGATTCATGTCTTATTGAAGATCCACATAATCAAAGTTCTGAAATTCAGAAGCAGATGAAGAAATTTTTCAGAAGCAGACGCAGAAGCTGAGATTTTACAGAAGTAAATACAAACGTAGAAAATTCTTCAGACGCAAAATTCAGAACGAAACATAACAGCTAGTGATCTGGCATAGATTTCACAGAAGGAAAGTTTTGATTGTTTCAATCTAAGACTATAATTGATCGACAATCAAATACTATGACAAGTATGCATTATAACGAATAAAACTATACTTATGGAAATCAAGATTATGATTGTATGAGCGATCAGAATCAGTGGGACTCAGAATTTGTAAATCCAATGGCTACTCAATCCTTTCTATACAAATCTATCCAAGGTGAAGATTGGAAGATGATCCTCTGATAGCTGTCCAACGGCTAGTTTGGAAGTAGAGGAGTATTTAAGGAGATCAACGAGCAGCAAAAGGTACAACAGATTCACGAATCAACAAATTCAAAGTCTGAGCATACTCTAATTTTCTCTCTTATCGTTTTGAGCCAAAAATCAAGATCTTGAGGGTTACTTTGTAAGAGTGATTGTATAAGATAAAGAGTCCTATCATACACAAGAGTGTTATTACTCAGAATCCGTAAATTCCTCTTGATTACATAGTGAAATCCAGCCGGTAGGCTGTAAGCGTGGGAGAGTGGACGTAGGCTTACTATAAGCCAAATCACTATAATCTTGTGTGCAGTTTTTCTATCCCTTATCTCTTTATTTACACACTGCAAATTAAGAGCACCGTCTGTATAATCTATTTTGAATCTGAATATTATTCAGACTCATTTGTGTTATTTCATTTCCGCATAATTTTCCAAAAATTTGTTAAGATGACCTATTCACCCCCGTCTAGGTGATCCTTGCTAGCTACATCAGTAGCAACACGTGACAAAACCTAATGAATTCTTCTTCTTGTTTCTTTCACTTTAGTACGGTCATGATCAAATCATTCGACGTTAATTTCTCCCCAGCTCATTGATGCAATAATCAAATCAAATGATGCATAACTACTCGCATACATCATATCTTGTTTTCAAAATCCTAATTTGTAATATACTATCTAATATTTAAAGAGCAATTAGATGAGTTTACTGGCAAAATTAAAGAACTAAAACTTTACAACGTAAAAGGATAGTTAAGATAAGTGAGTAAAAAGAAGGAATATGCAACTAGTAACGAAAGTACAATAGGAAACGGGAACTCAAGAGGGAGGAAAGGCTGTTTTATGAACCTCAAATATCCTGCACCGAAAAACAAAGTGGAGATAAGTGACTCATCTAAGGAAAAGGTAAGCTGTTAAGGAAAATTCATAATAGATTTTGAAGTTGACAAAACTGTCCATGAGTGTTTTATTACGAAAGAACTTCAAGCAAAAGAGATTCAGACTCAGAACGAGAAGTTCAGACTTTACCGAAGACCCACACTAATATAAGTTCTGAAAGAGACGCAGATGCAGAATATATTCAAACGCAAGATTCATTTAGAACAAAACATAACAACTAGTAATCTGGCATCGATTTCACAGAAATAAAGTTTTGATTGTCTCAATATAAAGCTATAATTGATTAACAATCCAACTTTATGACAAGTATGCATTACAACGGATAAAGCTCTATTTATGGAAACCAAGACTCTGATTGTATGGGCGACCAGAATCAGCGGGATTCAGATTTTGTTAATTAACGGTTACTCAATCCATTTTATACAAATCTGTCTAAGGTGAAGATTGGAAGATGATCCTTTGAAGACTATCCAATGGCTAGTTTGGAAGTTGAGGAGTATAAAAGGAGATCAATGAGGAGCAGAAGGTAGAGAACAAAATCAAGAATCAACAAGTTCAAAGTTTGAGCATACTCCGATTCAATCTCGTCTTTCGTGAGCTTAAACGTGCAATTATTTGAGAGGTGTAGACAATGTTATAAGTGTGCACTTAGGTGTGAGATAGTGTGATCTATCGGCTTGGTATAAGTAGCACAAGCTTCAGGGAGAAGTGCTTGGGTTTAAGCGGCACAACTTACTGTAACTTCTCATTGATTTTGATTAGTGGAATCCAGCCAATAGGCTGTTGGCATGAGAGAGTGGACATAGGCTTGATCTAAGCCGAACCACTATAATTGTTTGTGTGCAGTTTTCTCTATCTCTAATCTCTTATTATATTGTTTATACTGCTCACAAGAACATTTGTCGCAAAGTTTGATTAGAATTTGATTGTTCTTCAGACTTTGTTCTTAATCTTTTACTTCCGCTTTAAATTGGTAAAGAATTTATTTAGATCACCTATTCACCCCTTCTAGGTAATCCTTGCTAGCTACATCATAAGCCTCCTACAGAATTACCGTAGCTAAGTGTCTGGTTAGTGCAAAGCCAATAAATTTAGCGAGCATAAACTTCCGTATACAACCTGATGAGTTTGATAGAATATGAAGAAAAAAAAAAGAAGAAAAAGAAATGTCAAGAACATTTAAAAATCGCATGATTGGAGAATTAGAGTTAAAAGGGGGTGATCAATGTGGAAAACGACAACAGAGCAATCAACATAATCACCTGTGACGAAAGGAACGCCGGTGAGATTTCGCCATCCAAGCCACCAGGAAGGGTGGTCCATAACATTTGCCATTTTTATTTTATGTTTTCGTGAATGTCAGTTTTTACGGACAAGAAACAATTTACATTTAAATTTGCAGAATTATTTTATTTTTCAATTATTTATTTTTTAGATCTGTTGGGCATTTTTTTTTGTTTTTTGGAGGGATTATGTGGGTGGGCTTGGGTTGGATCTAGATTGGCTTGGGTATGAGTTAGTTAAATTGTTTAGCAAATAAATGGGTCAATGTGAGTTAATAGTTGGATTTGGGTCAAATCTATTTATGACCCACTCAAACCCAATTCGACCCATCTCATTTGCCACCCCTACACCATATTGAGACGTGGCAAGAACATTCTCAAATGAGCCTCGAGATTCCCTTTCATCAGCCTCCTGGCATACAAATCGCACGGTCATTTGAGCAATCGAATGTACCGGGAAAGTGGCTTGAAGATTGATTGCTAAGGCCCAGACTAAATGGGTCTTAAGCTCAAGGACTCATCAACTGGCTCAATTGGGCCGTTGCGGGCAACACCGAATCCAAAAGACTCCATCGCTGACATTCAAGATATTGCAGCGACTCCAACCCGTGGCTGAGCTCACCCACCTGTGTTCTCAGCACCGAGTTCGCCGCCTGGATGCCCAACTAATGCTGTGTGGTGATGTTGATTTTGGTCCCGATCTGGTGTTTCTCCTTGTTCAGCTGAGCGACCTGAGCCGTCAGATCGTCCAGGTGTTACTGCTTCCTCATCCGGACCGCCGTGCGGACTTGCAGTTCGAGATCATCTACTTCCTCGTCCTTTGGTCCATAACAACCTGCAGGTCCTCCTCGGAGGCCTAGTCCTGTACCAGGGATGACCCTGAAGATGCCCCAGTAGGAGATGCCATTGTGAAATTCTTGTGCTTTGTGCAGAAAATTCTCTCATTTTCAGAGCAATTAAGTGGGAAGAATATGAAATTAAAGGAAGACCCAGATGATATATCTTCAGATTTATTCAGATAGGAGGGCTAATACATATATTAGTAGGAATTGAGGGTTGAAGCATGAGACACAATAGAGCCTTCGGAGGAAGAAAACTGAGAAGGATTGAACCGGGTGGGTCCTGCGCCTGAATGAAGAGGAATATACCCACAGAGAAGGATCTCACTCAGAACTGTGAAATTCCTCGATGCTCTCCCCGTGGACGTAAACCATCATGAACGAACCACGTAAATTTGTTGTCCGATTTATTTTCTTCTTCTATCTATTTTATTGTTCTACGCTTGTTTCCGCAACACATAGCTCCTGTCACCATCAGCTTCTGGTCCTTCATGTTTATGTTAATCGAATCTACCCCTGCACATATGCAGCGAAATTCACACTCTGTTTTGACTCGGATTTTTCAACTGCAGAAATTAAGATCTGGGATTTGTTCTTTTTATTGAAGTAGAGAGACAGAGGTGAGGAGAGGTTGATCTGATTGATACCTGCAAATCCAGCGCCTATCTTCGTGGCCTTCTTCTTGTCCTCATTGTCGTACATTTACAGCTTGAACGCCGCTTTCTGTCACCAAAACAAGAACCAGAGCAACGTGAAAATAAACCCCTGTTAGCCCCAACAAGGACCACTTTCTCTTCAACCTCTATAAGTAAAAGTCCCAGATCGCTAAAGAAAGGTTAAAGGTAATAAAAATTAGATACTCACTTCCCCGAATATATACGGGAACACCTGAGGGTGAGAGCTTCCCAGCACGTTTTTGTAAGTGTGTTGATTTGACAGGATTGATGTTTGTATATTTTAAGTAAATAGAAATCTCAAAGAGAGAGGTCTAAGAATCCTGCAGGCTTTTTCTCTTCTCTTCTCGTATAGTTAGAGAGATAGAGTGAGAGAAGTGAAGAAGTCGAGCAGAGGAAGAAGCAAACGAGTGCGTGTAGGAATAATCTTGGGGACAATTTGGAGAGTTATGTTAGAGATCTAGTCAACCAGAGCCAATTTCGACTTAGTCAAAGTTATGCAACTACTTCGCAGTATCATCTAAACGCAGTCGTTTCAAGCTATATTTTTTTGAAATCTATAATTTGTAACATATCATCTAATGTTTTGAGCAAAAAAAACATATCATCTAATATCTACTCTACAAAAGCAATTTTTTAAAATTAATATTTAAAGAATGATTAAATGAGTTTATTGGCAATATTGAAGAACCAAAACTATCCAACACCATAAAGTCAAGTAGGGATAAGTAATTAAAATAGAAAACAGTATGTGCAACCTGAGTAATTAAAGTACAAGGCAACCTCAAAAGAGGGAGGAAAGATTGCTTTAGGAAATGCAAATATCCAACACCAAAAAAGGAAGTAGAGTTAAGTGGCTAAAGAAAGGATATTTGGCCAAAAAAGGAAGCAAAATTTCTACCGACCTTCATTCGCTTCGCAAAAATGTGGCATTTTTAGAAATTTTTTTCTAGAAAGTAATTTTCCAAAAATGACTATATTTTTCGATGTTAGACTAAAATCTAAAAAAGCCTTTTGAAAATATTTTTCATGTTTTGATAAGGAAAATATTTCCCAGACGTAACCAACGCCCAAAGGAAAACCCACGGCCAATGAAAGTTAGCAGGGAGCAGCCAAAGCCCGCTCCTTTCAATCCTATTCCTCACCAGCTCAAACTTCACTCGCATTCTCATCTCTTACATCGATTCCCAAAACCCACGTCCTCTCCCTCTTCGCCCCCGTCCAGCCCGCCACACCCATTTCTTCCGGCAGCCCCATCGTCTTTGTTCGCCACCGCCCAGCCCGCCAAGGCCCGAGTCCCCCACCCAGGGCCTCCTCCCAAGATATCCTTCAAGTCCACCATCTCCACAAACCCCCGCCACAGCCCCCTCACCCTCGGCCCCCACCGCCCCCTCCGCCCCTCCGGCGCCGTCGGCCTCCTTGCGCCCCTATCTTCTGGTCTGGTTCCGCAGCGACCTCCGCGTCCACGACACAATGACTGCCTCAATGCCGCCATTAATGAGTCCTTGTCCGTCCTCAACGCCTACTGCTTTGACCCCGCGACTGCTGAAATCGCCGTCCCGTGAAGCGCTAGAAGAGAGCGTCCATATACGAGGCCGACTCCAGCCCTGGATCTCAGATCTAAAGCTCAGTCGAGTTTCACCGGAGGCGAGCCTCAATCTCGGATTGATACAGCCTCTTGTTGTCAACGAGGAAAGGCTCTGGTCGCGCCGCGCTTGGTGGGCGCGAGTGGACGGAGAGACGCATCTCAAAGTCGCTGTAGATGGGGACGAGAGGTGGAAGCACGGAGGGGCGACGACGTCGCGCGAGTGATGGAGAGGACGCGTGAGAAAGAGGGGAAAACGAAGAGAGTACGCGAGGGCGAGCGAGAGAAGGATTGGAAAATGGTTTTCTTACCCCAGTTTTAGAATGACATTTTTCATTGACCCCTTATTTTCCGCCCCGAACACCAGAAATTATGGAAAATATTTTCATTGATATTTTCCATAAAACGAGCGAAGTCTAAATTATGTCAGGAAGCTCCTAAAGGAATACCAGGTAGGCAGATATGTTCATCAGCTAATCGTAACTGCTGCTACAACCTATGGACATCGGATCATACTGGGATTGAAATGAACGATAGCTAATTTTACCTGTAGATTGTTTAATATACTGAGCCAAAAAGAATTTAAAACATCCACTGCATATCCAGTCACCGACAACAATCGTTTGCTGAGATGGGGTTCGTAATGGATCTTCCATAGTTTTGAGTTCCTCAACCGAAAACCAATCTCTCTACATATATACCCTATGCACATACAAAAACCGAAAGACGCACTAAAAACCTAACATTCTAGAAAAGGTACACGTGTTTTTTTCAGGCATAATCAACCTTACTCAGTCAATCCTCTCCAGTGCACAAACCGAGTCCTGATTTGGTCTGGAAGCACAAAGTATTTTAACATATGACACAATTTGGGGTTTCTTCGTAAGGCATGTAGTGATATAGAAGCGGCCTAAAAATAGCGTGCTTGATAGGCTTTTACGAGATTGGGGACTTGATCTTTTCGTTCTTCTTCGCCCTCGTCTTTCTTGCCATCATCTTCCTTAGCTCGTCCAACACTCAGGATATCTGTGTGCCAAGATTTCCTCAGTTTGTTCACCACCTTGACCGGGTCGTAATTACCGAATACCGTTAGTTTGTTGTCCTTTGTGTCCATAGTCAGAGACCCAATCCCTGGGAAGCATTATGTGACAAAGGTTAGTGATAAAGTTGAACATTTCAAGCACAAGGTGATTAGTTATTACAGTGACAATATGAACATTCAGTAGGAGAATGAAGGGAAAAAACAGAGAGAGAGCCAATACCTACAAAACCAAAAACTGCTCGCATGGCCTTGCTCCTGTCTCTGTCACCATGTAGATCCAATTTCAGCACCAACTTCTGCAAAAGTTTGAGAAAAGCAAAACCCAGTTAGATTTTGAGTAAATATCAATCTCTGACGACAACTGAACTCGAAATTCACAAGTGGCGTGATAGACTAACGTTTAAGCCAGTTGGCCATATATAATCAACAAATGAATAAGAATTTGAAGCATCATTTGATATTCCTAGCATTATTATTCACATGAACAGATACAATCATGCCATACGATTAACAATTACAACAGCAAAGAAACAAACGGCAACTCATGAAGTTTGCAGCAGAGAGATACCAAGAAAAGTGTTCAAGAAAACCCAGGAGACTACACCATCAAGAACCCCATCCCACAGAAGTGCATAAATCCACTTATATGCAAAACAGATAACTTGTTGAAGGACAAAAAGAAATCTCACCTTCATGTCTCTTGGGTTTCAAGTACTGAGGTTGTGTCTGCTCTAACTTTTGATTTGGAAGCTAATGACACTCGAATGACACTTAGAGCAAGTAAAACTGAGTATGTGCACGTATAGCAGTAGACAAAACTATTCTAAAAGCTTAAGCTACTAGATGACCCTTACACTTAATCTGGCATTTTTGCCTACTACTAAGTGTGGACATATTAAATTAGAGAGGCAAATGAGACCTAAAAATATTTGAACTTAGGACCTTCAACTCCGATACCATGTAAGATTTTGTGGGATCACTGCTAACTGTTCTAAAAGCTTAAGCTCTTAGATAAATGCGTAGTTTAATATTTATTTATCCTAACATCGAACATAAGTGTGCTCAAATTAAGAAGTTTCTTGGAGGACACGTTGTGTGTGAACAAAGGGATAAGTTCTTGACTGGTAGACGAAAGTCATATAAACATAATAAAGGAAAATTCTAAATAAGAGCATGAAGTGCCATCATTTTCTCAAATAAGAACATAAAGTGGACCTTATGTCAAATAAACGCCTAAAGTAGCCGTGTCAGCCTTATATTATACATTAGGTGTTATTTGCTCTAAAACCCCTTGAACTTTAGCTTCCTTGCACAATAGCTCAATACTTTAAAAACATCATATTACCCTCCTAAATTTGGCACTACGGCACAGTAGCATGCAAACTTTAAAAAGTCGCAGATTACTCAACAAACCCTCAGCTTTGTTTCTTTCATTACCTTCTCCGTTTGTATGGCCATTAAAAATGGACCAACTCTTCTTGAACAAAATAACATTTATTACATGGGTTATGACGTTAACAAACCAGAGAGCGGTGCATGGATTATAAAATTAGTTGATACAATTCGGTCAAGAAAAATGAGTTAGTCCATTTAGCTAAAACCTAAAGGCTATGAGGACTGAAAAACTAATGGAGGCAACATAATCAAAGTTTCTTTAGGTGGGGTGAATGTGAGGGGGTAATCTAAAACTTTTCAAAATTTGCAAAGCCAGTGCACAGCAATGCCAAAGTACAATAGAGCAATTATTGCTAAACATCGCCGCTTCAAAATAAGTACATACCATATTATATTACATAATATCCAATACTCATTTGTGTATTTCTTTAATTTATATAAAAAACATTCCAAATTAAAAAGAACATGCTGAAGGAACACTAACTTATTTAAATTATTTAAATATCATCTCTGATATATTTTCGTCGTTGCATTTAAAAAAATTATTTTCTTCCATGTAAATTTCAGAATAATATTTGACTTTTTACTGTTTTTATAGTTTTACCGAATTATAGCATCAAACTGAAATTAGAACAAATCAATTTTCAAAACTGTGCACTCATGTAGTCTACTGTATGTTGATGAAGAAGAAGACGACGCACCCGTTTTGATGAAATCAACTCTCCCGATGACGTCAACAGTCTTATATGCAAGTATTTCAGAGAGGGCGGAAGCTTCTTGAATTCTGCGCATTGCTTAGGCACAGTAAGCTCTTGCAGATGAGAAAGAGAAGCCAAGTTGGGAAGTGCACGGATGTTAGGCAGATTTAAATCTAACTTTTTCAGTCTAGTTAACATTCCAATCCACCTTAAGTTGCATCCTTCTTTGTTTGCTAGAAACCATGAGTTGCGTCCTGTGATTAGGTTTGATTTGGCAATGCCTGTATTTGATAAGTCTAACTCTATCAATGAGGTTAAATTCCCAAGTGAACTTGGAAGTTTGCACAACCTACAACATCCCTGCAATGAGAAGCGCTTAAGGTTAACTAGTGCCCCCACTTCTTCGGGCAAATCTGTAAGACCAATGCACCCTTTAATATCTAACTCAATCAACGACTGTAGATGTCCAATGAAGCTTTTAATCTTCTTTAGCCTGTTGCAACGTGCAAGAGTCAACCTCTCTAAACCCAAGCATTTAGAGAAATCTGGAATTGTCGTTATGCCATCACACTCAGTAAGAGATATAACTCTCAAATGTTGCACCCTCTGTAAAATCAATGGCATGTCAAGTAAGAGAACCATTGGATACCAAAAACTAGGACTATTAGACTAGAATTAGAACATATAATTTACCTTGATCAAGTCCCATGCTTTTGAATCATCCATGAAGCCATTTGTGCCAAGTTCAAAAACAACAAGATGATCCAAATGCATATTGTCGGCCCTAAAATCTTGATGAGGACAACGCCAAGAAATCCATTTCAACTTTGAATGACAGTTTGCAAAGTCCCCAACATAGGTTCCATTGCGTAACTTGAGGAATCTAAGGTTTTGTAATCTTTCGAACTCTTGATTTGTAATCTCTATTGAGTCATCCAATCCATCTATGTCAAGCGCTCGAACCTTGTTCTTCCTCTGCAAGTGAAATTTTGCAATAACGCAAATAATGTCGTCAACTTCCAACCATTATATCTCACGACTCGAATGGGCAGGAAAAAAATGATAAAGATACCAAAACAAAGGAATCCTTAATTTCAGGCTTACAACTTCTGTTTGAAAAATGACAATGGAACTTTTTTTACTTACCTCTTTGATTCTTATGATTTCAAGGGCCTCTTTTGCAATCCACAACCTGCTCTGCTTTTCAAGTTCATTTAGACTATCTAGACGGACAATTTTCCTTCCCAGTGCTATGAGTTGATCATGCATCCAGAACTTATCATCATCTAGTGTCTTTATCAAACACCTCTCAATAAGGACTTCAATTCCTCCTAGGGGATTCAAATCACAAGAGGCCCACATGTAAATTGGATTGGTCTTCTTCTCATTGAAAAAGAAGCATGCTATATCAAGAAAAATATGTTTCTGACATTCGTCTAGGCCATCATAGCTAATTTTCAACTTCTTTAGAATCTCTTCCTTAGGTACATTCTTTAAATTAAGCAATGTCTCTTCCCAAATTGCTTTGTCTCTCCTTTTAAGTGACGAACCTATCACTTCAACAGCCAAAGGAAGCCCTCCCGTATTTAAGACAATTTCATTTGAAAGCCGACGATAATCATCTGGAGGAAAGTCTTTACCAAAGGCATGCCGGCAAAAAAGCTGAAGTGCAAGAGGATCATCCAGTTCTGGCATTTCATACCGTTGAATTTTACCATTAAATCCCTCATCTGGTGGAATAGTTTTGTCCCTTGTTGTAATGATTATGCGAGATCCCGGACATAATGAATAATTTCCTATTAGACTCTCGATGTGTTGTTCTTCAGCAACATCATCGAGAACCACAAGGACCCCCTTATTGTGGAGCGCTTCTCCAATCATCTCCATTCCTTGTTCACTCTCCTTGACTTGTTCTGCGAATCTTGAACCAACAATGTCTGATAGTAATTTCTTCTGTAGTTGGACTATGCCCTCCTTGGTTGATGAGCTTTCTCGAACGTTGTCAAGGAAGCTACAATGGTTTCCAAATTGGGAAGATAGTTGATTAAAGACAACCTTGGCTACGGTTGTTTTACCGATCCCTCCCATGCCGTAAATTGCAATGAGTCGCACATCACATGGGTTGATATCTAATAACTCTATCAAGCGTTTTACTTGAGCATCAAGTCTAACTAAATGTCGAGGCAATTTTTTTTGTTTTGTCACCAGCTTCTCCAATACCGTTCTAACAACCGAGTCGACAATCTCTGCTTGGCTGCCATGTACAAAAGCGCTTTCATTAGTTGACTAGATTAATTTCATTCCCACGCATCACACGTGGAATAGTCAAAATTTTAATTAGATTGAAGTCATCATGAACGATATATGACTACATTGAATAATCGTTATAGGCCAATTTGGTATAATTCACTTGATATGTTGTACATTTATGAGTACCGAAATTTCTGAAGACTATGGTATTGGCTCACACAATGGAAAAAGTTACTAAGTGGCTACTACATCATGCATAAGCAAAATTTTGGCATTTATAGCTACGCCTGGAAAAAAATTCAACACTCGTAATAGGAAAATCGTGAACCGTAACAAATGCAACGTCATCCATAGAACACCGCAGCACGTGAAGAAAAATTGTATTCCCGAAAAGCAAAAACAAAAAAGGCCCAAAACAAGTGTATGGAAGTAATAATAAGTCCTCACACCCCCTACACCATGTGTTCGCCAGCATGTGAAGAAAAATGTATTCCCGAAAGGCAAAAACAAAAAAGGCCCAAAACAAGTGTATGTATGTAATAATAAGTTCTCACACCCCTGCACCATGTGTTTGCGCCCCCGCCGCCATCCCCCTGCTCAATCTCTCTCTCTCTCTCTCTCTCTCTCTCCTAACCCTCTGTGCGCACAGCCACACCACTTAGAGGTCTCCGCAGTCGCCGAGCTATGGTTGTTGCCACCGGCCCGGTCCAGATCGAGGTTATCCTGCCTCAATTTGGTCCAGATCGTGGTTATCCAGCCTCAATTTGGACCTCCCGCAAGCTCTGCAAAACTCGAGGCCCCAAGATGACGACCCATCATTCTTTACATGTTCTTAAGATGCTCTCGCTTCAATTGAATATTTAGACATGATTTTTGTGCACCCAATCTTAGTTTCCTTGTGTAATTGGTGTTTCTTGGGGATGCCATATATATTTCGAGTTAATTTTTTTGTTTTTTTGAAGATACAAAGTGGATATTTTGATAAGTGAGGATGCAGATCAAATCGAAGTTATCCACATTGCAGGGGAAAATCTTAGGGCAGATGTTAAAAGAAGAGGATGAAAAGTTGAATGAGAGCAGCGTTTGGACCCGTTGTCTTAGGCAAACAAGAATAAATAGATAGGGATCTTAAAAAAGTATTACCGTTGGTCCCTTTTCACGTTCCATCCCTTGATTTTGCCTACCTCTTCAAGAGCCGCTCTCCACGCCTCGACTTCATCGGGAAACTCCTTCGTGTGTTCCAGTAAAGCATCGCTAAATAGTGGAGTCCTAAGTTTAACATCCTCAGGTTCCACATGAAAAAAAATGGGAAGGATAATTTTTTTACCCCCTGACTTCGATACGTCATCCACTATATGCTCAAGCTCACGGAGGCACCATTTACTGACTGCATAAGTCCCGGAGAAGATTGGTATGTAGATTATGGAGTTGTCGATAGCACGTAGAAGGCTCCCACCAATCACATCGCCGACACGGAGTTCCTCATCGTCCATAAATACGTGGAATCCGAAGTTTTCCAAGCCGTGGTAGAGAAAGTCTGTGAATCCATGACGAGTGTCGGGTCCTCTGAAATTGAGGAACACTTGGTACTCTCTTCCTGACACTCGTGCAGCATCACTACTAGTTCCGGCCTTTGAGTTAGCCATAGCTAGAAAGCTTATTTCTTCTTCCGGATCTCTCTCTCATCTAAAGAGAAAAAGGGTTGGTGTTGTGTGGCATCGCTAAGAAATGAGCCAAGGTTTTGGATATGAACGAGGCAAGTGACTTCTACACCTTAAATACTTGGCCGGCTCGCTTTGAAACTAAGGCTGCACATGACAACTATTCTGTGCCCGGAAACAGATTCTGGTCAGAAATGATTCTTTTTTATTCTGTGCCCGAGAACTGATTCTGAGTATTTAAAGGCGTTTGATAACGGTCCAAAATTCTGTGCCCGGGAACAGAAATGCGTTTGGTAACGACATAAAATTTCTTTTTATTAATAATATTTTAAATATTTTAATATTTCTTTCTTTTCTTTTTTTCTTCTCCTCTTTCTTGGCCATGGCTGGTAAAATATTTTTTAATTAATAATAATTTTATTAAAAATAATTTTTTTATTTTTTTGGCCATGGCCGGTAAAAAATTTTCTTATAAATAATTTTTTTATTAATAATTTTTTAAAAAACATTTTACTAAAAAATATTTTTATTGAAAATATTTTTTTCTTTTTTTTCGCCATGGCCTGGTCGCTGGCCATGGCCGGTCAAATATTTTTTTATAAATATTTTTGTATTAATAATATTTTAATGAAAAATATTTTTATTGAAATTATTTTTTTATTTTTTTCCATTGCTTGGTAAAATATTTTTTATAAATAATTTTTTTATTAACAATATTTTTTATTAAAATATTTTAATAAAAATATTAAAAATATTTTACTTATTTTTTTTGCCATGGCCTGGCTGTTGGCCATGGCCAGTAAAATTTTTTTATAAATATTTTATTATTAATAATATTTTAATAAAAAATATTTTTATTGAATTTATTTTTTTATTTTTTTTTTCCATGGTCTGGTTGCTGGCCATGGCCGGTAAAATTATTTTTATAAATATTTTATTATTAATAATATTTTAATAAAATTATTTTTATTAAAATTATTTTTTTATTTTTTTTGCCATGGCCTGGTCGCTGGCCATGGCCGGTAAAATTTTTTTATAAATATTTTATTATTATTAATATTTTAATAAAAAATATTTTTATTGAAATTATTTTTTTATTTTTTTTTCCATGGCCTGGTTGCTGGCCATGGCCGGTAAAATTTTTTTATAAATATTTTATTATTAATAATATTTTAATAAAAATATTTTTATTGAAATTATTTTTTTATTTTTTTTGCCATGGCCTGGTTGCTAGCCATGGTTGGTAAAATATTTTTTATAAATAATTTTTTCATTAATAATATTTTTTATTGAAATATTTTTATTGAAAATATATATTTTTTATTTTTTTTGTCATGGCCTAGTCGTTGGCCATGGCCGGTAAAATTTTTTTTATTAATAATTTTTTAAATTTTTTTTACCATCGCCAATAAAAAATTTTTATTAATAATTTATTTTTATTAAAATATTTTAATCTCGTTAGATATGGCGAGGGTGGCCCTCGCATCGGATATTAGAGGCTATATTAAAAATCAAGAAAAAGAAGAAGAAAAAAAAACTGATTCTCATTTTTGTTCCCAGAATCAAGAATCTACTTTTTTTTTATTCTTGATTCTACTCCAAAACTGATTCTGGGCACAAATTTGCAAGAATTTGTGCCGAGAATCAAAAAATTAAACAAACGGATTTCTGTTCCCAAACTGATTCTGGGAACAAAAGAACAGAATCAAACACTATTTGGCAAGTTATCATGCGCACCCTAAATTTGATTGTATATTTCCCACCTAACGTTCTGTGTTTGCAAGTGGACAACGTGAAGGTGTCCAAGACTTTTTGACAAGTTAGGGTATTTTTTAGGGTTAATATCACAAAAAATTTTTAATTAGTATATTTATAAAAAATTAATTTTAAATTAATTTTTTGATTATAAAAATTTTTCAAATTAATATATTTATGATAAATTTACCCCAAATTATTTTTTTGACTATCAAAATCTCTAAACTGGTATATTTGTGATAAATTTATCCTTGTTGATTTTCGTTAAATTGGACTAATATCACAAAAAATCACAAGTTGGACAAATGAAGGTAACTGGTATACTTAACAATTTAATGATAAAATTTAATAAAAATTAACGAAAAATAAATTTATCATAAATATATTAATTTGAAATTTTTTGTGGTGTTAATCGTAGTTTTTAAAGGTTCCTTGGGATACCGTGAAGGCCAATCAGACGTTATTCTACACGTAAAAAAACAAAAATCCAGAAGAGAAAGGAGCGGATAGTCCAATCAGGCGGCGCATGGGAAGAGCACGTGGAGAGAGAGAGAAAGAGGGAGAGAGATTTTGGATGACGGATGAGGCATGTGAGCAAGGGGAAACAGTGCAGCAGCATAAATTGCGCAGCCATATTCAGCGCATTCACTGCCAAGCGCGTGCGCTGTTTCCTTGTCCAATCAACACGCCATGTCGTTTGGTTCCTCTCAAGCGAAAGCGTCAATTTTTTTTTTATAAAAATTACCAAAAGCTCCGAACTATACTCAGTATAATACATTTAACTTAATAATTTTTTTTACTTGTATAACACATTTATCCTCTTATTAAAAATTTATCTACATTGATGATTAATAACCTGACTTAAGTGAAATGAAAACAATTCTATTTAGTTGTAAAATCATTTGATAGAACTTTAATATCACAAGAAAATTTTTAGAATAAATGTGTGTGCATAGTTTGTGGTTTGTTTGTCACAAAAAATATTCAGGGCAAATGTGTCACAATGAGCATAATTTGAAGTTTTTGGTGACTTTTTTTTCTTTTTTTAATATAAAATGCAAAGGAAGAGGGACATGTGATATTTGTAGTCCTTAATTTCGGGCGGGAAAATTATCAAAAAAGTCATAAACATATTATATTAGTGTCAATTCAATCCTAAACTTTTCAATGACCAATTAAGTCATAAACATTTTGTGGATTTGCCAATCCAGTCCATCCAACTAATTTTGCCCGGAAATCACTGACGTGAACGTCGGCCGTTCTATATAAAACTGCCGATATTGACATAGACAATTTTTACAATTTTAAATAAAAATTCTGATTTATTATTTTTTTTCTTTTTTTATTTTTTTTATTATGGCCGGCGAGGGCCCCACTTCTAATTGTTGTACTTCGCCCAAAATCATTCGGGTTCCATCCCTTAATCGCACCTATGTGGGCGAGAGCATCTTGCCGCTCCTTGAATTTTTGGGGAAATTGCTCCTCGTGCTTTAAAAATGCATTCATATACGGCCGAGTCTCAAGATTAACATTGTCAAAAATATAGGAAGGATATTTTTACTCCCTTTTGATTTCGACGTGTTATCCACTATAACATGTACCGGATGACATTATTCGCATAAATCGGAAAAGTTATCAATTGACATTTAATTCAACAAGGAAAAAGATCATATATTTTACCAAAAGATAGAAAGTAAAATTCCAATGTTATAAAGATTTGAAAAGGATTTGTCGGCCACAACCATGTGCGAGCGAGAGAGAGAGGGAGGAAGTGGGGATGAATCCAACCTAGTGACAGGAGGTGGCGGTGATCATCATGGCTGCAATAGTGGGTTGGTGTCGGTAGAGAGTGGCGGCAAGACGCTATATGCCGAGGAGGAGAGATATGTAAAAAGTGTTTAGTACGTGTGTGACAACAATGATTTCATGGTCTTGAGAACTTATTATCTATGGTCATTACTATGAGATTGTTAGCACTTTCTTAGTCATACGCTCTATGTCTGACTTTATCTCTGTCTGACTTATCTATGGATGCCTTCAACTCGGTAAATGTGTTTCTAGTTGTTACAATGACCAACAAATGTAAAGATGTTAATCCTGGGATGTAAGGAGCAACTTAGGGGGATGTGATTTGTATTATTTTCTATATTAGGGGGTGCAAATTTCTAATTTTTCCTAATCTTTTATGTTTGTAGCAACACTGTGCACCCACTGTGCACTCACTGTACGTAATAGAGAGAGATTAAGTAAGACCAAAGGAAAAAAAAAAAGACTCTCTCTCTAGGGTCCAGCCTCTAGGTCTGTGGGGCTAGAACAGAGTGGAGGCTTTCAATATGAGCTGATTACGGGTGAACCCTCACCAGCAAAAAAGTGAAGACGACCAAGACTAATTTAGTCTTTGTTGATCGGCTCACTTTAAGATCAAAAGTAGCTTTATCAATCGCGTGATGCATGATTTTGAAACAATTTCATCGGTAGAAATATGACAAGAAATGCAGTAAGATAAACTGTTAGTAAGAGCAGAGAAATGAAAATGATAGTTCTTAACATATTGCTCTCATTGGTGCTCTTAATTTTCAGCAGTACCTCTGTTAGGAATTTTTACAACATTATCCCTTAGCTTCTGTTGGTGGCGAGAATTTATGGCAAAGATACTGAAGAGTGATTCACTTATCTGTATGAGATAGGAGAGCAGAGCGAAGTATGAGGAGTCAAGTCATACTAAGCCCAACTTCAATCTGGAGCTTATCCGGTTTAACTTGGTATGAGATTGTGTGATCTCACTTCGATTTGAGGCATATTGGTTTCCATTTCGATCAGACTAAGGAAAGGAAAGGATACATCGACCTATTTGAGTTAAGAGCTGGAATGGTCACCGAATTAAATTAAATCATGAATGAAAGGGCAGTTTATTACAGGACACACGATTTCCTTATGAGTAACTAAAATCGTGGAAATAGAGAAAATCATGGAAATATGGAGCAGCTAGAGAGGGGGATCACACATGAATTCCAATAACCATCGAAGGAAATCCCCGAAGTAAAAATGAAAAGAACACAGAGAAAGAGGTGTCACTCAAGTTGTGCCAAAACCCTGCCAAATTTTTCTCCAAAGTATTTTCTATGTTGAACCAACGTCTTTCAATTTCAGTTTTAGTTTTAAAGTTTATTATTCTTCATCTGTATTAGAATAGTTAAATATTAAATCACGCTTTCATCTAACAGCTTAAACTTTTAAAACAGTTGGTAGTGATTCTACAAAATCTCACATGGTATCATAACTAGAGGTCCTAAGTTCGAATCTTTCCAGGCCGTATGTCCACACTTAGTACTGGAAAAAAGACCATACTAAGCATGAGGAGGAATGTTAAAATAGTTAAATATTAAATCACGCCTTCATCTAATAACTTAAACTTTTAAAACAGTTGGCAATGGTCTTACAATATCACCATGTGCATTCTGAATAATAGTGTAGTTTTCATTTCAATGTTTCCAATCAAGCATCAGCATATCTGTAACTTTGAGGATATTTCAATTTCAGTGAAGTTTCTTGGTGATTTCTTTTCCTGTGTTTGATCTTTAATTTTAATTTCAATGATCATCACTCTAATTTTCCATTGATTTCCTTTGATTCCAACACTCTCCTTTCAAATTTCTTCAATTTCAATCTTCACACTTTACTTTTCAATTACTTTAGTTTCCTTTTCATATAGGTTGAAGTAACATTTTCTACGTCATATTTTGCTCTCAAAAACTGGCACGGGTTTCAAGCACACATTCGCCCTCGATCCATCTTGAAAATTTTGTTTTGTGGAAGTTTGATCACTTAGTAGTCGAGCTAAATCAGAGAAAGTTTTAATCATATCCCATTTATTCCAAGTAGGAGCACTTTCACTTTCACACCCCCACCACCCACTCCCACCGCACCCCCTTGGCATCATTTGATCCCTTTCAACACATTTTTTTAATCATATCGCGTTTATTCCAATGAATTCCCTTTAGTGCCCTTTTGGAAAATACTTCATATTTTTTTAAAAATTCATAATAATGTCTAGCGGTTGATTCAATAATCAACCGTGGTTAAAGTAATTGCTTTTGTCATGATCAAGTTCATATCCTAATAGTATTCTTCTTTACTAAGTGACGCTCGATATTCTATTCACCAAACTACACTGCCGTGATAAAGATGATTTGCCTTGATTTGTGTTAGCAATTGCATCTATTTGGTAGTCATTGCTTGGTCCTACTCATTTTCTATCGCTTCCTAATAAATAGGGTCTCTCAATATGGTTGTTTTGGAAGAACCTTTTAATTATCATATGAGTAATTGTAATTTAGTAGTAGATGTTGCACCTTATATTGCACCTTATATATTTAGTTGAGTTTCGAATTCGTGCATTGTCCCACACCATAAATAGTCTTTTTGTATAACATATCATAAAGTGATGTCGGATATATAGATAAAGGACACCAATTCGTTTAGAATGAATAAAGATGACAATGGCACGGGGCATCATGGGTTCATAGTCCCGCCATGCACCCACACGGGGAAAATTTCCATCCCCATCCTTGCCTGGTGTAACTATGCAGGTACCCCCACCCTCAGAAAATTCTCTAATAGATTAAACAAAAAAATTATGGAATAGAGATTATCTTTCATAAAACATAAGACTTTAGATTAAAGTGTGATCTTGAAATGAATCATATAGTAGTATTAATATAAATGTAAAATTAAATCTAAAACAGTTAACTGCTTTTACAAGCAATTTTTTAAATGTAACATAACAATTTATTTTGTAAGACATTTTTGGAACAAGTAACCTAATAGGGGCATCAATGCCGGTAATAACAATAACATAAAAAGTAGACCCATTCGTTGTGTAACTTGTGTTGCTCTCATAGAAGTTTTTTTTTTTTTATGCAAGACCAATTCTCTCTATCTTTGGTTTTCTGAATTCGTTTTGCTTTTTTGGCTTGGGAAGTCGATTCTTGCAAGAAGCTTGCCCCCTCTTCGCACCCCAAGTCAATGGTATTTGGGAATTTGTTCCGAAGCTTCTTTTACATTTTCATGAGCGCGGGAGATAGCGTGAACAAGTCAAAGTCACGCAATGCAAAGCCAAATGACATACATAATTCGCGGATGTGATGATACACCGGCATAGGCATGTGATTTGGATTTGTCTTGCGCACTAACAGGAAATAGGTGTCGCGATCAATCCTTGATAGTGCCATTATTCAATTATTGAATGATGACAATGTCACCATTCAATAATTGAGCTCTTAAAAGTATCGATTAGATCGATTGAATCTCCTCCCCCATTGTCAAAAGACCGACGTAAAAGTGGAGGAATGGGCCACACATGTTCATTAGGTTTAGAAAAGTTGGCGTGTACAAAATGATAAAGATGAACAACAAATTCCACGAACGACTACAAACAACACGTGATCGATGAACAGTTACAAGGACGATAAATGGAGGCAGTATCGACCGGCAACGAGCAAGTATTTACTGTAGGTAGAGCTCAATCGGGCTGTCAGATCTGATGGGAGCAAGATTCGCGCAGAACCCACTATTTTCAGCACAAAAATTCAGTTGAACATATATACTACACTGGTGTATAATAATGTCGCATTAGCAGCAGTAACCCCTTGGCCAAAGGATGCAAGAAAAGCTCGATATAATTTAGGATTAATATCACAAAAAATTTAAAATTGATATATTTATAATAATTTTATTTCGAATTAATTTTTTAATTATAAAAAACCTTAAATCGGTACACCTATAAAAATTTACCTAAAAAAATTTTTTGACAACAAAAAATCTCAAATCGATACACCTATGACGGTTTTATTTTGAACTAATTTCTTAACCACTAAAAACCTCAAACTGGTACACCTTTGATAATTTTACCTCGAACTAATTTTTTGACCACCAAAAACCTCAAACTGGTAGACTTTTAACAATTTTACCCCGAACTAATATTTTGACCACGAAAAGTCCCAAACTGATACACCTATGACAAATTTACTCTTCGTTAAATTATATTAATATCACAAAAAAATCACAAATTCGTAAACTTGTGACAAATAGAGGGGTAAAACCCCAAACTGATACACTTGTCAACTTTCACGTATCATCAAACTTAACAATTTGACGGTAAAACTTAACAAGAACTAACATAGGATTAATTTGTCACATGTATCGGTTTGGGATTTTGGTGGTCAAAAAATTTGTTTTGAGTTAAATTATCACAAGAGTACCAGTTTGAAGTTTTTCGTTATCAAAAAATTAGTTCGAGGTAAAATTGTCATATCTGTGCCAGTTTGGGGTTTTTCATGGTCAAAAAATTAGTTTTTGGTAAATTTGTCACATGTGTATCGATTTGGGATTTTTTGTGGTATTAACTCTATAATTTATCATGATGTTTGATCTAAGTATATTGGTATCATGCATATCTTTTTAGTGTTGATTAATAGCCATTAGAAATCATATGGTGTCTTCTTTTCATACGAAAGGGGTCACGCTTTGTTGTAGTCCTTAATGGGTATATGGTTCTTAATTTGGCCACTGACATTGTGAGACACGGAATGAAATATGAAGTTGCTGATATTATGGGGATTGGTTTAACGAGGTTTCGCCAATAACAGAGGAATCAACACTTCTTTTTTTCCAACAAACAAACTCTAGGTTCCAATAGATGCTCTCATTAGTCATTTCCTCTTTTGCAATGTTAAAATATTAGGCGCTATAGAGACTCAATTGGCATCCGAATCGCAGCAGAACTCATTCCAACAAAATCACCATGCATGCATTCCAGCTATTTACCGAAATTTCCTGGGAAAATCCAATTTTCGCCGTGGGAGAGGAACAGGAAAAGGGAAAAACAGAAAGAGAATTAAAAATATAAAAAAGGATGCATGGAGCAGCCCCATTGGCCGGCCCTAATTATCTCTCCTTCCAAACAAATGCACCGTCGGTCGTGTTCATGGGGATAACATGCGCCTCCACAAGCTCTCGTGACTTCACGAGTCACCACCGTCAATCACTCTCGGAAACTCTTCTTCTTCTTCCTCCCCCATGCTTCGCTCAACGCCCTGTTAAGTTCATCCCCTTCAACACTCGACTGCGGAGTCGTCATCGGCAGCTGCAGTTCAGGGACCAATTTGTTTGATCAAAAGTCAGTTGAAGGCCTAATTAGACATTTTGTAACAGTTTAAGGACTCCAACATCTTTATCTTTTATTTTAATATTTTGTATGTGTATGATATGGCCATCGATCAACTTACACAAGATTATCAACAATTATTTCAAAAAATGGTATTTCCTAAAATTTTGAAGCTTTAACTACTTGTGAATACTAGCGAATGTCATTGGTAAGACCTCTCGCATTAAAATATGTCGGATGGACAAAATATTTGTCAAAAAATTGTACATATACAAAGAACCAACCTGAGCAAGCCTACCTCAACGTAACGTTTTGCAATCATTTAGGGTTAGTTCATCTCTCCCGTTCTTCCTCGTTTCGAAGGAAATAAAAAGAACGTGATACAAATGACTAAATTATTAACCTTCGAATCTCCCAGAACAGAGGAAAGGGCCACAAGGAAAGCAAAAAAGAAATAGAAAAAGGTTAATACGCATGTAAGTGGTCCTAATTACTCCTTGTCGTTTTGTCGACTGCAACCCCAATAATGAAGTCCATCGCTAGGCACGTATCATTCACTAATGGGATGAACGTCTAGTCTACAAACCTAAGCTCCAACATGTTTATGCAACCGTCGTATTGTTTTTTTTTTTTTTGAATTTTAAGTGGTTTTCTTGTACTGTGTTTTTTACGTCACACACGGGGCCCAACCTGGAAGAATTGGAACAAGAACAGCTGGAACGCACTTTGCGATGGAGACGCACTAGTCCAAAGAAATTTAGATCCTGGAACTGACAGCGACGAAGACAGGTGAAAGAAGCCTCTGTGGTGCTCTCATAATTGTACTAGTCTGCGAGCTTCAAGTCGTGGAATTGAAGCCTGTGGGTGCTCTCAACATTTTGTACTATTTGCTCGATCAAAACTGTGTTTTTTCTTCTTGGACTTCGAGCGAAGTGCACTTGGGATGAAGGGAAAAACATAGCTGGATTTTACCTGTTAATCGATTAATCTGCCTCACTAATGAGGCAAACTGAAATTCTTTACTTCAAGATATAAGGCTACTTGTTAGATAAAACTTATATATACGTAACGCAATATTATTTATTATGATCAGAAAATATAGAAAGAGATAATAGGGATATAATTTTTAATATAATAATCGCTAAGCCAATGTTTATATAATATTTAATATATAAAGATGTTTGAATCACAACCTTTGTATTTTTTTTATAAAATTAATAGGAAATTTAATAGTAGATGAGATACGGCTAGCCGAATCTCTTTAAGGCGATTAGTTTTTGCCAATGGTGCTAAGAAGCTTCATGAACTATGCCTTCCAAGACACAACATCTCGAACTTGTTTGTCGAACACTTCTTAAAACTAGCACACTTGGAGAGGTGAATTTCTAAAGAAGAATTCTAATCTCGAATAACTCTATCTCCCTAGGTATTGAAGAAGACGTCGAACTCGTTATTGTGAATTGAAGAAAATCATTATGAAAAACTTCTTTACGAGAGCTGAAGAGATACTTTCTGTAACGCATCCATTAATTCATCCATTAACGAGTCCATCAAAACTGCTACAGGATGGCTGAAGATTGGTGTCCATTAATTCATCAATTAACGCATCATAAAACCGCTGCACCAGAGCCGAAGATATGCGTCAATTTAATGCGTCCATCAATTCGTCCATCAACGTGTCCATCAAAATTGTTGCGCGAGAGCTAGAGATTGTGAGCTGATAATTACTATACTACTTATTTTTAACATAGAATGTATATTTGCACAACGGGATGCTTCTTTAGGAGAAATATCTAAAAAGTCATAAATTTAATATATAAATATTAATTTAATTTTAAATCTTAAATTTGATTATATATAATTTTAGACTTTTTGATGATCTTACGACGAATTTCATCCTACTCATTTAGATGGAAATTTTTTGATATGGAGGTCCAGAGTAGGCCAATATGCATGTACGTGGTCCTACTTACTCCTGCCGTTCTGTCGACTGCAACCCCAATAATGAAGTACGTCACAAGACACGTATCATTCATTAATGGGATGAACGTCTAGTCTACAAACGTAAGCTCCAACATGTATATGTAACCGTCGTATTGTTTTTTTATTAAATTTTTAAGTGGTTTTCTTATACTGTATTTTTTTTACGACACACACGGGGCCCAATCCGGAAGAATTAGAACAAGGACAGCTGGAACTCACGTTGCAAAAGGGGACGCACTAGTCCAAACATTGCCATATTTAGGGTTCTGGAACTGACAGCGACGAAGACGCGTCAAAGAAGCCTCTGGGGTGCTCTTATAATTGTACTAGTCCGTGTGCTTTAAGTCGTGGAATTGAAGCCTGTGGGTGCTCTCATAATTGTGTACTATTTGCTCACCCGCCTATGGGTGCTCGCCGGCCCAGGCGAGGGCGACCCTCGCCGGCATCGGGTGAGGCACCGGCGAGGCTCACCCTCGCCGGATCTGGCGAGGGCGGGGCTCGTCGGAGATCTCGCCGGTGAGGGCAGCCCCACCAGAAAAAAGAAAAAAAATAGAAAAAAATAGAAAAAGGAAAAAAGACTAAAATACCATAGGCTACAGTATATTGGGGTAAATGTATCACAAATAGCAAAGTTTGGGATTTTTGGTGTCACAAAAAAAGTTCGGGGTAATTGTGTCATAGGGGGTAAAGTTTGGGATTTTTGGTGATTTTTTCCTTTAAAAAAATTCATTATTTATTTTATTTTATAAAATAATTTGATCTCTAATTGTCATGCATTGTAAGTGCATTGATATCTAATTACAATGCTTGGCTTGGGTGTATTGAACTCTAATTACAAGATTTGGCTTGGGTTTTATACACAATGATTATAATGCCTCTTCGTTCTCATTTGATGTGGGATTCTTAGCTTGCCTTGAACACCTTCAATGTGAGACTCTTGACTTGTCTTCATGCAAATACCAAGAGTCCCACATCAAATAGGAATGAAAAAACCATCAGAGGGGTTGTGTATAAAATCCAAGCCAAGCCATAAGCATGTGAAGTTGTATGCCTTTTGTAGCTACGATTCTTTGCTAGTTAAGAGCAAAGGATTTCATTGGACCGCCTAAAATCGGATCGGACCAATAGTCCGATTCCCAGTTCTATGATTTGCTAGTCCGGTTCCTAGTTCTAAAATTAAGGGACCGGTCTTACCGGTTTGGTTCCCAGTTTCGAGCGGAACCGGACTGAACTGGGAACCGATCACCTTTATAATTTACATTTTGATTATAATTTATATTGAATAATTCATTATTTTATAATTTTATAATTTATTATTTTATAATTTATTTTTAAAATTTTTAAATTACGAACAGAAACCGACAGGTTTGAAATCGGAACCGTTTCGGTTCACACATGATCACGAATCGTTTTGCTAGACGATTCGTCCTTATCAAAGGGAAAAGAAAACAGGACCATGCGGAGAAAATGTCGCAAGACGAGAGAGAAAAGAAGAGAAGCCTTTATGAAGTACTGAAGAGAACTTTTATCATGAAATATGAAAGAGCAGAAGATGCATTTATTGCCAAATCCTTAAAAAATAATCTTTTTACGTCTAACACGTATATCTGTATGAAATTCTTCGCTTCCAGTTATGGTGTTACTTATTTTTAATATAGATGTATATTTTTGCACAAAGGTATGCTTCTCTCAGAGAAAAATCCAAAAATCCGAATTAATTATATTTGGGAATTTGTTTTGAGTTTCTATTACATTTACGTGGGCGTGGACGATAGCGTGAACAAGTCAAAGTCAAGTAACACAACGCCAAAATGACATGCATGACTCGTGGATGTGAGGCTACACCGACGCAAACATATGATTTGTATATGTCTATGCACCAACAGGGAACACATGTCAAATCAATCCTTAATAGTGTCATCATTCAATAATCGAGCTTTTAAAGTATTGATTAGATCGACCAAATGAGCTCCATCATTGTCGATGGACCCACATAAAAGTTGGAGAGGTACACAAATAATGGAGGAATTGGCCCGCGTATATTTGTTAGGTTTGGAAAAGTTGGGATCTACGAAATGATAAAGATGAACCCCAAATTCCACAAACAAACGAGTACAAACATCACGTGATGGATGAATCATTACAAGTACGATAAATGAAAGCAGCATTGACCAGCAACAAGCAATTATTTCGCGTAGCTATTACGTCAACCAATCCATGAGCTAGAGGATGCCAGAGAAACTCAACGTAATTTAAAATGATGTTCGATCCAAGTATCTTCGAATCATGAATATCCTTTTAGTGTTGAAAGTTAAAGCATAATAGCCGGAGGTTAGTTTATTTCATTGAATTGATACGTGTTTTAAATATTTTATTCATTAAACTAACACCTCTGTTCAAAATATATTTGTTTTTGAAACACTACGTTTGTTATGCTACTCTAAAATCTCTTATTCATCTACTCTAAGACGAATAGATCTCACAATTAGGGTAGTAGTTACTCTATTATTGCATGAGAAAACATTTTTCTTCAAAATTGTTTAGATGGTATGCGTTTTTGAAGTAGCATGTTCTTAAAGTTTGCACGAATAGGCACCTCTCTTTGAAAGAATACATTTGAATAGACATTTTTTTTTCAAATTTATAGAACTAGTTTAGATTAATATATTTTTAAAATAAAATATATGCAGACACCTCTTCTAAAGACAATATGTTCTAATAGACACATTTCTTTGTATTTCCAACAGTAATCTAGATGGTATTTGTATTTATTTAGTACATATACTAGGTGATCTGCATTTCTTCTTCTTCTTGAAATTGAATATGTCACGCAATTACGTTAAATTTTACTACACTCTACTTCACATATAGAATGATCTCTCATACACAAGAGTTCTTTTCTTCCTTAAGACAAAGCTTATATCGTAAACCTTTGAGTTCATGACATTCTTTATTTCCATTATTATTTTTCGATATCAATGTTGCATGAGCATCTATCTAATTCGCTAAGGATTATTATTATATTCAATACCAATGTAAATTTTTCTAACGGATACGGTATTGTACATGTGATGTGTGTTTCGAGATAGCTATGTAATAGAAACCATCAACAAGTTAATTATCCAATGAAGTGTAAATTATCTTTTATATTGATAGTAGACATAATAAAAATTCTGTCAACATATATTTTCTTTATTTTTCAATCCTACTATTAAATCAATGAATAACCAACAAGCTACATCACATGTATCACTCTACAAATCATCCAGCCCTTTATTAATCAGTCGATGCTTAAGATTTATGTGCTTATCTTTTTGTTTCATTATGTTCATATATATATTTTTTGGTAGAGCGTGTCGCCGCACCTTGGCCATCTTGGTTCCATCCCACAATTGCACCTATTTGGGTAAGAGCGTTTTGCCACACCTTGACTTCATAGCTAACTTGCTTCTCGTGCTTTAGAAAAGCATCCTTATACAGCCAATTCTTAAGCTTAAGACCGTCAAAATTATGGAAAGGATACTTTTGTTCATTATTCACAGTAGATATGGAAGTAGCAATTAACATTTCGTTCAACATGGAAAAAAATCATATACTTTACACAAAGAAAAAGGATTTAAATGGATTTGTCAGCCACAGGCACGTGCGAGCAAGAGAGGGAAGGGAGGGGGATAAGCGGTCGGTCCAACCTGGTGACCAGTGCTTGACCAAAAAAAAAAAAAAAAACCTGGTGACCAGTGGTGGTGGCGATCATCATGGCTTTGACAGTCGCTTGGCGTCACTAGTGACAAGACACCATGAAGCCGAGGAGGAGAGATTTGTGGATAGTGTTTAGTTGCGCGATAACAATAACCTTATAATCCGGAGAACTATAATTTCAATCAAATTATATTGTCTTTATTATGAGATCATTAGCACTCTCTTAGTCACATGCTCTATGTATTACTTTAGGGAAAATGACACTAAAAGTGTCAAAAGTTGTGTACGATGCTCAGTTTAGTGTAAAAAATTTATTTTGAATCACATAAGTACTTATTGCCGGAAATCTAATGTGATAATATTTTATTAGTTTCTCAGTCCTACATGGCTCATCGGCGTGCCCAGTCAGCATGTAACTCATAAACGACGTCGTTTAAAAGTTGTAAATAATGATCGTGTAAATGCTAAATTTTATTTAAAGTGATCACTTCAGTGCTAGTTGTTGTTAAAAAACGATCACTTTAGTGCTAGATGAATTGTGCGATGTCGTTTTGGATGTCCACGTGGACTGAATTTTAAAAAAAAAATATGTCAAGTCATTTAAAATTTTAATTTTAAATGTCACGTAATCAATTTGGTCGGAATTGACAATTAATTGATCTTTTTTTTTTCGATTTGGCACTTCAGAGATTATTTTTTCTCCGATTTGGCACTTAAGTGATCCAAAAAGAACTTTTGATACTTCTAGTATTCTTCTCCCTATTACTTTATCTCTTTCTCTCTTCTCTATAGATGTCTTCAACTCGGTAAAAGTTTTGCTTGTTGTTACAATGACAAATAAATGTAAAGATGTTAGACTCTGGATGTAAAGAATAATTTTGAGGGATGTGATATGTAATTATGTCTATATTAGGGGGTGCAAATTTCTAATCTTTTATAATCTTGCCTAATCTTTTATGTGTGCAGCCAGACTGTGCACTACTGTACATAATAAATAGAGATTGAGTGAGACCAAACAAGAAAAGACTCTCTCTCTCTCTCTCTCTCTCTAAAGAAAAAGGTGGGTCTGTGGGGCTAGAACTGAGAGGAGGTTTTCAATATGAACTAATAATGCGTGAACCCTTGCCAGCAAAAAAGTGAAGACGACCAAGACTAACTTGGTCTTTGTCGGTCGGCTCACTTTAAGATCAAATTTAGCTTTATCAAACGCGTGATGCAGGACATCAACATCACGAAACAATTTCATCGGTGGAAATATGATATGGAATGCAGTAAGATAAAGTGTTAGTGAAAAAAGCAGAGAAATGAAAATGATAGTTCTCAACAATTTTCAATATGAACAAATAATGTGTGAACCCTCACCAGCAAAAAAGTGAAGACGACCAAGACTAACATGGTCTTTATTGGTCGGCTCACTTTAAGATCAAAAGTAGCTTTATCAAACGCGTGATGCACGCCATCAAAATGAAGAAATAATTTCTTCAGTAGAAGTATGATATGGAATGCAGTATGATAAAGTACTAGCAAAATCAAAGAAGAAAATGACAGTTCTTATCATATTGCTCTCATTGGTGCTCTTATTTTTTCAGTGCATTACCTCTTTTAGAGATTTTCACAACATTATTCTGTAGCACCTGTTGGTGGTGAACATTCATGGCCCAGATATTATCAGGGAAGTATAAGGAGTCCAGTTATACTAAGCCCAACTTCGATCTGTAGCCTGTCCAGTTTAACTTCACCTGGAGGTGGTGTGACATGACTTTGATCTGAGGTGTATTGCTTACCATTTCGATTAGAGAAAGGGAAAGGTCCCTCGCCCTGTTTGAGTTAAGAGCTGGAACGATCACAGAGTAGATTGAATCGTGAATGAAGGGCAGTTATTGCACAACACGCAATTACCTTAGGAGTAACTTAAATCGTGGAAATAGAGGAAATCATGGAAATGTAGGGCAGTTAGAGAGGGGATCATGCATGAATTCCAATGATCGTTAATGGAAATCCCAAGAGTATATATAGAAAAAACATAGAGAAAGAGGCGATGCTCAAATCGTCCCAGGACTCTATCAAATTTTCCTCGTGATAATTATCCAAAAAATCCTAAATCTATTGTATGGTGGTCAATCTAGTCATAAACCTTAATTTGGTCTTATACATTTTGACATTTTGACAATTTGCTAATTTATTTTTAAACCTTTCAATTATGTCAATTTAGTTTTAAATCTTATGACAATTTGCCAATTCAGTCATTCTAGCTAATTTTAGCTAGAAATTGCTGACGTGGCAGTTTAGTCGGTGTTGGTTGTCCTACATGGCATAGTCGGCGATGATGTGGTAAATTTTTTTAATTTTTCTGATTTTTTTTCTTTTCTTTTCTTTCTTTTCTTTCTCCAACTCTGGGCGGGCGAGATCGCTGGCCAACCCTCACGTAGATCTTGGTGAGGGCATGGGTGAGGGCATGGGTGAAGGCCGTGACGCCCTCACCCAGTGCCAACGAGGGTCACCGGCCTCATTTAAAAAACCAAAAGAAAGAAAAAAAAAGCAAAAAGGAAAATAAAAAATGGAAAAAATAGTAAAAATTGCATAAATTATCCAAGTCAGTGCCGATTGTGCCATATAAACACCTGATGACCACATTGGCTATTTCCAGCAAAAAAATGGCCGGGTGGACTATATTGGCAAATTGTCAAAAGGTTTAGGACTAAATTGGCCATATTGAAAGGTTACCGAATTGGCACAAGTGCAATAAGTTTAGTTTTTTTTTTTGGTAATCATCCCAATAAATTCTAGTACTGTAATTGAGGGAGTTTATTACTAACAGCAGGGAGTTCTTAAAATAAACAAGAGTGCATCTACATCGTGGAAAATCAATGATTTGGAAACTATTCTTTTAAAAGATTTTTTTATCGCTAAGAAAAATTAGTCAACGGAAAATATTTTTATTATTATCCACAATCTATGGCTAAATATTTTCATTAATGATGAACATATTTTCATTAATATATTCATTTTTTCAAAGCAACACAAACTATTCTATTTTAGGAAAAAAAATTTCATATCATCGATTTAACGCATAATAAATGCACCCAAAATAAGAATATAACCACCAGCAAGTTTAATATTTGATTCTCATAAAATGCTTATTATGCAATCAATTATGTTTCTTTTTGCTTGACAATGCATGTCCAATCTCACAGATTCAGGGTCACGTTTCCCATAGATATATCACATGAGTAATGTTAAGAATGTGAAAGCTAATTTACAAAATCGATACATATATATATAAATTGGAATGAGCTATCACATAAGCAATTTTGTATCTAACATCTAGTAAGAGTATGTCACGTCACTTGATGCACCAATCTTGTTAACTAGTCTGCACATTGCTAGGCTGCTAGCATTAGTCATCCCTGATAAGTAACAAAAACTGATTCCAGGATTTGGCATTTGTTTTCAGAGGACATGTAAGGTGAGAGATGGGAAAGTATCTCGCATTGGAATATAAGAAACATGCGGGTTTCATTCCATCCCTCAGCATTATTTTGCTACTTTTAAGTGGTCTTCCTCCAAGGCAAAAATGTGTTTATGTGTAGATCCTTATGTGATCATGTGGGTCACCATTATGTCCATAGGACTCACTTATGTCTTCTCGATAGCAGTGTTCACACCGTCTCACCAATGGAATTCAATCTACAAGGTTATCTGATTTAGAATCATGGTGCGAATCGGACTCGTGGTTGTGCTTCTTCTGGGGCATGCGATACGCCTGCTGTTAAAGACAGTCGGCAAACTCGGGATACTAGCGAGGGAGAGGAAAACTCTTCCGACACAATTGTCATGCACCGTGGGGGGATTCCAACGATAAGGCTGTATAATGTTACTGTTCTTTTGTTGGGGTCAATGTTGTATATTATCCTGGGATGTTTGTGGTGGTCTACGATGGGGTAGTCTACGTCAAAATGAGTTACGGTTTGGAGATCCTTAATTTATGCCTTGGGAACAAAATTGCCAGGTTTGGCGAGCTTAAGAGAATGAGCTTTCTGTGGCCAAGATGCAGGATCTGCTAGCTACTTTATGCAAGTGTTGTTGATATTTTTGAAGTCTGAGCAAGTGATCACTACTCTTAAGTCCTAGCGCATAGCCTGTCTAGAGAGATATTGGAAAGGCTTAAGCTATCTTATTCATCACTTAGAATTTGTCAAAAACCATCGTGCTGGACTAAGTTTTAAGTGTGCAGGTAGCTTTATTTGGACTGGCACTGTGTCATTGTGTCTCCTTGGACTATTTCACGACACAGAGGAGGAGCCGCCCACTAGTCCTAGGGAAGAATCCGAAGAACAAGAAGAGAATCACTTAGTGCATCCATCTCCTGACAAAATTTACGATTTTCAAGCAAAATTCAATGAGGCAACAACGTTTATCAACTGGCTCACGTCTATGGAAGGATCAGAGGAACAATGAAAATGGAACTGCGCTTACTATTTGTTTCACAAAATAGTTGAATAACCACTTGTTGCCGTCCACTTAATCGATTTTTACCAAGAAAGAGAACAGCTAGTCATAAAAAGCATGGTGACAATAGGCGGCAGCTTATATATTATCAGCATTCATTTAACTAAAGGACTATAACAAGAAACCCAAATTTCAAGCTTCTCTGCAGTTGGCGCTGAAACTGCTCCTCTGACGACTCCTGTAGGTGTGGATGATTCTGCTCACGATCTTCTAAAGCATGCTAGAAAGAATCTTGAATTTCATGAATCGCTTCCTCAAGCCGCGCCATTTCTTGAACACGAGGCTCTCCTTGAGCTTGAAACAATTCTAGTCGCACCACCTATGTCTCTATTTGCAGGAACATTCTCTGTTTCCTGATCACCTTCATATATCGTCTATGCAATCACCCAAGCACCTTATGTGGTAAATATTCATGATATGGCACGATCATTAGTCGCAGAGACAGATCTAGAGCTAAGTGGAATGGGAATTATATCAAAGTGGTTTTCTTTTGTATATAACTTACAACATTTCAATAAGCTTGTGATGGGAAGTTAAATTAAATATTAGCCCACGTAGATAATTATTGTCGCGACCCGCCATTTTTTCTGGCATAGATGGAAAAAGGCGTAGCCTGGTATGCACTAAGTCTAAATCTGGAACTTAACTTAGGCTTTCTGAAGTCCATACCATATCACGATTTGTGATTTAGATTTTTAACCTGCAGTTGATTTTTATTTAGGAGTTGCCACTAATCAATTTATAGTGGGCCGATTAGACACCGAAGTAAGGCAACGCAAACCAAAGATTGAATGAGTTCGGGAAATTGGTTACGCTAGTTGAGTGACTAATTCCCTTTCGGTACTTTTCATCATGTTCATTTCAGAAAATATTTATCAGACAGTTTTGATTGATTTTATAACCTATCTCCTAACATGTTAGATGATCAAGCAAGTACATAATCATTAAAGATTAGTAGTCAAACTAAATATGCAGCCTAGGGTTCTAACACTAACTAAGACGACAACATTCAAAGCATGACAATTTATATAATTATATTTTAATTAGAAACATGCATAATAATAATACAACATTAGTAAAGATAACATGCAAAATCCTACTGTATAGCCCTATAAGCTTATCCCATTTAGACAGAATTATTAATCGAATAATTCACATAATTTAGAAAAATATTTCAAAATACTAATTTCTAAACTATTTTCTAATTCTAAAAGAAAATAAAAAAATAAACTTATTATTTTTATTTAAAAAAATAAGTGGACGGATCCGGATCGGGCCAAAATCGACTCGGGTCAACGGACTCGACCTAAATGCGTTGACCCCTGTAGGATCTCTAGATCCGAACCAGGTCGAGGGTCAACCTGGGCCACCGGATCGGATTGGGGCCAGGCCCAGTTCAGTTGAAAAGGAAAAAATAGGGCTGGCATACCAGTTTGACCAGTTCTTCCGGCTAGTTCAGGCCAAATCCTGGCCTTTCAAGCTCAGGAGGCCATCGACCAGGTAGAAATTCAATGATTTGCCAGCTATTTCGCCTGGCTTTTGGCCTCAATCTCCTCAACGCTTCAAGCTAAGGAGATTAGGCGTGACGACTCGCTGAACGGCCAACCGAGGTGGTTGCTGGTCAAGCTCCGACCGGGGCTCTTTAAGCCTAGTTGTCGATCGGAGCTTGGCCGGCCGACCTAGGTCATACTTTGAACTCATCCAGCCTCCAATGGCCATCACAAAGCCGCCTCAAGGGATCAAATGTCGCTGGACAGCTCGTACGACACTGGCCGAGGATCGCCACAAACTGACTTCATTTGGACAATTTGTCAAACACATGGAGTGAATAAACCAAAGTAGAGGAATTTCAACCTCTCTTGGGATCAAAGCTTGCTTCTGCGGCCACGACTCGCCTCCGACGACAAGTTTGGATTAGAACAAGGGATAGTATGGGCTGGGATTTACGCGAAATGGCTGGCACAAGTCTCGGCCAACCTGCACACAAAAACGGGGGAAAACAGGGCACAAAAGGGACCGAGAAAGCTCATCGGTTGGGCTTGCTTTCGAGGGGTCGCTGGTCAGTCTATAGGCAACGGCTAGGCTATTGGCTTCCCTTTGCGAGCTGTAAACACTCAAAGCTCACTCTTGTAGGACGCGAATGATAACCATTCTGTTCTAGAATAAATTCCTGAAATAGAAATAAAATTTTCTATTTTTTGTTTTCAGGATGAGTTTCTCAGAAAAGAAACCCGTTTGATAACAATAAAAAATTTCTAATTCTGGAGCAGAAACCCGTTTGATAATAGCATAAAATTTTTATTTCCTAAAACAGCCCGTTTGATAACAACACAAATTTCTGTTTCCCAAAAAAAATCAATTTTTTTAGAAATGGAATAAAAAAATCAGAAAATCCGAAAAATTCCTAAAAATTTCAAAAAAAATTTCAGAAGATCCATAAAATTGAAAATTTCCAGAAAAATTTATAAAAATTACCAAAAAATAAAAAATAGTTAGATTTCGGGAAAATAGGAAATTTGTTAAATTTTTCAAAAAAATCAAATAATCAAAAATTTGAAAACTTCGCAGAATGGCTTTAGAATACCTGCGGCCACCCATTTTGAGTGAAATTTAAATTTTTTGAGGTGTCCAACAAAAATAAAAAAATAAAAAACTTCATAGAATATCTTTAGAATACTTGTGGCAACCCATTTTGAGTGAAATTTAAATTTTTTAAGGTGCCCAAAAATATAAAAAAAATAAAAATTTCAAAACTTCATAGAATGGCTTTAGAATATATGTGGCCATCCACTTTAAGTGAAATTTAAATTTTTTGAGGTGCCCAAAAAAATAAAATAATAAAAACATCAAAACTTCACAGTATGGCTTTAAATACCTTTGGCCACCCACTTTGAATGAAATTGAAATTTTTTTAGGTACAAAAAAAAATAAAAAAATCGAAAATTTTAAAATTTCACAGAATGGCTGAGAATATTTTTGGCCATCCACTTTGAGTGAAAATTAGGTTTTTTAAGGTGCCCCAAAATAATCAAAAAATGAAAAATCTCAAAAAATTTAAATTTCATTCAAAGTTGGTGGCCACAGGTATTTTAAGCCATTCTGTGAATTTTTTTATTTTTTTGGCATCTAAAAAAATTTAAATTTCATTCAAAGTGGGTGGCCACATATATTCTAAGCCATTATGTGAATTTTTTTATTTTTTATTTTTTTGTGCACTTAAAAAAATTTAAATTTCACTCAAAGTGGGTGGCCACAAGTATTCTAAGTCATTCTATGAAGCTTTGAAATTTTTGAATATTTTATTATTTGAAAAAATTCACCAAATTTCCTATTTTCCCAAAATCTTACTTTTTTTGGAAATTTTTATGAATTTTTCTAAAATTTTTATGGATTTTCTAAAATTTTTTGAGATTTTTAGGACTTTTCCAAAATTTCTGATTTTTTTTTTATGAATTTTCTAATTTTTTTTTATTTTTTATTTCTTCTGAATTTTCTAATTTTATTTATTTTCCCGTCGGGAATGAATCGGACTGAATCGATTCGAACCGATCTGATTAGGTCAGACCGGGGCCAAATTTAGGAAGAGATGTGTTTTGAAGAGAGAAATAGGTTCTTTTAGAAATGGTTCTCATTTTTTGTCTAAAAATAGAAAACGTACTTTTTTTTTTGTTCTGATTTCTTATCCAGAACCAATTCTGGAACGAAAAGTTGTCCCAGAAATAAAAAAATGAAAATGCATTACCAAACGGATTTCTGGTCCAAAACTATTTCTGGAAACAGAAAACTAGTTCTGGATAGAACCGAAATCGTTACCATACGCGTCCTTACTTTCTATCTCTCTTATATTCTCTCAAAAATCTCTCTCTCTTTCTTTGCTCTGTTTTGGCCAACCCTCTCTTTCTTTTCTTCGTTGGTTTATAGAGCTTATATAGTGGCCGCCGACCACTTGTCTCTGCCCCTATCTCCTCCATTTAGTGCTTTGCGCCGGCCTCTCTGCTCCATTGACTTCGGTGGCCAATTTTGCGCAGTGGAGCGGCTTCTCCGCATTGTCCCAGGCAGCGATCACTTGTAGCAACAGGGGAAGAATGAGGAGAGAGGGAGAGAGGCCGGGCTCTGGGGGGAAAGAAGGAGCTGGTTGGGCCAGGCCCAGCATTGCGTGTGAGGAAGGGAAAGAAAAGGGCAAGGGCCTGGCCTACCGGGGGGGGGGGAGGAGAGGGCCGGGTGGGGGCTAATCCGAATTTTTTTAAAATTTTTTTAATTAATTAAGAAAATATGCTCCAATAGGCCCAATTAATGTAAATGTACCTAATGTCTATATGCAATGCAATTAAATAATTTTTTTTAGGAATTAAGTAAATTTTGTGCAGTTCATTTTGGGCAAATTGAATTAAAAGTAGGTGTCGGCAATTATCAATCTAGGACTAGGAGGTCTAACTTCACGACTAATCCTTAGAGTAAGCAAAGTAAAAAATGAAAAGCTCTATCTCATCACGGTATTTTTTTTTGAAAATGGGTTGGGAAAACTTTCTGAAAGTTCTCTTTTGGATAATACTGTCTGATCCAAATATTCAATTCGACTAATCTCCTTGACGAGCGTAAAACATCACGTCTACGTACATTTAATAAATATCTATGGCAAATATATAGACCCGGCGACAATCCCCAGCGAAAGCAAAAGCAGGCGGGTTGGTTCCTCGTTCGTCGCCAGGTAGCTCAGGAATACATCAGAACCACCACCCCCCCCCCCATCCATAAACGTCAACTTCTATTAAAACTCAGAGCGATCTAAGACACGGGGCTACCGAGGAGCCCATATGCCTTACCCCCAAGGAACAATCAAAGGACCTCATCCGCACGTAGATCTTTTGAGAGCCAGGATCAAATTGGTGGGCAACCATAGTTTACTTCTTGCGAGATCACAAGTGATGAGGATTGGCCCTGTTCTCCTTATACTAGTAGTTCATTTCAAATAGGGTTAATACCACGAAAAATTCTAAATTGGTATACCTGTAACAAATTCACATCCCGTTAGTTTCAGTTAAAAAATTTAGTTTTTGATAAATTTATCACAGGTGTACGAGTTTGAAATTTTTTATGGATAAATTTATCACAGGTATATCAGTTGGTGATTTTTTGTGATATTAGCTCTTTCAAATAAGGGCTATTCTAATTCCATATCCTGTTCTGTTTCTGTTTCTGTTTCTGTTTCTATTTTTAAAGTTATTGTTTTAGTGAACTTTAATTCTTCATCTTAACATCACTTTAATTACATTAATCTATTCTTTTAAAAATTTATCGTATATCATGTGCTGCTATGTTTTAGTGCTAATTATTTATTTCAAATATTACATGAATATAAATTCAATTGTTTTGCATTTAGTAATTAAAAAAAGGAGTTTAATTTTCTACTTTTCGAATGAAAAATCCATAATTATGTGACACCATGTTTCAATTCAGTTTATGGAAGTCTGCGTGTTGTTGTATCCTTTCGAAATCTAAAGTAATATGGTTCAAAATTGATTAGGGTCACTTTTCTTCATAAGTTGCTCTTTTTAGTGAAATAATTTGTTCATTCAGATAAGAGTGACATCCTGACATAAAATATGACTATTTGTTCAAGCAATATGTGCTTTAATTGACTTCTCTTTTGGGTCAAAGCTTTAATTTACTTTCAATAATCATGTACTCTAAAAAATGCATAGTCAATTGCTCAAGCCCACTGATGGCCAAAAATAGAAAGCTATTCGAGCCCACTATATATGCATGTACCGATACAATAACAAATAAATATGTAACACAGGTAATGCTTGATCTATAGGTGGATAAATTGGCTCTGAATTAAATTGCACAAACATTTTAATGGAATTATTAAAGAAAGAGGTAAAACAAATGTTCTAATTATTTTTACTTAAGAGGCCAACAACAAATTCATAAGAGATGAATCATCATAATATCAAATGTAGATACCATGAATTAGTTGTCCCTCCTTGATCATTCATTTTCACATGTGGCGACACGTGGCAGAACCCAATGAGTTCTTCTTCTTTCTTTCACTTTAGTACTGTCATGATCAAATCATTTGACATTAATTTCTCCCCAGCCCATTGATGCAATAATCGAATCAAATAATGCATAACTACTACTATATTTGTGATATTAAATTTGTGCATCGATTATGCCTATTGCAAAATAATAAAAAAATAGTGGACGCAGACATCATATCTTGTTTTCGAAATCCTAATTTGTAATTTACTATCTAATATTTAAAGAGCGATTAATTGAGTTTACTGGCAAAATTAAAGAACTAAAACTATACACATAAAAGGCAAGTTAAGATAAGTGAGTAAAAAGAAAGAATATGCGACTAGTAACGTAAGACAACTGGAAATGGGAACTCAAAAGAGGGAGTAAAGGCTGCTTTATGAACCGCAAATATCCTGCACCGAAAAACGAAGAGGAGATAAGTGACTCATCTAAGGAAAAGGTAAGCCACTTACGGAATTACCGTAATTAAAGACGAAAATGATAACCATTATGTTTCAGAAATTAAATTCTTGTCAGAAATTGATTTGATAACTTGTCAAATAATGATAATTTCTGTTTTTCTGTTCCAGAAATAGGTTTGAAACAAAAATCCGTTTGGTAATGCAATTTTATTTTTCTATTTCTAAAACAAATTTCTATTCTAGAAATAGGTTTGAAACAGAAATCAGAAGTCAAAAAAAGTAGCTTTTCTATTTTTGAAACAGAAATGAGAAATAAAAATTCATCTCATCGCTTGCCCTCGCTACTAGCCGGCCACCCCCGCCGCCGCCCTCTATTGCTGTCGGCAGCCTCCCACCACTGCTTACCACCGGCCACCGACCACCTCCCAACACTATCGACCGCTTGCCATCGACCGCCTCCCGCAACCAGTGGCCAGCCACCACCCATAAAAAATTTTGAAAATTCATAAAAATTGGAAAATTTTAGAAAAATTCTTAAAAATTTCCAGAAAATAAAAAAAGTCATATTTCGAGAAAATAGGAAATTTGTTGATTTTTTTGCAAAAAAATAAAAAATTTCAAAGCTTTACAGAATGGTTTAGAATACTTGTGGCCACCTACTTTGAGTGAAATGTAAATTTTTTTAGATGCCCAAAATAATTAAAAAATAAAAAATCTTAAAACTTCACATAATGGCTTAATATACCTGTGGCCACCCATTTTGAGTGAAATTTAAATTTTTTGAGGTGCCCAAAAAAATAAAAAAATCAAAAATTTCAAAACTTCACAAAATGACTTAGAATGCCCGTGGCCACCCACTTTGAGTGAAATTTAATTTTTTTCATTTTTTCATTTTTTTGGGCACCTCAATAAAATTTAAATTTCACTCAAAGTGGGTGGCTACAGGTATTCTAAATCATTTTGTGAAGTTTTGAAAATTTTGATTTTTTTGGAAAAAATTCAACAAATATCCTATTTTCACGAAATCTGACTTCTTTTTATTTTCTAGATTTTTTATGAGTTTTTTTTGGAATTTTTCAATTTTTATGGATTTTCTGATTTTTTTAGATTTTTAGGAATTTTCCAGATTTTCTAATTTTTTTGTTCCATTTCTAAAATAATAGATTTCTGTTCCGAAAAATAAAAACTTGTATTGTTATCAAACGAGTTTCTATTTCAGAAATAGAAATTTTTGGTTGTTATCAAATGGGTTTCTTTTCTCAAAAACTCGTCTTGGAAACAGAAATAGAAAAATCAATTGCTGGCCAAAAATTGATTTCTAGGACAAAATTTTATCATGCGCACTATGAAATTCTTGCCATAAATTGATTTCTGAAGGAGAAATCAATTTGATGAAATGAGACTAATTTTGCTCTAGAAATTGATTTATAGAACAGAAATCTGTTTTGATTTGTTGATTTTTTTTTGCACCTCAAAAAATTTAAATTTCACTTAAAGTGGGTGGCCACAGGTATTGTAAGCCATTCTGTGAAGTTTTGAAAATTTTGATTTTTTGATTTTTTTGGGCACTTAAAAAATTTAAATTTCACTCAAAGTGGGTGATCAAAAGTATTCTAAACTACTTTGTGAAGTTTTGAAATTTTAAATTTTTTGATTTTTTTGGGCACCTCAAAAAAATTAAATTTCACTCAAAGTGGGTGGCCATAGGTATTTTTAGCTATTCTGTGAAGATTTGAAATTTTTGAAATTTTGATTTTTTGGGGCACCTAAACAAATTTAAATTTCACTCAAAATGGGTGACCATTGGCATTGTAAGCCATTCTGTGAAGTTTTGAAATTTTTGATTTTTTTAGTACCTTCAAAAATTTAAATTTCACTCAAAGTGGGTGGCTATAGGTATTCGAAGCCATTATATGAAGTTTTAAATTTTTTGAATATTTTTGGGCACCTCAAAATATTTAAATTTCACTCAAATGAGTGGCCACAAGTACTCTAAGCCATTCTATGAATTATTGAATTATTTAATTTTTTTGGGCATCTAAAAAAATTTAAATTTCACTCAAAGTGGGTGGGCACAGGTATTGTAAGCCATTCTGTGAAGTTTTGAAATTTTTGATTTTTTTTTATTTTTTTGGGCATCTCCAAAAAAATTAAATTTCCCTAAAAGTGGGTGGCCACAAGTATTCTAAATCATTATGTGAAGTTTTGAATTTTTTTGATTTTCTTTAGGTACATCAAAAAATTTAAATTTCACTCAAAGTGGGTGGCCACATATATTCTAAGCTATTATGTGAAGTATTGAATATTTTGATTTTTTTGAGCATCTAAAAAAACTTAAATTTCACTCAAAGTGGGTGACCACATGTATTGTAAGCCATTTTGTGAAATTTTGAAATTTTTGATTTTTTGATTTTGTTTGGGCATTTCCAAAAAATTTAAATTTCACTCAAAGTGAGTGGCCATAGTTATTCTAAGCCATTATGTGAAGTTTTGATTTTTCGAAATTTTTTGGAAAAAAATCAACAAATCTCCTATTTTTTTGAAATCTGAATTTTTTTATTTTTTGGAAATTTTATGATTTTTTTTGGAAATTTTCAATTTTATGGATTTTCTGAATTTTTTTAGATTTTTAAAAGTTTTGCAAATTTTCTAATTTTTAGGAATTTATGGAGAAACGAAGGAAATCTCATTCTGGAAGAGAGAAGCTAGAAAAATTGGCTTTTCTTTTTTGGGCCAAAACTCATTCTAGAAGCAAAAACTGATTCTCGAGCAAAAAAAATAATGCATTTTTACCAAACGCGTTTTTGTTTCAAAATGCAAAAATTACTTCAGAATGCATTTCGAAAATTATTTAATAAAAACATTTCTGTTTTAGAATGCATTTTGGAGCAGACATAGGGTTGTTTGGTTTAGCTTTCATGTTAGCATTGGCCAAATGCTAGCATTTGGAACGCTATTGTTCACGTTTGATGTTGCGCGACCCAGGTGACGACCGTCTGGCGTCGCACAACCTTAAGCGACGGTCCTCTGGGCTCGCGCGACCTCAGGTGGTGCGACCTCCGCCGAGGGTCGCCTAGCCTCGGGCGATCGCCGGCGGCGGCAGATCTGATTCGCTAGGGGTCGCAAGACCTCGGGCCATGGCCACCGATGCCAGATCTATCTCGCCGGCGGCCGGCTCTCGCGATGGGTGGGTTAGTTTTTTTTTTTAATAAATAAGATAATTCTCAAAGTCCATTTGCAAAAAAAAGTTACCAAACACAATATTTTGGCCAAAGTAACTTTACAAAAATTTTTTACCGAACACCATTTGCATTTCCTAAATGGGCTTTCATCTAAAGGTATTTACATTTTTCTAAGTAGTATTTTCGAAGTTGAAGTAAACATGCCCATAATAGATTCCATGCGGGCCCAAAAACACCACATTTCCCCCGCTCCCACTGGTGGGAAATTTTCGCACCCATTCGCATTACACGAAAATGAAATAAAAAAAAAGGAAGAAGAAAAAACACGACGACCGAAATAATAAGAAAGAAAAAGAAACCACCCCGAAGAGAATAATAAAAAATAATAATAAAAGCGGAAAAACTATTAAAACAAAATTACGAAAAATCGCAAACCCTCCTCCTCCTCCTCGCTTCCTCCATTTTCGGACGCCGTCTCCGACTCCTCTCCTCCTCTTCCCTTTTTAATTTCGGATCTCCAGGATCTCCACTTCCGATTCCGAATCGGCCTCTCACTCCCTCTCTCTCTCTCTCTAGAACGAGCGGCGACGAACTCGATCGACCGACCCACCGACCGACCGATCCGCCGATCTCCAGGCCTTCAGCGCGAACGACCGCCGCCATGGCGAGGCCATCGAAGCAGCCGGCGTCGTCCGACGAGGCCCTGTCCGACGGCTCCGAGGAGGGGGAGCCGCAGCAGCAGCTCAACGAGCCCGTCGACGAGGAGGAGCTCGAGGCCGTCGCCCGCTCCGCCAGCCCCGCCGACGAGGACGACGGAGCGGCCGGCGCGGCCGACGAGAATGGCGAGACCGAGGAGGAGGAGGAGTACGACGAGGTTCGGTTGTTTGCCCTCGTGGTTTATGCTGGAATTTTGGTGCCGGATCTTTTTGTTTGCTAGCTAGGGTTTGCGGGGGTCGGTGCGGTTATAAGTCCCTCTGGTGTCCTGCGCTGGGAAGTGGATGTGTGCTTCGTGTTTGAACACGAGTTTTCGAAGAAGGTTTAGAATGAGCGTTGGATTTCGAGCGAGGATGTTGAGTTAGGACACTCGAGAGACGAGTTGCTGTTCTACTGGTCTCTCGTGATTCTTTTACTGCATTCGTTTCTGCAGATTGGCACTTGCTGTATTGATCCTCCGCTTTACTAGTGTGTTGCGCAGAATGAAGTCTAACAATGCACAAGTATATACGTATAAATACATGTTCTGTAAGGTTAACTTAGCACAAGAGTCGAAGCATCTTCGAGGTGGACTTATTTCTTGCTCTTCTTTCGGGGTGTACTATTTTCTGGTGTACTCTCAGTTGGATGAAGAAGATTGGAAGTTAGGAGTTTCTCTTGATCGTAGCGTAGGCATGGTGTTCAATTTTAATATTGTGCATGCCAAAAATTACGCCTTCTTTGAGAGGAATTTCTGTTTATTTACCTTTTTTTATCCTGGTTGGTTGGTTTTGCATCTCCATGGCTAGAGGACTCGAGCAGGGTTGCAACTGTTCATGTTTCTTTGAAACTGATGACTGGGGCTTTCCCCTTTTATTTTAACATTTCCTTGTGATTAAAGCTTCATCAATAACCTCACCACTTACAAAGTGGGAAACAATGGCAACCATAGCTCGTCTATCTTGCTTTGTTTCTGTCTTTACATACACTACTTAAGTTGGCTAGTGCTTCCGTACATCTGAAATGTTGTTAGATACTCGTAAGGATGACCCAGTGAGGATCAGAAGCGTTGCTGCTATTTATTTATTTTTGTATTCTTTTTCCGCGTTCATTCTGCAGGAAGATAATGGTGGAACAGAAGTTAGCAAGCGTGAGAAGGCCAGGCTTCATGAAATGCAAAAGTTGAAGAAGCATAAGATTCAGGACATATTGGATCAGCAAAATGCTGCTATTGACGGCGATATGGGCTGCGCTTGGGAATGCTTTGGGGGAAAGTCTTTGGGGAAATATAAAGGACTTTAGGTTGAAGGGGTTTTTCAAAATGCAAATTGTGTTTCGTAAGTTGTAACTTAAAAGTCCTTTGCAAAGTAACTTTGGGTAAAATAGTGTTTGGAAAAATTATACTTGCAAAGCTCTTTTTTTATTTTTTATTAAAAATGTAAAAACCCTTCGTCGGCTCCGTTGAAGGGCAGCTGGCCCCGGCGACCCAGATCTGGCGCCGGCGGCTGTTGTATGAGGCGAAAGGACCTCCGGCAGCCCTCAGCGACCACCGACGAGGGCCGCCTGGGGTTGAGCGATCCCCGACGAGGGTCGCCAAAACCAGGCGACGGCCGCTGGCGACCCAGATCTAATGCCTCGCGGCCTTCGACCGAGGCCCAACCTCAGCTTGTTGGTGGTCACCGAGGCTGCCTGAGGGAGGTTGGCCTCGGGCGAGGGCCGCGAGGCGTGAGATCTGGGTCGCCGGCGGCCCTCGCCTGGGTTTGGTGACCCTTGTCAGGGGTTGCTCGACCCTAGGCGGCCCTCATTGGTGGTCACTGAGGGCTGCCTGAGGCCGTTTCGCCTCAGACGCCCGCCGCGCGGCGTCAAATCTGGGTCACCGACGGGCCTTGAGGGTCGTCAAGGTCGCGTGACCTCAGGCGGCCCTCGCCTGGGTCGTGTGAGCCCTCGCGGCGGTCGTGCGAGCCCAGGCGATGGTCGGTGGGTTGCGTGACCACGCTGGGCCCCCTCTGGCCGGTCGCCGTCGCCTCACAACCACGCTGCCGAGGTCTCAGCGAAGAAGATGATGAACATTACAGACGAGGCCAAAACCGGAAAATCAAAAAAAAGATGAGGGTGGTTTTGGAAGAAATTTTTTTCACTTACTTTTGGGAGTTGTATGCTGAGAAAGCTGAAAGCCCAAGGCAGCCTAGGACCTGCGTTGGGCTTTCAGCCTTCTGAAGGCTTTCTTTTCTTCAAGGTGAGTTGCAAAAAATTTACCAAACACCCAATATTTGGCTGAAGGAGCTTTGGACCCCTAAAGGCCCTTGGAAAAGCTATTCCCAAACGCAGCCATGGTGCCTTTACATTTTAAGAATGATTCTTTCTCGCATTATTTTGAGCTCTTGTATTGATTATGACTAAAATTTTCTCGATTTTGAAATTATTTTTCAAGAATAATAAGGGGAAAGGGCGGTTGAAGTACCTACTGCAGCAAACAGAGATTTTTGCTCATTTTGCCAAAGGCAACCAGTCCACTTCTCAGAAGATCAAAGGAAGGTACTATTATAAATGACAATTCTCTCTGTATTTTGTGCATTGCAGATATAATTTCCTGCTGAACAATTTCTGGATTGGTCCTAACTTTCTTTGGACTTCATAGTTGCTTAATTGGGACTGGAAGCTTTGATTGATCCTTGATGGACCTTTTGCTTTACATTATTAATTGCCTAATGCCAGAATTCTTTAGAAGTAAGGTGCCTACGGTCCAGTGGTCTAACCCTAGCTAGATTTCCAGTTACATTTGGTGTTAAGGTTCCGTATGCAAAGGGAATTGAGATTTGCTAACATTTTTGCAAATGAATGATGTTTAATTGTAACCTTATATTGATTGTTCTCTCCCAGTGGACAAATAAACTCCTGCTCATGTTTAAAAGTGGAGAAACATGTTTGTGAAGTCCAAGTCATCATTTCCCGGACCATTTCTGTGTTTAGCATTCATGTTTGTTCGTTAACTTTTTTCTTTGCTTAATGTGTAGGGGTCGTCATGAATCCAAAATAACTGAAGAGGAAGAGGATGAAGATTGTCTTAACGAGGAAGAGGATGGCTTATCTGGTACAGGAAACACGCGGCTGGTGACACAACCCTCTTGTAATCTCTCTCTCTGTCTCTGTCTCTCTCTCTCTCTCTCTCTTTCGATCCATCTATCTCGATTGATTGAAAGAAGGATAGTCTTTGCTGCTTATATCTCTCCTGTAACCCTGCTTTGACTTGTGGAAGCGGTAATGTTACTGCAATTTCAGAATGCTAGGTAATGAGGGATTGTAAATGTTCTTGGTGTCGACTTGATTTCTTATCGCTAACAATTAGAATACTCCAAGTTCTTATTTGGTTTTGACAAAGTAGAGGTTTTTGACATCTCTTTCCCTACCCTTGTCTAGGCAGGAACCTCATGCACTGGGGACACCCTTTATTGTATTGTCGTCTCACTCTAGAGAGATTCTCTTTTGGACCGATTTATCCAATTATCTTGCCAACAGGATATCTCCAGCAAATATAAGTTCACTGCTTTCTTAAGTTCTATTCGTATGCTTGTTTTGCAGGTATACAAGGGAAGATGAGGGATTACCAGCTCGCTGGATTGAATTGGCTCATAAGATTGTATGAGAATGGCATTAACGGAATACTTGCAGATGAAATGGTAGGTCAGACTGTGGCATTTAGATGTAATAACTTTTTAATTCGACTTTGAGCTTGATTTGTATTGCACATTCAGCTCATGAGTAACCACGCGATCATCTTTTTTTATTATAGTACCTGATATTGGTTGCTCTCAGGGTCTTGGAAAGACGCTGCAGACTATCTTGTTAATGGGCTATCTGTACGAGTTCAGAGGAATTACTGGTCCTCACATGGTTGTTGCTCCAAAGTCAACTCTGGGTAACTGGATGAATGAAATTCGCCGCTTTTGCTCAGTTCTCCGTGCTGTAAATTTCCTTGGTAATCCAGAAGAAAGGGTATAGCTTTCATGCACTGTTGCTCACTTTTATGGTACACACAAATGCCAAGAAGAGTAATTAATGTAACACTTTTCTACTGCTGCAGAGGTATATACGTGAGGACCTATTGGTTGCCGGGAAGTTTGATGTATGTGTTACCAGTTTTGAGATGGCAATTAAAGAGAAGTCTGCCTTGCACGAATTTAGCTGGCGATATATAATAATTGATGAAGCCCACAGGATCAAGAATGAAAATTCTCTGCTTTCAAAAACGATGAGGCTGTATAATACCAACTATCGTCTTCTCATCACTGGTACACCGCTTCAGGTACATTCTTTACCTTGGCTTTGGAAGCTTTGAGAAATTGTTATTTAATCTTTGACCTCCTGGTTATCTCTAGGTTATTTTTCAACCAAAAAAAAATGTCTAGGCTATTTAAGAAGTAGGCTGCACTCTTTAGGAGAAGGTGCTCTGAATAGTGAAACTTGATTGGTACACTGTATATATCTAATGCATAACAAAGTTGCATCGGATGAATATTTTCATTGTGGAAATATAGGCTACTTCTCCCTTTCTGTCTCCAAGTCAAGTTAATGTGATGAGGAAATATAGGTTTAGTTTTATGACATTCATGTCATAGAAACTGTCAAATCTTAATCAAATGTTAGTTCTTCCTCTGTGATGAGGAAATATAGGTTTTAATTTCAATAAAGTGCTGTCTGTAAGGATGCTGCTATTTTCTTTTTCTACAGAACAACCTCCATAAGCTGTTGTCTCTTCTGAACTTTCTGCTTCCAGAAATATTCAGTTCAGCAGAAACTTTTGATGAATGGTTTCAAGTTTCTGGTGAAAATGATCCGCAGTAAGTTGTACAACACCTTCATAAGGTAGGCCTGAAACTATTTTTTTGGAACAATTTGATGTCTTTATATGATTTCTTACTTTTTCATTTTTTTTTTAAATTAAGGTTCTCTGGCCCTTTCTCCTCCGAAGGTTGAAGTGAGATGTAGAGAAAGGTTTGCCTCCTAAGAAGGAAACAATCTTGAAAGTTGGCATGTCTCAGATGCAAAAACATTATTACAGAGCTTTACTACAGAAAGATTTAGAAGTTGTTAATGCTGGTGGAGAAAGAAAGCATCTTTGGAATATAGCAATGCAGTTGCGTAAATGCTGTAATCATCCGTACCTTTTTCAAGGTGCTGAACCGGGCCCTCCTTATATGACAGGAGATCATTTGATAACCAATGCAGGTGAAATATTGTTTGATGTGGAGTTTGTGGTGCCTCCGTATCAGATAATGGCTGATGTCCTTGTGTATTAATTTTAATTGTAGGTAAAATGGGTCTTTTGGATAAGTTGCTCCCAAAACTAAAAGAACGTGATTCTAGTGTCCTTATTTTTTCACAGGTAAGTGACCTTTGAAACATTATTCTCTTATTAGTGCTGTGAAATAAGGATATGTTTGTATGTGTTCTTTTCTTTTGAACATCACGTACCATGTGATTGATTCTTTACCCTGGTGGATGGCTTGGTTCCAAATTCAGATGACAAGGTTGCTGGACATTCTTGAGGATTACTTGATGTTTCGTGGGTACCTGTATTGTTGGATTGATGGTAATACAGGTGGAGAAGAAGATGATGCTTCCATTGACACTTTCAATAAGCCAGGAAGTGAGAAGTTTGTATTCTTGTTGTCCGCGAGAGCTGGTGGTCTTGGCATTAATCTCGCTACTGCAGATGTTGTCATTCTCTATGACAGTGACTGGTTGGTCTTACCTCTGAGTTTTCTTGAGCTATTGTGTTCTCTTTTTTATCTCTTGGCTAATATTATGACTTTTCATTCTTTCAGGAATCCACAGGTCGATTTGCAAGCACAGGATTGTGCACACAGAATTGGTCAGAAAAATGAAGTTCAAGTGTTTAGATTTTGCACAGGTTTGTGTCGCTTGTCCCTATAACTCTGAAGGAAGTTATTTCTATTGTTCTGGTACTAAATGCATGGTGACGATATGTGAAATAGTACACTATTGAGGAGAAAGTGATTGAGAGGGCCTACAAAAAGCTTGCCCTTGATGCCTTGGTGATTCAGCAAGGACGATTGGCTGAGCAGAAAAGTAAGCTGTTACTTGGTACATTCAGTGTATAGCTGGTTTCTAAATTGTGCCGCTGATATCTTTTGGTTCCTTGCTCCATGCAGCTGTCAATAAAGATGAGCTGCTTCAAATGGTCAGATTCGGTGCAGAAATGGTTTTCAGTTCTAAGGATAGCACCATCACGGATGAGGATATTGACAGAATTACAGCTTAGGGAGAAGAGGCAACAGCTGAGCTTGATGCCAAGATGAAGAAATTTACAGAGGATGCAATCAAATTCAAGATGGACAACAGTGAGTATACTGATACTTTAAAATACTTAATTAGTTCAATTGCAAAGTTGCTCACATCTGCCCTGTTTCACTGCTGGTGCTGAGCTCTATGATTTTGATGATGAAAAGGTATATTTGATCCAATGACTATACTAAGTAATCTATGCGGCATCTGCATCAGGCATATCTATGTAGTTTAGGTGGTTTAATTGGGTGCTTCTTAATGCAGGAGGATAGTAAGTTTGACTTTAAGAAAATCGTCAGTGAAAACTGGATTGAACCTCCAAAAAGAGAGCGGAAGCACAAGTACAGTTTTTTTTTTCCTTTTTTAAGTTTCTGTGCATCTGATTTTTTTTTCCCTTCACACCTTACGATATCATATGATTGGCTTCTTTTCCTCAATTAGCTACTCGGAATCTGAGTACTTTAAGCAAACAATGCGGCAAGGTGGACCTGCAAAACCCAAAGAGCCTCGAATTCCTTGTATGCCTCAACTGTAAGTTTCTTGAGCTGCCATCTCTTTGACTGGGGAATATGTTCTGACATTCTGTAATAATCTTTCGCTTTTATTTTCTGTTGCAGGCATGACTTCCAGTTTTTTAACACTCAAAAGGCTGAGTGAACTATATGAAAAAGAAGTACTCTATCTCATGGTGGGTATAAATGATTTAATGTTTTCTGTTACCATTTACCCGTTTAGCTTGAAACTGTTCTTGAATCTTGACATGTTTATTTATATTTGATTTTGCAGCAAGCACATCAGAAAAATCAAATGAAATATGCAATAGATGTGGATGAGACTGAAGGTACTTTTACTGCACATTAGTTTCTCTGATTTAGGATCTTGTCATTCTATACTAACCGAACATTTAAATTTCAGATGTAGGAGATCCATTGACAGCTGAGGAGCTGGAAGAAAAGGAGAGGTTATTGGAAGAGGTACTTGCCTGAGTGTGTATATTTGTTTAAAGGGATAATGTTCCTGTTGAGCCTTTCTTAATATTATATGATTGGTAATTCTTAGGGATTTTCGCAATGGAGTAGAAGAGACTTTAATACCTTAATCAGAGCTTGTGAAAAGTACGGCCGGAATGACATCAAGAGTATTGCTTCTGAGATGGAAGGTAAAACAGAGGAAGAAGTTGAAAGATATGCAAAGGTTTTCAAAGAATGATACAAGGAATTGAATGGTGAGTATCCTACTTTGGCTATTTCTTCCATTTTGGCCTTGAGTGGCTAATGTGGGATAATATGATGTCTTGACATACGTAAGGGCAATATTGTGGTATATTGTCTGTTGAACAATGGACTTCAGAAACTGTAGAAGGAACTTCATAATTGTAGCAGTTGGGATGTAGACATCGTGTTTCTTTGTTCAACAGAAGCTCTTTCTTCAACTTGATTAATGGAGATTACTTCATTTTGCTGAGGACAACCCGTTACATGTCTGCAAAAACTTTTGTTGGACAAGTTGATTGATGATAACATGTTGAATGTTACTGGAAACTATTTGGTTTACTGTGAATTGGCTGGTTTTGCCTAAACTCATTGGTGGCCCATCCTGTAACAAATACTGCACTGCACAAAATCTCCCTTTCAGACAGTAGATTCTGATGTGCTTTAATGGAAACAGATTCGTGTTTGACTTTTCAGAGACATCATGAAATTATCTACATGTGGCCTCTTCTTGTTTTTGAGTATGTATTGATTGCTTCTGGATCCTTTGCAGATTATGATAGAATTATAAAAAATATTGAACGTGGAGAGGCTAGGATATCCCGAAAAGACGAGATCATGAAAGCTATTGGAAAGAAATTGGATCACTACAAGAATCCATGGCTGGAATTGAAGATTCAGTGCAGTCAGAACGAAGGAAAATTGTACAATGAAGAATGCGATCGGTTCATGGTCTGAATGTTATCCCGTTAATGTGTTTAGGTTCAAGTTACCATGATATTTTTTTCCCATAAGTATTAGTCCTGTTTAACCTTTTTATGATTTTACTGGTTCACTGTCAGAGATATGCATGGCACACAGGCTTGGGTATGGAAACTGGGATGAACTGAAGGCAGCTTTTCGCACATCACCTTTATTTCGGTTTGATTGGTTTGTGATTCTCGCACAACTCGAGCTCGCTCGGAGATGTGACACGCTCATTCGGTTGGTGGAGAAGGAAAATCAAGAATATGATGGGAGGGAGAGGCAAGCCCGTGAAGAGAAGAAGCTTGCCAAGGTTTATTTTCCCTCATAAAACTGATAACGACGCCCTCTGGCATATCTTTGTTTTCAATGTGCTGTTGCTTAAGATGGAAGAAGAAGCATGTCATCCATTAGTGACTAACCATTTGTTTTTTTTGAATTTTAGTCTCAGAGCATCACGCCATCAAAACGAGCCGTATCTAGGCAGGCCAACAAGAGCGCAAGTTTCCTAAGGAAGTGCAAGCAATCGTCCATGGATGACTATCTCAGCTCCGTAAGTACCCTTTTTCCCCTTCCATTGCTATTTCCATTTATATTGTGTAGGAGCAATTGGACTCGGCTCTGACACTTGAGAAGCTAACAGTGGGTCTTTGGCAGGGAAAGAGGAGGAAATGAAGGAATTTGTCAGAGCACAAGTATTACGAGAGAAGTCAGTTAATGTTGCATTCCCTCATTGCGACCATCTACTCGTAGTTTTTGAACCTGCGGTGGAAGGTTGAGGATAGTAATTACATAGCGATTAGACGAAATATTGCTTAGTATGGTAGTTTTCTAAGTTGTACACCAAACGATGCATACCAGCTCCAAAATGGCCGCGTATTTTGAGCCTTGTAATGGCTTCCGGTCCGTGGAGCTCTATTCAATTAAACATACCTTAGCAGGGACGGTAGAGTTTGTTGCTCATTCTTATCGTTATTCAGTGGATCCTGACCTTCATTTATATGCGTAACTTACGAAGTTCTTCCCTAAAATGATTATCGTTATAATAGTTTGTAGCGGCTCACGTACTGGCAACAACAGAAAGAAAAAGAGAGAAGCAAGCGGGTTTGGTTCTAAAGACACATGAGAGAGAGAGAGTGGAAAAAGGGGTGCAACAATTGGGAATTCCACACCAAATGTTATCATGTACAGAACACATTCAAGGGAGACAAAAACGAGACATTCTCCCCCTCTCCTTTTTTCACCATGAACTGGAAATCCTACTTACATATTGTTAAATATGTCTTGAATTTAATGTACTCGGTCCGGTTTATGACCCGACCCGACATATTTTTGTGCGACCTGAAAGTGGAAAGGAAATTGAGATTTGGTTCGCGACGCGAAGGGTTGGGCCGATAGGCCCAATCCGCAGCAAGCGAACAAATCTCCATAGCGGACCGCCCAAGCTGGAGGAAGCGAACCAACGTGCGGGGGGTTCGGGGGCTACGCCCCCGAGAAAAATCTTCGGGAGACCTATTTGTACTGTGGCTAGGTTTTCTCATTGTTTAGTGAGAGTTTTGTTTTCAGAGAGTTTCTGTGAACCGTGAGGGTTTTGTCGTTGTTTTCGACTTCTGAAATTTTGTACTCTCTCTTTGATTATAGTGGAATTTTGTCGTGCCTCGCCCGTGGACGTAGATCACTTCGTGATCGAACCACGTAAATTTCTGGTGTTCTGTCTTTTTCGTTTCCGCATCCGTTTTCCAACACATATCAAGAGCTTATAGATCCTGCAGCATACGGACCTATAAGGACATCACAGCACCATACTTTCCAATATACCAAACCCTCTCTATTTTTTTGAACCGTTTTTCTACATGTACTTCACATAATAATGTGGATGGTTTCAACTAGAAGAAATGACAGAAAAAAAGGACAAGCAGCATCAAAGTCGGACACAACGAACCCCCTTACTCATAACCCTTAGTTTCAACCAGAGGCAGCCTTTCCGTGATCAAGTAAAAGCTGACATGGCAGCGGTGCTAAGTCTCGGTGCGTGTCTTATTCGTTCGTAGAATCGAAGCTACCCACTGCACCCGCACGCTTTCTCTCCCTCCAGTTCTCGCCCCATACTTTTGCTTCTGCCACCATGCGTTCTCTGTCCAGGTCACGGTTCCTTGGAGTCTCTCCCTCAGCCTGCACTCCTGGGGCTCCCTGTGGGAGTCTGCCCGCTCGAGGTCATCCAGACCCCACTTCCTCCCAGACCCACTGCCGGTTTCAGTGCGACCCAGCTCAGCTCCGCTAGTCGATTGCCTTGGTCTCTCTTTCTGAAATCGGGCGAATTCCTGTGAGTGGAAGGGGAACTGCCATACCCATCCGGGCTATCCAAACATCAGCCGTGCCTTCGGAGTAGAAGGACCCGCTTGGTTGCTTTGGCCAGAAGCTGAGTTTGGGTCGTAAGTTTGGGGGGCCAAATATGTAAGAGCTGTGACAATGTCTCCTATTACAGGCCTCATGGCTGCCTGTTCTTGTAGGCACATTGCGGCAATTGCTAGAGCTTGGTAAAGTCCACGCATTGGGTACTGCCCTTGTAGTAGAGGGTCGGCCATCTTGGGGAAATTTCTACGGTTTTTGAAGAGCGGCCGAGCCTACAAACCATGTCATATTAGAAGAGAGGATTCTCAGCTTGTATTGTTTCATTGAAACAAAATCCACAAACAATGTCTGTTTCTTGTAAGGTGCACAACAAATGATTCAGAAAAATATGAGAAACCTACCCATGCCACAAGAGTATCTTCCCCAGGTGCCCTTGAGTTGTCAATTGCCTTGCGCCCAGTTATGAGTTCAAGAAAGACAACTCCAAAGCTGTAGACATCAGATTTTAGAGTTAGTTGGCCGGTCATTGCATATTCAGGAGCACAATAACCATATGTTCCCATAACACGCGTCGAGACATGAGTTTTGTCCCGGACAGGCCCCAGCTTTGCAAGCCCGAAATCTGATAATTTAGGGTGGAAGCCCTCGTCAAGAAGGATGTTGGAGGATTTTAGGTCTCTGTATATAACTGGAGGATTTGCTTTGTCGTGCAAATACTCCAAGCCTTTGGCTGCTCCAGCTGCTATGTTCATCCTTGTGTTCCAGTCCAGAGGCTTCTTATCCGGAGGAAGATCTAAAAAGACAACTCAAATGGCAATTAAATGGCCTCAAGCATTTGCAACTGTGTATTATTCGAATAGAAGCAAGTCACTGAAATGCCATTATCAATAAAAATGTAATACATAAGTATTGTGTCCACCTCTCCTTGCGGTACGCAAACCGCCTCATTTCAAGCATTCAGCATTTTCCGACTTGCATGTGCTTTTATTGCTCCTAAGAATACCCAGTCTTTCCAGAATCGTTACTACAGGTCAAACCTTTCAAAGGGCCACTAATAGATATTTTGTTGCTAAGGATATCATCTTGATCACCAAGTCTCCTACTTTTGCTAACACTCAATGCTAAAAAATATCAGCAAGTCATCTTAACCTATTTGTTGTGCAGCTTAAAGCTAAAAGAGAAGTAATCGATTGTTTTTTCACCAACATCCATCTGATTAATTCATATGAAGTCCTCATTTAATGACTCATCCCCAGACAAAACAGGAAGGATTCAAACAAGTATTTGAGTAGAAATCTATTAGATTGTGAGCAATCTCATTCACAAGGTTGGGATTTCATTCTCCTGGAGTAAGTCTTTTCATGGATAGCCGAGGCATTTGTTACTTGGAAAACATGTGAGCAGGAGGACGACTTGCCAGTTGATGGAAACCAGTGACCTACCTAGCTAATCAATCTATATTGAATGAGTCAAAATTAGCCCATTGGATCACCTAGTTATTCAAGTTGTCAACAACAGGGGTTCTGACTTCCAAATAAAGTAGCCATAGATATTCAAACTGGTAAATCAAGATACGATATTTTTCCTTCCAATCATTACCATGCCAACAATGGCCAGCATCAGCTTGACAGCCCTTTAAGCCATGTTACTTGATGAAAGCTCTATACCAATGCTCTAATACGAGTACCAATTTACGGTGAAGTCTTATATCACTATTCTATCGTATCATTTTGCAGGGCTTCAGTCATGATTCTAGAGTCTCCCTATGGAGGACAAGGGTTGTCAAAGCTTTAAACCATGTCAAAGAATGCGACAATGAGATACCGATGGACAATTTTGAGAAAACAAAAACAAAGTCAATCCTAAGTGCACAAAAGGAGAGCCATCGACATAGATCTCTACGGTATGCATGTAGGTGTAGAGATAGATCTTTTTAAAGTAAAAGAATTATCAGAGGTATGATGCATAAACCTTCACAATCTGGAAATAGCTAACATTTCTAGAAGTATAATTTAGGTTTCATCTGAGAAAGCTTTCTATTTTAATCTGTTATTCTGTAATAAAATTCAAACAAAGCATTTAAATCGGGCATCTAATTTCCTATCTTACACTCAAACAACAAAGTCAAGATGGACGAGAAAATTGTGCAAAAGCTGAAGGGTGTTTGTTTTACGGAAAAGTAGCAATTTTAAAAAATATTCCTAATGCTAATTATTTATATCATTCAGAAAAATTAGTCAATGGAAATTATTTTCATTATGAACAATAATTTATGCCTAAAAATTTTCGTTGATGATGAAAACATTATTCGTTTATTTATTTTGAGCGGCACAAGTGATCATTAATTGGACAACATTGTCCAATTATTGATTCTCCCAATAAAAGCGCACTCTACGCATGCATTTTTTTTTTCAAGGAGTCATTTGGTGTCTACAACACACCTATTATTAACTATCAGCAATGGAAAATTAAGTTGAACATACATTTTCACCAAACTGGTACTCCAGTATTAGGAGGATCGCCTTGTCATTTGAAAAAATCTTCCAAATGACAGCATGATGTCCTATAGTACAGTAAAGTACTTGAGAGAAATACCATCCAGTGTTTAAACCAGAGAAATATGACATCACTAGGTGGATAAAAACACTTGAAGCCAACTACAAAAGTTCTAATGATGATTTGAGAGAGTTGATATATTACATGCGCTTTTTTATTTGATACACTTCCATAAGGACAGTTACAACTCTTTGTATAAGCCTATGCGTAATATTAAATGCATTCTGCCAATCACCGTGGTTTTAGTAACTTCCATTCCAATTACCATGGTAATATTTATCAAGTATGAACCTTGTGTTGGTCTATCTCCTGCCAGGATATAAAAGATTTCAGCAGAAGAAACAGGTGAGCTTGCAGTGGAACTTGAATTGGCTTGACAAGCCTTTCAAGCCACTTACTAAAAAAAGGAAGCCGCCTTGTATTCAAAAACCATAAGTGGAAGGTTACTAAATTCTTGTAACCAAAACAAAAGAATGTTAGTCAATGGCAATTCAGGTTCTTTTATTAATCTCCAACATCTCTCCACCTCGGTCAAAGCCATTGCAGCCTCTTTATTATCAAGCTTTTCAACCTCTAAAAGTGTCTAGTGAATTTGGTTTCCAACGTTTCCCACCTTCTAATGACTCCACTGCTTTCAAATATATTTAATCCCCTTCAGGTTCGAGAAAAGAGAAACTGTAATATCCTCCGGCAGAACTATTCTTCCAGCTATTATTAACTACCTCTTCAAAGTCTTCTACTTTTAGACATATTTTTTAATCTAAAAGGAGGTGTGCCCACCTAATACCTCTCGCTATGAAAACTTTAGGATGGTGATCTAAACTCGACCAAGGTAGAAAATTTGGCATGAGTTCGGGTTCTTAAAACTTTTTTGTTTAGTTGAAGTCTCCCCCGATCACCTAAGGCACTTCCCATTTGCTTTCCATCACAAAAGCTCGTCCAAGAACAAATTCCTAGCAGAACCTTCTCCTAGAGAATATCTCTCACGTTTAAAACAATAGGATGGGAGATCTAAAGTCGACCAAGATAGAAGCTTTAGCACTGAGTTCAGGTTTTTAAACTTTATTTGTTTAATTGAAGTCTCCCCAATCACCTAAGGCACTTCCCATTTGCTTTCCATAAGGAAAACCTCGTCCAAAAGTTCCTGGCCGAACCCTCTCCTAGAGCATACAGCTAAACTTACCCAATAAATAAGGTTCAGGCAAAAAACAGTTGAAGGAAAAATCAGAGAAAGGTCGTCAGAGGCAATGGGGAAGTCACAAAGTTGCGTAGATATTTCATAGGTCAGAAAATATTGGGTTCAGGTGAGCAAAACAGAAGAGGCAAGGGAAGGGTCAGATGAAGGTTGTTGGAGGTGAAGGCGTCTGATGTCAGAGAGGTCATCAGAAGTTGGGGTTGCCACCAAAAGGATGGTCGAGAAAGATTGAAGTTTGGGTTGTTGGCCAAAATTTGGGTGGATCATCAGAGATCCAAGAAGCCCGTGGAGGCTATTCTGGGCCCTCCCTCCCTCTCTCTCTCTCTCTCTCACACACACACATTGAATCAGCAAGTCTTTCAAATAAGCAGTCAAAAACGAAGATTTATTATATTCAAAGAACCGCATTTAGAAGTTACTGAATGCCATTTGAGATTCATCAGCTTCAAGACAAACAATGCAAAACGTACAGCTCAAGGAGCAAATTCACCAGACCTTATTTTTCGAAAAGATTTCAGCAGTTATGTGTTCTGTTCTAGTGCAATATCAACTTCCACAGATACTACCATGCTAAAGGCAGCAGTCCATAGCTGCTACTAAATATAGAACACTCAATTATGAAGTCATTGATGTGCTACCATCATTAACATAATAAAGAATGCACAAGGAACTGTGCAATCAGCAACCGCAACTACCATTCTAAAGGCAGCAGCAGTCCACAGCTGCTACTAAATATAGAAGAAGTCATTGATGTGGTACCATCATTAACATAATAAAGAATGCACAAGGAACTGTGCAATCAGCAATTAGTTATGATGCTACTGCTGCACTCCCAGATACCATCACCAGCTGCTCATGCCCCTCAACCTAATACTTGGCATTAATGTGTTTAAGATTTAACAGAAATGGAAATTAATGTGTTAGCATCTCCTCAATGAAGTTTGGTTTACCTATCCTCGAATTGTTCCAATTTACCGGATATTCCAAAAGAAAAACCTAAGACAGTTGCTGACTCTCCACAAGCACCATAGACATACCAAGAAGCACAATAAGGAACTTCCATTATTGTAACACAGAAATGAAATAAGTGATTTAGCATAGCCATACCATGCAAGTGATCCTCCAATGATCCTAGTGGCATAAACTCGTAAACAAGGAGCCGTTGGTCCCCATCAGCACAATAACCGATCAAGTTGACAAGATTCGGGTGGTGTAATAGGCTGAGCATGAGAACCTCTACCAAAAATTCTCTATTTCCTTGAAGGCCATTTCGGTCAAGCTGCTTAACAGCAACTACCTGAACATGTATTATAGTGCAAACAAAGATCACCGAGAGAGAGAGAGAGAGAGAGAGAGAGAGAGAGAGAGAGAGAGAGAGAGAGAGAGAGAGAGAGAGAGAGGACTAGGCAATCAGAGAACACTATTTGAGAATTTATGCATTCTATCAACTATTTACACCATTTACAACTGCCAAGTTCTAGAATTAAGCAAAAATTATAGTTGTGAACCAAGTGAGAAAAACTTAGGATTCTTAACACGAACATGCCAGCGTAAAAACCTCTTTACAGTAGCAGCCTCCGAATAAGATTATAGACATGAGTTCTGATGATGAAATGAATTTAGTTGCTAAATAAAATATGTATTGGTGTCATCATAATTTCTGGTGGAATTATCTTTTCACCCTGCCTATGTACAGAACAGAAGTCCAAAAAATTGTTATGACACATTACAAAAGAATCAGGCATTAATAGGCAAAACTAACCTGGCCTGTACTCTCTAGACGGCCTTTATAGACACGACCAAATCCTCCTTCACCCAGTAGACATTCTGGTCTGAAATTTTTTGTCGCAGCAGCAAGCTCTTGAAAGGTAAATGTTTGGGCAGCACAATGAGCCGTTGGTCCATCTTTTGGCACTGGTGCTTCCTTCTTGGGGTTGGACCCATTTCGAGATTTTGTTTTGTCTGCAAAGAATTTCGGTCATTAAAATCAGGCGAGTTGAGGGAATTGAGTAGAAAAGTAATCCTTTCAATAAATATGGCATCTCAATAAACATGTCGCGTAAATCAGATTAACTAAATAATCAAGAAAGACCATATCTCATGACAAAAGTGAGCTTCCTTATCAGATGTAGGTTGCATATAGTTGGACACAACCGAACACCAAATACTCTTATTACGAAGCATCATGCACAAATTTAAGGACGCGCTACAGCTCACAAGGGTAACCACTGTTAAAGCTTAATAAATAGTGAGCATAAGAATCTCTTTAAGTCCAATATCAAAAGATGCCTGCCAATACACTTTCCCGGGACAGTGGATTTGATCTTAGCCACCAAAACACGGCCGTACAAAACCAATACCCGACACTAAAAATTAGTTGGACCTTAACCCTGCACAGAAAGTCTGCTGACTGTAATAGTTCGAGACTCATCACAAGAAACTGCATTGGCAGTTTTAAGCTCAAACACTACTTTTGACACACCTCTAAGGAAAGAGGAAAAACATTTGATTTAAGGGCAATCAGTTTGCCTTCTTAATGATTCCACTTGAAAAGTTCGAAAATGCGCTCACACAGCATTGACTAGCCTATGCCTCTCCCTTAGCTCATAAGTGCAAAACCCAGAAAATTGTCCACTAAAACCAAATGTCAGGAACTCTATAACCCATAGACAGATCTCAAAAACAATCAATAGCCCCAAGCAACCGAAACAGTCAAGAAACAACACCCATTGATCAAGCAAATCCAGAACGAGACTCAAAAACGATTCATGAATTACACGGGAAAAAACCCAGAAAGGAAGACCTTTCGTTTTACCTGAGCTGCTGACTCTGCTCACATGATGAGAGTGCGCAGCCGAGGCCTCTTTAGCCGAATCCTTCTTGCTCACTTCCTTCACTCCACTCCCGTCCTTGCCCTTGGATGATCCAAAACAAGAAAAACACCCACCCATATCAAATCAAAATTCCCACCACCGCACGACACCGAAACTAGGGGTGTAAATGGTTTGGTTCGGTTCGATTTTTCAAAAAAATCGAACCGAACCGAACCGTTAAGGGTGCTCCTTGAACCGAACCGAATTGGAACCGAACCGAAAAATTGATTTGGTTCGTTTTAGTTCGGTTTGGTTCGGATTAGTTTTTGGTTTCAATTTTATTAAGCATAAAGAGAGAGGAGAGAGAAGGGGAGAGAGAGGGGGCAAAATAGTCCTAAATCAAAGTATTTATTTTAGTTTGGTTCGATCCGAACCGAACCGAAAAGAAAAATTGGTTTATTTTGATGATCCGAATCGAAACCGACACCGAACCGAAATGCACGAAATTTTCGGTTCGGTTCGTATCTCGGTTCGATTTTTCGGTTCGGTTCTGACACCCCTAACCGAAACTATCGAAACCCGACGCCGCCCACGAATCGCCGCCCCGCGACCCCAGCTAGGGCAACCGCATAGCATCAAAACACCGGACTTCAAACCGCGCAAGATGACACGCAGCACAGTCTCGGTTTCCCCATCTCCCGGACCCAAGACCCATTGAGAATTCCGACCCAAGACCGTTCTTTTCGCTCTCACTATCGCTGTGGACACGCTCCGGAGGCAAAAGATAAAAGGGAAATCGATATAAACAGTTTCTGAATTTTGACTCGATACATAATTTGATCTCTGAATTTTTAATTTATTTAATATAATATCTAAATTTTAGTTTAATATTTAATTTGATCATTGAATTTTTAATTTATTTAATATAATTCTTAAATTTTTAGTATGGTTCAATTTAGTTTCCAAATTATTTGAAAATGTCCAGTAATCCGGATATTTTCAAATAGTTTGGAGATTAAATTGAACACATACTAAAAGTTCAGAAATCATATTGAATAAATTAAAAGTTTAAGAATTAAATTGAACATTAGGTTAAAATTCAGAGATTATATTAAATAAATTAAAAATTTAAGGATCAAATTACATATTGAGATAAAGTTCAAAAATTATTTATGTCGTTACCCTAAACATCAAAAGACCCAACAAGTGGAACGAGCAGATTAACAAACCAGAGAAAACAGCTCGTGGGTACAGTGGTGGTGGAGGTGGGAGAGGAAAAGTAAAAGGTTGAGAGAACTTGAGAGGAAGAGGAAAATTTCTTCTACTTTTTACGAAATGATATAAGGCGAAAAAAAAAAGACAGTAGAAACATATATACATGGGAAGGAACGAGGAATAGTGAATTTGTCTTAGGGTTGGGGCAGTAAAGTTTGAAGGGAAATTATAGACTTTAGGATTAGGATTAGGATTAGGAGTAGGATTAGAAATTTTTACTCTGATTTAGTGATAAAAAATAATCTAGATATAAAAATTTTGAATCTACAAATCACAAAATGTAAATACATGGAACATTATTCAATTGTTTTGCATTTTATAACTAAAACAGAGTTATATTTTCTACTTTTCGAATGAAAAATCCATAACCATGGGACACTTCGTTTCAAATCAGTTTATGAAAGACTGTAGGTTGTTGTATTCTTTTTTAATCTAAAGTAATATGCTTCAAAATTAATTAGTGTCTCTATAAGTCATAAGGTGCACTTTTTAGTGAAATGTTCACTTGTATAAAAGTTGCATCCTGACATGATATATGACTGTTTGTTCAAGCAATATGTGTTTTAATTTACTTTGAAATAGCCATGTACTGTCAAAAGACGTGAATCCCGCGTGATGGCAATATGCTACAATACTAAAAACGCATAGCCAACTAGTCAAGCTCGACTGACCCCAAAAAAAGAAAAAACTAGTGAAGCTCACTGGTGGCCAAAAATAGAAAGCTAATCAAGCCCACTGTATATGCATGCGTCGGCAAAACAACAAATAAATGTGTAACACATTTATTGCTTAATCTGCAAGTGGATGGATTAGCTCTAAATTAAATTGCATGAACAGTCTAATAGGAAAAATAAAGAAAAAAGAAAAACAAACATTCCAATTATGTTTACTCCAGAGGAAAACAACAAATTCATAGGAGATAAATCATTGTAACGTCAAACATATATACAACAAAGTATTTGCCTTTGTTCGTCATTCATTTTCCCATGTGACGACTCGTGTCAGAATCTACTGAGTTCTTTTTTCTCTTCTTTTGTACAGCTATGATTAAATCATTGGTCATTAATTTCTCCACAACTCATCAACGCCACAATCAAATCAAATAATCCATAATTACTACTACTATAAGTATAATATCAAACGACTTTACTGGCAATATTAAAGAGCCAAAACTATCCAACACCAAAAAGGCAAATTGAGATAAGTGACTAAAATAGGAAAAAAAACGTGCAACCTGAGTAATTAAAGTACAACAGAAACTGGGAACCTCAAAAGACGGAGTAAATATTGCTTTAGGGCCCGTTTGGCAACGTGCCAAACACTAAAAATTTCTGTTTTGTTTCCAGAAATAGTTTGGGAAGACAGATGCGTTTGGTAAACTTTTTGTTCTTGGGCACATTTTTGCAAAAATTTGTGTCGAGAAACAGTTTTGGAAGAGAAATAAGAAATAAAAAAAAGTTGCTTCTTGTTTCTCGGTACAATTTTGAGAATCGGTTTTTTTTATTTTTCTTTTCTTATTTTTGTGTTGTTCTTCATAAGGCTGTGCTGGCGACCGGCCATAGCCCAGGGCCGGCGAGGGCGTCACGGCCCTCGCCGCCTGGGCGAGGCCGAGCCTCGCCGTCGCGACCCACGGCGAGGCTGAGCCTCGCCCAGGCGGCGAGGGTCTCGCCGGCGAGGGTCTCGCCGGCGAGGGCCGTGACGCCCTCGCTAGCCTTGGGCTGTGGCCGGTCGCCGGCGACCGGCCATGACCAAAGAAGAAAATGGGTAGAAAGAAAAAAAAAATAAACAATTCAAAAAATTATTAAAATATTATTTAGGAACAGAAATTTTGTGTAGTTACCAAACGCATTTCTATTCTTTTCTACTCTAGGAATATAAATTTTGGATAGTTTAGGGCGCGAATGGTAACCATCTTGCTCTAGAAATCAAATTCTTGTAGGAAATTGATTTTTGAAATTCTTGCTAGAAATTGATTTTTGGAGGAGAAATCTGTTTGAGAAAATATGACTAATTCTGCTCCGGAAATTAATTTCCAGAATAGAAATCTATTTTTATTTATTTTTTATTTTTTGGGCACCTCAAAAAAAATAAATTTCATTCAAAATGGGTGTCCAAAGATATTCTAAGTCATCTTGTGAAGTTATAAAATTTTTGATTTTTTGATTTTTTTTGGCACCTCAAAAAAATTAAATTTTACTCAAAGTGGATGCCCAAAGTTATTCTAAGCCATTTTGTGAAGTTTTGAAATTTTTGATTTTTTGATTTTTTTTGGGCACCTCAAAAATATTAAATTTCATTCAAAGTAGGTGCCCAAAGATATTCTAAGCCATTTTGTGAAATTTTTTATTTTTATTTTTTTATATTTTTTGAAAAAAATTCACCAAATTTCCTATTTTCCTGAAATCTGACTTTTTTTATTTTCTGGAAATTTTTATGAATCTTTCTGGAATTTTTCAATTTTTATGCATTTTCTGAAAAAAAAATAGTGAGAAAAAGAGAGAAAATAGGGAGAATGCATTCTAGAAGAGAAAAGCTACAAAAAGTAGCTTCTCTTTTTCTTGCCAAAAACTCATGCTGGAATAAAAAATGCATTCTAGAATCAAGTATTTTTAATAAATGCATTTTTATTTCAGAATCCAAAAATTGCTTCAGAATAAATTCTGAAAATTTTTTAACAAATGCGTTTCTGTTTCGGAATGCATTCTGGAGCAGAATTTCTACTTCAGAATAGATTCCATGCGCGCCCTTATCAAACGCCTTCAAATACTCAGAAATTATTTTCGGGCACAGAATAAAAAAAAATCATTTCTGTTTAGAAATAGTTTCCGGGCACAGAATGGTATTCATGCGCACCCTTAAGAACCGAAATCCAACACCGGAAAAGGAAGTAGAGATGAGTGACTCACGTAAGGCAATAAAATCAGCTACCTAAGAGAAGAAACAAGAGAATCAGCTCTCAATCGTCTCCAATAAATCACTCACCTTTTCCTTTCCTTTTTCCTTCCCTTTTTCCTTGTTGCCAGATTCTTTGCTCGTCCTCAAAACCTTAAATTTTTCTAACCAAGCTGGGGCATTTTTCCGGCCTTCAGTCACTGTCTGTAAAGTGGAGACAGAATGAGACAGAGTGAGCTAGCGAGGGAGGGAGGGAGTGAGCAACGTAATTAGGTGCAACAAAAAAAGGCAACTTGGCTGATATATATTGTGTGGCTAAAGAAAGGAGGATATTTGGCCAAAAAAGGAAGCAAAGCTCCCTCTAATAAATAAAACATTCTTTCAAATTTTATTCCTTCCTTTACTAGCACAAGAGTACATATTCATATTCCACTCATGTTTATTTTACATATTGTTTTATTTAGATACTAACAAAATACAAGAAGGTGTATTCCGCATGCATTTTTACTGTTCATTAAGAATTTTCTTTTTTAAAAAGTACTTAAGTAAGTACTTCTAGCTCTTTGAAGGCTTTGAAATGCTAAACAAAAGATATTAGGTCATCTATTCTGAATAGGTATACACCACATCTCTGCACTTTGAAAATATCATATTACCCTCCTAAACTTTGGCACTACTTCACAGAAACGCAAACTTTGAAGAGTAATAGATTACTTTCCAAACTTTCATTTTTGTTTCAGCGATTACTTTTCCGTTTGTACGATTCTTAAATGTTAATTGAAAATGCACTAACTCATTTTGAACAGAATATTATCTATTACATAGTTTATGAAGTTAAGAAAATGTACAATGATGCATGGTCAGTAAAATTAGTTAAAAACATTCGATCAAGAAAAGTGAGTCAGTCCATTTTAGGTAACACTTACGGCTATGTTTACTAAACGGGGAGGGGGGTGGTCTATAATTTTTCAAAGTTTGCGGCCTATTGTTGAACAATGCCAAAGTTCAAGAGGGCAATTATTATTATAAATATCAACTGAAACCAAAGCAAATCAATTCACGCACGTCTACTGTATATTGATAAAGAAGATGTCGCACCTTGTCTGACTTGGGTTTAAAGTTTGATGTATCCAGAAGAATCTCGTCTCTGTAACTCTTCAAAGAGATTCCAAACGAGTTGTTCTGACTAGAATCTTTGATAAAGTCTCCACACCCATGTATTTTGACTAGGCAATCGTCTGGTATATTTGTGCAAGATGCATCAATGAAGCTTCTCAATGACGGGCACTCTGTGACCTCCAAGGATTTTAGAGACTCTAGGTCATTTAGGCCCTCAACATCAATAAGTCGTTTGCACCTTTGGATTCTCAAATACTCCATGTTCATCGAGTACCACAAACCACCTATTTTTGTCAGAGATTCGCACTCATAAACGCTCAAGGATTCCAATGATTTCGAAAGAAGCTTAACTTGAATCTCAACTAGCTCTTGACAATATGACACACGAACTTGCCACAGCTTCCTTAATTCCGAGGGACTGGATAATCTTTGAAGCCGTTTACAATGGTAAACACTTAATTTCTCCAGTCGTGGAAGTCTACATAGTGGAATGTCTTCCATTGCACACCAATAGAACTCTAAAGTTGACAAATTTATCAAGCTCCAGTTTGAGGATGGAAGCTGCACGAGGGTTTCCAGGTCTAACCAAGACAACTTAAGCTCTTCTAGGTGAGAAAGAGAAGCCAACTCTGGAGGTGCAGGGACGTTTAGCAAATCTAACTCTAACTTCTTCAATCTGGATAACCTCCCAATCCACCTTAAGTTGCTTCCTGTGATTAGATTTGATTTCTTTTTATTCCCAGAGCCATCACTTAGTTGCAGTTCAACCAAGTTAGTTTGGTTCGACAGATTAGGGATTGAGCACAATGATTTAGATTCAAGAAGTAGACAGGTCAAACTTGTGGGAAGCTCTGGCAACACTTGAATCTCATGACACGATCTTAAGTTTAGGGTTTGGAGGTGATGAAGCATGTTGATTGTCTTTGGAATTGCGTAAATACGTGTGTGCTCTAAATTTAGGATTCTTAAAGATGACAATTCTCCAATTTCAATAGGAATTTCACCTGTCATTTCATTACGCCCACAGAGATCCAACTCTTCAAGAGTTACCAATGTGTTGATGCCACTGGGTAACTGCCAAACATGCTGCTCCCGATCAATTAATGCACCTATCTGTAAGCGCAAGATGCGTAATGATTTTAACATTCCAATGGAGTTGGGAAGTTCTCTTATTATCGTGTCTGTCAAATAAAATTCTCAAGTTTCAGACTACAAATATTTGTATTTTAACTTTCCATTGGAGCTTGGAAGTTTGGCAATGTACGTACCTGATAAGTCTAACTCTGTCAATGAAGTTAAATTCCCAAGTGAGGCCGGAAGTTCTCTCAACCCTCTACAACCTGACATTGATAAGTGCTTAAGCTTCGCTAGTGCCCCCACTTCATCAGGCAAATCCGTAAGACCCCTGCACTCTTCAATCTTTAACTCAATCAACGATCGTAGATCTCCAATGAAGCTCTCAATTCTCTTTAGACTAGAGCAGTTTCCAAGAGTCAACCTCTCTAAACATGAGCATTTTGAGAAGTCTGGGATTGTCGTTATGCCAGTACACCACGTAAGAGATAGAACTTTCAAATTTTGTGCCCCCTGTAAAAATGGAGGGCATTTTAAGTGTAGGAACCATTGCATAGTACACATGGGAACTATCATACTAGAATTAAAACGTGTAATTTACCTTCATCAAGTCCCATGCTTTTGAATCATCCTTGAAGTCAATAGCGTCAAATTTACAAACAACAAGACGGTCGAAATACATATTGTTTGCTCTAAAATCCAGAGGAGAATGCCAAGAAAACCATCTCAAATTTGAACGACATCTTGTAAAGTCCCCAGCAAAAGTTCCCCAGTTTAACTCGAGAAATCTTAGGTTTTGTAACCTTTCAAAGTCCTCATTTGTAATATCTATGGAGTCAACGGACCTAAATATCTTAAGCGCTTGAACCTCGTCCTTCCTCTGCAAGTAAAATTTTGCATTGACGTGAAAAAAAATTGTCAACTTCCAACCACTATGTTTACAACTCGAATTAGCAGAAAAAAATGATAAAGATCCTAAACCAAAAATGAATCCTTAAAATCAGGATATACAACTTCTGTTTGAAAATGTAAGGTTTCTTAATTACCTTTTTGGTTCTTATGATTTCAAGGGCTTCTTTTGCAATCCACAACCTGCTTCGCTTTCCAGGGTTGAATCGACTTTCTTGACGGACAATACGCCTTCCAAGGTCTATTAGTTGATCATGCATCCAGATCTTATCATTGTCCAATATCTTTATCAAGCACCTATCGGTTAGGACTTTAATTCCTTTTATCGGATAAAATTGACAATCGGTCCACATGTAAATTGCATCGGTCTTATTCTCATTGAACAAGAAGCATGTTATATCGAGAAAAATTTGTTGCTGAAGTTTGTCTAGGTTATCATAACTAATCCTCAACGTCTCCAGAATATCTTCCGCAGGTACTTCCCTTAACTTGACCAACATCTCTTGCCAAAATGCTTTGTCTTTCCCCTTAAGTAACGAACCTATCACTATAATGACCAAAGGAACCCCTCCCATATTTGAGACAATTTTACTTGAAAGCCGACCATAATCATTCGAAGGAAAGTCTCTACCAAAGGCATGCTGACAAAAAAGCTGAAGTGCAAGACCATCATCTATCTTTAGCATCTCATACCATAGAATTTCATCTTTAAGTCCCTTAACATTCATAATATCTTTGTTTCTCGTTGTAATGATTATCCTAGATCCTGAACATAATGAATAACCTCCTATTAGTTTCTCAATGTGCTCTTTTTTATCAACATCATCCAGAACCACAAGGAGCTTCTCAGTTCTGAGTATGTCTCCAATCGTCCTCATTGCTTGTTCACTATCCATTAATTGTTCTGCAGATCGAGAACCAACAATGTTAGATTGTAACTTTTTCTGCAATTGGACTATGCCGTCCTTGGTCGACGAGTTCTCTCGAACGTTCTCAAGGAAGCTACAACACTTTCCAAAGTTGGAAGATAGTTGACTAAAGACAACCTTGGCAAGAGTTGTTTTACCGATGCCACCCATTCCATAAATTCCAATGCACCGCACATCACGATGGTTGACATCTAATAACTCTGTCAAGTGTTTTACTCGATCCTCAAGTCCAACTAAATGTTCTGTCACTGATTTTTGTTTTATCTCCAGCTTCTCCAAAACCTTTTCAACAACCAATTTGACAATTGCTGCTTGGCTGCAATATATACAAGCGCTTTCATTAATTGACTGGATTAATTTCTTACCCACACATCACACATGAATTTTTTCACCGAATTTTAGTTCCCTTGTGTAATTGTTGTTTCTTGAGGGTATTCAGAAACGTGTAAAATAAAGTCAGCAGTGGAAGCGATCTCTAATGTATTCCGTCCTTTACCCGTAAATGAAAATGGAAACTGATACTCTTTTCAAATGGGTAAACAGATTTTGTGGTTGAAATTTTTGTCTGAAGAAGCAACCTGTGTATATGAATGCAAAATCTAAAGTTGATTTTGGTAATCATCCCAAATAATAATTGCAAATGGGTGCTCTTGTATATTCTTAGCCTTGATCAGAATAGCATTCACAGATGTCATTGAAGTGATTGACATCGTAGGCGAAAATTTCAGGGAAGATTTTAAAAGCAGCGGATGGAAAGTGGAATGAGAGAGCAACGTGGTATCCCTAAAACTGAAAAAAGAAATAGGTAGGAATCTTAAAAGAGTATTACCTTTGATCCTTTTTCACGTTCCATCCCTTGAGTTCATCTAACTCTGCAAGAGCCTTTCTCCATGCCTCGACTTCGTCAGGAAACTTGTTCGCGTGTTCCCGTAAGGCGTCGGTGTATCGTGGAGTCTTAAGTTTAACATCCTCAGGTTCCACATCCAGAAAAATAGGAAGAATACTTTTTTCACCTTCTGACTTAGAAACGTTGTCTGTTATGTGCGCAAGCTCACGGAGGCACCATTTACTCGAAGCATAACTCTGAGAGAAGATGGGTATGTAGATTATGGAGTTGCTGATAGCTTTTAGAAGGTTCCCACCAATCACTTCACCTTCCTGGAGTTCATCCTCATCCTTAAAGACACTGACTCCGGCATCAACCAAACTGTGATAGAGGAAATCTGTGAATCCATGACGACAGTCGGGCCCTCTGAAACTTAAGAACACATGGAACTCACTTTCTAATGCTCGTGCAGCATCACAACTCGATCCGGCCTCTGAGTTTGCCATAGCTAGGAAGCTTATTGCTTCCAGATCTCTCTCTCTCTCACCTAAAGAGAAAAAATCTTGGTGTGGCGTGGCCTGGCAAGAAATGAGCTGAGGTTTTGGATATGAACGAGGAAAGTGAATGCCAATACCTAAAAAACATGGCCGGCTCACTTTAAAGTCAAAGATTAATTGTCCTTTTCCCACTGAACGTTCTGCATAAGCAAGTGGACACCGGGGAAGGTGTCCCACCTAGCGTTCTGCTTAAGCAAGTGGACACAGGGGGAGGTTTCCAAGACTTTTTAACAAGTTTGGAATTTTAAAGACTTCTTGGAGACCATAAAGGCCAATGAGAAGTTTTTTTTTTCTTTTTAAAAATGGCGTCAGGTCTCTAAATTATTGCAAAATGTGGGATCAATTCTCTCAATTTTTTTTGTGCACTTGTATTTCTAAACTGTAGACTCCTTTTTTCAAGTTGGTCCTTCCCTTAAAAGTATAAATGGAAATGTGATGATGTTGCATCTCATGGGGGTAATTATAATATAAAAATTGTTTTCAAATATAAAAAAACCTTGAAAAAAAAAATCAAGAGGTGAAGGGGAAGGATAGTGGAGTCAGGCGGCACATGAGAAGCGCCGGTGGAGAGAGAGATTGAGAAAGTATTTAGTAATTAGGTAGAAGTGTAGAACCTCGTCAGCCATTGACCAGGCAAGTATTTTTATTTCAACTCCAATCGGAAATTGAGACGTGTCCATAATGTGACAAGTAAATAAAAAATATAAAAAATCAACTTCTCTTCATCTTCCTCATCTGTCCATAGCCAACTCCTATATCCAGTCACTAGAGAAGTCCTCCGCCCTGCGTCAAAGCCGACCACTGTTGGGCGTCCTTGACCGAGCCACTCCCTTTGTCGTCGACAGCGGCCATGCTCGTCCATCGTCACTCGAGTTCCCTCTTCCTTCGCTGCGGCAAATCAAATTCGGTTGCTCAATATGGAGTCATGGCGACCAGATCTCTGGACTTCTTTGCTCGCCATTATTGCAGTCGGTGGATGGACGAAGGCAGAGGGGATGAGGCATGTGAGCATGGGGAGACGGTGCAGCAGCATGAATTGTACAGCAGCTCAGCGCACTCACCGCCAAGCGCGTGCGCTGTTTCCTTTTCCAATCAACATGCGTTTTTATTTTTTAATTTTTGATTAATACAAACGGTCACGAGTGCCGATGGTAAATAAAAAAATATATAGGAGTTAGTTAATTAGGTGATAATTTTACCAATAAGGACGCAACCCTTCTTTTTATTTTCCCAGTAGCTGCTTTCGTTAGTCTTTTCCTTTTTGCAAAGTACTGGCTATTAGCCTCGCTTGACATTCCGAAGTTTTTTTTGAACGTGAATGCTTTTCTCGATTTGCACCAATCACAACAAAACTCATCCGACATTATTTAAGCTCAAACAATATAAATAAACGAAAAAAAAAAGAGAGAATCTTCACGCTGAACCAACCACCCCTAAAAATCCCAACAAAACCATCCCGCATTCTAGCTAATCATCGAATTTTCCTAGGAAAATACGCTTTTCTCCGAAAGCAAGAGAAACAGGAAAAGGTAAAAAAAGGGAAAAACGAAAAAATAATTGTATAGAATAGCCCCATTGACTGGCCTCAATTATTGCTCCTACCAAACAAATGCACCATCGACGGTGTTCGTGTTTTTTTTAGGTGATGTAAGCCTCCATGAGCTCTACCTCATTCCCTGAACTCATTCTCTTCCTCCTCCTCCATGCCTCAATCCCGCTCTATCAAGGTCATTCCCTTGTAGCACCAGACTGCCTTGCCGCCTTCAGCAGCAGTGGCTATTAGTTTATTTAATTGATAATTGTTTACCAACAATAGTTGAAGGGCCTAATTAAACATTTTGTAGAGGAACTCCCAAAATCTTTATACTTTTTTTTTGTGCGCTTTTGGTAAGGCTCTTCGATCAACCTATACATGACCAATAGCCTGTGCAAGGCATGACATAATCAAAAACTGTGTGAAGAATGATATTTTCTAAAATTCTGAGACTTTAATGATTACTCGTAAACACTATTGATTATTGATTGTTGTAGGTAAGACATTTTGCATAAAAAAATATATTGTACCCACTAAATATTTTATCAAAATTCGTACACATGCAAAGAACAAAACTGAACAAGCCTTCGGTTGGTTCATCTCTCTCTTCTTCCTCCACTAATCTATGTAATGTAGAAGGAAATAGAAAGAATGTGCCACAAATAATGAATAATGATTAGTCTTCAACTCTTCCAGAACAGAAGAAGGGGCCAATAGGAAAACAGAAAAGAAAAAAAAGGCTAATTTGCATGTACATGGTCCTAAAACTTCTAGTCATTATAAATTCTTAGCTCACCGAAAAGAGCTCATGTTTGCATTATTAATTCTTTTCTAGCTCCTAATTTGACCAAAAAAATACTTGCTCCTAAAGTTTCTTCTTTAATTTTTGGGAGACTGTTTCTGATAATTAAATGCGGATGAATTATTTGTTACATGTCGTTTAAGGCAATGCCTAGAAAGAAAGGTTGGTCTTGGTTTGTCTATTTTCTACGATTGCTAGGACAATGACAGAATAAAAAAATAATCGTTGCAGTAAAATGGATTTGTTTATATAGTTTTTGTAGCTAAAACATGGTGGAGGAGAGGAACCAAATTCTGAAAACAAAGAATTGTTAAAAGTCAAAAGTTTTAACAGTGATTTGTTTTTACCAGTTAACTAATTAATCTGCCTCCGATGTGACAAAATGCCAGCAAGTTTTTGCAGAATTTTGTGTTTCCTAAGGCTGCATGTGGCACAGCTTTAAAGTCCTTTAAGCCCATAGAGACCTTTGGCAAAATGCCGAGGTGTTTGGCGATGAAAATGTAAAGGCGTTTGAGGCGAAGATAGCATTTCCTAATGTTCGTCTTCCTTGAACAACCAAGCGCACCTTGCTCATCGTCCTAGGTTTTCGTCGACAGATGCCGATGGTTGCCGAGGGCCACCAAGGTCATGCCACCCTTGGCCTTGCCTCGCTGCCCGAGGTCATGCAACCATTGGCATCGCCTTGCTTGGGCCACTTAAGGTCCCGAGAGATCTAGGTTCACTTGGCCTCGCTCACTTGGGCAGCCCGTTCCCTTGACTCTGGTTTCACCGGATGGTAGATAGGGTCAATGGAAATCTTGTCAATCCATTTATGCGCGTCACTAATTAGATGACGAGGCATTTGACTACCTTAAGAGAGTCATAGTTACTCCCTCCATTTACCCGCGCTTGGTTGAATTTCTTTATTTTGACATTCAGAGCACTAGGTAGAAATCATATTACGTGAGCATCCGCAGGGACTATTGCAATGCTTTGTTTTAATTAAACAGTTGGATTCCTTTTGTCCATACCAATTTTGAGTTGACTGTTCCACGCCCAAGGAAGACCCCCGAAGAAGCCATTCCCAATTTGTCCCCCGGATGGCACGTGAGGATGCGCTCTCATCGAGAGCAGCTCGAGCAGTCTGCTGACAACCAACAAGTTCGGGATTGGGACCCCCTACCTAGTCCTCAGAGCCAATCCTTTTGCTGAGGTTACGGGTCCATTTTGCCAACTTCTCTTACCTACATTGTTCCATCGACCAGAGGTTATTCACCTTGGATACCTGATGCGGTTATAAGAATGATTGGGCATGGACGGTACTTGGTCCTCTAGATTTTCAAGGGCCGCCCGGGACACACTGGACACCACACGACATGTGGTGTTTTTCTAGTCGTTGGACCCTACCTCTAGTTGAGCCGTTTTCAGGGTGGGCAAGTTTTTAAACAAAAAAGATAACTCTTCCTGAGGACCCTGTTGACATCTCCGGACTCCCCAACATTGCCATTAGCCACCATGTCTCGGTTCAGGAATTTTAACTCGATTTCTTTGCGAAGCTTGCGCACGAAGCGTTATCAGACGGGTTTCTCCTGTTTCTTAGGATCGACTAACCCATGTACAAGTGTCATTCACATGGAACCTTTCTCCTTTTCGGTCTTCAAAGTTCTCATTTGAATATTTGTTACTACCACCAAAATCTGCACTGACGGCCGCTCCGCCCCCCAAGTTTTACAGCGATCGTTGCGCCCTCCGACTCATCGAGGCTTGGACTTTCTGCCATTTGTCTAAGTCACAACACTTTCATATATTCAGTTTTTCGAACCACATTATAGATTCCTTTACTAAAAACCTTCAACCTTCTCTTGCCAATGTGTCTCAACTGAATATTCCACAATTCAGACTCTCTAACAGATGCATGCGATATCCCTGTCGCAAAATTCATCGCCGTCTCACCATGAAGCTCATACAAGCCATTGTATTTTATTCCTCTCATTATCACTAAGGCACCTCGAATGACCTTCAAAATTCCACCTTCTGAAGTGTAACTAACCCCTTTGCCAAAAAAAAAAGTATTAACAAACCTAACTGAATCTAACGCTCTCAAGGAAATTAGATTCTTCTTCAATTCTAAAGTATGTCTCACTCTAATCAATGTTCTCATAATATTATCATGTATTCTAATTCTAACATCGTTAACACCCATAATACTGCATTTAGCGTTATTCCCCAACTACACTTTACCACTATTTGTGTACTAATAAGTAGTAAACCTTCCGTTTTGGTGCTAATGCTGGCTGATTGGTGTCTTCGGCTTTGGTTTTGCTGCCTTGCTACTGCTCCTGGAGGTCTCGGCTTTCCACCTATGCTCCGGATCGGTCTTTTCCTTGTATTTCGGTTGTATTTGTTCTTGCTCTAGCTAGGCCTTTGCCTTTTGTATAGTTCCACTGAACCTTACTTGACCTTAGGTGGACAATTTGTCCTTATAGGGTCAGGTGTTGGTTTAGGCTCTAGTTTGTATTTGGTGTTTTGACAAGTATATATACACTTACCTTTACCAAAAAAAATAAGTAGTAAACCAATTCTAATTTGGTCCATCATGAAACAAACAACTAAAATCCATAACTCATATGTCAAATTACGAATCCATAGTGATAGACATGACATATTTAGCACTATCCGAATTACAGTCAGCTATAGTTGCAACATCATATGCAGACTTAACTCTAATTTTTTTACCCTTATTGTTCTTCAGTTAAGGCTATTCCTTCTAAGATGTCCCACCTTACCACAATTTCACAGACATCATCACTAGTCTTAAACTGATTTCATCTATTCATCTTTACACTACTCCTACTAACATAAGTAGTAGTTCTTTCTCTACGTTCACCTACTAAAGCATCAAGCACATGTTCATTAGATTCTTTTTTTACAAATGTCTTAATTAGAATCGAAACGTGAACCTCATCAAACTTCAAGCTTCTTGGCCCTTAGAGCTTACTAATGGCAATAACTGTAATATTCTAATCATCAAGCAATGAGGAAAGTATAATCAAAGACGTATCGCATCTTCAAAATTAATCTTAACCAAACTCAGTTGAATATCAACCACATTGAGTTCATTGATGTGTTTAGCAACGGACATACCTTTGTCTATCTTTAAGGGAAACAAATATTGCATTAAGTAGACTTTGTTGATTGCAAATGACTTCTCGTACAAATGCGTGAGGGCCTTCATCAAACCTGCAGTACTCTCTTTCACGATTTTAAATGTGACATTACAAACCAACGTCAGCTAAATAACACTCAACACTTGTTGATCCAGCAAATTCCAATAAGATTTTTCATCAATTTTGGGTTCTTCCCAAATAATTGTAAGTGCATATTCATCTAATAAAGATAATCTTCAATCTCTATCTTCTAGAAACCAAAATCCTTCTCATCAAATCCGTCGATTTTCCCTTTTTTTTTTAGTCTCAATCGATTATCTTTAACTTAGCCAAACCTATCTCTAATACCAATTGTTGCAAAAAACAAGTGATCGAACCTTAAATTAAACAGAACAAGATAAAAAAATTAGACACTAAATTTACATGGTTCGGTCGATTGGACATATGCCTTTGGGAGAACAACATAGTATCCATTATAGATAAAGTGATAAAACCAAGATTTCAATTACATTTGAGTCACTTAAATACTTTCTATGTTTCTCAACCTCTAATTACACTCAATAACTCACACAATGTTTAGCCCTTGTAATTCCTCATGAAGTGATTTCTCAATCTCAGAAAAGAATTCTCAAATGTTTCTACACCATTTAATTGGCTTCGATACTCTTAGATTGTTTCATAGTGTAATTCATGATAAAGTAGCCTTTCGGGTACTCTTCACAAAGAAGACCCACTTATTATGTATAAAAGATTTAGATGCAAAGTTAAAACTTATTCAAATTATGAACTTTCTTATTTAGATCAATTTCCTTTGCCGGCTCAAACTCGATACAAATCTTTAACAAAATTCTTGGTCTGAAACGTTTCCACAAAGGGAGATTTTTCTCCACCTCAGCTTCAATCACGCAACCTAGGGCGAGATCACCAAGGTCACACGGTCCTTGGCGTCGCATTACCTAGGCTGTTTGAGGTCGCGTGAGATCTTGGTTCACCACGGTCATCGACTCCGATTACTTCCAGGTTTGCTTTTCTGTGATCCCGTTCTTCATCCTCTCCATTATCCTTTTCTTTTTAATTACTAACAAGGTAATAAACTAGACATAGAAACAGGAACAGTCAAAACATATAAATTTGAATAGACTCTTGAAAAACAATACTACAATAAAAACTCTTCTCAATTCGTGCACCGGTCTTGAAAGCCAAACAGACATCGACATCAAACTTGTAAATCAACAACTTGTCCATTGAATCGATAACCTCTTCTCATAATTGGCGACTTCCTTTGAAATGAATTTGATTTAATTACTAACAAGGCCTTGTCAATATTCTAAAGGAACCCATTCGAGAGAGTCTCTATGCAGCAAGTCATGAGATGGATCATAGCGAGACTATACCACATTTGTGCGTGAAGCATAATAATTTGCAAGCTTTGAAGCCTTTGGTGGAGACTGTTGGAGATCATGAGTTCGTTAATTTGAAGAAGAACGATGGCAACACTATATTGCACCTAGCCGCCGCAGATAATCAAACCGAGGTAATTTGAAACGCACTAGTCCCATCTTATGCTATAAAGCACTTATAATTGTCTTCTGCTTTGTATCTCAACGAACCGGTCAGTTTTTTGACCTTCTCATGGTACTATGGACCGTAATATGATGCTCTCTGATAATTGCCAGGGTTTCATTATTACTGTCTTGGTATGAGTTGTGAATCATTGTCAATAACATCAAACTTTAGCTTTATTCGGACAATATTTTTTCTTAGACATGGAACTGATAGGTAGCCGTCTTGATTAAGTGAGAACTCATTCACCTTCAAAAGGTGAAAGAGCACTTCCCAACATAAGATTTTAAAAGGTTACGCAGATTCAAGTATCTCCAGAATTGCTGGTTTTCAGGCTAATCACTTGGACAAAGAGATACATATATGATTAACGATTTAAACAGAAACCTATAAGGATGTTACTGCTTTTAGTAATGCAGAACTTCACATCAAATACATAGTTGTCTTCTGGTATCAAGGAAACTCACCACCAGAGATTGCAAACCAATGATCAACATGATAAAAAAATACAAGACAAGAACTCTTTTGTTCCCCACTGCTAGTGTCACAGAGACTCCGAAATTATTGGATGCAAAGATTGTGGAACACAAATAACTCTTATTTCTGGGAAATAAGTTAAAAACCAGATGCAGGGTAACCCAAACTTGATTGTTCAATTGTCTTGGAGGTCTAAAATTAAACTTGAAATAATACGATGCATAACCTACACAATGAGATGCTCTAGATGCTGATCTTTAAGACTGGTTCTCTTTGACATTGTAAATGCATAGATCTTCCATCCTACAAAGAACAGCTTAAGACTCATCTGATTGAATCTATGCACCTATAAAAGATTTCACAAGAAAAGAACTTCGATTACATACATAGCACTGAATTGACAATTTGTCTAATACATCTCTTCAGTTTCACAGATAAACAATTTGCATTTACAAGGGCCTAGCTAGATCAATTGATAGCAGTGGCCACTATACGATACTTGACTCCATTCGCAGACAGAAAGTCTTTTCTGCTATGGAGAAAAAATTAGCGAATTTGGCCTAAAAGAATGTATGACAATCATATACAAAATCGATGAAGGCAAGTTTTATGGTCCCATATTGGATGATTTTTAGTTGTTTCTTAAGATAATGTCACGCTACCAGAGAGAAATGGAATGGCTAAAGTTCCAACTTTGCACTCTTTCTTCCCTCATCGCCAAACACCTAAATGGAGATGACACAGTTTTTCTTAAAGAAGGGAACCACAACATGAATTATGCTTAAACTTTACATAGTAAGCAAGCCACATTAGTAAAATTACATGACATGGCAATTTAATTAAACGGAGGCTTCATATTGAGCCAAATTTGAAATGATAAGGTACTTGATTGAATGAAATACTTCATTATCAAAAGAGCAAAAGTTCATATACTTGCGGATGTCATTACCCGTAGAATATATTACAAGGTCATTTCAGCAAGAATTGGTCAAGAACACGTAAGTTAGATTTAAATAGTGGGGAAACCGTTTTGCTATGCTATATGCAAATACGGAGATTACAAACGTGGGATAAACGCATTAGAGGTCCTAAAACTTATAACGAAAGCGCAATTAAGTCATAAAACTTTTAAAGAGTGCAATTGACTCCTAAAACTTTTAAAAAGTGCAATCAAAAGAAGAATTCAATTAGACTAACTTAACAAGTTTTAGAACTTGATTGCACTGTTTGAAATTTTAGGACTCAGTTGCATTTTGTGACAAGTTTTAGGACTTAATTGCATTTTTTGAAAGTTTTAGGATTCAGCTGCACTTTGATGACAAGTTTTAAGACTTTCAATGCACTTATCTCTTACAAACATAGTTCTTTTAAAAACAATTAGATGGAATGAAATTAAAATTTAAAGAAAATGGATTTTCCAATCAGAAAAAGTTCAAAGACCTATATAAAAATCAAGAAGTTGAAAAGATTATTGAATATGAACATGGAGAAATAGAAGTTAAGCTTAAAAAGAGTGGATTGATGAAATTGAACATTGGAGAATTAAATGAAGAAAAAAATTCCTACAAGGATTTCATATAAAGTGCCTTCTAGGTCATCATGCTCACTTATCCCAGAAACAGAGCATGAGAGAATATTTTGCAACTGAATTAGTGAAACGGAAGACCAAGTAACATCCTCCTTACATGATTGATCCTATATTGCTCCGAAAAGAGTCCATGAACATTCATCCTAGCAAATGTAGGGTAACCCCACGGCCAAGCTCAATCATGTTTTCATATTACCAAATAAACTTATTAACACTTCCTTTAAAATAGATCACAAAATCTCAAAAGAAGATTTCTTTTCAGAAGAAAATAAAGGCAAAAGAAAATAATTTGCAGAAATATACACTTCAACCGAAAGAAAGGTTCTTCGAGAACAATGATATGTACAAAGAAACAAACTGAAAGTAAATCTGAAATTCTTTGATTGGTTTCAAAATAGAGTAAAACAAGGAGATATACAACTTATATTATGGCATATGGAATACCCGAAAGATCAATTATCCACCCGTGGTTGAATTTAAATTAGGAGAGAACAGTACAGCATCACATAATAGGTGAGTGGCAAGAAAGAAGAATGGAGTAAACCTGCCATGTTAGAAGAAATGAATGCAGTAATAGAACAAGATATTATTGCAGTTATAAGGTAAATAACCTGACAGAATGGGAATAAAACTAGGGAAGAGGCCAGAAATGAAGAACCGGAAACACCTATAACAGAATTGAGACAACAGATTGGCTCGTAAAAGTAGACAGATGAGCCGCGTTCACTAACAACCTGTTGGTTTTGAGTCTCCTTAAAAAAAATGTAGGGTACATTCAAGGAAAATAGACTTGGACATATTGGTCTCAAGTCTCTCCGAGAAGTGGAGTTCGTAACCTTTCGTTGCCAGTGACATGGGCTCCCACAAGAATAAAGGTCCGTAGGACACTGAAGAACGTGCACATCTGCTAAATATGTTATATTACCTTAGATCTTCCACTTGGATCGGTGCTTATTCATGTTTGCCTTATTGTTCTTATAAATAGCTTGATGTTTGAGGCACAGCCTTGCCTGAGCTTAAACCTTTGTCCGTCCTTCATCTAAAAATTACGCCCATTTTAGTTGTGCCCCATCTTGAACTTAAACCTATTCCCCTTCCAAGGCTCAAAGTCGTGCCCCTTCCTGATCAAAGCTGTGCTCTTTCTTGAAGTTGAACTTCTGACCCTTCTTGATCATGTTTTGTCCTTTCCTGAAGTAGAAGCTGCAACCCCACCTGACCTCGAAGGCTATTTCTTGAAGTTGAAGCTATACCACTTGCTCTGCCTCTTTCTGCAGGATCCTTTCCCAGGTTTGAAACGCATCTGGTCCCACTTCCTCTGCTTGTTTTTGCCGGCACCCGGTCAGTCTCCACAGTTCCATCCCTCTTCACCTGGACCAAGTTAAAATTCAACATAAGTTTAAGGATGACACGATTAAGATGATGCAAATCTTCGGTACTTACATGAGAAAGGTCTCTTTGATCCTCAACTTCAGTTGTAGCTTTCCACGATCTCTCATAATGTTCCACTCCTTCACCCTTTTGGCAACTCGATGAGCCGACATCATTTTGGTTGACAGGTTTTCCATTCTCATCCTTATCCTTCTTTTGATATTCCATACTCACAGGTTTCCCTCCATCAACATCGCCACAAGGCCCAATCCTTCCATCCCTCATTTGCCTCCTATTTCCCGTGGCCTCAAAACATTCAGCATTGGGCGACTCTGCCTGGAAATTAGATGCAGAGTCTGAGTCTTCATAAGGACCTGAATTGTCACACTCAGCCCTACCCTCATGGGGATACACATCAGTGTTCATTCTCCATTTCTCTCCAAACATTTCCCTGATCTGACCATTATATTCTCCCTCACTGTCAAACCCTCCCTCAACGTACAAATGAATCAATCCTCTTTTAGATGCTTGTTGCACCATTCCCTTCACTTGCTCATCACTCTTGATCTCTATGGGAAAATCGTTGCATTCACCAGGAGTCTTGTACCACATTCTCTTCAAACAAAAGCCGAATCCTTTCACGTTAGCAATCAATCCTTTATATGTCACTGAATCAGGGTTGACAACTTCATTTTCCCTCGTGATTCCACCAACAAACTCAAGCTGCTTGCTGCACTCCTTTGTTCCAAGGTGGAATCTGATTGTGAAGGGAAGTTCCATCTGTGATGTAACAACTTCAATGTGAGAGCCAAACAACGTATGTATTGGATACATACCAAACCTTTTTGCATATTTACCCGAAATCCAATCCGGTACAGACATCATTCATTAGTTAGAGACAAATTTAGAATTAAGTACTCAGAAGATGTCCAGTAGAATATCAGTGTAAATAAAGCTTTCAAGTAACGGTTTTTTCCCTTTTGATTTGAGGATACGAACTATTCACATTCTCACTAACCATCAAATCAAGGATAAATTGCTCAAAAATGGGGTTGAAAATTTTTTTAAAGACTTCTTTTTTGAGTATTATAACGGTAACATTTAGCTTGACTAATTCTTAAGGATACACATATTCTACTAAGTCTACGTACTTCAAATAAGGCTTTATCCACATTTTGACAAGTATGGCTCCCAAGATCACTTTATATCTAGCAATGTTTTTTTTTTGTTAAGGACTTTATATCTAGCAATGTTTATCCTGCTAACAACGAAAAACTGTAGTTAAGGTAATACAGTGACTAATATTTTAAATCTCAGTCTCTATTTGCAGGGCATTTGAGGGAAAAATGACATCGTTTTGGTGTAAAAACTCTAAGAACTGGAATATACTGGAGAAGCTTGGAGGTACTGGTAGTGGTAAGGCAGAATAAGGAAGGGAGAATGGGGTTGGAGGATCTGTTGAGATTCAACAGAGCTATGCTTGCTAAGCAATCTTGGAGAATTGGTTCCTGTCCTCATACTTTATGCTGCAAGATTTATAAGGAATCTATTTCCCTCAGACAGACTTTTGGCACGCGGCAAAAAGGGCATCGAACATCTTGGGAATAGCAAAGTCTTGTTGTTCTAAATCCACTTCCAGTTTTGTTTCTCTTTCTATTTTTCATGTTATTATTTCGGTGAATTTCCTCCATCTTTTTTTCACTTTAGTTACATTAATCCATTGGATAATTTAATCGTTCTTCATCTACTACTATCTTTTAATTTAAATTTTTTTTTTCAATAATAATACTAATAATTGTCTTGCATTTTCGAACTAAAAAAAAAGTTTTTTCTAGATTTTGAACTAAAAATCCATAACCATGGGACACATTGTTTCAAATCAGTATATGAAAGTTTATATGTTGTGTTCTTTCTTAATCTAAAGTAACATGCTTCAAAATCAATTAGTGTCTCTTTTCGTCATAAGTTGCGCTTTTCAAGGAAATAATATGTTTTTTTTTGGTGTTAAGGAAATAATATGTTCACTTGTATAAAAATTACATCCTAACATAGTATATGACTGTTTGCTCAAGCAATATGTGCTTTAATTTACTTGGAAATAGTCATGTACTATGAAAAGACGTAAACCCACGTGGTGGCAATCTGCTATAGTACTAAAAACGCGTAGTTAAAAAAAAAAAACTAGTCAAGTCCTTTTTGACAAAAAAAAAATCTAGTCAAGCCTTTCAAACCAAAAAGAAAACTAGTCAAGCCCATCCCACAGACCAAGAAAACTAGTTAAGCTCATTCAAACCAAAAAAAAAAAAAGGAGTCAAGCTCACTAGTTGCCGACAACAGAAAACTAGTCAAACCCACTATATGTGCATGTATAGGCAAAACAACAAATAAATGTGTAACACTTTTATTTCTTAATCTGCAAGTGGATATATTAGCTCTGAATTAAATTGCATAAACATTCTAACAGAATTATTAAAGAAAGAGGCAAACCAAACATTCTAACCATTTTTCCTCGAGAGGTCAACAAGAAGTTCATAGGAGATGGATCATCGTTATATCAAACATATATACCACAAATTAGCTACTTCTTGTTCACCATTAATTTTCCGGTGTGGCGACACATGACAAAATCTAATGAGTTCTTTTTTTTCTTTTGTACAAGTGTGATCAAATCATTTGACATTAATTTCTCAACAGCTCATTAATGCACCAATCACAATGAATAATCCATAATTACTATTATTTGTGTGATACTATATTTGTGCATTGATTATGCCTATTGCAAAACAAAATTCGTGTTTTTGAAATCTATAATGTGTATTTTATTATCTAATATCTTATCTGTGAAAGCAATTTTTATGAATTAATTATTTAAATAATGATTAAATGTGTTTACTGGCAATATTAAAGGGCCAAAACTACAACAGAAAATGCGAACCTCAAAAGATGGAGGCAAAGATTGCTTTGGGAACCGCAAATAGCCAACACAAAAAAAGAAGAAGAGATGAGTGACTCAATGTAAGGAAATAAAATCAAGCAACCTAAGAGAAGAAACAAGAGAATCAGCTCCCAATCGTCTCCACTAATCTCTCACCTTTTCCTTTCCTTTTTCCTTTTCCTTTTCCTTGTTACCAGATTCTTTGCTTGTCCTCCAAACCCTAATTTTTTTCCACCAAGCTGTGGCCTTTTTCCGGCCTTCAGTTCGTGTCTGTAAAGTGAGAGAATGAGACAGTAAGAGAGAGAGAGGAAGCAACAAAAAATGGCACCATTAAAAGGGCTGATATTGATGTGGCTATAGAAAGGAGGATACTTGGCCAAAAGTGGAAGCAAAGCTCCCTCTATAATATATAAGGCTTTCTTTTAAATTTTATTCCTTCCTTCACTAGCACAAGAGTACATATTCATACTCCACTCATGTTTATTTTACGTAATGTTTTCTTTAGATACAAACAAAATACAAGAATGCGTATTCCACATCCATTTATTGTTCATTAAGAATTTTCTTTTTTAAAAAGTACTTATTTAACTACTTCTAGCTCTTTATGCGTATTTCACCACTCACCCAAGCTAGCCAGGTGACCCTCACCTACAACCGGCATGGCCCTTGCATGGCCAGCCACACGGAAAATGGAAAAGAAAGTTTAAAAAAAAGAAAAAAAAAGAAAAAAAAAGCCAAAAAATTAGTAAAAAAATTCTAAAAAAATTGCAAAAGTTGTCCACATTAATGCCGACCGCACAACATAGGACAGCCAATGTTCATGTCAGCGATTTTTGGTCAAAATTGACTGGAATGACCAAATTGGTAAATCATCAAAAAATTTATAACTAAATTGACAAATCGTCAAAAAGTTTAGGACTAAATTGGTAAATTGAAAGATTTAGAACTAAATTGACAAATTGTCAAAATTTTTAGGATTAAATTGGCATAATAGAAATATTTATGACTACATTAGCCACCGTACTATAAATTTAGGACTTTTTGGACCATTTTCGGTGAGGGTGGGGGAATATTTTATTTTTCAAAGTTGTAGGCTATTGTGCCACAGTACCCAAGTTCAAGAGGGCTATTGTTACATAATATCCAACACTCAATCATAAAACAAAGAATAATTTTAAAAATTACAATTTATAATACTTTTATGTGTGTATTCATTTAATCTATATAAAACAACATTTCAAATTAAAAAAACATGTAACAGTAGTGTATTTGAAATTATTTAAAGATACCTCCGATAAAATTTCGAGTTGGATTGAAAAAATATACTTTAATTCATGTAAATTTCGGAATAATACTTAATTTTTTATAATTTGTGATGTTTTACCGATTTATAGAATCAAACTGAAACTAGAACAAGTCAATTCACGCACGTCTGCTATATATTGTTGAAAGAGATGTCGCACCTTGTCTGACTTGGATTCAAAGTTTGATTTATCCAGAAGAATCTCCTGTACATAACGCAACAAAGGCATTCCAGGTGGGTCGCTCGGAGTAGAATCTTTGAAAAAGTCTCCACACCCCTGTATTTCGACGAGGCAATCTTCTGGTATATTTGTCCAAGATGGATCAATGCACCTTCTCAATGACATGCGTGCTCTGACCTTCAAGGATTTCAGAGACTCTAGATGCTCAAGGCCCCGAACATCAGTAAGTTCATTGCACTGTTGGATTTCCAATTTCTCCAGGTTTCTCATGCGATCTGACCAATTTATTGTTGCCAGAGATGCACACCCAAAAACGAAGAAGGACTCCAATTTTTCCGAAAATGAAAAAGATATATTAACTAGATCTGGACAAGATGACAGGTGAGCTTGCCGTAGGTTCTCTGAAGAAATGGTTAATCTCTGAAGCAGTTCACAGCTGTGAACGGTTAAGCTCTCCAGTCCGGGAAGTCTATCGAGTGGAATGTCTTCCACTTCAACATAATAGAACTCTAAAGTCGTCAAATTTCTCAATATCAAGCTGGAGGGAAGTAAATCTGCCCACTTGAAGCTAGAGCATAGTAAATCCAATCTCAGCAGAGAGGACGAAAGCTTTCCATCGGTTTTTAGGTCTAGGCGAGACAAAGAAGTCAACTCTGGAGGTGATGGAGCGTGTTGATGAAGCATGTTGTTTGTCCTTGAGGGAAGTTCGGACGACTCTTGAATCTCATGACAATTTCTTAAATTAAGTGCTTGGAGGTGATGAAGCACGTCGATGCTCCTGGGAATTTCACAAATTTGGGTGCTGGTTAAATTTAGGATTCTAAAACATGACAGGTCTACAATTCCAATGGGAGTTTCACCTGTCGTTTCATCACACCCCGAGAGATCTAGCTCTTCAAGAATTTCCAACATGCTGATGCCACTAGGTAACTGCCAAACATGATGCTCTGAAGAATATGATCCATTTCTTGGTAAACTCACTAAGCGTAATGATCTTAACTTTCCAATGAATTTGGGAAATTCCATCATCGTCTTGTCTGTCAGAAGAAAAGACTCAAGTTTCAATAGTCCATTCATGGAGTTTGGAAGTTTGGCAATGCTCGTTTTTGATAAGTCTAACTCAATCAATGAGGTTAAATTCCCAAGTGAGCTTGGAAGTTCACTCAACCCAGAACACCCCCTCAATGAGAAGCGCTGAAGCTTCACTAGTGCCCCCACTTCTTGTGGCAAATTTGTAAGACCCTCGCACCATTCAATCTCTAACTCAATCAACAACTCTAGATCTCTAATGAAGCTTTCAATTCTCTTTAGCTTGTCACAGTGCGCAAGAGTCAACCTCTTTAAACTCGAGCATTTAGAGAAGTCTGGGATTTTCGTTATGCCACCACATTGAGTAAGAGATAGAACTTTCAAATTCCGTGCCATCTGTAAAAATGAATGGCATGTCAAGTGTAAGAACCATGCATTCTACACACTGTGACTATCATACTAGAATTAAAGTATGTAATTTACCTTGATTAGGTCCCATGCTTTTGCATCATCAGTGAAGCTAGCATTGTGAAGTTTAAAAACAACAAGATGATTCAAGTACATATTGTCTCCCCTCAAATCCCAATGAGGAGAATGCCAAGAAATCCATCTCAACTTTGAACAACACTTTGAAAAGTCTGCAGCATAAGTTCCATTGCCTAACTTGAGGAGCCTTAGGTTTTCTAACCTTTCAAACTCTTCATGTTTAATCTCTATGGAGTAATCCAGTCCATCTATGTTAATCGCTTGAACCGCTTCCTTGCTCTGCAAGTGAAATTTCAAAATGATGTGAAGCAGTTTGTCAACTTATAATCACCATGTTTTACAACTCCACTAGGGCAGGAAAAAAATGATAAAAAAAAACCTAAACAAAAAAGGAATCCTTAATCTCAAGATATACAACTTCAATTTAATAATGGGACCTTCTTACTCACCTTTTTGCTTCTTATGATTCCGCAGGCCTCTTCTGCAACCCACAACCTACTCCGCTTTCCTGGGTTGGATGGACTTTCTTGACGGACAATATGCCTTCCCAGGTTTATTAATTGATTATGCATCCACAACTTATTGTTATCCAATATCTTTATCAAGCACCTCTTGATAAGAACATCAATTCCTATTGCGGGAAAAAAATTACAATCGTCCCATATGTAAGTTGCATCGGTCTTCTTCTCATTGAAAAGAAAGCATGCTATATCAAGAAAAATTTGTTTTTGACCATATTCTAGGTCATCATAGCTAATTTTCAACTTATCTAGAATCTTTTTCTCAGGCTCTTCCCTTAACCTGATCAACATATTATTCCAAAAATCTTCCTTTCTCCCCTTAAGCAATGAACCTACCACTTCAATTGCCAAAGGAAGCCCTTCCATAAGCGAGACAATTTCACATGAACGTTCACGATAATCATCCGAAGGAAAGTCTCTATCAAAGGCATGCCAACAAAAAAGCTGAAGCGCGGGAGCATCATCCATCTTTAGCATCTCATATCGTTGAATATCACCTTCAAATCCCCCAACGGGAAGAATACCTCTATTTCTCGTTGTAATGATTATCCTAGATCCTCGAAGTAATTTGGAATTTCCTATAAGATTCTTAATGGGCACTTTCTCATCAACATCATCCAGAACCACAAGGACCTTCTTATTGCTGAGTGTTGCTCCAATCCTCCTCATTCCTTCTTCACTATCGTTGAATTTCTCTACAGATCCAGAACCACCAACGTCAGATATTAATTTCTTCTGCAACTGGACTATGCCCTCCTTTGTCGACCTTTCTCGAACGTCCTCAAGGAAGCTACAATACTTTCCAAAGTGGTCACATAGTTTATTGAAGACAACCTTGGCAATAGTTGTTTTACCCATACCACCCATTCCGTAAATTTCAATGAGCCGCACATCAAGTTGTTTAACATCTAATAATTCTGTCAAGTCATTGACCTGATCATCATGTCCAACTAAATGTTTAGGCACTGATTTTTGTTTTATCCTCAGCTCCTTCAAAACCTTTGCAACAACCAATTTGACAATCGTTGCTTGGCTGCCATGTGTAAAAGCACTTTCATTAGCTGACTAGATTAATTACATACCCATGCATTACCCATCGGTTTCTTAAAATCTTAACTTGAAAAGATTGAAGTACATCATGGACAATATCTAAGTACATTGAAAAATCAGTATATGCTAATTTAGTAGAATTCACATGATACATTTTTCATATATGATCAGAGAAATTTCTGAAGACAATAGTATTGGTTTACGCAATGGCAAAGTTACTAAGTGGCTATTATATCGTGCATAAGCAAAATTTCGGCATTTATAGCTAAGCCTAAAAAAATTTCAGCACTCGTACTAGGAGAATCATGATCGGAGGTAATGTAGACAAATGCTGCGTCATCCATTGAACATCTACAGTTTGGTGAAGAAAAAATAATCCCAATTCCTGTAACTATTTCCCAGCGCCAGCAGTATAGTTGTTGTACTAATTTGTATTGCTTAACTTATGCATGTAAGTCTTCTATGAATCTGATTTTGTCACGTATAAGGCATTTAAAGAGCCGTGTAACATTAAGATTCATTCAGAATTGATAACCGAGGAGCCCAAACTCACATGGGGTTAATTTGGTGGTTAAAGAATGAAAATCTATGTGTGGATTAGGCGCACAACACCGATTTGATTCCCCCACACCATCAAGTGAATCCATTCCTATGTTTGGTTCACCAATCTGGGTTTGAGCATGTACCTTTCCTGGTTCATTGAGTTAGTAGGATAAGGTATTGTTTAGGAATTTACCTAACTACGGTGGACTTCCTTGTCCATATAAAAAACAAAATGGAGAGGCCATGTCAATTTGCTCTCCAAAAACACCATCTTCTGGCTAAAAAACCAAGGTTCTCACACATAACCCAAAAATAAGAGATTGCCAACTCTAAATTGTGCAAAAATAGCTCATTTACATTAGTGGATGTAATGGGCCGCCCACAATGCTATAATAATGCATACTAGGTGTTAACCGTTTGTTATATTTAAATTTATCAATTGACAGCTAAATTATGTTTGTTATTGATGAGTGATGATAAGCTAATGAGCCATGTGGTCCAGTATTAATTTCCACCTTTTTTACTTTGGATTAGATTATATGGGTGATTACTATTTCAAGGCTTTTTAGTTTTGCCTGATACAATCCTTAAGAAAGGTGAAAAGGGAAATAATAGTAAACCCTTAAACCATTTTCCACACACATCAATTTGCATCTCCATATTTCACAACATGCAACTTTGGACCCCAATTTTTACATTTTCTTTTGAAATTGCATATGTTGCCCTAACTTTCTTATCAAAAGGATCCTCACCACTCTCATCGACCTGTGAACATCGACCTTCAGCTGCCCCCCGTTCTCAGCCGGTATCTATCGGTTCACTGCTCGTACTGGCGCGAACTTTTGGCACCCCCCACACCGTGTCCCCTCTCTCTCTCTCCCTCTCTACGCACGGGGCCACACCACTCGAAAGCCTTCATGTCGTCGCTGACATCAGATCAGAGGTCGGCCACAGTCGTCACCTCCGGCCCTATCCAGATCGAGGTTGCCCAGTTGGGAGCTCCCGCGAGCTCTGCAGAGCTCGAGGCCCTAGACGACGGCCCCATCATTTTTTACATGTTCACAGGATACTCTCGCTTCCATTAAATATTTAGACATGAACTTTTTCCACCGAATCTTACTTCCCTGGTGTAATTGGTGTTTCACGAGGAGCACTAAAAAATGAGTACAATAAAAGTTGGCATTAGATGCGATCTCTACTTTTGTTCATCTTTCCCCCGTTCATGAAAAATGAAAACTGATATTCTTGTCACGAGGGAAAAATCTATTTCTTGGGTCGAAGCTACTGAGAATGCAGATCAATATGGGTGCAAAATCTGAAGTTGATTTTGGTAATCATTCCAAATAACAAATGCAATCGTAGCCTTACGAGACGGGAAGAGGACAAACTGCTTAGCAAAAAAAGACGAAAGATGTATTACCTTCGGTCCTTTGTCACGACCCATCCCTTGCGTTCATCTACCTTTCTAAGAGCTCCTTTCCATGCCTCGACTTCATCGCAAAAGTGCTCCTCGTGTTTCTTGAAATCAGCTTCATACAGTGGTTTCTTAAGTTTAACATCGTCAGGTTCCACGTGAAAAAAAATGGGAAGGATACTCTTTCGACCCTCTGATTCAGACACGTTGTTTATCATGAGCGCTAGCTCACGAAGGCACCACTTACTGGAAGCATAAGTCGGAGAGAAGATGGGTATGTAGATTATGGTGTTCTTGATAGCTTGTTGAAGTTTCTCACTGATCACTTCACCGACGGGGAGTTCTTCTTCGTCCCTGAACACGTGGACTCCGGCATCTACCATGCCGTCGTAGAGGAAGTCTGTGAATCCATGACGAGTGTCCTTTCCTCTGAAATTCAGGAACACATCGTACTCGCCTTGTGATGCTGGTGCGGCATCGTTTCTCGACCCGGCCGCTGAGATTGCCATAGCGGAGGAAAAAGCAGCAGAGAAAGAAAACCCTCAAACCCAATCTCAACCCCAGGGAAATCCCCAATTCCCCCCAATCAACGCAGAGAGAGAGAGAGAGAGAGAGAGAGAGAGAGCTTTGACCCGGGGATCCTTCGCCGGACAGAGACGGACGAGGAAGATGCGCTCGCTCCTTTTCTCTGTCAATTCACTGCAAAGAGTGGCGGACGCGAACGGGGGCTCTGAATTCCGGCGAGTTGAGGGCCTTCGAGTCCGATCACATCTCCAAACGAACTCTTCTCCTTCTCTCTCCTTCGTCCAGCCACCCTTTTTGGGGGGCCTTTCGAGCGGAGCCCTCACGTTCTCCCTCTTTTTGGTTATTTGTTTTTCACCATTTTGATTATTTACTTGTAATTTCTTTACTAATATATTTATTTATACATAATTATATAATTTTTTTAGGATAAATTCATTCTAAGATTTTTATTATTATTTATTTACTTATTTGAATCAAATTAAAAAATGATAATTTATCATATATATATATGAATATATATTTAATATATAATATATTAAAATTCTCTATTTTTTAAAAAATAATATGTCACGTATGTCGGATATTGCGTATCTCGTGTCGGCACTATTTAAAGAGAGCTCGCTACTTTCAAAAATCCCTCACCTTAAGATAAAGAAAGGCTGGTGTTGGGTGGCAAAGCTGAGAGGTGATGTGACGTGAGGTTTTGGATCTGAACGAGGCACGTGAGTGCCAATACCTAAAACTTTTTGTTTTTTTTGGTCAGAAATGAAAGCTTTTCATTGATATCTAATAACAACAGAATCCACCATCGGGGTATCAGATCTCAATACCTAATACTTGGCCGGCTCACTTCAAAGTAAAACGTGATTGTCTGTTTCCCACCTAGTGCTCTGCATAGGCAAGTGGACGCCGCTTTTTAATAAGTTCGGAAATTTTTAAAGACTCCTTGGAAGACCATAAAAACCAATCAGAAGTTCTTTTGTTTCATTTGATTTAAAAGCATCGGTCCTTCAACTATTGCAAAGTATTCAATCAAATTCCTCAAATTTTTTTTGTACAATCGAGTTTATAAACTGCATACTTTTTGCTCGATTTGATTCTTCAGCTGTGACAAAGAATTGGAAACTCTGGCAATTGGATGTTAGCAACGCATTTTTAAATAGTAACTTGACTGAGAAGTCTACATGGCTCAGCCCCAAGGTTTCATCGATAAAGAAAGGCCAAACCATATATGCAAGTTACAAAAATCCTTATACGGATTGAAACAAACACCACGGGCTTGGTTCCACCGGTTGAGCATCTTTTTAGAATCATTGGGATTTATTGGATCAAAAACTGGTACTTCCCTCTTTATACTACATCGGCCAAATTTCTCTATTTACATGTTGATCTATGTTGATGACATTGTTATTACAAGGTTGAGCCCGGCATTTATTCAAGATACTATCAACTGCTTAAACAAGGAGTTCTCCATAAGTGACTTGGGCAAACTTAATTATTTCCTGGGAATTGAGATGATCAAACATCCTTCAGGGCTCCTTCTTTCACAACAGAAGTACGTTATAGATCTCCTCCACTGAACTAGAATGGATGGTATTAAACCGGTTCACACGTCCATGGCTACAAATACCAATTTAATCAATCAAGATAAGCCACTTGAAGATACTACTTTGTACAGGAGTACTATAGGAGCTCTTCAGTATGTCACCCTGACTCGGCTAGATATCTCTTATGCGGTAAACAAAGTCTGCCAGTTCTTGAAAGAACCAACAGAAGACCACTGGATTGCGGTAAAGCGGATCTTACGCTACTTAAAAGAAACCTTTTCGCATGGATTGTTCATTAGTTCCCACTCCACCACAAAACTCCACGCATACAGTGATGCGGACTGGCCAGTTGTACCACCGATAAGCGCTCAATAGGAGGTTATGCAATTTATATGGGTCAAAATCTAATTTCTTGGTCAGCCAAAAAGTAGCATACCATTGCACATTCCTCAACCGAATCTGAGTATTGGGCATTGGCAAATGCCACGGCAAAAGTGGTATGGTTGCAATCACTGTTACAAGAATTGGGCATCTCTCAATCAAAACCCCCTATCGTTTGGTGCGACAACCTAGGGGCAATGTATTTTATGGTGAATCCACTTTTTCATGCTAGAACAAAGCATATCGAGGTAAACTTTCACTTCGTTCGCCAATTAGTGTCACAATGCAAACTTGAGGTTCACTTCATATCCACAAGTGACCAAATATCGGATATCTTCACCAAGCCTCTTACAAGGTGTCGTCATGATATGCTTAGATCCAAGTTGAAGATCATCCAAAAGACCACCTTCAACTTGCGGGGGCCTGTTAAGGATAATAATGCATGACTCATTCAAATTCAAAATATTTTGAATTAGTCCATTCTTATCTCATATAATTATTGTAATAGCTAGAAGAAAAACTCTATAAAGACAAACGCTATCCTAGAGTTAAAAGGATAAGCGAAACTCAAGCTTAAATTTAGAGTATAACTCTTACAATCTCTATAAATAAATAACCTCATAAGTAATAAATAGTGACTCTAGTATTTGGCATATGTTTCTGGAGGATAGGTGATCGTTGGAAGGAAAATAAGAAATTACACGTCTATTATATTGCATTATCCTAGGCAACTGGAATACATAAAGTCACCCGACCTCAATCTATTTTTGTGGTAGATTTAATATTTTTAAGATAACATAATGTCATTTGAGGATGTTCTATTATTGTATTAAATATAAATCGTTCAAACTTTTTATTAATTTAACGTGACAGTCAAGTTAATGCGAGAACCTTTCTAAAAAGGTGAGAGATTTTTTCTGGTCTGGTGTGAGGAAAGAAAGAAAGTTTTTTTTTTTTTGGTGTAAAGAAAGAGAGAAAGTTGGCCGGCTCACTTTAAAATCAAATTTAATCGTCTATTTCCCACCTAACGTTGTCCATCAGCGAGTGGACACCAGTGAAGGTGTCCAAGACTTTTTAACAATCTCAGGAAATTTTTAAAGACTCCCTGGGAGACCATAAAGGCCAATCAGAAGCTCAACTTTTTTTTTTCTATGAAAAAATGATATCAAGTCCTAAATTGTTGGAAAATGTTCAATCATGTCCCTCAATTTTTTTTTTTTTTGCAATCAAGTTCCTAAGCTGTATACTTTTTTGGCTCTTGTTCAAATCTTCAGTGAAGGGTCGGCCCTCGCTCTAATCCGAGGCAAGGTTCAGTGTACCTCATCTTAGTTGCCTGTATTTGTATGTTGAAGAAGATCGGAGAGGGCGTCTGTGCTGTACTGTGAGGTGGTGGAAGTCGCAAAGCTCAAGGACTTGGAGAGGCACATGTTCCTGGACAGCCCGTTGAAGAAGATCAAAGAGAATAATTCCCCGTTTCTCTAGGAGCTTCATGAGCGAGTGGAGAGGACCGAAGCGAGCGAAGTGTGCAATCGTCTAATTATAGGCAAAACTAAAAGGAGACAAATGCATTTCTCATGAATTTCGTGAATTAATTTGATTTATTGCAGAATGAATTCATCTTTAGGCAGAACGAAGGAAATCTAGACTGGAATACAAAACTTCTTTTAGATGGAGACGCATGCCATTTCTCCAAAATGAATTTCTGTTTGATTTTTCTTATTTTATTTTTCAGGTTTTTGTTCTTTTCCAGATTTTTATGTTTAAATTATTTTAATACAATATTTGATATTATCATCAGAACATAAGATGCCATGTGGGCATTTAACAACCACATCGGTATTTCCATTTGTAATTTGGACAGAAGAGTCAATTCGAACATCGATGCCCTAACTAGTTCGCTTCACTCCATGGCGTCTTCGTTACTGCTTTCTATTGTTGTACAGAATGTGCTCTCTATTTTTTTTTTACAGAGACTGTGCTCTCAAATGCAGAAGAACAAGAGAAGATTGATCTGGAAATGCACTTGTCACATTCTCAAAAAATGAGAAGAGAGTACATAGCTCTTTTAAAACAACGAAAACTGAATTGCACTAACTTAGTAACTGACAAAAACCACTACACCACTAACTAGCAACAAAATAGGAACTGAAAACAACAAACTCCTACTATCTTGTTGACTGAGTAAAACAAAAACAACCAGCTAACAGACCAGAACAAAAATGACCGAAAAATGGTCCTTAAGACATAACCAACATACTCCTCTTTGGCTTAAGGAGCATAACACATTCCAGCCTTCTTCTTCAGTAACTCAAGTCTGCTTGCTTGCAGTGGCTTAGTAAACACATCAGCCACCTGATCTTCTGTCTTGCAATAGATTAGCTTCACTTCACCTTCTTGTTGCACTTCCCTCAGATAGTAGAACTTGATCTTGAAATGCTTGGTTCTCCCGTGAAAGACTGGGTTTTGAGATATGGCTAGTGCAGCTTGGTTGTCTACAAGTATCTCGGTTGGTCCTTCAACTTCCATTTCCAAATCTTGCATCAGCTTTCTCAGCCATATTGCATGATTGGCTGCTGCAGTAGCTGCTAGAAACTCAGCTTCTGCAGTGGACTGAGCAACCACTTCTTGTTTCTTTGAGCTCAAGGTGAAACATCCAGATCCTAAAGTAAAACAAAAATCACTTGTACTCCTCATATCCTCGACTGAACCAACCCAATCACTGTCAGCAAAGCCTTGCAACCTGCAATTGTCCACTTTAGTAAACTTGACTGAGTGCCTTTCAAGTATCGAATCACTCTTTTTGCAGCTACCAAGTGTTCTTCACCAGCACAACTTAGGAATCTTGAAAGCACACCTACTGCATACAGGATATCTGGTCTTGTTGCAGTTAGATACATCAAGCAACCGACTAAACTTCTGTAAAAACCTTCATCAGCAGGCTCAGCTCCTTCAGTCTTCTGCAGCTTCTCCTTTAGATTCATAGGAGTGTTCACACTTCTACATTCCTCCATCTCAAACCTTTTTAAGATCTCTCTTAGGTATCTTCTTTGACAGATGAATACCTCGCCTTTCTTCTACTGCACCTCCATTCCCAAAAAGGACAGTAGTCCAAGATCAGTCATTTCAAACTGCTTCATCAGCCCTCTCTTTAGTTCTGCAATCTGCTCTTCACAATCACCAGTAACCAAAAGATCATCAACATAAAGAGAGACAATAGTTACACCTTCCCCACCCTTCTTCACATATAGAGTCACTTCACTCAAACTTTTTTTAAACCCAAGTTCTTGTAGATGCTTATCAATTTTACTATACCAGGCTCTTGGAGCCTGCTTCAAGCCATACAAGGCTTTCTTCAACTTGTACATGTAATCTTCCTTGCTTCTAACTACAAAGCCATCAGGCTGCTCAACATATATCTCCTCCACTAGCTCTCCATTCAGGAAGGCTGACTTCACATCCAGCTGAAATACTTGCCAGCCCTTTTGTGCAGCAACTGCTAGCAGCATTCTTATGGTATCCAACCTTGCCACTGGAGCAAAGGTTTCAGAGTAGTCTACCCCCCATACTTGCGCATAGCCTTTAACAACAAGTCTTGCTTTGTACTTATGTATTGAGCCATCATGATTCAACTTTGTCCTGAATACCCACTTCATTCCAATCACCTTTCTGCTTCTGGGCCTCTCAACTAGATCCCATGTTTGGTTTTTTTCAATCATTCTGATTTCTTCTTCCATCGCAGCACACCATTTCACATCTTCATTTGCTTCCTTATAGCTAGCTGGTTCAAGCATAGCTGTATTGCATCTCTCATAGATTTCAACAAGAGATCTAGTACCTCTCGCAGGAACATGATCAATTAGATCCTCGACTTCCACTTCGTTTGGTTCAACTTGCAATGGCACTACCTCCTCTTCAGCCTTGCCACCTTCCACAGACCAGTCCCACTTCTTATCTTCCATAAAACTCACATCTCTACACACCACAACTTGGTTGCTAGCAAGATGATAAACTCTATAAGCCTTAGATTTCAAACTATACCCCACAAAGATACATGCTTTTCCTCTTGGATCAAGATTATCTCTCTTAACAGAAGGAACCAGTGAATAGCAAATGCAGCCAAACACTTTCAGGTTACTCACCTAAGGCTTATATCCATGCCATGCTTCAAATGGTGTCTGTTTGTTGAGAGCTTTAGTGGGCAGTCTGTTCAGAAGGAAGACTGCAGTGTTGGCAGCCTCAGCCCAGAACGTCTTAGGAAGTTCTTTATCGTGTAGCATGCATCTGGCCATCTCCATGATACTTCTGTTCTTCCTTTCACTCACTCCATTTTGCTGTGGAGTGTATGGTACAGTGAGCTGGTGCTTGATCCCTGCATCATCACATATAGCCCTGAAACTGCCTGAGGTGTATTCTCCTCCATTGTCTGACCTAATTGTCTTGATATTACAGCCACTCTCCTTCTCTACTTCTCTTTTGAACCTCAAAAAAATCTCATTAACTTCAGCCTTATTCTTCATGAAGTACACCCAACACATTCTAGTGCAGTCATCTATGAAAGTGATGAGGTATTTGCTGCCGTTCAGTGATTCTTCTGGCATTGGACCACACACATCTGTGTGGATTAGTTGCAGCTTTTCACTGGCCCTCCAATTTGACCTCTTGAAAGGAATCCTCACTTGCTTGCCTTGTAAACATGCTCTACAGCCAGTTACTTCCTTCTGCAACATAGGTAGCCCCACTGCCATTTCATTTTGCTGCAAGTATTGCAGCCCCTTGCTATGGAAATGACCCGGTCTTCTATGCCATAACTCCTCCTCATCTTGTATACTTTTCATGGCTTCAAAATTTTCATCAACTGGATCAAATGTAAAACACTTGTTCCTCATAGGAATCCTGAAAAAAAAAAATGTGACCATTCTCATCTCCTATGGCACACTCACTCTTCTCAAACACAACCTTCAACCCCTTCTCTACTAACTAACCCACACTCAGCAGGTTTTGATCTATCTTTGGCACAAACATAACCTCTGTAATAAGCTTAACACCACCGGGACCTTCAAGCACTACACCACCTTTGCCTTCTACTTCTATGCGTTCTCCATTGCCAATCCTGACTTTAGACTTCACAGATTTGTATAAATTGCTAAATAATCCTTCATTACCTGTCATATGGTTGGTGCATCCACTGTCCACGAGCCATCCATCTCTAGATGCATTTGAGATGAAGCAGGAGGCAACAAACAGGCGCTCCACTTCACTGGCTACTGTAGTTTGACCTTCAGCTAGCTGTTGCTGATACTTATCCCTGCAAATGGCCTCAACATGGCCCATCTTGTGACACCTCTTGCACTTCACATCTGGTCTCTTCCAACACTTGAAATGAGGATGATTTTTCTTCCCGCAATGCTTGCATGGAACTGCATTCCACTTCTTGTCATATCCACCACTGCTTGAACCTCCTTGACTATGACTATGACTGGCCTCAATATGTCTTCTATTTTGATTTCATCCTCTTCCCTTTTCTGCACTATGTAGCTTCAGCTTGGCTTGCAGAGCACTTTCGATAGGCTCATTTTACCTCATAAGCCTTCTTTGCTCCTGAGCCTGTAGAGCACTTAGGACTTCAGCAAGTTTGATGTCTGAAATGTCCTTAGTGTTCTCAAGGGAAGCAATGGTTGCTTCAAACCTTTCAGGCACTGCAACCAAAACCTTCTGAACCAGCCTTTTATCATCTACATCCGTCCCTAGCACCCTTATCTTATTGGCTATATCAACTAACCTATCAACAAACTCTTTCACAGACTCATTCTCCTTCATCTGCTGCCTTTCAAACTCTCTTAACAAGTTCAGCACCTTCATTCCTTTCACTCTCTCATCCCCTTCATATTCTTCCTTTAAATAATTCCATATATCATGCGCTGAATCTTTTTTCATGATTCTAGTAAATATGGTCGAGGAGACAGCAGAAAACAAGCAAGATTTTGCCTTTGCTTTTCGGGTTACCCTGTCTTTATGGTACCTGATTTGATTGATAGTTGGGTTGTTGGGTAGATCAGCAACCTCGTAGTCCTCTTCCATAGCTTCCCATAGGTTTGCATTCTCCATGAAAGCTTGCATCTTCACTGCCCATGCCTGGTAGTTGTCTCCATCGAAGATTGGAGCTGTGATGGTTGAGAATGAGGCAGCAGGTACACCAATTTGTTCCATCTTTCTTGCTCTACTTCGAATTTAGCACTCTCTCACAAGTCCCTTAAGATCAATAGGGCTCTGATACCACTGTTGTTGTACAGAATGTGCTCTCTATTTTTTTTTACAGAGAATGTGCTCTCAAATGCAGAAGAACAAGAGAAGATTGATCTGGAAATGCACTTGTCACATTCTCAAAAAACGAGAAGAGAGTACATAGCTCTTTTAAAACAACGAAAACTGAATTGCACTAACTTAGTAACTAACAAAAACCACTACACCACTAACTAGCAACAAAATAGGAACTGAAAACAACAAACTCCTACTATCTTGTTAACTGAGTAAAACAAAAACAACCAGCTAACAGACCAGAACAAAAATGACCGAAAAATGGTCCTTAAGACATAACCAACACTCTCCTCCCACATTTATGGTCGACCATCGGAGCCCCTGTCAATGTGTACATTTCTTTAGATAAGGTGCCCAAGACTTTACATAAAGTTGAACTATTTTACATTAAAGAAATCGTCCAAGGTTCAATAGCTACATCCAGTAATCTTAGGAGGAGTGGAGATGATATGGCTTATCCGAGTCCTCTAATTCAGGGAGTTTATTATCCACAAGAGAGTGTTCTTGTTAGAATAAAGGGAAAAGGTCACAAAAAAAGGCCAAATCAGGATGGATCGACAGGCCAGATGAGAGAAAAGTTTATTCTTTTCCATCGATAGTAGGGTTTACTTTGATCTTGCTTATGCCTTCCATTCGATCGAGTTCTTTTTTTATAAGCTAACTTCTTTTGTTAGCCATTGCTAAATATCTTACCAGATCAGCCAAGCCTGTAAGATATCCATCTTTCCTGCCGAGAAAAGGAAAGGATTGTGTCTGTTCGAGTTTTCTTGCACCGGTAATTCCGTATGCTAACATGCTAATACCGGGTATTCCGACAACATAAAAATTTCAACCAAAAAAAAAAGATTGGTTTTGTCCCGAATCTGATAGACTGTGGAAAAGAAATGTTTTCCCCTGTCTGTGGAAAAAAAAAATCTCCCCTTCTTCAAGTATGTTTTGTTGTCCGGTGAAGAAATTTCCCTCCAAGGCAGTCCTTCCTCCGTTGACCGGTTCGGAGTAATCAAGCTCAAAGAGCACTACCGGGCGTGGCTTTTTAAAAAACAAGACTTTTTTTCCGAGAGATTTTGAACTTCACACAAACAACAACCATACTCTGTCGAGTGAGATCTTGGTTCCATTAGGTATAGAGAGTCCAGTAGGTAAGACTATTTTACATATCCAAGATCTTGTTTAGCCTAATCTCTTTTTTTTTGTGACATCATAAACCCCAAACTTGTACGTATGTGACACATTTACTCAAAACTTTTTTCTATGACACAAAAAATCTCAAACTTATACCGGTGTGACACATTTACCTCCAAACTTGTATTTGTGTGAACGCTGTCAAAATTCCGTTAATGTACGCTGCTAAAAATCTTATGTGGCTATCTAATGGACGACGTAAGCAAATTATGTTGACGCTATGCTCACGTGGTAAAAATATGTCAATTCATTGTAAATTGGGTTTGTCATTTATTTTCCTCATTGATTCATTTGTTGAGCTTTTTTGATGTTTCTAGAAAGTTAAAAGTATAAACCATCCAAGGGTTGCTCCATTGCTTTGAAACGAGAAGATTTGTCGACTCTCTTGGGATATCACCTGAGTCTATGTAATGTCTCCTCTGTTGGGCTTGGAAATGGATCGTCAATGATAGAGAAGCAGGTACAAGAGAATTTAACGTACATTTTGTCTTCAGAAATCGAGTCTGTCACTCTTTTGAGACTTTGTTTTTCAAGACCTAAGATTGAGTCCCTGTTTCCCGGTGCTATTTTTTATTTCCTACTTTTCAAAAATATTTTAGGCATTCAAAATTGACACATCCCATGTGATTTCTAAGCGTTTGCGAACTTTTTCTAGGAAGGACGATTAGATGATTTGTGAAAGCGTATGACTAGATGAAGATAAGGCGATAACACAAATGCACCACCCTTTCCAGGTCCTTTCCCTGCAACTACTGTCGACTGCTTTTTGCTCCGGATCATTCACGGGTGCCGCATTCTGCCATAATAACAAATTTAGATTCGATTTCAGAGCAGAGTGTCATTTTCGTGCATCTAATAAATTGGGATAAATGACGTATACTTGCTCCCAGCTCCACTTGATCGCACTAAAGAATCGGGTCTTTACCAGAAACACGTACATCACAATAAAATACCAAGAAAAGGGAAAAGCAAAGAACGGTCACGAATCACATCTACCTTCGCTTGCATATTTCCTTTAATCACTTGTAGGGCCAACTTTTGTAGTGTGAACAAGATAAAAAATTAGGAATAAATATTGAATAAGGTGAAGCCTGGGGTTGTCTTCTGTCTAACTTTGCGGCCGCAGATTGCTGCCCTGCGCCAGCCGTCAGACTTTGATTTGGACAATTTGTTGTCAAGCTGGCCCAGTATCAATGCTCACGATTGGGTTCTTTGAACAAGAGAGCTAATTGAATGCTTCAAAATGGGAGACGCAAAAGAAATAAGAACACCATTAGCCACATATCAGTCTCTTTCGATCCATGACAAAGAACCACCAGCTGATGCTATAAAATTTCGAAACCTTATTGGCGCACTTCAATATCTCAACATTACTCAACCGGACCTTGGTTTTGCGGTAAACAAGCTATCTCAATTCATGCATAAGCCGACCACAACCCACTAGACAGTTGCAAAACGGCTTTTAAGCTATCTTAAGGGAACATTATTCCATGGTTGCACTTGAGACGCAACACAAAACCTATGCTTCATGCCTACACCAATGCAGATTGGGTAGGAAACATTGATGATTGCACATTTACTTCGGGTTTTGTTATTTATATTGGGGCCAATCCTATCTCCTGGAGTTCTTGGAAGCAACGATCCGTTGCACGGTCATCTACTGAAGTAGAATACCAAGCAATTGCCGCGGCCTCGGCAGAACTCATTTGGGTAAAATCTTTGCTTCAAGAACTTGGCATTCACATGGACACGGCACCAAGCTTGTATTGCGACAACATAGGCGCCACTTATGTTTGTGCAAATCCTGTCTTCCATTCCCGAATGAAACATATTGAGATAGATTACCATTTCATTCGGGAACTTGTTAAAGCTGGTAAGATGCGAGTCTCCCATATTTCCACCCATGATCAACTTGCCGACATTCTCACAAAACTGTTATCAAGGCTGTAGACAATACAATTATGAAACAAGATGGGCATTTTCGATGGCATGTCAATCTTGTGGGAGCGTGTTAAGATATGAAATCTTTTTGATATTTTTTTTTGAATTTCAAATTAGCTTACTATTAAATATGTCTTGAATTTTATGTACTTAGTCCGGTTCATGATTTGACCCTACATATATTTGTGCGACCCGAAAGTGGAAAGAAAATTGAGATATGGTTCGCGACGCGAAGGGTTGGGCCGATAGGCCCAACCCGCAGCAAGCGAACAAATCTCCATAGCGGACCGCCCAAGCTAGAGGAAGCGAACTAATGTCTCGGGGGGTTCGAGGGCTATGCCCCCGAGGAAAATTTTTGAGAGCTCTATTTGTACTGCGGCTAGGTTTTTTCATGGAACTACATACAGAATTTTGTTTTTAGAGAGTTTTGTGAGTCGTGAGGTTTTGTCGTTGTTTTCGATTTCTGAAAACTGTACTCTCTTTGATTATAATGGAATTTTGTCTTGCCTCGCCCGTGGACGTAGATCACCTTGTGATCGAACCATGTAAAATTCCTGTGTTCCGTCTTTTGTTTTTCCGCATCTGTTTCCAACAATTACCAACTATAGATGAGTTGGCATTCCTTGATTTTTGCAACTATAGATGAGTTGACATTTCTTGATTTTTGCTCTGCTAAAGATTGTAATTTTTCTTCTCTTTATAAACGTGTACAATCTGTAAATGTACAGCAAATGAAAATCATTCACAAACGTTGCGCCTTTTTCAGTTTCAACGTCTATAAAATCCATATTTTTCAGTTTCTGCACATGACTAGAGGTGTTCGGGTTAAAGACACTGCCTATAAAACTATATACTTGAGCTAAATTGGGTAAAACCACATACGAAGAAAAATATGGTACCTGTTAGTAAATGAATGATTCATCGATCATTTGATTCTTTTAAATTAGATAACCAAGAGTCACCGTGCCCCCTTGTTATCGGCAAATATTCTTTTAAACTGTATACTTAACAGATTGGGAATAAAACTAGGGAAGAGGGCAGAAAAGAAGTGGAAACACCTATAACAGAATTGAGACGACAGATTGGCTCGTGGAAGTAGATAGATGATCCACATCCAATAACCGCTTGTTGGTTTTGAGTCTCCTTAAGAAAAATTTGGTAAATTAAAGGAAAATTGAACTTTACTTGGACATATTGGTCTCGAGTCTCCTCCAAAAAGTAGAGTTTGTAACCTTGCGTTGCCTGTGGCATATACACACAAAGAATAAAGGTTAGTCGGACACTAAAGAACGTGCATTTCTACTATATATGTTATATTACCTTAGATCTTCCGCTTGCTGCAGTGCTTGTTCGTGTTTGCCTTACTGTTCTTATCATGACCTTGATGCTTGAGGCTCGGCCTTAGCCAAGCTTGAACCCTTGTTCGTCCCTGATCTTAAAATTGCGCCCATTTTAGTTGTGCCCATTCCTGAACTCAAAGTCGTACTGCTTTGTGAACTTGAAACTATGCCCCTTTCTGAATTTGATGTTGTGCCCTTTCTGAAAGTAGAAGCTGCATCCCTACCTGGCCTCGAAGCTTTGTTGTTTCTTAAACTTGAAGCTATACCCTTTGCTATACCTGTTTTTGCAGGATCCCTTCCTGGTTTTGAAGCGCATAGGTCCTACTTCCTTTGCCTCTTTCTGCGAGTACTTGGTCACTCTCCATAGTTCTATCCCTCTCCACCTGGACCACGTTGAAATTTCATATAAGTAAGGACTGCAAAATTAAGATAATGCAAATCATCAGGACCTACAGAAGAAAGGATTCTTGTCCTCAACTTCAGTTGTAGCTTCGCAGGATCTCTGATGGTGTTCAACCTCACACCTTAGACAACTCGATCGGAGAATGTTATTTTGGTTCGCAGGTTTGCCAATCTCATCCTCGTTCTTTGTCCTGTTTTCCGTACTCGTAGTTTTTCCTCCACCGACACTGCCATAGTGCCCAATCCTTCTATCCCTCATTTGCCTCCTATTTCCCATGCCCTCAAGACATTCAGCATAACCCATCTCTGACCGGAAGTCATCAATGGAAGAGGTGCCATCAATTTCGCTTTCACCCATAGATGCAGAATCTGAGTCTTCATCAGGATCTGCTCTTGAACATCTGCTCGTGTTAGTTGTTCCCCTTCTTGAACTTGAACCTCTACGCGTTCCTATACTCACAGTCGTGCCCCTTCCTGAACTCAAAGTGGTCGAGGCTTTGCTGTTTCTTGAAATTGACGCTATACACCTTGCTCTGCCTTTTTTGCAGGATCCCTTCTTGGGTTTGAGGCACATATGGTCCCACTTCCTTTGCCTGCTTTTGCAAGTACTTGAGCAGTCTCTACAGTTCTACCCCTCTTCACCTAGACCACGTTGAAATTCAACATAAGTTTTAAGGACTGCATAATTAAGATAATCCAAATCTTCAGTACTTATAGAAGAAAAGTCTCTTTGATCCTCAAATACAGTTTTAGCTTTGCAGGATCCCTCATAGTGTTCAACTCCTTCGCATGTTTGGCAACTCGACCTAACAACATCAATTGGATTGGCTGGTTCCACAATCTCATCCTTGTCCCTCTTCCTATTTTCCGTACTCACCGTTTTCCCCCCATCGACACTGTCATAGCTCCCAATCCTTCCGTCTCTCTGCCTCCTATTTCCCATGGCCTCAAAGTATTACTTGGCTCTGACTGGAAATCATCAATGGAGGAGGTGCCATCAATTTCGCTTTCACCCACAGACGCAGAGTTTGACACTTCATCAGAACCTGAAATGTTGAACTTGCTCTCCATTCCCAAACTCAAGATGGGGCTGAGTTCGACACAATATATATATCATGAAGGGTCTATGAAGGAGACCATGAATGTCTAAGGCAAGTATGCTATCCCACCAATACAGCTACTTAGCCTTTCATTAGGACTGCCTTTCAGCTTCCAGACATCATGAATCTACTCCATAAAACTTACAATCTTCTTTTCTTCACTGAGGGCAATTTTGTTGAGGTTAATGTCTTGTATTCTGTTATCCAAGAGATTATGAGGCAGTTCTGAAAGGCACCCTGATGACTGGACAGCACAGGGGTCTTGCTCCCCGATGAGCAAGCAGGGGTCGAGGGGCCGCCCCGGCGGGGGTCGCTGGGGCAGAGCCCCCGAGTCGCCAGAGGCGTTTTATGTTCAGTCATAGAATGTTTTATATGTGAAAGTTAAATACTTTAGGTTATGTGGGCAATTTTGTAATTTTTACCATGTAAGGTTTCGCTATATATATTTAGGGCAAAACAAGTTTCTAAATATAGAGAGTAGAGTGTGAGAAAGAGTGACTGTACACTTTTCTACGTTATTAGTGAAACGGATCTCATCTCCCCGTAGATGTAGGTAGGCAGAACATCTCCCCTGCTAAACCACGTAAATACTTATGTTGTATGAATTTCCATTACTTTATTACATCGTTGATAGGATCGAATTTAGATATTCGATAAATTGTTGGCAAAATGCCCCTTGCGTCCACAGTTGAAACGGTTAGAAATTAAACCAAATTTGTTGGTATTTGTTTCTTTTTTTGAGTTTGTTCGTATTTCCATATTTTGATTTTTCATATATATGGTGAGATATTAAGAGATAAGATAAGATATTGTGAGATATTGTTTCTAGTTATATTTTAGGAAAGATAAGGGTCACGTAACTTTTCTTTAAATAGGGGAGTCTTGTAATTTTTTCATAAGAGTGAAATCTGAGTGAACTATATTGAATCAGAAAATTCTATCTATTTTCTTATTTTCTTTGCACGAGTTGTGATTGTTTCACCTTCAAAAATTTCTTCCATCAAATCAAGTTATTGCCGCGTCTTTGACGCTCAATAAATTGGTATCAAAGCTTATGGTTCGTGATCATGGCCTCAACGAACAATCATCTTCCTCTTCAATACCCTCGTCTTACCAAAGAAAATTTTGGTAACTGGACTGTTAGAATGAAAGCTCTACTCGGCACCTACGGTGTGTGGGAACTTGTTAACACTGGCTATGATGAGCCAAAGGATGAAGCCACGTTGAACCAGAATCAGAGGAATGCCTTGGAGAAGGTTCGAACGATAGATCAATATGTCCCGTTGATCATCTATCCAGCATTAGATGATTCCATGTTCGAAAAAGTTTCGAACGCCACTATTGCTAAAGAGGCATGAGAAATTCTTCAAAACACACGTCAAGGTATTCAGAAAGTTCAAAAGATTCGACTTCAAACCTTGAGAGGCGAATTCGAGGTAATTTATATGAAAGAATTTGAATCGATTGCTGATTATTTTACAAGAATTTTGGCAATTGTTAATCAGATAAAAAGAAACGGAGAAGACGTTTCCGATGTTCGTGTTGTTGAGAAAATACTTCGGTCCTTAGACAAGAAGTATGATCATATTGCGGTTGCAATCGAATAATCCAAAGACTTGGATGCCATGACGGTCGATGAACTTATGGGTTCATTACAAGCCCATGAAGAAAGGTTTAGAAAGAAAAAGATTGAACCGGTAGAGAAAGTTCTCCAAACGCAATTGACCATTCGAGATGAGAAGGAGCAAAGAAGAGATCCCGTACAAAATCGCGGGACAAATCAAGATCGTGATCGAGGTCGTGGCCGAGGTCACTTTCGAGGAAGAGGTCGTGGACAAAGCAGAGGAGATCCTGCTCAAAGTGATGGAGGATACCAATACCAAAGAGGTGTTCGTGGAAGAGGAAAGAACTCAACAAGCCAATAATATGATAAATCTAAAATCCGATGTTATCATTGCAATAAACTTGGCCATTATGCTTCTAACTGCTAGAATAAAGAAAGTAGTAGAGCAAATGAAAAGGCAAACTTGGTGAATGATGCTGATCAAGTTCTCTTATTGGCATTCAAAGAATATGAAGAAGATTAAAGCGATACGTGGTATTTGGATACCGGCGCAAGCAATCATATGTGCGGGAGAAAGGAGATGTTTGCCGAGTTATATGAGACAATTAAAGGGACTGTCTCATTCGGTGATAACTCTAAAATTCTTGTTGAAGGAAAATGTACAATTTTGATTTGCTTAAAGAATGGTGCACGTCAGTTTATTACCAATATTTATTATGTTCCAAAAATGTCAAGCAATATCTTGAGTTTGGGACAATTTCTGGAGAAAGGTTATACTGTTCATATGAGAGATCTTAATCTTATGTTGAGAGATCGAAATAATAAACTGATTGCAAATGTGAAGATGGCAAAAAATAGGATGTTTATTCTTAATATAAAGAGTGAGATATCTCGATGTCTAAAGACGTGCGTAGATGATCCTTCATGGTTGTGGCATTTGGGGTTCGGCCATCTCAATTTTGGCGGACTCAATTTGCTTTCTCGCAAGAAGATGATTTATGGCTTACCACATATTGACCATCTCGATCAATTATGTGAATGGTGTGTTATCGGCAAGCATTCCAAACTAGCTTTCCGAAAGAGGCAATTTATCGAGCAAAGAAGCCGCTTGAGTTGATTCATTCTGATTTATGTGGCCCGATCAATTCTCACTCATATGGTAATCATCGATATTTTGTTACTTTTATTGATGATTTTACTCGGAAAACTTGGGTGTATTTTTTGAAAGAAAAGACAGAAGTGTTTGATATTTTCAAACAATTCAAGAACCTGGCTGAAAAGGAAAGCGGCTATTTTATCAAGGCTTTGAGGAATGATCGTGGTAAAGAATTCACTTTAGCCATATTCAACAAATTCTGTGAAAATCATGGTATTCGGCGTTTCTTGACGGTCCCGTATTCTCCTTAACAAAACGGTATGGCTGAACGGAAAAATAGAACCATTCTTGATATGGTTCGAAGCATGTTGAAAAGCAAAAATTTGTCCAAGGAACTTTGGGCTGAAGCTGTATCGTGTGCCATCTATCTTCAAAATAGATGTCCCACATATGGACTTGAAGGCGTAACTCCACAAGAGGCATAGACCAGGAGAACACCAAGTGTTTCATGCTTGAGGATTTTTGGGAGCATTGCCTATGCTCATGTCCCGGACAAAAAAAAATCGAAACTTGAAGACAAGAGTAAAAAGCTCATCTTTATCGGGTATGACTTGTTGACACCTAAATTTTGGAGACCCAATTAGTCATTCAGTACATAAAAATTAGGGATCGATCCCGGTCCAAAAAAAAATTTTAATTAGTTAAATTGCATATAGATTTTAGGAGCATTAATAGTAATTGGCTCATATAGTTGCATTTGCAATGGACCGGCAGTGAATGGATTCGAGTGAACGGCTCTGAACTTAATGAAATTGGACTAAGCCCGCTTTCAAAAAAATTCTTGGCCAAGCCCATGAACATTATAAGAGCTAAAATTTTCATTGGAAAATATCGAGTTAGAAAATATTGATTTGTTAATCTTGATATTATTACGATTCAAATGGAATGAATTGATATTATCACAGAGATATTAAAATATTTTCTTTGAATCAAAATAGGAATTAATTGCAAGCAAAACCCTAAACTTTGCTTATAAATACATTAAGTAAGAAATCGTGAAGGGGGCTCTTCTTTGTGGGGGCACACACGAGCATTGACAGCTGAGGGGAAACAAGCGAGAGATACACGTGAGATCGAGAGTGAGAGGAAAAGATGGCAGCACGCGCCATTCGCCGCGCCCTCTGCTTAAGGCCAAACCTGTGGCCGTGAGTCGCCTACTGTCACTGCTTCCCCTTGGTGACCTAAGCTACTGCCTTGAGCCAACACCATTGCTGCTGCTGTTCTGCCCCTTGCCATCGCCGCCCGTGCCCAACGATCGCCTGCAGCCGCCACTGCTACTCTCGCCTTTGATGACTGCTGCTGCCACTGTCCACGAACACAAATCCAATCACCTCGAGTTGCCGTGCCTGCAGCCTTGACGAGTCAACTGATCCGAGTTTGTCCGACGTGTTGTCACTCCTTCGCAAGACATCCCCGCTGCGATCACCGGCGTCATCCACTGCTCCAGATCATCCTCGCTTTGCCATTTTCCTTTGTTGGAGTTGTACCTTATCTCCCGCCATTGCACAACCTGTGGCCGCACTTCCAGCCACGGTGTCCAGCCCAAAGCTTCCTTGGCTAATCCTTTGCACGCCAAAACAGCCCCATGGTGTTCTTGATCGATCCTTTACAAGTTTTCAGTGGAGTTCCAAGTTGTCCAGAGCAAACCAACGCTCCTGCATCAATCCAAGCGAGCCTTTGGTGACATTAGCTCAGCAACCTCAGTGAAGCTTTGCAGATCCTTAGCTGTGTTCAGTCAAGCCCAACCGCGAGTCATTCCCGGCGTGTCCTTGCCACGAGACGCCACGTGAGCACCACCACTGCGAGCTACCAGTCCTAAACCGTGCACCACCACCGTCGCTGGTCCGTTTGCCGCTTGTCCTCTGACCCGCACTCTCGATCCGCCGGCGATTCGAATTCGTGAAGTTATTTGCGCATTTAGGTAAATATCTCATCCGAATCAATTTGGATATTTTATTGCTTATGCCATGCTTATCCTTATCTAACTCTACATATTTGAGCAATAGGTACTATTTCAATTAGGATTTATTTATTCTTTGGAAATCTTGGATGTGTATTACTTGGATAGAATGTGAAAATTTCAAAATCTTTTGAATATATGCAAGATATTCAAGATAGCAAAATCTTTTCAAGATGTGATCGATTAGGAAAATCTCATAATCCGCAACCACACACATGGAAATAAATCTATTTATCAGGCTTTAGATAGAGTTATTTCCATAACAAGTATTTCGAATTTTTAGGGTCGATTTGTCAGGCTTAAGATTGAAACTTAATTCGAAAAATTTAGCGGCTATAATCTTTCTTCTAAAAGATTTGTGACTTGAATTTAAATCTGAAAATGCATAAAAAATACAAAACAAATTCATAAAATGAAAATCCAAAAAAATTTTGCACCTTTGAACTCTAAATCAGAATTCATTAAAATTGTTGAATTGAGCATTTTTCTTGATATTGGTACCGAAAGGACGTTAGGATAATCTAACGTAACAAAGTCCCCGGATTTATAATCTCTTGTTCGTAGAAATAAAATAGTACTCCCGCTATTTTATTTAGGTTTCTAATCAACCTACCTTAAATGATTAGTGGCGGCTCCCATTGAAAATATTTGCATGCTCATAATTGGACCTAAGTTGCGAATTGGTAGAATTTGGGAGAATTCGAGCTAGGTTAATTAATTTAATTGATCTAGTAATCCATTAGCATAAGATCGGAAAACCTGATTTTTTAGGTCGCGACATGACTCATCATCCAAAGCCTATCGATTATTTGACCCTAACACTTTGAAAGTGTATGTAAGTAGAGATGTCAAGTTCGATGAAGATGGAATATGGGAAGAAAATCTAAAAGAAGAAGCGAATGTTCATAGTGATTCCGATCAAACGAAGTTGAAGCATCGACCTTCACTTTCTTCTCCAACATCTTCTTCAAGTTCATCAACACTATCCTCTTCAAATAGTGTCGATGAACAGCTAGTGCCAAGATCGAGAAGATTGTCTGAAATTTACGAAGTTATGGAAGAGCTTCATCTTATATGTATTTTTGTAGATTATGAACCACTTGTTTATGATGATGCAGTCAAAGAAGAAAAGTGGAAAAAAGCCATGAACGAAGAAATTGAAGCCATCGAGAAAAATCGAACACGGGAACTTGCTGATCTTCCAAAGGACAAGAAAATCGATTGGTGTTAAATTGGTGTACAAGGCCAATAAGAATGAGAAAGGTGAAGTGACAAGATAGAAAGCTAAATTAGTCGCGAAGGGATACAAGCAAAAAGCCGAAATCGACTATGATAAAGTTTTCGCCCCTATCATTCGCATGGAAACGATTAGATTGATTATTTCCATTGCTGCTTAAAATAATTGACGGATTTATCAAATGGTTGTCAAATCAACATTCTTGAATGGCATCCTTGAAGAAGAAATTTATGTCGAACAACCCAAGGAGTTTGTTGTGAAAGGTTATGAAGTCAAAGTGCTAAGGTTGAAGAAAGCTTTATATGGGCTTAAACAAACATCGAGAGCATGGAATTCCAGAATTGATGCATATTTCAAGGGGAATGAATTTTTTCAATGTCCATACGAGCATGCACTCTATTTGAAGTAAGAAAAAGGGTGATATTCTGCTCGCCTGTTTATATGTTGATGATATTGTTTTTATAGGAAATAATTCAGCAATAATTGATGTTTTTAAGGCATCGATGTTGAAAGAATTTGAGATGACCGATAATGATCTTATGAATTATTTCCTTGGTATTGAAGTGAAGCAAAGTGCCAATGGGATTTTTATTTCCCAAAAAGGATATGCAGAAAATATCACTGAAAATTTCAACATGAAGAACTGTATATCGGTCAATACACCAATGGAGTGTGGAACCAAGCTTTCGAAGTTTGATGATGGTGCCAATGTTGATTCGACATATTATAGAAGCTTGATTGGGAGTTTGAGATACTTGACATACACGAGACCGAATATTATATATAGTGTTGGAATTGTGAGTCGATACATGGAGAAGACGAAATCATCTCATCTTTAAGCTGCAAAGAGAATACTTCGGTAAATCAAAAGTACTATTTCTCATGGCTTACACTATTATTGCTCTGAATCTTTCAAACTTAGAGCTTATTCGAATAGTGATTATGGTGGAGATATTGACGATTGAAAAAGCACCATGGGATTTGTATTTTTCTTGTGCGACACTGCTTTCATGTGGTCATCAAACAAGCAATCAAGTGTTACTCTGTCGACATGTGAAGCTGAATATGTAGCTACATCTTCATGTGTTTGTCATGCAATATGATTTAGAAGACTACTCAAAGATATTCTTATGGAGCAAAAGAAAGCAACGGAGATTTTTGTTGATAATGTTTCTGCTATTGTTTTGGCGAAAAATCCAGTTTTTCATGAACGAAGTAAACATATCGATGTTCGATATCACTTCATCCAAGAACAAGTTAAAGAGAATGAAGTTGAAGTATTGCATGTGAAGACCAAAGATCAAGTAGTAGATATTTTTAGGGTTAATACCATGAAAAACCCCAAACTGGTACACTTGTGACAAATTTATCCCAAACTATTTTTTTGACCACAAAAAACCCTAAACTGGTACACTTGTGATAATTTTACCCCAAACTATTTTTTTGACTATAAAAACCCCACACTAGTATACTTGTAACAATTTTATCCTCGAACTAATTTTTTGGCCACAAAAAACCCCAAATCGGTACACCTATGACAAATTTACCCTTCGTTAGTTTCCGTTAAATTTTATTGTCAAGTTGCGAAGTTTAATGACACGTGGTAATTGACATATGTATCGGTTTTGGGTTTACCCCTTTGTTTATTATAAGTTTACCAATTTGTGATTTTTTGTGATATTAATATAATTTAACGGACACTAACAGAGGGTAAATTTGTCACAAATGTACCAATTTGGGGGTTTTTAGTGGTTAAAAAGTTAGTTCAAGGGTTAAATTGTCACGGGTGTACTAGTAAATGATTTTTTATGGCAAAAAAAATAGTTCGGGGTAAAATTGTCACAAGTATACCAGTATGGGGTTTTTTGTGGTAAAAAAAATAGTTTGGGGTAAATTTGTCACAGGTGTACCAGTTTGGGGTTTTTTGTGGTCAAAAAAATAGTTCGGAGTAAAATTGTCACAGGTGTACCAGTTTAGGGCTTTTCGTGATATTAACCCATATTTTTACTAAACCTCTCAAGATCGATGCTTTTCGAAAGTTCAAAAACCAGCTTGGAATAATTGATGGAAGAGAATTTAGCTTAAGGGAGAGTGTTAGAAATTAAACCAAATTTGTTGGTACTTGTTTCTTTTTTTGAGTCTGTTTGTATTTTCATATTTTGATTTTTCATATATATGATGAGATATTAAGAGATAAAATAAGATATTGTGAGATATTATTTTTAGTTATATTTTAGGAAAGATAAGGGTCACGTAACTTTTCTTTAAATAGGGGAGTTTTGTAATTTTTTCATAAGAATGAAATCTGAGTGAAATATTGAGTCATAAAATTTTATCTATCTTCTTAGTTTCTTTGCGCGAGATGTGATTGTTTCACCTTCAAAAATTTTGAGGCTCAACAGAAACCTGTCTTTCTTTCTTCTGCCACTGCTGCGGGGATGTGATGGTTGAGATGGTTGTGCTCGCCTTTGTAAGTCGTGATCACGACCCGCATATCATGAGACGATCGCTCGTCGTGCTTCCGCACAGGGCATCCAATGTTCGTACATTTATAATATCTCCTTGGATTGGGGTTTCCCTTCGACATTTTCTGTCCATACTTTCTCCATCTATATCCATCCTGAAGATTATCAGTCTCACTTATTGTTTGAAACTTAAGTCTAGGCTCTTTCACAGTCCTATTGCGAGAAGATGAATAGCTCTTAGATTCATTCTCTCCTCTCAATTGCTTCGCTTCAGGTTTGCTTCCACCGTCATCGCCCGCAGAGTCGCTCATCTGAGAGCTCTCTTCGGAATCCTCATCCCCCATTGAGGCCGAAGAGTCCTGCTGCCCCTTTTCGGAGCACGCCTCCGAAGCCAATTGATCGGGATTCTCCAAATATGAGACGCGAGAAGACGGAGGCCGAGTCGATTGGGAAGACGATCTACTGGTGGGCAGTGGCATGGGGTGATTGTGATTTCCCCTGTACACAATCTTGGTAACGTGTCCATCCAAAGATCTCTCGACCTTCTTCATAAACCCGGGGATCTGCACTTGTAGTAGCTGCCGCATGTTCTCGCTCCCTTCCCCTTCCTTCTGAGCGCACTTCTTCCAATTGTACCCATCATCGGATTTCTTTAAAATTTATCATCATTTGCAGTAATTATACCATACCATACCAAATAAAGCAAAAGAAAAAAGGTAATAGTCTTGCTATTCTGATTTCATATCAAGTTCCGTTTCTGTTTCTAACTTTAATGTCATTGTTTTAGTGAACTTAATCCTTCATCTTATATTCACTTTAATTACAATAATCTACTCTTTTTGGATAGCTTTATGTACTTCATGTACTACTATCTTTTAATGTTAGCTATTTATTTCGATTATAATACTAATATAGATTAAATTGTTTTGCATTTTGGAACAAAAAAGGAGTTTTATTTTCGACTTTTCGTATGGAAAGATCCATAACCGTGCGACACATTGTTTTAAATCAGTCTATGAAAGTCTGTATGTTGTTGTATTCTTTCTTAATCTAAAGTAATATGCTTCAAAATCAATTAGCTCTCATTTCGTCCATAAGTTGCACTTTTTAGTGAAATAATATGTTCACTCATATAAAAGTTACATCCTGACTATTTTGTTCAAGCAATATGTGCTTTAATTTACTTTGAAGTAATCATGTACTATAAAAAGACATCAATCCTACATATTAGCAATTTGCAATGGTACTAAAAATGCATGGGGCAATGATACAAACAATCCCTAAACTTTGGTCCAATGTGCAATGTGGTCTCTGAACTGTTAATTTGTTCAATGTGATCCTTAAACTTTTAATTTGTTCAATGTCTTCTGAACTATATGAATATGTTCAATATAGTCCTTCAATTAATTCAAGTACAGGGACACTAAACGTATACCAAAAATCCATGGACCACATTGAGCAAATTAAAAGTTATGGAACACATTACACATTAGGCTAAAGTTCAGAGACTACATTGAACAAAGAGAGAAAATGAGCGAAACCAAAAAGAGAAAGCTAGAGAGAGGGGGTCAGAGGTCCTCAATGAGCATCCGACGCCGCCCTAACTAGCATAGCATCGGCAAATCGGGCCTTGGCCGTGACCTCCCCTCCTCGTTTCAATTAGGCCGGCTGATTGTGAAAACCTGAAACCGCGTCTCCTCTAATCAGTCAAGGAGTTTCTCGGCGAAGTGAGTGCCGCCAGTTTGAAGAGAAACTATCAGAGAATCGTCCTGAAGTCTTTGTTCAGTTCGGAATTTCTAGTTTGACCTCCAATGAAATATCCTTCCTGCTCGCATGCCAACTGTTCGACGAAGTGCCCAAGTGATTGCTTGGAGCTTTTCATGTGTGATTTGACAATTTTCTTTGTGTATTTGTGATTGATACTATCCCTTATGTGTTTCTGATCAATTGTTTGTTCGAATGGTGCATTTCAGATCGGCGAAATGAAATTTGCATTGAGTTGGTCACTTGAAAACCTCTTGCCGAAACTCCCAAACCTCACCAGAGTGCATCTCGTGGCCAATGGCCATTCCAAGTCAGTAGTTCATACTCTCTGATTGTTCTGATTGATGTTTGATTGCTAGAAACGGCTAGGACAACTTGATTGATAATCCGGATATTATAAATAGTTGATTAGAATAGTTTCAAGTTAGTGTTTTTAAACTCGGTTTTCACTCGTTGGTGAAGATCCAGCAACGATCCGACGAGGCTAGGTGATTAGAGGAAAATGGAAAGTCGGCACAGAACTCAAAGCTATCACCAGATAGTAATTAGAAGGTCGCCAGAGTTTGGTATGAAGCTGCGACCTTGAAAACTTGAAAACCAATTTCATGCCCGAAAAGGTGTTCGTCAAAATGCTTAAAAGAAAAATTTAGTGAAACAGTGTTTGGCACTGTTCCTTCCCGAGAATGGCTGCGACCAGTTCAGGTTGGTCCAACTTAATCAGACTGGTCTGAACCGGTTCGGTTCAATCCTGATGGAAATAAAAAAAATTCAAAAATCATAAAAAATAGAAAAATTCAGAAAAATAGAAAATTCATAAAAAAAATTAGAAAATTCAGAAAATTATAAAAATTTTGAAAAAAACATAAAATTCAGAAAATCCTAAAAAAATTAGAAAATCCAGAAAATGTAGGGGGAAAAAAATGAAAGTTTAGCCTTTTTTGGAAATAAAGATTTTTCCAAAAAAATAAATTCAAAAATTCACAGAATAGCTTAGAAATCCCGTGGCCACACATTTTGAGTGAAAGTTAAATTTTTTGAGGTGCCTAAGTGGTATTTTTGAGAACTCCTTAGTTGAGGGATTAAAAGGGGTTTTTAACTGCTAAAGAGCCCTAAAAGGGGTTTAATCCCCAAAAGGGGTCCCTACCCCTACAAAAACCCTAAAATCACACAATTTATTGAATGAATAAGCCTTTAGGGCTTTACTAAGGTTTGGCTATTTTGATTGATTTTCATTTTAGAGACCATTTTAGGATTGTTGTGTTTGATTGAAATCAATTGCACATTTTCTTATTAAGTGATTGATTTCTCCCGATTAGAATGGTTAGAATTAGTGGATAGGCCTTGCGAACTCGCGTGACACGTTTAGACACTTTGTATCATTTTAAGTACCGAAAAGGCGTTAGAGATCTCGATTTGAGATCATTAGCGTAATTAAGTCCCCTTACCCCTGTAATCTCTAGTTTGTAGAAATCGTGGTATTTTTCCCATACCTCGATTATGTTTCTAGTCAACCAATAAGGACTAATGAGGACTCCAAAACAAAATTTAGGTTAAATCGAAAAATTTAAAAAACAAATGCCTGCTATCTTGCGAGGTATGTTCTGGGAGAGACCCTTGTTTGTCTAGTGATGGGATGTCTGTGAGACGTTTGAACGAAATATCCATTTCGGACCTTAGTAGCTCATTCGGGGACAGTTTCCTCATTCGTAACAAATGAAAGTATCCCCATAGGCACGTGAAAGCACGGCGCAACAACTTTCCCGCTCTTGTCGGATCGGCTTGGGCCTAGCCGTCCTCGAATCACACATTTATTAAAGAGGGTCCAGTTTGATACTATCTATAACAATTTGACCTATTCTATACGGGTCAAGTTCCGAGAAAAAGTATTCAAAATAACATACGAAATGATAAACATGACAAGACCTTAGTCATTCGATGTGGACTTGGGGTGTCATAAGCGGACGGAGATCATTTTCACTAGTTGTATTATATACTTATATGTTAGGATGCACATATGTTAGGACAAGGTGAAAAAGCGCAATGGTGAAGACCCTCGTCTTGCTCAACGAAGATCCTTAATTTGAGTTGTAGTAATGCCACTACTTTTGGATCGATACTGCGTTATGCGTAAGAAGTTCCATATTTTAGAAACTTTGTAATACTTTCATTTCTTTCATTTGTCGTTGGATAAATTACTACACAAATTCGAACGAAGAAATTAGATACAATGATTGCAACGTCCTTTCCATATCGCCCGAATGTTCTTAAAAAGCTAAGATAATCAAGTTCCATTTTGATTTCACTTCTATTTTTTTTTTTTTTGCCACCGACCAGTAAATTGACTAATGTGAAGTTGAATTCCGTTACAACTCAGAGTTAATGGTTCTGTGGGAACGCAGCTAGTGCTAAACGGCTAACATATATATGAGTATTTGTTCTATCATTTGCGATGGAAAAAACAATTTAATTTCTACATGTGATAATGAAGCGTAGTCCTGCGTTCATATGAAACATGGTCAGGCGTTCATATGAAACGCAGTTGTTCCAAAATAAGTGTCAAATGCATGCATTCTTCACACAGACCTCCGACACATTCTTTGCACTGGTGGTGGCTGGAGCTGTCCTCCATTTACAAGTGGATATTTGAACTCATTTAGGCACACATGCCCTCTAGACGGACGTTTCAGGTCACTCTTTCTTTCTTCTGAATGACACAAGAAGGTGAGGAACATCACTAAGACTGTTAGAGATACCTAAATTCAACGTCAAAGTGTTATCAGGTTGCATAATGCAGACTTTGATCCTTCTGTTTCTGCTACTGTTGCAGCGCATTTTGACGAGTGGTTTTTGTAGGAAATTAGTTTCTGGGAAGCATATTATCTCTCATGCAATTATACTGGTGAGTATGTCTTAGGATTTCTATGTATGAATTTCCAAATTTGTAATCCCGTGACTACCTTTTTGAGATTTGAGTTGGTTCATTGAAGGTCACCAGCTTAATTTCTTCTTTCGTTTGTATTTCTAACTGTGCATGTAGCTTGTGTTCTTAGAAAGGACGCCAGTCGACATAAGAAACCGCAAAAAGGAAAAGACAAACGAGATTATATTTTAACTAAGGAAAGTTATACAATACAAGGGAAAGCATTACTTTACACATACATGTTCTGCCAAAGATGGGCAGGAAGTCTTAGAAAGGGCTGGTGTTTTTGTAGCTGAAGAGAGAAATCTTCCCTGCATTATATCATTTTTCACGGGTACCAAGACATAGAGGAGCCGAAGAGGGCAAAAGATAAGAGGCAAACTCAAGTTCCATATCAGGAGATAGCAGCAGAAAACCTAAACATACCCGGGATACAGCGAAAAAGAACCTAAAGGACGATCCGAGGTGAACAGGTGAATTTGGTTTTATATAGAATACCACCTCATTGCAACAAAACTAGATGAACCTTCATTTGAGATTTTAATCGTCAGAACGCCTGTAATCAGAAGGCGGGTTGTCTCCTAACATTTGATTGAAAAAGTTATATTGGTTGGCAGCCGTGCTGGATACACAGGATTGTGATGAACCGGACTGATCTTGCAAGGAGGAGCTGTGATTGTGAACCCCTTCATACACAACTCGTAAATCTCCTGGCTCCGTCTCTGACCATTCGGCTCTCCTCTTCGCATTGCATCTGGTCCTTTGACACTTGAAGTAGCTCCTAATCAATGAAAACCCATGGAAAATTATTACAATTGTTTTCCTACACCTCCCACAAATAGTCACTCAACTTGAAAAATCTCAACTTCATTCATCCAGAGAACATCAGCTTCCTCAATGATGTGCCTTTGAGAGGCTGGCTTTCAAGAGTAAAGATCAAGTTTTCATGAATTATTGACAAGCAATTGGTTAATACCTAAATTTGCCAGTTTTGATGATGAATTTTTGGCCATATTTCCTCCATTCATAACCATCTTGAGGTAATTCCAATCTGTTAGCGGCATCTTGGTCCATGTCTTTCCTGGCCGATTCACTTCTACTCAGCTTCCCCTATGAATGAACAAATATAAAAGAGAGGATCGCCCATTAAAACCTGCTTCTTTGTCTAACTTGAAGTACCTATACTCATAAAAATCACGTCTTTGATCTATTCACATGCATTTGAGAGAGAGAGAGAGAGAGAGAGAGAGAGAGAGAGAGAGAGAGAGAGAGGGGGGGGGGTGCGGCCTGTGGTGCGTTGCGGCGGCATTGTTTCCGATATTGGTATTTAGGACACCAATTAAGTGGACAAGTTAACGGGCAAGCTGAAGTATACCTACCCAGAAAAGAGGTACCAAATGGGTTGAATCTTGATTACATTTTCAAGAAAGAACTGTCTTTCTTGATGTTTAGGGCTTGAGATGGGGAAAAAATAAAAGAAAGAAAGAACTGAGCAGGCAGTAAAATAGAACCACTACCAAGCTGGTCTGGATCTATGAATCTGTGAACACTTCCAAAAAGAAAGAGATCTGAGAGAAGAGAAACAGTTTGTATAGACACAGATCTGTTCATAAAAGGCATTAAGACTTAATTTGCATCATATAAAACACCACTTTTCTAGGTTTTCTTGCAACAGTAGCTGCAGAAAAAAGAACCCAGATGCAAGAATCTTACACACAAGTGGAGAGAATTTAGTCCACTCTGAGAAGTAAATGCCAACGAAGGGGTATAAAAGTTTAGGGACTACATTGCATATTAGGTCAAAGTTCAAGGACTATTTACGTCATTATCCCTTTCATTGTCAACTACTCAAGCCCAATGGTGGCAAAAAATACAAAGCTAGTCAAGCCCACTATCTATACATGCACTGGCAAAGCAGCAAACAAATGCAACACACAGTTATTGCTTAATGTACAACAGGTGGATAGGTTAGCTCCGAATTAAATCGCATATAAAATTCTGACAAAATTATTAAAGAAAGAGGCAAAACAAATATTCTAAGTATCTTTACTCAAGCGGTTAACAACAAATTCATAGGAGATGGATCATCGTAATATCAAACATATATACCATCAATCAGCTGCCCCTTTTCATCATTCATTTTTATTTATTCTTTTGTATTGCTATGATGGAATCATTTGACATTAATTTCTCCACACCTTATTAATGCAATAATCGAATCAAATAAGTGCTAGTATTATATAAGACATTAAGATTGTGCATTAATTATGTCTATTGCAAAATGAGAGGAAAAATAGTAGACAAAAATCTATAATTTGTAACCTATCATCTAATATCTTATCTACGAAAGCAATTTTTATGAATTGATATTTAAAGAATGATTAAATGAGTTTAGTGGCAATATTGAAGAACCAAAACCATCCAACAACAAAATGTCAATGAGATATAAGTGACTAAAATAGAAAAAAAAAATATGCAGTAGTTAAAGTCCAACACAAGATGGCAACCTCAAAAGAGGAAGGAAAGACTGCTTTAGGAACCGCAGATGTCCAAAACCAAATGGTAGTAGAGATAAGTGAGAAATGCAAGGATAAAAAGCAGAATCTAAGAAAAGAAACAAGAGAATCGAATCGCAATCGTCTCAACTATTCTCTCACCTGTTCCATTTCCTGTTTGCAAGATTGTTTGCTCATCCACCCTGTGGCCTTCTCCCCACCTTCGGTCTTTGTCCACAAAGTCAGAGTGAGAGAGAGAGTGAGTAAAGTAATTACGGTGCAACTAAAAATGGAGACTTTTTCCTTTTTTCCGGATATCATATGGCTAAAGTAAAGAGGATATTTTGCCTTCGCTTCCTCTAACATATAAGACTTTCTTTTAAATTTTATTTCTTCCTTTACTCTCACAAGATTACATATTCATATTCCACCCAAGTTCATTTTACATATTTTTTTTATTTAGATACTAACGATATACAAGAATCCGTATTGCCCATACATTTTTACTGTTCATTATTGAATTTTCTTTTTAGTTTCTTAAGTAACTATTTCTCGCTCTTTGAAGGCTTTGGAATGCTTAACAGAATATATCAGGTCATCCATTATTGAAAGTAATGGGTAATGATATTTAATGAAAGCTCTGAATCAAACAAACTCGCTATATACCGCACTTTGAAAATATCATATTACCCTGCTAACTTTGGCACTGCTGCAAGATACCACGCAAACTTGAAAAAATTATTGATTACTTTCCAAACTTTCAATTTTTGTTTCGGCCGTTACCTTTTCCGTTTGTTTGACCATAACATGTTAACTGAAAATGCACTAACTCATTTAGAGCACACTAACATCTATTCCATGCTTTATGAAGTTAAGAAAATACAAAATGATGCATGGTTGATAAAAGGGAAAAAATCACCAAAAACCCCAAACTTTACCCCTCGTAACACATTTACCCCGAACTTCTTTTCTTGACACCAAAAACCCCAAACTTTGCTATTTGTGATACATTTACTCCAATATTCTGTAGCCTAGGATATTTTAGTCTTTTTCCCTTTTTCTATTTTTTTTCTTCTTTCCAGCGAGGTTGCCCTCGCCGGCGTCAGGCGAGGGCAGCCCTAGCCTCGCCGGCGTCGGGTGAAGGACCCTCGCCCTGCCCAGGCGAGGGCTGCCCTGGCCGGCGTTAGGCGAGGGCAGCCCTCGCCTCGCTGGCATCGGGCGAGGGACCCTCTCCCTGCCCAGGCGAGGCGAAGGTTGCCCTCGCCGGGGCGGGGCGAGGGCTGCCTGCCGGCTTCGGGCGAGGGCTTCCCTCGCCCCGCCCAGGCAAGGGCGGCCCTCGCCAGATCCGATGAGGGCGACCCTCGCTCGACGCCGGTGAGGGTCGCCCTCGCTTGGGCGGGGCGAGGGAAGCCCTCGCCCGACGCCGGCGGGCAGCCCTCACCCCGCCCAGGCGAGGGCAACCTTTTCCTCGCCTGGGCAGGGAGAGGGTCCCTCGCCCAACGCCGGCCAGGGACACCCTCCGATGGGCGGGACGAGGGTCCTTCGCCCGACGCCGGCGAGGGTAGCACTCGCCTAGGCGAGGCGAGGGTCCCTCGCCCTCGCTGGAAAAAAGAAAAAAAAATAGAAAAAGGGAAAAAAACTAAAATACTTTAGGCTACAGTATATTGGGGTAAATGTGTCACAAATAGCAAAGTTTTGGGTTTTTGGTGTCACAAAAATATTTCGGAATAAATATGTCACAGGGGGCAAAGTTAGGGGCTTTTGGTGGTTTTTTCCTTTGATAAAATTAGTTAAGAAAATTCGATCAAAGAAAGTGAGATAGTCCATTTTAAGTAACACTTAGGTAGCGAATGATAATCATTCTGTTCTAGAATGAGTTCTTGAAATAGAAATAGATTTTCCTATTTCTAGTTCCAGAACGAGTTTCTGAGAAAAGAAACCCGTTTGATAATGATCAAAAATTTCTATTTTTGAAACAGAAACCCATTTGATAATGACAAAAAATTTCTATTTCTGAAATAAAAACCTGTTTGATAACAGCACAAAATTTCTATTTCCTGAAACAAAAACCCGTTTGATAAACAACACAAAATTCTATTTCCAGGAACGAAAATCCATTTTTTTAGAAATGGAATAAAAATAATTATAAAATCCAAAAAATTCCTAAAAATCTCAAAAAATTCAAAAAATCCAAAAAAAATTGAAAAATTCCAGAAAAATTCATCACAATTTCCAAAAAATATAAAAAAATTCAGATTTCGGGAAAATAGGAAATTTGTTGAATTTTTTCAAAAAAAATCAAAAAATAAAAAATTTCAAAACTTCATAGAATGGCTTAAAATACATGTGGTCACCCACTTTTAGTAAAATTTAAATTTTTTTTGGTGCCAAAAAAAATCAAAAATTTCAAAACTTCACAGAATAGTTTAGAATACATGTGGCTACCCACTTTGAGCGAAATTTAAATTTTTTAAGGTGCCCAAAAAAAATTCAAAAACTCAAAAATTTCAAAACTTCATAGAATAGCTTAGAATACATGTGGCCACCCACTTTAAGTGAAATTTTAATTTTTTGAGGTGAAAAAAAAGCAAAAAATAAAAAATTTCAAAATTTCAAAATTTCACAGAATGACTTAAAATATCTGTGGCCATCCACTTTCAATGAAATTTATTTTTTTTAGGTGCCGAAAAAAGTAAACATAAAAAAATAAAAAATTTTAAAATTTCACAGAATGACTTAGAATACCTCTAGCCACCCACTTTGAGTGATTTAATTTTTCTTAGGTGCCGAAAAAAAGTAAAAACATAAAAAAATAAAAAATTTTAAAATTTCACAGAATGACTTAGAATACATCTAGCCACCCACTTTGAGTGAAATTTAATTTTTTTTAGGTTCCCAAATGGTATTTTTGATTTTTTAATTATTTTTGGCAACTAAAGAAAATTAAATTTCACTCAAAGTGGATGGCCACATGTATTCCAAGCCATTCTGTGAAGTTTTGAAATTTTTAATTTTTTGCTTTTTTTTTCTTTTTTTGGCACCTAAAAAGCATAAAATTTCATTTAAAGTTGGTGGCCACAGGTATTATAGGCCATTTTGTGAAGTTTTGAAATTTTTTATTTTTTTTCGACACCTAAAAAAATTAAATTTCACTCAAAGTGGGTGGCCACAAGTATTCTAAGTAATTCTGTGAAGTTTTGAAATTATTTTTTTTTCAACACCTAAAAAAATTTAAATTTCGCTCAAAGTGGATGGCCACAAGTATTCTAAGCCATTCTGTGAAGTTTTAAAATTTTTGATTTTTTAATTTTTTATATTTTAGGCACCTAAAAAAATAAAATTTCGCTCAAAGTGGGTGGCCACAGGCATTTTAAATCATTTTGTGAAATTTCAAAATTTTTTCTTTTTTGCTTATTTTTATTTGTTTTTGCATCTAAAAAAAATTAAATTTCGCTCAAAGTGGGTGGCCATAGGTATTTTAAGCCATTTTGTGAAGTTTTGAAGTTTTTTATTTTTTTATTTTTTTGGCACCTGAAAAATTTAAATTTAGCTTAAAGTGGATAGTCACAGGTATTCTAAGCCATTCTGTGAAGTTTTGAAATTTTTTAATTTTTTAATTTTTTAATTTTTTCAGCACCTGAAAAAATTAAATTTCGCTCAAATTGGGTGGCCACAGGTATTTTAAGATATTCTGTGAAGTTTTTAAATTTTAGATTTTTTCATTATTGTTTATTTTTTTGGCATCTAAAAAAAATTAATTTTACTCAAAGTGGGTGGCCATAGGTATTCTAAGCCATTTTGTGAAATTTTGAAATTTTAAATTTTTTGATTTTTTGATTTTTTTCGACACCTAAAAAATTTAAATTTCGCTTAAAGTGGGTAGCTACAAATTCTAAACCATTCTATGAAGTTTTGAAATTTTTGATTTTATGCTTTTTTTTCCCACCTCAAAGATCGTGACTTCCAAATGAACATGTGTTTTGAAGAAAAAGTTCTCTTAGAAATTATTCTCACTTTTGGTCTAGAAATAGAAAACCTACTTTTTTTTGTTCTGATTTCTGATTCACAATCGGTTCTGGAACAAAAAGTTGTTCCAGAAATAGAAAAATGGAATTGCGTCACCAATCGGGTTTCTGGTCCAAAGCTATTTCTAGGAACAGAAAACCAGTTTTGGATAGAATCAGAATAATTATCATGCGCTATCTTAATGACTATTCAGACTGAAAAACTAATGGATGCAACAGTAAATCAAAGATTTTTTTTTAGGGGGGGGGGGAAGGGGTTGGTAATCTATAATTTTTCAAAGTTTGCGGACTATTGCGTAACAGTATCAAAGTTCAAGAGGGCAATTATTGCTAAACATTGTGACATCAAAATAAACACATTTAATATTACATAATGTCCAACACTCAGTTATATAACAAAAACTAAACTTAAAAATTACAGTTTATAATACTTCTATATGTGTATTTACTTAATTTATACCAAACAACATTTCAAATTACAAAGAACATGTCAGAAGAACACTCATGTATTTGAAATCATTTAAAGATGTCTCTGATAGTTTTTCATCATTGGATTGAAAAAATATATTTTTGTGCATGTAAATTTCAGAGTAGTGTTTAACTTTTTACAATTTGTGATGTTTAACCGAATTATAGCATCAAACTGAAACTAAAACAAATCAATTTACGCACGTCTACTGTATATTGATGTAGAAGATGCCGCACCTTGTCTGACTTGGATTCAAAGTTTGATGTATCCGGAGGAATCTCGTGTACATAACGCAACGGAGGCATTCCAGGAGGTTTGGCAATGCTTGTACCTGACAATTCCAACTTCCCAATGGAGTTTAGAAGTTTGGTAATGCTCGTACCTGATAAGTCCAACTTTGTCAGTGAGGTTAAATTTCCAAGTGAGCCTGGAAGTTCTCTCAACCCTCTACATCCCAGCAATGAGAAGTGCCTAAGCTTCACCAGCGCCCCAAGTTCTTCAGGAAAATTTGTAAGACCCTTGCACTCTTCGATCCTTAACTCAATCAACGACCCTAGATCTCCAATGAAGCTCTCAATTCTCTCTAGATTGAAGCAGTCTACTAGAGTCAACCTCTCCAAACGCGAGCATTTGGAGAAGTCCGGGATTGTTGTTATGCCAGAACAACGAGTAATAGATAGAACTTTCAAATTTTGTGCCCTCTGTAAAAATCGACGGCATTTTAAGTGTAAGAGCCATCACATAGTACACATGGAAACTGTTAGACTAGAATTAAAACATGTAATTTACCTTGATCAAGTCCCATGCTTTTGAATCGTCCTTGAAGTCAATAGTGTCAAGTTTACAAACAACAAGGTGATCCAAATACATATTGTCTGCCCTAAAGTCCCGAGGAGAATGCCAAGAAAACCATCTCAAATTTGAATGACACCTTGCAAAGTCCCCAACATAAGTTCCCCAGTTTAACTCGAGGAATCTTAGGTTTTGTAACCTTTCAAACTCTTCATTTGTAATCTCTATGGAGTCATGAGATGCAAATATCTTAAGCGCTTGAACCTCATCCTTCATCTGCAAGTGAAAATTTTGAAATAATGGGAAGAAGTTTGTCAACTTTCCAACCACTATGTTTTACAACTCGAATGAATAGGAAAGAAATGATAAAGATCTAAACAGAAAAGGAATCCTTAATTCCAAGATATACAGCTCCTATTTGAAAATGGAAAATTTCTTTCTTACCTTTTTTATTCTTATGATTTCAAGAGCCTCTTCTGCAATCCACAACCTACTGCACTTTCCTGGATTAAATGGACTTTCTTGACGAACAATATGTCTTCCCAGGTCTATAAGTTGATCATGCATCCAGATCTTATCATTGTCCAATATCTTTATCAAGCACCTATCAATAAGGACTTTTAGTCCTCTTATGGGATAAAATTGACAATCAGCCCACATGTAAGTTGCATCAGTCTTATTCTCATCAAACAAGAAGCACGCTATATCGAGAAAAATTTGTTGCTGATATTTGTCTAGGTTATCATAGCTAATCCTCAACATCTCTAGAATGTCTTCATCAGGTACATCCCTTAACTTAATCAACATCTCTTTCCAAAATGCTTCGTCTTTTCCATTAAGTAATGAACCTATTACTTCTATGGCTAAAGGAAGCCCTCCCGTAATTGATACAATTTTACTTGAAAGCCCATGATAAATATCGAAAGGAAATTCTCTACCAAAGGCATGCTGACAAAGAAGCTGAAGTGCAGGAGCATCATCCATCTTTGGCATCTCATAGCATAGAATTTCATCTTTAAGTCCCTTAACATTCATAACAAATTTGTTTCTTGTTGTAACGATTATCCTAGATCCTGGATGAAATGTATAACCTCCTAATAATTTCTTAATGTGCTCCTTTTTATCAACATCATCCAGAACTACAAGGACCTTCTTAGTGTTGAGTGTGTCTCCAATCCTCCTCATTGTTTGCTCATCCGTTAAATGTTCTGCAGGTCCAAAACCAGCAATGTTATTTAGTAATTTCCTTTGCAATTGGACTATGCCCTCCTTGGTCAATGAGCTTTCTCGAACGTTCTCAAGGAAGCTACAACACTTTCCAAAGTGAGAAGATAGTTTATTGAAGATGACCTTGGCAACGGTTGTTTTACCAATACCACCCTTTCCGTAAATTATAATGAGCCGTGCATCCTGATGGTCGACATTTAATAACTTTGTCAAGTGTTTTACCTGATCATCAAGTCCAACCAAATGTTCAGTCACTGATTTTCGTTTTATCTCCAACTTCTCCAAAACCTTTTCAACAACTAAGTTGACAATCGTTGCTTGGCTGCCATGTACACAAGCGCTTTCATTAGTTGACTACATTAATTTCTTACACATGCATCACACATGATTTTCTTCCCAGAATCCTAGTTTCATAGTGTAGTTGATGTTTTTTGTAAGGAGAATTCACAAATGTATATAAAATAAAGCAGCACCAGATGGGATCTTTGATGTTTTTCGTCTTTTCCCTGTAAATAGAAAATGGAAACCGATAGTCTTATCAAATGGGTAAATTGATTTATTTTTGGGTTGAAATTTCCATCTGAAGATGCTGATTGTTTATTTTAATAAGTGAGAATGCAAATCAAATTGAAGTTAGGGATAGTGACATAAGCAGTCCATGAACTTTGACTCAATATTCAATATGGTCCATGAAGTTTTAATTTGTTCAATGTGATCCATATACTTTAGCCTAATATTCAATGTGGTCTATGAACTTTTAATTTATTCAATGTGATCTCTGGACTTTTGGTATATGTTCAATGTAGTCCCTAAACTACATTGAACATTTCATATATTTCAGGGACTACATTGAACATGTACAAAAAATTCAGGGACGACATTGAACAAATTAAAAGTTCATGGACCACATTGCATATTGGGTCAAAGCTTGGGGACTGTTTGTATCATTTTTTCTTGAAGTTATTGACATCAGAGGGTAAAATTTTGGGGAAGAAGTTAAAAGTAGAGGATGTAAGGTTGAATGAGAGCAGCAATTGCAGGTTGTTTTCAATATTTTCCGTTAAAAATAAATAAAAGAAATCATTTCACAGGGCAACTTGTATCCCCTAAAACAGAAAAAGAAATAGGTAGGAATCCTGAATGAATATTACCTTTGATCCTTTTTCACATTCCATCCTTTGATTTCATCAACTTTTGCGAGAGCCTTTCTCCAAGCCTCAACTTCCTTAGGAAAGTCCTCCTTGTGTTTCTCAAAGACGGTGCTATAAAGTGGAGTCCTGAGTTTAACATCGTCAGGTTCCACATCAAAAAAAATGGGGAGGATACTTTTTTGGTCCCCTGACTTAGAGACGTTGTCTACTATGAGCGCAAACTCTTTGAGGCACCATTTACTGTAAGCATAAGTCCGAGAGAAGATGGGTATATAGAGTATGGAGTTGTTGATAGCATGCAGAAGGTTGTCACCAATCACTTCGCCAACGCGGAGTTCATCATCCTCCTTAAATACGCGGACTCCAGCATCTACCAAACCGTGGTAGAGGAAGTCTGTGAATCCATAACGAGTGTCGAATCCTCTGAAACTCAAGAACACTTGGTACTCACCTTCCAATGCTTGTGTAGCATCACTACTCGTTCTGGCATCTGAGTTTGCCATAGTTAAGAAGCTTATTACTTCCAGATATCTCTCTCACCTAAAGAGAAAAAAAGGTTGGTGTTGCGTGGCCTAGCTCAGAAATGAGCTGAGGTTTTGGATATGAACGAGGTAAGAGAGTGCCGATACATAAAAAGCTGGGCCGGCTCATTTTAAAGTCAAGGGTAGTTGCCTCTTTCTCACCTAACGTTCTCCATTAGCAAGCGGACGGTGAGATGTCCAAGACTTTTTAGCAACTTGGAAATTTTTAAAGACTCCTTGGGAGACCATAAAGGCCAATCAGGAGTTCTTCTACTTGAAAAGAACAAAAATCTAAAAGAAAAAATCAAGAGAAGGGGAAGGACAGTACAGTCAGGCGGCACATGGGAAGTGCCCATGAATATATATATATATATATATATATAGAGAGAGAGAGAGAGAGAGATATTTTTTACTTTGGACGCTAGCAAAGGGAGCGAGGGATGAGGCATGCGAGCGTGTGGAGACAGCGCAGGAGCATATATTGTACACCATTCACTACCAAGTGCGTGCACTCTTTCGTTGTCCAGTCTTCATGCCATGTCGTTTTTTTTTTGGTAAGGTAAGAATTTTATATACTTTTCAATGCGCAACTTACATAGAAAGTAATCGAAACACAAAAACCTTGCACTTGAGGCGACACAAAAAATGCCCCGATAGGTGCGAAGGTGTAGCGACTAAGACCAAGGCTACAAGCAAGAGAGCGCAACAGCAAGGCCATAGAGATGACTAGCCGAAATAAAGACCTATAGACTATTTACAATGTAATCAAGAGATTACTCAAAAATAGAAGGAGAAATGCCCCATTTTTGCTGAATTCTTATGTTGCGGATATCATTAGCAACAGGCTTCATGGATAGGCCTTTGTCTCTTACAAGTTTAGCAAGGTGATTGCGGAGGGCCGGCATGAAAACTGGATGATTCTTGAATAGAATGTGGTTTCGCTCCGACCAAATGATATGGCACATAGCGCCAAGAGCAAATCGTGCAATTTGCTGATGAAAGATCTGACCCCCTATAATTCTGGTGGCCCATTGGAGGTTTTCTTGCCATGATCTATTTCGCCAAACTAGGCTATAGTTGTTTGCCAAAATAATGCAAATGCCCCAGTGACGGCACAACCAAAGAAAAGGTGGTCTATGGAGTCGGGTCTGGTTCTACAAAATGCACAGACACCTTCGGAAATTCTTTGATGGCTTAGCAAAACGACCTGCGTAGAGAGTCTATTAAGGGAGATGAGCCATAATAAGAAGCTGTACCTTGGTGCAATGGCACAATCCCAAATGAAGGAGCTCCATGGAACATGCAGGCCTTTTTTCCTTATAAAGTCCCACGCCGAAGAAGTGGAAAACAAACCAAAGTAATGGCCTGTCCAGGTAATGCGATCAGGCTTCTTTGCATTAAGAGCCGGGATACCGATTGCCCAAGAGTTGAAGACAGTCAAGAAGTTAGAGATTTGCCAATTGGAAGAACAGAAGTCCCGAATCGTCGCATTTCTCGGGATACCAGAATTGTATATGTCTTTGTCAGAAAATAATAGGTGGAGAGGGCTCTTAGAATGCCAATTATCAAACCAGAATGAGATGGAAGCCCCATCTCCCATCTTCCACAGGAAGTTTAGTTGAAATTCCGAACGAAGTTCCAGGATTTTTTTCCAGGTCTAGGAACAGAAAGTCGATTTGGCTGCTACCCAAAAATTTTTATTCTTGAGAAAGTTGAAGTGTATCCATTTGCACCATAAGGACTCTTTATCAATGAATAGGAGCCATATGTATTTGAGCATTGCAGCCTTATTGCAGTCCGCAAGCCTCCGTATGCCGAGCCCTCCTTCCTCCTTCGGGAGGCATAATTCATTCCAGGAAACTTTCGCGCTACCAGCTCCCAAGTCAGGTCCTTTCCATAGAAATTGTCTGAGAAGAGTCTCAATTCTCGATAGTATTGATTTGGGTAGAGTGAAAACACTTGCCCAATATACCTATGTTGCGTGAAGAACTGAGGTAATGAGTTGTAATTGTCCAGCAAAGGAGAGAAAACGTTGAGATCAGGATCTGGCTTTAGCCATGATTTTGTTAACCAAATAGCAGCAGTCCGCTTTGGAAAGTTTAGATGCAATGACAGGGACCCCCAGGTATCTAAATGGAAGCGTACCTTCGCTGAAGCCAAGGAGATGTAGAATCTAGGTGCGTAGATCTACTGAACCACTTGATATAAAAATCTCACTCTTATTTGAATTTGGTGTTAGGCCTGACCAGCTAGAGAACAGCCGGAGTCCTTCCTGCAGAAGCTTAATGGACTCCAAACTTGCTTCCAAAAAAAGGAGAACATCATCCGCAAAGAAGAGATGGCTAAATCTTATGGCCTTACAGTGCCAGAAAAATTTGAAGCCAGGCAAACTAGTTCGGGAGTTTAGTATGCCTGAGAATACTTCCATTGCCAGAGTAAAGAGATAGGGAGAAAGAGGATCTCCTTGATGAATACCTCGGCCGCTAGGGAAGAAACCATGCAGTTCACCGTTAATCGCCACAGAAAATTTCGGTGTAGTGACACATTCCATGATACGCTTGATCATGATAGGTGGAAAGCAGAATGCTTGCAAAACTGATTCGAGGAAGTTCCAGTTGAGAGTGTCATAAGCTTTTTGAAAGTCTACCTTAATGGCACATTTCGGTAGATACGGTACATGGTGAAAGCCCGCAAATAATTCCTAAGCCAGTAGAATATTGTCAGCAATCCTCCTATTATTGACAAAAGCATTTTGGAGAGAGCTGATGAGAGATGGCAAGACTGTGGAGATGCGGTTGGCCAATATTCTAGATATACATTTGTATATGGTGTTGCAACATGCTATAGGCTGGAAATCATTCATTGACTGGGCATTGGGGATCTTCGGCACAAGCGTTACGATAGTAGTGTTAACCTCTTTTAACAAGAATCCAGACCGGAAAAAATCAGAAATTGCCAAAGTGACTGAGGAGCCAATAATATCCCAATTATCTTTGAAGAAATCAACATTATACGCATCAGGCCCAGGAGCCTTGCCTTTGGCCAGAGAGAACATTGCATCACGGATTTCACTAGACGTCACCTCGCGAGAGAGCAGAAGGATTTGATTATCATCCAACATATGATGGAGATAGTTCCGAATGGCTGCAATATCAAGTGAAGAGGGTGCACTGACCGTCGCTAAGAAACTTTCAAAGTGTTGAACTATGTGCCGCTGCACAAGATTCGGGTCATTAAGGATTACACCATTGGAGTCAGAAACTGAAATGATGTGATTCTAAAGGTTTCTCTTGTTTACAAAGTGGTGGAAATATTTGGTGTTGCAATCACCCTCTTTTAACCACTTTATCCTTGACTTTTGTTTGTAAAATGATTCCTCTTGAAGACGCAATTCCGAGAAAATCCTAGTCTGATCCTTTTCAAGATGTGCCAGTTCTATATTAAAAGGATCAAAGGCAAGAGAATCCTGAGTAGTATAGAGAGCTAACTTGGCTTGCACAGTTCGCCTTGAAATGTCAGAGAAGGAATCTCTATTAAGAAGTTTAAGGCGTCCTTTTAGCAATTTAAGCTTCTTGCATAGAACGAACATGGGGGAGCCCGAAATATGCGAGTCCCGTACCTGGTTGATCATGTCCAGAAAAGAAGGGTGAGTCATCCAAAGGTTGTAAAATTTGAATGGTTTCCTGGTTATTCAAGGGGCAAAAATTCTGACAATCATGGGAGAGTGGTAAGAAATTCCCGGAGCTAAAAAGGATGCCTCAGAAAAAGAGAAATCTCGGCTCCAGTGCTCATTGATTCGCACTCGATCAATTTTCCTTTGTTTGCATAGGATGCCAACTAAGGTGGACCATGTATATCTTTACCCCACATATTTTAGATCATCAAGTCTAGCTTCCTCAATGCATAAGCCAAACTCCTCAAAGGCGAGTACCCATGTGTTTGAACTACCAATTCTGTCAGATTGGTGACGAATGGCATTGAAATCTCCTGCCACTACCCAAGGAGACTCTGAAAACAACATACTAGAATGGACTAGATCAGCCCATAGTGATCGGCGATTCACAAAGGTGTGTTCGCCATATATTACCGAGAAGAAACAGGTTTTACCAAGAGCCAACAGACTTACACGAGCATGCATAGCTTGGGAGGAAGAAGACAAAACTTCCAAGTCTAATTCTTGCGGATTCCATCCTAACCAAATTCTGCCCCGAGAAGAGGCACTGTAATTGGAAGACCATTCCCAACCCGATAACAAGCCAGAAGAAATGGGTTTAAAATGGGATTGATTTACCTTGGTCTCGAGGATGCCGATGCAAGAAAGACTATTTGATCTAGAAAAAGCTCTAATTTTCGCCTGTTTGAGGGGTTGGACTAGACCCCTGATATTCCATACGCCAAAAAACATAATGGACGGGAAAGAGGCTCACCTCTTTTTTGCACCCCCTCTTCTTCTGGATCTTGGGGTGACTAGTTTAGAAGCAATGGACTTGCAAATAGGAGCGGGGTCAACAACTATTGGGGCTGACAAAGCATCTACACTTCCATCCTTTCCAGAACCTAACGGAGGCATATCTAGAGGAAGGGGTTTCAAGCTAGGTAAATCACTACCTGGAGCAATACTTATATCGCGGGGTCCCGTTTGAAGGGGGGCGCTGAGTCGGGGTGCTATTTGTCTAGGGGATGGAGAGTCCGAGTCGCTAGCCATGTTGCTGGCCGCATCTTCGTTGGAATCGCTTGAGACAGAGGATGAAGAGTCGCCACTACGAGGGGACAAAGGAAGGCCAGAGGGACCAGGCACATTCGCCATCGCCCTGGTTGATGAATTCTGTGGAGCATAGGGCAGGTTTGAGGTTTTTGTCGTTTTCCTGGAACAATCAGCTTCAGGTGCAGCAGTCATGCTCCTGGGATTACCCGAATTTTTCTTCTTGCTTACAACTTGCCAAGGCTCTTCCTCTACAGGGGAGGGAGCTGGAGGAGCAGTAGGGTGAGGCGAGCTCATAATTGGGATTGTTATCTCCTTGCTTGGCTTAGGGCATCTATGGTCGAAAGTGCCGCATGGTACACATGAAATAAATCTCCATTCATATTCAACCTTGATAAGCCACATTTCCCCATTGAGCTTGACATCAATCAATTCTAGCATATTTTGGGTGGCCTTGATCTCTATGCACACCCTAGCATAAAAGAGCATCCTCATTTTCTCAGTTTGTGAGTCCACATGAAGAGGTTTACCAAGTGCACTCGCTATAGCACTTATTCCAGAGGCTGACCATAAAGCATAAGAAATATCCCTAAGCTTCACCCATAGTGGAATGGACTGGTGCTGGTCCTTTACAAGCTTTAGATTGGGTTGCCATTGTTTCAAAATCATAGGCACACGCAGGATAGTGATAGGGCCCCCATCAAGGACTTTTTGGCGAAAGTTCTCGTCGGGGATGTGGAAGAAATAAAATCCATTCATATTTGCCATTACATCCACAAGATTGCTTCCCCATATGTTCTTCACTGCGGACTCGGTGAGTTTAAAGGGTAATTTTTTGCCCACAAAATACCCGACTAGGCATTCTTTCCATTTAGGATTTGAATATGCCAAAATAGCTTCTGAGATTTGTACCACCGGTTTACCATCAACCATGGTTCGAGGAATAAAAAAGAGACCATATCCTCTTTCCGCCGTCCTTGTGACAGCTGCCCAAGAGCGTTGAGCAGGTTGAGATTGTGGATTCTTGGTCGCTGTCTTCCCCTTGCTACTGTTTCAACCAATACCATATTTGGAGAGGTAAGACATAGACCTTCCTCTACTTCGGCCTCTACTACAGGACCTTCGACCTTGGGGGTCTTGGGCTTTAGAATTTGCAGCCACAACCGAGGATGAAGGTCTGTGATTAGATCAGAGGTGCCAACATTAACTTTTGCAGGGTGTTTATGGAGGGCAATAGACGTCCCTACTTCATTAGTTTTTTGTGTCTCATGATTCGTATGAATCATAGGTTGAGAGGAATCTTTGGGCTTGCCAGATTTGGCCTTGGAAGGGGCTTTAGCAGCAGAGATGTGTTCAGCCATTACCTGCTTTGGCATAGTTGTGGCCTTCAATGGAGGCTCCATTTGTGTAGAATTTCCAGCCATGAATACATCAAAGAAGCCAGCATGCATAAAACCCAGGGAACACAGAGCGTCTTCCACAAAACCCAGAAGTTCTTCACAGCACCGTAGATACAAGAGATGGAAATGTTTAGGCTAATGTCAGGCCAAGTCAGCCAGCCATTCCACTAACGGAACTCAAAATGTAGGAGAATCCAGAAAGCCCAGAATGTCTTCCAGGAAACCCAGAGCTTCAGAGATACCCAGGAAACTCAGAAAGTCTTTCAGAGATCCAGAACTTTTTCTCAGCGCAGAAGGCACAAGAGATGGAGGTTCTAGTCGAAGCCATGAATACTCCTACGAGGCAACTTCAGACATTAATTTTCAACTAAACCCAGCACAGTTCCAGAATAAACCAGGGGCCTTCTTAAGAGAAATCCTTCAGTCAAGAGGCAAATTAGCAACTGGCGAAGCCCATTCCCAAAGATCAGCCAGATTCGTCTAGCTGAACTACCAAATCCGAGGAAGAAACAAGTCAGGTGAATAGTACCTACGAATAGCGAAGAACCGCTTTCCAGATCTGCTTAGCCGATTAATAGGGGCTATCTCATGTGAAATCCTCCGGTCCAGTGTCAGAACAATTGCTGACGAACCTCAGCACCAAGGAACAGCAAGAACCATCGTTCAGAGAGCCCAGAATCAATGAACATCCAGGCGGATGAACAATACCAGAATCGCCATGAACGGGAGAGAAGTACACAGTACCGAAGGAACAGTACCAAACGCAAATGAAAAGTTTCTAAGTTGTGATTCACGCCATGTCGTTTGGTTCCTCTAAAGTGAAAGGGTCATGCGTTTTAGGGTGCGTTTGGCAACGTGCCAAATAGTAAAAATTTCTGTTCTTTTGTTCTCAGAAATAGTTTGGGAACAGAAATGCGTTTGGTAAACGCATTTGTTCCCGGGCACATTTTTGCAAAAATTTGTGCCGAGAAACAGTTTTGGAAGAGAAACAAGAAGCAAAAAAAAGTTGCTTCTTGTTTCTCGGCACAATTTTGAGAATCAGTTTTTTTTTTCTTTTTTTTCTTTTTCTTCTTTTCTTATTTTTGTGTTGTTCTTCGTCTGGCCGGGCCGACCGCCGGCGGCCGGCTGCCGGTCGCCGGCGACCGGCCGCAACCCAGGGCTGGCGAGGGCGTCACGGCCCTCGCCGGCCGCCGGCGGAGGCGAGGGTCGCCCTCGCCGGCGAGGGCGAGGGCTGGACCCTCGCCGCCTGGGCGAGGCGGCCTCGCCCAGAGACGGCGAGGCTCGGCCTCGCCAGATCTGGGCGAGGCCAAGGGTCGCCGTCGCGACCCACGGCGAGGCTCGGCCTCGCCCAGATCTGGCGAGGCCGAGGGTCGCCGTCGCGACCCACGGCGACGCCGGCCTCGCCGTGGGTCGCGACGGCGAGGATCGGCCTCGCCCAGATCTGGGCGAGGCCGAGCCTCGCCGTCTCTGGGCGAGGCCGCCTCGCCCAGGCGGCGAGGGCGACCCTCGCCTCCGCCGGCGGCCGGCAAGGGCCGTGACGCCCTCGTCGGCCCTAGGCTGTGGCCGGTCGCCGACGACCGGCGACAGGCCATGACCAATGAAGAAAAAGGTTAAAAAAAAAACAATTCAAAATATTATTAAAATATTATTTAGGAACAAAAATTTTGTGTAGTTTATCAAACGTATTTCTATTCTTTTCTAGTCTAGGAATAGAAATTTTGGACAATTACCAAACGCCTTAAAATACTCAGAAATTGTTTCCGGGCACAGAATAAAAAAAAATCATTTCTGTTCAGAAACTGTGCCCGGGCACAGAATGGTTCTCATGCGCACCCTTACTTTTTTAATTTTTAATGGGTACAAAAGGTTGTCGCAACTCACGAGGAAGACAAATTTAAAGATAATGTCAAATTGGCAACCAGCATTCCTCCATTGGCGCTAATAATTCCAAATACTTACTACATGCAACTTTGGATAATTCCAAATACTTACCACGTGAAACTTTGGAATGTTCATTTTAATTGATTTATCTTATGAGAATTATATATCCTATAGTCTATTTGGTCGGCTAGAAATTAAGTGAGATATGGGGGAATAACTCACTTTCTATGCAACCAAAGTTCTAGATTCGGGACTTGATTACATGTCCTTTCGGTACCTAACTTGATCGATTATTAACTAAGTGTCTCATGCAGTCTTTATCCAATTATAAGTATTAAGGTTTTTGTTTGCTAAGTGTTCATGTACTGTTTTTTTATGTTTGTTATGATCTTATTGTGTAACCTAACCTTCCAACTAAGAAAAACGAATCACAACCCAAATATCAATATAAAGAAATCGCGAGCACATCATGAGTAGTAATAAAAGGCAAGTAAAACGTAAAGTGAGGTAAACTAACCAGATACAATGTTGGACAATGAATATTACATGACCTGTTATTAAGTCTCAGGATAGCAACTCCATTAGCTAAAAAATCAAATCAAGTACAATAGTTTTTGCAAAGGCAAATCTATATAAGCTTAAACTAAACTTAAAGAATACCATGAAGTTCCCTAAACTAAATGAATATTAACTAAATGACACTAAACTAAATTTAATACTAACATCTAACAATCTAATATCAAGGTCTATTTTCACGATCTTTTTTCAATTTTTTAAATTTTTAATCAAAGGGGACACGGACTGAGCCCATCGGCTCGGTCTGAATATGGACTACACTAGGGCTTTGTGGATCTAGGCCATCCAAAAAAATGGGCTTTTCATGACAAGCCCCCTCTTCGATGGACTAAAACTCAAACCAAAGTCTAACTTTACCCAAACCTCCCTAAACTAAACCAAGCCCAAATATACTAGAACAAGACTCAGCCCAATTCTCACTAAACCCTAAGTCAGTCTTTTTATTATTTTCTTTCTCTCTCTTTTCATTATCTTTACACAATTTTTTTCTTTTAATACTTGTTTTCTTATTATTTCCATTTCTTTTCTCTGGATGCCTACGTTTCTCTTTTCATTGTTCTTCATTCCCAGATTCTTACAAGCTTACTCGTTCATCTATGCTAGGAAAAATGTAAACAAGCTTAACATTCAAACCTCCATCTGCTTAGCTAGAATCACCCGTGCATTACCGGCGACAATTTTTGGCCATCATCGGACTGTCATTCTCACCCACCAGCCACGACCTCACGGCCACAGAGAGCAGAGATGTGGAAGTATAACGCCGTAAAGGACTTAAGCACAAATTTCATCAGAAAGGAGTGCTCGAATTATCGATCCAAAACCATATCCTTGCTGGTGACCACCATCCGCCGCCGCGAGTATATGTAATGCACCGGGCAGAACAATCACGTGTTTAGTTTCACTCTTGTGACAACATCCTATTTCGACCAAAAGTCAATAGGATGTTGAACTCAGATCACTTGTTTAGTTTCATATCTAAAAGTCAATTAATCGAATAACATCCTATTTCAACAAATATATATATCCTATGAACATCATTAATACACACTCAAATTGCACGATTTCTGGAACCTAACTCTCAACAAAATCTTAGAGGCACATCATCAAACAGGTAATGGGCAATTGTTTGAAGGACTGATTTCAACCATGTCAAACTCAGATCTAGGGCTAAACTCTAGAAAAACCAATACAAGATATTTAAAATAAAAGAAATAATCTCAAACAACTATTCTTAGGGCGTGTTTGGCAAGTTGTCAAACAATAACAACTTTTGTTATTTTGTTTCTAAAATCAGTTTTGAAACAGAAATCCGCTTGGTAAATTTTTTATTTCCGGGCACAAATTTGCCAAAATTTATTCTCAAAATTAGTTTTGGAACAGAATCAAGAAGCAAAAAAAAGTAGCTTCTTGATCCCAAAATCAGTTTTGGAACAAAATCAAGAATCCTAAAAAAAAATCTTTCTTTTTCTTCTTCTTCTCCTTTTTTTATTTGCGACTAGCCACAGGCCAAAGCCGGTGAGGGGGAGAGTTGGACCCTTGCCGCTTGGGCGAGGGCTACCCTCGCCGGATCTAGCATGGGTGACCCTTGCCCAGTCGACGAGGGTCCAGCCCTCGCCCTTGTCACTGCCCTCCCCCGATTCGGCGAGGGCATCTCACGGCCTAGGCGAGGGCGGTCCTCGCCCAGGGCGCTAGACGACTAGCCATGGCCAAGGAAGGGGAAGGGGAAGAAAAAAAAAGAAATAAATATTAAAAAATTAAAAATATTATTAAAACATTATTAATAAAAAGAAATTTTGTACAGTTACCAAATGCATTTTTGTTTTTTTTCTATTCCAAGAATAAAAATTTTAGACAGTTACCAAACACCTTCAAATGTTTATAAATTGCTCCCATGCATGAAATAAAAAAGAATTATTTTTTAGCAGAATCAGCTTTCGGGAACAGAATGGTTGCCAAACACACCCTTAATTGCTGTGCTCTTGTTGTGGGCTTTCTAAATCATGGGTCTGTAAATCTCTGCTTGGATCTTTTAGGTTCCACGGAAAACAACTTTCAGGAAAACGTTTTTCGAATTTTCCGACGTTCGTTTCACAAAAAATCAACCAGTCATGGAAAACATTAAAAACACCTTTAAAAGTGGGAAAATTTTTTTCCGCTTCTTTCATCTCACTTTCTTTCAAATTACACATTTTCCTTTTATTTTTATTTTTCTTTTAATTTTTAAAAATCAATTTTTTAATAATTTTTCTTTTTTTTCTTTTTGTTTTGCTTCTTCATTGGCCATCGCTGTCCGATCTGGTGAGTTGGGCGAGGCTCAAGGTTGCCAGAGCCTCGTCGAATTCTAGCGACCTCGGGCAAGGCTTGAGCCTCACCTCGCTTGCCTGAGGCTCGAGCTCACTAGCCTCACGCGAGCTCAACCTCGTTGGATCAGGCAAGGTGGAGCCTCGCTGGTTTGTTTGTGGCGAGGCTCGAGCTCGCCTGTGGCCAGTCACTGGCCAAGGAAGAAAAAAAAAATAAAACGAAAAAAAAAAGAAAAAGGAAAAAGGAAAAAAATATTAAAATTTAAAATAATTAAAAAATTAAAATTTTTTGGTAATTTTCCCTAGAAAATCAAATCAGATACCTAAAGGTGGAAAATATTTTCCAATTCACTTTCAGGTTTCAACCAAACATCGGAAAATATTATAATTTTTCTAGAAAATAACTTTTCGAAAAATATTTTTCAGAAACGTCATATTTTTCACGAAACTAACAGAGCCTTAGTTTGTGGAGAAATTGAATTACTAAATTGGGTTTAGAGGTTGAAGTTCAGGCTACGCGATTTGGGCTTCACGGGACAGTAGCAAACCAGAACCGCAATCACAAATCTGAAATGGGTTCTTTTGCTAAAAATCCGAATCGGGCTTTCCATTTGTTATTTATCCAAATTTTTATTATCTTTTTCTTTGTTTTCTATTATTTAATTCTTAATTTTTTTTCAATTAATTTACAAGAATGCATGTATGTTTTATTGGCCAAAAATTTTAGATGTCAACAAAGGTCATGTGTAGTGTGTACTGATGGCAAATAAAAATTATAGGATTTGGTTTAATTAGACGATAATTTTACCGATAATGAAGGAATCAACACTGTTAAAAAAAAAATTTCCAGGAGATACTGTCATTAGTCTTTTCCTTTTTGCAATGTATTAACTATTAGGAGCTAAAGATACTCACTTGGCATTCCCCCGGTGTTTTTTTTGAACGTGAATGATTTTGACAGTTTACACCAATCACAACAAAACAAATTTGACATTATTTAACCCCAAACAAAAGAAATAAATGAACTTCTGATTCTCAAGTGATTTTATCTGGTGTGTTCTGATTCTCACTGTGAAAATTGGTATCTTCATTGAGCTTTTCTTACTCGTTTTGCTGGATCATTCGACCTTATCATGGGGCAAAGGTTAACGTGAGCCATGTGCGGAAGAATAAACAAAAAATATGGGAAGGATACTTTTGCTCCCTTCTGATTTCAACGTGTTGTCCACCATAAAATGTACAGATTGGCAATATTCGCAAAAAATAAAAAATTAGCAATTAACATTTAGTTCTACATGGAAAAAATCATATGGTTTACCAAAAGAGAGAGAAAAGATTCCACATATAAAGGATTAAAATGGATTTGTCAGCCACAAGCACATGCAAGCGAGAGGGAGGGAGGGGGATGAGCGGTCCATCCAAATTGGGGGAAAAGCACAAAAAAAAGTCATAAACCTATTATATTGATACCAACTAAACCTTTCAATGACCTTTTAATTGGATCAATTGAGTTCTAAATATTTTCACATTTTACCAATTAAATCCATCCAGCCAATTTAGACAAGAAATTATTGACGTGGGCGCTAGTCCTCCTACATGGCACGGATGGTGCTAATGTAGATATTTTTTAATAATTTTTTAATATAGATATTTTATTTTTTTGTAATTTTTTTCCTCTCTTTTTTTTTCTTTCCCTTTTCTTTTTGCTAGTGGCGGGCGCCACGAGCCATGGCTGACAAGGGTCACCCTTGCACACCATAGGCAAGGGTTGGCCTCACCGAGTCATGCCTAGGCGAGGGCGAGTGTTGGCGAGGGACCCCCTCATTGTCAATTGCCCTCACCCAATCAAGGCCAACTCTTGCCTGTGGCAGTGAGGTTGCTCAGGTGAGGCTAGCCCTCATAGGCCATGGCTTGTGCTGGTCACTAGTAGAAAGAGAATGGGAACGAAAAAATGAAAAAAAATTCAAAAAATTATTTAAAAATATATAAAAATATATCTGTGTTAGCGTCGGTCATGCCACGTAGAACCGCCGACATTTACATAAACAATTTTCGACTTAAATTGGCCAGATTGACTCTACTGACAAAACATGAAAAAGTTTATGATAAGCGAAAGGTTAAGGACAAAATTTGTACCAACGCAATAGGTGTAGGACTTTTTTAATACTTTTCCCTCCTAACTATTGATGGGTGGTGCTAGTGATCATCATGCCTTTGACAATTTGTTCGTATCACTAGGGGGTAGGACACAAGACACTATGCGGCCGAGAAGGAGACATCTGCTAATAGTGTCTAGTATGTGACATTCCAAATTTCGATCCATTTTGGGATTTATAAAATGTGTATTTCGTCAATGCGTTTATAATAAAATCTCGCCTGGAACTAATCACTCTTGGGTTATTTTTAAATTAGAGATTTTTCTAGAATCGCACTCGATCGAATTTGGCTGTTATTTAGAGTCCGAACTTTGGTGTCGAATTTATTGGAGTTTTATGACAAATTTAATTGGACGGTGTCGATATTATTGTAGCTAGCCTCGATATTACCCGGATATGTGAAAAGTAAAATTTTGACTGGGTGCGAATTTAGACTAGTAGATCTCCATTATAGTATGTTTTATTTGATTTCTTTTGGCCATTTTTCCTAAATTATAATTAGAGTTTTCGTGGGCCGTTAGATCATTTTGGGGTTTGAACGTGGGCCATTAGATCGCAATCGATTACTTTGACTCTCTCTCTCTCTCTCTCACGTCCCCCTTGCCATGCAGACCTACCCCTCCCCCTTCTCTCTCTTCCTTTCTTTCTTTTCTTTTTTTTTCTTCCTCTTCTCTTTTTCTCTTCTTCTTCTTCCTTTCTTCTTGCTTCGCCCGATTGCTCTGCCTTCCTGCTTGCTGCTTCGCTCGAGCTCGTCGCCACCTAACCACCACGTGCCGCCGTTGTCGCCAGCCAAACCGATCGCCACGCCACACCGTCCGTCCAGCCGCCACCCTGACCCGGCTGTTCTCCTCCTCTCCTTCGCGCGCGCAACACCGTGCTCTCATCACGCCCAGCTCGCTGCTCGCCCTGCGTTGCCCGACCGCCCATGACGCCGCTGCTAGCCTCGCGGTCCAGCTCATCATTGCCATTGCCGTTGCCGCCTAGTAGCAGCTCATCATCGCGGGTCTTGCCCAACAGCTTGCAGCCGCAAACCCAGCTCGCTGCTCGCCTGACGCCGCTATTGTCGCCGCTCGTCTAACTGAGCTTGCCACCATTGTTGTTCGCCCAGCACGCTGGCCAGCTCACTCGCCAGCCAACTAGCCGTCGCCTACTCGCCCGTCGTCCTCATCACGTCGCCATGCTAGCTCGCCGGCCACCTGCCCAGGTCGTGGCCGAGCTTGTCAGCCGTTGTCCCAGCCATGGCGAAGCCCATTGCCTGTGTCCAGCTGCTCGCCCAAGCCATGGCCGGACTGCCCAGGCCGTGGTCGAGTCACCCGGGCCGTGTGTCCAGTCTTGGCCGAGCGCCACGCCAAATGCCCCTGCCCGTGGCCGAACCCTGCGCCCATTGCGCCCTCGCTCGTGCTGAGCCCGTTACTGTTCATCCGGGCCATTTTGGGCCCATGTAGATTTTTCCCGGGCCAAACTTAGGTAAGTGATTTCCTAAACCCTACTTAGTATAATGGGTATTTTTAGACTTGTTTAGGGTGTGATTAATACCGGTTTATGGGATAAGCATGGATTAGGGTCAATATTTGTATATACGCATTTGTTAGATTAAATTATGATGATTGTGGGGCTTAAATTGTGGTTGATTTATGTAGGTGTAATGATCAGATTGTCGTGGCGTTTCTGGATGAAATTGACGTTTGATTGGGCCGACTCGAATGTTGGATTGGTGGGCTAGTGTGATGAGCTCGTGACTTGAATTATGTGGCATGTGTGCATGTGAGAACGAACTTGAGACGTGTTGATGGTGGTCCTTGAAAGGAAAGTTAGACATGGGATGTGTTGACGGCGGTCATTGAAAATGGATTGAATTGTGTGGCTTGTGTGCCTGTGAGAACGGACTTGAGACGTGTTGATGGTGGTCCGTGAAAGGAAAGTTAGACCTGAGGTGTGTTTACGCGGGTCATGGAAAAGAAAGAAATGTCTTGAGACGTGGTTATGCGGGACTGAGCCCGAATTAATTGGAGGGCTGAGCCTGAGGCCTGTTTACGCGGGCTGTGAGAAAGGACCCAAGACGTGTTGACGCGGGTCATGAGAAAGTTGGTTGGACACGTGTGCGTAATGTGAATACACGTGTGGGTGTTTGGTTGGAGTGGTTGAATGCAAGTGTGTATGGCGCCCGAGTGATTGTGATATGGTTATGAGCTATTATTGCATTATCATATTTGGACTAATATGCAAGGTTGGCACGTAGTTCGAGGCGAGGTAAATTTGTAGTGTGGAATTGATTGTATTGGCTGGAAGATTGCATGTTAGACTCGTCTAGGTATGCATTGGCCTAGGTGGATTATAGATTGTTTGCTTATTGAGATTTATTTTCATTGCTGTAGTGCAAACCTTTTTAGATCCCCAACCTTGAGCATGTCGCCACCTCGGCGTTTTGGGGTCCCCATACATACGGTGCATGAGGAGACCGAGAATCCGGTAGACCCGGATCAGGCGTACATTAGGCACCTTACCATTGTATGGGTAGACGTGGGGTTAGAGGATTTACAGCGCCATACCTATTTGGCTTGGTCTCATTGAGTCAGGCTCGAGACTACTGGGCCAATCCGTGATTTTGAGGGGTTGCAGCATGCTAATGAGGATGCGGTGAATTGAGAGCCCTGAGATAAGTTTACTCTAGATGGTGAGGTGATGGATCCTGACGATCCACTGGAGAACCCTGGCCCAGGACCTGAGCTCATTCTAGAACCCGAGGCCATATCGGAACCCGAGCCCGAGCAAGAGGAGGAGCCTATAGAGCCCGAGCCAAAGGAGGAGCCTATGGTGTCCGAGCACGAGGACGAACTGATTGAGATCAACTCCGATTCTGAGTCGGAGTCCTCAGGGTTAGATTCGGATTGAGTACCATAGGAGGATTTGGGTGCCGGGGTCTAGAAGCTTTTTTTTTTGTAGGGCCCTTTTTGTGTCTTCCGTAGTCTACCCTACCACTAGTCCCTTTTTGATAATGAAGGTGAATACTAACCTTAGGAGCCTATTGTATGAAAATTGTGGTCTCAAACTGTCGTTATGAATTTATTATTTTGTGCTATACCTTTGTCATTATTTATTGTCTGGGTTACTTAATTTTCGCTTCCGCTTACGTTTGTCTTCATGTGTTTCGTCTGGGTCGGCGACGCGTCCTGGGACGTTGCATTCAATACGGCCATCGAAGGGGTGTCGCAAGCCCATTGGGGTTTGGGGCGTGACATAGTAGGTGTGCAACAATAGTGACTTTTATGGTGCAGAGTAGTTATTATCTCTACCTAATTATATTGTCACTATTTATCAGATTGTTAGCACTCTCTCAGTCACATGCTCTATTTATAAATTTAATTCTATTTCTCTTATTTATGGATGTCTTCAACTGGGTAAGTGTGTCGCTAATTGTTACACTAACAAACAAAAGTAAAGATGTTAGTCTCAAGATGTAAAGAGTAATTTGGGATATACGGGGCATCTGTAATTATGTCTATATTACGAGGGGGCAAATAATTAAATTTATCTTTCAACTTTAATATGTTTCCCAACTTGTTTGTGTAAATTTTCTCTCTTTTGACTGCTACTGTTGGGCTAGACGACCAATTGAGAAATCGCAATATTATAGTTAAATGTAAGAATTGCGGAAGAGAGATGTGGGAAATTGTATATATTTCGATCTATCATAATGAATAGTACATCAGCTTATTTATAGGCTTTATGAGAGACTATCAAAGGCAATATATATCAATCATGTCACGCCCCGAACCCTACGAGTGTGCAATCATCCCTTCGAGGTCATAATGTATGCGACATCCCAAGACTTGTCGCCGATCCAATCGAAACACTAGTGATTAAATGCACACGGAAGCGAATACGAACACTCCATACAACATTCAAATAGACGGGGTAGTAAAGAAAACACTTCCTATAAAAACCAGTAAGTCATTATAAGCTCACAAAGATAACCTAAGGAGGATTACACAATTACAAGCCTTACACGAAGTCACTTCCTAACGAGGTTATAGATACAAAAGGAAGGTTGACTTAAACTCCTCTATAACAGGGCATCCAAAAGGATGACAAATCCAATGCCTAACATCACCCCAGACATCCGAACCGCACTTGACGACTACTTGTCATTCCAAGCTTGAAAATGTTTAACAATAGGGGATGAAATAAATCTCAATAAGTAACTACCTAAGCCTCACTTAGGCTAACACGTACCTTCGAACAATCCTAATCATGCAATACCGACATGCAACATGTCATAATAATCACAGGCGCCCTTACCTCGCCTCGACACATACGCAAGCCCTGCACGTTAGAATCCTGCCATAACATGGCCAATTACTCATCAAGCTTGTACAACGCAATTCATGGCATAATCAAGCATAACATGATTAATAATCCAGATGTGCTCATCAATTAACTCGGGCAAAGCATTCCCCAATGCAAATCGCACTCATTAAGTCCAGATTATTAACGACCCCCTCGGGCCACCGAACTTTCGCCGGTCTTCTGGTGTAACCAGGCATCATCCCGCTACGTCGGCGACTGCAACGTTAACGTTGGGGATGGAACACCCCTGGCAAGCCAAGTACCTAACGGCATTCCACTTAGGAGCATCGATTCGGCTTTCACCATGATTGGCATCGTCTGGGATCGAACACCTTCCGCCAACCTCGGGTACCAAACGGCATTTGAACTCCCGCCGGGTATCGTCTAAAATTCCCACCTAGACGAAACGTGTCGTGACCATGCACACACCTCAGCAATCATTACCAATTCTTATATTTGTAAATTAGCACAATGTCAACTAAATCAGTCAAAACGCCACAATAATACCAAATGATTCTTGAGAGAGAAAAATCGAAAATGTATAAAACCGGGTCCAAACTGGGCAGCTGTACAGTGACTGAAATCCATTTGAAATAAATAGTAAATCAACTTCAAAAATTTTGAAATTTGGATACGTTGTACAAAATATCTTGATAAATATTTTTCATGTAGGACACGAAATCCATTTCTGACTTTAAACACCTCGTTTTGACACTCAAATCCGGACAGAACCCAGTGCGCTCGGACAACCCCTCATACCATCAAAATACAACTCATTCAGTACCCAAATCACTTTGGAAAGCTCTGAAATTTTTATATGTCATAGAAACAGATGTTATTAACAATTTTTGTCAAGGAAGTTTGTTGAAAAGAGGTGTGGAAAAATTTATAGAAAATCAGAAAGACCAGAAGGTCGAGTGAACAGTAAATCTAGCATATTGAATTCGGTCCAAAATGGACTTATGAATGACCCTAAATGATCTCCAAAAATTTCAAATTTAATTTATGTTATACTAAAAGATGTTGGGAGAAACTTTCATGAAGAACACTTCCCCAAATTCTGCCCACAATGGTCACAACAAAATAACAAAAAACAGCGATGCAACAGCAACCCTACCGGAAATCAACCAACAAGCACCACCAAGTAAACCAAACACAATCAACCATTAGACCAACTATCCACAGCCCTAATCCATCCCTCAACATGTCCATTGATAACTCATTATTCTAACCAAGGTTTAGGAAGCACTTACTAAGAATCCTAAGCAAGCAAACTAAGAAGAGAGGCAGTAGCAACTCCGGCGGTGAGCTGAGCTCACAGTGGCTGGACGGTGACTGAGGGAGGTGGGCGAAGCTGCTGGCTAGCTGGAATGGAGGGCGAGAAGTAGCAGCAGTGACCAAGGATCAACCGCAGCCCAGCAGAAGCCAAGAAGCAAAAATAGAAGAAGAAAACAAAAGGAAGAAGTAGAAGCAACAAAGCAACAGCAACAATGGAGTAGAAGCAGCAGCAACAAGGCAGAAATGAAGTAGAAATGGAAGAAGTGCAGCTCAGTAAAAGCAGCAGCTGAACGTAGACATGGCCACGAGTCAGTTTCGGCCCGGAACCAGCCCAATCAAACCCAAGCCCGGCTTGTCGACCAGGCCCACAATTCAAAACCGGAACTAGCCCGTGGCCTACGGGCCTAGTTCTGGTTCCAAAAAAAAATTTAAAAATTAAAAGAAAAAATAGAAAACCTGCAACAAGGCCTACACGTCTGTAGGCCCGTTGCTAGGGTAGCCTACAAAGGCTTCCTTGGCAACAGGGGAAAAAAAAAAAAGATAACCGTTGCAATTTGCAATGGTTATTTAGCCTTTTTTTGTCCTAAATTTTCTTCTCATTTTTTTCTTATAAATTCTCTCAAATTCTCTTCTCTCAAATTTTCTCAATACTCTAAATTCTCTTAAATTCTCTCAATTTTCTTAATTCGCGCAATTCTCGCTTTATTCTCCCAATCAATCTGCTCAATTTTCTCAATCCACTCAAAAAATGGCAAGTGGAAGTCAAGTGCCAACTGACAAAGGTAAGAATATCATGATGGAATCTCATCATTCTTTTGATCCTCGTGATTATGTAGATTTTCAAGATGATGAAATCAACATTTTTCCCGATGTGGAGCGCGTCCCGACTCAAGAAAGTCTCCATCCTCATGCCAAAATGTCTACAACAAAGGAGGCGGAGCGGGAACTTACATCTGACATTTGAGACTACTTCATGAAAACGGAAAGTTTTGTTATTGGTCAAAAAAGGTATAATATAATTTGTAAACATTGTGGGACAATATATAAAAATATATGTGGACAAGGGTACAGAACATTCAAACGACATCTTAGAAGCAAACATCCAACTCAAGCGGGAATCGATATCAAGCACTAACAAATGGAAACATCCCCAAAAAATGAAAGAATGGAATAGATTTTGTAAAACAAATGGAAAAAGGCCAAGAAGATTTTCAAGAGATGTTCCAACTCGTTGAAATTCTACTTTTCATTTGCTTAGTGAATCTTTTGCATATAAAGATTTATTATGTGCATTTATTTCTAATAATATACATCAGATTAATTTATACCCGCAAGAGTGGGATATTTACACAAATTTTTTAGATATTTTAAAGGTTTTTAAAGATGCAACTTATATTTTGTCCGGTGTTTATTATCCTACTAGGCATTTATTTTTAGTAGAGTGTATTAATATTGTCGGAGTTTTTGAAGAATATGAAAATAATGTTGAATTACAAAATACTATAGTAACAATGATAATGAAGCAACTACATTAATATAGCGAAATTCTCATTATTTATTAAGTTGCTTGTGTTTTTGATCCGTGTTGCAAATTAGATGGTTTAGGTGATTATTTGCATATGTATTATCAATGTTTACATTATAAGGGAGGTTAAAAACGTAATAATAGAATTATATAATGAATTTTATACTAAATATAATTTAGGTGATATTAGATCTTTTCAATTTATTGAGACACAAAGTGAAAGTACAGGTAAAATTACTAAAGGGTACCAACTTTTATTACGTAGACAAAAAAAGCAAAAGAGATTAATAAGAAATATTTTTGAATTAGAGATGTATCTAACTGTTTCCTTTGAGTTTATTGAATTCGAAGGTAGTACAGGTTTTTGGATTTTGGATTGGTGGAAGAGGCATGCAAGCCATGTGACATTCCGGATTATAATAACAGGGAAAGGTTAAGAACAGCTCAGAGTCGTCAGAAAAGTTACGCGGACCGAAGGCGTAGACCGTTGGAGTTTCAAGTTGGCGATCATGTATTTCTCAAGATCTCGCCAATGAGAAGATTGTCTCGGTTTGGCAAGAAAGGAAAACTGAGTCCGAGATACATAGGCCCGTTTGAGATTTTGGAAAGAATTGGAACGTTGGCATATCGCCTAGCCTTGCCGCCAAATTTGTCACGAGTTCACAACGTCTTCCATGTGTCGATGTTGAGGAAGTACGAACCGGATCCGACCCACGTGCTGAATCATGAAGTAATAGACGTGGATGACAGGGTATCGTACGTGGAAAAAAAAAAACCAGTGCGAATCGAGGATAGAAAGGAACAAGCGTTGAGAAACAAGACGATTCCGTTGGTCAAAGTTATTTGGGAGTATCACGGGATGGAAGGCGCCACATGGGAAAGCGAGGAAGTGATGCGACACCAATACCCCCATTTGTTTGAGTAGTCGGGTTGGGATTGTAAATTTCGAGGACGAAATTTTTGTAAGGGGGAAGAATTGTGATATTCCGGATTTTGACTCATTTTTTGGATTTATAAAACGCGTGATTTGTCAGTGTGCTTATAGTAGAATCTCGCCCGAGAACTGATCACTTTCAGTTATTATTTTAAACTAGAGATTTCGCTAGAATCGCACTCGATCAAATTTTTGTCGTTATTTAGACCATGAACTTGGCAGTCAATTTTGGAGAGTTTCAGGATGATATAAATTGGACGGTGTCGACATTAATGTGGCCAGTATCGAGATTGTCAGGAATAATGGAAAAATGGGAGTATTTGACCAAGTGCGAATTTGGACTAGTAGAGCTCCCTCGTAAAAATTTGGTTTCATTAATTTGACCTTTGTCCCTTTTTATGTGCGAGACCTATTTGGAACCGGTAGACCATTTTCGGTTTTGAATTTAGATTTTCGGTTTGCGTTTAATATAAGAATGAAGTTTAAGTTTTTTAATTTCTCCCCTCCTCTCTCTCTCTTCTCTCTCTCTCTCCACGTGCGCACGTTTCCCGCCTATGTCCCATCTCCCCCATGCTTCTGCAAACCAACCCACTGACGTACTCTCCCTCCTCTTTCTTTTTTTTTTTTTATTTCTTTCTCTCCTCCCTCTCTCTCTCTTTTGCTTCTTCTTCGTCTTCCCCTCTTCCCCGACCTTCGACTGGTCCTGCTCCGTTCTGCCCAGCCTCGCCATCCGCCGCTCGGCCGCCCTCCACCTTCGCCCGACGCCGCTCCACTCGTCGCCGCCACGCGTCGTCCGGCCGTCGCCTCCGCTCTGTCGCTAAGGCCTCGACGCCGCCGCGAGCTAGTCCACAGCCGCAGCTGTAGCTCGTCGGGCCTGCCTAGCCGCTCACCGGCCTACCCAGCGTCGCCAGTCGCCGCCGTGCCGCCGGCCACCGCCATTCCTCTCCCCCAGACGGCTGGCGACCCCTTTTCCCTTGTTTTTCTCTCCGCCCCGAAGCCCTCCCCTGTTTCGGCTTCCAGCCCTCACCGCCGCGTGCCGCCGTTCCGGCCGCCACCGCCCGTCTCCCCCAAGCAACCGGCAAGCCCCTCTCCTCCCTTCTCTCTCTCTCTCTCGATTTGGCCATGATTGGCCTTGAACCGGAGGAGCCCGGCTGCCGCCTTTACTGTTCCGGCGCGGGCCCATTGCCTCGCCCCGCCGCCCCACCGTTCCATTCTTCTCTCTCTCTGACCGTGTCTCTCTCTCCCTCTCTAGGCCGCGGATTAACTTAGATCGTCGCCGCCGCTCGAGCCGTTCGCCGGAGTCGCCACCGCTGCTACTGTTCCGGCGAGGGACCGCCACTGCCCAGCCCCCTTTTCGTCGCGTATCCGGCCCGTTTTAAGCATAGGACACCCGGTGAGTTTGACCCTAAACCCTAATTAGGCTAATTTACATTTCTAGACGGGTTTAGGGGTTAATTGGGGTAAATTAGGGGTTAAATTGCAGAGATTATTAGGGGCTGATGTCGTGGCTGATTTGGTCGTGTAGTGTGATCTTTTTATCGAGGTTTAGTGGCCCGAGAGATGTTGTTCATTGGCTGAAAATTATTAGATCGGAACGGCCCGAGTTTGACTAGATTCGGTTTCAATTTTGGATTATCGTGCGCGTCGTATTTGGTCTTGTGGTGGATGATTAGAATGATATTGGAGGAGCATAATGGAGCATTTCGGCGATAATTATTAGCCTAGAAAGTGTCGTATAGTGGTTACCCACGACGGGATTTAATTTGGGCGCGGCACGATCAATTTGAGGTTTAATCGTGCAATTACCGGGAATGGTTGCAGCGTGCAATTGACGGGCTAATTGAGCCTTGTTGTGATTGATTTTAGGATACAATGTTGCTGGTTTAGCGGGACTAGGATTAGATTAGCTTGGCAGGCCTAGGATACGCGAGTTTTGTTGATCCGGTTGTGTAAATTTTAGTGCGCGCCTTATTTGGCATTATGGTGACTGATTAAAATGGTGTCTTGGGGAGTCCAATTGAACATTTTGAGGTCATTAGATGGCCCGGCATGATCGATATGGTGGCTGTCCACTTTGGAACTTAGTTGGACAAAGCGTGATTGAATTGAGGTTTGGAGTGTAAGTGCCGGGAATGATGAATTGGCTGAATTAGTGGCTAAATTGTCCCTAAATGCGAGTGATTTGTAGCGTCGTGACGCATGTCTAATGCCTTTAAGAAGGGAGTAACTTGATGGACCTCGATTTCTGTGGATTCGTGATGGACGAGTTGTGTGATCTATGCTTGTGAATTGTGTACCGTGCATAAGTGCTTGAATTGATTTCATGGTCGTGCTTATATGTTGGTTGGGCATGTTGAAATGTAGACTGGGCATAGTGTACTATAATTGATTGAATGGCATTGTACTATTAATTGCCCATTGTGAATATTGTGAATTGCCCAAGTGTGAATTTCATGGCCATGGATGTGCATTCACAAGTATGCTCGAATGACATGTGCATTGTGATCACCTAAAATGCCCTGATGTGTTTTACGCGGGGTTCAGATAAAATTGGTGCCTGTGAATGTGTGATCACAGTAAACCCTGATGCATTTTACGCGGGGTAGTGAACCCGTCCTGAGGCATGTTACGCGGGACAATGTCCGGTTTACCGGAAGATGTCCGGCCTGATGCGTTTTACGCGGGCTATGTATCATGAGCCTGTGGGCTAGAGGTCGATCTCGAAGTGATAGACCTGATGCGTTTTACGTGGGTCGGAGGAGAAATTGGTAAATGGCAGAGTGCTAGCATGCAAGTGTGCGATAAAGCATATGAGCCTGTGGGCTAGAGGTCGATCTCGAAGTGATAGACCTGATGCGTTTTACGTGGGTCGGAGGAGAAATTGGTAAATGGCAGAGTGCTAGCATGCAAGTGTGCGATAAAGCATTGATGAGGCATGAGCATGAGTGCGAGCATTGGCATATGCATAACATGCGTTGTGACATAGAAATGCGCGTGTATGTGCTGTGATTGAATTCTGCCGCGTGACTACTATTGTTGATTTAATGCCTAACCTGCAGGGTCAAGTAAGTTCTAGATTCGGGCCGAGGGCCCGAGTCATTTACTGCTTAGACTGTGTGCTGTTTGTTTAGTACTTGTCAGGAGGTGCACGTTAGCCTAGTTTAGGTTTAGGGAATTACTCGCTGAGATTTATTCTCACGGTTGTTGAAAATCAATTTTTCAGATCCCCGGCCTTGAGGATGACAGGCATACCGATGCGTTTTTGGGAGGAGCCCCCGGCTAGTTGTAGTGGCCTTGACCCGCTTTTGATTTTTGGTATTCGGGTTGTCATTGGATATTGTATATGATTTCCAGTATTAGTACAAGTGTTGATTTCGGTGGTTACCCTTGGTTATGCGTTTATCTATGTACGGGTGGTTTTAATTACTTCCGCATGTGCTTTAAATCTCTGTGTTGGGTTTGGGTCGGCGACGCATCCTGGGACGTCGCACACAAATCGACCTCTGTCAGGGATGTGGCGCGCCGAGGAGTGCGGGGCGTGACAAGCCAATACCCAATCCTTTCTCTTATTGCAAAATAAATATTTGCAATCCCTTGTTCCACAGTTGCGATCGAACAAGCATTTAGTGCCGGAAGTAATATTTTGGACGAACAACGTTTAAGATTAGTTCCAGAATCAGTGCAGGCTCAAACTTGTGTCAATGATTAGACGAAGGCTCAATACCGACAACAAAAGATAGATCGGAATAATGAATCTGAATTTTTTAACGATGGAGATACCACCACTACCGGTACCAGCACCGGAACGGGTAGCAATGACTAAGGGTAAAAGAACTGTTGGAGTTGGCAAATATTTCGGGGACCCTTATTTTTCATACCAGGTATGCCCATGTGAGCTTAGGGAAATCGAAGTATAATCCGATGATATGTAACTCCTGTGCACGGAATGCAAGAGTTTGGGGGCAGAGCCCCCAAAATGGTAGTCCCGTTAACCGGTCAGCGGGCGGGGGTTCCACTCCTTTTTTTATAGATCATTGTAAGTTGGCCCGTTTGTTGGGCTTGTGTTTAAGTTGGCCCGTTTATTGTGCGATCAAAGGGGTTTCGGATAGGCTTAGGTTTTGGGGTCATTTTAGGGCATATATATTGTACTCTTTTTTTATATATATCATTGTAACAAATTATAAGGCACTTAATGATAATTCATTAAGTTCAAGCCCCCTCTTTCTTTCTTTTTTTCCCCAAATTTGATTACAATTTACATTTTGATTACAATTTATATTGAATAATTCATTATTTCATAATTTTATAATTCATTATTTTTTTATTTCATAATTTATTTTTTTAATTTTTAAATTATAAACCGGAACTGGCCCGAAACCGCCAGGGGCAATTCCAGTTCCGGTTCATACATGGTCACGAACCGGAACTACTAGTTTCGAACTGTGGCCATGCCTAGCTGCACGTGAGGGTGCAACAGAAAGCAAATCAGAAGAGTAGAAGTAGTGGCATGGGTGTTCAGCATGACAAAGGAGTTAGCAAAGCAAAGTCAGCAGAAGCGATAACAGAGCAGCAAGGGAATGAGTGGAAGTCAGTCACAGCAGCAAGGTTAGTACGTGGGGTAGCTTGAGGAGTCAGCCAAGCAGAGGGAAAGCAGAAGCATGGGTGGAGCAATGGCAACAGTAGAACGGAAGCAGAAGTAATGTGGGGAGCAAAGTGAGGGTAGCGGAAAGAAGGAGAGGAGAGATGGGGGTTCAACTTCAACATTATCTCCACAATAATAATTTGTCCACAATTTCCCTTTTTCAGTGATTCCGATCAACCCAATAATTAACCACATTTAATGAGACGACGTCCGACAAATTAGTCGTGGAAATCTTGAAACTTCGATACCCAATTCGGATTCTAATTAATGACCAAATTCAATGCGACTTTAGAGTATCTCGAACTAACGAGCAGCTTTTAGGAATTACGCGTATCGACTCGTGGCCGATTCGATATCGAGCCACATCTAAGTTTACTCGAGCCGTGGTGACCTCGGTTGTCATGTAATTGCGAGGGTCAATTACTAGTTCCTAATGATGCAATCGTTCGGATTAGGTTTAGGATCGTTCGAAATTCATACAATGGCCATGCGAAATCACCCGTGATCCAATTGCACAATATTTGCGAATCGTTCCATCACCATCCTTGAATCGGCCTATAATAGTCTAAAATATTCCATCACCAATCCTTATGGTTGAAGTTTCAATCCATGGCCAAATTCTTAGGTCTACGTACTTGATTCCTAACTAGCCATTCCCTAATGGTTAGTCTATTCGAGAGTAATCAATTCCGAGCGAGATTTAACTGAAAGCGCATTGAAGAAATATTCATTTCATAAATCCCAAAAATAGGTCGAAATTCAGAATGTCACACATTTAACTCACTCGAGATATTGTCCTCTTTAGCCAGTTCTATACCGAGCCTCACGATTTTATCCTTTGGCGTTCAGGCAGGCACTTTCCTAGGAGGTCATCCATCCTGGTAGTGCTCTGGCCTAGGCTTGCTTAATTTTGGAGTTCCAAAGTAAAGCTTGCCGTTACGTTAAAAGGCACATCCTTGAGTTAATTCCAGTTTTTACATATATATCTTAGGATCGCTCTCCCTCTGTTTGGTGCATAGTTCGGTTCATTCCTGCCCCCTTCGCCATCCTAGAAGTCTGTCAGGAGCCGCTCCTTGTCCAGGCCCTCTAGCCCTGATAACCATTCCCCGCCCTCGTCGGACCGGATCATTACAAATCAAGATATACACAATCAAATGAGACATCGCACAATTTTGAGAGATATAGAAAACCAGCAAAAATATTCTAATTATCTTTGATATAGGAAAATATCCTAGAAAATTATTTTAATTATCTCTAACATCCTCTCTCAAACTCAATCTAATGTCGTTTGTTGGGAGCAGGCAATAGAAGCCCAATACCTTCACTTGGGGAGATCGCCAAGAAGGAGTTCAAGTCCAAGCTCGTCAACATATCCAGTTGGACCCACCTTCATTTAAAAGCTTAAACCAATGAGTTATGAGCCAATTTGGATATATTAACTGCTATACACCACACTACTTATCCAATATGAGACTTTTCTAGCATAACTTATATGTATACTTCAACAATCTTTCTCTCACGTGTGAGCTTCAGTGTTAGGTTTGCTCTCCCTTAATTCAGATATCCTTTTGTACCGACATATCTTAACTTGAATCTCCAAGTCATTGCAATGCATCCGCAATTATGCACAACAACCATCATCAACTGCTAACTTGGGATTGCATCACCCATGTTCTCTATCTCGCGTCATTAGACCAAGTGTCTATGGTCACTTCTTGCCAGACCAACCACGATGATAATTTCCACCCAAAACAAGCGTAGAGATTTCCTTGTCGAGATATTCACTAAACACCGGAACAAATTGGAGGACCATCAATCAATCATTGGCTCTGATACCATATGAAATTTTGTGGAACCACTGTCAACTGTTCTAAAAGCTTAAATTATTAGATGAAGATATTATTTAATATTTAATCACTCTACCACTCCCCCTCACGCTTAATCCAGTTATTTTTTTTTTTTTGCCTAGTACTAAGCTTAGACATAATTAATTGGGGAGACAAATAGGGTCTGGAAAGATTTGAACTCATGACCTCCAGCTCTGTTACCATGTGAGATTTTGTGAAAGATAGATGTGGGAAATTGTATATATTTCGATCTATCATAATGAATAGTACATCATCCTATTTATAGGCTTTATGAGAGACTATCAAAAGTAATATTTATCAATCAATATATGCACAATCAAATGAGGCATCGTGCAATCTTGAGAGATACAGAAAACCAGCAGAAATATTCTAATTATCTCTAATATAGGAAAATATCTGTCGCGACCTAAAATTTTTCAGGCTAATAGATTATTAAGACTAAGCTTAACTCGGGCCCTCCCAAGCCCTACCAATTCGCAACTTAAGGTTTAAGTTTTTAACATGCAAAAGTTTTCATGCTTGGAGTCATCACTAATTTATCCGTGGTAGGTCGATTAGAAATATAAATAAAACATAGGGAGATATGTTTTACTCCTATGAACTAGAGATTTTAAGCTCGATGACTTGGTTACGCTAGATTTAGTCTAACGCCCTTTCGGTACCTTTTCTTTTCAAAAATATTTATGCAGGTAGTTTAGATCCATTTTATTACCTAATTATTAACATGTGAGGTGTTCATGCGGGTGCGCAAACCATCAATTTAACACCCAAGAAAGCAATAAATAGATTGCAAGACTAGGAGAATGACTTACCTTAATGCAACGCAAGCATCTGCATTGTTAGTAGAAAATCATACAGACAATCCTACTATAATTTCTAATTAACAAAGCAAGGCACTCAAGGTGTTCTTTAGGGTTTGCGCTTTATTAAAATGCAAACTAACCTATATGCAATGACGTTCAAAAAATGACATGTGACTAATGCGACCTAGCATGCGAACTATATGACATGCAATAATATGACCTATTTCTAATGACGGGCAAATGATTTGTTTTTGGTATTTTTCCAATGAAATTCGGAATTAAAAAAATGCCTAAATTAACATGCAATCAATTCTAGAAAACGTAATTTAACCTATGCTAAAGTGACTTCTTTTGGATATTTTTTATGATAATTCGAAATTAAAATCACCCAAAACGAACCATCGAGATTGGAATAATACCTAAATTAAACTAGAAAATAAATTACTCTAATTCCTAATTTAAATAAAAAGGCTATCCTATCGACTTATTCAAAGAAAGTTATCCTAAGCCTATCCTAACCATGCATCATTCTTTTTGGGATTTTCAAATCAAATCAAAACAAAGATTCAAATCTAAGCCAAAGATAGCATCCAATCACCCAAGATATCATCCATATCCATTCAAATTTGGAAAATAAATTGACAAATCACATCTCGGGCATGAGGATCGGATTGGCCAATTTTCAATGCAATCGCGAATCGTATCTTGGGCGAGAGATCGGATTGACGATTTTCCGTGCAATCGCGAATCGTATCTCGGGCAGGAGATAGGATTGATGACCATAGCACGTTATGAAATTAGGAAATAATTCCTAATTTAAATCTGCTTGAGGATTTCATTGATATGAATAATATTTGAAGATTCAAATAATAATGCAATTTCACAAATTAGGCAACAAAATATATGAAAATCAAATTAATGAAGATTCTTACCTAATTTGCAATATTTGCTTTCCAAGTTTGGACTGACGGATGGTGGCGGGTTGACGCTCGATTGGAATCACGGCTGGATGGTTCATGAACTTGCCAAAAAAATAAACCTGTAAAACAGAGTTCGACTTGGGATCGACCGTGACCGGCAGCTCAAGGTACTGGATGGTGGAAGAGCGAGGACCGGCGGTTAACGATCACTGCAACAGTTAGGACAACGGCCTTTGAGCTTGGGGATCACGGTTGAGCCACCAAGTCAGTATGCAAATCCCTTCGTGGGTCTATTTGTCCGAGCTTCCACTGAAGACTTTGAACCGAGCAATCCTCTTTAGCCACTTCTATATCTCAAAAGAAATAAGAAAGTGGCGTCTTCTGGATGTGTGATGAAACCATGGGATAATTGCAAGAAGACGCCAAAAAGTCTTCGGGAAAAAATAAAAACCAGAACTTTGCGGAAGCAGCAGCTAGTGTCAAGAATGCTAGACGAGGCTGAGAACTCGATGTAGCGAACGACGCTTGGTGGCTTTGTCGTCAGAATGGTGGTTCAACGTCGTCGTCGTGCAGGGACTTCCGAGGCTGAGGAACGATGGAGCTCGCTGGAACACTAAGGTTCCAAGATCTTCGGTGGCCATGAAATTGTTGGACTGGTGAGGCGCGAGTCCGCGGATGCGCTGCAAAGAAGGAGCAGTGGTCGCTGGCTTTGTGGAGGAGTTTGCTGGTTGTGGTGAGTGACGTCGCCGGACAAGGGAGCGATTGGTCTAGTGTGACGATGAAGGTGCAATCGTGATGGACTCGACCGAGACTCTCCCTTCTCCAAACTCTTTTTATCTCGCTCTCTCTGCCGTTCTCTCACGTTTGTATTGTCTTTTTCATGAAAAGCTCCCGCAGAGGAAGACAATTCTCTCTCTCGCGTGTATCTTAGTGTGAATAATGCTATTGATCAGAAGAGAGAAGGAAAGAGGCCCCACTTCTTGTCTGTACGTGACCCCTTTATAGGTAGGGAAGACCCGAGCTTTTAAGGAAAGAGAGTAAATCTACTTTCCTCTTATAAGTGTTTTAGAATATATTATGTTTTAACTCCTTCCCATTATTGTGGCCTTTTCTTTCTGTCACGCCAATGGATGCATGAAGACCACCTTGATATTGATAAGAATATTGACCAGATTCCACTTTTCCCTTCTATCTTCTTTATATTGTTTCCCCTTTGAACGGAGATACAAATTGATCCTCCTCCCTTTTCCTTTTATTTCCTTCCTTACCCTTAACCAAGAGGATCACCGCCACAAGTATTCGAAAGATTGTGCCCATGTGCTTAATTCAATTAATTCTATTTCATAGACCCAAACAAAATAATTGGGCTCAAAACCCCATCCACACCGGTTCAATAAATGTGTAAACTATATGGATCTAATTAACTATTAATGAAATGCTCCTAATATCTATATGTAATTTAACAAATTTTTTATCTAGGGACCGGGATTGATTCCTAATTTTCTATGCAATGAACGACTAATTAGGTCGCTAAAATTTAAGTGTCAACAATATCCTAGAGAATTATCTTAATTATCTCTAACAATTATCTTGTTTGTAATTTCTAAGCAATTAAGTAGTTGAATCCATTACTTGCCTGGAGTTTGAAAAAACCAATGTTTAACCTCTCATTTCAAATGAATTCAGAGTATGTCAAGGCTTTCTTTGTTTGATTGGCATTAGGTGTTTTCATCATATTTCCATATCTTTTTGCTTTTTTAGTGAAAGCTTTTTCCTTTTTGTTTTTTCCAAGAAGAAATTGCATTAATGCAGGTATTGATTGACTTTATCTCATTTTGTTTGTGGAAAGTGAAAGTAGTTCTTATATATGTATTTTTTTAGCGGTCTTAGGGAAAAAAGAAGAGTAATGGAATGGTCAAAGGGTTCTGTTTCTCTTTTTTGAGAAGCAAGACTTATACTTGTATATTCGGTTTGCTCTCTCTCTCTCTAAAGAAAAAAGGTTGATGTGCTATGGGTTTGTCTAAGTACTGAGCTGAAGGTTTCAGTATCAACTAGCCAACCAATACCCCGTGAACTTTTCTCATTTTAAAATTAAAGTTTACTGTTCTTTCCTAATGCTCTGTATTAGCAAGTCGTAGATCCGTCAAACTGGTGGATCTGGTCTGGTAAAAAATAGACCGATCCAAATTGACCCGTTTAATCCTGTATAACAAATTTTCATGCAATACAAATCTGGTGATCTATAATGTACATGACCCGTATCCGACTCGATCCATATTGTTAAAATACTTTCATATTTAATCAAACCTAGGAAAACTTATACCCAAACTGAGGTGAGAACACAGAATGAGCGAGTGTAAGATCGAGTGAGGTCGAGGAAGAATTATAAAAGTGGATTGGGTCTAAGTAAGTTGTGAACCCATTTAATACTCATATTATTTTAGGTCTTACCATTCTAAACCCATTTATGACCTATTTACCGAATATAACTAACTATATAACAACTCAGGCTATTAAATATAGGTTAACAAACAGACCCATGATCTATTTTGACAGGTCCTGCAAGTAGCAACCGGTGAAGGTTCTTATCCTTCAAACATGATGACTTTAATTTTAACGCCCAAGACTTTTCAACAAGTTAAAACAATGTGGACTCCTTGGGAGACCATAACGCAAATCTGCTGCTTTTATAATAAATTCTCAATTTTTTTTCTTTTTGAATTAATAAGATTTGTGCAAACCCCATAGGTCCGGGGCTGTATTTGCTGGAAATGAACCGAGGTTCCACATTCTTAGAATTAGATGTAGCATTCTATAGACATCTCTATAAATAAATAACTCATAAGTAGCAGCTGACAATCTACTATTTCCTATATGTTCGTAGAGGATGTCAAGCTGATAGAGGGAAGGAAAATAAGAAATTAGACATCTATTATATTGTCTTACCTTTGTTAACTAGAATACATAAAGTACCACATACTCAACCTTTTAATTTCGTAGATTTGATTTTTAAGATAGCGGTATATCATCCAAGAATATAGTTTAATGGAATTAATATAAATCGTTGACGCACAGGATTAGCTAAGCTAGATAGACTCTGAGCTACAATCCAATTTCACACCTATAATGAGTTGAAAATCCCCTCGATACTGATGGGCTCCCTCCATGGTAAAGTCTGCAGGAGAATCTTTCTAAAAGAAAAAGAGAGATTTTTCTTGTCTGATTTCAGGGAAGAAACAAAGTTTCAAAGCCTCACTGAAATTTGAGATTAATGTTGAGAGTTTATCTTTGTCCGCATTTTGAGCATGTTGTGCCTTCGCGCGTGTTTCTGAGTTTTACTCGTGTTGCGAATTGCCATTCCCGTTATCCTCGTTTCTGCTGCATCACTCATCTTACCTCTTCTATTACTATTCAGTGTTGGATTGGGTTGGATGTCTTGATTGGGCTGTTACCGATCCTTATATCCATGAATAGCTAGTCTTCCGCCATAATTTAAGTCAACCCGTGTTCCAAAGTAATATGGAACGTAATTAATTGCCAGGATTTCATCATTACTGTCTTGGTATGAGTTGTGAATCATTGTCAATAACAACAAACTTAAGCTTTATTCGGACAATATCGTCACTTAGACCTGGCATTGATTGGTAGCTGTCCCAACTGAAAGAGAACTCACCTTCAAAAGATAAAAGAGCACTTCCCAGCATGAGATTTTAAAAGGTTGTGAAACCTATTAAGGACGTTGGGAGTTACTGCTTTCTCTAATGGAAAACTTTGCATCAAATAAATAGTTGTCCTCTGGTCTCAAGGAAACTCGCCACCAGAGATTGCGAACCAATGATCGAGATTATTAAAATTACAAGACAAGAACTAATTTGTTCCTTACTGCTAGTGGCAGAGACTACGGAATTATTGGATGCAAAGATCGTGGAACACAAATAACTCTTATTTTTGGGGAAAGAAGTTAAAACTAGATGCAGGGTAACCTAAACTTGATTGCTTAATTGTCTTGGAGTTCTGAAATTAAACTTGAAATTTCACGGTGAATAACCTACACAATGAGATGCTCCAGATGCTGGCCATTGAGACCGGTTCTCTTTGACGTTTGTATGTGCTTGGATCTTCCTTCCCACAGACAAAAGCTTTAGACTCGTCTGATTGAACCTATGCACTCACAAAAGATTTCGCAAGATAAGAACTTCAAGACATATATAGCACTGAATTGACAATTCATCTAATAATTCTCGTCAGTTTGATAGATAAACAATTAGCATTTAGAAGGGCCTAACTATCCATGTGATAGCAGGGACCACTGTACGATTCTTGAGTCTATTTGCAGACAGAATATCGCTTTTGTTATGTAGAAAAATTAGCGAATTTGGCCTAAAAGATTGTATGATAAAGACATACAAAATCGATGCAGGCAAGTTTTATGGTCCTCTATTGGATGGTTTTTAGTGGTCTCTCGAGATGTTGTCACGTTAGTAGAGACATAATGGACGGCAAAAATTCCAACTTGGCAATCTCTCTTTCTTTTCCCTCGTCACTTAACACCTAAATGGAGATGACACAATTTTTGTTAAGTAAGAGAACCGCAAAATGAATTATGCTTAAACTTTACCGAGTAAGCAAGACACATTAGTAAAATTACATGACATGACAATTTATTTAACGGAGGTCTCACATTGAGTTGCATTTGAAAAGTTGAGATACTTGATTGAATAAAAAAAGTTTAGATACTTAATTATAAAAAGAACAAAAGTTCATATAGTTGCGGATGTCATTACCCCTAGACTCTATTACAAGGTCATCTCAGCAACAATTGGTCAAGAAGACATAAGTTAGATTTAAATGATGGAGAAACCATTTTGCTATGCTATGTGCAAATACGAAGGTTACAAACGTAGTAGTGCAAAAAACATTTAGATGGAATGAAATTCAACTTTCAGAAAAATGAATTTTCCAATCAGAAAAAGTTCAGAAATAGAAAAAATCAAGAAGTTAAAAAGATTGATGAATATGAAGATGGAGAAATAAAAATTAAGTTTAACAACAGTAGATCGATGAAATTGAACATTGGAGAATTGAATGGAGAAAAATTCTACAAGAATTTCATATAAAGTACCTTCCAGGTCATGATGCTGACTTATCCCACAAACAGAGCACGAGAGAATAGTTTGCGATTCAAATAGAGAAACAGAAGACCAAATACCATCCTACTTGTAGATTGATCCATCATTGCTAGTAAAAGATACGAATATTCATCCTAGCAAATGTAGGGTACCCCCAAGGCCAAGCTCGCTCACGTTTTCAGATTACCAAATAAACTTATTAACACTTCGTTTAAAATAGACCACAAAAGCTTAAAAGAAGATTTCTTTTCAGAAAAAAATAAAGGCATAAGAACATAGTTTGCAGAACATAATATTGGCTACTATATGGAGACTCCCTCACTCTATTTTTTTGTGATCTTAATTCTATTTGTGATGCTGGGGAATGCCCCTAAGCTTCTGTACGTTATCTTATAAATACTACTTACATTTATACAAAAAAAAACATAGTTTGTAGAAATATACACTTCAAGAGAAAGGTTCTTCAAGAAGAATGATATGTAGAAATAAACAAAAAGAAAGTAAATCTAGAATTCTTCAAATTGGTTTTTATATAAAAAAATGCAAATATGAATACCATAGAAAATCATTATATAACTTATATTATGCAATATCGAATACCCCAAAGATCAATCATCCTCTTACCTTACCAAAAAAAAAAATCATCCTCCTGTGGTTGGATTTAAATTAGGAGAGAACACTAAAGCATCATGTAGAAGGTGAGCGGTGAGAAAGAAGAATGGAGTACAACTGCTATTTTAGAAGAAGTGAATGGGAATAAAACTATGGAAGAGGGCAGAAAAAGAAGAACCGGAAATATCTGTAACAGAACTGAGACAACAGATTAGCTCATGGAACGAGACAGATGATCCGCGTCCAATAACAACTTGTTGGTGTTGAGTAGCCTTATGAAAAATGTTCGCAAATTCAAGGAAAATAGAATTTTACTCGGTCTTATTGGTCTTGAGTCTTCTCCGAAATGTAGAGTTCGTAACCTTGCATTTCCTGTGGCATGCACACACACACAAAGAATAAAGGTTAGTCGGACACTAAAGAACGTGCATTTCTACAATATATGTTATGTTACCTTAGATCTTCAGCTTGCTTCGGTGCTTGTTTGTGTTTGTCTTACTGTTCTTATCATGACCTTGATGCTTGAGGCTCGGACTTGGCCGAGCTTGAACCTTTGTCCGTCTTTGATCTTAAAATTGCGCCCATTTTAGTTACGCCCCTTTCTGAACTCAAAGTCGTACTGCCTTGTGAACTTGAAACTATGCCCCATCCTGAATTGGATGCCGCACCCTTTCCGAAAGTAGAAGCTGCATCCCTACCTGACCTCGAAGCTTTGCTGTTTCTTAAACTTGAAGCTATGCCCCTTGCTCTGCCTCTTCTTGCAGGATCCCTTCTAGGGTTTGAAGCACATCGGGTCCCACTTCCTTCGCCTCTTTTTGCAGGTGCTCGGTCAGTCTCCATAGCTCTATCCCTCTTCACCTGGACCACGACCACATAAATTATAAAGACTGCAAAATCAATATAACGCAAATCTTCAGTACTTACAGAAGAAAGGTCTCTTTTATCCTCAACTTCAGTGGTAGCATTGCAGGGTCTCTCATAATATTCAACTCCTTCGCAACTTTGGCAACTCAATCGGACGATATCATTTTGATTGGCAGGTTTCCCAATGCTATCCTTGTCCTTCCTATTTTCCATACTCTCCGTTTTCCCTCCGTCAACACTGCCATAGTGCCTAATTCTTTCATCCTTCATTTGCCTCCTATTTCCGGGGGCCTCAAAACATTCAGAATTGCCCAGGTCACTGTGAGCCTCTCCCTCGACGTACAAATCAATTGATCCTCTTTCTGACGCTAGTTGCAACATTCCACTCACTTGCTCATCAGTCTTGATCTCTATGAGCAACTCAGAGTCTTCCTTTAGTGTATCATACCACATTCTCTTAAGGTGAAAGCCAAAACCTTTCAAGTCAGCAATCAATCCTTTATATGTCACTAACTCAGGGGTGACATCTTTGTCTTTTCTCGTTATTCCACCAACAAACTCAAACCCCTCACTGGACTTCTTTACTCCAAGGTGAAATCTAATTGTGAAGGAATGTTCTGTCTGTGACGTAACAAGTTCAACGTGAGAGCCAAACAACATATGTATAAGATACATATCAAACCTTTTTGCATATTTACCCGAAATCCAATACGGTACGGACATCATTCATTAGTTAGAGATAAATCTAGAATTAAGTACTCAGATGTCCAGTGGAATATCAATCATGCTTATTTAAACAACAAATAAGTTAGATAATAATCTATCGAGGAGTATAGCTCATCACAGATTCTCTTTTTTGAGTGGAAAAAAGAAGAAACATTAGAACGCCATTGAAAATTTAAACTTTCAAGTAGTGGTTTTGTATCTTTTGATTTGAGAATGGTAACTACTCACTTTTCACTAACCATCAAATCAAGGATAGAATAGGTCGCTTTTGTTACATTTTTCTTGATATTGCTATAATTACTCAAAAATGGGATCGATGAAGACTGCTAAAAAGTTTTTTTTAATAATATAGTGCTAACATTTAGCTTGACTACTAATGATACACATATTCTATCACGTCTACGTACTTCAAATAAGGCTTTATCCATATCTTGACGAGTGTCGCTCCCAAGAGTGCTTTGTATCTTGTAATGTTCATCCTGCGAACAACGAAAAACTATCGTCAAAGTGGTACCATAAGTAAATTTTCAATATTTTAAAATCCAAGTCTCTGATAGCAGGGCAATTGAGCGAATAAATCACTTCTTTTTGGTGTAGAATGGAACTGGAATACACTGGAGAAGCTGGGAGGTACTGGCAAGGCAGAAAAAGGGAGGGGGAATGGGGTTGGAGGATCTGTTGAGCTTGAGCTATGCTTGTTAAGTACTCTTGGAGAATAGGTTCCTGTCCTGATAATTTATGCAGCGAGATTTTATTAGGAATCTAACCTCGTATAGACTTTTGGCACGCAGCAAGGGCATCGAGCATCTTGGGAATAGCAAAGTCTTGCTGTTCTAACTCCAAATCCAGTTCCGTTTCTGTGTCAATTTTCTGTGTTATTATATTAGTGAACTTCCTCAATCTTATTTTCACTTTAATTACATTAACCTCTTCTTTTCGGATAATTTTATCATACTTCGAGTACTCCTATCTTTTAATCTGTAATTATTTATTTCAATTATAATACTGATATAAGTGTCTTGCATTTTCGAACTAAAAGAGTTTTTTGTACTTTCGAATCCATAATTAGGGGACACATTGTTACAAATCAATTTGTGAAAGCCTGTATGTTGCTGTGTTCTTTCTTAATCTGAAGTAATGTGCTTCAAAATTAATTAGTGTCCCTTTTCGTCATAAGTTGCGCTTTTCAGTGAAAAATATGTTCACTCTTATAAAAGCTACACGTGTAAATAATATATGACTATTCCTTCAAGCAATATGTGCTTTAATTTATTTTGAAATAGTCATGGCCTGTGAAAAAACGTGAATCCCGCCTGATGGCAATCTACTATAGTACTAAAAACGCATAGTCTACTAGTCAAGCTCATTGGGGGCCACAAATAGAAAACTACCAAGGCTCCCTATATATGGATACACCGGAAAAACCACAAATAAAAGTGTGACACAGTTGTTGCTTAATCTGCAAGTGGATAGATTAGCTCTAAATTAAATTGCATAAACATTCTAATTATTTTACTCGAGAAGTAAACAAGAAGTTCATCAGAGATGGATCATCATAATATTAAACGTATATAACAAGAATTAGCTATCTCTTGTTCATCATCCATTTTCCCATGTGACGACAGGTGACAGAATCTAATGAGGTTTTTTTTTCTTGTGTACAACTATGACCAAATCATTTTATGTTAATTTCTCCACAGCTCATTAATGCGATAATTGAATCAAATGATCCATAAAACTATACTTATATGTAAGGTATCAAATTTGTGCATTAATTATACATATTGGAAAATAAAAAAAATTAATTAGACAAGGACATCATATGATGTTTTTGAAATCTACAATTTGTAATCTATCACTAATATCTTATCTACGAAAGCAATTTTTATGAATTGATATTTACAGAATGATTAAATGAGCTTAGTGGCAATATTGAAGAACCAAAACTATCCAACACCAAAAAATCAAGGAGAGATAAGTGACTAAAATAGAAAAAAAAATGCAATCTCAAAAGAGGGAGGAAAGATTGCTTTATGAACTGCAAATATCCAACACCAAAAATGGAAGTAGAGATAAGTGACTCATGAAAGAAAATAAAATGAGCAACCTAAGAGAAGAAACAAGAGAACCAGCTCACTATCGGCTCAACTAATCAATCACTCACCTTTTCCATTTCCTGGTTGCAAGATTCTTTGCTCCTCCCCCATAATGTTGCCTTTTCCCCGCCGCCAGTCTTTGTCAGTAAAGTGAGAGAGTGAGCGAGAGAGAGAGAGAGAGAGAGAGAGTGTGTGTGTGAGTAAAGTAATTACAGTGCAACAAAAAATATCGGTTTTTTTTTTTGGTTGGATGTCGGGTGGCTAAAGAAAGGGGGATATTTGGCCAAAAGAACGAAGCAAAGCTTGCTTCCTCTAACATGTAAGACTTTCTTTTAAATTTTATTTCTTTCTTTACTCGCACAAGATTACATATTCATATTCCACCCATGTTCATTTTACGTATTTTTTTATTTAGATACTAACAAAATGCAAGAATCCGTATTCCACATACATTTTAGCTGTTCATTATTGAAGTTTCTTTTTATTTTTTGTAAGGGACTTAAGTAACTATTTCCCGCTCTTTGAAGGCTTTGGAATGCTTAACAGAATATATCAGGTCATACATTACTGAAAGTCATGGGTAATGATATTTAATGAAAGCTCTGAACCAAACAAACTCAGTATATGTATAATTGCTCCGCATTTTGAAAATATCATATTACCCTCCTAAACTTTGTTTCAGCCGTTACTTTTTCCGTTTGTATGACCGTGACATGCTAACTGAAAATGCACTAACTCATTTAGAACACAATAACATCTATTCCATGGTTTTTGAAGTTAAGAAGATGCAAAATGATGCATGGTTGATAAAATTAGTTAAGAAAATTCGATCAAGAAAAGTGAGTCGGTCCATTTTATGGTAACACTTATTGGCTATGCATACTGAAAAAAGCTAATGGATGCAACAATAAGTCAAATCTCCATTAGGGGGGGGGGCGGATTTATTGAACATTGTGACATAAAAAAAAACACATATCATATTACATAATATCCTACACTCAGTTATATAACAAAAAATAAAATTAAAAATTATAGTTTATAATACTTTTACTTGTGTATTTACTTAAATTTATACCAAACAACATTTTAAATTGCAAAGAACATGTTAAAAGAACACTAAAGTATTTGAAATTATTTAAAGATCTCTATGATAGTTTTTTGTCGTTAAATTGAAAAAAATATTTTCATCCATGTGAATTTCAGAATAATTTTCAACATTTTACGATTTTTGTTGTCTTACTGAATTGTAGCATCAAATTGAAACTAGAACAAATCAATTCTCGCACGTCTGCTGTATATTGATGAAGCAGATGCCGTACCTTGTCTAACTTGGATTTATAGTTTGATGAATCAAGAAGAATCTCCTGTATATAACGCAACAAAGGCATTCCAGGTGGGTCACTCGAAGTAGAATCTTTGAAAAAATCTCCACACCCCTGTATTTTGATGAGGCAATCTTCTGGTATATTTGTGCAAGAGACATCAATCAACCTTGTCAATGATGGGCACTGTGTGACCACCAAGGATTTCAAAGACTCTAGATGCTCTAGGCCCGAAACATCGGTAAGTTCATTGCACTGTTGGATTTCCAATTTCTCCAGTTTTTTCACGCGATCTGACCAATTTATTGTTTCCAGAGATCCGCACCCAAAAACGAAGAAGGACTCCAATTTTTCCGAAAAAGAAAAAGATATATCAACTATATCTGGACAAGATGACAGGTGAGCTTGCCGTAGGTACTCTGAAGAAATGGTTAATTCCTGAAGCAGTTCACAACCGTGAACAGTTAAGCTCTCCAGTCCTGGAAGTCTATCGAGTGGAATGTCTTCCACTTTAACATAATAGAACTCTAAAGTCGTCAAATTTCTCAATATCAAGCTGGAGCGAAGTAAATATGCCCACCTGAAGCTAGAGCATAGTAAATCCAATCTCAGCAGAGAGGACGAAAGCTTTCCATCGGTTTTTAGGTCTAGGCGAGGCAACTTTGGAGGTGATGAAGCATGTTGATGAAGCATGTTGTTTCTCCTTGAGGGAAGTTCCGACAAATCATGAATCTCATGACAATTTCTTAAGTTTAGTGCCTGGAGCTGATGAAGCACATTGACGTTCCTCGGAATTTCGCAAATTTGGGGGCTAGTTAAATTTAGGATTCTAAAACATGAAAAATCTGCAATTCCAACGGGAGTTTTACTTGTCGTTTCATCACATCCCGGGAGATCCAGGTCTTCAAGAATTTCCAACATGCTGATGCGACTAGGTAACTGCCAAACATGATGCTCTGGAGAATATGATCCATTTTTTGGTAAACTCAATATGCGTAATAATCTTAACTTTCCAATGAATTTGGGAAATTCCATCATTGTCTTGTCTGTCAGAAGAAAAGACTCAAGTTTCAGTAGTCCATTCATGGAGTTTGGAAGTTTGGCAATGTTTGTTTTTGATAAGTCTAACTCTATCAATGAGGTTAAATTTCGAAGTGAGCGTGGAAGTTCACTCAACCCAGAACACCCCCTCAATGAGAAGCGCTCAAGCTTCACTAGTGGCCCCACTTCTTTTGGCAAAATAGTAAGACCCTCGCACCATTCAATCTCTAACTCAATCAACGATTCTAGATCTCCAATGAAGCTTTCAATTCTCTTTAGCCTTTCGCAGTGTGCAAGAGTCAAACTCTTTAAACCCAAGCATTTAGAGAAGTCCGGGATTGTTGTTATGCCACCACATTGAGTAAGAGATAAAACTTTCAAATTCTGTGCCATCTGTAAAAATGAATTGCATGTCAAGTGTAAGAACCATGCATTGTAAACACTATGACTATTATACTAGAATTAAAACATGTACTTTACCTTGATCAAGTCCCACGCTTTTGCATCATCCGTGAAGCTAGTATCATGAAGTTTAAAAACAACGAGATTATTCAAATTCATATTGTCCCCCGTCAAATTCCAATTAGGAGAACGACAAGAAATCCATCCCAAATTTGAACAATTCTTTGCAAAGTCTGCAGCATAAGTTCCATTGCCTAACTTGAGGAGTCTTAAGTTTTGTAACCTTTCAAACTCTTCATTTGTAATCTCGATTGGGTAATTCAGTTCATCCATCTTAATCGCTTGAACCTTGTCCTTCATCTGCAAGTGAAATTTCACAATCATGTGAAGAAGTCTGTCAACTTTCAACCACTATGTTTCACAATTCAAATGGGCAGGAAAAAAATGATAACGATTCTGAACAAAAAAAAAATCCTTAATTCCTGGATATACAGCTATTATTTGAAAAAGGGATGTTTCTTACTTACCTTCTTGGTTTTTATGATTTTGAGGGCCTCTTTTGCATCCCACAACCTACTCTGCTCTTCAAGACTGTGGTGACTTTCTTGACGGACAATAGACCTTCCCAGCTCTATTAGTTGATTATGCATGCATAACTGATCATTGTCCAATATCTTTATTAAGCACCTATTTTTAAGGACATCAATTCCATTTAGGGGATAAAATTTACATTGGTCCCATATGTAAGTTGCATCAGTCTTCTTCTCATTGAATAGAAAGCATGCTATATCGAGAAAAATTTGTTTTGGACCATCTCCCAGGCCATCATAACTTATTTTCAAATTCTTTTGAATATCTTTCTCAGGTTCTCTACTTAACCTGTCCAACGTCTCTTTCCACAAATCTTTGTTTTTCCCCTTAAGCGACGAACCTATCACTTCCATTGCCAAAGGAAGCCCTTCCATAAGTGAGACAATTTTATGTGAAAGTTCATGAAAATCATCCAAAGGAATGTCTCTACCAAAGGCATGCCGACAAAAAAGCCGAAGTGCAAGAGTATCATCCATCTTTAGCATCTCATATTGTCGAATATCACCTTCAAATCCCCCAACTTGGAGAATATCTCTATCTCTCGTTGTAATGATTATCCTAGATCCTCGATGTAATTTGGAATTTCCTATTAGATTCTTAATAGGCACTTTCTTATCAACATCATCCAGAACCAAAAGGACCTTCTTATTGCAGAGAATTTCTCCAATCATCGACCTTCCTTGTTCACTATCCTGGACTTTTTCTGCGGATCTAGAACCAACAATGTCATATAGTAATTTCTTCTGCAACTGGATTATGCCCTCCTTGGTCGACCTTTCTCGAACGTCCTCAAGGAAGCTACAATACTTTCCAAAGTGGGAATATAGTTGATTGAAGACAACCTTAGCAATAGTTGTTTTACCCAATCCACCCATTCCGTAAATTCCAATGAGACGCACATCAAGTTGTTTGACATCTAATAACTCTTTCAAGCATTCAACCTGATCGTCAAGTTCAACTAAATGTTCAGTCACTATTTTTTTTTTATCTTCAGCTCCTCCATAACCCTTCGAACAACCGATTTGACAATCTCTGCTTGGCTGCATTGCACAAAAGCTTTTCATTAGTTGACTAGACTAATCTCAGACCCACGCATCACATGTCCAATTGTCAAAATCTTAACTTGAAAAGATTGAAGTAAATCATGAACGATATTTACATACAAGGAATAATTAGTATAGGCTAATTCAGTAGATATGTTTTTCATATATGATTGTAGCAATTTCTAAAGACTAAATAGTATTGGCTTACACAAAAGGACAAAATTACCAAGTGGCTACTATATCGTGCATAAGCAAAATTTCGGCATTTATTGCCAAGCCTAGAAAAAATTTAAGCACTCGTGATAGGAGAATCATGAGCTAAGATAATGTAGACAAATGCAACGACGTTCATTGAAAATTGCAGCTGGTGAAGAAAAATATAATCCTGAAATCTGTAACTATTTCCCAATGCCAATGGTATAGTTGTTGTAACATTTCTATTGCTTAACTTATGCATGTAAGTCTTCTATGGATCTGATCATGTCAAGTATAATAGCATTTAAAGAGCCGTGTTCTGACCGACAAAAAAACGGCCATGTCACTTTAAGATTTGTTGAAAATCGACAGGCCCGACTCCCATGGGGTTAACTTGGTGGTTAAGGGATGAAGATTTGTGTGTGAATTGGGCGTACAATACAAGTTTGGTTCTCCACATCCTAAGTGAAAACATTCCTATATTTGGGCCTTCTATCTAGACATTGGCTTGCACCTTACCTGGTCAATTTGTCAATATAAAAATAAAATGGAGAGGCTAATGGTTAGAAATCCAATATTCTCAAGCGACATGTTGGTCAGAGTAACTAGATAACCCAACTCTAAAAAAATTGTTCAAAAACAGCTCATTTACATTGGAGAAACTAATGGCCACCCACATGCCATAATAATGCTTATTAGGTGTTAACTCTCCCAAATTATGGATCATTATTGATGAATGATGACAAGCAAATTAAGTAGTTAAAGTAAATGCCATGCGATGACCCCCAAAACAAAATACTAAGGGTGAGCGGTTCCAAGTTCCTTACAGGTTCAATCTAGAACCTACCTCGGGCATAGGTTTCTTAGTTTTTGGAATCTAGAACCTACTCATTGGAACCTGGAACCTATCCTGTCACAAGTTCCAGGGTTTAACAGGTTCTTTTTTTTATTATTTCATTTTTAATTAAACAAAGCGAAAATAAATGCAACAATATTGAACAAGCTTGTCATTCACCAAAGAGAATATTAAAAAGTAGTTTTCTTGGCGTTATGATTCAAATAAATACAATTAAAACGAGAAGTCATTGTATGAATTGATATTAGGGGTGAGTGGTTCCATGTTTCATACGGGTGCCACCTGAAACCTATCCATGAGAATATGTTCCTCATTTTTTGGAACCTGGAATCTACCACATCATAAGTTCTAGGTTGGTTTGAGGGTCTACTTAGGTTCGACCTGTATTATTAATTGAACAATTGTAGTAAATCATCACCTTTAATGACCACCACTTACATATATAATCCATTGACCACAACTTATATTTAGGCACACGAAGAATATGAAAACATTAATGAGTCATAAAATGAAAGTTGAGATTAATGGTTCCAAATTATACACTCACCATCTACCGCTATGAAACACCACAAAATTATGCAAAGACATAGATCAATAAAAAATACAAAAAACTTATTTAGGTTTCAGGTTCCAGGTTCTACCTACCTAGAATATGGAACCTACCTGTCGAAACAGGTTCCTCAATTTTTGGAACCTAGAACCTATCATGCATATTTTGGAACCTGAAACTTATAGATTTCTATCAGTCAAGTTCATAGGTTTCAGGTTCTACCCTGGAACCATGCTCACCTCTACAAAATACAAGCACTGTGCGGGGCCATATCCCTGCCATATTGCACCCCAACTCATCCAAACCTCATGGACGAGCACTGTCCTAGTATTGCACCCCTACCTGTTGAAACAAGTTCCTCAATTTTTGAAACTTGTAACATATCATATATACCTTGGAACCTGAAACCTATAGGTTCCCACCAGTCAAGTTTTTAGATTTCAAATTCTACCCTGGAGCTATGCTCACCCCTACAAAATACAAGCACTGTGCGGAGCCACATCCCTGCCATATTGCACCCCAACTCATCCAAACCTCATGTTCGAGCACTGTCCTAGTATTCTTTCTCCACCTTTACTACTTTGGACTAAATTAGATGGGTGATAAATATTTCAAGGCTGCCGTAGACAACCCTGAAGAAAGGAGAAGAGGAAAATAATAAGGAGAAATTGCAAAAATCAATTTCCCCGCGTATCAACTTGTATCTCCACAAATACTAATTGAATCCCCAATTTTCACATTTTTTGTCACCATCGACATGCAATCACCGCCGTCCTTGGCCACTCATTACTTGTCTGGTGCTCATACCGTCACAAAGTTCTCGCACCTTCTACGCCTAGTGTCCCTTCTCTCTCTCTCTCTCTCTCTCTCTCTCTCTCTCTCTCTCTCTCTCTCTCTCTCTCTCTCTCCCCCTGCGCACGCGGCCACACCACTCAAAGGTCGGCAAGAGTCATCGCCTCCGGCCCAGTCCCGATCGAGGTTGCCTGGCCTTGATTCGGACCTCCCACGAGCTCTGCAGAGCTCGAGGCCCCAATATGACAGCCCTGTCATTCTTTGCATGTTCGCAGGATGCATAATGTATTTCGGCATGATTTTTCTTCACCGGATCTTAGTTTTGTTGTGTAATTGGTGTTTCTTGAGGATGCAAAATGTATACTTTGGATTGAAATTTTTCTCTGATGATGCAAACTGGATGTTTCGATATGTGAGATGCAGATCAAATTGAAGTTGACATCGTAGGAGAAAAAGCAGGGGGCGTAAAGGTGAATAAGAGCAAAAACTGGAGTTAGATTTCAATATTTTCCGTTAAATAAAACACTCAAAGAAATCATTTGAGAGGGCAACACTGCATCGCCTAAAAGACAAAACAAGAAATAGGTAGAGATCTTAAAAGAACTTTACCTATCGTTCTCTCCCACGTTCGATCCCTTGATTTTACCTACCTCTTTAAGAGCCTTCTTCCACGCCTCAACTTCGCTGGGAAAACTGTTCTTGTGTTTCAATAAAACACCTCTATATCGTCGAGTCTTAAGTTTAACATCGTCGGGTATCACAAAATAAAAAATGGGAAGGATACTTTTTTTACCATCTGACTTAGACACGTTGTCCACTATGTGCGCAAGCTCCCGGAGGCACCATTTGCTAGAAGCATATGTTGGAGAGAAGATGGGTATATAGATTATAGAGTTGTCGATAGCACTTAGAAGGTTTTCACCAATCACTTCGCCGACGTGGAGTTCCTCATTGTCCCTGAATACACGGACTCCCTCTACATCCAAGCCATGGTAGAGGAAGTCTGTGAATCCATTACGAGTGTCGGGTCCTCTGAAACTTAGGAACACTTGATACTCACCTCCAGATGCTTGTGCAGCATCACCACGCGTTCCGACCTCTGAGTTTGCCATAGCTAGGAAGCTTATTACTTCTAGATATCTCTCTTCCCCCTAAAGAGAAAAGAGGTTGGGGATATGAATTAGGCAAGTGAGTGCCCATACCTTAAATACTTCGCCGGCTTACTCTAAAGTCAAATTTAATCGTCTATTTCCCACCTAACGTTCTGCGTTAGCAAGTAGACACCGGGGAAGGTGTCCTAGACTTTTTAAAATCAAATTTAAGTGTCGACTGTTTATCGTTCTGCTTTAACAAGTGGACATTAGTGGAGTGAAGAATGCAATCGTCAAATCACATACAAAACTAAAAGGAGACAAATCCATTTCTCATGATTTTCGTGAGTTAATTTGTTTATTGCAGAATGAATTCCTCTTCAGGCAAAACTAATGCAATCCAGAATGCAGTACAAAGCTACCTTTAGATGGAGACGAATGCATATCTGCAAAATGAATTTCCCTTTGATTTTTCTTCTTCTTTTCCATTTTTTTTTGAAAGCAACATACTATATTCTAATTGCCACATAAGATGCAAGGTCAATATTTAACGGCCATGTCAGCGTCTCCGTTTGTAATTTTTACCGGAAGGACCAACTCAAGCGAAACAAATATATAACTTACCGACTCAGTTGTGCCAAAAATATGGAGAGACCTGATTGAACATTTTGCATCACTTTAGTAACTACTCATACCTTTATCGTTTTTTGTTTGTGCGTAAGATAAGGTTGGTAATTAGCTTGTACAAGGCCAATAGCCCTTGCAACGCATAACAATATCGAGAGCTATGTCAAGAATGATGTTTATGAGGAAAATTACCAAAAAAAGTCATAAACCTATTTTACGGATGTCAATTTAGTACTAAATATTTCAATTTGGTCAATTCAGTTATAAACTTTTTTACGATTTATCATTGTAGTCATTCTGATAATTTTGGCTAGAATTGATAACATGGATGCTAAACGTTTTACGTGGCAACTTCAGCCATTCTACGTGGCACAACCGACATTGATATGGACAATTTTTGTAATTTTTTGTAATTTTTATGAATTCTTGTGTGGCTTAGGTCTAGCGAGGGGCCGTGAGCCCTCACTATGGCTAGCTAAGGCATCGATACAGCAAGGGCCGCGACACCCTCACTATGGCTGATGAGGGTTTTGGGCTTTGGGCAAGGACACTCTTATCCAGTGTCCATGAGAGTCGCCGACCCATTATCAAAAATGGAAAAAAGAAATAATTTAAATTTCTTTTATAAAAGCTATTAAAAAAATTACAAAAATTATCCACGTCAGGGCCGGCCATATAATGTTAGACGGTCATTGTTCACGTCAGCAACTATATTAGCAAAATGTTAAAAGATTTAGGACTTACTTGGCTAAATTAAAAGATTTAAAACAATATTGATATACGTATAATAAGTTTATGACCTTTTTTGGTAATACTCCCAATGTTTCTATAGCTTCGAAACTTTAATGACACCTCGTTAACACTAATTGTTGTAGGGAAGATACCCTGCATTAACACACTTTTTCCAAACTCAAATATTTTGTCATAAGCCGTACATATAATATATCAGTAACACTTCGTTGATCAGAATTCAAAAATTCCCCTTCCGGTGGCGCCCGCTTCCAAAAGTTCGTTGGCTCCGTATCAAACCGCACACCGATGTTTAGATTGACTAGGGACAACAACGGCGCGGGGCCCTGTGTATCGATCCCAGCCCCACCCTGGACAGGAGACCCGAGCCTCACGTGACTATGCAGGTACCCACATGCCACAAATTTTTCTAAAAGATTAAACGAAACATTTTACGCAACAAGCATTAGAGGTTATCTTTGATTAAATACAAAAGTTTAGCTTAAAGGGTGATCTTGAAATGAATCATTTAGTAATTTCAATATAAGTGTAATATAATATCTAAAAAAATTAACTATTTTGACAAACCTTTTATATGTAACATAACGAATTAGTTTAACAGACATTATTAGAACGAATAACCTAGTAGCAGCAGCAATGCTAATAATAATAACATAAAAACTAGACCAATCCTTTGTGTTGCTCCCGGAGTCTCATAGAAGCTGTTTTCTTCGAAGACCGATCTTTTTTTTATTTTTGGTCTGAGACCGATCCTCTTTCTCGGTTCACTGAATTTGCTCTGTTTTTTCTACCGGAAGATTAGAGCAAGACAAAAGCTTTGTCTCCCTCCAAATAATATATGGAGAGAGAGAGAGAGAGAGAGAGAGAGAGAGAGAGAGAGAGAGAGAGAGAGAGAGAGAGACAGAGAGACAGAGAGAGATTTTACTCTCTCACCTAAAGAGAAAAAAGGTTGGTGTGGCGTGGCCTAGCTAAGACATGAGCTGAGGTTTTGGATATGAACAAGGCAAGAGAGTACCAATACCTAAAAAGCATGGCTAGCTCACTTTAAAGTCAAGTTTAGTTGTCTATTTCTCACCTAACGTTCCGCATGAGCAAGTAGACGATGAGATGTCCAAGACTTTTGAACAACTTTGGAAATTTTCAAAGACTCCTCGGGAGACCATAAAGGCCAATCAGGAGTTCTTCTACTTGAAAAAAACAAAAATCTAAATAAAAAAATCAAGAGAATGGGAAGGATAGTACAGTCAGGCGGCACGCGGGTAATGCCCAGGGAGAGAGAGAGAGAGAGAGAGAGATTTTAGACTTTTGGAGGATAGCAAAGGTATAGAGGGATGAGGCATGTGAGCATGTGAAGACAGTGCAGCAGCATGAATTGTTCAGCACAGAACATTCACTGCCATGTCTTTTGGTTCAAGCGAAAGGGTCATGCGTTTTCCTTTTTTTTTTTCTTTTTAACTTTTGATGGATATAAAAGGTCATGTGTATTAAATATTAGGTGCTAAAGGATGTTTCTTATACACAGAATGAAGTGATGATCGCAAAAATGAAGATGTGGTATTTTGTTGTGGATGTGTCCATTGAACAAGAAATGTTTAATTTGATTGTGCATTATCTTCCACTTGTGCCATAAGTGAAAGGACTAAAGATCGCCTTAGTATGTGACGCTTTGGGACGTCACAACATATGCATGTTTTGTCCGTGCAATGGCATCTCAATGTTCACTGTTCTACTTAAAAGATTGACTTTGCTATTGCTGCTTGGGTGAGTGTGTGCACTATTCACATTTTAAGAGGAAAGGAAAGGGAGAGACAACTTTGCTTCGCAGATGTTCCAAAAAAGTGAGCATTTTCTTAGGATTTGGTTTGCTTGAGTTCGAATCACGGACAACAGGTTATTCGAAACCCATGGGTTCGTGGAGCTGTATGGAGCATGCATGCCTTTACGAGTTCCAAATAATAGGGGCCTCGGCCAAGTCGGCAGGCGAAGGCCCTGGGTGAGGGGTCACGGCCCTCCCCCAAACCCAACGAGGGTCGCCAATGGTCGCCAGTGGCAACACTCAACCAAGTCAAGGCAAGGGCCAGCGACCCTCATCCGATCTGGGTGAGGGGTTGCAACCCCCACCTAGTGTCCCCCACCCTCGTCAGCCCCTCCCGGCAATGGTGGGGTGATGAGGGCTTACAACCCTCCACACCTGTTTCCTCAACCTCCTTCTTTTAAGCTTATTGTTTAAATTTAATTTAAATAAAATTAGTATTAAAATTCAAATTTGGGCCAAAACGATATCGTTTTAGTCTTATGTTTCGTACTTTAGCCATGTCATCGCCACGTGGGAGAGAGAAAATATTAAAATAAGCCGCGTCAGTATTTTCCGTTAATAAGTTTGATGGTGTTAATATGACTCGATTAGACCAATTTAATAAGTTTTAGAGCTTAATTGTACTTTTGTAAGTTTTTGGATTCAATTATACTTTTGTGACAGTTTTAGGACTGTTAATGAACATGTCCCTATATTTTTTAAGGACCGGCAAGGGTTGCCGTTCACTGGCCGAGGCTTGGTGAGCCTCGCAGGACACTGGGCTAGGCTCTATGAGCCCTTGCTGCCCACTAGGTGAAGGCAACAAGTCCTTGACAGCCGCAGCGAGGGTCGCAGCCCTCCCTCAATGGCCTGGAGGGCTCGTTGCCCTCACACTAGGCCGATGAGTTTCGCGATCCTCGTCAGTGGCCAGTAAGGGCTCGGACACCCTCGCCCATGTCTCGACAATCTGAATGGTACATACAAACAAGGTCTTGGGTGGACCATTACTTGATAACAACGCAAGTGGTCCATCGATCACAAACATGGACTCGCACAAGCCCACATGACATTGATTTTTCTAATCTATGTATTCATTTGGAGTTGTCACTAACCATTATTAAGGGCTGGCTAGAAACGCCAATCACGATGCGGGAGAATCGTCTTGATGCATGCGCAACCAAAGATTTTTAAGAACGAGGACTCGATTACACTAGTTATTTAATTAATACCCTTTCGATACGTAAACTTGATCGATTGTTGACTAAAATGTTCACGCAATCTTTTTACCTGTTATGATTCCTACTATTCTCATCTGTTAAGTGTCCATGCAATGTTTGTATTCTTTTATGGTCCTAATGTTTTAACCTAACCATTTTAAAAAGGAAAATAACAGTCAATGTATTGAAAATGCGCAATCAAGTAATAATCAAAATGAAAGTGCACAAGTAGCGACCTAGCATTATCTCTTAAAAAAAATCGAAAACCCTATTGTAAAAGCCCTAAAGGCTTATTCAATTTTGAATCAAATTTTATCTAAACCTAAAATATTTATTAAAAGCCCTAAAGTAGACGAATGCTAATTTTTTAGCTTTCCCCAACTTTTTTTAATTTTTTTCTTGAATTTTTATTATTTTTATTTTTATTCTGGAAAAAATGGACTTCGGACCGGGTTCCTCCGATTTGCCGATCTGATTCGGACCTGCAAATCGGACCAGCCTATAGGCCAGATTTGACTGTGGCCCAAGCACCGATTCAGTTTAAAAATATATTCACACTCGGCCCGGGCCATTATCTAAGCCCATTCATCTAATCTGCCCTGGTTCAATTACTCGGATCCAACCGGACTCAGTTAATCCGAACCAGTTAACCGGATCCGACCCGATTCAGATTATATCCGAATTTTTATTTCTTTTTCTGGTTTTTTACTATTTCTTTTTCTATTTAGTTTTTATTATTTCTTTTTGTCCTGCAAATCGTCTTCTTCCCCACCACTTTCGCCGAGACCACGCCGAGACCTTCATCACCGACGGTCTCACGCTGGAGCTCCGGCCAGCCCGACGTCGACAGCCGACATCGACAGCCACCACGAGAGCCATCCCGTCGGCTTACTACGCCCACCGATTCCGGCCACAACAACTATCACCGGTGACCAATTTTTGTTTATTGACTTAAAATCCCTCAAACCGATCAGGCGAAAAATGCAATGCATAAACATACAGTAAAGTAACGGCGTAGGGAGCTGGCGAAGGCGGCCTCTAGCCGCAGGCTTCACCAAGGGGATCAACTCCGGCAAACCTTTATCCATGGCCGACTCATGATAAGCGAATGCCATAGAAACACACAAAAACTTGGCATCAGCTTCAGCTTCAGCTCAATCAATCAAAGAAGTGAACATAAATCAAACAGATCTGGCACCATATCACACGGCCGATCATGTGAAATTAGTTTTAAAAAGTTTCTCAGGCATATTATCGAACATGTGGTGTGCGACTTAGAATATGAGTTTCGGATTCGATTTAGGATGCATTTATTTCACGGAAAACTCAATAATAAAAGAAAATGCTTTCCGAGAAAGCATTTTCCAGGAGTACGGTTAATTTTCCTATGTTTGGTAATATGTGATTGAAAACATTTTCTAGTGTTTGCATATGATTTGGAAAACAAATTTAATCTTATGATTTTATCTCAAACAAAAAAAATCTATTATTTTAATATTTTTTTTAAAAATCGATTTTTGATTAGTTTTTATTTTCTTTTTTGAAAAAACTAGAATATTTTTATTTTTTCTCATTTCTTTTTCTTTTTTATTTTTTCTTTTCTTTCCTTTTCTTTTTCCTCCTATCTCTGCCGTGAGCCATAGGAGAGAGCCTAACGCTTTGACCGATGACTACTATAGGCGAGCTCGAGCTTGAGCTCGCTAGCCTTGAGCTCGTCAGGATCTGGAGAGCCTCAAGCTTGCACGCGGCCAGCGAGGCCTTGCCGCAAAGTCGAGGTCGACAAGCTCGAGCTCGCCAGATCCCATCCAGCCTCAACCTTGTGCCGGCGAGACTCGTCAGGATCTGGTGAGCCTCGAGCTCGCGCGAGGCCAGCGAGACCTCGCCACGAAGTCGAAGCTCTCCAGCGCGAGGTCGGGGCTCACTAGGATCTAATGAGGTCGAGCTCGCGCGAGGCTGGCGAGCTCAAATCCTGTCCAGCCTCGACCTTGCGTTAGCGAGCTCGAGCTCTCATAGGGCTAGCGAGTCGCCGGCCCTACTTGTGGCCGGTCATCGGCCATCACCAAGGCCAGTGATCGGTGGAGGGAGGAAGAAGGAAAAAGGAAGAGAAAACAAAAAAAAAAAGAAAGAAAAGACAGGACAAGAAAAATTAAAATATTAACAAAATCAAGATAATCAATTTCATAAAGTGATTTCACACTCTTATATTAGAGAATTAACTGTCCTAATTTTATACATTAAGTTTTCCTTGATGGAAAGTATTTTCGATTGACTAATCATTTTTCGCGAACCAAATGGGTGAAAGTCCAGAAGATGGATTCCGACAAAATACTTTCCCTCGAATAAATACACCCTTAGATATGAAAATACAGAGGCCTAAATCAACAATATTTATAGTCAGTCAATCTCAGCTTATCACGATTTACTCACGAGTGCACCGATCGAACTCGGCGTTATTTATTCTCTGAGAAGCAGGGGCAAAACAGAGCATCAGAAATAGAAGTTTACTTGATTAACGGAGTAGAGCCGCGATTGCCGAAATCACACTGAAAAAGCTCGAGCAGACCGCCTGTATTCCCTCCTTCCTTCCTTCCTTCCAACGAATGATTCTAATCGACGAGACTCTTCGTTCGGCCACGATGTGGTGCCGATGATCGCAAAAATTCGGTGATTTCCATCTGCAGCACATGAGAACTTTCATCGCCAATCTCTCTCCCTCAACCGAATCATTCTGTTATCCTCAACAAACCTCAGCCAGCTCATCCTAGAAGGCTTCTTGGATTCACTTTTGTGATGCAAGGGTTGTCATAACCTTGCTTGGGTCACAGACGCACGCCTCGCTTCACAGTCACGGGCAACCGGAACAAAAAGTGGTCTTTTGCTTGTTTTTCTCTCTCTCTCTTTTTCTTTTTTGCTATTTTTTGTTATTTTTTATTTGTTAAAAAAATAAGAGGTGTCAATAGCCTGGTGGCCAGTGAGGGTCGTCGGGCCTAAGCTAGTGGCCTATGGCCCCTACCAGCCCTTAACAGTAAAGGAAAGGAAAGGAAAAAATTAATAAAGGATTTATAAATATTTAAAATTTTTTTAAAAAATTCATGTTAGTGCCGGTCGTGCCATATAAGATGGCGGCATCAATTTCTTGCCAAAATTGAACTTGGAGTGAATTGGCTAATTGTCAAAAGATTTAGGATTAAATGGATCAAAATTAAAAGGTTTAGATCTGAATTAGTATAATAACAATATGTTTAGGATTTTTTTTGGGAATTTTCTCCTTTTATGCGCCATGGTTTCAGAATTTCTTGCTACATCGCTATGCCTATATTTTAGTTGGTAGCTTTTCCTACGGACGGATATTCTCCAAGTGCATGCGAGTGGACAGACGAGGAATTTTTGTGTCCTCTCATTTGACGGAAACGCTGCTGGTACTGCAATTAATTTATTAAGAGAAAAAATCACCTTTTTGACGACATATGCAGATAAGAATGTCCCCAGTTCTACATCTTCAAAAATAGCGGAGGCACTACAACAACCGTCAGCAGTCAGCACCAGAGAAAACAAAAGCAGTACATGGTTTGGCGACAAACGAACGAGCCTGGCTGCAAGCGACGATGAAGGGGTGGCTCAGTTTGCAGGCCGCGGTGACGATGCAGGGGTTTCGAAATTGCTGAAGAGATCGCTGAGCTAATGGGAAAAAGATGGAGAAGAGCCTCCGATTCTCTGAGCCGCCATGAAAAGAATGAAATAGAGTAAGTTTTTGGCTTTGCCATCATGGGATACCTGGGTGCTTGAAACTGAATCTCCGATCAAGAACTGTTATGGCAAAAGGCATATTCCTATGAACGGGCAAAACTCCATAATGCATGTGACAAGAAGAAAGATGAAGATAAGCCCTGGGGAGTTGGCGTCTTGAAAGTAATGCTGAAGAAGGGAAGTGACCAAAAAACAGGAAACCTAGAAACTTCAACAATTCCAGACAGAGTACGAACGAGAGAGAGAGACAAAAATATTTAAATATCTTTTTATTTTTTATTTATTTCCACGCCAATGACACGTGTCAATTTGCGATTGGTGAACAATACACAAGTTCTTGCCACGTCCGCCTATGACGTGATACTATGCAATGCAAATACAAAATTTAGGTTCTTGTTGACAAAAAATTTTTAGGATATTTGAGTCTTAATAGACATAATTTAAGGTTTTTGGCAATATTTTTCATATTTAATTATTCATTTAAGACGTTTTCTAATTGGAAAATCAATTTACGTGAAAGTCTAATCTTATTGCGTCTAATAGAATTTTACGCTACTCTCCATTTGTTATCTAAGTATTTGCACATAGCATAGCAAAATTGTTTCTTTTTTACTTAAAATCTAACTTATGTGATCTTGATCAATTGTTGCTTACATGACCTTATAAAAGATTATAAGGATAAGGACCTTAGCAAGTATACGAATTTATGTGCTTTTTATTATCAAGAATCTGAACTTCTATTTTTAGTCAAGTACTTCAACTTTTCAAATTTGGCTCAATGTGAGGACTATGTTTAATAAATTGCTATGTTAAGTGATTTTACTGATGTAACTCACTTACTCGGTAAAATTCAAGCACAATTCATGATGTAGTTTGCTTACTTAACAAAAATTTTATCATCTTTATTTAGGTGTAGGAAAAAAAACCACAAAAAACCCCAAACTATACTTATTGTAACACATTTACCTCAAATTTTTTTTGTGACACAAAAACCCTAAACTAGTATTCAAGTGACACATTTACTCTCCGTTAGGGTTCTGTTAAAATCTCCATTAAAAAATCTGACTAGCGCCACATCAGAAAAAAATTAAAAAGAAGAACTAAAATTAAGTTACTAGCATCGTGAGTACTGTTCATGGCTTCAAAGTTATTGTTCATCATTTGGCTTGGCCAAAGCTCTTTCGGCACTCATTCGTCGCTGCCCACTGTTGCTCAAGCTCGAAGCTCGGCCTGAGGGCAAAGCTTGGCCGAAGTGGATCTCCGTCATCAACTTCGTCTTTGTCTTCCTCTTCTTTGTCATCATCTGAATAGAGGCAGAGAGGCTCCTGGCCAAGAAGGATCCAGCACATGCATTCTTCATTTTCTGGTGAAAAAGGAGTAGACAAAAAGGGGAAAGAAACACTAATACACTCGGAGGGAATAGGAGAGAAACAGGGAGAAAAAAATGGTGAGAGTGGGTAATCCGTAGCAGAAGAACGAGCTTCATCCATTCGCTTCCCCAAATTTGGAGAAGACACGATTTGCCGAAGCAACTTAACCAAAACCTCTCGCACACCCCATCTTCGATAACTATGGTCTGAACACTAAGGATCAACATCACCTTGGCGGTCTCAGATAATGGGCTCTACCTTGCTGAGCCGATTTCATCCCAACCAAACCATCGTTGTTGGTTGCTATCCAAGTTCTCGCAGATCCGACCTCAGGCCAAGCTTCAAGCTCGAGCGGCCATGGTGGTTGCAAGCTTCGAAACCATGGCCAGCAGCTACGACGAAGCTCCCAAAGGTCCATGTGGGCAGCGACGGATGAGCTCCAGAAGAGCTTTGGCTGAGCTATCGCAAGGTTGAAGACAATGAACAATAACTATGAACTGTAGGTCGCAATCAAAGTAACTTAATTTTAGTTTTCCTTTTTAATTTTTTCTGATGTGACACCACGCAAGCGCCACATTAGCACCACGTCATATCTTTAATGGAGATTTTTAACATAACCCTAACGGAAGGTAAATGTGTCACTGGAATACAAATTTGGGATTTTTAGCATCACAAAAAAAAGTTTAGGATACATGTATCACAACGGGCATAGTTCAGGATTTTTGGTGGTTTTTCCCCTTTGGATGTTGGGTGATGAAAGAAGAGAGAGTGCCAGCTTGAACAATTTTATACATCCAATATGTTTCTACAAATGTGACATGATCTCAAGAGGCTATATTAGAGTCCAATGTGACTATTTCATGGCATTAGAATCCAAGTTGGCATTTTTTGTTTGCGATACAAGGGACACCTCACATTCACTCAGATTTGAAAGGTCGAGAAGAAACTTGATTAAACGAAAAAAAGAAATTCTAGGTATTTGACTGTAAAACGGACAATAGTTCATGTACTTGCAAATTTGCAATGTCACTACCTCTAGGTTTTATAAGTTAATGCCAGATTGTAAGATCCTTCAATCACGTCGAGTTCTGAGGTTTTTATATTTACCCCTAATGTTCTCATCACGTTTGGATCCAATTATGAAACGGTGATAGCAATTAAAGTATATAGGACCATCACACAGCATGGATTCTATGATTCCTAGTTAGGAGCTTTAAAGTAACTTGGACTATTTTTATATGTAACTAATTCAATTTCCTTTCCCTATGATCATTCAACGTCCCTTTTGAAAAAAATTTTAAAAGTTCCATCATTTCGAATTAGTGAGATTGTTTTTTCAACGGTCTTTAATTGCATAATCTATTCTTTATTCAAAGGTTCCTCTTTTCTTGTATACATGATATGCAATTATTTGTGGTATAGTCTAATATTTTCTAAATTTTTCTCAACACTTTTATTGTTATTTCCTCAGGATTTTTAAACTTATTTTGCATATTTTCATTATCTAGAACTAGAAACTATCCATGAATTAAATATACTTGCCACTTTTCAAATTCCTAATATCAGCCTTGTCATCTATTATCTGTGTCCACGACCTATGACCTTTTCTTGTCCTCCTAAAACAACTTTTAACTTCATAGGGACTTTGCACGGATTACGCAAGTTGGTGCAATCCGACGCAACAAGACTAATAACAACTATTATTTATCTATGACTCGTTATATCTGATGCTCGAATAGATACCGATTGCTAGAAATAATAGAACGCAAAATCGAGTCATTTCCGAGGAAATGCACTCTCGGTACCAATTCTGCAAAGTATTTAAAGTGGTGAACCGTGATTAGGTAATAAAGATGGTTTGTTCAATGAGGGTTAGGGATTGACCACATTTATTCCTACAGCAAAAGTTCCTCCGAGTCGGTGCTTTTTGTTGATTAGTACGCAATAATTTCTCTTGTTAATTTATTTTGTTAATTAAAAAAAAGCATGACCATATCTACATTTTGACAATCATAAATGGACAATAAATGAAAGCGATTAACGCGTTAATGACGTATATAATTCTCAAATTATCTATCTCACTCCTTACCAAAAAAAATTATCTATCTCACACTTTAGACCTTTGAGAAATCCATATGTAAGGGAACAAAATAGCCACTAGCATCCTTCCAATTGGTTAATCATCTACCTCTTTGCAGAGCGTGGGAGTCAAAATCCACATTTAAAACTAAATGTCCTCAACCCTAGCCCCTCTAAAAAGATAGGGAATCGAACTCTTTACCTCTCCCTTTCCAAATAGGAAGAGTGGCCACTGTGGCAAACTCCAGGGATTAATTCGTCACATAATTTACTAGTAGCTTTTGAGCTTGCCATACGCGTAATAATTTCTCTACAACAATTAACACTAAGATCATTTCAGAAAATGTAAAAAATGGAAGTGGTTCTCTTCGACATCTAACACAAATTCCCTCATTCTTGTGTTGGAAAGGCAATTGATGGAATTTCACTCTCTCTCTCTCTCTCTCTCTCTCTCTCTCTCTCTCTCTCTCTCTCTCTCTCTCTCTCTCTCTCTCTCTCTCTCTCTCTCTCTCTCTCTCTCTCTCTCTCTCTCTCTCTCTGTTGTTGAGGAACATTGTCACACTCTATAAATTCTTGTTATCCCTCTTTGGCCAATACAACATCTAAAAACCTCCTCTTCGGAGCCACTTACCAGGTAAGTCTCCTAGACTCTCGGCCCACAGTTTTTTGCTTCTCGGACGTTGTTTCTTCTTCTACCTCTTTCTAGAGGCACTTTCCCCATCCTAATCGGAGAAATGTCTCCAATTGGTAAGCGACCAAATCGATCCCCCGGATGATGAGTAACTTTACCCATGTACATCCCCATGCACTAATGTCTCCACTCAATTAGCTAATGAATCTTCGCAATGTGTTCATCTATAGCACCAACCACAAAAAACCTAACTCTCTCCTCCCATATCTCTTCGGCACAGCAGTGACGCAATCTACGACGGAGGGGGAGAGGGAGGGGAGAGAAGGGTGAGTGTTGTTGCACGGCTTATAGTCACATTGTTAGGGCCGCATGATAGAGACCAACATGATTTATCAACTTATTGCTTCCCGTGTCCCTGTTGCTATTATGTACAGCGCACAAACTATTTTCAAGTACAAACTGACAAAAAGAGTAGAATGTTCTACTGGAGAGCTGGAATTACAAATGACACGCTGCATCTGGAAACTAGTATTTGCCATTTGGTCACCTGACGGCGGAAAAAGCAAACTTTTCGGACTAGGAGTACGACAGCATGAAGGCAATTGTCGTCATGTGGAGCGTCATCCAGATGTATACAAATGATACCGAACCTCATTGACTTTGATGTACACATTCACATGTCGGATTGGTTTTACATGTCTATAAAAGGTGGCAACCGGAGATCTTCTTATCTCAGTCCATTCAGGTGTCACGTTTGGCCTCGCAGATTCTTCCTGAACCATGAAGTCCTCCAGCATCAGAACGAGACTTCTCTCTCTTTCTCCACTCACCTTTTTTCTGTTGACAATTCAGACTCATCTCTCTCGTGCCGACGTTGGCACCGCCGCTCACTACAGTCCTCCATACACACGTACGTAAAATCTACTCTCTCTCTCTCTCTCTCTCTCTCTCTCTCTCTCTCTCTCTCTCTCTCTCTCTCTCTCACATAAGTTTGTTCATTATGATCTAGCAACCGCGTGTTTCGGCAATGATCCATCGCAATTCCCGTCGAGCAACCTCTTTGCGGCGGCAGGTGAAGGGATATGGGACAACGGAGCGTCATGCGGGAGGCAGTACCTAGTGCGATGCATCAGTGCCTCCGTCTCCAGAACCTGCAATCCTAGCCAGACTATCCAAGTTCGAATCGTCGACCGAGCGCTATCCTCGTCTTCACGTCCCTCGAGTAATGGCGCGTCCATTGTCCTCTCGACAACGGCATTTGGGACGATTGCAAAGTCTTCTACCGCAGCCGTCAATGTCCAGTATCAACAGTATGTTCGTTTCCTCACCTATTTGGTTGTTTTAATCAACACAAGGCGCCCATTTTTTTTGGGTTGAAAAACTAAGTGCCCGTTTAATATAAACTAAACTTGACACAAATTTAGTTAGAGAAACTTAAATTCGATATGGTTGAATGTCGATAAGTTCTATCATTGTAATCTTAATTAGAGGTGAGAACTGGATCCGGTTCTAAACCGGTGTTGAAGCCTCTTTAAAAAAATGTACAAATAATAATAACATAATTACTTAAGCAACAAATGTTTTTGAAGTGAAATGAAGGAAAGTACCAAAAAGTTATTTCAATTCAGTCCTAAATCTTTTTTACATTTTGTAAAAGGAAAAAACCACCAAAAACCCCAAACTTTACTCCGTGTGACACATTTACCCCGAACTTTTTTTTGTGACACCAAAAATCCCAAACTTTGCTATTTGTGACAAATTTACCCTAATATATTGTAGCATAGGGTATTTTAGTCTTTTTCCCTTTTTCTATTTTTTTTCTGTTTTTTTTTCTTTTTCTGGCGGGCTGCCCTCGCCGGCGAGGTCTACGGCGACCTCGCCGGCGAGGTTTCCGGCGAGCCTCGCCCTCGCCTGGATCTGGCGAGGGCGAGCCTCGCCGGCGTCGGGCGTCCCTCGCCCTCGCTTGGATCTGGCGAGGGCGAGCCTCGCCCTCGCCAGGGCGAGCCAGGGCGAGCCTCGCCGACTCGCCCAGGCGAGGGCGAGCCTCGCCAGAAACCTCGCCGGCGAGGTCGTCGGAGACCTCGCCGGCGAGGGCAGCCTGCTAGAAAAAGAAAAAAAAACAGAAAAAAAAAATAGAAAAAGGGAAAAAGACTAAAATACCATAGGCTACAGTATATTGGGGTACATGTGTCATAAATAGCAAAGTTTGAGGTTTTTGGTGTCACAAAAAAAAGTTCGGAGTAAATGTGTCACACGGAATAAAGTTTGGGGTTTTTGGTGGTTTTTTCCCTTTTGTAAATTGAGTCCATTTGGTCAATTTTGACCTGAAATCTTGACGTGCTAATGTGGACATTTGTAATAATATTTTGAATTTTTTTATAATATTTTGTTCTTCTCTTTTCTTTTCTTAAATTATTTAATTAGTTTTTTTTCTTTCTTTTTTTTCCTTTGTTGCCGGCCATTGGGTTAGGGCCAACAAGCCCTCCCCGGCCGTTGGCAAGGGCGGCCCTGGGTGAAAGCCAATTGAGAGGAAAAAAATGGAAAGAAAAAAAAGAATTAAAAATTCAACTTTTTAAAAAAATTGTTCTCGTCAGCGCCAGTCGTGCAAAGTAGAACGGCTGGCGTTCACACTAGATTTTTGGTCAAAATTAACTGAATAGACTCAATTGGAAAATGTGAAAAGTTTTAGGACTAAATTAGCTCAATTAAAATGTGTATGATTGAATTGACACAAATACAATAGGTTTATGATATTTTTTGGTACTTTCTCCAATGACATGGTGTAACTGGCTATTCCAGAACCGACTTGTTCGATTCCTAGTTCTAAAAGATTGGGAACTAGTTCAGAAGGACGGTTTTCAATTTTAGGCCGTGAATCAACCTACCTTGGAATCGAACACTTCTAATCTTGACCTTTTCCTTTTCAATAAAAGCAATCTTCACGAATATCATTGAACTGAATTTACACTATTTCGATAAGTGCTAATTTTGGTTGTTGCTCGCTAGGTGCACTAATTTGGCCACTACGGCGGAGACGTGTGTAGCTCCGGCTCCAGCTCGGACGCGTATGCCGAATTCTAATGGAACCTCAGTGCAGAGCAACTATGACGGCGGTTTGGTTTTTTTTTTCCTTTTTTAATTAAAAAAAAGCCCTTTGGCAATTTATTTTCTCTTATTTTTTCCTGGCTGACTTTTTTTGTTCTTAATTCAATGCAGGGAATGAACATGTCCACTTCCCGGGAGTACGGATACGGGAGTGGCTATTCCTGGGCATTGCTATTTTAGTGGCGATAGTTTTAATTGTGATTTTGGTACCCATTTGCTATTATTGTAGGCACCCATTTCCTGTTAGAGCCAGGAGAGGCGACCTAGAAGTGGAGATAGCCACCTAGGCGGTGCGAGTAGCCGCCTATTTAGAAAATTTCGACCAAAAAAAAAGGAAATGGCAGTGCTGTATTTGTGCTAATATTAATGAATCGGTCGAACGCATTTGTGTACTGGATGTGTTTGTATTTTCTTTTTGTGTGATATTTTCCTTAAATTTGCAACGTTGACATGTACCGGATGTGTTTGTACTGAAACCGTGGCCGAGTATCGACACTCGCTTTAAGAGATAGCTCCGCTCCGATGTGCCTAATTTTCAATACCGATGTTCTTCTGTCCTGATTAGTTCGCGTAGAGAGAGGGTTCCCGGGTCCTCCCCAGACCGGGTCCACAAAGCGGACATACGCCAGTGTACTTCCACCGGAAGAAGACAAGAAAAAAAAACAAGCAATGCCTCTTTTAATAAAAAGCGTGTCTTCATATGTGTGAGTTGCATGTCTGTTACACATACATTGCACATATATTGCACCTACGTTGCACGTATATTGCACATGCATTGCACCGATAAAAAATATTGAATTTATTAAGAATGTTATGTAATTAAATGAGTATTAATTTTTATAAAGGAAATCATTAATGAAATTTTTGTATACAAGTTCTCTAACTATTTTTTAAAGTATTTTCAATATAATGCAAAGATTGTTTAACTGAACACATGATAAAAGCATCGTGAGCAATTGCATGATGGCTCTTTTCTCTCGAAATCCATGCTGAAATTCAGCAAAAAAAAAAACCAGAAAAGGTCTCATGTCTGCGCACGCACTTCTTGCGTATCCAGAAGAATTTGAGGAAGAATTCTCAAATGGAAACTATATAAGGAGCACTTGTTCGGTGCTCTCTTTGCTCAATGGTTTCCTTGAATAATTGGTTTTCAAGTTTACCCCTAATTTGGAAGTGGTTAGTAGATGACTACATTAGGTTGCTCAATGGTTTCCTTGAATAATTGGTTTTCAAGTTTACCCCTAATTTGGAAGTGGTTAGTAGATGACTACATTAGGAAGGCAAACTTACATGTAAGGTAATGTACAAATAGGGATCATAAAGAAAAGGAATAATACCCACTAACTCTAGACCAGCACTAACGAACTGAAGATAAGTACATTACTTCACTAAATCTAGCATGCATCTACAAAAGACAATCTTTTGGCATCAATTGTAAAATGTATCAAGTCAAAACTATTCATTACTCAATAAATTGCAAAAGAGTATCTCATGTGTCGGGCAGTTTAGGAAATTTTACTTACTGTACCACCTTAACTACAATTTTTCATCATTAGCAAGGTAAACAACAAAGTAATCTTAGAAGCGACACTTGTCAAGATATGGATAAAGCCTTATTTAAAGCGCGTAGACGTGGTAATTTATGTGTATCGATAGGAATTAATCAAGACAAAAGATAGCACTATAATATTCAGATAGAAATTTTTACAAAGTTTTGTTATCAATCCATTTTTTAGTAATTATAATAGTATAAAGAAAATGTTTCGTAAGGGGCCTAATCTATCCTTGATTTGATGGTTGGTGAGAAAGCGAGTAATTATAATCCTCAAATCAAGACTATAAAAAACCGCTATCAGAAAGTTTTAATTACACTGGCCAATAATAATGAGATAGTACCCCAAGTTAGATTATAATCTAACTTATTTGATGTTTAATTTAAATTTACATCGCATACTTATTAAGAGTGCAAACTTAGTTAATGAAAGGAAAATCAAATAAGAAGTACTGATATTTCATTGGACAGCTGTCGCGACCTCCCCGAACCGGCCCCGAGGCCTACGGAGTTTGGCTAATGAATTACTAAGTTAAATCTAGCTCGAGCTCTCCCAAGCCCATACCAATTCGCGACTTAAGTTTAAGTTATCAACATGCAAATTGATTTTGTCTAGGAGTCGCCACTAATCGATTTTTGGTGGGTCGATTAGACACCCAAGTGAAGCGCGGGAGAAATACTTCACTTCTACGAACCAGAGATTCAATGGGTACGGAGACTTGATTGCACTAATCAATTAACTAGTGCCCTTTCGGTACCTAATCTTGTTCAATTCATCACTTAAAGTGTTCTCGCTAATCGAGAGTCTCAAAATTCCGCTCCTAACTAAACTAAAGGAAGCAACAATTAATATTTAAACCTAAACATGCATAATCAACTACAAGCAATTTTAATTTAAATATGCAACTCAAAGTGTGTGAACCGAGCGACGTGGGATTAAGCAAAACACTAAACATGTGAAAAAGGCAAGATAAGCTAAATTGAACTTCCGATTTTTTTTGAAATTTTTTTTAAAAAAAATTAATTTTTTTTTTAAATTTTTTTTTTGGAATTTCCGAAATTTTTTGGAATTTTTTTAAAATATTTTTGAGAATTTTGTGAAATTTTTTTTGAATTTTTAAAATTTTTTATTTATTTTTTTTGAAAAACTTTTTTTTTTGAAAATTTTTTTTGAAATAAAATAAAAAAAAATAATGATAAACTAAAATTCGGGCTTTTCCTTTTTTCTTAAAAAAAATTTAAAATCCTTTTAAAATCTTTTTTTATAAGAATATTAAAATAATATAATATTAAAAGAAATAAATCGGATCCGGGTCGGACCTCCACGTCCGACCCGGATCGGGACCGATCCGGATTGGGGCTGACCCGGGCACGCCGGCCCGGGTCCACGACCGAACCGGGCTCATTTATTGAGCCCGGTCGGGCAAAAATAATAAAAAGGAAAGCAAAGGGCCTAGCCCATTTAAAAAAAAACGAAGGCCAAGGCCCAATCAAGAAATCACCTAAAACCCTAAAACTCCGGCCCACAACCTATTCGGCCCACTAGAACAAAAACCAAGAGTCAAGCCCTACCCGGCTTCCAACCCGCTCGCCCGACCCGGTTCGCAGACCCGAATCGCTGGGAAACCCTACCCGGTTTGCCCGACTCTCCGACCCGGTTCGCAGACACCTCCGCGACTTGCGCGTCGCCACCGCTGCCCCTTCGTCTCCCTCGGTTGGCGAGAGCGCCGGCGACCGGCCGCTACCCGGCGGACACGCCCTGACCGGAGAGGTCAGGGCTTGAGGCCTCGCGGCCGAGCCCCTACTCGACCGCCGACGACACGCCCTGACCGGAGAGGTCAGGGCTTCGCGCCCCGCGGCAGAAACCCCGTTCCGCCGCCTCGTCGAGCCTCGGTCTTCGTGGCTGAGGTTCCCGGTTCGACGGCCGAGCCCGTGCTCGGCCGTCGAACGACACGCCCCGACCTCCGTGGTCGGGGCTCCACGATGGCGCGGCCCAGCCCTTGCTCGGCCGCTACTCGACTCCCGACGACCTAGCCTCCGCGATGACCGGCGACTTACCAGGATTGTGCAGCCTTCAAGAACAACGACTCAACTCCCAGATATGGTACAGACATAACATCAAACAGCCGGCGTGCATAGCAAAGATGGCGGATTCGGGACTCGGTCGAAGCTCAAATTTAACCAACATTCACACACAACAGCGCACAAGCAAGCCAGACTCGGTTCGAGGCGTCACGGGCCGGAACTCGCGCGAGCCGGACGGCCGCGAGCTCCGGCCAGTGAACCCAGCAATAGCACGCACAGAAACAAACGGGAGAAAGATGGCGAGCCGGCTGCGGCTCTCCCTACCCGGTCGGACAGCGGCGAACAAGGGCAAGCTCAGATCGGAGTATGTCCGGCTGCCCCGCACGCTTCCGAGCCGGGATCCTCGGGAACTCGATCACGATTCAAGCAAAATGAAATCCGACGAACAGCCGAGGTCGAGACCTACCGCGTGAGAGGGGTGCCTTGGAACTTCGCTGGTCGCGGTTGGGGCGCGCCCGTCACCGACGCTCACCACCCGACTCTCTTCGGTTCTCTCTCGTTTTTTTTTTTCGATCTCTCTCGCTCGGTCCTCTCTCACGCTCTGCCTCGCTTCTTCTCTCTCTCCGGATCCCTCTGTTTCACTCTCTCCCCTCCCCCCCCAACTCTCTGGGTCTTCCTCTCGATCTTTTAAAATCCAGAGAAGGAGGAAGCTCTGCTCCTCCTTCCTTCGCCTCGTGACGCTCGATCTCCATTTCCAGCTCAGGGGGGTCGTGGGTCAGTGTGCTTCCCCTGGCTTCGTCAAGCATCCGCGGTCGCTCTCGCCTCTCGGGACTCATCAGACCCATTTTTGGCTAAGACAACTGCAGGTCTACTTGGTGTAGGCCGGAGACGCTGCGCTGCCCTCGACGCGCCTGCCTCGCCGCTTTGCTGCTTCCGAACGGCCGCTTCCTCTTCCGTGTTCCTGCGGCGTTCTGCCTCCACGACCGGCCTACTGCTCTTCCCATTTCCAGGATGTTGAAGGCGTTGGGGGAAGAGGGGGATTGCAGCGCGTCAGTCTGAGGGGAAAGGGAAAGTGGGTCAGCGTTATTCAACGCTGACCTCGTCCCTTTCGTCCTCTTTTTTTTTTTTTTTTGAATTACTTAACTTTGAAAATAAACAAAGAAAGTGTGCTCTAATAGACTATATTAATATAAATGCGCCTAATGTTTTCAGAAAGTGTTTTTGGTTTAGGGATTAAAGAAATTAAACCCTAATTTTTTTGCGCGATAAAACCCTAGGTAATTTGAGCAAAATTTAGGTGTCAACAACAGCTGACTTTTTAATCCAAGATTTGTCTCTAACTATTGAATGATGTTTGTGCCGTATTGGATTTTGGGTGAATAAGCAAAAATGTCTAATATATATCCGACACATTTGTTCTTTGGCTCTCACGTTGACCTTGTTACACCAAGGACGGAACATCCCTTCCCAATTATATTCCATCTTGGAGTAAAGAAGTCCAATGAGGAGTTTGATGTCACCCGTAATTCCATGACATATACGGGATTGATTGCTGACATGAAAGGTTTCGGTTTTCATTTGAAGAGAATGTGTTAAGTGACTCCTGGTAAATACGATGATTTGCATGTAGAGATCAAGAGGGATGAACACGTGAAGAGAATGGTGCAACTAGCATCTAAAAGAGGATTTATTCATTTTACATGTGAGTTGCATGTCCGTTGCCCGTACGGTGCACGTATATTGCATTTACATTGCACGCCCGTTACACTTATGTTGCACATGCATTGCACAGGATATAAGTTATTGAATTTATTAAGCACATTATGTAATTAAACTAGTATTAATTTATATAAAGGAAATCGCTAATGAAAATTTTTGTATACAAATTCTTTAACTATTTTTTTTAAATATTTTCAAGATGATACGAAGATTATTTAATTGAAAACGTGATGAAAGCATTGTGAGCCATTGCACACGATGGCTCTTTTCTCTCGAAATCCAAGCTGAAATTCAGTATAAAAAAAAAGATCTTATGTCCACGCACGCATATGCACTTGTTGCGTATCCGGAAGAATTCTCAAATTGAAACTATATAAGGAGCACTTGTTCGGTGCTCTCTTTGCTAAAGCGAAAATGGTTTCCTTGACTAATTGGTTTCCAAGCACAGGAGCAATCCTCGCATTGCTCATCAAACTGCTCAAACCACCAAAATTGAGCGTTTTCCTCAGTCCGTCAAAATGGAGTGTTATCCTCATTTATTTTTTTTACAAGCTAGGATTTTTTAAATGAAATTAAATACTATTTTGTTATGACTGTTACACGTAAATATCTGTGAATTAAGTATTTAGACCGAACGCGTATCCACTAAATTAGACAGTAAGGCGAAGGTGTTGAATCTAATAGTACATATTCAATCTTGCAAGCAAAAGATTACCTGGACAATTTTTAACAAGGCCAACAAAGCCGATATCACCTTCTGCTAAATTTCCATTCTTTTGCTAACACAAGTAAATTAAATGAACAAAAGGAAAAACCAAGACTTTGACTTGCTTTTATGTTATGAGTTTGTACTGCGTAATTCAATGTTGATTTTCATGTATTATTTCTTTATTTTTTCAGGGTGCTGGTCTGTTTATACCGATCGGCATGGCAGCACTTGGTTTAGGACTTGGAGTATTCACTTCACACGTAAATAATTTCTGCCACATTGGTGAGCTATTGATTGGCTTCCTTCTCGGCTTCATCCTCCTCATCCGTCCCCAGCATGGATGGGTGAATAGCCAAGACCATAGCGATGATGCTCATGCCAACAAGCCTAAGTACAACAAGTACCAATACATGCTAGGCTTCTTGGCCTACTCTATTGGTCATCGGGTAAGTTGAAACATCAAATGAGTACACGGAAAAGTAATGTGGTATAGTGATTTCATAAATTTGGACAAGAATGGGTTGCACTTCGGTATTGATGTTGCAATTACTAATTCAATGTTTTTTTTCTTTTCTGTAATTCGGGGAATTTTGGTTTAGATTCACAGTTGGCTTGGTGATGCTGTTTGAAGGAGAGTCCGTGGACGATTACTGCAGTTGGTGCCATTATTTGACCTGTGTGCCTATTAAAAAACACCAGTGTGATTATTGAGCAACATGAATTTTGTTGAGGATCACATTCTCTTTATCATCGTCAGCTCCTGCAATGCGAAAGTAAAATAAGTTGAGCTAGTCATAGAGGGAATCGGAATGACATGCGAAATCGAGAATGTGGGAGTGGCTATTCGTGGTCAACGCAATTTTAGTAGCCATGATTTTAATGGGGATTTTAATAGCCTTTTGCTGCTATTGTAAGCACCCCTTTCCTATAAGAATCAAGAGAGGCAACCTAGAAGTGCAAATAGCCACTTATATAGAAAATTTCGGCCAAAAAAAAATGGCAATGCGGTATTTTGCAGGTTCTTGTGCAGGTGCTTCCTCTAGTAGGCTATGTGTTTGATGTTTGGCTCGTGCTGATATGAATGTGTCAGTGGATATATCGCATTATGAGCATGTTCGTATCTTCTTTTGCCCGATAATCTCCTCACGGATCATAATCTTGACACGAACACAACACAGTTAAAATTAAAACCATTACATTAATTTCACTATCTTCTAATAATAAAAATGTATTCATCCATGTACTTTGCACGTGAATTGCACGCCCGTTGCATGTGACTTGCACGATATGAAAAAATTTGTGTTTATTAAGCACCTTATATAATTAAATGAGCATTAAACCATATAAAGGAAGTTCTTATAATTTTTTGTTAATATCCTGCACCTCACGACAGCTAAATAGTGAAGAAATTGTTGAGCGTCATTGCGAATATGTGCTATGCTCGTGACAAATATGGGAAGGACCATTTTCATGTTTCAGCTGTTAAAGGCCAAGTCATTGTTCTGAATGAACTCGTTCGAGAGAGTCCCGATGCAGCACGTCGGGCCATGGCGAGACTATACTTCATTTATGCATGAAGCATAATAATTTGGAAGCTTTGAAGCTTTTGGTGGAGACTATTGGAGATCATGAATTTATTAATTTGAAGAGATGATGGCGACGCTATATTGCACCTAGTTTCTGCAGATAAGCAAACTGAGGTAAGTGAATATGCACAAGTCCCATCTTATAATATAAAGCACTTTCAAGTGTCTTAACTTTTTAATCTCCAATCGGTTATTCTCGATTTGACAAGAGGGGATCCTTAATGGAGGACAACGAGGAGAAGCGAGGTTAATATTTTTTTTTTAATTTTCTTCTTAACTGGGTAGTGTAACCGGTAAAACTAAGCACATTTCTCACTTCGTTGATTTTTTTTCCTTTTTTAATTTAAAAAAAAGTCCATTGACAATTTGTTTTTTCTTATTTTTTCCTGGCTAATATTTTTTTTTCTCTTAACTCAATGCAGAGAATAAACATGTCCACCTTCCTGGAGTACAAATACGGGAGTGGCTGTCCATGGTGATCGCTATTTTAGTAGCGATGATTTTAATCGGGGTTTTAGTATCCTTTTGCTATTATTGTAAACACCCCTTTCCGATAAGAATCAGGAGAGGCAACTAGAAGTGCAAATAGCGACCTAGAAGTGGAAATAGGAATTAAATAAAAGATATATAGTGAATTATCCTGTCCAATGGTACTTGGCAAGCCAATATTTACTTTTCCACTCGATATAAAGCTTATAAATGTCTTCATTTCTATTGCACATTTTCACTAGATTTACAGCGCAGTGATCTTATTCATTTTCATCTTCTTCTCTCCCCGTTCTCAAACAGAGCATTGGATTGTTTTAGTTTCATTTTCACCCTCTAAAATCAAAGTCATTACATTAATCTCACGGTCTTCTAATAATAAAAGTATGTTCCTCAATGTACTTTGCACGTGAGTTGCACGCCCGTTGTACATGAGTTGCATGAGATAAAAAATATTGAGTTTACTAAACATCTTATATAATTAAATGAGCATTAAACCATATAAAGGAAATTCTAATGAAAATTTTTTATATAAAATTATTAACTATTTTCATAATTTTTTCATGATAAAATATTTCGATTAGTATTTATTTAGTGTACATCTTGTGACAGTGGCAGCTCCGAATTCATCGTTGGTGTGGAATTCATCATTAGCTCCAATGGTAGTGACAGTGGCTCTGGCGGCGTCTCCGGTGGCGGCTGAAATTTCATCAATGTCGAATTCATGGGTGTTCGCGGCATCGATTCATCATCGAATTCATCAGTGTTCTTATGGGAGAAGGACAAGAGAGGAGAGCATGCCTCAGGTTTGTATTTACATTTTTTTTCTTCAATAGTATATCGTGGGCCTGGCTTGAAATTTCAAGGAGTGGAACCAACACAATGAGAGGGAAAATTTCGAATAATGGCCAGAAGTGTCATTATTTTCTCAAAAAAAAAAAGCATAAAGTAGACTTTGTTTAAAATAAGGACTTGAAGTGGACTTTATTTTAAATAAGGACTTGAATTAAGGGTATGCAAACGGGACCGCCCGAATTGGAACCACCTGGACCGGACCGGACCAGACCAGACCGGCCGATTCAGTTTGGTTCCCGGGAGTGTCGGTCCAATTCCCAATTACAAAAGTGAAACTGGTGTTTGGGAGGTCCGGTTCCCGATTCCAAGATGAGAACCGGACCACTTGGACTAGACTGACCAATATATATATATATATATGCAAGCGTGAGCTACATTCTTATTTTAGATGTTTTGGCTTTTGCTATTTAGACATTAAAATGATGTCAACATACATCTTCATCCCTTTTGAGCATGCTAATATCATGTATGGTTGGGGAAATTCTACATTGATCGGTTCCATTGGACCGGATCGGACCGAGAACCGATCACCCCTAACTTGAAATGTCCTCATTTTCTCAAATAAGCGTCTGAAGTAAATCTTGTTTCAAATAAGTGTATAAAGTAGCTATATCTATTTTAAAGAATGACTTGACTTTACAAATGGTCAAGGGCATTTTCGTCATGTACCGTTTTTTAATTCTTTTCATTTTTTCCACTTTTCCTTCTTTTTTTTTTTCTTTTCTGGTTTGTTTTTTCTTCTTCGCCATTGGCCGATGGGCTAGGCGAGGGTCACCCTTGCTGAAAAAAGAACTAGCCAAAAAAAAGAAAAAAAAAGAAAGAAAAAAGGAAAAAAAAGAAAAAGGAAATATGAAAATATAAATTAAAATTATCTTAGGATGAAAATGCTCTTCATCGACCGAAGTATTTAACCGGTCAGTAACCGGTGAGATTAGGTGCTTATTTGAAACAGTCATAGCCATTTCAAACCCTTATTTGAGACTGCATTGGCCACTTCAAGCCTTATATTTAACACAATATTCACTTCAGATCTTTATTTGAGAAAATAAAGCACTTTATTTGTTCCCCACAATGAAATGCTCTAGATGCTGATCGATGAGACCTGTTCTGTTTGATTTCATACATGCATGATGTCTACCTACCTATAATCAAAAGCTTATCGTGAGTTTAAGATTCATCTTATTGAACCTATGTACCAACAAAAGATTTCGAAAGATAAGAACTTTGATCAAATGTATAGCACTGAATCGACAATTCCTTTGTCACTTCTCACAAGTTTTACAAATTAGCAATTCGCATTTACACAAGCCGAGCTAGATCAATGTGATTGCAGCGGCTACTATGCTGTTCTTGAGTTTACCTGCAGACAGAAAGTCTCTTCTGCCATGGAGAACAATTCTTGGATTTGGCCTAAAAGAATGTACGATGACATACAAAATCTATGCAGGCAAGTTTTATGGTCCTATATTGGATGTATCAGTGGCTAGTGCCTAAATTTGCAATTGCAGATCCCAATACAGAGTTGGATTTTGCGAGTCAAATGATCATGTTCTCGAAAGAGAGTATGATGTGCTGCTTGTAGCAGGTGTGTAGATAGATTGTTAAGGATGAACCCTAGTTTTCAGAAAGGAAATCGGGGAGGGCCAAAACAATGAGCTGGACCTTTTTCTTACTGAGGTTACTTCAGCTAGGTGAAGACTATTCTTCATTTACGTGCACATCTCAGGTTGTTTCATTTGCAGATATCTTAAATACCATGACTCTCTCGGAATATTCCTTTTCTGCCCTTTTTCTTGCCTTTGGTGATCCTTACGAGAGAGAGAGAGTTTCACATACAGCAGTGATCTGATGATTCCGATCAGCACGAGGACCAAACAAAAAGGTTGCTTCAAAGCAATGTTTCCCTCATTATCCTTGGATGAAAGCAAATGTTCCTCTTTTCCTTTTTCTTTTGGTGCTTCAACGTGGCGATCTACGATTAGAATTTGCGTTTCACCGATCTCCAATTAGAAAAAAAAAAAAAAAAAAGAGTGGTTCTGCACAATTTGACAATACCATAATTGAAAATTTCACAAGCAGGTTAGAGCCACATTTTTCTGGTTTGACGATACCATATCTGTAATAGATTTGACCGGAGTTGGTCATTCCGTACCCTGGTCCAAGATGGGCGGCTTGACGATACAATAATGAAAAAAAAAAAAAAAAGCAATCTTGATTGCTGCCAGCCAATCAGCAAGCCTTTCTCTCAACGATATTTCATTTGACAACTCTTACCCATAGAACCTTCCAAACCAATAATTCTTGCTTTACTCGAGTTCTTACACCGGATGATCCACGCGGTAGACGCCATTTCCTCAGACCTGGTCCTCTCTGAATTTTCCTCAGCAGCTTCCCATCTCCTTCTTGTTCTCTTCTTCTCCTTCTTGTTCTTCTTCTTCGGGATGAAACGCCACCGATCTCCTCTCTCTCCCCTTCTTCCCCCTCCCGCCATCTGATGCAAGCTGGGGAGCCTACCCCGCGTCGAGAAGCACCGAGACGACCCCATCATCATCACATCAAGCGCCATGAACAAGCTCCACGAAGCCGCCATGAAAGGCAACCTCGCAGCCCTCCAAGACCTGCTGTTGCAGGACCCCCAGATCCTCCACAAGCCCACTTCGTCCCCCGACGGCACGCCTCTGCACGTGTCGTGCCTCCTGGGTCACACGTCCTTCACCAAGCACCTCCTCACCCTCAACCCGGAGCTCGCCAAAGAGCCCGACTCGCGCGGCTCGCTGCCCCTCCACGTCGCGTGCGCCAAGGGCCACGTGGAGATCGTGAAGGCCCTGTTGGCCGTCGACCCGGACGCGTCCCGCCGGTGGGACCGCGAGGGGAGGACGCCCCTGCATCTGGGCGCGATCAAAGGGAGGGCTGAGGTCCTGGCCGAGCTGGTCCGGGCCGTGCCCGAGGTGGCCCGGGAGATGACGGGTCAGGGGGAGAGCGCGCTTCACCTGTGCGTGAAGAGTAACAGAATGGAGGCGCTGAAGGTGCTGGTGGACTGCGTTGGGAGAAACGATGGGTTCGTGGGTTGTACGGATAAGGATGGAAACACGATCTTGCATCTTGCTGTGGCCAGGAAGCAATTGGAGGTGAGGAAGCTGGTTTTTTTCTTGTTGGGTCTCATGTGTGTGGTTCTTAGCGTTCTTGGATTTGACTTGGTGTGCTTTGTGTTTACAACTCTGGTGAACTTGAATTGGAAGTGGGAATTACTTGTTTTTGCATAGAAAGTTCAGAATTTTCTTGCAGGTTCGTTCATGTGTGCCCCCTTTGGGTCAAACATAGCTGAGCTGACTGAAAAGGCAATGAGAGAGAGAGAGAGGAAATCCGGACATGATCTGATAACAGGACACCATTTGAAATGCGCTGTTCTGAGGGGGAAGCAGCGCAATTAGGATCTAATTTTTTGTGAATTGATACATTCTCAATATGATTTTCATTGATCTGCCTGATTGTATCATGAGAAGTCGATATGCAGCTCGGATGCGAATGTGAATGTGAATATAAGGCATGAAATGAATAAAACTCCTTATTTGGGAGTATTATCGGATAGATCACTTCAGGCAGGGCAATCTTTTTTTCTTTTTTAAGAAAGTTCAAGATTTGGTTGCATTTTAGGTGGCCCTTTAGTTTAGATGGTACTGAGCACTGGAGAAATATGATTGGAGGTGACTTTACTATGTCTTGATGCACTTGATCAGATATGATTCTATTTATTTAATCTACTTCCCGATATGGCAACACTGGACGTGATGAGTCTCATCGACAACCGTTCATACTGAACTCAACTTTGAACGCAAAAGTGAATACTTGAGTGCAAGTAACACCTGCACCTAACTTCCCTGTGTTATCAAGTGAAGCTTTTGAAGGTGTAAAACAAAAAAATGAAGCTCTTTCTAGATAAGTGGGTTGTCCAATGCGATTGTCCAAGTTGTGATGTTTGCGCAGTAGTATGAACTGGAACTGGAACGTGAAAATTAAGGGTAGGTCCATATTTGGGATTAGCTTATGGGGAAATTATCCTTCAGATAAACTGAAAGATTCTGCTTACAGTTTCTTTTGTCCAAGGCGTTGAATTGATTGAATTGGCACTATGACGGAGAGACTCGTGATTTTGATTAACAGATGGTGCGTTTGCCTTTTTTTAAAAAAGAGCGGCTGAAAATTTTGCAGATCATCAAGTATTTGCTTTCCAGCACCAACATTGAAGTAGACGCCCAAAATGCAAAGGGGTTTACAGCACTGGATGTCTTATCACACGGTCCAAGAGACTTGAGAGACATGGAGATCAAGCAGCTCCTACAGAAATCCGGAGCTTCGATAATATATCAAACATCTTTGGGTGGAGACACAATCGAGGCCATTCCAATAGCACAGCCTTATATCAAACAGAATAGTGATATTAAACCACCGGTTAAGACTCGCAAGCACACAGATTGGCTGGGCAGAAAAAGAAGTGCCCTGATAGTGGTGGCTTCACTCATTGCGACCGTGGCATTCCAAGCCACCCTATCACCGCCTGGCGGCTTCTGGCAGGATGACTTTACAGCAGACCCTGCGAAGAATGACACGAAGAAGTCGCACCACGTGGGAATGGCCGTGATGGCTACCGCTCTCCCACAGGCATATGGGCAGTTCATGATCTTCAACACGCTCGCATTTCTTTCTTCACTGAGCATAATTCTGCTTGTGGTCAGTGGACTCCCTATGAAAAGAAGGAGGTGGATGTGGACCCAGATGGTGACCATGTGGATTGCTATCACTGCACTTACCATTACCTACTTCATCGCGTGGATACATATGACACCGCAAGATAATAGAGGGGTTCTAAACACTGTGACCAGAGTTTCTGTGTTTCTGTGGTTATGCTTGATGGGGCTCGTCTTCTTAGGTAACGTCGTTCGAATGATTCGTTGGTTTTCGGGGAAGTTTGGGCACTTGAAAGGAAAGGAGCGAGAAGCTTCAACTGTTGTAGAAGAGAACGAGGACCACGAACTCTGATTTCTTGATGAAGGTGGCTACTTAAAGTTGATGTATAAACGTCCTTTCTCTGTCATCATTACATACGATGCTCTACCAATACTGTATCAAGTGAGTTTTTGCATGCGTCTATACTGAGACTTCGTAACTCGTCTTCCATTACTCTTTTTGAAATTTTGAGTAGTATGGCTAGTCTGAATCGGTTTGCTAGCTGTGGAAACTGCGGAGTATTTTGCTAGTGGCTTGACGGAGAGAAGAAACATCGCAATGCACAAAAAGTTGATGCGAGTGCGAGGGACAAATCGTCATTTTACATTGAAATGCTATAATAAAAAGTTTTCTGAGATATTTAAAGACTCGTCTTTTTACATTATTGAGGTTTGTGTTCATCTACTTTGAAGAAGTAAGTTGACACCACTGGACTACCAAAAATAGAGCGTGTATGTGCATCAAAACTTTCAAATTGGAGTCGGCCTATTTAGAAATAACAGAGAACACCGTCTGTACCAAAGTGAGCAGGAGAAGAACGACGGCTGCAATGACCGATATGATGGACCATGGACTGTTGAAGTAGTCCCGCTTCAGGGTCGCCTTCCACCTGTGCCAAGGGATTCTGTAGTACTCATTCAGCTCAGCACAGAGACCGGAGAAGTAGAAATCCTCTGGAACGAACCTCGTTCCTTTCGCAAGGCTCTTGATGAGCCCGAAAACTTCTTTGCTGTCCCATGTACTGATGCGGATAATTCCTTCCTCCACTAGCATCTCCACGTCCTCTGGAGCGTGAACAAGAAGACCGATGAAGATGATGTAGTCATTAATGTTCTCGTGGAAGTTGCATTTCTCAAAGCCGATGAGATTTCTGAATAGTACATCTGCTCCGTAGTATATGGTCAGTTTCGGGATTTCAAGCGTTCCGTTGGAGAATCGTATGTCGAATAAACTCTTCCCTGAGCCGACGTGGAACTTGGCCCCAGCTTGGCTCAGCTCCATCACGCTTGGAGTGGCTAGACTCTTGAGATCTTTCTTAGGCCACGACGGCGCCACTGATGGCAAGTTATAGTTTCTGAGCGCATCCACAAAGTTCCTTGATTTCATGGAGGAGACCTTGGCAAAGTCATCCGCTATCTCTGTAATGCCTCCTAACTGCAACTTGAAGAATTCATGTGTGAGAACACCAAGAGAGAGCCTTTCAACATCAGACTCTTTGGCTGATTGGTGCAAAGCTAAGAGGTCCTCGAGGATGGCAAAAGGGAACTGATTTTCCATCTTCAAGATGTCGTATTTCATGTCGTTAATCAGCCACGGCTTTTTGAATATCCGATCGTTCTCACCTACTAAGCTGCGATCTCTATTCTTCAATAAGATCTCGATGATGAAAACAGCGTCCACTAGAACACATCTCGCAAGGCCGTTGCTTTTTAGCTCAATTGTCTCTGCATAGCACTTGCGAATGGCTTCTTCCCTTCCCTTGACAAACTCGAACAGATGTTGTGCACTTAGCTTGCTCTCTCGCACAAAGTCATCGAAGTAACTTTCCTTATGCCCCGATGCTAGCAGATCCTTGATGTGATGGTGAAATGGCCCAAGGGAAACGAATCGAGGGCTGAATGCCTTTTCATATCCATCGCATATCGACTTTGGGACTCTGTAGATGCTACAATCCGACACTGGATGGAAATACACGATCTCATCCCCGATGGGATTCTCTGGTGGAACCAGAGGGTTCTTGAAGTCGAACAAATCCTCCTTCCTTAGTCCTTCCATATGCTTTCTGCTTCGCCAACATAATCAGCACATGTTTCAGATCAAAGAAGTAGAAATGTTTCAGATCAGCAAAGCCAAATGAGAACTCATCAAACCACCAATTTCACATGCCAAGCTGATTACTGTGACCCACTTCATGGGTAAAGGCCAACATGTACTCTGCCCGTCTCCTATCGAAAATTTGGTGGCAGAACCAAAGTTCTGACTTCCAAGGCTTACATGGTTCAGTCAATACGACCCGCATCTACTGCAACACCACTAACAAATCAACAAGACGTCGTGCAAATCCTCTCTCGATACCGACCTATCCTAGGTTTCTCCCAGAAGACCGTGCAGATAGACAGAGCAAAGAACAAAAGTTGGGAGAGGAGAAACATACCCGTCTTCAGTTCAGGGATCAAAACTGAAGCGTGCTGTGCGTTCTGCAATTCTCATCTCGTGACTGGAGATCACCCAATTCAGAACTTCTCCGTCCCATGATACTTGGCTAGGAAATGACACGAAAGAAGACTGACAGGTGAAGAAAAGTATGCTTCTGGCTTGCTCTAAAGAATCTGGATAAAGAAAATCCAGCAGAGGAACAATAATGTCTGTTTCCTTGGATATTTGTCAATTGTGATAGATTCAATTGATTTCGATATGTAGCCACAAGACTGTGTACAATAATTTTCATATATCCATGCTCCAAATTTTGTAAAACTATACATTAGAAATTCTAAAGTTGAGGATAAAAATCAATAAAATGTTAAAAAATGGTCCGAAAAAGGCTATCAATGAGTGACTGAAAAATCCTGCGTGACTTCTTTTTTTTTAGCATATTTTGCAATGATATGGAGTTTTTTCTCCGAATTTCACATTCTTTACAAACTTAAACTTAAAAGAGAACACTTTCGATAGAACTTTGTGCCAAGTAGGCAATTATACGGCTTTTCAAATTTTAATACCTCGATCAGTTAAGAGAACAGCCAAAGACTTGCCCCGTTTTTGCATGGTACAAAAAAGGTTTTGTTGAAGTAGCTGAATATTGTGTGTCAAAAACAAGTTTACTAAATTACCGATTAAGTAAATAATCATGTTAGATTTTTCCACGGAGCCAATGAAAAGTGATGTCAATACACTTTTCGGACAAGTTTTAAGACCGTGTTGTATTATTTGAAAGTTTTGGAATCTATTTGAACTTTCATCATAAGTTTTAAATTTTTTAATAAATGTAATTTTTAAAAAACAAAAATAAAAAGTAGGAGAAGTAACCTACTTGAAAATGGAAGGAACCTCCACCATCGGTCATTTAATTTTATACATCAAAGTTGCGATGACTTGAAATGGAATTCAATAATTTTCAATTATGTTTTAATGTTAGTGATCATGCACGAGTTATGTGCGTGCCCGATGAATATTTTTTCGTATGCATGTCAGCAAGGGACAAAAAATGTATGACCAATTCAAAATCTATTCTACGGATGTCATTTCAATTCTAAACTTTTCGATTACTTTAATATAATCCCAAACCTTTACGCGAATTTTTTAACGTGATCCTCCCAGTCAATTGCTGTCGAAACTCCTTGATATGACAATTCATATACATGCCAAGTCAGGTCAGTGTGCCCATAGGAATAATATTTTGACGCTCCAAGATATACATCCGTTCTCTACTCGTTCTCTACATCATCTGTCATGCTCCGATCTCCATACATAACTTCAGGTTCTCTATGTTAATAGCATAACACATTCCATAAAAATAAGTGCGGGATAGTATCTCGGCGATCTATCTATACAAATACATGAGACCGAACACTTGAATTTACACTTTATTAGTCTATCCTTCACCGTGTTAAAAGTCGGAGACAAAAAATGGAAAGCCAGATAAAAAAAAAGAAAAAAACAGCAATATTCACCATAAATGGTAGAGATGATACCAATCCAAGGCCCGTCCGTTTCCATCTCCTCGACGCCGGCTTTGGTGCCCCTCACCTCCGATGAACCATTCTCTCTCCTCTCTTTCTCACGGAGCTCGCGGCTCGCGGTCGCGAGAGGTTGAGCTTTTGCATGAGCTACGAGCTTGACCCAGGATGGGCGCTCGCATGGGCTGCGAGCCCTACGGAGTTCCATCACAAGAGTTAAATAGATCTCCCATCGAGAAGCAGTGGGGGCCATGGGAGACCAGGCCCCGAGTTGCTCCAAGTCGAGGCCGCTAGACCTCGATCGAGACCAAATCCGAGGCAGCAACCGTCGTCGGTCTCGAGCACGAGGGCGATAACGACCGGGGACAGCCGTCGTCGGTCTCGCTAGACCTCAATCAAAGACCGAATGTTGAATGTTCTAGTTTCTAAAGCTTCCAGAAGCATCCCGGTGATCTCGAACCGTCTCGAACCTCCGCGTCATACCCTCGAATCTTCTGGAACTTTCGGATCGCGCCAACCTATAAGTACTCGCTCCCACCATCTCCTCTCCGCACCAAGCTCCGATCAAACGCAACTCAACTTCAAATCAATCTCCCACGCAAATTTCACCGATCGAGCAGCAGCAGCAGCAGCAGGACGACGGCGGCTGCGATGGATTTCAGGCTAGCCGGCTTCGATTCCCCGCTCTTCGCCACCCTCCACCACCTCATGGACGTCCCCGACGAGGCCGACAAGTCCTTCAACGCCCCCACCCGCACCTACGTCCGCGACGCCCGGGCCATGGCGGCCACCCCTGCGGACGTCAAGGAGTTCCCGGGATCCTACGCCTTCGTCGTCGACATGCCCGGGCTCAAGTCCGGAGACATCAAGGTCCAGGTCGAGGACGACAACGTGCTGGTGATCAGCGGCGAGAGGAAGCGCGAGGAGGAGAAGGAGGGGGCCAAGTACCTGCGGATGGAGCGGCGGGTCGGCAAGTTCATGAGGAAGTTCACGCTGCCGGAGAACGCGAACACAGAGGCAGTCTCCGCGGCGTGCCGCGACGGGGTGCTGACGGTCACGGTGGAGAAGCTGCCCCCACCGGAGCCGAAGAAGCCGAAGACTGTCGAGGTCAAGGTCGCTTGAAAGTGGCCTTGCGGAGCTGAGCTATAGCGGCTTCGGTGAGCGAGTCTTCTGGGGAATGAAGAATAAGGAAAGGATGGCGTAGTTTGCTCGAGTGTGTTTTCTTGTCTTTCGTTTCGGCGAGTGGAATTGCAGTACTGTGTTTGATGTTTGGCTCGTGCTTATATGAATGAATCAGTCGATGTATTGTGTACTAGATGCATTCGTATCATCTTTTGTTCGATACTTTCCTTTAATTCGCAATCTTGACATTGAGCAGAACAGAGTTCAAATGGTACGTTTTGATCCTTCTTGCTCGGAAATGAGTCATTGACGATGTGACACATTCTTCCTTCTTTACAACGACTTTGCCGAAACGCCCAATGCCACAATACCGATTGTACTGAAACCATGGCCGAGTATCGAGCTCTGCTCTGATCAGCCTAATTTTCAGTACCGACGTTCTTCTCTCCTGATGAGTTCGCATCGGGAGAGGGTTTCCGGGTCCTCGCCGGACCTGGCCCACAAAGCCTTAAGATAGAGATTCGTTCCCCGGCGAAGAAGGACTTGACCACCCCATGGCCGTCGGAACAGAATCAGGAATTGAAAACGCTTCAAAAGATGGATATAGGTGGAGAGGAAGTATGGCCAGAAGTGGCGTGGAGACGGCCCATCTGTTGAAGGAACAGAGCATTCTCTGATGCTTATTTATGTATGATTATACTGACACGAAGAAGACAGGCCATGGTCCTGGACAGTTGTTTACTCATATGTACATTTATTGCTCGGAAATCTTGTGCGAGCAGCCGATAAATGTATATTTTTTATTATGTATGACAGTAAGGAACAAAAAATGCATGACAATTTCAGGAAACTAACGTACACACCGCAATAATACAGGTGATTATTAGATCAATCCTAAATTTATAATAAGATGTTAATTCGGTTGTTAACTTTTCAATTTTATTAGTGAAATACTAAATTTTTATGCGAAATTTTAATATAATCGTTTTTGTCATTTGCCTTTGAAAATTGCTAATGTGGCGATACGTGTATAAGGCACATCAGCATGAGCCACGTTAGTATGCCATGTAGGATTAATATTATGACACGGTAAGATGATCGTGAGGATGTGTGCTCTAGCTAAGAAATTTTATCTTTTAAAAAAGTACACTTTTGGGAGATTAACTCAAATCGAAGTATTGAATTAAGCTCGAGTGCGAGCTCGACTGATAAATCATTGTTGAGTTGACTTAACCCAATGACACCGTTGCTTGATAAGTCAAGTCACGTAAACACAAATCATCAAGATAAAATCGCTAAGAAAATATTAAAGTCGATCATACGTAGACTAATACGTAACACCCTTGTAGATACAAGAATGAACGCTGCACATGGGGAACATTTCCAACATCGGACATGTTATGCAGGGGTGTCAATGAGTCTGGTCGGGTTTACATGATATCTGACCAGATCCAAAATACTAGATAGGTGTGCTCGGCTCGGCCTGACCCAAGACAAGACCTGAACAAGATATAGCCATGTGATCGGGTTGGTTCCGTGTTTCAAACTCAACCAAACGATTCTGTTCTTACTTTCTCGTTACCTCAAAAACCTGCCAAATTCATTCCACGACCAAAACTGAATATCTCTAATTTCCAAATTCAAAATGACCACCATCAGAGCCTCCCATTTCATATCCACTCACCATCAACCCATCTCGAGTTCCTCCACAACCGAGCCGACGACAACAATCAAACGACAATAAAAAAGAAACACTAGAGACGTGCTTTGCATGAGGAGAGTTGTTGATTTCGCGGAGGGCCTTTGCTCCCCTCTCCAACACCTCTGGGTCGAACCCCGCAGCTCGCAGCTCCTCAGGAGGCTTAGGCTTCGCTTGCGAGGCCGCACCGGAAGGGGCATCTTCGACATGCTGCGACGGAGGGGAAGGGAGCATTGGCGTGCACACAAGTCGAGAGCGTGGACGCCGCTGCCGCCACTGCCACAATCACCGAGGATAGTCTGGAGGCCTCCATTTCGGGCTTCAATCCAGACCCTCCATGGCTTCCATAGGAAAAAGGGGAAGAGAGAACGCGCGGTACGGATCGAGATTGGCGCGAACCAAGCATAAATCCCTGCACCGCGATGCCGCCGGGGCTGGTCATGTTGTTGGTGCAGTTGCCGTCGGACTTGATCGGGAACTCGATGGTCTTGCTTTCGGTGAGGCTGTGGAAGCCCTGGATGGAGGACTCAGAAATCACAGAAGAAGCGAGAGAGTGAGAGAGACGTGGAAGAGAGATCTAAATGGATTTCTTGTTTGAGTTGGGCTTGGGTACCCTAGCCCAATAAATACAAAACAATACCCAATTATCTTTATTGTTACCTAAACAAGTTGAGGCCCAGCCCAACCCAAAATAAAAATTTTCGGATCAGGTTGGATCAGTTCGGGTCGGGTTGGGTCGGGTCGTGTTTGATCGGGTTATTTTGACAACCCTAATGTTATAATTACTAATTAAGTAATTATCCACTTGGGAACTTTCTAGTTTTTAACGGCTCAAAAAGCAAACGAATGTTCTAGAGTCTTCTAGGCTTCCAGAAGCATCCCGGTAGCGACCTCCCGCCGTCTCGAACCTCCGCATTGTTCCCTCGAATCTTCTGGAACTTTCCCAAAACGCCAACCTATAAACACTCGCTCCCACCATCTCCTCTCCGCACCAAACTCCGATCAAACGCAACTCAACTTCGAATCGATCTCTCACGCAAATTTCACCGATCGAGAAGCAGCAGCAGCAGGACAACGGCGACGATGGATTTCCGGCTCACCGGCTTCGATTCCCCTCTCTTTGCCACCCTCCACCACCTCATGGACGTCCCCGACGAGGCCGACAAGTCCTTCAACGCCCCCACCCGCACCTACGTCCGCGACGCTCGGGCCATGGCGGCCACCCCGGCCGACGTCAAGGAGTTCCCCGGCTCCTACGCCTTCGTCGTCGACATGCCCGGGCTCAAGTCCGGGGACATCAAGGTCCAGGTCGAGGACGACAACGTGCTGGTCGTCAGCGGCGAGAGGAAGCGCGAGGAGGAGAAGGAGGGGACCAAGTACCTGCGGATGGAGCGACGGGTCGGCAAGTTCATGAGGAAGTTCGCGCTGCCGGAGAACGCGAACACGGAGGCGGTCTCCGCGGTGTGCCGTGACGGGGTGCTGACGGTCACGGTGGAGAAGCTGCCCCCGCCAGAGCCGAAGAAGCCAAAGACGGTCCAGGTCAAGATTGCCTGAAAGTGGGCTCGCGGAGCTGAGCTATAGCGGTTCCGGTGAGCGAGTCTTATGGGGAATGAAGAATAATGAAAGGATGGCGTAGTTTGCTCGAGTGTGTTTTCTTGTTTTTCGTTTCGGTTTCGGAGATATCGAAACTGGCGAGTGGAATTGCAGTATTTTGCGGGTTCTTATGCAGTTGCCTATGTTTAGTAGGCTATTTGTTTGATGTTTGGCTCGTGCTAATATGAATGAATCAGTCGATGTATTGTGTGTACTGGATGTCTTCGTATCTTCTTTCGTTCGATATTTTGCTTAAATTCGCAATCTTGACATTGAACAGAACAGAGTTCAAATGGTACGTTTTTCCTACTGCACTGCTTTTGCATACTGCATTGTCCAATGGCAGTTCAATTAGTTCATTCTTTTTGCGACGATTAATTCCATTTCCTGGAAGGATTTCTGTGAAGTGCGAGTGCCCTACTTTGCACGTTGTGATCATTTTTTCGCTTGGGTTTGTGGCCCTGTGGCTGTGGGTACCTGCAAAATGCATTGAGAGAAGCAGTTAACGTTTGGGATGAAACCGGGCTTGAAACCATGATATTCCTTTTGAGCTCAGCGCGAGCTGCAGGGTTCCTTCTGCTACATGGTATGAATATTGCCAGATAGCAAGATCAGATATCCAAGCAAGGTTTTTATTTTCCGCGTGATCATCATCGGATCATAGAGAAGATTGAGTTCAGTAATTCTTCTATTGCAGGGTGTGAACAAGCAACTTCTTGATGCTCAGCTCGATTTCGTCTTTGAAAGCTGCAGCTCTCAGCCACGTCTCTTTCCCTTCCCCATCAACCATTAGTCTCCTAACTGCTCCCGCTATCTCTTTCTGATTCAGATCACCCTCCAACTCCAATCCCACCCACCAAACATGGCACAAGTGCCTCGTGTCACATTCGGGTCCCTGAAGCACGGTCGGTATATCATCGGGACTCCTTCAGAAATGCTTTCCTAGGTCGAATTCCATCTGCGATGGGTCCAAAAACCTCCCGCGTTGCAGTGTGCTAAAACTTCCTCCTGCGAAAACCATCTCACAACACGGCCAGTTTCTCTCTAATGGCTTCTTTGAACCCTTCCGGTAACAGCTCGATCCGCTCAAGAGCCTCTGACTGGGCCAGGTCGGATCGGCCACAAGAATGCCGCCACTCGTCAGCCTCTAAGCTGTTTCCGCAAACTCTCCCTGATCCATTGAAGCTAAGCTTCCTAAGCTCACATATATGACTGAATTATATAGCCTGCTTATCAGGACACAGCAGGCAACCGGATTCTTCCTCCATTATGCTGGTTGGTGAAGCCGGATCAACTTTGTGCTTAGCGATAAAAACGGGGCTCGTTATTGTTTCTGGAGTTCATCCAATAACTGTTTCTCAAGGCAGTCTACCGTGTTCCAAAAACGCCTGAAGATGTCTTATTAATGATCACCACAGCTGATTATGGGTTCTAAATCATGAGATGTAAAAGAGGCAAGTCCTTGTATCTCGTAGGATAAGTGCTCCCCGCCGGAGAAGGATTTGACAACCCCATGGCCGTCGGAACAGAATCAGGGATTGAAAACGCTTCAAAAAGATGGATATAGGTGGAGAGGAAGTATGGCCAGAAGTGGCGTGGAGACAACCCGTCTGTTGAAGAAACAGAACATGCTCTGATGCTTATTATGTATGATAATAACGACATGAAGAAGACAGGCCATGGTCCTGGACAGTGGTTTACTCAAATGTACATTCATTGCTCGGAAATCTTGTGGGGGCAGCCGATAAATGTATATTTTTAGTATGTATGACGGCAAGGGACCAAAAAATGTATGACAATTTCAGGAAAATAAAAGATCAATCCTAAATTTATAATAAGTTGCCAATTTAGTTATCGACTTTTCAATTTTGTCAATGAAATACTAATCCTTTATGCGAGATTTTAAAATAATTGTTTTCGCCATTTGCCGTCGAAAATTGCTGATGTGGCGATCCATGTATGAGCCATGTCAGCATGAGCCGCATCAATATGCCACGTAGGAATAATATTATGACGCGCTAAGATGATCGTGAGGACGTGTGATCTAGCTAAGAAATTTTATCTTTTAGAAAAATACACTTTCGGGAGATTAACTCAAGTCGAAGTATTGAATTAAGTTCGAGTGCGAGCTCGACTTATAAATTATTGTCGAGTTGACTCAACCCAATAACACTGTTGCTTCATAAGTCAAGTCACGTAAACACAGATCATCAAGATGAAATTGCCAAGAAAATATTAAAATCAATCATACGTAGACTGATACGTAATACCCGTGTAGATACAAAAATAAACGCTACACATGGGGAATATTTGCAACATCGGACATGCTATGATTACTAATTAAGTAATTATCCACTTGGGAACTTTCTAGTTTCTAACGGCCCAAAAAAATGAACGAATGTTCTAGCTTTCTAGGCTTCTAGAAGCATCCCAAGTAGCGACCTCGAGCCGTCTGGAACCTCCGCATCGTTCCCTCGAATCTTCTGGAACTTTCCCAAAACGCCAACCTATAAATACTCCCTCCCACCATCTCCTCTCCGCACCAAACTCCGATCAAACGCAACTCAACTTCGAATCGATCTCCCACGCACAACCAGCTCCTCAAAACCCTGAATTTAGCAGCAGCAGGACGACGGCGGCGATGGATTTCAGGCTAGCCGGCTTCGATTCCCCGCTCTTCGCCACCCTCCACCACCTCATGGACGTCCCCGACGAGGCCGACAAGTCGTTCAACGCCCCCACCCGCACCTACGTCCGCGACGCCCGGGCCATGGCGGCCACCCCGGCCGACGTCAAGGAGTACCCAGGCTCCTACGCCTTCGTCGTCGACATGCCCGGGCTCAAGTCCGGGGACATCAAGGTCCAGGTGGAGGACGACAACGTGCTGGTGATCAGCGGCGAGAGGAAGCGCGAGGAGGAGAAGGAGGGGGCCAAGTACCTGCGGATGGAGCGACGGGTCAGCAAGTTCATGAGGAAGTTCACGCTGCCGGAGAACGCGAACACGGAGGCGGTCTCCGCGGCGTGCTGCGATGGGGTGCTGACGGTCACGGTGGAGAAGCTGCCCCCGCCGGAGCCGAAGAAGCCGAAGACAGTCGAGGTCAAGGTCGATTGAAAGTGGGCTCGCGGAGCTGAGCTATAGCGGCTTCGGTGAGCGAGTCTTATGGGGAATGAAGAATAACGGAAGGATGGCGTAGTTTGCTCGAGTGTGTTCTCTTGTTTTTCGTTTCGGTTTCGGATACATCGAAACTGGCGAGTGGAATTGCAGTATTTTGCAGGTTCTTATGCAGTTGCCTATGTTTAGTAGGCTATGTGTTTGATGTTTGGCTCGTGTTAATATGAATGAATCAGTCGATGTATTGTGTACTGGATGTCTTCGTATCTTCTTTTGTACGATGTGAGACATTCTTCTTTCTTTACAATGACTTTGCCGAATCGCCCATTATGCCGAAACGCCCCTCACCACAATACCGATTGTACTGAAACCGCGGCCGAGTATCGAGCTCTGGTCTGATCAGCGTAATTTTCAGTACCGACATTCTTCTCACCTGATGAGTTCGCATCGAGAGAGGGTTCCCGGATCCTCCCCGGACCTGGCCCACAGAGCCTTAAGATAGAGATTCCTTCCCTGTCGGAGAAGGATTTGACAACCTCATTGCCGTCGGAATAGAATCAGAAATTGAAAATAGTCCAAAGATGGATTCAGGTGGAGAGGAAGTATGGCCAGAAGTGGCGTGGAGACAACCCACATACAATACAGTTCTCCGATGGTCACTGTTGAAGAAACAGAACATACTATGATGCTTATCATATATGATTATACTGATGAGAAGAAGACGGCCATGGTCCTGGACAGTTGTTTACTCAAATGTACATTTATTGCTTGGAAATCTTATTCGAGCAGCCGATACTATTCGCGATTTCACATTCTACTATTCCTCGTATTATTCAATAGGTGAGATCAAAAAAATGCCATAGTTTCCTTGACGTGCGATCCCATAGTCATCAGTAGAACAGAAAGTTGCCATCAGGGGATTGCGAGATACCAACAGGGAAACGCAATTTTCAAATCGATTACAATTTCTCATTTCAAGGTCAATCATGACATCAAACGCTTTCAGATTCAGTTTACCAAGTAAGATGGCTCAAAGTAGAAGAAAAAAAGGGAACAAGGAGGAGCAACATCAAACTTCATAATCAAATGGTCACAATTCAGAAGATAGAGGAGAATAAGGGTCTGAGTATATCCTCCAAATGTGTTGTATAATTGTTAAAACACAGCGATAAAACACCGAAATGTATTGTTTCACCAATTGAAAATCGAAAGAAAAAAAGAAGAAGAAGAACTCATACATCTACGTCCCCCATGTAAAAAACAAAACTGGTAAGAGAGTACGTATTTCATGATTTTCAACTGTAAGCAAGATGACCGGGTTAGAACCAATGTAAAAAACAATAGGCTGAATTAATTTTCAGAACAAGAAATTCCTGTACCGCTTCCAAGTCCCAACCACCTAATGGAATCTTCAGGTGTAAGGACGATCCTTAAGGCATCAAAGTCTCCTAGCCTTGTGAATTCACCTAATTTAGTAGAAAGCAATACCTCCATTAGTTGTTTTGACAGAGACAATTCCTTCCGCACGCTAGCTACACAACCAGCATGGCCACAGCACTCCAAGGTTTCATAGGTTCACAATAAAATTTGTAGTTTATCGGCAAAGAAATTAGGTGGTCGCTGTGAGAATGTCCTCCTGATGACAACTCCTCTCCTCAAAAGTTATCAGCGCACATGCATAATGCAAGTTCTTACTATAAAACCCTTAAGAGATTGATTATGGAAAAACAAAAGGAATGAGAAGCCAGAAAATTGAAAGCTTCGGTCAGGAGACACAGCCAGAAGCCACTCCATACTCGATGCACTTAATTTCAGTTCAGGCCTAGGATTCACTAGGAGCTAAGTACGGCAACTACCTTCTTATTTTTGCGTAAGTCGACCTTGCAAAAGGATTAACCGGTCATAACAAGACACTGTCCTTATTTTCCGCTTTTCGTAGATCCTCAAGTGGTTCTACCGACAGAACAGAAATAGAAAAAAGAGACTCGCCATTAAACATAATTGTCGTGACCTAAAAAAAATCGGGTTTTCCGATCTTAGGCTAATGGATTACTAGATCAATTAAATTAATTAACCTAGCTCGGGTTCTCTCAAACGCTACCAATTCGCAACTTAGGTCCAATTGTGAACATGCAAATATTTTCAATAGGAGTCGCCACTAATCATTTAGGGTAGGTTGATTAGAAACCTAAATAAAATAGCGGGAGTACTATTTTATTTCTGCGAACCAGAAATTATGAATTCGGGGACTTGATTACGCTAGATTCCCTAACGCCCTTTCGGTACCAATTTCAGGAAAAATACTCAATTTGACAATTTTGATGAATCTCAACTTAAAGTTCAAAGGTGCAGAAATTCTCTTTTTTATTTTTTTTACGTGTTTAAATAAAAGCTAACCTATATGTGATAACGTGCAAAAGATGACATGCGATTAATGCAACCTAACATGCAAATTATATGTCATGTGACGACGTGATCTATTTCTAATGACAGGTATATTATTTTTGTTGTTTTTTTTTATGAAATTCGAAATTTAAAAAAGCTAATTATCTAAGCATGCAATTTTAAACTAAAGAAATTAACCTATTCCAGAGCAATCTTTTTGGTATTTTTTTATCGAAATTCGAAATCACAATCAAATAAATAAATAAATAAATAATTGCTAAATCTTTCGAATTAAGTTTCGATCTGAAGCCTGACAGATCGATCCTAAAATTCGAAATACCCGCTATGGAAATAACTCTATCTAAAGCCTGATAGATAGATTTATTTCCACGTGTGCAGTTGCGGATTAGAAAATTTTCCTAATCGATCACATCTTGAAAAGATTTTGATATCTCAAATATTATGGATATATTCAAGAGATTTTGAAAATTCCGATTTCTATCCAAATTTGAAAAGTAATAGATATCCAAGATTTCAAAAAAAAGAAATAAAATCCTAATTGGAATAATGCTTATTATCCAAATATGCAAAATTAGATATCAATAAGCATAAATTAGGCAATTAAATATTCAAACCAAATCGGGATAAGATATTTATCTGATTTGCAGATTTCTTTCCAATTTTGAATTTGCAGCGGATCGGGACTGTGACCGGCGGCGCGACGTCGGGAACGGCGGTATGACATCGGGATCGGCGGCGGCTTGCGGCGGTGGCGTGCAGCAAGCAGCGGACCGCCAAAGATTCTCGGGGCTGACTGGAGTTTGTTGATGTTGTTGGTCCTGGACACTTGCGTTCTTCTTATTGTGAATGATTCAATATGCACTCCTTCAGAACTTCCTCGCTGCCTCACCCACGGATCACCACTTGTCCTAAAGATTGGTTCAATGAAGACAAGTGGTTGACTTGACGAACTCGCAGCGGACTGACTTCTCGAAATACTGCTGGCCTGAGGACGTCGCCGTGGATGCTGCTATACGCTCTGGTCACAAAGGGGTCGAGGCTGCTCAAGAACTCGCTGGACCTCCTGAACGTTCACTGCCCGTAGTTGTTGTTGAATGATCACTGGACAGAGGGCTCGTCGAGACTTTTTCAAGGACTTGATGCAGTTAGAGCCAACCCAAAAGTCACTTGGTCAATGGATGGAGACGGAGCTGCAATCAGTGATGACATCAACGACAAAGGGCATCAACTATAGTCAACGATTGGGGAATTATATCCAACGAACAGGTGTTGAATGCGTTTTCCTGTCACTGCGAGATCTTTGGTCGCGGAGCAAGGGAGGGTGAAGCAAATCCCGCGCGTTTCTTCCGGCACCAACGCTGACGACGACTACGAAGAATAGCCCATTACCTCCGAGACCACTAACAAGCCTCAACGATCGATTTTCAATGAGTTTTTTCTCTCGGAATCTCAACTCTCTCTCTCTCTCTCAAGTGATTCACTTGAGTCTCTGAAAATTCTGATTTTCAGATTCTCAGAATTATCAGAGCTCCCCGAACGTGTGTTCCTCCCTTTTCCTTTCTGACGTCTCTTTTTCTCACTCGATTCTCTCGTCACGATTTTTTTTCTGACGCTCCTTTCTCCGTATCCTCTCCTCTTTTCTCACTGTGTGTCTCTCACTCGATCGTGTGTCTGATGGGTCCGTATATGTCTCTCCTTGAACGAAGCTCCCCCCTTTTTACGTATCTCCTTTTATTCTTTCCAATTCTTCTTTGACTTTTCTTTCCTTTAATTGTCCATGAAGCCCCCCCTGTACTGTCGTATCCAATCTCTCCCTTCCTTTTATTTCTTTGACCGAGACCTCCACCTATCGTCCAATATATTCCCAGAATATATCCCCCATGCTGACTGTATCTTCAATATCTATGGCCTCGCACGATTTTTCTTCTCAGAAGTGGTTAGGAATACCTTTCGAGTATATTTTCCTCTGCACCAAAGATTCCAAGAAAATAATAATCAGCTTATACCTTTCCTCTTTAATATATCGTGACACCCGAGATTTTCAAATTTCCAAAAGATATAATGCCGATTACTTTCCATAGATTAAAGATAGGTAAAATATATCGATTTCAATTATGAGCTTGATTCAATTTAGCTCAAAACTATTTGCTCGAATCCATCCTCCGTCGGTCCGATAAATGTGCAAATTATACGGGCCTAATTAACTATGGAATGCTCCTAATATCTATATGCAACTTTAATTAATTAATTTTTTAATATTTTTTTTAGGGACCGAGATCGATTCCTAATTTTTATGCAATGAATGACCAATTGGATTTTCAAAATTTAGGTGTCAACAGCTGCCCCTCTTTGAGTGGAGGCTCGCAGAGGTTTCGCTCAAAGACCGAGACCTAAATTTAGACTATGCAAAATGATAAATGATTATTTTTTTTAATGTAATGATGCATGATATGCAGACAATAAAGAACGTATGCTAAGGCTTCTCACTTCGTGTAGAGCGATGAAAGAGCATTACATACGAATCGCACAAAAAGCGTCCAAGTGAGGGAAAGCTTTATAATGCTTTAACTTCCCTCGATCTCCAAACTTCTGGTCCACTGGAAGTAAGGTTCCCGAGGTACTGGATTGCCTATCTGTTACCTGCAGTTTCCTACAGATGCGAAATAACGCATGATATGAAGAAAGAATGGGATGTGTTGCCTATACCACTGGGCAATCACGAAGAAGATCATGTCACCTCTTCCACTGGGTGAGCATGAGGTTGGTTGTGCCACCTATTCCACCGGATGAACACAGAATGAAAAATTATGCTGCCTATTCTGCTGGGCAAACATAAAAATGGGGTGTGTTGCCTATTCCACTGGGCAATCACGAAAAGGATCACGTCACCTCTTCCATCGGGTGAGCATGAGGTTGGTTGTGCCACCTATTCCATTGGGTGAACACAGAATGAAAAATTATGCTGCATGTTCTGCTGGGCAAACATAAAAATGGGGTATGTTGCCTATTCCACTGGGCAACACCAAGAGATACATCACCTGATTTCTTCTTGTGTCATAAAAATGGCAAAACCAATTGCATTGCACTTGTTTGAACCTGAGAAAAGGTTAAAACAATACATGCGCAGGAGCAGAGAAAACATAATTCATGAGTCTGCTTGCATTACCAAGCTTCACTGAGGAATTTATCAATAAGAACAATCATTTTGTCCTTTTGACAATTTGATCATATTAAATGAGAGACCTTTAATCAGAAAGGACTTTCTACTCATTCTCAATGAAAGGCTTTTGACCCGACCTTTGATGCGGGTATAAGAATCACTCGAACTCTCTTAATCGTGCTTGACAAGGGTTCATATATTCTCAAAATCAGTATGGCTTTGCCAATCTGAGAGGTCTTTATAAGGACTAAAACGTGGGTTTGGTTAATGGCTTAGCAAAAGAGACTCTTTGAGTCAAGGCTATTAAAAGAATTGATATCACCAGCTGCTCCGGGTTTACAAGTCAGGAATGCTGCAAAAATGAGATAGAAAAATCTTGCTCGCACTTCTTCGAGCAACATTTATAAGCATTTGAAACTCTACGTTAACTCAAGTGCCCTATTCTGAAGAGACTTCGGTAAAGGTTGTAACGTAGGTTCGGGTAGGCTTGAAATGAATGGCTTATTTCATCAAAACGGGGGGTATTATGAACATGGAGATTGGTGATCATCCAGTTATGCTAATGGTACCATTGATCTATCTCTAGCAATTGCTTCATAAATGAACCTTCAAACGGTCTTTTCCATGAAAACTGATCTTGTATGTCGACTCAGTTATTGCTGAAGCTTTTCTTTCTCCTTTTCTCTCCTTTTTTTTTTTTTTGAGAGAGAGAGAGAGAGAGAGAGAGAACTTCGATTTAATGGAGTCCTTTTTCGTCCTTTCTGATGAATTTTCTTTCGAGCTCCTTTGCTTTGAGATGATTTCATTTGTTTATCACAAGCATGATCACCAATCGGGTTGAAATGAATCCACCGCTCAAATTGGGTATGCAAAGGGTATAATGTGTAGGGATATAGAAAGAAATGCTCTTCGTCATATCTAAGGCACTTGAGCTAACACAAAATTTGCATGCAATAAATATACTTGAAGATTGATGCAAGTGAAAGCAAGAAAATTCTAACCATTTTGAATTTTCTAAGAAATTGCCCCAGTATGAGGTTGACCCTGACAGGAGTAAGAAATGAAACTCCGTTCAAAGGGTTAAGCAAATGATAACCTGTAGTGTTTAGATAGAGGAAATAAATGCCTCTCATCACTTCGGTCGTCATACTTTTCGTGAGATAATCCTTTACCTTGTCAGCACGGAATTTTCACTCAACTCGCACTAGGGATTATTATTCAGAACATGTATGGAAATGTCTTGCCTTTCGTCATCTTGAAGTCTCTCATGCAATATGATTGCTTCATTAGGACAAAAACAGATTGCCAAGTCAAAAGCTTTCCTCAAACAAAGCTTAGTAACATCAATTGATTCATGAAAGTCAGAATGAGTACAAAATCAAGTGTAATACTTCTTTACAGAATCAGAATTAACTGGACTAGAAAAAACACGACCATCCATCTCGACCAAAATCAAAGCACCTCCTGGAAGGACTTTCTTCACAATGTACGGGCCGCCATAATTTGGAGCGAATTTTCCTTCTGCAAGAGGAAATATTGGCAATAACTTCCGCAGGACAAGGTCACCTACCTGAAAATGTCGAGGCTTGACTTTCTTGTTGAAAGATTTAGCAACTCGTTGTTGGTAGCACTGGCCATGACATAAAGCTCTAAGCCTTATTTCATCAATCATGTTCAACTGGTCCAACCTCTGCTGGATCCAATCTGCTTCTGACAATTGTACCTGTGAAAGGATACGTAACGAAGGAATTTCAACCTCAACAGGTAGAACTGCTTCCATACCATACACAAGAGAATATGGAGTTGCCCCTGTAAATGTCCGGATAGAAGTCCGATATGCCATAAGTGCAAAAGGTAATCTCTCATGCTAATCACGATAGTTCTTAGCTGTTTTAGCTAAAATCTTCTTGATATTCTTATTGGCTGCTTCGACCGCTCCGTTCATCTGCGGACGATATGGAGAAGAATTCAAATGCTTGATCTTGAACTCCTTGAACAGATCATCCACCGATTTATTATTTAGATTAGACCCATTGTCAGTAATTATGGTCTCAGGTGCACCATATCGAGCAATGATGTCTCGACGAATGAACTTCACCACATTCCTGGCCGTCACTGTCTTATAGGACATAGCTTCGATCCACTTCGAAAAATAATCGATAGCGACCAGGATAAACTGATGTCCATTCGATGCTTTAGGATTGATTGGGCCAATCACATCAATGCCCCACATAGAAAATAGCCATGGTTCAGACATTTGATGCAATTTATTTGGAGGAGTATTAATCTTGTCACCATGGATCTGACATTTGTGACAACTCCGGACATGCTGAATGCAGTCACTCTCTAAAGTGAGCCAGTAATAACCCATCCTCATTATCTTCCTTGCCAGCATATGACCATTCATGTGCGGACCACATACTCATGCACTTCTAGCATCAAACGAACAGCCTCGGTTGAATCAACACACCTTAATAAAACCGAATCATAGGACCGCTTGTATAGGCATTCTCCGCTCAAGAAGAACTTCGTCGCCATTTTCCTGATATACCTATGGTCAGATGGGGTACTTTTCTCAGGAAATTCCTGTGTTTGAAGATATGCTTTGATATCATGATACCACGGCTTGCCGTCAGGCTCTTCTATTGTAGCCATGCAATAACTGGTTTTTGTAAGACCTCTATCTTCAAAGGTTCAACTTCTAAACCACTTATCACTCGTAGCATTGCCGATAACGTAGCCAGAGCGTCGGCAAAACTGTTTTGAGTCCTTGACAAGTATTCAAATGAAATGTCTTCAAACTCTTCCACCAACTCCTCTAAATAGACGTGATAGGGCTGCAACTTAGCATCTCTAGTTTGCCACTTACCAACGGTCTGAAAAATAATGAGGGCTGAATCCCCGAACACCTTAAGTCGAGCTACTCCCATTTCAATTGCAGCCTGTAATCCGAGTATGCATGCTTCATATTCAGCAATATTGTTCGTGCAAGGAAATATCAGTTTTGCTGCAACCGGATAATGTTGTCCGCCTGGGGATATTAGAACTGCCCCGATACCTGATCCTGACAAGTTTACGGCTCCATCAAAATACATGGTCCATACATACTCATCAATTGGCATGACTCTATCCTCTAACGGATCCAAATCCTCATTTTTCCCAAGATTTTCAGCCAAGACATCAGCAATTACTCGCCCTTTGACTGACTTCTGGGACATGAATCGAACATTAAATTCTGAAATGAGAATCTGCCATTTTGCCAGCTTTCCAACCAAAGCGGGTTGATTGAGCAAGTATTTGATGGGGTCACACTCCGTCACAAGCAATATCTGATAGTGCAAAGTGTACTGCCTCAACCTGTGTAGCACCCAGACCAATGCTGCACACGTTCTTTCTGCTTCAGAATAGTTCATTTCAGAGGCAGTGAACTTCTTACTCAAATAATAAATCGCACGCTCATTTCCATCCTCTTCACCTTTCTGAGCAAGCATGGCACCTAAAGATTCACTGTGGATTGAAAGGTACAGGATCAGAGGTTGCCCTGGTGTTGGTGGAACAAGCACTGGAGGATTCATCAAGTAGTGCTTAATCTTGTCAAATGCCAGTTCACACTCTTCATCCCATCTAACCAGCGCATTCTTCTTGAGGAGTTTAAAGAAAGGCTTCGCTTTCTCAGATAGCTGAGAAATAAATCTGGCAATATAGTTTAATATACCCATTAAGCTACGAACTTCCTTCACCGAAGACGGAGATTTTATTTCACAAATTGCCTTCACTTTTGATGGGTCAATCTCAATCCCCTTGTTACTGGCAATAAAGTCGAGTAGTTTGCCGGAGGCTACCCCGAACACACATTTTGCCGTATTGAGGCGCAATTTGAACTTACGAAGCCTGTCGAATAATTTCTTCAAGGTTTCTACGTGATCTTCTCCACGTCGAGTTTTCGCAATCATATCGTCAACATAGACCTCAATCTCATTATGCATCATGTCATGGAACAACGTAACCATTGCTCGCTGGTAAGTTGCCCCAGTATTTTTGAGACCGAAAGGCATCACCTTGTAATGAAATGTCCCCCAAGGAGTGATAAATGCTGTTTTCAACTTATCATTCTCGTTCATCAATATTTGATTATAACCGGAGAAACCATCCATGAAGGAGAACAGTTCGAATCCAGCCGTACTGTCCACAAGCACATCAATGTGCGGGAGTGGAAAATCATCTTTAGGACTGGCCTTGTTCAGATCTCAATAGTCAACACATACTCGAACCCGACCGTCTTTCTTCATCACTGGGACTATATTAGCGACCCATTCTGAGTATTGGGTAGTCTCAATAAATCCCACGTCAAGAAGCTTCATGACCTCTTCTTTGATTTTCTTCGCCAGTTCTGGCTTAGCTCTTCGCGGCCTTTGTTTCACAGGCTCAACCGAAGGATCAGTCGGTAGACAATGTTCGACGATCGATCGATCAAGACCCGGCATGTCGGCATAAGACCAGGCAAAGATGTCTTGATAATCTTTCAACAACTGGGTCATGCGATTGGCCATATCTTCAGGAAGACATGCCCCAATCTTAACCTTTCTAGGATTCTCCGTGTCGCCAAGGTTGGTTACCACGATTTCCTCGGCGGTCAGAGGCTTAGATTTCTCATGGATTTCCAAGTTCCGTCTTATCTCTTCATCATTCGGGTCATCTGAGTCATCGGATTGGCTTGCATCACATATATGAGGGTCCACGGTTCCCATCCCTTTGCATGCCTCGAGATTAGTCCTGAAACATGAAAGAAAGGGATCAAAAAGACAAGATAGGGCTTAACTACATGCAATTTTTGAAAATTGTTCTTTGTTTTTTTTTTTTAAAAATTCATTTTGCTTTCGAAGACCTCGAAACGAGAATTCTTGAGAAGCCCAACCCTCAGTTCTTACCATAGATGACAAATTTTTCAATCGTTGGTTATCGTCATCGGGTTGGTTTGGGGCACTTCAACAAGATTCAAAAATGATAAAAACTTCTGTAATTTTATTGATATCGAATCAATGACTTACATCTTATTGGATTGAAAAACCTAAGTGCAACATGAATTGGAATGAAAATCAAGAAAAAGCAATAAAGATTCCCACGCAGGGGAGATACTAAAACTGAAAATGATTACTCTTGAGGGCTAGTGCCCATCCCTTCAAGTGGTCCTTCAGCAATTGCACCAATGGAGCTTTCAGCAAACCAACCGGTGAGGTAAGGTATACCATCATCAAAGTCCACCACCCTTGACTCCGGCTTCTTTAAAATACAGGGTGACTGGTCATCCTCAGAATCGTCAGACAAACTGACCAGAATCGCTTTACCATGCTTCTTAGGTGAGTCAGTTAGGGCTTATGGCGACTCAGGAAAGATAAGCCCAAGATCATCCTCAGTCGAGCTCAAATTTAAATGCTCATATCCGCCCACAACTCCAGCCGAGTGAAAGGTATCGTTGATGGAAGGTGGTAAGGGACTTTGACCCGCTCCTGTTCGGCTTCTGCAATAATCATTGCTTTGTTCGGGGCTTCCCTGCCCCTGATATCCCAAACCAGCTTTGTGGGATTGTCCATTTGTCTTGATCGGGGCAAGAATGCCTTGGCCTTCCTTCCCAAGACCCTGACCTGGCTTAAAACCATTACCAACCATGACCTTGGCCACCATGAGAGCTGCTTTAGAAATTTTAGGAACGGGCAACGGCATATCAGAGGAAGCTTGAACAACTTGAACTATCTCGAATGAATGATAGCTATCCTCTTCAACATGATCAGGTTCTATGTATGGGATCGATGTTGTATTGAAGATTCGGTGATCTTGTCACGCCCCGCACTTCTTGGTGCGCCACATCCCTCGCAGAGGTCGATTTGCGTATGCGACGTCCCAGGACGCGTCGCCGACCCAACACCCAATACAGAGATATACAGCACATGCGAAAGCAATTAAAACCACCCGTACATATATGAATACATAACCAAGGGCAACCACAGAATTTAACACTTGCACTGGTATTGAAAATTAAATACAATATCCAAGTACAACCCGAACGCCAAAAATCAAAAGCGAGTCAAGGCCACTACTGACAAAAAGGGGTAAGTGGCTCGGGGTTCAGGTACTACAACTAGTCGGGGGCTCCTCCCAAAAATGCATCGGGACACCTGTCATCCTCAAGGCCGGGGATCTGAAAAGTCGGTTTTACAACAACCGTGAGAATAAATCTCAGCGAGTAATTCCCTAAACCTAAACTAGGCTAACATGCACCTCCTGACAAATACTATAAACAGCACAACATACACACAAAACTGACTCAGGCCCTCGGGCCTAAATCTAATCCCATTAGACCCTGCAGGTTAGGCATATCCATATATAGTAATCACAGTACTTAAGTGGCACTCATATTCACACATATGCCAATCACACGCTTATGCACTGATTCTCACATTCTTGCATGCCAGTCAATGTATGTTCATGTATGCAAATGTCATGGACTTGACACGTGCAATCCCTGGCCCACTGGCCCACACTGACACACTGGCACACTGGCACACTGCCCAAATTATTATTATCACGACTCGAGTCATTAATTTTTCACGGCCCGGTGCGTCTAGCCTGCTTCAAAGTGCATGAGGCGCAGCAACCGATCTGGCCCAGTGTCTCTAGCCTGCTTCAAAGTGCATGAGGCGCAACACTGATCTCCTTGCGAACCAGAGCCTGCTTCAAAGTGCATGAGGATGGTCGCCTTCCGGATGTACCGGGCATCGTCCTGCTCCAAAGTGCATGAGGACGGTATCGACCCGAAGGTCACGACCCGTAGGTCCTTAGGTGATCACACAACTCATTATTATCTGGACCCCGCGTTAAACGCATCAGGGCAATTTAGGTGATCACAATGCACATGTCACTCGGGCACACTTATAAATGTAAATGCCGTGCCAATGCTTGAGATGTGCACTCATGGCCATAAAGTTCACACTTGGGCATCCACATGCGCGAATTACGATGCAACATACTCAATTTGTACCGCGCATATTCAAATTCATAAATTAACGTGCCCAAATCAAACAATCAATTTAAGTCAGCCATAGCATCAAATCAGCACACCATCCATGCACAAATTCACAAAACCAGGTCAACAAGCATTCGCACATTCGAGGCCCACCAAACTAATCCATTTCTAGTCCCGCTAGACACGCGACAGGACACCATCAAATTAACCACACTCGAGGCTCAATTAGCTAGTCAATTACACCAATCGACCAATCCCAGTAATTACACAATTAAACCTCAAAATAATCGCGCCTTGCCCAAATCAAATCCAATCCAATCCAATCGTGACCAGTCGTTAAACCACAAATTCTAGGCCAATAAGTGTCATCAAATTACTCCATCATACTCCCCAAATATTATTCTGATTGACCACCACAAAATCAAAGTATGGCGCGCACAATAATCCACGTATCGAACCCGAACTTTCCCGAACTCGGGTCGATTTAATCCAAATTGTCCAGCCCACTTATCGCGCCATTCGGGCCACTAATCCTCCATTAATTAATCAGAATAATCCACCAAATCGACCACAATCAAAGTCCCTAATCAATTCCACAATTTAACTCCTAAATTAACCCTTAAATAACCCTAATTAACCCCTAAACCGGTCTAGAAATGTAAATTATCCTAATTAGGGTTTAGGGTTGTACTCACCGGGTGTCCTACGCTTAAAACGGGCTGGACAAACCCAATCGGGCTCGGGTGAACAGTAACCGGTTTGAACAGTGTCGCCGGAACAGTGACGCGGGCGATGAATAGTGACCGGCTGGAAAAACGCACAGTGACGGAAACGGCTAGGGCCCGGGCTCGTGGGCGGCTCAGCGAGGCTGGGCGGCGGGCTGATCGGCCGGGGCGGCGACTGGCGACGACGACGACTCCGGTGGGGGCTCCGGCGCTCCGGCGAAGGCCTCCCACGGCTGAACGGGGGAAAGAGAGAGAGAGAGAGAGAGAGAGAGAGAGAGAGGGACCGGGAGAGGGAGAGTGAGGTGGGGAGAGACAGAGGGGCTGAAGGGAGGGACGGACCGGCAGTGGCTGGCCGGGCGAGCTGGCCGGAGCGGCCGGCCGAGCGGCAGAGCGCCGGTGAGGGGCGGCCACGGCGGCGAGCGTGCTGCTCGCGTGAACCAGGAGAGGGAGGGAGCAGACGGGGCGGCGGTCAGGCTGAGGCGGAGGGCGGCGGCCTGTCTACTCGCGGCATGGCGGCCAGGCGCGGTCGGGGGCAGCGACGGGCGGGGAGCCACGGCGGCGAGCTCGCCGCCGCGAGTACGCCTCGCTGCTGCGCGCACTCCTTGCGGGCAGGCCGGCGACGGCGACGGTCGGCGCGGCTAGGGCGACGGCGAGCAGCGGCGGCTCCGGCGGCGGTGGGCGGAGCTGGACGAGCGGCCGACTGGGCGGGCAGGAAACAAAGCAGAAGCAGAAGCAAGGGGCGTCGGGGGGAAAGAGGGAAGGAAGAAGGAGAAGAGAGAGAGAAGAAGAGAAAGAAGAGAGAGGGAGAGGAGAGAGAGAGAGTTGACGGGGGCAGGTGGGGGAGGGACAGACGGGGACGTGACTGGTCTGGGGGAGGGGGCGCGTTCCCGAGAGAGAGAGAGAGAGAGAGAGAGAGAGAAATTTTTTTTAAAGAAAATTCAAACTGATTCAAATATTAAACGCACACCGAGAGTCCGAATTCGAAACCGAAAATTGTCTACTAATCCCGAGTGAGCCTCGCAACTAAAAAGGGACAAAGGTAAAATTAATTTGACCAAATTTTTACGAGGGGCCTACTAGTCCAAATTCGTACCCGGTCCAAAATTTAACTTTCTCACTCATCCTGATAATTTCGACGTTGGCTACAATAATATCGACAACGTCCAATTTATTTCGTCCCGAAACACCCGAAAATCGACTGCCAAGTTTAGGGTCTAAATAACGACGAAAACTCGATCGAGTGCGATTCTAGCGAAATCTCTAATTTAAAATAATAACCGGGAGTGATCAGTTCCCGGGCGAGATTTTACCATAAGCGCACTGACAAATTATGCGTTTTATAAACCCCAAAATGGACCAAAAATCCGGAATGTTACAGATCTTCCTCTCCATAAATTGTAACCAACTTTGCTTCAGCCACAAACTTGACCTTCTGATGCAAACTGGAGGGTACTGTGCCTGCATTGTGAATCCATGGCCGTCCCAGCAAGAAATTGAAAGCAGAAGGGATATCCAGCACTTGAAAAAGAATATCGAACACCGAAGGTCCGATTTGCAGCTGTAAGTTAATCTGGCCTATCACATCCTTCTTTACTCCATCAAAGGCTCGAACAGAAGTCTTGGCCGCTTGCATGGTAGACGGAGGAATGCCTAGTCTTTTCAAAGTTGCCAACGGGCATAAATTTAGAGCCGACCCGTTATCAACAAGCACCCTAGCCATGTGAGTCTCCTTGTACTTCACTGATATGTGAAGCGTCTTATTGTGACCACGTCCTTCAACTGGGATTTCCTCATCAGAAAATGCTATTTGATCTTTGAGGAGGATCGTCCCGACAAACCCTTCTAGCTTATCTTCTGCAATAGTCTCGGGCACATGAATCTCACTCAACACCTTCATTAGAGCACTCCGATGCTTATCTGATGTCTGGAGAAGTTCCAACAATGAGACTTGTGCAGGTAACTTTCTCAGCTGATCAACCACGTTATATTCACTAGCCTTAATCACAGCTAGGAATTCCTTCGCTTCTTTCTCGGCCACTGGCTTGGCCAGTTGCTTGTCAGGATAAGTTTGCCCTGACCTCGTTATCAGATCAACGTCGTACGACCATGGAACCATCTTGTCACTCTCATAAGCGTAGGGTTGAGGTGATGCCATGATCAATACTTCCAGAGTGTCAAGTACAATGATCCCGAGGTCATCGTCAGAGGCGTCCTCAAGAGCGGGCATGTCAGGATCCAACTTTACTTATTCATCGGTCATCCTTGCGAGTTCTTCATTCCAATCAATGATGACTTGGGATATAGTGGCCACTACCTCGAATTCATCTGCTGTCCCAATCATCCCCTCTCTCACCAACTCATCCACTTTCTTTCTTATGTCACCGAGTGACACCACTTCATCGGTTGAAACATAACCAGCTCGGACTAAAGCATCGAACATATCTTCGAGAGGGACCCTGAAGCTTCGAATCTGCTTGACTCTCGAGCCAAAGACAGCATTTGTACTGCTCGAATGGTCAGGGAGTGGATTGTTTTGCACATTGGGCTTACTGGCTGATTGTAGTACAAACGCTCCATAATGGTGGGCTCGTCTGCGGGCCAAATCAGCTTCTGAGTGGAACAATTCTGCCAAGCCTCAGAATGACGCCTAAGCTCGACTCTGTAGGATTCGCCTTTCTCGAACTGGACTTGAAATTCATTGGGCTTGAGTGGAGGTGGGACATCCTGCAGAACTCGGAATTGACGTGTAACCCGAAGAGGCTGATAGCTGGTTGCCCCATAAATACCCATCAAAGGTACGGGCTTCTGATCGCCATGGTATAGTCGAGCCTCAACCTCTTGAAACCACACAGCTTGCAAAAGGAAAATCTTAGAGCTTGGATTCTTGAACAAATGGACCCATTGTGTATAGTGCAAGCTCTTAGTTTGATCTTGTATTTGTTTGAACCTTAAAATAGGGTTATCAGTCATGCCCATTTCAAATACAGTCATATTTTCCCCAAATTGAGAAAGATGTGAGAAAAACCATATTTGTAAAAGCTCAATCGAGGCTTGAAAAGTTCTATCTTTTTCTTTCTTGAAACGTGTCAGAGATATGAAAGTCTCTGCCAAAATTGTGTTTATAAAACTAACTCCACCACATATTAGTTTTACCGTCCAAGCTATCACAGGATCAATAGCATTTTGACGGAATGGAAAAATGATGAATCCAAAAAAGGCTAAGATAAAAATCTTAGATTTCATAATGAGGGAGCTATTTTCGAAACATTCAATAAGAAAAGATAGTGGGCATGCTTGACAATTACCTTTTAGCACTTTTTCAATTTCTTTTTTGGTCAAAATCAAAAATTCAGCAAGCGCTACAACAGGATCTACCTTAATGGGTGGTTCAACTATATCCAACTCAATTGATTTCCCAATGGCAATACTGTATTCTTCCAGAGTCGGTGTGAGCTCAAACTTACCTCCCAACACAAATGTGGTCGTCTCGGGGCACCAAAAATGGGCGAGTGCTTGCATGACCCCGCTCTGAACATCTATGTCTAGGATTGGCAGTATGAATCCAATGCGCTTGAGAACGTACTGCTGACCATCTGGCTTCAACTGGCTCCATAACTTCTTGAGCTCCAGCTTCGAAGTAGGCACGAAACGGATATCGAGGCGACCCATTCTTATATAGACCACGTGCCAAAAAACTCAACCTAAACCATGGACCGACTCAAAATAAGATACAGAAAACCAAAGATAAAGCTCGAGAAATTACCGTCTTTGGGAAAAAAATGTCAATCACATAGACATGCACATGAATCGTGAGTTTAAATCTTAATCTATCTATCCTAGTGGCTTTTGCAAAGTGAAATGATGAACGGAACGACGTGTCGCAGCCTCGCGTACAATCATCATGACTAGTCGCAGCCTCGCATACAATAGTCATGACTAGTCGGGTCCAATCACTTCGGCTCGATTCGGTTGACAAGGGCAACCCCCATGCATCGTAGCCTCACGTGCATGAAGACGGCCCTTGAGCCATTTTTTGGAAAAATTTTCGAGATCCAGATGGGATAACCTTTAGCGAAGCTTTATCGCCAAGGTTAAAGAACCATCTAAATACCATCTTAAAACTAGGGGTGTGACCCAGGTCCGGTCACAGGTTGTGTGTGGTGTAGTGCAAATACTGTAAATCATGCACAACAAATATATGCAAACACCACTTCAATAGTATAAAAATTAAATCACAATTCCACTCCACCAAGCCTGCAAAACAAAGGGTTAGCCAATCACTACTCCCCTTATAACTCCCATCCTGCAAAACCATTTAACACCTAAGAATGAGAATTCAATCAAATTTTGTCAAATCGAGTTTTTTTTTTCATGAAATTTTTTTTGGCCTAAGTCCTCCTTAAATTTTTTTAAAAAAATTCAAGTTAGTCCCCAGCGGAGTCGCCAAGCTGTCGCGACCTAAAAAAAATCGGGTTTTCCGATCTTAGGCTAATGGATTACTAGATCAATTAAATTAACTAACCTAGCTCGAGTTCTCCCAAACTCTACCAATTCGCAACTTAGGTCCAATTGTGAGTATGCAAATATTTTCAATAGGAGTTGCTACTAATCATTTAGGGTAGGTTGATTAGAAACCTAAATAAAATAGCGGGAGTACTATTTTATTTCTGCGAACCAGAAATTATGAATTCGGGGACTTGATTACGCTAGATTCCCTAATGCCCTTTCGGTACCAATTTCAAGAAAAATACTCAATTTGACAATTTTGATGAATCTCGACTTAAAGTTCAAAGGTGCAGAAATTTTCTCTTTTTTTATTTTTTTTACATGTTTAAATAAAAGCTAACCTATATGTGATGACGTGCAAAAGATGACATGCGATTAATGCAACCTAACATGCAAACTATATGTCATGTGACGACGTGATCTATTTCTAATGACAGATATATTATTTTTGTTGTTTTTTTTTATGAAATTCGAAATTTAAAAAAGCTAATTATCTAAGCATGCAATTTTAAACTAAAGAAATTAACCTATTCCAGAGCAATCTTTTTGGTATTTTTTTATCGAAATTCGAAATCACAATCAAATAAATAAATAAATAAATAATTGCTAAATCTTTCGAATTAAGTTTCGATCTGAAGCCTGACAGATCGATCCTAAAATTCGAAATACCCGCTATGGAAATAACTCTATCTAAAGCCTGATAGATAGATTTATTTCCACGTGTGCGGTTGCGGATTAGGAAATTTTCCTAATCGATCACATCTTGAAAAGATTTTGATATCTCAAATATTATGGATATATTCAAGAGATTTTGAAAATTCCGATTTCTATCCAAATTTGAAAAGTAATAGATATCCAAGATTTCAAAAAAAAGAAATAAAATCCTAATTGGAATAATGCTTATTATCCAAATATGCAAAATTAGATATCAATAAGCATAAATTAGGCAATTAAATATTCAAACCAAATCGGGATAAGATATTTATCTGATTTGCAGATTTCTTTCCAATTTTGAATTTGCAGCGGATCGGGACTGTGACCGGCGGCGCGACGTCGGGAACGGCGGTATGACATCGGGATCGGCGGCGGCTTGCGGCGGTGGCGTGCAGCAAGCAGCGGACCGCCAAAGATTCTCGGGGCTGACTGGAGTTTGTTGATGTTGTTGGTCCTGGACACTTGCGTTCTTCTTATTGTGAATGATTCAATATGCACTCCTTCAGAACTTCCTCGCTGCCTCACCCACGGATCACCACTTGTCCTAAAGATTGGTTCAATGAAGACAAGTGGTTGACTTGACGAACTCGCAGCGGACTGACTTCTCGAAATACTGCTGGCCTGAGGACGTCGCCGTGGATGCTGCTATACGCTCTGGTCACAAAGGGGTCGAGGCTGCTCAAGAACTCGCTGGACCTCCTGAACGTTCACTGCCCGTAGTTGTTGTTGAATGATCACTGGACAGAGGGCTCGTCGAGACTTTTTCAAGGACTTGATGCAGTTAGAGCCAACCCAAAAGTCACTTGGTCAATGGATGGAGACGGAGCTGCAATCAGTGATGACATCAACGACAAAGGGCATCAACTATAGTCAACGATTGGGGAATTATATCCAACGAACAGGTGTTGAATGCGTTTTCCTGTCACTGCGAGATCTTTGGTCGCGGAGCAAGGGAGGGTGAAGCAAATCCCGCGCGTTTCTTCCGGCACCAACGCTGACGACGACTACGAAGAATAGCCCATTACCTCCGAGACCACTAACAAGCCTCAACGATCGATTTTCAATGAGTTTTTTCTCTCGGAATCTCAACTCTCTCTCTCTCTCTCAAGTGATTCACTTGAGTCTCTGAAAATTCTGATTTTCAGATTCTCAGAATTATCAGAGCTCCCCGAACGTGTGTTCCTCCCTTTTCCTTTCTGACGTCTCTTTTTCTCACTCGATTCTCTCGTCACGATTTTTTTTCTGACGCTCCTTTCTCCGTATCCTCTCCTCTTTTCTCACTGTGTGTCTCTCACTCGATCGTGTGTCTGATGGGTCCGTATATGTCTCTCCTTGAACGAAGCTCCCCCCTTTTTACGTATCTCCTTTTATTCTTTCCAATTCTTCTTTGACTTTTCTTTCCTTTAATTGTCCATGAAGCCCCCCCTGTACTGTCGTATCCAATCTCTCCCTTCCTTTTATTTCTTTGACCGAGACCTCCACCTATCGTCCAATATATTCCCAGAATATATCCCCCATGCTGACTGTATCTTCAATATCTATGGCCTCGCACGATTTTTCTTCTCGGAAGTGGTTAGGAATACCTTTCGAGTATATTTTCCTCTGCACCAAAGATTCCAAGAAAATAATAATCAGCTTATACCTTTCCTCTTTAATATATCGTGACACCCGAGATTTTCAAATTTCCAAAAGATATAATGCCGATTACTTTCCATAGATTAAAGATAGGTAAAATATATCGATTTCAATTATGAGCTTGATTCAATTTAGCTCAAAACTATTTGCTCGAATCCATCCTCCGTCGGTCCGATAAATGTGCAAATTATACGGGCCTAATTAACTATGGAATGCTCCTAATATCTATATGCAACTTTAATTAATTAATTTTTTAATATTTTTTTTAGGGACCGAGATCGATTCCTAATTTTTATGCAATGAATGACCAATTGGATTTTCAAAATTTAGGTGTCAACAGCTGCCCCTCTTTGAGTGGAGGCTCGCAGAGGTTTCGCTCAAAGACCGAGACCTAAATTTAGACTATGCAAAATGATAAATGATTATTTTTTTTAATGTAATGATGCATGATATGCAGACAATAAAGAACGTATGCTAAGGCTTCTCACTTCGTGTAGAGCGATGAAAGAGCATTACATACGAATCGCACAAAAAGCGTCCAAGTGAGGGAAAGCTTTATAATGCTTTAACTTCCCTCGATCTCCAAACTTCTGGTCCACTGGAAGTAAGGTTCCCGAGGTACTGGATTGCCTATCTGTTACCTGCAGTTTCCTACAGATGCGAAATAACGCATGATATGAAGAAAGAATGGGATGTGTTGCCTATACCACTGGGCAATCACGAAGAAGATCATGTCACCTCTTCCACTGGGTGAGCATGAGGTTGGTTGTGCCACCTATTCCACCGGATGAACACAGAATGAAAAATTATGCTGCCTATTCTGCTGGGCAAACATAAAAATGGGGTGTGTTGCCTATTCCACTGGGCAATCACGAAAAGGATCACGTCACCTCTTCCATCGGGTGAGCATGAGGTTGGTTGTGCCACCTATTCCATTGGGTGAACACAGAATGAAAAATTATGCTGCATGTTCTGCTGGGCAAACATAAAAATGGGGTATGTTGCCTATTCCACTGGGCAACACCAAGAGATACATCACCTGATTTCTTCTTGTGTCATAAAAATGGCAAAACCAATTGCATTGCACTTGTTTGAACCTGAGAAAAGGTTAAAACAATACATGCGCAGGAGCAGAGAAAACATAATTCATGAGTCTGCTTGCATTACCAAGCTTCACTGAGGAATTTATCAATAAGAACAATCATTTTGTCCTTTTGACAATTTGATCATATTAAATGAGAGACCTTTAATCAGAAAGGACTTTCTACTCATTCTCAATGAAAGGCTTTTGACCCGACCTTTGATGCGGGTATAAGAATCACTCGAACTCTCTTAATCGTGCTTGACAAGGGTTCATATATTCTCAAAATCAGTATGGCTTTGCCAATCTGAGAGGTCTTTATAAGGACTAAAACGTGGGTTTGGTTAATGGCTTAGCAAAAGAGACTCTTTGAGTCAAGGCTATTAAAAGAATTGATATCACCAGCTGCTCCGGGTTTACAAGTCAGGAATGCTGCAAAAATGAGATAGAAAAATCTTGCTCGCACTTCTTCGAGCAACATTTATAAGCATTTGAAACTCTACGTTAACTCAAGTGCCCTATTCTGAAGAGACTTCGGTAAAGGTTGTAACGTAGGTTCGGGTAGGCTTGAAATGAATGGCTTATTTCATCAAAACGGGGGGTATTATGAACATGGAGATTGGTGATCATCCAGTTATGCTAATGGTACCATTGATCTATCTCTAGCAATTGCTTCATAAATGAACCTTCAAACGGTCTTTTCCATGAAAACTGATCTTGTATGTCGACTCAGTTATTGCTGAAGCTTTTCTTTCTCCTTTTCTCTCCTTTTTTTTTTTTGAGAGAGAGAGAGAGAGAGAGAGAGAGAGAGAGAGAGAGAGAGAACTTCGATTTAATGGAGTCCTTTTTCGTCCTTTCTGATGAATTTTCTTTCGAGCTCCTTTGCTTTGAGATGATTTCATTTGTTTATCACAAGCATGATCACCAATCGGGTTGAAATGAATCCACCGCTCAAATTGGGTATGCAAAGGGTATAATGTGTAGGGATATAGAAAGAAATGCTCTTCGTCATATCTAAGGCACTTGAGCTAACACAAAATTTGCATGCAATAAATATACTTGAAGATTGATGCAAGTGAAAGCAAGAAAATTCTAACCATTTTGAATTTTCTAAGAAATTGCCCCAGTATGAGGTTGACCCTGACAGGAGTAAGAAATGAAACTCCGTTCAAAGGGTTAAGCAAATGATAACCTGTAGTGTTTAGATAGAGGAAATAAATGCCTCTCATCACTTCGGTCGTCATACTTTTCGTGAGATAATCCTTTACCTTGTCAGCACGGAATTTTCACTCAACTCGCACTAGGGATTATTATTCAGAACATGTATGGAAATGTCTTGCCTTTCGTCATCTTGAAGTCTCTCATGCAATATGATTGCTTCATTAGGACAAAAACAGATTGTCAAGTCAAAAGCTTTCCTCAAACAAAGCTTAGTAACATCAATTGATTCATGAAAGTCAGAATGAGTACAAAATCAAGTGTAATACTTCTTTACAGAATCAGAATTAACTGGACTAGAAAAAACACGACCATCCATCTCGACCAAAATCAAAGCACCTCCTGGAAGGACTTTCTTCACAATGTACGGGCCGCCATAATTTGGAGCGAATTTTCCTTCTGCAAGAGGAAATATTGGCAATAACTTCCGCAGGACAAGGTCACCTACCTGAAAATGTCGAGGCTAGACTTTCTTGTTGAAAGATTTAGCAACTCGTTGTTGGTAGCACTGGCCATGACATAAAGCTCTAAGCCTTATTTCATCAATCATGTTCAACTGGTCCAACCTCTGCTGGATCCAATCTGCTTCTGACAATTGTACCTGTGAAAGGATACGTAACGAAGGAATTTCAACCTCAACAGGTAGAACTGCTTCCATACCATACACAAGAGAATATGGAGTTGCCCCTGTAAATGTCCGGATAGAAGTCCGATATGCCATAAGTGCAAAAGGTAATCTCTCATGCTAATCACGATAGTTCTTAGCTGTTTTAGCTAAAATCTTCTTGATATTCTTATTGGCTGCTTCGACTGCTCCGTTCATCTGCGGACGATATGGAGAAGAATTCAAATGCTTGATCTTGAACTCCTTGAACAGATCATCCACCGATTTATTATTTAGATTCGACCCATTGTCAGTAATTATGGTCTCAGGTGCACCATATCGAGCAATGATGTCTCGACGAATGAACTTCACCACATTCCTGGCCGTCACTGTCTTATAGGACATAGCTTCGATCCACTTCGAAAAATAATCGATAGCGACCAGGATAAACTGATGTCCATTCGATGCTTTAGGATTGATTGGGCCAATCACATCAATGCCCCACATAGAAAATAGCCATGGTTCAGACATTTGATGCAATTTATTTGGAGGAGTATTAATCTTGTCACCATGGATCTGACATTTGTGACAACTCCGGACATGCTGAATGCAGTCACTCTCTAAAGTGAGCCAGTAATAACCCATCCTCATTATCTTCCTTGCCAGCATATGACCATTCATGTGCGGACCACATACTCATGCACTTCTAGCATCAAACGAACAGCCTCGGTTGAATCAACACACCTTAATAAAACCGAATCATAGGACCGCTTGTATAGGCATTCTCCGCTCAAGAAGAACTTCGTCGCCATTTTCCTGATATACCTATGGTCAGATGGGGTACTTTTCTCAGGAAATTCCTGTGTTTGAAGATATGCTTTGATATCATGATACCACGGCTTGCCGTCAGGCTCTTCTATTGTAGCCATGCAATAACTGGTTTTTGTAAGACCTCTATCTTCAAAGGTTCAACTTCTAAACCACTTATCACTCGTAGCATTGCCGATAACGTAGCCAGAGCGTCGGCAAAACTGTTTTGAGTCCTTGACAAGTATTCAAATGAAATGTCTTCAAACTCTTCCACCAACTCCTCTAAATAGACGTGATAGGGCTGCAACTTAGCATCTCTAGTTTGCCACTTACCAACGGTCTGAAAAATAATGAGGGCTGAATCCCCGAACACCTTAAGTCGAGCTACTCCCATTTCAATTGCAGCCTGTAATCCGAGTATGCATGCTTCATATTCAGCAATATTGTTCGTGCAAGGAAATATCAGTTTTGCTGCAACCGGATAATGTTGTCCGCCTGGGGATATTAGAACTGCCCCGATACCTGATCCTGACAAGTTTACGGCTCCATCAAAATACATGGTCCATACATACTCATCAATTGGCATGACTCTATCCTCTAACGGATCCAAATCCTCATTTTTCCCAAGATTTTCAGCCAAGACATCAGCAATTACTCGCCCTTTGACTGACTTCTGGGACATGAATCGAACATTAAATTCTGAAATGAGAATCTGCCATTTTGCCAGCTTTCCAACCAAAGCGGGTTGATTGAGCAAGTATTTGATGGGGTCACACTCCGTCACAAGCAATATCTGATAGTGCAAAGTGTACTGCCTCAACCTGTGTAGCACCCAGACCAATGCTGCACACGTTCTTTCTGCTTCAGAATAGTTCATTTCAGAGGCAGTGAACTTCTTACTCAAATAATAAATCGCACGCTCATTTCCATCCTCTTCACCTTTCTGAGCAAGCATGGCACCTAAAGATTCACTGTGGATTGAAAGGTACAGGATCAGAGGTTGCCCTGGTGTTGGTGGAACAAGCACTGGAGGATTCATCAAGTAGTGCTTAATCTTGTCAAATGCCAGTTCACACTCTTCATCCCATCTAACCAGCGCATTCTTCTTGAGGAGTTTAAAGAAAGGCTTCGCTTTCTCAGATAGCTGAGAAATAAATCTGGCAATATAGTTTAATATACCCATTAAGCTACGAACTTCCTTCACCGAAGACGGAGATTTTATTTCACAAATTGCCTTCACTTTTGATGGGTCAATCTCAATCCCCTTGTTACTGGCAATAAAGTCGAGTAGTTTGCCGGAGGCTACCCCGAACACACATTTTGCCGTATTGAGGCGCAATTTGAACTTACGAAGCCTGTCGAATAATTTCTTCAAGGTTTCTACGTGATCTTCTCCACGTCGAGTTTTCGCAATCATATCGTCAACATAGACCTCAATCTCATTATGCATCATGTCATGGAACAACGTAACCATTGCTCGCTGGTAAGTTGCCCCAGTATTTTTGAGACCGAAAGGCATCACCTTGTAATGAAATGTCCCCCAAGGAGTGGTAAATGCTGTTTTCAACTTATCATTCTTGTTCATCAATATTTGATTATAACCGGAGAAACCATCCATGAAGGAGAACAGTTCGAATCCAGCCGTACTGTCCACAAGCACATCAATGTGCGGGAGTGGAAAATCATCTTTAGGACTGGCCTTGTTCAGATCTCAATAGTCAACACATACTCGAACCCGACCGTCTTTCTTCATCACTGGGACTATATTAGCGACCCATTCTGAGTATTGGGTAGTCTCAATAAATCCCACGTCAAGAAGCTTCATGACCTCTTCTTTGATTTTCTTCGCCAGTTCTGGCTTAGCTCTTCGCGGCCTTTGTTTCACAGGCTCAACCGAAGGATCAGTCGGTAGACAATGTTCGACGATCGATCGATCAAGACCCGGCATGTCGGCATAAGACCAGGCAAAGATGTCTTGATAATCTTTCAACAACTGGGTCATGCGATTGGCCATATCTTCAGGAAGACATGCCCCAATCTTAACCTTTCTAGGATTCTCCGTGTCGCCAAGGTTGGTTACCACGATTTCCTCGGCGGTCAGAGGCTTAGATTTCTCATGGATTTCCAAGTTCCGTCTTATCTCTTCATCATTCGGGTCATCTGAGTCATCGGATTGGCTTGCATCACATATATGAGGGTCCACGGTTCCCATCCCTTTGCATGCCTCGAGATTAGTCCTGAAACATGAAAGAAAGGGATCAAAAAGACAAGATAGGGCTTAACTACATGCAATTTTTGAAAATTGTTCTTTGTTTTTTTTTTTTAAAAATTCATTTTGCTTTCGAAGACCTCGAAACGAGAATTCTTGAGAAGCCCAACCCTCAGTTCTTACCATAGATGACAAATTTTTCAATCGTTGGTTATCGTCATCGGGTTGGTTTGGGGCACTTCAACAAGATTCAAAAATGATAAAAACTTCTGTAATTTTATTGATATCGAATCAATGACTTACATCTTATTGGATTGAAAAACCTAAGTGCAACATGAATTGGAATGAAAATCAAGAAAAAGCAATAAAGATTCCCACGCAGGGGAGATACTAAAACTGAAAATGATTACTCTTGAGGGCTAGTGCCCATCCCTTCAAGTGGTCCTTCAGCAATTGCACCAATGGAGCTTTCAGCAAACCAACCGGTGAGGTAAGGTATACCATCATCAAAGTCCACCACCCTTGACTCCGGCTTCTTTAAAATACAGGGTGACTGGTCATCCTCAGAATCGTCAGACAAACTGACCAGAATCGCTTTACCATGCTTCTTAGGTGAGTCAGTTAGGGCTTATGGCGACTCAGGAAAGATAAGCCCAAGATCATCCTCAGTCGAGCTCAAATTTAAATGCTCATATCCGCCCACAACTCCAGCCGAGTGAAAGGTATCGTTGATGGAAGGTGGTAAGGGACTTTGACCCGCTCCTGTTCGGCTTCTGCAATAATCATTGCTTTGTTCGGGGCTTCCCTGCCCCTGATATCCCAAACCAGCTTTGTGGGATTGTCCATTTGTCTTGATCGGGGCAAGAATGCCTTGGCCTTCCTTCCCAAGACCCTGACCTGGCTTAAAACCATTACCAACCATGACCTTGGCCACCATGAGAGCTGCTTTAGAAATTTTAGGAACGGGCAACGGCATATCAGAGGAAGCTTGAACAACTTGAACTATCTCGAATGAATGATAGCTATCCTCTTCAACATGATCAGGTTCTATGTATGGGATCGATGTTGTATTGAAGATTCGGTGATCTTGTCACGCCCCGCACTTCTTGGTGCGCCACATCCCTCGCAGAGGTCGATTTGCGTATGCGACGTCCCAGGACGCGTCGCCGACCCAACACCCAATACAGAGATATACAGCACATGCGGAAGCAATTAAAACCACCCGTACATATATGAATACATAACCAAGGGCAACCACAGAATTTAACACTTGCACTGGTATTGAAAATTAAATACAATATCCAAGTACAACCCGAACGCCAAAAATCAAAAGCGGGTCAAGGCCACTACTGACAAAAAGGGGTAAGTGGCTCGGGGTTCAGGTACTACAACTAGTCGGGGGCTCCTCCCAAAAATGCATCGGGACACCTGTCATCCTCAAGGCCGGGGATCTGAAAAGTCGGTTTTACAACAACCGTGAGAATAAATCTCAGCGAGTAATTCCCTAAACCTAAACTAGGCTAACATGCACCTCCTGACAAATACTATAAACAGCACAACATACACACAAAACTGACTCAGGCCCTCGGGCCTAAATCTAATCCCATTAGACCCTGCAGGTTAGGCATATCCATATATAGTAATCACAGTACTTAAGTGGCACTCATATTCACACATATGCCAATCACACGCTTATGCACTGATTCTCACATTCTTGCATGCCAGTCAATGTATGTTCATGTATGCAAATGTCATGGACTTGACACGTGCAATCCCTGGCCCACTGGCCCACACTGACACACTGGCACACTGGCACACTGCCCAAATTATTATTATCACGACTCGAGTCATCAATTTTTCACGGCCCGGTGCGTCTAGCCTGCTTCAAAGTGCATGAGGCGCAGCAACCGATCTGGCCCAGTGTCTCTAGCCTGCTTCAAAGTGCATGAGGCGCAACACTGATCTCCTTGCGAACCAGAGCCTGCTTCAAAGTGCATGAGGATGGTCGCCTTCCGGATGTACCGGGCATCGTCCTGCTCCAAAGTGCATGAGGACGGTATCGACCCGAAGGTCACGACCCGTAGGTCCTTAGGTGATCACACAACTCATTATTATCTGGACCCCGCGTTAAACGCATCAGGGCAATTTAGGTGATCACAATGCACATGTCACTCGGGCACACTTATAAATGTAAATGCCGTGCCAATGCTTGAGATGTGCACTCATGGCCATAAAGTTCACACTTGGGCATCCACATGCGCGAATTACGATGCAACATACTCAATTTGTACCGCGCATATTCAAATTCATAAATTAACGTGCCCAAATCAAACAATCAATTTAAGTCAGCCATAGCATCAAATCAGCACACCATCCATGCACAAATTCACAAAACCAGGTCAACAAGCATTCGCACATTCGAGGCCCACCAAACTAATCCATTTCTAGTCCCGCTAGACACGCGACAGGACACCATCAAATTAACCACACTCGAGGCTCAATTAGCTAGTCAATTACACCAATCGACCAATCCCAGTAATTACACAATTAAACCTCAAAATAATCGCGCCTTGCCCAAATCAAATCCAATCCAATCCAATCGTGACCAGTCGCTAAACCACAAATTCTAGGCCAATAAGTGTCATCAAATTACTCCATCATACTCCCCAAATATTATTCTGATTGACCACCACAAAATCAAAATATGGCGCGCACAATAATCCACGTATCGAACCCGAACTTTCCCGAACTCGGGTCGATTTAATCCAAATTGTCCAGCCCACTTATCGCGCCATTCGGGCCACTAATCCTCCATTAATTAATCAGAAAAATCCACCAAATCGACCACAATCAAAGTCCCTAATCAATTCCACAATTTAACTCCTAAATTAACCCTTAAATAACCCTAATTAACCCCTAAACCGGTCTAGAAATGTAAATTATCCTAATTAGGGTTTAGGGTTGTACTCACCGGGTGTCCTACGCTTAAAACGGGCTGGACAAACCCAATCGGGCTCGGGTGAACAGTAACCGGTTTGAACAGTGTCGCCGGAACAGTGACGCGGGCGATGAATAGTGACCGGCCGGAAAAACGCACAGTGACGGAAACGGCTAGGGCGCGGGCTCGTGGGCGGCTCAGCGAGGCTGGGCGGCGGGCTGATCGGCCGGGGCGGCGACTGGCGACGACGACGACTCCGGTGGGGGCTCCGGCGCTCCGGCGAAGGCCTCCCACGGCTGAACGGGGGAAAGAGAGAGAGAGAGAGAGAGAGAGAGAGAGAGAGGGACCGGGAGAGGGAGAGTGAGGTGGGGAGAGACAGAGGGGCTGAAGGGAGGGACGGACCGGCAGTGGCTGGCCGGGCGAGCTGGCCGGAGCGGCCGGCCGAGCGGCGGAGCGCCGGTGAGGGGCGGCCGCGGCGGCGAGCGTGCTGCTCGCGTGAACAGGGAGAGGGAGGGAGCAGACGGGGCGGCGGTCAGGCTGAGGCGGAGGGCGGCGGCCTGTCTGCTCGCGGCGTGGCGGCCAGGCGCGGCCGGGGGCAGCGACGGGCGGCGAGCCGCGGCGGCGAGCTCGCCGCCGCGAGTACGCCTCGCTGCTGCGCGCACTCCTTGCGGGCAGGCCGGCGACGGCGACGGTCGGCGCGGCTAGGGCGACGGCGAGCAGCGGCGGCTCCGGCGGCGGTGGGCGGAGCTGGACGAGCGGCCGACTGGGCGGGCAGGAAACAAAGCAGAAGCAGAAGCAAGGGGCGTCGGGGGGAAAGAGGGAAGGAAGAAGGAGAAGAGAGAGAGAAGAAGAGAAAGAAGAGAGAGGGAGAGGAGAGAGAGAGAGTTGACGGGGGCAGGTGGGGGAGGGACAGACGGGGACGTGACTGGTCTGGGGGAGGGGGCGCGTTCCCGAGAGAGAGAGAGAGAGAGAGAGAGAGAGAGAGAGAAATTTTTTTTAAAGAAAATTCAAACTGATTCAAATATTAAACGCACACCGAGAGTCCGAATTCGAAACCGAAAATTGTCTACTAATCCCGAGTGAGCCTCGCAACTAAAAAGGGACAAAGGTAAAATTAATTTGACCAAATTTTTACGAGGGGCCTACTAGTCCAAATTCGTACCCGGTCCAAAATTTCACTTTCTCACTCATCCTGATAATTTCGACGTTGGCTACAATAATATCGACACCGTCCAATTTATTTCGTCCCGAAACACCCGAAAATCGACTGCCAAGTTCAGGGTCTAAATAACGACGAAAACTCGATCGAGTGCGATTCTAGCGAAATCTCTAATTTAAAATAATAACCGGGAGTGATCAGTTCCCGGGCGAGATTTTACCATAAGCGCACTGACAAATTATGCGTTTTATAAACCCCAAAATGGACCAAAAATCCGGAATGTTACAGATCTTCCTCTCCATAAATTGTAACCAACTTTGCTTCAGCCACAAACTTGACCTTCTGATGCAAACTGGAGGGTACTGTGCCTGCATTGTGAATCCATGGCCGTCCCAGCAAGAAATTGAAAGCAGAAGGGATATCCAGCACTTGAAAAAGAATATCGAACACCGAAGGTCCGATTTGCAGCTGTAAGTTAATCTGGCCTATCACATCCTTCTTTACTCCATCAAAGGCTCGAACAGAAGTCTTGGCCGCTTGCATGGTAGACGGAGGAATGCCTAGTCTTTTCAAAGTTGCCAACGGGCATAAATTTAGAGCCGACCCGTTATCAACAAGCACCCTAGCCATGTGAGTCTCCTTGTACTTCACTGATATGTGAAGCGTCTTATTGTGACCACGTCCTTCAACTGGGATTTCCTCATCAGAAAATGCTATTTGATCTTTGAGGAGGATCGTCCCGACAAACCCTTCTAGCTTATCTTCTGCAATAGTCTCGGGCACATGAATCTCACTCAACACCTTCATTAGAGCACTCCGATGCTTATCTGATGTCTGGAGAAGTTCCAACAATGAGACTTGTGCAGGTAACTTTCTCAGCTGATCAACCACGTTATATTCACTAGCCTTAATCACAGCTAGGAATTCCTTCGCTTCTTTCTCGGCCACTGGCTTGGCCAGTTGCTTGTCAGGATAAGTTTGCCCTGACCTCGTTATCAGATCAACGTCGTACGACCATGGAACCATCTTGTCACTCTCATAAGCGTAGGGTTGAGGTGATGCCATGATCAATACTTCCAGAGTGTCAAGTACAATGATCCCGAGGTCATCGTCAGAGGCGTCCTCAAGAGCGGGCATGTCAGGATCCAACTTTACTTATTCATCGGTCATCCTTGCGAGTTCTTCATTCCAATCAATGATGACTTGGGATATAGTGGCCACTACCTCGAATTCATCTGCTGTCCCAATCATCCCCTCTCTCACCAACTCATCCACTTTCTTTCTTATGTCACCGAGTGACACCACTTCATCGGTTGAAACATAACCAGCTCGGACTAAAGCATCGAACATATCTTCGAGAGGGACCCTGAAGCTTCGAATCTGCTTGACTCTCGAGCCAAAGACAGCATTTGTACTGCTCGAATGGTCAGGGAGTGGATTGTTTTGCACATTGGGCTTACTGGCTGATTGTAGTACAAACGCTCCAGAATGGTGGGCTCGTCTGCGGGCCAAATCAGCTTCTGAGTGGAACAATTCTGCCAAGCCTCAGAATGACGCCTAAGCTCGACTCTGTAGGATTCGCCTTTCTCGAACTGGACTTGAAATTCATTGGGCTTGAGTGGAGGTGGGACATCCTGCAGAACTCGGAATTGACGTGTAACCCGAAGAGGCTGATAGCTGGTTGCCCCATAAATACCCATCAAAGGTACGGGCTTCTGATCGCCATGGTATAGTCGAGCCTCAACCTCTTGAAACCACACAGCTTGCAAAAGGAAAATCTTAGAGCTTGGATTCTTGAACAAATGGACCCATTGTGTATAGTGCAAGCTCTTAGTTTGATCTTGTATTTGTTTGAACCTTAAAATAGGGTTATCAGTCATGCCCATTTCAAATACAGTCATATTTTCCCCAAATTGAGAAAGATGTGAGAAAAACCATATTTGTAAAAGCTCAATCGAGGCTTGAAAAGTTCTATCTTTTTCTTTCTTGAAACGTGTCAGAGATATGAAAGTCTCTGCCAAAATTGTGTTTATAAAACTAACTCCACCACATATTAGTTTTACCGTCCAAGCTATCACAGGATCAATAGCATTTTGACGGAATGGAAAAATGATGAATCCAAAAAAGGCTAAGATAAAAATCTTAGATTTCATAATGAGGGAGCTATTTTCGAAACATTCAATAAGAAAAGATAGTGGGCATGCTTGACAATTACCTTTTAGCACTTTTTCAATTTCTTTTTTGGTCAAAATCAAAAATTCAGCAAGCGCTACAACAGGATCTACCTTAATGGGTGGTTCAACTATATCCAACTCAATTGATTTCCCAATGGCAATACTGTATTCTTCCAGAGTCGGTGTGAGCTCAAACTTACCTCCCAACACAAATGTGGTCGTCTCGGGGCACCAAAAATGGGCGAGTGCTTGCATGACCCCGCTCTGAACATCTATGTCTAGGATTGGCAGTATGAATCCAATGCGCTTGAGAACGTACTGCTGACCATCTGGCTTCAACTGGCTCCATAACTTCTTGAGCTCCAGCTTCGAAGTAGGCACGAAACGGATATCGAGGCGACCCATTCTTATATAGACCACGTGCCAAAAAACTCAACCTAAACCATGGACCGACTCAAAATAAGATACAGAAAACCAAAGATAAAGCTCGAGAAATTACCGTCTTTGGGAAAAAAATGTCAATCACATAGACATGCACATGAATCGTGAGTTTAAATCTTAATCTATCTATCCTAGTGGCTTTTGCAAAGTGAAATGATGAACGGAACGACGTGTCGCAGCCTCGCGTACAATCATCATGACTAGTCGCAGCCTCGCATACAATAGTCATGACTAGTCGGGTCCAATCACTTCGGCTCGATTCGGTTGACAAGGGCAACCCCCATGCATCGTAGCCTCACGTGCATGAAGACGGCCCTTGAGCCATTTTTTGGAAAAATTTTCGAGATCCAGATGGGATAACCTTTAGCGAAGCTTTATCGCCAAGGTTAAAGAACCATCTAAATACCATCTTAAAACTAGGGGTGTGACCCAGGTCCGGTCACAGGTTGTGTGTGGTGTAGTGCAAATACTGTAAATCATGCACAACAAATATATGCAAACACCACTTCAATAGTATAAAAATTAAATCACAATTCCACTCCACCAAGCCTGCAAAACAAAGGGTTAGCCAATCACTACTCCCCTTATAACTCCCATCCTGCAAAACCATTTAACACCTAAGAATGAGAATTCAATCAAATTTTGTCAAATCGAGTTTTTTTTTTCATGAAATTTTTTTTGGCCTAAGTCCTCCTTAAATTTTTTTAAAAAAATTCAAGTTAGTCCCCAGCGGAGTCGCCAAGCTGTCGCGACCTAAAAAAAATCGGGTTTTCCGATCTTAGGCTAATGGATTACTAGATCAATTAAATTAACTAACCTAGCTCGAGTTCTCCCAAACTCTACCAATTCGCAACTTAGGTCCAATTGTGAGTATGCAAATATTTTCAATAGGAGTTGCTACTAATCATTTAGGGTAGGTTGATTAGAAACCTAAATAAAATAGCGGGAGTACTATTTTATTTCTGCGAACCAGAAATTATGAATTCGGGGACTTGATTACGCTAGATTCCCTAATGCCCTTTCGGTACCAATTTCAAGAAAAATACTCAATTTGACAATTTTGATGAATCTCGACTTAAAGTTCAAAGGTGCAGAAATTTTCTCTTTTTTTATTTTTTTTACATGTTTAAATAAAAGCTAACCTATATGTGATGACGTGCAAAAGATGACATGCGATTAATGCAACCTAACATGCAAACTATATGTCATGTGACGACGTGATCTATTTCTAATGACAGATATATTATTTTTGTTGTTTTTTTTTATGAAATTCGAAATTTAAAAAAGCTAATTATCTAAGCATGCAATTTTAAACTAAAGAAATTAACCTATTCCAGAGCAATCTTTTTGGTATTTTTTTATCGAAATTCGAAATCACAATCAAATAAATAAATAAATAAATAATTGCTAAATCTTTCGAATTAAGTTTCGATCTGAAGCCTGACAGATCGATCCTAAAATTCGAAATACCCGCTATGGAAATAACTCTATCTAAAGCCTGATAGATAGATTTATTTCCACGTGTGCGGTTGCGGATTAGGAAATTTTCCTAATCGATCACATCTTGAAAAGATTTTGATATCTCAAATATTATGGATATATTCAAGAGATTTTGAAAATTCCGATTTCTATCCAAATTTGAAAAGTAATAGATATCCAAGATTTCAAAAAAAAGAAATAAAATCCTAATTGGAATAATGCTTATTATCCAAATATGCAAAATTAGATATCAATAAGCATAAATTAGGCAATTAAATATTCAAACCAAATCGGGATAAGATATTTATCTGATTTGCAGATTTCTTTCCAATTTTGAATTTGCAGCGGATCGGGACTGTGACCGGCGGCGCGACGTCGGGAACGGCGGTATGACATCGGGATCGGCGGCGGCTTGCGGCGGTGGCGTGCAGCAAGCAGCGGACCGCCAAAGATTCTCGGGGCTGACTGGAGTTTGTTGATGTTGTTGGTCCTGGACACTTGCGTTCTTCTTATTGTGAATGATTCAATATGCACTCCTTCAGAACTTCCTCGCTGCCTCACCCACGGATCACCACTTGTCCTAAAGATTGGTTCAATGAAGACAAGTGGTTGACTTGACGAACTCGCAGCGGACTGACTTCTCGAAATACTGCTGGCCTGAGGACGTCGCCGTGGATGCTGCTATACGCTCTGGTCACAAAGGGGTCGAGGCTGCTCAAGAACTCGCTGGACCTCCTGAACGTTCACTGCCCGTAGTTGTTGTTGAATGATCACTGGACAGAGGGCTCGTCGAGACTTTTTCAAGGACTTGATGCAGTTAGAGCCAACCCAAAAGTCACTTGGTCAATGGATGGAGACGGAGCTGCAATCAGTGATGACATCAACGACAAAGGGCATCAACTATAGTCAACGATTGGGGAATTATATCCAACGAACAGGTGTTGAATGCGTTTTCCTGTCACTGCGAGATCTTTGGTCGCGGAGCAAGGGAGGGTGAAGCAAATCCCGCGCGTTTCTTCCGGCACCAACGCTGACGACGACTACGAAGAATAGCCCATTACCTCCGAGACCACTAACAAGCCTCAACGATCGATTTTCAATGAGTTTTTTCTCTCGGAATCTCAACTCTCTCTCTCTCTCTCAAGTGATTCACTTGAGTCTCTGAAAATTCTGATTTTCAGATTCTCAGAATTATCAGAGCTCCCCGAACGTGTGTTCCTCCCTTTTCCTTTCTGACGTCTCTTTTTCTCACTCGATTCTCTCGTCACGATTTTTTTTCTGACGCTCCTTTCTCCGTATCCTCTCCTCTTTTCTCACTGTGTGTCTCTCACTCGATCGTGTGTCTGATGGGTCCGTATATGTCTCTCCTTGAACGAAGCTCCCCCCTTTTTACGTATCTCCTTTTATTCTTTCCAATTCTTCTTTGACTTTTCTTTCCTTTAATTGTCCATGAAGCCCCCCCTGTACTGTCGTATCCAATCTCTCCCTTCCTTTTATTTCTTTGACCGAGACCTCCACCTATCGTCCAATATATTCCCAGAATATATCCCCCATGCTGACTGTATCTTCAATATCTATGGCCTCGCACGATTTTTCTTCTCGGAAGTGGTTAGGAATACCTTTCGAGTATATTTTCCTCTGCACCAAAGATTCCAAGAAAATAATAATCAGCTTATACCTTTCCTCTTTAATATATCGTGACACCCGAGATTTTCAAATTTCCAAAAGATATAATGCCGATTACTTTCCATAGATTAAAGATAGGTAAAATATATCGATTTCAATTATGAGCTTGATTCAATTTAGCTCAAAACTATTTGCTCGAATCCATCCTCCGTCGGTCCGATAAATGTGCAAATTATACGGGCCTAATTAACTATGGAATGCTCCTAATATCTATATGCAACTTTAATTAATTAATTTTTTAATATTTTTTTTAGGGACCGAGATCGATTCCTAATTTTTATGCAATGAATGACCAATTGGATTTTCAAAATTTAGGTGTCAACAGCTGCCCCTCTTTGAGTGGAGGCTCGCAGAGGTTTCGCTCAAAGACCGAGACCTAAATTTAGACTATGCAAAATGATAAATGATTATTTTTTTTAATGTAATGATGCATGATATGCAGACAATAAAGAACGTATGCTAAGGCTTCTCACTTCGTGTAGAGCGATGAAAGAGCATTACATACGAATCGCACAAAAAGCGTCCAAGTGAGGGAAAGCTTTATAATGCTTTAACTTCCCTCGATCTCCAAACTTCTGGTCCACTGGAAGTAAGGTTCCCGAGGTACTGGATTGCCTATCTGTTACCTGCAGTTTCCTACAGATGCGAAATAACGCATGATATGAAGAAAGAATGGGATGTGTTGCCTATACCACTGGGCAATCACGAAGAAGATCATGTCACCTCTTCCACTGGGTGAGCATGAGGTTGGTTGTGCCACCTATTCCACCGGATGAACACAGAATGAAAAATTATGCTGCCTATTCTGCTGGGCAAACATAAAAATGGGGTGTGTTGCCTATTCCACTGGGCAATCACGAAAAGGATCACGTCACCTCTTCCATCGGGTGAGCATGAGGTTGGTTGTGCCACCTATTCCATTGGGTGAACACAGAATGAAAAATTATGCTGCATGTTCTGCTGGGCAAACATAAAAATGGGGTATGTTGCCTATTCCACTGGGCAACACCAAGAGATACATCACCTGATTTCTTCTTGTGTCATAAAAATGGCAAAACCAATTGCATTGCACTTGTTTGAACCTGAGAAAAGGTTAAAACAATACATGCGCAGGAGCAGAGAAAACATAATTCATGAGTCTGCTTGCATTACCAAGCTTCACTGAGGAATTTATCAATAAGAACAATCATTTTGTCCTTTTGACAATTTGATCATATTAAATGAGAGACCTTTAATCAGAAAGGACTTTCTACTCATTCTCAATGAAAGGCTTTTGACCCGACCTTTGATGCGGGTATAAGAATCACTCGAACTCTCTTAATCGTGCTTGACAAGGGTTCATATATTCTCAAAATCAGTATGGCTTTGCCAATCTGAGAGGTCTTTATAAGGACTAAAACGTGGGTTTGGTTAATGGCTTAGCAAAAGAGACTCTTTGAGTCAAGGCTATTAAAAGAATTGATATCACCAGCTGCTCCGGGTTTACAAGTCAGGAATGCTGCAAAAATGAGATAGAAAAATCTTGCTCGCACTTCTTCGAGCAACATTTATAAGCATTTGAAACTCTACGTTAACTCAAGTGCCCTATTCTGAAGAGACTTCGGTAAAGGTTGTAACGTAGGTTCGGGTAGGCTTGAAATGAATGGCTTATTTCATCAAAACGGGGGGTATTATGAACATGGAGATTGGTGATCATCCAGTTATGCTAATGGTACCATTGATCTATCTCTAGCAATTGCTTCATAAATGAACCTTCAAACGGTCTTTTCCATGAAAACTGATCTTGTATGTCGACTCAGTTATTGCTGAAGCTTTTCTTTCTCCTTTTCTCTCCTTTTTTTTTTTTGAGAGAGAGAGAGAGAGAGAGAGAGAGAGAGAGAGAGAGAGAGAACTTCGATTTAATGGAGTCCTTTTTCGTCCTTTCTGATGAATTTTCTTTCGAGCTCCTTTGCTTTGAGATGATTTCATTTGTTTATCACAAGCATGATCACCAATCGGGTTGAAATGAATCCACCGCTCAAATTGGGTATGCAAAGGGTATAATGTGTAGGGATATAGAAAGAAATGCTCTTCGTCATATCTAAGGCACTTGAGCTAACACAAAATTTGCATGCAATAAATATACTTGAAGATTGATGCAAGTGAAAGCAAGAAAATTCTAACCATTTTGAATTTTCTAAGAAATTGCCCCAGTATGAGGTTGACCCTGACAGGAGTAAGAAATGAAACTCCGTTCAAAGGGTTAAGCAAATGATAACCTGTAGTGTTTAGATAGAGGAAATAAATGCCTCTCATCACTTCGGTCGTCATACTTTTCGTGAGATAATCCTTTACCTTGTCAGCACGGAATTTTCACTCAACTCGCACTAGGGATTATTATTCAGAACATGTATGGAAATGTCTTGCCTTTCGTCATCTTGAAGTCTCTCATGCAATATGATTGCTTCATTAGGACAAAAACAGATTGTCAAGTCAAAAGCTTTCCTCAAACAAAGCTTAGTAACATCAATTGATTCATGAAAGTCAGAATGAGTACAAAATCAAGTGTAATACTTCTTTACAGAATCAGAATTAACTGGACTAGAAAAAACACGACCATCCATCTCGACCAAAATCAAAGCACCTCCTGGAAGGACTTTCTTCACAATGTACGGGCCGCCATAATTTGGAGCGAATTTTCCTTCTGCAAGAGGAAATATTGGCAATAACTTCCGCAGGACAAGGTCACCTACCTGAAAATGTCGAGGCTAGACTTTCTTGTTGAAAGATTTAGCAACTCGTTGTTGGTAGCACTGGCCATGACATAAAGCTCTAAGCCTTATTTCATCAATCATGTTCAACTGGTCCAACCTCTGCTGGATCCAATCTGCTTCTGACAATTGTACCTGTGAAAGGATACGTAACGAAGGAATTTCAACCTCAACAGGTAGAACTGCTTCCATACCATACACAAGAGAATATGGAGTTGCCCCTGTAAATGTCCGGATAGAAGTCCGATATGCCATAAGTGCAAAAGGTAATCTCTCATGCTAATCACGATAGTTCTTAGCTGTTTTAGCTAAAATCTTCTTGATATTCTTATTGGCTGCTTCGACTGCTCCGTTCATCTGCGGACGATATGGAGAAGAATTCAAATGCTTGATCTTGAACTCCTTGAACAGATCATCCACCGATTTATTATTTAGATTCGACCCATTGTCAGTAATTATGGTCTCAGGTGCACCATATCGAGCAATGATGTCTCGACGAATGAACTTCACCACATTCCTGGCCGTCACTGTCTTATAGGACATAGCTTCGATCCACTTCGAAAAATAATCGATAGCGACCAGGATAAACTGATGTCCATTCGATGCTTTAGGATTGATTGGGCCAATCACATCAATGCCCCACATAGAAAATAGCCATGGTTCAGACATTTGATGCAATTTATTTGGAGGAGTATTAATCTTGTCACCATGGATCTGACATTTGTGACAACTCCGGACATGCTGAATGCAGTCACTCTCTAAAGTGAGCCAGTAATAACCCATCCTCATTATCTTCCTTGCCAGCATATGACCATTCATGTGCGGACCACATACTCATGCACTTCTAGCATCAAACGAACAGCCTCGGTTGAATCAACACACCTTAATAAAACCGAATCATAGGACCGCTTGTATAGGCATTCTCCGCTCAAGAAGAACTTCGTCGCCATTTTCCTGATATACCTATGGTCAGATGGGGTACTTTTCTCAGGAAATTCCTGTGTTTGAAGATATGCTTTGATATCATGATACCACGGCTTGCCGTCAGGCTCTTCTATTGTAGCCATGCAATAACTGGTTTTTGTAAGACCTCTATCTTCAAAGGTTCAACTTCTAAACCACTTATCACTCGTAGCATTGCCGATAACGTAGCCAGAGCGTCGGCAAAACTGTTTTGAGTCCTTGACAAGTATTCAAATGAAATGTCTTCAAACTCTTCCACCAACTCCTCTAAATAGACGTGATAGGGCTGCAACTTAGCATCTCTAGTTTGCCACTTACCAACGGTCTGAAAAATAATGAGGGCTGAATCCCCGAACACCTTAAGTCGAGCTACTCCCATTTCAATTGCAGCCTGTAATCCGAGTATGCATGCTTCATATTCAGCAATATTGTTCGTGCAAGGAAATATCAGTTTTGCTGCAACCGGATAATGTTGTCCGCCTGGGGATATTAGAACTGCCCCGATACCTGATCCTGACAAGTTTACGGCTCCATCAAAATACATGGTCCATACATACTCATCAATTGGCATGACTCTATCCTCTAACGGATCCAAATCCTCATTTTTCCCAAGATTTTCAGCCAAGACATCAGCAATTACTCGCCCTTTGACTGACTTCTGGGACATGAATCGAACATTAAATTCTGAAATGAGAATCTGCCATTTTGCCAGCTTTCCAACCAAAGCGGGTTGATTGAGCAAGTATTTGATGGGGTCACACTCCGTCACAAGCAATATCTGATAGTGCAAAGTGTACTGCCTCAACCTGTGTAGCACCCAGACCAATGCTGCACACGTTCTTTCTGCTTCAGAATAGTTCATTTCAGAGGCAGTGAACTTCTTACTCAAATAATAAATCGCACGCTCATTTCCATCCTCTTCACCTTTCTGAGCAAGCATGGCACCTAAAGATTCACTGTGGATTGAAAGGTACAGGATCAGAGGTTGCCCTGGTGTTGGTGGAACAAGCACTGGAGGATTCATCAAGTAGTGCTTAATCTTGTCAAATGCCAGTTCACACTCTTCATCCCATCTAACCAGCGCATTCTTCTTGAGGAGTTTAAAGAAAGGCTTCGCTTTCTCAGATAGCTGAGAAATAAATCTGGCAATATAGTTTAATATACCCATTAAGCTACGAACTTCCTTCACCGAAGACGGAGATTTTATTTCACAAATTGCCTTCACTTTTGATGGGTCAATCTCAATCCCCTTGTTACTGGCAATAAAGTCGAGTAGTTTGCCGGAGGCTACCCCGAACACACATTTTGCCGTATTGAGGCGCAATTTGAACTTACGAAGCCTGTCGAATAATTTCTTCAAGGTTTCTACGTGATCTTCTCCACGTCGAGTTTTCGCAATCATATCGTCAACATAGACCTCAATCTCATTATGCATCATGTCATGGAACAACGTAACCATTGCTCGCTGGTAAGTTGCCCCAGTATTTTTGAGACCGAAAGGCATCACCTTGTAATGAAATGTCCCCCAAGGAGTGGTAAATGCTGTTTTCAACTTATCATTCTTGTTCATCAATATTTGATTATAACCGGAGAAACCATCCATGAAGGAGAACAGTTCGAATCCAGCCGTACTGTCCACAAGCACATCAATGTGCGGGAGTGGAAAATCATCTTTAGGACTGGCCTTGTTCAGATCTCAATAGTCAACACATACTCGAACCCGACCGTCTTTCTTCATCACTGGGACTATATTAGCGACCCATTCTGAGTATTGGGTAGTCTCAATAAATCCCACGTCAAGAAGCTTCATGACCTCTTCTTTGATTTTCTTCGCCAGTTCTGGCTTAGCTCTTCGCGGCCTTTGTTTCACAGGCTCAACCGAAGGATCAGTCGGTAGACAATGTTCGACGATCGATCGATCAAGACCCGGCATGTCGGCATAAGACCAGGCAAAGATGTCTTGATAATCTTTCAACAACTGGGTCATGCGATTGGCCATATCTTCAGGAAGACATGCCCCAATCTTAACCTTTCTAGGATTCTCCGTGTCGCCAAGGTTGGTTACCACGATTTCCTCGGCGGTCAGAGGCTTAGATTTCTCATGGATTTCCAAGTTCCGTCTTATCTCTTCATCATTCGGGTCATCTGAGTCATCGGATTGGCTTGCATCACATATATGAGGGTCCACGGTTCCCATCCCTTTGCATGCCTCGAGATTAGTCCTGAAACATGAAAGAAAGGGATCAAAAAGACAAGATAGGGCTTAACTACATGCAATTTTTGAAAATTGTTCTTTGTTTTTTTTTTTTAAAAATTCATTTTGCTTTCGAAGACCTCGAAACGAGAATTCTTGAGAAGCCCAACCCTCAGTTCTTACCATAGATGACAAATTTTTCAATCGTTGGTTATCGTCATCGGGTTGGTTTGGGGCACTTCAACAAGATTCAAAAATGATAAAAACTTCTGTAATTTTATTGATATCGAATCAATGACTTACATCTTATTGGATTGAAAAACCTAAGTGCAACATGAATTGGAATGAAAATCAAGAAAAAGCAATAAAGATTCCCACGCAGGGGAGATACTAAAACTGAAAATGATTACTCTTGAGGGCTAGTGCCCATCCCTTCAAGTGGTCCTTCAGCAATTGCACCAATGGAGCTTTCAGCAAACCAACCGGTGAGGTAAGGTATACCATCATCAAAGTCCACCACCCTTGACTCCGGCTTCTTTAAAATACAGGGTGACTGGTCATCCTCAGAATCGTCAGACAAACTGACCAGAATCGCTTTACCATGCTTCTTAGGTGAGTCAGTTAGGGCTTATGGCGACTCAGGAAAGATAAGCCCAAGATCATCCTCAGTCGAGCTCAAATTTAAATGCTCATATCCGCCCACAACTCCAGCCGAGTGAAAGGTATCGTTGATGGAAGGTGGTAAGGGACTTTGACCCGCTCCTGTTCGGCTTCTGCAATAATCATTGCTTTGTTCGGGGCTTCCCTGCCCCTGATATCCCAAACCAGCTTTGTGGGATTGTCCATTTGTCTTGATCGGGGCAAGAATGCCTTGGCCTTCCTTCCCAAGACCCTGACCTGGCTTAAAACCATTACCAACCATGACCTTGGCCACCATGAGAGCTGCTTTAGAAATTTTAGGAACGGGCAACGGCATATCAGAGGAAGCTTGAACAACTTGAACTATCTCGAATGAATGATAGCTATCCTCTTCAACATGATCAGGTTCTATGTATGGGATCGATGTTGTATTGAAGATTCGGTGATCTTGTCACGCCCCGCACTTCTTGGTGCGCCACATCCCTCGCAGAGGTCGATTTGCGTATGCGACGTCCCAGGACGCGTCGCCGACCCAACACCCAATACAGAGATATACAGCACATGCGGAAGCAATTAAAACCACCCGTACATATATGAATACATAACCAAGGGCAACCACAGAATTTAACACTTGCACTGGTATTGAAAATTAAATACAATATCCAAGTACAACCCGAACGCCAAAAATCAAAAGCGGGTCAAGGCCACTACTGACAAAAAGGGGTAAGTGGCTCGGGGTTCAGGTACTACAACTAGTCGGGGGCTCCTCCCAAAAATGCATCGGGACACCTGTCATCCTCAAGGCCGGGGATCTGAAAAGTCGGTTTTACAACAACCGTGAGAATAAATCTCAGCGAGTAATTCCCTAAACCTAAACTAGGCTAACATGCACCTCCTGACAAATACTATAAACAGCACAACATACACACAAAACTGACTCAGGCCCTCGGGCCTAAATCTAATCCCATTAGACCCTGCAGGTTAGGCATATCCATATATAGTAATCACAGTACTTAAGTGGCACTCATATTCACACATATGCCAATCACACGCTTATGCACTGATTCTCACATTCTTGCATGCCAGTCAATGTATGTTCATGTATGCAAATGTCATGGACTTGACACGTGCAATCCCTGGCCCACTGGCCCACACTGACACACTGGCACACTGGCACACTGCCCAAATTATTATTATCACGACTCGAGTCATCAATTTTTCACGGCCCGGTGCGTCTAGCCTGCTTCAAAGTGCATGAGGCGCAGCAACCGATCTGGCCCAGTGTCTCTAGCCTGCTTCAAAGTGCATGAGGCGCAACACTGATCTCCTTGCGAACCAGAGCCTGCTTCAAAGTGCATGAGGATGGTCGCCTTCCGGATGTACCGGGCATCGTCCTGCTCCAAAGTGCATGAGGACGGTATCGACCCGAAGGTCACGACCCGTAGGTCCTTAGGTGATCACACAACTCATTATTATCTGGACCCCGCGTTAAACGCATCAGGGCAATTTAGGTGATCACAATGCACATGTCACTCGGGCACACTTATAAATGTAAATGCCGTGCCAATGCTTGAGATGTGCACTCATGGCCATAAAGTTCACACTTGGGCATCCACATGCGCGAATTACGATGCAACATACTCAATTTGTACCGCGCATATTCAAATTCATAAATTAACGTGCCCAAATCAAACAATCAATTTAAGTCAGCCATAGCATCAAATCAGCACACCATCCATGCACAAATTCACAAAACCAGGTCAACAAGCATTCGCACATTCGAGGCCCACCAAACTAATCCATTTCTAGTCCCGCTAGACACGCGACAGGACACCATCAAATTAACCACACTCGAGGCTCAATTAGCTAGTCAATTACACCAATCGATCAATCCCAGTAATTACACAATTAAACCTCAAAATAATCGCGCCTTGCCCAAATCAAATCCAATCCAATCCAATCGTGACCAGTCGCTAAACCACAAATTCTAGGCCAATAAGTGTCATCAAATTACTCCATCATACTCCCCAAATATTATTCTGATTGACCACCACAAAATCAAAATATGGCGCGCACAATAATCCACGTATCGAACCCGAACTTTCCCGAACTCGGGTCGATTTAATCCAAATTGTCCAGCCCACTTATCGCGCCATTCGGGCCACTAATCCTCCATTAATTAATCAGAATAATCCACCAAATCGACCACAATCAAAGTCCCTAATCAATTCCACAATTTAACTCCTAAATTAACCCTTAAATAACCCTAATTAACCCCTAAACCGGTCTAGAAATGTAAATTATCCTAATTAGGGTTTAGGGTTGTACTCACCGGGTGTCCTACGCTTAAAACGGGCTGGACAAACCCAATCGGGCTCGGGTGAACAGTAACCGGTTTGAACAGTGTCGCCGGAACAGTGACGCGGGCGATGAATAGTGACCGGCCGGAAAAACGCACAGTGACGGAAACGGCTAGGGCGCGGGCTCGTGGGCGGTTCAGCGAGGCTGGGCGGCGGGCTGATCGGCCGGGGCGGCGACTGGCGACGACGACGACTCCGGTGGGGGCTCCGGCGCTCCGGCGAAGGCCTCCCACGGCTGAACGGGGGAAAGAGAGAGAGAGAGAGAGAGAGAGAGAGAGAGAGGGACCGGGAGAGGGAGAGTGAGGTGGGGAGAGACAGAGGGGCTGAAGGGAGGGACGGACCGGCAGTGGCTGGCCGGGCGAGCTGGCCGGAGCGGCCGGCCGAGCGGCAGAGCGCCGGTGAGGGGCGGCCACGGCGGCGAGCGTGCTGCTCGCGTGAACCAGGAGGGAGGGAGCAGACGGGGCGGCGGTCAGGCTGAGGCGGAGGGCGGCGGCCTGTCTACTCGCGGCATGGCGGCCAGGCGCGGTCGGGGGCAGCGACGGGCGGCGAGCCGCGGCGGCGAGCTCGCCGCCGCGAGTACGCCTCGCTGCTGCGCGCACTCCTTGCGGGCAGGCCGGCGACGGCGACGGTCGGCGCGGCTAGGGCGACGGCGAGCAGCGGCGGCTCCGGCGGCGGTGGGCGGAGCTGGACGAGCGGCCGACTGGGCGGGCAGGAAACAAAGCAGAAGCAGAAGCAAGGGGCGTCGGGGGGAAAGAGGGAAGGAAGAAGGAGAAGAGAGAGAGAAGAAGAGAAAGAAGAGAGAGGGAGAGGAGAGAGAGAGAGTTGACGGGGGCAGGTGGGGGAGGGACAGACGGGGACGTGACTGGTCTGGGGGAGGGGGCGCGTTCCCGAGAGAGAGAGAGAGAGAGAGAGAGAGAGAGAGAGAGAAATTTTTTTTAAAGAAAATTCAAACTGATTCAAATATTAAACGCACACCGAGAGTCCGAATTCGAAACCGAAAATTGTCTACTAATCCCGAGTGAGCCTCGCAACTAAAAAGGGACAAAGGTAAAATTAATTTGACCAAATTTTTACGAGGGGCCTACTAGTCCAAATTCGTACCCGGTCCAAAATTTCACTTTCTCACTCATCCTGATAATTTCGACGTTGGCTACAATAATATCGACACCGTCCAATTTATTTCGTCCCGAAACACCCGAAAATCGACTGCCAAGTTCAGGGTCTAAATAACGACGAAAACTCGATCGAGTGCGATTCTAGCGAAATCTCTAATTTAAAATAATAACCGGGAGTGATCAGTTCCCGGGCGAGATTTTACCATAAGCGCACTGACAAATTATGCGTTTTATAAACCCCAAAATGGACCAAAAATCCGGAATGTTACAGATCTTCCTCTCCATAAATTGTAACCAACTTTGCTTCAGCCACAAACTTGACCTTCTGATGCAAACTGGAGGGTACTGTGCCTGCATTGTGAATCCATGGCCGTCCCAGCAAGAAATTGAAAGCAGAAGGGATATCCAGCACTTGAAAAAGAATATCGAACACCGAAGGTCCGATTTGCAGCTGTAAGTTAATCTGGCCTATCACATCCTTCTTTACTCCATCAAAGGCTCGAACAGAAGTCTTGGCCGCTTGCATGGTAGACGGAGGAATGCCTAGTCTTTTCAAAGTTGCCAACGGGCATAAATTTAGAGCCGACCCGTTATCAACAAGCACCCTAGCCATGTGAGTCTCCTTGTACTTCACTGATATGTGAAGCGTCTTATTGTGACCACGTCCTTCAACTGGGATTTCCTCATCAGAAAATGCTATTTGATCTTTGAGGAGGATCGTCCCGACAAACCCTTCTAGCTTATCTTCTGCAATAGTCTCGGGCACATGAATCTCACTCAACACCTTCATTAGAGCACTCCGATGCTTATCTGATGTCTGGAGAAGTTCCAACAATGAGACTTGTGCAGGTAACTTTCTCAGCTGATCAACCACGTTATATTCACTAGCCTTAATCACAGCTAGGAATTCCTTCGCTTCTTTCTCGGCCACTGGCTTGGCCAGTTGCTTGTCAGGATAAGTTTGCCCTGACCTCGTTATCAGATCAACGTCGTACGACCATGGAACCATCTTGTCACTCTCATAAGCGTAGGGTTGAGGTGATGCCATGATCAATACTTCCAGAGTGTCAAGTACAATGATCCCGAGGTCATCGTCAGAGGCGTCCTCAAGAGCGGGCATGTCAGGATCCAACTTTACTTATTCATCGGTCATCCTTGCGAGTTCTTCATTCCAATCAATGATGACTTGGGATATAGTGGCCACTACCTCGAATTCATCTGCTGTCCCAATCATCCCCTCTCTCACCAACTCATCCACTTTCTTTCTTATGTCACCGAGTGACACCACTTCATCGGTTGAAACATAACCAGCTCGGACTAAAGCATCGAACATATCTTCGAGAGGGACCCTGAAGCTTCGAATCTGCTTGACTCTCGAGCCAAAGACAGCATTTGTACTGCTCGAATGGTCAGGGAGTGGATTGTTTTGCACATTGGGCTTACTGGCTGATTGTAGTACAAACGCTCCAGAATGGTGGGCTCGTCTGCGGGCCAAATCAGCTTCTGAGTGGAACAATTCTGCCAAGCCTCAGAATGACGCCTAAGCTCGACTCTGTAGGATTCGCCTTTCTCGAACTGGACTTGAAATTCATTGGGCTTGAGTGGAGGTGGGACATCCTGCAGAACTCGGAATTGACGTGTAACCCGAAGAGGCTGATAGCTGGTTGCCCCATAAATACCCATCAAAGGTACGGGCTTCTGATCGCCATGGTATAGTCGAGCCTCAACCTCTTGAAACCACACAGCTTGCAAAAGGAAAATCTTAGAGCTTGGATTCTTGAACAAATGGACCCATTGTGTATAGTGCAAGCTCTTAGTTTGATCTTGTATTTGTTTGAACCTTAAAATAGGGTTATCAGTCATGCCCATTTCAAATACAGTCATATTTTCCCCAAATTGAGAAAGATGTGAGAAAAACCATATTTGTAAAAGCTCAATCGAGGCTTGAAAAGTTCTATCTTTTTCTTTCTTGAAACGTGTCAGAGATATGAAAGTCTCTGCCAAAATTGTGTTTATAAAACTAACTCCACCACATATTAGTTTTACCGTCCAAGCTATCACAGGATCAATAGCATTTTGACGGAATGGAAAAATGATGAATCCAAAAAAGGCTAAGATAAAAATCTTAGATTTCATAATGAGGGAGCTATTTTCGAAACATTCAATAAGAAAAGATAGTGGGCATGCTTGACAATTACCTTTTAGCACTTTTTCAATTTCTTTTTTGGTCAAAATCAAAAATTCAGCAAGCGCTACAACAGGATCTACCTTAATGGGTGGTTCAACTATATCCAACTCAATTGATTTCCCAATGGCAATACTGTATTCTTCCAGAGTCGGTGTGAGCTCAAACTTACCTCCCAACACAAATGTGGTCGTCTCGGGGCACCAAAAATGGGCGAGTGCTTGCATGACCCCGCTCTGAACATCTATGTCTAGGATTGGCAGTATGAATCCAATGCGCTTGAGAACGTACTGCTGACCATCTGGCTTCAACTGGCTCCGTAACTTCTTGAGCTCCAGCTTCGAAGTAGGCACGAAACGGATATCGAGGCGACCCATTCTTATATAGACCACGTGCCAAAAAACTCAACCTAAACCATGGACCGACTCAAAATAAGATACAGAAAACCAAAGATAAAGCTCGAGAAATTACCGTCTTTGGGAAAAAAATGTCAATCACATAGACATGCACATGAATCGTGAGTTTAAATCTTAATCTATCTATCCTAGTGGCTTTTGCAAAGTGAAATGATGAACGGAACGACGTGTCGCAGCCTCGCGTACAATCATCATGACTAGTCGCAGCCTCGCATACAATAGTCATGACTAGTCGGGTCCAATCACTTCGGCTCGATTCGGTTGACAAGGGCAACCCCCATGCATCGTAGCCTCACGTGCATGAAGACGGCCCTTGAGCCATTTTTTGGAAAAATTTTCAAGATCCAGATGGGATAACCTTTAGCGAAGCTTTATCGCCAAGGTTAAAGAACCATCTAAATACCATCTTAAAACTAGGGGTGTGACCCAGGTCCGGTCACAGGTTGTGTGTGGTGTAGTGCAAATACTGTAAATCATGCACAACAAATATATGCAAACACCACTTCAATAGTATAAAAATTAAATCACAATTCCACTCCACCAAGCCTGCAAAACAAAGGGTTAGCCAATCACTACTCCCCTTATAACTCCCATCCTGCAAAACCATTTAACACCTAAGAATGAGAATTCAATCAAATTTTGTCAAATCGAGTTTTTTTTTTCATGAAATTTTTTTTGGCCTAAGTCCTCCTTAAATTTTTTTAAAAAAATTCAAGTTAGTCCCCAGCGGAGTCGCCAAGCTGTCGCGACCTAAAAAAAATCGGGTTTTCCGATCTTAGGCTAATGGATTACTAGATCAATTAAATTAACTAACCTAGCTCGAGTTCTCCCAAACTCTACCAATTCGCAACTTAGGTCCAATTGTGAGTATGCAAATATTTTCAATAGGAGTTGCTACTAATCATTTAGGATAGGTTGATTAGAAACCTAAATAAAATAGCGGGAGTACTATTTTATTTCTGCGAACCAGAAATTATGAATTCGGGGACTTGATTACGCTAGATTCCCTAATGCCCTTTCGGTACCAATTTCAAGAAAAATACTCAATTTGACAATTTTGATGAATCTCGACTTAAAGTTCAAAGGTGCAGAAATTTTCTCTTTTTTTATTTTTTTTACATGTTTAAATAAAAGCTAACCTATATGTGATGACGTGCAAAAGATGACATGCGATTAATGCAACCTAACATGCAAACTATATGTCATGTGACGACGTGATCTATTTCTAATGATAGATATATTATTTTTGTTGTTTTTTTTATGAAATTCGAAATTTAAAAAAGCTAATTATCTAAGCATGCAATTTTAAACTAAAGAAATTAACCTATTCCAGAGCAATCTTTTTGGTATTTTTTTATCGAAATTCGAAATCACAATCAAATAAATAAATAAATAAATAATTGCTAAATCTTTCGAATTAAGTTTCGATCTGAAGCCTGACAGATCGATCCTAAAATTCGAAATACCCGCTATGGAAATAACTCTATCTAAAGCCTGATAGATAGATTTATTTCCACGTGTGCGGTTGCGGATTAGGAAATTTTCCTAATCGATCACATCTTGAAAAGATTTTGATATCTCAAATATTATGGATATATTCAAGAGATTTTGAAAATTCCGATTTCTATCCAAATTTGAAAAGTAATAGATATCCAAGATTTCAAAAAAAAGAAATAAAATCCTAATTGGAATAATGCTTATTATCCAAATATGCAAAATTAGATATCAATAAGCATAAATTAGGCAATTAAATATTCAAACCAAATCGGGATAAGATATTTATCTGATTTGCAGATTTCTTTCCAATTTTGAATTTGCAGCGGATCGGGACTGTGACCGGTGGCGCGACGTCGGGAACGGCGGTATGACGTCGGGATCGGCGGCGGCTTGCGGCGGTGGTGTGCAGCAAGCGGCGGACTGCCAAAGATTCTCGGGGCTGACCGGAGTTTGTTGATGTTGTCGGTCCTGGACACTTGCGTTCGTCTTATTGTGAATGATTCAATATGCACTACTTCAGAACTTCCTCGCTGCCTCACCCACGGATCACCACTTGTCCTAAAGATTGGTTCAATGAAGACAAGTGGTTGACTTGACGAACTCGCAGCGGACTGACTTCTCAAAATACTGCTGGCCTGAGGACGTCGCCGTGGATGCTGCTATACGCTCTGGTCACAAAGGGGTCGAGGCTGCTCAAGAACTCGCTGGACCTCCTGAACGTTCACTGCCCGTAGTTGTTGTTGAATGATCACTGGACAGAGGGCTCGTCGAGACTTTTTCAAGGACTTGATGCAGTTAGAGCCAACCCAAAAGTCACTTGGTCAATGGATGGAGACGGAGCTGCGATCAGTGATGACATTAACGACAAAGGGCATCAACTATAGTCGACGATTGGGGAATTATATCCAACGAACAGGTGTTGAATGCGTTTTCCTGTCACTGCGAGATCTTTGGTCGCGGAGCAAGGGAGGGTGAAGCAAATCCCGCGCGTTTCTTCCGGCACCAACGCTGACGACGACTACGAAGAATAGCCCATTACCTCCGAGACCACTAACAAGCCTCAACGATCGATTTTCAATGAGTTTTTTCTCTCGGAATCTCAACTCTCTCTCTCTCTCTCTCTCAAGTGATTCACTTGCGTCTCTGAAAATTCTGATTTTCAGATTCTCAGAATTATCAGAGCTCCCCGAACGTGTGTTCCTCCCTTTTCCTTTCTGACGTCTCCTTTTCTCACTCGATTCTCTCGTCACGATTTTTTTTCTGACGCTCCTTTCTCCGTATCCTCTCCTCTTTTCTCACTGTGTGTCTCTCACTCGATCGTGTGTCTGATGGGTCCGTATATATCTCTCCTTGAACGAAGCTCCCCCCTTTTTACGTATCTCCTTTTATTCTTTCCAATTCTTCTTTGACTTTTCTTTCCTTTAATTGTCCATGAAGCCCCCCCTGTACTGTCGTATCCAATCTCTCCCTTCCTTTTATTTCTTTGACCGAGACCTCCACCTATCGTCCAATATATTCCCAGAATATATCCCCCATACTGACTGTATCTTCAATATCTATGGCCTCGCACGATTTTTCTTCTCAGAAGTGGTTAGGAATACCTTTCGAGTATATTTTCCTCAGCACCAAAGATTCCAAGAAAATAATAATCAGCTGATACCTTTCCTCTTTAATATATCGTGACACCCGAGATTTTCAAATTTCCAAAAGATATAATGCCGATTACTTTCCATGGATTAAAGATAGGTAAAATATATCGATTTCGATTATGGGCTTGATTCAATGTAGCTCAAAACCATTTGCTCGAATCCATCCGCCGTCGGTCCGATAAATGTGCAAATTATACGGGCCTAATTAACTATGGAATGCTCCTAATATCTATATGCAACTTTAATTAATTAATTTTTTAATATTTTTTTTAGGGACCGAGATCGATTCCTAATTTTTATGCAATGAATGACTAATTGGATTTTCAAAATTTAGGTGTCAACAATAATGCCATCAAATAAATGATGTTTGTCGCTAGAATTCCTAGTCTAGAAAACTCTGCATCATCAAGGATACATGCCGATACTGAAGTAGCACACTGAGCGCCACCCCGCCCAAAACGGACCCCCTTACAAGACCTTTCCGTTGAGTTCTTCATTTTTATGCTTCGTTCAACGACAAATGAATAGTCACACCGAGCTAATAGGTCTCGGTGGCCAGACCAAGCCCTAATTTGCTCCATGTTGAGGTCGCTAGACCACAATTTGGACCAGATCCGAGGCAGCGACCATCGTCGGCCTCGAGTATGAGGGCGATGGCATTTGGGGACGACTGGCAGGGCAAGTGGTGGCCGGCCGGCCAGTGACAGGAGGAGAGAGATGGTGGAGGAGGAGAAAGAAATGCGTTAGGACTTTAGATAGTCGTAAGGACGGGTAATCTTGCAAAGAAATTTTATCTTTCAAATAAGTGTACTTTCTGACCAAAAAATAAGTGTACTTTGGAAAGATGAAGGGACAAGTATTGAAAAAGTCATAAATATTTTGCATTGATGTTAATTCAGTCCAAAATGTTTTTTTTTGTCAATTCAGTCATAAACCCTTTATTTTTGTGCCAATTCAGTCCTTCCGGCTAAATTTAGCTGGATTTTGGTGACGTGGACGTCGGTCGGCCTACTTGGCTCCGCCGGCGCTGACGTGAACAATTTTTAATAATATTTTAATATTTTTTTGATTTTGTAAATATTTTTTTCTGAATTTTTTCTTTTTTTCCTTCTTTTCGTTTTTTTTGTTTCCTTCTTCTTCTATCTTTAGCCGGCTACCTAGCCTCGCTTGGGCGAGGCCATCGTCGCCCGAATTAGGCCGCCGTCGCTCGCCACAGGTGAGGGCGGGGGAGCCCTAGCGAGGCTGACCCTAGCCTAGGCAAGGGCGAGCCTCGACGAGGGCTCCCCTCACCAATAGGCTCCCCTTGCCGGATCTGGCCTAGGCGAGGCCGACCCTCTTCGAGCCTTGCCTGGGCAAGGCCGACCCTCACCAGGGACACCTTCACCCAGGCAAGGGTCAGCCGGGCCTCGCCTAAGGGGGGCGTGACGGCCTTGCCTGGCCAAACGACCGGCCATGGTCAATGACTGAACCGGTCATTAGCCAAAGGTAGAAGAAGAAGGAAAAAAAAAAGAAGGAAAAAAATAATTAAAAAAATAAAAAAATATTTAATAAATTGAAAAAATATTAAAATATTATTAAAATTTATCCACGTCAGCTCCGGCGGTGCCACGTAAACCGATCGACATCCACGTCATCAAAATCCGATCAAAATTAGCCGAAAAGACTAAATTGGCATTAAAAAAAATTTAGGACTGAATTGATTTCAATACAAAAGTTTATAACTTTTTTAACTCTTTTCTTAAAGATGTTACTAATCATCTGATAGGAAACTTTCTAGTTTCTAACTGCCCAAAAAAAGAACGAATATTCTAGTGTCTTCTAGGCTTCTAGAAGAATCCCACGTAGCGACCTCGAACCGTCTCGAACCTCCGCATCATTCCCTCAAATATTCTGGAACTTTCCCAAAACGCCAACCTATAAATACTCGCTCCCACCATCTCCTCTCCGCACCAAACTGCGATCAAACGCAACTCAACTTCAAGTCGATCTCCCACGTAAATTTCACCGATCGAGCAGCAGGAGGAGGACGACGGCGGCAACGATGGATTTCAGGCTTGCTGGCTTCGATTCCCCGCTCTTCGCCACCCTCCACCACCTCATGGACGTCCCTGACGAGGTCGACAAGTCCTTCAACGCCCCCACCCGCACCTACGTCCGCGACGCCCGGGCCATGGCAGCCACCCCCGCCGACGTCAAGGAGTTCCCCGGATCCTACGCCTTCGTCGTCGACATGCCAGGGCTCAATTCCGGGGACATCAAGGTCCAGGTCGAGGACGACAACGTGCTGGTGATCAGCGGCGAGAGGAAGCGCGAGGAGGAGAAGGAGGGGGCCAAGTACCTGCGGATGGAGCGACGGGTCGGCAAGTTCATGAGGAAGTTCACGCTGCCGGAGAATGCGAACACAGAGGCGGTCTCTGCGGTGTGCAGCGACGGGGTGCTGACGGTCACAGTGGAGAAGCTGCCCCCGCCGGTGCCAAAGAAGCCGAAGACGGTCGAGGTCAAGGTCGCTTGAAAGTGGCCTCGTGGAGCTGAGCTATAGCGGTTCCGGTGAGCGAGTCTTATGGGGGATGAAGAATAATGAAAGGATGGCGTAGTTTGCCCGAGTGTGTTTTCTTGTTTTTCGTTTCGGTTTCAGTGATATCGAAACTGGCGAGTGGAATTGCAGTATTTGCAGGTGCTATGTGTTTGATGTTTGGCTTGTGCTTATATGAATGAATCAGTCGATGTGTTTGTGTACCGGATGCGTTCGTATCTTCTTTAGTTCGATATTTTCCTTCAATTCACAATCTTGACATGAGCAGAGCAGAGTTCAAAATGGTACATACCCTTCTTGCTTGGAAATGAGTCGATGACGATGTGAGACGTTCTTCTTTCTTTGCGACGACTTTTGCAAAATGCCCAACTCCACAATACCGATTGTACTGAAACTGTGGACGAGTAGTATCGACGCACACTCAAAGAGCCTAAATTTCAGTACCGACGATCTTCTCTCCCGATGAGTTCGCATTGAAAGAGGGTTCCTGGGTCCTCCCCGGACCTGGCCCACAATGCCTTAAGATAGAGATTCGTTCCCCACCGGAGAAGGATTTGACAACCCCCCATTGACGTCGGAACAGAATCAGGAATTGAAAATACTCCAGAGAAGATGGATTTTAGGTGGAGAGGAAGTACGGCCAGAAGTGGCGTGGAGACAACCCGTCTGTTAAAGAAACAGAACATGCTCTGATGCTTATTAAGTTATTATGTATGATTATACTGACAAGAAGAAGACAGGCCACGGTCCTGGACAGTTGTTTACTCAAATGTACATTTATTGCCCGGATATGTTGTGCGAGCAGCCGACACCATTCCGATTTCACATCCTACTATTTTCTCATATTATTCAATAGGTGACATCAAAAAAATGCCATAGTTTCCTCGACGTGCGATCCCATAGTCATTAGTAGAACAAAAAGTTGCTATCAGGGAATTGCGAGATACCATCAGAGAAACGCAATTTTCACATCAATCACAATTTCTCATTTCAAGGCCATCATGACATCAAACACTTTCAGATTCGATTAACCAAGTAAGATGGCTCAAAGTAGAAGAAAAGAAAGGAACAAGGAGGAGCAGCGGCAAACTTCATAATCAATTGGTCACAATTCAGAAGATAGAGGAGAATAAGGGTCTGAGTATATCCTCCAAATGTAATGTATAATTGTTAAAACACTGCGATAAAACACAGAAATGTATTGTTTCACCAATTGAAAATCGAAAGAAAAAAAGAAGAAGAAGAACTCAGATACATCTACGTCCCCCATGTAACAAAACAAAACTGGTAAGAGAGTATTTCATGATTTTCAACTGTAAGCAAGATGACCGGGTTAGAAGCAATGTAAAATACAATAGGCTGATTTAATTTTCAGAACAAGAAATTCCTGTACCGTTTCCGCGTCCCAACCACCTAATGGAATCTTCAGATGTCAAGACGACCCTTAGGGCATCAAAGTCTCCCAGCCTTGTGAGTTCACCTAATTTAGTAGAAAGCAATACCTCTGTTAGTTGTTTTGAGAGAGACAATTCCTTCCGTACGCAAGCTACACAACCAGCATGGCCGCTGCGCTCCAAGGTTTCATAGGTTCACAATAAAATTTGTAGGTTATCAGCAAAGAAATTAGGTAGACACTGAGAGAATGACCTCCTGATGACACTTCCTCTCCCCAAAAGTTATTAACGCTCATGCATAATGCAAGTTCTTACTATAAAACCCCTTAAGAGATTGATTTTGGAGAAACAAAAGGACTGAGAAGCCAGAAAATGGAAAGCCTCGGTCAGGAGAAACGCACAGAAGCCACTACATACTTGATGCACTTAATTTTCAGTTCAGGCCTAGGATTCACTAGGAACTAAGCACGGCAACTACCCTCTTATTTTTACATCAGTCGACCTTGCAAGAGGACTAACCCATCATAACAGAACATTGTCCTTATTTTCCGCCTTTTCCGCTTATCATAGATCCTTAAGTGGTTCTACCGACAAAAACAGAAATAGAAAAGGAAACTCACCATTAAACATAACGCCATCGACAAAATGACGTTTGACAGAGAAATGAGTTTTACAAACCTCTAAACGTGTCGCTAGAATTCCTAGTTTAGAAAACTCTGCATCATCAGGAGACATGCCAATACTGAAGAAGCACACTGAGCACCACCCCACCCAAAATGGACCTCCTTACAAGACCTTTCCATTGAGTTCTTCATTTTTATGCTTAGTTCAGAGATTAGTTCTTTGTTGGTTAATGTCGTCCCGACTCTAATTCCATGAACCGGCCTCTTCTTTCTCTACATTAAGCAGATATCGCTGGGGAAAACATCAAATATAACCTCCACATCTACAGCAATCATATGTCACCAGCAAAATCAATTCTCGAATCAAATGACGAACAATCACCTCGAAAAAATCACCATCCACGTTCGATATCTCATCGCTCGACACAGTCCCAATCTGACGAACTAGTCTCCGCGCCCGTCCGCCGCGCCCGCCAAACCGGCGGCTCTTGCGGTGCCGTCGAGGCCTTCGGCCTCCAAGAACCGGCTCAGGTGCTTGTCCTCCAAATGTTCCTTCACAACAAACCCCGGAAAATCAAACAGGCAAAAAATTTGCAATTCACAGGTAAACTACAATCAACATCATAATAATCTTTGTCCAGAAAAAAAAATAGAAAGAAAAAATCGCATTTGGCAATATCAAGAATCGCAAGGATTACGGAGAGGCAAGCTCGGTACTTCTGCCACTCGGCCACGCACTCCTCCTTCTGCCACTGACCCTTCACGAACTTCTCCGAGTACCACCTGAAAATCACCGAAAGAAGCCATCTTGACGGGGCTTGACGATCGGAAAACGGCAGAGGAACAAGAAAAATTTCATGAATTTTCAGTTGGCTGCGCCGATCCCTGGCTTACTTGTTGAAGCAATTGTGGTAGGCGGCTCTCAGATCGGCGCAAGGCGACGTCGACGACGGAGAAGACGGAGAAGATGATCTGGGCTTCTTCTCTCTGACGATCCCCATCCGTCGTCCCAAGAAATCTTCCAACCCAGTTTCCCGACGAAGAAGAAGCTCTCTCTCTCTCTCTCTCTCTCTCTCTCTTTCTTTCTCTCACCGAAAAAGCGCAGATGGGCCCATTGTGGGCCTACCGAACTAATTCGCGGCCCAATTCGAAACATGGGGCTTTTCGATAGCAAGCCCAACAACTTTCCAACGAGTAGTAATGTGTACTATTGACCAATATTGAGGGGGAGACTCGCAATCGGACATTTGACTTCCAAACAAATTGTAGAGGCTCCGACCTTTCTTGGGGAGAAAGGGAAGCACCAGCTACTGTTCCTGGTTGCTTGAACCATTTTGATTTTAGATCAAGAGATCTCCGTCTTTGACCACTTTATGTGCCCATATATGTCGGTGTTTACTAATTTTCAGTGTCAGCTTCGATCGATGTTTTCTTACGAGGAAATGCAGGCGAGTTTCACGGACAAACGGGATGGCTAAAAAAAAGGAGTCGAAGCACCAACATCATGGCTTCATTTTTAGTTGAGAAGTACGTATCGAAATGAGGTGATTTTACAAAATCTGACGTCAGACTCGGCCCATATTATTGTGCAGGGAATTTGGCTATGTCGTGATGATTCTACTAAAGTTAAGTGCCAATTGAAGAAGTAAACCGATGAAGGGTTCTCATCGCGTTGGAAAAACACTGCCATGCGAGCATCATGACTGCACACATCAATGGTTGCACATGCTTAAAGATGGTGCGGTGGTACTGGTCCATAAGATGATGAATGAAAGAATTTACTATTGTTGAAAAGTGTGACTTAGTGGACAAGAAACACAGAACCCGATGTCTAGGGAAGATTGTAAAATATGCACAGAAATAAGGCTGACTTTTGGTCAGAGATGGAATAAACAAAAGATAAAATTAATTAAGCATAAACAATCTTTACCACCCGCCTGGGTGGCGCTGCTGGAGCGTGCACTCTTTCTCTCGCAAAAGGTTGAGTGTTCGAATCCCGGGCGCCGCAAGGTGACTTAACTGGTGGCACGTGTGTGGTGGCTAGCACGTGTTGCGCTCAGAGTTTACTCCCCGGCTATCAGCCGTGCGGGGTTCCCTGGGTTATCAAAAAAAAAAAAACAGATTTTAAAGACTTAAAATGCAAGGTTAGGCAAGAGCATCTGATACCTAGGACTTAGATTGCTTGTCAAGCCCGCTTATTCTGATTCCTTGATGTGGAGATAAAGAAGTAGCACCCAAATAGGAAGCAACACAAACTCCTCAAGCAAGAGATGAGATGAGATTTTCCCTTGCATTTATTCCCTATCTTCCTCATTCCTTGGTAAATCATCTTTGAGATTAAAGTTGTCTAATGCTTTTAACTCCTTCCGTTGCTTTTGCTTTTGTGGAACCGTATTCCTTGAAAAGATCAATTAACATTTGTTGTGAAAAATTGTCCAAAAGATTCTAATTTATTGTACAACAGTCAATTCAGTCTTAAACTTTTCGATTTCGCCAATTTAATCATTAACAGTTTGACGATTTACCAACGTAGTCCTTCCGATCAATTTTGATAGAAAAATCGCTGATGTGGACATCGATTATCTTATGTGGCATGACTCTTGCATCAATAATTTTCTGATCAAAATTTATCTAAAGGACTACATTGACAAACCGTCAAAATGTTTTGGATTAAATTGACAAAATTAAAATGTTTTGGACTAAATTAACCGATGCACACTAGGTTTAAGATTTTTGTACAATTAACTCATCCATTGTGTTATAAGAAACGCCTATGTAAGTGTTTTCTTTTTATTTTTCCTTTTTTTTATAAAGTTTTTGTCATTAGGATGTCATCGCAATTCATATATTAAGTCTACTTTTCCGGTTCATTAAAGGTCCCAGCAAAGCATAAAATGGACGACTATGGATGATGAATTGACATTAAAGCTCCATTTATTTCATGAAAAATTAATAAATTGAAAATTATTTTCCTAAAAATGATTATTTATATTTTTTAAAGTAATTAGTTAATAAAAAATATTTTTATTACCGATAATAATATCTAAATATTTTTATGGATGACAAAAATATTTTTCGTTCATTTATTTTTGTAAGTGATACAAACAATCATTTTTAAAAAATTATTTTTTAAATTATTCGATTTTCGTGAAACAAATAGATCCTAAAGAAGAATTTTGGGTACTTTGATTGGCGTATAACATGCTCATGTCTCAACGTGCAAATGCTTCATTAGGATCTTGTCCTTTCATCAATGTAATGACTTGATGGATGAGACTGCCAATTTAAGCATGAGCTCATGTTTTCTAGATTTTTAATTATGTTTCGTGAACAATGCATAGAGTATCAATATATGAATGCGATAGTACACATCATAAAAAAAAATGGTGCTATTTTTTTTTTGATAACCCAGGGAACCCCGCACAGCCGACAGCCGGAGAGTAAACCTTGGGGGCGATACGTGCTAGCTACTACACACGTGCCACCGGTTAAGTCACCCTGCGACGGTTAGGATTCGAACATTCAACCTTTTGCGAGAGGAAGAGTATGCGCTCCAGCAGCGCCACCCAGGCAGGTGATAAAAATGGCGCTATTTTCATGCCTTACATAACTAAATTCACCCCGCTTTCACTAAAAAGACAATATTATCCTCAATTTTAATTGCAATCTATAGCGGTGACTCTAGATTTATTTACTTTCATTATTTTTTCAGGTTTTCTACGTCTTTGTAGGATTTGATTGTCATAATTAAGAAGGTCGAATGCTTGTTTTTGTTTATGGTGTTTCATCAAATTCGAACTTATTGCCATTTAGAAAATAAAAACTAGTCTCTTCTACATTGTTGCCGTTATAACAATTTATCTATTTTCCGTCCCTCCTATCTCAAAGGCTTACTTTCTTGGTGAATTTTTTATTTTTTTTAATTTCGTCAGTCTAATATATATATATATATATATATATATATATATATATATATAAAGTCTCTATATTTACTATATCAAAGAATTTGTCTTTTTTCATTACTATTGGCGAGATGGTTGTACACTAAGTATATAATACATTAAGGAGTATTTAGAAAAATTCTAAAAACATTGACATGAAAAAGTTACGCACAATGAGGCATCTGGATATTGTTCATAAACACTCCGCGAATGATATTTATTTTTGTCAATCCAAAATAATGAAATTTCAATGGCATTTAACAAAAAGTTCTTCATTTTATGCAAAGCTTTGATAAAATTTGATCCCATCTGTCGAAGTATGAGCAGGAACGTGACTATGATTTTGTATTGGAAAAGCTTTAAAGAGGTTTTTCTTTTGTGGTTTCATGCGATCATCCCATAATATGGAATTTCTTCGAAAATGTAGAATATAACTAGGTTTCTTCGAAATTTCTCTTTTCGACGGGACTAATTTTTATGGAATTAAATCCAAAATATAAAGAGAAAACATAATGCCTTTAATATACATGATATATCTCTAATAAACAAGAACAAAAAACGTGAGATATTCTTTATTATGGTAATTAAGGGAAACTTTGTCTTTTTAATGAAAATGTGGGTGGATTTGGTCATATGAGGGGTAGAAATAGCACCGGCCAAAAATAACCGGGGGCGATAATCTTTTGGATCAAACCTCAGTTTTAAAGCAAAGCTTTGCTCGGCTTTAGCTAAAACTCGATACATTTTCGTAACGATGCTATTAATGCACGACATCAAGTAAACTAAATTTAAAAAATTAGACTGTACATCTGACCAAAAAAAGAAATGACATGTACATGTCGAGTAATAAGATTGCGTATTTTCCAACAAGATTATTCAAAATCCAAAAACGAGAAGTAGAGAGAACAAAACTCAAAGCTTGTCAAAATAGAATACCGTGACACCCACATTGTTCCATGGTGCGTGCAAAGAGACTGGGAATCGTCCAGAATCAGACCGGACCGGCTCACAACCGACGGTTCCATGAGGGTCGATCCAGCTCAATTCATCGGAACACGAAAAACTACGCGAGCTCACGTGACATCTCACGTGCGTGCCGATGCGAAAACGTTCATAAATTTCCGCTTGTGCTCATCTTCTTCCTTCGCTCATTTCGAGATCGATCGACGAAGATAGAGAGAGAGAGAGAGAGAGAGAGAGATAGAGAGAGTGCAGAGACTGAGCTGTGACGTCGTCGCAAGAAGATCCGATTGCCGCGGAGATGGAGCAGTTCAAGGGCCAGCCTCGCCTCCCCAAGTTCGCGTCGCCGAAGCGCTACGACGTGCGACTCAGGCCCGACCTCGCCGCCTGCAAGTTCGCCGGCTCCGTCGCCGTCGACCTCGACATCGTCGGCGAGACCAAATTCATAGTCCTCAATGCCGCCGACCTCTCGATCCGGGACGGGACCGTCTCGTTCACCAGCAAAGCGTCCTCCGAGGTGATGCCTCGAGTCTTCTTAGCAGACGTGTTCAAAATTTTTTTTTTTCGATTAAAAATGTGAATTTTTTTTTTTGAGGTAGGAGGTTTTGCGACATGTTTAAGGTTAGGAGGAAGATTGGGCGTTTCTCTGTTCGTGTGCAACCTGTGATGTTACTCTTTCAGAATTCTCGTTTTGCTCTTCTTGGTTGGTTGACTGCGGTCTGAATTTGATCGATCGGTTGCCTTTCATCTTCTGTTTATTCAGCATGCAAAATGGCATTGTTGACTTTATTTTCTGATGATGAATCCCTTTTAATCTGAAATTTTTCTTTCTTTTGAGATTATGGTCTGGTTTGTAGTCGAGACTTTTGTCGTCGAGTTTTGAGATTTTATTTTCTATCTTATTTTGTGTTAATTGGTATGTAGAGGATTTGGTGGTGTGAAGTGACTTTGACGATATCGAAATTGCTGAGCAGGTGTTCGAGCCTTGTAAAGCTGACTTGGTTGAGGAAGATGAGATATTGGTCTTGGAGTTCCCCGAGACGCTGCCTACTGGGGTTGGAGTTTTGGCTATTGGTTTTGACGGAACTCTTAATGATAGGATGAAAGGGTTTTACAGAAGGTAATTATTTTCAAGAGAACCTGATGATCTTCAGCATTATCTGATCATGGAACAGGGATTGTAAAGCAATTGGGATGCTATTTAAGTAAATGAAGACTAAGCTTCATGCAACCGCTTGCTTCCTCTGCTCCTTTTTTCGTTAAATTTCATCAGTTGTCTACCCTGGATCATTTGGGACATCACTGTGCATCTTCTATTACTACTTCTGAATCTATGCCTATCTGTGATACGTTGATCTAGAGGCACTTAGTTTTTTGAATGAATTACTGGATTATTAGATGTTAGCACTATTAGTATTGTCGCTCAATTTCTGATTTTGATAAATATGTTTTACTTAATAATTGTGGACGGCCAAATTCACTCGCTTGAGTTCTAATTAACTCTGTGCAGTACTTATGAGCACAACGGTGAAAAGAAGAATATGGCGGTTACTCAGTTTGAACCAGCTGACGCTCGGCGATGCTTTCCTTGTTGGGATGAGCCTGCATGCAAGGTTCTTATCTTTCCTTGACATGAGTGGTTTATGTGCAACTGTCCTACTGATCTTCCCATGCTTATTGTGGTGGTACAAACCTTTGAGGGAGGTGTCATTCTTTTCTTCAGATGATTGATGCACCCTTAACAGTTCCGCTAGTTTGGCCTATATGAGGTTACCAATCTCTTATTGTTTTTGGTTGGAAAGGTTACCAATCTCTTTAATGATCTGATTTTATGTACTTTTTTGAACTTCATGAAATGTATTTTTTAGGTGGGCATTTATTGATGTTACACAATTTGTTCACCTGACTTTGATGCATGGTGTGACAGGCTACATTCAAAATTACTTTAGATGTGCCGTCTGATCTAGTAGCTCTCTCCAACATGCCAATTTTTGGTGAAAAGGTGGAAGGACATGTTAAGACAATTTTTTATCAAGAATCACCCATTATGTCGACGTACTTGGTCGCGGTTGTCGTTGGGTTATTTGACTATGTCGAAGATCATACATCTGATGGTAAAGTCATTGATTATTGCTCTGCTCTTTTAAGAAAAGCTGTTTATCTAGTGATTAGTGTGGAAAGCCTTGTGCACAAGGAAAGCCTTTTTTTTTTCCATTTGCTATTAGTCCAATTGTTCTTATATCTGCTACATTGTCTTTACAGGAGTGAAGGTGCGGGTATACTGTCAAGTTGGGAAGCAAAATCAGGGAAAATTTGCCCTACATGTTGCCGTCAAGACGCTTGAATTATACCGAGAGTATGTCCTTATCAGATCTTAATTGTCTGTTAGTTGTGGCCTGCTTACCTCTGAGTAGTTTGCATTTGTTAGTGCTCTTACATTCTGAGCACTTATGATCATTATCTCTAGATTGACTATCAGTCAATTGAATGAAATCCAGGTACTTTGCTGTGCCATACTCTCTCCCGAAACTGGATATGATTGCTATCCCAGATTTTGCTGCTGGTGCCATGGAAAATTATGGTTTAGTTACTTATCGTGAAACAGCTCTACTCTATGATGAGAAGCACTCAGCAGCAGCTAACAAGCAGAGGGTAATGTAAATTACAATTCGTTGACTACCTTTCATTGTCTAGTTTGGCTGTTCAGAGTTGGAAGTTTCATATTTGTGGTTGCCAATTTGCATAAACTTGATACTTTTGTCGGGCTTCTTTAAGGTTGCTACAGTTGTAGCCCATGAACTGGCTCACCAGTGGTTTGGTAACCTCGTTACCATGGAGTGGTGGACTCATCTGTGGCTAAATGAGGGATTTGCTACTTGGGTAAGTAACCTTGCTTTGTGTGTTTTATACTTTATTTTGCCATTGTGCCTGTTTTGTATGACTTGTGCTTGATTTAGGTGAGCTATTTGGCTACTGATAGCCTGTTTCCTGAGTGGAAAATATGGACCCAGTTCCTTGAAGAATCTACCGAAGGGCTGAGACTGGATGGGCTTGCTGAGTCACATCCCATTGAGGTGAGCAAAAACTTTTTTGCTTTTAAAAGATATTTTTGCCCAGTAAGCATTGAAGTATTTGAATTGAAGAGACTTTTCCTCCTCAGGTGGAGATTAACCATGCTGGTGAGATCGATGAAATCTTCGATGCAATAAGTTATAGAAAGGGTGCATCTGTGATCCGGATGCTTCAAAGCTATCTTGGTGCTGAGTGTTTTCAGGTAGTTCTTCTAGCTCTCAGCTTATGATGATCTGTAAATAACTTCCCAGAGGGTTCATGTGAAATTTGTGTATAGAATCAGAAAGTGAACGAACCAATCAGAAGGCCTTTCTGTTAAGGAATTATTTATTGAGGAGTTCTCCAAGATAAAGTGCAATATCTGCTGCTATATAATTTAATCAAGAGAATAAATTAGTTGCCAACGTGATGCTGATGAAGACATTTACACCTCAAAAGCTTTATGAGCAGTTTCACTGACTTGAGCTTAAGCCATGTATAGTAACCCAGTATTGGACTCTCAACTTGAGCTGAATTTTGCTTCACCTTTTTGTGCTCGGGACCTGATGAGACTGTAAAATTCATGAGATACTCAAATCACTTGGGATTTACTTCTTTTGCTTGATAGTATTGCCCTAACAGAGCCTTCATTTAGACGTAATCTCAACTTAAGCTCATGTTCAAAATTTTGATGATAAATAAGGTACTTTATATAATGCACATTCTACTAAGGTGTCAGAGCACTCAAGCTTGCAATTTACCATTTATGATAGTGATATCCTTTGACGCCTGTATTTTACCGCCCTCCCAATCGGCAAATGTACTGTGGCTTGATAAAACTACTATGCTGAGTCAATTATCAGATGCTCTAATATTAAACTCCTGGGCTTGTAATGATTCTGTTTGATTTTTTTGAATATAACAGAATTAAGGTGATGAGATTAAACCGGATAAGTTAATTGAGAAAGATTCTATGCTCGGTCTTTTGTATCTTCTGGTTAATTTGTTGAAATACGGGATCATGAAATGAACTTGCTAACTAAATCATTATTGATGCGAATGTTCTTCCGCCCCGTGTTTTGTTGTGTATAGTGTGTACTTTCATTCAGATATTACTTGTAGTGAAATTTCCTCGAGATTTAACATGGCCATCTGTTTGTTCTGTTTGTGAAAATAGAAATCACTAGCTTCATACATAAAGAGGCATGCTTGCTCAAATGCAAAGACAGAGGACCTCTGGTCTGCCCTCGAGGAGGGATCAGGTGAACCTGTGAACAAGTTAATGAATTCGTGGACCAAGCAGAAAGGATACCCTGTGGTTTCCATCAAAATCAAAGATGACAAGTTGGAGTTTGAACAGGTTTTACAATGTTCTAGTTCTTTAATGTCGAAGTTGTGTTTTCTTGTACATTACCAATCTCCATATAGTGAACCAGCTCCAAAGTGACATGACTTTGATAATAATGGCAGTCACAATTTTTATCAAGCGGTTCCCACGGGGATGGACAGTGGATTGTGCCGGTAACATTTTGTTGTGGCTCATATGATTCGCGCCAAAGTTTTCTGTTGGAGACAAAATGCGCATCTATTGATTTAAAGGAAACCGGAGCTTGGATAAAAGTTAATGTGGACCAGACAGGTTTCTATAGAGTGAAGTATGACGAAGACCTTCAAGCCAAGCTAAGATATGCCATAGAGAACGAAATGTTATCTGCAACGGACAGATTTGGTAATTGCGTTATTTCTTCCAATATTTGAATGTCTTCCACCCGCCCCCATTTTTCGTCTCTCTTTCCAACCTAAAAGATCAGCATAACCAAGTTATGGGATGCTTGTAACAGGTATACTGGATGATTCCTTTGCTCTTTGTATGGCTCGCCAGCAGTCCTTGACTTCTTTGCTCACTTTAATGGCTGCTTACAGAGAAGAACTTGATTATACTGTGCTATCGAATTTGATAAATGTATGTTCAGCTATAACTGTATGCTGACTTTATATGTATATAATGTGAGTCTGAACTTGGATTGGGGAAAGAGTCTCACTGTGGATTCTTGTTGAGATAATGCATTTGACACTGATTTTATTTCTTTCTTTGCCAGATAAGTTATAAAGTTTCAAGAATTGCTGCAGATGCTACTCCTGAATTAATGGATTACATTAAACAATTTTTCATCGGTCTGTTTCAATACTCTGCAGAGTAAGTTCAGTTTCTTTTATGCATCTAGCATAGCCTTGTTGGTAGAATTTCAAATTTCAAATTTACCTCTTTTACACCGTGATAACAAATGAACCAACACAATAAAGCTTCTTTGGCTTGGTAAATTAAATTCATTTCAAGAAATTAGAAGAATTTGCCAATGTTTTACCCAGATATTTTTTTATCTTTATGTTGGATTTGCTTAACTAAGAGTGCTGGAAGACTGCTGAATTTATGCTTGAACTTACTCGTGATAATTTTCTTTTCCACCTTTATTTCTTGATGGGTTATTCAGGAAACCATCTTGATGGTTTGTTTCGAGGTTAATTTGTCTAGTTTTCTTTGGACGTGTAGTGAGAAAGCTGCTTAAGTGATATCAAAGTTTGAAGAAATGCTTTTTGCCTTTGATACACTGTAGTGAAGTTTTGGATTCCAGACTATCTAATGTTCTAAAGAAATTATTTTCTTTTAAGTTTTATGTCAAGTTGTGATGGTGAAAGTGAGGCTCTATCATTGTTTTTCCTTGCTGCATTTTCCTGGCAGGAAGCTTGGTTGGGAGGCCAAAGAGGGTGAGAGTCATTTAGATGCTATGTTGAGAGGACAAATTTTAACTGCCCTGGCAGAGTTTGGAGATGAACCCACACTGATGGAAGCAAGCAGGCGCTTTCATGCATTCTTAGATGACAGGAGCACACCTCTTCTTCCTCCTGACATCCGAAGGGTGTGTAATCTGATGCAATTTTTGTTGCTTTGTATTTCTTCATGTCCTACAGCCTCTAAATGCATTCTTTTACTTGTTTTTATAGGCAGCCTATGTGGCTGTGATGCAAACTGTGAGTGCATCAAACCGATCAGGTTTTGATTCTTTGCTGAGAGTCTACAGAGAGACTGACTTGAGCCAGGAGAAAACTCGCATTTTAGGTATTTAATGTCATTTGGGCGAGCATTGCAACTGTTTGATACTTGCGTTGCTAAAATCTGCCTACGTTTTGGCTTTGTAGGTTCATTGGCCTCTTGTCCAGATCCTAATATCATCCTTGAAGTGCTCAACTTCGTATTGTCTCCAGAGGTACTGTGGCTTGTGTACTAGTTGAATCTACCTTCGTTTTGTTATCGCCTTGAAGCTTCCTTTATTCAGTTCACCTTTTGTTGATTCAAAAACAAGAAACTAAAGTTTTACGCCTTTGGTGTTGATTAGGTCCGCAGTCAAGATGCTGTCTATGGGGTTGCTGTTTGCAGGGAGGGACGTGACACTGCTTGGACTTGGCTGAAGGTAATTCTGTTAGTGCCAGTGGAACATATTGACTTCTTATTTATCTTACTTAAATGAATCAATGATGCTCTCATTGGGTTTGAGGCTTTGAGCTAATATAAACTAGATTGTATTTTGGCTATTGCAAAATCCACAACTGAAACAAAGAATCGAAAGCACGTGTAACTGCTTTTATTCTTTTTGTCGCTGCTTGTGTTTTTTGCAGAGTTTTTGCTTGTACAAAATAACATGATGCTTTCTGCCGTATCTAATATGGCATTCTTCTCTAATATCTCAATCATTGATTGCAGGAAAATTGGGAACACATTTGGAAAACATATGGTTCCGGGTTTCTTGTTACACGGTTTGTTAGTGCAATTGTCTCACCGGTATGTTATCCTGTCACTTGTCTGCCTACATGTGTTCGTGTGGGTTCAAACTTTGTATATGCAAGTTTCTCGTGAAAAACTGCGTGTTTTCAAGGACTGAATTTATTTTAAATGGTATTTTTCACTTCTGTTTGTTCTTATGCGACAAACGTGGTCAATTTCTTGAGAACCCCTCCTGCTTTTTCATTATTTTTCCAGTTTGCATCATCTGAGAAAGCCCAGGAAGTGGCAGACTTCTTTGCAACCCGAACGAAGCCTTCTATTGCAAGAACACTGAAGCAGAGCATTGAGCGGGTGAACATCAATGCACAATGGGTTCAAAGCATTCAGAAAGAAGAACATCTTGCCAAGGCGGTGAAGGAGTTGGCTTACAGGAAGTACTAGGATTCTCTTTCTTTTATGGTTTGATGCTTTACCGTTTGTCCGCAAAACATGTGAAGGGACAGTTCATCTGTGTCTTTCCTGACCTTTACCACAATAGTTGTGAACGCAATAAGCAAACTCATCCTTCAAATGTGCGAATGTTCGATCCATTCTGCCATTGTCCCTAAGGGCGAGATTTACCGCTCTTGATCCTCGAGAGTTGAGGAACGAGCAAATCCAGGTTATGTGCAGCTGAGCTGAATACTTCTCTTTACCTTATGATTAGCTAGTCATGAATGGCTACTGAAACTATCATTGCCAAAATCAGTAACCTAAAATTCTTCCGGCTCGCGCAGCAAGAATACTCATATGTTGTGTTATGGCGGATGAGCACATCTTAAACATCGAAGAAATTGACTAGTAAAGTATGTCTTTCTCTGCACTTGCAAAGCAACTGATAAGTCTGGCATTGTGAACATGGAAGAGGGTGAATACTTGGGGAAGACGTATGCACCAATTCTGGGGAAAATTGTCCAAATAATCTTAAACTTATTGTATCTTTGTCAATTCAGTTTCAGATCTTTTAATTTTGTCTACTAAGTCTTAAATTTTTTCACATTTTTTCAATTAAGTCTATTTATCCAATTTTGATGGGAATTCGCTCACATAGGCATAGGCCGTCTTATGTGACACGGCTCACGCCGATATAGATATTTTTAATAATATTTTAATTTTTTTGATTTTTGATTATTTATTATTTTCCTTTTTTCTTTGTCTTGCTTCATTAGGATCATGTCTTTTCATCAATGTAATGACTTGATGGATGTGACTGCCAATTTAAGCATCAGCTCATATTTTCTAGATTTTTAATTATGTTTCGTGAACATTGCATAGAGTATTTATATATGAATGCGATAGTGAATAGTTTATCTCTCTTATTTATTCATTTAACCCATCATAAAAAAGGCAGTGCTTTCAATATTGTCCACAAGTTCAATTGCAATCTAAAGTGGTGATTCCAAATTTATTTTTCTTTTTGTTTGGTCTGTCCATTTTTGTGTAAGATCTAATTGTCATAATTAAAAATGTCAAATGCTTGCTTTTGTTATGGTTTTTCATCAAATTTTGAACTTACTACTATTTAGAAAATAAAAACTGGTCTTTTCAGCATTATTGCTCTTAAAACAACTCATAAAAGAAAGGATTAATATCACAAAAAACTCTAAACTTGTACAAATGTGATAAATTTACGCCAAATTAATTTTTTAACCACAAAAAATTCCAAACTAGTACACTTCTGACAAATTCACCTTATGTTAGTTTCCATTCAATTTTACTGTCAAATTGTTGAGTTAGATGATAGGTGGTAGTTAGCGGGTGCACCAATTTAGGGTTTTATCCCTCCGTTTGTCAAAGATTTAACAATTTATGATTTTTTGTGATATTAATCCAATTTAATGGAGGGTAAATTTATCTCAAGTGTACCGGTTTAAGGTTTTTTGTGGTTAAAAAATTAGTTTTGGGTAAATTTATCATAGGTATACCGATTTGGGGTTTTTTGTGGTCAAAAAATTAGTTTGAGATAAATTTATCGCAGGTGTAATAGTTTTGGGTTTTTTGTGATATTAATCCTAAAAGAATTTGATCGGTGCTATTTCTACTCCCTATATAATTAAAAGGACAATATTGTCCTCAGTCTCAATTGTAATCTAAAGTGGTGTCTCCAAAGTTCTACTTTCATTTATTATAGTGGTTTCTATTTTTGTGTAGGATATAATTGACATAATCAAGAATGTCACGTGCTTGTTTTTATTTATGGTTTTTCATCAAATTGGAACTTATTGCTATTTAGAAAATAAAAACTAGTCTCTTCTGCATCATTACTCTTATAATAACTTATCTATTTTTCGTCTTTCCTATCTCAAATCTTACTTTCATGGTGAGTTTATTATTTTTAATTTCGTTTGTCTAAAATATTTAAATATTTATCAAGTCTCTATATTTATTATATCAAAGAATTTGTCTTTTTCATTACTATTGGCAAGATGCTTTTACACAAAGCATGTAAGAGTTTATAGGGGTATTTAGAAAAACATTAAAAATATTGACATGAAAAAGTTATGCATAATGGGGCATCTTGATATTGTTCATAAACACTAGGGATGAGCATAGTCTAGGTGGACAGTTCCCTTTATGGAACCGGGAACCATCCACAAAGGACCGATTCCAAAAAAATTAGAACAAGAAAATCGCCTGTTGGTTCCACCAAGCTTCACACAAATGTAGGTGATCGAGAGCGAGAGAAGGAAGTGATAAACGGCCGGAGTCGTGGTCTTGAGTCGATGGACGTTGAGTTTGAGAGTCAAAGCCGTGAGTCGATAGACGTTAAGCTTGAGAGTCGAGGCTGTGAGTTGATAGGCGTTGAGTTTGAGAGTCAAGACCATGAGTAAGAGATGGATAAATGACTTAGACAAAGTAAGAGTGAGATGAGATGAGCACTCAATTGATGGGTGTTAAACTACAGAGTAGGGAGTTTAAGGTTTTCTTTTTTCTTCAAATGTTTTATTTTATTTTTTTGGTCGGCAATTTTTCTTAAAAATTATACATATTATTGCTTCGGTCCGCTCCGGTTTGATCCTGGTGGGCCGATGGGCAACTCCACCCTTATAATCGAGGACCAAACCAGTACTCACCAGTTCTAGTAAATTAGAATCGGGAGTTGGATTGGTCCCCACAAGAACTGCCAATTTTGGGCTGGTCCGGTCCAGTCTGGTTTCAAGCGGTTCTAGGTTCTTTTGCACGTCCCTAATGATCACTCTGCAAATGATATTAATTTTTGTCAATCCAATACAAAAAACAGTCTTATTTTTTGTAAAGCTTTGATATAATTAGATTCCATCTTTTGAAGTTTCATGAATGGGAATGTAATTATGATTTTATCCTAGAAAAGCTTAAAAGAGGTTTTTTTTTGGTTTATATCACGAAAAATCCTAAATTGGTATACCTGTGATAAATTTACCACAAACTAATTTTTTGACTGTAAAAAATCTCAAACCGGTACATCTGTGATAAATTAACTTCAAACTAATTTTTTGACCATCAAAAATACTAAACTGTTACATTTGTGATAAATTTATCCTTCGTTAAATTGGATTAATACTACTAAAAATCACAAACGGGTATATCCATGACAAACGGAGGGGTCTAACTTCAAACTGGTACATCTGTTAACTGTCACGTGTTATCCAACTCAAAAATTTGACAGTAAAATTAAATGGAAACTAACAGAGGGTAAAATTATTACAAGTGTACCAGTTTGGGATTTTTGGTAGTAAATAAATTATTTTTGGTTAAATTTATCACATGTGTACTAGTTTTTTTGTGGCATTAATCCTTTTTTTTTTGTGATTTCATGCAACATATGTATATAAAAGATAGCTAATAAAAAAAATTGATGGTGATATGCACAACAATATTGTAAAAGTCAGTAAACACATGACCGCATTAAAAATTTATCTATGTTAATTTTTTTGAAGATTTTACTGGACAATTAATCCATACATTTGCTCAACAATGTAGAAAATAACTAGGTTTCTTCGAAATTTCTCTTTTCGACAAAACTAATTTTTATGGAAATAAAATCTAAAAATAAAGATAAAACATAATGCATTTAATATACAGGGAATATCCACTCTAAACAAGAACAAAACGTTTGGGATTCTTGGCAATTAGATCCTACATAGGCATAGAAAAAATACCAAAAGAAGGAATGTAAATAAATTGGGGATTGCCACTTTAAATTGAAATTGAATAATTAAAATCTAAAATTAAGAGAAAAACATAATGCCTTTGATAAACATGGATATCCAAAATAAATAAGAACAAAACGGATGATATTCTTAGTTATGGCAACTCGATCCTCCATAGGAATAGAAAAACTAACAAAAGAAGGAAAGTGAATAAATTGGGGGCTACCACTTTAAATTGCGGTTGAATAATTAAAATCTAAAAATGAGGAGAAAAACATAATGCATTTAATAGACATAGATATTCACAATAAATAAGAACATTCTTAGTTATGGCAAATAGATCCTGTATAAGAATAGAAAAACTAACAAAAGAAGGAATGTAAATAAATTGGAGGCTAAATTACTGGGGTTTTCCCCAATGGCCATCTTCCCTTCTTAGGAAGGGGGAGATTGGGAGTTTGATTCCCTACCTTCTCAAGAGGATTAGGGGTGAGAACGTTTAATTTCAAATGTGGATTTCGACTCTCACGTCTTGCAAGGGGCAATGCAAAAGTTTGAAAGTAAGTTGAGAGTTAAAATAGGACAGATAAAAAAAATTGAAGGCTACCGCTTTATATTGCAATTGAATAATTCAAATCTAAAAATAAATAGAAAAACATAGTGCATTTAATATACATGGGATATCCTCAATAAACAAGAACAAAACATATGATGTTAATTATGTCAACTAGATCCTCTATATGAATAGAAAAACTAACAAAAGAAGGATGTAAATAAATTAGGGCTACCACTTTAAATTGCAATTAAATAATTAAGGGCAACTCTGTCCTTTTAATAAAAAGGATAGATTTACTCATATAAAGAGTGGAAATAGCGCTATCCAAAAATAATTAGAGGCAATAATTTTTGGGATAAAACTCAATTTCAAAGCAAAACTCTACTTAGCTTTAGCGAAATATGATATATTTTCTTAAGGATCCTGTTAATCCACGACAACAAGCAAACTAAATTTCAAATTCATATCGAGCTAAATGATATGTATATCTCAAGTAATGACGTTAGGCATTTTTCAACAAGATTATTCAAAATCCAAAAATGAAAAGTGGAGAGAACAAAAATCAAAACTTGTCAAAATAGAAAACACGCGACACCCACATCGTACTATTCAACAAGAAAGACAACGTGAAAAAGCACACGAACGCACATGACTTCTCACGTGCAGGCCAATGCAAAACTTGTTTATAAATTTCTGCTCGAGCTCATCTTTTTGCTCATTTCGAGAGCAAGATCGAGAAAGAGAGAGTGTGCAGTGACTAATGTCATGGTTATGAGGTTCTCCATGCTCCAAGGACAGAGAATTCGAGAGCAGGCGATACTGTAATTGTGTATTATTCTAGAGTATTTTCATAATAAATGAGGGTAGATGGTAAATAGGAAAATATAATCTCTACCGTTTAATTGTGGATAGATCTACTGTACTTGTATACAAGGATCTCGTATCCATCTCACAGGTGAATACAGTACAGAGCTTGTGACTGTATAGATTCTCTACACCGACCGCACGGGTAAAAGTCAGTGACGTCGGACAACACAAGGATGGAGCAATTTAAAGGCCAACCTCGCCTCCCCATGTTTGCATGGCCTAAGCGATACGACATACGGCTCAAGCCCGACCTCACTGCCTGCAAGTTCGCCGGCTCCATCGCCGTTGACCTCAACGTCATCGGCGAGACCAAATTCATCGTCCTCAATGCCGACGACCTGTCCATCCAGGACGGGACCGTTTCGTTCACCAGCAAAGTGTCCTCCGAGGTAAAGTCTTTCGATCTTCTGACGTTCGTGTCATTTTCTTTTTTCGCATTCCCTATCTGAGCCTTCGCTTGGTTTAGTCGTGAATTATTCATCTAAAGCAAAGCACACGACGTTACGTACCTCGAGTCTTCTTAGAAGGCATGGCCTCGTAGGGGACATCTTCGTTCAATTTCTTTCATTAAAACTTGTGAATTTTTTTGAGATAGGAGGTTTGCAACATGTTTAAGGTTAGTGTATGCAACTTGTGATGTTACGTTTTCAACATTCTCGTTTTGCTCTTCTTGGTTGGTTAAATGCGGTTTGAATTTGATTGATCGGTTGCCTTTCATCTTCTGTTTATTCAGCATGTAAATGGCATTGTTGACTTTATTTTCTGATGATGAATGCTCTAGAGAAGGTATTGTGGTCGAGTTTTGAGATTTTAGTTTCTATCTTATTTTGTGTTAATTGTTATGTAGAGGATTTGGTGGTGTAATGTGACTTGACAATATTGAAGTTGCTGAGCAGGTGTTCGAGCCCTGTAAAGTCGACTTGGTTGAGGAAGATGAGTTATTGGTTTTGGAGTTCCCCGAGATACTGCCCTCTGGGGTTGGAGTTTTGGCTATTGGTTTTGACGGAACTCTTAATGACAGGATGAAAGGGTTTTACAGAAGATAATTATTTTCAAGGAAACACAGAACATGATGATCTTCAGCATTATCTGATTGTGGAACGGGGATTTCAAAGCAATTGGAATGTTATTTAACCAAATGAAGACTTAGCTTCATGCAACCACTTGCTTCCTCTGCTCCTCTTTTACAAAATATCATCGGTTGTTTACCCTGCATCATTTGGGACATCACTGTGCGTCTTCTATTACTACTTCTGAATCTATGCCTTTCTGCTATACGTTGATCTAGAGGTACTTAGTTTTTTGAATGAATTACTGGATTATGAGATGTTAACAATGTTAGTATTGTCACTTAATTTCTGAATTAGATGAATATGTATTTCTTAATAATTGTGGACGGCCAAATTCACTTGCTTGAGTTCTAATTAACTCTGTGCAGTACTTATGAGCACAACGGTGAGAAGAAGAATATGGCGGTTACTCAGTTTGCACCAGCTGATGCTCGGCGATGCTTTCCTTGTTGGGATGAGCCTGCATGCAAGGTTCTTATCTTTCCTTTACATGAGTGGTTTATGTGCAACTGTCCTACTGATCTTCCCATGCTTATCATGGCGGTACAAACCTTTGAGGGCGGTGTCATTCTTTTCTTCATATGATTGATACACCCTTAATAGTTCCGCTAGTTTGGTCTATATGAGGTTACCAATCTCTTTAATGATCTGATTTTAAATGCTACTTTGAACTTAATGAAATGTATCTTTTAGGTTGGCATTTATTTATGTTACACGACTAGTTCACTTGACTTTGATGCATGGTGTGACAGGCTACATTCAAAATTACTTTAGATGTGCCCTCTGATCTAGTAGCTCTCTCCAACATGCCAATTGTTGATGAAAAGGTGGACGGACAGGTTAAGAAAGTTTTTTTTTTTTTTATCAAGAATCACCCATTATGTCGATGTACTTGGTCGCGGTTGTCGTTGGGTTATTTGACTATGTCGAAGATCATGCATCTGATGGTAAAGTCACTTATTATTGACCTGCTTTCTTGAGAAATGCTATTTATCTAGTGATTAATGTGGAAAGCCTTGTGCACAAGGTAAGCCTTTTTTTTTTTTCCATTTGTTTTTAGTCCAATTGTTCTTATATCTGCTCCCTTGTCTTCGCAGGAGTAAAGGTGCGGGTATACTGTCATGTCAGGAAGCAAAATCGAGGAAAATTTTCCCTGCATGTTGCTGACGTAGAGAGAAAGCGTAAATTTGGAACTACTCCAAAGAACTCGAAATTTTTATTCAATGATATTATGATTCTCAATTACAATACGGACATCTTATATAGAGATAGGACTCCTAATATTAATGGAAACCAAATAATTAAAGATAACATCTAATTTCCTAATATAGAAAACTGCCTGAATAGTAATATAGGAAACTGTTCGAATGGTAATATAAGAAACTGCCTAAATGGTAATATAGGAAACTGCCTGAATAGTAATATAGGAAACTGCATAAATGGTGGTTTTTCTCAAAATTAGAAAAACTGTCGAGATTCCCGGTGATTACGGCGATCACATTGTTCGAGATAATCACAGGCTAACTGTTCTACATCATTCCCTCTCTCTTCGGAAAAACTCGCCCTCGAGTTATGATCAGGATAAAGGGGTGTATCGTAAATAAGTCTGCCATATTAAATGTAGGGGAAATGTTGAGATCACCAGGAAGGTCAACTACATAAGCATTGTCGTTGATCTTCTTCAGGATGCGATAAGGACCAATCTTCTTGTGTTTCAGTTTATTATAGGTACCTATAGGAAAACGCTCCTTTCGCAGGAAAACCATTGCCTCATTGCCTGCCTCAAAAATTTTCAAACATCACCGTTTGTCAGCATCCTCATTATACTTTGAATTAGAAGCAGCCAATTGACTAGCCACAGCAGCTTGGACTTCATTAATTCTGGTTGCCAAATTCTCTGCCGTGACACTATAGCCTGGAATCTTGGGCAAGGGAACCAAATTCAGAGTATGCTGTGGTGTACGCCTATAAACGACCTGAAAGGGAGATGTACTGGTAGAGTGGTTAACCGAGTTGTTGAAGGCAAACTCAGTAGGAGCAAGATACCAGTCCCACTGCTTAGGCATATCACTACAGAGGCAGCGAATGTATCCGCCATAATACGATTCACAACTTCCGTCTGACCATCCGTTTGGGGATGGAAAGAACTACTATACTGTAAATCAGTCCCAAACAAACGCCATAAAGTACGCCAAAAATGGCTCAGAAATTTCGTGTCACGATCGGAAGTGATTGTCTTCGGTACACCATGAAGACAGACTACTTCACGAAAGAATAAACTAGCCACATGCGAAGCATCCGAAGTTTTCTTACAAGGGATAAAGTGCGTCATCTTCGAAAATCGGTCAACCACTACGAAAACAGAATCTAAACCCCGTTGAGTATAAGGAAGTCCCAACATGAAGTCCATCGATATGTCTACCCAAGGACCCGAAGGAATAGGCAAGGGGGTATGAAGACCAGTGTTCTGAGAGTGGCCCTTAGCGGTATGGCAAATGTAGTATTTATTGACAAATCGCCCCACGTCTCGCTTTAGTTGAGGCCAATAGTACCGTTTCTCTACCAAGGCTACAGTTTTATCTCGCCCCAAATGTCCGCCGAGAGTACCGCCATGAAGCTCTCGAATGAGTTGTTCTCGCAAGAAACCACGAGGAATGCATAATCTATTGCCAAAGAACAAGAATTTTTCTTGAATTATCATATCGCCATGACAACCTGTTTCAGAACACTTTTCCCATATCTCACCAAAATCATCATTTTTCAGGATAAAGAGAGCATAGATGATCAAAACCGACAACATCAATGCGCATGGTTACGAGTGTTGCAGCACGTCGACTTAGCACATCTGCCACTTTATTTAAATGGTCTGCTTTGTGACAAAGCACAAAATTAAATTGCTCCAGAAAAGAAACCCATCGTGCATGCATTCGATTTAAGTGCTTCTAACTCTTGATATATTTAAGAGCTTGATGATCAGTGTTAAGAACAAATTCCTGCTGATAAAGATAGGACTGCCAATGCTTTATAGCTCGCACGACAACATAATATTCCTGCTCATACGTCGACCAACGCCGGCGAACTTTATTAAGTTTTTTTACTAAAGAAGGCTATAGGTTTATCTTCTTGGGAAAGGATAGCGCCAATCCCAACGCCGGAAGCATCACAGTCCAGCTCGAACACCTTCTCAAAATCAGGGAGCATCAATATCGGCGCCGTGGAGAGTTTTTCTTTTATAAGAGCAAAACTGGCCGAAGCTTCTTCTCCCCAATGGAATTTGCCCTTCTTTAAACAATCAGTGATCGGGGCCATAATAGTACTGAAATCTCGAATGAAACGCCTATAGAATGCTGCAAGACCATGGAAACTTCGAGCCTCGCCAACATTCTTTAGAACTGGCCAATTGCGAATCACGGCCACCTTATCTGCATCAACGTGAAGTCCATCCGCACCAACAACAAAACCCAAAAATAAGAGGCGTTCTGTCATGAAACTGCACTTTTTCAGATTAATGAACAATTTATTTTGCTGCAAGGCTAGTAGGATATCCCTCAAGTGCTCCATGTGTAGACGCCCATCTGGACTATATATGAGTATATCATCAAAGAAAACTACCACAAACTTGCCAATAAAAGGTTTGAGAACCTAGGTCATCAAACGCATGAAAGTACTAGGCGCGTTAGAGAGTCCAAACGGCATGACAAGCCATTCATACAAACCCGCACTTGTCTTGAAGGCCGTTTTCCATTCGTCGCTAGGACGGATGCGAACTTGGTGGTGTCCGCTTCGAAGGTCAATCTTCGTAAAAATCTGTGATCCAGCAAGTCTGTCTAGTATATCATCAAGTCGTGGAATCAGAAACCTATACTTGATAGTAATCCGGTTAATGGCACGACTATCTATACACATACGCATGGTGCCGTCTTTCTTTGATATGAGAAGCGCAGGAACTACACATGGACTTCTGCTTTCACGTAAGAAGCCCTTTCGAAGGAGCTCTCCTACCTGCTCTTGTAGAATCTCATTCTCCTTCGGATTCATTCGATAATGCGGCAAATTAGAAAGACTAGCACCTGGAAGGAAATCAATCTCATGCTGGATATCCCTCAAAGGAGGTAATCCGTCAGGTAAATTCTCAGACATAACATCACTAAATACCTTTAATAAGGGCTTAAGAATGTCGGGAACATGAACCATAACTTGCTGGTCACCCTTGTCCACAATCATATACATCCCTTCACGCTTTCAAATGTTCATCATAACCCTTACATTCTGTTTCTTCACAATTTGAGGGGAATTACTCTTTGGTCTCAAAGTAATTTTAGTTCTTTTCCATACAAAAGAATACGTATTCTCCCTAGCTCGGTGTGTAGCATCAACATCATATTGCCATGGTCGACCCAGTAAAACATGACACGCATTCATCTCCACCACATCACAGATAATAGTATCTTGATATGATTTTCCGATCGAAATAGGTAAACGGCATAATTGGTTTACCTTAAGTTCTGCTCCCTTATGTATCCACCCGATCGTGTAGGGCGCGAGATGCGGCTCCGTCTTTAGTTGTAAGTGATCTACCAAGGCCTTTGACACTATGTTCTTGCAACTTCCGCTGTCAATAATGATATCGCATACTTTGCCATTGACAGTACAACGAGTGCGAAAAAGCTGATTTCGCTGGGTATCTTCTATCCGCGGAGCAAACAATAGACGACGCACTACACAATTAACTTGTTCGCCCACTTCATCTTCTACTCCCACTTCTTCTTCCTTTTCTCAATCTTCCTCATACACATCTTCGCCATGTTCAACGATATTGACCATTCTACGACGAGGACAATCGCTGGAACGATGGCCCAACTCGTTACACTTGTAGCATTTGATCGGTTGGGGTTTGGCATATGGATTTTGGGTGTTCTTATTGGGAGTGCGATTGCTTGCTGCGACTGCTTCCTTAAGCGTCCTCGTAGTACTCCCTGAAACTCTGCTTGAATCAGGGATTTGTTGACTAGAAGAACTTGTAACATCAAGCTTTCTTCCTTTCGCGAATGACCCACGATCCAAATAATTTCTACCACGAGTACTAGGGCTAGTCCTCTCCAATTGCATCTCAATTTTTTGCGCCATATCCTGGGCGTCTTTGATAGAGAAGAGTCGATGCAAAGAAACCCGATCCTGGATATTAAGTCGCGAACCATTAATATACCTAGCAGTTTGTTGTGTCTAGGACTCATCTAGGTTATTCGAAGAAACTCTTCCATATAAGCTTGGATCGATCTATTCAATTGTCGGCAATTTTGAAATTGCTGAAATAACAGTTACTCATAGTCCGTTGGGAGGAACCTCTTCTTCAACTTCTGTTTCATCTGACCCCAAGATCGAATAGGAACCTTGCCTTGTCGACGTTGCGTCAATTGAGTTTGTTCCCACCAAGCTAAAGCGCCACCCTTCAACTTGCACGCCACAAGTTTCACTTGGCGATCCTCGTCAATATCCATAGCGTCGAAGAATTTTTCGACCTCCCAAAGCCAATCAAGGAAATCTTCAATATCCAAATTCCCATTAAAAGTAGGGAGATCTACCTTTAGTTGATACTGCTCAGGATCTTGTCGATATCCTCCCTGATGTCGATTCCCACGAACATGCTCCTCCTGGAATCTCCTGTATCGGCAACCACCATGAATCTGCATCTCCTGGAAATCTTCATCTTCGTCTTCTGTATCCTCGACATAGTCTTGACGCCTATGTCGGGAAATTCCTCCACGCCCTACAGTATCTTCGGGATCACGAGCGACAGGATTTCGCTCGGCTGGAAGAGCACCAGGTGCATGGTTTGTGGACAAACGCTGGATGGCATCAAGGATCTCTTGAAACCTCCGATCGGTTTGAGCCACGAACTGATTGAACTCAGCCTGCGTAATAGACTCGTTCTCACAGCCCTTAGCAGCGGGGAGATTGACATTTACGTTATTCACCATCGTCACAGGAGAAACCTGCTCTGACACCAAATGACGCAGAGAGAAAGCGTAAATTTGGAACAGCTCCAAAGAACTCGAAATTTTTATTCAATGATACTATGATTCTCAATTACAATACGGACATCTTATATAGAGATAGGACTACTAATATTAATAGAAACCAAATAATTAAAGATAACATCTAATTTCCTAATATAGAAAACTGCATGAATATTAATATAGGAAACTGCCCGAATGGTAATATAGGAAACTGCCTAAATGGTAATATAGGAAACTGCCTGAATAGTAATATAGAAAACTGCATGAATGGTGGTTTTCCTCAAAATTAGAAAAACTGTCGAAATTTCCGGTGATTACGGCGATCACATTATTCAAGATAATCACAGGCTAACTGTTCTACATCAGTTGCGGTCAAGACGCTTGAATTATATTGAGAGTATGTCCTTATCAGATCTTAACGGTCTGTCAGTTGCGGCCTGCTTACCTCTAAGTAGTTTGCATTTGTTAGTACTCTTACATTCTGAGCACTTACGATCATAATCTCTAGATTGACTATCAGTAAATTGAAAGAAATCCAGGTACTTTGCTGTGCCATACTCTCTCCCGAAACTGGATATGATTGCTATCCCAGATTTTGCTGCTGGTGCCATGGAAAATTATGGTTTAGTTACTTATCGTGAAACAGCTCTACTTTATGATGAGAAGCACTCAGCAGCAGCTAACAAGCAGAGGGTAATGTAAATTACAATTCGCTGACTACCTTTCATTGTCTAGTTTGGCTGTCCAAAGTTGGAAAGTTTCATGTGTGGTGGCCAATTTGCATAAATGTTTGATACTTTTGTCGGGTTTCTTTAAGGTTGCTACAGTTGTAGCCCATGAACTGGCTCACTAGTGGTATAGTAACCTCGTTACCATGGAGTGGTGGACTCATCTGTGGCTAAATGAGGGATTTGCTACTTGGGTAAGTAACCTTGCTTTGTGTGTTTTATACTTTATTTTGCCATCATGCATGTTTTGTATGACATGTGCTTGGCTTAGGTGAGCTATTTGACTACTGATGGCCTGTTTCCTGAGTGGAAAATATGGACTCAGTTCCTTGAAGAATCTACCAAAGGGTTGAGACTGGATGGGCTTGCTGAGTCACACCCCATTGAGGTGAGCAAAAACTTGTTTTCCTTTTCAAAAGATGTCCTTGCGCGGTAAGCATTGAAGAACTTGAATTGAAGAGACTTTTCCTCCTCAGGTGGAGATTAACCATGCTGGCAAGATCGATGAAATCTTCAATGCAATAAGCTATAAAAAGGGTGCATCTGTGATCCGGATGCTTCAAAGCTTTCTTGGTGCTGAATGTTTTCAGGTAATTCTTCTAGCTCTCAAACTTATGATAATCTCTTAGTAACTGGCCAGAGGGTTCAGGTGAAATTTGTGTATAGAAATAGCAAGTGAATGAACCAATCAGAAGGCCTTTCTGTTAAGGAATTATTTATTGAGGAGTTCTCCAAGATAAAAGCGCAATATCTACTGCTACATAATTTAATCAAGAGAATAAATTAGCTGCGACGTGATGCTGATGAAGTCATCTACACCTCAAAAGCTTTACGAGCAGTTTCACTGACTTGAGCAGAAACAATGTATAGTAACCCAGTATTGGACTCTCAACTTGAGCTGGATTTTGCTTCACTTTTTTGTGCTCAGCACCTGACGAGACTATAAAATTCAAGAGGTACTCAAATCACTGGGGATTGACTTCTTTTGTTTGATATTTTTGCCCAAACAAAGCCTTCATTTAGATGTAATCTCAACTTAAGCTCATGTTCAAAATTTTGATGATAAATAAGGTGAAGTGGCTAGCACGAGTTACCTAGAGGGGGGTGAATAGGTGATCCTAAACAAATCTTTGATATTTGCGTGGAAATAAAACAAATAACAAAAGTGTCTGAATAAAATTCAAATTCAAGTCAGATCATATGGGAGATGTTCTGAAGTGCAGAATGTAAAGTAAGAGATAAGGAAAAGAGAATCTGCACACAAGTTTATAGTGGTTCGGCTTATAGCAAGCCTACGTCCACTCTCCCACGCTTACAGCCTACCGGCTGGATTTCACTATGTAATCAAGAGGAATTTACAGATTTTGAGTGTCAGGACTATTGTGTATGATAGGACTCTCTATCTCACACAATCACTCTTTACAAAGTAATCCTCAAGATCTTAATTTTAAGTACAGAACGACAAGAGAACAGATTGTAGTATGCTCAAACTTAGGACTTGTTGATTCTTGAATCTATCTCTTCTGCTGCTCGTGATCTCCTTAAATACTCATCTATATCCACACTAGCCATTGAACAACTTGCAGATGATCATCTTCCAATTTTCACCTTGGACAGATTTGTATAATAAGGATTGAGTAGCCGTTAGATGACAAATTCTGAATCCCGCTGATTCTGGTCGCCCATACAATCAGAATCTTGATTTCCAAAAGTAGAGTTTTGTCCGTTGTAAAGCATTCTTGTCGTAGTATTTGATTGTCAATCAATTTGATTAAGATTGATCTAATCAAAACTTTCCTTCTATGAAATCCATGCCAGATCACTAGCTGTTTCGTTCTGAGTTTTGCTTTTGAAGAATTACTGCATCTTCGTCTGCTTCTGAAGATTTCATCTTCTGCGTCTTCTTCTGAAAAATTTCAGCTTATGTGTTTGAATCTCAGAACTTTTAGATTTTGTGGGTCTTCGAGAACTTATAAAGTCTGAAACATTTCTGCGTCTGAAAAATATCTCAGAACTTAGATAATTCTTCTAACTTGTAAAATCTGAAAAACTTCCTTCTAAGCTTCTAGAATATATATTCCTGAAATGAGAAGATTCAGAATAACTATCAGATTTACAAATATCATGGAAGGTTTTGTCAACTTCAAAACTAGTAGGAGTTTTCCTCAACAATCTCCCCCTTTTTTATGGTGACAAAACTTTCCTGCGGATTGAGTCAATTTGAAATAAATTGGAAGTAAGCAATCATATTTAGTGCATTAATCACAGATTGAAATTGAAAGAGCAAACTCTGTTGAAATGTGCCTTTGCTTTCGTTGTTTATAACCTACATTAAATTTGCATATAAATTCTTCCCCTTTTTGTCATCAGCAAAAAGATAAATATAGAGAAGATAAAGCATTAATATTAAGAAGATAACCAGTCTAAACAAGTAAAGTTAATGAGATTATAGACAAAAAAAAATAAGACTTTGCAGAAAAAAATTTAAAACAGGCTATTTTTTGGAAGGAGTTCGGATCAGTTGAAATTTCCAAAATAGAGATAGCCTCCTCAATCCTCGAATTGCATTGACCCACTGCCTTATCCATGTTGGATGAGCATTGAGTAATGGCTTCCTCGAGTTCTGCTTTGTTTGCAGCTGCTTGAAGTCGTTGAGTGTTGTTGTTTTCCTCAATAATTTTCTGCAGATTCTTTACTTCTTGTTCCAGTGCAGCTTGTTTGTCCTTGATTTCGAGCAGAAGTGAGAGGATGTTCTGACTGATAAAAGACTGTTCTTGGACATTATCTCACTTAGACTGTTCGAACCCCTTGGTTGCTTATGGTGGAATCTCCCCCTGAACAGGTGCTTGTTGTTCAGAAACATGATCTGTAGGAGTTGGTTCTGAAACATTTGGAAATGGTTCAGAAGCATGTTCTGGAACATCAGTATGGCCTGTATCAAGGTGTTCTGCTTCTGCTTCATCACTTTCGTCATGCAGAAGGATTTTTCTTTTCTTGCTATGCACCTTTAATGGGATTGGAGATTCTTTCTTCTTGCTTCTTGGTCCTACCCCTTTTTTCTACTCTGTCTTTCTGATACTTGACTTTCCAGCAGAAATAGCCTCAGAATGAAGAGCCTCTTTTCCTTTGATCTTTTCCCGTATATCATCAAACTGTTTCATCTTGGAGAGCATTCTTTCTCCAACAAACATACAGGGAACACTGTTCTGTTGCAATTCATCAGGAATCGATATTTTCAGGAACATAAAAATTCGTGAGATTAATGCACCATATGGTAGCTGTCCCTTGTCCTTTTGTAGTGTTCTGTACATATGGAATATGATGATATGAGGAAGGGAAAAAGGTTGACCTTTCAATAGAGCCTAGATGAGTTTAATTTCAGACTTGGATAGGTCAGTTTTGGAGGCTGTCTTCGGCTTCAAACAATTTATAATGATTTTGTGCAGAATGATGGATGTTCTGGATAAGTCAGAATAAGTGATATGCCTCTTTGATTCCATAGCAAAGTTGGGATTTTCAGAAGCTACCTTGGAAGCCTCTTCAATGTTTACCTCCAATGGAATGAATTTGGAGTGTTTTGCTCCAATTATTCTTGCCAACAAATTAGCCTTTAAATCAAATTTCTTGTCACCAACAGTGAACTGGAGCCAGTTAGGCGACAAAATAGAAAGATTGGAATAGAAATAGGCAGTTAACTCAGTATAGACATTTGCAGACTGAAGACAAAACTCATAAATGCCTTGCTTCTCGAACAGGTGTTTGACAGGAATATCAGCCTTCTCTAGACAGGCGAAGTCCACAGTTCTGTGATTCATGACTCCTCGAGCGAGCAAAAGCTTATAACAGGTATTATGCTCAGAACTTCTGAATAATCCACCTGTTCCTGGCATACCAGATGCTATGCCTACCTTCATTTCAAAGAGCTCAAAAAGTCGAGCATCATCTTCAGAAATAACAAATTTTGATGCAGATGAAGATTTAGGGCTTACAGATTTCTTTACAGATGGAGTGGATGTTTCTCCGACTTTTTCTTTTCCCTTTCTGGAAAGAGGCACATTTGGGATTGTGCTAGCAGGAATGTGATTAGTCCCAGTAGAAAACTCAGAATACTTTTGAACAAGATGAGTTTCAGACCGAAAATCATTGTCTTTAAGGCATTTTAGAAGAACCGCAGAAGAAGCATTAATTCTCTTCAACCTTTGATAATTTTTCCACACAAGTTTGATGTTCTTAAAACAAAAATCTGTTTTACCCGTTGATTTGGGAGATGACGATCGAGGAGGTGGTGTCGCATGAGCAAGTTCTTCAAGATGTTCCGATTCTGTATCTGAAATCTCCATAAACTTTGCCAGTGCAGTAGATTTAGACTCTTGATTCAGAATACGTGAATATCTTCTCTTGAAAGGCATTTTGATTGCTTCTGGAGCAAAAAATTTTGATCTTTGGAGGAAGGAAGCCGAGGAGGGTCTCTGAGTATCGGAAGGGTTTGAGGAGAAAAGAAAATCGTACTGATGAGGGTTTTGATAAGTGACGGACAGGTTTATAAGAAAGAGGACGAGTTTTTAGGAATAAAAGGTTATTTATAAAAGTAAGAATAATCCCAAATAAATAGGAAGGAAATATATTTTCTGAAGCATAAAGATCAGAATACTATCATGATAATATTTTAAGCTCAATTAATCAGATAAGTTAGGATACGTACCTGATTTGCTTCCAAATATAACAAAGGTGAAAATATCCTGCCAAAAATATTCCTGCCAAACTTTAAACTATGTACGTACCGTTCTTGAGAGTTTGAGAAATGTTCGAACCGAGATCACTTGAGTCTGAAAAATTCCTGTCTGTCAAACACTTCAACAGAAAGGATAAGTAATGCATAGTTTGTTTCTAATATATTCAAAAGAAGATTCATCAAGAGGTTTTGTGAATATATCAGCTAATTGATTCTTAGAATCAATAAATTAAATATTCACATCACCATTTTAAACATGATCTCTAATGAAATGATGTTTGATCTCAATATGCTTGGCTCGAGAATGAAGAATGGGATTCTTAGTCAGATTAATAGCACTGGTGTTGTCACATTTGATTGCAACATTTGAGTCTTCAACAGCAAAGTCTCGCAACTGCTGCTTTATCCACAGAATCTGTGCACAGCAACTTCCCAAGATTACGTATTCTACTTCTGCTGTTGAAAGTGCAACTGTATTCTGCTTCTTTGAGTACCAGGATACTAGCATATTTCCAAGCAGTTGACATGTACCTGTAGTACTTTTCCTGTCCACTTTACATCCAGCTAGGTCAGCATCTGAATAACCAGTAAGAGTAAAATCTGAATCTTTGGAATACCAAAGACCTAGCATTGGATAAGTTCCAATGTATTTGATTATCCTTTTTACTGCAGAAAGATGCGATTCCTTTGGATCTGATTGAAATCTCGCACACATACAGACACTAAAATGTATGTCAGGTCTAGATGCAGTAAGATATAATAAAGATCCTATCATGCTTCTCTATACCTTCTGATCAACTTTTTTACCATTTACATCTTTGTCTAGCTTGGATGATTGAGACATTGGAATGTCTGTCTTCTTGCAATTTTGTAATCCAAATTTCTTGACTATCTCCTTGGCATACTTTTCTTGACAAATGAAAGTACCATCTTTCATTTGTTTCACTTATAAGCCAAGAAAGAATGTTAGTTCTCCTATCATGCTCATCTCGAACTCGTTCTGCATATTTTTAGAGAATTCCTTGCAAAGCAATTCGTTAGAAGATCCAAAGATTATATCATCAACATAGATTTGAACAAGTAGAAAATCCTTATCCTTTTTCTTAACAAATAAAGTTGTATCAACTTTACCTTTTGTGAAATCATTTTGCAGAAGGAAATTACTTAACCTTTCGTACCAAGCTTTGGGTGTCTGTTTCAGATCGTAAAGGGCCTTTTTGAGTCTGTAAACATAATTAGTCTTTCTTGATTTTTCAAAACCAGGTGATTGTTCCACATATACTTCTTCTTTAATGTATCTATTCAGGAAGGCACTTTTCACGTCCATCTGAAAAAGTTTAAAGTTATGGAAACAAGCATAAGCTAATAATAGCCGAATGGCTTCTAACCTTGCAACTGGTGCATATGTTTCATCATAATCAATGCATTCTTCTTGAGAATAGCCTTTTGCAACCAGTCTTGCCTTATTTATTGTGACTTTCCCTTTGTCATCCAGTTTGTTTCTGAACACCCATTTTATTCTAATTACTGGATGGTTTTTGGGTCTTGGCACAAGCTCCCATACTCCATTGATTCTGAACTGCTGAAGTTCCTCCTGCATAGCTTCTATCCAGCTTTCATCTGATAAAGCTTGCCCAGCATCTTTTGGTTCTATTTCTGATATCAATGTCAAGTTGCTGATGTTCTCCTTTTGTTTGGATCCGGTCTTGATACCATATTCTATTTCTCCAATGATGAGATTTTTCGGATGACTGGATTTATGTTTTCAGTTTTTGTCAAATTTTTCCTTTTGAATATCTGCAGACTCTGAATTTTCTGATTGAGTTTGTATTTTGTCTTCTTTTCCATCTTCTACAATCTTTTGAGATTCTAGATGACCTTCTGAAGACACTTGAATGTGGGGAGGTGATTCAGATTCATCTTTGTGAGTCTGAATGTTTTCTTCAAACCTGACATTCATTGTTTCTTCCACAGTTTGAGAATTCTTGTTGAATACTCTGTATGCTTTGCTTGTAGTAGAATATCCAAGTAAGAATCCTTCATCTGCTCTATCATCAAACTTACCAGGGCGATCATTTGAATTTTTGAGAATAAAGCATTTACAACCAAATACTCGAAAATATGAGATACTGGGCTTTCTACATTTGTAAAGCTCATAGGAGGTTTTCTCAAGAATGGATCTGAGAAAAACTCTGTTAATGATATAACATGCTGTAAAAACTGCATCTGCCCAGAAATGAAAAGGAATCATGCTTTCAATCAATAAGGTTCTCGCCATTTCTTGCAAGGAACGATTTTTCCTTTCCACAACACCATTTTGTTTAGGTGTGTATGGAGTAGAAAAATTATGTTGAAAGCCATTTTCCTCATAAAAGTCTGAAAAACTTTGATTTTCAAATTCTCCCCCATGATCAGTTTTAATGCAGGAAATGGGATAGCCCTTTTCATTCTGAACTCTTTTTGCAAATTTTATAAAATATGAAAATACTTCATTTTTATGTGCTAGAAAGAACACTCATGTAAATCTTGTGAAATCATCAACAATAACTAAACAATATTTCTTACCACCAATACTTTGTGTCCTGGTTGGTCCAAACTGATCCATATGAAGAAGCTACAAGGCACGATCAGTAGAAACATGATGTGTAGATTTGAAAGAACTTCTTACTTGTTTTCCTAGCATGCAGGCATCCTGTATTTCAAATTTGGCAAACCTCGAACCAGTTTCTTGTTTGAGATTTTTGAGATTTGTTTCATACTGATATGTCCCAACCTTTTGTGCCAAAGATCTTCATCCTCTTTGATTGAAATTAAGCAATGAGTGGAGTTTGGATTAACATCCAGAAGATAAATATTGCCATGTCTTCTTCCTGTGAATGTTTGAGAAGAATCTTTGCTTGTTCATGAGCATGTATCTTCTTGAAAGTTGATTCTAAAACCTGTATCACAAAGCTGGCTTATGCTAATCAAATTGTAGTTGAGTCCTTTTACCAACGAAACGTCATTGATTCTAAGTCCTCCAATATCAACTGTTCCTTTGCCAATGATTTGTCCTTTGGTATTTCCTCCAAAGGAAACTTTTCTACCATTCAGACTTTGTAGATCAGCGAATATGCTTGGATCTCCTGTCATATGTCTGGAGAATTCACTATCTAGATATCACTTTCTTTTTCTCTTTGTGGTAATCTGCAAGAATCACAACATCTCAAGTTTTCTTTGATACCTAAATTTGCTTGGGTCCTTGAGTATTAGTATAGGCTGTCTTAACAAAATCTCTTCGAACAGGTCTCTAGACCTTAGGGCATTCATTCTCAAAATGTTGTGGATCTCCACATTTTGAGCACCTGAGTGCACTTCGTCCAACAGGTTTTACAAAATTCTTTTGGAAATGGTTTTTATAAACTTGTCGAGGAGGTCTTTGTCTTAATCTCTCCTTGACTTTTGGAAAATCAATTAAGCTATCACTTTCCTTTACAAATCTAAGACCACATTTGTTATAGTAAGGAATTTGAATGGAAAGGATATGCTTCAAGGTTTCTGAGCCTTTTGAAAAATTGGAAGTAATTTTTGAAACTTCCTTTTTCAAAACATCATTTTCTTTGAAAAGAAAATCTCGACTTTCCTTGATTTGATGAAATTCTTTTTGAAGGAAATCGATCCTTTTTTTTTAGAAACATCCTGTTGCCGTAGTGAAGAATTTTCCTTTTTCTAAGAAGAGATTCTTTTAAGAGCAGTCTTAAATTCAAAGCACAATTCATCAATATAATTTGACACTTCGATAGACATTTCTGAAGGTTTTACCTCGATTTTCACTTTAGGATCAGAATCAGAATCTGAGTCTGAATCTGACTTTGCCATTAAACAGATATCTTCATCACTATCTTCACACTCTGTGTCATTCCAGATTTCTGCCTTTAAGGCCTTCTTTGCTTTCTCAAATTTAGTCTTCTTTTTCAGAAGTGGACAGTTTGGCTTGATGTGTCCACGTTTCCTACAGTGAAAGCATATTATATCCTTTGATCTCTCTGTCTCATCGATAGATCTCTTATTTTCAAAAGGTTTCTTCCCTTTGAGGTTTCTTCCTCTGATTTTCATTTTCTTATACTTCTTTATGAAGAGAGCTAGTTCTTCATCATCAACATCTTCATCTTCAGAATCTGCATCAGAATCAACGTTAGTTTTCAATGCAATCGACTTATTACCTCTGGATTCGTTTTCCTCATTCCGTTTCTCAGTTTCATATGATTGAAGAGTTCCAATCAATTCATTCACTGATAGAGGCTTGATCCTTTGTGTCTCTCGAAGAGATGTTTTGATGTTATCCCACGGATCTGTCAGTCCTCTCAGAAGTTTGTTGACTTTCAATGCATCTGGAACTGGTTGTTCTTGATAAGCAAGACCGTTTACTATGTCAGTAAACCTGTCATAAAAATCAGCAATTAATTCTCCAGGCTTCATTTTGAAAGATTTATATTGACCAAGCAAAATATTGATTTGAGTTTCCTTGGCTCGATCCGTTCCTTCATATGTAACATAAAGAGTATCCTAGATTTCTTTTGCTGATTCACAAGCAGCAATTTTTTTATACTCAATAGGAGATAAAGCACAATAGAGAGAATAAATTGCTTTTGAATCTAAAGTCACTCTTTTAGATATCTCAGTTTGAGATAAAGGAAAATCTGCTGGTTTGCTTGCATCTGCTTTCTCTTTTGAATCTGAAGACTTTGGGTTAACTCCTCTGATGACAACATCCCATTGCACGTGATCAATTGATTTGATGAATGCTTTCATCTTGTTTTTCCAGATGCTGTATTCTTTGCCATCGAAATATGGTGGTCTTTTGTTGCTCTATCCTTCAATGAGCCCTGGAGCACCATAGCTAGCTATATAGATCGTTAGCTCAGAAGTAAAACACTTCAATAAATGAGCAATCCGCTCTGATACCAATTGAAGTGGCTAGCACGGGTCACCTAGAGGGGGTGAATAGGTGATCCTAAACAAATCTTTGATATTTGCACGGAAATAAAACAAATAACAAAAGTGTTTGAATAAAATTCAGATTCAAGTCAGATCATATGGGAGATGTTCTGAAGTGCAGAATGTAAAGTAAGAGATAAGGAAAAGAGAATCTGCACACAAGTTTATAGTGGTTCGGCTTATAGCAAGCCTACGTCCACTCTCCCACGCTTACAGCCTACCGGCTGGATTTCACTATGTAATCAAGAGGAATTTACAGATTTTGAGTGTCAGGACTATTGTGTATGATAGGACTCTCTATCTCACACAATCACTCTTTACAAAATAATTCTCAAGATCTTAATCTTAAGTACAGAACGACAAGAGAATAGATTGTACTATGCTCAGACTTAGGACTTGTTGATTCTTGAATCTATCTCTTCTGCTGCTCGTGATCTCTTTAAATACTCCTCTATATCCACACTAGCCGTTGGACAACTTGTAGAGGATCATCTTCCGATCTTCACCTTGGACAAATTTGTATAATAAGGATTGAGTAGTCGTTAGATGACAAATTCTGAATCCCGCTGATTCTGATCGCCCATACAATCAGAATCTTGGTTTCCAAAAGTAGAGTTTTGCCCGTTGTAAAGCATTCTTGTCGTAGTATTTGATTGTCAATCAATTTGATTAAGATTGATCTAATCAAAACTTTCCTTCTATGGAATCTATGCCAGATCACTAGCTGTTTCGTTCTGAGTTTTGATTCTTAAGAATTACTGCATCTTCATCTGCTTCTGAAGATTTGATCTTCTGCGCCTTCTTCTGAAAAATTTCAGTTTATGTGTCTGAATCTCATAACTTTTAGATTTTGTGGGTCTTCGAGAACTTATAAAGTCTGAAATATTTCCGCGTCTGAAAAATATCTCAGAACTTAGATAATTCTTCTAACTTGTAAAATCTGAAAAACTTCCTTCTAAGCTTCTAGAACATATATTCCTGAAATGAGAAGATTCTAAATAATTATCAGATTTACAAATATCATGGAAGGTTTTGTCAACTTCAAAACTAGTAGGAGTTTTCCTCAACATAAGGTACTTTAGATAATGCATATTCTACTTAGGTGTCAGAGCACTCAAGCTTGCAATTTACCACTTATGGTAATGATATCCTTTGACGCTTGTAATTTACTGCCCCCCAATCCGCAAATGCACTATGGCTTGATAAAACAACCGTGCTGATTCAATCATCAGATACTCTAATATTAAACTCGTGGGCTCGTAATGATTCTGTTTGATTTTTTGAATATTACAGAATTAAGTTGATGAGATTAAACTGGATAAGTGAAATAAGAAAGACTCTACGACTTGGTCTTTCGTATCTTTATGATTAGTTTGTTGAATTATGGGTTCACGAAATGAACTTGCCAACTAAATCATTGTTGATGTGAATGCTCTTCTGTCATGTTTTGTTGTGTATAGTACACTTTCGTTTCAGATTCAACTTGTATTGGATTTTCCTTGAGATTTAACAGGGACATTTGTTTGTTCTGTTTGTGAAAATGGAAATCACTAGCTTCATACATAATGAGGCATGCTTGCTCAAATGCAAAGACAGAGGACCTCTGGGCTGCCCTCGAAGAGGGATCAGGTGAACCTGTGAACAAGTTAATGAAGTCGTGGACCAAGCAGAAAGGATACCCTGTGGTTTCCATCAAAATCAAAGATGACAAGTTAGAGTTCGAACAGGTTTTACAATGTTCTAATTCTTTGATGTCGAAGTTGTGTTGTCTTGTGCATTACCAATCTCCATGTGAACCAGCTCCAAAGTGACATGACTTTGATTATAATGGCAGTCACAATTTTTATCAAGCGGTTCCCACGGGGAAGGACAGTGGATTGTTCCAGTAACATTTTGTTGTGGCTCATATGATGCGCACCAAAGTTTTCTGTTGGAAACAAAATCCGCATCTATTGATTTAAAGGAAACTGGAGCTTGGACAAAAGTTAATGTGGACCAGACAGGTTTCTATAGGGTGAAGTACGACGAAGACCTTCAAGCCAAGCTAAGATATGCAATAGAGAACGAAATGTTATCTGCAACAGACAGATTTGGTAACTGCGTTATTTCTTCCAATATTTGAACATTTTCCACCCACCCCCATTTTTCTTCTCTCTTTCCAACCTAAAAGATCAGCATAACCAAGTTATGGGATGCTCGTAACAGGTATACTGGATGATTCCTTTGCTCTTTGTATGGCTCGCCAGCAGTCCTTGATTTCTTTGCTCACTTTAATGGCTTCTTACAGAGAAGAACTTGATTATACTGTGCTGTCGAATTTGATAAGTGTATGTTCTGCTATAACTGCATGCTCACTTTATATGTATATAATGTGAGTCTGAACTTGGATTGGGGAGAGATTCTCACTATGGATTCTTGTTGAGATAATGCATTTGACACTGATTTTACTTCCTTCTTTGCCAGATATGTTATAAAATTGCAAGAATTGCTGCAGATGCTACTCCTGAATTAATGGATTGCATAGAACAATTTTTCATCGGTCTTTTTAAATACTCTGCAGAGTAAGTTCAGTTACTTTTATGAATCTAGCATAGCCTTGTTGGTAGAATTTCACATCTACATTTTACATCTCTCACACCATGATAACAAATGAACCAAAACGAAGAAGCTTCTTTGGCTGGGTAAATTAAATTCATCTCAAGAAATTAGAAGACTTTGCCAATTTTTTACCCAGATAATTTTTATCTGTTTGTGGATTCGCTTACTAAGAGTGCTGGAAGACTGCTGAATTTATGCTTGCCCTTACTCATTATAATTTTCTTTTCCACCTTTATTTCCCAATGAGTTAACCAGAAAACCATCTTGATGATTTGTTTCGAGGTTAATTTGTCTAGTTGTCTTTGGATGTGTAGTGAGAAAGCTGCTTAAGTGATATCAAAGTTTCAATAAATGCTTTTAGCCTTTGATACACTGTAGCGAAGTTTTGGATTCCAGACTATCTGATGTCCTAAAGAAATCATTTTCTGTTAAGTTTTATGTCAAGTTGTGATGGTGAAGGTGAGGCTCTATCATTGTCTTTCTTTGCTGCATTTTCCTGGCAGGAGGATTGGTTGGGATGCTAAAGAGGGTGAGAGTCATTTAGAAGCTATGTTGAGAGGACAAATTTTAACTGCCCTGGTAGATTTTGGAGATGAACCCACACTGAAGGAAGCAAGCAGGCGCTTTCACGCATTCTTAGATGACAGGAGCACACCTCTTCTTCCTCCTGACATCCGAAGGGTTCTGCAATCCGATGCGTTTTCTGTTGCTTTGTATTTCTTCAAGTCCTACGGCCTCTAAATGCATTCTTTTACTTGTTTTTATAGGCAGCCTATGTGGCTGTGATGCAGACTGTGAATGCATCAAACCGAATAGGTTTTGAATCTTTGCTGAGAGTCTACAGAGAGATGGATTTGAGCCAGGAGAAAACCCGCATTTTAGGTATTTAATGTCATTTGGGCGAGCTTTGCAACTGTCTGATACTCGCCTTGCTAAAATGTGCCTACATTTTGGCTTTGTAGGTTCATTGGCCTCTTGTCCAGATCCTAATAGCATCCTTGGAGTGCTCAACTTCGTATTGTCTCCTGAGGTACTCTGGCTTGTGTACTAGTTGAATGTACCTTCGTTATGCCTTGTCCTTGAAGCCTCCTTTTTTTAGTTCACCTTTTGTTGATCTAAAAGAAGAAACTAAAGTTTTATGCCTTTGGTGTTGTTTAGGTTCGCAGTCAAGATGTCTATGGGCTTGCTGTTCGTAGCAAAGGACGGGAAACCGCTTGGACTTGGCTGAAGGTAATTCTGTCAGTGCCAGTGGAACATATCGACTTCTTATTTATTTTACTTAAATGAATTGATGATGCTCTCATTGGGTTTGAGCTAAATATAAACTAGATTGTTTTTGGCAAAATCCACAACTGAAACAAAGAAATGAAAGCATGTGTAACTCCTCTTATTCTTTTTGTCGCTGCTTGTGGTTTTTGCAGAGTTTTTGCTCAAACCAAATAACAGGATGCTTTCTGCCGTATCTAATATGGTATTCTTCTCTAATATCTCAAACATTGATTGCAGGAAAGTTGGGAGCACATTTGGAAAACATATGGTTCCGGGTTTCTCGTCACACACTTTGCTAGTGCAATTGTCTCTCCGGTATGTTATCCTATCACTTGTGTGCCCATGTGTGTTCGTGCGGGTTCAAACTTTTTTATAGCAACTTTCTCGTGAAAAGCAGCGTGTTTTCAAGGACTGAATTTTTTAATTGTTATTTTTTCCTTCTGTTTGTTCATATGGGACAAACACAGTCAATTCCTTGAGTTGCCCTGCTCTTTCATTGTTTTTCCAGTTTGCGTCATTTGAGAAAGCCAAGGAAGTGGCGGACTTCTTTGCGACCCGACTGCAGCCTTCTATTGCAAGAACACTGAAGCAGAGCATTGAGCGGGTGAACATCAATGCACAATGGGTTCAAAGTATTCGGAACGAAGAATATCTTGCCGAGGCAGTGAAGGAGCTGGCATACAGGAAGTACTAGGATTCTCTTAGTTTTATGGTTCGATGCTTTACTGTTTGTTCGCAAAATTTGTGAAGTGACATTTCATCTGTCTTTCCTGACCTTCACCTGAATAGTTGCGAATGCAAAAAACAAGCTTATCCTTCAAGTGTGCAAACGTTCAATCCATTCTGCCATATTGTCCCAAAGGGCAAGATTAGCCGCTCTCGAACGTTCGATTCTCTCGAGGAACGAGCAAATCTGCCTTAAGTCAAGCTGAGCCGAATACTACTCTTTACCTTTTGATTAGCCAGTCATGAATGGCTACTCAAACTCTCATTGCCAAAACCAGTAAACTAAAATTCTTCCGGCTCGCGCTGCAAGAAAACTCATTTGGCGTGTTATTGCTGATGAGCATTGCTAAAACATCGAAGAAATTGACTAGTAAAGCACGTCTTTCTCTGCACTTGCAAAGCAACCTAAAAGGCTGGCATTGTGAACATGAAAGAGGGTAGAATATGGCCTTACGCTCCAACCGCTTAAGAACAAAATTGCAAAAAAGAAGGAAGAAAGGGATGAACGAGAGATAACAGGGAAAAGGAAAGAGAGGCTTTCAACAGTGGTAGCAGAAACCGTAGAGAGGAGAGAAAAATTGGCATGTACACGCCTCGGACGTTTCGACAAGCTGGGTTATCTCCGATTCGCAATGTTTGATTCAAGCTCTATATTTTAATCTAACTGGAGGAATTTTCGGAGTTAGAAGATATAGATTCAGAGTTACGTGAATTCTGAACTGCGGTGTTCAATTTAGGAATCATCAAAATGTAAAATTATATGGAAATGATAGTTTAGGGTGCCGTGGATCCATGGAATTTAATAGAAATTGATTCTGAATTATGGTTTGATCGGAATGAATTTTAAAAGTTTCGCCTGCGAGCAACTCATAGCGGACAATAATGAATGCCCATTATGGGTGAGTTTCATGGATGCGCGTAGGAGTTGTTTTCTCACCGGATAAGCTTAGTTTGGTTGAGTTGTCACGACCCTTCCTCGCGGATGGAGAGGACGGGTTTATAAGTATTGCTCCAAAGACAGTTCAAATGGTTCACCTAAAGATGACAATCTAAATGGTCCAGCTCTCCCAAATCCATACTTCGAGTGATATTTGGATTTTTTTTTTTTTGATAACCCAAGAACCCCCCGCACGGCCGACAGCCGGAGGGGTAAATCTGGGGTGACGCTAGTGCAGGATCCACCACCACGGCGCTACACTTAAGAATCCCTAATGACTAGGCTGGGGTTCGAACTCCGATCCCTTCGTGGGGGGACAAGAGCGCAAGCCAATGCAGCCGCTGCGGGTGGTGGTAGATTTTATTTTAAGTTGTTTTAAACGTAAGTATTTCTAGGAGTCATCACTAGGCATTAGGGGCCGGCTAGAAACCAAACGAGCAGGAGGTTCGTCTTGTTTCTTACATAACCAGAGATTTTATGCACGAGAACTTAATTACTCCAATGTCTATTAGCGCCGTTTTGATACCACTAAGTTGCAAAGTTGTTTATCTAAGTGAACATACACTCTTGATTACCAATTGTTGTCCTAACGGTATCGAAGCCACTAAATGATCAAGCAAATGTTTTTGTAGGGTTTATTATCATTCTAAACTAGACATAACCATTCTAGAAAAGAAATTAACAACAAATAATTGAAGCACGGTGCGGTAAAAACACACCCAAGAATTGAAAGTGCCTTAGTAATGGTGCGAGAAATGAAAATTCGATACAAGTTGGGCAAATAATATTGCAATCCTGATATGACACCTAGATTGATCACAATCGGGGTGGTCGCGAATAATTCGATACCTGTTGACACTAATTGACCTAGACTTAGTGCAAACCAAGCTTATGCCATTTTTCCATTTCCTCACGGAAAGGGGTGGTCGCGAATGAACCCAATACTAAGTTAGGCAAAGAATAGACATGGCCTTGTTATTTAGCCTTGGGAAATGAACCCCCATAAGCTTGTGATTAGACATTAATCTTAAATAAAGTGACCTTAGAGTCTGCACATTATGATGGTTAAACTAATCTAAGCTATTCTAACCATTTATTAGAAAAATGATTCTAAGTCTAATTGACATTTATTAACTAGAACTTAACTTACTTGATTAAACCCTAAGTTCATTAACTAACCTAGCATATTTAAGACTAAGCTAATCTAAATAAACATGCCAAACCGCCTTGGACCACCTTGAACCGCCATTGGGGATTTTGACCGCCGCCGCCAAAGTGTTCGGCCACAACCTTGGTGTCATTGTCATCATTCATTTCCATTCATCCAATTGACACTCGAATCATGCATTTAATCGAATCAAGCAATTAGCAGCGTTCACTCAAATCAATTAATAGCCTCGGGTTCGACTCGAGAAATTGATCACCCATGCATTTCGATTAATCCAGCCACCTCCTAATCAATCTAGGGGTATATTGATCAAGATTAGTGATAATTAACCCCCGATTGTGTTCACAAAAGAGTTAGGCTAACACCACTAATCACTAATTAGCTCTAATCATTTCCTCTGATCTACCTGCTGAACGACATATATTGTAAGCCTAACATACATCTAACAATCACATGCAAAATTGATTACGACATGTGATTAGGGGAATTAGCCTTAGGAGACAAGAAATGCAATTAGTGAGCCATAAGGATCACTTATTCAATTTTGCCCGGATTCTAATCAATTATGTTTTAATGTGATTAACCAAGCGAACAATATTTAAATTGAATGAAACTAACGGCAATGAAAAGCTTAGGGAACGTAGTTTAATGTTCATTCAGACCACTTTCCCCATTGAGGACCCAAATTATCCGAACTTTCAATTTTAACCTGACTGCCAAGAAATTGACTCGGTAATAGGAAAAAAAACAAATCAACTCAAAAATGGGCCAAATTTGACAGATGGTTAGCCCTACGTGTCCTCTACAACTTTTGTGTGTCGAAATATTTCGAATAAGCTCTCCATCTTAGACAAAATTACCGATTTTTTCTAAGGACTCAAATGCAAACAGTTTTGTAAGCCGGTTAGACCATGTCGGATTTATTGCACGTAATACCCCCCTAAAACTTTGTTGAAATGACCTCAAGATTTTCACATCTACATGGGCCCAATTAAAAAAAAAATCCTCAACTTTACACTTTGTCCCAAATGCCGGCAAGGGCGTGCAGTCCCCGATCTGGAGCGAGGGTCGCGCCCTCTCCCAGATCGGGGGCTGCACGCCCTCGTCGACGACTCGCCCAGGGTTGGCGAGGGTCACTGGCCTTCGAGAAGGCCCAGGCGAGGGCCGGCGAGGGTCGCCGGGCCCGGGCGAGCCGCTGGAGAGAGTGTGCAGCCCCAGATCGAGGGTGCACGCCCTCATCGGCCGCTCGCCCGATCGCCGGCCCTCGAGAAGGCCTAGGCGAGGGCCGCCGCTCCTTCCTGGCGGCTGTGGCGGCGGCCACCGGCGAAGGCTTGGCCACCGTTGCAGTTGCTGGTTCTCTGTTTTTTTTTTCTAATGTTAATTGGACGGATTTATAACTGGAGGACAGATTTGGGACTTAGATAAAAGTTTGTGATTTTTCTTGAGACAAAAAAAGTTCATAATATATTTGGAAGAAAGTGTAAAGTTGAGGGTTTTTTTTTGAAATTGGGCCAATCTACATGTAAGGACTTTTGAACAATTTTCATTTTTTGAATTTTTTTGCAAAAAGGACCTCCAACTACACCAAAATTGCAAAACAAATTCGAAGGACGCAAAGGCTAGGCTTTCAGATCAAGCTCAAAATTTTTGTGCTACTTTGAGTGAGCTTTTAATCAGATCAAATGAACTCCAATATAAAAAAAAAATGCATATCGTTGGAAAGATCATGATCTTGGCTACAACTCTTATTGCGCAAAATTTTTCGAAATTCGAAATACAAGAAATCATAGAAATCAAAGAATACACAGAGGTCAATGAGACTCAAATTTTCTGGAAAACTTTGAACATCTTTGAATTCAAGTTTGTGAACATACATGCAAATTCAAGCAATCTTCAACCTCATTCAAACTTTTGACAATAAAAAAATCTCATTCAAACATATTTCCAGAGCTAAAGATTATCTTCAAGCCTTGTAATGAACATACATACATCATCATCCATGAACAATCAATCGTATTCCTCATCTATTCAAAGAATCATGCTCAAGTTAACTTCTATTTAACTCTACTCAAACTATTTCTAACATGCGATCAACCTAAATTGAATCAACATCAAAATCAAATATGAAACTACATGCTATATGCTCGGCCGACCATAAACATGCTAAGGAATAAATCATGCAAGTTCAACATTCAACTTCGATTATCTAGATTCTTAAGGCGATTATCTTAACATGCAAGTTCTAACTAAATCAGCATGCTATTTGGTTAAAGTCATTATTGGAAAACTCCTAGACATGCTTGACTAGAGAGAGAATTGAATCTAAAAAATTTTCTAATCACGTGATCGATTAAAGATGTGACGGCCTAAGCCAAGCAACGGAGTGCGGGGAGGAGGGATGGCGGTGTGTCCGCGTCACTACCCTGGACGTGCGCAAGAAAGTGGGGGTACCTCTCCGGTCCCACATCACCTAGGAAGAGAGTCTTAGGCTTGCTTATAAGGCTTGAGGAGACTTAACCTAGTACGATGCTTTTTAAATCCGTGAGGGCTTCGGCTCAAAGCAGACAACATTGTGCTAAGATGGGTCCTTGGGGTCGTTACAAGTGGTATCAGAGCTAACTCATGACCGCGTGTGGGCCCACAGTGAGGGCGTTGTGCTTGTAAGGGGTGGAGAGTGTGATAGCCCAAGCCAAGCGGCGGAGCGTGGGGAGGAGGGATGGTGGTGCGTCCGCGCCACTACCCTGAACATGCGCAGGAAAGTGGGGTGCCTTTCTTGTTTCACATCACCTAAGGAGGGAGCCTTGGGCTTACTTATAAGGCTTGAGGAGCCTTAACCTAGTATGACGTGTTTTAAATCCATGAGGGCTTCGGCCCAAAGCGAACAATATTGTGCTAAGGTGGGTCCTCAGATCGTTACAAAAGATTTTCCGAAAATAAATTAATATTTAATCAATTTTATCACAATCTACATTGAACTTTGATTATAGATTGAAGTATAGACTTCAATTTTGAGCTATAATCTATTAATGATCAACGATTGATCATTTAAAATTGATCATGAAGACTTTGATTGGACCTACCTTAAATGATCAGAGAAGTGAATAATAGAATCTCGGTTATAATGGTGACTTCCGATGAACGATCAATGAAGCGCTGGCCACCACAAATCCAAGGGGGCGCCAGAGAGTGATGTTGTAGGGCTCGGCCAGCCAAGGGAGGCTAGCGAATGGTTGAACGATCATCGGAAATGGCCGGCTTTAACATCGGTGTGCAACACGTCCCTTCAGCCGAGAGAGAGAGAGAGAGAGAGAGAGAGAGAGAGAGAGAGAGAGAGAGAGAGAGAGAGAGAGAGAGAGAGAGAGAGAGAGAGTTTTTATTTTTTGAATGTTGAATTCAAATGTTGTGAAGGAGGAGAAAGAAAAATCCTTTAATATGAGCATTTTGGAGGGAATTTTGAAATTAGATCAAATCATAACCCTTTAATCAATCTAATCACACAAAATGGTTGCTCAAGGGTTAAGTCAAGCTCCCATTATGTGATATTCCGAATTTCGTCCCATTTTTTGGATTTATAAAACGTGTAATTCATCAGTGTGCTTATAGTAAAATCTCGCTTGGGAACTGATCAGTCCCGATTATTGTTTTAAATCTGAGATTTCGCTAGAATTGCATTCGATCGAATTTTGCCGTTATTTAGAACCTAAACTTTGGTGTCGAATTTCTTGGAGTTTCGGGACGAATTTAATTGGACGGTGTCGATATTATTGTGGTCGGCTCGAGATTGCTCGGAATATGTGAAAAGTGGATTTTTGACCGGATGCGAATTTGGACTAGTAGACCTCCCTCGTGGTAGTTTAATTTAATTAATTTGGTATTTATCCCTTATTATATTCTAGGATTAATTTGAACTGCTGGATCGTTTTCGATTTTAAATATGAGCCGTTAGATCGCAATAATTATTTGAATGAACATTTATTTTTTTTTCTCTCTCTCTCCCCGGTCACCTTTCCCCCTATGCGCACGTCTGTCCACCCTTGTCAGACCCATCCACTTCTCTCTCTCTCTCTTTTCCTTTTCTTTCTTTCTTTTTCCTTTTTATTTTCTTTTCTTCCTCTCTTCTTCTTCTTCTTCGCTGGTCTTCTCTTCCGGCTGCGACTACTCTGACCTCCAGCTTGCTGCTCACCGGGACCAGCCCAGCCGCCATTTGCCGTCCGCCTCGTGCCGCCGTCACTCGACCGAGCCGCGCCGCCGCTCGTCGCCCGCAATCGCGGCTTGCCGGCCCTGCCCGCGCTGCACGCGAGCACCAGCTCGCCGCTACGTTTGCTGTGGTCCATCATTGCCTAGCCGTCCGCCGGCCTGTCCTCCATCGCCTGGCCGCCCGCGACGTCGTCGTGCCGCCTCTAGCCACCACGCGACCTCCTCTCCCCCTATTTCTCTCTTCCTCGGTGTCTTCCCTATTTCGGGCTCCCAGCTTCGCTGCTGCCGCCTCGCCTCCGCTACCCAGCCTTTCCCGCAGCCACCAATCGCCACCCCATCGCCTGGCCAGCCACCCGACACCACCCCTCCCCTGTTCTGCCCTCACTGCCCCTGTTTCCGTCGCCGCCGTGGGCCGCCGCTCAAACGCCGGAGCTGCTACCATTTCGGCGAGGCCTCGGCTCTCCCTTGCTGCCACCGAGCTTCAGTCGCCTCAACCGGACCTCCTTGCTGCTTGGCTGTAGCCGAGAGCCTCGCCAATCGCCGCCGCCACCGTTCCGATGACTCCCCCGCTGTCCAGCCTCGTTTTCGTGCTCAAATCGAGGTAAGCGACATCCTAAACCTTGTCTAGGACTTTGCGTATTATTAGACTTGTTTAGGGGTTGTTTAGGGTGAGATTGGCGGCTGATTAAGGGCTGTTCGAGGCTGATTTAATGGTAGTTTAGTGCTACTTGATGGCTGAATTGTGGGCTGGCTCGAGGTGAATGAATGGGCCGGAGTATGGGCTGAATCGAAGTGGTTTATCGCTGATTTTATGGCTGGTTTGAAGGTCGCCTATTGCTAGAAATTTATGTCGAGTTTATTAGTTGTTTGTGTGTGATTCAATGTTCGATTGGTGATTGTTCGGGTTGGTTATTTGTGGCTGATTTGAGGGGGAGGATTCGATGGCAGGTGCGGCGATTTTCAAATGGCGATCGTGATAGGTTGTTTTAGGAGTCAAGTGGAGCGACGTGGGGGCGGAATCTTGGCTATTTAGTGGTTTGTCATTGCGAGATTTATGATTGATTTTTGGCTCGGGGAATGGCCAGTTCGATGAGCCGATGTCGGGTAATCTATGGAATGAAATATTAGTTATGTTATATCGGAATGGCGTGTTAGTGATGCTAATTGTGCGGCTGTTTGGTGCAGATTTTATGACTGTTTAATGCTGATTTTTGTAACGGTTGATGCTAATTTGGTGGTGGGTTTCGGGGTGAGTGAATGGGTCGGATTGTAGGCTGAAATGAGATGGTTTATTATTGAAATCATGGTTGGATTGGTGGTCATTAATGCTGGAAATTATGTTAAGTTCATTGGGTGTTCTTGTATGATTTAACGTCCGCTTGGTGACGGTTCGTGTTGTTTGTTCGTGGTTGGATTTGACGCCTATTATGTGAGCTGTGGCTTGGTGTGAGTAGAATGAGTGGCGATTGAGCATATTATAACGATATTTGAATATGTTATTGACTTGTAGGGTATTGACCCGGATCGTGAGAAAAGTCCTGGAGCATGTTGACGCATGACAAAGCCCGGATTGATCGGAGGGCTGCCAGTCTAGAGCCTGTTGACGCGAGTGGCAAGAAAGGACCTGTGGGGTGTTGACCCAGGTCATGAGAAAGTTGAATGGATACGCACGTGTATTGTAATTAATTGAGTTGGGTAATCGTACGTGTGTATGGTGTTCGAGTGATTGTGATATGTACGTGAAGTGTTATTGTATTATAGTGATTTGACTAATGTGCAGAGTTAGCGTGTGATTTGAGACAAGGTAAGTACATTATGTGAAAATTGTTATGTGGATAGTTAGATTGCATGTTTATACTCGTCTGGGTACGCATTGGCCTATGTGGGGTTTAGGTTGTCTGCTTATTGAAATGTATTCTCATGGTTGTTAACCAAACCATTTCAGGTCTGCGACCGTAGTTGATTGGAGACCCTGCAAGGATAATCTCGGGGATCGAAGACGGGTCAAGTACCCTGTATTTTGAGTGACCCATTTTGTAGAGTAGTTAAGTTGACGAACCACGGTCTCTTTTGTTGAATGTAGTTCTGTCCTTTTTGGCCTAGTTGGCAGTTGATTTTTGTGAACATTGTATGCATCTACCAAGTGTATGAACTGTAAGTTTTGATTGTGCTTTTGCTACCCTTCTTCATTATTATATGTCTGGGTTATTTCATTTTGTTTTCGCGTGTGCCTAATATTTGATGTTTGGGTTGGGTCGGTGACATGCCTGGGACGTCGCATTCAATGATCAACCATCGAGGGATGTCGCGAGTCCATGAGAGTTCGGGGCGTGACACATTAGCTGAAATTAAGTTACACGGATTGATGTCCTATCACGTTGGATGGCTAGGATTGAAGAGCAAATGGACGGCTTAGATTTAAAGCTTCACAAGGATAGGTGACATGGTAAAAGGTATTTTGGTAATTTTCGTAAGCTACGATTTTGTAATTTTCGGATTGTGAGGGGAGATGGGGCAGGGCTTGGCTGTGAGTGGGCTGAGATGGTTGGCCTATTGGGTTTTGCCCAGGATTGGGTCGGCTCGAGGTCATTCGAATGTTCAATTTCGCTCTAATTTTCTTAATTGGGCTCGTCGTCTTGGTTAAACGGGCCAAATAAGTTTAACTAAGGTTCAGTCTGATGAGTCTAGTCCAATTCGTTTCAATCAAGTAGGCCCAGTTTGAATCGAGTTGGCTTGGTTCGATTGATTACACCCCGTGGCATCTCAATTCCCTTTAAATTTGTACTACGGGCTTAACCGATTTTGTCTTGCTCAGGCTTTAGCCCAAACGGGTGATACTTGGGTTGGGTCAATCGGGGTTAACCCAGCCCGTGCCCATCGGTCATAGTTTATCGTTTTAGCTAAATTACACCAAATTATCATAATTTTTGTCAAAATTGACGTTGAAATTGAGTTAATTTAACTTAATCAGATTCAATGGCCTAATTGGTGTTACTCATTAAAAATCGATAGGGACCCACCCCTATTTGGCGCCCGAAAATCGGCTAAAGTGTAAGCATGAAATTTCCAAAATTGACATAAAAATTGAATGTGCTATGACTCCATGAACAAATGTTGCGATGAAAATTATTCTAAAATACAGCTGGAAATCAATGAATTTTGAAATTGGCCGATCGAAAATAAAAAATTTTGGCATGGCTGAAAAGTCAATTCTCGATCAATTTTTGTAAATTTAATGAATTTTCAATTTTTCAAATTTTGAAAAATGTTTACCAAGGGTTGACTTTAGTGGTTGACCAAAAGGTCAACTCTAAAGACATCCTTGGATTATTGATAAAATCAATGCTTAAGTTTAAATAGAATATTAAATGAGTCTTTTTGACCAAGAAAAAGACAATGTCACGATCTGGAATCCTAATCTCGAGTTTTTACTTTCATATGACTTGTCAACTAAAAATCAAGTGTCAATACGAGTAATAGTTAAGTTTACTTGTTATTTGATATCGTTTTTCGCTTTATTGATAGGATTTTAAGTTCATTGGCTTGACATAACTCTTGTAATTCGGTTTAGATATTTTAGGTGAGTCATGCTTATAGCTTTAATGAATTTGTAAACTTATGTCTTAAAAGTGACAGAGATTTGATATATTATGAGTTATCAAAAGCATATTCGTTGCTTAAAATTTAAACCGGACATTTACTAATCCTTTTTGGTATTTATAAATGATTTGAGAAATGTCACAGGAAATGTGTTGTGAAAGGATATATATATATATATATATATATATATATATATATATGTACTTATTCATGAACCTGGCTTATGAAATAATTTGTGAAATGTATTATGATTTGTAAGATGGATTTCTAGATTTGATTTGTAGATTATTGGAGGATGATGTTTATGGATTATGCTCATTTCGCTATGATTAAAATCTATGGTGGAGTTGAATATGCATATCGTTTTTAAGATATCTTTCTAGGCCAAGCCACCAGCTGATATAGGTGAAGAGATTACCAAGAAAAATCTCAGTTGCTTTTATTATGGGCATTAAGTGTGGCCATAGTTGGATAATGAGCATGAAATTGATCAAAAGACTTGACCATTGACTTTTGTTCCAATATTATTGATTAAAGGATTATTTCTTATATGCATTTGGTTATGTTGAAGTGATATAACTCATCTTGATCTTGTGCGTATATTATATACTGGATTTGCGATAAGTGAGTTCTGATGTTATCATATAAATTTGCATAAGGATAGTCAATCTGCTTAGAAGAGATTTGTACTATCTATTGAACTATGGTTGCTACCATTCATCTTACATCCTTTTCAAGTTCTTCAATTAGCAGTAAGTAAAAGGACAGCGCATTGAACAAGAACTTTTGGTAGTTGGGATTTGGGTATGGTTTGAGGCGGTTGTATATATGCTTGATGATAGGTTTTTTTGGGTTTAACTAAGTTTCGATAAATATCCCTTTTGTGGATTATAAAAACTTTGATCCTATAACTAGCTTATGTTTTATCATTAATATATAGACAGATTTGTATTCTAGTGGTAGGTTTATGTTAATTTATTCTTGATGTTGTATTCTTTGGATAGGAGGATGGTCAGGGAAGGACAGTCGTGTCATTCCCCGGTACTTATAGGAGTTGGCCATGACAAATTTCAAGCTATTTCTCAGCTTCAGAATTGCTCTCTCAATTCATGTACCATGCACGATGAACATAACACGAAATTCTTATCAAAACCTCTAGATCTACCCAACTATGATGAATCAAATTGCTCGCGATGTAGAAACAGCAAGGTCATCGATCTCAGTCCCTCCAACCAATATAGCTGACATGTACAGAAGCCGGTGATAGGCAATGTGTAACAACGGAGCATGGTCCCACAGTACATGAAGAACGATACTCTCGATAATCGCAGTGCCTGGGGTAAAAACATAGGGGCTAATCTTATCCGACCTTACACAGCTTTATATACTATAGTCATAGAACAAGAATCGATATTAACAAGCCAGTGTACGAATCATGTCTTGCTCTTGAACTTCCTTTGAGCATTTTTTTTTGAGAATTTTCGGTTCACTTTCACCAATGTTTCTTGTGAGGAAATGGAGGCAATATTCACGGGCCAACAAGATCACTAAAGGAATCGAACGACCGATTCCATGACCCTGTCGAATTTAGTCAAATAGCATTTACGAAAATGAGATGATCTTATAAAATCTAACGTAGATTCGACCCATTTCATTACACACAGGATCTGGCTATGTTGCGATACTTCTGATAAATTTGAGGGTGAATTGGAGAAGAAAACCAATAAAGGGTCCTCGTTGTGTTAGAAAGGGCGAGATAAATCTAGAGGGGACACATTAGTATGCCAAGTTGAAAGAAACCTACCATGAGAGCATCATGACTGCATCCATCAATGGCTGCACATGCTTAAAGGATGATGTAACCTCAAGATGATGAATGAAAGGATTTATTATTAACGAAATATGCACCAATTGAAGGCTGGCTTAGGTCAGAGAATGCTTTAAATAAAAGATTGAATAATTAAGCATTGCAAATCTTGATCTGATAATAGAATAGTATAAGAAAAAACCATAAAAAAAACCCTCAAACTATACCCACTGTAACATATTTACCTAAACTTTTTTTTTGTGACATCTCAAATCTCAAAGTACTCTCACTATGACAAATTTAGCTTAAACTTTTTCTTGTGATATAAAAAAACCCAAAACTTGTATTTATTTGACACATTTACTTTTCGTCAAGGTTTCGTTAAATGATTTTTCTGCCAAAATAAAGTCGTTTTTATTTCACTTAAATCACGTGGGTGTCATGTCAATACTGTTTGCTTTCTAGCGTCCATGTAGATAAATTGTTTTATAATTCCCATGAACAAAATTTTGACGGAAGGTAAATATGTCACATAGATATAAATTTGGGATTTTTGGTATAACAGAAAAAAAGTTTAGGGTAAATGTCTCAAAGTATATATAATTTAGAATTTTTGGTGGCTTTTGGCCTAGAATAATATTTACCACTTTCATTAAAGACTCAAAACGCAAGTTGAGCAAGAGCATCTAACATCTAGGTACTTTGAGTGTGCTAATTTCACTTATTCTAGCGCCGCCCAATAAGAAGCAACACAAACTCCTCAAGCAAGAGACGAAAGTTTCTTTTGCATTTATTCCCTATCTTCTCGTTCTTTAATTTAAGGTTGTCTGATTCTTTAACCCCTTTCATTGCTTTTGCTCTTGTGGGACCATATTCCTTAGAAAGATCAATTACCCGCTGTGTTATCAAGAACACCTATGTTAGAATAATCATTCAATGGCAACTGATAAGTATTTTACTTTTTCAATTTTTGCGATTTTATCCGTACAATGTTATCGCGAATCAGATGTTAAGTCTGCTTTTCCTTGTTCATTGAAAGTCCAAGCAAAGCATAGAATGTATGACTAATTGACAAATTTATATTCGAGAGCTATTACATTAAGGAAGGATTTTGGATATTTTATCAGCGTATTATGTGCTCGTCTCAATGTGCATATACTTAATTCGGCTTAATTTGTGTTAGAAAATATTTTATATGAGTAGGACTAGAGTTGATCTCTCATACTTATTCATTTAAACTGGTCATTTTAATCCATGACAATAAGGAAACTAAATTTTCAAAATCAGATGGAGTCAAATGACATATATACTTCATCTAAGTTATACTCTAGCTTGATTATCCAAAGCCCAAATCATAGATTATTAACGACGGACGTGGAAGTAGAGAGAACAAAAATAAATCATTATTGAAATAGAATGTACGTGAGGTCTCATTGTACCAATGAACAAGAAAGACAACGGGAAAGTACACGAACTCACGTGACTTCTCACGTGCAAGACATGCAGGAAGCGACTTTTCAAATGCAATAACTCACGTTATAAATCTCCACTCCCGCTCGTCTTCTTCCTCGCTCGCTTCGAGATCGAGAGAGAGAGAGAGCAACCGAGGGAGGGAGAGTGCAGAGACTAAGCTGTCTCACCAGCGCAAAGATGGAGCAATTCAAAGGCCAACCTCGCCTCCCTAAGTTCGCATGGCCGAAGCGATACGACATAAGGCTGAAACCCGACCTCATCACCTGCAAATTCGCTGGCTCCGTTGCCATCGACCTCAACATCGTCAGCAAGACCAAATTCATCGTCCTCAATGCCGCCGACCTGTCGATCGAGAAAGAGTCTGTTTCCTTCACCTGCAAAGCATCCTCCTATTATTCGAGGCTGGTTCCACGAAGAACGGGTCCGGTTCTCGGTTCAGCACCATCGTCGTCTTCAGCAAATCTCTCTCTCTCTCCTTTGGCTGTTCTGAATTGTTTGTGGAAATGGTGGCAACGACTGTGGACCTGGTTTTTGAGTCTTCCGACACTTGGAGAACAATTGGGCACTAACGTTAGTACTGGAGAATCGCATCTCCTTTTCTTTTTCGCGTTGCCTATGTACGCTTTGGTAGTAACCATCACTTGGTTTAGTCGTGAATTATTCATCTAAAGCAAAGCCTGCTACTTTGCATACCATTAGGACTGTCAAATGAGTGGGTCCAGTCAGTTAGGTTGAAAATGGTCTGATTCATTTAACCTGTTTTGACCGTTTATATACCGTACAAATATAGTGGTGCAGCTAGTCTATACCCGACCGAACCCATATTACTAAAATACATTAACATATAATCCAATTTATGAAAACTCATAATTATTCATGTAAAGCCTTTTAAAATCCAGATTTACTATGCATATGTGTTCTCGACTACTTATTTTTTTTTCTTGTTTGCTTTACTCTTTCTGATTTTCTATGCATTTCGATATTTTGCTAATGCATTTTAATACGAAAAAAAAATTCAGATTATGGGTTGGCCCATGGTGACGGCTATTGCTGTCGATTTTTGAGATTGTAGTTTCTATCTTAGTCTGTGTCGATTGGTATGAAGAGGATTTGGTGGCGTAAAGTGACTTGACGACATTGAAATGCTGAGCAGGTGTTTGAGCCTTGTAAAGTTGACTTGGTTGAGGAAGATGAGATACTGGTTTTGGAGTTCCCCGAGACGCTGCCTATTGGGATTGGAGTTCTGGCTATTGATTTCGACGGAATTCTTAACGATAAGATGAAAGGGTTCTACAGAAGGTAATTATTTTCTGGGAAACACAGAACATGATCTTCAGCATTATTTGGTTGTGATACAGGGATTGTAAAGCAATTGGGATCGCCTGCAATTTAATCAAATGGAGAACAAGCTTCATGCAACCACTTGCTTCCTCTGTTCCTTCTGTTCTAAATTTCTTCGGATTTCTTCCCGGAATCATTTAAGACATGATTATGCATCTTCTATTAATAATTCTGAATCTATGCTTATCTGCTATACATTGACTAGAGGTAATTCTATACCAATTGTGAGATACGCTAATTTGTTAGTTTTTTAAATGAATTACTGGATTATGAGATGTTAGCACGGTTAGTATTGTCACTTAATCTCTGATTTAAAAGAAGACGTATGACTTTATTAGTCGTGGACAAAACTAACTCACTTGAGTTCCAATGTACTCATTCAGTACTTACGAGCACAACGGTGAGAAGAAGAATATGGCAGTTACTCAATTTGAACCAGTCGATGCTCGGCGATGCTTTCCATGTTGGGATGAGCCTGCATGCAAGGTTCTTATCCTTCCTTTACGTGAGTGGTTTTTGTGCAACAGTCCTACCCATCTTCCCATGCTTAACATGGTGATACAAACCTCTGAGGGAGGTGTCATTCTTTTCCTCAGATGATTGATACACCCTCTATAGTTCCGCTAGTTTGGTCTATATGAGGTTACCAATCTCTTTAATGATCTGATTTTAAATACTGTTATGAACTTCATGGAATGTATTTTTTAGGTGGGCATTTATTGATATTACACAATTAGTTCACTTGACTTTGATGCATAATGTGACAGGCTACATTCAAGATTACTTTGGATGTGCCGTCTGATCTGGTGGCTCTCTCCAACATGCCAATTGTTGATGAAAAGGTGGAAGGAAACGTTAAGACAGTTTTTTATCAAGAATCACCCATTATGTCGACTTACTTGGTCGCGGTTGTCATTGGGTTATTTGACTATGTCGAAGATCATACATCCGATGGTAAAGTCACTGAGTATTGCTTTGCTCTCTTAAGAAATGTTGTTTATCTAGTGATTAGTGTGGAAAGCCTTGTGCACAAGGAAAGCCATTTTTTTTCTTCTGTTTTTGTCCAATTGTTCTTATATCTGCTTCATTGCCTTTGCAGGAGTAAAGGTGCGGGTATACTGTCAAGTAGGGAAGCAAAATCAGGGAAAATTTGCTCTAAATGTTGCTGTCAAGACGCTTGAATTATACCGAGAGTATGTCCTTATCAGATCTATATTGTCTGTCATTTGCGGCCTGCTGAACTCTGAGCAGTTTGCATTCGTTAGTACTATTATATTCTGAGCACTTATGATTATTATCTGTAGTTTTTTTTTGGTAAGGTAAGAAATCATTATCTGTAGTTGACTATCAGTAAATTGAATGAAATCCAGATACTTTGCCGTGCCATACTCTCTTCCGAAACTGGATATGATTGCTGTCCCGGATTTTGCTTATGGTGCCATGGAAAATTATGGTTTAGTTACTTATCGTGAAACGGCTCTACTCTACGATGAGCAGCACTCAGCAGCAGCTAACAAGCAGAGGGTAACGTAAATTACAATTTGCTGACTATCTTTCAATATCTAGTTCGGCCGTTCAAAGCTGGAAAGTTTCCTATGTGTGGTCACCAATTTGCATAAACGTTTGATACTTTTGTGTGGCTTCTTTAAGGTCGCAACAGTTGTAACCCATGAACTGGCTCACCAGTGGTTCGGTAACCTTGTTACCATGGAGTGGTGGACTCATCTGTGGCTAAACGAGGGATTTGCTACTTGGGTTAGTGACCTTGCTTTATTTATTTTATTCTTCCCTATGAATAATGGATGCTTTATATGACGTGTGTTTGGCTAGATGAGCTACTTGGCTAATGATTGCCTGTTTCCTGAGTGGAAAATATGGACTCAGTTCCTTGAAGAATATACCGAAGGGCTGAGACTGGATGAGCTTGCTGAGTCGCACCCCATTGAGGTAAGCAAAAACTTATTTTCCTTTTCTAAAGATATCCTTGCACAGTAATCATTGGAGTACTTGAATTGAAGAAACTTTTCCATTTCAGGTGGAGATTAACCATGCTAGTGAGATCGATGAAATCTTCGATGCAATAAGCTATAGAAAGGGTGCATCTGTCATCAGGATGCTTCAGAGCTACCTCGGTGCTGAATGTTTTCAGGTAAATCTTTGACCTCTCAGCTGGTGATGATCTCTCAGTAACTGCCTGGAGAGTTCATGTAGATGACGTGAAATTTGTCACACATAAAGTGAATGAACCAGCTAGAAGGCCTTTCTATAAAAATATCGATGAGTTCTCCAAGATAAAAGTGTATTGTCTTCTGGTGTATAATTTAATCAAGAGAATATGTTAGTTCTCGACTTGGCGCTGATGAAGACATCTGTATCTCAAAAGGTTTACTAGCAGTTTCACTGACTCGAGCAGACACAATGCAGTAATATTTCTGAACTTGACTTAATTAGTAGACCCGATATTGGGCGCTTAACTTGAGCTGGAATGCGCTTCACTTTTTTGTGCTGGCCTGATTGAGACTATAAAATTCATGAGGTACTTAAGTCACTTCGAATTGACTTCTTTTTCTTGATATTATTGCCTAAACAAAGCCTCATTTAAACGTAGTCTCAACTTAAGCTCAGGTTCGAAATTTTTAAGATACTCTATATAATACACCTGAACTTAAGTGCCCAAGCACTCAAGCTTGCAATTTACCACTTACGGGTTTGATAATTAGACATTGAACCCATTTCAGATAATCGGAGATGCCGGCTTTTTATGAATAAGCTAATTCATCTGGGACTTGACACCGTACTTTTACAGCCCCCCAATCAGCAAATGCATTATGGCTTCATAAAACTACTGTGCTTAGTCAAATTTTAGATGCTTTGACATTAAACTTCTGCGCTCGAAATGGTTCTGTTTGATTTATTTGGAATATAACAGAATTAAACTGATGAGATTAAACTGTAAAGTGAAATAAGAAAGATTCTACGACTTATCTTGTATATCTTCTGGTTAATTTGTTGAATTATGGGCTCACAAAATGAACTTGCTGATTAAATCATCATCTATCTGAATTATTATTGGTGCGAATGTTCTTCCGCCATGTTTTGCTGTGTATAGTACACTTTCGTTTCAGACATTACTTTTATTGGATTTTCTCAAAGATTGAACATCTGTCTGTGAAAATAGAGATCGCTAGCTTCATACATAAAGAGGCATGCTTGGTCCAATGCAAAGACAGAGGACCTCTGGGCTGCCCTCGAGGAGGGATCGGGTAAACCCGTGAACAAGTTAATGAATTCTTGGACCAAGCAGAAAGGATACCCTGTGGTTTCCATCAAACTCAAAGATGACAAGTTAGAGTTTGAACAGGTTCTACGATGCTATTTCTTTGAAGTTGTGTGTTCTCTTGTACATTACCAATCTTCATACAGCGAACCAGCTCCAAACTGACATGACTTTGATAATAAATGGCAGTCACAATTTTTGTTAAGTGGTTCCCACGGGGATGGACAGTGGATTGTGCCAATAACATTTTGTTGCGGCTTGTCTGATGTGCGCCAAAGTTTGCTGTTGGAAACAAAATCCGCATCTATTGATTTACAAGAAAGCGGAGCTTGGATAAAAGTTAATGTGGACCAGACAGGTTTCTATAGGGTAAAGTACGACGAGGACCTTCAAGCTGAGCTAAGCTATGCCATAGTGAATAAAATGTTATCTGCAACAGACAGATTTGGTAACTTTGTTATTTCTTCCAATATTAGAACATCTTCCGTCCGTCGCCATTTTTCATCTCTCTTCTTAACATTAAATTCAGGCTAACCAACTTGTGGCATGCTTGCAACAGGTATACTGGATGATTCCTTTGCTCTCTGCGTGGCTCGCCAGCAGTCCTTGACTTCTTTGCTCACTTTAATGGCTGCTTACGCAGAAGAACTTGATTATACTGTGTTATCGAATTTGATAAGTGTATGTTCAGCTATAACTTTACTCTCACTTTACATATATAAAGTGAGATGATATACTCAATACTGATTTGACTTCCCTCTTTGGCAGATAAGTTGCAAAATTGCAAGAATTGCTGCAGATGCTACTCCTGAATTGACGAAATACTTTAAACATTTTTTTGTCGTTCTTTTCCAATACTCTGCAAAGTAAGTTCAGCTACTCTTGTGCGTCTTGCATAGCCTTGCTGGTAGAATTTCAGGCTTACATTTTACAGCTCTTACATAATGATAACGAATAAAGCAAAAGGAAGAAGCTTCTTTGGCTAGGCAAATTAAATTCATTTTAAGAAATTGGAAGAATATACCAATTTTTTACCCGGATGTCTTTTGTCTTTAAGATGGATTCTCTCAATTAGAAGTGCTGGAAGACTGCTGAATTTATGCTTAAACTTATTACGATAATTTTCTTTTCAACCTTTATTTCTTGATGCATTAGCCGGAAAACCATCTTGATGATCTTTTTCGAGGTTAATTGGTGTAGTTGTCTTTGGATGTGTAGTGAGAAACCCGCTTAAGTAATGTCAAAGTTTCAAGAAATACTCTTAAGTCTCTAATAGACTCTTAGTTAAGTTTTGGATTTTAGACTACTAAATGTTCTAAAGAAATTATTTTCTATTAAAGTTTTATGTCAAGTTGTGATTGTGAAAAAGAGAGGCTCTGTCATTAGCTTTTTCTGTTGCATTTTCCTGGCAGGAAGCTTGGTTGGGAGGCCAAAGAGGGTGAGAGTCATTTAGATGCTATGTTGAGAGGACAAATTTTATCTGCCTTGGCAGAGTTTGGAGATGAATCCACACTGAAGGAAGCAAGCAGGCGCTTTCATGCATTCTTAAATGACAGGAGCACACCGCTTCTTCCTCCTGACATCCGAAGGGTAGTGCAAGCTCATCCATTTTCTGTTACGTTGTACTTCTTCTTGTCCAAGAGCCTCAAAATGCATGTACTTACCTGTTTTTACAGGCAGCCTATCTGGCAGTGATGCAAACTGTGAACGCATCAAACCGATCAGGTTTTGAATCTTTGCTGAGAGTCTACAGAGAGACTGACTTGAGCCAGGAGAAAACCCGCGTTTTAGGTAGATAAATGTCATTTAGGTGAGCATTGCAACAGTCTGATACTCACCTTGCTATAATCTTCCTTATTTTTTCGGTCTTTGTAGGTTCATTGGCCTCTTGTCCAGATCCAAATATCATCCTCGAAGTGCTCAACTTCTTATTGTCTCCTGAGGTACTGTGGCTTGTGTACTAGTTGAATATACTTATGTATCGTTAGTTCCTTGAAGTCTCCTTTATTCAGTTCACCTTTTGTTTGATCGAAAAGGAAGAAGCTACAGTTTCACGCCATTGCTTTTGATTAGGTTCGCAGTCAAGATGCTGTCTTTGGGCTTGCTGTTTGCTGGGAAGGACGTGAAACCGTTTGGAATTGGCTGAAGGTAATTCCGTTAATGCCAGCGGCATATTGACTTCTTATTTGTCTTACTTAAACGAGTCGATGATGCTTTCCTTGAATTTGAGCTGATAGAAGTTAGATTGCTTTTGGCTTATTGCAAAATCTACAATTGTAACGAAGAATTGAGAGCATTTGTAACGCTCTCCTATTCTTTAATTTGCTGCTTGTGGTTTTTCAACAGTTTTTGCTTGTACCAAATAACATTTGATGCTTTCTGCCGTATCTAATGTAGCATTCTTCTGTAATATATCAATTATTGATTGCAGGCAAACTGGGAATACATTTCAAAATCATGGGGTTCTGGGGTTCTCATCAGACGGTTTGTCAGTTCAATTGTCTCGCCGGTATGTCATCCCATCACCCGTGTGCCCGTGTGTTCGTGTGGGTTCAAAAATCTTAAAAGGCAACATCTTCATCACATATACAGCTTTAGTTTGACACTTATTCAACCAAACCCCCACTCAACCCCCCAATAAAAGGGGAAGGATGCTTTGGTAAAAAATAAACAAATAGTTCGTCGGTATTCATCGTAAAAGCTTCGTGTTTTCGAGGATTGAATGTTCTTTGATAAGGTGTTTTACCCTTCTGTCTGTTCTTATTGGACAAGCGTGGTCAATTCCTTGAGTTCCCCTGCTTTTTCATCATTTGTCTAGTTTGCATCATTTGAGAAAGCCAAGGAAGTGGAGGAATTCTTCGCAACCCGCTCGAAGCCTTCCATTGCAAGAACACTGAAGCAGAGCATCGAGCGGGTGAACATCAATGCACAATGGGTTCAAAGCATTCAGAACGAAGAACATCTCGCCGAGGCGGTGAAGGAGCTGCCATCTTTTATTTGGGTTTGATGCTCGACTGTTTGTCAGCAAAACATGTGAAGTGACTTTTCATGTGTGTCTTTCCTGAACTTTTACCTCAATGGTTGCAAATGCAATAAACATGCTCATGCTTCAAGTGTGTCAATGTTCAATCCATTCTGCCATTGCTCCAAAGGGCGAAATTTGCCACTCTCAAACGTACAATCTCTCCAGGAACGAGCAAATGACATCAAGTCTTACCTTTGAATTAGCCAGTCACGAATGGTTAATGAAACTGTAATAATGGCCCAACCCAAGCCCGTTATTTTATAAGCCCAAGCCCAACCATTTTTCTTTCTCCTTCATCATTTAGTGCAAGTGAGCGTAAATGGAAGAGAAGAGAGGACTTGGCGACAAAAACAAGGAAATATAAAGAAGCTTCCGTAAAGAAGGGAAAAGGGGAAAAGAGAGAATGAAGGAAAAGTTTTCGCAAGTAGCTATTTCAAACATCCCGACAAGCTAAATCAACTTTGAATTGCAACACTTGGTAAGTATTCAAGTCCATTATTCATCTAATCGGAGTAATTTTTAAAGTTAGGTCATAAGTTTTTTATCAGGTTTTTTTTTTATCAAGAGTTAGGTCATAAATTTTGAGTTACGAAGTCCAATTTTGGAGTTACTAAGCTGTAGATTTATATGGAAATGATGGTGTAGGGCATTTTGGAGCTGTAGGGTTTCACCAAAATCATTTCCAAAATACTGTTTGATCGGAACGAATTTCTGAAGTTTCGCGTGCAACTTATGTGTGATAGACAATACACGTAAGAGACAAAGATGAATGTTTATTACAAATGGGTTTTTTCGTTAGCGCGTAGAAGTTGCTTGATCGACTATTAAGCGTAGTTAGTCAAGTCGTTCGTTAGAGGAGTGTATTAGTCGGATTTTGTTATCGTTTTTCAATTAATTGATATGAATACGAGTGCATCAACTCGAGTAACGTTTGTAGATTGGTTTTTGACTTTCTTAGGTGAGTGGGTGTTATCTCTTCATTGAGCTTGTAAACTCATATATTGAAAACGATAACATTTTTTGTTGCATAAAACTAGATCGAGCATTCACTACTATTTTGTCATTTGAATTGGAAAGTTATCTTTTGATTACAATTTGAGCCGATTGCCTGTAAATGGGTTTGCAAAACCCTTTTGTGAAAGAATTACGAAAAGCACTTGACTTTGAGTATGGTTTATGAAAGGGTGTTTGTATTGATTTGTGAAATGCTTTATCTATTTGATAAATTGAGTTATGAAAGGGATATGATTTGTTTTATAACCGGTTTAGGAGATGAATAATGGATTTGTTTAGTGGATTATTGGATAATGATATTAGTGGATTATGCTCATTTCTCTATGATTAGAACACATTGAAGGTGTAATTGTGTATACTGTTATCAGGATGTCTTTCTAGGCCAAACCACTAGCCAATATAGATGGAGAACTAGCCAAGGGGGTAAATTTGATTGCATTCGTTACAAGCGTTAAGCGTAACCATAGTTAGATATTGAGCATTAGACTAGTTAATGGAATGGACCATTGACATTTTATTTTATGTCCATTAATAGTTGATTTGTTATTGTTGATTATTGATATGATATGTCCGTAGTTATTTTGTGAAAAGTTATGGTCCACCTTTGATATTTTACGTATATTGTATGCTGGATTTGGGATTAAAGAGTTATGATATCGACTTATAAATGTGCATAGTGGATGCTTGATCTGCTAAGAAGAGATGTACTATTTACTATATTGTGGTTGCTTATAACATTCATCTCACTTGTTTTTCAAGTTCTTTAGCTAGCCGCAGGTAAAATAAGAGCATTTAAGGCATCAGGAGGACATTTTGATAGTGGGATTTTTAAATATTAGTTGTTTATGTTTAAGATGAACTTGTGAGTTTATGTCACGCCCCATACCCCACTGGAACGCAACATCCCTTCACGGTCGATTATGGTACAACGCTCCCAGGAAGCGTCGCCGACCCACACCCATACAGAGATCAAGCACAAGCGGAAGTATAAAATAAATAAACCTAGACAATTACAATATGAGCCAAGGATAGCCATACATCAAACACCATTAAAGAAAATAATTACACATTTATATTACTATTAAAACCATTTGTACAATATTTACAAGTACAACAAAAGATACAACGGTCAGCAGCCACCTAGTCAAAAGGGGATAAGTGGCTAGGGAGGTCAGGCTAAAACTAAGAAAGAGGGCTACGGTCCAAAAAGTTTCGGCCCTCATCACCAGCTAAGCTAAGGACACTAGACAATCCTATGGCTCCCAGTCGGGATTGGATGACTCGGTAGGATCGTCTAACAACTCCTCGGAGACGTCCTCACTAGACTCTGACTCCTCGGAATCCATCGCCTGGGCTCGCTCATCCTCAGAGTCTAGCTCCAATTTCGGGTCAAGGTAAAGCTCGAACCCCTCCTCATCTGATCCTAGCTCTGCCATCTCACCATCCTCCTCTACGTCCTACTCTATGGCCTCGGGTTCGTCATCCTCCTCCTCATCCATAGGCTGGAGGTCCTCTGCTAGTACATTGGGCTCCTCATGCACCTCCTCCTCCTTCATCATCCACTCGGGTGTGACCTCAGGGTCTATCACCTCACCAGCAGCTATAATTGGTTGCATCAGCCCAGTATCATCGACCGGGATATCAAAAGTCCTGAGGGGCTCTCCCATATGTCCATCGGCATCCCGGTGGCACCATGCCACGTACTCCTGCTTCTGGTAAAAATACTCGCCTATCTCCACATATACTACTGATCGATACCTCACATAAGCCTCCCCATTACCTAAGGGGTAGGTACCGGTATATTGTCGAATCTGTACAGCGATCCCAAAAAGAGGCGGTGGTCTCTCCATCCTCACGGTCGGGGGTCTGAAAAGTTTCGGTTTACACAACCGTGAGACGAATCTCAGTGAGTTCAACCCCTAAACCTAGGCTAGGCTAACATGCAATCTCCTAACCGGAAAATAAATATTTAATTCACAAATCAACGATAACCAAATCATTCTTAGACCTTGCAAGTTAGACAGATCAATATATAATAATCACAGTACATACGTAGCACTCATAATCACATATGTGCCAATCACATACTTATGCACCAATTCTCACCCACTCGCATGCTAATCAATGCATGTTTATGTATACAAATGTTATTGACATGTCAGGCGCATTTCTTTGGCCCATCGGCCCACACTGGCACACTTGCCCAGTTCATTATTATTACAACTCGAGTCATCAATTTTTCACGGCCCGGTGCGTCTAGCCTGCTTCAAAGTGCATGAGGCGCAGCAACCGATCTGGCCCAGTGTCTCTAGCCTGCTTCAAAGTGCATGAGGCGCAACACTGTTCTCCTTGCGAACCAGAGCCTGCTTTAAAGTGCATGAGGATGGTCGCCTTCCGGACGTACTGGGTATCGTCCTGCTTCAAAGTGCATGAGGACGGTATCGACCCGAAGGTCCTTAGGTGATCACACAATTCATTATTATCTGAACCCAGCGTATAACGCTTCAGGGTAATTTATGTGATCACACACTCATGGCAGGCACGCATTCTCGCACAATTTCACCACGTGCCACACTCTAGGCATACATAATGCGTGTACATGTTATGCAATGCAATGCAATGCACCATGAGCACCAATAAAATTCAATCACAATCAAGCACAAATTACGTACAACCAATCAACCCGGACATACCCGGTAATTTTCTAATGGGCTCATAAATTGGTAAATTAATCCAATTTCTCCCCCCAATAAATCCTCAATGATTTGCCGTAATTTTCTCGACAATAATTTCTACCAGTCAATTCTCAACCCAGTCTAAAATACACACTGATACTATCTAATCCAGTCCAAACTATACTGATAATACCTAAACCAGTTTAGAAAAACGCACTATCAGTCCTAATCCGGATTTAAAAATTTTACTCACCTAATCCGAAGTTACGACGACGGGTAATGGCGGCCGATCAGTGATGAACAGTGAAACCGGCGGCGGAATTCCCGGGGCAACGGCGTACGGACGGGTGAACAGTGCCCGTACGGACACGGGGAACAGTGATTCCGTACGGACACTGTACGAATTGCTGGGAACGGTGGCCGGCGAGGCGCCAATCACGGCGGCGACGGGCTGTACGGTTGGACCGTACGGACAGCTACAGTATCGACCGTATAGGGACACTATACGACCGGCTATGAACACGGACGTATGGACGAGCTGGACGCCTGGGTGTCGACGGAACGGCGATCGAAGCTTCGGCAAAGCTCCGGCGGTACTATTTGCAGAACGGGAAGAAAGAAAAAGAGAGAAAAAAGGCTATTCTGGACTGAAACAGGGGCTGTGGTGGCTGTACGGAGGTGGAAATGGTTGCTGGTGGTGCAGGCTTGGTGGGGGCAGCTCCGGCTGATACTGTTCCGACGTGAACAGTACCAGACGGACAGCATGCGGTCCACGAAGAGGCTGAAACGGAGAAAAAGAAGAGGAAGAAGGGAGGTCTCGGCAGAATGGCTGAAGGAGAGAGAGATGTCTGGTCAAATATAAGTCAAATAGGACTTAATGAAATCCAAGTGTCAAGATTTAGGGCTATTTGACACTTTGCCCTTGATCCAAGGGCTAATATTAATCTATACCCAATAATTTAGGGGTAAAATGGTCATTTGTCCCTAACCAAGGGCTGACCAGACCTGAATTAAGTAACTCACCTTGGTTAATTCCAAAATAAAATCCAATTTTCGGAATTAATCAAAAATGGCCTAGGGGCATTTTCGTAATTTTCCGATCCCGAATCGAAATTCCAATTTTTGTCCATACTAATCCTATATATTCACGGTAGACATAATCCGGTGTCAGATCCGTAAAATTCATCCTTTATGCCCTCGAAAATCGACTACAATATTTCGGGAATAATATAATGTTATTTTTTCAATTTTTGTTGAAATTCCAATTTTTGTCCGTAACGATTCCCGGTATGCGTGGCCACCCAAAAATGGTATCGACCTCGAAAAATAACTTCAAACGGCCTCAAAATCCAACACCGGCACCCACAGGGGCAAAATCATAATTCTCCCCAATTTTCGTTGAAATTTCAATCTTTGGCTAGTGTAGCCCCAAATGTGCGTGGCCAGCATAATATGACGTCAGAATCGTGAAAATGGTCCTTTAAGCCTTCGAAAATCAACATCAAAATCAGGTCCCAATTTCGTGAATAAACTCGCTAAACTTTCAATTTCAGGGTTTCTTACTAACGGACGGCTGTTTAGAAGTTACGCGTATCGACCTAGGGCTATCCGCATCGTAATAGTCTCTATCATTGAGAGAATAAGGAATTATCACTAGTTCCAGAGGTCATGATCGTTCGATTCAGGTTCAGGACTGGTTGGCCACGTGTATTTTCGGTCTTACAGAATCACCTGCGTCCCTATTATACATCGTTAGCCTTGGCTAAACTCAATCCATTACCCTTTCCTACGATCGGCCCACGTTGGCCCAAAATATTCCCTCAGCGTCTCTCGTGATCGGTGTCCGTTTCACGATAGGGTCCCGGTCCACGTATCGTTTTTTAGTTAGCCATGCCCCATTGGTTAGTATTCCGAGAGTGATCAGCTCTGGTGAGACTTACTAAAATGAAATGCGAATTAATATCAGTTTTATTGATTCCGGAATTATATCGAAATTCAGGTTGTTACAATTCTTCTCCTTTATAAAAGTTTCGTCTTCGATATTTGCAATCTACCCTTGTCTACTCAAATAACTGGGGGTGTTGATGTCTCATAGCTTCTTCGCTTTCTCACATGGCACCTTCTATTCCATAGTGTTCCCAGACAACTTTGACCATCGAGATCGTCTTGTTCCTTAGTACCCGTTCTTTTCTATCCTCAATCCTGACTGGTCTTTCCACGTACGATACCTTGTCGTCTACTTCTATCTCCTCGTACTTCAGAATATGGGTCGGGTCTGGCTCATACTTCCTCAACATCGACACGTGGAAAACATTATGTACTTGGGACAAATTAGACAGCAAAGCAAGTCGATAAGCCATATCTCCAATCTTTTCCAAAATTTCGAATGGCCCGACATACCTAGGACTCAATTTTCCCTTCTTGCCGAAACTAGATAATCCCTTCATAGGCGACACCTTAAGAAACACATGATCTCTAACCTGAAACTCTAAAGGTCGTCGTCTTCGATCGGCATAACTTTTCTGACGACTCTACGCCGTTCTAAGTCTGTCTCGAATGACCTCAACTGCCTCAATGGTTTGCTATATCAACTCTGGACCTGTAATACTCTGCTCACCCACTTCATCCCAACACACTGGCGTCCTACACGCCTTACCATATAAAGCTTTAAACGGTGCCATTTGAATGCTCTGTTGATAGCTATTGTTATAAGCAAACTCCACCAGGTGCAACTGTTCCTCCCATTTGCCTTGGAAATCTATCACACAAGCTTTCAGCATGTCCTCTAAGGTTTGAATGGTCCTTTCAGACTGACCGTCTTTCTGTGGATGGTATGCCGTACTGAACTGTAACTTCGTTTCTAAGGCCATTTGTAAACTTTTCCAAAAATTGGCTGTAAATCTTGGATCACGGTCCGAAGTGATCGTTACCGGTACTCTATGCAACCTCACGATCTGCCTCACATACAAGTTTGCATATCTTTTTAACTCAAAGTCTTTCCGTACTGCCAGAAATTGCGCTGACTTAGTCAGTCTATCCACTATTACCCAGATTGAATCATGTCCTCTCTGGCTCCTTGGTAGTCCCATCACGAAATCCATCGTAATATGTTCCCATTTCCACTCGGGGATTTCTAATGGTCTCAATAATCCTCTAGGCTTACAATGCTGTGCCTTCACTTGTTGGCACGTCAAACACTTAGCTACATGCCTAGCTACATCCACCTTCGTTCCATTCCACCAGTAGTGTTGTCTTAAATTTTGATACATCTTCGTACTTCCCAGGTGGATATTGTAGTTACTCCTATGAGCTTTCGATAATATTTCTTCCTTTAGCTTTACATCATCTGGTACACAGAGTCGCCCTTTAAACTTCAGAACTCCATCCTCGGACATTTGAAAGTCCGGTTTCCTCTTAACTGCATCCATCTCGATAATCTTTTGGATTTCTCGATCCGTAGTATGTAGTTCTTAATCTTGACCTAAATTTCTGGCTCAATTCTTAAGGCAGCTAGTAAATTCGACACTCGACTCATCTCGAACTTGAACTCAGAATCCCTGAGTCTTTCCAACAGGGTCCACTTCTTGACCATTAAATGCGCCAAACTAGACTTTCGACTCAAAACATCTGCCACTCGATTAGCTTTCCCAGGATGATACAGAATGTCACAATCATAATCATTCAGGAGTTCCATTCATCGGCGCTGCCTTATGTTCAACTCTTTCTGTGAAAATAGGTACTTGAGGCTTTGATGATTAGTATAAATCTGAAATTTCTCTTAATATAAGTAATGCCTCCAGATCTTAAGTGCAAACACTATAGCAGCTAATTCCAAGTCATGCGTTGAGTAATTCATCTCATGCGGTCTCAACTGACGCGACGCATATGCGACCACTTTTCCATGCTGCATCAGCACACAACCCAATCCTCTTAGCGAAGCATCACTATAGATCTCAAATCCTCCTGAGCCTGACGGAATGGTCAATACAGGAGTAGTTGTTAACCGGTGTTTCAATTCCTGAAAGCTCCTTTCGCACTTGTCATCCCACTCAAACTTCACGTCCTTCTTAAATAGTCTTGTCATTGGCATGGCTATTGACGAAAATCCTTCTACGAATCGCCTGTAATAACCGGCTAATCCTAAAAAACTTCGAATCTTAGTCACTGATGTCGGTCTAGGCCACTTGGTAACTATTTCAATCTTAGCTGGATCCACAGAAATAACATCCCCAGAAATGATATGTCCAAGAAATCCTACTCTGCTGAGCTAGAACTCATACTTGCTGAACTTAGCATACAATGCATGCTCTCTCAAGGTCTGTAGCATCTCAGTCAAGTGTACCTCATGCTCCTCGGGGCTCCTGGAGTACACTAGTCTATCGTCAATGAAAACTATCACAAATTGATCCAGGAATTCCTTGAACACACGATTCATCAAATCCATGAAAGAGGCTGGGGCATTCGTTAGTCCGAAGGGCATGACCGTAAATTCATAATGCCCGTATCGAGTCCTGAAAGCCGTCTTGGGTATGTCTTCATTTCTGATTCTTAGCTGATGGTACTCAGTCCTCAAATCTATTTTGGAAAACACCGAGGCCCCTTGCAACTGATCAAACAGATCATCAATCCTCGACAGCGGATACTTATTCTTCACTGTCACTTGGTTCAACTGTCGATAATCTATACATAACCTCAGAGTTCCATCTTTCTTCTTAACAAACAGAACTAGCGCTCCCCATGGAGACGCACTAGGGCGAATAAAACCTTTGTTCAATTCTGATAAGGACATCCTATACGACGCTTTCGAAATCGGTTCTGTTCCTGGCGCCAATTCAATCACAGACTCCACCTCTCGCTCGGGCGGTAAACCCGGCAATTTTTCAGGAAACACATCGAGAAAATTGCTTACTACGGGTATATCTTCCAATTTTGGTTCCACAACTATTGAATCCACAACATTTACCAAATATCCTTCACACCCTTCATCCAACAGCTTACTCACCTTGAGCGAGGAAATCCAAGGGATTGAGGTTCCTCTTCGGTTTCCCTGAAATACAAAGCTAGGGCATCCATCCGGATTAAATTGGATCATCCTATCACTGCAATCTACTAAGCTTTCTGTCGGACTAACCGGTCCATTCCAATAATCACATCAAAATCAAACATGGTTATTACTGCCAAGTCAATACTCTCTTCCCTACCTCCAATAATTATCTTACAGTTAGGACATCCAAAAGAAACTAGCAATCTATCATTCACAGGTGTCGACACACAAAACACATGCTCAAGCAGCACTGATTTCATACCAACCAACTCAATAAATTGCTCTGAAACGAACGAATGGGTTGCCCCCGGATCAAACAATGCATATGTGGCATGATCACATAAAGAAATCGTACCTGTGACCACATCGGCGCATTCTCAGGTTCCTTGCGCGCTATTGCATAAATCCTTCCTTGAGCTGGTGGTCATCCCTGATTAGCCGGTGGGGGAGGTCCGGCTTGATTTCCAGCTCGCGGTGGCGGCACTCTAGACGGTCCTGATGGTTGCATTTGTGGGCAATTGCAAATTTGATGCTCCATACTCCCACACTTAAAACATGCCTCATATCTACCCAATTGGGGATTCGGTTTCCCAATACTCCGTCTAGCTGGCGGGACAAATCGCCTATTTCCAGTCATAGGCCATTTTCCCAAACGGCGATTATCTCTATTTTGAGCAAACCGTGATCCTGAAGCGGCTGCCCTTTCCTGCTGATCCCGTTCCATGATCTGCGCCCATCTATGCATTTCTCCGTAATCCTTGATATCATGGGACAAAATTAGACTCCGAAGATCCAGCTTCAGTCCATCCCAGAATCTTTGTGCTCTATCTCTCGGATTCTCCACCATAGTTGGTGCAAACTTAGCCAATCTTGCAAATTCCGCTTCGTATTGATCAACAGTCATTTGTCCCTGGCGCAAGTGCATAAATTCCATCAACTTCTTCTCTTGTGCATTCTCTGAGAAATATTTTTCATAGAAATTTTCCACAAATGCAGTCCAAGTTGGGGCCGTTCCTACCGGAAACACTCTATTCTCCACAGCGTTCCACTAATCATTTGTACCTTCTTGAAGCCGATAAACCGCTAATATTAACTTTTCCTCATCAGTGCACTCCAAAACTTTGAAGGTTTTCTCCAATTCTTCTATCCATCTTGACGCAGCCTCGGGGTCACCACGACCATGAAATTTGGGCGGCTTCAATTTCATAAACTGTTCTACTAACTGGGGCATCTGTCTAACCCCAGCTGGCTGAGCCTGTCCAGCATTAGCTTGATTCTCATCTACCGCAGCAGCGGCTACATTATCTCGCCCTTGAGCCTGCCTATCTAGCACGTTCCCAATCCTTTCTAAGACCCGTAAAACTCCTTCCATACGTGGATCTTCTACAGGTCTCACATCAACTCGGGGGTCTACTGCAGCTCTCACATTAATTCCAAGGTTTTCCATTGTTCTAACTCGAGCACGACCTCCACCTCTAGTCCCTCTTCCTGCACCCCTTCTGGGAATTCTTCCTATACCTCTCCCCTCGCTACTCATCTTGGCTACTCGGTTCTACGACTACCTGCTATAATTCCACGAAGGAATTAAAGACTTAAACAAATTTATCCCAGTCTAAGTCTCGGGCAGGTATTAAACAACAATCAAGCAATCAGCATGCGGCTTAACAATTATCCAATACATCACCCAAGGGATTCGTATACTCACCTTGGGTCCTGCCGCACCTGCTCTTACGGGTCATACAATCACAATTCAAACACAATCACAAGCTGTCAAGAGATGCATGTAGCACACGAGGTTACCCTACTGGCTACCCAGGATCTCATCGCTCCTTATCACTCCAGACTTCGACCTAATTGAACCGAGCAGACCTTGCTCTGATACCAATTCAAGAGGGGATGTCACGCCCCATACCCCACTGGAACGTAACATCCCGTCACGGTCGATTACGGTGCAACGCTCCCAGGAAGCGTCGCCGACCTACACCCATACAGAGATCAAGCACAAGCGAAAGTATAAAATAAATAAACCCAGATAATTACAATATGAGCCAAGGATAGCCATACATTAAACACCATTAAAGAAAATAATTATACATTTATATTACTATTAAAACCATTTGTACAATATTTACAAGTACAACAAAAGATACAACGGTCAGCAGCCACCTGGTCAAAAGGGGATAAGTGGCTAGGGAGGTCAGGCTAAAATTAAGAAAGAGGGCTACGGTCCAAAAAGTTTCGGTCCTCATCACCAGCTAAGCTAAGGACACTAGACAATCCTATGGCTCCCAGTCGGGATCGGATGACTCGGTAGGATCGTCTAACAACTCCTCGGAGACGTCCTCACTAGACTCTGACTCCTCGGAATCCATCGCCTGGGCTCGCTCATCCTTAGAGTCTAGCTCCAATTCCGGGTCAAGGTAAAGCTCGAACCCCTCCTCATCTGATCCTAGCTCTGCCATCTCACCATCCTCCTCTACGTCCTACTCTATGGCCTCGGGTTCGTCATCCTCCTCCTCATCCATAGGCTGGGGGTCCTCTGCTAGTACATTGGGCTCCTCATGCACCTCCTCCTCCTTCATCATCCACTCGGGTGTGACCTCAGGGTCTATCACCTCACCAGCAGCTATAATTGGTTGCATCATCCCAGTATCATCGATCGGGATATCAAAAGTCCTGAGGGGCTCTCCCACATGTCCATCGGCATCCCGGTGGCACCATGCCACGTACTCCTGCTTCTGGTAAAAATACTCGCCTATCTCCACATATACTACTGATCGATACCTCACATAAGCCTCCCCATTACCTGAGGGGTAGGTACTGGTATATTGTCGAATCTGTACAGGGATCCCAAAAAGAGGCGGTGGTCTCTCCATCCTCACGGTCGGGGGTCTGAAAAGTTTCGGTTTACACAACCGTGAGACGAATCTCAGTGAGTTCAACCCCTAAACCTAGGCTAGGCTAACATGCAATCTCCTGACTGGAAAATAAATATTTAATTTACAAATCAACGATAACCAAATCATTCTTAGACCCTGCAGGTTAGACAGATCAATATATAATAATCACAGTACATACGTGGCACTCATAATCACATATGTGCCAATCACATACTAGTTCATTATTATTACGACTCGAGTCATCAATTTTTCACGGCCCGGTGCGTCTAGCCTGCTTCAAAGTGCATGAGGCGCAGCAACCGATCTGGCCAGTCTCTCTAGCCTGCTTCAAAGTGCATGAGGCACAACACTGTTCTCCTTGCGAACCAGAGCCTGCTTCAAAGTGCATGAGGATGGTCGCCTCCCGGACGTACCGGGCATCGTCCTGCTTCAAAGTGCATGAGGACGGTATCGACCCGAAGGTCCTTAGGTGATCACACAATTCATTATTATCTGAACCCAGCGTATAACGCTTCGGGGTAATTTAGGTGATCACACACTCATGGCAGGCACGCATTCTCGCACAATTTCACCACATGCCACACTCTAGGCATACATAATGCGTGTACATGTTATGTAATGCAATGCACTATGAGCACCAATAAAATTCAATCACAATCAAGCACAAATTACGTACAACCAATCAACCCGGATATACCCGATAATTTTCTACTAGGCTCCTAAATTGGTAAATTAATCCAATATCTCCCCCCAATAAATCCTCAATGATTTGCCATAATTTTCTCGATAATAATTTCTATCAGTCAATTCTCAACCCAGTCTAAAATACACACTGATACTATCTAATCCAGTCCAAACTGTACTGATAATACCTAAACCAGTTCGGAAAAATGCACTATCAGTCCTAATCCGGGTTTAGAAATTTTACTCACCTAATCCGAAGTCACGACGACGAGAAATGGCGGCCGATCAGTGATGAACAGTGAAACCAGCGGCAGAATTCCCAGGGCAACGGCGTACGGACGGGTGAACAGTGCCGTACGGACACGGGGAATAGTGATTCCGTACGGACACTGTACGGATCGCTGGGAACGGTGGCCGGCGAGGCGCCAATCACGGCGGCGACGGGCCGTACAGTTGGACCGTACGGACAGGTACAGTATCGACCGTACAGGGACACTATACGACCGGCTATGAACAGGGACGTATGGACGAGCTGGACGCCTGGGTGTCGACGGAACGGTGATCGAAGCTCCGGCGAAGCTCCGGCGGTACTGTTTGCAGAACGAGAAGAAAGAAAAAGAGAGAAAAAAAGGCTATTCTGGACTGAAACAGGGGCTGTGGTGGCTGTACGGAGGTGGAAATGGTTGCTGGTGGTGCAGGCTTGGTGGGGGCAGCTCCGGCTCGTACTGTTCCGGCGTGAACAGTACCAGACGGACAGAATGCGGTCCACAAAGAGGCTGAAACGGAGAAAAAGAAGAGGAAGAAGGGAGGTCTCGGCAGAATGGCTGAAGGAGAGAGAGATGTCTGGTCAAATATGAGTCAAATAGGACTTAATGGAATCCAAGTGTCAAGATTTAGGGCTATTTGACACTTTTGCCCTTGATCCAAGGGCTAATATTAATCCAAACCCAATAATTTAGCGGTAAAATGGTCATTTTTCCCTAACCAAGGGCTAACCATACTTGAATTAAGTTAACTCACCTTGGTTAATCCCAAAATAAAATCCAATTTTCGGAATTAATCAAAAATGGCCTAGGGGCATTTTCGTAATTTTCCGATCCCAAACCGAAATTTCAATTTTTGTCCATACCCGTCCTATATATTCGTGGTAGACATAATCCGGTGTTGGATCCGTAAAATTCATCTTTTAAACCCTCGAAAATTGACTGCAAATTTCTGGGAATAATATAATATTATTTTTTCAATTTTTGTCAAAATTCCAATTTTTGTCCGTAACGACTCTCGGTATGCATGGCCACCCAAAAATTGGTCGGCCTCGAAAAATAACTTCAAACGGCCCCAAAATCCAACACCGGCACCCATATGGGCAAAATAGTAATTTTCTCCAATTTTCGTCGAAATTTCAATCTTTGACTAGTTTAGCCCCAAATGTGCGTGGCCAGCATAATGTGACGTCAGAATCGTGGAAATGGTCCTTTAAGCCTTCGAAAATCAACATCGAATTCTAAGCCCAATTTCGTGAATAAACTCGCTAAACTTTCAATTTCAGGGTCTCTTACTAACGGGCGGCTGTTTAGAAGTTACGCGTATCGACCTAGGGCTATCCGCGTCGTAATGGTCTCGATCATTGAGAGAATGAGGAATTATCACTAGTTCCAGAGGTCACGATTGTTCGGTTCAGGTTCAGGATTGGTTGGCCACGTGTATTTTCGGTCTTGCAGAATCACCTGCGTCCCTATTATACATCGTTGGCCTTGGCCAAACCCAATCCATTACCCTTTCCTGCGATCGGCCAACGTTGGCCCAAAATATTCCCTCAGCGTCTCTCGTGATCGGTGTCCGTTTCACGATACGGTCCCCGGTCCACGTACCATTTTCTAGTTAGCCATGCCCCATTGGTTAGTATCCCGAAAGTGATCAGCTCTGGGCGAGACTTACTAAAATGAAATGCGAATTAATATCAGTTTTATTGATCCCGGAATTACATCGAAATTCAAGCTGTTATAGTTTAGTTATATGAGGGAGATGCGTATATCTTTTTATGGATTATAGAAATTCTTATATTGGGACTAGATTACTCTTTTCCCAATCAACTGCCTGTGAGTCCTATCTTATGGCTCGCACTGCAAGAGAACTCATATGGTGTCTTATTGCAGGTGAGCACTGCTAAAACATCGAAGATATTAACTAGTAAAACATTTCTTTCTCAGCACTTGCAAAGCAACCTAAAAGTCGACATCGTGAACATGGAAGAGCATTTCTCATCATCGGAATTGCTATTTCAATTCAAGTACCATGCATTACAAACATAACACAAAATCCTCATCGAACCCTCTAGATCTACCTAACTAGGATGAATTAAATTGCTCGCAATGTCAAAACAGCAAGGTCATCACGATCTCTGTAAATTAAGAACGATACTCTTGTACATCGTAGAGCGCGAGGTAGAAAACGTAGGGGCTAATCTTATCTGACCTTACGTAGCTGTATATACTATAGTTAAAGAACAAGAATCGATATGAAGAAGTAAAGAAAATCATCAAAAAAATCGTAAACCTATTGTACGGATGTCAATTCAGTCATAAATCTTTTAATTTGGCTAATTTAATCCTGAACTTTTGATGATTTGTCAATGTAGTCATTCCAGCCAATTTTCGTCAAAAATCACTAACGTGGATGATGGCTGTCCTATGTGGTATAGTCAGCGCTAACGTTAACAATTTTTGCAATTTTTATATTTTTTTTCCTTTTTCTTTTTTCATTTTTTTCAAATTTCCCTCCATTGGTCCGTGGCCTTGGGGAAGGTCACTGACCACAAGTGAGGGCTATGAAGTCCTCGCTTGGCCCAAATCCAGTAAAGCATTGCGACCCTTGCCAGAATTGGGCGAGGGCCACAATGCTCTCACCTAGTGTTGTCGCGGATTGTTGGCCCATAGTAAAAAAAGGTAAAGAAAAAATGGAAAAAAACAGAAAAAAATATGAAAAATAATTTAAAAATTCCAAGAACTGTCCACGACTTGGCATCCAAGTTGGTGATTTCAGTGAAAATTGACCAGAAGAGCTGCGCTATCAAAATGTTCATGACTAAATTGATCAAATTGAAAAAAGTTATGACTGAATTGGTATCCATATAATAGGTTTATGACTTTTTTAATAATTATCTTTTAGGATGCCAAACATAATAATCATGTCCAACTCTGGAACTTCCTTTAGGCATTTTTGGTTCACTTTGACTTGATGTTTCTTGTGAGGAAATGGAGGCGATTCATGGACGAATCAGATAACTAAAAGAAATGGAATGACCAGCTTTGTAACTCTGTCAAATTCAGTCAAGTAGTATGTATGGAAATGAGGCGATCTTATAAACTCTAACACAGATTTAGCCCATTTCATCGTGCATGACATTTGACTATGTCGTGATATTTCTAATAAATTTAAGGGTGAATCATGGAAGTAAATCAATAAAAGGTACACATGAGCATACCAAATTGAAAGAAACCTGTCATGAGAGCATCATGACTGCATAAATAAATGGCTTCACCTGTTGAAATGCAATAATTTACTATAATTGAAACATGCACGAACAAAAGGCTGGCTTAGGTGAGAGAAAGACTGATTAATTAAGCATTGCAATCTCGATCTGACAATAGAATAATCTATGCGACTTCCATCAAAGACTCAAAATGCAAGTAAAGCAAGAGCATCTAGTACCAAGTACTTTGAGTGGTGTGTTAACTTCACTTATGCTAATTCCTTCATGTGAATATCCAATAAGATGCAACACAAACTGCTCAAGAAAGAGATGAAACTTCCTTTTGCATTTATTCCTTATCTTCTCATTATTTAAATTAAGGTTGTCTTATTCTTTTAACTCCTTTCATTGCTTTTGCTCTTGTGGAACCATGTTCCTTGAAAAGATCAATTAACCCATTGTGTTAGCAATAGCACCTATGTTGGAACAATCATTCAATGGTCGGTAGCAAGTAAGTATTTTCCATTTTTTCTTTTTTCTTTTTTTGAATTTTATCCATACAATGTTATCACAAATTTATATTCGAGAGCTATTACATTTAGGAAGGATTTCGGGTACTTTATTGGTGTAAGATATGATGCTCTCTCAATGTGCAATTACTTAATTCGGCTTATTATGTCCTTTTTATCATTGTAATGACTTGATGGAAGAGACTACGAATTTAATTTAAGCATGAGCTCATGTTTTCTAGGTTTTCAATTGTGTCGGGTTTACATTGCATAGAGTATTAATATGTGAAGGTGTCACGCCCCGAACCCCACGGCGCGCCACATCCCTCGCCAAGGTCGATTTGACTGCGACGTCCCAGGACGCGTCGCCGACCCGACGCCCAACATAGAGACTTAAAGCACATGCGGAAGCAAATCAAAATCACCCGAACAATAATATACACATAACCAAGGATAGCCATACAACAACCAGCACGAATAATTACACACTTACTTTGACATCGGGAAACATATACAATATTCGTATATAGCCCACACTTAAAAATCAAATCAAAAGCGGGTACAGCTCGGCAATCAAGCACCATATCTAGCCGGGGCTCCTCCCAAAACGTTTCAGTGCATCTGGCATCCTCAAGGTTGGGGGTCTGAAAAATCGGTTTTCAACAACCGTGAGAATAAATCTCAGTGAGTAATTCCCTAAACCTAAACTAGGCTAACGTGCACCTCCTGACAAGCAAATTAAACACACCAAGCAGTGTACCATTAAATCACCATAAAATCATAGGCTCACGGCCCAAATCATATATATCACCGCCCTGCAGGTTAGGCATTTATTAGCAATAAATCGACCCGAAGGCCCGGCCCGAAGGTCACAGTTTATTCCGACCCGAAGGCCATGACGCAAAGGTCATCAACGGTTAAATCGACCCGAAGGCCATGACCCAATGGTCATCAACAATTAAATCGACCCGAAGGCCATGACCCAATGGTCATCACAATTAAATCGACCCGAAGGCCATGACCCAATGGTCATCCACAATTAAATCGACCCGAAAGCCATGACCCAATGGTCATCAACAGTTAAATCGACCCGAAGGCCATGACCCAATGGTCATCAACAGTTAAATCGACCCGAAGGCCATGACCCAATGGTCATCAACAGTTAAATCGACCCGAAGGCCATGACCCAATGGTCATCACAATTAAATGCACAATGGATGCCAAATTTCTCACGAGCACATGATCATCAAATGGCAATTAGATGCGCATTTTAACATGCCCAATCAATTCAACAATTCAATTTAGCCACGGCATGTAATTCACACACTGCTTTCAGTTGATCACATGAATATGTGGCATGGCAATGCCCCAATTGGGCTTCAACAAACTACAATCAACATAATCCATCAACCCGGGCACACCCGGCAATCACCCAGTCTAATCTCCAACTTACCGTTTTCTAATCCACCGAAGTCCCAAAGCGGACAGCCACTATTCAATTTACCACGCAATAAGCTCAATTTACATTTCAGTATGCCCAGCCAAAATACTAGTATGACCATGCGATTCATATGCCCATGAATCCAAAGTCAATTACCCATGCCAAGATGCCAGACACAATTATTCACAATTTTGACAATATCAAGGCATTAACTGCCTGTTCAATCTACTCCATTTTTGCCCCAAATAACCCGGCACTTATTCCACACACTCGCTCCCATTCAATTCAATAAATCCAAGGCCCGCCACGACCAATCAAACCTAGCCATTAAATCTTCGCACATGGCGCCACCACTAGGATTCCAACAAATCCTAATTAGTTCCTAAAACACCTAAATTCAAGCCGATCCACATGATCTTGCGCAATCAAGACCCATCAAGGCCCACCAAGCCACTCCGCTCTTAGCCATACTAAACATGTCATGGCATTGCCCAATCACTACCAATTAGAGACAATTCAGTCACTAATTCAGTCTATCCATCAATTTCGCCAATTACATTACTAAGCCCCAATTTAATCACGTCTCACCCCAGTCGGCCCTAGTGTGGACAACCCCCACACAAGTCTTCCTAGGCCTATATATATCTTCAAAGGCTCGATTTAAACTCCCCAAAACACCAATCCAATCGGCCGCCACCAGATCAAATACTACACGCACTAACGTTCACATTTCCAGTCCGAATTTTCCCGAACTTGGGCTATTCCATCCCAAACCTGACCAACCATCTCTCGGCACTTACATAGCTGCGAAACCTCATCAAACGGTCACTACAATTCATCAAATCAGCCGCGACATCCACTCCTGTCATCCTTTGCACAATAACCCTTAAACTTGTCTAGAAATGCAAATAATCCTAATTGGGGTTTAGGGACAAACTCACCGGGTGTCCTAAGCTTCAAACCGAGCCGAACACGTGGCGATGGCGGCTGAACAGCGGCTACCCCTCGCCGGAACAGTAACGACGGCGACGGCGGCTCCGGCGAACGGCGAGCCTAGGCGGAGGGCGGTCTAAACTAGTCCGCGGCCTAGAGAGAGAGAGAATCATGGTCAGAGAGAGATAAAGAACGGCTGAATAGCGGGGCGCGGCGGCGGATCCGCGCCGGAACAGTGATGGCGGCAGCGGGGCTCCTCCGGTTCAAGGCCTTTCACGGCCAAACAGAGGGAGAGAGAGAGAAAGGGAGGAGAGGGGGCTTGCCGGCTGCTTGGGGTGGGACACGGCGGCGACTGGTGGCGGTCGGAGCGGCGGGGACGGCGGCACGCAGCGGCGGGGCGAGGCGGCGCGCGGCGGGAGGAGGTCCAGAACAGGGGAAGCGTCGGGGGAGAAGAAGAAGAGGAGAGGGGAGGTGGTGGCGGCCAAGGGGGCAGCGGGGCGGCAGAGGCGACTGAGGGGATCGGCTGGGTGGTCGAGGCGGAGCGGCGGCGGCCGGAACGGCGGCACGCGGCGGCGGCGACGCTAGAAGCCCTAAACAGGGGAGGGCTTCGGGAGAGAGAAAATCAGAGGGAAAAAGGGTCGCGCGGCGGCCGGAGTTGGCACGATGGCGTCTCGGGTGGTCGGAGGACGAGGGGGCCGGTCGGCGGACGGCTGGGCAACGCCGGATCGCGGCGGACGCCGCGGCGAGCTGTTGTTCGCGCTCTCCGCGAGCAGGCCGGCGACGGGCGGTCGCGGCGACCGACGGCGGCGCGACTCGGTCGGGGAGACGGCGGCGACGACTGGTAGAGCGGCGCCGGACGGAGGTGGAGGGCGGCCGAGCGGCGGGCGGCGACTGGGCAGGACGAAGCAGAACCAGTCGCGCTCGGGGGAGAAAGAAGGAAGAGAAGAGAGAAGGGAGAGAAAAAGAAAAAGAAAAGAAAAGGAAGGAGAGAGAGAAGGAGTGGGTGAAGGTCTGAGTGCAGAGGGGGAAACGTGCGCGGTCAAAGGGAAATGCACGCGTGGAGGAGAGAGGAGAGAGAGAGAACGAAATTAAAGAAAATATATACTCAATCAAATATTAAACGCAAACCGAGGGTCCAAATTCAAAATCGAAAATGGTCTACCGGTCCATAAAAGGCCTCGAACATAAAAAAGGACAAAGGTCAAATGAATTAAACCAAATTATAACGAGGGAGGTCCACTAGTCCAAATTCGCACTTGGTCAAAACTCCCCCTTTTTCCATTATTCCTGAAAATCTTGATACTGGCCACATTAATATCGACACCGTCCAATTTATTTCGTTCCGACACTCCCGAAAATCGACTGTCAAGTCCGGGATCCAAATAACGGCCAAATTTGATCGAGTGCGATTCTAGCGAAATCTCTAATTTAAAATGATAACCGGGAGTGATCAGCTCCCGGGCGAGATTTTACTATAAGCACACTGACAAATTATGCGTTTTATAAATCCCAAAAATGGGCCGAAATTCGGGATGTCACAGAAGGTGACTACAAAATAGTTGATTTCTCGCAATTATTCATTTAACTAATCATAATATATTATTAGTGGCAATAATTTTTTATCTCGATTACAAATTTAAAATATTCAACATTAACCAAACCGATATATTACCATAATGATCCTCTTAAGTCATAATAATAAGTAAACTAAATTTTCAAAATCAGATGGAGTCAAATGACGTATATAATTTAGCTTAATTATTCAAATTCCAAATCATACACGAACGTGACGTAGAGCGAACAAAAACCAAAATCGAATGTACGTGACATTACATCGTACCGATGAACAAGAACCACAGCATGGAAGCCCACGAACTCACGCGACCTCTCACGTGCAAGCCATGCAAGAAGCGGTTTTTCAAATGCAAAACTCACGTTATAAATCTCCACTCGTGCTCGTCTTCTTCCTCGCTCGCTCTGAGATCGAGAGAGAGAGAAAGAGCGAGGGAGGGAGAGTGCAGAGACTGAGCTGTCCCACCAACGCAAAGATGGAGCACTTCAAAGGCAAACCACGCCTCCCTAAGTTCGCATCGCCGAAGCGATACGACATAAGGCTGAAACCCGACCTCACCACCTGCAAATTCGCCGGCTCCGTTGCCATCGACCTTAACATCGTCAGCAAGACCAAATTCATCGTCCTCAATGCCGCCGACCTGTCAATCCAGAAAGAGACCGTTTCCTTCACCCGCAAAGCGTCCTCCTTCTATTTGAGGCTGGTTCCGCGAAGAACCGGTCGGGTTCTCGGTTCAGCACCATCGTCGTCTTCAGCGAATCCCTCTCTCTCTCCTTTGTCTGTTCTGAATTGTTTGTGGAAATGGTGGCAACGACTGTGGACCTGGTTTTTGAGTCTTCCGACACCTGGAGAACAATTGGGCACTAACGTTAGTACCGGAGAATCGCATCTCATTTTCTTTTTCGCGTTGCCCATGTAGGCTTTGGTAAGAACCATCACTTGGTTTAGTCGTGAATTATTCATCTAAAGCAAAGCCTACGACTTGGCATACCTCTAGAGTCATCAAATGAGTGGATCAGGTCAGGTTGAAAATTATCCGACCCTTTTAACCTGGTTTGACCATTTATATACCGTACAAATATAGTAGTGTAGCTAGTCTATATCCGATCGAACTCATATTACTAAAATACATTAATGTATAATTCAATTTATGAAAACTCATACCCATTCATGTAAAGCCCATTAAAATCCATGTTTACAATTCATGTGTGTTCTCAACTACTTTTTTTTTTTTTCATGTTTGCTTTACTCTTTCTGATTTTCTATGCATTTCGATATTTTTCTAATGCATTTTAATACGAAAAAAAAATTCAGATTATGGGTTGGCCCATGGTGACGGCTATTGCTGTCAAGTTTTGAGATTGTAGTTTCTATCTTAGTCCGTGTCCATTGGTATGAAGAGGATTCGGTGGCGTAAAGTGACTTGACGTCATTGAAATGCTGAGCAGGTGTTTGAGCCTTGTAAAGTTGACTTGGTTGAGGAAGATGAGATACTAGTTTTGGAGTTCCCCTAGACGCTGCCTATTGGGATTGGAGTTTTGGCTATTGATTTCGACGGAATTCTTAACGATAAGATGAAAGGGTTCTACAGAAGGTAATTATTTTCTAGGAAACACAGAACATGATCTTCAGCATTATTTGGTTGTCATACAGGGATTGTAAAGCAATTGGTATTGCATACAATTTAATCAAATGGAGAACAAGGTTCATGCAACCACTTGCTTCCTCTGTTCCTTCTGTTCTAAATTTTCATCGGGTTTCTGCCCGGAATCATTTAAGACATCACTATGCATCTTCTATTAATAATTCTGAATCTATGCCTATCTGCTATACATTGACTAAGGGTAATTCTATACCAATTGTGAGATATGGCAATTTATTAGTTTTTTAGATGAATTACTGGATTATGAGATGTTAGCACGGTTAGTATTGTCACTTAATTTCTGATTTAAAAGAATAGGTATGACTTTATTAGTCGTGGACGAAACTCACTCACTTGAGTTCCAATGTACTCTGTTCAGTACTTACGAGCAAAACGGTGAGAAGAAGAATATCGCGGTTACTCAGTTTGAACCAGTCGATGCTTGGCGATGCTGTCCATGTTGGGTTGAGCCTGCATGCAAGGTTCTTATCCTTCCTTTACGTGAGTGGTTTTTGTGCAACAGTCCTACCGATCTTCCCATGCTTATCATGGTGATACAAACCTCTGAGGGAGGTGTCATTCTTTTCCTCAGATGATTGATACACCCTCTATAGTTCCGCTAGTTTGGTCTATTTGAGGTTACCAATCTCTTTAACGATCTAATTTTAAATACTGTCATGAACTTCATGGAATGTATTTTTTAGGTGGGCATTTATTGATATTACACAATTAGTTCACTTGACTTTGATGCATAATGTGACAGGCTACATTCAAGATTACTTTGGATGTGCCGTCTGATCTGGTGGCTCTCTCCAACATGCCAATTGTTGATGAAAAGGTGGAAGGACACGTTAAGACAGTTTTTTTTTTATCAAGAATCACCCATTATGTCGACTTACTTGGCCCCGGTTGTCATTGGGTTATTTGACTATGTCGAAGATCATACATCCGATGGTAAAGTCACTGAGTATTGCCTTGCTCTCTTAAGAAATGTTGTTTATCTAGTGATTAGTGTGGAAAGCCTTGTGCACAAAGAAAGCCATTTTTTTTCTTCTGTTTTTGTCCAATTGTTCTTATATCTGCCTTCATTGCCTTTGCAGGAGTAAAGGTGCGGGTATACTGTCAAGTCGGGAAGCAAAATCAGGGAAAATTTGCTCTAAATGTTGCTGTCAAGACACTTGAATTATACCGAGAGTATGTCCTTATCAGATCTATATTGTTTGTCATTTGCGGCCTGCTGAACTCATAGTAGTTTGCATTTGTTAGTACTCTAATATTCTGAGCACTTATGATCATTATCTGTAGTTGACTATCAGTAAATTGAATGAAATCCAGATACTTTGCCGTGCCATACTCTCTTCCGAAACTGGATATGATTGCTGTCCCAGATTTTGCTTATGGTGCCATGGAAAATTATTGTTTAGTTACTTAACGTGAAACGGCTCTACTCTACGATGAGCAGCACTCAGCAGCAGCTAACAAGCAGAGGGTAACGTAAATTACAATTTGCTGACTATCTTTCAATATCTAGTTCGGCCGTTCAAAGCTGGACAGTTTCATATGTGTGATCACCAATTTGCATAAACGTTTGATACTTTTGTGTGGCTTCTTTAAGGTCGCAACAGTTGTAACCCATGAACTGGCTCACCAGTGGTTCGGTAACCTTGTTACCATGGAGTGGTGGGCTCATCTGTGGCTAAACGAGGGATTTGCTACTTGGGTAAGTGACCTTGCTTTATGTATTTTATTCTTCCCTATGAATAATGCATGGTATATATGACGTGTGTTTGGCTAGGTGAGCTACTTGGCTAATGATTGCCTGTTTCCTGAGTGGAAAATATGGACTCAGTTCCTTGAAGAATATACCGAAGGGCTGAGACTAGATGAGCTTGCTGAGTCGCACCCCATTGAGGTATGCAAAAACTTATTTTCCTTTTCTAAAGATATCCTTGTGCAGTAATCGTTGGAGTACTTGAATTGAAGAAACCTTTCCTTTTCAGGTGGAGATTAACCATGCTAGTGAGATCGATGAAATCTTCGATGCAATAAGCTATAGAAAGGGTGCATCTGTCATCAGGATGCTTCAGAGCTACCTTGGTGCTGAATGTTTTCAGGTAAATCTTTTACCTCTCAGCTGGGGATGATCTCTCAGTAACCGCCTGGAGAGTTCATGTAGATGACGTGAAATTTGTCATGCATAAAGTGAATGAACCAGCTAGAAGGCCTTTCTATAAAAAATATCGATGAGTTCTCCAAGATAAAAGTGTATTGTCTTCTGGTGTATAATTTAATCAAGAGAATATGCTAGTTCTCGACTTGGCGCTGATGAAGACATCTGCATCTCAAAAGCTTTACTAGCAGTTTCACTGACTCGAGCAAAAACAATGCAGTGAAATTTCTGAACTTGACTTAATTAGTAGACCCGATATTGGACGCTTAACTTGAGCTGGAATGCGCTTTACTTTTTTGTGCTGGCCTGATTGAGACTATAAAATTCATGAGGTACTTAAGTCCCTTCGAATTGACTTCTTTTTCTTGATATTATTGCCTAAGCAAAGCCTCATTTAAACGCAGTCTCAACTTAAGCTCAGGTTCGAAATTTTTAAGATACTCTATATAATTCACATGAACTTAAGTGCCCAAGCACTCAAGCTTGCAATTTACCACTTACGACTATATTTCAATTCATCCTTTTTTTCAAGGGTTTGATAATTAGACATTGAACCCATTTCAGATAATCGGAGTTGCCGGCTTTTTTTGAACAAGCTAATTCATTTGGGACTTGACACCAGACTTTTACAGCCCCCCAATCAGCAAATCCATTATGGCTTCATAAAACTACTGTGCTTAGTCAAATCCATTATGGCTTCATAAACTTCTGCGCTGGTTATGGTTCTGTTTGATTTATTTGGAATATAACAGAATTAAGCTGATGAGATTAAACTGTAAAGTGAAATAAGAAAGATTCTACGATTTATCTTGCATTTCTTCTGGTTAATTTGTTGAGTTGCGGGTTCACAAAATGAACTTGCTAATTAAATCATCATCTATCTGAATTATTATTGATGCGAATGTTCTTCCGCCATGTTTTGCTGTGTATAGTACACTTTCATATCAGCCATCACTTGTTTTGGATTTTCTCGAAGATTTAACACGGACATCTGTCTGTGAAAATAGAGATCACTAGCTTCATACATAAAGAGGCATGCTTGCTCCAATGCAAAGACAGAGGACCTCTGGGCTGCCCTCGAGGAGGGATCCGGTGAACCCGTGAACAAGTTAATGAATTCGTGGACCAAGCAGAAAGGATACCCTGTGGTTTCCATCAAACTCAAAGATGACAAGTTAGAGTTTGAACAGGTTCTACAATGGTATTTCTTTGAAGTTTTGTGTTCTCTTGTACATTACCAATCTTCATACAGCGAACCAGCTCCAAACTGACACGACTTTGATAATAAATGGCAGTCACAATTTTTGTTAAGTGGCTCCCACGGGGATGGACAGTGGATTGTGCCAATAACATTTTGTTGTGGCTCATATGATGCGCGCCAAAGTTTTCTGTTGGAAACAAAATCCGCATCTATTGATTTACAAGAAAGCGGAGCTTGGATAAAAGTTAATGTGGACCAGATAGGTTTCTATAGGGTAAAGTATGATGAGGACCTTCAAGCTGAGCTAAGCTATGCCATAGTGAATGACATGTTATCTGCAACAGACAGATTTGGTAACTTTGTTATTTCTTCCAATATTAGAACATCTTCCACCGATCCCCATTTTTCATCTCTCTTCTTAACCTAAAATTCAGGCTAACCAACTTGTGGCATGCTTGCAACAGGAATACTGGATGATTCCTTTGCTCTCTGCGTGGCTCGTCAGCAGTCCTTGACTTCTTTGCTCACTTTGATGGCTGCTTACAGAGAAGAACTTGATTATACTGTGTTATCAAATTTGATAAGTGTATGTTCAGCTATAACTTTACTCTCACTTTACATATATAAAGTGAGATGATATATTCCAGACTGATTTTACTTCCTTCTTTGGCAGATAAGTGGCAAAATTGCAAAAATTGCTGCAGATGCTACTCCTGAATTGACGAAATACTTTAAACATTTTTTTGTCGTTCTTTTCCAATACTCTGCAGAGTAAGTTCAGCTACTTCTACGCGTCTAGCATAGCCTTGCAGGTAGAATTTCGGATTTACATTTTACAGCTCTTACATCATGATAACGAATAAAGCTAAAAGAAGAAGCCTCTTTGGCTAGGTAAATTAAATTCATTTTAAGAAATTGGAAGAATATACCAATTTTTTACCCGGATGTCTTGTAACTTTTAGATGGATTCTCTTAAGTAAGAGTGCTGGAAGACTCTGCTGAATTTATGCTTAAACTTACTACGATAATTTTCTTTTCAACCTTTATTTCTTGGTGCATTAGCCGGAAAACCATCTTGATGATCTGTTTCGAGGACAATATGTGTAGCTGTCTTTGGATGTGTAGTGAGAAATCTGCTTAAGTGATGTCCATGTTTCTAGAAATACTCTCAAGTCTCTAATAGACTCTTAGTGAAGTTTTGGATTTTAGACTACTAAATGTTCTCAAGAAATTATTTTCTATTAAAGTTTTATGTCAAATTGTGATTGTGAAAAAGAGAGGCCCTATCATTAGCTTTTTCTGTTGCATTTTCCTGGCAGGAAGCTTGGTTGGGAGGCCAAAAAGGGTGAGAGTCATTTAGATGCTATGTTGAGAGGACAAATTTTATCTGCCTTGGCAGAGTTTGGAGATGAATCCATACTGAAGGAGGCAAGCAGGCGCTTTCATGCATTCTTAAATGACAGGAGCACACCGCTTCTTCCTCCTGACATCCGAAGGGTAGTGCAAGCTCATGCATTTGCTGTTACGTTGTACTTCTTCTTGTCCCATAGCCTCTAACTGCATGTATTTACCTGTTTTTACAGGCAGCCTATGTGGCAGTGATGCAAAATGTGAATGCATCAACCCGATCATGTTTTGAATCTTTGCTGAGAGTCTACAGAGAGACTGACTTGAGCCAGGAGAAAACCCGTGTTTTAGGTGGATAAATGTCATTTGGGTGAGCGTTGCAACAGTCTGATACTCACCTTGCAATAATCTTCCTTATTTTTTCAGTCTTTGTAGGTTCATTGGCCTCTTGTCCAGATTCAAATATCATCCTTGAAGTGCTCGACTTCTTATTGTCTCCCGAGGTACTGTGGCTTGTTTACTAGTTGAATATACATATGTTACGTTAGTTCCTTGAAGTCTCCTTTATTCAGTTTGCCTTTTGTTTGATTGAAAAGGAAGAAGCTAAAGTTTCACGCCATTGCTTTTGATTAGGTTCGCAGTCAAGATGCTGTTTTTGGGCTTGCTGTTTGCTGGGAAGGACGTGAAGCCGCTTGGAATTGGCTGAAGGTAATTCCGTTAGTGCCAGCGGCATATTGACTTCTTATTTGTCATACTTAAACCAGTCGATGATGCTTTCCTTGAATTTGAGCTGATATAAGTTAGATTGCTTTTGGCTTATTGCAAAATCTACAATTGTATTGAAGAATTGAGAGCATTTGTAACTCTCTCCTATTCTTTAATTTGCTGATTGTGGTTTTTCAACAGTTTTTGCTTGTACCAAATAACATTTGAGGCTTTCTGCCGTATCCAATGTGGCATTCTTCTGTAATAAATCAATCATTGATTGCAGGAAAACTGGGAATACATTTCAAAAACATTGGGTTCTGGGCTTCTCATCAGACGGTCTGTCAGTTCAATTGTCTCACCGGTATGTCATCCCATCACCCGTGTGCCCGTGTGTGTTTGTGTGGGTTCAAAAATCTTAAAAGGCAACATCCTCATCACATATACAGCTTTAGTTTGATACTTCTTCATCCCAATCCCCACTCAACCCCCCAATAAAAGGGGAAGGATGCTTTGGTCAAAAATGAACGAATAGTTCGCTCTGTATTCATCACAAAAGCTGTGTGTTTTCAAGGATTGAATGTTCTTTGATAAGGTGTTTTACCCTTCTGTCTGTTCTTATGGGACAAGCGTGGTCAATTCCTTGAGTCCCCCTGTTTTTTCATCCTTTGTCTAGTTTGGATCATATGAGAAAGCCAAGGAAGCGGAGGACTTCTTCGCGACCCACTCGAAACCTTCCATTGGAAGAACACTGAAGCAGAGCATTGAGCGGGTGAACATCAATGCACAATGGGTTCAAAGCATTCAGAACGAAGAACATCTCCCCGAGGCGGTGAAGGAGCTGCCGTCTTTTATTTGGGTTTGATGCTAACTGTTTGTCAGCAAAACATGTGAAGTGACTTTTCATGTCTGTCTTTCCTGAACTTTTACCTCAATGGTTGCTGTTAGATAATATAAGAGTATGAGGGTATTTTAGTCTTTATTATGTCTAAGGGTTACGGTGTATAAGTATTAAGTATTTTTCTGAATAAACGAATTTTTAGTTTTGCCGTCTAACATGGTATCAGAGCCAGCCTAAACCACCGCCCACCTGAACCCCATCTGAACTCCGGCGATCTAGTCGCCGGCAACCCACCACCGTCCACCAGCAATCTAGTCGCCGGCGACCCAGCGCGCCTCCACCGGCGCGACCAGCGTCTTCGCGCAGAAGCGCGACCTCGCGCCTCTCACCCGCGCGACCCCAGCGCGGTTCCAGCGTTTGCGCGACTTCAGCGCGCCCTCAACCCGCGACCCCAGTGCTCCAGATGTGAATTCCTGCGTGCACGACCATTGATGTAAGACTGGTCAGCGTCGTGCACGCGAACTGGTTGTGAAATTGGTAAAGTCTGAAGTTTATGTGATTTTTTCTATGTGATGTTGTGGCTTCTTATGATGATATGGTAATCTGTGGTGAGTTTAATTGAGAGAATCGTGCTGTGGTTGTGATGTGTTGAGGTTGATATGTGTTGGTAGTGGTCTTATTTGGTGTAGAGCTGTGACTCGTCCTGGTTGAGGTTGGACATTGGAACTGATTTGGTGGAGTTGACTGTTGGATATCTGTTATTTTGCTTTGGAGTGATTAGAGTTTTGTTGAAAACATGAGTAATAATGATCAGAAACTTACTGCTGGGAGTAGTTCTGTTGAAGTATTTACATCTTCTTCGGCTCGGCTTACTGATTTTAAATTGGAGGGGATCGGCAATTTTCTAGACTGGAAGAAAATTATCAGGTTGACTTTGACGAGTAGGAATCAGCATAATCACTTGACTGAATCTAAACCGGCTAATGATGCCAATTGGGATGGGGTTGATGCACTCATTTTGAGTCAAATGCTGGGGTCTATGGAAAAAGGAGTTGTTAGATTGGTCACTCATTGTGATACAGTGAAACAGTTGTGGGAGTATCTAGATGTGTTGTATTCTGGTCGGAATAACCTTTCTCGAGTTTATGAGCTTTCACAGGCATTTTATCGATCTGAGAGAAAGGGGCGTCCTATCACTGAACACTTTGCTGACTTCAAGAGATTGTATGAAGAGTTGCATGCTCTACTTCCTATTTCGACTGATGTTGAACAGATGCGACTTCAAAGAGAGCAATTGGCTGTTATGGTATACTTGGGAAGTCTGGGTCCAGAATATGAAAATGTCAGATCACAGATTCTTGCAGGAGAGATAGTGGCATCATTGACAGATACATTTGCTCGTGTCCTTCGGGTGTCTCATGAGCCTTCCCAAGATTCCACATCCATGGCAGGTAATTCAGCTCTTGTATCTCAGTCTCGTCTTGGAGGAGTTGGTAGAGGTGACACTGGTTATCGAGGTGGATATCGTGGACGTGGAGGTACAGGTCGCGGGTTTGGCAGAGGCTCACTTCCTTCATCTGGCCAGTCTACTGGTGATACACGAGCTGTTCGAGTTTGTCATTACTGTGGTGCACCGGGACACATTCAGAAGTTTTGTTATAAACTTCATGGTCGGCCATCTCAACAAGCAACAGCTAATGTGGCTGATGCAACCGAGTCTGGTACTCAACCTTTTGCTCCATCAGAATCCTCCTCCTCAGCTACCTTTGTTCAGACAGGTAATGCAACAGCGTGTCTCTCTTCCAGCTCTTGCTCCTGGGTCATTGATTCAGGTGCTTCAGATCATATGACAGGCGTTTCAGGTACCTTTTCTGATTTTCATAAGACTATATCCATGGTTATCTTAGCTGATGGCTCGTTATCCACAGTTAAGGGAATAGGAACAGTTCCACTCACATCATCTATCTCTTTGTCCTCGGTTATGTATCTTCCCAAATTTCCTTTCAACCTCATGTCTGTCAGTCGTCTTACCAAAACTTATAACTGTTCAGTAACCTTTTACCCTGATTCTTGTGTCTTTCAGGATTTGAAGACGGGGAAGACGATTGGTAGAGGACACCTCTTGGGGGGGCTATATATGTTTGATGAGGACACTGGTGTTGCCTGTTCTGCATCTTCTCCACATCAAGTTCATTGTCGTTTGGGTCATCCTTGGCTACTTTGAAGAAGTTAGATAGTCAGTTTAGTTCTTTATCCAGTCTTAAGTGTGAGTCATGCCAATTTGGCAAACTTCATCGTATTAGTTATAGTCCAAGAGTCAATAAACGGTCATCTCGACCATTTGATTTAGTTCATTCTGATGTCTGGGGGCCATGTCCTGTGTTATCCAAGTTAGGATTCAGATACTTTGTTATTTTTGTTGATGACTATTCAAGAGTTACTTGGTTATATTTAATGAAAAATCGTTCTGAGTTGTTTTCCATATTTTGTACGTTTGTGAATGAAGTTCATACTCAGTTTTCTGTTCCTGTTCGTGTTCTTCGAAGTGATAATGCCAAAGAGTATTTTTCTCACACCTTCAATAACTTCATGACTCAACGAGGCATTCTTCATCAGTCTTCCTGTTCAGATACACCACAACAAAATGGTGTTGCTGAAAGGAAGAATCGTCATTTGCTAGAAGTTGCTCGTTCATTATTATTTGAAATGAAGGTACACAAATCTTTTTGGGCTGATGCAGTCATGACTGCTTGTTATCTTATCAATCGCATGCCTTCTTCTGTTCTTCAAGGTGGAATTCCACACTCTCTCCTTTTTCCTTCTGCAACCTTGTTTCATCTACTGCCTCGTGTATTTGGGTGTGTCTGCTATATCCGAGATCATCGTCCGGGTATATCTAAACTCGATCCCAGATCTCTTAAGTGTATTTTTGTCGGATATTCTCGCACACAAAAGGGGTATAGGTGTTATTGTCCTTCTTTGCAGAAGTATTTTACTACTGCAGATGTCTCCTTTTTTGAATCCACCATCTATCAAGATGAACTTGTTGAGTCTCCTATAGTAGAAGATGATGTCCTTACATATGTTGTGAAATCTGCTATGGAATCTTCACCTGTTCCTCCAATTCAACATGTATACAGCAGACGCCCTCGTCAGCATGTCGAGCCCCCTGCGGATGTGCCTCCATCTACTTTGTCTCCCTCGTCTTCTGAGCCTGAGGTAAGTCCTTCTCTCACTGATCTTGATATCCCTATTGCACATCGTAAAGGTGTTCGTAGTTGCACTCAACATCCGATCACTCAATTTGTTTCCTATTCTGGTCTATCTACTTCTTTTCGTGCTTGCCTAAACACTATCGATACACATTCCATTCCAAAGAATGTCGCTGAAGCATTATCTAGCTCGGGCTGGAGGTCAGCTATGGAGGAGGAACTCTCAGCACTGGAACAGAACCAGACTTGGGAGCTTGTTCCCTTACCTGTTGGGAAATCTGCCATTGGATGTAAGTGGGTCTTTACCGTTAAAGTTAATTCTGATGGTTCTCTGGCTCGTCTCAAAGCCAGATTAGTTGCTAAAGGATATGCACAGGTCTATGGCATTGACTATGGTAATACATTTTCTCCTGTGGCTAAGATGACCTCTGTTCGCCTTTTATTTTCCTTGGCTGCTTCTGCTTCTTGGCCTCTCTATCAGCTGGACGTTAAAAATGCTTTCCTCCATGGAGAGTTACATGAGGAGGTGTATCTGGAGCAACCACCTGGGTTTGTTGCTCAGGGGGAGTCTGGGTATGTATGTCGCTTGAAGAAATCTTTATATGGCTTAAAGCAGTCTCCTAGAGCTTGGTTTGGGAGATTTTCTGAGGTAGTGCTGCAGTTTGGGTTGTCCAGATGTAATGGTGATCATTCTATGTTTTATCGAACTTCTGCCACTGGTCGGATCTTTCTTGTGGTTTATGTGGATGATATTGTCATAACTGGAGATGATTCTGTAGGAATTGATGAACTGAAACGATATTTGCAGCAACAGTTCCATACAAAAGATTTGGGACGACTCAGATATTTTTTGGGTATTGAAGTGGCGCAAGCAAAGAGAGGTATTCATATCTCTCAACGTAAGTATGTTTTAGATTTACTTACAGAGACAGGTATGTTAGGAGCCAAACCATTAGATGTTCCTATGGAAGCTGGTTTGAAACTGAAGGTAGAGAATGGTGAGGTGTTGGATGATCCAGAAAGGTATCGGAGACTTGTGGGAAAACTAAATTATTGGACTATTACTCGGCCAGACATTTCTTTTCCTGTGAGTGTTGTGAGTCAGTTTATGTCTTCGCCTCGTACTTCTCATTGGGATGCTGTGATTAGAATTTTGAGGTACTTGAAGAAAACTCCAGGTTGTGGCATTCTTTATCAGAATCATGGCCATGGAAAGGTGGAAGCCTATTCGGATGCAGATTGGGCCGGGTCTCCTTCAAATAGAAAATCTACATCAGGCTACTGCATTTTTGTAGGAGGGAATCTGGTTTCCTGGAAGAGTAAGAAGCAAAGTGTCGTGGCAAGGTCGAGTGCAGAATCAGAGTATAGAGCTATGGCACAAGCTACGTCCGAGTTAATTTGGCTACGTCAGTTATTGGTCGAACTTGGACTCAATGATCCTGCCCCAATGGTTCTGAGGTGTGATAATCAAGCAGCTATCCATATAGCCTCGAATCCAGTGTTCCATGAACGCACCAAACATATTGAAGTCGACTGCCATTTTGTTCGTGAAAAGCTTCAAGAAGGTGTCATCTCTACTAGTCATGTTCGAACCGGTGAACAGCTTGCGGATATCTTGACAAAGGCTTTGGGGAGTAGTAGGGTTGAATATATATGTAACAAGCTGGGCATGATTAATATCTATGCTCCAGCTTGAGGGGGAGTGTTAGATAATATAAGAGTATGAGGGTATTTTAGTCTTTATTATGTCTAAGGGTTACGGTGTATAAGTATCAAGTATTTTTTTGAATAAACAAATTTTTAGTTTTGCCGTCTAACAGTTGCCAATGCAATAAACATGCTCACGCTTCAAGTGTGTGAATGTCGAATCCATTCTGCCATTGCTCCAAAGGGCAAGACTTCAAGATTTGCTACTCTCAATCGTACAGTCCCTCGAGGAGCGAGCAAATGACATCAAGTCCGGCTGAGCCGAATACTTCTCTTTTCCCTTCTGATTGGCCAGTCATGAATGGTTAATGAAATTGTAACAATGGCCCAACGCAAGCCCAATCATTTTTCTTTCTCCTCCTTCAGTTAGTGCAAGTGAGCGTAAAAGGAAGAGGAGATAGGACTCGGCGACAAAAACAAGGGAAAATAAAGAAGCGTCCGTCAAGAGGAGAAAAGGGGAAAAGAGAGTCTAGGAAAAATTTTTGCGAGTAGCCGTTCCAAACATCCTGACGAGTCAAATCAACTTCGAATTGCAACACTTGGTAAGTATTCAAGCCCATTATTCATCTAATCAGAATAATTTTCGAAATTAGGTTATAAATTCAGAGTTATGTGAATTTGAGTTATGAAGTCCAATTTTGGAGTTACTAAATTGATTTCGAAGTAGATTTATATGAGGATGGTGGTGGGGGGCATTGCGCAGTTGTAGCTTGATGAAAATTGATTTCGAAGTACGATTTGATCGAAACAAATTCTGAAATTTTACGTGCAAGTTACGCTAAGAGACAATACGCGGAAAGGACAAAAATAAATAGTTGTTATAAACGAGTTTCTTTGTTATTGATGGTAGATTTATTATTATTGATTATTGATATGATATTTAAAGAGTTATGATTTGAAAAGTTATAGTCCACTTTTGATATTTTACGTGTATTGTATTCTAGATTTGGGATTAATGAGTTATGATATCGGTTTATAAATGTGCATAGTAGATGCTTAATCTACTTTGAAAAGATGTACTACCCACTAGGCTGTGGTTGTTCATTTCATTCATCTTACTTGCTTTTTAGGTTTTTCAACTACACGCAAGTAAGACGAGAGCGTTTACATTATTAGAAGGACATTTTGATAGTGGAATTTTCAGGTATAAGTTATTTATGTTTAAGATGAACTTGTGAGTTTAGTAGTCAGGTTGAGATGTATATATCTTTTTGATGGATCATAGAAACTTTGATATCGTAAATAAATGACTCTTTATCAAATATATAGTGATGTATATATTTCAATTCCAGATTGATGATGGTTATGTCTACATCCTTTGGATGAAAGGACAGCTGTATCATTACCCCTATACTTATAGAGTTGGGGGTGTGAAAGAAATTATCATTGTGAAAACTAGTAATTCAACTGCCTATGAGTCCTATCTTATGGCCCACATTGCAAGAGAACTCATATGTCTTATTGCAATTGAGCACTGCTAAAACATCGAAGATATTAACTAGTAAACATAACACAAAATCGTTATCGAACCCTCTAGGTCTACCCAACTATGATGAATCAGATTGCTCGTGATGTCAAAACAGCGAGGTCATCACTATCTCAGTCACTACAACCAATATAGTTATAGTGTACTAAAGCCAGTGATAGGCAGTGTGTAACAAGGGAGCATGTTCCCACGGTACATTAAGAACAATACTCTTGTACATCATATATTCCCAGGGGTAAAAACATAGGGGCTAATCTTATCCGACCATATGTAGCTTTATATTCTACGGTCAAAGAACAAGAATCAATATTAAGAAGTCAGGAAAATTACCAAAATATTTGTAAACCTATTGTAAAGATGTGAATTCAGTCATAAACATTTCGATTTAGTCAATTTAGCTTTGAACTTTTTGGCAATTTGCTAACGTAGTCCTTCCGGCCAATTTTGGCAAAAAATCGCTAACATAAATGACATTCGTCCTATGTGACACAGCTAACCCTAATGTGGATAATTTTGTATTTTTTTTATGTTTTTCCTTTTCTTTTCTCTCCATTTACTTTTTTTTTTCTAATTTCCCTCTGCCATTTCGTGGCTTCGGCAAAGGTTGCCGACCATAGGTGAGGGCTGTGACATCCTCGCTTGGCCTAGATCTGGCAAAGAGGATTGCAACGCTCTCACCCACTGCTGCCGAGGGTTGCTGGCCTATTGTAAAAAAAAATAAAGAAAATAAAGAAAAAATGAAAAAAAAATTCTGAAAACATTAAAAAAATGGCAAGCATTGTCCACGACTTGCCACCTATGTTATCGATTTCTAGTCAAAATTGACTGGAAGAACTATATTGTCAAAATGTTATAAACTAAATTGGCCAAATTAAAAGGGTTGTGATTGAATTGGTATCCTATAATAGGTTTATGACTTTTTTGGTAATTATCCTTTAAGATGCGAACATACTAATCATGTCCAGCTCTTGAACTTCCTTCAGGCATTTTTGGTTCACTTTGACTTGATGTTTCTTATGGGGAAATGGAGGTGAAATTAATGGACGAACGAGATAACTAAAAGAAATGGAATGATCAGCTCCATAACTCTATCGAATTCAGTCAATGTCACGCCCCGTACCCCACGAAGCAGTAACATCCCACGCAAAAGGTCGATTCGTTTGTGCGCGACGTCCCAGGATACGTCGCCGACCCAAAACCCAATCTGAGATCAGACACAAGCGGAAATTGCGTATACAAATATATATATATATATATATATATATATATATATATTTATACACCTGTACAAATAAAACACATGAGACCACAGATAAGACAATATACAAACAGGAATATACATTTCATTACCCACTAAAAACCTCTTTTTACAACATACTTTATGCGGATCAAAAGATTTAAACGAAAACAACAACTTCTAGCAGCCACTAGGTCAAAAAGGTACCATGGCTGGGAAAGGTAGGGTCAACTACAGGGAAGATCGCAGTCAAAAAGTTACTAACTTCCCTATAAAGAGTTAGGACCTAAGCTAGGGCTCCCAATCCGGATCCAACGATTCTGAGGACTCCCTTGCTGAACTCTCTTGAGGCTCGGACTCTTTGGAATCCATATCCGTTGCTGCTGCCTCTTCGTCTTCGGTATCCGGTTCAAGCTCTGGGTCAATATATAGTCCTAACTCATCATCGGGTCCTATTTCTATGTTCGACCCTACCTCCGCTACTTCCCCGTGGTCTTCATCAGAATCTAGATCCATGTCCTCCAGCTCTTCTTCTTCCTCGGTATCTTGATCTTGATCTTCAACTATCACCTGTGGCTCCTGTGGCTCCCCCTCCATAGGCACATCTACGCCATCGACATCGTAGATATCCTGAGGATTGATCACCTCGCCGTCCGCATATATGGGTTCCATCAACCCATCTTGACCAATTGGCACATCAAAAGTCCTAAGGGGTTGCCCTAGGTTTCCGTTGGCATCTCTTAAGCACCAAGCCACATACTCCTGAGTCTGATGAAAATATTCACCCACGTTTATAAATACCACGGATCGGTATCTTACATACGATTCCCTATTTCCTGCGGGGTATTGACTTGTATATTGATGTATCTGTACAGGTATTCCAAAAAGCGGTGGATTTAGCATTCTTATAGTGGGGGGTCTGAAAAGGTGGGTTATTACAACCGTGAGACGAATCTCAATGAGTATAACCTCTAAACCTAGGCTAGGCTAGCATGCAATCTCCCGACAGGCAAAACAACATGATATGCAAACCATAACCTGGACCCTTGGGCCCGAATGTAACATAAAAATTTCCTTGCAGGTTAGGCAGTTCATTAAAATTCTCAAGATACGTGCGCAAATACAATGGTCACACGTACGCCACATACATACTCATGTTCACAATGTTCATCTCGCATGTCGGGTCACGCATTCTATGCATGTAATGTCAATGTTATGCCATGCTCCCGATTTGATTCACACTGCACACTGTCTCAATTATTAATATTTATTACGACTCGAGTCAACATCATTCCCGGCCCGGTGCGTCTAGCCTGCTTCAAAATGCATGAAGTGCAACACCGATCTGGCCCAGTGTCTCTAGCCTGCTTCAAAGTGCATGAGGCGCAACACTGATTTCCTCATGAACCAGAGCCCGCGTAAAACGCATCAGGATGGTCGTCTTCTGGACGAACTGGGCATCGTCCTGCTTCAAAGTGCATAAGGACGGCATACCCCGTGTAACACGCATTAGGGCGAATTGTGATCATACATACACACACTGCCAATTATTATCTGAACCCCGCGTAAAACGCATCAGGGTATAATTAAGTGATCACATGCTCATGGCAGGCACGCATTCTCGCACAATTTCATCACACGCCTCGTTCTCGACATTCAAAATGCGTGGCCATGCAATGCAGTATAATAAACCATGAGCAACAATAATTACAGACATCCAGACAATTTCATGCCATCAATTGGCCAATCACACTCCGCATTGGTTGGCCACTCAGTCACACGACATGGCATTATTCAATTTCCCACAATTGAGCATAGCAATCAACAAGTCATCCAGCCCGAGCATACCCAGCAGTCCAGTCACCTAATCCTCAACTAATCTATGCTCGTCCAATAAATCACCAATATTATTCTAGTAATATACCTCACCAAATGATACTCCAATTTGTCCCAATATACACCGACAATACTCAATCCAGTCCAGAAAACACACTATCAGTCCTAATCCGGGTTTAGGAAATACACTCACTTAATTCTAGATCACGATGATGTGAAACGAGCGGCCAATTGCTGGTGAAAGGCGAAATCAGCTGCGGCGTTTTAGAGGCGGCGACGGCGGTACGGACAGCGGCCGACAATGTACGGACGGGCGTACGGCCCCCGTACGGATGCTGTACGGGACCGTACAGACACTATACAACATAGTGATGTACGGCAACGTACGGACGGGCTGGGGGTCGCGGTGGCAACAGCTCGGCCGATCGGGCTCCAGCGCGACGGCAGCGAAGCTCCGGCGTCCTTTGGCCGGACGGAATACAAGGGCGAGAGAGAGAGAGAGAACGGGGACGAGGGAGAGAGAGAATGGGGAGGCTGAGGGTGAGGCTAGGCGGTGCCAGCGCCCAGCAGCTCTGGCGAACGGCAGCTCCGGCGGTGATCTGGCGTACGGACAGCAACCGAGAGGAGGACGGCCGGAGGAGGAAATGGGCGGAGGACGCTGATCGGTAGGGGTTCTGGTCGAAGATGAGGAGGAGGAGAGAGAGAGCTGGTCCAAGGGTTGTCAAATATTGGGGCTAGGGGTACCACGTGTCGCCGATCCGAGAGTTTTGACCGAAATACCCCTAATCCGACGGTTCTCGTTCGTCTCTATCCAAAAATTGAGGGGTAAAAGGGTAATTAAGGCCAATAATGCAGCTGATAATTACTCTTAATTATCCTAAATAATTTTCCAAAAATTTGGACCAAAATAAGCCTAAGGGCAAAATGGTCATTTTTCTGGTCCCGAGGCGAAATTCCAATTTTTGACCGAAACCACTCTAAATGTGCATGGCCATCCCAAAATGACATCGGTTTTGAAAAATAACCTCATATGGCCTCAAAATCCAAGTCGGTGTCCCGAGGGGCAAAATTGTAATTTTTCACCCCCGGACCGAAATTCCAATTTTTCAACCATACTAACTCAAAATATGCGTGGCCAACATAATATGACGTCAGATTTCCAAAAATAGTCTCTTATGCCGTCGAAAATCGATATCGAAATCCGGGCCCAATTTCGTGATCATAACTCCCTCGATTTCAAATTTCAAGATCTTTCACTAATGGGCGGCTGTTTAGAGGTTACGCGTATTGACCTAGGATTATTTGAGTCATGACGGTCCTGATCATTGAGAGAATGAGAAATTATTACTAGTCCCAGAGGTCACGATCATTCAGTTTAAGTTCAGGACTGGTTAGCCACTTGCACTCTCAGTCATGCAGAATCACCTACGATCCGATTGTACATCGTTGGCCTTGGCCAAACCAAATCCGTTACCTTTCCTAAAATCGATCCACATTGGTTCATAATATTCTCTCATCATTTCTCGTGATCGGTGTCCACTTCACGATCGGGTCCTTGGTCCACGTACCGCTTCCTAATTAGCCATATCCTATTGGTTAGTATCCCGAAAGTGATCAGCTTTGGACGAGACTTACTATAATGAAACGCGAAATAATGTCAATTTTATTGGTCCCGGAATTACATCGAAATTCGGGCTGTTAAAGTCAAACAGTATGTATGGAAATGTGGCGATCTTATAAAATCTAACGCAGATTCGGCCCATCCCATCGTGCATGACATTTGACTATGTCATGATATTTCTAATAAATTTAAGGGTGAATCATACAAGTAAATCAATGAAAGGTCCCCGTTGTGTTAGAAAGGTTGCAATGCATATAGAGAGGACACAGAGCATACCAAATTGAAAGAAACCTGTCATGAGAGCATCATGACCACATACATAAATGGCTTCACCTGTTCAAATGAAAGAATTTACTATAATTGAAACATGCACGAATAAAAAGCTGGCTTAGGTGAGAGATGTTATAAATAGAAGACTGATTAATAAGCATTACAATCTTGATCTGACAATAGAATAACGTATGCGACTTCCATCAAAGACTCAAAATGCAAGTTAAGCAAGAGCATCTAGTACCAAGTACTTTGAGTGGTGTGTTAGCTTCACCTATGCTAATTCCTTCATGTGAATATCCAATAAGAAGCAACACAAACTGCTCAAGAAAGAGATGAAATTTCCTTTTGCATATATTCCCTATCTTCTCTTAAGGTTGTCTGATTCTTTAACTCCTTTCGTTGCTTTGCTCCTGTGGAACCGTGTTCCATAAAAAGATCAGGTAACCCATTGTGTTATCAAGAGCACCTATGTTAGAACAATCATTTAATGGTAGCTAGCAAGTATTTTCCATTTTTTTCTTTTTTCTTTTTTCTGAATTTTATCTGTACAATGTTATCGCAAAATTTATATTTGAGAGCTATTACATTTAGGGAGGATTTTGGGTACTTTATTGATGTATTATGATATGATGTTGTCTCAATGTGCAAATAGTTAATTCGGCTTATTATATCCTTTTATCAATGTAATGAATTGATGGAAGAGAGTCAAGAGACTACCAATTTAAGCATGAGCTCATGTTTTCTAGGTTTTCAACTATGTTGGGTTTACATTGCATAGAGTATTAATATATGAAGGCGACTACAGAATAATTAATCTCTTGCAGTTAATCATTTAACTAATCATACTATATTATTAGTAGCAATAATTTTTGGGATCGAATCTTGATTTCAAATTCAAAATATTCGACGTTAACCAAACCGATAGATTACCATAATGATCCTCTTAAATCACAATAAAAAGTAAATTAAATTTTCAATATTAGATGGAGTCAAATGACGTATGTAATTACCTTACCAAAAAAAAAATGACCTATGTAATTTAGCTAAATTATTGTAATTTAGCTTAATTAATCAAAGTCCAAATCATAGACCAACGTGAAGTAAAGTGAACAAAAATCAAAATTTGTCGAAATAGAATGTGCGTGACATCACATTCTACCAATGAACAAGAAAGACAACATGGAAGCCCACGAACTCACGTGACTTCTCACGTGCAAGCCATGCAAGAAGCAATTTTCCAAATGCAAAACTCACGTTACAAATCTCCGCTCCCGCTCGTCTTCTTCCTCGCTCGCTTCGAGATCGAGAGAGAGAGGGAGGAAGGGAGGGACTGACCTGTGACGTCGCCGCACAAAGATCCCATCAACGCAAAGATGGAGCAATTTAAAGGCCAACCTCGCCTCCCTCAGTTCGCGTGGCCGAAGCGATACGAAATAAGGCTGAAACCAGACCTCGCCACCTGCACATTCGCCGGCTCTGTCGCCATCGACCTTGACATCGTCGGTGAGACCAAATTCATCGTCCTCAATGCCGCCGACCTGTCAATCCAGAACGAGACCATTGCCTTCACCAGCAAAGCGTCCTCCTCCTGCTCGAGGCCATCGTCATCTTCAACAAATCTCTGTCTCTTTCCTTCGGCTGTTCTGAATTGTTTGTGGCAATGTTGGCGACGACTTTGGACCTGCCTTTTGAGTCCACCGAAACTTGGAGAACGATTCGGCACCGACGTTAGTAATGGAAAATCGCATCTAATTTTCTTTTTCGCGTTGCCTATCTAGGCTTTGGTTGTGAGAGAATTCGCAATAGCTGATTTTGTTAGGAGCTATCTCTTGGTTTAGTCGTGAATTATTCATCTAAAGCAAAGCATTAGACTATGCATAATTCCAGCCTTCTTAGAAGTAGGGCCGTCAAATGAATGGGTCCAGTCATGTCGTGTCAAAAATGGTCCGACCCGTTTAACCGGTTTTGATTGACTCATATACAATAAAAATCTAGTGTCTCGTAGCCGGCCCTACCCGACTCTAACCATATTACTAAAATACATCTATATTTAATCCAATTTATCATGAAAAATTCGTACCCACTCATTTAAAGCACATTAAAATCCATATTTATGGTGCATATGTATTCTTAACTACTTTTTTTTTCCATGTTTGCTTTACTCTTTCTAATTTTTTACGCATTTCGATATTTTTCTAATTCTAGTGATGAATGCATTTTAATGTGAAAAAAAAATTGAGATTATGGGTTGGCTCATGGTGACGGCTATTGTTGTTGAGTTTTGAGATTGTAGTTTCTATATTAGTCTGTGTTGATTGGTATGAAGAGGATTTCGTGGCGTAAAGTGACTTGACGATATTGAAATGCTGAGCAGGTGTTTGAGCCTTGTAAAGTTGACTTGGTTAAGGAAGACGAGATATTGGTTTTGGAATTCCCCGAGACGCTGCCTACTGGGATTGGAGTTCTGGCCATTGATTTTGACGGAATTCTTAATGATAAGATGAAAGGGTTCTACACAAGGTAATTATTTTCTAGGAAACACAGAACATGATAACCTTCAGCAGTATTTGGTTGGGAAACAGCGATTGTAAAGCAACTGGGATCGCATACAATTTAATCAAATGGAGAACAAGCTTCATGCAACCACTTGCTTCCTCTGCTATTTCTGTTCTAAAGTTCATCGGGTTTCTGCCTTGCATCATTTAGGACATCACGATGCATGTTCTATTAGTACTTCTGAATCTATGCCTTTCTGCTATACATTGACTAGGGGTAATCTATACCAATTGTAAGATATGCTAATTTATTAGTTTTTGGATGAATTACTGGATGATGAGATGTTAGCACGGTTAATATTGTCACTTAATTTCTGATTTAAAAGAATATGTATGACTTTATTAGTCGTGGACAAAGCTAACTCACTTGAGTTCCAATGTACTCTGTTCAGTACTTATGAGCACAATGGTGAGAAAAAGAATATGGCAGTTACTCAGTTTGAACCAGTCGATGCTCGGCGATGCTTTCCATGTTGGGATGAGCCTGCATGCAAGGTTCTTATCCTTCCTTTACGTGAGTGGTTTTTGTGCAGCTGTCCTATCGATCTTCCAATGCTTATCATCGCTGTACAAACCTCTGAGGGAGGTGTCATTCTCCTCAGATGATTGATACACCCTCAATAGTTCCGCTAGTTTGGTCTATATGAGGTTACCAATATCTTTAATGATCTCATTTTAAACACTGTTTTGAACTTCATGAAATGTATCTTTTAGGTGGGCATTTATTGATGTTACACGATTAGTTCACTTGACTTTGATGCATGGTGTGACAGGCTACATTCAAGATTACTTTAGATGTGCCGTCTGATCTAGTAGCTCTCTCCAACATGCCAATTGTTGATGAAAAGGTGGAAGGACATGTTAAGACAATTTTTTATCAAGAATCACCCATTATGTCCACGTACTTGGTTGCGGTTGTCGTTGGGTTATTTGACTATGTCGAAGATCATACATCTGATGGTAAAGTCACCGATTAATTCTTTGCTCTCTTAAGAAATGCTGTTTATCTAGTGCACAATGAAAGCCTTTTTTTTCCTTTTGTTTTGTTCTTATATCTGCTTCATTGCCTTTGCAGGAGTAAAGGTGCGGGTATACTGTCAAGTCGGGAAGAAAAATCAGGGAAAATTTGCCCTACATGTTGCTGTCAAGACGCTTGAATTATACCGAAAGTATGTCCCCTTATCAGATCTCAATTGTCTGTTGGTTGCGGCCCGCTTACCTCTGAGTAGTTTGCATTTGTTAGTACTCTTATATTGTGAGCACTTACGTTCATTAAGGTGGTTGACTATAAGTAAATTGAATGAAATCCAGATATTTTGCTGTACCATACTCTCTTCCGAAACTGGATATGATTGCTATCCCAGATCTTGCTGCTGATGCCATGGAAAATTATGGCTTAGTTACTTATTATGAAATGGCTCTACTCTATGATGAGCAGCACTCAGCAGCAGCTGACAAGCAGAGGGTAATGTAAATTACAATTTGCTGAATAACATTCAATATCTAATTTGGTTGTTCAAAGTTGGAAAGTTTGGTATGTGCGGTCATCAATTTGCATAAACATTTGATACTTCTGTCTGGCTTCTTGAAGGTCGCAACAGTTGTAACCCATGAACTGGCTCACCAGTGGTTTGGGAACCTTGTTACCATGGAGTGGTGGACTCATCTGTGGCTAAACGAGGGATTTGCTACTTGGGTAAGTGACCTTGCTTTGTATTTTTTATTCATTATGAATAATGCATGTTTTATATGACGTGTTTCGCTTAGGTGAGCTATTTGGCTACTGATTACCTTTTTCCTGAGTGGAAAACATGGACTCAGTTCCTTCAAGAATCTACCGAAGGGATGAGACTGGATGAGCTTGCTGTGTCACATCCCATTGAGGAAAGCAAAAATTTGTTTTCCTTCTCTAAAGATATCCTTGTGCAATAAGCATTCAAGTATTTGAATTGAAGAAACTTTACCTCTTCAGGTGGAGATTAACCATGCTAGTGAGATCAATGAAATCTTCGATCCAATAAGCTATCAAAAGGGTGCATCTGTGGTCCGGATGCTTCAAACCTATATTGGTGCTGAATGTTTTCAGGTAATTCTTTTACCTCTCAGCTTGTGATGATCTCTCAGTAACTGCCTGGAGAGTTCATGTAGATGACATGTGAAATTTGTTTTATATAAAGTGAATGAACCAACTAGAAGGCCTTTCTATAAGGAACATTGACGAGTTCTACAAGATAAAAGTGTACTGTCTTCTGCTATATAATTTAATCAAGAGAATATGTTAGTTCTTGACATGATGCTGATGAAGACATCTGCATCTCAAAAGCCTTACTAGCAGTTTCACTGACTCGAGTAGAAACAATGCAGTGAAAATTCTGAACTTGATTTAATTAGTAGACCCAATATTGGACGCTTAACTTGAGCTGGATTGCGCTTCACTGCTTTGCACTCGCCTGATGAGACTATAATTTAATCAAGAGAATATGTTAGTTCTTGACACGATGCCGATGAAGAGATCTGCATCTCAAAAGCCTTACTAGCAGTTTCACTGACTCGAGCAGAAACAATGTAGTGAAATTTCTGAACTTGATTTACTTAGTAGACCCAATATTGGACGCTTAACTTCACTTCACTTCTTTGTGCTTACCTGATGAGACTATAAAATTGATGAGGTACTTAAATCACTTGGAATTGACTTCTTTTTCTTGATGTTATTGCCTAAACGAAGCCTTCATTTAGACGTAGTATCTACTCAAGCTCAGGTGCGAAATTTTCGATATACTTTATATAATTCACGTGCTACTTAGTGTCAGAGCACTTAAGCTTGCAATTTTCCACTTATGGTAATGATATCCTTTGACACCCCAATCAGCAATGCACTATGGCTTGATAAAACTACTGTGCTTAAGCAATTTTTAGATGCTTTAATAATAAACTTCTGGCTCATAACGGTAGGTTTGATTTTTATGGAATATAACAGAATCAAGTTGATGAGATTAAACTGTATAAGTGAAATAAGAAAGATTCTACGACTTCTGTCATGTCTTTTGGTTTATTTGTTTAATTACGGGTTCACAAAATGAACTTGCTAGTTAACTCATTATCTATCTGAATTATTATAGATGTGATTGTTCTTCCGCCATGTTTTGCTGTGTATAGTACACTTTCGTTTCAGACATCACTTTTATTGGATTTTCTCGAAGATTTAACACAGACATCTGTCTCTGAAAATAGAGATCACTAGCTTCATACATAAAGAGGCATGCTTGCTCAAATGTAAAGACAGAGGACCTCTGGGTTGCCCTCGAGGAGGGATCAGGTGAACCCGTGAACAAGTTAATGAATTCGTGGACCAAGCAGAAAGGATACCCTGTGGTTTCCATCAAAATCAAAGATGACAAGTTAGAGTTCGAACAGGTTCTACAATGGTATTTCTTTGAAGTTTTGTGTTCTCTTGTACGTTACCAATCTTCATACAGAGAACCACCTCCAAACTGACATGACTTTGATAATAAATGGCAGTCACAATTTTTGTTAAGTGGTTCCCACGGGGATGGACAGTGGATTGTGCCAATAACATTTTGTTGTGGCTCATATGATGCGTGCCAAAGTTTTCTGTTGGAAACAAAATCCGCATCTATTGATTTAGAGGAAAACGGAGCTTGGATAAAAGTTAATGTGGACCAGACAGGTTTCTATAGGGTAAAATACGACAAAGACCTTCAAGCCAAGCTAAGATATGCCATAGAGAATAAAATGTTATCTGCAACAGACAGATTTGGTAACTTTGTTATTTCTTCCAATATTAGAACATCTTCCGCCCGCCCCTATTTTTCATCTCTCTTCTTAACCTAAAATTCAGGCTAACCAACTAGTGGCATGCTCGTAACAGGTATACTGGATGATTCCTTTGCTCTTTGTATGGCTCGCCAGCAGTCCTTGACTTCTTTGCTCACTTTAATGGCTGCTTACAGAGAAGAACTTGATTATACTGTGTTATCGAATTTGATAAGTGTATGTTCAGCTATAACTGTACTCTCACTATATATATGTATTGCATGTGTCTGAACTTCGATTGGGAGAGATTCTTACTATGGATTTTCGTTGAGATGATGTATTCGAGACTGATTTTACTTCCTTCTTTGCCAGATAAGTTACAAAATTGCAAGAATTTCTAAAGATGCTACTCCTGAATTAATGGATTACATTAAAGAATTTTTTGTCGGTCTTTTCCAGTACTCTGCAGAGTAAGTTCAGTTACTCTTATGCATCTAGCATAGCCTTGTTGTTAGAATTTCGGTTTACATTTTACAGCTGTTACATTATGATAACGAATGAACCAAAATGAAGAAACTTCTTTGGGTGGGTAAATTATATTCATTTCAAGAAATTGGAAGAATTTACCCTTCTTTTTGCCTGGATGTCTTTTATCTTTAAGATGGGTTCTCTTAAGTAAGAGTGCTGGAAGACTGCTGAATTAATGCTTAAATATATTAATGATAATTTTCTTTTCTACCTTTATTTCTCTATGCATTAACCAGAAAACCATCTTGATGATCTGTGCAGAGGTTAATTGGTCTAGTTATCTTTGGATGTGTAGTGAGAAAGCTGCATAAGTGATATCAAAGTTTCAAGAGATACTATTGTCTTTGATAGACTACTATAAAGTTTTGAATTTTAGACTACCTAATGTTCTAAAGATATTATTTTCTGTTAAAGTTCTATGTCAAGATGTGATTGTGAAAAAGAGAGGCTCTATCATTGGCTTTTTTTTGCTGCATTTTCCTGGAAGGAAGCTTGGTTGGGATGCCAAAGAGGGTGAGAGTCATTTAGAAGCTATGTTGAGAGAACAAATTTTATCTGCCCTGGCAGAGTTTGGAAATGAACCCACACTGAAGGAAGCAAGCAGGCGCTTTCATGCATTCTTAGATGACAGGAGCACACCTCTTCTTCCTCCTGACATCCGAAGGGTAGTGCAATCTGATGCATTTTCTGTTACCTTGTACTTCTACATGTCCAATAGCCTCTAAATGCATGTATTTACCTGTTTTTACAGGCAGCCTATGTGGCAGTGATGCAAACTGTGAATGCATCAAACCGATCAGGTTTTGAATCTTTGCTGAGAATCTACAGAGAGACTGACTCGAGCCAGGAGAAAACCCGCATTTTAGGTAGATAGATGTCATTTGGGTGAGCGTTTGCAACTGTCTGATACTCACCTTGCTATAATCTTCCTTCTTTTCTCGGTCTTCATAGGTTCATTGGCCTCTTGTCCAGATCCAAATATCATCCTCGAAGTGATCGACTTCATATTGTCTCTTGAGGTACTGTGGCTTGTGTACTAGTTTAATATACATATGTCATGTTAGTTCCTTGAAGTCTCCTTTATTCACTTCACCTTTTGTTTGATCCATAAAGGAAGAAACTAAAGTTTCGTGCCTTTGCTGTTACTTAGGTTTGCACTGTCTCTGAGTTTGCTGTTCGCTGGGAAGTACGTGAAACCGTTTGGATTTGGCTGAAGGTAATCCCGTTAATGCCGGTGGAACATGTTGACTTCTTATTTATTTTACTTAAATGGGTCAATGATATCTTCCTTGGATTTGAGCTCATATGAGTCTAGATTGCTTTTGGCTTATTGCAAAATCCACAATTGAAATGAAGAATTGAGAGCATCTGTTCTTTTTGTTGCTGCTTGTGGTTTTTCGAGAATTTTTGCTTGTACCAAATAACATTTTATGCTTTCTGTCGTATCTAATATGGCATTCTTCTCTAATATATCAATCATTGATTGCAGGAAAATTGGGAATACATTTCAAAAGCACAGGATTCTGGGTTGCGCATCGAATGGTTTGTCAGTTCATTTGTCACACCGGTATGTCATCCCATCAGCCGTGTGCCTATTTGTGTTCGTGTGGGTTCAAACATCTTACAAGCAACTTTCTCATCACATATACTCATTGCAATGGTAATAATGTTCTTTGATACGGTAAAAATGAACGGGGGGGTTCGCTCTGTACTCACGGCAAAAGCTGCGTGTCTTCAAGGATTGAATGTTTTTTGATACGGTATCTTTCCCTTCTGTTTGTTCTTATGCAAAAAAACGCGGTCAATTCCTTGAGTTCCCCTGCTTTTTCATCATTTGTCTAGTTCGCATCATTTGAGAAAGCCAAGGAAGTGGAGGACTTCTTTGCGACCCAGTCAAAGCCTTCTATTGCAAGAACGCTGAAGCGGAGCATTGAGCAGGTGAACGTCAATGCACATTGGGTTCAAAGCATTCAGAACGAAGAACATCTTGCTGAAGTAGTGAAGGAGATGACATAAAGGAAGTACTAGGATTCTGTTTTTTTTATGGTTTGATGCTCAACTGTTTGTCAGCAAAACATGTGAAGTGACATTTCATCTGTGTCTTTCCCGAACTTACCTCAATAGTTGCGAAATTAATAAACAGGCTCATGCTTCTAGTGTCAGAATGTTCAATCCATTCTGCCACGGCCCCAAAGCGCAAAATCTGCCACTCTTGAACGTACATTTTCTAGACGGATGAGCAAATCTATTAAGTCCAGATAAGCCCAATGCTTCTCTTTACCCTTTGATTAGCCCAGTAATGAACGGCTAAATGAAACTATCATTGCCCAAATCCAGTAATACAACGCCTAGGAGTCCTACCCTATGGCTCGCACCGCAAGAAAACTCACATGGTGTCTTCTTGCAGATGAGCACTGCTAAAACGACGAAGAAATTAACTAGTAGAGCTACTCTTTCTCTGCACTTGCAAAGCAACCTAGAAGTCTGGCATTGCGAACATGGAAGAGTGTGAAAACTCGGGGAAGAGGTATTCGCCAATTTCAAGCTATTACTCTGCATCATAATTGCTCTTTCAATTCATTGTGTTAAGAAAGAACATTCAAGAAGCGATTCGACAAGGAAAAATCAAATTTGTCGATGACAAAGAAAAGGCTCCTATGGAGGTGGATGTTGATTCATTCCCCGTGATGATGGGAATGGTATCTTTAAAACCTAAAGGTAGAATAATGAAGCCACACCTATGTGCTCGGTGTAAAGAAGAAATCAATTATGATCGACGAAGAGAGCATCTTTCGAAATAGGATGTGTTCGCTCGTTTTACGACGAGGAATATCCTTCACCGAAACTTCGATTTTTGGTTTTTATTAAGGTAGGTTATGTGGCTTGATTACTAGGAGAGTTCTGGTGAAAACTAAAGCGTAACACAGGATTGTATGGAACGGATAGAAACCGAATGGACTGGAAATGAGTCTGAGATCAACAAAGTTTCAAACTACGTTACAATACTCCCGTGAAAGCTGTAAAGGACTTGAAAGCTAACTAAAACTGCAAGAAGCTGTAAATACAGGAAATAAAGGTACGAAGGAAACTAAAGTGCAAATAAGCTTGAGTGGTTTTGCATTGCTATTCGTGTCTCCTCATCTTTGCTTCCTCTGAGTATTTGTATCTCCTCCTATCCTGTAACTGCTCATCGGTTACTTCCATGTCTTCAAACTTTGAATTTTGGTGCTTCCAATAACTACCTTTTCTACCCACATTTTTCCAGTTTTATTGTCTGCCAAAACTTGATCTCAACCGCTGAAATGACTTTAAATCTGGATAAGTAACTTCCCACAATATGTTCATGCTCACTATCGCCACTTTTGCTCATAACTTCTTGCTATTGTGATTTACGTGGCTGGGCCGTGATTCTTCAGTATATTCCCGAAGTGTAAACCTCCTGAGTTTCGGGAAAGGATCGTTGTCCTGAGGCATAAATATTCCTACGTCTCGAACTATAACTTTCCATGTTTCGGTAAATATACATATTTTCATCAATTATCGAATTCGGGACATGATGCCATTCACGCTTGCTTCTCAGCATATTTCCGAATTTGGTCCATACGTATTTCGAAATATGGCTGATTTCCATTATACACCAAATTCGACATTAAAGTCGACTCAGCGTTTATGCCGATTCTTATTTTGGTGTCAACATATACCCCCTTTTAAAAGGATTAAAAGAATTTTTAATTCTTTTAAATGCCAAAAGAAAAGACACTTACGTTTTATTCTTACTGTCGCTTCGTCACCTCGCTTCACGCGCTTTGCCCTTTCATCTTCAAAACACTTCTTCTAAAAATCGTTCCTTTCTTCGTTCTTTTGTATTCTCACCTTCTCGACTCTCTACAACTTTTCGACTCTCTCTACTCTCTCTCGATATTCGTTTGAACCCAATGGCTTCCAAAGCTTCCAAGGATCAAACTTTTTCCTTTTCCGCATCAGACGCCCTTGATCGCCACCATTTATTCTGAGATTCCGAAGATTTCAACGAAGAATTTCATCTGCTCTCTGTGGAGAATGACTACAAGGATCCTTGGTCCAGCCATTCACAATCATTTCTCTGTTCCAAAATGCCTATCAAGCTATTTCCCACGTCACCAATTTGAGGTGCTTCCAGTCCATGAGTCATCTATCTTGGCATATCAATGGCACTCTCGTCTCCCTCGCCTTAGGGCTTTTTCCGACTTTAGGCTAGATTTTTACCAATGGTATCTTCGACTCCTTCCTTCTAAGGTCCTCTTTGGGATAGCTTTTCAATTCATAATGCTCTGCGTCTTAGCTATTTTGATTACCATTTGAATCACGAACTGAACGGAGCATTATCTTACTTTTAGTCGACTTCCACTAACTGCTTCTTTTTCCCTTTCTCTCCTATGTCAGTAACTTTACTTGATGTATACTGCCTTACTGGGCTCTCTCATTTAGGTACAAACCCATCTATCCTGTCTCCAGATTCTCGCTTAATGCTTGGTAAATTATCTGATTCTGAAATGGCCTATAGGGTATTCATAAAAAAGTATTTCAAGAAGAAGAGTATAGTTACCGACGAGGAGCATACTATTTTTTTTATACTAGCTCTGTAAATTCCTTTTCTGCCACCCCATAGTTAGGATTTCAAATGATTTTGTTGTTGTTGCCTCTGCTCTAGCATCAGGGATCTCACTTGCTCTAGGCAAAACCATGTTAGCCTTGCTATATCGGGGTTTAACCCATGCTTCCTCCTCCATTGCTTCAGAAGAAGTTAGTAGGGTTTTTGGTAGTCCTCTTTGGCTTTTTCAAGTATGGGTGGCGTTCTATTTCCCTACTTGGTTTTCTAAGGATCAAGTTATCCAACTTCTTTCGATTTCTATTCCTGACCAACCAGTCTGCCAGGCCTTGAGTAGGAAATTAATCCTTATTTCCAAAGAGCCATCTTCTTATTTTCGATGTTTTATTTCTCAAATATATTCTGTGGAAGAGAACCCATATTCCTTCTCTCCTTTCTTTGTTCCCCAATTCAAGTCCTACCTTCCTACTTTCCAGAAAAATAGGAGTGACTTCTGGCAGACTATTCTGACTTCTATTGATCTTCTTGTAAGATTTTCAACAAAAGGCAGATTCGTTGCTGGTTTTGAAATTTACTCTCCCCAATACTGTGCCAGACAGCTTAGGCTGATTCAAGGGGTTCCTATTCTAGCCCTTTATACTTTCTCTTATGCTTCCTTTGATAAAATATCCTACAAACTGAAAGATAATCAACCTTTCATTGAGCTAACCACATTGGTACGAGGTATTCATCGATTATCTCGTGTTTCCGAATTTACTGGATATCCCGATCGTTCTTCAGCAGATTTCGACCTCTAGTGGGATGGCTATCGAAAGACAGTATTTTCTGATCCTCTAGATCAGATTCTTTTGAAGATAAGAGATACTATTCCTCTTATAGCGTCAAAAGCAATTGAAGCTGCAAGTGTGCCTTCAACTAAACCAATAGAATCTTCTAAAGGTAACTTGATTCTGCCTTTCCATATTCATATATTTTGTCTAATACTCAATCTTCAATCTAACTTTTTATTCTTATAGTGAGCAAGAAAAAAGAAAGCTTCAGACTCATCTGCTTCAAAGAAAGTATCAGCAAAGCGTAGTGTTAGGAGAATGATTATTCGATCCTCAGAGTCATCTCCAGAAAGTTCTCCAGCAGTGAGTCAATCTCCAGAACCCACACTTCGAGCTATGATAAAGCCACGCACTCCAAAAGGTAACTCTCATGCTTTACTTTTGGAGGTTATTACAGCAATAACTTGTTTATCTTCTGATTAATCCAGGAACTCTTAAGACCTATCAGCCTAGTGCTGCTTCTACTGTTTCTCTTCCTAGCAAGGTTCCTGCCCCACCAGCTTCCAATCCTTTACCAATGATTCTTGCTCTTTTGATAGAGACCAGATTTGTAACATCCCGAATTTTGACCCGTTATCGAGTCCAATAAAGTATATGTGAATTCTCGTGTAATTTTAGTAAGTCTCGCCCGGAATTGATCAATCACGGGATACTGACCGAAAAGGAAAGGCTAAATAGGATCAGGTACGTGGACCGAGAACCCGATCGCGATTGAGCGCCGATTTCAACGAACGTCGAGGAAATATTTTGAACCAATATAGGCCGATCCTAGGAAAAATGACGGGTTGATATTTTCAGTAACGTACGATCGGATCGCAAGTGATTTCGCACGTCTGAAAGTACGCCTGACAAATGAACCCCGATTTTAATCCAAACGATCGCGACCCCGGTACTAGTGATAATTCCTCTCGTTGTCTCGAAATTGAGGCCATCATGACTCGAACAGTCTTAGTTCCATACGCGTAATACCTAAACAGCCACCTGTTAGCGAGAGACCCTAAAACTGCAAAACGAGCAAATTAGATTGCAATATTGGGCACGAACTTCGATATCAAAATATCAAGGGTAATTACGACTATTTTGCAAGACGGACGTCAATTTAGAGTGGCCATTCATGTTTGGGACTAATGCGGTTGAAAACTGAAAATCCGACAGAAATTAAGAAAAAGACGGCTTTGCCCCTGTGGACACCGATACCCGATTCGGTCGCCGATCGAGGTTATTTTTCGCGGCCAAGGTCATTTTGGGGTGGCCACACGCATTTAGAGAGGTTTTGGCCAAAAATTTGAATTTCGACAAAAAAATTAGAAAATAATATTATTTTATTCCCGGGATTTCGCGGACTATTTCCGAGGGCTTAGAAATTTAATTTCGCGAATCCGACGCCATATTATGTTGGCCACGCACGTATGGAACGCGTATGTGCAAAAATTGGAATTTCGGTCCGGGACCGGAAAATTACGAAAATGCCCCTAGAGTGTTTTATTTTATTCCGAATTTTAAATCAATTTTTGAGGTCTAACTAGGGTTAGTTGGGACTAACCAGACCTGGTCAGCCAAGGTTAGAGGACTTTTGACCATTTTGCCCTTGCTTTTTAAGTAGGATTTGAATTTGGGCCCTTGGATCAAAGGGTAGAGTGTCCTAGGCCCTTGGATGAGTGACAAGTGGACTCCACTCACCTAGTTTGACCAACTTTTGACTCTCTCTCTCTCTCTCTTCAGACCCTCTCCCTCTGTTCACGTTTCTCTCTCCCCGAGCAGCCCGATCGTCTTCTTCCTCTTCACGCTTCCCCTTCGCCGTTCTGCTCGCCGGTGCTGTTCACGCCGGAGACGGCCGCGACGCCGGAGCTGCTGGGCTCGTCCGCCGCCCGCCGGCCCCCTGGCGCCGCCCCAGCCCCGTCGACCACCCTTTCCCCTCTGTCCCGCCGCCTCAGCCGCTGTTCTGTTCCAGGCGAGGAAGAGCAGCGTCGCCGGTTCCGCCTCGCCGGTGCCACGCCGCCATCCACCGTTGTGCGTCACCCCAGCCCCGGCGACCGCCTCACCTCCTCAGCCCCCTCTCCTCCCGTCCTCAGCCCCCCCTCACCACAGCAGCCCCTGTTTTGGCCGAGATTAGCCTCGAGCCCGCCGGAGTCGCCGTGAACGCCGGCTTGCCCCCGGAGCGCCGCCGTCGATTCTCACCGCTAGCCAGTAATCGATCACCCGCTCCCGTCGCCTCGAGACCATTAATAGGCGAGTAAAATTTTCTAAACCCTAATTAGCCTAATTGTGGATTTTTTTGGGGTAAATTAATGGGGCAATTAAGCTAATTAGTGGTTTAATTGTGTCGGAATGTGTATGGGCTGATTAGAGGACTTAAATGAGGATGTTTAGGTATGATTTGGTGGCCATTTGAGGGCTGAACGGGTACTGTTCACAGTGGAACCGAAAATTGGACTATTTGGTTCAAGTTGGGAATTAATCGATTCATTAGACGGTGGGTTGATTTTGGACAATGTATTGGTTAAATTAGACTCGTTGGGATCCTAAGGAATGATACTATATTCGGGGATTCAATGGTTGAGTTTGGTTGGCCACATCGGGTCCTAAACGAATTGGAATTGTGCATTGCTAAGTTGGGCGTGAATGCCGGGTGAGAATGGACTAAAATAAAATGTGCTAAGCGTGCCGACAATGAACTGAATGAGTGAAGTCGCGATTTATGGTACTGGACTCATCGAGGTACGATAATTAAATTGAGTCCCGCGACATGTGAAATTACATGTTAGGCTTTGGTGTAGTTGGAATTGAAATTGTCGATGCACGTGTCAGTCGAAACAACTGTGGCCTTCGGGTCGGGCCTTCGGGTCGAAACAATTGTGGCCTTCGGGTCGGGCCTTCGGGTCGAAACAAATGTGGCCTTCGGGTCGAAACAGTTGTGGTCTTCGGACTGGGCCTTCGGGTCGAAACAGTTGGGGTCTTCGGACCAGGCCTACGGGTCGGGATAAATTGTGGCCTTCGGGTCGGGCCTATGGGTCGGGATAGGTTATTGGCCTTAGGGTCGTGACGTCGTTATGACTGCATACTCTTTAGAGTTATATCGAAAGTCTTACCTGCAGGATGTTATAGTGAATTGGGCCTTGGGCCCGGGTGAATTGATATTTAATGTTGCACTGGTTCATTTAATTATCTGTTTTATTTACCCTCTGGAGGTACACTTTAGTCTAGTTTGGGATTAGAGATTTATTATTTGCTGAGTTTTCTCACGGTTGTGGTAAAACTGAACATTTCAGATCCCCTGCCATGAATTTTAGAGGCTGAAGAGCAGGACCCTGAACCCGAGATAGAGTCTAAGGCTATGAGCTCAGAGGAAAAGCCAGGGTAGTCCGAGAGTTCTTTTGAGATGTCTGGATCTGACCCCGACTGGGAGCCCTAGTTTAGGTCCCAGCCTTAGGAGTGAGGGCCGATACTTTTTGACTGTAGCCCTCCGGGTGTTGGTTCGATTACCCTAGGCCACCGACCTCTTTTTATACTCGTGGCCCCTTTTGTTGTATCTCTAGGTTCAAAGGATATTTTATGTAAGTTTGTAAAGAACGTATATTAAGGATTAATTTATCGTTTAATTGTTATCGCTGGCTATTCATGGTCACTTTTTGAAATGTCTGGGAGTATATATTTGCATAAGTCGTTTCCGCTTGTGGCATGTTCTCTCTGATTTGAGTATTCGGGTCTCTGTAACGCTAATCCTGGGAGCGTCGCACTCTGTTTCGACCCTGGGCGGATGTACATGCTCTCGTTGGGTGCAGGGCATGACAGGATTGATTCAAGAACAACCCTCTGTTCCAAATCCAAAAGAGAGTATACCACCAAAGGATACTCCTGACCCTGTTGTAGAATCTGAAAAAGATCTTCCTTCATCTTTCATCGGTAAATGTTACTACCTTTTGTTTGACTCGATATTTTATGCTGTCATCTAATATACATAGACCAACATTTGCAATTACTGATGAGTTTACTCCTGTGCTTCAAGAGACTCCAATTTCTGAAGGAGCATCAAGTGTACCATTACTCGCAGTTACTGATAAGCCCACTCATGTGTTTCAAGAGACTCCAATTTCTGAAAGAGCATTACTTGCAATTGTTGATGAGCCCACTCATGTGCCTCAAGAGACTCCAATTTCTGAAAGAGCATCAAGTTTACCATTATTACCTGCTACTTATACAGTTACTGTTCTGCCTCCCTCCACATCTTGTGTTGTACCCGATCTACTTGCCGAGATAAAAAAAAATTTCTCAGGCTGAACAGGCAAAAATGGAAAGGATATTAGCAGGTACTCATCCTAGCTCTTCCACAGCTCCTGATTCTTCAGAGTCCCCAACTTTATCAATGTCTATCGAAATTCCCAAAGAAGTAGCCAAAGCTAAATGGGAAAAGCTCCTTAACTTATTGGAACCTGGCTATGGGAAATTGATCAATGACTCTGATAAGGAACGCCAAGCAAGTATTCTCTTCCAAAAAGTATGTTTTGGTAATCCATTCTTTGTATTATCTGAGCCTTTTCAGGACAAGATTGATCTCTTCGTTGTTGGCTTCATGGATGCTGTGAGCACAATAAGAGTCAACCTTGATCAACTCCCCCGCCTTCTCTTTGGGGAAAATCGAGGACTGGCAATCCAAGATGAGTTAGCCTGTATGCGTGAAGATGCTCATTTGTCCTACAACAATTTTAAAGTTGAAGAGAGCAAACTTTAATGCTTGGAGGCCAGGAAAGAAGAGCTTGAGGCAGAGCTGAGGATGGTGACTGCCCAATTAGAAGAACAAAAGCTCACAGTTTCGACCTTTTGTCCTACACTCAGGCGCAAAATGAAACAGTGTCGGGAGTTGGAGAAAGAATTTGATACTTCTATTGGAACGGTCAGGGTCCATGAAAAGAAGAGAGCAGAAATCATGGATGAAAATCATAGGCTTGAGATCGAATTGAGAGATTTTGTAATTGAGGCCAAAGCTCTATTGGCCAAATGGAAATAAATTGAAAGACCCACTTGCTAGATTTTGGTCTCCTTTACCTTCACTTAATATCCCAATGATACAAATTTCCGACGTGTGCTTTGTCCAAATCAATAATTCAACCCTCTTAATCAAAGGTTAAACGTAATCTTCATTTGGCTTCTTTGACATTTAAACCAATTCAAAGAAAATTGTTCCATTACAACTTTCGTAATGTAAAGGTCAATTAATAACCTTCCTTTTCGCTTATCCTCTTTGAAATTATTGACTACCGACTTGATAACTGTTTGTCCATACACATAAATCACATTCTGCCTCTATCTCAATTCCCAAAAATTCTGGTGCATTACTACCCACGATCTGCTCCATATCCTTTACCTTTATAACTATCCAAGCTCACCAAATCTCTCCTGGGAATTTACAGTCCTGTTAATGATGTCTTCACATGGTTCTTCATCTCAATTGCTTCTTTGGTCCCGATCACAAAGATGTCGCATTTCCCATGAAGGTAAATTTTCCATTGAACATTACTAGATTTGGGCTTTGACAACTATTTAACATGGACAACTTGTTTATTTCACCATCTTTAGGTGATCGATCCTTATGGAGGCGACTGCACGAATTACTGTCCTAAGGACATCATGCTTTATTATTGAATCACAAGCATAAGGTAGAAGTTACCGATTTGACAAACTTCTTTAGATTCAAAGTGTTTTTGTCTACAGATTCTACCTTTTTGGATCTAGTTTGGGAGCTATGCTCTTTATTCCTTACTAGCTTTGATGAATTCGAACATAATGTGAGGGAAATTTGGAATTTAGAGCCTATTATTGTGGAAGCTGACGCCCTTCAACTTCAAATTGAAGAAGAGTTTTCCTGATTACGAAACTCCAAAGAGAAATATACTCAAGCTCAGGACTCCTATACTTAAGCTAAAGATGACGTTGAGATGACACATCAACTTCTCAATTTCCTTTCTAATCATCATCGCGTAGAGCGGAGAATACTCAAAGATGAAATTTTTCATGTTGAGTCTATGGTTGAAGTTTCTTCAAATAAGTACACGCAGTTGCTTCAAGAGGCTTGGGAGAGGTTTGAAATCGTCCGCTTTCATTCTCATCCCCTGGAGTATCTCGAGGGACAACAATCTAAACTCCATCGGGATCTTGTCTTGCATTCTAATTATGTTGCCCAAAACCTCAAACTTGTTAATGACTTGTAGATCTTTGTCACCAAGATTAGAATATACTTTCATTTCGAATGAATAGACTAATTTCCTTGTGTTTCACAGACTGATGGATGATATTTCTTCAATAATTTCCTATTTATAGAACGTGATAGTTCTTTTCCATTGACATCCATCAATCTGTATGCATTAGCACTAAGCACTTCGATAACTAAATATGGGCCTTCCCAATTTGATGATCATTTATCGAATTCCCTGTTTTGGAGATTAAATAGCAAAATTGCTTTCCACACCAAATCCCCCATAATAAACTATTTGACTTTAACCCTTTTATTAAAAGCTCTGGCTACTATTCTCTTTTGTGCAATCAACTGATCCAAAGAAGCCGCACGAACTTCGTCTAGCTCATCCAAATTTATGTGCATCCAATCTCTATAATCTTCGAACAACATTTTGCTCTGCAATTGGACTCTTAAATATTGTATTGTTATCTCCATCGGTAAAACTGCTTCTTGTCCGTATGTAAGCATATAAGGGTTGACACCCGTGCTTGATCTTCGTGATGTTTGGTATGCCCACAACACTGTCGACAGTAGAACATCCTATTTTCTTGGATTTTCTTCTAAATGTTTCTTGATCAGTCCAATAACAACCTTATTAGTTGCTTCAGCTTGTCCATTCACCTGGGGATAATATGGTGTGAAATAGACCATTTTGATTCCTCTTAATTGTGCAAATTCTATTACTTTTCTTCCGGTGAATACTGTTTCTTAGTCCGCAGTAATCGACTCAGGCAGGCCAAACCGATGAATTATGTTTTCTTCAATAAACTTAACCACGGTCTTTTGTGTAATACTCTTATGTGGAATAGCTTCCGCCCACTTTGTAAAGTAATCTGTAGCCAATAAAATGTAACTATGCTTATGAGAAGAAGGTGGATGGATCTTATCTATTATGTCCATTGCCCATCTTCTAAATGGCCATGGCTTTATGATAGAATGGAGCTCCATAGCAGGTACATGCTGCAACGGTCCATGTTTTTGACACAAAAGATATGCTTTGGCATAGTTGATACAATTCTGCATCATTGCTAGCCAAAAATATCCATACCTTTTTAACAGTCATCTCATCTTGATTCCAGCTTGATGTGCTCCACATATACCTTCATGTGCTTCTGCCATTACCAATTTCGCATTATCTTCATTAAGACAGCGTAAAAGCAATCCATATGAGGTTTTTTGGTATAATTCTTCTCCTAACATAACATATTTCTGGGCCTATATTCTCAGCCTTCGATCTCTTAAATCTGGATTCTTCAAATATTCGATGATGGTTTGTCTCCAATCCTCTCGAACTATGCTACCTACTATCTGTATCTTTCTTTATTCAATAGAAGGTACCGACAGCGTTACAGTAGTTATGATGTCTGCCAATTTTTTTGATATTCGATACCCAGAAGCTATTTGAGCCAACTTGTTAGCCTCGAAATCTGTATCTCTTTTCACATGAATTATGTCGTACTCTCTGAATTGCTCTAATTGCTTCTTGGCCAGATAGTAATAACCAATCAAATTTTCATTCAAGCATTGATATTCTCCCTTTAACTGTTTCACTACTAATTGTGAATCACCAAATACTTTGATAAACTGTACTTTCAGCTCAATCAATATTCCCAAGCCGATAATTAGTGCTTCATATTCAGCCTGATTATTTGAACATTCAAAATCTAACTTACAAACGCACCTTGTAAATTCCTCATCGGGAGATATTATTATCAATCCAGCTCCAGCCATACTCTTAGCATGCAATCCATCAAAATACATAGTCCATGGTAACACTTGACTGAGGCTTTGCTCATTTTCTTCCATTTGTAAACATGGGTATTCGATAAGAAAATCAACAATGACTTGAGCATTTACTGCTTTGATCGGCACATATGTTAAATCAAACTCAGACAAAATAAATGCCCATTTGGCTATAAGCCCTTTTATAACAAGTCAGGATAGCATTTATTTTATTATATCAGTCTTACCGATCACATGCACTGTAGTTGGCAATAAATAATGTCTTAACTTCATATATGCAAAGTATAAAGATGGACATAATTTTTCAATTGCGGTATATCTTTTTTCAACGTCAGTTAATACCCTGCTCAAATAATATACCGCTTGTTCTTTTCCATTCTGATTCTCTTATGTCAACATACTCCCGATAGTTATATCGGTTGCCGATAAGTACAATTTCAGTGGTTTGTCTGCTTTCGGAGACATTAATACTGGAGAATTCATTAGATAGGCTTTGATCAAATCAAACGTCTTTTGTTATTTCTCTCCCCATATAAATTCGTCCTAATTTTTAAGATGCAGAAGTTGTGTCATTGGCTCCATTTTATCATACAAATTGACAATGAATCTTCTAAGAAATTTTATTTTTCTAATCACCATCTGCAATTGTTTCTTTGACGTAGGATGAGAAAGCTCCATGATAGCCCTTGCTTTGTTCTTGTCAATTTCAATTCCCCTCTGATTGACCAAAAATCTCAAGAAATTTTCTGCTCGTACTCCAAAGGCGCATTTGGTTGGATTCATCTTCAATTTATACTTTCTCATTCTAATAAATGCCTGCTCGAGATAATCTAGATGATCTTCTTGGGCTGATTTCACCACCACATTATCAATATAAACTTCTAAGAATTTACTGATCATATCTTGAAAAATAAAATTCATTGTTCGTTGCTATGTGGCTCTTGCATTCTTCAATCCGAAAGGCATAACTACCCATTGAAAAGTCCCCGATCGCACCAGGACATCTAAATGTTGTCTTTAGGATGTCGTCCTTAGCAATAAAAATCTGATTGTAACCCGAATGACCATCCATCAAGGATAATATCTCATTTCTCGACGCTAAGTTAACTAACATATCTACCATGGACATTTGGTATTCATCCTTTGGAGTGGCATTATTTAGATCCCGAAAATCAATACAAACTCTCAGCTTTCCATTTTTCTTTTTCACAGGGACAATATTTGAAAGCCACTCTACGTATTTGGCTGTTTCAATAAATTTTGCCTTCAACAGCTTTTCTATTTCCTTTTTGACTTTATTAACTACATCAGGAGCAAATCTTCTTGCTAGCTGCTTATGCAGATGAAATTCTCTCTTGATTGGAAGGCGATATTCTACAATACTTCTTGACAAGTCAAGCATTTCATAATAGTCACATGCAAGCAATCTTTTTACTCTTTGATCAGGTTAACCAACTTGTCTTTCATGCCCTCTTGCAAAAACGTACTTACATATAATGGGCGGAAACAACCAGACTGTCCTATATCAACCTCTAATAATGGATCTTGAGCTTCCATTGTCCTGTCTTCTTTGACTAACAACTCTTTCCATTCATCAATACAATATGAGGCTTTAACATTTTGCCTTGCCATTTCCGCCAAATGTGTAAAGTACCTTTCATAAACTTCTTGCAACACGAACTCGTTTTCCATAAAGAATGTGTAATTCTTCTAATGCCAAGCTTTATTTGGGAATCCATTTAGCTTTCATATCCTCGAAGCGGTAATAAGCAATGGACTATGGATCTGTCTTGGTGAACAATTCCGATGTTCTTGACAAATGTTAGTCCACCCGATTGAAGCATATCCTGAATCTGCCTCAACATATTCCACTTTCTCGCCATTCCAAAATGCCAATATTTGATGCAAAGTTGAAGGTACACATGATTAGAGTGTATCCAATCTCTTCCAAGCAACAGATTATATGAACCATCAGACTCTATTATAAAGAAAGTCGTTTTAGACGACTTGGATCTTATAGTTAAATCAAGCACTATTGCCCCCTTGACTTCGGTAACTTCCCCAAGAAAATCATATAACTGAACATTGGATGGGATAATGTCATTGTCCTATTTCCCTAATTTCTTAAAGTATTTGTAAGATATGAGGTTCAAAGTAGCTCCAGCATCTACAAAGATTTTACCAACAGACCTACCATTGACCCTTCCTGAAACAATCAAGGACCTTAAATGTTTTGCTTTTTCAGAAGGTACCTTATCAAACTTAATGGCTTTTTTGTCGGGGAACTGAAATTCTTCCATGGCTGTCTCTTTTTCTGAAATATGTTAGATGTCTTCTTCCACTATCAAATTAGTTATATACTTCATTGGAAGTTTAACGTGGGCCATGTTTATCTGTATTAAAGAGCCATATTTATTCGAAATCTTGGAATAGCCAGTTCGGTAACTTTTGCCATCTTTTTGTGACAATTTAGGATCCAAGTCCTTTTGTTCCACCTTCCTTTGTTGTTTTGGGTTGAGAGTTATGGTAATCTACCCAAAATTAATTATCTATGGAACCTGAACAACTCCCTTCTCCCTTTTCATTTCGATGTGAGAGCTACTTCCCGAATCATCTGGTTCTAGTTTACTCTGATCTTTTTCATTGGGATTTCTTTTCCATACCCAATTACCTTTCCTACTGACAGATGTGAAAGGTAAATCTTACCTTGCTATACCTTTAGCTTGGCCACTCTCAAAATTCCTTTGTCTGTTTCTCATTCGCTGAAAATGCCTTTTGATGGTTCTATAAGATGCCTGTCCCGGCGATTTAACTGTTGACCATTTTCCTTCGGGAGGGTCATACGGCACCTTAACTATTTTTCTTTTGTGGATTTCCCGAAACATTAATGGTGGTGGATCATCAAACTCGTCTCCCCAGCTAGTTAGCTCAACTGGCAATGTTGGAGATGGATAATCATCCGTATTTCCATAATAGACCACATAGTCAAACTTCTCACTAGATTCTCCAAGCAATCCGACTTTGGGATCACCTTCCTTATATCGCTGCTGTCGCGACCTCCCCGTAACGGCCCCACCGCCTACGGGGTTTGGCTAATGGATTACTAGGCTGAACCTAGCTCGAGCTCTCCCAAGCCCATACCAATTCGCGACTTAAATTTAAATTATTAACGTACAAATCAATTTCATTTGGGAGTCACCATTAATCAGTTTCTGATAGGTCGATTAGACACCTAAGCGAAGCACGGGAGAAAAGCTTCACTTCTACGAACTAGAGATTCAACGGGTATGGGGACTTGATTATACTAATCGACTAAGTAGTGCCCTTTCGGTACCTAATCTTGTTAAGTTCATCACCTAACGTGCTCTCGCTAATCGGGAGTCTCAAAATTCCGTTCTTAACTAAGCTAAGGGGAACGACAATTAATATCCAAACCTAGACATGCATAATCAACTAAGTGCGAGGTTAAATTAAACACGCAATTCAAAGTGTGTGAACCAGGTGACGTGCAATCAAATATGACATTAATCACACAATAGGACAAGAAAACCCAATTTCAAGACCTAACTGAAAATTCTGATTTTTGATTTTTTTTTAAATTTTTTTTTTAAAAATTAATTTTAATTTTAAAATTTTTTTTAAAATTTTTCGAAATTTTCTTGAAAATTTTTTTTGAAATTTTTTTTGGAATTTTTTTTTGAAAATTTTTTTTGGAATTTTTTTAGATAAATAAATAAATAAAGTAAATAAAATAAAATTCGAGCCCTTTTTTTAAATTTTTTTTAATATGAAAATAATACAATATTAAAATAAATCGGATCCGGGTCGAATCTCCACATTCGACCCGGACCGAGACTGACCTGGGCACGCCGGCCCGGGTCCACGGATTGGGCTCATTCATTGAGCCCGATCTGATTTTTTTTTCAAAGAAAGGAAGGGCCCGGCCCGAAAACTTCTTTTTTAAAAAACATAGCCCACTAAGAAAATAAAACATAAATAATACATCAGCCCAAATCCCAAACTCGGGCCCAACTCCTATTCTAGCCCACTTCAAACATTACCCAAAGCCAAACCCTACCCGGTTTTGACCTATTCGCCCGACCCGGTCGCGGGAAACCCTACCCGGTCCGCGACCCGACTCGCGGCCGCCACACCGCGCCTCGGGGCTCGTTGGACGTCAGCCACCGCTCCGGCATGGAGCGCGTGTTCGGCCTTCACGGCCGAGACTCTCCAGCCGGCGTGGACGCCGGTTTCCTCGAGCCTCAGCCTCCGCGGCCATCGCTCCTCCTTGGCCCACATCGCAGCCCCGGCGAGGGGCAGCGAGCATCCATCACCCAAGTCACCGCCGCGGTGACCGGCGATTGACTCGCGGCCGTCCAAGTCCCGACGAAGGACTGGACGTCCACGGATCAGCGAGGTCCCGACGCGGGACCAGCTGGCCGCCTCCTCCCGAGGTTGATCGAAACACCAAAACTCGACGAAACGAAATGGATCGGTTGTAGACATCGTGCAAACCCACTCGAGAACCAACACATACCCAGAATGCAATGGAAACGGCGACAAACCTCAGAAACGAACTTCGGGCATTTTGTCAAACAGTTGGAGTGCGCGATGAAGATGAGAGATTTTAAGCACAATCGAGGCTCTGACACCTCCGAAATCCCACGCAACACCACTCAGGGTAGTAGGGCCGAGTCGGAGACGTCACTGGCCGGAACTCGTGCAAGCCGAACGGCCTCGAGTTCCGGCCAGTGAGCCCCGAAGACAGAGGACTAAAAAAAAAGGGGGGGAGAGGTTACTGTTGCGGAGCGCCCTATCCGACTTGGGGGGCGGCGAACTTGATGGATCGGACTACGTCCGATCGCCTTGCACGCCCCCAAGCCGGAATCCTCGGGAGATTACTGCGAATCAAGACAAACGAAACAAAACCTGACGAAACTAGAGGCTGGGACCTACCGTGAAAGGGGGTGCTCGTCGGCCACGGCGGACGTGTGGTGGTCACCGACCGAGGACCGTTCGCCCTCGATCTCACTCTCCGGACTCTCTCTCTGCTCTCCCTCTCTCGGATCTCTCTCTATTTCTCTCTTGAACTTCCCTCACCGATTTCCCCCTTTTCTCCCTGCTCTCTCCTTCTCGCTCTCGCTCCTCTCTCCGCACTCTTTTTTTTCTCTGTTCTGGCTTCCTCTCTCCCCCTCGGAACTCCCTCTCTCCCTTCTCTTTCTGATCTCCGCTCTCTCCCCTTCTCTTTCTCGGATCTGTCTCACCCTTTAGCTCTCTCGAGCTCTCACCCTCGGAACTCTCCCTCTCGGAACTCTCCCCCTGTGTGCTCCGATGGCCCTCTCTTTGGTTAGAATGGTCTCCCCGGTCTCCCCCCTGTACGTGCCTTGACTGAGAGGAAGAAGAAGAGCTTTTTTTTTCTATTTTCTCTTCTGGTCAGCTTTTTCTTTTTTTTGGTCCTTTCCCCCCTTTTTCTTCTTTTCTGTAAATGTTAGAGGGTGGGTCACGGGGAAGAGCTCCCCTTTGTCTTCTCTCTCTTTTGTTTTTTTGTTTTTTTTGTTTTTAATTTTCTTCTTTTTTAAAAAAATTTATAATGATTTTTTTTTAAAATAAATAAATAAAACAAAAGGAAAACATGTTTTCACTAAATTTTATTAATGCAAATACGCCTAACATCTATATGCCAATTAATTTGATGAAAATATTTTCGTTTAGGGGTTAAAAATTAATCCCTAATTTTTTTACGCAATTAAACCCTAAATGACTAGGCAAAATTTAGGTATTAACAGCTGCCGTAAACTCTTTTTCTTTGCAAACTTCGGTAATGTTTTATTTTCTTCATGAACTTGTGTAACAACTCCCGAATTGGAGGGGCTAGTAGAGATGAATCAGGGTAGTATTCCTTCCTCTCATGTCTATGACCAACATCTTTTCTTTCAAGCACCTGTGTTGTCTGCCTTAAGTAAATTTCCTCCTCTCTTGCTTGTTCCGAAAAGTTTTCAGTAGCTACAATCTCAGATTTTACTTATGGTATGCTTATCTTGCAGACAAATGATCCCGATCTATATCTCCCTTTGGCTCCTCTCATGTATTGGAACCTAGGAAACTCTCGATCTTGCCGAGTCAGCTCCTGGTGACAACGAGTGCAAAGTTGTTTGTTGTCATCGTCTGTTGTCTCTCGTATATTAACCATGCTGATCATGTTTGGGAAAGGGTCTGTGTCTACTTTCATTAGGGCCTTGCCTTTGTCTTCAGCAAATTTAATCTTTCCTTGGCGAATTGCCTCTTGAATAGTCTTTCTAAACACAATGCAATTTACCGTATCATGAGTTGTAGAGTGATACCATTTGCAATATCTCTTATCTGCTATTTCCTCCTTTGACGGGATTACCTGTCTTTCAGATAATTTGATCATTCCATCTTTCAACAGCAGGTCAAATATTTCATCTAACTTGTAGATATCAAAGGAATAGTTATTTATCTCCTTAGCCTTGAACTTGGATACATCCCTCACCCTGGCCGATTTAAGTGCTGGGCACACATAGGATTTTTCAAGTACCATAGTTACTACGGCTATCTCATTCTCCTCTTCGGCTATACCACCATGTTCGGTACTTTCAGCAAATACAACTTGTCACGCCCCGTACCCCTCGAGGCATGAACATCCGCGTGTAGGTCGAAAAGAGTGCGACGCTCCCAGGATTGTGTCACAGAGACCCGAAAACCCAAATTAGAGAAAGCAGGCACAAGCAGAAACGACGTATATATAATATGCATATATACACCCGGACATTTTAAAAGTAACCATGAATAGCAAGCTATAACAAATTACGATCTATTAAACCAAAATATACATTCTTTACAAACTTAACTACAATATCCCTCTGTCAACAAAAAGATACACCAAAAGGGCCACGAAGCAAAAAGGGATCGGTGGCCTAGGGATATCAAAGCTATCTCTCGGGAAGGGCTACAGTCAAAAAGTGGCGGCCTTCACTCCTAAGGCTGGGACCTAAACTGGGGCTCCCAGTCGGGGTCAGGTCTAGACGTCTCAAAAATAAAACTCTCGGACTACCCTGGCTCTTCCTCTGAGCTCATAGCCTCAGACTCTGTCTCGACTCAGGGTCCTGCTCTTCAGCCTCAAAATTCATGGCCGGGGATCTGAAATGTCGGTTTACCACAACCGTGAGAAAACTCAGCAAGTATAAAATCACTAATCCCAAACTAGGCTAAAGTGCACCTCCATAGGGTAAATAAAACACATCATACAATGAACAAGTAAGTCCATATAAATTTCACCCGGCTTATAGCCCAATATGTCATCTCATATTCTTGCAGGTTAGGCCTTTATCAATAATGTGATTCACATGCATTTATATCGACCTGAAGGCCCACAGTTAATTATAACGACCCGTAGGCCCGACCCGAAGGCCACAGTTGATAAAACGACCCGTAGGCCCGACCCGAAGGCCAACAGTTTGATAAAACGACCCGTAGGCCCGACCCGAAGGCCAACAGTTTGATAAAACGACCCGTAGGCCCGACCCGAAGGCCAACAATTTACTCACATCAGGCACGTGCATCAAGGTGTTCAATTTCAACCATGTCAAAGCATAATACGTGAATTCACATGTCATGGGACTCAAACCAAATATCATGCCACGATGTGCCAAATACAATAAATCACGATTTCCACTCATTCAGCGCATTGTCGACACGCCTAACTCATTTCATTTTAGTCCATCTACACCCAGCACTTAATGCCTAACTTAGCATTACAAAAACCCGACCCGTTTAGGACTCGACATAACCAACCAAACTCAACCATTAAACCCTCGAAAGTGGTATCTCCCCACAGGGTCCCAACAAGTCCTAATTAACCAATACAATGTCCAAATTTCAAGCCAACACCTATTGAATCGATTAATTCCCAACTCGGACAAAACAACCCATTTTCGGTACTGGTGTGAACAGTACCAGAACAGTCCTCAATTTGGCTCTAATTCACACCTAGACAACCTTATTAAGTCCCAATTTAGTCCCTTAATCAGCCCACCTACATACACACTCAATTAGACCATAAATTAGCTTCATTAACCCTAAAATTTACCCCTAAATTGCACAATTAGGCTAATTCGGGGTTCAGGGATTTTTACTTGCCTAAAATTGTCTTGAGGCGACGAGAGCGGACGGTCGACTACCGACGTGCGGTGAGAGTAGACGGCGGCGCTCCGGTGCAAGCCGACGGTCACACGGCGCCGGTGGGGTCGCGGTCTCTCCGGCCCAAAAACAGGGGGTGGCTGGTCGTCGAGACTGAGGGTGGTGGAGAGAGAGGTGGTGAGGGTGAGGCTGGCCGGCGGGGGCGGCGCACGGCGGCGGACGGGACTTGCAGCTCCGACGGCGTGACTGTTCCGGCGCAAACCGTGGCCGGCGGAGCAGAACAGAGTAGGAGAGGAGAGGGAGAGAGGCGGCTGAGAAGGTGGCAACAGGACGGGGGTGGCGGCCGAACGGCGCGCCGGCGAGCTGGGCAGGCGTCGGGCGCGACGGCAGCGGTTGCGACTCGCTGCTACGCGCGTGAGGGAGGAGGACGAGGGCGGTCGGGGCAGCTAGAGTTGCGGAGGAAGGGAGGGGAAGGAGAGTGGCGGCTGGCGGTGGCTGCGGGGTGGCGGTGACAGGGCGGAGGCGGCGGTCAGATGACGCGCCGGCGGCCTGGGCCGGCTCCGGGCGCGACGGCTGGGCTCGTCGGGGCCGAAACAGGAGAGAGAGACCGGGAAGGAGAGAGAGAGAGAGAGACAAGGAGGGGGCTAGTCAGCGAAGGCGCGGCGGCCGACGGGAGGGCGGCGGTGACGCGAGGCGGATGGCGGTGGCGGTCGGAGGCGACTGGTCGGGCGGGTGGACGCCGGAACCAGAAGCCACCACCAAGGGGACCACCAAGAAGAAGAAGAAAACGAAAGAAAAGAAAGAGAAAAAGAGGAGGAGAGAGAAGAGAAGGGAGAGGAGGAGAGAGAAGAGAGGAGTCAGCGGGAGTCAGAGGGAGGGGACGTGGGGGTTGCGTGCACGGCCAAGAGAGGGGGAAAAGAGAGAGAGAGAGAGAGAGAGAGAGAGAGAGAGGAAAAAGGAAGAGAGAGAGGGGACGCGCGGGGGAGGGGTTCGGCAGAGAGAGAGAGAGAGAGAGAGAAAGAGAGAAAGAGAGAGGAGAGAGAAAGAACCGATTTAAATTTTTAGGGCGCGATTCAATGGACACGGTCCGAATTAAAAATTGACCTAACGGTCCCGATTCAAATTCGAAAAAAGGCCTAACGGTCCCCGAAAAATCCCCACAATAATATAGGGCATAAAGGCTAAAATAAAATACCCCAAACCACACTACGAGAGAGGTCTACTAGTCCAAATTCGCACCCGATCAAAAAATCCACTTTCTCATCATTCCTGATAATGTCGACGTTGGCCACAATAATATCGACACCGTCCAATTTATTTCGTCCTGAAACTCCCGGAAATCGATTGCCAAGTTTGGGGTCTAATTAACGGCCAAATTCGATCGAGTGCGATTCTAGCAAAATTTCTATTTTTAAAAACAAGAACCCGAGAGTGATCAGTTCCCTGGCGAAATTCCATTACAAGCGCACTGACGAATTACACGTTTTATAAATCCCAAAGATTGGTCGAAATTCGGGATGTTACACAACTGCCTGCCAATTGTCTTTATTCGGCTTCTTATCTTTTTCCTTCAACAAATGTTCATACTTCGAAACTCGAGCATTTACAGAAAGAGATCGTCAAAGGCTTGTCCTTCAAATCTTTCCTTAAGGTTAAACCTCAAATCATTAAAAGCCAAATCTGTGAACTCCTTCTTAATGAGTGATGTTAAACATCGATTTCTGGATTTCTTCAAACGGGCAATAAACTGATCTACTATCTCGATATTATATTGATACATCCTGGCCAAATCGGCTATCGTTACCTCTGGTACCGTTCGGTAAAACTAATAATGAAACTGCCTTTCCATCTTGGCCCTTGTTTGAATAGAATTCGCAGGCAAATTTGTATACTAAGTAAATGCTGTTCTTGACAAAGACAATGGAAACAACCTTAACCTTAAATACTCGTTAGTTCTAGCTTCTCCACATTGTGCCAAGAATCGACATATATGTTTCATAGTTGACTGATCTTCCTCCCCTGTAAATATAGCAAAGTTTGGCATCTTGAAACCCTTTGGATATGATATGTTATCAACCCAATCGGGATGTGGCTTCCTATATACTGGCCTTGGCAATCCTCTCTCTGCTCTTAATTGTTACATTACCAATTCTGCAACTCTATCTGGGTTCCATGGTCTTAAATTTTGCTGACCTAACCAAGGCTCTTGACCCTTAGGATCAAACTGTTGAGATCGATTCACCCCTTGCTACTCCATGTTAAAATTAACGGGTGGTGGTGGCCTATAAAGAGGATTTTCTATCATATGAGGATACGGTTGAGGCGCAGGTGGTCTAATATAGTCAACATTAGGCATGTTTACTGGGGGAAGTACATTCAACACTAGCGGTGCATTTGTGATCATGGGATTAACCAAATTAACATCATTTGGGGCATTTTGAGGGAAATTATAAGCACTCACACCATTCACAAGGTTTATAGGGGTAGGATTCTCTAGTCTTGATATAATTCTAACAGGAGGTTGAGAATTTGATTCTCCATTACCGTTATACCCTACATGAGGAGGTCCCAATGTTGGTGGCAATAATGTTGCCCCAAGAGGATTTGCATAAAGAGGCGGAACTTGAGAAGATGAACTAGGACGCGATATTACCTCGTTTATAGCATTGATCACCATGGGTTTTATCACATCTGTCACATGTCGCACTATATGGTTGGTAAGCTCATTCTGCTGTTCTTTAAACATCCTTTTCATCATGGCTACCAAGGTATTATCTGGTGCCAACGCACGGGCTTATTTTTCAGTTAATTGCCGAGGAATGTCGGCACTTTCCTTTACTTGATTAGCCGCAGAATGCTCAGAACATGCTCCCTCAATTGAATTGTTGACGTTACCCACCGGTATTCCTTCAGATTGCCTGGTTCTCACCATTTCTCCAAATCTTACCACGCGAGTCCCACCGGGCGTGACAAAAAGATGTTCGCTCGTTTTACGACGAGGAATATCCTTCACTGAAACTTCGATTTTCGATTTTTATTAAGGCAAGTTCTGTGGCTTGATTACTAGGAGAGCTGTGGTGAAAACTAAAGCGTAACATAGGATTGAATGGAACGGATAGAAACCGAATGGACTGGAAATGGGTCTGAGATCAACAAAGTTTCACACTACGTTACAATACTCCTTTAAAAGCTATAAAGGACTTGAAAGCTAACTAAAAATGCAAGAAGTTGTAAATACAGGAAATAAAGGTATGAAGAAAACTAAAGTGCAAATAAGCTTGAGTGGTTTTGCATTGTTGTTCGTGTCTCCTCCTCTTTGCTTCTTTTGAGTATTTGTATCTCCTCCTATCCTGTAACTGCTCGTCGGTTACTTCCATGTTTTCAAACTTTGAATTTTGGCGCTTCCAATAACTGCCTTTTCTAATCACGTTTTTTCAGTTTTATTGTCTGCCAAAACTTGATATCAACCACTGAGATGACTTCAAATATAGACAAGTAACTTCCCACAATATGCTCGTGCTCACTATCTCCGCTTTTGCTCACAACTTCTTGCTATCATGATTTACGTGGCTGGGCTATGATTCTTTAGTATATTCCTGAAGTGTTAACCTCCCGACTTTCGGGAAAGGGTCGCCATCCTGAGGCATAAATATTCCAACGCCCCGAACTATAACTTTTCATGTTTCGGTAAATATACATATTTTCATCAATTACCGAATTCGGGACATGATGCCATTCACGCTTGCTTCTTAGCATGTTTCCGAATTTGGTCCAGACGTGTTTCGGAAGATGGCTGATTTCCATTGTACACCAAATTCGGCATTAAAGCCGACTCAACGTTTATGCCGATTCTTATTTTGGTGTCAACAGGATGTTTCACAAGAAAAAACTTTTTGGGATCAATTTGGATATCAAAATTATAACAAAAAGATTGAATATCGGAGTCGATCCCGAAATGGTCAAGATAGGAATGAACGTCCGAATCGGGAGCAAAATGCTCAGGTTATCGATAATTCTATACAACACCTAACAAAATGGAAGTCTTTCAGGCAACGCTATGAAGAGGTTGACCCTAGGATTAGAACATTCGGAGAGCCTAGTGGTAAATTCGACTATTATGTTGACTATGATCCACCTCCTATATATTCAGAGGAAGTGGTTGCAACTGGATGGGGTGAGGAATTCGACGATCCACCTAAAAGGGAGATCGAGATGACTCTGACACCGCATCAAACTAGGACTTTGAAAATACCAAGCGATCCACCAGAAGATGAATGGTTCGAATAAGGAGAAATACAGGGTCTAAGGGGCAATGTAACAAGGACTCAGAAAAAAAGGTTATAACGAAAGAAGAAGATGCATGAGCTACAAAGACAGGTTAATCAGATTCACATTGCTCATATTCCATCAATGCCTTATAAATCTAAGAAATTCCAAGCTAGGAATTTAGTATGGAAAAGGAATCCTGGAAATTCTAGTCAGGATAAACACAATAATGATCAGAAAAAGGCTAAGACTAATGACAAAGTTGTACTTAGACCTGCCGTATTATCAAGATTTGTTTCACCTTTAAGTTCAGGCATGGTTCAAGCTAGACTTCCATTGTAATATAAAGTAACATCTGTAGACTCGATAACCAATAGAGGCTCAATTATTGATGAAGAAGATAAGGCAAAATTTCAATTTGAAAATGAAGAAGAATTAATGGAGTTTGAAAAAACCCCTTACGAAGGATCCAAACATCTGAAGGCACTTAATATAAATGTCAGGATATATGGCCATCCGGTTTCCAAGGTTCTAGTCGACAGAGGATTCACTTTAAATCTGGTTCCATATAGATTCTTCAAAAAGATAAGAAAAGAGATGAAGAAATTATTCCATCGAATATACAATTGTCAGATTTTACAGGAGAAGTAATAGAGGTCAAAGGAGTGTTTGTGGTTGACCTGATTGTAGAATCTAAAACTTCTAGAACAGCTTTCTGTGTTGTCGAGGTAGATGGTTCATATAACGTGTTGTTAGGAAGAGATTGGATTTATGAAAATCAGTGTGTACCATCAACCCTTCATCAGATGTTAGCTTCCTGGAACGGAAGCAAAGATGAATATGTTAAAGCTAATAGTAAGGCTCATATGTCATGAGCACATGCTTTAAGGACTAATCGAGAGTTAAGGAAAATGCTAGATGATAATACATGTGTTATCGAACCACCAAGAATTGATTCAAGGGATGTTGCATTCTACTGGTTTGATAAGGAAAAGGTCCACTGGATTCTCAAAATTGACCTGACGGGTTGTTCGGACAAAGTTATTCATGGAGAACCTTATATTATTACGCGACCTCAATAAGAGGTATACGGCCTATAAGGCCGAAGTAAGTGGTCAAGATCTTAATGACTGCATTATGGAATTTGAAGAATCACCCCTTAGAAAGGACAATAAACTTGTTGAAGCCCAAAACCCGCTAATAGAAGTTGATATTGGAGATGCCCAACACCATCAACCAATTTTCATCAGTGCATTGTTAGATGAGGTTGCAAAGTCCTAATTGATTGAGTTACAAAAGAACTATAGAGACTGCTTCGCATGAGATTATCATGAAATGCCAGGATTAGGATGAAATGTGGTTGAGCATAGATTGCCAATTAAAAAAGGATTCCGACCACACAAACAACCACCAAGAAGATTTACACCAGAAATTGTGCAGAAGGTCAAAGAAGAAGTTGAACACTTGTTGGCAGTAGGCTTTATTAGAACTGCAAGATATGTCGAATAGTTATCAAATATCGTACCAGTTAAAAAGAAGAATGGGAAGATAAGGGTGTGTATAGATTTTCGTAATCTAAATGGAGCAACCCCAAAAGATGAGTATCAAATGCCAATGGTAGATATTTTAATTGACTCAGCATCCGACAATGAGATTATGTCATTAATTGATGGTCATTCGGGTTACAATAATATATTCATATCAGAGGAAGATGTGCATAAAACAGCATTTCGATGTCCAGGAGCTATTAGGACGTTCGAATGGTATGATGCCATTTGGATTAAAAAAAATGCCAGAGCAACTTATCAGAGGGCTATAAATTTTGTCTTCCACGATATGATTGGGGATTTCATGAAAGTTTACATCGACGATATCATCATCAAATCATACTAGGTAAATCATCTAACTTATCTTGAGCATACTTTTATAAGGATGCAGAAATTTAAATTAAAAATGAATCCTTTTAAATGTGCTTTCAGGTAAGAGCCGGCAACCTTTTAGTGTTTATGATTAATCAGAGAGGAATAGAAATAGATAAAACTTAAGATATTGCTTGATATTTTTGGAACATAATAAACATTAGTAATAAACTGATGTGCACCATTCTTTAAGCGAATCAAAATTGTACATTTCCCTTCAACAAGAATTTTAGAGTTATCACCGAATGAGACATTCCCTTTAATTGTCTCATCTAACTCGGCAAACATCTCCTTTCTCCCGCACATGTGAGTGCTTGCGCCGGTATCCAAATACCACGTATCGCTTTGATCTTCTTCATCTTCTTTAAATGCCAATAAGAGAACTTGATCAGCATTATTCACCAAGTTCGCCTTTTCACCTGCTATGCTACTTTCTTTGTTCTAGCAGTTAGAAGCATAATGGCCAAGTTTATTGCAATGATAACATCAAATTTTAGATTTATCATATCATTGGCTTATCGAGTTCTTTCCTCTTCTACGAACACCTCTTTGGTACTGGTATCCTCCATCACTTCGAATAGGATCTCCTCTTCTTCGTCCACGACCTCTTCCTTGAAAGTGACCTCGGCCACGACCTCGATCACGATCTTGATTTGTCCCGCGATTTTGTACAAGATCTCTTATTTGCTCCTTCTCATCTCGTATGGTCAACTACGTTTGGAGAACGTTCTCCACCGGTTCAATATTTTTCTTTCTAAACTTTTCTTCATGGGCTTGTAATGAACCCATAAGTTCATCGATCGTCATGGCATCCAAGTCTTTGAATTCTTCAATTGCAATCGTAATATGATCATACTTCTTGTCTAAGGACCAAAGTATTTTCTCAACAACACGAATATCGGAAACGTCCTCTCTGTTTTTTTCATTTGATTAACAATTGCCAAAATTTTTGTGAAATAATCAGCAATCAATACAGATTTTTTCATATGAAATACCTCGAATTCGCCTCTTAAGGTTTGAAGGCGAATCTTCTAAACTTTCTGAACTCCTTGATGTGTATTTTGAAGAATCTCCCATGCCTCTTTAGCGGTAGTGGCATTCGAAACTTTTTCGAACATGGAATCATCTAACGCTTGATAGATGATCGATAGAGCATATTGATCTTTCGTTCGAACCTTCTCCAAGGCATTCCTTTGGTTCTGGTTCAACGTGGCTTCATCCTCTGGCTCATCACAGCCAGTGTCAACAAGTTTCCACACACCGTAGGCGCCGAGTAGAGCTTTCATTCTAACAACCCAGTTACCATAATTTTCTTTGGTAAGACGAGGGCATTGAAGAGGAAGCTGATTGTTCGTTGAGGCCATGATCACGAACCGTAAGCTCCGATACCAATTTGTTGAGCGTCAGAGACGCGGTAACAACTTGATTTGATGGAAGAAATTTTGAAGGTGAAACAATCGAAATTTGTGCCTTTCTATTACATGTCTCAATTACAAGAGAAATAGACCATATATAGGTCATAGTTTGATTCGAAATAGGAAACCTCTTTCTAGGAAACCTATTCTAATTAGGAAAGCTACTCCGATTAGGAAAACATTCAATTAGGAACTATTCAAAATAGGAAATCTAATTGACTTAGGAAACTTTCCTCTTTCGGGCTCAAACTATAATTAGCATCTAAAAACACAAAAAAATCAAAATATGAAAATACGAATAGACTCACAAAAAAAACAAGTATCAACAAATTTGGTTTAATTTCTAACACTGTATGTTCTTATGAGACAAGCGTGGTCAATTCCTTGAGTCCCCCTGTTTTTTCATCCTTTGTCTAGTTTGCATCATATGAGAAAGCCAAGGAAGCGGAGGACTTCTTCGCGACCCACTCGAAGCCTTCCATTGCAAGAACACTGAAGCAGAGTATTGAGCGGGTGAACATCAATGCACAATGGGTTCAAAGCATTCAGAACGAAGAACATCTCGCCGAGGCGGTGAAGGAGCTGCCATCTTTTATTTGGGTTTGATGCTAAACTGTTTGTCAACAAAACATGTGAAGTGACTTTTCATGTGTGTCTTTCCTGAACTTTTACCTCAATGGTTGCGAATGCAATAAACATGCTCATGCTTCAAGTGTGTGAATGTTCAATCCATTCTGCCATTGCTCCAAAGGGCAAGACTTCAAGATTTGCCACTCTCAAACGTACAGTCCCTCGAGGAGCGAGCAAATGACATCGAGTCCGGCTGAGCTGAATACTTCTCTTTTCCCTTCTGATTGGCCAGTCATGAATGGTTAATGAAATTGTAACAATGGCCCAACGCAAGCCCAGTCATTTTTCTTTCTCCTTCTTCATTTAGTGCAAGTGAGAGTAAATGGAAGAGGAGATAGGACTCGGTGAGAAAAACAAGGAAAAATAAGGAAGCGTCCGTGAAGAGGAGAAAAGGGGAAAAGAGAGTGTAGGAAAAATTTTTGCGAGTAGCCGTTGCAAACATCCTGACAAGTTGAATCAACTTCGAATTGCAACACTTGGTAAGTATTCAAGCCCATTATTCGTCTAATCGGAGTAATTTTCGAAGTTAGGTTATAAATTCGGAGTTATGTGAATTTTGAGTTATGAAGTCCAATTTTGGAGTTGCTAAATTGATTTTGAAGTAGATTTATATGAGGATGCTGGTGGGAGGCATTGTGCAGTTGTAGCTTGACAAAAATTGATTCCAAAGTACGATTTGATCGGAACAAATTTATGAAATTTTACGTGCAAGTTATGCTAAGAAACAATACACGTAAGGGACAAAAATAAATAGTTGTTATAAACGAGTTTCTTCGTTAGCGCATACCAATCGTTTTATCAACGATTAAGCATAGTTAGTCAAGTCATTCATCAAAATTGTGTATTCTCGGATTTTGATATCGTTTGTCGATTAATTGATAGGAACATGAGTGCATTGACTCGAGTAACCTTTTTAGGTTGATTTTCGACTTTCCCATGTAAGTAGTGCTATTTATTTTTTAAGTTTGTAAATTCATATCTTGAAAGCGATATCGATTCGTTATATTATGAGTTAAGAAATGACATTTTTTGTTGCATAAAACCGGATCGAGCATTTACTATTGCTTTGTCTATTTTGAAATGGAAAATTATATTTTGATTACAGTTTGAGCTGATGCTTGTAAATAGGTTTGCGAAACATTTTTGTGAAAGAATTATGAAAAGCTTTTAACTTTGAGTATGGTTTATGAAAGGTTATATGTATTGATTTGTGAAATGCTTTATCAAAAACATTTTATTTGATAAATTGAGTTGTGAAAGGGATATGATTCGTTTTATGAGATGAATTGTGGATTTGTGGATTATGCTCATATTGCTATGATTAGAACTTATTGAGGGGTAAATATGCATGCTCTTATCAGTTCGTCCTTCTGGACCAAACTACTGGTTGATATAGATGGAGACCTAGTCACAAGGGGTTAAACTTGATCGCCTTCATCACGGGCGTTAAGCGTAGCCATAATTAAATATTGAGTATTAGATTAGTTATGGAATGGATTATTGATGTTTGATTTGATAAAATATTAATCAGTGAAATGGACCATTAATGGTAGATTTGTTATTATTGATATGATATTTAAAGAGTTATGATGTGAAAAGTTATAGTCCACTTTTGATATTTTACGTGTATTGTATTCTAGATTTGGGATTAATGAGTTATGATATCAGTTTATAAATGTGCATGGTAAATGCTTAATATACTTTGAAAAGATGTACTACCCACTGAGCTGTGGTTGCTCATTCCATTCATCTTACATATTTTTCAGGTTCTTCAGCTAGATGCAAGTAAGACGAGAGCGTTTACATTATTAGAAGGACATTTTGATAGTGGGATTTTCAGGTATAAGTTATTTATGTTTAAGATGAACTTGAAAATTTAGTTGCCAGGTTGAGATGTATATATCTTTTTGATAGATCATAGAAACTATGATATTGTAAATAAATGACTCTTTATCAAATATATAGTGATATATATTTCAATTCTAGGTTGATGATGGTTATGTCTGCATCCTTTGGATGGCAGGATGGCTGTGTCATTACCCCTATACTTATAGAGTTGGGGGTGTGAAAGAAATTGTCATTGCTAAAACTCGTAATTCAATTGCCTATGAGTCCTATCTTATGGCTCGCATTGCAAGAGAACTCATATGTCTTATTGCAATTGAGCACTGCTAAAACATTGAAAATATTAACTAGTAAACATAACACAAAATCCTTATCGAACCCTCTAGATCTACCCAACTATGATGAATCAGATTGCTCGTGATGCCAAAACAGCGAGGTCATCATGATCTCAATCACTACAACCAATATAGGTGCAGCGTACTAAAGCTAGTGATAGGCCGTGTGTAACAAGGGAGCATGTTCCCACGGTACATGAAGAACAATACTCTTGTACATCATATATCCCTAGGGGTAAAAACATAGGGGCTAATCTTATCCGACCATATGCAGCTTTATAGTCTACAGTCAAAGAACAAGAATCAATATTAAGAAGTCAGGAAAATTACCAAAATATTTGTAAACCTATTGTAAAGATGTCAATTCAGTCATAAACATTTCGATTTAACCAATTTAGTTTTGAACTTTTTGACAATTTGCTAACGTAATCCTTCCGGCCAATTTTGACTAAAAATCGCTAACATAAATGACATTCATCCTATGTGACACAGCTGGCCCTAATGTGAATAATTTTGCATTTTTTTTATGTTTTTCCTTTTCTTTTCTTTCCTTTTTGTGACATTCCGAAATTCCACCAATTGGAATTTATTGAATAATTGAGTTTTATGATATGTGCTCGCAGTAAATTCTCACCCGGAACTGATCACCCCTGGGAATGCTAACCATTAGGGAAAGGTTAATAGGGGAATTAAATTCGCGCGACTAAAGGAAATTCAATCGTGAATGGATTTCGACCATTAAATCGCGGAAGTGATATTTTGAGGCACTGTTGGCCGATCCAAGGATAGTTAGGGGTCAGTTCGCCACTGTCCTAGTAGTGGATCGCGGGTGATTTCGTTAGACTACGAAACAACTTGACGAATAATTCTGAAATTATACCGAACGATCGTACCCCTCGGATCAAGTGATTGATCTTCGCAAATTTAATGACAACCGAGGTCGTCACGCACCGAACGGACTTGTACGTGACTCGATTTAGTATCAGTCATGAGTCGATTTCGCGAATTTCCCCAGCAAGTCGCCCGTTAGCTCGAGAAACGCTCAAATTGCGTTTAATAGAATTTAATTATTGAAATTTTGCCCAAATTGGACACCGAAAAATTAGGAAGTCACGACGGAACGCTAGGACGATGTTGCACGTGACACGTGTCAATTTTTTGTGCGCTCAATTCCTTCGGAAAAATTCGATTTGGACAAGAAACAGAGAAAGTGACCAAAATACCCCTAGGATTTATTAAATGGTATGTTTTATGGGTGAATGGCATTTTGGTAATTTTGCCCTCAAATTTTGATTGGACAATTTTACCCTTGGATATTTTGGAAATTACAAGTATGCCCTTGGATATTTTTGGCAAGATTCGATCTGGGTCGTTGATTTCAAGATTAGATCGAATCTGGACCGTCGGATCAAATTTTTGAGAGAGGGGCATTTTGGTAAAATGCCAAAAAGGGGTCAAATTTCCTATTTAGGTCTAAAATGGATCATTCTCTCTCCTCCATCTTCCTCTCTCTCCCTGTGAATGTCCCCTCCCCCTTCTTGACCGTGAACTCCTCCCTCTCCACCGATTTCTCTCTCTCTCTCTCTCTCTCTCTCTCTCTCTCTCTCTCTCTCTCTCTCTCTCTCTCTCTCTCTCTCTCTCTCTCTCTCTCTCTCTCTCTCTCTCTCTCCCTTTGCCATTGCCGCTGCGCCGGACCGCTGATCGCCGGTCACGCTCGCAAGCCGTCGCCGTCCACTCGCCGAACCGCACCATGTTGCCCCCTCAAGCAGCAGTTTTCTCTCTCTCCCTCTCGGTCTTTCTCTCTTGGCCGTGAGCCCCCAATCGCCGCCCAAGCCGCGTCGTCGCCGCCCAAGCCGATTGCCGCCACCCGGGAGCCATACGCCGTCACCGCCGTTCCCGATTAACGGCCGTCACTTTCCATTCTAGCCACGATAGTCTAGAACGTGGGTAAGTCGCGCTCTAAACCCAATTTAGGACTTCGAGTATCGACGGACGATTTTGGGCGAAATCTGTATAAAGTTAGGTGCATAATTGTATGAATTGGTAGTGGAAATTTTATGGCGGGCCTTAGGATTTAATTCGGGCATTAATTATTGGAAATTAGAAAATAACAGTAGCTGTGATTTACTATTCATGGGGCCATGATGGGCCGATCGGGACGCAAGTTGGATTTTTAGAACCAAGAAATTATGGTGAAAAAGTCCCGTGAAGGACCGAAATTGATTTGACGTCGTTTGGTGGAAGAAAAATAATAATTTTGGTATTAACGGACTAGTGATCGGCAAATTTTGGGGTTTGTTTCATGGACAAATTTGTTGAGTTCACCTTAGGTGAAATTATAGCTGGAATTAGGATGGTTTGGGGGTTATTCAGAGAGTAAATAAGGGCTACCTACGAGAAGTATACATGCTGGAATTTGTGGTTCGGAATAATGTGTTTATGGCTTGATTTGTGGTGTATATGTGTCAGATTGTTGTGTGATGTCATGGCTGAATTGTGAGGGTCCTTGTAACTGAAATTACTCGCGATTGTGATGGTTATATGCATGTTTATAAATTGCAAATTACTGTTCACAAGCTGTGATTTACTGTTCATGAAGCCGTGATGGGCTGATCAGGACGCAAGTTGAATTTTTAGAACTGAGAAATTATGGTGAGAAAGTCCCGTGAAAGACCGGAATCGATTTGACGTCGTTTGGTTGGAGAAAAATAGCCATTTTTGTGTTTATTGTGCGTTTGGAATATAATTGAGTTGGGATAGTGGAATTGAATGTGTGATTGTGCAATTGGTTGATTTAATTATGCTTGTTGGGTGCACGCGTGGCCAGATTATTTTAATTATTATCATTGACCATGTTGAATGCTGAGTGAGCATGGATTGTGTGTAATTGATGCGTGCACGAGCCACGTGTGATTGGCCAGTTGTGTATGGTACATGCATGTTGAGTATGTGTATGAGTAAGGAGAAGTTGTGGTGTGGCAAGTGATGGTGGGAAAGTGTGTGAAAGTGCGAAAGTGCGAGTTTGGGATCGGGTCGAGTATCATAAACTTGGGTCGCGATCACGTAGGTATGTTGCATTTGGCACAGGCTGAGGCTTGAAAAAGCAAGAATGAGAATCGGTGCAAAGCACGATCAGCTCAGGTGAGACCAGGATTGGACCGACGCATCATAAGCTCGAGTTCTAATCATATAGGCCTGTCGCATTTGGCGCGGGTTGAGTTGGGATCAGGCCTGGAGCGTGTGATACTCAGGTCGCGATTGGGGCCTGAGGCGTGAACGAGTGTGTGGGTCGGATGTGGTGAATGATCGCAGTGTGCCTGAGGCGTGTACTTCAACGCGGGTCACTGGCGAGTGATGTGGAAAGTGATTAGTGATCGTAGTATACCTGAGGTGTGTATGTTTACGCAGGACACTGGCGAGGAATGTGGAAAGTGATGATGAGAACGAAAGGAACGCACAACGTGGGAAATTGTATATGCGTGTGATTGTGTGTAATATGCATGTTGTTTGAAGATTTGACGCGTGTGAATGTGCTTTGTAATTATCTGGAGGTACGTGATAGCCTAAGTGGGGTTTAGGGGTGAACTTACTTAGAAGTGTCTCACGGTTGTTTCAACCAAACCATTTCAGAGCCCCCGCCTGAGCCATGATCATATTGAGGCGACTCAGAGCCGTCGGGTGAACAGACAGCTGAGGAGGATTCATGTGGTGATGCTGAAGACAGTGAGTCAGTGTGGACGCCTCCAAGAGGGCGTAGGGACTAGTTCTGGGAGAGAGGCAATAAATTGAGAGGGCTCCATTGTTGGATAATGATGATCCTTTTTGTATTTTGGAAGTTAATAATTACTGGTTCGGCGTGCTTGTAATAATAATGATATTGTAAATATTATGGTGTAAGTTTGGCAATGAGAACGAATATGTTCATTCTCCCTGATTGATTTCCTAGTTTTAATTGTCTGGAATTATTTGTTAGTATTCACTGTGGTTGTAAATCTCTTATGGTTATTTGAGGTCGGCAACATTCCTGGGACGTCGCACTTATCGATCAGGTAAGGGGTGTCGCATGCCCGTTGGGGTTCGGGGCATGACACTTTTACTTTTTTTTTTCTAATTTCCCTCCACCATTTCATGGCCTCGGCAAAGGTTGTCGACCACAAGCGAGGGCCATGACATCCTCGCTTGGCCTAGATTTGGCAAAGAGGGCTGCAACGCTCTCACCCAATGCTGCTGAGGGTTGCTGGCCTATTGTTAAAACACTACAAAAAAAATCGGTTTTTTGCCACAAAAATTTGCGATAAAAAAATTTTCGTCGAAAATTTGCAACAATTTTTCCAACGAATCTAAAAATTCATTGGAAATTAGCAATGAAAAATTTTTCGTCGCAAAAGTCGTCGGAAATTAGCGACGAAGAATTTTTCGTCGCAAAATTCGTCAGAAATTAGCAACGAAAAATTTTTCGTTGTAAAATTCGTCGGAAATTTGCGACTAAATATTTTTCGTTGCAAAATTTGTTAGAAATTTCCAACGAATTCAAAAAAGACACATTTGTTTGGCATATTGGAAATTCATTGCAATATTCGTTGGAAATTTCCAACGAATTTTGCAACGAATTCCAAAAGATGAATAATTGTTCGGAATATTCAAAATTCGTTGCAAAATTCGTCGGAAATTTCCAATGAATTTTGCAACGAAATCAAAGAACACATCACTTTTCGGCATATTTGAAATTTCAAACGAATTTTGCAACGAATTTTCCATTTACTCGAACAAATTCGAAATTCGTTGCAAAAATCATTGAAAATTTCAAATATGCCAAAAAGTGATGTGTTCTTTGATTTCGTTGCAAAATTCATTGGAAATTTCCGACGAATTTTGCAACGAATTTATAGAAAACCTTATTTTTCGGCATATTTGAAATTCGTTGCAAAATTCGTTGAAAATTTCCAACGAATTTTGCAACGAATTTCAAATATGCCGAAAAGTGATGTGTTCTTTGATTTCGTTGCAAAATTCATTGAAAATTTCCGACGAATTTTTCAACAAATTTATAGAAAACCTTATTTTTCTGCATATTTGAAATTCGTTACAAAATTCGTTAGAAATTTCCAACGAATTTTGCAACAAATTTCAAATATGCCGAAAAGTGATGTGTTCTTTGATTTCGTTACAAAATTCGTTGAAAATTTCCGACGAATTTTCCAACGAATTTATAGAACACCTTATTTTTCCGCATATTTGAAATTCGTTGCAAAATTCGTTGTAAATTTCCAACGAATTTTGCAACGAATTTCCATTAACTCGAACGAATTCAAAATTCGTTGCAAAAATCATTGGAAATTTCCAACGAATTTCAAATATGCCGAAAAGTAATGTGTTCGTTGATTTCGTTGTAAAATTTGTTAGAAATTTCCAACGAATTTTTCTACGAATTTATAGAAAACCTTATTTTTCCGCATATTTGAAATTCGTTGCAAAATTAGTTGGAAATTTGCAACGAATTTTGCAATGAATTTCCATTAACTCGAACAAATTCGAAATTCGTTGCAAAAATCGTTGGAAATTTTCAATGAATTTTGCAACGAATTTCAAATATGCCAAAAAGTAATGTGTTCGTTGATTTCGTTACAAAATTCGTTGAAAATTTCCGACGAATTTTCCAACGAATTTATAGAAAACCTTATTTTTCCGCATATTTGAAATTCATTGCAAATTCGTTGGAAATTTCCAACGAATTTTGCAACGAATTTCCATAAACTCGAACAAATTCGAAATTTGTTGTAAAAATCATTGGAAATTTCCAACGAATTTTGCAACGAATTTCAAATATGTCTGTTAACACCTAAATTTTGATAACCCAGTTAGTCGTTTATTGCATAAAAAATTAGGGACTAATCTTTAGTCCCAAAACAAAAATATTGCATTGCATATAGAATTTAGGAGCATTAATAGTTAATTAGGCCCATATAGTTTGCATATTTATCGGACCGATGGCGAATAGACCCGAACGAATGGTTTCGAGCTTAAATGAAATTAATTGAACCAAGCCCATGACCAAAATTCACATGTTTTGCACATGTGATAATTCAAGCGAAGATTTTCTATCACAAAGCAATGTCTCGTACATATATTTTCAGCCAAATTTGATATATTTGATTCTATTATCTTCTATAAGACAGGACACTTTGCAAAGCGATTAGGACCATATATCACGAAGATATCTACAGTGGGGTGATAAAAGCTTATTCTGAGCCATATTCAAAGCAATGTTATATTCATCTACATTAAAATAAGCAATAAAACATTGCAGGGAAGAGGAGGATCCGGTGGATTGTGCACGAGAAGGGAAAAGTGGAATCTAGGGTCATATATTCTTATCAATATCATGGTGGTCTTCACGCATCTACTGGCGTGAACAGAAAGTAAAGGCCACAATAATGGGAAGGAGTTAAAATACAATATATTCTAAAGCACTCATGAGAGGAAAGTAGATTTACTCTCTTTCCTTAAAAGCCCAGGTCTTCCTTACCTATAAAAAGTCACGTACAGACAAGAAGGGGGGCCTTTTTCTTCTCTCTTCTGATCAATAGCATTATTCAGATTAAGATACACGAGAGAGAGAGAATTGGTTGCGCGCACCTGCCCCAACGCTGCGCTGCCTCGCGCCCACGCCACCTTGCGCCCGTGCCATCCAGCATCCGCACCGACGCCGTCATCCACACCGCGTGGACTCCTGCCGCTACTGTTCCGTGATGTTGCCGTCCCACTGTTGATTGCCGAGCCGCCGCCTGTCGCTACTTCTCTCACGGCCAGACCTGTGGCCATGAGTCGTGACCCTCCTTGCTCCGATCTCCGTTGAACCCGCACCTCTGCTGCCCGTGCCCCGTTCAAGCCTGCACCAGCGAGAAGTCCTTACACAATAACGCTGAACCAGCCCTCTGACGACGAAGCCATCGAGCGCCGCTTACTGCTCCAAGTTCAACGCTCACGACGTCACCGTTCTCCTTCTCTTGCCAACGCAAGACCACAGCATCCAGCAATTGGTCTGACATCCCTGCATGACTAGATCGGCTTTTGATTGATACACGCAGAGGCATTGAAGACAGTCAAGTGGAAAGCTTAATTGTGTGGGCTTAAATAGTCAAAGTTTGATAATCAGAAGAAGACCATTACAAGACCAGCCAGATTCGATCAAAAGCTGAAGGACGACGATGCATTTGTTGCTCCTGAGTTGACCGAGAGCCCACTGTTGAGTCACGCCCCTGCTGTTGTGTCAATCTCGTGGCCGACTCCGTGGTCGTGAGCCAGTCCATTGCCGCCGCCGATTGCTCGTCGCCCATCATCGGTCATCCGTCGCCGGTCCACTCGCCGCGATCTCGATCCGCCGCAAATTCAAATTTGAAAAGAAATCCGTAAATCAGGTAAAAATCTCTATCCGGTATATTTAAATTCTTAGTTTAAATATTTTGAATATTCTATGAATAATGCGTGGATTGCTAGATATCTTAGGATAATATTTGCGATATCCGCAATATTCGAAAACACCCAAAATTAGAAATCATTCGTAATTTGGCAACGTATCTGGACGACTATCCGACCTTATCTCTAAGGTACGATATGTGGCGATACGGAAAATCGTCATCTTGTTCATAATCACTTGGATACGATAATAAATTTTATTTACTTTTGAAATTTGAACAATCAACTTTCTGTCGATATCTATAATCCTATAGATATGATCGTTAGTTTGATTTATTTGCCTTGTCTGAATTTGAAAAATCTTGCGGATTGCGTGAATTGTCTGAACGTGCTTGTTATCTTTGTTTAATTGTTTTCCTTTTAAATAAAGAAAAATAAAAAAATATGTTAGTTAGGATTTAAATTAGAAATTTTGCATGCTTAAGGAATCTTAAATATATCCAAAAGAATAAGATAATTATTTGATTTAAATTGGGATTTAGGATAGCATATTTCCTAGTTTAAATCAGAGATTGTTTTAATCTTAGTGGATTATTTAGGATATCTAATAATTTCGAATTTTAATAAAAATCCCAAAAAAAGAATAACTTTAGGATAGATCAAATCATTTTCTCTAGAATAGATTGCATATTAATTTGAGTAATTTTTAATTCTGAATTTTATTTGAAAATACCAAAAAACAAATCATTTATCCGTCATTAGAATTAAGTCACGTCGTCGCATGACATATAGTTTGCATGTTAGGCTACATTAATCGCATGTTAATTTTTGCACGTCATTACATATAGGTTAGTTTTCATTTAAATAAGTGAAAATCCTAAAAAATATCGAATGAACTACTTGTTAATTAGAAATCATGTTAGGATTATTGATTGACTTTCTAGCTAACAATGCAGATGCTTAAGTTGCTTCGAGGCAAGTAATTCTCTCATTCTTGTAATTTATTTAATGTTTTGATTATTGGGTGTTACTTTGGTGGTTTGCACACTCGCATGAACACCTCACATGTTAGTAATTAGATAATAAAATGGATCCAGACTGCCTGCATAAATATTTTTGAGAAGAAAAGGTACCGAAAGGGTGTTAGACTAGATCTAGCGTAACCAAATCTCCGAGCTTAGAATCTCTGGTTCGTATGAATAAAACATATCTCTCTATGTTTTATTTAGATTTCTAATCGACCTACCGCAAATAGATTAGTGGCGACTCCAAGTATGAAAACTTTTGCATGTTAAAAACTTCAACGCTAAGTTGCGAATTGGTAGGACTTGGGAGGGCCCGAGTTAAGCTTAATCTTAATAATCCATTAGCCTGAGAAACATTTAGGTCACGACAATGTCGAAAAGTGATGTGTTCTTTGATTTCGTTGTAAAATTCGTTGGAAATTTCCGACAAATTTTCCAACGAATTTATAGAAAACCTTATCTTTCCGCATATTTGAAATTCGTTGCAAAATTCGTTAGAAATTTCCATGAATTTTGCAACGAATTTCCATTAACTTGAACAAATTCGAAACTCGTTGCAAAAATCGTTGAAAATTTCTAACGAATTTTGCAACGAATTTCAAATATGCCGAAAAGTGATGTGTTCTTTGATTTCATTGCAAAATTCGTTGGAAATTTCCAACGAATTTTGCAACGAATTTATAGCAAATCTTATTTTTCCGCATATTTGAAATTCGTTGGAAATTTTTAGCGAATTTTGCAACGAATTGGAAGAACACATTATTTTTAGGCATATTCGAAATTCATTGTAAAATTCATTAGAAATTTCCAATGAATTTTGCAACGAATTTAGATATTTGATATATTAATTTTGTTGTGTACTACTTTCGTTGCAATTGCAAATTTCCCATCATTTCCCAATCCAAAAGACACACAAACACATGCACACGCCGAAAGAGAAATAGGCATTATAGCCACCTTGATTTCCAAAAGCGTAGAACTCCTCCCACTCCTTCCTCATCCCTTCGAAACTATCCGAGGCCGGCGCTTCGACACCCAGCACGAACTTCACGCCTCCAAGCACCAAATCCATGCCGTTCATCTTCTCCACCAGATACCTCTTCCAGTCCGCGTAATTCTCCTCCAAAACCCTAACCCCGTCCTCCCCACCGCCATCCTCTGCGTGCAAGCCCCTTGAGCTCCTCAGGAAGCCTAGGTCGCTGATCACGAGCGAGCTGCGCGCGACCGAGGAGGGGCTGGCCGGGTGCACGGCGAGGGTGAGCCTCACGCGCGGGACGAGCGTGAGGGAGGCGTCTATGGGGATGGGATCGAGCGGAGACGCCGCGTCGGATGTCTTCAAGCTCATCGTCAACCCCGCTGCTTCTCGAGCCCGAGCAGCTTCCGGCGGACAATGAAGAAGGTGGCGGTGGTGGGGCAGTAGTAATTCGCGCTCTGCTCGCACCGAAAGTGACGAAGAAGATGGAGACGCAGGGCGAGAGACTGGGGGACGACCCCAGTCGCTGAGGCACAGGTCGAAGAAGATGCGGCTTCTTCTTCTTCTTCTTCTTCTTCTTCTTCTTCTTCTTCTTCTTCTTCTTCTTCTTCTTCTTCTTCTTCTTCTTCAGCTGCTGAACAACAGACGGTCTCAGTCCTGGTTTCGCCCTCCGACACTCTAACCATGCTCTTTCGGGTGCACTGACGGGGACCCATTTGGTTCCTGATGTGAATTTGCTTGTGCTCAGTTAGTGTTTGTGGTTGGTTCTTTGTCTGTGTTGTCCAAGTGGTTTATGAGTTTGCAATTTGTTTGCGAGTGTGGTTGTGGGGGTTGTGCACCCTTCCCTTTCTCTTGCAGCAAGTGGATGGTGGGTTGTTGAGTTGCTATCTGCATTGTTCTGTTGAGGTAGACCATTGATAGTTGAGTGCTGGCACTGTCATTTTGTTTTCAAGGCGTTTGTATAGTGCTGGGGTTAATTGTAGATGTTGTCATAGAATGCCTTATATATCAGGAATTGAGAAAACAAAAGAAAAGAAAAGAAACAAACGAATTCTTACCAACGAATTTTCCCACGAACTTTCCAACGAATTATTACCAACGAATTGGTTTTCGTCGCAAATTACCAACGAAAATTCAAAATTTCTTTGCCAAATTTTAAGATAATAATTTGTGGCGGGAATTTCCTTTTCCTTTCCAACGAATTATTACCAACGAATTGGTTTTTGTCGCAAATTACTAACGAAAATTCAAAATTTCTTTGCCAAATTTTAAGACAATAATTTGTGGCGGGTATTTCCTTTTCCTTTCCAACGAATTATTACCAACGAATTGGTTTTCGTCACAAATTACCAACGAAAATTCAAAATTTTTTTGCCAAATTTTAAGACAATAATGTGGCGGGAATTTCCTTTTCCTTTCCAATGAATTATTACCAACGAATTGGTTTTCGTCGCAAATTACCAACAAAAATTCAAAATTTCTTTGCCAAATTTTAAGACAGTAATTTGTGGCGGGAATTTCCTTTTCCTTTCCGACGAATTATTACCAACGAATTGGTTTTCGTCGCAAATTACCAATGAAAATTCAAAATTTTTTTGCCAAATTTTAAGACAATAATTTGTGGCGGGAATTTCCTTTTCCTTTCCAACGAATTATTACCAACGAATTGGTTTTCGTCGCAAATTACCAACGAAAATTCACAATTTTTTTGCCAAATTTTAAGACAATAATTTGTGGCGGGAATTTCCTTTTCCAACGAACTTTCCCACGGAAATTTCGCGACAAACTTTGCCACGATTTTTGCAACGAATAATTAGTAACGAATTTTCCAACGAATTTAGCAACAAAATTATCTACGAATTTTGCCACAAATTTTGCCACGACTTTTCCAACGAATAATTAGCGACGAAATTTGCAACGAAGTTTCCAAGGAATTTATCCACGAATTTACCCACGAATAATTACCAATAAATTTTGCCATGAGTTTTCTAACAAATAATTAGCGACGAATTTCCAAGGAATTTAGCCACTAATTTACCCACGAAGTTTCCAACGAAATTTCCAATGAAAAAATTTTCGTTGCAAATTTCCAACAAAAATTAAATTTTTTTGTTGGAAAATTTTCCGACGACGAATTACTCACGAATTTTTTTTCGTTGGGAAATTTGTTGGAAATTCATTTTCCAACGAATTTTTCAGAATTTTTCGTTGGAAATTTCGTCGGAAAAAAAATATTTTTTTGTAGTGAAAACAAATAATGAAAATAAAGAAAAAATGAAAAAAATGGCAAGCATTGTCCACGACTTGCCACCCATGTTATTGATTTCTAGTCAAAATTGACTGGAAGAACTACATTGTCAAAATGTTATAAACTAAATTGGCCAAATTAAAAGGGTTGTGATTGAATTGGTATCCTATAATAGGTTTATGACTTTTTTTGGTAATTATCCTTTAAGATGCGAACATACTAATCATGTCCAGCTCTTGAACTTCCTTCGGCCATTTTTGGTTCACTTTGACTTGATGTTTCTTGTGGGGAAATGGAGGTGAGATTAATGGACGAATGAGATAACTAAAAGAAATGGAATGATCAACTCCATAACTCTATCGAATTCAGTCAAACGGTATGTATGGAAATGTGGCGATCTTATAAAATCTAACGCAAATTCAGCACATTCCATTGTGCATGACATTTGACTATATCGTGATATTTCTAATAAATTTAAGGGTGAATCATAGAAGTAAATCAATGAAAGGTCCCCGTTGCGTTAGAAAGGTTGCAATGCATCTAGAGAGGACACAGAGCACACCAAATTGAAAGAAACCTGTCATGAGAGCATCATGACCACATACATAAATGGCTTCACCTGTTCAAATGAAAGAATTTACTATAATTGAAACATGCACGAATAAAAGGCTGGCTTAGGTGAGAGATGTTATAAATAGAAGACTGATTAATAAGCATTACAATCTTGATCTGACAATAGAATAACGTATGCGACTTCCATCAAAGACTCAAAATGCAAGTTAAGCAAGAGCATCTAGTACCAAGTACTTTGAGTGGTGTGTTAGCTTCACCTATGCTAATTCCTTCATGTGAATATCCAATAAGAAGCAACACAAACTGCTCAAGAAAGAGATGAAATTTCCTTTTGCATATGTTCCCTATCTTCTCTTAAGGTTGTCTGATTCTTTGACTCCTTTCGTTGCCTTTGCTCCTGTGGAACCGTGTTCCATAAAAAGATCAGGTAACCCATTGTGTTATCAAGAGCACCTATGTTAGAACAATCATTTAATGGTAGCTAGCAAGTATTTTCCATTTTTTTCTTTTTTCTTTTTTCTGAATTTTATCTGTACAATGTTATCGCAAAATTTATATTTGAGAGCTATTACATTTAGGGAGGATTTTGGGTACTTTATTGATGTATGATATGATGTTGTCTCAATGTGCAAATACCTAATTCGGCTTATTATATCCTTTTATCAATGTAATGAATTGATGGAAGAGAGTCAAAAGACTACCAATTTAAGCATGAGTTCATGTTTTCTAGGTTTTCAACTATGTTGGGTTTACATTGCATAGAGTATTAATATATGAAGGTGACTACAGAGTAGTTAATCTCTCGCAGTTAATCATTTAAATAATCATACTATATTATTAGTGGCAATAATTTTTGGGATCAAATCTTGATTTCAGATTCAAAATATTCGACGTTAACCAAACCGATAGATTACCATAATGATCCTCTTAATTCACAATAAAAAGTAAATTAAATTTTCAAAATTCGATGGAGTCAAATGATGTATGTAATTTAGCTAAATTATTGTAATTTAGCTTAATTAATCAAAGTCCAAATCATAGACCAACGTGAAGTAAAGTGAACAAAAATCAAAATTTGTCGAAATAGAATGTGCGCGACATCACATTCTACCAATGAACAAGAAAGACAACATGGAAGCCCACGAACTCACATGACTTCTCACGTGCAAGCCATGCAAGAAGCAATTTTTCAAATGCAAAACTCACGTTATAAATCTCCGCTCCCGCTCGTCTTCTTCCTCGCTCGCTTCGAGATCGAGAGAGGGAGGGAGGAAGGAAGGGAGGGACTGAACTGTGACGTCGCCGCACAAAGATCGCATCAACGCAAAGATGGAGCAATTCAAAGGCCAACCTCGCCTCCCTCAGTTCGCGTCGCCGAAGCGATATGAAATAAGGCTGAAACCCGACCTCGCCACCTGCAGATTCGCCGGCTCTGTCGCCATCAACCTCGACATCATCGGCGAGACCAAATTCATCGTCCTCAATGCCGCCGACCTGTCAATCCAGAACGAGACCATTGCCTTCACCAGCAAAGCGTCCTCCTCCTGCTCGAGGCCATCGTCATCTTCAACAAATCTCTGTCTCTTTCCTTCGGCTGTTCTGAATTGTTTGTGGCAATGTTGGCGACGACTTTGGACCTGCCTTTTGAGTCCACCGAAACTTGGAGAACGATTCGGCGCCGACGTTAGTAATGGAAAATCGCATCTAATTTTCTTTTTCGCGTTGCCTATCTAGGCTTTGGTTGTGAGAGAATTCGCAATAGCTGATTTTGTTAGGAGCTATCTCTTGGTTTAGTCGTGAATTATTCATCTAAAGCAAAGCATTAGACTTTGCATAATTCCAGCCTTCTTAGAAGTAGGGCCATCAAATGAATGGGTCGAGTCATGTCGTGTCAAAAATGGTCCGACCCGTTTAACCGGTTTTGATTGACTCATATACAATAAAAATCTAGTGTCTCGTAGCCGACCATACCCGACTCTAACCATATTACTGAAATACATCTATATTTAATCCAATTTATCATGAAAAATTCGTACCCACTCATTTAAAGCCCATTAAAATCCATATTTATGGTGCATATGTATTCTTAACTACTTTTTTTTTCCATGTTTGCTTTACTCTTTCTAATTTTTTATGCATTTCGATATTTTTCTAATTCTAGTGATGAATGCATTTTAATGTGAAAAAAAAATTGAGATTATGGGTTGGCTCATGGTGACGGTTATTGTTGTTGAGTTTTGAGATTGTAGTTTCTATATTAGTCTGTGTTGATTGGTATGAAGAGGATTTGGTGGCGTAAAGTGACTTGACGATATTGAAATGCTGACCAGGTGTTTGAGCCTTGTAAAGTTGACTTGGTTAAGGAAGACGAGATATTGGTTTTGGAATTCCCCGAGACGCTGCCTACTGGGATTGGAGTTCTGGCCATTGATTTTGACGGAATTCTTAATGATAAGATGAAAGGGTTCTACAGAAGGTAATTATTTTCTAGGAAACACAGAACATGATAACCTTCAGCAGTATTTGGTTGGGAAACAGGGATTGTAAAGCAACTGGGATCGCATACAATTTAATCAAATGGAGAACAAGCTTCATGCAACCACTTGCTTCCTCTGCTATTTCTGTTCTACAGTTCATCGGGTTTATGCCTTGCATCATTTAGGACATCACGATGCATGTTCTATTAGTACTTCTGAATCTATGCCTTTCTGCTATACATTGACTAGGGCTAATCTATACCAATTGTAAGATATGCTAATTTATTAGTTTTTGGATGAATTGCTGGATGATCAGATGTTAGCACGGTTAATATTGTCACTTAATTTCTGATTTAAAAGAATATGTATGACTTTATTAGTCGTGGACAAAACTAACTCACTTGAGTTCCAATGTACTCTGTTCAGTACTTACGAGCACAACGGTGAGAAAAAGAATATGGCAGTTACTCAGTTTGAACCAGTCGATGCTCGGCGATGCTTTCCATGTTGGGATGAGCCTGCATGCAAAGTTCTTATCCTTCCTTTACGTGAGTGGTTTTTGTGCAGCTGTCCTGTCGATCTTCCAATGCTTATCATGGCTGTACAAACCTCTGAGGGAGGTGTCATTCTCCTCAGATGATTGATACACCCTCAATAGTTCCGCTAGTTTGGTCTATATGAGGTTACCAATATCTTTAATGATCTCATTTTAAACACTGTTTTGAACTTCATGAAATGTATCTTTTAGGTGGGCATTTATTGATGTTACACGATTAGTTCACTTGACTTTGATGCATGGTGTGACAGGCTACATTCAAGATTACTTTAGATGTGCCGTCTGATCTAGTAGCTCTCTCCAACATGCCAATTGTTGATGAAAAGGTGGAAGGACACGTTAAGACAATTTTTTATCAAGAATCACCCATTATGTCCACGTACTTGGTCGCGGTTGTCATTGGGTTATTTGACTATGTCGAAGATCATACATCTGATGGTAAAGTCACCGATTAATTCTTTGCTCTCTTAAGAAATGCTGTTTATCTAGTGCACAACGAAACCCTTTCTTTTCCTTTGTTTTGTTCTTATATCTGCTTCATTGCCTTTGCAGGAGTAAAGGTACGGGTATACTGTCAAGTCGGGAAGAAAAATCAGGGAAAATTTGCCCTACATGTTGCTGTCAAGACGCTTGAATTATACCGAAAGTATGTCCTTATCAGATCTTAATTGTCTGTTGGTTGCGGCCCGCTTACCTCTGAGTAGTTTGCATTCGTTAGTACTATTATATTCTGAGCGCTTATGATCATTATCTGTAGTTGACTATCGGTAAATTGAATGAAATCCAGATACTTTGCCGTGCCATACTCTCTTCCAAAACTGGATATGATTGCTGTCCCAGATTTAGCTTATGGTGCCATGGAAAATTATGGTTTAGTTACTTATCATGAAATGGCTCTCCTCTACGATGAGCAGCACTCAGCAGCAGCTAACAAGCAGAGGGTAATGTAAATTACAATTTGCTGACTATCTTTCAATATCTAGTTCGGCCGTTCAAAGCTGGAAAGTTTCATATGTGTGGTCACCAATTTGCATAAACGTTTGATACTTTTGTGTGGCTTCTTTAAGGTCGCAACAGTTGTAACCCATGAACTGGCTCACCAGTGGCTCGGTAACCTTGTTACCATGGAGTGGTGGACTCATCTGTGGCTAAACGAGGGATTTGCTACTTGGGTAAGTGACCTTGCTTTGTATTTTTTATTCATTATGAATAATGCATGTTTTATATGACGTGTTTCGCTTAGGTGAGCTATTTGGCTACTGATTACCTTTTTCCTGAGTGGAAAACATGGACTCAGTTCCTTCAAGAATCTACCAAAGGGATGAGACTGGATGAGCTTGCTGTTTCACATCCCATTGAGGAAAGCAAAAATTTGTTTTCCTTCTCTAAAGATATCCTTGTGCAATAAGCATTCAAGTATTTGAATTGAAGAACTTTGTCTCTTCAGGTGGAGATTAACCATGCTAGTGAGATCAATGAAATCTTTGATCCAATAACCTATCAAAAGGGTGCATCTGTGGTCCGGATGCTTCAAACCTATATTGGTGCTAAATGTTTTCAGGTAATTCTTTTACCTCTCAGCTTGTGATGATCTCTCAGTAACTGCCTGGAGAGTTCATGTAGATGACATGTGAAATTTGTTTTATATAAAGTGAATGAACCAACTAGAAGGCCCTTCTATAGGGAACATTGAGGAGTTCTACAAGATAAAAGTGTACTGTCTTCTGCTGTATAATTTAATCAAGAGAATATGTTAGTTCTTGACATGATGCTGATGAAGACATCTGCATCTCAAAAGCCTTACTAGCAGTGTCACTGGCTCGAGTAGAAACAATGTAGTGAAAATTCTGAACTTGATTTAATTAGTAGACCCAATATTGGACGCTTAACTTGAGCTGGATTGCGCTTCACTTCTTTGCGCTCGCCTGATGAGACTATAATTTAATCAAGAGAATATGTTGGTTCTTGACGCGATGCCGATGAAGAGATCTGCATCTCAAAAGCCTTACTAGCAGTTTCACTGACTCGAGCAGAAACAATGTAGTGAAATTTCTGAACTTGATTTAATTAGTAGACCCAACATTGGACGCTTAACTTCGCTTCACTTCTTTGTGCTCACGTGATGAGACTATAAAATTGATGAGGTACTTAAATCACTTGGAATTGACTTCTTTTTCTTGATGTTATTGCCTAAACGAAGCCTTCATTTAGACGTAGTATCTACTCAAGCTCAGGTGCGAAATTTTCGATATACTTTATATAATTCACTTGCTACTTAGTGTCAGAGCACTTGAGCTTGCAATTTTCCACTTATGGTAATGATATCCTTTGACACCCCAATCAGCAATGCACTATGGCTTGATAAAACTGCTGTGCTTAAGCAATTTTTAGATGCTTTAATAATAAACTTCTGGCTCGTAATGGTAGGTTTGATTTTTATGGAATATAACAGAATCAAGTTGATGAGATTAAACTGTATAAGTGAAATAAGAAAGATTGTACGACTTCTTTCATATCTTCTGGTTTATTTGTTTAATTACGGGTTCACAAAAATGAACTTGCTAATTATATCATTATCTATCTGAATTATTATAGATGTGATTGTTCTTCCGCCATATTTTGCTGTGTATAGTACACTTTCGTTTCAGACATTACTTTTATTGGATTTTCTCGAAGATTTAACACGGACATCTGTCTCTGAAAATAGAGATCACTAGCTTCATACATAAAGAGGCATGCTTGCTCAAATGTAAAGACAGAGGACCTCTGGGCTGCCCTCGAGGAGGGATCAGGTGAACCCGTGAACAAGTTAATGAATTCGTGGACCAAGCAGAAAGGATACCCTGTGGTTTCCATCAAAATCAAAGATGACAAGTTAGAGTTTGAACAGGTTCTACAATGGTATTTCTTTGAAGTTTTGTGTTCTCTTGTACGTTACCAATCTTCATACAGAGAACCACCTCCAAACTGACATGACTTTGATAATAAATGGCAGTCACAATTTTTGTTAAGTGGTTCCCACGGGGATGGACAGTGGATTGTGCCAATAACATTTTGTTGTGGCTCATATGATGCCCGCGAAAGTTTTCTGTTGGAAACAAAATCCGCATCTATTGATTTAGAGGAAAGCGGAGCTTGGATAAAAGTTAATGTGGACCAGACAGGTTTCTATAGGGTAAAGTACGACAAAGACCTTCAAGCCAAGCTAAGATATGCCATAGAGAATAAAATGTTACCTGCAACAGACAGATTTGGTAACTTTGTTATTTCTTCCAATATTAGAACATCTTCCGCCCGCCCCTATTTTTCATCTCTCTTCTTAACCTAAAATTCAGGCTAACCAACTAGTGGCATGCTCGTAACAGGTATACTGGATGATTCCTTTGCTCTTTGTATGGCTCGCCAGCAGTCCTTGACTTCTTTGCTCACTTTAATGGCTGCTTACAGAGAAGAACTTGATTATACTGTGTTATCGAATTTGATAAGTGTATGTTCAGCTATAACTGTACTCTCACTATATATATGTATTGCATGTGTCTGAACTTCGATTGGGAGAGATTCTTACTATGGATTTTCGTTGAGATGATGTATTCGAGACTGATTTTACTTCCTTCTTTGCCAGATAAGTGACAAAATTGCAAGAATTTCTAAAGATGCTACTCCTGAATTAATGGATTACATTAAAGAATTTTTTGTCGGTCTTTTCCGGTACTCTGCAGAGTAAGTTCAGTTACTCTTATGCATCTAGCATAGCCTTGTTGTTAGAATTTCGGTTTACATTTTACAGCTGTTACATTATGATAACGAATGAACCAAAATGAAGAAACTTCTTTGGGTGGGTAAATTATATTCATTTCAAGAAATTGGAAGAATTTACCCTTCTTTTTGCCTGGATGTCTTTTTATCTTTAAGATGGATTCTCTTAAAGTAAGAGTGCTGAAAGACTGCTGAATTAATGCTTAAACATATTAATGATAATTTTCTTTTCTACCTTTATTTCTCTATGCATTAGCCAGAAAACCATCTTGATGATCTGTGCAGAGGTTAATTCGTCTAGTTATCTTTGGATGTGTAGTGAGAAAGCTGCATAAGTGATATCAAAGTTTCAAGAGATACTATTGTCTTTGATAGACTACTATAAAGTTTTGAATTTTAGACTACCTAATGTTCTAAAGATATTATTTTCTGTTAAAGTTCTATGTCAAGATGTGATTGTGAAAAAGAGAGGCTCTATCATTAGCTTTTTCTGTTGCATTTTCCTGGCAGGAAGCTTGGTTGGGAGGCCAAAGAGGGTGAGAGTCATTTAGATGCTATGTTGAGAGGACAAATTTTATCTGCCTTGGCAGAGTTTCGAGATGAATCCACACTGAAGGAGGCAAGCAGGCGCTTTCGTGCATTCTTAAATGACAGGAGCACACCGCTTCTTCCTCCTGACATCCGAAGGGTAGTGCAAGCTCATCCATTTTCTGTTACGTTGTACTTCTTCTTGTCCAAGAGCCTCAAAATGCATGTACTTACCTGTTTTTACAGGCAGCCTATGTGGCAGTGATGCAAACTGTGAATGCATCAAACCGATCAGGTTTTGAATCTTTGCTGAGAGTCTACAGAGAGACTGACTCGAGCCAGGAGAAAACCTGCATTTTAGGTAGATAGATGTCATTTGGGCGAGCGTTTGCAACTGCCTGATACTCACCTTGCTATAATCTTCCTTCTTTTCTCGGTCTTCATAGGTTCATTGGCCTCTTGTCCAGATCCAAATATCATCCTCGAAGTGATCGACTTCATATTGTCTCTTGAGGTACCGTGGCTTGTGTACTAGTTGAATATACATATGTCATGTTAGTTCCTTGAAGTCTCCTTTATTCACTTCACCTTTTGTTTGATCCATAAAGGAAGAAACTAAAGTTTCGCGCCTTTGCTGTTGCTTAGGTTTGCACTGTCTCTGAGTTTGCTGTTCGCTGGGAAGTACGTGAAACCGTTTGGATTTGGCTGAAGGTAATCCCGTTAATGCCGGTGGAACATGTTGACTTCTTATTTATTTTACTTAAATGGGTCAATGATATCTTCCTTGGATTTGATCTCATATAAGTCTAGATTGCTTTTGGCTTACTGCAAAATCCACAATTGAAATGAAGAATTGAGAGCATCTGTTCTTTTTGTTGCTGCTTGTGGTTTTTCGAGAATTTTTGCTTGTACCAAATAACATTTTATGCTTTCTGTCGTATCTAATATGGCATTCTTCTCTAATATATCAATCATTGATTGCAGGAAAATTGGGAATACATTTCAAAAGCACAGGATTCTGGGTTGCACATCGAATGGTTTGTCAGTTCATTTGTCACACCGGTATGTCATCCCATCAGCCGTGTGCCTATTTGTGTTCGTGTGGGTTCAAATATCTTACAGGCAACTTTCTCACACATATACTCATTGCATGGTAATAATGTTCTTTGATACGGTAAAAATGAACGAGGGGTTCGCTCTGTACTCATGGTAAAAGCTGCGTGTCTTCAAGGATTGAATGTTTTTTGATACGGTATCTTTCCCTTCTGTTTGTTCTTATGCAAAAAAACGCGGTCAATTCCCTTGAGTTCCCCTGCTTTTTCATCATTTGTCTAGTTCGCATCATTTGAGAAAGCCAAGGAAGTGGAGGACCTTTTTGCGACCCGGTCAAAGCCTTCTATTGCAAGAACGCTCAAGCAGAGCATTGAGCAGGTGAACGTCAATGCACATTGGGTTCAAAGCATTCAGAACGAAGAACATCTTGCTGAAGTAGTGAAGGAGATGACATCAAGGAAGTACTAGGATTCTGTTTTTTTTATGGTTTGATGCTCAACTGTTTGTCAGCAAAACATGTGAAGTGACATGTCATCTGTGTCTTTCCCGAACTTACCTCAATAGTTGCGAATTTAATAAACAGGCTCATGCTTCTAGTGTCAGAATGCTCAATCCATTCTGCCACGGCCCCAAAGCGCAAAATCTACCACTGTCGAACGTACATTTTCTAGACGAATGAGCAAATCTATTAAGTCCAGCTAAGCCCAATGCTTCTCTTTACCCTTTGATTAGCCCAGTAATGAATGGCTAAATGAAACTATCATTGCCCAATCCAGTAATACAACGCCTATGAGTCCTACCCTATGGCTCGCACCGCAAGAAAACTCATATGGTGTCTTGTTGCAGATGAGCACTGCCAAAACGACGAAGAAATTAACTAGTAGAGCTACTCTTTCTCTGCACTTGCAAAGCAACCTAAAAGTCTGGCATTGCGAACATGGAAGAGTGTGAAAACTCGGGGAAGAGGTATGCACAAATTTCAAGCTATTACTCTGCATCAGAATTGCTCTTTCAATTCATGTACCCTGCATTGCTAACACAACACAAAATCCTCATCAAACCCTCTAGATCTACCCAACTAGGATGAATTTATTTGCTTGCAATGTCAAAACAGCGAGGTCATCACAATCTCAGTCACTACAACCAATATTAGCTGCCATGTACAGAAGCCAGTAATACGCAATGTGTAACAAGGGAGCATGTTCCCACGGTACATTAAGAACGATACCCTCGTAAATCGTAGAGCCCGGGGGTAAAAACATAGGGGCTAATCTTATCCGACCTTATGCAGCTTTATATACTACAGTCAAAGAACAAGAATCAATATTAAGAAGCCGGTATACGAATCATGTCTTGCTCTTGAACTTCCTTTGAGCTTTCAAATCTACAACGATCACCGTGATGTTGTCCTTGCTTCCCTTTTGGAGAGCACACTTGGAAAGGTACTCAGCTGCCGCTTGAGCTGCGGGGTCCACCACCTCGCCCCTATTGGGAAGGTGCATGGCCCCATTCCTCTTGTGCCATAGAAGTAATCTCTTTCGAGCCAAATCACATACCTCCTCATTTGTCATCACATCCCATAAACCATCACTTGCCAAAACAAGGCATTCGTCTTCCCTTGTTCGGGGAACGAACAAGACTTCTGGTTCTGGGATGATCCAAGGTTTCAGGTATCTATCACCTACAGTCCAAAAAGATAGTCCCACACAGCAATCAATCAGGTAGCACACATATCTGTAGAACTTTGAGATTTCATATTTATCTTACTACTAGGTTGTGTCAATTCAGTCATTTTATGACCTTAGGTCAAGTTATAGTATTGCAGAATCCTGAATGAATATGAAATTTCATATTTCAGAGTAGAAACATTGAGCACAAATGATCCTCCAAATGGAACTCCCGACCATAGAGCATGTGAAAATCAATTTATAACTGGAAAGGAAGCCAGTGAACTCCTTCAAGACAAGCAACATTGAGTAAAACACAGAACTCCAAGGAAGAGAATGCTAAGAAAATTTGTAAAATTGAGATGCTTAATTAACAAAGCGGTGCCAGAACAAGTCCATTACTAAAGAGTGAGGACAATTTCTAGCTGGCCCTGTCTTCATAAGATGAGTTTAAAAAAAATTAACATGACCAAGACCAATCAAAGTCAGGGGTCACAAGTAAACAATAGACACTTTTTACAGCATAAGCTCATATACTTTGATGGACCTATGTTATAGCACTGGATGGTTTCTAGTTTCGACATTCATCACAAAAAGTCTTATATCAATGTTTTGGACAGACTTTTAACTTAAACACGGAAAGGAGAGACTGGACCAAAAACAGAGATTATCATCACAAGAACTCCAACTTATTGCCAGCGAGTAAAAGGACATTTCGCTGGGATAGGATCACATTTCTTTTCTGACTAAACAAGCTGAGTACAGCCATTTGATCCATATTGATACGTAGACATCCTCCACAGATATGCTCTTCAACATCATGATCATGATAAGAGAAAAAAGTCGGCAATTCAAGTCCCATCTAAAGTGGGAGACCGAGGGAAAAGGGAAAGATCAGATAGATAAATTAAGCCCTTTTTTACATGTAAATGTAATATCAAAAAGAGGCTACGAAGAAGTTGCTTACCAATAGACCTTGACATTGCCAGAACACCAAAGACGCGATGACCGTTCCACTGGATCACCTTTCCTCCGGCTGCTTCGATCCTAGCATATTCATCTTCCCGATTTGGCTGCCACAGCATGATTAACCAAAATAAAATTAAAGAAACTAACAAGTTTTGATCATGTACATGGTCAACAGGAGGTTTCTTACCTTATGATCCACTGACAGTGCAATGGGTTCTTTTCCACGATAAAGAACTGCTCTGGAATCTCCACAATTTGCCACAACAATATGTGATGAACAGATTATGGCAACAACAGCAGTAGAGCCGACTGTCTCCGGGGCAACGGGTTCAGTGCTGGCTTTGCCGCTGACTTCCGCATCGACCTTAACAAAGCAATTTGTAAATGCCTTCCTCCATAATTCTTGGCAACCGTCCATAAAATTGCCATTAGTTAAGTGATCCCTGAAATACTCTATTTCCTCAGCCAATGCTGAATGAACACGCTCTCGACAGTAATTTGCAACCTAAAAATAAACAAAAGAAAACTCAATAAGTAACAAACATCATAGAGGTACAATTTTTCTTTTCTACAAGTTGGTTGCTGAAATTACACAAATACTCCAAAACAGACAACCTGGTAAAAAAGGTAGATTAATCATGACTAAAAGATGGAAAACCTTGGCCGTAAATTATTCAGATAAAACATAAAAATGAAGTACCTGCAAACCTCCATGTCCATCATAGACTCCGAAGAAATGAGCAGTCTGCTGACTCACATAATCACTGATTCCGTCAAGGGCTGGACCACCAACCAGCATCTGGATAGGAATCTTTAGAAACTGAGGCACAACTGCAACTGCGTCTTCCATCTCAGGTCTCCTGCCGCACAGCGAAGTGAATCCCCAAAGGGGTACATATTCCACCTCAAAAACACTTCGGCCAACGGTCGCACTCAGTTGTTTGCCTAGGGGCAACTGAACTACAACAGCAGAAGATTGGGAACTCAAACTGTTCCTGATATCTTCCTCGAGGCTCGCTGCAACAGAGAGAGGTCCATTGGTCATCTCTCTCTCAACATTCACCTCCTCCACTTCAGGCACCTTGGCAAGAATTTCGACACTGCAAACACTCTTCTCAACATCTAAGCACCTAGGTGTTTCTATTTCAGAATTAGCATCAACAATTAGGAAGTCCTCTGCACATAAGCTACTAGTCTCACTTGTCACTGAAAGAGAACATGAGCTTTCAAGGAATCGATCACCCTCCAGCGATAAGGAATCATCTTCACTTTCTTGGGCTATCACATCACGGGTAGCAATCCAGTCAGTTTTGTCGTCAGTTATCATATCCAGCAAAGGTAGTTCATTACCTTTTTCCTCTCCCGGAATTGACACTGCTACAATCCTAACCTCATTATCCAAATCACCACAGCTAGAGTCATCTTCTTCACCAGAAGCCACCTCTGTTGTATCCTTCATCACAGAATCGGATAGTGAATCCGAAGTATCTGCCATCAAATTTAACCTTGACATATCCATGTGGCTTACCCTTCTTGTATGATCGGAGTCTGAATTATCTACTCTAAATAGCACCAAATCCGCCAGAGACATCTCCTACATCAAAACCCTTCGCCTGACCAAAGAAAAAGTCTCCCTCAAACCCGTCAGAAAGCAAACAACCTTCCATTTTTCAACTAAATCATCAACTTCATCACTCTCTAAGAAATATTCAGAAAGATAATTTGCACTATTCAATTGTCCATTTTCCATGCCCTAGAGCCAACACCAGGGAAGCAGCTACTTCATGCTTGCCGACATTGACGTTGGTGAAAGTGTTGAGAAATGCAACAGGGTAATTATAATCTGGACCAGTAGAGAATTTAAACCAGACAGGCACGTTAGACCTCTGATAAAGCCTTATCAACTTCCCCTTCTCTGGAGTCTTCTTTATCCGCATCCATCAACCACAATGAAAGCGAAATACCCAGAAAAGGGAGGATGGTTTTAAATCCTCGAAACAGGGATTGCAAAACAAAACCCGATAATCGAAGCCAACCCCTTATCTCCACACACAAGAAAGAGAAAGTGAAAGGGTCATGAGAAAGTGAACCAACAAAAGGGTGGAAGTCCCAAGAATCACAGGGAAACCCTAAAAAGATATTACCCTTTTCCTCTTGCCACTTGAGTTCCCTGGATCTGAGGCAAGCCACTTCAACCTATTGCAAATTGACTCTCTTTTGAACATCTCTTTTCAGTCTCTCGCACATGTATTCACAATTAAGCAAGAAAAGGAACTCGGAGGAAAGGCAAAGAAGACTAGCTACCAAATATCTTCAACTGTAAAAAGCACCTCCTCCCTCATTCTCTCTCTCCACCTCTCCTGCACAGACTTTCCAAAATCTGAAATCTTGGAGCCAGAAGCTTTTCAGGGACAGCCACGCAACCGGGCTTGAACGTTGCCAAGAATCACACAATATAACAGCTCAAATACGATCACAATATCACAACAGTTAAAGAACTCAACTTTCACTCTCTTTTCTCTTTTTAGGAGAACTGAAAGAGAAAGAACCCACAGAGGAAGTGAAGCAGGAGAGGGTGAAACAATAAAGGAGAGAGATTAAAATGGAGAAAAAGAGGAGACCCAGGAAAGAGAGAGAGAGAGAGAGAGACGGATGGTACACGTGTCCGATCTGGAAGAGCATGTTAAAGCATCTCCACCCATTTTCATCCCATTTTGCTTTTCCTTTCTCCAATCCGAAGCCTCTCTCTCTCTCTCTCTCTCTCTCTCTCTCTCTCTCTCTCTCTCTCCATTTCCATCCATTGCCTGGCTTAAAGGGGCCTTCTTTGCTTTTTGTGTGCACACAATCAAAGAAGAAAAACCAATGTCCCCTTTGTTAGGTCTTGCCCATTATTGTCAGACACTCAGAGATCTTTTGAGAAAAATGTGAGAATTCCAGAAGAAAGCATCTTTTCTTTTCCATTTGGAATTTGCTTATCTTTGTCTATATGAATGAGTTTTGATTCTCAATCTCTAAGCAAAAGGGGTCGAAATCTCTACGTGCGATCTAGCCATCCTAATCAAAAATTTTATGGATATCGTTCTTAGAATCTCGTGGGGTTATCCTCGACATTTTATTATACTAGACTTATGCTCTCAATTTTCTTTTATATACATTTAAATTTTAAGTCAGGTAAACATTCTCGTCATATGAAAAGTAATTTAGATAGTTATTGCATAAAAAATAGTGCAGATCTTAATCAATCGCCTCCTTGTTACATTTTAAGTCACATCCCGATGAGATCTTGTGCTTTTTTTTCATGTCCATTGTTTTATCCCGAAAATACATGTATGGTTTAAGACAAATTATTCTTATTCTATGCATCTCTAAAGAAAAAATCTCTGACTCCACTCCACAAAAGGAGGAGTCAGCTGTTATTATTGCTGTTGTTATTATTGTTGTTAATATTATGATTGGTGTTTTTACCTTTCGTATCATTGTTTGTAAAAAATCATATAATTCACCCTCACATGCACCCAAATAATTTGAACCCCAGAAAAAAGAAGAAGAAAGAAATCACGAGGCGTGTGCCCATCGCTGGCAAACACATGGTGGCCAAGCAAACGACCTGCAATAAGATAAATAACTTTTCACAGGTCAAAATCACTTAAAAAAGGCTGATTAGAACAATTTCTTGTTAACCTCTTTTGGAAAGCAGGCTTCTTTTGATCTTTTTCACCAAACAAGGAGATGGAAACAAGAGGAATTCGATTGGTCGAGGAGAAAGGTCTCCTGTCTGGTTCTAGGAGTAAATTAGGAAAAAAGGAGTTGATGTGGCCATGGGCTCCCCCCTCGTGACAACGTCTGCAGTGAAAATGAAATCTTGATGTAAGTGTCAATCTTTCTGAGAAATTAGACACTGCTTTCTTTTGACTTAGGTTCGTATTCTTTTGGGTGCTGAGAGAGACTTGGGTTTGGGTTTATAGATTAACTCCAATCAAAGTCAAAACCGTCACCTAATTTGTGATGTGTGTCTGGGCAAAATTGGAAGAGATCAACTTCAAAACGGGGTAATTTATTGGAATTTTTCGCGGCAAAAGTACGAAAAAAATGGAAAAAGATAATGAATTGAACCTAGTTGATAATCGACCCGATTAATATTAATATTAAAGGTTATTGCTAAGACGTATTTGTCTCTTATGTAACCACCGTATCACGCTTTAGGTGAGTTTCGAGATTAGTCTATCACAAGATTTTCTTCTGATTTAGCAGTTTTCCTAGTTTTATAAAATAAAGGGTGCATTTAAATTTCCATGTTTTGGTGAACTCCACCCATTTTTCTGGTCAAAGTTTGACCCCGATTCTTGTACACTAGCCGAGTTACCCCACGAGAGTCAACACGACTTAAGATCACAAGGTCTTTTAAGAAAAAACAAAAGTATTTATACTATTAAATAGTGATAAGGTTACGAATTCTTTATGAAACTCTACACCCAAATACATACGATTCATATCGTCACAAATAAGTCTCAAAATGCGTAAAAGCACATAGCAGAAGCTAGCTAATTAGATCTAAGCCAGCAAAGATGAAGTTATTTTGGATTAATTATTTCATCGGCGACAATTTTTTTATATATTTTGAAGGAAAAGTACTTAAATAGCGAAATGATAATAAAATAATACGAAAATTGAAATAGTATGTGCGTGTATATGTATAATTTAATCTTTGGCCCCAAGCTTTTCATTTTCGCACAAAGATCCGCCAGATCCATGGGACCCCATGAAGCATGAAAATGTGGCAAAAAGTTTCGATTTTTCTTTTTGCCAAAGAACACCCTAAAAAGTCAAATTCACGTTCTGTAAAATGGCCAATGGTACACGAGACTTTGATATCACAGATTTGAACCTTTGTTTCCAAGAGGGAAAGTCATTCTCTTTCCCTCCAAATTGCCAACCTGGTTCTTTAATTGAGCTTCACGTGCTGGGGAAGGAGAAATATAAAAAGCATTTCCTTGGAGTTGGGACCAACCATGTATCCTCCATTCCTCAACGATATGTCAAAAAAAATGATCAACCATCTCTTGTTGAAGTCAAGATGATACAGCCTTAGCTCAGCATTTACAGACTAAAGAAAGACGAGAAGATGCTGATACTCAGACTTTGAAAAGACTCGGCAGCTCGCATTTGCTATCCAATCGAAGCTTGGTTCAGGGATTTTAAAGAAATTACATGCGCTCGACCCAAGACTAATCGCACATCTCCGAACGCCTACGGGAAATAAAATTCTAGTTTCCCTTTCACTCGTGCGGTAGAAAGATTAGTGAACAAAGCCGATGCAGACAACATCGGAAAAATTTAATAGCATTGATGCTTCCAACAACTTCAGATGTTCAAAAGGAAGGGCAAGACACAATAAGTAAGTTCATGATTAGGAGTGAAGTACCAGAAACTGCCACTAGAGAAGGCAAGTGTGTCACTATACCAACCTGGGCAGTCAGCACATGTTTGACCACCAACTCTGTTCTAGAATGAATATACAAACTCGCTAATGAAAACCTCCCTTGTTCCACCGGTTCATCTACCACAGCTAAAAGAGGTGAAGGCGATGGCAGCGCAGAGAAATCGCCATCTTGCAGTTCATGGTAACATGGCATCTCCTGATGTTTCCAGCATTTGCACCTCCGTCTTGTCGGTGCTCACCTTGGAACTGTGTGGAGCCCTAGGATCACCTACACGCAATAGACAAGAGGTCAATACTTAACGCGGGAAACAGAAATCACAGTATTAAATAAAGAACCCCATTTAATTAGGGGTTAAAAATAGTAAGAAACATGACTGCGATAAAAAAACCTGGCTGATGTTATTTCCGAGACATACAGGGAGTGCACTTGTACAGAGTGTAAACATCTTTCGATGACATGTATAACCAATCAAAGCATCAGCTCAGTAAAAGTGGTAAAAACGTCCGCATGTAAAATTAAAATACACCTAATGAATGATCCTACTTCTTCCTTACTTGATGAGAGTACAAAAATTATGTTTGTCACTTGTAGCCTCATTAACTTTCCTCCAGTATAATACCAAAAGATAAATGCATGCCCTTAGATGCAATGAAACGACAAAATGATACATCTTTTTGCTTTCCCTTTCTCGCTTCACAGTTCATACCTCAAACTTGCAGCTGTCTATGAAGTGCTCAGAAATAAATCAAAATCTGTAATCATTAGCTGCATACCCTTAACTAGACCAATAATAGCTCACCTTCTCGAGCCTGGTAGATTGTTTTGTCGGTTTCAAGAACAACTTAACTATTGGTACGAATAGTTGCACAACAGCATGAGTTATAGTAGTTGCTCCTTTTATATTCTCTAAGCTTCTCCCAAACAACAAAAGGGGTAACCTCTCAACGGAAGCAAACCATCAAAACCTTACATGTCTTTTTTCCTTTAGCCCAGGGCAACTCAACAGAAAGCTGCTATGGAATCCGAAGCAGATCCCATAGTTTGGAAGTATTTTTTGGGGTCAAGCCCTAATTTTCCAAGTTGAGCTTCTTGATGATCTTCTGTTGAGCTATTTATTAAGCTGCCGCCAGGATGGAACACAAAATTGCAATCTCATTTTCACTTTAAGATGTCATATTTTAGCGATGCCTTGTTTAAACTGCATTCTGAACATTATGCGCACCTCAAATAACTAACTTACCTACTATAGAAAGAATAGCCTGTCCAACATCACAGCATGCACTCTAAACCAACAAAACAATGTCACTAAACACTTCTCATCATTCCTCCTGATTTTTGCCTCCTTAATCTGCTCTACTCTATTGAATCTTTGGACATTGTTGGCGAACTACTAACAATAGGGAGATGCTCCTGGTTATTTAGGATATATTATCACATATGTATCTGGCCACGGTCCACCTGATAGGCTACTGAATGCGAATACAAATCAAAGCAAACATGAAACATGAACTAAGAAGCAAGAATGCATACCAAAAGCCCGACGCAACCCTTTCACGGCATCAAAGTTCTTGTATGTATAGCCAACGAAGCTTAGATCTTTGGGTGTCAAAAGTAGCTGAAATTCACAAAAGACAAGTTTAAAAGAGAATTTAGGTGATCGAAATAACTTCAGGCAAGACTACAGAGGGTCATCAAACATAACACAAAGGTTTTTGTTTAAGCAAGCAAACCTTCCGGGAGGGTCCTGATCCAGTTCTTGAAGATGTTGGAGGATCCAACTAATTCAACATCCAAAAAGCAAGTAATTATTATAGACTATAATCACTCATAAAGCATATGTAGTACAGATATCTCTAATAATCGATAATAATGAAACTTGGAAAAGCAAAGTCTGAAGATGTGGAAGAAGTCTAGCAGTTTGGCAGAACTAATGAAATTAAATATAAATGTGATAACTTGATTCTACTGGTAGTCTTGATAAATTAACAAACAGGAGTTATCTCGAGCAGAAAGTACTCTTGGTGATATTAAAAGAAACAGTTCAGTCTTTACTTCGTCAAATTTCATGAAGTTCTGAGTATCAAGCTCTCCATTGACCTCTGGTTTGAACGCTGCCTCCATTTCATATAGTTTATCCCACTGGACGCAGCTAAACCAAGGATGAGCCTAGCACAATGAAACTTGCTCAGAGAGAGAAGAACATAAGTGGCAACCAAAAGACTAATCAATTCGGATAATTACTTTGATTTGCTGTGCTCCCCCAGAGCCTAGCCTGTGCTCCGCATCACAAAGCAACCGACAAATGAGATCCTTTGCTGCAGGGGACAATCTAGCATCTTCCGGAAATTTCAATTGATTTCTCCAATTAACAATCTGACAACATTGGTGAAATGTGTAAGAAAGATCTGTCCTTATAGTCCGTCCAGAGTAATTAAAAAAAAAAAGTAGATTTGGCTTTTGTTTTTCCTCTCCTAACATTCCCTCCTTTTTTTTGGGCCACCTCCTCACATTCCCTCCTTGATGTTCCACAAAAGTGAATGGTGAGCGTTGCAATTTCATGATAGAAAAGGTTTCACATGGCATGAGTTGGTTAATAATAAAAAATTAACCTAGTATTTCTCATCTGAACCTTGTTCTGCAAGGGAATAATGAAAGACTAGCAAATACCATACGAGAATTTAAAGGTCAGATAGACAGGTGATAGTACCTCGGTATCACGAGAAATTACCTTTCTGCATGTAGTTAATGGGTCATCTGAGTAGAAAGGTGGATACCCAACAAGCATTTCATACGTAATTGCTCCAAGTGACCACCTGAAACCCAAGAAAGGTCATATAAATAGGGTTCAGAAATCAAAACACAAATGGAATGAGGAAGGATGCAATGAAATTCCGCATTTGTCAACAAACAATTAATCTGACTGGAAACACAATTAAGAGACAAGAAACCCTTGGCATGTGCAAGTCATAATTTGGAATTTAATCTGGTTACCTGAAAGTGAACGTATTGAGGAAGAACAAATGCAGAGATATATGATTCAACTACTGTGACTTGACAACAACATGAAGTTGAAATTCATGACCCATTGAAACTTCAATAGAAAAAGAAAAAGACAAGCAATGTATGAGCACAATACTTACCAGTCGCACTCCATGCCATATCCTTTCTTCAGTAGTACCTCTGGAGCAATATAGTCTGGTGTTCCAACTGTTGAAAAAGCCTTCAAAACAAGATGGTAAAAAGCATTAGAGTTTTCATGACAATTAATAAAAAGTTCAGGTCAAACCTCTGCACGTGTGTGTGCACGCATCCTCGCAAACACAGTAACTCTGTGTTACTTCTAATGAATTGATTTGAAAAGTATGAATCATCGAGTTTACAAAGAAAACACTTCCATTTCTTCTGAACAAAAGGAATCAGGAAAAAGAAAAGCAAAACAGTAAATAAGAGAATAGTTAAATATTTTTTATGTTTTTAAGGACCAGAATGGACAAGCGTAACTCTAGGTAAGTAGAACTTATTCTGTCTTCGCTAATACGTTCTGTAAACAGACTATGCAAGTCAATAATATGAACCTTACTATTGGTTCTCCCAGAACCATGCTCTGACTTGCAATTTGGTCAATGGTTCGGAAGAAACACACACTTGAAAATGAAAGAAAAAGAAATATGTTTTGAAAGTCATGTGCTGTAAAATTTTAAGGGGATATCCTTACATTCAAGAAATGAATTTTTGAGGTAGTATCCATACCAAAGTCCTCCTGTTCATCTGCCAATGCTGAAGCTGTTCATGAGGGCTCCTCCAACTACTCCCACAGTTTGTACCAGCTGAACATTGATCAATATCCATTGGCTCTGCCAATTCTCCATCTTCCATCATCTTATTTTCATGAATTGCAGATAAAGTTGTACAATCAAGAGGCTTGCAAAGGCCAAAGTCAGAGAGCTTCATGTGACCATTTTTGTCAAGGAGAAGGTTGTCAGGTTTAATATCTCTAAAACAAAAGGAACGTGAACAAGTGAGAAAGAAAAATATTTAAACTCAAACCAGACAGCTCTCAACCTGTGGGAGCGCAAACCAATGTATCATGTTGTCCCTGTTTTCTAACCTGTGAACATAGTTATGTTTATGAATGGATTCTATTGCCAGAACACTTTGAGCTATGTAAAATCTGGCCACATCTTCAGATAACGTATCTTCCCTAATAAGCAAGGTCATCACGTCTCCACCAGGCAGATATTCCATAATCAAATATAAGTATTCTGCATCCTGAAATGAGTAGAACAGTTTTACTATGAATTGGCTGGCAACTTCTGCCAGCAAGTTCCGCTCTGCTCTAACATGCTCCACCTACAATTATCATTATATCACTACTTTAGAAGTATAAAAGGACCTGAAGAATGGAACCTCAGATAGACACGATAGAGTAATATAGACAATATGTTAGAAAAGAATGTCGAAAGATTTGATGAGACCACTACCAACCGTTCTAAAAGCTTAAACTATTAGATAAAGGCGTGATTTAATATTTAATTATTCTAACACTCCCCCTCATGCTTAGTCTGGTTTTTTTGCCTAGTACTAAGCGTGGACATATTTAATTGGGGAGGCAAATGAGGTCTGAAAAAATTTAAACTCAGAACCTCCTGCTTTGATACCATGTGAGATTTAGTGGGACTACTGTCAACTGTTCTAAAAACTTAAGTTGTTAGATGAAGGCATGGTTTAATATTTAATTATTCTAATAGATAGCTAAATAGGTGGCCTATCATTTTTAAGAATCAAGTGCATAAGTTTCATCTTGGTGATCGGTCAAAATCATGCAAGCTAAGTTAAAAGATCATTGTGTAAGCAATCAACTGAAACACTAATAATTCCAAATATAAAGGAGCTCAAAGAAAACATATACTAGAATCAGTTCCCAAAAGAAACTATGCAAAAGCTTCGTCTCACGTGGGACATAATACAATTCCTCCCGTGCTCATGAGTATGACCTATTTCCATATGCACCCAGAATCGTTCTTAAAGGGAATGGTCACTAGCTGGTTTATGCGTCATGACATGTTGCAAAAGCCATTGAATTCCATAGCGTAAAGATCTAGCAGATTATATATCTATTATCCAACTTTAATCCAATGGAAATTCATTTTAGGCTGCCTCAATATGCAGTAGAACCTAAAAAAATCCGTCAATTTCATGGGTAACATGTTGCAGCAGAGAAAAAGTGGTAAAAACATGGTGGCATCGTGAAGCTCCAAGGCCTAGTAAATGAATTTGACATGTGCTTAACAAAGTAATAAAACAACCAACAGTTTGATTCTAAGACACTCATTTGGAGGCAAGGCCACAGGTTAGTGTTAGATAGTGACAAGCCAATAGGACTAAATCGGCAATATCATTGAAACGTATAAACCGTATTTTACTTGAGTAGCTCATGCAAACTGATCGTTAACAGTGGAACAGTAAGCGGTACCTTACTTACATCAACGGTTAAAAGGTCTCATCTCACCTGCCCCCTCTTGAGCATTTCGGATTTCTTCAACTTCTTCATTGCATATATATTGCCAGACTTCTTCTCCCGACATAATCGCACCTGAAATCGAGAAAGTATGCAAAACATGCTTCAGCTCACAATGCATGAGCAGACATTCAAAGAAGGATAACAATGCAGATAGACATTCATCGACTGACTTATCTTACCTCGCCGAATGCTCCCCTTCCAATAATTGTCAAAAGCTCAAAATCATCGACACATATTTTGTTCCTTTTGAGTCGCATATATTCTGTCTCTTTCCGCTCCAAATCTTTTATCAGATTGATTTGCACTTCCTTGGGAACATCTGAACAAGCTAATTTTTTTTCCAACACCCATCTCCTGCAATATAAGCATGTAAATTAGGCATGTTATATTCATCTTGAATCCAGATGCCACCAACATGTAACGATCACACTCATAAGTAGACGGGCCAAGCCCCCTAAAATATACTTGAGGTTGACGACTGAAGATTGGTGACGTTCGCCCGTGCCTCACACCACAAACTCATGCCTAACAATGCAGAATTTGAGTCTCATGCAAAGAAAGGTAAAAGGACGAGGGATATGCATTTATTACGACTATGAACATGACCAACGAAAGAAAAGAATGGACCATCTTCTCTTAATAAAAAATCTTCTCAAAAGATGCCTCAATAAGCTGCACAACCACAAATCAAATGCTCTCCACTTTTACTAGACAGGTCCGGTGGTAGTGATAAAAAGCAGACCAAAAGATTTGGCAAATTATAATGATTAACCTGACAACCCCGTGACATCATCACCAGATAAAATATCAGTCTTTCCTCAGCTCCCATAAGATACTAATCCTTCATCTTTGCGCATATCGGCATATACGCGACTGAACCAAATCGGTAAGAGCTTTGAAGATCGAACCAACAAGACAATTCATTCAAGTCCAATTCAACACAAGCTTGAAGTTTCCTACTACTAGGCCCCTAGAAAACCAAGTACTCACACTGAAGTTCCTCCACCTACCTACATTTTCTCAACAACCAAACAGATCATAACCAAAACAATGAACCAAACAAACTGATCGAATACCGTGAACTGTTTTGCAAGTTAGAGTCAGACAATACACTCGTTATACATATACTTTCCTCCACTCAATTTTTCTCCCCAGCAAAATCATAATCCAAGATTTTTAACTCTTCCAGCGACCCTGGTTTCTTTAATACATTTTCTCAGCAACCAAACAGAGCATTGATCAAGAAAAGAGAACCGATGGACTATCACACTGGTTTCCCCCTTTTCCAAGCATTACCTTTCTTTTCGTTCTTGAATGTTCTTCATCTGAGTCCTGTAATGGTTCTCTATGTACTGCTTCGCCGCAGCCACTTTCTCCATGGTCAAACTCGAGCCCAGCACCTCCTCTCCGCCATTCTCGCCCTCCTCCTCCACTATACCCTCCATGATCCCCCTCCTCACGAGCATAAAAATCGTACCTTTCCGGCAAAAGTACAATCTTTACTAGATTTCACTCGTGCCCTTTTGCTGATAAGCTCTCAATTCGCATAAATCCTCTCAGCTCACAGCCTACATATGCTTTTTTAGCTTTTTATGGTCTGACAAGAGCTCCTCCCATCTCCTCTCTCTCTCTCTCTCTCCCTGTCTGTAAAGTGTGACCACTTTCCTGTTGCTTCAAAAGGAAAGAGATGAATGCTCTCTCACAGTAGACCGTGAAGTGTCTATCTTAATTGCAACAACTCGGGGAGATGAAATGATGCAAGAAGGGTGGGGGGGATCAAAGAGTAAACTAAAATCCATCTCTGAGCCAACTCAGATTTGTATCTTTTCTTGTTTTTTTTCCCTTTTTCTGCTGAATTCCAACTCAGAATGTTGAAGCGCCCCCACATTCTTTATCTCAGCGCCACCTTTTTTTCTTTTTCTTTCCCATTTTTAAAACAGTGACAAGCAATGCTCTGTTTTTTCTTCTTCTTTTTTCTTTTTATATTTTCGCCATTTTTTCAGGAGACAATAAACAGCAATAAGAAAAAACCACAGCATTGCTTGTCAGTGTCTGGCATCCTCTCGTATGCTTTGAGGCGACTCAATTTGACTCTCAATCCACCGCAGACTGACTTGGCAATTTTTGCATCATCAGAACTTTAATGGATGCTTTCTAGATTTTGTCCCCGGGACACGAATATTCAGTTTTATAATGATGGTGACTGAGATACATATATTTAATGTGACTTAGTATAATCTCTACAACACTCAGACGCGACAATAGTTGCCTTCAAATTACACAAAAAAAATTAATTTTTTGCTTGCTAAGCATAGGCATTGATCACAAAAGCCGTTTTTATTAAGATTTTATCTAAAATTAATACCACGAGAAATCTCAAACCGGTACATATATAATAAATTTAGCCTAAACTAATATTTGGGTCGCCAAAACTCCAAACGGATATACCTGTGATAAATTTATCTCAAACTGATATAGATTTCCACATTGACTTGCCGTTACCATGTGTCATCCAACTCAGCAATTTCACAGTAAAATATGACGGAAGCTAAACGGAGTAAATATGTCATGAGTATAATGATTTGGGATTTTTGGTGACCCAAAAATTAGTTTGGAGTTAATTTGTCACAAGTGTACATGTTTTGGATTTTTAGTAACCCAAAAATTTATTTAGGATAAATTTATTACGAATGTATCAGTTTGGGACTTTTTGTGCTATTAACCCTTTTATTTAAATTCATATTACCAGTCACTTATTACTAAGATAAATAAGATAATATGGCCATTTTCAATGCATCGATTTTTTTCATGGAATGTTTAATCGATATTTAAAAGACAGAGATTGTTTTATTCAGTATGAGTAAGATATTTACATGTAATTACGCCTAAAAATTTCAAGAGCCATTTGGTTCGGCGCATTAAAAAGTGAAAAGGTACCTCTTGAATTTCGTTTTTTCGTCGCAACATAATACTTATTTTTCCAAAAGAAATTGTGAAAAAAACGGGTTTATTTACTTTAAACAATTTCAATGTTTATTATCTTTGGTAAAATGACGTAATCAAAGAAGCTTAAAAAGGTCCAAAAAAAAAACTCGCCCTATAATGATTCTCGACAAGTGGGCTAACTTGTACGTGACAAATAATGCTGATTAATGATGTGTCGATTTTCATGCTGGATGCTAAAACAAGCCAATCATTCGAAACATGAGTCATGCTTATTTCAACACTCAATCAAAAGAAATTAGAAAACATCAATAACATTTTTTCGAGCATATCTTAACATTTCTCGACAAAAGTAGAAAAAGGAGAATATCTTAATTTTTTCGGATGGGGTGTCTTTCTTTCTTTGTAGTTGCTGCTTACATTTCATTAATCAAGTGAGATTGGTTCAACTATGATTGTCCCTGTCCCACTTTTGCGCCCCCCCCAAAAAAAAGGCAAAAAAAAAAAAGCGATTGGGTTCACGCGCGGTTAGGTGGTGGGCCTTTGTTTTAGCCTTTTAGGGAATGGAGTCGCATTCGAGATCATGGCCTTGCACCGCATTTCCAGTACCCGGAATGCCACGTGTCGATCCCTCCATGTACGATGCTTCCCCTCCCTTTGCTGTCCCCCACGCGCCAAAGCTGGCCTTTGATTCTCAAATGCCACAATCGCCGTACACTCGCCAAGCGAACCAAAAAAAAAAACTGTATTATAAATGGATTTACAATGGTAAAGTCCAAAATAACATAGATGTTAATCTAATTCACAACTTACTTAGACCTAACTCACCTCTATGACTGTATTTTCACTCTCTCTCACCTTCACTTGATCTCGTGTTTGGCTTATTTCACGCTATCACCTCAATTTGAGCATGAGTTTTTTAAATTGGGTTGAATATAGAAGTACATTAGCAATATTGGTCAAGTCGGATCGAGTATGAGGTTGGAGCGGGTTTGGGTCACCAGATCTGTATTGAATGGAAATTGGTCAATCCGTTTGACAGATCTAATCATCACTTAAAGAAAAAGTGAAAAATGGCCATTAATAGATCTTTAAATATATAGTGATTTAGGATGAGTGCAAGGGAAAAAATGAGACTTTTGTGGTTTTTCTCAAGTTACCTATATGCACATGAGTAGACATTTCATTGGTTCACGCCAATCTCGGAATTGGCCTTTAAAATTTCAAGTTAGGTCGAGTTGGAATAAATCTGCGAGAGGGAAGGACGAAATTTCCTGACTTGTTTACTATGTTTGCCTAAGCACCATTTGGTCATGTGTGCCTGGGTTATTGCATTTGCAATCAAAGTCATAAAAAGCACTTTTCCATAGGGAATGTGCACGAGTGAAATTAATTGACTCTTCACGAGATTTGCTTCCTTAACCACGACACAAGCACGCACTCTGCACAAGTTGCTAAATGAGGGGACATATGCCGTTAGCATTGCATGAGGGACTTATAATCCTAGATATCTATCATGCATATAATTCGAGTGCCAATTGGTTGCCGATCTAAACTCCCCAAAAGCACTACACTTTCTTATCAATTTTTTTGTCAGTTGAAATTGCACAACCCATCCCACGGGATGCAGATCCGTAGTCCCTTTAGCTGTCTCCGAACACGATATGACAGCACGTGACGCTCTCTTTAATTTTGATCGCACCAAATAAAAACCTCGAATCTAATCCCCTCTCTCTCCAACCATTTGGCGAGAACCATGCACGTGTCATCTCCGCTGCCCAAGCAACCGCAACCTCCATTCAGCCCCGCCCCGGCCCCCTCAGCCCCCCACCCCCCTCCCCCGGGTCACCTAGCCATTGCAGTTGTGCCCAACGGCGAGTTCCCTTCTCCTGCTTTCATCCTTGCAGCCCCCGTCCCTCCGTAACGTCCCCATCTCTTGCTAATACTCTTTGTTCGAGCTCGTCACTGTTGGCTAACCTCAGTGCGACGTTGAGCTCTACCTCAGTTGGTGGCGCTGCTGCTCCAAATTTGGCGGCGGCAACTCGTCCATGGCTTCAAGTTCTAGCACCGAGGCTCAGATACTGTTAATGACGGACTAGCCGTCTAATACGAGTGACGATCGCGAGCTCAAAAGAGCAAAGAAAGGCCAGGAGTCGGACTTTAGCTTGGATGCACGGGGAGACGGAGCAAATAAAAAGACGATGGAGGGCAATTGAACGGCTCGGACATGAAGCGGCGGGTTGTCCTGCTCACAGTAGCGGATTTGCCGTTGGGAGACGATGGGGTTGGGGTTAGAATCGAGCGGACACGTGCTACGATCTCAAAGTCGAAGACAATAGATGGATCCGCGGTAGGACAACATATATGCATCCCCTAGTAAAATGCGCCACGCTCTATTTTGATTACTTTGTCAATTGAAAGTGCATTACACCGTTTTGTGTAGCAATGTCTGTGTGCAATCGTTCACCAAATAGAGTGAAATTCTTTCGATCATCTAATCATGTTGACACGAGGCTGTGGTACCTGTTTTGTCCCCATCGCACAGCTCATCGGCCCGTTTTCTTCCTCTTAGCGGTCGTCGTGATTACAATAAATTGGCTATAGATACACATCTAACAACTTTTCAATTGAATCACGTACTCGAATAACGTCTCTCGGACCAAAATAAAGAACAATGTCTCCAATTACTAATTTATTTTCGAGGTCATGTCTATCATTTTGTAGACCGATGATAAATAAGGAGAAATCCACGATAGACAATATAGTTTTTTTTTTCGGTCGAATCAGACAATACAGTTTAGTAAGAACAATATAACTCTTAGTCTCATTAAAATTATTATAAGAAAAATGACACAAACAGTTCATGAATTTTATTCAAATGTATGATATGATTACTGAATATTAACACAATATGCAATGAGGTTCACAAACTTTTAATCCGTTTAATGTCGTCCTTAAACTTTTTATACATGTATAATTTAGTGTGATCCTTCTACTAATTCAAATTCAAGGACCACATTGAATATTTTCATATAATTCAGTGACTACATTAAATATGTACTAAAAAACCATGGACAACATTGAACAAATTAAAAATTTAGGGATCGTATTGAATATTATGCTAAAGTTCACGTATTATATTGAACAAATTAAAAATTTAATCGGATCAAAATTTAGGGATTGTTTATGTCATTATCTCATTTTTATATTACAATATTTTCAATAATTAAATTTACATATTTAATAAGATCTTTGGTCTTTTCAACAATCTAAAATGGGACATCCATCGGGGTCGAGGGTCAAGGACGAAACCCAAAAGAAACGTGGGACCCACTCGCTCCTCCTTCACTAAATTTCATGCGACACATGTGGGCCCCAAAGTGCATGGTCGGTTGGAACCTGCTTGGGTTCCCTCTGTAATTAAATTCTGTCTTCTGACACCTGCCTGTGTTTCCTCTTTTTTATTTTCTTTTTATTTTTTTCCCTCACGCGACGACAAAATAAAAATTAAATAAAATGGGAAAAAAAAGGGCCAACCCAAATATCAATAATAACACGGGCTAATATTTTTCCCTTACTTTAGAGAAAATACGACATGAGGCAGTTCATAATTATATAATGTGGTTAGGTTTCCTTCTTTTTTACATAATTTTTTTTTCGAGATCTGTTGTTTTGCAAGGACAAACTGTAATGTTATTGATTAAATAATGCATAGGTTTTCGAGAAGCATGTGACATTTATTGTGCGACAGGGACCCCACCCAGATTTCAATCAGTCCTCAGTCAAAATATTGATTAAAATCGATTTTTTTGTTTGGATATTCAAGTAGTGTTGTTAATAATCTTTGTTACTTTTATTTTGATGAAAATGAGTACCGATCTTGTTCACAAGCCCCTCTGATGGATGTAGAAGACAAGTTGCCAATTAAATTTCTTTTTCTTTGTTGTCATTGAGCGAAAGACGTATCAACCGGATAGAATAGTGCGGAAAAGGAGTTTAACGGGCCAAAAATCAAGCTATTTGTGCAAAATGTGGAATTAGCTATTGCATTGATACCAATCAAGTTTTAAACTTTTCAATTTGATCAATTTACTCCTAAATATTTTCACATTGATATCGATTCAGTTCATCCGCCCAATTTAGGTCAGAAATTGGTGATGTCGGCCAGAAGCAAGGGTCAGTCACGCTGGGCCATGCAAGGGTGAGGGCGAGCTTCGGTGAGGCCGAATCTCGCCTAAGCCATGGCATGGGCGCCCTAGCTTGGGGGAGGATCAACCTCGCTAGATCTGGCAAGGGGGGCCCCTTTAGAGCCCAGGCATGGTCGACCCTAGCTTGTGGCCGGCAGTTGGGACTGGCCACCAGCACTAGCAAAAAGAAAAGGGCAAGAAAAGGGGAAGGAAAAAAAAATACAAAAATCATTGAAAAATTAAAACATTCAAAAAAATATTAAAAAATTATAAAAATGTTCACGTCAATGTCGGTTGTGCCATGTGGAACAGTAGTATTCACGTTAGCGATTTCCGACCTAAATTAGTGAATGGATTGAATTGGTACTAATACGAAAAAGTTTAGGATTGAATTGGTACCGATTAAATAAGTTTATGACTTTTTTGGTACTTTTCGCTTAACTATTCAATCCTGAATTAATCGACGACAATGAAAGGAGACGCAGCATCGAAGTTTTTTGTTTTGTTTTCTTCTCTTTTTTTTTTGGTGAGAAGTTTGCACGTTTCTTGGCGCTTCAGCTAAGGATAGAGTGCGATATGGTTTAACATCTGATAAATTCATGTTAATTAAGAAGCCATAAAGCCCTGGAAAAAGTTTATTATCGCACATCAAGAGCGATGCCTTCATGCTTGAAGCTGAAACTTTGGAGGCCAAACCTTCAGAAGGCACACATCTCTTTCAAGCGGAGAAGGCAAAAGGTGGGTGTTGCACTGAAGTGAGAAAAAGCATCACTCCAAGAATTGCCGGCCTTTCTTTCCTTTTCACGGCCAAAGCACACAAAGATAGATTATGTCTGGAGAAAGGTATTTCCGTGCCAGAGATACTAAAACTTTACTACATTACCATGCCAGAGTGCTCGTGACGATTTAGGGTTTTTCGTTATTCCCACATGCCCTTGTAACAATTTGCACTTTGAGTAGTTCTTTGAAAGATGGATTTCGAAACAAAGTGAGGTGGCTTGATATGTATTTACATAGTTATTGGATCAGTCGAGATTTGAAGAGTTATCCTGAGTCCATGGTTTCCCTGATCTGTTTTAGAATGTCTAGAATTTACAAAAATGGAAAGGTTTTAGATCAAAGTCTTGGAAGAATCACATCCTTTACGTATGAAGAGTGCAAAGGCGAACAGATTCTCATGCTGCAGGTGACCTAAAAGTTTGCAGGAGTGACCATTTAGCATGAGCCAAGTGAACCCAAGTCTGATTCATGGATCAAGCAAATCTTTCATATTTAACCTATTTCTCATTTCTGACATCGTGGAAACCCACTTAAAATAAGTAAATTTCAAGTTTATAGAGCACCTTACTATCTTCCCAAACCACATAAAACGCGAGCCAAAACTCCAGTGGGCGGGTTCAAAAATAGGATTATTTGCATCCCCGTGGTTCGGGGAACTAACCTGCCATGGTGCGAGCCTGATCAGCACAGACAAATCCGTTTATTGATCACTAAGCTAACCAGCTCAGAGTATCTTTCTCTGGTGGCTTTTGACTAAAGATTCATCTTTTACTTTGACAAAATTGAACTGTGGATGTCCATGTGGGGCAACAAAGCTTGCTCCGATACTTCTACGGGGTTCAAGACTCAACAAGTATAAATGGTTTTGAGGTGCAATTCACTTGCTATAAGCGGGAAGCGAAGTTGTCGACAGCATTCACGCAACAGCAACACGATGGGTCAAGAAAAGTGCTTGGCTCTCATCATTAGAAGCTCACTAGGGTTAGTGAAGATCATTGGTTTCATAGGACTCATCACTCTCGCAGCAAGAGTGAACTCCGAGGATGCACTCGGAGAACCTGCGTATGGGGTTTTATGCATAAGCGAATGCCCGACATGTCCCGGCATCTGCTCGCCACCGCCTCCGCCGCCTTCACCGTCGTCCAAGACATATCCTCCTCCTTCTCCACCTCTGCCGCTGCCAGAGCCACCAGTTTCTCACTCTCCGCCTCCATATTACTACACTAGCCCGCCACCGCCTGCCCCGCATTCATCGCCTCCGCAACCTATGTCGCCGCCACCGCCGCCGCCGTCGCCTCCACAGCTGCCGCCCGATATATATCCCATATGGGGTGCTCCCCCTCTGCCGCTGCCCCCGCCTTACAAGTACAATAAGCCCCCTCCGCCATCAATGTCGTACTCCCCTATAATTACATCATCTAATAGTAGCTCCTCTCCTTTCTACTACTTCTATGCCTCAAGCGCTGGTTTTAATTCTTCTCTTCTTACCTTCTCATGTACCTTGTTGCTCCTCCATGTTCTCTCTTTTCTTTCCTTTTGACAGGTTGTGATCATATATGATGAGGTGATGTATAGTATTGGAGGTTCTTTAGTGGGGGGGGGGGGGGGGTTGGATGATCTTTGTAATTGTGCCTATTGCTTTCATGATTTTCAGCTTCTATTACAATATGGGTGAGACAGATTCTTTTTTCTGTATGTGTTGACTATAAATGAGCAGTAGATAAAGTGCTACATTTTGATGAATGTGTTTCTGATTGTTCCAATGATTACCATGTTGAAAAGAGAAAAAGTTGCTTCTATGTCAGGTAATTGGTACAGAGAGATTGTCGAGATATGACGGCGAGAGAAACTTATCACATAAGGCATGAGTTCGCGTTAATTTCGGATAACAAACATTCTATCTATTTATTGTAAATGAAAAATTTATAATTTCTCGTACGTCACAACACTTTATATAAAAAAGAAGATAGAATATGCATAAATACGATAGTTTATATGTGCCAAAGGTGATCGTTTCCGAGTGCAAACTCGACCCTTTTCATCTTCGAGCCATGTGAACTCAACTTGCACTAAAAAAGAACTGCGATGAGCTCGAATAGTTTGGCGAGGGAAGCTCCCATTGCCGAAGAGTAGCTTGTCCACTTTGCATGATGCAGAGTGCCGGTTTTTGACAGGTTCCGACATGGCTGTGGAAGCATAGATCGATGAGCTCGAACCCGACACTGATCGGCACGAATTCGTGACATAAATCAATGCGTTAACACCCTCACATATACATGAAAAACACATAAACACGAGCACAAAAACCGAGCTTAACAACTTGAACAGGAATCATCAGGCCCAACTGGGCCTACGTGTTGGGCCGAAGCCCAAGCTCGAGCCCACGCGAGCGTCGTTGGGGAGAGGCCCACGAATCGCCCACGCGGGCCCATAAACGAGAGCTCGTCTCGCTCCTTCGAGCTCAGACTCAAACCGTTCCATCGCAGAGCAAGAAGAAGAAGAAAGCTTCAGATCCATCGTCAATGGCAGCTCGAACCTCAGCCGGTCCAGTCAACCGCCGGATCGGCGTCCCCGCTCGCTAGATCCCGTCGGAGAACCTCCGGCGCCGAGCTCAAGGCCCTGATCGGAGACCTCAATCCCGTACCGCATCCGTCGAATCTCGAATTGTCCGAAGTTCCGAGGAAACCAGAGAGAGAGGGAATGGAGCCGGACAATGGAGAGGAGGCGGAGACGGCGGCGATGGCGAGCCTCCTCCTCCCGCTCGCCTCCGCCGCGCAGCAGCCGTACGTCTCCGAGCTCCTCTCCTTCACTCTCGACCGCCTCCACAAGGTGCGGCGTCTCGAAGATTCTCCGGCTCGTTTCGCGCGGAATGCGATCGTTTTTATTGCGCTGTAAGCGTTGTTTGATTCGTTATGTGCTTGAACTGGCAGGAACCGGAGCTGCTCCGGGTGGATGCGGAGAGGATCCAGAGGCAGATGCAAGAGGTCGCGGTCGGTAATTACAGAGCCTTCATCGCGGCCGCCGACGCGTTGCTCGCGATCCGGGAAGAAGTTTCTGCCATCGATAAGCATCTCGAGTCTCTCGTAATTATCCCTTTCTTCTGTTGATTTAGCATTGAATGCTGTCGAGAATTGTGCTTCATGTGCTGTGGTTACGCATTTTGAAGACTGCAAAACTGCTGCTTGCTCCACCTGCTTGTGCACAATCTGTTGTTTAATACTTGCTTGCAACAGAAGTTTTACATTTTTCGTTGATTCGAATGAGAAAATCGAGTTTCGACCAGTATGGTAATGGTCGTTGGGGATTGATGGTGTTTTATCTGTTTGCAGGTAAATGAGATACCGAAGCTTACATCTGGTTGCACTGAATTTGTTGAATCTGGTGAAAAAATTTTGGAGAAGAGGAAGATGAATCAGACTTTGCTTGCCAATCACAGTACATTGCTTGACTTGCTCGAAATTCCTCAACTCATGGACACGTATGTGCTTGCCAAATTTATATGTCACTCATTCGGTTGGTCTCATCGTATGTGTCTCATGAGGCATTTGGAAAATCACTTAAAATGTATGTCAGGTTGCATGTCTTTTAGATGGCTTATTTGTTCTCTGGCTATGTGAGCTTAGTTAGGCTGTCATAGAGCAAGAGTAGTCTGCATGCTGTTTCAGTTTGATCCAGTTGATTGATATGGAGATCCAAGAAATTTTAATCTATTTGTGAAGGAAATAGACTACAACCTATGGTCTTTCATCAATTTGGGTATCTGGCGATAGGCATTTAAAAAAATAAAAATGATTGGTCTTATTAGAATAACAAAAGCATCTAAGTTGGAGGTCTAGAAGGTTTGACTGGAGACTACCGCATAGTAGGATGCTATCCTAGACAATTTGTCAAGAAAATTGCTGGATAGCTTAGACCAACAAAGAATTGCTCGTTTCTCAAAAGCAAGGAGTCTGGCATCTTAACTCTTGTTTCAACCGTTTGGAATGGGAAGTAGTTGTGGGGTATGCAACAAATTAACAATCTGAAGACAATTTAGCCTTGCCCTTAATAATATGCACGGAAAGACCATGAGAGAGGAAAATACCCTCTGTTTTAAATTTTTTCTCCTTTCCCTTCTCACAAATGTTTTAATTGTTTGAGAACTTTCCACTCAAATTTTCATCCCCTCCATTTTCCCCCATTTCCCAAGCAGAGAATGACTGGCCCTTGAGTGGCTTGTCCTGAGAAATGTTATACCTTGCCCCTTGAGTAATTAGTCTTTGATAGCCTCTGACTCTAAACGTGCTGCAGATGTGTGAGGAATGGAAACTATGATGAAGCTCTTGATTTAGAAGCATTTGTCTGCAAACTTTCGACAATGCACCCCAAGTGAGTTTCTCTCGTCACTTTACTTTGAGTCATGCCTTGGGTTTCATCTAATTGGCTTGCTGCGGCTTTGTGTTTCTGTCCAAGATTACCTGTGATTCAATCATTGGCAGCCGAGGTTAAGCAAACCACTCAGTCTCTTCTTTCTCAGCTCCTTCTGAAACTCAAGTCAAATATTCAGGTAATCATGCCTATATGGTATTGAGCATATCTTGCTTCACCTGGATATCTATGCATGGATTTAACATTCTGAATTTGATTTTACCCATTTCCTTGACAGTTACCTGAATGCCTCCGGATTATTGGATATCTACGCCGAATAGGAGTTTTTAGCGAATATGAAATGCGGTTGCAGGTAAAACTTGTTCTGCATATATCACAAGAAGAAGACCAGTTCACGTTGCATTTAGATTTGTCATGAGGTCTAAAGTTTCACAAGGGACATGTATCACTATTAGTCAAGCTCAGGAGATGAGATATAGTGGTTCTATTAATTCTGTTTTGCTTGTCAGACAATTTACTTGTATCTCACTTCTCTCTCTCTCTCCTTTCTTTCTTTCTTTCTTTCTTGTATTTCAGTTCTTACGATGTAGAGAGGCTTGGCTTACTGGGATTCTCGAGGACTTGGACCAGAGAAGCCCTTATGAGTACTTGAAAGGCATGATAAACTGTCATAGGATGCATCTTTTTGATGTTGTTAATCAATATCGGGCAATATTTGCTGATGATACGTCAGGAAGTGAAGAAAACTACGACGGTGGCCTCCTTTTTAACTGGGCAATGCATCAGATTACCTCACATCTCAAAACTCTGAAAATCATGCTACCCAAAATAACTGAAGGAGGGTCTTTATCGAATATATTGGATCAATGCATGGTGAGATATATGATAGTTTGGTTTAATACATATGGGTTTATTTTTTTTTTTTTGTTGATAATTCTCTTACTTACCTTTGTTCTTTGCCTAGAAAGATATGCAACACTAAAATCTGCTCATGAGTTGCGAATTCTAGTTCTCTGCTGTTCTTGATGATCTTGTACAGATAGTCAAGTTCTATTGCATCTCGAGTTGATGATGAGTTTACTTTTGCTACAGTACTGTGCTATGGGCCTTGGCTGGGTTGGGCTTGACTTTCGAGGATTGCTTCCATCACTGTTTGAAGAGTAAACATACATCTTATCTTTGATTCCTGCTGCTTATTGGCTTTTCAATAGCTTCGTGCAAAAGTTTGACTTTGGTCTGCTATGCAGGGCGGTTCTTAATCTGTTCTCAAAAAATATGAGTACCGCAGTCGAAAATTTTCAGGTGCATAGATGAGTATGATGTTTGTAAAACACACATTTAAATGTACTATATGTTATTACTGGAGATATAGTGAAAATATTATGTGCGGTGATTCTCATCTTAATGTTTTTGACCCAGTTGGTCCTGAATTCACATCGTTGGGTTCCTCTACCGGCTGTTGGTTTTTCAGCCAACAGTGTCACGGAAGAAAGTCAAGAGGATGTCACTCCTCCATCTCATCTGATGGAACATCCACCTCTTGCTGTATTTGTCAATGGTGAGTGCTTTTTTCGGATGGAGATATATTCAAAGAATGTAGACAGATAATCGTAGAGGTGTTCCGGGGTTGTTGATTGCGCTAACTTCTTGACTATGGTGGTTGTAGGTGTATCTGTGGCAATGAACGAACTACGCCCTTGTGCCCCGATTAGCTTGAAGCATATCATTGCTCAAGAATTAATTAAGGGATTGCGAGAAGTGGCCGAGTCTCTATTAAGATATAATGCAACTCAGATACTGAGAGAAAACGAATCTGGCCTTTTTCTTTCCCTTTGCCGAGCATTTATCGAGGTACTGCACACTAGTATTCATCCACCCCACTGTTCAAAATTTACTTTTGCACCTTTGCGATCTAATTTTCTTTTCTTTCCTTTTTAGGTTGTTTATCCGCATTGTGCCACTTGCTTCGGGCGATGTTATCCCGGTGGAGTGGCTCTCATCATGGATGTGAAAGGTTTATATGACGGACTCAGCCGACTGTTGACGGTTTCTCCTTCAGTAGAAGTACCCAAAACCTCCACACCTGCTGTAGAAAGGACCGCATCTGCGAATGGCGAGTTACCCATTCTAGAGAATGGAAGTCCTCCACACTCCGAGGAGGCCCGGTCTAGCAATGTTGACGAAACAGAAAAGCCAACTTCGGAGGCTGATCCAAAAGATGAATGAATAGATTGAGATCCAAGTCTCATGAAAAAAGGCATCTGTCGTTTTTGCAGTTCTATATTCTTTCCATTATTTCAATATGGGTCTCGCCAGTTATGTGTGGTCATAGAATTAGACTGTTCATATGTATTCAAAGCTTCTCTTTTGCCATTATAGAAGAAATGTAACATGAGAGGAGATCGCCTTGTAGTGAACATGCAGTAACTGCAGGGGCTTATACTTACAGGCAATTCATGGATTCTGTCTAGACATAATCTCTCTCTGTTTGCGTCTCATCAAGTTTTGGATTGCTTACTGGACAATGCTGGTGGAAATCAGCAATCGTAAATGTCGGAGGTAAGCTGAATCTGAAGTCGTGTTTGAAGCGTCAGATCAGATAAGCTCCCTCTCAATCGACTTTACTGAGATAAATTGTATATGTTCGACAATGAAAAATGGCATTGAGTTATTTTGATGTAATGAAGCAAACTGAAAGAGGGATTGCAATGGAAAAATCCATTTGCGTTGCTTGATTCTGGGACAAGGTATACTGGATAGACCGATCATCTTAAATGTTTAGAAAGCCCTTTTGTTGCAATCTGACTGATATAATGGATCAGTTTCTGATCACGTCTAACAACAACGGAACATGAACCTACTTTTCCAAGGCATGGCATCTCAGTTGTCCTGTCAATTCCTAAAATCCGATCAAAACAATCTGAATGGGGGTCGTGTTTTTTAGATGGCCATGCCGACTCAATCACAGTTTTACTTTGGAACGAAACAATAGGGATGACTAAGATATCTGAAAACGTGAAAAACGAGAAAAAAAAAAACCCAGAACACACTTGATTTTCACCCCCCAATGACGAAAGATGCATTTCTATTTGTGAAACTGCAAATTACATGCCTCATTTTTTTAAAAAATGTTCGTCTATTTAAAACTTTACCCAGAGCGTTTCCAAACGCACCCACCGGGGGCTTGGGGAGGCAGGGTTTAGCTTCGGTTCACTGTGCAGTTGCTGGAAGAAAGTTTGGATGCCTCAATTTTCATTCAATGGCAACATATGCTTTTGTTTACTTCGAATACCAACCAGTAACCACGTCAAGACAAAAATCTCTTGCCTTGGAAAGACCAAATTACCCCTTCGCAAATTTCCAAACCATAAAATTTTTTTCCCACGGACCTAGTTTTTTCCCGTCAGCCTCCTCGAATCGAACTAGAATTTCGACCGATCCTCACACTGCAAAAACAGAGCTTTGCTTCCGAAAGGAGCAGAGAAGAAACTCTCGAAATCAGGCAGTTGCCCAGCTTAGATAGCCATGTCATCCGATGCCCAGGCGGGTCCAGAGCAGCGAGAACCCAACCCCAAGATTCAGATATACTCCACTTCGGCCACCGGAGTTTCCCCTTTCTGGAGAGGTCTCGAGCTCTCTCTGTCCTTCTCCCCTGAATATCGTGCCTCTTTTCTTGATTGGGAATGGCGTTAAAGATGCGATCTTTCTCTTCTGGTTTTGTTCTGATTCTGCAGACAAGTACGAGAGAGAGGCTAGGAAGTACTGGGACATCTTCTACAAGAGACACCAGGACAAGGTTTGCTAGCTTCGGCCATAATTCTTGTGCCTGCTTTCTGACTGAGATGGGTTTTCTTTTTTGTTCTTGTTTTGGGTTTGAAGTTTGAATCTTTTGGGAGATTGATTGGTCGGCAAGTAAATTGATAGGAGCGTTAGTGCTGCTTGTTAAGTGGTGACTAGTTTTTTTTTCAAGCTGTTTAGTTCATTCTTTGTGCACTTTGCTGCTTTGGCTATTGCTCCTTGTTTTGTTAATGCCAGCTCTCTCTCTCTGTCTGTATCTCTCTCTCTCCATTTCAACAGTTTTTCAAAGATCGGCACTACTTGGACAAGGAATGGGGCCGCTACTTCTCTGTGAGTTGAGAAAAACTTTTGCTTTCAATCCGTAAATCACTCTGTGAAGTTGGAATTTTCTTGGATGGTGTAGATTTTGTTTTGTGCTTTTCATTCAACAGATTCTTGTTTTTGTCAGGGAGCAGGGAAAAGGATTATTTTGGAGGTGAGCAACTAGTGCCGTGTTTGTTTTCAGCAGACTGCATTGCTCTTTTTACATGCAATGAATTTTTCCAGTCATAAGATAACTCCATGGTTTGTATGGAGAAAATCTTTCACTCTTGTGTTGGTCTGTTATGTTGAGAACTTGTCTTCGCTGCAGATAAATGGTAATTTTTTGTTCTAAGTCATTGGTTGCATTTTTCAAGATTGGTGCTAATGCTCTGCGCAGGTTGGTTGTGGAGCTGGAAACACTACATTTCCATTGGTTGCTACATACCCAGATGTTTTTGTTCATGCCTGTGATTTCTCACCACGTGCTGTTAATTTAATTAAGGTTTGATTTCTTGTTCTTGTCATTATCTACGTCTTCATTTGATTTAAGGGCTGATTGCTTTTTTCTGAGCTGATGTCGCCTCCTGCTGGAGTGCTGGGCTGGACATTTTTTTTTATTCCTAAGACAATGCGTGGGGGGGCAGGCGGGGTCAGTAACTTGTGAAAAATTGGATGTAAATACCAAATTACAAATATATGATCCCTTCCCCTACAATTGCTAGCTTCTTTTCATCGATAATTAAGCCCTGCTAGTTGTTCCATCCAAATATGAGTTCCAGAAGGTCTGATGTACAATTTGGATGTATATGTCATTTGATGTGGTTAAAATTTGCTTTTGTTAGATTGGCATGGTTCAGGATACATTTGTCATTTTTTAATGACATGACCTTCTATTTTGCTCATTACAGATGCATAAAGACTTCAAGGAAACACAAATTAGTCCATTTGTCTGTGATTTGACCGTTGATGACTTGAACCAGCAAATCCCACCATCTTCTGTTGACATTGTAACCATGGTAATTGAAAGGAAGTAATGATCTAAGTTTAATACATCTTCGTAGCTTAATAAGCTGCTACTGCTATCTCATAGCTAATGCTATTATGTCAGAGTTTGCTTGGTCAGTTAGTTATGCAGTATCACTAGCTGATTGTAAAGCAGATATTTGTGCTATCTGCAGTGTCACCAGAGAAGATGCATCTAGTATTGCAGAATATAAGAAGGGTTCTCAAGGTAGGAGACATCCCTGTTTGTAAGAATAAAACTGGTAATATACTGATTTTAATCAGATAAGGTACTATCACTAGAGGAGATATAACTGCAATGTACTGTTTTTGCTTCCAGCCAAACGGTCATGTGCTGTTCCGTGATTATGCCACTGGTGATCTTGCTCAGGTTGGTCTTTCAGTATACCATTTTATTATTTAGAAATTTCTTTTCTGCCGACAATTTATTAAGTGGGGCTGCTCACACTTTTTTTGCTATTTCTTACACATTTTCCCATGTCTAACTGTTTGCTGACAGGAAAGGCTTACTTGCAAGGATCAAATGATTAGTGAGAACTTTTATGTCAGGGGTGATGGCACTGTCAGTTCCTGCGATCTGTTTGTGGATGCTATCTTTTATTTTTCTCTTCTTAATGAGCCAATCTTTATGCTCCTTTCTTTCCTTCTTTTTTTTCCCCTCAACACAGCGTGCATTCTATTTTTCTAATGAATTCTTAGCAAGTTTATTCAAGGACAATGGATTCAATGTGAAGGAAATTGGTCTGTGTTGCAAACAAGTTGAGAATCGATTGAGAGAGTTGGTAATGAATCGGTATGTAATTTTAATTTGGCTTCGGGAGTCTCCTGTTGCTTTTGTCGGTATGATTGTCATCTTTTGCATTTGACTTCAGACGATGGATCCAAGCCGTATTTTGCCCTTCCGATGCTGGGGACCTTTCTAGCGGCAATCATGCTAGTACTGAAGTTGACTTGCCAAGTCAAGAAAATATTGAATCCAACATATCTTTGAACGCTTCAAAGGAGCCTGTCAAGAATATTGAGGTTGATATGTCTGAGGGTGTTGCAGCTGACATGTTTGGCATTCCATCTTCTGTTGACAACGAGGTAAAGGTTTCTCTTATTGCTAATTCTGTCTATATTTGCATATTATGGATCAAGAAATGAGGTATTCTACCTCTTCTAATTGCATATGCTTTCAAGTTCTCAATGGATTTTCACCTTTTAAAGAATTTATTGGCGGACCAAGGTTTCGATTATTTATTGTCTTGAACAATGACACCTGTTTTTGGCATTATTTCCTCTCAGATAATTCAGGTCAGTCTTAACGAGGAAAATTTTAGCATTAGAGTATTGTCCAGAGAGTATCAACACACATGCAAGTCGACTGGGTTGATGCTTTGGGAATCGGCTCAATTGATGGCCTCTGTTCTAGCCCAAAACCCAAACATTGTTTCAGGAAAAAAGGTTTTGGAGTTGGGCTGCGGTTGCGGAGGCATCTGCTCGATGGTGGCTGTTAGATCTGCTGACCTCGTGGTAGCAACTGATGGAGATACAAAGACCCTTGACCTGTTGATGCAAAATGTCGCTTCAAATATAGCTCCATCTTTCCTTGATAAATTGATTGTTAAGAGCCTGGAATGGGGAGATAGGGGCCATATAGAAGCAATCAAAGAAGTGAACGACAAAGGTTTCAACATCATCATAGGCACTGACGTGACATATATTCCTGAAGCTATTTTGCCTCTTTTTGCCACTGCGAGAGAACTGATCTCACCCACCAGAGGCGATGAAGAGGACCAGGCATCAGCACTTATTCTCTGCCACGTTTTTCGTCGAGTTGATGAACCATCTATGCTCTCTGCTGCTTCCCGTTATGGTTTTCGACTAGTAGAGAGGTGGCCAGCGGGAATTTTTGGTAATTCATCTCAGGGAGTTGTTGGCTCTTGGTTTGCTGAAAGTGGTATTGACAAGTATAGTTTTAGTACGGCATTGAGCATCATGTATTTTCAGATTGAGTGACAATGATCTTCAGGGTTCATATTCTGCTCTTTTTGGGTCTTGACCAGACATTTGTTGAAGCTGGTCCCGGGTTTGTGCCATCTGCCTTCTTTCATTGAATTTTGTTTGTTTTTGGACCAATACATGGTTTTGTCACACCAAACAAAAACCATGGAAATTTCTTGTAATAATTAGAATCATCTTTGGCTTCAAGAGCAAAATGATTCAGTTACCTTGATTTGTGTTGCAGGATTTCGTTACCTATACATAAAACATATGGTGCTGTGGCTGTTATAGGATGCCAACAGTTAAAACTTATGCTTGTTTAATTCTCGAGGGAATGCGTTGTTGGTTCTCTATAATTTTCCTTTTCAGTGTACTTTGGATTTGATTCAAGTTATGAGGCAGGCTTAAAGTTGCAAGTGCCTCATTTTGGAAAAGAGCCATAACCAAATTGCAAAGAAGTTCTAAGTAAACAAAAGCGATAAACCAGAAAAAGGAGCAGATCAAAAGATCTTGACGAAGTCGTGAGAAGTGAAGGCATTGATGCAACTAGAACCCTCTTCTTGTCTGAGTGCTCTTACTCATCTTTGTTTTTGGTCTCACTCCTATCTTCTATGTACATGCGTGTGCGTTGCTCACGGGAACCTAGCACTCTCCGCCCCCCTCCAATCCTTTTATGAGCAGGTCACATGCAACTTGACATAATTGATAGATAGGTTCATCCATGAAAGTAATTTGATCGTATACCAAAACAACTGGGAGTAGGACTTCCACTAGGTCTGATCACCAATCTAAAGTAATAGGGGTCACTCACAGACCCCTAAATAACATGTGATGCATGGACAGATTTTCCTAGGAACATTTGAGAACAGACAGTTTGAAGAAAGATCTTGAGTACTTATTATGACTTGGATTGTCTTTTTATGCTAAAATGACATGGAATATCAACCCAATGTTGTAAGAAATTCACGTAACAAGCCCACTTTATAGGAGGCCTGGTTGTTATTAATATATGCAAGAATCTTTGGTTTTCTTTATATATGTTCAGCTTGAATGATCATGTAGGTTAAGTTTAGTATATGATATTGTATCCACCTCTCTCGTTTGGTCGAGCACAAATCATCCACGTTGCGACTAAAGAAATTCAAGACAAATCTATAACTCCTTTACATTTAGGGTCATGAGGTTACACCAGGTTGGAATTGAACTTAAGGCGAAAATGACTGTCAATTTATCAACTTGGCCGACTTTTACCATCCATGGACGATTTAAAAACGCGAATCCAATTAAATTATTTTGTTCTAAAGATGTTTGAGCACTGTTTTAGCGAAATACCAATTATATTTGTCAATATTGGAAGCACATTAATCCGTGAACATTAGAAGGATAGATCTGCCTTCAGTCAAAAGAAACTTCTTTTGGTTACAGATAATCGAAGAAAATGGTAGCAGACTTTAATAGAGGTCTGAGTTCATTCTTCACTGCAAATATACAACTTGTGCACCCGCCAAAACGTACAAGAAGCTTCTTCGAACAATCCAAACATCTTTATGAACATCAAATATGTCTTCTGCACTTCTTCAGCATGTCACCTTGGCCCAAACTGTTTGGGTTCATCTTTTCTGGAGAATCATGAATCTCCTTCATTTGGCAATTCACAAATGAATTCGAGAACAAGCCCTGTGTGTCTAGAAAGTACAGTTAAAATCCCAATTCTATAAGGATTTTGTTTAAAAAGTGTTTAACCTGATAAACACGCTTAATGTGGAATTACCACAACCTCTAATGCACTGACTGTTCCAGTAAGATGCACAACCAATAATTTGAAAAATAGATTGTTTCGTTGTTTTCTTGTTGAAAATGTTTAACAAAAGTCTTGAGAGTAGTTGTTCACAACATTCTTTCCTTATTGCATGAACCCACACCAAATAGAGTAAAAAGAAAACTACAAAAGAAAATTAGGATGATAGAGTTTGTGGCAGCCAGAGTCTGAACAACCTCCTACAGATGGAATGAGACGGTGATGCAGCATGTACACTTGTTAGTAACAGCCTGTGCCGTCCCAGAAGAGGTAGCGGCAGTCAAAAGACAAGTACAGGAAGTGGATGAGTCTATGATGGCTCTTTCACTCCCAACTTCTGACTCTCTCTTTCTCTCTTTCTCTCTCTCTCTCTCTCTCTCTCTCTGATTTAATTTCTTTGTATAAAATTATGCGATTACTAGGGAACAGGGAGACAAAGATTTTCATCTCAGGGAAAAAAAAACATTCCGGGAAGGGAAAATGAAAATCACACACGAAGAAACATAGACAGACAAAGATACTGTGAGGGCTTACACTGTCCATCTGACCAAGACCAAGGTCTCTTGGATTTGGATACTATACTACATAATCCTTTGTTTCTCCAGCAAAGGTTTTTGCTGATCAACTTGGTGCCAAAAATTATCACAAAAGAAAAGCATCATTGCAAGTAGAATATGCGTTATAAAGGCCTGAAAGATTTGTTTTCACTAGATAGAGTTGGTTATATTTTGCTGATTTAAATTATATTGTTGAATATAGATAGTCAGATATCTTTAAGCATTGATTTTTCCGTAAGATCGAAAAAAAAGAAATCCTTCTTAATCCTAAAAGACAGCCATTAAGATTGAAGAAACACAAACAGAGAGAGAGAGAGAGAGAGAGAGAGAGAGAGAGAGAGAGGTGGGGTGACAGATAGAGAGTGAGCACACAGAGCTTCAAGCATGATCATGCAAGAAAACACCATGTGTGCTCACTCTCTTCTGTCACCTCCCTTACCCTTCAAAGGTTAAAGCGGAACTACATCCCAAACACAAGAACCACTCAACCGATTGCTTGCTCCCTTCCTTACTTGCACAAAAGTAAAACTAAAAGCCCTAATCTTGACACTGAACGCTCAAACTCAAAGCCCTCGTCACTGTTCCATTAGCGTGGAACAATTAGGCTTTGGCTTTGCTGATGAGATAAGAAGCTGTACAAATGGGGCTTTATATAGACGGAGAAAGATGGGAAAGGAATAAATGTGGGTTCCTCTGCCCATTCTCCTCTTCTTATTTTTTATTATCATCGTGCATGAGAGAGAGAGAGAGAGAGAGCAAAGGAAGTCTTCATCTTTTCTGAATCTGACTTCGTTTCCAGAAGGATCAAACCAGACTCATTTACTCAGTTACCGCTTACCAATGCATCTGGTGACTCTAAATCTTATCTTCTCATGACACATCTCTCTCTCTCTCTCTCTCTCTCTCTCTCTCTCTCTCTCTCTCTCTCTCTTTGAAAAATAAATATTTGAAACCCTAACTAGGACTGTGCCCCTGCCTAGTGGTCTTCCTCTTACTTCTGCATCACATTATCAGTTCCACATGTATATCTTTGGAAGAGTTATTTTACCAATCCTCAGAAAGATTAATGGTGAAGAAATTGAAGACTTATTTTGGGGGGTAGATATCTATAGAACAGGAATTTTGGATTCTTTATCATGTTTCATTCTAGAATTTGGATAGATGCAAATCTTATATTTCTTTACCGTCTCAATTCTTGTTACTTAATAGGGAAGACTGATTGGCTTATATGATGATTTTTAGGAGGCAAGAATAAGCAAAAAATGCTTCGAGATTTTACATGTCTAACATGAATTGTAGCATAATAGGAAGATAAAAAATCTGTATACACATTACCAAAAAAAAAAAAAAATCTATACACACTGCCTCAAGTGCAAGATTTTTGTGTTTCGACTACTTTCTCTGTACGTCACGCATTGAAAAGAATATAAAATTCTTACCTTACCAAAAAAATAAATCTGTATACACATAATCCTTCATTTAGCCAAAAAAAAGCCAACCATTAATCATCACTGCACTTAGGGGTGAGCAAAAGGAACCGCTTGAATCGAACTGAACTGGTCAATTGGACGACTCCCGGGGGTACCGGTCCAGTTCCCCATTCTAGGGATGGATCTGCCCATCTAAACTAGACATATTGTTTTTAATTTTTTTTTATTATTCTTACAAATCTGAAAACCTGAAAAACCTAATCAATTCTCGATATAATGTTGAGAATTGATATGGTGTAATTTCCATAATGTAGAATTTGATTCATGAACCTCACAACAAAAGCCACATTAGTGTTCGTTATTGGTTGTGAGTCATGCTCAACCATGTGCAATTCCCATTTTCCTACGAGGGGTTTAACATCCTTCTCAATGTGAAGGATTCTGTAATGGACTACATGTTTTAACAAAAGAAAAAGAAAAGAACATGCTGCTAGTTCCATGAACTCACTTGGGAATCGGACTAGACCAACTGGTTGTTTTGGTCCAATTCCAGAATCAAGTGGGCCGATTCCCGATTCCATAAATGGAAACCGGCCCCTCTAGTTTGGCTCTCAGTTCCAGGGTGGGATTTCCCACCCTGGAAACCAATGACCCTTAATTGTACTTGTATGATCTAGAAAAGACTATGGTCATGCATCATGTGTTGTCTACGCATTATAATAAAACACTGGCCTAAGGCCACACCATATGTTACGTAATCTTGTGTATACTAGTCTTCACAAATAGTTTTCTATCTGTAGCAGAACCAATAGTTAGGCCAACACAAATGGTCTAACATGTACTCAAATTTCATGTGCGAAATCTAGCTTTTCCAATTACAAAGTGCACAAAAAAGAAAAATTCATAGATTACTTCTTTTCTTTTTCCTTTTCCCCTGAAAAACTCTCTTTGAGACCTTCCACATGTACCGCATCAAATGGTGAATTTCCACCACTCGTGACCGTGGCCATCTTCAAGAATGTTATATAACTTAGATATATCTTTTAGCTATAGAGGCAAATAAGATCATGATTAATTCTCACTCTTTCTTTTACTCTCTCTTTTGCTAATTATAACAAAGAGAAAGAGCAGCCCATGCACAAAGAATTGAAGCTTCCAAAACCAAGAATACAAGCTTCGAAGACTATTTAGGAAAATTAAGTAACATATATATATATATATATATATATATATATATATATTTCTAAAGTCACTCCACTTGGGTTTTTACAAGCTCGAATAAAAGTAGATTGCAAGGGTTGCATTAGCTAGTAGTCAACAATCGTTTCAACAAACTCGACTCCACGGATGTCAGAACATAAATTACTCAAACCCTGGATATTAGGTTTGCCTAATATGGTGTTAAAGTATTTAAATTGCATGTTCATCTGACAACTTAAATATTTTGAACAATTGGCAGTCTCATAAAATTTTACATTGAATACTTTATCAAATTTTATTTGTTTCACCTATTATATATTTTTATACTTTAGTCTTAAACTTTTAAAATAATTGGCGGTAGTCTCGTGAAATCTCCAGTGCTTATGGACATAATGGACCGAGGGGTGCTTACAGTGGCCCCCACCCCCTACGTAAAAACAAAATCATATATATCAGGTAATCTTCTCAATATTTGAATACATAAATATTTAGCGAAAAGTTTTGGTCTCGCCGTATTTTAGGTGGTTGGTTATATTTATTTAAGCATTTTAAATTTCCCTTCTACTTTGATATGGAACATCTCTATTTTAAAAACATACACTTATACATAATTTTTTTTTGTAAAATAAATCTGAATGCTGTCAAATACCTAAAAGTAATTTCTTTTTCTTTAAGGGGAAAACCAAAACCTCTTTTCAGAAGCAGGTTTTCCTTAAGCCCCCCAAACATATTCCACAGGAAATGTACATTGAATCATATAATGGGGGTACCAAAATGGAAAGAGACCCATCTTTAGCCCTCTGGAAATCAAGCTTTTCTCATCAGAATGACCCCTCCTTCCTTTGAATGGCTATGACAAGAAGATGCAGCATAAAGAAATTGGATATTTTCCCTTTCTGAAGGAACAACACAAAGCAATTGGGATACGTGGGAGCAGAAATCAATTAACCAAATCATCCCTAATGTTTTTTCTTTGGCCATGCAATCCTAATGTTGATCCGTCCCCACCTGCTCGAACCAAGGGAAAAGGGTCCAATGGCAGTGCAACACAGGCACATGTACGTGCACCCCTTGTTCAAGCAAACATGTTTTATGCGGCGCTGAATAAAGCAGCTTAAAGTATATATATGCTTTCTGATCATTAGATGATTAACTAAATTGTGAAATTTAAAGCATAAGAATCTTTGACATTGTTCTCACCAATCACAGCCAATGCGTGGCTTTCGTGGGACGTTTTGTCTTTCCTAAATTCCCCACACAACCTGAGCATCTGTTTTGTCCTCAGGATTTTATGCTTAAAGTCCTAATGTTAAGAATTAAGGTAATGAACCACTTACACTGGGTTTAATGCATCCTTTCTTCCATCATCATGCAATCATCCGATTTCGTTAGAATAGATTTGGAGGTAATGCAAACGTGGGGAGTTCCTTTCTTGCATCATTTTATCCCTTTAAATTTATTTTGTCTCGCTTCAATTACCTTCCACACCTTCATAAGCAACTGTCGAGAAAATTCAACATTTATACCTTTCAATGAGAGATTATGGTTATCTTTTATCTCGACCTTTTTTCATCTAAGTAGATTTAGATGGTCGCTTACAAACGACGATAACAAGTATGAAACAAATCCCAATCTTTTTCTAAAATTCATCCGAATTAGCATATTCTTTCGATGATAGTAACTGGCGCTGGAGTATATGATTCATCAATTTTTTATACCATACTGCATGAATTGTATTTTTCCACTGCAACAGTGATTGTGATAAGTTATTATCAATCGTCAACATAGCTCATGTCACTTGATAAACAGAGTTGCATAAACATGTTTTACTCTAACGGTTTGTATTTATTGCAAATCCCCGTTGAGATACACTAAAGCAACTTTACCTCTAGCAAAGTGGACAAAAGAAGATTTAGGGTTTCCCTTTTTGTAGTGGAGGAATGATATGGAAGACCTTTGCATAGCCTCAATCACAATGGGAATTTTCTTATTCTAAATAGATCCTATGCTTGCTTGCTTACTATCACTAGAATTGTTTTGTTCAAAAGGAGCAACAACACATGCTAACACAGACACTTGCACCACCAAGAAATTGAAACGATTGATAGAGATAAGCATCTGATCTTTCGCTTCTGCTTTAACATTAGTCCAACCTCTGGAGTGGTGATCAAAGCATCATTGGCATCTTCTTCTCTCATTCTATCCTCTTCTTTCTTTTCTCACTTTCGGCAACTTGCTAAGAATTGCGCTCTCTTGATGATGGCATGACCTTTGCACAGTTAGTGTCCACGTGGCATCGTGGGGATGAGTCTCTTGATGGCTTAACCCCAACCATGCATTATCTGATATGAAAGAATCATGTCTTGCCAATTTAGTTGGAATGGTCATATTCAAAAATTAAAAATATTAAATTATATTTATTGAATTTTGACTTGTGGCTCTTTTGTCTTTGTGGTCTGAGAGCTGGATTCGCACTAGACAAAATGTTTTCTTTAGTATATCGGGTGGTGGTGAAGTATTAGGGGCATGTATAGACAGATCCAAACATGTTGCCAGAAGAACACAGAATGTACATTGACCAAGAGAAAATTGACCACATAATATACAAAAGTCCTACACATATATGCCCATATTTATACAGAATAATTGTGTGCATGACATATTATAGATGTAATTATAAGAGAAGGGCATCAATGTATGCGTACATACAAGAAGTATCATTATTCACCCCACCTAGCCAAGTACTTAATTAAACCATGCCATGTAAATTATTGTTACATGTTTGGCTCTTGCTGAAATTTGTTAAGAATCTATATCCCATCTAGCGTTTGTTAACTAATAGTCAAATATTTTGCAAGTCGGCTTAAATCACTCTTTGTGTGGAAAGTTTCCTTGTTTAATGGATTCTATATGTTAACATTAGAATCAAAATCTAGAGCCAAATTTAAAGAAGTTAATGGTTAAAATTATGTCATAACAAATACATTGCACTCATAGGTCCAATTGATTAAATGCCTACTAAGCTCATCAATCATTAATGTCATAACAATACAATTGACCACAGGACCCATCGATGGACTACCTGATGAGTTCATTGATCATGAGTTTTCTACGCATGACCAATTGACTCGAAACGTAACAAAAGTTACAGATTAAGTAGAGGAGAATCCATCGACCAAGATATAATCATGGCTGAGGAATCGCGAGCTTTTACAAATCATCCCTAAAATATTACGCAAGTAAAGACTATTAAAGATTATTGTAGGGAAAGATCAGGATGCATAACAGAATGGCTTATGAAAGAAATAGGAGCAATCAAAGCATAACAATTACAAAGAGTACAAAACAACCAATCAACACACAGCATCAATCGAGGCATCATATTTCAAAGATGGGAATATTATTCGTAATAGATTGATCTAGATTGGAGTTTGTTTATACTTTGAATGCAAACTTGAAATAGATTAGGTTTCTCAGTTCTAGCACTTGCCTGTGTTTATAAAGGTTTTCCATTTGTAAAATTTTTACTTATTCTACGTACTTCCGTGATCTTCATCAAGAAGTTCATGTCTTCATAGTCATTGAGGGAGCACGACATCCAAAATTATAAGTCATATGCTGCCTTTCAATAAAGTTTCAAGCAATTTTCTTATTTATTCATAATCTACTATCCACGCATTATTTTTGTAGTTCAAATCCTACAAATTCCTTAAGACTTCGAGGCATATTAAAATCCATTTATTTTTTATGTGAATTCAAATTCAATATTTTAATTTTATCATCAAGATCGTTGAGTTTATGGTGATCCCAGCTTAACAAAAATACATGTAAAACTCCCATATTGAGCATCCATTTTATTTCGTTTTTTATCGCGGCCATAATCTCCTTTGTCTCCCACAGTCCTGAATTAGTTACAAATCAAAAGATACATTGAAAGTTGAAATTATGGACAACTCTTGTCATTGCTAGAAAAAGAGCCAACAAAAAGATTTTTCAGAGGATACGTTTTCCATAGATATCCCTTATCAATTTAGCGAGATGCTTCCAAATTGTCCCAAATCTTCTCCAAGCAGTGGACCTAGAGATCCACGACCTCACGTGCACGTCTTCCCATAAATGAGTGGCCAAAGGAATAAAAATAAAAATAAAATAGATCAAGACTTGAAAAGTTTGAGTATATTTCATTTCAAATGATCAAAATTAATAGGGATTTGTTAATAGTAACATCAATGCTTGAGAGAAAACGAATCTTGCTTTTGTTAGATGGGCATAATTGGGGATACATTTAGCATTGCTTTACCTTTTAGTTTGCTCGTTACAGATGCACAAAGACTTCAAAGAAACACGAATTAGTCCATTTGTCTGTGGTTTGACAGTTGATGACTTGAGCGAGCAAATTCCACCATCTTCCGTTGATATTGTGACATGGTAGTTAATAGGAAGTAAGGACCTAACTTCAACACATCTTTGGTAATTTAATGAACTGCTATTGCTAGCTCTTACCCTATGGTACTAATTCAAAGTTTGCTTGATCAGTTACTCATGCAGTTCCAGAAGCTGATGTAAAACAGATATTTGTGCTTTCTGCGGTGTCTCCAGAGAAGATGGTTCTCAAGGTAGGAGGCCTCCCTGTTTTTAAGAAGTAAAATTTGTAATATACTGATTTTTAATCAGTTAAGGTACTATCACGAAAGGACATATAACTGCGATGTAGTGTTTTCACTTCCAGCCAAAGGGTCACCTTCTGTTCCGTGATTATGCCAACGATGATCTTGCTCGGGTTGCTCTTTCAGTATAACATTTGTTTATATTTAGAAAAGATATCTGCCCACGTTTTTTTAGTGTGGCGGCTCACTCTTCTACTATATCTGTGACATTCCGAAATTTCCAGCAATTGGAAATAGTAAATAATTGAATTATATGAGGTGTGCTCGTAGTAAATTTCTCGCCCGGAACTGATCATTCTTGGGAATGCAAACTGTAACAGCCCGAATTTCAATGTAATTTCCAGGATTAATAAATTGATATTAATTCGCATTTCATTTTAGTAAGTCTCGCCCAGGGCTGATCACTCTCGGGATACTAACCAATGGGGTATGGCTAACTAGAAAACGGTACGTGGACCGGGGACCCTATCGTGAAACGGACACCAATCACGAGAGACGTTGAGGGAATATTCTGAGCCAACGTGGGCCGATCGTAGAAAAGGGTAATGGATTGGGTTTAGCCAAGGTCAACGATGTATAATAGGGATGCAGGTGATTCTGCAAGACCGAAAGTACACGTGGCCAATCAATCCTGAACCTGAACCGAACGATCGTGACCCCTAGAACTAGTAATAATTTCTTATTCTCTCAATGATCGAGACCATTACGATACGGATAGCCCTAGGTCGATACGTGTAACTTCTAAACAGCCGCCCGTTAGTGAGAGACCCTGAAACTGAAAGTTTAGCGAGTTTTATTCACGAAATTGAGCCTGAATTTCGATGTCGATTTTCGAAGGCTTAAGAGACTATTTTTGGAAATCTGACGTCATATTACGCTGGCCACACACATTTGGAGTTAGTACGAGTAAAAATTGAAATTTTGGTCTGGGGGTGAAAATTACGATTTTGCCCCTGTGGGTGCCGGTGTTGGATTTTGAGACCGTTTGAGGTTATTTTTTGAGGCCGACGCCATTCTTGGGTGGCCACGCATACCGGGAGTCGTTACGGACAAAAATTGGAATTTCGACAAAAATTAAAAAAAAAATATTATTTTATTCCTGAAACTTCGCAGTCGATTTCCGAGGGCTTAAAAAATGAATTTTGCTATTCCGACACCATATTAGGTTGGCCACGCATATATGGAACGCGTATGTGCAAAAATTGGAATTTCGCCCCGGGACCGGAAAAATGATGATTGTGCCCCTGGCTAATTTTTGGTCCGAAATTTTTGGGATAATTATGGATAATTATCAGTTGTAAAATTGAGGACCATTGACCCTTTTGCCCCTCCCTTTTTGGATAAGGATGCATAGGAACCATTTGATTAGGGGCAATTTAGTCATTTTTGCCAAATTTTGACACATGGCACCCTAGGCCCTAGTTTTTGACTAAGATAATCATTTTTTCTCTCTCCTCTCTCACTCCCACGACCAGACCAGCCTTCAGAAAATTTTCTCTCCATTTTTCCCTCACTTTCTCTCATTTTCTCTTAAATTTTCTCTCATTTTCTCTCTCGCCGGAGCTTCGCCGGAGCACCCCGCCGACCGCCGTGCCTCGCCGTCGACCCCCTTGGTCCCCCGTCTCAGCTTAGCCTTGGTTCAGTCCATTTCTCTCTCCCTTTCCCCCTCTTTTTTCTCTTTTTTCTCTTTTTTTCTCACTTCCATTCTGTGAACAGTACTGTCGGAGCTTCGCTAGAGCTCCGATCGCCGTTCTGTCGACACCCGGCTATCTAGCACCTCTATACATCGTCATTCAACCAGGCCGTACAGCAACCATACGGTTATTGTTCGCGCCGTACGGTCACTGTTCATCCCGACCGTACGGAACGTCTCGGCCATCACCGGTGCCTCGCCGGCCACCGTTTCCGGCCTGTCCGTACAGTGTTTTGTACGATCACTATTCACCGCATCCGTACGGACACTGCTCACCCCGTCCGTACGCCGTCGCTCGGGAATTCAGCCGTCGGTTTCACTGTTCACCAGTGATCGGTCGCCATTCTCCGTCGTTGTGACTTCGGATTAGGTGAGTAAAATTTCTAAACCCGGATTAGGACTAATAGTGCATTTTTATGGACTAGTTTAGTTATTATCAGTACATTTTGAACTGGCTTAGACAGTATCAGTGTGTATTTTAGATTGGGTTGAGAATTGATTGATAGAAATTATTGTCGGGAAAATTGTGGTAATTCATTGAGGATTTATTGGGGAGAGAAATTGGATTAATTGATCAATTTAGGAGCCTATTAGAAAATTATCGGGTATGTCCGGGTTGATTGGTTGTACGTAATTTGTGTTTGATTGTGATTGAATTTCATTGGTACTCATAGTGCATTGCATTGCATAACATGGACACGCATTATGTATGCCTAGAGTGTGGCATGTGATGAAATTGTGCGAGAATGCGTGCCTGCCATGAGTGTGTGATCACCTAAATTACCCTGAAGCATTATACACTGGGTTCAGATAATAATGAATTGTGTGATCACCTAAGGACCTATGGGTCGTGACCTTCGGGTCGATACTGTCCTCATGCACTTTGAAGCAGGACGATGCCCGGTACGTCCGGAAGGCGACCATCCTCATACACTTTGGAGCAGGCTCTGGTTCGCAAGGAGAACAGTGTTGCGCCTCATGCACTTTGAAGCAGGCTAGAGACACTAGGCCAGATCGGTTGCTATGCCTCATGCACTTTGAAGCAGGCTAGATGTACCGGGCCGTGAAAAATTGAGGACTCAAGTCATAATAATAATAAATTGGGCAGTTTGCCAGTGTGACAGTGTGGGCCAGTGGGCCGGAAATTGCACGTGTCATGTCAACGACATTTGCATGCACGAACATGCATGGACTGGCATGTGAGAGTGTGAGAATCGGTGCATAAGCATGTGATTGGCATATATGTGATTATGAGTGCCACGTATGTACTGTGATTATTATATATTGATCTGTCTAACCTGTAGGGTCTAAGAATGATTTGGTTATTGTTGATTTGAGATTTAAATATTTATTTTCCGGTCAAGAGATTGCATGCTAGCCTAGCCTAGGTTTAGGGGTTGAACTCATTGAGATTTGTCTCACGGTTGTGTAAACCGAAACATTTTAGACCCCCAGCCGTAAGGATGGAGAGACCACCGCCTCTTTTTGGGATCCATTTACGGATCCAGCAGTTTATCAGTACCTACCCCTCAGGAAATGGGGAGGCTTTTGTGAGATATCGATCGGAAGTGATTATGGATATAGGCGAGTATTATCATCAGAAGCAAGAGTACGTGGCATGGTACCATCGGGATGCCGCTGGAAATGAAGGAGAGCCCCTCAGGACCTTCGATATCCCGGTCGATAGTGTTGGGTTGATGCAGCCGATTATAGCAGGTGGTGAGGTGATCAATCCAGAGGCCACGCCCGAATGGATGAGGCAGGAGGAGGAGATGGATGAAGAGCCCGAGGTAATAGTAGAGGACCCTGAACCGATGGAAGAGGACCAGAATGGCGAACCCGAGGTCATGGAACAAGACGTGGAGAAGGACGGAGAGGTGGCAGAACTGGGATTGGATGAGGAAGGGTTCGAGCTTTACCTTGACCTAGAGTTGGAGATGGACTCCGAGGACGAGCGAGCTCAAGCTATGGATTCGGAGGAGTCAGGGTCTAGCGAAGACGCCCCCGAGGAGTTATCAGATGACCCCACCGAGTCGTCCGATCCTAACTTGGAGCCTTAGGGCCGCCTAGTGTCCTTAGCTAGCAATGAGGACCGTTACTTTTTGGACTATCGCCCTCTTCCCTAGTTTAGTCTAACCTCCCTAGCCACTTATTCCTTTTTAACTAGGTGGCTGCTGACCGTTTGTATCTTTGTTGTACTTGTAAATATTGTACAAATGGTTTTTAAATAGTAATATAAATGTGTAATTATTTTCCATAAGGTGTTTAATTGTTGGCTATCCGTGGCTCATGTTGTATTTGTCTCGGTTTATTTTTTATTTTTTTACTTCCGCTTGTGTTTGATCTCTGTATGGGTGTAGGTCGGCGACGCTTCCTAGGAGCGTTGCACCATAATCGATCGTGACGGGATGTTACGTTCCAGTGGGATACGGGACGTGACACTAACCATTAGGGAAAAGTTAATAGGAGAATTAAATTTGCGCGACTAAAGGAAATTCGATCGTGAATGGATTTCAATCATTAAATCGCGTAAGTGATATTTTGAGCTACTGTTGGCCGATCCAAGGATAGTTAGGGGTCAGTTCGCCATTGTCCTAGTAGTGGATCGCGGGTGATTCCGTTGGACCACGAAACAACTTGACGAATGATTCCGAAATTATACCGAACAATCGTACCCCTCGGATCAAGTGATTGATCTTCGCGATTTTAATGACAATCGAGATCATCACGCACCGGATGGACTTGCACGTGACTCGATTTAGTATCAATCATGAGTCGATTTCGCGAATTTTCCCAGCAAACCGCCCGTTAGCTCGAGAAACGCTCGAATCGCGTTTAATAGAATTTAATTATGGAAATTTTGCCCAAATTGGACACCGAAAAATTAGGAAGTCACGCCAGAACATTAGGACGACATTGCACGTGATACGCGTGAATTTTTGGTGTGCTCAATTCCTTCGGAAAAATTCGATTTGGACAAGAAATAGAGAATTGGACTATTTTACCCTTGAGAATCACAAAAGGGTTAATTTTGAGGGCAAGGGATATTTTGGTCATTTTGCGGTTTGGTCCAAGTGCACTATTTGAGTCAAGAAGACTTTCTCTCTCCCCTCTCTCCCTCTCCTTCGTGAATCTTCTCCCCCCCCCCCTTTTATTTTTTTTGGCCGTGAGTTTCCCCCTCCTCCACCGTGAGTTCTTCCTTGGTCATTCTCTCCACCGCCGGCGCCGACGCTCGCCACCACCCTCAAGCCACCGTCCACGCCACCGTACACCACCATCACCTCCTCCCGCCGTCCCTCTCTCTCTCTATTTCCCTTCCTCTCTCTCTTGGCCGTGAGACCCTCGGCCGTGCACAAGCCACGCCATCGCCATCCAAACCGATCGCCGCCACCCGGAAGTTGTACGTTGTCGCTGTCATCCCCGATTAAGTGCCGCCGCTTTTCATTCTAGCCGAGAAAGTCTAGAACGCGGGTAAGTCGCGACTAAACCTAATTTAGGAGTTTAGGTATCGACGGATAATTTCGGACAAAATCAGTATGAAATTAGATGCGGAATTACATGGATAGGGAGTGAAAATTTTATGGCGGGCCTTAGGAATTAATTCAGGTAATATTTATTGGAAATTCAGAAAAATGAGGGCTGCGAATTACTGTTCATATGCTGCGAAACACTGTTCATTAGCTGTGAATTACTGTTCACGGGGCTGTGAAGGTCTGATCGAGACGCAAATTGAATTTTTGGAACTTAGAAATTATAGCGAGAAAGTCCCGTGAAGAATCGGAATTAATCCGACGCCATTTGGTTGGAGAAAAATGGGAATTATCGTGTTGGATGTATATTTAAATTTTTAGTAAATTGTGGTAATTAAATTGAGTATACAGTTGTGCAATTAAGTGACTGAATATGCTTGTTTGGTGCACACGTGAGCTAAACTGAATTATTTATTGACATTGGTCGTGTGAATTGCTGAGTGAGCATGTTTTATGTGTGAAATGATGTGTGCACGAACCCCGTGTGTTGGGCTAGTTGCGTGTGGTAAACGTGTGTTGAGCATGGACTTGAGTAAAAGGGAAATTGCGGTGTGGCAAGTGATTGTGAAAAGTATGTGAAAGGGTGAAAGTGCGAGGTTGGAATCGGGTCGAGTATCATAAACTCGAGCAGCGATCACGTAGGTCTGATGCATTTGGCACAGACTGAGGCTTGAAAAAGCAAATATGAGAGTCGGTTCGAGGCATGATTAGTTCGGGTGAGATCGGGATTGGACCGAGGCATATTAAGTTCGGGTTTCAATCATGTAGGCCTGTCGCATTTGGCGCGGGCTGAGTCGGGATAGGGCCTGGGGTGCGTGATACTCAGGTTATGATCGGGGCCTGAGGCATGAACGAGTACGCGGGCCGGAAGTGTGGTGATGAACGATCGCAATATACCTGAGGCGTGTACGTTTACGCATGTCACTGGCGAGGAATGTGGATGGAACAGGATGAGAATGGAAAGAGTGTATGAAATAAAAATTTAGCATGCTTGTGATTCTATTAAAGTGCCTGTTATGTGATTATGTGGCATGTGTGTGTTTGTGTGTTTTGCGAAATTGTCTGGAGGTACGTGATCGCCTAGGTTGGGTTTAGGAGTGTACTTACCGAGAAGTGTCTCACGGTTATTTTCAACCAAATAATTTCAGAGCCCCCGCCTGAGCCATGACCATATTAAGGCCGACTCGGAGCAGTTGGGTGAATAGACAGCTGAGGAGGATTCATGCGGCGATGTCAAGGACAGTGAGTCAGAGTGGACGTCTCCGAGAGGGCATAGGGACTAGCTCTGGGAGCGAGGCAATAATTTGAGAATGCCCTATTTTTGAATAATGCGGATCCTTTTTGTATTTCGGAAGTTAATAGTTACTGGTTCGGGGTGCTTGTAATAATAATGGATATTGTAAATATTATGGTGTAAGTTTGGCAATGAGAACGAATATGTTCATTCTCCCTGATTGATTCCCCAGTTTTTTTTTATTTTATTGTCCGGGTTTATTTGTTGATATCCGCTGTGGTAGTAAATCTCTGATGGCGTTTTGAGGTCAGTGACATTCCTGGGACGTCGCTTGAATCGACCAGAGGCGGATGGTGCGTGCCCATTGAAGCTCGGGGCGTGACAATATCTTACACATTTTCCTATGTCTCCCTGTTTTGCTGACAGGAAAGGTCCACTTGCAAGGATCAAATGATTAGCGAGACCTTTCAAGTCAAGAGTAACGGTACTGTCTGTTCACGCAATCTGTTTGTGGATGCTTTCCTTTTCTTTTTCCTCTTAATGAGCCAATCTGGACGCCGTTTTCTTTCCTTCCTTTTCTTCTCTTTTTCAAAACAGCGTGCATTCTATTTCTCTAATGAATTCTAACCAAGTCTATTCGAGGACATATCATCAAAGGCTTCAAAGGAGCCTGTCAAGAATATTAAAGTTGATATATCTGAGGGTGCTGCAACTTACACGTTTGGAATTTCTTCTTCTTCTGACATCGAGGTAAAGGTTTCTCTTCCAAGTAATGCTGTCTATATTTTCATATTATGAATCAAGGAAAGAGGTATTCTGCCTCTTCTCATTGCATATGCTTTCAAGCAATCAATGGATTTTCACCTTTTAAAGAATTTATTTGCAGACTGAGGTCTCCATGTATATTGTCTTGAACATTAACACCTGTTTTTGGCATTGTTTCCTCTCAGATAATTCGGGTCAGCTTTAACGGGGAAAACTTTACCATTAGAGTATTGCCCAAAGAGTATCAACACACATGCAAGTCGACTGGGTTGATGCTTTTGGAATCGGCTCCATCGATGGCCTCCGTCCTAGCCAGAAACCCAGAAACCCAAACATTGTTTCAGGAAAAAGGGTCTTGGAGTTAGGCTGTGGTTGCGGAGGCATCTGCTAGATGGTGGCTGTTAGATCTGCTGGCCTCGTGGTAGCGACTGATGAAGATACAATGACCCTCGACCTGTTGATGAAAACGGCACTTCAAATGTCCCTCAACCTTTCCTTAATATATATTGTTAAGAGCCTAGAATGGGGAGATAGGGCCATATAGAAGCAATAAAAAAGTGAATGATTAAGGTTTCGACATCACCATAGGCACCAATGTCATATATATGCCTAAAGCAATTTTGCCTTGTTTTGCCTGTGATAGAGAACTGATCTCATCCAACAGAGGCAATGAAGTGGACCAGGTACCGGCACTTATTCTCTGCCACATTATGTGCCGAGTTAATCAATCATCTATACTGTCTGCTGCTTCCCGGTTTGGTTTTAGACTAGTTGAGAGGTTGCCTGTGGGAATTTCTTGTGACTCACCTCAGGAAGTTGTCAGCTCTAGGTTTGCTGAAAGTGGTATTGACGAGTATAGTCTTAGTACGGCATTATCATCGTGTATTTTCAGATCAAGTGCTAATGATCTTCAGGGTTCGTATTCTGTTCTTTTATGGTCTCGACCTCGTCCCTGGTTTGTGGCATCTACCTTATTTCATTGAGTTTTATTTGTTGTTGGACTGATACATGGCTATGCCACATGGCACTTAAACCAAGGAAATTGCTTATTGTTATTAGAATCATCTTTGGCTCCAAGAGCAAAATGATTTAGTTGCATTGATTTATGTTGCAGGGTTCCTACATATTTGTATTCTGACCTTAATGAGTTTGGTATAGTTGGAAGCTTTGCTCATGACACGTTTTTTTTCATTAATATGGTGATGTGGCTGTCACAAGACGCCTACGGTTAAAACGTATGCTTTTTTAATTTTTTAGGGAAAGCATTGTTGGTTTCCCTTTAATTTGCCTTTTCTGTGGATTTTTTATCTGATTTCATCTATGGACTGAGGCAGGCTTAAGGTTTCAAATGTCTCATTTTGGAAAAGAATCATAAATAAATACAAAGAAGTTCAAAGTAAACAAAAACTTAAACCAGAATAAGGAGCAGCAGATCAAAAGCTCTTGACAAAGTCATGAAAAGAGAAGGCATTGACACAAGTTAAACACTACACTCTTGTTGTCTGAGGGCTCTGACCTGTTAGGACTTGTACTATTTCTGGTCACCAATTTAAAGTAATAGGGGTCGGTCACAGAAGCCCCTACAGAATGCTACATCTTAAAAATACAATCAAATTAACTTGTTCTTCAGATGTTTCAGCACTGTTTTGCCAAAATACTGATTATAAGCACATTAATCGGGGATGTGTGACTTTGATCACATAAAGGTTAAATCCAGCTACAATCTAAAGAAACTGTTTTTGGTTACAGCAATCAAATAAATTGATAAAACTTCGAAAGATATCTGGGTTCATTCTTCACTGCGAATACACTAACTTGTTGACCCACCAAAACGTACAAGAAGCTTCTTCAAACAATCCAAACATCTTTAGCTTCTGTTTCGTCTTCACTTCTTCAGCAAGTCTCCATGAGAGTTTGGCCCAAACTGTTTGGGTTCATCTTTTCTGGAGATATAATCAATCTCCATCATTAGTCAATTCACAAATGAATATGAGAATAAGCCCTCTGTATCAAAAAAGTAAAGTTCAGTCCCTATATTATAAGGATTTTTGTTAAAAAAAGCATTGCATTGTTAAACATGCTTAATGTGGATCGATTGATTACTCGTTAAGCATGTTTAATATAAGCACCTCATGCACTTGTTAACAATATTCTTTCCCTGTAGCATGAGAAAAATGACAGTATCATGAACACAAACCCAGAAGAGCAAAAAGAAAACTTCAAAAGAAAGTTAGGATTATAGAGTTTGTGGCAGCCAGTCTGAACAACCTCCTACAGATGAAATGAGATCGAGATGCAGCACGTGACACTTGTTAGTAACAGCCTGTGCAGTCCCAGAAAAAAGGTATCAGCAGTCAAAAGACATACAAGTACAAGAAGCAGAAGAGTTTATGATGGCCCTTTCACTCCCCCGTCCCATGTTTACTTCTGCTTACTGTCTCTCTCTCTCTAATTTAATTTGTTTAGTATATGATTATCCAATTAATAGGGAACAGGTAGACAAAGATTTTCATCTCAGCGAAAAAAACATTCAGGGAAGAGAAAATGAAAAACAATAACGAAAAAACATAGACAGACAGACATACTGTTAGGGCTTACACTGAAGAGCACTCCATCTGACCAAGACCAAGGTCGCTTGGATTTGGGTACTGTTCAATATAATACTTTCTTTCTCCAGCCAAGGTTTTTGCTGATCAACTTGGTGAAAGAAACTATTGCAAAAGAAAAAGCACTATTGCAAGTGGAAGTATGAGTCATAAAGGCCCGAAAGCTTTGTTTTCATTAGATACAGTTGGTTATATTTTGTTGAACTTTGAATTACTTTGTTGAACATAGGGAGTCGGATCCCTTTAAGCATCGATTTTTCCATAAGATCGAAAAGAAAGTTATCCTTCATAATCCTAAAAGTCAACCATTGAGATTAAAGAAACACAAACCCACAGAGACAGAGAAAGAGAGAGAGGTGGGGTGACAGATAGAGAGTGAGCACACACAGCTTCAAGCATGATCATGCAAGAACGCACCATTTGTGCTCACTTTCTTCTGTCACCTCCCTTACCCTTCAAAGGTTAAAGAGGAACCACATCACAAACACAAGAACCTTTCGACCGTTGATTGGTTGCTCCCTTCCTTACTTGCACAAAAAGAAAACTAAAAACCCTAATTTTGAAACTGTGCTCTCAAACTCAAAGCCCTTGTTACTGTTCCATAGAGTGGAAAAATTGGACTTTGGCTTTGCTGATGAGATGAAGAAGCTATACATGTGGGGCTTTATATAGATGGAGAAAGATGGGGAGGGAATAAATGTGGGTTCCTCTTCCCATTCTCTTCTTGTTTTTTATTATCATCGTCCACGAGAGAGAGAGCAAAGGAAGTCTTCATCTTTGTAGAATCTGATCTGTTTTCCAGAAAGATCAAACCAGACCCATTTACTCAGTTACCGTTTACCAATGCATCTTGTGATTCCAAATCTTATCTTCTCTCTCTCCAAACTCCAGCTACTATGACACATCTCTCTCCAACTCTCTCTGAAAAATAAAAATTTAAACCCTAACTAGGACCATGTCCCCTGCCTGGTAGTCTTCCTCTTACTTCTGCATCACATTATCAGTTCCATATGTATATCTTTGGAAGAATTATTTTACCAATCCCGAGAAAGATTAATGGTGAGGTAATATGAAGATTTATAGAACACGAATTTTATCCAGTTTATCATATTTCAGTCTAGAATTTGGATAGATACAAATATTATATTTCCTTGCCATCTCAATCTGTAAAATCCTGAATTTCAACTCATTTCCAGGATCTGACGAAGTGGATATTATTTCTCATTTGATTTTAGTACGTCTCGCCCGGAGCTAGCCCCTCGCGGGATACTGACCAATGGGAAAGGCTAACTAGGAAAACGGTACGTGAATCGGGGACCCGATCGCGAATCGAGCACCGATTCCAGGAAATGTATGGGCCAATCCTAGGAAGGTAACGGATTTGGTTTGGCCAACGATGTTGTAATAGCCCGAATTTCGATGTAATTCCGGGATCAATAAAACTGATATTATTTCGCATTTCATTTTAGTAAGTCTCACCCAGAGCTGATCACTCTTGGGATACTAACTAATGGGGTATGGTTAACTAAGAAATGGTACGTGGACCGGGGACCCTATCGCAAAACGGACACCGATCACGAGAGACGCTGAGGAAATATTTTGGGTCAACGTGGGCCAATCTTAGGAAAGAATAATGGATTGGATTTGGCCAAGGCCAACGATGTACATTAGGGATGCAGGTGATTCTACAAGACCGAAAGTACACGTGGCCAACCAGTCTTGAACTTAAACCGAACGATCGTGACCTCTAGAACTAGTGATAATTTCTCATTCTCTCAATGATCGAGACTATCACGATACGGATAACCCTAGGTCGATACGCGCAACCTCTAAACAATCGTCCATTAGTAAGAGACCCTGAAATTGAAAGTTTAGCGAGTTTTGTTCACGGAATTGGGCCCAGATTTCGATGTCGATTTTCGAAGGCTTAAGAGACTATTTTTGGGAATCTGACGTCATATTATGTAACAGCCCGAATTTCGACCAATTTTTGGGATTTATAGAACGCGTGATTTGTCAGTGTGCTTGTAGTAAAAATCTCGCCCGAGAACTGATCACTCTCGGTTATTATTTTAAGCTAGAGATTTCGCTAGAATCGTACTCGATCGAATTTGGTCGTTATTTAGACCTCGAATTTGTCAGTCGATTTTTGGGAGTTTCAGAACGAAATAAATTGGACGGTGTCGATATTATTGTGGCCAACATCGAGAATATCAGGGATAGTGAAAAATTGAATGTTTGACCGGGTGCAAATTTGGACTGGTAGACCACCCTCGTAGTATGACTGAAATTATTTTATTTCAGTCAACTGCCTTAGAATATTATTCGGGATTTTTCGGGTAGTGTTAGGCCTTTTTCCGAATTTAAATCGTCACTGATAAGCCGATTTTTAGTTTGGACCGTGTCCATTGGTTCGCGCTTAGAGTTAAAAATTTGAATTCTTTTTCTCTCTCTTTCCCCTCTCTCTCTCCTCTGCCGGGCGCCCTTCCCCGCGCACGTCCCTTCCTTTCTCTCTCTCTCTCTCTTCCTTTTCTTCTCTCTCTTTCTCTTCCTTTTCTTCTCTCTCTTCTCTTTCTTCTCTCTCTCTCTCTCTCTCCCCTCCCCCACTGCCGTGCGCATTCCCCATGCACGCGCGTCACGTCCCCTCCCCGTCTGCCATGCAGACCAACTCTCTCCTCTCTCCTCTCTCTTCTCTCCTCTCTCTTTCTCTTTTCTTTCTCTTCTCTCTCTTCTTCTTCTTCTTCTTCTTCTTCTTCTTCTTCTTCCTTCACGACCGCATCTGGTCCTGCTTCGCCGGCCCGACTGCACCCACGCCTGAGTCAACTTCGCTCGGCCTCGCCTATCCGGCTTGCCGACCGCCGTCCGAGCTCGCCGCCGCGCCGTGTCGACGCCGCCAGGGAGCTCCGCCACCGCTGTCGCCAGTTAGCCGCTCCCTTCTTCTTCCTCGCGCACGCGACAACAAGCCCGGCATTGCTGCTCGTCGCGCACGTCGCCGTCCCAGCCGTGCCCGACCGTCGCCGCCGTCGCCCTCGCCAGTCGACCATCGCTGGCGTCGCTGCGAGACCAGCCTTCGTCTCTCTCTCTTTCCCGGCTTCGTCTCAGTCCGGCTCCGCTCGAGTCCGGCCAGGCACCTTTCGCCAGCCGCCGGCCAGCTTGCCGTCGCCGCCGTCGGCCAGCCGCCGTCGCTAGTTCGTCCGGTCAGCCACCACTTTCCCCCAAGCCTCTTCGTCTCTCTCTCTCTCTCTCTCTCTCTCTCTCTCTCTCTCTCTCTCTCACCCCCGGCCATCTCTCTCTCTTGTGTTCCAGCTCGCGCCGCTGCCTGCCGGGCGGCCGTCCAGCCTCGCCGCCGTTCATCGCCGCCACACTGACCACCGCACCGCCCAGCAACCGCCGTGCACCCTCCTCCGGCCGCCGCCTCAGTCGCTCCTCTCCTCTCCTCTCCTCTCCTCCTCGGTTCTGCTCCGCCGGCCACTGTTCACGCCGGAACAGTTGCGCCGCCGGAGCTGTTGAGCTCGGGCCGCCGCCCACTGATCCCGGACGCCACCCCCAGCCCGTCGACCTCTCCCTCAGCCCGTTTCGCCTCACCTCAGCAGCCGTCCCGGGCCGAACCGAGAAGAGCTCCGCCGGTTTTGCCTCGCCAGTGCCGCGCCGCCCGTCGCTGTTGCCGTGCGCTGCCCGCCGCCGCTCACCTCTGACCAGCCACTCCCCTGTTTTAGGCCGGAGAGACCGCGACCCCGCCGGCGCCGTGTGACAGCCGGCTTGCCCCCGGAGCACCGCCGTCAATTCTCACCGCGAGTCGGTAATCGGCCGCCCGCTCCCGTCGCCTCGAGTCAATTTTAGGCGAGTAAAAATTCCTAAACCCCGAATTAGTTTAATTGTGCAATTTTAGGGGTAAATTTTAGAGATTAATTAAGTTAATTTGTGGCCTCATTGAACGTGCATATATGTGGGCTGATTAGGGGTTGTTTGGCATAGATTATGATTTAATTACAAGTTATGTGTACTAGATGATTATGGAGCATTATTAGAGCCTAATGAAATGATTTAGGAGCGGTTTAGGGCCCAATTAGGGACTGTTCGGGTACTGTTCATCCAGAAACCGAGAATGCATTAATTGCCTGAGTTGTGGATTAATTAGGTCAAGGCGTGGTTAGATTAAGTTGTTGAGGCCATAATTGGGGGACTAGTGACTGAAATTGATTCGTCCATGGCGGGCCTTGAACGCGTTGAGTTGCATTGTTTTAAATCAGGTGAAATTAGTGTTGGGGTTAAGTGAACTTGGCATATTGACATTGATAATTTGCTCGGATTCCATTTCTCGTGATATCGTTATTAGCATTTCAATATGGTTGAAATTGCGAGTGCTAAAAGATGCACGTATCTGATGTGATCACACTGTTGGCCTACGGGCCGGGCCTACGGGTCGTTTTAATTAATTGTGGACCTTCGGGTCGAAACAACTGTGGCCTTCGGGTCGGGCCTTCGGGTCGAAACAACTGTGGCATTCGAGTCGGGCCTTCGGGTCGAAACAAATGTGGCCTTCGGGTCGAAACAGTTGTGGTTTTTGGACCGGGCCTTCGGGTCGAAACAGTTGGGGTCTTCGGACCGGGCCTTCGGGTCGAAACAATTGTGGTCTTCGGACCGGGCCTTCGGGTCGGTTTAATGGTTATTGGCTTTAGAGTCGGGGCCCTTGGGTCGACATAACTGCTTATATGTTGTATTGGCGTTAATTGCCTAATTTGCAGAGCGGTGTAGTGCTATGGGCTGTGAGCCCGGATGAATTCATGTTGGTTGTTATATTGGCATTGATTTATGCACTGGTTCATTTAATTATATATTTTATTTACCTTCTGAAGGTGCACATTAGCCTAGTTTAGGATTAGGGATTGTTACTTGCTGAGTTTCTCACAGTTGTAGTAAAACCGAACTTTTCAAACCCCCGTCCGTAGGATGCCGAGGGATGGCCCTCTTTTTGGATTCCCGCAGCGGATTCAGCGATCAGTTAGTGTGCACCCTTGCGGGGATGGAACAGCTTATGTTAGATATCACTCGGTTTTATTTGTTAATGTGGGAGAGGACTATAGCCATACCCAGGAGTATGTAGCCTGGTGCCATAGGGGAGCGGATGGCGTGACGGGACCCCCGATCAGAACTTTTGACGTCCCGGTGGACGCAAATGGCGTCATGCTTCCTCAGATGGTGAGTGGTGAAGTGTCAGACCCACAGCTTTCCCTCAGCGTTAGTTGGCAGAATGAGACTGTGGATGGGCCAGCAGTTATGCATGAGGAGGAGGTGGAGCAGCAAGTCATAGCCATAGACGTAGACCCGGTGGAGGACGAAGAGTTAGACCTTGGGGCAAGGGATATGGATATTGACGAAACTGGAGAAGTTGCTGAAGTTGGGATGGACCAGGAACATTTGACTGAGGAAGAGGAGGAGTTTTCAGAGTCATCTGACCCCGACTGGGAGCCGTAGATTAGGTCTCAGTATTAGCAGTAGAGGCTAGCCCCCTTCTTTTGACGGTAGCCCCTCCCGGTAGATGGATTGACACCCTAGGCCACCGATCTCTTTTTGCTGCGTAGCCTTTTGATGTACTTTTTATTATAGGAAGGGGTAAAGTTTGTAAGTTGTAAATAATATACATTATGGTTCAATTTCTCGTTTAATTGTTATCTCCAGCTATTCATGGTTGCGTTTTTTTTAAATGTCCAGGTGTATATATATATACGTCGTTTTCGCTTGTGGCACGTTTTCTCTGATTTGGGTATTCGGGTCTCTGTGACACAATCTTGGGAGCGTCGCACTCTGTTTAGACCCCGGGCGGATGTTCATGCTCACGTTGGGTGCGGGGCGTGACATATTATACTGGCCACGCATGTTTGGAGTTAGTATGGCTAAAAATTGAAATTTTGGTCTGGGGATGAAAATTTACGATTTTGCCCATCAGGACACCAGCGTCGTTTTTCGAGGTCAAATGAGGTTATTTTTTTAGACCGACGCCATTTTAGGGTGACCACGCATACCAGGAGTGGTTATGACTAAAAATTGGAATTTCGACAAAAATTGAAAAAATTGACGATTTTGCCCTTCAAATTTTGACGTGGATTTTCGAGGGCTTGCGCGATGAATTTCGCGATTCCGATACCACATTATGTTGGCCACGCACATCTAGGGTTGGTGTGACATTCCGAAATTTTCGCCAATTAAAATTTATTAAATAATTGAGTTTTATGAGATGTGCTCGTAGTAAATTTCTCGTCCGGAACTGATCATTCCTGGGAATGCTAACCATTAGGGAATTAAATTCGCGCGACTAAAGAAAATTCGATCGTGAATGGATTTTTGACCATTAAATTGTGCAAGTGATATTTTGAGCCTCTGTTGGCCGATCCAAGGATAGTTAGGGGTCAGTTCGCCATTGTCCTAGTAGTGGATCGCGGGTGATTCCGTTTGACCACGAAACGACTTGACGAATGATTCCGAAATTATACCGGACGATCGTACCCCTCGGATCAAGTGATTAATTTTCGCGATTTTAATGACAATCGAAGTCATCACGCACCGGATGGACTTGCACGTGACTCGATTTAGTATCAGTCATGAGTCGATTTCGCAAATTTCCCCAACAAGCCGCCCGTTAGCTCGAGAAACGCTCGAGTTGCGTTTAATAGAATTTAATTATGGAAATTCTGCTCAAATTGGACACCGGAAAATTAGGAAGTCACGATGGAACGCTAGGACGACGTTGCACGTGACACGTGTGAATTTTTGGTGTGCTCAATTTCTTCGGAAAAACTCAATTCGGACAAGAAATGGAGAAAGTGACGATTTTGCCCTTGATGATTTATAAAAGGTTAGTTATAGGAGCAAGGGGCATTTTGGTCATTTTGTGTCTTGGATATTTTGGGTCAAAGTTACTATTTAGTCTAGACAAGTCTTTCTCTCTCTCCTCTCTTCATCCCCATCGTGAGAAACCCCCCACCAAACATACACACCCTCTCACTTTCTTTCTCTTTCTCTTCCTTTCTCTCTCGCCGATCACCTTGCCGGACCGTCGATCGCCGCCGGTCAAGCCGCCGCCGAGCCACTGCCGTCCCCACCTCATGCCGCCCTCACACCGATCACCCTCCCGCCGTCTCTCTCTCTCAGTTTCCCTCTCTCTCTCTCTTGGCCGTGAGGCTTTTGGCCACGCGCAAGTCACACCGTCGCCGTCTAAGCCGATCGCCGCCACCCGGGAGTTGTACACTGTCGTCGTTATCCCCGATTAAGGGCCGCCGCTCTCCGTTCTAGCCACGATAGTCTAGAACGCGGGTAAGTCGCGCCTAAACCTAATTTAGGATTTCGGGTATCGCGAATGATTTTGGACAAAATCAGTATGGAATTAGGTGCGGAATGGCATGAATAGGGAGTGGAAATTTTATGGCGGGCATCAGAAATTAATTCGGACAATATTTATTAGAAATTCAGAAAATTGGGGCTGCGAGTTACTGTTCATATGCCTAGAAACACTGTTCATATTCCTTGAAACACTGTTTACCAGCTGTAAATTACTGTTCACGGGGCTGTGAGGGTCCGATTGAGGCGCGAGTTGAATTTTTGGAACCTAGAAATTATGGCGAGAAAGTTCCGTGAAGGATCGGAATTAATCCGACGCCATTTGATTAGAGAAAAATGAGAATTGTCGTGTTGGATGTATATTTAAATTTTTAGTGAATTGTGGTAATTAAATTGAGTATACTGTTGTGCAATTAAGTGACTGAATATGCTTATTTGGTGCACACGTGAGCTAAACTGAATTAATTATTGACATTGGTCGCGTGATTTGCTGAGTGAGCAAGTTTTATGTGTGAAATGATGTGTGCACGAACCCCGTGTGTTGGGTCAGTTGCGTGTGGTAAACGTGTGTTGAGCGTGTACTTGAGAAAGAAGGAGTGGTGATGTGGTGAAGTGTCGGGTGCAAGTGTGTGCACAGAATTTGAGGCAATGGCATAAGAAATTGAGTTGGGATTGGGCCGAGTATCATAAACTCGGGCAGCGATCACATAGGTCTGTTGCATTTGGCATAGGCTGAGGCTCGAAAGAGCATGATTGAGTTCGGTCCGAGGCACGATTAGCTCGGGTGAGACCGGGATTGGACCGAGGCATCTTAAGCTCGGGTTTCAATCATGTAGGCCTGTCGCATTTGGTGCGGGCTGAGTTGAGATCGGGCCTGGGGCGCGTGATGCTCAGGTTGCGATCGGGGCCTGAGGCGTGAACGAGTACGCGGGCCGGAAGTGTGGTGATGAACGATTGCAGTGTACCTGGGGCGTGTATGTGTACGCTGGTCACTGGCGAGGAATGTGGTTGGAACAGGATGAGGATGGAAAGAGTGTATGACATGAAAATTGTGCATGCTTGGATCTGTATTAAATTGTTTGCTATGTGATTACATGGCATGTGTATATGTTTGTGTGTTTTGCGAAATTGTCTGGAGGTACGTGATAGCCTAGGTTGAGTTTAGGAGTGTACTTACTGAGAAGTGTCTCACGGTTGTTTTCAACCAAACAATTTCAGAACCCCGACAGGACCCATGAATCCTCCGCCACCGCCACCAGTATGTTCTGGAGTTCAAGTGCATACAGAGTATGGGACAACTGAGTTTCAAATGGGAGACGGATGAGAAGGAGTTGGACTCAGAATGGACGCCAAGTAAGGGGCGTAAGGGCTAGTCCAGGGGTAAGGAATAGAATGTGGATGAGTACCATTTTTAGATCGAAAGCCAGGCTATCAATCTTTTTGTTGTACGACAATGTGTAACGGGGTGTATGTGTATGTAATGGTGGCTTAGTAAGGTGGTTGTAAAATTTTAAACTGAAAGCTCTAAGTATGTGAATATTTTATAAGATGGAATGGAGTAGTTATATATTCTCCCTGATTGTTCTCCCCAGTTTTTAATTGTCCGGGTTTATTTGTTGATATCCGCTGTGGTAGTAAATCTCTTATCGCGTTTTGAGGTCGGCGACATTCCTGGGACGTCGCTTGAATCGACCAGTGGCGGATGTCGTGTGCCCGTTAGGGTTCGGGGTGTGACAGTTGGTATGGGCGAAAAATGGAACTTCGCCTCGGGATTGGAAAATTGACAGTTTTGCTCATGGACTATTTTTTGTTCCGAATTTTGGGGGGATGATTAAGAAAATTAATTAAAATTGAAATTATCTTAATTATTGCAGCAAATGACCAAATTGCCCATGAATTATTAGATAAGATTTAATGGTAACCTTTGGATGAGGGGTAAAATGGTCATTTTTGCTAAATTTGTGACACTTGGCACCCTTAGCTCCTAATATTTGATCAGGTTGGACCGATTTCTCTCTCCTCTCACCCCATCTGACCAGAACACTCTCCCTCTCTCTCCCGATCACTCTCTCTCTCTCTCTCTCATTTTCTCTCTCGGCTTGGCCTTGCCGGAGCTCACCGCCGGCCATCGGAGTGTCGCCGCCGGCCACTATGCCTCACCGTCGACCACCTTAGTCCCTAGCTTCAGCCTCAGCCTCACCCGATCCCTTTCTCTCTCCCTTTCTCTCTCTTTCTCTCCCTTTTTTCCTCTCGGGTTAGCACCACCGCCGCGCTGGAGCTCGTACGACCGTGCCGCTGCCACTGTGACGTCCCTGACGCCCGTCCGTCACTATCCATCACCGTCCGTACGGTGTCCGTACGTCTCCGTCCGTACGCCGCCATCCGTACGCCGTCGCCGGTTTCACTGTTCACCAGTGATCGGCCGCTATTCCTCGTCGTCGTGACCTTGGATTAAGTGAGTAAAATTCCTAAATCCGAATTAGGACTAATAGTGCAAATTTTCTAAACTGGTTTAGGAATACTAGTACATGCTGAGAGAAATTAGTGTATCGGTTGTAGGAATTATTATCGGGAAAAATGTAGTAAATTAATGAGAATTTATTGGGAAGAATAATTGGACTAAATGACCAATTTAGGAGCCCATTGGTGGAATTGCCGGGTATGTCTGGGTTGACTGAGTGTACGTAATTTGTGCTTAATTGTGATTGATTGCGTACTGACATGTCGCATGTTGTGTGGCTGACTAATGTGAGGTGCGATTGGCCAATGATTGGTTTAAAATTAATTGTTGAATTGTGAATTGCACGTTAGGCCACACGGTATTAATTGGGTTGATTGAGCACGTGTTGTGGCATTGAGTGTTTAAATTAAATTGATGCTCGTGGTACATTGTACTGCATAGCATAGTCACGCATTATGTATATCGAGAGTGAGGCATGTGATGAAATTGTGTGAGAATGCGTGCCTGCCATGAGCATGTGATCACCTAAAATACCCTGAAGTGTGTTACGCGGGGTTCAGATAATAATTGATTATGTTCTCACCTAAGGACCTTCGGGTCGTGACCTTCGGGTCGATACCGTCCTCATGCACTTTGAAGCAAGATGATGAACGGTACGTCTGGAAGATGACCATCCTCATGCACTTTGAAGCAGGTTTTGGTTCGTAAGGAGAACAATGTTGCGCCTCATGCACTTTGAAGCAGGCTAAAGACACTGGGCCAGATCGGTGCTGCGCTTCATGCACTTTGAAGCAGGCTAGACGCACCAAGCCGTGAATATTGTTGACTCGAGTCATAATAAATATTAATAAATTGTGTAATTGCCAATGTGCCAGTGTGGGCCAGTAGGTCGGGAAATATGCGCATGACATGCTGACGACATTTGCATGCATGAACATGCATAGACTGGCATCCAAGTGTGTGAGACTTGGTGCATAAGCATGTGTCTGGTGTACGTGTGACTATGAATGCCACGTATGTGCCGTGATTATTATATATTGAACTGTCTAACCTGTAAGGTCAGAGAATTATTTGATTGTTGTTGCATTATGGCTTTAAATATTTATTTTTGGTCAGGAGATTGCATGCTAGCCTAGCCTAGGTTTAGGGGTGAACTCGCTGAGATTCGTCTTACGGTTGTGTAAAACCGAAACTTTTCAGACCCCCGGCCGTGAGGATGGAGAGACCACCGCTTCTTTTTGGGATCCCTATGCAGATCCGGCAGTATACCAGTACCTACCCCTCAGGAAATGGGGAGGCTTTTATGAGGTATCGATCATAACTAATTATGAATATAGGTAAGTATTTTTATCAGAAGCAGGAGTACGTGGCATGGTGCCACCGGGATGCCGATGGAAATGAGGGAGAGCCCCTCAGGACCTTTAATATCCCGGTCGATAGTGTTGGGTTGTTGCACCTAATTATAGTGGATGGTGAGGTGATCGATCCAAAGGTCACACCCGAGTGGATGAGGCAGGAGGAAGAGATGGATGAGGAGCCCGATGTACTAGCAAAGGACCCCGAGCCAATGGATGAGGAGGAGAATGACGAACCCGAGGCCATGGAGCAGGACATAGAGGAGGACGGAGAGGTTACAGAGTTGGGATCAGACGAGGAGGGGTTCGAGCTTTACCTTAACCTAGAGTTGGAGCTAGACTTTGAGAATGAGCGAGCCCAGGCTATGGATTCGGAGGAGTTAGGGTCTAGTGAGGATGCCTCCAAGGAGTTGTCAGATGATTCTATCGAGTCGTCTGACCCTGATTGGGAGTTTTAGGGTCACCCAGTGTCCTTAGCTAGTAGTGAGGGCTGCTACTTTTTGGATTGTAGACCTCTCCCCGAGTTTTAGCCTGACCTTTCTAGCCGCTTACCACTTTTTGACCAAGTGGCTACTGATCGTTTGTATCTTTTTAGTTGTACTTGTAAATATTGTACAAATGGTTTTAATAGTAATATAAATGTGTAATTATTTTCTACGATGCTGTTTGTTGTATGGCTATCCTTGGCTCATATTGTGACATTTCGAAATTCCACCAGTTGGAATTCATCAAATAATTGAGTTTTATGAGATGTGCTCGCAGTAAATTCTCGCCCGGAACTAATCATTCCTAGAAATGCTAACCATTAGGAAAAGGCTAATAGGAGAATTAAATTCGCACGACTAAAGAAAATTCGACCGTAAATGGACTTCGACCATTAAATCGCGGAAGTGATATTTTGAGCCACTGTTGGCCGATTCAAGGATAATTAGGAGTCAGTTCGCCACTGTCCTAGTAGTGGATCGCAGGTGATTTCGTTGGACCACAAAACCACTTGACGAATGATTTCGAAATTACACCAAACGATCGCACCCCTTGGATCAAGTGATTGATCTTCGCGATTTTAATGACCACCGAGGTCGTCACGCACCGAACAGACTTGCATGTGACTCGATTCAGTATCAGTCATGAGTCGATTCTGCGAATTTCCCCACCAAACCGCCCATTGGCTCGAGAAACGCTCGAGTTGCGTTTAATAAAATTTAATTATGGAATTTTTGCCCAAATTAGACACCTGAAAATTAGGAAGTCACGCCGGAACGTCAGGATGATGTTGCACGTGACACGTGTCAATTTTTGGTGCACTCAATTCCTTCGAAAAAACTCTTTTTGGACGAGAATTGGAGAAAGTGACGATTTTGCCCTTAAGGATTTATAAAGAATTAGTTTTAGGGTAAGGAGCATTTTGGTCATTTGTGCCTTAGATATTTTTAGGTCAAAAAAATCACTATTTAGGTCAAGAAGACCTTTTCTCTCTCCTCCATTTCTCTCCCTCTCTACATCGTGAAATCCCCTCCCTCATTTTGGCCGTGAAGCCCCCTCCACCGATCTCTCTCTCTCTCCCTTCGTCGTTGCTGCCGCTGGACTGCCGATCGCCGGTCATGCCCACAAGCCGTCGTCCGCTTGCCGTGCTGCGCCATCGCCATCCCCACCCCCATCCCGCCGTCCATCTCTCTCTCCCTTTCCCTTTCGGTTTTCCCTTGGCCGTGAGCTTCACTGGCCACCGCCCAAGCCGCACCGTCGTCGCCCAAGCTGATTGTCGCCACCCGAGAGCCGTACATAGTCGCCGCCGTTCCCGATTTAGTGCCGCCGCTCTCTGTTCTAGCCGCAATAGTCTAGAACGCGGGTAAGTCGCGCTCTAAACCCAATTTAGGACTTCGGGTATCGACAAGCGATTTTTGGGCGAAATCTGTATAAAGTTAGGTGCGGAATTGCATGATTTAGAAGTAGAATTTTTGTGGCGGGCCTTAGAATTTATTTCGGGCAATATTTATTGGAAATTAGAAAATAATAGTGGCTGTGATTTACTGTTCATGAGGCTTTGATGGGCCGATCGGGACGCAAGTTGGATTTTTAGAACCAAGAAATTATGGCGAAAAAGTCCCGTGAAGGACCGAAATCGATTTGACGTCGTTTGGTGAAAGAAAAATAATGATTTTGGTATCAACGGACTAGCGTTCGGCAAATTTTGGGGTTTGTTTCATGGACGAATTTATCGAGTTCACCTTGGGTGAAATTATGACTAGAATTATGATGGTTTGAAGGTTATTTAGAGAGTAAATAAGGGCTGCTTACGAGAAGTATATATGCTGGAATTTGTGGTTTGGAATAATGTGTTTATGGCTTGATTTGTGGTGTATATGCGTCGGATTGTTGTGTGATGTTGTGGCTGAATTGTGAGGGTCCTTGTGACTAAAATTACTCGCGATTTTGATAGTTATATGTGTGTTTATAAGCTATAAATTACTGTTCACAAGCTGTGATTTACTGTTCACGGGGCTGTGATGATTTGTTCGGGACACAAGTTGGATTTTTAGAACCGGCATTTAATGGCGAGAAAGTGTCGTGAAGGACCGGAATCGATTTGACGTCGTTTGGTTAGAGAAAAATAGCCATTTTTGTGTTTATTGTGCGTTTGGACTATAATTGAGTTGGGATAGTAGAATTGAATATGTGATTGTGCAATTAGTTGATTTAATTATGCCTGTTGGGTGCATGCGTGGCTAGATTATTTTAATTATTATCATTGGCCATGTTGAATGCTGAGTGAGCATGGGTTGTGTGTAATTGATGCGTGCACGGGCCACGTGTGATTGGCCAATTGTGTGTGGTACATGCATGTTGAGTATGTGCATAAGTAAGGAGAGTGGCAAGTGATGGTGGGAAAGCGTGTGAAAGTGCAAAAGTGCAAGTTTGGGATCGGGCCGAGTATCATAAACTCGGGCCGCGATCACGTAGGTTTGTTGCATTTGGCACAGGCTGAGGCTTGAAAAAGCAAGAATGAGAATCGGTCCGAAGCACGATCAACTCGAGTGAGACCGGGATTGGACCGAGGCATTATAAGCTCGGGTTCCAATCATATAGGCCTGTCGCATTTGGCGCGGGCTGAGTTGGGATCGGGCCTGGGGCGTGTGATGCTCAGATCGCGATTGGGGCATGAGGCGTGAACGGGTACGCGGGCCGGATGTGGTGAATGATCGCAGTGTACCTGAGGCTTGTACGTTTACGCAAGATACTGGTGAGTGGTGTGGGAAGTGATAAGTGGTCGCAGCGTACATAAGGCGTGTACGTGTACGCAGGTCACTGGCGAGGAATGTGGATGAGACATGATGAGAACGGAATGAGTGCATGACATGAAAATTGTGCATGCTTTCGATTGTGTTGATGTGCCTGCTATATGATTGTGGTGTAAGTGTGTGATTGTGTTTTGTGAAATTTCCTAAAGGTACGTGATAGCCTAGGTGGGGTTTAGGGGTGTACTTACTGAGAAGTATCTCACGGTTGTTTCAATCAAACCATTTCAGTGCCCCCACCTGAGCCATGATCATATTGAGGCCGACTCGGAGCCGTCGGGTGAACAGACAACTGAGGAGGATTCATGTGGTGATACCGAGGACAGTGAGTCAGTGTGGACTCCTCCGAGAGGGCGTAGGGACTAATTTTGGGAGCGAGGCAATAAATTGAAATGGCCCCATTTTTGGATAATGCTGATCTAGGATACTGATCCTTTTTGTATTTTGGAAGTTAATAATTACTGGTTCGGTATGCTTGTAATAATAACGGATATTGTAAATATTATGGTGTAAGTTTGGCAATGAGAACGAATATGTTCATTCTCCCTGATTGATTTCCCAGTTTTAATTTTCCGGGATTATTTGTTAGTATCCACTGTAGTTGTAAATCTCTTATGGTTATTTGAGGTCGGCGACATTCCTGGGACGTCGTACTTATCGACCAGGTAAGGGGCGTCGCGTGCCCGTTGGGGTTTGGGGTGTGACACATATTGAAGTTGTCTGGGTGTGTTTATTTAATACTTCCGCTTATGCTTGATCTCTGTATGGGTGTAGGTCGGCAACGCTTTCTGAGACGTCGCAGTTTATTGACCAAGGTAGGAATGTTGCGTGCCATGGGATTCGGGGCGTGACAGACGTATGATCAGATCGCGGGTAATTCCGCTCGACTAAGAGTACGCGTGGCAAATAAATCTCAAACCTAAACCGAACAATCGTGACCCCTGGAATAATCAATAATTCCTTGCGCTATCCTGATAATCGAGACCATCACGACTTGAGTGACCCTAGGTCGATACGCGTAACCCCTAAACAGCCGCCTGTCAGTGAGAGGCTCTAAAATTCTAAATTGAGCAATTTTGATCGCCAAATTGGACCCGAACTTCGATATCGAAATTCTATGGATGTTTGCGACTATTTTGCAAGGCCAACGTCTTTTGGTGTGGCTACATACATTTGGAGCTAGTCCAGCCGAAAATTGGAATTTCGGTCGAAATTGGAAAAATTATTATTTTACCTCTCCAAACTTTATAATCGATTTTCGAGGGTTTAAAAGGTTATTTTTGCGAATTCGACGCCATATTATATTAGCCACACATATTTGGGGTTGGTACGATCAAAAAATAGAATTTCAACCCGGGATCGAAAAATTACTGTTTTGCCCCTGAACCTTGTACTGGGTATTCCGAATTTTGGATAATTTTGAGCAATAATTGAGGATTAAAATAAGTGAATAAGAAATTGAAATTATTGAATTACCCATTTGCCCCTCAATTATTGGATTGGGCAATTTATGGACCGTCGGATCAAGGATAAAATAGTCCGATAACCTAGGATTTTGACACTTGTCATCCACTAGCCTTCATCTTTGACCATTTAACCCATTCTCTCTCCCCCATCTTCATTTTCAGCCGGCAGCCCGTTCCTCCCACGCCACTTCTTCCTCTCTTTCATTTTTTTTCCTCTTCCTTTGGCTGTGAGAGGCCCTCACCGGAGCGCCGTCCGCCGCCGCCGGAACTGATCCACCACCACCTCGCATTGGACCACCATCTAGCCATCCCACTCTCTCTCTCCCTTTCCTCAGCCACGCGAGCAGCCCCCATTGTGGACTGTCGTCCGCAAGTTGCCGCCATTCGCGCCGCCGTGGAGGCCGTCCATCGTCACCGCTTGCGCTGCCGTGGAATCAGCTCAGCCCACCCATTTTCCTCACTTGTTCAGCCCACTTTTGGAAGCTTAATCCAAGTGAGTGAAAATCCTAGCCCCTAATTAGGATTATGTGCACTTTGGACAAGTTTTAAGGGTTATTATGGTATTTTAGGGGTTAATTAGTGTGGGCTGATTTGGGGCTGAAGTTGTGGTGACTTTAATAGCCTAAGGTGATGATTTAGGGATGCTTTAAAGGCTGTGGATAATTAGATTAGTGGTTTGTTGAGCTTGGTTTGCTTGGTGATGCATATTTGTTGGCAAAAGGACACTATAAGTGTCATAACTTGTGTACGGCGCTCACTTTGGTGCCATAACTTTTTTTCGGATCACTTTGGTACCAAGTCAGAGGAAAAACGATCACTTAAGTGTCATAACTTTTTTTTGGATCACTTTAGTGCTAAAATTTTTGAAAAACGATTACTTAAGTGCTAAAATTTTTGAAAAACGATCATTTAAGTGCTAAAATTTTTGAAAAACGATCACTTAAGTGCCAATCTCTGGCGAGACTCCGACGAGCCACGTCAGCATCAGAAATTAATAAAAAAAATGCCACGTCAGATTTCTGGCAAAAAATTGTGTACAGTACCGGAGTTGGCACTTAAGTGATCGTTTTTTAAAAATTTTGGCACTTAAGTGATCGTTTTTTAAAAATTTTAGCACCAAAGTGATCCAAAAAAAAGTTATGGCACTAAAGTGAGCGCCGTACACAAGTTATGGCACTTGTAGTGTACTCTTGCCCATATTTGTTGATTTCCGGTACGGTTACTGTTACGTCGTAGGATTTTGTTATTTTTAGTGTGACTTATGTGGGCCGAATTTGAAGAAATGTTCTTCATGAAAATTGTTCCCAATATCTTGACGTATAACATATTTTAATTTGGGAATTTTTGGAAATCATTTGATGCCATTCGGAAGTCCATCTTTGGACCGAAATAGGCCTGCCTGATTTACTGTTCACTCGACCTTCAGGTCTGTTTGAACTTTTATAAATTTTTCCAGGCCTATTTTCAAAATATTTCCTTCACATAAATTGTTGGGGACATTTGTGGCAATAACATATAAAAATTGTAGAGTTTTCCAAAATGATTTGGGTACTGAATGAGTTGTATTTTGATGGCCTGAGGGGCTGTCCGAGCGAACCAGATTTTGTCCGACTTTGAGTGTCAAAACGAGGTGTTTACGGTTAGAACTGGGTTTCGAGTTCTTCATGGAAAATGTTCATTGAAATGTTTTGTATAACATATCCAAATTTCAGAATTTTTGGAACTGATTTACTATTTATTTCAAATGGATTTCGGTCACTGTGCAACTACCCAGTTTGGATCCGATTTTTGTATTCTCTCAGTTTTTATCTCTCTCGGACTGATTGGTGGCTGTCCACATTGAGGTGTGACCGGATTTAAAATCGACAATGTGAGTGTAACCTTCTAAACCCGGTCTAGGACAGTGTACATTTTCAGACGGACCCGGTTTAGTTTATTAGTGGTACGATTTGAGGAGAATTGATATTGATAGTTCGAGGCTGAGGTGAGATCGTGACTATTTTGACGGATTATTGTGGCGATCTAGTGCAAATTGGAGGTCGATAATAGGGTGAATAGTGGTTGTCCCTAATAATGGATATTCGGATTGGTATCATTAAATTGGAGATTTATTGGCTGAATTGCCGGGTATGCCTGGGTTGACTGGCTTATTGATTGTCGTGCTCAATTGTTTAATACCATGCCGCCCGATTGCGTGTTCGAGCAATGCGGTGTGTGATTGGCCAATCGTTGATGTAAATGTTATTGCCCAAGTGCGTGAATTATGTTTTGGGCCACATGGTACTAGTTGGCCAAGTGCGCATGTTATGCGAATAAGTATGGGTAAGTAATTGGCTATTTGAGCACGTTGATTTGGTATGTTTGTTGAAATGCCGCGTTAAAATTGAATGTTCATGTTGCATTATACGACATTGCATGGTCACGCATTGTGTATGCCAAAAATGGGGCATGAGATGAGATTGTGCGAGAATACGTGCCTGACATGAGCATGTGATCACCTAATTGCCCGATGCATTTTACGCTGGGTTCAGATAAAAATTGGCAATGTGCCGTGTGATCACTTAAGGCCTTCGGGTCGTGCCGTCCTCATACACTTTGAATCAGGACGACGCCCGATTTGTCCGGAAGACGACGTTGGTCTGTAAGGAGATCAGTGTTGCGCCTTATGCACTTTGTAGCAGGCTAAAGACACTGGGCCAGATCGGTGTTGCGCCTCATGCACTTTGTAGCAGGCTAGACGCACCAAGCCACGAAGTGTTGACAATTGAGAAAGAATAGTGTTGCACCTCATGCACTTTGTAGCAAGCGAGAAACGACCATCCTGATACATTTGACGTAGGGCTCTGGTTTGTGAAGAGATCGGTGTTGCGCCTCAGGCACTTTGTAGCAAACTAGAGACACCGGACCTGATGCGTTTAATGCGGGTCACATTAATAATAAATTGAGCATTGAGCCAGTGTACAGTGTGAGCTTGAATGAAACATAGCATGATGATGACATTTGCATGCATAAAAATGCATGGGCCAGTGTGCGAGTATGCAAGACTTGGTGAATGGCATGCGAGATGAACACTTTGAGCATGAGCATCGCATGAGCATTCGTGCGGCGTACATGTGGTCAAGTGTATACACGCATGTGTTGTGATTATCATGTTGTTATTGCCTAACCTGCAGGGTCAACAAGGTAAGCGATCCGGGCTCAAAGGTCTAGGTCATTTGATTGACATTATTATTAGTTGTTGTGTTGATTTGCTTGTCGGGAGGTGCATGTTAGCCTAATTTCGATTTAGGGGGCCTACTCACTGAGATTCGTCTCATAGTTGTTTAAACCCTGTTTTTCAAACCCTTGTTAGAGGACACCTAGTGTACCCGATCAGTATGAGGATCCGAAGCCCATAGAGCATAATTCCGAACAAGATGGCAAGGTCGAACAGATGGATTCGGAGGATGAAATAATCGAGGCTGAGTCCGAGTCAGTAAAATCTTATCCGGATTGAGGTTCCTAGGATTAGTCTTAGTTGTGGAGTGGTAGGGTCAGTAACCTTTTGACCTTAGTGGCCGCTGATCTGTTTTTGGTAGGCTGTTTGTATATGATGTGTAAAAATGAATATTATAAGTGTTTTAATGGCAGTTAATAGTGCTGTTGGATTATCCGTTGAGTGATGTCTCTGTTACCCTTGGTCATGTATTGCTTTGTACGGGTGTTTTAATTATTGCTTCCGCATGTGCCTTATGCTATGTGTTGGGAGTTGGGTCGGCGACGCGTCTTGGGACGTCGCAGCAAATTCGACCGTTACGTGGAATGATGGCGCTTCGAGGGGTTCGGGGCGTGACACAATCCGTAGTATTGAAAAGGAAAAATGGTCAGCATATATGATGATTTTTAGGAGGCAATAAGCAAAAAATGCATAGAGATTTTACGCATCTAATACGAATTGTAGCACAATAAGAAGATAAAAAATCTATGTACACATAATCCTTCATTTAGCCAATAAAATTTGTTCAAGCAAACATATATGATGCGGCGCTAAATAAAGCAGCTTAAAGTATATATGCTTTCCGATAACTAGACAGTTAACTTAATTGTGCAATTTAAAGCATAAGAATCTTTGACTTATTGTTCTACCAATCACAGCCAACGCGTGGCTTTCGTGGGACCTTTTGTCTTTCCTAAATTCCCCACACAACTTGAGCATACGTTTTGTCCTCGGGATTTGATGCTTAAAGTCGTAAAGTTAAGAATTAAGGTGATCAACCACTCACATAATAATTAATTGCAATTAAGTGCATCCATTCTTCTATCGTCATCATGCAATCATCCGACTTTAGTACACTAGATTTACCAATTAGGAGATAATGCAAATGTAGGGAGTTTGCTGCTTACGGTAGATTTATACTTTTCAAAATGAGAGATTATGGTCATCTTTTAAGAGATTATGGTAGATTTATGCAAATGTAGGTGACCTCTTTTCATCTTATTAGATTCAGATGGTCGCTTACAAACATCGATAACAAGTATGATGCGAGTCCCTATCTATTTCTGAAATTCATTTGAACTAGCATATTCTTTTGATGATAGTAAATGATGCTAGAGTATATTCATCAGGTTTTTATACCATATGACAGAAATTGATTTTTTTCGCTACAACAACGACCGTGACAAGTTTTTATTGGTCGTCAACATATGCTAGTGTCACGTGATAAAAACATAAATATGGTTTACACTAATGGTTGGTATTAGTTACAAATCCCCATTGAGATACACAAAATCAACTTTTTATCTAGCAAAGTGGATAAAAGAAGATCTAGGGTTTCCCATTTTTGTAGTGGAGGAACGATATGGAAGATCTTGCGTGGCCTCAATCCAATGGGAATTTTGTTCTAAATAGATCCTATGCTTGCTTACTGTCACTAGAATTATTTTGTTCAAAAGGAGCAACAACACGCGCACACACACTTGCGTCACCAAGAAATTGAAACGATTGATAGAGATAAGCATCTGATCTTTTGCTTAGGCCATTGCAACACCTTTAACCTCAGTCCAATCTCTGGTGTGGTGATCATGGCATCATTGGCATCTTCTTCTCTCATTCTATCCTCTTCTTTCTTCTCTCACTTTCGGCAACTAGCTAAGAATGGCCCTCTCTTGATGATGGCATGACCTTTGTACAGTTAGTGTCCACGTACGTGGCATAGTGGGGATGAGTCTCTTGTTGGCTTAACCCCAACCATACGTCATCTGATATGAAAGAAATCATGTCTTGCCATTTTTGTTGGAATGGTTTAAAAAATTGTGAATATTAAATTGTATTTTATTGAATTTTGTCTTTTGACTCTTTTGTCTTTTTGGTAGAGCTGCATTCGCACTAGATAAAATGTTTTCTTTAGTATTTCGGGTGGTGGTGAAGTAATGGGGGCATTTGTAGACAGATCCAAATATGTTGCCAAAAGAACACATAAAATACATTGGCCAAGAGAAAATTAACCACATAAAATACAAAAGGACTATACAAATATGCCCATATTTATAGAGAATAATTATGTGCACGACATATTATAGATGTAAGTATAAGAGAAGGGCATCAATGTATGTGTATATACAAGAAGTATCATTATTCACCAGACTTAGTCAAACTTTAAACCATACCATGTAAATTAATGTTACATGTTTGGCTCTTGTTGGAATTTGTTAAGAATTTATATCACATGTAGTGTTTGTTAACTAATAGTCAAATCTTTTGCGGGTCGGCTTAAATTACTCTTTGTGAGGAAAGTTTCCTTGATGAAAGGATTCTCTATGTCAACATTAGAATCAAAATCTGGACCCAAACATAAAGAAGTTAATGGTTCAAACTAGGTCATGACAAATACACGGCACCCATAGGGTCCAATTAATTGAATACCTACTAAGCTTATCAATCATTAAGGCCATAATAGTACGATTGACCATAGGATTCATCAATTGTTCAGGATATTTATTTTCTAATGATCGAAATCATTAGAGATTTGTTAATAGTTACGTGAAGGCTTGAGAGAAAACGAATCTTGCTTTTGTTAGATTGACATGGTTCTGGATACATTTAGCATTACTTTATTGATACGACCTTTTATTTTGCCCATGCATAAAGACTTCCAAGAAACACGAATTAGTCCATTTGTCTGTGATTTGACCGTTGATGACTTGACCAGCATATTCCACCATCTTCCATTGACATTCTGACAAGGTATTTAAAAGGAAGTAATGACCTCTCTTCAATACATCTTGGTAGCTTAATGAACTGCTAGTCTGCTACTGCTAGCTCATACCTTATGCTATGAGTCTAGAGTTTTTGTTTTTTCGGTTGAATATGACAGTTACTTGTGAAGTTTCAGTAGCTGATTGGAAAGTAGATATTTGTGCTATCTGCAGTGTCTCCAGAGAAGATCCATCAAGTATTGCAGAGTATAAGAAGAGTTCTCAAGGTACTATCACGAGAGGAAATATAACTGCGCTGTAGTGTTTTTGCTTCCAGCCAAAGGGTCGCGTTCTGTTCCAAGATTATGCCACCGTTGATCTTGCTCAGGTTGCTCTTTGAGTATGAAATTTTATTTTATTTAGAAAAGAACTCTGCGGGGCAATATTTTAAGTGTGACTGCTCACTCTTCTTCTACTATATCTTATACAGTTTTCCTGTGTCTCCCTGATTTGCTGACAGGAAAGGTGCGCTTGCAAGGATAAAATGATTAGCGACGGATTAGCGAGACATTTTATGTCAGGGGTGATGGCACTATCAGTCCCTGCGATCTGTTTGTAAGTGCCATCTTTTTCTTTTACCTCTCAATGAGCCAATCTGGACGCTCTTTTCTTTCCTTTATTTTTTTTTTTTGTTTTCTCCTTTTCAAAACAGCGTGCATTCTGTTCCTCTCATGAATTCTAACAAAGTCTATACAGGGACAATGGATTCAATGTGAAGGAAATTGGCTTGGGTTGCAAACAAGTTGAGAATCGATCTAGAGAGTTGGTAATGAATCGGTATGTTTTACAATTTTAGCGTTGATTTCAGGAAGTCTTCTGTTGCTTTGTCGGTATGAGTGTCCATCTTGTTGCATTTGATTTCACACGATGGATCCAAGCTATTATTTGCCCTTCAGATGATGAGAACTTTTCTAGACTGAAGTTGACTACCCCAGTCAAGAAAATACGGAATCCAACATATCATCGAACGCTTCAAAGAAGCCTTACGAGAATATTGAGGTTGATATATCTGAGTTTGTTGCAGCTGACATGTCTATATTTTCATATTATGGATCAAGAAATGAGGTATTCTTCCTCTTCTCATTGCATATGCTTTCAAGTTATCAATGGTTTTCACCTTTTAAAGAATTTATTTGCAGACTGAGGTCTCCATGATGTATATTGTCTTGAAAAAATGACTACTGTCTTTGGCTTTATTTCCTCTCAGATAATTCGGATCAGTCTTAACGGGGAAAACATTAGCATTGGAGTATTGTCCAAAGAGTATCAACACATGCAAGTCGACGCAGTTGAAAGTGGTATTGACAAGTATAGTTTTAGTAAGGCATTATCATTACGTATTTTCAGATCAAGTGCTAATGATCTTCAGGGTTCATATTCAGTTCTTTTATGTCTAAACCTCGTCCCTGGTTTGTGGTATCTGCCTTCTTTCATCGAGTTTTATTTGTTGATGGACTGATAAATGGCTTTGCCACATGGAACATAAACTAAGGAATTTGCTTATTGTTATTAGAATCATCTTTGGCTTCAAGAGCAAAATGATTCAGTTGCATTGATTTGTGTTGCTGGGTTTCCTACATATTTGTATTCTGAGCTTAATGAGCTTGGTATAGTTGGAAACGCTGTTCATGACGCTTTTTTTCCTTAATATGGTGATGTGGCTGTTATAAGACACCTATAGTTAAAACATATGCTTGTTTAATTCTTGAGGGAATGCATTGTTGGTTTCCCTTTAATTTGCCTTTACCGTGGATTTTGGATCTGATTTGACTATAGACTGATGCAAGCTTAAGGTTGCAGATGCCTCAATTTGGAAAAGAGCCATAAATAAATAAAAAGAAGTTCTAAGTAAACAAAAACTTTTAAACCAGAATAAGGAGCTGCAGATCAAAAGCACTTGACAAAGTCGTGAAAAGATAAGGCATTTATGTAAGTTACACACTCTTGTTGTCTGAGGACTCTGACCCTATTAGGACTATGGTCACCAATTTAAAGTAACAGGCATTGGTCACAGAAGGCCCTAAAGAACATCACATCTTAAAGATACAATTAAATTAACTTTTCTTCAGATGTTTCGGCACTGTTTTGCCAAAATACTGATTATGAGCACATTAATTAGGGACACAAGATGTTGAACATATTTAGGTTAAATCCGGCTACAATCTAAAGAAACTGCTTTCGGTTGCGGCAAAGATATCTGGGTTCATTCTTCACTGCGAATACACTTAACTTGTGCACCTGCCAAAACATACAAGAAGCTTATTCTTCAAACAATCAAAAACATATTTAGGAAGATCTAAAAACCCTAATCCTATATGTCATCCGCTTCATCTTCACTTCTTCAGCATGTCTCCATAAGAGTTTCGCCCAAACTGTTTGGGTTCATTTTTTCTGGAGATATAATCTGTCTCCATCATTAGTCAATTCACAAATTAATATGAGAATAAGCCCTTTGCATCTAAAAAGTAAAGTTCAGTCCCTATATGGACTTTGTTGAAAAGCATTGCACTTGTTAAACATACTTAATGTGCATTGATTGTTTCCTCGTTAAGCATGTTTAATAAAAGTACCTCACGCACTCATTAACAATATTCTTTCCCTGTAGCATGAAAAAAAAGACAGTATCAGGAATACAAATTCAGTAGAGCAAAAAGAAAACTTCAAAAGAAAATAATTAGGATAATAGACTTTATGGCAGCTAGTCTGAACAACCTCCTACAGATGGAATGAGATGGTGATGCAGCATGTTACACTTGCTAGTAATAGCCTGTGTAGTCCCAGAAGAGGTATCAGTCAAAAGACATACAAGTACAGGAAGCAGAAGAGTTTATGATGGCCCTTTCACTCCCCATCACATGTTCACAACTTCTGACTCTCTCTCTCTCTCTCTCTCTCTCTCTCTCTCTCTCTAATTTAATTTCTTTGGTATATGATTATGCAATTAATAGGAAACAGGTGGACAAAGATTTGCATCTCAGAGAAAAAAACATTCTAGGAAGTAAAAATGAAAAAACATACATGAAAACACATAAAGGAACAGACATACTGTTAGGGCTTCCACTCAAGAACACCCCATCTGACCATGACCAAGGTCACTTGGATTTGGGTACTGTTCAATATATTACTTCTTTCTCCAGCTTAGGTATTTGCTGATCAAATTGGTGCAAGAAAATTATTGCAAAAGAAAAGTAATATTGCAAGTAGAAGTATGAGTCGTAAAGGCCTGAAAGCTTTGCTTTTGCTAAATATAATCGCTTATAATTTTTGAATTCTAAATTATTTTGTTGAATATTGAGAGTGGGACATCTTTAAGCATCGATTTTTCCCCTAAGATCTGTGAAATAAAAGTCAAATCTTCATAATCCTAAAATACAACCACAAAGATTAAAGAAACACAGACACACACACAAACACGGAGAGAGAGAGAGAGAGAGAGAGGCGGGGTGACAGATAGAGAGTAAGCACGCAGAGATTCAAGCATGATCGTGCAAGAAAACGCCATGTGTGCTCACTCTCTTCTGTCACCGCCCATACCCTTCAAAGGTTGAAGAGGAGCCATATCACAAACACAAGAACCATTCAGCTATTGATTGCTTGCTCCCTTCCTTAATTGCACAAAAATAAAACTAAAAAACCCTGATTTTGACAATGCACTCTCAAACTCAAAGCCCTTCTTACTGTTCCATAGTGTGGAAAGACTAGACTTTGGCTTTGCTGATGAGATGAAGAATCTGTATATATGGGGCTTTATATAGATGGAGAAAGATGGGGTAGGAATAAATGTGGGTTCCTCTTCCCATTCTCTTCTTATTTTTTGTTATCATCGTCCATGAGAGAGAGAGAGAGAGAGAGAGAGAGAGAGAGAGAGAGAGAGAGAGAGAGAGAGAGAGAGAGAGAGAGAGAGCAAATAAAGTTTTCATCTTTTCTGAATCTGATCTCCTTTCCGAAAAGATCAAACCAAACTCATTTACTCAGTTACCATTTACCAATGCATCTTGTGATTCTAAATCTTATCCGCTTCTCTCTAAACCCTAGCTACTATGACACATCTCTCTCCATCTCTATCTCTCTCTCTGAAAAATAAAGAATTGAAACCCTAACTACGACTGTGTCCCTGCCTTGTGGTCTTCCTCTCAGTTCACATGTATATCTTTGTAAGAATGATCTTACCAACCCAGAGAAAGATCAGTGGTGATGAATTCTGAACATTCATTTTGGTGGGTACATATTTATAGAAAATGAATTTAAGATTCTTTATCATATTTCAGTCCAGAATTTGGGTAGATGCAAATCTTTTATTTCCTTACTGTCTCAATTCGTTTTACTTAAAAAGGAAGAACAATTCTTCATGTATCAATGATTTTTAGGAGACAAAGTAAGCGATAATTGCATCGAGATTTTACACATTTGACAAGAATTGTAGCATGTAAGAAGAATAAAAATCTGTAAATACATGATCCTCCATTCAGCCAAAAAAAATCAGCAATTGATCGTCAATGCACTTGTAGGATCTAGAAAAGACAATGGTCATGCATCTTGTGTTGTCTACGCATTAATTACAATAAAACACTGACCTAAGGCCACACCATATGCCACATGATCTTTTGTATACTAGTCTTCGCAAATAGTTTTTCATCTGTAGCAGGACCGATTGTTAGGCCAACACAAGTGGTCTAGCATGTGCTCAAATTTCATGTGTGAAATCTAGATTATCCAATTATAACGTGCACAAAAAAGCAAAAACTCAGAGATTATTTAACTTCTTTTCTTTTTCCTTTTCCCCCGAAAAACATCTCTTTGAGATCTTACAGATGTACCACATCAAACGGTGAATTTCCACCACTCGGGAGCGTGACCATCTTCAAGAATGTTACACAGCTTAGCTGTAGAGGCAAATAAGATCATGATTAATTCTCGTTCTTTCTTTTACTCTCTCTTTTGCTAATTGTAACGAAGAGCAGACCATGCAAAAAGAATGAAAGCTTCAAAACCAAGCATACGATTTTAAAAGACTATTTAGGAAAATTAAGTAATATATATGTATGTGTGAAGTCACTCCACTTGGGTTTTCACAAGCTCGAATAAGAGGAGAATGCAAGGGTTGCATTAGGTAGTTGACAATCATTTCAACAATCTAAACTCCACAAAATGTTATAACATAAATCGCTCAAACCCTGCCTAGTAGCTTTGCCCGATTGTGTTAAAGTATTTAAATTACATATTCATCTGACAGCTTAAATATTTGAACAATTAGCAATCCCACAAAATTTTACATTGTTATGTTTTTCAAATCCTATGTATTGTGTTGAAAAGTATATAAAATTCTTACCTTACCAAAAAAAAATCCTATTTGTTTAATCTATTATATATTTCTCCACTTTAATCTCAAAGTTTTGAAATAGTTGGCGGTACTTTTGGCAAAATCTCCCGTGCTTGTGGTCATGATGGACCGAGGGGTGCCAACAATGACCCCTACCCCATAGGTAAAAAGAAAATCACAAATATTAGGAAATCTTCTCAATATTTGTATACATAAATATTTAGCTAAAAGGTTTTGCTCTCGCCTTATTTTCAGTGGTTGGTTTATATTTATTTAAGCATTTTAAGTTTCACTCCTACTTTGATATGGAACATCTCTATGTTTAGAAACATATTATATATAAACAGCTTTTTGTAAAAAAAATCTAAATGCTATTAAGTACCTAAGAATAATTTCTTTTCTTTCTTTTTTTGAAGGGGAAAACCAAAACGTCTTTCCAAAACCAGGTTTTACTTAAGCATCCAAACATATTCCGCAGGAAATGTACATTGAATCATATAAAGGGTACCAAAATGGAAAGAGGCCCATCTTTAGCACTCTGGGAATCAAGCTTTTCTCATCAGAAAGTCCCCTCCTCCCTTTTGTTTTTTACCCTTTCCGAAGGAACAGAACAAAGCTATTTGTATTGGATATGTTGGGGGCATCAATCAATTAATCAAATCATCTCCAATGTTGACCCGTCCCCACCTTCTAAAGCAAAGGGAAAGGTACCAATGGAAGCAATGCACGCCCTGATCCCTTAGTTCGAGCAAACGTAATATAATGCGGCGCTAAATAAAGCAGCTTAAAGTACATATGCTTTCTAATAATTGGAAAACTAATTTAATTGTGCAATTTGAAGCAAAAGAATCTTTGACTTATTGTTCTGCCAATCACAGCCAACGCGTGGCTTTCGTGGGACGTTTTGTCTTTTCCTAAATTCCCCACACAGCCTGAGCATATGTTTTGTCCACAGGATTTGATTCTTAAAGTCGTAATGTTAAGAATTAAGGTGATCAACCACTCACACTATGGTTTATTGCAACGAATTGCATCCTTTCTTCCATCCTCACCATCCAATCAGCCGACTTTAGTACAGGAGATCTAACGATTAGGAGAAAAATGGGGAAAATGAAACTAAAAATGCCATAATTTTCATAAGGTACTTGCTTAGTGTCAAAAATTTTCAACGGATTACTTCAATGTCACTTTGATTATAAAAAAAAAACAAACAAACAAATCATATAAGTGTCATCTCCGATTTGAAATGCCAAAAATTCGATGTGCCAATATTTTATCATTATTTCAGACCAACGTGGCTCATCGGTGCTCTCTAAGTCAGCAATAATAGCCTCAAATGACGTCATTGAACATGTTTGCCTTAAATTTAAACCCTAATTTGGACAAATCAAGAGACTCTCCCCCTTCTTCAAATCATAGTTTGGACTAGATAATTTGGGGCAAAATTAAGAGCTGAATTTTGCAACGAAGAACAGGAACAGAACAAGCGGCTCAAGTTCATTTCAACAAGATGCAAAATTTTCAAGTTGAGTAACATAGGTGATCGAGCGAGATTAGGGAAAAAAATTTCATATTGTGCAAAGTTTTCACCTCTTTCTTCTCATCTTTTATTTCAGTTTCGATGAAAAGCCTCCCCACGCCATACCCATATTAAGATTAGGGCATTCCGCCAATGCTATAAGCTCAAGCTCAAATCTTCCATTCTTTGAGTTTGGTGTGAAGTGACAATCCATCAATGGCGAAGAATTTGCTGGTCCTGAGCGTCGCGCCCCGCTACTTTTGGGTGATGCTTCTTCAGCTCTGATATCTTCGCCTGCGAGTGAGTTTTGAAGTTAGCATTTGCTTATGTACTGAGCGAGCGAGCAAGTCAGAACAACAAGAGAGAGAGAGAGAGAGAGAGAGAGAGAGAGAGAGAGAGAGAGAGAGAGAGAGAGAGTTCCTTTAAACTATGGCGTCGTATTTTATTCTTGAATCACTTTATCTCTTGAAATTTACTGCAATTACCTTCTATACTTTCATAAGCACCCGTCAGGAATATTCAACAATTATATTTTTAGAATGAAATTTTATGGTTATCTCTAAAGAGAGCATTATTGCTAATCTCAACCGTTTCCCATCTAACTAGATCTAGGTGGTCACTTACACATCATTAACAAGAATGAATCAAGTCGCTATCTGTTTTTGGAATTCCTTTGAACTAACCTATTCTTTTGATGATAGTAAGTGGCGAGAGAGTATATTATTCATTGGCTTTTTACACCATATCATGATTAAAGTGATTATTGATCCTCAATATGCGCTTGTGTCATTTGTTAAACACCGTTTGCATAATTATGTTTTACACTAATGGTTGGCGTTAATTACAAATCCCATTAAGGTGCACAAAAGCAACTTTCCTTTTTGCGAAGTGGATATGGTGCAAGCATGTGATTCACATAACAGAAGATTTAGGGTTCCTCCTTTTCGTAGTGGAGGAGCGATATGGAAGACCTTGCATGTCCTCAATCACAATGGGAATTTTCTTATTCCAACAGATCTTATGCTTGCTTACTATCACTCAAAAAAAAATGCAACAACACCCACACACACACACACGCTTGCGTCACCAAGAAATAAAAATGATTGATAGGGATGAGCATCTGATCTTTTGCTTCAGCCGTTGCAGCACCTTTAACATTGAGTCCAACCTCTCGTGTGGGGATCCTGGCATGATTGGCATCTTCTTCTCTCATCCTATCGTCTTCTTTTCCCTTTCACTTTCGGCAACTAGCCAAGAATGGCCCTCTCTTGACGATGGCATGACCTTTGCACAGTTAGTGTCCACGTGGCACCGTGGGGATGAGTTCTCTCTCGTCGGCACAACCCTAACCGTACGTTGTCTGATATAAAAAGAAATCATGTCTCGCCAATTTTATTGGAATAGTCATTTTCATAATTGTGTAACATTCAAGGGTATTGACTGAACTTTTGCGTTGTGGCTCCTTTGTCTTTTTGGTCCGAGGGCTGCATTCGCAGTAGACAAAATGTTTGTGTAGTATCTCGGGTGGTGATGAAGGAATGGGGGCATGTATAGACAGATCCAAAGATGTTGCCAGAAGAACACATAAAATTCACCGGCCAAGATTAAAAAAAAACCCAATAAAATACAAAAGATGTACATAGATAAAGCCCATGTTCATAACCAAATTGAGTGCATGACATAAAAAGGTGAAAGTATAAGAGAAGGGCATCAATGTATTTTTGTATGCCAGAAGTATTATTATTCACCCCACTTAGTCAAGTAGTTAATTAAACCATGCCATGAAAATTATTGTTACATGTTGGGCTCTTGTTGGAATTTGTTAAGAATTATATCCCATCCAGCGCTTGTTAATGATAGTCAAATCTTCTACAGAGTCGGCTTAAAGCACTCTCTCTGAGGAAAGTTTCCTTGTTTGAAGGATTTTCTTCCCTATTGGCACCGGGCTCAAAATCTAGATCCATAAATAAAGAAGTTAATGGTCCAAACTAGACTATGACAAATACAGTTCACCCATCGGGCCCAATTGATGGAATGTCCCATAAGCCCATCGATCGTAAAGGCCAAATTGTATAATTGACCCATAAGGCCCGTAAATGGAATGCATGATGAGCTCATCGATCATGAGTTTTTAATAGGCAGAATTTTAGTGAAGTACATAACACATGGCCATGATCGATTAACTTGAAGCACATATAGAAGTTAAGATTGGGCTGATGAAAATTCATCAATCGTGGGATAATCGTAGCTAAAGAATCAGGAAGAGTTACAAATCATCCCTAAAGTTGTTCGCAAGTCAAGGCAATTGGAGATTCTTGCATAAGCGTAACAAAATGGCTCATATAAGATACAAGAGCGATCAAACCATAAAAAAGCACAAACATTACACAACTACCAATCAACACACAACATCGATCAAGGCATTCGCAAGAAAACAAGACATCACATTCTGGAGATGGAAAGATCATTTGTAATGCATCGATTTAAATTAGACATTGCCTATAGTTTGAATTTGAACTTTGAAATACGATTCTGGGTTCTAGCACACGTCTTTGTTCTTTCCGGTCATCATTTGTAAGCTTTTTACTTTCTACGCACTTTAGTCATCTCTATTAAGAAGTTTATGTTCAATTTTGGGGAAATTACCAAAAAAGTCCTAAACCTTTTGCAATTGTGCCAATTCAGTCCTAAACTTTTTTTTTTTGCCAATTCAGTCCTAAACCTTTTTTTTTGCCAATTCAGTCCTAAACCTTTTACAAATAAGCCAATTCAGTCCATTTGACCGGTCGGCGCTGACGTGGCCGCCGGCCGGCTGACGTGGCGCCGACCGGCGACGACGTGTCAATATTTTAATATTTTTTAATATTTTCGAATTTTTTTTTCTTTTTTCTTTTTTTTTTCCTTCTCCCCCCTGGCCTGTCCGGCCAGGGGGAGGCTCGCCGGCGAGGGCCCAGCTCCGGCGAGGCGAGCTGAGCCCTCGCCGCAGCTGGGCGAGCTCGCCCAGCCAAGGCGAGCTCTGCCTCGCCGGAGCTGGGCGAGCTCGCCATGGCAGGGCGAGCTCGGCCCCGCCCAGATCTGGGCGAGGCGGAGCTTGCCGTGGCTAGGCGAGGCCGAGCTCGCCCAGCTGCGGCGAGGGCCCGGCTCCGGCGAGGCGAGCTGGGCCCTCGCCGGAGCTGGGCGAGCTCGCCATGGCAGGGCAAGCTCGGCCCAGCCAAGGCAAGCTCCGCCTCGCCGGAGCTGGGCGAGCTCGCCCAGCCACGGCGAGCTCCGCCTCGCCCAGATCTGGGCGGGGCCGAGCTCGCCCAGCCACGGCGAGCTCCGCCTCGCCCAGATCTGGGCGGGGCCGAGCTCGCCCTGCCATGGCGAGCTCGCCCAGCTCCGGCGAGGCAGAGCTCGCCTTGGCTGGGCGAGCTCGCCCAACTGCGGCGAGGGCTCAGCTCACCTCGCCGGAGCTGGGCCCTCGCCGGCGAGCCTCCCCCCTGGCCGGACAGGCCAGGGGGGAGAAGGAAAAAAAAAAAGAAAAAAGAAAAAAAAATTCGAAAATATTAAAATATTGACACGTCGTCGCCGGTCGGCACCACGTCAGTCGACCGGCGGCCACGTCAGCGCCGACCGGTCAAATGGACTGAATTGGCTTATTTGTAAAAGGTTTAGGACTAAATTGGCAAAAAAAAAAGGTTTAGGACTTTTTTGGTAATTTTCCCTTCAATTTTAGTGATTAAGTGAGTGTGGCATCCAAGAATATAAGTCATATGTTCTGATTCAATAAAGTTTCATGTAATTTCCCTATTTGTTCCCAATCTACTCTATGAATTATTTTAGTAGTTTAAGTTCTACGAAATTCTCGAGGTTTCATGGCATACTATAATCTATCTACTTCTTATTTGAAGTCAAATCCTTAGTTGGACTTTATTTTTTTGGTTGAAAGAAAATTGTATTTATTTCTCAAAAAAATACATGAGAAGTACAGTGATTTTTATGGCAAAGAAAATCGAAACAGAGCAAATCCCAAAATACAACAAAACAAAGTCAAATCCAGAAAACAAGGAGGATCACTAGAGAGAACCGGCAGGGGTAAGCATATTTCAAAAAACAAGGAGAATCAATAGAGAACTGGCAATGGTAAGCACATACTCATTCCATAAAAACGAATTTGTCAAGCAAAACAATTGCTGATCGATCACTGGATCTCGTATTATCATCAGTGATGAGCACATGCCTATAAGTCCTTTTCCAATAACTACGACGTTGCCTATTGGCAGTGCATACTTAGATTTGGCTTCCTTTACACCATTGCCAAACGAAGACCACCAAAAAGGGTTGAAAAAACACGGATATAACTTTTGGAAGAGCAAATTTTTGTGGTTCAGCAAGACGCCAAAGCTCTTATGATCATCAATGAAATTGGAGGTAGAGAACTTGTACATGGACAAAACATGGGGGTATTGAAATCTTGAAAACATTATTAAACTCCCAAATCTAAATCAGAAGAGAAAATCTCCTATATTTAGAACTAAATCATGAGAATTCAAACTCTCATATCTGAATTAAATTGGGAGATGAAAGCTCCCAAATTTAGATTGGAAGAGACGAAAAAACAAGAAAAGAACAAAAAAGACTCAAACAAAATCAACGGGAGGAGAGGGTGAGGCTAGCTCAAACCCTCTCCCATGGCTGAAGCTTGAAGAATAAAAATGGAGAGAGAATAGAGATAGAAAAACTTTTCAGCTTCCGGTGTTCCCCGGCTGGACTTTAATACTTGAGACGAGTGAGTTTCTGGTGACCACCACTTAATACATTTGACACTCCCATAATGAGCACCCATTGCATTTCGTTTTCAATCACAACCATAATCTCCTTTGGTCTCCCATAATCTCGCATTAGTTACAAATCAAGAAATACTTTTGAAATTTAGAAATACGGAGAACTCTTGTCACTACTAGCAAAAGAGCCAATAGGGACAATTTTTCAGAGGGCGCGTTTTCCGGATGCTTCCCAATCATCCCAATTCTTTCCAGGCAACGGATCCAGAGATCCACAACCTCATGTTCATGTCTTCCCATTAAATGAAAGGCCAAAGGGGCAAAACTAAATTCAAAATGGATAGACACTCACAAAGTCCGACTACAATTCATTTCAAATGATCGATATCACGGGGTATTTGTTAATAGTAACACGAACACTTGCCTTTCTCCTTTCACGGCTGCGTTGGGTCGTCACGATAATGACTAGGATGAAACAGGATAAAGAGGGATACAAAGAAACTGCGCTTAGACCAATTTTAGTGGAGTAAGTTCACTATTATACCGAGCATGCAACGCACGAAGAAGGAAGAAGGAAATCTCTGGCAGTTCGGTGACATGTTAAGATGGGCCTTGAGGCCCATAAGATCTGGGCCTTGAGGCCCATAAGATCTGGGCTTAGTAAGATTAGGCCATTAGTACAAGCGTCGGGACTTCTCCTTGGGCCCAATTACATGCAAGGAATTCTTGGTGTACGTTCTGCTTGTAACCTACTTTCTTGCATTTTCTTGGCCCTGGAATTTTTATCTCTTCCATGAACGACACACTTTCATGACTTCGGGAACCACAAAAAAACATTAGCCAAAGAAAAGGAACAAAAAAAAAAGTACAAGCAAGAGTTGTGAGCATTTTTGCCTATCGATTAAGGTACAAACCTTGGTCGATTGAATTTTTAATGTTTTCATCGATCATTCCAACTCCCAAGTTTCACGTTCGGTCAAGGTTGACGAGTTATGCCTCGCCCATGTTACGACACGGAGAGTTTTTTCGACGATAAAAAATTCACGATAAGACGTGATTGGCTGAGAGTGAAAACCGCTAACACTCGATCGATCAAAATAAAATTGTGAGTGGCTCAATTTATCGACAGGAAATAAAAAGAAGTTTGGATTGGAACTATCACTATAAAGTCATGCCTATGCAAATTGGACTCTAGATATCTGGACGAAAATGTGAAGTTTGGTACTTGATGGGGGAAGAGACAATGACTTGTCTTCAATCAAGTTCGCATTATTAATGATGTCTTCCCTAAAAACCCGACCTCCTCTTCCCCTCGTTCTGCTGTTCCTCCTCATAGAACCGGCCCCCCTGCACCGGCCTAAATGGCCGCGAAAGTCGCGGGGCAGAGTAGGCCGGTGCAAGCCGTTGTCAGCACACGCAAGAGCAGGTGAGACGCGTCGTTGCCGGCTATATAAGTCTAATAGAGAGAGAGAGAGGCCTGGTCGGCCATTTCAGAGAGAAAAACAGAGAACAGAGAGAGAAAACAGAGTTGGAGAGAAGGGAGAGGACAGAGAGATAATCAGAGAGAAAAGAGAGAGAAAGATGAGAGATTCGAGCTTTTACAGGTCTCCGTAACCGCGCCGTCGACCACAGATCAGCTAGAAATCCTCCAGTCGCGTCGCCGATCGATGAGCCATCCCCGATCCTCTGTTCGCCCCTGTTTCTACGTCTGGTGTGGCCGAGACTCGCGTCGGCCGTTTCGCGCGAATCCTAGCCCATATTGTCGTTTCCTACGGTTCAAGTGTCACGGTCGAAGGTGAGAAGGGGTCGTCGGAAGACGCCGGGGTCCCGGACTAGGTTGAAATGTCCCTATTTTAGTCACGCCCGCCAACTGTTTGTCAAAATTTCTCAAAGAGACCGATTTGTGTTTGAGCTTCGCCGGAGAGTAGGGGGCCGAACGATGACTCAGCCGACTCAGGTAAGTGTCGTGAAGGTTACCGGAGTCCAGATGACGCTGAATCGTGGTTTGGTTATGTCGACCAAACTCCAATCGGCGTCCGGATTAACGAACTCCGATCGGGTCTTGGTCGGCGACTATTCTGACCGGCTCTCTGGTGACCAGGCACCGGGCTCTCTTCAGCTTGATGTCCTGAAGAGAGTAGTGTCACTGGCCGGACGAAACAGCCGGCAAATCGCCGGAATTTCATCCGGTCAGTGGCCCCCCCCCCGGCATTTGAGACATGAGGGCTGGCTGAACCGGCCGGTTCATTGGATCGGGTCGGTCAGGCCCGATCCGGATCCGATTACCCGATCCGAATCAGTTGATTTGAGTCGGTTTCACGGATCCGGATCGTCCCAATCGAATCCGAATTCGATGACCCGACCAGACTCAACCGATCAGATGCGGGTCAATGATCTAGGTCAGATTCGTTGACCTGGGTCGGATCCGACTGAATCGGATCCGCGACCCGACCCGGTACAATATTATATTATTTTTTATAATATATTTATTTTTTAAAAAAAAATTAATTTAATTTTTTTTGTATTTACTTATTATTATTATTATTATTATTATTATTATTATTTTAAAAAAATTTCAATTTTTTTTTAAAAAAAATTATTTCTTCTTTTCTAAATTATGTGATATCTAAATGCTTTAGTTTATTGTTGTATTATTAGGCATGTTGTTATAATTGCACAAATTGCCATGTTTTAAATTAGAAAAACTTATAGGGTTATACAGTAGTACTTTGCATGTTTTTACTACTGTTTTATTATTTTCATTATGCATGTTTTTAATTAGAATGTAATCGCATAATTTGTTGTGTTTTGAATGTCATTTGACTTAGTTAGAATTAGAACTTAAGGCTGCATATCTATTTTGACTGCTGATCGTTTATGATTATACACTCGCTTGATCACCTCACATGTTAGGAGAAAGGTCCTAAAATCAATCTAAATTACCTGACAAATGTTTTCAAAAAACGAACAAGGTAAAAATGTATCGAAAAGGCATTAATTATTCAACTAGTGTAACTAAGTCTTCAAGCTCATTTAATCTCTAGTTTATAGGAATAGGGTGATTCTCCCATAACTTTATTTAGGTTTCTAATCGATTCACCCCAAATCGATTAGTGGACTTGGGAGAGTCCGAGTTAAGTCCCGAACCTAAATTGAGCGCGTACCAGGCAAACTCCCCTTTTTTGCATGGTGCCGATAGAAAGCGAGAGGTCAGTTGCGACAACATTACATATAGTTTGTTATATAGGCTCAGATAAAAGAATGTACAGACAACCTTCCTCTCTTTTATGGACTGCATAAAATATCCCTCTGTGAAAACCGTGTGTGTTGGTTCTTGCTTTGTTTATTTTAATTTCTATCCGAGTATCCGTCACCAATTACAGAACTTTCTCTTTCCATACTTCTTTCATTTGCTTAAACATATGAAATTGAATAAGATAGTATATTCCAGATGCCTCCTATGACTTAGTCAAACACAAGAAACAGATTAGTCATCAGCAGGATGGGTTAACGTGTACAGATAATCAACAATTCATCGAGTTATTTCCGAAGTCTCCAGAGAGGGACTTCAAAATGTCATTATTTTTGGAGGAAAAGTCCAATTCTATAGCAGCCCTACCATACTCAAAAGTCAATATCTTGGTTGGACGCCACATTTTCTTCCATCACGGTATCATCCTCATCGTCTCTCTGTGCATCTCTCTTCCCATTTCCTTCTCATTTCCTTCTGAAACTCCAATTTTTTCAAGAAACAATCAAAGACTCAAGACCCAACACCCATCGACCATCGCCTGCCGCCACCAAGTCTTCGGTCTTGTAATCCATGGCTGATTACAACTACAATCACAACAGATCAAAGTCCTATGGAGGCCCTAACATGATGCAGTTGCAGCCATACTATGGACCACCACCACAATCACACAGTGACCTCAGGTCTTATAGTGCATCATATGCACAGACAGACATGTGGGGCACTTACAGCAACAATAACTTCAACAGGGACTTGAAGTTGAAGAAAGGGAAGAGCACATCTGGGTCAACCTCAAAGTCATGGAGCTTCACTGACCCTGAGTTCCAGAGGAAGAAGAGGGTGGCTCACTACAAGATGTATGGGGTTGAAGGCAAGGTGAAAGGGTCTTTCAGGAAGAGCTTCAGGTGGCTCAAGGATAGGTACACACGGGTGGTTTATGGTTGGTGGTGAGAAATTAGATGTTGGGGTTGTTGTTGAGTCCATTTTTGGTCTGCAAATTTGGTTCTGTGAAATATGTTTATGATGAATCTTTGATTTTCCAAAAGGGGGTCTCTTTCACTTTGGAGGGATGTATTCATGAGTCTAGGGTATATGGATTGGACAATTGGCATGAATTCTAAATTAGTGGCACCGGTAGTTGTTAATCCAATCGTTTGCAATCTGCTCCCAGGGCTTAAAATTTATCGGCATGTGTGTCTTGTTTCGGTGGACTCGGTATAAGCAACTTCATTTATGCCTTTTGATTCAACCTGTAGTTTCTGCAGAGCTAGGTTGTCATGATTAGGTGATGTCTTTGGTTTCTTGCTAGACTCGCCCCACGGTATCATGGTTAGGAAGTCCCTCATCTGTTCTCTATTTGCCTGTTCAGGTTCTCATTGTCGTTGAAGTAGTTTAACAACTGCTGTGACATCCTTCATTGTGAATCGGTGTACTTCTTCATGATTGATCACCAATATTACCTATTGATGTCCACAAACTCAACCTTCTCTGTCAAGAAATTGTCGAAGTTATCTATCCCGCAGCAACTCGAGGGACAAATTCTTTTGTTTTTCCTGATATATCTGATGGACACTATCGATTAAGTTCAGATGGATTCGTCATAAGTAAGGCTTGTCTTGTTGGAGAGTAAACTATAACTGGGTATCCTCCTGAACACGTTGTGTCATCAAGTCTGGTGTATACTGGTAAATTATCACATTGTGCTCTTTCCCTCTTTTGTTTTACCAATTATAGTGGAGCATGTTCCAGCTGTTATGTCTGTTTCTTCACTTTTGCTCGCACTGGTTGGTAAATAGAACACAAAACACAAGACAGTGTTTGGTACATGATCCGTCCCAATGTAGTTGTGCAGTCTTTTCTCCATCGGTGGAACTGTCTTGAATACCATGTGCCTGTGAACTGAAAACAGCAAGACGTAGCAAGTTTGAGTGCTCCATATGGCCAGACTCAATCTGCTTCTTTATTGACACCGTCATGGATTGACTCAGTTGCTTCACTAGACTCATCGCATACCCGTAATTACTCTATGCCTCCGTATATCTTGCTATCTTCGATTGAAAGGAGGCTGCCGAACAATCCGATACACCGGTTTGTGCACCACTCATGCGCTTTAAATTCCTTGTCACTTTTCCCATAGAAATCTACAAGTAAGAAATATTATCTTGATCTCTGCTCGATACTGTTGTTGGATGTTTGATCAGTGAGTACTGTGAGATGTGAAGAAGTTAATCAGGGGGTTAATGTCTGCCTGTTGAACCAATGCCCAGATAACACTGAAGGCTCGAGAATGGAAGAGTCCTTGGCATGCCATTACTTTCTGAAATTGGAACAGTCAATTACCAATTCTCAGAATTAACATAGCTCGACTCTCAATTGCATCATTCCGTGATACTCTGGCGTTGTCCGCTCTGAAAACCCTTGCCTTTTTTTTCTGTACCGGTACCCTTTTTGTTAAACCTGGATCGTAGATATCCTCCATAACTTTCTTGCAATTTATCGGCATGTTTCTGATAGAGTTGGTCACCATTCGACGGTCACTTATCCAATGAAGCAGGTGAGTTTCTTACTAATTGTGACTTTTGCGAGCATGGTACTTTCATACTCACTGAATCATGTTCGTTAACTGTTTATGTGGCGTGGTTTTTGTTTCCTCATGCGTGTTGACAGTATCGAACCGAGAAAAACCGTGACAATCAAATGTATGCTCTTTCCTATCCAGGTAGAAAGCCTTACATAATCTCTGGTGGATTTGGTAACAAGTGTGAAAACTTTATGTGACCAAGGTTTTGTACGTTTCGGCGGAAAATGAATTTGGAAAGCGATCATTCTTATGGAAAATATTATTCGGATCATTCATTTTCCTCCGCGAGACAAATGTATCCTAACTCCTGGAATGCATTACATCCGTCCAAATGATGGTTGTGTGAATTTTAACATCGGTCCAAGGATGCGACTAGGGGACGGCATAATTCGCTTCATTAGGCAGTCAAACTTTCTAACTTTTCAGCCATGGTTTCATGACGACGACAAAAGAACTCGTGCCCGCGCCCAATTCAAGCGTTTTGAACTTAAAAATTCGCCAACCTAATAAAAATACATCCAAATTAAAATTTACCAACCTAATAAAGAAACGTAAAAAAAGAGAGTTTTGAAAAACAACTGGTAACGCCAAAACCTCGGACCTTCTAATCCCATGATCAAGGAAAGCCGTTAACTCCAGACGGTTACCTCTTTTGACACTGATGAACGTGTTAGAACAGAACCTTAGAAAAGACACCCCCTACCTTCAATCCATCAGTACGTGCAGCGAAACTACTCCGTTCGATAAAAAAAAAAAAAAAAAAAAAAGAAGTCATAAATAGCGAAGTCCAAAAGCCATGAGAGTGATCAAAGTCTCTTCCTTCCTGAGAGCGGGTTCCCTATTCCTCGACGTCTGGAAGAGCTGTTCAGCAAGTCCTCCCTCCGGTCCAACCTCGCCGAGTTCGTCTCCGCCTTCATCTTCACCTTCGCTGGCGTCGGCTCCGCGATTGCCGCCGGTATGTTCTCATGGAGCTTGCGTCGCACAGATTTCATGAGAATATACTGTCAGTAGGAGCCGTTGTCGAACTCATGTATCATATCATAATCCAAGTGACTCCAATTGATCTTAAGCATGGGTAATGGAGAGAGAGATTTTGGGTTTCAATTGATTTTAACTATGGCTGATACTAAATGTAGTTAGTTTGCGGTTTTAATATAGCCTCCTGGCGGAGTCGCTATGGAAATGGAAAGATAGATTTTGGAAGACATTATTAGCAAACTTGATAATGAATTTGGCACTAGTATTATCTACGATTTCTAGCATAGTTGGTTAAGAGCGTCATGAATTGAACGTATGTTAGCGAGAGCTTCTATGAGAATTTTACTTAGATGTTCGAAACCGACTTTACTAGGCATGTCGGCGGCCCCCGCAACCGACGCCGCCGGTGAGAATTGCCACGTCCTGGCGGTGGCCATAGCGCATGCTTTTGCCCTGTTCACGGCGATGTTCACATCGGCGCACATCTCTAGCAACCACGTCAATGCGGCGGTCACGGCCGAGCTGGTGATGGGAGGCCACGTCAGCATTTTTGAGCGGTGTTTGTTTCTGCTTGGCTCAGCTCTTGGAATCCACCATAACCTTAAAATTCGTAAATAAATCATTTAATTGTCAAGCATCTCAAAATTAACTATATTCGAGGCTCACGCCAGAAAAAAATAAGATTTGAAGCCAGTCACTTAAGATGTGTTGGCATTTGAGGAAGATGACCCAAATTTCTCATTTGATTGAGGTTTCTCCAAAGAAAAAAAGCAAACTATGATTTAAATAGAACAAAAATGATAGGAATTTGAGGTGAACAAAAAAAGAAAACCAAATTCTAACTACTCGAATTGAGGTGGAAATTTAAATCTGCATTAAAGCAAATGATAGGAATTTTATAGGAGTTTAGCTGTCTATCGTTATCCACTTAATAAGCTGATTAGTTAGATCAATAAGGTTTTACATAGGAAGAAAAGGTTGCCATTTAAGATGTTTGGTCAGAAGCAACAGCTTACTTCTTCAATGTATATGACTTTCCTTTCAATTCAAATATGGAAAAAGTTTATATCCAATCTCCAAGGAAAATATAAGGAAAAAAAAAGGAGGTGTATTATGTAAAATATTTAATTTCTATACACGTTGAAAAGTTTCGGGTGCTTCAAATGAAAGTCAAAATCAAATGGCGGCAATTGCAAGATCCGGTCGCCATACCGTAACTCATCAAAGTTCTCCCAAAACCAAAAACCTCGAGCGTCGTAAAAGCCGAACAAAATCATCAAAATTCTCTTGCAAAATACAAAAGCCAATGTACAAAATTCATAGTTGAACCCGAACCCAGCCATGTTTTCTTGTCTTTTTTTTTTGGGTGGCCTTTTTTAAGTTTTCTTTATATCCTTTTCCTTTCTCTTTCTTGGGTAAAGACCTGAAATTGGGCCGTACCATTTTTAAGGCGCCTTCCTCGTGCATCAATATCAGGCTGACACAACTGTATATAAAATCTGGAGAGAGAGAGAGAGAGGCAGAGAGAAGTGGAGGTAACGTGAAGCATAACCGGAATCAAGAACCTCCGAACGGTGTATTACCCAATCCAAATCCGAGAAAGCTCAGATCTTGCGGATCCATTTCCCTCCTTCTTCGTCTCTCTGCTTCTGGGTCGCTTTCTTTAGGGAGAGATATTGAGAAGCGAGGGAGCGGGAGAGGGAGAGGGAGATGTGGGAGTCGATTTGCCTGACGTTGGTGGCCACCGCGGGCAACAACATCGGGAAGGTCCTTCAGAAGAAGGGCACCGTCATCTTGCCCCCGCTCTCTTTCAAGCTCAAGGTGGGTCCTTCTGTTTTTCTCGTCCCTGGCCCTTTCTTCGTTCGTGGGTCTTGGGTCGATTGTTGTTGTTGGCATAGATTATGTGTTGTTGGGTTTGATCGAATTGCACATTTTGCGCGAGCAAAACTGGCTTTGGATGTTAGGATGGTAGTTGTTCCCATATCCAAATGTGAAATTAGCAAATGGGTCGTCGAGGTTCGATGTTTGTTGATTATAAAGGATAATTAGAGGTGTTGGCTGAGGTGTTTCTATCGGGATTCGAGGAAACCTCAACTCTGTTGAATTCCTATGCTGTTTTCTTATGCCAAAGCATTGCTGTTCCTCATTGGGATGCTCGATAGCATAGGTACGACTTCCCTGGAAGTTAAAGAAGTTGAAGCACTAAATTGCCATGCCATTATCGATCTTTTAATTATAGGATGCATTTCCTGTGCAATTCGGAACTTTGGGTAGGCTTTTTTGATGAGGAAATTGAGTTGTTAGCATTTGCTATTGGCTGACTGACTCCATTCCCTTTTTTGTAGGTTATCAGGGCATATGCTCTCAACAGAGAATGGGCTGTTGGGTTTCTGATGGACATACTTGGAGCATTGCTGATGTTGATAGCTTTATCTCAGGCTCCAGTAAGTCCATGCTTGTGTGAGCATTCCATGTGAATGTCCCTATCTTGCGCAAGTAATATTCTAAGTCCATATCGGAGTTGGGGCAACTTACCTATTAACGACTGTAAAGTCAAGTTTTGTCCTGTTTCTACTTCTTAAATTTGTTTGTGTCCCTGCAGTGATATGCATGGGCACTTGTGCTTGTGTGTGCATGTAAACACGTGAGAGAATGTTGAATTTGCTCATTTTGCTAACGATATTGTGATTACAGGTGTCTGTTATTCAGCCGGTTTCGGGTTGTGGACTAGCTATTCTTTCAGTGTTCTCTCATTTTTATTTGAAGGAAGTTATGAATGTGGTTGACTGGTTGGGGATCACGTTGGCGGGAATTGGTACCATAGGTAACATGAGTTGATTGTCTTTCTTTTTATATGTATCACAAAGAATTTTATAATTTGTTTTTGTCTCTGATACTGGTAAGATTGCTGTAAAGTGGTGAGATGGTTATATTCTATAGGTAGATTTTTTGGATTTATGTATCCTTGGTTAATAAAATTAGTAGATTGTAACTTGCCAAATGAAAAAAAGAGTGCATTGTGGCACTGAAGGGCTCACCTGACTCTTTGCCTAGATATGAGCATAGTATTCCAACCCCTTCTCAGTTTTCCCTGCCAAAAATCAATAAGAGAAAAAGATATGAAAGAGAAACATAAGTATATTTAATTATAGAATTAGTGCTCTTCTCTGATTCTTTCTTGTCCACCAAAAGTAATTTTTCATAGCATCATTCTGGACTAATCTGCCACAGCATTGAAATTTTTTTAGAAAATTAAGACATTCGCTTTGATGACTAGCAAATATACACTTTTCATATGGATTTCTATTTGCAGGAGTTGGGGCCGGAGGTGAGGAGCAAGTGGCTTCGGCAATATCAATTTTCCATTTGCCATGGCTGGCATTTATAGTTGCAGTCTTGTTTGTAGGTATTCTATCCTAGGCACCTTTAATTGGCTTGTTTTTACAGCATAAGTACACATTTAGGCATTTTTGGCTGTGTCAAATTTGTTACATATTACTTGATGTCGAATATGTGAACTTATTTGTTTCTTTAGCCTGTAGGTCCATTATTTCGGAGTTTGGTACTTATGTCAGTTATTGAGACTTTTATTCGTGTTTTGCATTTTCACACACATTAAACTGTAGAGAAGTAAGTGTGATGCATGGATGCATACAAGCCTATGATTCTTGCTGCATAGATGTGCCCCATCCATTTAGGAAAGCAGTTCTTGGCCTTCCCAGATCAGTCAAAGCATAAGATTAAAAGAGAAGAGGTTGGATGTTAATACACTGATTCATCTAACATGTAATTTCTTTAGCTGCTGAAGTTAGTAATTGACGTGTGTAGGATATCCCGAATATTGTGTAGCGACACCCTTCCCTACTCTTTTCCTTATAATAACTGGATAATATGATTCAATTGATGCTTTTGATCGGATGTACTGGTATCACTCATGAAAAGATACAAATTACTCCATTAATTGTTTTTTATTTTAGGCTACCTGATTAGGCACACCTCTTCTGTGAAACATATGTCAATTAATTTCCAATGTAAAAAACCTGACGGAATTATTTGGAAAAGGTACTGCTCAATGCGTGGCTTCGCATTTTTAGACGACATCGCAGGCAGCAGGAGATGGTAAGATGGGGTCAAACGATTTAAAGTTCTCATAAGTGTGCTTTTTCACTGAGTGCTATCTAGGCATCTGAAACTCTACGTCTCTTGTGACCCTGTCTTGTGGAGCAGATGGAATATGAAGTTGTTGAAGAAATTATATATGGCTTGGAATCTGGCATTCTGTTTGGGTAATAATCTACGTTGACCTCAGCACTTACGAATTCTATTCCTTTTGCTTTACTAACTATTTATTCATATCTGATTATCCACGTATTACACAAAAGATTGTGCTAAGCATGCATCTACCAAAGGTTTTCAGTTTTTCTTGTCAATGTTGTTGATATGCTCACCACTGATTTGGAGACTAATTGATTTGAGTTTAATTGACTTAACACCTTCTCATTGATGAGGTCATAGTGGACAACTATGAAACATTGGAATGCTACACTGTTTAACATCAACATGGAGCTTTAACGCATTCAAAAGCAGAAATATGTTCAGACTTTAAACCCATTCAGAAGCAAAATAAGTTCAGAAAGGAAATTATGTCTTGTTATTTAAATTTGCTTCTCTTCTTTCTTTTCTTTTGGAAAACAAAATCATGAAAGGAACCTCTGTTGCAGGATGGCTTCTGTAGTATCGAAGATGGGGTTTCTTTTCATGGAGCAAGGTTTCTCTAGGATGCTGGTTCCTGTATGCATTGGAATCAGCATATCTTGCAGTGGTACAGGGTTTTTCTACCAGGTATGTGTTTAGCCTGCTGATATGGGGGTCATTTCATATGATGTTGACCTCGGATCTAAATTCTATAGCTTTTCAAGAAGTAGAATTTGCTGTTATTCTAGTTGATACCTTAATCACACTGTATTTTTTGTAGTTATCTTATGACAAAGATGATAGCTTTTCCCTTTTTTGTGCTTTTATTGGATATTGGGTCAATATGGAAGTCTTTTTTGAGAATTTTCTGTGCTTGTATATTCTCTGTGGTGAACCTCCATAGAGTGCGTGTACTTTCATTATACTTGTCTGAATGAGTGAAATGGCGTTCTTTTCAATAGACTCGTGGTTTAAAGCACGGGAGGGCAATCGTTGTATCTACATGTGCTGCAGTGGCATCAATCGTGAGTGGTGTGCTAGCCGGCATGTTGGCACTGGGTGAGAAGTTGCCTTCAGCACCAGCAGCGCGACTTTTACTTTTGCTTGGATGGTAAGGGGAGGCACCTCTGATTTACAGAAGAACACATAATACATGTAATGTGTGTTTTGACCCTTGATCTTTTAAATTGTATGAGCTCACCACAATGCTTTCCTTCCCTTAATATCGTAAATTGAAGTACAAGAGCATCATAGGATTTGCTTTATCTAAAAGCCAGTTTCAATTTGGTTCAAAAACTACTGCGAGAAAGAAAAGTGCAATCTTATGTTTGTATGTAGGCACTGCATGAGGTAACATATCCATGAATCCTTTATACAAATAGTTGGGAAGAGTGTAAAACTTAGGGAGTTCAGCCATGAGCTAAGTTGATAGTCTGTGATGCTTTTGCTTTCTTTCTTTGGCAATACTTATCAGTTGGGTGGTTTGAACTGCTGATTGAGGTTACCAATGCATTGCAGTGTCAGTGATGTTTCTTAGTTAAATTTCCTTGTGCAGGCTGCTCATCATTGTAGGTGTAATTTTGCTTGTGAGCTCAGCACGGCTGGTTCGACTCCTCCCGCGGAGATTTCGACAACTTGTCCCAAGTGGAGTTGGTCGAAATTCTGGCCTGAGACGCTCAGGATCTGTCCATGCAAAGATACCAGTCCAAGTGCTGTCATCCATGCAGCCACATTGCACCATCTGATATCTTCACCTTCGAAAGAGAAGGCTTGAAGCTAATACGGAGTTAGCACAGTTCAACTTTATACGCTAAAAGTCTCACTCACATTCTTGTGCATGATCTGTTTTGCACTTATTCTTTTGAAGGGTAGGGTGTACAGTTATAGTCCATTGCCTTATACATTTTCTGGAGGGCATGAAATATTAGAGTTCATTCTTTCTTTGACAGAACTCACCTCATCTTTTCGAAAGTACCACACTTATCTGTTCCGAATACATTTGTCAGATATTATTGGCTCTAGACATTTCTTTCAGTGAATATGGAAGTTTATCTCGAAACTCTTGCGCTGCATTAGCTAGCAAAAGACCCGTCGCCATTGCCATAGACTGTATATTTAACACTGGCAATCACATGGTGAACCAACAAAAGAGGTCAGGTATTTTCTTTGGCAACTCACCCAACAAATATGTTTGCTTGATGTCGCACTTCCTCTCGATGAAGTAGTTCCCTTTGCCGAAGAAATATGCATTGGTGAAGTTTTGGATATTGCAGTGCCCAGAGTTCCTAGTATTGCAGATGTAAATGAAGAGTGGACCATCCATTTAATTGATACATCCATTTCGCGCTCAGAAAGGGCCATAAAGGTGCCATTTTGACTCTTTCAGAGACGCATGTGTAAAGGGGCTCCAGTTTCTGAGTTGGCCTCTGTCTTGCCCTTTTCCGCGGCCTACTGCAAGTGGAGTTGGTCCCCAAAAGGGGCATGTGTGATGTGTCTTTAAGAAATTGTACCGTGGTTTTGATCAGCAGATTTGATAGTAGGTGAATCATTTATGTTGGGATCCTTTTTTCATCTTTCGGACCATCATCATCTAGGTCCAAAATTCCGTAGTTCTGCACGGAAAATGGCTGTGACTGGGATGTTCCTCCACACCGATGACTAGTGCACGCTAACTAACTTTTCGAGACTGCCCAAATCGTAGAAACCTGCTGATTTCGCGACGGACGTTCGGGTTTAAGAATCTGAGCACGATAGACTTCTATGGGATCAGATACTTAGAAAGGCTACTGAGTCTGATGCCGATTCTGAGTAGAGTCACGGCACATCAGGCGAGGCATGGGAATTTGCGAAGGCCACCAAATGTAGTTGTCTTATTCTCGTGGTTTGAAATGTTGCTCCACGCTCTCCTCAACACGTTTCACTGGCGCAGTCCATGTCAAGTCACCCTCTTCACATGTTGTCATCAACTGAATTTTATACCAAAGTCTATATGAAGCTGTGTTTTGGGGTTCTTGAAATTACTGTCGAATTTGATGGAATTCTTGAAAGATCTCAGCCTGGGTAAGTCAGGACCATCTCCAAATATTTACACCATGTCAATCCAAGGGATGGTGACAAAACAAAAGGGCGAGCAGTAAGCCCCAGGCGTCAACGCCTGACAGAGGTAGAAAATCCAAACCGTTTTTATATAATCTCAAGTAACGACAGAATAATTCGCACCCAATGTTGGAAAATTTGCACCTTTTGCTTGTCCCTTTCGTGGCACATTCATCGACGGAGTGATTTAAATAGAGCTGTATAAGGTTGAATTTCTTGAAAGAAATTTTCATTCTTTTGTTGCCCTCCTACCACACGTGGGAGATTAGCTTTTCTGCTAATGACATTGAAAAGAAGAAAGAATTACCACGAATGCCACAACATTGTAATACGGAGTTAAAAGACGATAGCGAATGGACAATTATGTCATGATAGTGTATGCATAATTGAGAGATAACATACATGGCAATATCAGGAATTCAGTCATTTCTATATATTTCATACTACTTTTATAGCATAGCGATTTGATATACGTAAATTCCACATGTAAACAGAGCATAGAGTATTAAATTGTTGATATAATAGATTGACTAAACTTCACTATTTTTCCATATTCCTTTAAACAAGCATACGTCTACCACTATTTTTGCCAAGTAATGTTATAAGGATCTTCATGGACCTTTGCAATCATGCCTAGAAAAACCACATTCATATTAATTGAAAACATCGACTTGATTTTCTTTGGCACTTGTGTTTTGCTTTATCATACACATGGGAATAACAAAATTGAGTCTTTCCACCAAGCATAGTCCATAATTCTGAAAGTTAGGACGATTCAAAACCATGCAAGAGGGATGCCGATTATGAGATCAAACCCCAACTCGCGGAAGATAATCATGGATTTTGGTTTAGTGAAGAAAACTTTCTTGGTCATTTTCAAGAACATTTTATCCCAAACATTATTATAGTGTAATGGAAAAAAAGTGTCATAATCCTCGAGGACGAGTAGAATGCCCTAAAATGATTGAACACCCAAGTCATCAATAAACATAAAAGGGCACATGCATTATACGTCGAACGAAGAGGACCACATTCTTCATTCATCCTTCTTTTCGAAGGCACCAAAGTTTTGACAGGGCGAGAATTGCAAGAATTGTGCAATCAAAGCCATGAGGCCCTCTTCCCTCGTTTAAGCGAGACAACCCGATCTTTGACAGCACTGACTTGAGAGATCTCTTGTCCCCTTCTTTTTGTTCTCTTTTCTACCTGCACCAAACGGGACGTGCCTTTTCATGAACAGACGACAAGCCTCTTCCTTCTTTCTATATTTAAACTTTCCTTCCACAGAGGACGTCGCTTCAGTAACAGCGATTTTTAAAAAAATTTGTTTCCACTGAGCAACAGTGTTGAGTCTCCACATGCCGAGACAAAAAAATAATGCAGCAGGCGGCAGGCACAAACTATTGGCAAGGGGCACTGGCCATGGATTCGAGCGGGACGATGCTTTCTTGTCTCCATTTTTTGTTGCTTTTGAATTTCAAAAACACCGTCGCACCCCCAAACGGCTCGTCGGTTTTGGAGCATTGGCCTGGCCCGGGCCTGACTCTCTGCACGCTACACAAAACCAACCCACGACCACGAACCCCCAAAGCCACCATTTCCATAACTTGACACCCTCTCTCTCTCTCTCTGATTTAAATGTGCCACCATCCACTCTCTCTTTCTCCCAGGGCAATCTTTGCTTTTTATGAAGCTTTATAGTTACTCAACTCTCTCTCTTTATTACCCATTTTCTTGTTCCTCTCCCTTCTTGCTTCCGTGACCCTTTGACTGCTGCTTCACGTCTTCTCTGCCACTTCAGTTTCTAGTCTAAAACTGGGTTCTTGAGCTCTCTTTCAAGTCATTTTCCTTGCATAGCAACACCTCCTCTTCCTCCATGTGAGCTCTTATCTCCATTGCCAGGGTTGGAGATCACATCACCAGAGAAAGTTCTGATTTTTGAGGTGTTGCAAGCTCTTTTCTGAAGTTAGAGCATCTGCGCAAATGGGTGCTTCAGGCAAATGGGTGAAAGCTCTCATAGGTCACAAGAAGCCCGAGAAAGAAGACCATGTAAGCCTCAAGCATCGCGCTTAAGAAAAGTTCAAAAAGTTCAAAACTTTGATATCTTCAATCTTGCTTCTACTTGTTGGTTTTGCGCACTGTTCTATAGGCCTAAGCTCCTCCTCTCTCTCTTTCTCTACAGCAAAAGGGAAGCTCTAAGGGCAAGAAATGGAAGCTGTGGAGGGGCTCATCAGGAGATCTGGGGTCTTCATGGAGTGCATTTAAAGGGAAGCACTATGCAGCATCTGATGGGTCTAACAATGGTTCATCACCAGGTCTTGTTAGTGCCTTTTCTGCTGCAATGGCAACAGTAGTTCGAGCTCCTCCGAAGGACTTCAGGGTTGTGAGGCAGGAATGGGCTGCCATCAGGATACAGACCGCTTTCCGTGGATTCTTGGTGAGTGGGTCGTTCATGGATTCTCTTATTGAAAGTGTTTACTCTTCTCATAGTGATGCTTGATGCTAAATGCCGAAAAATTGTGAAGATGGTCTGTTGACTGAGTCCCTTCACTTTGGCTGATTCAGATTTGCATTCTCTGATTGAGAAACTATTGGTTTAGTCATAAAGTTTGTAGCTTTTCCTGAATCATTAAGCAACGGTTTTCTTTATTTTTTGCACCCACTTTATGAGATTGTGAAGGGATGTGATTTGATTTTAAAGCAGTGGGTCTTGTTGCACTTGGGTTGCTGTTACATACTTGCCCTGTATATAGTCCACAGAGCAGCATAACCGGCTTGCAGTTGCTGACTGTCTGAATCTTCAGTTGATTGTCGAAACTTGAATTGAATATATTATATGATGTTCAAGGATGGAGAAGGTAGTCATGAGCTGAGCTCAGATAAGATTATGTTGGACAAACAACAATGTTCCTAGGATTCAGAATTTGTATATTTATCTGGCAGCGGATGCTTTTCTCTTAGATTTATCCGTGTAAGTAAAATGCAGGCTAGAAGGGCATTGAAGGCCTTGAAAGGAATCGTGAGGCTTCAAGCTTTGGTTCGTGGGAGACAAGTGAGGAAGCAGGCGGCCGTCACACTGAGATGCATGCAGGCTCTTGTTCGAGTCCAGGCCCGTGTGAGGGCACGCCGTGTCCGAATGTCCATCGAGGGCCAGGCAGTGCAACGGATTCTTGATGAGCATCGAAGCAAGGCTGATCTCTTGAAACAAGCTGAGGTATCAAATATCCAAAAGCATATAAATTTACCTGAGATGATCTTGATTTTTTTTTTTCGCATTCAAGAAACTTAATGAACTCAGAAGTCTAAGTTATGCATCTTTAATGTTCAGGAAGGGTGGTGTGATAGTAAGGGAACACTTGAAGATGTCAAAGCAAAGTTACAACTGAGGCAAGAAGGGGCTTTCAAAAGAGATAGAGCAATTGCATACGCCCTTGCTCAAAAGGTAACTAGATTAACATTTGATGACATTCTAGTCTCTTATTACATTGACCCAATCTCTGGCATAAGCATGCTGAGTAATTTCTTGGATAATGCTTGCATATGTGGCAGTGGAAATCAAATGGCGATGCAAATTCCAGACCGCTTGGGTCAGCGCCCGCTCTCAAGTCGTATGAGTTTGACAAAAACAGCTGGAACTGGAGCTGGTTAGAACGGTGGATGTCGGCCAAGCCATGGGAGACCAGATTGATGGAACAATCCCACTCCGACCAGTTGGAAACAACTGCTGCTCCGAAGACTTTCTCAGACTCTCCTCTAGGCCCACAGTCAAAATCTTTCGAACCACCTTCTGTTAAGGTTCGGAAGAATAACACAACCACTAGAATTTCTGCAAAGCCTCCCCTAGCTGGACGTGCCACTCGGTCATCCTCGAGCCCGAGTTCTGACTACCTCTATGATGAGAGCTCGCCTTCATCTTCATTTTGTACGTCTATGACCCCGGCCTCAGGAAACAATGGCTTGATGTCGGAGAAATTGGATGGTAGTAGCCATGGTAAGCCAAGTTATATGAACTTGACCGAATCTACCAAGGCAAAGCAGAAGACCGGAAGTCATCTGTCAAGGAGGGTGCAGAGACAATCCATGGATGAGTTCCAGTTTGTTGCACTTTCAGCAGGGTTATGTGGCAATGGGGATTTGAAAAGCGGTGCTGGTTGTGACCCCTCGTTGATGAATTTCTCGAGGCCGCTTAATCAGACAACCGGGTTGGACAGGAATTTGAAGGTGATGGCGAGGGAGAATTGCTTGTATTATTAGAGATTCACGTAGTTGTCCGTTTTTGGGCTTTTGGTTCTTATTTGTGGGTAATGTAAGCTCAACAACTTGTTGGTTTCAAAGAGTTCGGTGTGTTACTTGACCTGTAAACAGTTCTTCCTGGAAATTTTTGGATTTGAAGATCTAGCACAAAACCAACTGAAATTCCTAGAGGTCCCAGCATTCAATTTTGAGGTGACGCTCATGACTCGAGGGATAGCTCCACAGGTTCACATTTAAAAATCACCTAAGTTGAGCATCCTAAAACCAGATGCGTTCACTATATTATTCGCTCAGCTGTTGTAAAAAAATGCAAACGTAGCGTATTCTGCTGTACAGAATGGATGCAAATATCTTGAGGTCTTTCTTTGTGTAAAGCTTATGTTCATGTTGACAATCGCGGCGATCGAGTACATTTTGTTGTGCGTCAGGAGGCTCAAATCTGTGTTCTATATAGTCTTTCACCAGGAGAAAAAGAAGGTTTAGGTTCATTCAGAAGTTGCGGTGGTTTTGTAAGCTGTGTCCTTCGTATTCAACTCCCCTCAGGGAAGCTGGAGGTCCTGAGTTGCTGCAGTTCCAGTGGTTTCTTTGAGAGCCTTGCCATCAATCCAACCAAAAATGGCGAAACTGCGCAGTTGAATCGAGACTCGTACAATCTACACTACAGACAGTACATGGTTCTTGAACGTCAAGGATTCGTTGTCACCTTTGTATTTCGTGTGAAGAGAAGTTCTGCTGGGCCTTTGCTTGAATCGGATGGGAATCCATGCCGTTGGCTGCGATTCGGGCCATCTGATTGTGCAGATAACTTAATTTTCCCCCCTCAGTCATCACGAAAGAATCATCAGTTCCTGTTAACCCAAATGGAACAAATTCGAGTTAACAAGACCGAAACCAGAGAGAGCATTAAAGTCCCGCATGATGATGGGCGGCGACTCCAGTCCAGAATAGAGACTCTGTATAGTTCTTGTTCTCCTCCTCCATATTCATGCCACGAAGCTATTTCACGGGACGAATTCTTGCCTCGATACTACCTTTCCTTCACGTCCTTCATCACGTTCGCATAGAGGAAAGCTCATACTCGACGGCCCTCATCGTCTTGTGTCCTGTCTCCTTTAGCCGCACGGTCACTCTCTCGTGATGTTTAGGGCTTCGTCAAAGGAAGTGCTCGAAGATCAGCTTGTCCCACACCGGAGGCAGACGCACGACATACAGTTAATAAGCCGCGCGCACGTGAAAGACGTTAGACGAGCTCAGTAACGGGAGCTTGTGACCCGAGTGGGGACAACGATGTGATTGGACGTGGGTTCCGATCCTTTAGGCCGGGGCTGAAGTGGCAACTGACTGGCCCGTCCATTTTAAGCCGAGAGCTGGCCCATGGGGTTCGGGCCGAGGCTCGGGCCACGTGGGTCCTCGAGTGGAGGGGCCCGCGTGAGGCTGGCTTCACAGAGCAAAGCGAAAACCTCCCGCTCCCGGTCAGTTGAAGAATAACAGGCCGGTGCCACCCAGGCCCGCCTTGGCCCAATGGGCTGAGCCCAACTGAACCACCTCTTTTTGGTTCCTCTTTTGTTTTTTCGGTTTTTTTAATAGAAGATAAACATTTTATTTGAATTGGATAAAACGTTTTATCAATTACCGCTTCAATTAATTTGATTCGAACTTTAAAACCAAGAGAGAAGAAAAAGTAGTTAGCATTAAGGGTGTCAAAACCAAACACAATACCCGAACCGAAACACGAACCGACTTGATTCAAACACGAAATTTTCTTATCGGGTCGGGTTGGATTTCAACTTGTTTGGGTAACAATAAAAATAATTGGGTATTGTTTGGATTTATTGGGCTTGGGTACCCAAACAATAAGCCAATCCAAACAATAACCAAAACCATTAAGATCGCTCCTTCTTCCAGGACCTTGTCGCCGACTTCTTCTTCCCCGGGTTCTGCCACGCCGTCGCCACCGGCAACATCACCCTCAGTGGCGTCGCCGAGATCGATGGCCGCGGCGTCCTCAAGTTCACCAACGAGACGCGGTAAAACCCAGACTGAACCGATGACCATGCAATACCCATTCAGTGGACAAATTTCGGAAATGAAGATCCCAAACACGAAATCCGAGAGCAAGAACAGCTCAAAACCATAGATCAAATTACAGTCAGCTCAACTGGAACTGGAGCTTAACGTACTGAGATCTCCGCGTTCGAGAAATCCGCTTCAAACTCATAAAGCTTGATAAAAATAAGGAAATCGGAGAGCGCGTGCGGGGAATAGGAAGACGAACCTCGACGAATGATCGATGATTGGTGATTTCCTCCGTCTCCAGAAACACAATGCAGCAGCAGCAGTACGGTACCCTCTGAAGTGGAATTTTCCTAAGAAACTCCGAGTTCCTTCCGGGAAAATTCGCAGTTTGTTTCCGATTGATGTCAGAGCTCTGAATTCCGGGAAAGTTTATGAGAGAGATGCGGTTTTTTCCTTCTTTTGTCTCTTTTTGTATTTGAACTTGGAGGGGGGGCGGGGTGTGCATAAAGGGGAGGGGACCGTTAAAGAGCGGACGCGACGAAATAGTTCTCATGGATACTAAACTTTTAAATGATTAGTAAACCTCTAAACACGAATCCGACCCGAACCGAACACGACCCAATTGTGCGACTATATAATGTTCGGATCTTGTTTCGGGTCGGGTCAAGCACATATATTCATTGTTTCGGTCAGGTCGGGTATCATGAAAACCCGACCCGACCCATTGACACCCCTAGTTAGCATTAGGGGTGTCAGAACCGAACCGAGATACGAATCGAAAAGAAAATTTCGTGCATTTTGGTTCGGTTTCAGTTTCCATTCGAGTAATGATAAATAACCATCCTTTTTTTATCGGTTCGGATTATTTCAGTTCGGTTCGATTTGAATAATGATAAATAACTATCTTTTTTTATCGGTTCGGATTATTTTAATTCGGTTCGGTAACAAAAAGTTAAAAACCCATGCTCGATGCTCTCACCACTCCCAAAACCCAAAACTCTGGAAATTTCCTCCTCCGCACGTCCAGGCACACCACCACCAGCGCCGGTACAGGGCCCCCGTCAGCACGTCCCCAACCTGGAACAGCAATTGCACGTCGTCTGGCGAACATTGACGGCGGCGGCGCTGCATGCCTGGACAGAAACTCCTTCATCCTTATCCTGAAGAGACCCTCTACCCCGCCGATGGACGAGGAGGGCAAGGTAAGGAAGTCCAAGAGGTTGGCCGTGACTCGCCTCTTCATGCGCTTCATCGGCCTCCCGGAGATGACCATGGTCCCGACAGCTGCTATGGTGGCGCGTGGGGTCAGATCTCGCTGGGGAAAGAGCGGCGGGGGCTGAGGGGGTGGCAGGTCTGGAGGGGAGAGCGGAAGCTGCAAGGCGGGAAGAGGGCAGGTTGGAGGATGGAGATGGGGACGGAGAGGAAAGGGGCATTATGTTCATCGATTTCCTACTGGAGCTCAAGAGAGTCCATCTTCCTCAGGTCCAGACCTCCTCCGCCACGGCAAGCTGTTCCGCCTTCTCCATTGCCGAGCTGCTCCTCGATCCCACGAGAGTTCACCATGGTCCCCAAGTAGAGGAACTCGAAGCTGGTTCCAGAGGTCCTCCTCTGCTTGTGAGCGTGAGCGTTCGCCTCGGCATTGCCCGGCAAATCACCATTTGTGGCGTCGAATCTCTGGGTCTTGGCATTGTCGGTGAAGTCCCGACTCCGGCGACGGCGGCGAAGGACGAGGAGGGCAACCACCAAGAGGACGAGGGCAGAGAGAGTGACGGCGAGGGCGACGGAGGAACAGATGGGTTCGGTTTGTGGGGACTGTAGAGAGAGAGAGTGGGTGAGGTCAGATTAGAGAGAGTGGATTCAGCCGAACCAAATAAAAAAGAAAAAAAAATAAAGAGAAAGAAACCAAAAATCGAGCCAAACCAAACCATACCGAAACCGATTTTTCGGTTCGGTTCGGTTCGATTTGAACAAGATTCGGTTCGGTTCAAGGGTGTACTCTTGTCAGTTCAGTTCGGTTTGGTTTTTTAGTAAAACCGAACAGAACTGAACCGTTGACACCCCTACCTAGCATGATGACCTAATTGAAGTGTCTAAACTACATGAACAGATGACAACAATCGGGTTTTTCCATGGTGCCATCTTCTTTTACATATAAATGTTGTCTCCACGAAATCATGGTTAAATAGGTTGGAATTAAGTTTAATTGTATTATCGCGAATAAGTCAAAGCCGTTTATAGATGAATGATGTATGTTGTGTGCGCGGGGTTACGTTAATACATTATTTGCATCACAGAACATGTTTTTACGCATTTCACTTTGAACGTTTAAAATTGTCTTTACATGTTCACATATGAGAGCCAACTTCTTAAGCATGTTATGTCATATAATATATATATTTAATAACATGAAATGTTCTAATTTTTAAATTGCGATATCGTAAAAGGAAGGTATTGCATTTAGATTGGACATAAATTTGATACCACAACAACCGAAAGTTGCAACCCACCAATCTAATGATCAGTGAACATTAGCCACATCTTTTTTTTTTCTTTTCAAATTTGTAAACTTGGGATCCAAGATGTTAATAGCCAAAAGTACTGCCTAATTGATTATTGCGCGTCTGATGAATTTCATCTCAATTATTATTAATGGTCAAGGTAATTTAGGCCGTAGATTATGATATTGAATTTTTCTGCAAAGAATATGATAACCGTACTTTTTGAAAAAAAAATTGTCAAAAACTCTCGTTTCTTCCTTCGTTTAGAAGCGCTTTTCTTAACCGGATGAGAAGGTCATCTAAGCTGAGCATCCTAAAACCAAATGTGTTCTGCTATATTCGCTCAGGTATTTGCGAAAATGCAAATGTAGCCTATTCTGCTGTACACAGAGGATGCAAATAGCTTCGAGGTCTTTCCTTTTGTAAAAGCTTATGTTCATGTCGACAACAGCGATGGAGTACATCTTGCTGTGCATCGCGACGTTCAAAGCTGTGATCTATGTTCTTTCGCCGGAAAAAAAGACAGAGAAAGGTTTAGGTTCATTCAGAAGGTGCAGCAGTGCGGTGGTTTTGCTAGCTATATGTTCTTTGTATTCAACTCCCTCCCAGGGAAGCTTTCATATCCCAAGTTGCTCCAGTGCCAGGGGCTTCGCAGATAGGTCCGCTCAGGCTATGGCTTCTTCGAGAACCTTGACCATCAATCCAGCCAGAAACGGTGAAACTGTACAGTTGAGTTCAGACTCGGTTATTGAGAGGGCCATCTACAGTCCAGTCAGTTTTCTGGCTGTTTTGAGTGTCGAAGGATTCCTTGTTGCACGAGGGCATGTCGCGTGAAGAGAAGTTTTTGGCTGGGCCTAGCCTGAACCAGAAGGGGAAATCCAATGCCGTAGGCCACGGTTCATTCTCTTATGGGGGCATCTGATTGTGCAGACGAAACCGAAAGCAATCGAACGCAGCAGAGGTTTGTCTTTTTTCTCCCTCGGTTCATCATATGGTACAACACTCGTCAGTTCCTCCGCACGACCAGTCAGAACATGAGAGCGGAACCGAGTCACATAGAGACCGAATCCAAGGAGACCGCAAATTCCACATCACGGGTGGCATCTCCAGTCCAGAATAGACTGAATACGGTCGTTCTCCTCCTCCTCTTTCCATCCACGCCACAAAGCACCTTCGCTCGAGCTCTGTCACAAGACATATTCTCGCCCCCCGTGCTACCTTTTCGTCACATCCATTTATCGCATCCCCATAGAGGAAAACTCGCATGCGACGGGCCCTGATCGTCGTGCGTCTCCTTCAGCTGACGGCGCAGCCACTCTCTCAACTGATTGTCTTGCGGCTTCGTCAAAGGAAATGCTGGAAAGAAGCTCAGCTTGTCCCACATCGGATGTTACCACGTACAATAAACACTTAAAAAGCCGCGCGCACGCTGGAAACGCTCGCCGAGCTCAGTAACGAGGGCTTGTGACCCGAGTTGGGGGCATCAATGTGGTGGGACATGGGCTCAGATACTTTGGGTCGGGCCTTGCGTGGCTACTTTCTGGCCCGCCCGTTCCAAGCTGAGAGCTGAACCGTGTGGTTCGGGCGAAGGCTCGGGCCGCGCGGTTCCTAGAGTGGAGGAGACCGCGTGAGGCTGGCTTCACAGAGCAGCGAAGACCTCCCGCTCCCGGCAGTGGGAGGATAACGGGCCGGTGCCGCCCAGGCCCGCCATGGCCCAATGGGCTGGATCCAACTGAACCACCACTTTTTTGTTTTTATTCGTTTTGTTTCTTGATATATATTTTTAAAAATATGTTTTTTTTTAACGCATTTCACTTTCATGCGCGGATAAAATTGTTTTCGCTTTCGCTTGTTCAGATATGAGAGCCAATTTCTTAAGCATGTTATGTCGTGTAATATATTTAATAACATGCAATGCTCCATTTTTTAAATTGCAATAGGATAAAGGGGAGGTAATTGCATTTCAGATTGGACGTCAAATTTGATACCGCAGTAATCCAAAATTTGCATTCCGCCAATCTGATGATCAGTGACCATTAGCCACATATATTTTTTTTTCTTTCAAATTTGTAAACTTGGGAATCCATGGTGTTTAGTAGCCCAAAAATACTGCTTCATTGATTATTGCACTGTCTGCTAAATTTCATCTCGATTAATTTTAATGGTCCAGGCAATGTAGGCCATAGATTATGATATTGGATTTTTCCGCAAGAAAAAAAAATAACCGTACTTAGTAGAACAAAAAATGTGAAAAACTTTCTTTCTTTACTTAGATGCACTTTTCTAAATTTTGTATATACCGTATGAGAAAGTCATCTGGTTTGTTAGAAACAAATCGGATGGTCCAAGATGTTCGGTCACTTTGGTGAGAGCGACGGAACAGTCACCTTCTCTTTATCCTATCAAAGAGTTCTCTCTTTTGGATCATCAATCTCTTCATCTTCCCATTCTCCTAATTTCCACATAAATTGCAGTTATTTCCTAGAGAAAACTATAGAGAGATGATGGGCCAAAAATTCATATTAAAAAAGAAAATGGAACGCCCGTTTTTTTTTAAAACATGTGTCTTGCTGGCTCAATCAACCAATATTTACATGAACAAACAAAATCTGTACATCTTAGATTGGACTTGAATGAGAATCTGATGTGTGACAAGAAAGATCTTGAGGAAGCATGAATTGGGCATGCAATTTGGAGGCTTCAACAAGTCCTTAACCGAATTTACCTGCAAAAAAATGAATCAAAGAACAAGAAAATCAAAACCAGCAAAGACCTAAAGCAAGTAAGATTAACATCAGAACACTAGACAAATCACAACATCAAGGATACAGAGAAACCAGCAAGCAAGCAAGCAACATCTGATTTGGCCCCATCGCAAGTTCAACCATTCCTCCTGCTCAACACACTCCTATCAGATAACAAACCAGACTAGCACACGTACATATTTCATTACACACTCAAAAGGACACGGGTTTATTTGACCTACCACAAATCTTCATATAGTAAGGAATGGTGTTGCAGAGAAAACCAAATTCAGTAACATCTATCCTGGCTTTGATCTGAGATAACCCATTTGGTCCACCAGCTCTTTGAAGTCCTCTCCCCAATCCGAAGGATTCTCGACCAAATCCTCCACGTCCACCTCATTCTCCGATTCGTCGTCGAGTGGTAACTCTTCCTCTGGATTGCCAGGAATCATGTCCTCGTTCAATAGTTCCTCCCAAATTGTCTCGTTCACGATATCCAACTCATCGCTAGTGGTCCCTGGCATCGAAGCATCAATTGGGTCTTCGATGTCGATCCTTGATTCGTTCTCCAAGGCACCATAGAGAAGTGTCTCCATATCGGATTCAATCGGCACCAACTCTTCTAGATCATCGTTTGCTTGCAAATTCTCCACGCTCGGGCTAGCAGTCAGTCTCCGCTTCCTTCCAATGCCAAGACTCTGCAATTCCTTTCTTTGTGCCAAGTTCTGAATGAAAGAAGGGTTATTGAGCGCTTTGGCGAGGAAAGTCAGCATCTGCTGCTGCTTCTTCTCTGTTCTCAGCAACCTATCTTCCATTGCTGCAATCAGGTCCCTTGAGTGCTGTTGCTGCTGCTTCAGTTTCACGATTTCAGACATCAACAAGTTGCGGTCCCGTCTCAACCTCTCGAGCTCGCCTTCCAATCCAAACTGCCCCAATTCGACGCAGGCCGCTTCTCCATGCTGCTGCTGCTGCTGATTCTGCGAGACGTTCCTCCTCCTCTTGATGGTCTTGAGCAGATGCTTCTGGCCTCCCAAGAAACCTTCATTCGCGAATTCCCATCTGTCTGGATCCACCTTCCTAAATCCCTGCATAAATTTTTACATTTCAGTAAAACTTCATAGGTGATTGATTTCCCCTTGCTTTAATTGATGAGCAAGTGTTCAAGTCTTGGCTAAGTTTCGTCATCTGAGCAGAATTATAGAACTACTCAATCTACATTACAATTCAGACAAACAGCTCGCTTCATCCACTTCAAAAAAGGCAATGGATACTGGATAAAAAGAGGAAAACAATCAAATTATCGAGTAAAATTCCACTTCTCGATCTTAATGCAGTTCGATGCTGTAATATCAGAGTTGATCAGAGGTCAGCCTAATCACTTCTGGTTATGGGTTGCCAAACTATCTGAAGCAGACCCAAAACCAGAAGCTTCATCGAACTCAAAAGCATGAACATGCCAAAAAATCAATACCAGATTCCCCGAAAACGACGGACCAAAGACATAAATCAAAAGGTGGGCGATTGGAGAATTTGATCAAACACTTACGTAAGTGTTGAGCTGGCGGATGAAGCTGGAGAAGTTACTGTGCTTGAAGTGCTTGGGAAGCAGGGTGGAGGCGAACCGGTGGGAGTCCCACACGATGAAGCTGTTCTTGGCCCCGCTCCACGACACCACGGCGTCCGTCGACGGGTCCTCCACCATCTCGAACGTCTTCACCAGGAACGGCGGCGGCCCCACCTCGTGGAGCCCCTCCATCGGCCTCGGAGCGCCCGCGTTCGACGGCGACCCAGTTGAGCACGCGATCGCATCCTCACGTTCTTGATCTTGATCCTCCTCTTTGATCACAATCACGCTCTCCATCGGGCGGCGTTTCCTTCGGCTTTCCCTCTTGTCTCTCGCTGCAGGGGGGGTGGAGGGCTATGCGGTTCTTAATCTTGGTTCCACTGTCAGGCGGGTGCAGCGGCGAATGGGCAATCTTGGTGAGCAGCAGCAGGGCGGGCGGAGATGGAGATGGTCATGGGGGTAGGAGAGAGAGGGAGAGGGCGAGGGCGTATATAAGGTTCGGAGAGGAAAAATCTAGAGAGAGAAAAAGCGACGCGATGTCGGCGGTGGTGGTGTCTGGGCTTTTCGTGTCTGCCGGAGAGAGGGACAGAGAGGTCTCGAGAGGAAGAGCGTGTGAGAAGGTTCCGACAGACAGGTGGCGGTGTTCTTCTGGTCAAAGGTTTTGACTTGGGGGAGTGGGAAAATTCTAGAAAATTCTCGAGATGTCGGGCCCCGTGTGAGCTGAGTAGGAGGGGTAGGGAAGGGATTAAAATTAGATTTGTGGGGCCCCCACGAAATCTCTCTCTCTCTCTCTCTGTCTCTTTCTTTGTGGATAAACCGAGTGGAAAATTCTGAGCCGTGGAAATTGTATAGGTGGGGGTCCCGCGAAACTAAATTAGGACACTAAAGCACATTCCTTACGTAGGTCAAAAGTGGCCTGCGTAACTGTGATGTTCCAAGTTCGATGTCGGTCGAGAGAGGTCGTGCCGAGTGATCACGAGTCAATGCTCGGCCTTAAAAGGTCGTTAACCTCGTCTAGTTATTCCGAGTGCTCATTTTGGGGCTTGTCCCACAGGGATTGCATTGGGTTATTACGGATGTTATCAAATCCAGGTTTCTCATTCTATAAATCTATGGTTGGTGGACGAGCTAGGCTCGTACCTGATTCGATGTGGGTGGAAAACGATTGTCGAAGCGAGAGGGCTTGGATAAGGTGCAGCTCCTTGCAAGCTTATTAGATAATGATGAAGGCGGGAACGAACCGGACCTTACATCAAATGGGGGGCGAGAGCATGATAGGGCAATACAGGTCAACATTGATGCGATGTCCAAACTCCCTCATCGATAGGGAGATGTCCTAGATGAACGATTCATGTGTCAAACACCCATCCCAAAACATCGCATCATTGCATATGGTAGTAGAGCAAAATCCCCTCTCGTGGACATGTGGCTTGTAGACGGACTAGGCCTATACTCGATCCGATCAGGGTAAAGAGTGATTGCCAAGGTAAAAAGGCGAGAGAGCTTGGATAAGGTGCGGTTTCTCATAGACTTCTAGGATATTGGACGTAGTAGGAAAGGACCGAGCCACACATTAAATAAGGGGAGCATCACTGGGTAGCACATGCCGACGCTGACGAAAATATCACTTCTTTTAAGTGGAGGAGCTTATGATACCGTAAGTCCTGTTTTGATCAGGAGAGACCTGTTGAGTGATTCATAAGGAAACATTTGCCTTCGAATGGCCATCACCTTGTGTAATTACTCAAAATATTGCTCAAAGTACTGCTTTTGGGGGGGCTCGACACACGCGATGCCCCTTCCTAGGTAAAAATTTGGTCCACAGCGACGGTGCATCTTCATATGATTCACTTGCTTTCAATACACAAAGTTTTCCCATGATGCTTATGGGGGTAGAAATTCCAAAAGTCCAATTGGGCTCTATGCTTTGTGAGATATTTGAGTTGGGCTTTTAGCAACAAGACATTTCAAGATGTACCCAAACTTTTCACACTTGTCTATAATAATTGGTGGGCTGAGTGTATGTCTTGCAAACCGAAAGAGAAAATTGGCCCAAAAAAAAAACGAGAATTGATGTTCATTTTCCTGTCCATGCTAGTTCATCTGAATGAGATTTTCCCAAACTGTATTTAGCATTTGTGTTCTTTTGGGACTTTTAGAGGTTTTTGGCGTGATGGGTTCAGAGTAAGACTCGTGGAGGATGACGGGCCTAACCCGCTTTTCCGGCGGGCTTCATGTCGGGCGATGCCCAGATGGCGCTTGGCAATCTGTCATCGGCTCGTGTTCTCACAAGAACCGATCGTATGCTGAGATTGTCAATTCCAATCGACTTCAATTTTACTAGCTGCATCCCTCTCTGCCTCTAAAGACCTGAAAGAAACTCAACATCCTTCAACCCTTCAAACTATGTTGGATGTCATCGGTTGCTCGCTCCTGTCATATCTTCTCTACTTCATTTTAGTTGCCATTACTTCCGCGTGACAACATTTTTACGATAAGGAAACTTAGGGCAAGATGATTGACAAACATAGCAAAAATAAATGTCGAAATTATAAATCTTACGTGTAAATAGATAAATAGCATATAAATTTTTATTTTCAACAGTGGAGATGTCAACGTACTTTTAACGGCATCAAAGGAAAGCTATTTCTGCCACGAGCAATTGATATAAAAAAAATTTTAAAATCTTTAAAAAAATTGATATTGAATTATTTAATAATATGCACCTTTCTTTTCAGTTTCCTATGAGGTCATATGGTACATGCTCCTATGAATCCGAATATACTCCGAGAACAGAGACGTGACATCACAATGGGTCGTCACTTCTTTTCGATATAGTAGTTATGTACGCATGCATTCGTTAATAACACGCGACAGGACTTAAAATTCTTTAAAAAAATGATAGTGTTAAATATTTTTAGTGAAACTTGCTTATTAAGGCTCCTTTTGTTCCTCAAAAAATAAAATATTTAGAACATATTTTTCTTAAAAATGATGGCTTCTATCGCTTACAAAAATGAACAAACGAAAAGCATTTTCATTGTTCACAAAAATATTTTGACAAAATTCTTGTTGATAAGAAAAATAATTTCCATCGACTGATTATTTAAGTGATACAAATAATTATTTTCAAGAAAAATATTTTCCAATTCATTTAGTTTCCGCAACACAAACGAAGCATAAATGACATGACAAAATCACATCAAACTTTTTTATTTTTGGCTGTAAAGCATCAGACCTTTAAAGTTTAAATGATTAGGACCGAGAATCTTAATAAAATATATCGATATCTACCAAAGATTACATCAAAAGGTCCAAAATTTGTTTCGTGTCACCAATATTCCAAACTTGTACTGATAATTCAAAAATACCTTCGATTACGGTTCCATTGAAGATTGCGGTTTAAAAGCCGATGTTGGTTTGCATAGGCAACGGCAAACAAATAGAGTTGATATGGATCTGACGTGGCTTTAGTCTAGTCATTTCTCTCTCTCTCTCTCTGACCCGCGAGAAATTCCACTAGACAGCCTAAACCCACTACCTCAAGTTTTTTTCCATGTCAATAACACCCTCAAAGTTGTATCGATGACCCAAAATACTTACCATCGCAGTTTCGCCCAAAATGGCCATTTCAGCTTCGAAGCTGACATCAGAAACTTGTGCTCGAAGGAGCTAATATTACTTTATGAGTAAATACATAAATAAATTTTATCTTATGCGCACATACTTGTCTTGTCCATATTTCCCTTGTCATGATGGAGTTCCCATTGCTTGAAATTTTTTTTACCGCCCTAACAGTGGGACACTGCTTCGAAGCTAAAAGGCGTGCAAATTGACTATTATTATTATTATTATTATTTATCGGAGAGCTTTGTACCCGATGTGTTATTTCGTCATCGCCTTTCTAGAACAGGAAAAAAGCATAATAAATTAAGGAGCAACCAAAGAGAGAATGGCCATTATTTTTGTTGAACAATGAGGGAGGCAACTCGAGCTCTAAGCCCACTTGCCCCAATGATGCCCACCACACGTTTGACTTTTCTTTTTATTTTAATTTCTCTTTTGGGCGTATATACTTGACTTATGCAAGGGTGTCTCTCTGACTGCTTCCAAGACGGACATTTCTTTTTTCTTTGCAGGGAAAATTGATATGAATGATTAATGAACTTTGACCCAATACGCACTGCGATCCATAAACTTTTAATTTGTTTGTTGTAGTTTCTAAAATTTAGCCCAATGTGTATTATAGCCATTAAACTTATAATTTGTTCAATGCAATCCAAAAAATTTTGATACATGTTCAATGAAGTCATCGAATTATATGAAAATGTTTAATGTTGTCCTCGAGCTTGAATTAATAGAAGGACAATATTGAACATTTTAATATAATTTATGGACTAATTCTAACAACTTTATTGAACAAAATTGAAAGTTTAGGAATCACATTACAGATCAGGTCAAAGTTCAGGCATCACATTACACATTTGGCTAAAGTTCAGGGACCATTTGTGTCATTATCCTTTTTTTCTTAATGATTTTTAGTGAACATATTCATCTCGCTTTTGTCTCTCTTTTTTTCACGCAAAAGGAAAAAGTTAGTTTTGCAATCGATTATAAGCACGTGGAAGAACAAACCTCTTTCGAATTATCAGGTATTCTGATCGGAGACAGGTGATACGATAGAACTTAGAGCTGTGGAGATGCTTCACGTGGATCATCTCGAAAGTCGGGTTTCCGACCAAAAGAAAAAGTCGAGTTTTTTTTTTCATTTTTTTGTCATGGACGGGTCATCGACGTGATGACTATTGAATCGGTACGAAATATTCCTAGTCCGAGAAATCATGCTGGATGGCTCTAAATCCCTCTTGAGATCTTGTTCTACATATGTACCTCCAAAAGATGAAGCAAGAGACTCTAAAATGGCCCGAGTTGACCGCGATGCCTTCGAAATGTCCCGTGAAATTTTGGGGGTTTGACTTTGTGCAAATTGTTGTGTTGACCGGGGCCTCCCCCACTTTCACTCGACAATTAAAAAATTAAAAAAAAAATTTGACATTCCTTGGTCCACCCGTCCATCACATAATTTGTGATCAACATTAGTCACTATCGTTTTCGATTTTTCAATTTATATATTTGTTTTCATTCCTTAGCGTGTCAACCTTGGGGACATTTTAAGGCCCAAAAGTCAACTCCATATTGGAAATGTTACTCGAATTGGCTACTTCTCTAGGGCGCCCCAACGCATTGACTAGCAAAATACCAAAACATGTAACAACACTAGTATGCTATTCTTAGGCACCTTAACCTGCAATTAAGATCCATTTATTTCGCAAAAAATAAATAATCTAAAAAACATTTTCCTAATAACAATAATCTGTGTCTCTTATAAAATTGAATGAACGAAAAATACGAAAATATTTATACATAAACCGTTATCGATAATGACATATTTTTCATCAAGTAATTATTTCAAGCGATATAAATGCTGTTGAATTTGATGATGATTGGTCAGATCGGGAGTGTGTTTTACGACAAGAATTACATAGAGATTATGTTCTTTAGTGGTGTAACATATTTATCATGGACCCCGGGTCATCTCATTTCATCTCATTTGAGTTTGACCATGATGGGATTTCGCAACCGTCCAAAGCCTCACTAAAACCAACTTTCTTATGCAAAAGGTGACTAGAATTATTATCATCATCACGCCTACTAGACCTAGTGATTAGAAGTTTAGAATTTACTATTATCCTACGTGGCAAAAGCCCCTCTTTTTTTTTGGTAATAATTCGCGAGTCGGGTGGCCGAAAAGAAAGAAGAAGAAAACCTCGAAAATAAAGCGAGATTCCTTTTTTTTTTTTTTTAATTTCAATTTCTTTTTTCCTTTTTGCTAATGAAGTGAAGTGAGAGAGTGGGGCCCCACGTATCGTGCGACTTTTGATGATGCAAACGAAATGCCTACCAAAGCTTTCTTTCTCCATTGTAACATGTGGCAGACACCGATTTAGATAAAACCTTTGCAGCCACCATCCACGGCGGAGGTTGAACGACACCAAGACCCCCCCATGATGGGTGGGGGCCCGCCGGCCCACGAGCCCCGCCCCCTTCCCCCCGCCAAGATCCTGTTTGGAATCTCGGGGCGCGGCCTGACACCCGGTGCGCCCCGATTGGCCCTCGGGAACCTCGACAGGAGACACGCGCTCTCGGGAAAATATTCCGAAATTTTTCTCAATATCTGGAGATCCGACTAACTATACGTCATGAGATTTTCCCCGACCACACATGAGTTTTTCATCGTGCTTGCTCGCTTTCATGTGCAGCGATTACGACAGATCGAGAAGTCGTCATGATTAGCTGAATTTAACCTTGTTAAGCGAAAAACTCTCTGAAAAGATAGACTTAGATAACATTTTTCAAACAAGAAATCGAGATCAGAGATCGCCAGTCAGGGACATAACATGATCGACATGATTCGTGCGCGACGCCGATGCAAGAAAACCGCCAATAATATCGAGAACCGGAAGAGACGGACCGATCCTATTTCCTATAAGAATTGCTCCGAGCCGTGGGAAAAAAACGGGACGAGGATCAGGAGCACCGCATCGAGCAATTCCCGAAAAAGCAACACGCACACGAGCACGGTGATCTCGGAGATGATACGGTACCGTCAATTCGAATCAGTTTCCGACCCGTGTTCCATCAAATTAGAGAAGCGTGTATAATTCGCGAAACCACGAGGAAGGAGAAAACGTGGGTTGACGATTCCAGCGGACCAAAGATCATCGAATGGCGTGCCTAGCTGGTAATCCCCTCTCGTCCGTCCGATCGGGGGGGGGGGAAGGAGGCTCCAATAATTCACGCGCGATAAATCGCGCGACATCATCGATGACGTCGAGCGCGCGGGGTGGGGGGGGCGGCAGGCATTGGTCTCCGCTGGGAAATTCCCCTCCGCGGGTGGGCCCCGCCCGCCGCCCACATCCCTTCCCGTCCCCCCTTCTTCCCACTCCATGCTTGGAGGAAGGGGAACCGCGCCCGCCACGTGTAAGCCAACGGGGGCGGGTGGCCCGCCGCCGCCGTGACGAGGAAAGTGCCCCGGGGTGGGGGGGAGCTTCGGGGACGACGACGGCGAGGAGGAGGACGACGACCAAAGGTCGGAAAAAGCAAAAGCGAAGGGGGACGGGGGGGAGCCTCCGGCGCACGTCAGCAACCGGGGCCCGCCCCTCCCGGGTCGTAGCTGCTCGCGTCACCGGGTACTCGAAATTTTTGCGCGATGGATGGGACGAGGGGCGGTTCTCGACGATGATTCGACTTCACGGCTCGGCTCGGCTCGGCTCCCAGTCCTGGCGTGGCCCCCACCACCTTCGCGCTGTTTTGTTGTTTTGTCTTTTCCTTGCGCACCGGCGAGCCAGTGGAAACGGCAGAAGGACAGGGGGAGACAAGTCGAAAGGACACGGGGACGAGGACGACCATGTCTGGCGTGGAAATCAATTTTTGCTTCCCCCCTACCCTGCCTCTTTGGTATTTTCCCAGTTTTACGCACCGTACATTTTTGTAATTACCTGTCCCAAATTGAGCCTTTCATAAGCTTCGCATACATACAAAGATTTGCGCTTCCGCCGCCGGGGGGTGGGGGGTGTGGCGGGGGCTTGGGTGAGTGTAGGCCTAGCATGCCGGTGGTGGGTTCGTGATCGGCTTTAGTAAACGCCTTATTATTGGAGTCGAGGAGGGTTAAATTTGAACAGTCGATTCACTTTGTAAGGGAATCCGAATAGGAAAGCCACGAAATTATCTCACCATGATAGGGATCTGTATGAAAATATTCAATGTCTTTGCGATAATGTCTGGTTCATCGACCAGCAGTGATGTGCCCTAGCTAATTTGGTCCGTACTTTTTATGTTGTTGTTAGATCTGTATTGATATGCAATACCTATTTTCTAATCCGGTGTAATTTTTGCTTAAAAAGTTTATACTATGGGTGATCAGTTCCAGAACAAGGGAGGGTTGCGAGACTCAAACAAGTGAGGGCAAGCTGGGAGCAAGAGAGAATTGTTAAGTATCTAATTGAGGTTGGAAAGAATACAGCAAAACAGAGAAATAGAGAAAAAGATACAAAGAAAAAAAAACTGGGGTTATTAAGCTTTATGAAATTGATTCCAAATTCAGTCTGGTCTGTCCAATTCCACGGTGGTTCTTCACCCGGAAATCAAGAACCGGTCCAATTCCAAAAAATTGGAACTAAGAACCTAGAAATGAACCGATTTTCAGGATGGTCTGATCTAAACCCCAAATAAAACCGGTTCGGTTATACGGCCCTAGTTCACACTAGATCTCATCTCATAAATGGTATAAGATCTAGAACAAAATGCATAAAGATGTCATAACACTCGGATAGATTCTACACCATGAATTACTACTTTCTTTTTTATGATCGAGGAAGCACACTTTCGGTTACCCAAGAGATATGAAACACCCATCCACCTTATGAACATAGTAGGACAAAACTTGGATGATTGGCCAGGACATTCATGATTAGTGACATGAGAATAGGACTTACATTGTGCGCCTTTTCCTCACAATTGTGTGACTTTTGGAAAGAAAAAACATTAAGGTAAATTTAACCGGGCTAATTCCAAAAAAAATCATTAAATTTATCTTGAGTGACAATTTTGGCCAAAATCATTTTTTGTCTCAATAAAAAGCATCAACTTTTGCTCGAGTTCCAGATCTAGCCCCTTTGATGTAAAATTTTCAAATTGTTCGGATCGGATTTAAGATTTAAGTGAAAATTTGTGATTTTTTACGAGACAAAAAAAATTGATCCAGAATTATCACTCAAGATAAAGTTTGTGCTTCTTTTTGGAATTACGCCAAATTTAACCTATGGAATTTCTTTTTTTGGCAATAAGGCCCTGAGGTTTAAAACAGGAAGTTTGGCTTCGATGTGGTATATCCCCCTATGACAATCACGCCCCTCTATGGGTCCTTATCTAATGCTCATAGGTGAGAAAGTTTGGGTGAATTCGTGGGGTCTCATCAAAGCTTGAAGGAAAAGAGATCTTTCACGATGGCTTATCTAAAACAATCTTGTTTTGTGTAAAACCATACAACTATACTGGCTATGGCCATAAAATGAGTTAATACGCGAGATGGTTGTGAGGAACTCATACTCGATCTATATAGGCTTCCTGAGGTCATCAAAATTATTTATGCGGGGAAGGAGTGGCTCAAGTATTAAATCGAGTCTACCTTGAGCTTATAAACGCTAGGGGTGAACAACCGGATGGGTTCGGTTTGAGAATTGAATAGGACCGGTTTTATCCGATCTGTTCTAGGTTGGTTCTCATGGTGACCCGAGAGGCCTCTGGGTGAAAAATTGAGAAACCAATCTTGAGCGGTTCGATGTCCTTGGTAATTGGTTACAATTATTAGGTAGAATCGGTTTATATCTCTTTTTTTTTTTAAGCTTGTTTAAAAGAATATAGATATATAAGAGATGAGCTTTAACCATGGCTTAGGAAATCCATCAATGCTTCAACCACTATGCCACAAATTAGGGATAATTGTTCAAAAAATTCTATACCTATTGTACTTTTGTCAATACAATTCTAAATCTTTTAACTTTCCTTATTAAATCATAAATCTTTCCACGTTTTGCCAATTAAGTCAATTCGATCAATTTTGGCTGGGAAAACGCCGACATACACGCCAGCTATTTTACATGGCATAGCCGACGTGACGCCGACGTGGACAATTTCTAAAAATATTTTGATATTTCAATTAATTTTTTTTATAATTTTCTTTTCTTTTGTTTTTCTTTTTCCTCCTTTCTTCCTTTGCTAGTTGCCAACTTGGACGATGGTCAGCCAAAGGAAACAGCTGGTTAGGGTTGCCCTTGTTGGCTTCAGGCGAGGGCACCCTCGTTAGGATTTAGCAAGGAGCGACCTCACCAAAGGCCATGGAGAGCTGGTCTCGCCAGTTTCAAGCGAGAGTCGCCCTCGTCGAAGATTGACAAGGGAGGTTGAAGCTGGCAAGGCCAACGACCTCGTATGCCTTTGATGAGGTTGACCCTTGCCGAATCCCGACAAGGGTTACCTCGCCTGAGGCCGGCGAGGGCGACCCTCACCGGCAGTTGCCTCTGGTCGGTAGTTGGCCATTTGTCCGAAGCTCGGCCGGCGGTCAGTAGAGAAAGAAGGGACGAAAAATAAAAAGAAAAGGAAAAGGAAAATTTGAGTTGAGTTGGACCCAAGAGCTCATTGATTAGACTTCAAATGCATACTCCACGGTATTATCTGATGTGGACAAAACAATAAAAAGCAAAAAAAAGGGTGGAAAAAAAAAAAACCATCACCAGTACACAGTACTCGCAACTTGGTGACGTCAGCAACCTCCCACTCTCTCTCTTATATAAAATTCACCAGAAATCCCACTCTTTCCCACTCGCCCTCTCTCCGTTGACAATCTCTCCCTCCCTCCCCCCTCTCCATCTCTCCGGCAACGCGTCGTACGATATTATGCAAGGACTCTGCTCCGACGACGCCGTCCGCCTCGACCTCGCCGCCCCCGCCGCCGCCTCCTCCCCCTCCTCCGCCTCCGCCGCCGCCGCCTCGTCCCTCTCCATCGACGCGGCCGAGTCGGCGGAGACCCGGATCCAGCGCCTCATCTCGGAGCACCCCGTCATCATCTTCAGCCGCTCCGCCTGCTGCATGTGCCACGTCATGAGGAAGCTCCTCGCCTCCATCGGCGTCAACCCCACCGTCATCGAGCTCGACGACGACGAGATCGCCGCCATCCCAACGCCCGAAGCGCACGGCGCCGCGCCCCCGCTCCCCGCCGTCTTCATCGGCGGGTCCTGCGTCGGCGGCCTCGAGTCCCTCGTCGCCCTCCACCTCAGCGGCCACCTCGTGCCCAAGCTCGCCGAGGTCGGCGTGCTCTAGCCTCGTGGCTTTGCAAAACGTGGGGGTCGAGTTCCGACCCGGTACGAGATTTCATCTAATGGATCGAAGTCGATATTCATATGTTGGGATGCAAGAAAAAGAATGATATGGTTTTGGATTATTAGGTCAAAAGCAGGATATTTGTATTGGTTGTAGCTTGCCGTAGCTTTGATTCGATGGTCAAAACTGTAAGTTGCAGTAGAAGTAGCAGCAGCAGCAGCAGAAGCAGCAGCAGAAGAAGGAGAAGAAGAAGAAGAAGAATCTGAGCACACGTGTACGGTGCACGTGTATGAGATATTATCTTTATCACCAATGATATGATTATTTATTGTCTTGTGATGAATTTGGTGTATTTGGAATTTTGATTGGAACGATAATCAAATCGTTCCCAATTCCTAAGCATGTGATTTGAACTTGAATTGTGGTGCTGTTGCAAGTGGATTGTGATTGATAGTTGATGAAAGATCCATAGTATTTCTTCCAAATCCGAAATACTAGTTAGTATATCATATTCTTATTGATTATCGTGCTCATCAATCGAATTCAGATGTTTTTTTTTTCTAGCCGACGCTTCATGTGCTTATATTAGTTTGTAAATCGGTCAACATTCGTAGTTTTGCCGAAAGTGGCAAAGATCATTTTTTTTCCTCTTTCTTCTTGAAAAATAAGAGCGTACACCGCCTGTATAAAGACAAATTTTACATGGGCGATCTTATTCACCATCGATTTGAGAATTTTAATCCCAGTCCCTCACCAATCATCAAGTGAATGATAGACGTTGCTTGTGTAAAGCTTTTTTACGTTGCCGGTGTATGCTGTAATTTCTTTTTAATCGTGACCTAAGTTCAATCTTGTATATATCTCGTAAACAATACTGACTATAGTTTAATTTTGTTGAAAGATCTTTATTATTTGTGAACATACATGGCAACTAAAGTTCTGCCTCCTTTGCTTCTAACATGTATTTTACAAGATTCTGTGGGTCGTGTGGTTAACGTGAGGTGATCTTGGAGGCGTCGAGGAATGGTTTGGAATAATACTACGTGACCACGACAAAGTAGAGTGATACCCATCAACACATTAAGACAAAGTTCCTCCAATAATTGCAAAAATCTCCAAACCCTAAAAGGGTCACTTTGCTTTCTCTTAAAGAGATCCATTTTAGGGTTTACGTATAAGAATACAAAGTGTTATACGACATGTCAGACAATTATTGCGAAGCTCATTATCGTTATTGTAGACACATACCTCTTAATTTTATAACAAGTCGAGAGAATTTAAACGTAGTCAGGGGCGCTTACTCATGACTTGCTCTAAGTGTGTTCGTATGCGACACTTGTCGTCGTGAAATCAGTGATATTTGAATGGTGAAAAAGAATACGGTGATGTCGACAGTGGATCTGATATAAAAACCAGAGGAAAGCGCAATATGTCTCTCGAGACTAAGAATGGTATCTTTTCTCTTTCAAAGATGAGGTCTAAGATTCTTCTAGTGCAAAAGGGTGGAACCGATGATTAGGGTTTCAAGATTCTTGACCTAAATAAACTAATAAATATGAATAAAGAGAATGTGTTTTAAGTTGGCAATCAAGTAACCACAGCTTGGTCTTTTTTTATTTATTTTACTTTTCTGCAGATTTTTCTTTTGGCTTTCTTCTAGCCATCAAAAGTTGCTTGGTATGTCACACTTATAAGGTATATATGAATGCCCCACTGAGCTCAAAATCTGCTATACTTTGACCATTAAATCCTCGAATCTATTCCCCAGAAAGGGTTTGCATCAGATCTAGAATGACAGATATTTTGCTGTTTTATTCATGCAAGAAAGAAGATTTTGTGCTTCCCGTGATGCTGCTACATTCCGACGATCACGTGACTTTCGATGTGAACTTAAGCGCAAAAAAAGAGAAAGAAAACCGTCCGATGTGAGTGAATTACGTAAATTAATTCCTCGTTTGCTCATGGGTGCTCTCTGTGTGATCAGTCATTATTTAAGAAAAACGTGTTATGTGCAACTTAAATCTTATTATGGAAAGTAAGTTTAATAAAGATTTAAGGATGCTGAAAACTACTCACGAGAACATGACAAGCAAAAAACTACCTAAACCTAGGGCAAGTTTCACCAAGTTTTGTCACCAAACCACCAGACAATATTCTGCAGTGCGTCATGGGCCATTATTCTTTTCCAATTTTTTTTTCCCTTTTATAGAATATAAAGTTGTGTGACAAAAATAAAATGCGCATAAAATAAAACTTTTGGCAACATTGTAGTGTTCTATATTGATACTTTTAGCCTGTGGTGGTTCTGCCAATAGTTGAATTGTAATCTGTGATTTTATAATGTTTGACAGGTGATGAAGTAAATCGAATTCTTGTTTATTTATTTGCAAAAGCGAGGATAAACTTTCCTAATCAATTTTTTATGTTTTGCATCTACCATGACATAGCCATGAATTTATAACTATAACAACGGCAAAGGATTCCCAAATTTCTAACAAAAAGAAAGGATCACAAATTTTAATTTGAGAAACAATTGGTCAATGCTTCAGCACTCAGGACTGTAATAGTAGTTCAAAGGATTTCGGAAATCAATTTTTTAATTACTTCATGTATGCCGGATTCTAACTTTAGAAGCTTAACGAACGTTCGAATAAAATGTGATAACTTTTGGAAAGTAGAAGTGTATATTGTGCGGCAGATCAATTCCTCTTGTAAAACTATTCTGAGTCTATACGTACACACCTCAACATAGTTTTTATTTTTATTTTTATATATAATTGTATATTGATAATACCACAAATTCTTCTTTAAGGATCCTTTTCCCTTTTAAGGAAAAAAGAAGGAGGGATGCGAGTGGTGTTAAATTAGGTTACGGCTTAACCTCACTCCACATCAGTTGGGCCCCAAACTCCCTTTGGTTTGGGAAAAGACATTATGACAGCAACCTCCGCAGAACACCAGCCAAAGAGGCAACCATTACGCACCCGGCTATTAAAAAGAATTCTTCGGTGCAACCCTCTGACTCCAATTTGTTGCCGGCTCAGACGTGGGAGCCATGCATTGGCTGTGATGCAGCACCACCCCTCTTGGACACTAAGAGGTTAGAATCTTCACAACCTAAGCTTGCAAGAATCTAGTGATGATTCTCTCCAGAGAGAGAGAGAGAGAGAGAACAGTAGAGAGCACACAGACACACACACTCATCAACTATGTGAAGAAAGTATAAACAATTTGAATTGGTGTTGTTCTTGTCCTTTCTTATTCTTTTCAAAGGAAGGAAAAGATGATGTCCCAGCCCCACCCAAAGTTTGTTAATGGTGGGGCTTGGCCTTCCACTTAGCCTAAGAAACGGTTCCAAAAGCCTCTTTTAAGTACTTTAGCACTTGAGACGGTTGTATTTTTACCCCCCCTCCACTTTTCAAGGGGAAGTGAGGTCATGGTTGCTTTAGCTTCTTTTCTGGGGACCCAGTTTATTTATTGGTTTTGTTTCATTTCTTGTTTTCACCTTTTGCCCTCAATTTTTTGCTCTGATAATCGACAAAGGAATTTGGTTGAGGCCCATTTTGTCTGAGCTTTCAAATTCTAAATTTATCAGTTAACACCTCCCCTAGATAGATTCGAGAACTTCTTGAAAAAGCTTGGCTTCAATCAGCCGAAATCACTGTGTTATATGTCAGCTTAGATCACTTTGTTTTAGAGAGAGAGAGAGAGAGAGAGAGAGAGAGAGAGAGAGAGAGATCAAATAAAAGGAAACAATATGCTCTTTTAACTTTTGATGGAACAGTATGTGTATGTAGTGTCTGCAATGGGCAGTGAAGTGTGATGATCTCAAGAACGGTCAGATGAGAAACAAGCAAAACATATACTTTTTCTTGTCCTCCTTTCAATTACCATTTGGGTGTGAAACTGCAGTGGAGGTGAGAGAGTGGCAATGATTTTTAGTTAATTGGTTTTTGGCTTTCTTCTTTTGCTGATTGGAGCAATCTGAGCGTTTTTCATGCTCCAGGCACTGAGTCTTGAGATCTTGACACCAACTGTTCCATTGTTGAACACATATAAGCGAGCTTTATTGTTGACAGCCAAGCTCGGATAAACCCTGGCAGTGATACAAGTCTTCCCTTCGCCACCGAAGCTCTCGACGATCGAGTGATCAATCTGTGCGTTGATGATTCAAGAAATGAGTACTTGCACTAGGAGAGTGTCACAGAAAGAAAGATGAATGGAAACGCCAAAGAATATCACATTGATTTAATCCTACTTTTGTCATTGTCTAAGGCATATAAGATTTCATTAACATAGGACCATCAACTGTGATCGAGGATGATTCTTTTTCGACCTATTAAGCGCGTAAGAGCAGCAAGATTGAGGAAAATTAAATGAAAAGAAACTATAAGTACCAAGCTTCTGAGAAATATTTTCTCCTGACGAGGGTCTATGTCAACAAAACCTCCATAAGTGGTCTTATCAAGGCCTTCCATTAATGACGACCTACTTGCAATGCCAACCTCAAGATTAGATCAGAGAATATATGCAAAAATGTGCAGAGAATCGAACCTCATCGATAAACCTACCTGCTCTGGTCGCTGCACATCAGCACAACGAATTTTCCATGCTGCTTCAGAACATGAAAAAAGATTGCTGTTTGTTCTTTCAGGTCCTCAGAAGCTAGAGCCAGCAAACCAAATGGGCCGAGTTTGCCCCTAACAGATGCTGTTTTGCTAGAACAGATTAGTTGCGAATCTACTGAATTGTAGTCTATGGTCTCAGCCTTGGCTAAATCCGTGATCCTGAATGAAACTTCGATATCCACCTTTAATATGACAAGATGAGTAAGTTTAAAACTTCTGATTACTACTAGCTAATGTAAATAATTGTACATTATGTCAAGGTATTGAACTAATTACCTGCGCAGCTGTAATGCCCGATACTTCAACTACCGATCCACCCTTGAGATCCTTACCCAGAGTAGTCACCTCCTTAGCACGGAGTTTCTCCATTTCTTTAATAGGCCATTGCACCAATTGCTTTCCCGATTTACTAAGAAGAATGTTCCGGGGAATCGACTGGAAACAGAAAGACGGCAATTCGATAAGCTTCCATATATGGAGAACTAGTTTCAACTATAATGGCGCTAGATAGAATGTAGCAGTGAACCTGGTCTGTAATACAAATATAGATCAGAATTTGTCAGTCTCTCCACAAAATCAATCAATCTACAACAAGATTACTTAACTGAACTACTTATGACAAGTACAATAAATGTACTTTCCTACTGGCTTAAGGTGAAGCGGGAAAAACTGCTTTTATCCAACCAACTAATCACTGATTATGCCAAGAAGGAACATGGCTTAAATAGATCCTTAGGTCAAGTTCATTTTTGAACTACTGAAAGTCAGAAGTACCTGAAGTCCTGACCATCCCTTCTTAATGTCCAGTGACTTGCTATCGGACTCATTTATCCAGCCCCACAGAATACGCCTCTTTTTTGCACTGTCATAGAACGTCTTTGAAGCATAGAATTTCCCAGTCATACCGCAAGCCCGAACTTGAAACGGTGGAGTCATTCTCAACAGAGAATTTGTCTGTTTTCGTTTCGTAGTTCCCAAGTATGTAATAGTCGTGATTGTTGAAAATTGCCTTAAGCACATGTTTGGTCAACTCCCCTTGCTCCGAGGTTTCCAGCGCACTCCCGCTTTTAGTACTAACAGGATAAAAATCCGGGCATTCCCACATGTCAGTCTCGGCCATTGAATTAAACAGGCTCCCAATCATACTCCAGCTAATGAAGTCTTCGCTTTTGTAAAGAATTGCAGTCCCTCGACCTTTAATCTGGCTTCCAACTAGAAGGCGCCACACCTTGTCCTCGCCTTGCCAGGCAGTTGTTGGGTCTCTGAAGAAATTAGGATCAGTTCCATTTGGGGGAGTGATTAATGGGTTATAAGGCGATTTGACCCACTCGCGGAGCCATGGATCAGATGTGTTTTTGGGCATTGCCAAGTTTTGGACCTGACCATTCTTCAGGTCGCTCCCTGTGTAAAAAATGGCAGGTTTGTCCCCGGGAAGAAGGGTCGCCGAACCAGACCAGCATCCATTAACATCAAAAGGCCCTGTCGGATAAATAGCATCCTCCAGGTTCACCCAGTTTAACAGATCGTAAGATACTGAATGAGCCGACACTATGTTACCCCACACAGCACCATATGGATTATACTGATAGAACAGATGGTAGACTCCACTGTAATACATTGGTCCTGTGATATAAAAGAAACTTCATGAAACCAACACAGCAGTTAACTTCTATCCTTACACATTCAATGTCAATATTTGATGTTGAAAGACATGATTTTGGCGTAAAAGCTGACTTTAAAAAAAATTTGCTTTACAAAATACTGATTTATTTGTAAAAGCCTTTGTCGTCTTTCTTAACATATTCAATGCCGCTTTTAACATGAATGAGATGCTGAAAGATTGGACAAACTCACCATTTGGATCTGCATTGTCGTGTCATTGTTCAGCGAAATATGGAGTTGTGCCGGATGACACAGCCAGGAACAGAGTCATATCAAGAATCAACAATGATTAGACTAATGTAAACTCATTGGCATCAAAACAGAAAAGAAGTACCAAGAGAAGGGTATCAATTGAATCACCGTTCATCCAGTTTCTCGGAGGTTGGAAGTGGTATCCGGTTCTGTAAGGCCAATCTGTAGCATCGGATTGACGATTTTTTTGAACAGGATCAAAGTCTCCAACTTCAGCTGCATATCCAACTCCTGCACAGAATAATCCTACAACATATATCAGTGACAATTTCATTTTGGGAACAACTGCAAATAATCTCCAGGTTAGAAAGTTTCTCTCAGTCTACATTCAAGCCTTTTCTGTTTACATCAAAGGGTGTTCGGAGAAATAGATCTGACAACAACTTGCACAAACAAATAGCACATTTCTTGTACCAGTTATGCAACTTGTATTTCTTAATTCTTAGAATATTATCAGGACAATTTTCTATTACTTAGGGAAGTGTGAAAATTCAATGCCAACTTGGGAATAATGCACATGGAGATTGGTTGTATTTTCTGGAGAAAGACCAAAGACTATCAATCAAGCAAGCAATTAAAAAACAATTTATGAATAGATTACTGAGGCCAGACTCTACCTGACAAAGTCCAAGTTCAAGGGATGCTTTTCAGTGAGCAAAGTTTAAGTTTATCTTGTTTGTCGTTTTGCGTAGTATGTTTTAAGCTCTTAGATTATGCATCATAATGAGCCTCGTGATTAATTAGACAAATTAAAATTATGTGTTGAGAATGGAGACTTATAAGATCATTGTGACCCATTTAGCAGCTCGAGGGCCAACAGTGATTCAGATAAATTATTATACTGCTTCTCCTGGAGCTCATGTGGGGTGTCAGCCATTCAACTAGTAAGGTTTTTTTTCCCGGGAAAAAATAAAAATGAGGCAGAGAAGGACCATTTTGCAGAAGCATACCATTCATATTCAATCAGGATTACAAAAAACTCTGAATGGTAGAACTTTTTATTGATTTAGGTTTCTACGCAGTCAGGAAATAATGCAGCGATTCTGCGGATACGTCTCATGGCGCTCTATTACGTGTGGATGGAAAACATGGATGAAACACTAGAATCAGTCTTGCTTTGAGCATTTCAAATTGCAGAAGCAGATTCCTCACAATGTAGCGGCAACCCTCCACAGGATCGACCCTCCTTGGATCCGCAAAATGAGAGGTTCTCGCACTGAAGTGCCAATGATTCTCCATAGCTCAAACTTTCTCCATGACCAATACGGGCTTTCCTCATACTCCGTGCATCCAGTCTCTCGATTCGTACACTAAGAGTTCCATGATTGAAAGTATACAAGCGAGCCGCTTTGTCAATAGCCAGCACTGGATACACCCTACTAGTGATGCATACTTTTCCTTCCCCACCAAAGCTCTCAATAATAGAGTGATCTATCTGCAATATAGTTCAGAAGCAATCATCAGATCATAAGGCAATGGCCAGGGGTCATAAAATCACAGAAAAACGTACCAAGGTTCTTAAGGAAATCTTCTCGACTTGGGGATCTACATCGAGGAAAGCTCCATATGTGGTCTTATCGATCTTGTTCCTCAACGAAGACCTGTTATAGCCAATCTTTTACAACGAACTCACAGTACAAGGAAATTTTTCAAAGGAAAAAGGCAAGAATTCGCAAAAAGCTATCCTGCATTTTACCTGCTTTGATCACTACACATCAGGACAATGTATTTGTTATGGCCTCTGAATACTCTAAAGAATATTGCTGTTTGTTCTCTCAAATCCTCCGTTGCCAAAGCTAACAAACCAAACGGTCCATACTTGCCCCTAACCGATGCATTCTTTTCACTACACAGGATTTGGGGGTCGAGCCAATTTGGATTTATGAGCTCAGCATCTTCCAAGTTGGGCAATTCAAAGGCAACTTCAACATCCACCTTTTGATTTACATTGGAAAACAGAAAGAAGTAAATCTAGAGCAAAGGCGTCATATAAATGAATAAACAAGTTGAGATGACTATAAGATGCAACAGGTCCATTCGTGCACCTGTGAAGCAGTGATATCTGAAACTTCATAAGTCGAACCATTGTCGAGTTCCAGAGACTTAACACCAACATTTTTGTCACGCAAAGTTTTAATTTCCTCAACAGGCTGCTGTATCAGTTGCTTTCCACTTCTGTCTAGCCAAATTTCTCTTGGAAATGCCTGCAAAACAAATTAAATTTGGTTCGTAAGCCAACTTTTCTACACATGGGCCTTCCAAATAAAATTTCAAACATGTCTAGCTGCGTGCCACACATGAATATGGATATATTCATTCGTATTTGCATTCAACCAGATTAAATAACAATTTCCATTATGCAACTCAACTCACCTGAAGTCCAGACCAACCTTTTGCTATGTCATCCTCTGTACTATCCGACTCGTTAACCCATCCAAACAGTATTCTTCGGTTCTTCGCACTGTCAAAGAATGATTTCGAAGCATAATACTTCCCATAGTCCAATCTTAAGTCCAGACTAGCTCCCGTAAGGTCATCATCTGGTAAAAACCTTTCCAGCTCAAGATCATATGTGCCTAGCACATAATAGTCATGACTATTGAAGCTTGCCTTCATCACATGCCTAGTGCTTGGGCTCAGGGTCGATGTGTCCACGCCATTCATGCTATCCGTGGATACCGGAAAAAAGTCCAGGCACTCCCACATGCCAGTTTTGCTCGATGTGAAAAGAGGATGCTCTGATTTTGACCAGTTGAAGAAGTCATCACTTTGATAAAGAATTGCGATTCCTTTGTCGTCCTTCCAGCTTCCAACTATGATCCTCCATTTACCATCTGGACCCTGCCAGGCAGTCGTTGGGTCTCGGAAATTGTCCGGTTCAATTCCTTCGGGAGGAACAATAATTGGATTCCGAGAGAACTTGACCCATTCTTGTAGGAAGGGATCAGACTCGTTCTTCGGAATCGCCAAGTTTTGCACTTGACGATAATTTGCGTCTATTCCGGTATACAAAATAACCGGTCTATTCCCTGGAAGGATCGTAGCAGAACCTGACCAGCAACTGGTGATGTCGAACGGTTCGCTTGGCTCAAGGGCGTGATTAAGGTGAACCCAGTTAACTAGATCATATGAAACCGAATGCGCCCATACCATACCGTCGCTAAAGAGGGTGCTGTGAGGATTGTACTGGTAGAACAAGTGGTAAACCCCTTTGTAATACATAAGACCTGATTGGATCAATCGATGTCAGGATGTGATTTGAACATTCAAGACTTCCTCAAACTCTATTTTGCCGCTAATTCTTTTTATTCTTTTGTGCAATATGTTTCCGGTGGGCGGTGAACATGTTGTTTGAATTGATAAGCTCCAATGATCACTAGTCACTAACAGAAGGAACAAAACAATGGATATAGCTCAAAATCTGCAAGACTTACCATTAGGATCTGCAGGAAAAAAAAACACCCGTTTGCGCTCTCCACGATCAGATTAAGAACATGTCTCGTGACAGCATCAGCACAAAAGAGAAAAAGAGAGAGAAAAATGGTTTGATTAAACACCAAAGAAGTAATGAACAGATTAGAGGCGATATTGATGGACTTCATACCGTTCAACCAATTCCGCGGAGATTGGAAGTGATAGGAGGTTCTGTAAGGTTGCTCTCTTGAAGTTGTGATGGATCTGCTCTGTGCTGCTTCGAGTTCAGCTCCGATTCCATTGCCCAACAGAGCACAGCATAAGCATACAATGGCCAGAACGAGTGTGGCCATTGTTCTCAAAAGCAGGACAGGAGCCGAGTCCTCCCATTAATCATTTTATGCAAAAAGAAGTCGGGCATTTAGTCTTTTCTTTTTATTTCTTGATCGTTAGTTTAATGATAAGTCTAAGAATTTGTCTTCTCTTAGGTTGGCAGACGAGAGATGGTCACCCGTGCAATCAAAGGATTCTTTTAAATCTTGGACGTCCGTTAATAAATATCAATCCTCGTCCTTGCAAGCAGACATGACCATGGGCTGGTTTTGGCCCGGAACCGACCCAGTCAAATCCGGGCCCGGCTCATTGACCGGGCCCACAGTTTGGAACCGGAACCGGCCTGTGGTTCCAAAATTGTTGGAACTGGGCCCGGAACCAACGGTTTTGGTTCCGGTTCCAAATTATTTAAAAAAAAAAACAATACTGAAATTTTAAAAAAAATCATTATTAATTTTTTTTAAATAAAATAATTTCCATACATTATAAGTGCATTGATCTCCAATTACAATGCTTAGCTTGGGTGTATTGAACTCTAATTACAAGACTTGGCTTGGGTTTTATACACAATGATTCTAATACCTCTTCGTTCCCATTCGATGTGGGATTCTCGGCTTGTCTTGAACGCCTTCAATGTGAGACTCTTGGTTTATCTTTATACAAATGCCAAGAGTCTCACATCAAATGGGAATGAAGAGACCATCGAAGGGGTTGCGTATAAAACCCAAGCCAAGCCATGAGCATGTGAAATTGTATGCCTCTTGTGACTACGATCCTTTACTAGTTAAGAGCAAAGGATTCCATTGGACCACTTGGAACCGGACCGGATCAATGGTCCGATTCCGGGTTCTATGATTTGCCAATTCGGTTCTTAATTTTAAAATTAAGGGACCAGTTCAGTTCCCGTTCCGAGCGGAATCGGATCGAACCGGGAATCAATCACCCCTACAATTTACATTTTGATTATAATTTATATTGAATAATTCATAATTTCATAATTCATAATTTATTATTTTTTATTTTTAAAATTTTTAAATTACGAACCGGCCGTTTCCGAACCGGAAACCGCCCCTAGCGGTTCCGGTTCCGGTTCACACATGACCACGAACCGGAACCGACAATTCCGAACAAAAACCGGCCGGTTCCGAACCGCGGCCATGCCTACTTGCAAGGTCAGCATTATGGAACTATTGGCCCAAATTGTGTCATAGACTATTAAAGATCACGCTCAGCTTTGGTCGGGATTAATAATTCCATAAAAGTTGGGCAATCGAAAAACTTTAAGCAGAGATTACTTCATCTTTTCTATAAAATAAACAAGTCAAATGTTGTGGGAGGGATGCCATGCCCTCGTGAGCATCCACGCCGAGGGGGCTAATTAGGGGTAATCGGTTCCAGGGTGGGTTGGGTCCAGACCTGGAACCTGAAACCAACCCTGTTATAACCGGTTTCTAATTTTTAGAACCTGAAACCGACCCTATTTTCCTTGGAACCTGTTTTGGAACCGACCCTGTTTTTTCGGTCCGGTTTTAGGTTCTACCCAAGAACCTGTTTTTTTTTTTCCTTTTTCTGATTTCATTTTTTTTCAAGTATAATGAGCTTGCAACATATAGAGTTTCGAGTTGAGACCAACCACTGAAGTCAGGTACGCAACCAACGCTTACATTCTTCCATTATACAAACTCAAAAGTCCAAGAAGCAAGAGATAAAAATTTCAAAAGAAAAAAAAACTCAGACAAGCCGGATTCCGCAAGATCAGATGGTGTCTATTCCTTCAAGTCCTTCACTGATCATTAAAACTTAGAGAATCTTCTACACCAACCCAAGCCCGCAGCGAAAAACCCCTAAAACTTGATCGAACGCAAAACCTCAAACTTGAACTCGAACACTTCCCCAACAGTAGAACAGATTCGAAACTTGAGCTCGAAACCACCTGACCTTGCAACAAAGACGAAGAAGAGAGATTGAGGGAATGGAGGACTCCCTCGGATCAGCGAAAGCCGAATGGGTGAAGTGAATGAGGAGCCTCCTTGGTTGCATAATTGCGTTCTTGCGGCGATCGGCGAAGAGAGAACTGAGACAAAGAGAGAACCGAGACAGAGGAACGGCGAAGAGAGAACCGAGGCAGTGATCGTGATCTAGATCTAGGGTTTTTTTTGTTTTTTCTTTTATATTATCTTAAAACCGGTTCTAAAACCAGTCCGGGTTGGTTTTTACTCGGAACCGGAAACCGGACCGGTTCTACCGGTTCCAAAAAAATGGAACCGGTACCCGGACCGGTTTTAACCGGAACCGGTTCCCGAACCTGTTTTTCGGGTGGGCCGGTCCGGTTTCCAGGTAAACCCAATCCGGTTGCACACCCCTAGGGCTAATCAGATTCAGAGGCGACCACAGTCCCCGGAGACATCGCTCTCAGCATGGTCGCGCTGGAAGGAGATGCTTGCGAAGCTCTGCCTTTACATGGACTGGGTTGGTCGCCGTAGGGCTCGTTTCCGGAGAAGACAAGGTGACTTCTGGAGCTAGCATGGATCTTGGCGGGCCACTTATCTCCCTGGGTGTATGGTCACGAAGCTCGGCATGAGCAATGAAGTAGGGGCTTGTTATCTTTCTAGTACATAAAGTGGCTAACGCTCGTCTGAGTTTGAGCCACTTGAAACACTCATGCTAGCTTTACCCAGTGATTTGCTTTTGTTTATTATTTTAACAAATTTCAAATTTCTTATGCAAATCCTTCGGTCTCGAGGGATTTTCAGCTCGATATCGGTGGGAAACTGGATTACAGCTTGCAATCTATCTAGCTTAGCTAATTTTGTGCATCAACAATATATATTGATTCGATAGAACATTACGTCCAAATGATATCCAGCTATATCAAAGCTTAAATCTACCGCAAACAAAAAAAAGGTTGGGCGGGTGTGACTATTATGTACACTAGCTAACTAGGATAATACAATATAATGGATGTCTATCATCTCGATATCATCTTTGAATATATGTGTAATGCTGGAATCAACAACGGTTGCTTATGAGGTTATTTATCTATAGAGATGTTCATAGAACGCTACATATAATTCTAAGAGTAGGACCTCAACTCATTTTCAAGTAATGCAATTTGAGAATCGTGGGGTTCCACATACCTTATCAAGCCGAAAAAGAAAAGAGAATTGAATATTTATTTGAATAGCAGCAGATCGCCCTTTATGGTCGTCCAAAGAGTCTAAAAACTAGACTTCCCGGAAAGTGTTGGGCACTTTCATTTAAAGTCATCGTGGATCTTAGTTAAACAGAACTAATATCGCTAAGAAGGACACCCACCTTCACGGGCTGCTGCTTGCTAATACGGAGCATCAGCTCGAAGAAAACCTGTGAACTTTGATTTCAAAGCCTGATCTGTCACACCCCGCACCCAACATGAGTATGAACATCCGTCCGGGGTCTAAACAGAGTGCGACGCTCCCAGGAATGCGTCACCGACCCGATTTCAACCCAATCAGAGTCAACATGCCAAAAGCGGAAACGACGTATATACATATGTAAGATAGGTATATACACCCGGACATTTAATAACGCAACCATGAATAGCAGGAGATGACAATTAAACGAGAAATTAAACTATAATATATATTCTTTACAAACTTACAAACTTTACCCCTTCCTATAACAAAAGTACATCAAAAAGGTCACGCAGTAAAAAGGGATCGGTGGCCTAGGGGTGTCAAGCCATCTACCGGGAGGGGCTACAGTCAAAAGAAGGGGGCTAGCCTCTACTGCTAGTACTGAGACCTAATCTACGGCTCCCAGTCGGGGTCAGATGACTCTGAAAACTCATCCTCTTCCTCAGTCAAATGTTCCTGGTCCATCCCAACTTCAGCAACTTCTCCAGCTTCGTCAATATCCATATCCCTTGCCCCAATGTCTAACTCTTCATCCTCCACCGGGTCTACATCTATGGCTATGACTTGCTGCTCCACCTCCTTCTCATGCATAACTGCTGGCCCATCCACGGTCTCATTCTGCCAACTCACGCTGAGGGAAGGCTGTGGATCCGACACTTCACCGCTCACCATCCGAGGAAGCATGATGCTGTTTGCGTCCATCGGGACGTCAAAAGTTCTGATCGGGGGTCCCGTCACGCCATCCGCTCCCTTATGGCACCAGGCTACATACTCCTGGGTATGGCTATAGTCCTCTCCCACATTAACAAATAAAATCGACTGATATCTAACATAAGTTGTTCCATCCCCGCAAGGGTGCACACTAACTGATCGCTGAATCTGCTGCGGGAATCCAAAAAGAGGGCCATCCCTCGGCATCCTACGGACGAGGGTCTGAAAAGTTCGGTTTTACTACAACCGTGAGAAAACTCAGCAAGTAATAAATCCCTAATCCTAAACTAGGCTAATGTGCACCTCCAGAGGGTAAATAAAATGCATAATTAAATAAACCAGTGCATCAATCAATGCCAATATAACAACTAACATGAATTCACCCGGGCTCACAGCCCATATCACTACACCGCCCTGCAAATTAGGCAATTAACGCCATTACAACATATAAGCAGTTATGCCGACCCCAGGCCCCGACCCTAAGGCCAATAACCATTAAACCGACCCGAAGGCCCGGCCCGGAGGCCATAACTGTTTCGACCCGAAGGCCCGGTCCGAAGATCACAACTGTTTCGACCCGAAGGCCCGGTCCGAAAACCACAACCGTTTCGACCCGAAGGCCACAGGTTGTCCCGACCCGTAGGCCCGACCCGGAGGTCACAAGTTGTTCCGACCCGTAGGCCCGACTCGAAGGCCACAGTTGTTTCGACCCGAAGGTCCACAATTAATTAAAACGACTCGTAGGCCCGACCCGAAGGTCACAAGTTGTTCACATTAGATACGTGCATCTTTTGGCACTCGCAATTTCAACCATATTGAAACGCTAATAACGATATCACGAGAAATGGAATCCGAGCAAATTATCAATGCCAATATGCCAAGTTCACTTATTCATAAACTCGACGAATTCAATGCATTATCGGCACTCACAATCCATTTCATTTTAGTCCACTTAATCCCAACGCTAATTTCACGTGGTTTAAAACGATGTAAATCATCGCGTTTATGGCTCGCCATAGACGAATCAATTTCGGTCACTAGTCCCCCAATTATGGCCTCAACAATTTAATCCAAAACAGACATGTGCATTACTGTGATCTATCTCAACCGATTTAAGCAAAATGTGTAAATTCACATGACACGGAATTCAAATCAATTGCTATACCCCGATGTGCCCAGATCAATGACTCATAATTTGCCACTCAGTCCCCTAATCAGTCCACATATATGCACGTCCAATTAGACCACAGATTAACTTAATTAATCCCTAAAATTTACCCCTAAAATTGCACAATTAAACTAATTCGGGGTTTAGGGATTTTTACTCGCCTAAAATCGTCTTGAGGCGACGGGAGCGGGTAGTCGATTACCGGCGAGTGGCAAAAATCAACGGCGGCGCTCGGGGGGCAAGCCAGCGGAACTCACGTTCTCCTCGCCCAAGGCGGAGGAGCTGTTGGTTGGCGGGGGTGGCGGACGGCGGCGCGGCACCGGCGGCGAGTCCGGCGACGTTTCTCTCCCCTCCCTCGCCCGGAACAGCTACTGTGGATGGCGAAGCAGAGGGGAGGCTGGTCGACGGGAGCTGGGGGACGCCAGGGGGGCGGCGTGCGGCGGCTAGGGTTTGCAACTCCGGCGGTGCAACTGTTCCGGCGTGAACAGTGGCCGGCGGAGCAGGACCGAGGAGGAGAGGAGAGAGAGAGAGGCGGCTGAGGCGGTGGCCGGAGGAGGGTGCACGGCGGCGGTTGCTGTACGGTGCGGTGGTCAGGCTCGGCGGCGAGGCTGGACGGCGACCGACGGGCAACGGCTAGTTGGAACGGAGAGAGGGACAGTTCGGGTGAGAGAGAGTGAGAGAGAGAGAGAGAGAGAGAGAGAGAGAGAGAGACAGGAAGGTTGAGGAGAGGCAGCAGACCGGCGGCGTGTGGCGGCGAGGCGGCGCGCGGCGGCACGGCGCGGCGGTGAGGCGAGCTGGCTCGGGCTCGTCGGGGCCGAACCGGGAGGAGGCCGGGAAAGGAAGAGACAAGGGGGAAGGGGTGGCGGCTGCAGACTGAGACGACGACGGCGACGGGGCGGAGGCGGCGGCCGGACGACGCATCGGCAGACTGGGCTGGCTCTGGACCCGACCTGCAGCGGTGGCGAGCTCGCTGCGCTGCTGCGCGCGTCTCGTGGGGGAGGCCGGCGAGGGGCGGTCGGGGCAGCTGGCGGAGGCATGACGGCGCCGGAGCTCGCTGGCGACGGTGGTGGGGCGGCACGATACCGTGGCGGGCTCGAGTGGCGGTCGACTGAGCAGAACCCGAAGCGAAACAGGGGCGTCGGGCCGGAGGAGGAAGAAGGAAGAGGAAGGGGAGAGGAGAAAGAAAAGGAGAGAGGAGAGAGAGAGACAGGGGGTGTGATGATGGGTCTGCATGGGAGGGGGAAGATGGGACGCGTGCATGGGGAAGGGAAGAATGGCGTGCGACAGAGGAGAGAGAGAGAGAGAGAGAGAGAGAAGAGAGAGAAGAGAGAGAGAGAGACACGCGTGGGGGAGAGGGGTTCGGCTGAGAGAGAGAGGAGAGAGAAAGACAGGAGAAGTCTAAATTTTTAAATTTCAAGCGCGAATCAAAGGACACAGTTCAAACAAAAAAGCGACCTATCGGTCACGATTTAAATCCGAAAACGATCCGATGGTCCTCGAAAAATCCTAATTAAATGATTTTTAGGATTTGGGTAAAATTGTATTAATAAAAACACACTGCGAGGGTGATCTACCAGTCCAAATTCGCACCGGTCCAAAATTCATTTTTTTGACCATTCCTGATAATTTTGATGCTGACAACAATAATATCGACACCGTCCAATTTATTTCTTTCTGAAACTCCCAAAAATCAACTGCCAAGTTCGGGGTCTAAATAACGACAAAATTCGATCGAGTGCGATTCTAGCGAAATCTCTAGTTTAAAATAGTAACCGAGAGTGATCAGTTCTCGGGCGAGATTTTACTATAAGCACACTGACAAATCACGCGTTCTATAAATCCCAAAAATTAGTCGAAATTCGGGCTGTTACATGATCATACTGAAATCTTCAGCTCAGTTCTTAGGTGAAGCCACACCACTTCCACCTTTCTCTTCAGGAGAGAGAGAGAGAGAGAGAGAGAGAGAGAGAGAGAGAGAGAGAGAGAGAGAGAGAGAGAGAGAGAATACACGGTATTTTCATTTACAAAGTTCATTCTCAGGAATACAGCATTGTGCATGTCGTGGAGCAATAACCTAGTTCTTGAACTGGTTAAAGAAGGTGATCTTTAGCCTAATTTCAGCGCGATTACTCTTGTTTATGACTAAGTCTTCCATAAGCTAGTGATTTGAAAAGATAAGCACTGTTAACGTGTTCGATTAAAAAAGTTGAATGGATAATACCCATTAAGACACGATAGCCTATATATTACAATCAATGACAAAAAAAAAATCAATTGTCATGGGAAAAACATATAAATCACAAGCTTTACAAATGGATGAATGTTGAAAAAATAGGGAAAACTACTAGTAAACCAATAGAAAAAGGGTTTCCATTATTACAAAAAGTCTACACAACGAAATAATAATTTTTGGAGGGTTATACAAAGAGTGGAAAAACTGTTCAAGACTAATTATTGTGGATCTTTCTTCGAAATAATTATGATAGATGGAGAAAATACCAATTCAAAGTGAATGAATTCAAAATGATGTTACTACATGAATTGGGATTCAAAATTCTCCCATTTTCATCCATTAAATAATAGTTAATTGCTTGAAAATTCTGTTTTAAATTTTCAAAGTTGCAAAAATTGAGTTACCGAAATAGGATTATGAGTTATTAAATAGTAAAATGAATAAAAAGCGTGCTATTTCGTAATAAACATGACTAAGTGTATAATTATTGATAACACTTATGTAACACTCTACATCTTGAAGAGTTCTATTTACTCTATAATTGATGAGAACAAAAGCGCTCTTATATTTGGTGCCATTCATATCATTATACAATTGACAAAAATAAAGTAAATCGAATAACGTACGAACACATGTTTAACAAATAAACGCTATTAAAACGTCAATAAAATAATGCATGGCATAGTAGCACATATTTAACAAACAAATGTTGTATACATGATGTCAATAAGATGATAACGCATATTTGACGTACAAATAGACATTAGCAAATTAATAAAAAATTACTCATTAAACAAATATTATATTGAAAAAACAACTAATTTAAAAGGACTCTATGACAAAGTATTTTGTCGTGATGGCTGCATATACAACCTTTCAATCCTAACAATCATCGATTACTATACATTTCGTAGTGCTTGATTTTGAAATGCACGCAATCGTGTAATAGAACTCTCTTAAACATACATCTTTCCCTTATATGATGGCTAATTTTATTTTATTCATTTACTGGGACTGCATGTAATATGACCTTTTTTTCGCGAGAATGGATATTTTTTATTGGTTTTGTGGTATTATAATTATTTGTCAAATATGTGTTAAATTTCATCTATTTGTCAAATATGAGGCCACTAAATTGATCTTCTAATGTTATTATCTGTTATATTAGATAGGTAGCTCTACGTGTTAAACTCTTTCAAATCCTCGTTGTAAGTAATTATATTTAAACACATAATATATGGAAATGTCAAAATAGAATCTATGTATAAAAAAATATTATTTTTACACATTTATTACCAAAATAAGCATAACCCCATATAAGATTTGTTACCAATATATGGATAAGACTTAGATATGCAGAGTTAGAGTTTTTGTTAGGATTAATTTTTACAATATACTTAAGAAAGTCTGTCAAATAACCCAATTAAGAAATTTTTTTACCCAATTAAGAATTGAAAATTAAAGAATTCAGCACTTAATGACAGCAAGCTAGGTTGATAACTAAAATAACTTTGACGTCATATAAAAAAATAAATTTGACTTGAAAGATTCAATTAAGTAAAAAATCACTTAAAATAAAATCAGGAAGGAAGGGGTTACTTAATTCATCAAGTGGTAAAGGTAATTAATGATATATATAATCTTGTCAATCATATTTGCTAAAACCTATGCTCACAATTTCTTGTTTGGTTTACAAAAAAAAATAAAAAATAGTAACATTCAATTTAAACAACTTTTAATTTCTATTTTCAGCACTTGAATTCGTTAGCGCCTAACACTTAATTTTTCAGTTTTAATGTACGAGCCCTTAGGATACAATATTAGAGGTTTTCTAGGATTAAAGATTTGCTAAAGCGATGTTACTAGGTAAAGCTCAACCAACAAAAGCAGCAACTGGTTTAAGTCGAGATCTCATCGATTTCGAAAAAATTGTCCAAAAATTTTTAAACCTATTGCACTTTTGACAATTCTGTCATACAACTTTTAATTGTGCCAATTTTATTTTTTGGTCGAAATTTGTGCCAATTAAGTTCTAAACCTTTTCACATTTTGCCAATTGAGTCCATCCAATCAAAATTGCTAACATAGATGCTAGCCATCTTAAGTGGCACTGTCGGCGCTAACATGAGTATTTTTTTAATAATATTTTAATATTTTTTCGATTGATTTTTTCTTTTCTTCTCTTTTCTCTTTTTTCACCTTTTCTCTTCTTTTCTTTTTTTTTCCCCTCTGCCGGCCACCGCCAAGCTTCGTTGATGGCTACCCTCGCTAGCCCCTGGCAAGGGTTGCCCTCACTAGCCTAGGCCCAAGCGTCTATCGCCCAAGGCTAGCGAGGGCAACCCTGGCTTGAGACTGGCGAAAGATGCTGGCCATCAACAAGGCCTGATGGAGGGAAAAAGAGAAAAATAAAAAATAAAAAAAAAATAAGAGAAAGGAAAATATTAAAATTTTGATAAAAATATTAATTTTGTTCACATCAGTAGCATCGATCATGCCATTTTGGACGGTCGGTATCCACACCAGCAATTTATAGCCAAAATTAGCCGAATGAACTCAATTGGCTAAACTTGAAAATGTTTATGACACAATTGGTAAAATTGAATTGTTTGAGACTGAATTGGTAAATGCACAATAGATTTAGGACTTTTTAAACAATTTTCCCCCATCGATTTCGGCACTCTAGATCGGTTTTAAAAAATAGTGTATATTTATATTACAACATATATTTGGAACCCAAAAATGGACACCCCCCACCCACTCCTACTCATCTTTAGCAAGAGAGAGAATGATCAACATAATCTAGGAAATATAAATGAAGGTGAAAATAAAAAAACAAAAAGGAGAAGAAGAAAAGTCTTAACCAACAAGCAAGAAAATTCAGCCAGATTAGCTCAAAGATATGACACCAAATATCAACAACAAACACCCCCCACGTCCTGCCTCTCTCTCCATATCCACCACTTCCCGTAACACCTTTCAGTTACTTTATATGAAATCTCTCTCTCTCTCTCTCTCTCTCTCTCTCTCTCTCTTCAAAGAATCATTTTCCTTTGCTCCACTTCGCACGCACAGATATTCTCCATCTCCTCCCCCCGCAAATCACTCCCTTACCATAGTTATAAGCAAAGGAGGGAGGCAAAAGGGCCATGCCGACCGCTGACGCCGCCACCGCCAAGCCCGACTCGCGGGCGTGCGCCGCGTGCCGGCACCAGCGCCGGAAGTGCCGTCCCGACTGCCAGTGGGCCGAGTTCTTCCCCGCCACCCTCCCACAGACCTTCGCCAACGCGCGCGCCCTCTACGGCCTCCGGAACATGAACGAGCTAACCAGGAACCTCCCGCCCGAGGTCCGCAGGATCGCCATGGAGACCATCATCTTCGAGTCCAACATGAGGGCCTTCGACCGTGCGGGCGGGTGCTACCGCGTGATCTGCGACCTGGCCGCCAGGGTTCGGCTGGTCGAGTGTGAGCTCCGGCGTGCTCATCAGCTGCTCGCTTTGCTTCGCGGCTCAGAGCTTACCAATGTCGAGAATAACAATCTAGGGTTGGCGCAAAAATCGAGTGAAGATCAAGAGGTTTTATTGCGTGACTATTTCATGACGGAGGATCTCGGAGCGTCGACTTCATCGTGTCGAGTCGACGAGCCCTCAGGCGCGAACCCGCTGCCGGGTCATGTTTGCCGAAGCGATCAGCCATTGAATTATCTCGACGAACAAATAAGCGGGTACGAGGAATTCAAATGACAATATCCTTTTAAAATTTTTCTGTTTTGAAACTTGAATCATTTTTTCCTGCAAAACTTAAGACTAAGTGTCAAATTCACTAGGATTTTACGAATTGAAATCGCGGCCTCAAGCACTCAACTTAGCATTAATATCTCTCTCTAAGTAATTCATATTTCAGTATTGATATGCCACATTTGTTCTACAGCTTTCTTGAAGTACCACTGAGTTGTGTTCTGAACGTGGATATTTGCAGACAATATATTTCACTTGATTTTGGAATTTAATCTTCGGGAACAATAAGGTTTTGGAGATTTTCCTTTATAAGAATGTCTTTCCATCTATCGATTTGCAGGTGGCTTCTGTAAGCTTTCGCTTTCAGTCCTTACCAATGCTCTGATCAAAATGAACAAAATGTTCGAAATAAAATTAATTTCCTGTAACTATATTGTGCATTAAATTTGGAATAGTGATATTTTTTTTTCTTATGTTTAATATATAGACTGAAAAATCAAACGTTCATTAGCACTGATTTTATTTCGTAAACTTGTTCATTCTTACCCCTTGTACACTGATTTTAGCAGCACGGTCCCGGTAATGGAAAGCACGAGCTCAATGTACAGCAATCCGTTAGAGCTCGATCCGAGTTCGATGGCTTCGCAGCTGTGTCTCCCCAGTAATAAGCCTCTGAAAACGGACGAAGGTGCGAACTCACGGCTTCTCGCTGGCGTCTACGAGAGAGATCAGCCACCGGACTTTCTCGAGCTCAAATCTCTCAACAAAATGGACAAGCAAGGTAGGTAAGAAATGAAAATGATCAGTTTTGGTCCAATATTTCTCTTCTTTGTGTATAGAACTTTGATGCAATAAGTCATTGACCGAAATAGGAAGCTCGACATAAGTCGCGACGAGTGAAAAACGATTTAGGGATTTGAATTTAATCGATTTCAATGTAGAGATGGAACCCGATTAGCCTAATGATAATGTAAGTTGTGATTTGCCAAATATTATCATTTATTTGGAAATTTTCTAGCTGGTTAATCAATGCAATAAACTAAATCAGACTTTGGTATCTTTCCATAATATTTTGTATAGTTCATACTGTCTCTTATGTGATACTCAACCTTGGATTTGATTTGTAATTCTAATTATGCCTTCATAAATTTGGCCTTTTTTAGGATTTATGTTACAAGATTTCCATATATGCATGATGATGATGATTTGCTTAAGTTTATAAATCGTGTGGCACAGGTCTATTATTGCAAGGGACGAGCTCGATGGACGATCGATTAAAGATTGATTAGGCTTTTATTGCTTTCCCAGTTGTCCTCTCAAGAAGGAATTTTCTTCACTCTGAAAGATTCAACCAAAGCAAGTAATTATTTCCACGCATGAAATTACCATTCTTTTCTCTTGGCTGCTTATATATATGGTTTTATTTCATTTCCAAGAAATTAATACAGCTCAGGAGAAATTTTTGAAAAGATTATTTCTGTGGTGGGAAGGAGACGATTGTTCAAGTTTCATTTTTTAAAATTTTGTTGTTCCCCAATATTAAGTTGCTAACAGTGTTGTGGCATCTTACCAGCAAATAGATGAATTAGGTTGATAGCTTGCTTTCTCATGGAAATAATAGCCGTGGAGCAACAAGGGTCATAAGTGTTTCTCCGAATTATTTTCAAATTTGGGGAAATTGTATAATCGGTCCTTAACATATTATATGGATGTCAATACAGTCTTAAACTTTTGAATTTTTCCAATTGAGTCATAAGCCTTTGTGCGAAATTCTAATGTAGTCCTTATGGCTAACTTTCGTCGAAAATTGCTGACATGATGGTGTACCATATAGGATAGCAAGAGATGACTAGACCACCATGTCAATGATCGTCGGCAAAAATTGGCCGATAGGACTATGTTGGAATTTTGTGCAAAGATTTAGGTTTAAATTGGCAATTAAAATGTTTATGACTGAATTGACATTCGTATAATATGTTTAAGACTGATTGGATAATTCTTGAACGATTCTTGAAATCTATGGCAGAAAAAATCATACAATATATTCCTCTATTGTTTGCTTATTATTCATTTGTGCCTCATAAATCACTTTCGTCTAGCTTCACTCCATTCTTTCCTTCATTCTTCTCTATGCACATATTCACTGGATGCATGCGATATTAGATTCTTGACAAATTTATTGCTTCATCTGGATTTTTTTTTCCTTTTTAGTTATTTCCACTTCAACTTTTGCCAAAATAGTAAGATGTAACTGCTAAGGTTGTGTTTGGTTTGACTTTTGGAAAAAGTTTTTGGGAAAATGCAAAAAGCTTTAAGTTAAAGGGTTTATTCGAAATGCAAATAGTGTTTATAAATGTGTAATGAAAAAGAGTGTTGGGAAATAACTTTGGTCCAATACTGTTTGGAAAAAATCACACTTGTGGAGGACTTTGCTATAAAAGAAAAAAAACTAAGCCTCAAACCCTTCGCCGAAAGCCGCGGTGAAGAGCTCATGCCACCAACAGCCAACAACCTCAGGCAAGCCCCAGTTTGGCTCGACTGTGGTCATATCTTGGGTCGTGAGAGGGCATTTTAGGAATTTGGAAATTTAGAGAGGGTGAAATTGGAAGAAAAAACTTATTACAATTTGTGAAATGTTAAAACCCAAAACTCCTCCGGATCTGCCTTATACCAAGAGACTTTAGATGACTTTGTACAAGCATTTGCCTAAAGCTCTTTAAAAAAATTGTCAAACGCCTTACCATTTGGCCAAGCCTCTATAGAGGCCCAAAAGCCTTGGCGAAGTGATTGCCAAACACAGCCTAAGTTTTTTTTGCAAAGTATTTCCCTTTATATTGTACAATTTAATGTTATATTGATATTTTCAGAACGTGCTCATTAACACTATATTGCTTCCAAATCTCAGTGGCATGGCTAAGTTAATTCAAGGCATGGACTAGCCTAGAGGACCTAAAGTTGGTGCTCCCAAATTGTCGATTTTTAAGGGTACTGGGATAAAACTCTGCCATGGAGACCATCATCTTCGAGTCCAACATGAGGGCTATCGCATGATCCTTGACTTGGCCATTGGTGTTTGGCAGGTGGAGTTCGAACTACGGCGTATTCATCAGCTGCTCGCTTTGCTTCGCAGCTGGGAGCTTACTGTTAATGACGATGTCGAGAATAGTAATCTAGGGTTGTTGCATGTCAGGTTGGATGAGACTTTATTACGTGATTATTTATTGGATGATGATATCACATTTATTCTTTCATATGTTATCTATATTGAATATGCCATCTGTTTTCTTTTCTTCCTCCCGTTAAATATCTTTCACATGTATATCGGAGATGATCGATTCTAGGGTAAGCGATTTCCACCTTGGAACCGAGAACTACCTACTAAAAGCCGGTTCCACAAAATGAGAACCGAGAACCACCCACTTGTTCCATGAACCCACTGGGGAATCGGACCGGGTGGATCCATGGAGTCGGTCAACACAACAATCATTAGAAGAGTCAGATTCCCACTAATCCACAACCCAAAATAGTAGGACAGTTCGAATTTGAAACGGCCCGACGTAATCAATTTGACATATTGGGCACAGAACCAAACGAGATCCAGAAAGACTGATTAATTCATCAAAATGCTCGATGGAAGGGACAAGAAACTTACCCATATTGAGAAGAGATTTAGCAAAGCTAGAGAGAGAGAGAGAGAGAGAGAGAGAGAGAGAGAGAGAGAGAGAGAGAGAGAGAGAGAGAGAGAGAGAGAGAGAGAGAGAGAGAGAGAGAGAGAGTGTGTTAGGGCAAGAGAGAAGGCAAGAGCCATGGGCCATAGAAAATAATAAGATGATTTTAAGAGGACTTATAGTTGCTTGACTGATTGCAATTGGAGTAGTAGAGAGAATTGGCGATGGATTACTCAAGAATAAGCTCTCACTAGAGTCACTAGATTGCGACGAGCGACGCTGTGAGAGAGAGGCATGATACTTGAGAGCAAGTGATGAGGCCGGAGGCAACCGAGAGCAAGATTAAGAGAGGGAGGTGAGGCTATGACTACAAGGGAGGGTCGGAGGTGAGGAGTGCGACTATGATTTGCCATGATAGAGGATCAGAGATGAGAGCTCAACTGAAAGGCAACCGAGAGCGAGATGAGACGAGAGAGTTAAGAGGATCATGTGTGAGAAGGAATGAGAGGCAACCAAAGGCTAAGGTTTCATTCAGAGAGAGCATCCATGAGGAGGACTGAGGAGTGAGGAAGGAGGAGTAGCGAGCGTGAGAGAGAGCTAATTAGGGTTTTCAAAACATAAAAAATTAAAAATATATATTTACTAATTTGGTCCAAGTGATTAGGCTGGGTGGTTCTACAACTAGAGCCGGAACCAGATTGGTGTCACCTGTTCCCATTTATTGGAACCAGGAATCGCCTAGAAAATATCGATCCGAGTGATTCTTAGTTATTTTGCACACCCATAATGTATATGGCTTTTTGGTGTTGTTTATTCCCTTAAACATGGACTCTCAACTTTTTTACTTATAGATAGTTGGGTATTGAGCTGATTCAATAAGCTCTTTCTTTAGAAAAGAAAAGACTGTTTTATAGATCGGTTTTTCGTTTGGAAAGCTACTAGAATGGTAGAATGCATCCTAAGCCAGACATGAGAGGTCTTAGATCATTACGATTTTTAGGGAAAAAATGCTTTGTCAATTTTATCAACGCCTATTCAAACAAATACATATTTATTGTGAGATGAAGAATTAAGTAAAATCTTCTCTTGGATTACAAAAATCAATAAAATGAGTTACTTTTCTTGAAGTAGATATATAAATAAATAGTTCAACTCTATTTTTCTATACTAAATGTCAAAGCGAAATGAATCGGTGCAATCAATTTTTTTTGTTATTATAATTAAGGTAGCGAAATAAAACTCTAATATGTTGTGAGAAGTGTTAGCTTAATGATAAAACTTCACCCTATCAATTCCCTAATTCTGTATATAAGATAAAGACTAATTTGATCCGTGGCATCATACTACTTTATCTAGTGATAATTAATGTCGTGGGTAATTCCAATTTTTAAATTGCATGAGACATGTGAAAACTGAAAAGAGCATGGATAAAGCACAAAGCTGCATAGTTTTTTTTTCCATCATTGGACTAATCTTAAAGCCTATGTGACCGATGGCTAGATTGTACTCATTATTAGAGACCCACGAGCGACGATAGCTTTTTAATTATGGCCCTTCTCTTATTCATCTGAATGAATACTTTCCACATCGATACGAAAATAATAACAATAATAATAACAATAATAATGATGACGATGATATAACAAAGAGAGAGAGAGAGAGACAATTTCTGACAAAATTCCAACTGCCCCCTTCAATTTCGACCGACTTGTACACGCAGCCTCAGAGACCACGTGCACGCCGATAATAAAAAGTGACATTTTGGGCCAATCTCCACGTACAAAATCCCACGACGCACTGATTTGACATTTACACAATCAGACAGAATTACTGGTCTAAAAAAGAAGAAGGAAGAAGAAGAAGACGACATTATAAGTTGAATAAAATATTTTTACTCTCGTAGCTCGTTAAAGAATGCCAACAACCTAAGAAACAACTAATTAGATGTACGATGCAGATACACGTATTCGATCTACTAATTACTCTTCGTAAAAAAAAGATACTATTCCAGCATTAAAATGAATAACTCTATTCTCGTGGCTTAGTAAGAATGGATTTGAATTGATTCACGTGAATTTTTATTTTGGGTAGTATCGACTCTAATTGTACATTTTTCATTCTCTGTGTGGCCATGATATTCGTCAAAATGTTTGATTTGAATTTAACTCTACTATTTGGTGACTCATGCGTTTAATTGGATAACACGTATAGGAGCTTATCTTATTTCACAAATCTTCTTAAAGCCAAAAAAAAATTATAAAAGAAAGAAATGTAAAATCAACAAATTTTGGCCATTCTTGTGCTTTTCAATTGAAAGGTGGATTAAAAACAAGGGATGGGACGATAACGAAACGGATATCTTATGATAGGTTTATAATCTCCTAATTTCGAATTATAATCGGAACAAAAGTCGCGAAAAGGACACAAATTGTGTAGAATTAAAATAACATACCCGAACTAGTTTCCCAAAAACCTAAAAATAGTTTCCTCTCGCGAAAAAGAAAACAACATAATTAAAATAACTTTTTATAATTAAAACACATCGAAGTGCGTTTTTGAATGAAACGTGCCCTTAAATCACGTAAAGAAGAGGATATACAAAAGCTTGGAAATCGCATCCTTCGAGCATATCCAGAAATAGAGGTCTAGAAAAATACACAATGAATTGACTGTTGACTTTTGACTTACTGAGTGATGGCCTAGATTTCAGCCTCTTGCTTTTGTCGCGGAGCGTATCGTTTTCCTGTCCCTAAATTAATCAAGATCTATGATCAATCTTTTCTATAATTAAAAAAACAAAAGAGCCGCTTAGCTATTTCTTCCTCGCGTTACCATAAAAGTCCTACATCCGCCATCGAACGCTCAATTCGAGTCGTCACTGCTCCGGCCTTCCTTAGCCCCGGCGATGAGCCAGGAATCGGTAATAAGTTTGCCCGTGACATCGCTCGGACACGCGACTTAGCGAAAGACGGCGCCCGCGATCTCCGTGGCACGATCAATTTGTGCTATGAATGATGCCAAGAAAACCACAACCAGAACGAGACATCTAAAAGGGCCAAAAACTAAGATGGTGCAAGGGGCTATGCACTACTGATTGTAGTGGGAAAGAACAGCTCATTCGATAAGGATAACCATTCGTATGCACACACAAATGGAGTTGAAAGCAAAGACATTATCGGCATAGACAAAACCCTAGCCACTTCAAATGAGCACTTTTTTCTCTTCTCTTTTTCTTGGACAACCATGAATTCTCAAAAACACGATATTATTGATCAAATGACAATTACAATCCTCGGAGAATTGTTCGAGAAACACTTCACAACCGTAACCACCGACGATAATGTCATAGCACATCTCGTTGCGACCACGGCACAACAACCGGCTACATGTACATTCGATACAAACAGATTATTTTTTTTATATTTTTTTGCCGCCTTTTTTGTAGGTCAGGGGTTAAAACAACGGCTCCTAAAGCAATTTCCAATTTCCACAAAAGCAAATAAACAAATATTGTTATCCCCTGTCACACGGCACTTGCAAGAAAAACTATACCCTATTACACCGACATAATTAAATTAAAAGTTCGGAAAAAGCAAAGAAGATAAAATTTGCCCTTTTCTTTTCTTGATCCACTAATCTTTTTTTCTTCCTTGTTCTTTTCATCAATCCCATGATCGATCCGTTAATGATCCTCAGAAATTCTTAAAAAGAAATTACCGAAAAAAAAACAAGAACTGTCGAGATCAGAACGTGAACCTCCAGATCTTGATCAGGAGATCGACCTTGCACTCGGAGTCAAAAACGTTAGCGACGACGGTCGCGTTCTTGTCCCTCGGCGCCGACACTCCCTTGATCCCGTCGCAGACGACTTTGATCCCGACCTTCTTGCTCCTCCGGCCGCCGGCCTTCACCCTCACCTTCGTCTCCATCCGAACTTCCAGAGCCAGCCCGGCTTTCCTCCTCAGATCCGACCTCAGAGAGGCGACGGATTCCGCGTCGACGTCCTCCGTGGTCGCCGACGCCACCGTCCTTAGGGTCGTCTGGTTCTTGGGGTAGCTCGCGAACGCGGGGATCGAGCCGTTGCCCAGGAAGACGGAGCCGGAGGCCGAGGAGACGGAGACGAGGAGTGGGTCGTAGAAGAAGGTGAAGGTGTGGGAATTGGGGTTCTTGGAGATGAGGGTGAGGTTGAAGAGGGTGGTGAGGCGGGAGGTGGAGCCGTCGGGGGCGGTGGTGAGGTTGAGGGCGACGGTGCGGAAGGAGGAGAGGGAGAAGGCGGGGCGGTGGGGGTGGTAGAGGACGTAGAGCGCGGCGCCGGCTATGGCGGCGAGGAGGGCGACGAAGAGGAGAAGCAGGATCGTCCAGAAGCAGCAGCAGCAGAGGCTGCAGCGGCGGCGGCGGCGGCGGCGTTTGGGGGGCTGCGGGCGGTAGGGGCGGTAGAGCTGGGGCTTGTTGGCGGCGGGGCCGGCGGTCGTGGGAGTGCCGTTGGCATTCGTGGCGGCGGCGGCCCCGTTCGTGGCGGCGGCGGGGGGTTTGGCTGATGGGTAGACTCTGTCCGCCATGTTGGGCGGTGGTATAGAGAGAGGGAGAGGGAGGGAGAGAGTGAAGTGAGAAGTGAGAAGTGAGAAAGGAAGGAAGAGATGCTTCTTAGGCCATGGCAAGTGTGGAATCTCTCTTCATTATCATTTCTTCTTAAATCTTTTTTTTAACAAGAACCATATGCTTTCTTTCTTTCTTTCTTTCTTTTTTTTCTTTCTAACGAGCAACAAGAATGTGTAATCCTAGGATCATATATTTTGGATAGGGCCACCGATTTGGAGTTGGATGTAATGTTCGTCTCGACCATTCGTGTTATTTGGTGTTGCTGAGGTAACTATGAAAAGCTTTTTTTTTTTTTAATTTAAAGAAATGAGCAAAAACATGTCAATTTTGAGCTGTCATCGTATCGGATTCAAATTTCTTGATAAATTCGTATCAGATTTCGAGTCGTGTTTATGTGCTGTGTTGAAAATTGCCACCTCTGCTTCTGAATACGAAAAATATACCTTTAAAAGTTGGGGGGGGACTTTTTGCAATAAAAACAAATAATTTGTCTAAAAAATTGACGATAGTAAAATGATACTTTACTTGTTAGACTAATTTTGCAGTGATAAGCTTTATGATGTCAAGCAATAAAATTAAGAATTTGCATATATATATTTAAAATCATTGTCGATAAACGAAATTGCTTACGTAATTATTGTAGTGCAAAATTTCTTCCATTTTTAAATCTAACACATTCCAGATATCTAAATTTTGAATTACTTTCAACATGATAGCCTATTCTGCTAAGCTACATGTATATTTTTTTGGTCGAAATCGCTAAACTATATTAGACTTCTTATTCTTCATCCAATCATTTTCCTCACACCATATGGTATTACACTTTTGATATTTGATCGAGTCATTTATTGTTGGATATTTCGATGCTTTTAAATAATTTAAAGCAATTGTTTTATAAGGGATCTAATGGAAATCATAACAATAATCAATTTGAAACAGCTGTAATATCAATTTGATTTATTTCTTTATTAACTATCACTTATTTGTCTATAATGTGAATTTTCTCTTCACAATAAAAACATTCCAAAAATAAGAAAATCTCTCTTATCTTTCCATCTTAACTGGGTTTTACATATGACGTTGTTGTTCATGTTCCATTTATTTATTCAGTGTAGAGTAAAGAGAAAAGATCTATTGTATTTTGGGAATATAACCATTATTGCACTGAGTTTCGTACTTCGATTGGCCAAATTATCCTTAATGATAGTGCTTGTATGCCTCGGATGATTTGTTCTTATTTTCACCTTTTTCCAACAGTTTTCTCCGGTAATTCTTATTTTTCATATTATCTAAATATTTGTCCAACATTTAGGGTATTTTAGTGCACTAAACTTAAAAGATGGTCTATCCTCTTCACTAAAAGAAATTAAAAGATGAGGTAAATTTTGTTTTTCGTTTATTTCTTTCTATCAAATATTGTCACTTTGTTGACAAGAGATCAAACCCTAGACGAGCTAAAGGACAAAACGGTCTTTATGGTAAATACACCTGGTAAGAAAGTATCCTCCTCTCTCAAAAAGAAACTTCCTACGGGTCACGTAAAGGCGAAGGAACGACCCCCACCGACAGTCTCTTGGGTTTTCGCCACGTGGCACTTTAGTGGGATTAACCATGGTTAGCACGACTAATCTCGAAGTCATTTGCTTGCATTAACTTCACAACCAAAAGTCAAATGATCAAATCCCACTTGAGTAAAGTTGCTTTGGAGGATGGGGAAGCTTCTCTAGAAACCACCGTGTTAATCAATGTCCTTTGAGTAGTAATAATAGTAATTAACACTATTGATGACACTAATCTCACGGGATTTACTTGATTAGGACAAATAAAGAGACATTCCCTTCAAAATTCGCTAGATGGTTGTTAGCCCTCTCGAGGAAGATTTCCGGACAACGACTGAGCTTGAGATGATTACATATGAAAAGCGCGTAATTCTTACACTATTGATAAGATGAATTAGGGTTTAGGATAGAATCCAAACTAAGATTATGAGCAGCTTTGAGTTAAAGAGGCCCACATATGACAATACACAAGGTAGCTAAAATTTCATTAATTAGTCCTCCTAAAGAAATTCATAATTAGGAAAATACCCTTTAAGTGACATAACCGGATTTCATCTGTGCCAAGTTAAAAAATTTCAAGTTACCGCTACACTTGCTTTGACGACTAGATGAGGTTCCTTTTTGAGGTTGTCAAATGACTTTAGTTGTTCAATCCTATCATTTCTGTAATGCTCTTCCTTAACTTTTGTGCACATTTGTTAACCAAACGCAATGCTTACTAGCAAAATTGAGAGTCTTAATTAAGATTTAAACGCCAACAACATTAATCACTTTTTGATAAATGCAATGCTGTCTGGTCGGTCTTTCTGGGTGGGGAATGTGACAGCATAAGGGCATGAACAACTCACTCTCGGTACGAAGATTGACGATGGGCGCATTGATTTGTAATAAATGCAAAGTGGAAAAATGCAAGAGGTTGGATATGATGTGAACATCTAACTGCTAAAACTATCAAGTCATTACATTGATGAATAGAAATAGATCCTAATGAAGCATTTGCATATTGATCAGACAAGAGCATGTCATACGCCAATTGAAGTACCCAAAATTCTTCCTTAAACTCCGTTGGTTTCACGGAAAATAAATAATTTAAAAAATATTTTCTTAAAAATAATCATTTATATCACTTATAAAAATGAATGAACAAAAAATATTTTCTTCGTCTATGAAAATATTTAGACATAAATTGTTGTCGGTAATGAAAATATATTTTCTTGACTAATTATTTCATGTGATATAAATAACCATCTTTAAGAAAACGTTTTTCAAATTATTAATTTTCACAAAAAAAGCTCCGTTCGTTTCTAGAAAAATGTAACATTTCTGGAAAATGTTTTCAGGAAAGTCATTTTTCAGGAAAATGAAAATATTTTCCAATGTTCGGCCGAAACTTGAAAATGAACTGGAAAATATTTTTTGCTGTTCGATATCCGATTTGATTTTCTAGAAAAAAAATTACAGAAAAATTCGAATTTTTAATTTTTTTTATTTTAAAATCATTTTAATTTTAAAATTATTTCCTTTTTCTTTTTGTCCTCTTCCGAATCGTGACCAGTTGTGTGTGAGGTTCGCTGTCGCTCCTCCTCCCTACTCCCTTACTTTTCTCCTACTTTGAGCCATCTTACTTGGTGCGTGGTGGACTGAATCTGAAAGTGTTTGGTGTCTTGAAATGAGAAATTGTGCTCGATGTGGGAATTGCGCTTCTCCGTTGGTATCTCCCATTCCCTTGATAGCAACTTTCTGTTCTGCGAATGACTACGGGACCACATGTTAAAGAAACAATGGCATTTTTTTGATCTCACCTATTGAACAATATGAGGAAACAGTAGGTTGTGAAATCGGAATTGTTTCGGCTGCTCGCACGAGATTTCCGAGCAATGAATGTTCATTTGAGTAAACAACTGACCAGGACCATGGACCGTCCTCTTCTCGTCAATATAATCATATCTAGTCATAGATCATATTCCCCGCCCCTCCTCTCATAGTATGTTCTGTTTTGTTAACGGTGACTATCAAAGAACTGTATCGTAAACGGGTTGTCTCCGCGCCGCTTCTGACCATACTTCCTCCCCACCTGAATCCATCTTTGGAGTATTTTCAATTTCTGATTCTGATCCGACGGCAATGGGGTTGTCAAATCCTTCTCCGGCGGGGGAACGAACCTCTAGCTTCTCCACTTTGTGGACCCGGTCCGGGGAGGACCTAGGAACCCTCTCTCTACGCGGACTAATCAGGACAGAAGAACGTCGGTATTGAAAATGAGGCAGATCAGAGCGGAGCTATCTCTTAAAGCGAGCGTCGATACTCGGCCACGGTTTCAGTACGAACACATCCGGTACATGTCAATGTTGCAAATTTAAGGAAAATATCAAACAAAAAAAAAATACGAACACATCCAGTACACAAATACGTTCGACCGATTCATTAATATTAGCACAAATACAGCACTGCCATTTCCTTTTTTTTGGTCGAAAATTTTCTAAATAGGTGGCTTCTTGCACCTCCTAGGTGGCTATCTCCACTTCTAGGTCGCCTCTCCTGACTCTAATAGGAAATGGGTGCCTACAATAACAGCAAATGGGTACTAAAATCGCGATTAAAACTATCGCTACTAAAATAGCGGTGCCCAGGAGCAGCCACTCCCGTATCCGTACTCCCGGGAGGTGGACATGTTCATTCCCTGCATTGAATTAAGAACAAAAAAAGTCAGCCAGGAAAAAATAAGAGAAAATAAATTGCCAAAGGGCTTTTTTTTAATTAAAAAAAGGAAAAAAAAAAACCAAACCGCTGTCATATTTGTTCTGCACTGAGGTTCCATTAGAAGTCGGCATACGCGTCCAAGCTGGAGCCGGAGCAGCCGCCGCCGTCTCCGCCGCAGTGGCCAAATTAGTGCACCTAATGAGCAGCAACCAAAATTAGCACTTATCGAAATAGTGTAAATTCAGTTCAATGAGATTCGTGAAGATTGCTTTTGTCGAAAAGGAAAAGGTCAAGATTAGAGGTGTTCAATTCCAAGGTAGGTTGATTCACGGCCTAAAATCGAAAACCGTCCTTGTGAACCAGTTCCCAATCTTTTAGAACTAGGAATCGAACAAGTCGGCTCTGGAATAGCCAGTTACACCATTTCATTGGAGAAAGTACCAAAAAATATCATAAACCTATTGTACTTGTGTCAATTTAGTTATATACCTTTCAATTGGGCTAATTTAGTCCTAAAACTTTTCACATTTTTTCAATTGAGTTTATTCGGTTAATTTTGACCAAAAATCTAGTGTGAACGCCAGCCGTTCTACTTTGCATGACTGGCACTGACGAGAACAATTTTTTTAAAAAGTTGAATTTTTAATTCTTTTTTTTCTTTCCATTTTTTTCCTCTCAATTGGCCCTCACCCAGGGCCGCCCTTGCCAATGGCCGGGAAGGGCTTGTTGGCCCTAGCCCAATGGCCGGCGACAAAGGAAAAAAAAGAAAGAAAAAAAATTAATTAAATAATTTAAGAAAAGAAAAGAGAAGAACAAAATATTATAAAAAAATTGAAAATATTATTACAAATGTCCACGTTAGCATGTCAAGATTTCCGGTCAAAATTGACCATATGGACTCAATTTACAAAATGTGAAAAAGGTTTAGGACTGAATTGAAACAACTTTTTGGTACTTTCCTCCATTTCACTTCAAAAACATTTGTTGCTTAAGTAATTATGTTATTATTTGTACATTTTTTTAAAGAGGCTTCAACACCGGTTTAGAACTGGATCCAGTGCTCACCTCTAATTAAGATTATAATGATAGAACTTATCGACATTCAACCGTATCGAATTCAAGTTTCTCTAACTAAATCCGTGTCAAGTTTAGTTTATATTAAACGGGCGCTTAGTTTTTCGACCCAAAAAAAATGGGCACTTAGTGTTGATTAAAACAACCAAATAGGTGAGGAAACGAACGTACTGTTGATACTTGACATTGACTGCTGCGGCAGAAGACTTTGCAATCATCCCAAATGCCGTTGTCGAGAGGACAATGGTCACGCCATTACTCGAGGGACGTGAAGACAAGGATAGCGCTCCGTCGACGATTCGGACTTGGATAGTCTGGCTAGGAATGCAGGTTCCGGAGACGGAGGCACTGATGCACCGCACTAGGTACTCCCTCCCACACGACGCTCCGTTGTCCCATATCCTTCACCTGCCGCCGCAAAGAAGTTGCTCGACGGGAATTGCGATGGATCATTGCTGAAACACGCGGTCGCTGGATCATAATGAACAAACTTATGAGAGAGAGAGAGAGTAGATTTTACTTACGTGTGTATGGAGGACTGTAGTGAGCGGCGGTGCCAACGTCGGCACGAGAGAGATGAGTCTGCATTGTCAACAGAAGAAAGGTGAGTAGAGAAAGAGAGAGAAGTCTCGTTCTAATGCTGGAGGACTTCATGGTTCAGGAAGAATTTGCGAGGCCAAACGTGACACCCGAATGGACTGAGATAAGAAGAGCTCCAGTTGCCACCTTTTATAGACATGTAAAACCAATCCGACATGTGAATGTGTACATCAAAGTCAATGAGGTTCGATATCATTTGTATACATCTGGATGACGCTCCACATGATGACAATTGCCGTCAGACTGACACATGCAATGTGGAGAATCAACTCACCCAATGAGAAATCAACCTGAAACTGCAAAACATATATGCATTCTAATTTAGAAGCTTCTAATTTCTATGGTTTTTTCTTTTTTCCTTTTTAATCTCTGAAGTTTCCATGCTGTAGCTGGCTGAAGAGGGAACAATTCTTTTGCTGTCGTACTCGTATTCTGAAAAGTTTGCTTTTTCCGCCGTTAGGTGACCAAATGGCAAATACTAGTTTCCAGATGCAGCGCGTCATTTGTAATTCCAGCTCTACAGTAGAACATTCTACTCTTTTTGTCAGTTCGTACTTGAAAATAGTTTGTGCACCGTACGTAATACGCGACAGGCACTACAAAAAAAGTAGAATTTAGCGACGAAATTTGCGACGAAAAATTTGGGCAAATTCGTTGCTAAAAAAATTTGTGACGAAAAAAAATTCGTCGCTAATACGCCGTCGCAAAATTTAGCGACAAAAAATTTCAATTTTCGTCGCTAATTAGTGACGGAATAATTTCCGTAGCAAAATTTGTCGCTAATTAGCGATGAAAAGTAACTCGTTGCAAAATTCGTTGTTAATTAACCGTGGCAAAATTCATCGCTAATTTGCCACGAATATTTTTCGTCGCAAAATTCGTTACTAAATTGTGATGGAAAATAAACTGTGGTAAAATTCGTTGCTAATAATTCGTGGCAAAATTCATCTCTAATTTGCCATGGAGAAAAATTCGTTGCTAAATATTCGTGGTAAAATTCATCGCTAATTTGCCACAAACTCTGTTTATCGCAAAATTCGTCGCTAAATTGCAACGGAAACCGTTCGTCGCAAATTTCGTCGCTAAATTTGCAACGGAAACTATTCATCGGAAAAGTTGTTGCTAAATTTGCGATGGAAACTGTTTGAGTTTCCGTCGGAAAAGTCATCACTAAATTTGCGACGAATACTGTTCTTTGCAAAAGTCGTCGCTAATTGTTTGTGGCTATTTCGTGACAAATTCCGACGCTAATTTGTCATGAATTTTTTTTTATCAATAATTTGCGACAAACTTATTCGTGGTAAAAGTTGTCGCTAATTTTGACTTTTGCAACGAATATTATACCGTAACGAATTTAGCTATAATTTGTTATTAATTTTTTAGCGACAAAGTTTGTTTGGGGACGATTTCAATTTTAAATCTAATTAGGAGCAAAATGAAATTCTAGAATGTATATTTAACATTGATTATGGAGGTATTGTAGCTCGAAAGAGAATGTACAATAATGGAGTTCCACCAAAATTGAAGCAACTTTATCAACAAAAGAAATACATCATGGTCAGGAGGATCTTTGAAAGTAAGATAAGTACAAAAGAGCCGTGCTTGGTATACTAACATAGAACAAGCCTCATTTATCAGTGAGAAATGCCCCTCGCATTGACTTCCCCTGATATATCTGCCAAAAAACCGGTCAACTATCTCAGGATATTTTCATCAAGAGCATTTTAAATAAACATGCAAGTGTCTCTAAATGATAAACTTACACTGTACCCGAACATTTACCTTGCCAAACCACATCATTCTTTTTTTCGTCCTTCATTATGTCTATTACGCCATTTCCCACAACAGACCTTGGCAACTCAGTTCTGCAGCCTTTTCTTTTAGATTGACCACCAGACTCTAACTGGTCCACCACCTGCAAATTCAAGCAATTAAGCTAGCAGAATTAATGACGTAAATCGTACAATAACCAAAACACAGGTTCTCCTTAGATAGGCCCAGATCGTGCTTGGCCGATACATCCCAAGAATAAGATACATCAGCAGATGTATGCATTAGCAGAATGTGAACTAGGCATATGCTGATCCAAGAACAAGCTTTTCTTGTTTTATATATGGGTCTCTCTCTTTTTTTTTCCCGCTTTCTAGGGAGAGCTAGGGTAGGGGTTAAAATTCTTAGAATTGGATACATAAAATTGTCGTGACTTCACCCAAAAAACAAGAAACATACCTTCCTGGGTTTGGGGAGAAAAACCAGCAGAAGACAGCCTCATTTTTTTGGCAATCAGAACTGCAAAATCCAAATTTCACTCGCCTCAGAAATCTGAACTTCTTTAAGAAAATATCAACCCCGACTAAAGGAGATCCAAAATTGTGAACCTTCGTTTATTTTCACTAAAATTCTCTGGATACAAGTACCCAACCCACTGCACTGACCAAGAAAAACTTTTTTTTCTTATTACCGTGATTTTCCCTTCATAATATAACACCACACTTTTGCATCCCCATCACCTTCTCTGACAAAACCCTCAAAATCAAATCCATATCTAGGAACAAAGGACTCAAAAGTCATTTCTATGCAAATATGATCAGAATTTGAAATCAAATCAGGCATGTATTTCTACAATGTTCAAATATCATGATTTTCTGTCGCTAATTACGGCAATAATATGGGATCTCCAAATTTTCAGTTTTTCGCAAGCATTGTACAGACATGTAAGAAAGTTGTGCACAGAAAATAATTGTTGTAAGTTGGTCCTCATAAGGTGATATTGTGGCTATTCTTTCCAAGGCAAGAGAAGATGCTGAAGCAAGCTTACCCCCGAAGAGAATGAACTAGCAAGGACCGACAAAATCATCATCAGCAGCAGCAATCTCATCATCACTATGTTGCTCATCATTGTACCCATCACCTATTTGATTAAAGGGAGGTATACGAGGAATGTTATCGTGATCGAGGTTGAGGTGTCGCATGATCAATTGCGTTTGAGCCTCTAGAGATGTACATTGTTGTTTGACCACTCTAATTTCACCGTCCTTCTGTACAAGTAACTATTTCAGTTGGTTCAATTCTTGGGTCATCTGCTCCTCATGTTATGTCCTCCTTGAAACAGCCGCGTTGGAGGATGAAGTTGCAGCAGCCTTCGTTGTGTATTCCCTTGACAAGGATCCCATCCCAAATACTTTTCCTTTTTCATTCCATTCGATGCCTCCACCCATAATGCCATACTATCAACCAATAGCTTAGACGTAGCAACACCATCACCATCACTAGCAGTGCTCATTAAAAGTTCATCATATTTTTCCTACATTAACAGTATAGATGAAGATAACCTCACATCATATATACAAATACCATAAAACTTTAAATTATTCATGGTTTTTATTCTAGTTTCCATAAAATTCAAAATATAACCTCACATACCTTAATAGCTTTTGAGCGATCGCCAGTCCATGTCTTAATTTTTTTTTTGAAACGTGCATTCAAATGTAGCTGCAAATGTCGGTTCCGTCCTCAATTCATTTGTCTACAAAATATAAACATAAATAAGTAATTATTGAATTAAATTAACTTACAACATGTTTAATAGACTTACCATTCTTTTTCTATGCTCCCCAATGTTGATAGAGCCCCCAGCATATGTCGCAGACCCTTCACTCAAACTAGAAGTTCGATTCTTCTTATTTCGTTCACTCATTTGCTTATGCTTTTCTGTGTCCCAAGTTCTCTTAATTTCCATCCAATTGTCGGCCGTAATAAAATCCAACTTTTCTTGATGAATCCTTGCTTTATTCATTACGTTTCACATGTGATCACTGGCTTTCTTCTTAAAAATTCTTCTAACTTTATATTCTTCCGGTTCATCCCACTTGAACTTCTGCTACAATCAATAGAAAAATAACTGAAAGTTATTATGTGGGTACATATTCATTACCATGTACCAGACAATTCGTGAGAAAATTCATTCTTGACTATTAGTATGCAACACCGAACTTAGTTTGTGAACCTAAGGTAGGACAAAACTTACCTTGAACTCATTCCACCACAAATCCTTTAATTCTTGTGGAGCGCTGCTAAAACTAATATATTGCCCCATCCAATAATTATTGATTATTTTATTAAGTTCCCTCGTAACATACGTAGCATCCATGAATCTGCAAAGAGGTTATAATGACATGGACAATGAAACAATGAAGCATAAGGATAATTTCCAACATGGACAATTCAGTTGACATCCATATTTAAAATCCAAAATATGACATACTTTTAAAAAATAAAGTACTTACGAGTCTTCACATAGACATATCATGCATCGGTTATCTTTTTCACCAGTGTTTACCTCATCATTTGAGTGTTACATTGAAGAAGAAGATGGAACGAAAGGAGATGGAACTTAAGGGTCGGAGGAAGAGTCAATGTGTCCATGTTGTCCATCAGCATGTGGTCGTTGAGGGTTAGATGAAAGGGCAGGGGAAGAGGAAAGGGACAGGAACGGGGACGAGGACGATAAAGGGGCTGGTCTTCTTTGTGAAAGTGCACCACGCATGTGACCTCTACGTTTATACTGAGAATTAGGAAGGTTAGACAAATATCTTAAAAAATATGAACATGTATTAGGGAGACATAATGATATATATATCATGAAGCTTACCATTTTGTATCAGAGAGCAAGAGGTATACTTGAGGCTTTTCTGAAGTGGAAAATCTATCCTCTTAGTACATAATAGAATTGTTGTAAGAGAGAGAACAAGATGTAAAGCATTAGTTCATAATGACAACTATTATAAAAGAAGATATAACATAGTGATTAGCATTCATATACTATTAAAAGACTGCCATTTAGCAAAACTTCATAGTATAGAAGGGTCAAACACATCATTCCCAAAAAACAGAGCAACATGGGAAATTCTTTTAAAATGATGTCCGTGCATAGCCTATCATAAAAGATCTACCTACAATTGAAACAGCTCAAGCTTATTCTCAGGTTCATAGTTAAGCATGCCATTACAGGACATGGACCTGGACCAACCACAAATTGATGCCGAATTGCTTGGCACAATTTGACTAAACAGGAATATAACAAAACAAATATACAAGGACCATGCAGCATTTTATTCTTTTCTGTTGTAGCAAGGCAGTGTTTCTACAGGACAACTTCTTAACTACAACATGGAAACAAGGACAACTTCCAGTTTAGAGAAAATACTTTAGAATCAGTCTCCTCCGTTCCCAGACCCAAGAAATAAGTGCTGTATCAGTTGGGTTCCAAGAATCTTGTGGAAACTACTAACTGCAACAATTTACAATATATTAATTATCAAAAGGGGAAAGTTCATAGCACGGCTAAGGATAGCATTTTCTAACTAACAGTTTAATCAATCTGTGGAAGTTATCACACACACCACACGGGCAAATGACAGAGATGCTAACACGAATCTAGGTTTTCAAGGTTCTCCGAGCTCAAATAACGAACTTAGATTACTAGATCAACAAGAACCGTGAACAAATATATTACATAGATGTTGAACGTTACAAAGGAAACAAGCCCCAAAGCCTGCTCGAACCAAGTCTCTCTATCCGTACCATGTAAATCACTCGCCTCGAATTCAAAATGAGTCAGCTCCCGCACATCTAAAAGTCGAGCACACAAGCAGGCAATTGCTCAGCTGAGCGTTTCTACAGCAAGCTACAACCGAAACCCTAGACCACGGGACACTGAGCATTCTCGCCACAGCTCCAAGCATGTAGCTCCAGACTTGCTGATTCCATCGCTAACGGACAAGAACAAAAGGCTCATGTCTGGCCGCAAAGGTTTATTTGGTCGCAAATTCCGTCGCTAATTAGTAACGGAATTAGCGACAGATTCGCAAAAAAGTCGTAGTTCCGAGGTCGATTAGCGACGGTATTAGTGACGGATTCGATAAATGGGCGCTCTTCTGACCCCAAGTTTTATTTCCATCGCTAATTACGTCGCTAATTAGCGACGGAACCAAAAAGGCTCATGTGACCCAGAAGCTTTCTTTTCCGTCGCTAATTAGTGACTCAATTAGCGACGGAATCCAAACAAAAGGCTCATGTGTGCCGCCGAAAGTTTATCTCTGTCGCTAATTAGTGATGGAATTAGCAACGGATTCGCAAAAAGTCGTAGTTACGATGTTGATTTCCATCGCTAATTCCGTCGCTAATTAGCAACATAATTAGAGACGGTTTCCGTAAATGGGCGCATCGTTGCACCCAATGTTTATTTCCGTCGCTAATTGAGTCGCTAATTAGTGATGGAATTAGCGACGGACGTGGAAAAGTAAGAGGACGTGACTCGAACTTTTTTTTCCGTCACTAATTAACGACGAAATTAGTGACGGAATACAAACAAAGGCTCACGTGCCCCGAAGGTTTTTTTCGGTTGCAAATTCCATCGCTACTTAGCGACAGAATTAGGGACGGAGTTGGAAAATAGTCGTGGTTCCGAGAATGTCGATTTCCGTCGCGAATCTTGTTGCTAATTAGCGACGGATTTGTCAAATGGGTGAATTGGTGCCCCGATGTTTATTTCCGTCGCTAATTAGCAACGGATTTGTCAAAAGGGCGAATTAATGCCCCGATGGAATTAGCGACTGATTCGACAAATGGGCGTACTAGTTCCCCCAAATGTTATTTCCATCGCTAATTCCAGTGTTTCTCGATTTTTTTTCATGCTTTGGTTTTACATATAGCCCATCAATTAGCTTTATCACATTTTAAACTAGGATATGATGCATAATATACTTGAATTGCTTGTTGTGCCTAGTCAAACGGTTCATATTTCATAAACATTTTCTTGTGATTTATTTCAACCAAATCAAACTTCGTATGCACCTTAATTCCTTTATAGGGTCGAACCACATGCACTTAAATAACACAACTCGCATTAATGGTTCATGGTACTCTATCTCTATGATTTCATCTAATAAACCATAAAATCCATCTGTTAAACTACTACCATTGGATGACCGAACACACACATCACTATTCATTGTGGCTTTTCCCATTTCATATTCTTGAGTATGAAAATTATACCTGTTTATGAAATATGCTGGCCAACTTCGTACTTTTGACTTTGGATCCCATAACAGATGATATAGCAATCATTGCTCTTCAACTTGATCATGATTATTATGAAACTAAGGTCACACACGCAAAGTCAATAATATATATTTTTAATAAATTATGTATAAAATATTAATAACTTGATTTTGGTTTATAGGCAACTTACATATATTTTGAACCACGTTGCAAATTTTTCATCGCATTAACCATCAAACTTATTTGGTAGTAGTCCATCCATTGAAATTTGAAAAATCATATTAACAAATACCATTTAGGGAAAAAACCACAAAAAACCCCAAATTTTGCCCCGTGTGACACATTTACCCCAAACTTTTTTTTGTGACACCAAAAACCCCAAACTTTCTTATTTGTGACACATTTACCCCAATGTACATTATCCATGGGCATTTTCGTCTTTTCTGCTTTTTCTTTTTCTTTTTACTTTTTTTTTCCTTTCCGGCGGGGCTGCCCTCGCCCGGCGAGGTCGCCGGCGACCTCGCCGGCGAGGCGAGGCTGCCCTCGCCCCGCCCAGGCGAGGGCTGCCCTCGCCCCGCCCAGGCGAGGGCTGCCCTCGCCCCGCCCAGGCGAGGGCTGCCCTCGCCTTGATCCGGCGAGGGCGAGCCTTGTCGGTGTCGGGCGAGGGTCGCCCTCCCCAGCCCAGGCGAGGGCGAGCCTCGCCCGACGCCGGCGAGCCTCGCCCTCCCCAGCCCAGGCGAGGGCGGCCCTCGCCCGACGCCGGCGAGGGCAGCCTTGCTTGGGCGGGGCGAGGGTCCCTCGCCCTCATCGGCGAGGTCGCCGGAGACCTCGCCGGCGACGGCAGCCTCGCCGGAAAGGAAAAAAAAGTAAAAAAAAAAAAGAAATTGCGGAAAAGACGAAAATGCCCATAGATAATGTACGTTGGGGTAAATGTGTCACAAATAAGAAAGTTTAGAGTTTTTGGTGTCACAGAAAAAAGTTCGGGGTAAATGTGTCACACGGGGTAAAGTTTGGGGTTTTTGATGGTTTTTTCCCTACCATTTATATATTAGCAAATGTTTGACACATGCTACATATAGTTGCAAATGTACACTTACTTGAAATATGGCTCTACTTCTAGACAGACCTCGCCCATGGCTGGCCGGGTCTCGTCGGTCGCCGAGTCTCACCGGTCGCCGGTCTCGACTAGCGACCGGGGAAGAAGTTACAAAAAAAAAATCAACAAAATACAAAAAATTCCAATCCAGCTACGAATAGGTTTGCGACGAACCGTATTCGTCACCAATTAGCCTCCAAATTAGCCATGACACTTACCGGTACAAAAGCTTTACCGAGACTGATTTGCGCGCATGGGGATAGGTTCATCGAGAGAAATGAAAGAGGGAGAGGGAGAGAGAACAACGACGAATTTAGCATAGAGAGAGAGAGAGAGAGAGAGAGAGAGAGAGTATGGGAGTGTGGGTGGGTATAATATAATTGGGTGGACAAATTGTGTGGTACACTTCGTCGCGAATTAGAAACGGATTTTTTTTCCGTTGCAAAATTAGCCACGAATTTTTTTTCATCGTCTTAAACTTCGTTGCAAAATTAGCCACGAATTTTGTTCCGTCGCAAAATTAGCGACAAATTTTTTTTTCATCGCTAATTTGGTTGCTAATTAGCGACGAATAATTATTCGTCGCAAAATGCATTGCAAATTATTAACGAATTTTTGTTCGTCGCAAATTAGCGACGAATTTATTTTTCGTCGCAAATTAGCGACGAATTTATTTTCCGTCGCAAAAATTAGGGTTGAATTTTCTTATCGTCGCTAATCCCGTCGCTAATTAGCGACGAATAGTTTTTAGTCACTAATTCCATCGCTAATTAGCGACGAAAAATTAGTCGTCGCTAATTAGCGATGACATGTTTGTCATCGCAAATTCTGTCGCTAATTAGCGACGACGTGTTTGTCGTTGCAAATTCTGTCGCTAATTAGCAACGATAAAAAAGTTCATCGCTAATTAGCGACGATTTTATTTTTAGTCCCAAAATCCGTCGCAAATTAGCGATGAATGATTTTTTGTTGCTAATTTTTGTGGCTAAATCCTTTTTTTTTTTTTTTTGTAGTGAGGGACATGTGAAGCAATAAGTTGATAAATCATGTTGGTCTATATCATGCAAGCCTAACAATGTGACTATAAGCCGTGCAACAACACTCGCCCTTCCCTCCCCTCCCTCTCCCCCTCCGTCGTAGATTGCGTCACTGCTGTGCCGAAGAGATATGGGAGGAGAGAGTTAGGTTTTTTGTGGTTGGTGCTAGATGAACACATTGCGAAGATTCATTAGCTAATTGAGTGGAGACGGTAGTGCATGGGGATGTGCATGGGTAAAGTTACTCATCATCCGGGGGGATCGATTTGGTCGCTTGCCAATTGGAGACATTTCTCCGATTAGGATGGGGAAAGTGCCTCTAGAAAGAGGTAGAAGAAGAAACAACGTCCGAGAGGCAACAAACTGTGGGCCGAGAGTCGAGGAGACTTACCTGGTAAGTGGCTCCGAAGAGGAGGTTTTTAGATGTTGTATTGGCCAAAGAGGGATAACAAGAATTAATGGAGTGTGACAATGTTCCTCAACAACAGAGAGAGAGAGAGAGTGAGTGAAATTCCATCAATTGCCTTTCCAATACAAGAATGAGGGAATTTGTGTTAGATGTCGAAGAGAACCACTTCCATTTTTTACATTTTCCGAAATGATCTTAGCATTAATTGTTGTAGAGAAATTACGCGTATGGCAAGCTCAAAAGCTACTGGTAAATGATGTGGCGAATTAATCACTGGAGTTTGCCGCAGTTATCACTCTTCCTACTTAGAAAGGGAGAGGTAAGGAGTTCGATTCTCTATCTTTTCAAAGGGGCTAGGGTTGAGGACATTTAATTTTAAATGTGGATTTCGACTCTCACGCTCTACAAAGAGGCAGATGATTAACCAATTGGAAGGATGCTGGTGGCTATTTTGTTCCCTTACATATGGATTTCTCAAAGGTCTAAAGTGTGAGATAGATAATTTGAGAATTATATACGTCATTAACGCGTTAATTGCTTTCATTTATTGTCCATTTATGCTTGTCAAAATGTAGATATGGTCATGCTTTTTTTAATTAACAAAATAAATTAACAAGAGAAATTATTGCGTACTAATCAACAAAAAGCACCGACTCAGAGGAACTTTTGCTGTAGGAATAAATGGGGTTAATCCCTAACGCTCATCGAACAAACCATCTTTATTACCTAATCACGGTTCACCACTTTAAATACTTTGCAGAATTGGTACCGAGAGTACATTTCCTCGGAAATGACTCAATTTTGCGTTCTATTATTTCTAGCAATCAGTATCTATTCGAGCATAAGATATAACGAGTCATAGATAAATAATAGTTGTTATTAGTCTTGTTGCGTCGGATTGCACCAACTTGCGTAATCCGTGCAAAGTCCCTATGAAGTTAAAAGTTGTTTTAGGAGGACAAGAAAAGGTCATACGTCGTGGACACAGATAATAGATGACAAGGCTGATATTAGAAACATAAGATATAACGAGTCATAGATAAATAATAGTTGTTATTAGTCTTGTTGCGTCGGATTGCACCAACTTGCGTAATCCGTGCAAAGTCCCTATGAAGTCAAAAGTTGTTTTAGGAGGACAAGAAAAGGTCATACGTCGTGGACACAGAAAATAGATGACAAGGCTGATATTAGGAACATCAGATATAACGAGTCATAGATAAATAATAGTTGTTATTAGTCTTGCTGCGTCGGATTGCACCAACTTGCGGAATCCGTGCAAAGTCCATATGAAGTTAAAAGTTGTTTTAGGAGGACAAGAAAAGGTCATACGTCATGGACACAGATAATAGATGACAAGGCTGATATTAGGAATTTGAAAAGTGGCAAGTATATTTAATTCATGGATAGTTTCTAGTTCTAGATAATGAAAATATGCAAAATAAGTTTAAAAATCCTGAGGAAATAACAATAAAAGTGTTGAGAAAAATTTAGAAAATATTAGACTATACCACAAATAATTGCATATCATGTATACAAGAAAAGAGGAACCTTTGAATAAAGAATAGATTATGCAATTAAAGACCATTGAAAAAACAATCTCACTAATTCGAAATGATGGAACTTTTTAAATTTTCTTCAAAAGGGACGTTGAATGATCATAGGGAAAGGAAATTGAATTAGTTACATATAAAAATAGCCCAAGTTACTTTAAAACTCCTAACTAGGAATCATAGAATTCATATTGTGTGATGGTCCTATATACTTTAATTGCTATCACCGTTTCATAATTGGATCCAAATGTGATGAGAACATTAGGGGTAAATATAAAAACCTCAGAACTCGACGTGATTGAAGGATCTTACAATCTAGCATTAACTTACAAAATCTAGAGGTAGTGACATTGCAAATTTGCAAGTACATGAACTATTGTCCGTTTTACAGTCAAATACCAAGAATTTCTTTGTTTCGTTTAATCAAGTTTCTTCTCGACCTTTCAAATCTGAGTGAATGTGAGGTGTCCCTTGTATCGCGAACAAAAAATGCCAACTTGGATTCTAATGCCATGAAATAGTCACATTGGACTCTAATATGGCCTCTTGAGATAATGTCACGTTCGTAGACACATATTGGATGTATAAAATTGTTCAAGCTAGCACTCTCACTTCTTTCATCACCCAACATCTAAAGAGGAAAAACCACCAAAAATCCTGAACTATGCCCCGTTGTGATACATGTATCCCAAATTTTTTTTTGTGATACCAAAAATCTCAAACTTGTATTTCAGTGACACATTTACCCTCCGTTAGGGTTATGTTAAAAATCTCCATTAAAGATATGATGTGGTGCTGATGTGGCGCTGGCGTGGTGCCACATCAGAAAAAATTAAACGGAAAAACTAAAATTAAGTTACTTTGATCGCGACCTACAGTTCATAGTTATTGTTCATTGTCTTCAACCTTGCGATAGCTCGGCCAAAGCTCTTCTGGAGCTCATCCGTCGCTGCCCACATGGACCTTCAGGAGCTTCATCGTAGCTGCTGGCCATGGCTTCGAAGCTTGCAACCACCATGGCCGCTCGAGCTTGAAGCTTGGCCTGAGGTCGGATCTGCGAGACTTGGATAGCAACCAACAACGATGGTTTGATTGGGATGAAATCGGCTCGGCAAGGTAGAGCCCATTATCTGAGACCGCCAAGGTGATGTTGATCCTTAGTGTTCAGACCATAGTAATCGAAGATGGGGTGTGCGAGAGGCTTTGGTTAAGTTGCTTCGGCAAATCGTGTCTTCTCCAAATTAGGGGAAGCGAATGGATGAAGCTCGTTCTTCTGCTACGGATTACCCACTCTCATCATTTTTCTCTCTGTTTCTCTCCTAGTCCCTCCGAGTGTATTAGTGTTTATTTCCCCTTTTTGTCTACTCCTTTTTCACCAGAAAATGAAGAATGCATGTGCTGGATCCTTCTTGGCCAGGAGCCTCTCTGCCTCTATTCAGTTGATGACGAAGAAGAGGAAGACAATGACGAAGTTGATGAGGGAGATCCACTTCGGCCAAGCTTTGCCTTCAAACCGAGCTTTGAGCTTGAGCGACCATGGTGATCAGAAGCCTCGAAGCCAGATCCAACCGCAAAGCTTGCAGCCGCCATGGCCAGCAGCTACAATGAACACTCCCAGAGGTCCGGGCAACAGTGGGCAGCGACGAATGAGTGCCGAAAGAGCTTTGGCCAAGCCAAACGATGAACAATAACTTTGAAGCCATGAACAGTACTCACGATGCCAGTAACTTAATATTAGTTTTTCTTTTTTATTTTTTCTGATGTGGTGCCAGCCAGATTTTTTTAATGGAAATTTTAATACAACCCTAACGGAGAGTAAATGTGTCACTTGCATACTAGTTTAGGATTTTTTGTGTTAGAAAAAAAAATTCGAGATAAATGTGTCACAATAAGTATAGTTTGGGGTTTTTGTGGTTTTTTCCTACACCTAAATAAAGATGATAAAATTTTTGTTAAGTAAGCGAACCACATCATGAATTGTGCTTGAATTTTACCGAGTAAGTGAGTTACATCAGTAAAATCACTTAACATAGCAATTTATTTAATAGAGTCCTCACATTGAGCCAAATTTGAAAAGTTGAAGCACTTGACTAAAAATAGAAGTTCAGATTCTTGATAATAAAAAGAACATAAATTCGTATACTTGCTAAGGTCCTTATCCTTATAATCTTTTATAAGGTCATGTAAGCAACAATTGATCAAGATCACATAAGTTAGATTTTAAGTAAAAAAGAAACAATTCTGCTATGCTATGTGCAAATACTTAGATAACAAATGGAGTAGTGTAAAAATCTATTAGACGCAATAAGATTAGATTTTCACGTAAATTGATTTTCCAATCAGAAAACGTCTTGAATGGATAATTAAATATGAAAAATATTGCCAAAAATCTTCAATTATGTCTATTGAGACTCAAATATCCTAAACTTTTTTTTGTTAACAAGAACCTAAATTTTGTATTTGCATTGCATAGTATCACGTCATAGGCGGACGTGTCAAGCACTTATGTATTGTTCACCAATCCCAAATTGACACGTGTCATTGGCATGGAAATAAATAAAAAATAAAAAGATCTTTAAATTTTTTTGTCTTTCTCTCTCTCGTTCGTACTTTGTCTGGAATTGTTTTTTTTTTTTTTTTTATGACCGAGGTATCCCACGTGCGATAGACCATTCCTTGGGGTGGTGGGGTACAAGACCAATACCACCGGGTGAGCCCCCAAGATATGATCAACAAGAGTTGAACCATGGACCTCATCAGTTTAATTGTCTGAGGCCAGGAACTCTCAACCACTCGACCAGTCGCCCCATTCACTACAAAAAAACATATTTTTTCCGACGAAATTTCCAACGAAAAATTTGAAAAAATTCGTTGGTAATAGGTCGTCGGAAATTTTTCCAATGAAAAATTTCAATTTTCGTTGGAAATTTGCGACGAATTTTATTTCATTGGAAAATTAGTTGGAAAACTCGTGGCTAAATTCGTTGGAAAAATAAAAAAAAAAATTTGGTCTGAAAATCGTGGAAATTTTTTTTCCAACGAAAAATTTTTCGTTGGAAAAATTACAAATGTTTTTTTTGGTCGGAAAATCGTGGAAATTTTTTTTACAACGAAAAATTTTTCGTTGGAAAAATTACAAATGTTTTTTTTTGTCGAAAAATCGTGGAAATTTTTTTTCCAACGAATTTTTTTTCAAAAAATCACCTTCACCGCCGGCAAGGGCCAGCCTCGTCGCCGGCGAGGGCCACCCTCGTCGCCGGCAAGGGCCGAGCTCGCCGGCCATGGCGAGGGCCGAGCTCGGCCCTCGCCATGGCCGGCAAGGCCCAGCCTTGTCGCGAGTGAGGCTCGCTGGCGATGAGGCTGGGCCTCACCGGCAACGAGCTCGAGCTCGCCCAAATCTGGGCGAGCTCGGCCCTCGCCGGCAACAAGCTCGAGCTCACCGGCAACGGCGATGAGGTGGTTGAGGCGGCGGGCGAGGTGGCGGCCCATGGTGGCGTCGGGGGCGCCGACCGCTGCGGGGGCCTAGCCATGGATGGCCGCGGTGGCGAGGGAGCCGACGTCGCCCTGGATGGTCGCGGGGGAGGGAGTCGACATCGCCCAGATCTGGCCCCGCAGGAGTTGAGGGCCTCGATCTTGGTGTCCATGACGCCGGAACTGGAGCCGGAGCCAAAGGAGGAGCGGGGGCGGCGAGGGAGGAGGCGGAGCGGGAGGTAGAGGGAGAAGGTGAAGGCCAGTGATTGCAAAGGAGAGAGAGAGAGAGAGAGAGAGAGAGAGAGAGAGAATGTGGAAATGTTGCGGAATTGAGCACGAAAATATGAATAAAGAAGAAGTAGGGTTTTCGTTGTAAAATTCGTGAGAAATTTCACACGAATTTTGCAACGAAAATTGTACACACTAAAATAATTACCGAAAATTGAAATTCGTTAGAAAATTCGTTGGAAATTTCCAACGAATTTTCCAACGAAAAGTTTACAAACTGAAAAAATTCCTCGGAAATTAAAATTCGTTGGAAAATTCATTGAAAATTTCCAACGAATTTTCCAACGAATATAAAAAATGCCGAATAATACCGGGTTTTTTTGGAATTCGTTGGAAATTTCCAACGAATATTTTTTCGTTGGAAATTTCCAACGAAAAGTTTACACACTGAAAAAATTCCCCTGAAATTAAAATTCGTTCGAAAATTTATTGGAAATTTCCAACGAAAAGTTTACACACTGAAAAAATTTCCCGGAAATTAAAATTCGTTGGACAATTCGTTGGAAATTTCCAACGAATTTTCCAACGAATATAAAAAATGCCGAATAGTACCGGTTTTTTTTAAATACGTTGAAAAATTCGTTGGAAATTTCCAATGAATTTACCAACAAAAAGTTTACACACTTAAAAAATTTCCCGGAAATTAGAATTCGTTGGAAATTTCCAATGAATTTTCCAACGAATATAAAAAATGCCGAATGGTTTCGGATTTTTTTGAAATACGTTGGAGAATTCGTTGGAAATTTCCAATGAATTTTTTTTCGTTGGAAATTTCCAACGAATTTCCCAACGAAAAGTTTACACACTTAAAAAATTCCCCGGAAATTAAAATTCGTTGGAATTTTCCAACGAATTTTAAAAAATACCGAATAGTACCGGGTTTTTTTGAATTCGTTGGAAATTTCCGACGATTTTTGCGACGAAAAGTTTTTTGTTGGAAATTTCCAATGAATTTTATTTTTCGTTGGAAAATTTGTCGCAAATTTTCCAACAAAAATTTTTCGTCGCAAATTTTCGTGGCAAAAATCCGATTTTTTTGTAGTGATTGGTAATGTCTGGAATTGTTGAAGTATCTAGGTTTCCTGTTTTTTGGTCACTTCTGGGTTTCCTTCTTCTGCATTACTTTCAAGACGCCAACTCCCAAGGGCTTATCTTCATCTTTCTTCTTGTCACATGCATTATGACGTTTTGCCCGTTAATAGGAATATGCCTTTGCCATAACAGTTTTTGATCGGAGATTCAGTTTCAAGCACCCAGGTATCCCATGAGGGCAAAGCCAAAAACTTACTCTATTTCACATCTAAGGGTGAATTCACATCTAAATATTGTTGATCGGAGATTCAATTTCCTTGATTCGTGAGTAAATCGTGATGAGGTGAGATTGACTATAAATATTGTTGATTTAGGCCTCTGTATATTCACATTTAAGGGTGTATTTGTTTGAGAGAAAGTGTTTTCTTGGAATCCGTTTTCCGGACTTTCACCCATTTGATTTGTGAAAAATAATTAGTCAATCGAAAATACTTTCCGATCAAGGAAAACTTTAATGTATAAAATTAGGAAAGTTAATTCTCTAATCTAAGAGTGTGAAATCACTTTTTGGAATTGCTTATCTTGATTTTGTTAATATTTTAATTTTTCTTGTCTTTTCTTTTCTTTCTCTTCCTTTTTCCTTCTTCCTCCCTTCGCCGGTCACTGGCCTTGGTGATGGCCGGTGACCGGCCACAAGTAGGGTCGGTGACTCGCCAACCCTATGCGAGCTCGCTAACGCAAGGTCGAGGCTGGCCGGGATTTGAGCTTGCTAGCCTCGCCCGAGCTCGACCTCATCAGATCCTGGCGAGCCCCCGTGACCTCGCATTGGAGAGCTTCAACTTTGCGGCAAGGTCTCGTTGGCCTCGTGCGAGCTAGAGGCTGGCTGGGATCTGGCGAGCTCAAGCTCGCCGAACCTCGACTTTGCAGCAAGGCCTCGCTGGTCTCGTGCGAGCTCAAGGCTCGCCAAATCTCGACGAGCTCAAGGCTAGCGAGCTCGAGCTCGCCTGTAGTAGTCATCCGGCAAAGCGTCAGGCTCTCTTGTGGCTCACGACAGAGGGAGGAGGAAAAAGAAAAGGAAAGAAAAGAAAAAAAAATTAGAAAAAATAAAAATAAAAATAGTTAAATATTCTAGTTTTTTTCAAAAAAGAAAAGAAAAATTTTAAAATAATTAAAAAATATATTTAAAAAATATTAAAATAATAGTTTTTTTTTTGTTTGAGATAAAATCATGAGATTGAATTTATTTTCCAATTCATATGCAAACACTAGAAAACGTTTTCAATCCCATATTACCAAACATAGGAAAATTAACCGTATTCCTGGAAAATGCTTTTTTAGAAAGTATTTTCCTTTATCGTTGAGTTTTCCGTGAAACAAATGCATCCTAAATTGAATTTGAAACTCATATTCTAAGTCGCACACCACATGTTCGATAATATGCCTGAGAAACGTTTTAAAACTAATTTCACATAATCGGCAGTGTGATATGGTGCCAGATCTGTTTGATTTATGTTCACGTCTTTGATTGATTGAGCTGAAGTTGATGCCAAGTTTTTGTGAGTTTTTATGGCATTCGCTCATCATGAGTCGGCTATGGATAAAGGTTCGCCGGAGTTGATCCCCTTGGTGAAGCCTGCGGTTAGAGGCCGCCTTAGTCAGCTCCCTACGCTGTTACTTTACTGTATGCTTATGCATTGCATTTTTCGCCGGATCGGTTGAGGGATTTTAAGTCAATAAATGAAAATTGGTCACCGGTGATAGTTGTTGTGGTCGGAATCGGTGGACGTAGTAAGCCGACGGGATGGCTCTCGTGGTGGCCGTCGATGTAGGGTTGGCCGGAGCTACAGCGTGAGACCGTGGGTGATGAAGGTCTCGACGTGGTCTTGGCGAAAGTGGTGGGGAAGAAGACGATTTGCAGGACAAAAAGAAATAATAAAGACTAAATAGAAAAAGAAATAGTAAAAACCAGAAAAAGAAATAAAAATTCAGATATAATTTGAATTGGGTCGGATCCGGTTAACTAGTTCGGATTAAGTAAGTCGGGTTGGATTCGAGTAATTGAACCAGGGCAGATTAAATGAATGGACCGAGCTTAGATAATGGACCGGGCCGAGTGTAAATATATTTTTAAACTGAACAGTGCTTGGGCCACAGCAGATCTAGCCTAAAGGCTGGTCCGATTTGCAGGTCCGGATCAGACTGGCAAATCGGAGGAACCCGGTCCGAAGTCCATTTTTTCCAGAATAAAAATAAAAATAATAAAAATTCAAGAAAAAATATAAAAAATTGGGAAAAGCTAAAAAATTAGCATTCATCTAGTTTAGGGCTTTTAATAAATATTTTAGGTTTAGATAAAATTTGATTCAAAATTGAATAAGCCTTTAGGGCTTTTACAATAGGGTTTTCGATTTTTTTTTTAGAGATAATGCTAGGTCGCTATTTGTGCACTTTCATTTTGATTATTACTTGATTGCGCATTTTCAATACATTGACTGTTATTTTCCTTTTTAGAATGGTTAGGTTAAAACATTAGGACCATAATGAATACAAATATTGCATGGACACTTAACGAATGAGAATAGTAGGAATCATAATAGGTAAAAAGATTGCATGAACATTTTAGTCAACAATCGATCAAGTTTAGGCATCGAAAGGGTATTAATTAAATAACTAGTGTAATCAAGTTTTCGTTCTTAAAAATCTTTGGTTGCGCATGCATCGAGACGATTCTCCCACATCGTGATTAGGGTTTCTAGGCAGCCTTCAATAATGGCTAGTGACAACTCCAAATGAATACATAGATTAGAAAAATCAATGTCATGTGAGCTTGTGAGAGTTCGTGTTTGTGATGGATGGACCACTTGCATTGTTATCAAGTAATGGTCCACCCAAGACCTTGTTTGTATGTACCATTCGGATTGTCGAGACATGGACGAGGGTGTCCGAGCCCTTACGGGCCGCTGCGAGGATCGGGAAACTCATCGGCCTAGTGTGAGGGCAACGAGCCCTCCAGGCCGTTGAGGGAGGGCTACGACCCTTGCTGCGGCTGTCGAGGACTTGTTGCCTTCACCTAGTGGGCAGCAAGGGCTCATAGAGCCTAGCCCAATGTCCTGTGAGGCTCACCAAGCCTCGGCCGGTGAACGGCAACCCTTGTCGGCCCTTAAAAAATATAGGGACATGTTCACTAACAGTCCTAAAACTCGTCACAAAAGTATAATTGAGTTCTAAAACTTGCAAAAAGTGCAATTAAGTTCTAAAAATTGGTCTAATCGAGTCCTATTAACACCATCAAATTTACTAATAGAAAATACTAACGTGGCTTATTTTAATATTTTCTCTCTCCTATGTGATGATGACATGGCTAAAGTACGAAACATAAGACTAAAACGATATCGTTTTGGCCCAAATTTGAATTTTAATACTAATTTTATTTAAATTAAATTTAAACAATAAGCTTAAAAAAGGAGGAAGAGGAGACAGGTGTGGAGGGTTGTAAGCCCTCATCACCCCGCCATTGCCGGGAGGGGCTAGCGAGGGTGGGGGACAGTAGGTGGGGGTTGCAACCCTCACCCAGATTGGACGAGGGTCGCTGGCCCTTGCCTTGACTTAGCTGAGGGTTGCCACTAGCGACCATTGGCGACCCTCGTTGGGTTTGGGGGAGGGCCGCGACCCCTCACCCAGGGCCTTCGCCTGCCGACTTGGCCGAGGCCCGGCGACCCTCGCTTGCCATATCCTCACCCTCGCCGGACCCTCCTGGCGATGGTGGGGCGGCGGTGGCAGGATACGGCAAGCGATGGGGAGAGGGCTGCCCTCCCCGTCTGTCCTCCTCCTCCTTCAATTTTTATAAAATTTTAGCTGTCCTGAAAATACTAAAAGATTGCATTATTGCATGTTATGTAGGTTAGAATTGATTTTCTAGATAATATCGTGTAGAATAGTTTACGTATTTTCCTAATTGAAATAGAATGCACGTTTAGATAATATTTAGATTATATAATATTCTTTGAATTGAATGGCATGTTGGGATAAATTTCTAGGTTAAGATAGGATTTAGGTTAGTCTATTTCCTAACTTAAAATAGATAATATCTCACTTTAGATAGATCTTTTATTTTGAGTAATTTTTAATTACGAATTTAATAAACAAATAACGAAAAGATTATTTTAGAATATGTGAGGTTCTTGGTTAGATTAGTACATTTAATTATTTATTACGAATTTAATAGAAAATACAAAAAATATCACGTCCTTGTCATATAGAATTAAGTCATGTAATGATACTTGCTCGTCATTTAGTAATTGCATGATAGGTTCATTTAATTAAATTGCATGTCATGTAGGGCAGCTCCATATTAATTATTGCCATCATTAGAATTAGGCTCGTTAGTTAAATTGCATGATATATAGCTTAGTCTTCATTTAAATAAGAGCAAACCCATAAAGGAAGTTGATTGGAATTTTGTGATAATTAGAAACCATGCCTAGGTTAAATATGTGTTTCTAATTAACATTTGTTGGAGATGTTTACGTTGCTTCGAGGTAAGTAAATCCCTTTTAATCTTAGCAATTTGTTTATTACTTTGATTATTGGTGTTTTGTTAATATTTACATATCTGCATGATCATCTCAAATGTTATTGGTTAAATTAAAATCAATTCAAGCTGTCTATTTTGTGAAAATAAAATAGAAAAAGGTACTCAAGACTCTGAAATTATTTAATACCTAGTTCATAAAAGTAAAGTAAGTCTCCTGATATTTGCTTGGTTTTCTAAACGATCCATGAATATAGATTAGTGAGACTCTTGAATGAAAATTCTTTGCATGTTAAAAAACTTAAATCAAGTTGCGAATTGGTGTAAACTCGAGATAGCTCGAGGTAGATTCAAATCTAGTAATCCATTAGCCAACCCCTAGATGGTGAAGGTTGCAATAACCCACACGAACATATTCACATAGCCATTACACTGCTCCCGATACATACCTAACACGCTTTAATATACATACTCTCAGCGACTTACCCAGAAGAGGTGGAGAGGGGCTGGTGGCAGTCGGAGCTTGACTGGGTAGTGATGATTGAAGGGCGGCGCGATGGAGTGGTGGCAAGAGGTGGTCAGCACGGCTGGAAGGTGCTGGTCACAGCGTTTGGGGCTGTAGCGAGCTGTGACGTGGTAGAGAGGCAAGATGCGCAGTGGCCGATTGGAGGTCGTGGAGGAGATAAGGAGGGACGCCGGGCGTTGAAGTGAACTTACGAGTGAACAATGGGGTGTTTGTGAAGTTGGTGATGGACGTGAGTCGATGAATAATTATGGAAGGTTGTGAAGTGAATAAGTGCCTTTGCTCCCCTCCTTCCCTCTAGGCCGGTGTATATATACATTCTAGTGAAGGAGTTTGAAGTTGTTTTTGTGTTCGTAGGTGGATCTCTCTCCAAATCTGAGCATTTAAGAACCACGATCTTCTTTGCTTTGACTAAGCGATCCCATTCAAAAATCGCCACTGCAGAGTCCATGAATTGCCTGCGTGAATGTTCATCCACATAAAGCATGGACGTAAATCCCGATTGAATCTTCCTAGTGTGACAAGTGAACCATGATCTTTGTCTTTGCTCTGAATATCCCTTCCCTTTTCCCGCTGACTTCTTGCTGGAGACATCGCCCTTTATGATCGTATGCTGCCTGTGCCAGTGTCTTTTGTTCAGCCGCAAAAATTGACAATATATTGCCATATCTTCCTGGTCCAACGAGAATTCCCGATTTGTAGCTGAACAAATATTGCCTCTGTCCTTTGTTTTCTTTTGTCTCTTACATACTTCGTTTCCGTTGTTTGGCTGAAATTTAAAAATAAACTAAAAAATATTTTTCGATGTTTGGTATATAAAATCTGATTTGATTTTACTTCATACCTTCATTTTAATAATTTTAATATATATTTTTTTAAAATCGAATTTTTAATTATTTTTATTTTTTTCCATTTAGTTTATTTTTGCCCCTGGCCACAGGCGAGGATGAGCTCGCCTGATTCCGACGAGCCGAGTTGAGCCCAAGGCTAGTGAGGCTTGGCTTAGCGGAATCGAGCAAACTCGACCTCGCCTGAGGCTAGCAAGGCTAGGGAGCCCCTTGTGGCCGGTGGCCAATTGCCGGCTGTCACCATGGCTGGCCACCGGTTGAAAATAAAGAAAAAAGAAAGAAAAGAAAAGCAAAATGAAAAAAAAAAAGAAAAGGAGAAAAAATAAAAAAAATAATAATAATTTCAATTTTTTAAAAATATATTTTTATGAAAACTTAGAAAGGGGGAAAAAATGTGTGTGGGCTTAATGGGTGGGTTGGAAATGAGTTCCATACTCAACCCATTAAGACCCATTTATAGGCTTAAAATTTTAAGACTCATTTAACATGGGCTCTTTAAAGTTGTAGTGACCCATTTATTTTTTAAATGTGTCGGGTTTAAGACCCATTTGATAGATCTAGTTGTGCGGAGTACGAATTAAACTTAAAAAATTGATGTTTCTTGAAGTGCAAAATCTCAGTCGTTTTTTCACTCAACCAACCCCTTAAGATAAGAAATATGATAGGGATAAGGGTCGAAAATATAGTGTATGAAAATTACTCCCAATTAACGCCCATGAGTTATAGCCTACTTTTATTATGAAACAAGTTCCCTTGGCTTCGAAAGGATTTTTGTCGAAGTCATTCATATTATGGATGATATATATTATAACAACCTTAAATAATGTGATTGAATGTAGGTATGAACTTTGAAAAAGAAAAGGAATTTCAGATCCACTTCATCAAAATTGCTTTAGTTTTGGATGATAATTATATAAATTTTTTTTGTCGTTGCAAAAATCGTGGGACACAGAATTAATTTAAGGGGTTGGATGAAATATGGTAACGATTTGTTCTTTTAAATTAAAGAGATGTAGTTCTCATGGTTTAATTAAAATAATACATGACTCAAAAGGCTACAAAATGTCCGTGAAGTAACACATGTTTGCCATTTTAGTTCTACTGAAAATGTATGTTTGCCATTTGACGAGCTTCTCTTATGCTGACTTCATTGTGCCACGGGTTGGCAATTCCTTGGCTGCAGAATAGCTCGAGCAACGCCCGGTGGATTGTTCACACTAGGCCAACCTTCATTCTATATATGTTCCAAAGTACCGTATGACGAATAGCTTCCTCTTATCAAATCGTATCACGTCCAGCTTAGCTCAAGCGTCTAGGCCATCGAACGAGACCTGCATAATACTTTAGGTACACCAATTGGTTTTGTGGCATCATCAGAAAAGCAGCATTAAGCTCTTGACTAGTTTGTACACGGGAGGCCAACCCTACCTTCGGAGCTCCGTAGAGATATAATCGTTCGATCCTAAAACTCCTAGCATTAACCTCTTGACACCACTCCCACGAACCAGTTGTATTCATTTATTCTACATCACTCACTCTTCACCCGATAACCCAAGTTGCACTCACAAGGGTATAAGAGTACGGAAGAATAAGGGTCCGTGACATTCTCCCCCATTCAATTCCGCAACGCTCTCGTTGTAGGCTATTCTGCCACTTTCCTACATCGCTTCTGACGATCAAAGTCGCTTTTTGGGGGCTTACATGAGTGGTGGACACTTGTCCAACAAAATAACACCACCCCACTGGTGGCTTTTTCCAATTAAAGTCGTTCCACACCTTATGTCACTTATGCTTTCCCTGACAAGTGTGGCATTTTTCACCAACTGCACTTTTTGGCAGCATCATATTTCACCTCGATTTTTCTTGATCTTAGCAGACCAATGGATGTTTCTCTCCTTGTTGATAACGTGGTAGCAAACCCATCTTGAGATTCACCAAATTGATTCAAGAATGTTTTCCCTATTTAGTGAGGAATCGGTCCTTTCTTGTACCCCCCATTGTTATCCTAGAAGCAAGTCGAGAGCCATACTTTGTCCGAGCACATTTTACCCCGGCAATTCACTCTTCGCCCTCATAGGACCGGTAGACCACAGGATTTCACCGACTCAACTAACCTATTGGAAGGATTCTGCTCTGATATCATCTGTCCCAGGCTAGCAGTTCCTTGATCGCTAAATAGCTCATGTGGTGCCTGGTGGGTCATTTACATCAGGCCAGCCTTCGTTCCATAGCTATTCCAAAGAACCATATGGCAAATAGATTCATCGTATTGGATCGTATCATGTCCAGCTTAGCACGAGTGTATCTTATCCACTGAGCAAGACACGTAGAACACTTTAGGTACATCAACTAGTTTCGGCTAACCATGGTCTCATCGGGAGAGTGGCATTAGCTCCCTACCAGTTTGTGCATGGGAGGCCAACCTTGCCTTCAGCGCTCTGTAGAGATATAATCTTTCTATTCTAGAATTCCAAACACCAACCATTCTGACACCACTCCCACGAATCAGTTGTATTCATCCCTTATATATCGCTCACTCTTCATCCAATAACCCTAAGCTCCACTCACAAGAGCATAAGACGGGAGAATCATGATCCGTAACAATTGCATATACGTTATGACTTGCATCCATGACATGAACCATAAATACATAACCCCATCATCTTTAAAGTTGGGTCCATCCACATTGTCTAAACAAAAGCCTCTCTTCGTCAAAATAATTATATCAAATACGTCATCAATTTATTCTTTTATATTAAAGATATGTAGTTCTCATTTTACTTGGAAGACTACAAATTGTCCATGAAATAATGCACGTTTGCCATTTTATTTCTAATGAAAATGCATGCTTGCCATTTGTCGAGCTTCTTTTTTCTAATGAAACCATTTTAATGCAAATGCATGCTTGCCATTTGCATGTCGAGCTTCTTTTTTCTAATGAAACCGTTTTAATGCAAATGCATGCTTGCCATTTGTCGAGCTTCTTTTTTCTAATGACATAATTTCTTGCGTCGAACCCCATTGTCAGGTTTGTGGGGTTTCACTAAAGTACAAAAAGCGGCCATGGATAAAAAATTGTCGTTAATAAATAGACATAACCTAAACACTATGCAACACCGTTTCGAAACTTCAAAATACATTAGACAAGCGAGAATGAAACTTGCATTGTTGTTGCTTATTTTCTTAAGTGTTTTAACGTATGAGCTGACCTATTTTTTTAGTAGCAATTGCATATACGTTATGACTTGCATCCATGACATGAACCATAAATACATAACCACATCATCTTTAAAGTTGGGTCCATCCACATTGTCTGAACAAAAGCCTCTCTTCGTCAAAATAATTATATCAAATACGTCATCAATTTATTCTTTTATATTAAAGATATGTAGTTCTCATTTTACTTGGAAGACTACAAATTGTCCATGAAATAATGCACGTTTGCCATTTTATTTCTAATGAAAATGCATGCTTGCCATTTGTCGAGCTTCTTTTTTCTAATGAAACCATTTTAATGCAAATGCATGCTTGCCATTTGCATGTCGAGCTTCTTTTTTCTAATGAAACCGTTTTAATGCAAATGCTGCTTGCCATTTGTCGAGCTTCTTTTTTCTAATGACATAATTTCTTGTGTCGAACCCCATTGTCAGGTTTGTGGGGTTTCACTAAAGTACAAAAAGCGGCCATGGAAAAACAATTGTTGTTAATAAATAGACATAACCTAAACACTATGCAACATCGTTTCGAAACTTCAAAATTCATTAGACAAGTGAGAATGAAACTTGCATTGTTGTTGCTTATTTTCTTAAGTGTTTTAACGTATCAGCTGGCAAGCATCTGTGAAGATGATGATGATCGAGATTTGGAAAGACAAGTTCAGATGATGACCAAGTCATCCATGAAGACATTTGTGGTGATCAATCTTTCAAAATTCTCAGTGATTTTCTCGTTTCGGATTTTATGTTATGTTCTGCAATCTATGTTGTTCAAAAGCGTTGTTTGTTTGACAAATGACCGATTATGTTTGATATTTTCATGAAGACAAAGGAAGGAGAAACTATCGATTGTGTTGAAATTGACAAGCAACCGGCACTTGATCATCCACTGCTGAAAAACCACAAAATTCAGGCAACAATTTATCATTTTTTCCCTTTATCCTTTTAAGGAAGAAAATCGTGTTTAGTCAAACCATCATCACTTTTGTATCAACTTGCTCTGCTCGATGATAGTGACCACCGTTCTTGCAGAGTGAGCCGAATATAAGCTTCGTCCACTTGCATACTCCTTCAAAGGTCAAATTTGTTCAGTTCGTATCAAGAGAACCTTGCCCATTCGGAACAGTACCCATTCCTCGAGTGAGAAAGGAAGACTTGATAAGGGCAAAGTCCGTAGCCAAGATGTCATCCTCTAAGAGTCAGAATGCTTTTTCTCAACATGTGCTGCTCTCTCTCTCTCTCTCTATCTATCTATCTACATGTGTTGTGCTCTAGCGCACACAGATACATGCACCTTTACATACATTGAGCTTTATGAGATTTTTCTTATTGAATCCCGTAGATAACCTGTGAAAAGATTAACATTCACAGGTAGTATTTAATGCATGACTTATATTCTTCTCATAGCTACCTCTCTGATATGCCGAAATTTTCTTGACATAATATAAGACAAGTCCGGCAATATGAGAAAAAAACATACAAATTGATCTTTTCATAAGCAGTACAAAGAAAAGATGCAATCGGATATTTTTTTTTGCGTTACCCATCCCATCAAACAAAAATAAAAATACAATTGAAAAAAAATTGTACTATCACCCTCCAAAAACTAAATTCTCTATCCAAATTGCATTTGTGATTTTGAAGTAGAATTACCCCTGCACCGGAGTAGAGCGAGTCATAAGCAAACAAAAGTTTATCTTTCGTTAACCCATCTACAATTTGATGCAGGTAGTTTCATTGAGAGACGACACGACAGAAAATATCAAATATGGAGGTTATGGGATAATTAATGTGTACAATTTAACCATAGCTCATGACCAAGCTAGCACACACAACATGTGGATTCAAAGTGGTCCACGGCATAAGCCTAATATGATTGTTGCAGGCTGGCAGGTACTTCAATTTATAGGAAAATATAGAGAATGCATTGAGATAAAAGATATAATATCTTTTGCTTTGTCTAGGTTTCTCCACAATTATATGGTGATTCTCGTAATCGGTTGTTCACATTTTGGACGGTTAGTTTGAAGCTTGTTGATTGATTCTCCCAATGGATTTGAATTTCCAACATTGAAGTTGGATCGTTGGCTTATTTCCATCATTCTTATAGGGTAATGGCAATGGCGACGGATGTTTCAACATGCTATGTCCAGGTTTTGTCCAGGTTCATAGGTCAATAACTCCCGGCTATCTATTAGAGAAATCTTCCATTTATGGCGGACCTCAAATTGTGATTTCTATCCAAATCCATCAGGTAAGCTTGATTTTGATGTAATTAAGACACTGTACTCTGTTCTTAAAGAAACCAATTCAAACCCATCGTGCTATCTTCTTCCCAATTTAATCGCATATGGTGAGAACAAGATTAACTGAGTTCAACTTCGGTGAATAAGTTTGAACTGCACACATGTTGGGTAATTAACACTGATCGTGACACATACTAAACATTTAACAAATTACACGTTCCAAACTAACTTTCTCTCAAAATTGATCGGGGCAGCTAAAAATTCTATGAATATGTCCATTTATATTTGAGACATAATAGGCGTTCATCAAATATGAACTATTAGATCTAATTTTTCTTCGGCAATCAATTTTGGAATAGATTTGTGTTGGGATGTAACCAGGAAGAAAGTTTTTGGGGGTAAATAAGTTAGGTAAACACACACACACACACACACACACACACACACACACACACACACAAAAGCGCTTTTTCATTATTCGATAAGAGATATTGGGAAAAGAATAACTTTAAAAAATATAAAACAATGATAAACGCACAATTAGAAACTTAGCAATAGATTTCTCAAATCAAGCTCTATAGAAAAGAAATTATAAATAAGCTTTTGTATCTTTCAAATAGAATCAAAATTTGTATATTATTATTATTACCATCATAGCGAAGTTGAAACAGGAGATGCCAACAGCAACCAGGAAGAGAAGACATTGTAATGTTTACTTCATATTACCCTTTTTTTCTAATCGGAGTAATTAAAGGATGTTTTATTAAATTAAGTTAGAAACAATCATCACGTGATTGCTCCGTCTCTTAGATGTCGACCTATTAGAGAATCGATAGAAGACAAAAATCTAGCAATTTTAGTAAACTGACAACATACTTTAATGCGAAATTATCATCGAAATTGAAATGATAATCATATACTACAATTAGTGGAGCTAGTTTACATAAAAGTCCTTGAAATGTGATTTGAGCAACCAAGTTGGTCCATGTAGTTATAAATTTTCTCGATGGATAGTATTGATGAAATCAGTGGCTATTAAGATAGCCTTTTTCATTACTGAATAATTGATTTCATGAAATTGCGGTGATCTGTGAGTTTTGCTGATCCACTTTCTTTAAATTTCACTAGTCATCTTTACAATACATAAGCAATTTCTATAGTTATATATATATATATATATATATATATATATATATATATATCAAACTTTTGAACGAGTTATGAAAACAGTGACAAAATTAATGGAACCGGTGAAATTGTTTCATACTCCATTGCCGAACATTCGAAGCTATTTGTATTAAAATTGTAGTTCATCTGCAACTTGGTTATTCTAAAATTATGTAAATGTCTCCATAATATATAGTAGGTACACGCAAACTAAAATAGCTGTAAAAAAGTTCATAAGTTTCTAGAACTTTTGTCGCCTTCCCTAGGCCATATGCTTAAGAAAAAAGAGGCCGGTGTGTGATAAGCCATAACAATCATCACGACGTTCCTTCTGCAGTAACATTTGGTTCAGTTAAAGGATGATCGAAAAGATAATTTGTATGTCAAATTGGGATTTTATATGTAAAATAATTTGCATATCAGTGGCTAGTCTTAAAGTAGAACGGAGCAATACGTTCTTCGGTATCGGAGCCAACATATGCTTGTAAGAGAGAATTCGGAGATACTAGAGCAGCGAGATTTGCCAATCGAACGTTGTGCGATTTGTCTTTCGAACTTTCTAGAAGCGATGAAACTAATCTCAAGTATCTGTAAGAACTCATGGGCATTTGTTGCCTGGATGCAGGATGCAAGTAGGAACAACTGGTGGCTGACTGTTGGTCATCCAGGCATGATAATTGGTTATTGGCCGAGTGAACTGTTCTTATATTTGCGCAACGGTGCGCAAGATACGGCTTGGGGAGGAACGGGTCTGGCTGGGAGAGACGGAGTTTGTCCTCCGATGGGAAGTGGTCATAAGCCTGATGGCCATTCTGATCACGCCACGTACTTTCGAGATCTTAATTGGATTGACGCGACCGGCGCTTTTCAACGTCCTTCGAAAAAAACAGTGAAGACAGTGGATCGTTCCAATGTCTATGACTTGAAGAACTATGGCGAAAGTCGCGAAATGGGGTATTGGATTAGTTTTGGTGGTCCGGGAGGCTTTTGTGAGGGAGGGATGGATGGTTAGTGATGAGGAGCTATCGTGCTACTCAATAAGTGAGGCTTTCGACTTTGTAAACTTTTCGTTCGGGTTTTTAATCTGTGTTGATCTTTATCTCCCTTTTTCTTGAGGCCACGGTTGGAATATCAGGGGAGAATTCCTATAGGCAATGGTAAACTCGTCAAGCGGATGAGTCTGGTTATAGAAGAACCCCGGGACAAGATTCCTTCATGAGCTAAATGGGAATTAAATATGCATGAAATTACTTTAATTGCGTGAAACTTCATTAAATAATTCTAATCTATACAAAACTGATTATTTATGAAAATGACCATTTATAAAATGCCAAAAAAAGCACTAAATTAGGAGAATGACTGAGGAAAGTTTCAAAAATGTCATTTCTGCCCTCATTTAACACTAGCCCACATATTTTTTGAAAATTTTTATAGATTTTCGCTTTTTTTATAAGACAATTTTAATTCATTAAATTGAATTACGTTTGTGACTAGCTCAGGACATGGACATCAAGTTAATCAAGCTCAAATCAATACTTTCAAGATTAAAACTTAGTTTGGGTATTTCGTCGAACACCTGCTGTGTATTAGACTGCCTAGACTAGTTTCTTCGAGTCATGCCCATGGCCTTCAATCTTGATCCACAAGAAACCTTAAACTCATATTGTAAAATATGTGGACTTTAACTGGTCACTTATGACACCCACCCATGGATAGCTCAGTTGGTTAGGGTGTATTTGAGATTGTGTGGTTAGGCACACTGGTCCCAGGTTCGATTCCCCAACTGAGCACTTGTGATTTAAATGAGGGGTCATGGCGGTGGGTTGCTGTACTAGTCTCCCCCGAGGAATAGTCGAGGTGCATGCAAGCTGGCCTGGACACCTCGGTTACCAAAAAAAAAAAACTAGTCGCTTATGACTCTGCATGACCAGAAAGTTAAAATAAGTGACCGCCTCATTAATCAATTCTTGCGATGTAGAAACCTCTACTTCTATATAATCCAATCTTAATATCTGAACAACCCGCATGGATCGCACTGATTCTCTTGTTCACTCTTCGAAAGCTAGAGAATTAAGAGAAACATAAGGGTTGTTAGAGATATATATTCATGATATTCTGTAATTCTGTATATTATTATGTGATTTTGTATATTTTCCTTGATTTGTTACTTTAGATAATCGTTATGTAAAATCCATAAATAGGCTCGTGTACTATCTACTTGTTAATGAATGGAGTATTATTTTTCTCTTTATTCACAATTCTCAACTAGGGCAATGTCGAGCTTGAACTGAGATCTCGAGAGAGGAATAGAAAGTAATACTAATGGTACTAGATCCCAAGAAGCGAAATTCGTGCTAGATCCCAAGAAACGAAATTTGTGCTGATCATACAGTTCGCTTCCGGCGGCAAGTCGATGCCGTGGTTGATCCTTGTGTCCGTCCTCGCCAATTCCTCCGCCTTCACCGCCGCCATGCATTTCAACCTTTGCCTCGGTTGGAGGTCATGGTCACTGGACCATGCCAGTTGCGAAGTATTTTATCATGAAAATATTAAGAAAATAGTTAAGGATTTTGTAAAATTAATTTTATACTCATTTATTTAAATAAGATGCTTAATAAACTCAACATCTTTTATCTCGTGCAATGCAACTGCATCGCACGTGCGACGGACGTGCAAAGTGCATGTATGAACGTACTCTTATTCTTAGAAGATGATGTGATTATCTTCATAGAAAAAGCAAGTCGACAGAACTTATTTTGCTTTCGCGTGTCCTAGCTTCATAGCGTGTGGGAGCGAAAAGAAAATGTCGGGGTTCCTTTTAAGTCGTGGCATGGATCAAGGACCAGTTCTGTGGGCTGCACAATCTAAAATCGAATTGAGCCTTGTTTTTAGTTGTTTATGCATTTGTTCATTTATTTCATTTTTCCTTGTTTTTATTTTTTTTAACAAAAAGGGGACAAATTCTTTAATAAAATTTCAGGTGTCAACAGCCACATTTTATTCTTCTTCTTTTTCACTATATATTTCCCATTTGAATTTCTAGGTCCCCTTTCCTGATTTGTATCGGTATTGGGTTATTTTGGTACGTAAATGTAAATGGCAACAACGCAGCACGAAATGATGATCGGGACCATCAAAGTCTCGAGGAGAATCGCCACCAAATCCGGCATAGATGTTCCAAGAAAGCGGCCAAAATGGACGTTATTCTCTGCATGGAGTTTTAAGAGAAAACTATTAGCTATGAAATCAAGGGGAGGGGGGGGGAAACAAGGCATAATTATCCATCTAACGTGGGCAGATATTCCACAAGTCCAATTAGGGTAAATTGGACCTGAGCAAGTCCTTAAAAGGCTCAAAAGGAAACAGGGGAAGGAACTCCCCGATATGGTGAATGGATCTTCTTGTAAGATTTCTCTATATTTCCTCTCTCTCGGTAAGACAAAGATAATGAGGGAACTGAGGGTCTTCTGGGTGGAGAAAGTAAATTCCACATCAATTTTGACTGGCTACTACCAGGTAGGTAGGTATAATAGCCTTCCATGCCTGAGGTGACAGAAGAGAAAGTTTCGGTTTCCTGCTCGTTTGCCCGTGCTTTGCACAGTGTCTAGTAACCGACGTACAGACCAGTACTCCTGGTTACTAGATACTGTGCAAGATGTGGGATTTTAAATCATGGGGTAAGCACGCTCCTGCAGTGAGTGAGGGCCTCTAGGACCGTCGGGCTTTGACAAAAAAATTAGAACAAAACATGGAGCCGAACTCATGCTAACCCAACCCGTTTCACTTGTCGTGTATCTAGCGACGGGGACTCCACCAAGGTGTCGATGCAGTGCACGACAATAAATAATTCCGCTAGCTTCTCTAATCTTTTTTTTTTCACTCAAAAAATGGTTCTATAAAAGAAGAAGCCCAGGAGCACTAAGAGCATAGAGGGGTTCAAATTCAAGATTTCTTGAGCAGGAGGAGATAGAGCGAAGAGCACGTTTTGAATCAAAATCGATATTGAAAACGACTTATCTTAGTGAATTTGATACGTGGCGTGGTTTTGCTTTCTTCTTTCTTGCTTCTAAAATCCCACATCTTACTAGAAGCTAGAAGCACGGCCCTAGGAAGCTATGCTTTCGAAAGAGACTTTCAAGTACAAACAACAAAAAAACATTGGGAAAATTATTAAAGCAGTCCTAAACATATTGCAACTGTATCAATTCAATCGTAGACTTTTTTTTTTATACCAATTCAGTCATAAATCTTATGTAGTTGTGCCAATTCAGTCTTTATGGCCAATTTTGACAAGTCAGTGCTGATGTGAATTTTTTTATTAATTTTTTAAATATTTTCCTTTTTTTTCTTTTCTTTCTTTTTTTTTTTCTCCCTTCATCTTCAATCTCTAACCGGTCGCCAGTCGCCAGTCTGGCGACTGGTCAGAGGCCGGGGCCGACGAGGTCAACATGGCCAGCTATTGGCGAGGCTTGACGTCACCAGTTGCTGACGAGTTCGAGCCTTGTTAGTTGCCGGTGAGGGCGAGCCTCACCTCGCCAGTTGCCGGTGAGGACGAGCCCTCACCAGATCTAACGAGGCTTGAACTCGATCGACCTTGCCGGCAACTGGTGAGATCAACCTTGCCTAGCAACGGAGAGGACGAGCCTTGCTAGTTGCCAATGAGGACAAGCTCTCGCCAGATGTAGCAAGGCTCGAACTAGTCGGCAACTGGCGAGGCCAACCTCACCGGCTCTTGCCTCTGGTCGGTCACCAAGGTTGAAGATGAAAGGAAAAAAAAAGGGAAAGAAAAGAAAAAAAGGAAAAATTAAAAATTAAAAAATTGCCACGTTAGCGTTGGCCAGATGGTCAGCATCCACGTTAGCACCGCTCGATCAAAATTGACCGAATGGACTAAATTGATACAAATGAAAAATATTTAGGACTGAATTAAAACAAAAAAAGGTTTAGTACTGAATTGACACAATTACAATAGATTTAGGATTGTTTTGGTAATTTTTCCAAAAAACATTTGAGTGCGATGAAAAAACATGTTAGTAGCTGGAACCAAGTCGAATCACATGAATTTAGAAGGAAGGGACAAGTGCAGTATAAATTCTAAAATTCATCTTCAAGGTGCAATTATTTGTTAAAACTTTCAAAAAGTTCAGCTAAATTCTAAAACTTATAAAAAAAAGGCCCAATCAAGTTCCTCCATCGGCCAAATTAGACGGAGGTAATGAAAGGACTTGATTACACCAATTCGACAAGTGGTAGGTGTTGAATTTTGGCTAACCATTTAGGAATTAGTTGCACAGAAAATTAGGGAAAAATATGCATAAGGCGACGAGCCAAAAGCAAGCTTAATTCAGCTCGTGACAAGCCTAATTAAAGAGAGGCCTAGGTTAATCAAGCCTGACCAATTAACCCTAAGACTGAACTCTATATAAATATGCTTATGCCTCAATAGTCAAGGTCGGTAATTCAGGATTCTAAGAGCACATTGAGAGTATTGACATAGAGAGAAAGAGAGATGGAGTGGCGGCCGAGCGACTTTACTTTGCTTGCCGCTATCCACCGCCACGATTCCCTCCTATCGGCCCGGCGAGCAGCTGCTGTCATGATGAACCGATGGTCTCCATCGTCTTCCATTGATTTTTTCCCTGAGCCATAAATTTTTTCCAATTTCAAGCAAGGTCTATCGTCCTCTTTTTCTTGTGCAGGTTTATCGTCGCTTCTGCAGTAACCCAATTCCCTCAGCCGCAGCCAGCCCACCGAGCTCCCACACCGCTGTCGCTGTGCTTCTTTGCCACCTGCGGTAGTGCTAGTTCAGTCCATGATGAATCACCGAGTAATTGGCACAAGTCCACGTCCGCAATTTTGGAGTACGGTGTAGGCGATAAAAATACATTGAGAAAAAAGCACATGAATATTTATAAAGTCTGAATTACGCATTTACAGAGATCTTAAGGCACACGATGTAGAGACGGTTTACGCAATGAAGGCGTCACGCGGACGGGACTAGAATATTTTGGCGAAAAAGAGCAAAAACACTAGCAATTGTCGTACACGGCACATTTGGATGATGCAATACTCACATTTGAAAACTAGAGCTGGGCCGAAACTTAGCCTCTGAAGAGAATCAATTAGAGTGATATTGGGCCCAACGACAGACTACTAAAAGTAAAGGGCTCGAAACCATTCTTTCATGACTAACTTTTCTTGCAATCAGCAGGTTAGCCCAATAAACAAAACAAGCAATGCTTTGTATATAAACATCCTATAAAACACTCCACGTCACTTAGTAAATTAATTTAGGGAAAATACCACAAAAAACTCTAAATTTTATCACGTGTGACAGATTTACCCTAATTTTTTTTTGTGACACAAAAAACCTTAAACTATACCACTTGTGGTAAATTTACCCTGAACTTTTTTTTGTAATATTAAAAATCCCAAACTATGCCTATTGTGACACATTTACCCCATTAAACTTTGTCTCTAGGGAATTGTCGTCTTTTTCCTTTTTCTGCTTTTTTTTTCCTTCTCCGGCGAGGGCTTCCCTCGCCCCGCCCAGGCAAGGGCGACGCTCACCGGCGTCGGGCAAGGGAAGCCCTTGCTCACATACATACGAAAAAATATTCATTGGGCACGCGCATAACTCTTGCATGATCACTAACATTAAACATAACTGAAAATTATTGAATTCCATTTCAAGTCATCGCAACTTTGATATATAAATTAAATGACCGATGGTGGAGGTTCCTTCCATTTTCAAGTAGGGTACTTCTCCTACTTTTTATTTTTGTTTTTTAAAATTTACATTTGTTAAAAATTTTAAAACTTGTCATGAAAGTTCAAATAGATTCCAAAACTTTCAAATAATACAACACGGTCTTAAAACTTGTCCGAAAAGTGTATTGACATCACTTTTCATTGGCTCCGTGGAAAAATCTAACATGATTATTTACTTAATCGATAATTAGTAAACTATTTTTTGACACACGATATTCAGCTACTTCAAGAAAACCTTTTTTGTACCATGAAAAAACGAGGCAAGTCTTTGGCTGTTCTCTTAACTGATCGAGGTATTAAAATTTGAAAAGCCGTATAATTGCCTACTTGGCACAAAGTTCTATCGAAAGTGTTCTCTTTTAAGTTTAAATTTGTAAAGAATGTGAAATTCGGAGAAAAAACTCCATATCATTGCAAAATATGCAAAAAAAAAAAAAATTCACCCCGGATTTTTCAGTCACTCATTGATTGCCTTTTTCGGACCATTTTTTAACATTTTATTGATTTTTATCCTCAACTTTAGAATTTCTAATGTATAGTTTTATAAAATTTGGAACATGGATATTTGAAAGATATTGTACAGAGTCTTGTGGCTACATATAGAAATCAATTGAATCTATCACGGTAGACAAAAATCCAAGGAAAAGGACATTAGTGTTCCTCTGCTGGATTTTCTTTATCCAGATTCTTTAGAGCAAGCCAGAAGCATACTTGTCTTCACCTGTCAGTCTTCTTTCGTGTCATTTCCTAGCCAAGTATCATGGGACGGAGAAGTTCTGAATTGGGTGATCTCCAGTAACGATATGAGAATTGCAGAACGCACAGCACACTCCAGTTTTGATCCCTGAACTGAAGACGGGCATGTTTCTTCTCTCCCAACTTTTGTTCTTTGCTCTGTCTATCTGCAGGGTCTTCTGGGAGAAACTAAGGATAGGTCGGTATCGAGAGAGGATTCGCGCGACGTCTTGTTGATTTGTTAGTGATGTTGCCGTAGATGCAGGTTGTATCGACTGAACCATTTAAGCCTTGGAAGTCAGAACTTTGGTTCTGCCACCAAATTTTCCATAGGAGACAGGAGGCAGAGTACATGTTGGCCTTTGCCAATGAAGTGGGTCACGGTAATCAGCTTGGCATGTGAAATTGGTGGTTTGATGAGTTCTCATTTGGCTTTGCTGATCTCAAACATTTCTACTTCTTTGATCTGAAACATGTGCTGATTGTGTTGGTGAAGCAGAAAGCATATGGAAGGACCAAGGAAGGAGGATTTGTTCGACTTCAAGAACCCTCTGGTTCCACCAGAGAATCCCATCGGGGATGAGATCGTGTATTTCCATCCAGTGTCGGATTGTAGCATCTACAGAGTCCCAAAGTCGATACGCGATGGATATGAAAAGGCATTCAGCCCTTGATTCGTTTCCCTTGGGCCATTTCACCATCACATCAAGGATCTGCTAGCAACGGGGCATAAGGAAAGTTACTTCGACGACTTTGTGCGAGAGAGCAAGCTAATCGCACAACATCTGTTCGAGTTCGTCAAGGGAAGGGAAGAAGCCATTCGCAAGTGCTATGCAGAGACAATTGAGCTAAAAAGCAACGACCTTGCGAGATGTGTTCTAGTGGATGCTGTTTCCGTCATCGAGATCTTATTGAAGAATAGAGATCGCAGCTTAGTAGGTGAGAACGATCGGATATTCAAAAAGCCGTGGCTGATTAACAACAAGAAATACGACATCTTGAAGATGGAAAATCAGATCCCTTTTGCCATCCTTGAGGACCTCTTAGCTTTGCACCAATCAACCAAAGGGTCTGATGTTGAAAGACTCTGTCTTGGTGTTCTCACACATGAATTCTTCAAGTTGCAGTTAGGAGGCATTACAGAGATAGCGGATGACTTTGCCAAGGTCTCCTCCATGAAATCAAGGAACTTTGTGGATGCGCTCAGAAACTATAACTTGCCATCAGTGGCGCCATCGTGGCCTAAGAAAGATCTCAAGAGTCTAGCCACTCCAAGCGTGATGGAACGGTTTTGAACTAAATTGGCAAAATTTGATAAGTTTAGAATTGAATTGGCATTCAAACAATAGATTCAAAGCTAATTGACTAATTTTCCCTATGTCACATATTAAACATTTTCTTATGCATGTGATCCATAAGAAGGGCACTACTTGACGTTGAAATAATATAAGACACTTTGATATGGATGACTGAGAATTATAGTAAGAATCGCCACGTTAAGGACTTTGGTAAGCAGCTTCGACTGGATATTATCTTGGAGATTTAGATTCATCAGTCAATTAAATAAACTCCGAGACCATGAAAAACCCTTTGAGTTAAGTTTGGCAGCGAGCTTGAGGGATGTTGTCTAATTAAGCTCGCATTAAGCAGAAGGTTAGTAAATAATAAAAAATTAATTAATTAACTCAAGCCCAAAAAGGCCGAACTGCGCTGTAACGCAGAGCCAACATTTCCAAGCCCATTCAACTTCTTCATACGGGCCACACCAGCCAGGCCCAAGACGAGGTTTAGGCCTTGGCCCTCCTTAAGCATGTCTGATGCTAAGCCTAATGAGAGGAGGAGATTAAGTTATGTTGAGTCAACGAGTCCATGAATATATCATAACAAGCTTAGTCAAAATGCCGACACACGATCTAGAGAGTAGATGAATTAAATTATATTTCCAGTTGCTAAAAATTTAGATCTTTCTGAGCGAAATTGTGCAGAAATTTCTCCGATGTGGACTTGCTTAATTAATTATTCAATTTAAGTTGCGGAGAGTGATGACGCCGAATTTGCAAATTTAATAACTGGCAAAAGACTATGTTCCATCAAACCTGGAAGTATGGAAGTAGCGCTCTCATTGTAGAACTGATTCTCTTTAAAAAGCAATTCCGATTCTGACACAAACTTTTCTCTATCACAGAAAAAATCACCTGCTTTCGCTCTATATCATAATTGCCCAAATTAACTTTCAGTCCAATATTGCCATTAGAGGTTTGACGTGACAATTCCAAGTGTACATTGACTCCCACGTCCCTTGCTAACGTGGATTTAGGGCACACCCCGCTGAAGCTTTCTTTTATATTAAATTTTTTTTTTTGGTTTCTGTGTTTTTGGCCAGGGTTCTTTAATTTTGCAGCTGAAATCCTCTCCATCACGCTGATATCAATCTGAATCGGATGAAAGGCGATATCCACTCGAGCCACCATTTACTGCATCTAATTAAAGCTGTTTAAATGCCGAATAAAAAATATTGGTTAGGTCTAGTACGAAATCATCGAGTTAATTATAATGGATTTAATAACTTCTTACGTGATCAAATCGCATCAAGACTCATGTCTTTTGATGTGCATGAGTAGGATCTTATCCTTGATATATATATAGAATAATGCAACTTGCTTATTAGCTGGGTCTGAGCCCTAGAGTTATATGCTTAAAAAAATCATTATACACTCATAATTGTGGGACCAAAGCACAAGATTATTATAACTAATCAAGATTTTTAAATAGAGTCAACGCATGCACCAACTTAGAGATTTTCCCATTATTCTTTTTTTTTTGGTCAGAGATTTTCCCATTATTCATGATGAGGAATTATGCAATCCGAGAATCATCTAACATGTTATGCAATGATTAGGGTTTCTGCAAACCATAATCTTTCTCCTGCTTTTCTTCTTGATTCAACTTTGTATTATTACACGATATAACGTACGCCATCTCAGAAGAACACTGGCTAAGAAGGATCATATACGAAAGAGTTCAAAAGGAGTACAAAAAGATGTACATCTTAAAAGGCCTTAAACACACCATACTGACCAAAGTCAGGCCACTCTAGTAATCTGCTAACTGTGACCTCCTCCGTTTTGACTGGCAACGGAGTCCATCCTCTGGAGCTTCAGTTGCTGCTTGAACCTGTTGATGAAGTCATCGGCCCTGGCATCAACCTCCTCATCCATATGACCACTGACTTTACCCTTTGCTTCTCTCGCGCTCGCCGGACGGCGTCTCTCGAGGAAATCTCCATCTTCTTCTTCATCATCTTCATCGATATGCACAAACGGGTACTTTACGCTTGCAGATCTCCTCATGTTTCTGGGCAACCTATTCATTGCCACTCCACTCTCAGCTTCATCGGCGCCATCATCTTCTTGTTCCTCCTGTTCTTGTGCCTGTGCTTGTTCTTGCCGAAAACTGTTGTGAGTGACTGGCTCTGAATTTGGGTAATTAGCATTCCCAGTTGGGATTGGAGTGGGTGGTCCAGTCGGTTCTATCACTATGTGGCTGTAGAGGCCAGAGGGCTTGGGCTTTCGGGGCATGGAAGGAGATCTAGCAAAGCGAGATGGATTGTCTTGCTCTTGCTCTTGTTCTGGTTCTTGTTCTTGTCTCTGTTCATGCTCTGGTTCTCGAAAGAATTGGTGGTGCTGGGTCTCCATTTCAGGGGCTTTCATAGGAGTGGGCCAGGTGGGTTGTTCTTGGGGTTTGCTCCAGAAGAAGATGATGGACTTGAGCCTCTGGAAAATGGAGGGAGGTCTAGCAAAGGGTGGGGCCGGTGGGTGTTTTTGGGTATCGTGTTCTTGATGATCTTTTTGGTGTTCATGAGTACTTCCGTGAGAAGAACCAAGCTGTGAAGTGATGGCAATGGTGCCAATCATGAGGTTTAGCAGCAGGAAGAGAACAGGAGGGGTGAACCAGCTGTTCATGGTGGACCAGAGCGAAGGAGTTGGTGTTGCAGATGCCTCATCAGACATGGCTTCTTCTGCTACACCAAAGAAGGTTGAGAGAGAGAGAGAGAGAGAGAGAGAGAGAGAGAGAGAGAGAGAGACGGTGATGGACAGGAGGGAAAGGTGGGTGCCAATATAAAGAGGAAGGCTTTTGTTTTCAGTGGGATATTCTTTTATGCTGGCCATGCAAGTTACTTATGTTTGGCTTGTTGATGTTTTGAAAAGTACTGGTTGTTGCGAAGGAGTCCTTTCTGCTTTTTTCAGTGGACACTGCTGGGGGGTGGGTGGGTGTGTGAAAGAAAAGGGCCAAGCGAGAGTGGTCCGGTGGGGTCGTGAATGGGGTGTCCCTGTGGGTCACTTCTGATGTGGATTGTCGTGGGTTGGATGCATACGTTTGGACTTGCCGACGCACGGGTCAGATTGGGCTTGATAGGGTTATAAATGGTTTGATCTAAAATGACTCATTAATCCGTTTACAAATCTATTAATTCATATCCGACCCGACACATATTGTCGAAATATTTGCATATTTAACCAAATGTAGGAAAGCTCACACCCAAACTGAAGTGAGAATATGGAGTGAGCGAGTGAGCGCGAGAGCGCGAAATCGAATGAGAGCGAAAGAAAATGAAGAGAGAGTCATGAGAGTGGGTTAGGTCCAAGTAAATTATAAACCCATTTGTGACCCACTTAATACCATATTATGTTTAAACCCATTTACGATCAATTGACTAAATATAACTAATCTATCTAATAACTCAGCTTATCATATATGGGTTAATAAATGAGTTTAGGATCCATTTTGACATATTTATCAAAACGCTGGAGATTTGATTCGATGCTTTCTCGAAGTTGACTTGACCAGGCTGTCCACGGATGTTCGAGCTAGGCTCTGACTCAGCTTGTATCACCAAATTACACGTTTCGAACCAGAGCCCAATGATCAAGGGCAGCACCTTCCTTCAACTTGATGAGCCATTTCTCTTTGGGCCGCAGGAACGAAAGTTTGATGCTTCATTGTTGATGTCAAACTACTTACTCTAACATTCTTTGTCTCTGCAGAAAATAAGTTGGGACCTTTGGCAATGTACACCTCTATCGTGTAAGAACAAGCTCGGTTGCTTTCTCTAATCTTTTTTCTGCTCGGCCACATGATAACACATGCCACGAAGGAGCAACCCTATCATGGTAAGATTTTCCCTGAATTCTCACACCCAAAACATCACAATCCATTCTGATTATGTGCATTCTATGAGGACACTCAGGACAATCATCAAGCACCCAACGTTCGAGAAATATGTGCGCTTACGCTGAACCACTTGTTTGTTCGTACTTGTAAGATGACTCTAGATGCGTTTCGTTCGTATGAATTTTTAGGGTGGGCGCAAAAAATATTTGTACCTTTCGTCCGAGAAAGCAAAAGGTTTCAAGTTTGTCTCCCACTGTCATGAATTTCTCACGACAAACCCAAGAATCACGTATTTGGGTGGCTTGATGACTATCCGGTGTGGTTGAAAACATACCATCGTCTATGATATGATGTTGAGGCAATTTTTATCTCATCCAAAGCAAGCCATTCACGTCAAGCATGTTAGATATGGATTTTGACCCGGTCAAAGGAGAAAAGCCGAAAAAAAGAAGAAGTGTTGACTCAGTCAATAAAGCAGTGATTGGGAGCTCGGTTAAAAGAGAGACCGAGAGTTCCCTCGACAAGAAATAGAGAAAGAAGGGGAAAAGGGGAAAAAAGAAGAAGAAGAAGAAAGAAGAGAGAGAAGATTTTGCGCCACGGGGCCTCGCCAAGCCGTTTTGACTTCGTAATGCAATGCCCGGTAAGTATTCAAGTGCCTCGTTTGTTCAATCGGAGTATTTTTTGGGTTAGGACTCAAATTTCGAAATTGGGTGAAATTCAAATCGTGTAATCCGATTTTTGAGTCGTTGAGCTGTGGATATATATAGAATTGGTAGTTTGGGCTGTTGTGGAGCCAAGGGATTTTGCGAAACTCGATTTGGACTTACCATTTGCCGGAAACGAATTTTTGAAGTTAAGCGTGCATGTTGAACAATGCACGACAGCAAGCTTTCCATGTCAATTTTCATTGACTTTGGCCCGCTTTTGGGTAAGTGAAGCTAGCGTTCTTGTAGTGCTCTGAATGGGCTTTTTTTTTTTTTTTTATAAGCTTGCTTGAAACGGAGTTTGGTGGAGAAAGTTATAGCGCAACCAAGTTTCGCGTTACGGACGACTTTGAGCAATCGCTTTGGGTGAGCGATTTGTGGGCTCCTTTTAGTCATTATGTTAGCGTCTAAGCCTAGTTTAGCCGAGTCGTAGTTGAGGTATTGTTTTACTTAATTTTAACGTTGTTTCTTACTTATTTGTTAGAATTGCGAGTTGGACAGATCGAATAATCTTTATTGTTTGATCGTAAGCATTCTCAGGCAAGTGGTACTATCTTTTTTTTGAGTTTATAAACTCATGTTTTGAAAGTGATAACGATTTGACTAATCGTACGAGTTAGTAAAACATGTTTATTGCATAAAATCCTTAATCGGGCAATTACTACCTTTTGATATTTGAGAATGATTTTAAGAAAAATATTGTTAACTAATATATGTGTATTTTGTTGCGAATTGGTTCATGGAATGAGTTTTAAGATGATTTGAGAAACATTTTATGGAAGATGTTATTAAATGTTATATATATATATTTGATTTGTGAATTATGTTTATGAAATGATATGAGAAACACTTTACGAAAAAGTATTTCTATCGGACAAATTGAGTTACGAAAGGTTATGCGATTAGTTTGAGAAACATATTGTGATTTACAAAATAGGTTATGAAATAATTTTTGAATTTGGTATTGTGGAGGACATTGTTAACGATAAAATGTTTGATACTCAGTGTCTCTGTGAACCCAATGAACATTTGTGGGTATGCGCATACTAGTCTAAGATATCCTTATAGGCTGAGCCACCAACTTATAGTAGATGGAGATCTAGTGGAGACTTTTGGTTGCTTTTTCACGGGGCGTTATCTGTTATCATAGTTAGATTTTCGAGCATGAAATTGGCCAATAAAATGGATCATTGCTGTGTTTTTTTCAATGAGATTGGCTAATGGAATGGACTATTAGCATGTATTGGCTAATGGAATGGACTATTAGCATGTATTTTTTTTGATGAGATTGGCTAATAGAATAGACCATGGGTTTCTGCTTTGATATTATTGATTTAAAATGAGCATTCCTATTGTGAAAAATATTGTATTAAAATAGTATATAACGTATTTTGACCTTAACGTTTATTATATGCTGGAGTTGGATTAAATAAGGTTTGGTTTGGTCTTAAAACTGTATGCATAGTGGTTGCTCCATCTATTTAGAAGAGATAGGCACTACTTACTGAGCCGTGATTGCTCACACCTTTCTTTCCTCAATCTTTTCAGGTTCTTTGGTTAATAGCCAAAAAAGTGAGAACGATATCGTGGAGACTTTTGGGTGGTTTGAGACTGCATCATTTGGGTGGAAGGAGGGCCGTGTCATCCTCCATCTCGATAGGTTTCGAGGTGTGACAAAGCACAATACCGAGATTTTCGTAAAGGGATTGTTCCCTAACTTAAAGAGAGAAAATATTCAGTAGTTGAGCTGCTAATGGCCGGGTCACAAGGATGACAGAGGAAGTGCTTGGCCTAGCCCATGGCGCCGACGACTCCGCGGTGGCCACGGAGGGGGGTGCGAAGGTCGGGTGATTATGGATGGAGGACTTAGGGAGAAATGGCGAGTTAGGTCGATAATCCTTAAAGTCAAGACTATCAATTCGTTTTAGCTGATTCCACTTCAAAACACACGTGTCAAGCTGATAATCGAGAAAAAGCAAAAGAGATTCATGCCCCGTAGGATAATGACCAGGCGAGAAGAAATAACCGAATATTTTCTCGGTCTAAATTAGGGGCGTGCAAAGCGGACCGCCTAAACTGAGAATTGTCCAAACCAGACTGGCTGATTTGTTCCGATTCTCAGGAGTGTTAGTCCGGTTTCGGATTCCAACCGATGTTCGGACGGTTTAGTTCTCGATTTCAAAGATGACAGGACCAACTATATATATATATATTTTACTTCTTCAAAAAAATTAGTAAAATGTGAATTAAGCCCTAAGTGAAGCACGTTTAATTTGATAACCATTGCATACATATCACTTGATTTAACATGAAAAGATAACATCAAGTAGCGAGAAAAAAAAAACGTGACCGGCTCATTGGACTGAACCAGATCGCCGGTCCCGTCCGGTTCTCGATTCTTAATTTTGGGAACCGATTCTTACAGTCCGGTACTTGATTTCACCTTAAAATCGAACCAGATCAGGAACTAATCAGCCCCCAATGTAAATCGAGTCCGTGAAATGTATAAGCTGCAGACGTTTTCAAGACAGAAAGTCATAGTCAATCTCAAATTGCATAGGATCAAGACTCGAACTGCAATGGCTGCCAGAGAGAGAACAGACGGAAGTGTAAGAGGTAAGATGGTGGTAGTACTTCCACATCCCCGGTCGAGCTTCCCAGCGACCGAGCAACCGGAAGAGCAAATCAAGAACACCCCTCTGGTTCCATCCATCTCCACCGAATGATCCAGCTCTAGCGCCCGAGCTCGCACCAGAAATGCCACTCCTCTCCCACCACCGCACCTCCGCTTCTCCTCCGCCGTCGTCCGCCGCACCCTCCTACACCTCCAAGCCCGAAAAGCCCCACAGACCCGCTCCCGCTCCTCCCTACTCCCGCCGGATTCTCCTGCCCGTCGTCGCCTTCTCGGTCGTCTCCCTCGCGATTGGCGTCGCCGGAGTCTCCTTCTCTCTATATGCTCTCCGGCGGCCGGGGCCCTCGCCCGTCTTCCGGTGCGGAAGGAGCGTGGACACTTTCCGGTCTTTATACTCGGCTTCCGGTTCGAGAAAGCTCGGTGATGGTGGCAACGGCGGGTTGGCTACGGCGGCGGATCGTCCCAAGCTTTTGGGTCTCGTTGGCATTCAGACCGGGTTTGACTCCGCCGATCGCCGAGCTGCTATTAGGAGCACTTGGCTTGCTTCTGACCCAGATGGGCTTTTGAGGTACTTGCTCTTGCGTTCGTGTAAAGTTTTCATCTTTCGTTGATTGGGTGCTCAGTGCAGGTGTCAAAATCAAAAAATGGCGATCGCATTGTTGGTGTTTAGTACTATGGCTTTGAGCTTGGTTTTTGGGATTTTAGCTAGTGTATTAGATGGATGGTTGATTCTGTTAGAGTTTTTTACAGTAAATCAATGTTCAGAAATAGCCAAGACAATGCTACAGTACTTTTGAACAAATAGATTGAGGTTTAGAGGGCAACTGTCTCCTAGTTCACAAAGGAAGCAAATGTGCTCTGCCAAATGTGCTCTTTCCCTCGGTTTTAGGAAGTGAAGGCCTAACAAATGAAAATGCAAGACTTCCTCTTATATTATCTGCTCATGGTCAAATGTTCGCAAGTGCGATTTATGTGTGGAATTGGATAGTTTAATATGGAAATCTGCGATTGGGGAGTTCATATTGGAGGTCATGAGCTATACTCAGCTAGCCAGATTATTTGGTGCAAACTGCCAATGATATTTGTTGTACTTAGCTCTCAAGATGGCACTCTGTTCTCTCTTCATACTTTGAGACAGAATTACGCAACGAGTATTGCTTCACATTAGGAATTTCTTGTTCCCAACCGGATTTTACTTTTTTTCTTTGCATGTTCCCATATGTGGCATAGACTCCTTCATTGCTCTTATCCATAGGTTGGAACAAGCTACTGGTTTATCTTTTAGATTTGTGATTGGGCGATCAAAGGATGTGACGAAGATGGCCAGACTTCAGAAAGAGGTCGATGAGTATAAGGATTTCATGCTCATTGATGTCGAAGAAGAATATTTAAGGCTCCCATACAAGACGTAAGAGCCGCTAGTTTTTATGTGCAGCGTGGTTGATGATTATGAATCATGAGAGCTTATGTAGTAATGGTCTACCTGTCAGGCTGGCATATTTTAAGGCAGCATTTGAACTTTTTGAAGCAGAGTATTATGTTAAGGCGGATGATGATATATATCTGCGTCCAGGTATATCTAAGTGTGTGAATCTCTTTGAGTGGTAGTCCTTGGCTCCGATGCAGTTTAATGGTAGATTCCCAATGTGTCAGATCGTCTTGCGACTTTATTAGCTAAAGAGCGAAAGCATTCTCTTACTTACATCGGATGCATGAAGAAAGGGCCAGTCGTAACTGACCCGAAACTGAAATGGTAAGTGCTCTACACTCTACAGAGTTGTGAAAATTTTTACTTTTATGTGGCTTGGTTGCGTTCGGGAATTTGTATTTGGACCTTGTCCTGTCTAGAGACTTTTTAATTTGTTAATATGTACCTTTCAGGTATGAAAAATCAGGTCATCTGATTGGAACTGAATATTTCTTGCATGGGTATGGCCCTATATACGTTCTGTCTGCAGAAGTGGTAGCTTCACTTGCTACTGCTAGAAATAACAGGTATGTCATTTCGACAAATCTGTGCAGCCCATTAGCTCTTTTAGTATTACTTTTTTTCCTGCCATGTTCTCCTTTTTATTTTCCTGATTGTTGAACTTCTCTTATTAGGTGAATTTGAGATAGTTGGAACTCTACATTCTTGATTCACGGACTGGACAACTTTACATTCGTGTTGTGATCTTCACGTATTTATGTCCCTGATAAACTTTTATATCCAAAGCAAGCAGAGCAAAGAACTGTGGTCAATTGCATTTGTGGTGGTTAATAAGCTTCTTTAGCACATGGAAATCCAATTTGCAGATAATTCTGTGTGGCTAAATTGGATTACCATTTTGACCAAAATAAAAATTGGATTACCATGACTGTTCTTCTTGGACATAACAACAAGCGTGTCATCTTGGATGTGCTCATCAAATTTCTGTATTTTCCCCGGATTTTCATTTCATTCTTCTACCACCCGTTCATGTCATTGTAGATTACATGGTTACGTCTCTCTTTCCATCTAGAGCGGCTTTTTGATTCCCGTGTCTAAGTTTCTTCTACAGCTGAGACAGTGCAATTTTTGGCTTTCAGCTTGAGAATGTTTAGCAATGAGGATGTTACTATTGGTTCGTGGATGCTCGCTATGAACGTATATCATGAGGACAACCGAGCAATATGTGATCCTCGATGCACACCTACATCAGTTGCAGTGTGGGACATCCCAAAATGTTCAGGTAAAAGAGTTGCAATTTCATTGCTTGTTTTAGCCTCTCTTTTTACCAAGAAAAAAATGACCAAAGTGGGGAAATCTCCAGGCTTATGCCGTCCGGCCACTAAGATGAGAGAGCTTCACAAGATTGATATGTGTTCTAAAAGCCCTACGCTGCCTCCTGACGACGAGTGACTAGTAATGTCTGTTATGCTTGAACTCACCATCCGTTCAATCTGACTGCTGGAAATCTAGGGGGATTGCCTCCATCAATTGGCTTTCTGGTACAGCTGTGACCCGTTTCTCCATTACGCCATTGTTTTGTGGATTATCATAGCCATACTGAAGCCTCGCCCGCAACTCCATGAAACAGCAAACTCTTGGGTCTGTGGGAATTGCATTGAATACTGTACACACACGAAGCTGTCATGCTGCTATATATTACAAATGGACTAAATGTAACTATTGCTCTGGGACCGGGTCCCCGATGCCCCCATGGGAATGAAATTTTACTTCTGAAAACTTGAGAACGGCTTCGCGAGCACCATTCTTTGGGTATTCAAGTCCTAACATAGTGGCACTAGTTCCAGCCTACTGTATCCTGCCTGATGGATCAGTAATCTCGGTCATGTGTTGGAAGCATCTGTTCTATCCATCAGGGATTGCAACCTTGAATTTACAGGACACATGTTTGTCCTCCCCACTAATAATGATGCTCCCTTAATCACAATGATAAGTCATGGTCAAGATGGTCAGCATTGCAAGAAAGATGAAGCGGGGAACAAAAACAGAGGAGGTAATGCGTGTGATTATCTCATAAACGACACGAAGTATAGCCTTCTGTTGATTGAAGAGCAGATGGATTCCTCATTATCTCAACTAACCCTCGTCGATCAAGTGCTGAGATGCTTCAAATCCGTAATCAATAGCCAAGTGCATTAACATCTAGTAGTCGGACACCTATGAATGGTGTGCGTTCCCCACGTACGATCTTATTTGAATATTTTCGAAGGTGGGGGAAAAGTGTACGGTAGAATCAATGAAGAGCCACGACACATGTCTTGTTTCTTAATGGAAAAGGGTGGCAATGAAATTGGATGAAGATTAGGGGAATTAAAAGCCCGCGACTTCAATTTTTGTTTGTCTGAAAGTGTCTTGTTAAGGGGCCGAAAGCATAAGACTTACATACCATGCATGAAGAGTAAATGATTGTAAGTGAAGCCAATTATAATGGTGGGTGAAAATTGAGTATCAATAATAGACTTCGAACTATCTCCATTTCAGGGTTGATGGGATCCTATGCATTAATGCCTATATGGCCACACCCTTTTTCCCGTTCCAGGGCTGGTTAAAGAGTAAATAAGGTAAAAGATCGAGAGCTTGTTTTATGACTAGCCAAAGTTGTATCGACTGAAGAACCCGCTCGGTAACTCTTAGCAAGTGAATATCTTTAATAGGGTTTTAATCATTAAGTTATATTCATCTTCCCATTGAATGGGAACCTAGCTATTCGTGCATCATCCAACAAAATATAAACATTTGAATCGGGGACTGATTATGAGCGCAGCCGGGGATTTACGAATGTAATGATAACCTCTAAGTAGATCAATGTTTGTATCACGTACTAGACCCATGTAAACGCAATACACATGAGCAATCAAATCATGTGGACTTCACTTGGAATCCGAACAAATTTGATGTTCAGATGCATCACGTTCTCATGTGCGGGTGTGCCCAATAATTGTTCACCGGGTGCTTGCGTGTCGGCTACTTTTGTTGAGTAAAATATTGGGTAACCTTGTGGTACAACTTTTCATATTTCTAAAGCAATCGCGACAATTAATTTTGGGGAAAAAAATAAGTGAGATTTATTAAAACTTGCACCTAACTCAAATTGAACGATAAAGATAGCATTTAAGAGCTTGTTTGAAGTGATTTTTGTTATTTTTTTTCAAATCTCATGAGACACATAGTTAGACCTTTGTAATGGATGGTCCTGATATCGAATGTCCACTGGGCACTTATCAAGCATACTATAGACATAAATGTTTCGATTTTTCAAGAAATCGACCGTACAAAACACACGAGAAAGGCAATACATTAAAAGCCACATTGCTTAACAAAGTATATGGAAACCCACCCTTCAACAATCTCCTAATGCAAACTATATAAATTATGGATAATATTCTCGATTTTAATGAGAAAATAAAATAAAATAAAAATTAATTTTTTACCCTTGGGAAAATCAAGCCAACAAAACCCTAAATTTTTTTAAGGATTAATACCACAAAAACCTTAAACTGGTATATTTGTGATAAATTTACTCCAAACTAATTTTTTGATCATCAAAAACTCAAACCGGTACATTCATAACAAATCTACCCTTCGTTATTTTGAAATAATATTACAAAAAATCACAAACTGGTACACTTGTGATAAATGGAGATTAAAAACCTAAACCGGTACACCTGTCAACTGCCACGCGTCATCAAACTTAGAAATTTGACGGTAAAATTTAATGGAAACTAACGGAGAGTAAAATTGTCATAGGTATACCGGTTTGGGATTTTTGATGGTCAAAAAATTAGTTTTAGATAAATTTATCACGAGTATGTCTATTTGAGATTTTTTATGATATTAATTTAAATTTTTTATATGAAAACATTAATTGGGATGTACTTGAAATTTTTCCAGCTTTTGTTGCCCCTTCTACTTTGCTCTCCCTAGGGCAGGGCGATCATGCACACACCTGACTCAAAAGACTGACCGACTGCCTCCGGTCCCAAGTCGCGACAAACAAGGACTGTGTGCCCGAAACCCCGAACATCATATGGGTTCTCCGCTACTGCGACGGGCAACCCTTCTTTTCTCTTCTTCATCTTCTTCGTCAATGTCGCCACGTCATCTCCCCTGACGCCCTCGTCCTACGTGTCACCGCTCGCGTGCCACGGTGGCGCCCCCATGCAGCCCGCCCTATAAGAAGTCGGGGCACTGCGTCGCTCCCTCCCTCCCTCCCAAACAGTATTCGTGAGCTCTTACTCTCTCCACTTCGTCTCTCTCTGCGTCGACGCGACAAGCATGGAGCAGGGTCCCGAGAAGAGGCCGGATCCGGAGGCGACCGGCGGGTTCGCCGGAGCTCTGACCGGCTTCCTCGCGGACTCCGACGAGGAGGGCGGCCTCTCCCCGGAGCTCCCCATCGAGGAAGAGCTCGTGGAGAAAGTAATGCACGAGCTGTACGAAGAGATCACGGGCCGGAACGATTTCGCCAACGTCCCCGCCGCGCCGCCGCCGCCGCCGCATCAGCAGCAGCCGCCCGCGTCTGTAGAGAAGAACGGCAAGAACGGGAGCTGCGGAGCCTCGGTCTCGGAGACCGCATCGACAGTGATGGCCGGGGTCCACTTCACGTGCCGCGCCGGGGGGCCGAGCGGGCCGTCGGGCGGCGGAGAGGGTCTCGGGGAGGCGGGGGAAGCGGGCGGCGGCGGCGCCGGCGGCGGCAGTGACGGGGTGGAGATCGACGACGACGAGTGGCTGGAAAAGGCGCTCAGCTGGGTCCCGCTCATGGAGGGCCTTGGAGGAGGGCTGTAGGTGTGGAGCGATTTCAGGAGCCGTTTTTCGTAGCGTTTCACTTTTCCTAATTTTCAATCAATATTTGTAATTTTGGATGATTAGTTAAATGATAAAAAAAAAAAGAGATGAAGATGAAGCTTGAGAGGTGTGAGTTGGTGGAGGTCAAGACAGAAGGAATTAAATCCTCTCTTTCCCCTTTTTTTGGGGGGTTAGGTGGTTCCTTTTTCATTTTTTCCCAGATCAGTTTTGGTATCGTATTCCGGTGAAAAAGACACAGTCCAGAGCATATCACTTATCATTATCATTGGCAATCAAAATACGCATATATATATTTAAGATACGAGTACGATATATTTCTTTGACCATTTATATTTGTATTCGACTATATTTTGCTCTATCCTTTTCGACCTACTATGCCTTTAAATAGTGGGCGACGAGTTATGATGTTACCCGCATGCAAACTTAAGTGAGATATAAGTTCGGGTGATATATATGTATTGAACGCATTAATCTGGAAATCAATTAGAGGAATTGGAAAGAAACACAACTGAATCTTTTGAATTTTGGGCTTGCTCCTTAGATAGAGGGAGAATAGTGCTTCCGGTGCCCTTATTTTGGCCATTTCATGTTCTCGTCGATTGCTCGACTGATCTTCGTGGATCTCTTGATGTGTTTTCACGTCTCCAAACCGTTCTAGCATTCGATTGATCTCGATCAAGAGTGATAGTTTCAACGTTCAAGTAATTTAATTATCGAAGATAAACAAGTCTATACTTCTAGAGATTGTCCAAAAGTATGTGCAAAGTGTGATGTACCTATGTCCTATTGTTTATCCCTTTCTTGTCTTGTTGAACAATTCTAGAGTTCAAGCACCAGGCACTTTGGAAACGAGCGACCACTTTCTCAAATTAGTCTAAGTTGACATATGTTGTGTAAAATCTGATAGAACAGCTAAAATATTATAGAATCACTACTAGCTAGCTGTTCTATAAATTTTAGTTATTGAATGAAGGCTTGGCTTAATGATAGGAGAGGCGACTAAGGGACTAAAACGATTGGAACAATTTTGGCTCAAAACCTCCTGCTCTAATTATTATGTGATGATCGGTTCTAAGGTGAGTCGGTTTCCCCCCTGAAACTGGACCGGGCAAGGATAGTTCGCAATTTGTGGAATCAAGAATCGGCTCACCTGATCCTAAAACTGGACCAATTGGTCGAGGTCAATTCCAAGATCAGTCCAGGAAGTTATTTCCCTTTTTCTGTATTTCTTCTATTGTTTACCAGTGAGAGTTTCCCAATACTAAAAAAAAAGGCAAATTATTTTCGGTTTATTCGTTAAATAAATGTTTGCGTCAATTTTAGGAGCATGATTGTTGGGATGTGTTTATGAAGGACCAGAACAAAAGCAACGTTCATATTTGCAGCGAGAGAGACACAGATCTCTGCAAATCTGCTGCGAGTGGGCTTTCCCTTAAAAGGTTAACAAGTGCAAGAGGCCCGATGTAGCTTTAGTTTAGAAAATTAGAAGAAGAAAAAAAATTGAAACCAAAAATTAAGGCATATCAGTCTAGTCCGGTTCCTTGCGCGAAACGGGAAACAAACGGTTATTACCGATTCCCAATTTTTTGAATCATGAACAGGATCGATTCTCGGGTTGGACCGGTACTGTGCTCACCCCTACTATCAATTGTTCTATATTCAAACCCAAGAACTTGATAAGGCACGGGCCAGCATTTCGATCGAACCGGGCTGACATTAAACTAGTATTGTACTTGATGGTCCGAAGGATTCACATAAATGCCTTGTTACTAAACTCATAATCATATATCAAAACTGCCTTTGGTCTAACTCATATCCGTAGATCAAATCTCTATAATTGCTCCATGAGAACTACTAATGCTAGAGCGTCAACATCCACCGATCCCACCAACATCGGACGATGTGACAGCTTTCAATTGGATGTATGCCGAATCCTGCTTACCTAGGCTCAATCCAATAAACTAAATTGATCATTTATTAGGAAAAAAAATGAAGTTCATACTGAATTTTCGAAAAAAAAAACTCAAAATTTCGCATATTTGGCACACAAGGATTCTTTACGTAGAGCTTTCAGTTTTGATTTGTCTTAAAGGAAAAAAGTTGTGTTATTCTCCCCAAAGCAACTGCTCAGTGACAGGAAGACTGCTTGTAATGGGTATGATCTCTCTAGATTAATTTTTACCTTTTACTTTTACTTAATCAAAATTTTGCGCCACACCCACGAGTTGATTTTTTCCTTAGAACCCAAACATTTGAAACTTTCTTAAAATGCAAATATTGATACGCAAATTTATATTTAATCTTCATATAATTTTTTGAAATCTGAACAAAATTCTAAAATTTGGTAGGAGAGTGATAAAAAAAAGTACTTTCTAAGTTGGAGTAATGTGTGCGTATGTATTTATTGTGTATATACTCTAGTGGACAAAATCAATTGCAAGCATAGTAAAGGAAATATTTAAGGAAATGTTTTCTCAGTTTCGGGTGTTATTGTTGTCGCATTACATACATTAATGTCTCCACTCTATTACTTCCAAATATGGAATTTGAATTTGAGCTAGCCATAATTACATGGAGACCATACTATATCCTATGTTTGCTATATAGCTTGTACTAGCTAGATGCCATGACGATAAGGACAGAAACTTCACCCCATGGACATGGTCCCACCAATATTAATTCCGACGAAAAGAGAGGTTGGGATAGGGATGCAAGCTAAGAACATAATCAATTTCCTATGGTACACATATCATCAAAATTGCATTAATATTCTTTGGTCAAATTGATTATTGTGACGTGATAGAACATTTCGTTAATGAACATATGATCTTAGTGATTGAATGAAATCATAATTGCTTTGGGAAAATTACCAAATCGGTGCTAAATTTATTGTACAGATGCCAATTCAATTATAAACTTTTTAATTTGCCAATTTATATCTAAACCTTTGTCCAAAATTCTAATATGGTCTTTCAAGCCAATTTTTCCGTAAAATCGTTGACATGACGGTTCAATCATCACAAGCTATCTTACGTGACACATCACCACACTGGCAATTTCCAACAAAAATTGATCTGAGACTACATTGGAATTTTGTGCAGAGATTTAGGATTAAATTGGCAAAATTGAAAAATTTAGAGTTGACTTGACATTCGTACAATAAGTTTAAGATTGATTGAACAATTTCTCTGAATTGCATTGAATAGCTAATAGCTCCAACATTTAAAATATATGAGTATCAACCTTTAGAATCATTTAAAGTCATGCAAATGTTTCAAGCATTTATTAATTAGAATAAGGGGTAAACAAGCTGGAGTTATAAGTTATAACAAGTGTAGCACACACTTGAAATATGAGAAAATTACCCAATAAGTTATAAACCTATTGTACATATGTCAATTCCTAAACTTTCGATTTTGCCAATGCAGTCATTTTGGTTAATTTTTGTTGGAAATAATTAACGTGGCGGTCCAGTCATCGCCTGCTATCCTACGTAGCACACTGCCATGTCAGCGATTTCTGGCAAAAAATTGGCTGGATGGGCAATATTGGAATTTCACACAAAGATTTAGGGTAAATTATCAAAACTAAAAAGTTTAGAATTGAATTAGCATTGTAAATAAGTTTAGGACTGACTTGATAATTTCCCCAACTTATTTTGATAAGCATATTCCAGTAAAAAATTTTAGTATCTCTAGCATCATTCCAATTGAAAATGAAAACCTATCAATTTGAAGAATAGTTACGGAATAGGATCAAGCAATTCACCCGAATAGTGAGATTAACGGAGATAATAAATGAGAACTAGATAAACTAACACATTGAAATTTATGTCACTCGGTCTAGAGTTGAAATCTATATCCAAGAGGAGAACGACATTGACGAATCCATTATGAACAAGGAGATAACAAGCTTGAATTTATGCGTCTCTCTCACTCCAAAGTCCCGATTACACCCAATCAACCCTCATCAAGCGTTTCAAACAATTTTCCAAAGTGTTTTACTTCCAAATTCTTAGAGAGAACCGAAGAAACGCTTTCAAGAGACTCCGACGTGTACCATGTGTAAAACTTTTGAAAAGTAGGCTTTAAAACGAGTCCCCATTGAGTTTATGGCGTCCCCTGACGGCTTAGCCAGACCCGAGCGCCCGCTTTTAAGGCCAATGCGCTTATGCTTATCCAGGTACTTGGTTGGGTGAGCAGCCCACGCCTATGTGCCTTGACACCCAGCCTTGTGGCTGGGCAGAACCCTGGGCCCTTGCGCCCAGCCCCCATTGCCTCCTACTGACACCTTGCCGAACCTACTCGGGCATATCCACATTTTCGGACTCAAGACTCTAGTCCTCGCTCGAGTCGTCGGCCAAAACTCAAGATATACTCATCAAGAACTACCATCTCTTTTGGTTATGTCAGGCCGGTAGCTAGACGTGGCCCAAGGGAACAGTCAGAACATAAATTGGCACATTTCATACTTAGGGAATGACCTCAACATTAAAAACAAACCTATGCAACTTTGGTACTTTCCATCTACTTACTATCTTCATTAAATCCAACTTCTTGACGTGACTCTCCAACCAACATTTTTAATCTAGCTGCGCCATAGTGTTGTACAAGCTATGAAGTTATCAGAATGCTAGAGTGGTTGTTCAATTCCTTCATTTACTTATTCATTTTGGATGTTGCGAGTGGTGCTGTAATTATAGGTTTTAATGCTTCAGTCGTCCTATTATACTTCAACCGACTCTGTACAGAAATTATGAGGCGTCAACTTCCAAACTATGCTTATTGACTTGCAATTCCAAAGATAAAAAGCATATGGCGTGGCCGCACCTTCCATATTGACAGAAGATACTACCTTGGAAATCAACAAAAAAATCCTAAACAGATTATATTTGTATTAATTTAATCATAAATATTTCAATCGTGTTAATTGAATCCTAAATATTTTGACAATTTACTAATTTACCTCTCTCGGCGAATTTTAGCTGGAAATTGCTGATGTAGATACTAATTGTCTTATGTGACACAGTCTACATGGACGTGAATAAATTTTATAATTTTTTTAAAAACATTTGTATTTTTTAATATTTTTTTCTTTTCTTTTCTTTCGTTTTCCTTTTCATTCTTTCTTCATTGGTCGCTGGGCCTCCTCGATGACTGGCGACCGACCACAAGCAAGGGCTGACCACGCCGAGATTTGGTGAGTTGGAGTCTTGCTGGCCTTTGGCAAGACTCGACCTCACCGGCCCTGGAGGGCCGGTCAATAGCAATTGCCCAAGCTCAATGACAGGTGGAAGAAGAAAGATAAAGAAAAAGAAAGAAAAGAAAAATAAAAAATTACAAAAAAAATTGAGTTTTTTAAAAAATTATAAAATTTGTCCATGTCAGTATCGGTCATACCCCGTAAGACGACCAGCGTTCACATCAGCAATTTTGGTTGGAAGAACTAAATTTTGCAAATTGTTAAAAGGTTTATGACTAAATTAATACTATTAAAAGATTTATAACTGAATTGGCAAAAGTGCTGTAATTATAGGACTTTTTTAGTAATTTTCCCTACTACATTGTCATCTACCAGCAAGATTTTGAGGATCTACCTATCGAGAAAATTATCAAATTAGTCTTAGACCAATTGTACAAATGTTAATTCATTCTTAAAATTTTCAATTTTGCCAATTTAATCTCGAATCTTTGCACGAAATCCCAATGTAGTTCTTTCAGTTAATTTTCGTCGAAAATCACTGACATGGTGATGCACCATGTAAGATGGCCAAGGAAGACTAGGTCGTCACATTAGTGATTCCCGGCGAAAATTGGCCAGTAAAACTATATTGGAACTTTGAGCAAAGATTTAGGACTGAATTGAAAAAATCGAAAATTTTATGACAAATTAACTTTCTTCAAATATGTTTAGGGCTAACTGATTGGTAATTTTCCCTCCGCCTATCAATAGTTTTGCTTTTGTTTTTATTATCTTTTTACATGGTGGCTAAATACTTGGAGGCTCATGGGCGACCTCGTTGGCCCCACAGTTTGATTAAATTCACCCACTAGGCCAATGTAGATGACCCCGATCAAGAGCAGTTCGCACGAAATTGGTGGGATTCAAATGAACGATCTCCACTTTTTGGATTGGAAGGTTGCAAATCCCCTTAATCAACTAACTACGCCAATCCTAGGTCAAGTTGTTTTTTCTTTGTTTCATCCAAATCTTTTGGTCCTAGCTAGTATTCTTTGCATCTGCACAAAGCAATGACATCCAAGTGACATGGCCTCCCAAATCTGTTCAATCGTATCATGTCACTTATTCACTAATGTTTGAATAGGACATTGCATCCATATTCTAACTCAACGTTCACATCTATCAATGTTGATTCAACCTATAGTAGCCACACTTAGTCCTCACCTTGATATTTCGCAAATGAGTTTGGATAACAAGTTTCCTCTAGCACTAGCTAATGGTTACTTGTGGAGATATTTTGAGAATTAAAATACATATATTACCAAAAAAATAACCTAATCATCACAATAAAATTTCCATTTTGAAACATAACAAATATGAAACGAGACTTAATAAACTCCTTAAGAGCACTCTTGATGCCCGACCGAGTGATCATGTGTGACGCTCCAGAAACGTCAAGCGCAACATGTGTCCAATAAAATTATTAATAATCAAGCCAGCGGAAGTCAAATTCTGAACAAGTTTAGAATTTGAAAAAAAAAACACATAAGTTTAGTCAACATATTTGTGCTTCTTATTAACAATAATTGTCAGATTTACAAGTCCAAACAAACATCATATCACAAAAACAAAAGTCTGGGTAGATCAAGGTTGCCTATCTCCATGCTACAATCCATTCCAAAAGACTGCTCATGCAAAAGTAGATTTTACAACAAGCCGTAGGTGTCGCTGCCTTCATATCAATCAAAATCCCGCAACGGCCCAACCAAGTCGCCATTGAGGTTAATATACCATGCTATAAACCGATGAGAAACCCACTCTGGAAGTCCCACATCAACCCATATAGTAGATATACATCTAGTATAAACTATGTCCACCCCCGAGAAAAGCATATCAACGTACTGGCACTCATAGTATTTAAGAAAACCAGCAAGCATTGGCGGCAGATTGTCCAATCCTACACGTCTGAAAAATAAAGGAACGAGGCAAGGCCCAGTACATCAAATCTCTGATTTAAGTTAGGAAAATCAGCTTACCACTTCACTTGGCATAAACAATATGCATGCATAACAAATAGTATGCATAGAACTTAAATGCATGTTATACCTTTTCCGTCTGGATGTGCCACAAAATCTAACCAATTCAACATTTTACAATAATTTTACTCAGATGCAAGCATACGGCATATAACACTCATATTCATGCATCAGGTTTATTATTTCTCCTCCCGAACACTCTCCGGGCATCTTGTACCACACAGCAGGCCATCTTGACACTCCCGAGGCATTCTGTACCACACAACAGGGCATCCCATACCACACAGTGGGGCATTCCGACACTTGGGGCATTGTCACCATTTGATTTATGGGTGATGGAACTATATTATTTCCATGCAAACCATAACCATATTCATAAGCATTTATACGCATTTCATTTTGCACATTCACCTTTTTGCTTCACCACATATTCCTCAAGAATGAAGTCTTCACCAAACAGACAAGTATGAAGCAATATGAGTTCAGACTCAGAGGTTAAAGTCTGTACAAGTTTAGAAAGTATACATATCCAGACTTTTGAGATAAAACTTCCTCGGTTTAGAAAATACATTTATCCATACTTTGAAAGTAAAGTCTATTTGAGTTAAAAATATATACATCCAGAATTTGAAAGTAAAGTTTGAGCAATTCTAAAAGTAGGCATGTCCAGCTTATGACCGTAAAGTCTGAGCAGTTTTAAAAGTAGAGTCTGAGCAGTAAAGTCTGAAGGTAAAGTTTGAATGTAAAATCTGAAGGTAAAATTTAAATGTAAAGTCTGAAAGTAAAGTAGACAGAATTAGAATTTGAGGTTAAAATTTGCTCATTTCAGAAGTAAACGGAATCATCATTTACGCTTACCTAATATACATCACTTTGAGTAAAACGATTTTTTACCCTTTTAAACATACATAAAACCAGCAAGAAGAATTCAACAATCACCTCAAAGATAACATTTACACGTTTAGATTTAACCGTTTCATTTGTCGATTTTCACGACACTTTAAGGAAACAAATCCCATCCATTTGAATATGTATAGAACTAACAAAACAAATCCAACCATCACTATATCCTCACTATTATCACACGTTAGAATAGCATTTTTCAAGCAATCAAGTTAAAAAGTGCCAAGTAGATTTACTTAGCTTAAATTTAGAGTCTTTACTTACCTTGTGCGAAATGTGAACACTCAAAGGCTAAAGCTCTCCTGTAGTTTTTGGATCGGTTGATGGTGAAAGTAGAAAGTAAGAAGGGAATTACAGTTTTGGTGAAAATTCCCTTCGGTGTTTACCCCGATAAAAATGAAACAGAGAAGTAAGCGTTGAGGTGGATAAATACATTGCACTCACAGTTGGCACCTTCTCTTTTCATCACAGCTAGGTGTAAGAAATCAAGAACTTAATCAGGAGGAGTTGTGGCCAAGGAAAATGATTGCTTAGGCTAGGTGTCAAACAAGAAGCTTGGCTTAAAAGGACAAGTGGCATGCGATCAAGCTCACTCCCACAAAGCCTACGTGAGAAGAATGTCCTGAAGAGATATTTTGGTGAGAATATCTCCCCCCCCCCCTCCTTTTTGACGCCAAATAGAATTTAATAAAATGGTTAACACTACTTAACCAATAATACTACCCACTAATTACCAAAACAACGGTAAATTAATTCATAGCGCATTACTATTAATGTACACAATAACATTTAAAATTTTAAATACATCAAGCTCGAAACGATTACGTTCCCGAATCCGTGCTTCGTAATTTACGGTCCAACAACGATTTCTACTCATCCGCACAAATACTAAGCTAGAGAATACTTAGCTTATAATCTAAGTATTATTATTGAACATAGAAAATCTCCAGCATTAATTACTTATTATTACGGAATTTCTGGATGTCACATCATGGCCCTGATAGCCACTAGACTCAAGGCATGTTTTGGGTGGGCTTGGCCGAGAGTACTTCCTCTTGGGCCCGGGCTAACCCACTTATGCCCCAGTAAGCACCGTCTTGTCTGGATCATCTTACGGAGAAAATTTAATTTTCATATATCATGGCCAGGTTTGGGCAAGGACTTTTAGGCCAAGTACCAGTCCGACCGGCCATTAATCTGGTCTAGCGCACTTCAACGTAATTCTTGAAAAATAAAGTTCTGAGAACAACCCACGTCCACGAAGATGTATTATCAGCCCACTAAACCGTTGGGCTGATTTAAGGCCTATTTGGCAACTAGCCAAATAGGAAAAATTTCTGTTCTTTTATTCCCAGAATCAGCTTTGGAACATAAATCCGTTTATTAAATTTTTTGATTCTGGGCACAAATTCTTGCAAATTTGTGCCCAGAATCAATTTTGGAGCAAAATCAAGAATAAAAAAAAAAGTAGATTCTTGATTCTGGGAACAAAAATGAGAATCAATTTTTTTTTTCTTTTCTTGGTTTTTAATGTAGCTTCCAATGTCCAGCGTGAGGGCCACCCTTGCCGTATCTGGCGAGATTAAAATATTTTAATAAAAAAATGTTATTAATAAAAAATATTATTAATAGTAAAATATTTTACCGGCCATGAATAAAAAAATTATTTTACCAGCCATGGCCAACGACTAGGCCACGAGAAAAAATATATTATTAATAAAAAATATTTTATCGGCCATGGCCCAAAAAAAGAAAAAAATATTTTAATAAAAAACATTATTAATAAAAAAATGTTAATAAAAAAAATATTTTACAAGCCATGGCCGGTGACCAGGCCATGGAAAAAAAATAAATAATATATTTTAATAAAAAAACATTATTAATAAAAAAATATTTTATTGGCCATAACAAAAAAAAGAAAAAAAATATTATTAATAAAAAAAATATTTAACTAGCCATGATCGGCGACCAAGCCATGGTATTATTAATAAAAAATATTTTTTATTAAATATTATTAAATATTTTTATTAAATATTTTTTTTATAAAAAAAATATTTTTTTATAAAATATTTTCAATAAAAATATTTTTTATTAAATATTATTAATAAAAAAATATTTTACTTGCCATTGCCAAAAATAATAAAAAATTATTTTTTTAATAAAAGTATTATTAATAAAGAAATTTTTTACCGGCCATGGCCAAAATAAATAAATAAATTATTTTTAACAAAATTATTATTAATTAAAAAATATTTTACCAGCCATAGCCAAAAAGGAGGAGAAGAAAAAAAGAAAAGAAAGAAATATTAAAATATTTAAAATTTTATTAAAATATTATTAATAAAAAGAAATTTTATGTCGTTATCAAACGCATTTTTGTTCTTTTACTATTTCAGGAATAGAAATTTGGACTGTTACCAAATGCCTTCAAATGCTCAAAATCAGTTCCTAAGCACAGAATAAAAAAGAATGATTTTTTACTAGAATCTGTTTCCGGGCACAGAATGATTGTCATGTGTAGCCTTAGCTACAACGCGTTGGACCATTAAAGCCCTTCCTGCACTTTGATCGGTTCCGATTTCATTGCCCCACCACTTTTTTCACCTTGACATTTTGATTGCCTATCAATTAAATTTATATTTTTTCTTTTTGCGTGAAAAATAACACAAATGGTTCATAAAATTTAATTCAATGTGTAATGCCATCTTTGAACTTTCTCCCAAAGCGCAATGTCATCCCTATACTTTTAATTTATTCAATGTGATTTTTAAATTATCGGTAGATATTCAATGTAGTCCTTTAATTTGCTCAAACGACAAATCAGAATTTATTTGATGACGTGAATTGTTATATACTTAGTTGGATTTTTAAAAAAGATAAGTTAGCATGTCTATCCTTTTATTTATCTACGTTAAAAAAGAAAATAAACAAATTAGGTAATCAAATATTCCACGTGAAAATATTTTTTTTTCTTGATTTGAGATGAATATCTTACATGGACAATTCACGTGTAACCTTTTTTTTTTTGTCCACCATTCAAATTTAACTAATTCAAATCCACAATAAATTCCGGTAACTTGAATTAACGGAAGGATGACATTAAAAATTTTCATATAGTTTAAAGGCCAGGTTGAACATTCGCCGATAGTTCATGGATTACATAAAATAAATTAATAGTTTATGGACGATATTGTATATTATACCAGAGTACGAGGACTACATTAAACAAATTAAAAGTTTGGGAATGACATTACACATTGAATCAAAGTTCATGGACCATCTGTGTCATTTTTCTTTTTTTTACCTAAAGAATAAACTTTTTGTAATGCATGTCCTTTCTTTTCAAAAAGGACGAATAACCAAAGTGAGAGTGTCACAATTGACTTCTTAAATCAAATTCGAGCAACCTATTGAATCATCACTTGTCTAAAAATCTTAAGCCGCGGTTGGTGTCTGGTTAGGCTAGTTAACACAAATTCATGTTCATTAGGGCACACATGCACATATGAATGCATGCAAGTAGTTAGAACTTATTCGTCCCTGTGCTGACCTAAAAAATACTTGTCCAAGCCCCCTCATGTTTGAAAAAAATAAGGAAAAAAGTCACAAAAAATCCCAAACTTTATCCACTATGACACATTTACCCTAAACTTTTTCTTGTGATATAAAAAACTTTAAACATGTACATGTATGACACATCTACCATTTGTTAAGGTTCCGTTAGATAATTTTTTCAGCCAAAATAATGTTGTTTTTATTTCCCTTAAATCACGTGAGTGCCATATCAATATCGTTTGCTTTCCGGCGTCCATGTGGGTAGATTTTTAATGGTGCTCATTGACAGAACCTTGACAGAGACTAAATGTGTCACATAGGTACAAGTTTAGGATTTTTGGTATCGTAGAAAAAAGTTAAGGGTAGATGTGTCACTGTGTACATAGTTTTGGGATTTTGGTGGCTTTTTCCCAAAAAATAATTAGTGTCCTATAAAGAATCGACTGGGCATGGGGCAGCTAGACTCTAGAATGAAACTGCTTACCTAAGGGTGCGCTTTATTTTGCAAAAAAATGAATGATTTGGAAAACATTTTCTTTGAAAATTTATCGCTTGTATTACTTAAAAAGATTGAACGGATGAAAAAAAATTCCATCGTTCGCGAAAATGTATCAACATAAATTGTCATCAATAGTGAAAGCATCTTTCATTGACTAACAATTTCAAACGATAGAAACAATTATTTTTAGGAAAATATTTTCCAAATTTTTATTTCTCACAGAACAAACGGAGCCTAAACCCACTCACTTTTGTCCCGAGTTGATGAAACTCGGGCGGGGACTTGTAGACCCCCTGTTAATCATGCCGTAGCAAGTAGAATTTATATATAAGAATGTTATCTCTTCTAGAGAGAGAGAGAGAGAGAGAGAGAGAGAGAGAGAGAGAGAGAGGTGCCTTGGTGTTGGAGCTAGGTCACAAATGGACCCCTAGGTCAAGCAAAATCCAAAGAGGGTTGAAAACAACCGCTCCTGATCAAACACTTCTTTTTCTCCAATGTAATCTTGCGGCTTACGTCTCTGTCGCCGTATCTCTCTGCTAATCTCCCCTCATCCGGAACAAGCCAATCCCCCCCAAGTGTGACTCTGGAGACACCAACGTAGCACGCCTCTTCATCGTATAAAATAAGCCCTTCCACTCAGATCACATCGTCACCAACCAAATTATCTGGTCACTAAGCTTGTAATTTTCTCCGGTCAACCAAATTCTATCCTTTTTATCAGTATGTGATGAGACTGACGTTCAAACACACGCCAGAGCTCTCTCGCGTGTGGTGCAGATTGCTGCTAATAACCACTTAAATTCTTGTCTTCACTCCGAGGATATATGCAAGGGCAACCAAACCAATCAGTGCAAATACTTGGAGATCATCCTCTGTAGCGAGGATAGAGTGTTTGGAACATGTTTAGCTTCTTCTGAAGATTTGGTATCTCAAAGCTTCTCCTGAAAAGATATTTCGCCAACGTGAACTGAATGAAACTTTTCAATAATCTTAGATATGACAAAGCAAGGTATAAACACTAAAACCAACCACCCGCCTGGGTGGCTCTGTTAGAACGCGCACTCTTCCTCTCGTAAAAGGTTGAGTGTTCGAATCCCGGGTGCCGCAGGGTGACTTAACTGGTGGCACGTGTGTGGTGGCTAGCACATGTTGCCCCCAGGGTTTACTCCCCGGCTGTCGGCCGTGCGGGGGTTCCCTGGGTTATAAAAAAAAAAAACACTAAAACCACCCGCCTGGGTGGCGTTGCTGGAACGCGCACTCTTCTTCTCGCAAAATGTTGAGTGTTCGAATCCCGGGCGCCGCAGAGTGACTTAACCGGTGGCACGTGTATGGTGGCTAGCACGTGTCGCCCCCAGGGTTTACTCCCCGGCTGTCGGCCGTGCGGAGGTTCCCTGGGTTACCAAAAAAAAAAAACACTAGCTAAGAGGAGAGGAGAGGATGAGATAACCTGGAGGAAAGAGGACCCAAAAACATTCGATGCACGAAACATAAATAAATCTTCGTCAGTCGGTTGTAGTTGGCAATCCATTATGAGCTAAACGATTGAGACCCTCCTAATTTAGAGTAAGAAAGTACAAATTGAAGGCCGTCTAAGGCCAGACGACCTCTGAATTTTGAACCTTCGAGTTTGTGGACCATAACTCGAAGCTCTATACATGTATCAAGCTAGAACCCTAGTTTTGCATCTCTGGGCACCACCTAACTCGCTCACTTGTTCTGGTATAGCATTACATGAAAGGAAAGCATCACAACATAATTGTGCGGCTCTTTGCCAATGTTTTGTTCCATCTCTTCATTTGAGCCTACACATCTGTTCACTGAGGAAATTAAAAAAAATCTAGATGACAGATTATAAAAATCTATTCATTCCTTTTCACTGCGTGTTCTGTTGAAAATCTTCAATTTTACTGCTTTTTTCTTGGAAATATTTTATTTTCTTGACCTTCTCTCCCTGTTTTGATGGTAGTAGGAAGCAATAAGGACGGATAGGGACTGAAGGGAGGCTGTCCCTGTCCATTAGCCTGCACAAAACATTATGTTTTTTTGGCAAGACTAAGGTCTGTGATTGCTTGCCCCATGCATGGAGATCTCTACCCATCTCCTTTTCATTTATCTCATTTATCCTCAATATTTCATATTATATATACATCACCACGATAATTATTACTATAGTGAGGACACATGAGAATTATTCAACAATGGTCAGATCACCAAGATCTCAACCTACTGATGCAAACATAAGCATAAGGTTATTGAGATGCATATAGTGGACTTTGATATGACAAACAACTTTATGACAATGAGGCAACACAATGATCAAGATGTGTTCAATTAGTAGGGTTCGGTCACAGCGCTAGAGAATGAAAATTTCACCATATGGGAATTGAAATGGGAATCAGATCAGAAGTTCTTTCCAAAACCCTATTCCTACAAATAAAACGATTTCCATGCACTCCAAACCATGATAAAGTTTCACAAATCCAAACTTCGTAGATAATGGACTACATTCTCCTGTCTCCAATCTAATCTCTCTGGCTTGATCATCATGACATAAATTTCCAGAAAAACTTCAAATACGGATCTTTCTTCTCAAGATTCATCGGTATTGGATTGCCAGTACTGCCAACCTTTCCAAGACCATTAAACTCACAGTCCGTGTAATCAATTAACACAGCCCAAGCGTGATGATAATACCTTGATCTATAGGTTTCCTTTCTTTGATCACCTGCTATACCTAGCTATAGGAGAGAGCTATGTGTGGCTCTCAATGGAATTTCTTTCGCAGTGGGTCACCTTGTGCTTCGGAGATCTGATCTTTATGAAGCCAAGTTGTGGAAACAAAAACGCGAAAGTAGAGAGAGAGAGAAACGCATTGATTGATTTTTATCAGTTAGTGTGGGGACTATAGGGCCAAATAGAAGCATGTGATCATGTGCAGGAGGGGTTAAAACCAAATGTATCTGAAGATCATTGTGAGAGCAAGATGTTACATTTTACATATTCTTTTTTTATAAATTTACAAAGAGCCATGAAAAAAATTGGGAATTGAATTGGTGGCGATGGAACAGTAGAGATAGGATTTTGTCATAATAGGGCTTGAGCAGTGGCATTCCACACCTCCTTTATGTTTGTCTTTCCCTACATCCTTTATTTCATTGGGTGACATGAAGTCACGTGAATGCTTTCAGGCCCGCTTCTTAGTTGCCTCCCTCTTTTCTTAGAAAAATTACTAAAAAATCCTAAATCTATTGCGATTGTGCCAATTCAATCCATTTTGCCAATTTTAGCGGGAAATCGCTGACATGTATGCCGGTTGTCTTACGTGGCGTGGCCGGCACTGAAGCCTAACATGGACATTTTAAATAATATTTAATACTTTTTCTAATTAATTATTTATTTATTTATTTATTTTACTTTTCCTTTTTTCATTCCTTTTTTTTTTCTTCCTTTCTTCCTTTAGCCAGTCACCGGACCTCGGCGATGACCGACAAGGTCGACCTCGCTGGCCACTAGCAAGGTTTGCCATCACCAAGCTAGTGAGGTCAAGCCTCGCCAATGACTAGGCAAGGCTCACCCTCGCCAGATCCGATGAGGTCGAGCCTCGCTAATGGTTGGCAAGGTCGACCTCATCGACACCGGCTAGAGGAAGGAGGGAATAAAAAAAAGAGAAAAAAATGAAAGAATAAAAAATTCTAGAAATTATTAAAATATTATTTTAAAATGTCCATGTTAGCGCCGGTAGTGTTACATAGGATAGCCGGCATCCATATCAGCGATTTTCGATCAAAATTGGCCAGATTGACTGAATTAGTACAAATGCAAAATATTTGAGATTAAATTGGCAAAAAAAAATTAGGACTAAATTGACACAATTGTAATAAGTTTCGGACTATTATGATATTTCTTCCCGAAACTCAACATATCAGGTGACATAAGCATTGCGCAGCATAATCCCTCCCTCGACCATATAACACCTCTGTATACACTTTGAGGGCATTTTTAGACGTAATATTATAGAGCTTCGACTTTCTACGTCCCTCAGTATACACTTTGCTGCTGGGATACAAAGGTCATCAAGTGATACATCTCTCTCTCTCTCTCTCTCTCTCTCTCTCTCTCATGAATCCTGTATACCTGAACCCTCCTCAAGCTCCTTCCTTTCCTCTTTTGGAGCGGCAAGAAGATCAGACCTTGCAGTTCTTCATTTCACCTCATCAAGAACCGCCATCGTCACCATCTTCTTCCTCTATGCTATGTGCTTCTTTTCCAAACAGAACTGAAGATCAAGGTCACGTTCCATGTGGAAGATCAGAAACTCCTGCGGAAAAGGCAAGCAGTACTCACAGTACTTCCATATTCAATTCAAGTTTTCAGGGTTCTTCATTTACTTTTGAACAGCAAGTCAATATATAAAACCGATCCATGTAACTGTGATCATCTTTTATTCGATTACATATATTAGTTCATGATCAGCTTTTGTGTTATGTTCCTATAGTTGTGATCCTTGAATTTTACTGTTTCGTTGAGCTTACAAAGCAAATGAAGATTCACATATACGACAAGGGATTCATCTTCTTTAATAATATTGTTCTTCTTTATATTAGATTATTTTGATCTATATAGTAATTAACTGGTACACATCAGCTGGCTAATCCTTCCTTCTGTACCAATCCATCCACCATGAAATATATAATCACTTAAACCTATGCTTTCTTCATTTTACAATCCTTTTTTTTTGGTCGAGTTACTCCTTTTATTAAGTTCATGATCTCTTTCGTAACTTCTAGGCCGACCAAAGTGGCGGATCCAAACACACGCAGCTCTTCCCATCTTCGTCTTTGTTCCAGCCGATGGTTAGCAAAAGCGAAACTAGCAATCAAGGACGACAAAAGTCTTTTTCCTTCAATGGTGAAAATGGGGAGGAGGTCAACAGAGCTTTTGGCATCAAATGGATGCCTTTGAAAATGAGGTTCATGCAGAAGATGAAGAACACAACATATGGCAATGGATCTACAGAAGATGAGAGTATGCAAGTTGTGGACGAGTCTGCAAAGAACCATCATCGACAAGATCGTACAGAGATTAGGTTTTCGAGCAACTGTAATAACGCCATAAGAGTGTGTGCTGATTGCAACACAACCACGACCCCTCTTTGGAGGAGTGGCCCTAGAGGCCCCAAGGTTAATGTTTTTTCCCCCTTCACACACCAATTTGCAATCACATGATTACATGTTTTGTGGCCAAATTTGTCCGCCAAACAAGTAGAGATTTGTCACATCCATGCTTGTTATATTACTCGGTGTGGTTGGATTAAAGGCGTCACAGTAAAGTTTATTTCTGTAATACATGATCGAATGAATGTCTACATATGTACGGATCAATTGAAGTCAAATTTCAGATAGTTTGTTTCGAGTGCAGGTAACCTCCATTTAGTAGTCTTATATCCAATAAATTCAGGGAATTCTGGACTATGTTAATCGTCCTAGCTAAGACATTGCTTATGAAACATGTTAGACATTGCCTCCTTGCTATTAATTTTTTTTTGGTAAGGAAAAAAAAATACACATTGAGAATAGATAACTTCTTATTAGTAGGATTTAATTAAACTTATATGAGATACAAATACACATTGTACATTGAGAATAGATAACTTCATTAAGTGATTACTTTAATATCTCATAGAAGAGAAGTCATTTTTTTATACTGTTTCGCTAGTGCAGTCTCTTTGCAATGCATGCGGGATTCGCCAGAGGAAGGCAAGACGAGCCATGGAAGAAGCTGCTGCAGCAGCCACCACTGGGGGGGCAGTGGTTGCAACAACCGATCCAACCTCAGTGCGGATGAAAGGGCACAACAAGGAAAAGAAATCGCGCGCAAGTCATGCTGGACAAATATGCAAGAAACAAAGCAAGCAATTCGCCAACCAAGCTGATTCTTCTTCTCACGGCGAAAAGAAGCTCTTTTTGGGGGATTTCGCCCTAGGGTTGAGCAAAAGTTCAGCTTTTCTACGAGCATTTCCACAAGATGAAGCCGAAGCTGCAATACTACTGATGGAATTATCTTGTGGCTTTGTTCACGGTTAACTTCTGCATTTATTACTAGATTTGTCTTGTTTCATGATGAATTTGTTTGGTTGTGTTGCTGTTATGTCTCTTATAGAAATTGAGAAGGAAAAGGAAGAGAGAGAGAGAGATTCCCAGCATTGCAAGGCAGAAATAGTTTTGTTTATTTGAGTTTACGAGATTGAAATAATGAATACGCACTATTCCAATGATTGAATAATACATGCAATTTCTATAGTTTTTTGAGTTTATATTAAGAAATTGAGCGTTAATGCAAGTTTCTTTACACTTTTTTGAAACCCTTTTTCTTCCAATAGGAAGAGGCAAACTAAGCTCTTGTCAAGATGCTAGCAGAAGTGGAAAAAGTGCTAAAAAAGTCCTAAACCTTTTGCATTAGTGCTAATTTAGTCTTAAACCTTTTTTTGATGTCAATTCAGTCCTAAACCTTTTGCATTGGTGCCAATTTAGTCCTAAACCTTTTTTTGGTGCCAATTAAGTCCTAAACCTTTTAAATTGATGCCAATGAAGTCTTAAACCTTTTGTTTTTGTGCCAATTTAGTCCTTTTCGATAAATTTTGACCTGAATTTGCTGACATGGACACCTATCGGCCGGCGGCCAGTCACCGGCGTCGACGTGGCACTAACATGGACAGCTTTAATAATTATTTAAATATTTTTTAAAATTTTTCTTTTTTTTTTCTTTTTTTTCCACTTTTTTTTTTGTCTGCCCTCCTTCCTTCTGGCAGGTTGCCGGTCTGGCGACTGGCCATAGGCCAAAGGCCGACGAGCTCAACCTCGCCGACCACTGCTGAGGGCAGCGACCTCGCCGGATTTGGCAAGGTCGAGCCTCACCCGACCAAGGTGAGGCTAGGCCTCGTTGGAGGCCGCGGTGAGGGCGAGCCTCGCCATGGTCGGGCAAGACCCGACCTTGCCGGATCTGTCGAGGTTGAGCCTTGCCTGACCAAGGCGAGGCTAGCCCTCACCAGTGGCCGGCGAGTTGGAGCTCGCCGGCCTCCTGCGACTGGCCAGAGGAAGGAGGGCGAACAAAAAAAAAGTAAAAAAAAAAAAGGAAAAAAAATAAAAATTCAAAAAAATAGTAAAATATTATTAAAGTCGTCCACGTCGACGCCGGTGATTAGTCACCGGTCAGCAGGCGTCCACGTCAATAAATTCCAGTCAAAATTGACCGGAAGGACTAAATTGGCACCAATTTAAAAGATTTAGGACTTAATTGACACCAAAAACAGGTTTATGACTAAATTGGCACCGACACAAAAGATTTAGGACTGAATTGACACCAAAAAAAGGTTTAGGATTAAATTGGCACTAATGCAAAAGGTTTAGGACTTTTTTGGCACTTTTCCCTAGCAGAAGTCCTAATATTTGATCTTGCTGTATGAATGTATTGTGCAGTGCATAAGATCCTCGTTTAAAGCAATGTTTAGATTACTCGCAAGAGAATTTGGCATCACAAAATTATTATTTTCAATTCGACAGTCAACAAGATAGACGCGGGATCCGATGATTTTGAAGATTGTGGTCCGATATTTTTTTCTTCCTTATTTTGAAAATCTCTAGAACTTTAGATGCTATTTTGAATGTTTGGGGATATGATTCATTTTCTTAAGTAATTACCTGAATGGGTCAAAAGTTATGTCATTAGAATTTTGGTGCTGTGTCTTTGCTCATGAGTTTCCTAGTTTAGGCACTAGGGTTTCCACAAATATAAAAATTTTGAAAATTGAGCTTTGTCTCAATTGTTGCTTTTCATCCTCCGGCAACATGAGTGGATTTTTGGCAAGATCTACGTTCATGTATCTTCGTTTTAACCAAGTCAACTGGCATTAAAGTAAGTTTGCCAGTCGTAAGATCAAATCCGAGGCAACACACGTACGAAAGCTCGGACACAGCATGTGGCAACAAGGTTTTTCTTAGAAATCGTGAGGCATCACGAGCTTCCAAATCCATACATTTGATCGTGACACCGAGTATCTCTGTTTGTTTCTGATAGATCGATGATGGCGTTCTTTTGGGTTGACTCATAATCATAGTAGCACGATACATCAACAAAAGACTGAGGTTGTTTAGGCTGAACCTCGGGGAGTTTGATTCGAAGCATTTGTGGAGACAAGCAGAAGAAGTAGGAATCTGCTGTGGTTCAGGCAATAATGTTCGCAATTCATTCAGTGATAGTAAACCTTTCACCTTCGCTTCCTAAACATTTTTGTGGTCATGCATATTGCCCGGATGAGGAGATGTTATATCTTGAAGTTGGACCCAACTCAAGAGTGAGTTTTTCCCCAGCGGAGGTGTTTGGTGCGGAAGTTGTTGCTAATGACTTTATAGAGAGATCGAACGAGCAGGAATTGATGGGGCGAGCCACGAACCAAAATTCTCGTGTTCTTCAGTCAACGAGCCATTTTTTTTCTCATCAAGGGGAGTTGCGAAACTAGAACTAATCCGAATCACGTTTGAAGTTGTTTCCCGCCTTAAAATCCACCGGTTCATGAGTTTTAGGATCATGTTCTATTTTCGGCCTACTTAATTGATTATTGCCAGACCATTTGCTTTTACTTGTGAATTTTGGATTCTCTTATCAATCTTATCAATTAGGGCTAATTACGAACTGTTTAGGGTTTTGTTTTGAGCGATTGAGAAATTTCTCGATTTTTGGGCAAGTTTGCATGTTTTAAGGTGAGATGGTAAATAGAATTAGAAATTTGTTTGGCGTGAATTGGGATTGAAGAGACATATTCTTCTACAAAGCGAATTTTGTTTAAAAATAAGTCCAGCTCGATAATTCCCTTCAAGAGATATTTTTCTCCAATATTTTTCTTCCATTAGCCCATAGCAGAAAATCTTTGGATGAAAAAAAAATTGGGTTAAATGGATTGCCCTTATTCAAATGAAGGTATCATTGTTTTTTGTCAGCAAAATATAAACAAATGAAAAAATAAGATTTTATAATAGTATTATTTTTTTTGGTAAAAATTTTGTAATAGTATTTATTCTACTTTAAAACGAAAAAGTAAAAATAATTAATTAAGCTCATGCACAGTACAAGCTGATTTAGTGTGTTGGGGAGGTGTAGCAGATATTCAATACATTCACCCGAGGAAATTTTTAAGAGAGAGCCTAAGTCAGAATTTCGTCAACATATTTAGTTGAGCACCTCCACTCAAAAATTCAAACCAATGAATTACAAGTCAACTTAAATATATTAGTTACTCTATCTTACATTACATCCATGACGTGAAACTTTTTTCTATCAGACACTCCCTCTCCCTCACGTGTGAGTCTCTTGCATTAAGGCCGCCTCCTCTTGATCCGGGTGTTCTTTCTACACTAACATTATCACAACTTGAGTATCCATCTTAGCCCAACCAACTTTTGGCAAATGTTGGCAAAAGTTGTTGTGGACAACATCAATCCTTCGAACTCCACCTCAATAGCCTTTGGCACGACTAAGCTTTATGGGAAGTGGGGAAACACCTTACCTGCCTCAATTAAGGAGTCACATCCGAGATTCCATCCTTAAGATATTCATCATACACCAATCAATAAAAATCAGGTCGGGCCCACCCCTAAATTATCAGGAGATCAATGAAATGGAGCACAAATTTGAATCTGACAACCTATGCAATTTAACCCATATTAACTAAAAAAATTTAAACTAATGAGTTATGTACCGATTATGACATATTAACTACTCAATCTTACATTGCATCCCTTATGCATATTTCTTTCGCTTAACATCCTCACAAGCACACCTCAATATGGAGGAGCACATCATAGTATCATTTGACGAAGGACTAGAATATCTGAAAGATATTCCTTTTTTTTTTGTTAAGGAAAGATATTCCTTTTTCAGCCTGTAATAACAAAAAAAACCAAATTTCCAAAATAATTAACACTCCGGAATCAACCTCCGACGAAATTCATTCCGCAAATGAATTAAACCAAACCATAATGCTCATTTCCCCCCTCTTTTTGCGTTTGGAGAGGTGTGATCTATGCGCCCCACGTTGCATCGGTTTCATCCTTTAAATATTGTTCCCTTTTGCGTTAGATATCTGGCATCAATCTTTTGGATTTTAGTGGTGGAATCACCTGTTGTTTACAATGTTATTCAGAAGCTCCTTTCTTAAAAGTCAACTAGAAGTTTAATATATATACCAACTCACGAGGAAATTAGCACATCTTGAGGAGTTTTTTAACTCTCACGACATCATTTTCATGGTCTTTTGGCTAAACGGTAAGTGATTATTGATAAGAGTACACAATATACAAAGGAAATGTATAATAATTTCTGGACAAATATTAATATTTCAAGATTTGAAGTCCGTTTAGGAAGGTCGTTGTTGGATAAAATAGATTGATATCGAGATATGTGACATGTTAAATAAAGTCATTAGCTTACTCATTTGTCCAAAGATTCGATGTTTGTAAAATTAGTAATTAAGGACATTGTGGAAAGAAAATAGAAATTGAGATCTCCTAAAAAGTAGGAAGTCTTCTTTACTTTATACGAGACCAATTTAGAAAGTTGGTTTAGAGAGTAATTTGCCAAGCTCCTCTTGGTGCGTGCACCTCACTTCCAATACTCAACTGCAATTTGTTACTTCACTTATTAAATTAATTTCGTAAATGTTTTTCACTATTCTTGGTATTTCTACTGTTAAGGAAAATTTCCAATAGATTTTGAAGTTGACAAAACTGTTCATGAGTGTTTTGTAAGTCTAATAAATGCTTTGAAGTATTTTGATTAAGGAAATTATTTTTGGAAGAAAAGAATATGTCAATCTTGATCTAGTTCGTGTTCAGATTGTGAAAGAACTTCAAACAAAAGAGATTCAGACTCAGAACAAGAAGTTCAGACTCAGAACGAGAAAGTTCAGACGCAGAATTTATTCAAACGCTGAAATTATTCAGACACTAAAATTATTCAAACGCTGAATTTATTCATACGCAGACGCTGAAATTATTCGGACGCAGAACTCAGAACAAAAAATAAAAGCTAGTGATCTTGCATGAATTTCATAGAAGGAAAGTTTTGATTGTATCAATCTCAATCAAATGGGTTGACAATCAAACATTTTGACAAGTATGCATTACAACGGACAAAGCTCTACTTATGGAAACCAAGATTTTGATTGTATGGGCGACCAGAATCAACGGGATTCAGATTTTATCAACCAACGGCTACTCAATCCATTTTATACAAATTTGTTCAAAGGTGAATATTGGAAGATGATCTTCTAAAGACTGTCCAACGGCTAGTTTGGAAGTGGAGAAGTATAAAAGGAGATCAACGATGAGCAAAAGGTAGAAAACAAAATCAAGAATCAATAAGTCCAAAATCTGAGCATACTCCGATTCAATCTCTTGTCTTTCGTGAGCTTAAACGTGTAATCATTTGAGAGGTGTAGACAGTGTTATAACTGTGTGCTTAAGTGTAAGATAGTATGATCTATCAGCTTGGTAGTGTGATCTATCGACTTGGTATAAGCAGCACCAATTTCGGGGAGAAGTGCTTGGGTTTAAGCAAAACAACTTGCCGTAACTTTTCATTGATTTGATTAGTGGAATCCAGCCAGTAGGCTGTCAGCGTAGGAGAGTGAACGTAGACTTGACCTAAGCCGAACCATTATAATTATTTATGTGTAGTTTTCTCCATCTCTAATTTCTTATTATATTGTTTATACTATTCACAAGAACATTTGTCACAAAATCTGATCAAAATCTGCTTGTTGTTCAGACTTTGTTCTTGATCTTTTATTTCCGCTTGAAATTGGTAAAGAATTTATTTAGATCACCTATTCACCCCCTCTAGGTGATCCTTGCTAGCTACATCAATTGGTATCAGAGCACGGTTGCTCAATTTTTGAAGTGTTTTACTTATGAGCTAACGATCTATATGGCTAGCATGAGTGCTCCAGGTCTCATTGAAGGACAAAGCAATTCCAGGCCACCATATTTCGATGGCAATGAATATAGCGTCTGGAAAAATAAGATGAAAGCATTCATCAAATCAATTGATCACATGCAATATGATATTGTCATCAGAGGAGTCAATCCAAAACATTTCGTATCTGCTTCAAAAGAGAAGCAAGATGAAAGCAAATCAGCAGATCCTCCATTATCTCAAACTGAGATAACAAAAAGAGAAGTTTTAGATTTAAAAGCGATTTATTCATTTTATTGTGCTTTATCACCTGTTGAGTATAAGAAAATCGTTTCTTGTGAATCAGCCAAGGAAATCTAGGATACTCTCCACACTACTTATGAAAAAATAGATCAAGCCAAGGAAACTCAAATCAATCTTTTGCTTGGTCAATATGAATCCTTCAAAATGAAGACAGGAGAATCAATTGCTGATATGTATGATAAATTTGCTAACATAGTAAACGGACTTGCATATCAAGGACAATTAGTCTCAGATGCAATGAAAGTCAACAAACTTTTGAGAGGACTGTCAAAGCAGTGGGACAACATCAAAACCTCACTTCGAGAGACTCAAAAGATCATGCCACTATCAGTGAATGAACTGATTGGAACTCTTCAATCATATGAAGTAGAATGTATACATGAAGAAGATCCAGAAGGTAAAAAGTTAATTGCCTTAAAATCTAACATTGATTCTGATGAAATAGATTTTGAAGGAGATAAAGAAGACGACGATGAGGAGATGAAGTTGTTGATCAAAAGATTTCAATACCTTGTGAGAAAGAGAAAAAACCCCAAAGCAAAGAAGCCAACAAAGAAATCGAAGAAAGAAAACATTTTAAGAACAGAGACGACAATGAAGAGTCTGAATCTAGCGATGATAAAATCTATGAGCAAGGAAATCTATGCTCAATGGCAGACATTGAATCCGAAGAAGATGAGGTGATTTGTTCAGATCCTATTCTTGATGATGATGATCTTTTTGAAGAGTTATGCGCGGAACATGAGAATGCGTTGAAGAAGATCTCCGAGTTGAAAAAGGAAGTCTCTAAATTGAAGCAACAAAATATTATGAATGAGAAAAGGATCATTGAGCTTGAAAAGGAGAATTCCTCTGTCAAGGAAGAAAGGGATATTTTGCAAAAAGAAGTTGATTCCTATAAGGAAGAAATTCCGAAGATTTGCAAAAAATTTGCTCTTGGCTCAAAGACATTAGAGCATGTTCTATCCATTCAAGTCCCCTATTACAACAAATCCGGCCTCGGTTTCGAAAATGAAAATAAGATCAAGAATGACTTTCCGAAGGTCAAGGAGACATTAAAGCGCAAGCCTTCAATCCAGCATTATAGAAATCATTTTGATTTTGGTACCAAAGAAAAGATGAGATTACTTTTCTTGCAGAGAATAAGGAAAGAGAATCTGGTAAGTAAAAGTATATTTTTTTCAAATTCTAAATTTGCTTTGGATATATACTTTAAATATCTATGAATTCTCTTTGGATTTAACATTTTATCTCCATGCTCTGCTTTATTTTGACTTGAAATGGCATGTTTTACATCGTTGGTTGTGTTAGAAATGTCGTAATAAAAGTCAAGTTTATTTTGATGGATTTTTTAGATGAGATTTTTAAAAGAGATTGTTTGATATCCTATTGGAAATGAAATATTTTTTTTTGGACTCATTATGTGTTCTCCGATATTGTCATGCCTTACAAAGAAAGAATTTATTTTGGCGAGATATTGTTTTATTATGCATATTTCCCTTAAATACTCTACTGAGATGAGTTGGGAAAGTATCATTGGCCTTCTATGAAAGTTTCCTATTCTGCGTCTAACAAAAAGAAAGGATCCAAATACAAGGAAACTAGAAAGGAAATGAGTTTATTGCAGGCAATTATACAAAGGAAGCATGAATGCAAACCTACGCAAGTCATGATGCAATCAACGAAGGATCTCAAGTGATGAATTCTTTCTAAAGAGTAAGGGTATATTCTGAACATGCTTGTTGAGATACAAATTGGTAATATTTGTTGCCATGTGTGTAAGATATTGCATATATTTAATGCTTGAAATAGCTACATTTCTTTTGCGAAATTCGTTAATGTCATATAATCTTTATGCTTATGAGATTCTTGTTTAAGGAAAATTCCTACAATCTTGAATCACTTGCTATATTCTTAGAAGATTTTTTTAATTAGCAAGTTTGATCCGCAAATCAGAGCAAGGTATGTATGTGACATTCTCTATATTTTCCAAAGATTATATCTCTCTTACAAGTATTTGCAGGATGTAAAAGAATCTTTCCTTGCGAAGTTTGGAAAGCTTGATCCCACAATCGGGAGATTCTGCAACATTTCCGAAGGATCGAAAATTTCTCCTTTATGCAATATTCTAACAAATTGTTGGAGGCACGTCAAAACACGATGAGCAAATGCTTAATGCGTCGTATGAAAGGATAAGTTGCTTCGGGTTTAAATATTTGATATTATTTTAATTGCTAAAGAAAAGGCATTACATATTATGTGAGATATTATATCTTTAACTGCAAATTTGTGCATAAAGTTTGCTGAGTTTATGCAGTTTGAATCCGAGATGAGCTTAATGGAAGAAAACAAATTTCTTTCTCGAATTTCAAAATGCAAACGAATGTGGCGGATGTTGCTGTTACAAAGAAAATAGAGGAACAACAATATGTTCAACGTGCACAAGCAGCAATGAAAGCTATTCGCAAAAGCTATCTTGATGACAGGGGGAGAAAAACAAAAAGGCGAAAAGCAAAAAGTGAAAAATGCAAAAGAAAGGGGGAGATTCATCTCAAAATGATATCAAATTGAGGAGGAGCGTAAATCAAGTATGGAAGTCAATTTAATTTCTGTCCACTCTTGATTACCATGAAAGAAAAGGTAATGTACGTTAGAACTTGCTAAGTTCTACACAATCCGGGTTAGTATTTCTTACTTTTTGTCATTAACGAATCTCTTATTTATATAATCGTTTATTATGACAAAAAGATTGTGAAATTTATTATGTGCATGCATGTTCATTAATATATATATATATATATATATATATGATATTTGAACATGAGCTATATTGAATATATGTTATGATATCTTTGAAGGTTGTGTTTCATGCCAAATATATTTTGAAGATAGTATGTGAAGATGAGTTAAATTTATATTCTCTACGTGATACCCTTTCCATTACTATCACTTTTTGATTATGACAAAAAGGGGGAGAGAATGTAAATATGCATATGTGCTTAGTGGTTAATTCTACTTAATTGATGCATAATATTGAGTTGTGATTATACTTCCATATATTGTCATAATCATTAAGGAATTTTATGCATATATCTTTTTGTGATGCTGACAAGAAGGGGGAGAAATATGCAGATATGATTTGGTTTGATATGCATATTATTGGATTCAAATAAAAGGAGACAGACTGTGATTCATTTCTTTTACGGTTCATATTTTGTCATACTCCTTGTATAAAAAATCCCATATCAAATTACTCTGATGATATATGATATCTTGAATATCTGCTACATTATATGCTTAATCATATTTTTCAAAATTATCTCAAAATCTATATATCTGCATGAAAGTTTTATCACCATAAAAAAGGGGAGGATTGTTAAGGAAAATTCCCAATAGATTTTGAAGTTGACAAAACTGTCCATGAGTGTTTTGTAAGTCTGATAAATACTTTGAAGTATTTTGATTCAGGAAGTTTTTTTAGAAGAAAAGCATATGTCAATCTTGATCTAGTTCGTGTTCAGATTGTGAAAGAACTTCAAACAAAAGAGATTCAGACTCAGAACAAGAAGTTCAGACTCAGAACAAGAAGTTCAAACTCAGAACGAGAAAGTTCAGACGCTAAAATTATTCAGACGCTGAATTTATTCAGACAAAGACGCTGAAATTATTCAAACGCAGAACTCAGAACGAAAAATAACAGCTAGTGATCTGGCATGGATTTCACAGAAGGAAAGTTTTGATTGTATCAATCTCAATCAAATGGATTAACAATCAAACATTTCGACAAGTATGCATTACAATGGACAAAACTCTATTTATGGAAACCAAGATTCTGATTGTATGGGCGACCAGAATCAATGGGATTCAGATTTTATCAATCAATGGCTACTCAATCCATTTTATACAAATCTGTCCAAAGGTGAATATTGGAAGATGATCCTCTAAAGACTGTCCAACGGCTAGTTTGGAAGTGGAGAAGTATAAAAGGAGATCAACGAGGAGCAGAAGGTAAAGAACGAAATCAAGAATCAACAAGTCTAAAGTCTGAGCATACTCCAATTCAATCTCTTGTCTTTCGTGAGCTTAAACGTGTAATCATTTGAGAGGTGTAGAAAGTGTTATAAGTGTGTGCTTAGGTGTGAGATAGTGTGATCTATCGGCTTGGTATAAGCAGCACCAACTTTGGAGAGAAGTGCTTGAGTTTAAGCAGCATAACTTGCTATAACTTCTCATTGATTTGATTAGTGGAATCCAGACAGTAAGTTGTCAGCGTGGGAGAGTAAACGTAAGCTTGATCTAAGCCAAACCACTATAATTGTTTGTGTGTAGTTTTCTCCATCTCTAATCTCTTATTATATTGTTTATACTGTTTACAAGAACATTTGTCATAAAGTCTAATCAGAATCTGCTTGTTGTTCAGACTTTATTCTTGATCTTTTACTTCCGCTTTAAATTGGTAAAGAATTTGTTTAGATCACCTATTCACCGCCCCTCTAGATGATCCTTGCTAGCAGCATCATCTACTACAAATGCAACAGAGTTAGAGGAAGATATCGACATCAAACTTTTGCACAAGAGTTCTAAATGAAGGGCAACTGATTAATTTTTGTATGATGGATTCATCATACTTGGGATTATTTTGAAGATTCACCTCCTCTTTTCTAGATGTTTCCTGGGGGAGTGAACCACTAATCTTTAGAATAATGTAAGGGTGGTGAACCACTTATATCTAGAATGAATTAAGGGGGTAAACCACTTATTTCTAAAAAGAACAAGGGGAGGTAAACCACAATCTTAAAAATGAACAAGGGGAGTGAACCACTAATCTTTAGATTCACCTCCTCTTCTGTGTTTGTGTGCTTGGCACCCATTTTAGCATGTGTAAGTTCTCCCAACCAATATCATAGAGAGTGCTTCTATTTAAAGATTGTGTTTTCTTCGATTTTGCTCCTCATCTTTCTCAACAATTGATATCGGAGTTTTTACTGTGTGCACCCAACAAATTAAATTATTTATTCATATTCTAAATTTGGATTTAAATATTCCGCATTCCATAAATAAACAAATCTATTGTCTCAAATAATAAAATCTAAAAAAAAGTCTCTTACTTTATACATCTTAAACATCTTTTCACATTTTTTTCTGCTGCTTGTTTGTGTATTTTATTTTTCTAGCTAGTTCCTAGAAAAGTCTCATGAAAATACTAAAACTCCCTCCTCATTTTTCACTCAAAAATCACTTTGCATCTCCTATTTTAAAATTCCTAATTTGCATTGTCAAGCTACTAGATGAAATGACTAAATTACCCTTAAGTATTTTGAATAAAAAAGAATTTTAATGCTTAAAAAGTGCCTACCTCACTCGACCACCATATGCAGCTGGTGGCCACTACATCTCCACCTCCAAGCTCCAACCACTATTGTCCGCATAGCTACGTCCCTCCCTCCTCTCGAGAGAGAGAGCTTGGGCTATTGCCGTGGGTTGGAATGGAGGAGGTGAGTAACCCAAAGGCCGCGATGGTGGCCGGTGACACGAAGGAACTATTGGTGGTCAAGCTAAGATTAGGATCAAGACTTTGTGAATAAGGGTTTCTCGGTAGACGGAGGCAAAGAGCATTAAGGGTACTTTTGAAAAGTAAATGGTAATTTCACTTACAAGGCTATAATAGTAAGTGTAAAAATGAACTGCGCCTTCCAAATCGAAGGTTTCATATGTGATGCGAGGTTTGATGTAAGGTGAAGATGGTCTATTGTGGTTATTTGCAAGGTTTCGACTTTCATAGATGAGATCTAAAATAGAACAGTTAATCTAGGGCAGCGCTATTTTCATCCCTTATATGATTAAATTCACCCAATTTATACTACAAAGATAAAATCGCTCTCGATTATTCAATTGCAATTTAAAGCGATGGGTCTATTCTTTTTTTTTTCTATATTTTCTATTTTTGTTCAAGATCTAGTTGCCATAATTAAGCATTTTCACATTTTTTTAGTGTACTAACAATTTTTTTAGTGTATTCTTAGATAATCCTATAACGTTTTGCATGGTCTGTGTAAAAGTATCTCGCAATTGTGAGGAAAAAAGAAAAATTCTTTGATATAGTAAAAAAAATTAAAAGTCACTTCTTCATCATTGCTCTTATATCAATTTATCCATTGTTTGTCCCTCTTATCTCAAAAGCTCACTTTCTTGGTGAGTTTTAATTTTTTAATGTCATTAGTCCAAAATATATATATATATATATCAAGTCTCTCTGTTTACTATATTACAATTTTTTTTAATCTTTTTTCCTTACTTTTGGCGAGATATTTCTACATAGAGCATGTAAGACATTACAGGAATATCTAGGAATACTCTAAAAATATTATGCACAACGAAGCATCTTGATATTTTTCCATAAACACTTCATAAATGGTATAAATTTTTGTCAATCCAAAATAATGAAATTTCATTGGCATATCCAAAAGAAAATTTTTATTTCATGCTCTATTTTGATTTAATTAAATTTCATTTTTTTCAAGTTTCATGTTAGAGGATGTTCCCGTGATCTTATTTTGGAGTATCTGCAAAGAGGGTTTTTTTTTTTCCTTCATCCAATCATCTCATTATATATGTGTGTATATAAAAGAAAACTGGTGAAAAGGTGTTTGATGGTGATATGCACAAGGCTGAAGTGAAAATTTATAAACAAGTGATCGAGTTTAAAAATTTCTATGTTAATTTTTTTTTCTAGATTATACTTGACACTTATTTATAAATTCTCTCAACAACGTACGAACTAGGTTTCTTGAAAATTTCTCTTTTCGACAAAACTAATTTTTATGGAAGTAAAATCTAACAATAAAAAAGCAGTGCCTTTAATAAACATGGGATACCTACGATAAACAAAAACTAAACACGTGAAATTCTTAATTATAGCAACTAAGATCCTGCATATAAATAGAAAAATTATATAAAAAAAAAGACAAGTAATTAAATGCGGGGCCACCACATTAAATTGCAATTCGATGATTAAGTGCAATTTTATATTTTTAATGAAAATTGGGTGGATTTAGTCATGTAGGGAGTGGAACTGTCGTCTGTTTTTTTGGGTTATTGCCAAAGTTGATCTGAGCAGTTGGATCCTATGATACACTTGCATAATTCAACGGTCGATGATTTGACACATCCTGGGTTTTACGGTACGCTTAAAGCACACGAGTGTTGCCCTCCAGAATGAGGACAGGAAGTCCGAGTCAGCAGCAGCTCCCATGTATATGCGGGCGATGATGTCGGCCACAGACATTTCACGCAAGATAAGCTTCTAGGACCAGAATATCCCAAATAAAATAATATAAATTCGATACTTTTCTTGGTCAAAATGCAAAAAAAAAAAAGCACAATATTATAATTGTAAAACAAGAAAATCTGGGGGAAAAAACCCATCAAAACGAAACAAATCAGGCGAAAAAAGGTCAAAAAAAAAAAAAACCAGTTGATATGCCCACCGTTTTCACAAAATCCTTCCTGAAAGCTAACCCATAGATAGGGTTCCTCTTTGGTGCTGACATGTGGGTGAGGCGAGGCAGGGGATAAGCCGAATGTGTAAGAGAATCTGCCAACGAAGGTTGCCGAGATTTTCCCAGCAGAAAAACGAAGCTTTTGAGGCATTTTCCTGGCCAGAGAAAAAGGGAGGGAGAAATTTTGGTTGCGTCCCGCGTTCTTGAAATGGCTTGGAAAGCGTTTTGATCCATCGAAACTCAATCTCCTCTCGCTTCAACGTCTTCCATTCATTTTGTTTATCTCGTTGCATGTAAATAATATCCTTAAAAACTGTCCTCTTCTGGCCCCCCGTTGGGTGTGCCCGGTCACCAACCCACCTTCTCATTGCCACCACCAGATCTTGGAAAATATTACTTCTTGAATTTTCTCTTTAAATTATTGTTCTTATTTATACTTCATTGATTACATGGCAGTCACCCATATTTTCTTCACAAACCAGCATACACCAACCAGCCTAGCACACCCCCCATTTGAGCCATGGAATGACGAGAAGGACGGCAGCTTGAAAGCATCCGTGCACAACCCCGTTTTGATTCGTTCAGCTGAACGGAAACCCAGTTGCTTCGTTCTCATTTCCAAATCAAATTTGCGGAGAACATGGAACGTGCGAGGCGGTTGGCGAACCGGGCAATCCTCAGACGCCTGGTTTCCGAATCGAAGCAATACCGGCACGACGAATCTTTGTTAAGCTCTTCGTCACCTGTAATATTCACCCCTTCGAGGTATGTCTCGTCATTGGTTCCTCATGGTTCAATGTCCAGGAGTTCTAGATCAGACATGTTGGTGGGTAGGCACGTCTCATCCAGTAGTACTAGTTATGGTGGTGTTGGGTCTCAAGCTAGATCAATCTCTGTTGAGGCATTGAAACCGAATGACACCTTCCCTCGCCGCCACAATTCGGCGACGCCCGAGGAGAAAGCGAAAATGGCAGAGTTCTGTGGGTTCAATAATGTTGATTCTCTCATTGATGCTACTGTGCCTAAATCGATCCGTTTGGATTCGATGACGTTTTCTAAGTTCGATGAAGGACTTACTGAGAGTCAAATGATTGCGCACATGAAGAACTTGGAGTCGAAAAATAAAATTTTCAAGTCATATATTGGGATGGGGTACTATAACACCTTTGTTCCTCCTGTTATATTGAGGAACATTATGGAGAATCCGGCTTGGTACACGCAGTACACACCTTACCAAGCTGAGATATCTCAAGGGCGTCTAGAGTCCTTGCTTAACTTCCAGACATTGATCACAGACCTCACTGGATTACCAATGTCGAATGCTTCATTGCTTGATGAGGGGACTGCTGCTGCAGAAGCAATGGCGATGTGTAACAACATTCTAAAGGGAAAGAAGAAAACTTTTATCATTGCCAGCAACTGTCACCCCCAAACAATTGATATTTGTAAGACTAGGGCTGATGGGTTCGACCTCAAAGTAGTTACTGCCGATCTGAAGGACATCAACTACAAGTCGGGAGATGTTTGTGGCGTTCTAGTTCAGTACCCTGGTACCGAAGGAGAAGTGTTGGATTATGCAGAGTTTGTGAAGAATGCGCAAGCTCATGGGGTTAAAGTGGTTATGGCGAGCGACCTGTTAGCTCTGACCATGTTAAAGCCTCCTGGTGAATTTGGGGCTGATATTGTTGTGGGTTCAGCCCAAAGATTTGGTGTACCCATGGGATATGGAGGTCCTCATGCTGCATTTTTGGCTACTTCTCAAGAGTACAAGAGACTGATGCCAGGGAGGATTATAGGTGTTAGTGTTGATTCTTCTGGAAAACCTGCTCTGCGTATGGCGATGCAAACTAGAGAGCAACATATCCGCAGAGACAAGGCTACTAGCAACATCTGTACTGCTCAGGTATGATATCTTTCACACCGTAGAATGTCTGTGCTCTTGCTCTTGAATCTTACAGTGGAGCTTTTGAGTTTAAGGAAATAATAAAAAGTTTGTTTCTCTAAGATTTATTGCAAGGCTTGCTGGATAGCTTGCAGTTTTGGTTTCAGATGCACAGCTTAAAGAGTGGCTCTTTTTTATGAAGTTAACTTTGCCTTCTCTGATTAATTTTCATTCTCTCTAGGCATTGCTTGCAAACATGGCTGCTATGTATGCTGTTTATCATGGTCCCGAAGGCCTCAAGATCATTGCTCAGCGAGTCCATGGTTTAGCAGGAGCATTTGCTCTAGGTCTAAAGAAACTTGGGGTCGCAGTTCAGGAGCTTCCTTTCTTCGACACTGTGAAGATTATGTGTGCTGATGCCAATGCAATTGCTGATGCTGCTTACAAGAATGAGATCAATTTGAGGATTGTAGATAAGCACACTGTGAGTATCTTTCCTTTGCTGCAACCTTCCAGAGAAATGTGCTGTACTTCCTTGCGAGATTTGATTGGAGTTCCGTTGTATTTCAGATCACTGTTGCATTTGATGAGACCACCACCTTGGATGATGTTGATAAGCTTTTCAAAGTTTTTGCTTGCGGCAAGCCTGTGAGTAATTTGTCAAACTTTTGTGCTGACAGCTGAATAGGTCAGGTTATTTTTCTTTCTTTTCGTCTTGATTATTCCTCGTTTCCTTATCCACATTTTCTCGCAGGTCCCCTTTAGCGCTGCATCTCTTGCACCAGAGGTTCAGACTGCAGTCCCATCCGGGCTGATCCGAGAGAGTCCTATCCTGACCCATTCGATTTTTAACACGTATGAACATTTTCATGTAGTATGCACAACTTGTGGCTAGTGACTTTAAGCCATTCTGACTGTCATATCTTCTCTACATTAGGTACCGCACAGAGCATGAGTTGCTTAGATATATCCACAGATTACAATCAAAGGATCTCTCCCTGTGCCACAGCATGATTCCATTGGGATCTTGTACAATGAAATTGAATGCTACCACTGAGATGATGCCGGTGACTTGGCCTGGATTCACTGACATTCACCCTTTTGCCCCGACTGAGCAAGCTCAAGGTTATCAGGTACTTATCATGTAAATACATTAGTCAGGCAGAAGTTTACAGCGTTCTCAAAATGTATTGATTCTCTTTCCAAAAATTCATTGCAATTCAATTTTTTGTTTTCTTAAGGAAATGTTCACAGATTTAGGTGACCTGCTCTGTGCGATCACTGGGTTTGATTCTTTCTCCTTGCAACCTAATGCTGGTGCTTCTGGAGAGTACGCAGGGCTCATGGTCATCCGTGCATATCACATGGTATTGCCTCGTCATCACTGTGCCGGTTTCTTCTTCATTGTCAAGCAGATTGCAGGTGCTAGCCTTGAAATAATTAATTATGACTAGGAGAATTATTCTTGAATAAGGTGAAAATTTTCCTATTGCCCCCTTTGAACTCTCTTTACCAATATAAGAGTCGTTTACACATTCTATCTCGGACATGCTTAGACCTAGAGCGTAAGCCTTAAAGTTATTAACATGCATTGTTGGCTGGTGATTGATAATACAAGTTTAAGTTTAGGGGACTCTCTTTTCTTCAATTCTAGTCAAGGAAAGAGAATCAGTCTGATTTCTGGGAAAAAATGCTGGTTCTTTGATATGGTGAAAACTTTATTGAAGGCATTTAGCTAATCTTTTTGAAATACCATTTTCCTTAGACTGAGCCTGTGAGATTCTCCAAACTGTTCTACTTCTGTTAAAGCTCATCAGCTTTTGGAGTAGCAGACATACTGTGCTGCCATATATAAGGGAACACATACAGGGCAACCTGAGGCTTAAGATATTCCTTTTTAAAAGTGCCCGAGGATTATATTCTCTGCCTTTTAACCTCTGCTTATGCATATTCTTCCAACCTTCATCCGTGCCCCTTCGAATTATTCCTTTCGCAAACAATAAGGCTTATTTATATGTAGATTGAGCTTATATCAAGGTGCTGAATGGATGTTGCAGGCAAGAGGCGACCATCACCGTGATGTGTGTATTATACCTGTCTCAGCTCATGGGACAAATCCAGCAAGTGCTGCGATGTGTGGCATGAAAATAGTTGCTGTAGGAACTGATGCCAAGGGCAATATCAACATTGAACAGTTGAGGAAGGCTGCTGAAGCAAATAGGGATAACTTGTCAGCCCTTATGGTGAGGATTTTTCATGCGAAATGAAACTTCTCTTCTTTATGTTCTTTTCTGTGATCATCAAATGGTTCATCTGGTGACCTTATTTTTAATGCAAGTGGTTTTTTAAAAATTCAGGTTACTTATCCTTCCACTCATGGTGTGTATGAGGAAGGCATTGATGAGATTTGTAAAATTATTCATGACAATGGAGGTCAAGTGTACATGGATGGGGCTAACATGAACGCACAGGTGCTTTCTCTTCTTTTTACATAACTTAAAATTTTCATGGTTGACAGTTTGCTCTCCTTTTATGCGTTTATCATCTCCCAATAATTTCCAGGCTTAGGGATGGAAGCTTCTCTCTTTGTGCATATGATTTCTCTCCCTTTTGGCTGTTGGCATCATTCATAATGCACTCTCTTAAATTCTAGACAAATGCTTACAGGTGGGTTTGACAAGCCCCGGGTTTATTGGAGCTGATGTTTGCCATCTCAACCTGCACAAGACATTCTGCATTCCTCATGGAGGTGGTGGTCCTGGGATGGGCCCTATTGGCGTAAAGAAACACCTGGCACCATTTTTGCCTTCACATCCTGTTGTAGGTTTCTGTTTGGATACTCAATTTTAGTATCCCACTCAAGCGTGTGACGAGGGCCAATTCATATTTGTTTTTTGTCTACCTTTTCATATTTGTAGGTACCAACAGGTGGTATACCCGCCCCAGACCAGACCAACCCTCTTGGCACAATTTCTGCTGCACCATGGGGCTCTGCATTAATCTTACCAATCTCCTACACTTACATTGCCATGATGGGATCTAAGGGTCTTACTGAAGCATCAAAGATTGCTATTTTAAATGCAAACTATATGGCAAAGCGCTTGGAGGTTCCTTCTTCTCCCTTAATTATCTAAATTGACTTCCATATCATTTCATCCTCGGGAAAAAGCTGTATAACAGTATCTGTTTGTATTAATTATTGTTAATTACCAATTTCATATTCATTTAAGATTTTGTCATTCAGAGTTACTACCCGGTATTGTTCCGTGGAGTCAATGGAACAGTTGCTCATGAGTTCATTGTTGACCTAAGAGGCTTTAAGGTAGTCCTCTGCCCTACAATTGTTACCATCTATTGCCAGTTTGATTAGTTTTTTCTACATATAACTATTTTTTTTTTGTTTCAGAATACTGCTGGAATTGAGCCTGAAGATGTCGCCAAACGTCTTATGGACTATGGATTCCATGCACCAACCATGTCATGGCCCGTACCTGGCACACTCATGATTGAACCCACTGAAAGTGAAAGCAAGGTATTTGCAGCGTTAAGTGTTTTTATCCTCTTTGTAAAAGGCTTAGTTAGTGCATAATGCAAATGAATCTTCTCCGTTCTTCAGGCTGAGTTGGACAGATTTTGTGATGCTATGATCTCGATTAGGGAAGAAATTGCAGAGATCGAAAAGGGCAAAGCTGATATCCACAATAATGTCTTGAAGGTGAGATTCTCTTACTTTGCATCAATCTAGGCATATATAATATATGTGGTATAAAGCCAGGTCTATCTATCAAATCACACTTAGAATAATACTGTAAGGATGTTCATGAAAATCAAGAAATAGACCTGAAAAATGAAAAATGCAGGGAGCCCCTCATCCACCATCATTGCTCATGGGAGATGCATGGACCAAGCCATATTCTCGCGACTATGCAGCTTTCCCTGCTTCCTGGCTCCGTACTTCCAAGTTCTGGCCAAGTACAGGTATATATGGGAATAAAACATTCGTATTTATTGATGATATTTGACATGGTTAAGTAAGTCAGCATTGTCCTTATGAACCATTTTTCTTTGTGATTAGCATATATCAACTTGCTCAATTGGCAGAATTTAATTTTTTATAAGTTGAACAGTCATGACTAAGCAGCAAGAAATGCTGAAGTTTGCACTTTTTCCCATTTTGGGTCTCTAAAATGAACGTGCAATGGATAGTCGATGTTGCCAGAGATACTACCCATAATAGGGTGCTTTGATGCCATAATCTCTTGCTCATGGACCGTTTGATCCTGTGATGACCCAAAAGTTTCTATAGATTGAACTTTGCCTGTTTATATTTCCTGCCTAGCAGTTTAAACTTATATACTAAGAAATTTCTCAATCCCCAGGCTAAACTATAGATCTTAATTCAGTTTTTCTTATGTTCATCTTAGCTCCGTAGTTAATACTCCTTGTAGATCACCTTGTGATTAGGACTTGGACAAGATTGGTTTCTAAATATTGACTCATACTTATAATCAGCATTTTTCCCGCATCTTGTTGTAAGAGATTTTGTTATTTATACTGCAGGACGTGTTGACAATGTCTATGGAGACCGCAACCTTGTCTGCACCCTCCTCCCAGCATCACATTACACCGAAGAGGAGGCTGCAGCCACTGCCTAGAAACTCGGCCCTCGTGTGCAGTCCGCAAAATTTCTTTGAAACCCAGAAAAGCCAGGTTGAAAAGGCTAAAAAGCCAGACAAAAAAAAAAAGAAAGAAAAGGACTCCTTGTATATAAACTTCTCATGCCCTCATCTGCTTCTACTTCTATTTAGTTGTTATTGATGGCGATGATGATGATGATAATTCGATACATTCTCAATAACAGTCGTTGCTACTTGTAAGTTAAGCTTTCTGCTGTACACGGTCTTCCTCTCTCTAACCCCTATATTGCATTTGGCTGTGTCAATGATCTAAATGTCCATGTAAGCAGATGCAAGAAGACCAATGAAGTAGAATCTCCTTAGCAGGACCTGGTAGCAATATGATTTAAGTTTCCGAGGGCACTAATGGTCATGTTTACTGATATTCAAGCTTAATCAATTATGCATATTTTTGTCATCCATTATCTTAGCTTGAGTTCTGTAGACGCAGCACATTCTGGGGGAAGAAAAGCTGTTTTCGTCTATCAGCTTAACGGGGAGATTGCCTAAATATTTCTCCTTCTGTTGCCTTTTCTTTTATGGCCTGAAATAGATCTCTTCTATTTGGCCTGAAACCTTTGAATGCATATCCAGGTTCCTATAACATTGGACTTATTGCCAAAGAAAAAGTACAAACCCAGAGTCTCTAGAGTGAAGTGCATGAGGGACAGGGATAGCTAGTATTGCACTTCAAGCTCAAAGCCAGTGAGTGGCTCTGGCTGCCTAGGGAAGTTCACCGTCAGAGCAATCACAACGAGAAGTAGCACACTATGAAGCAATTCTCTAATCGTTCTGCATCAGTGCTCTTAAATGCTGATGAAGAGGAATTGAAGCGAAAGATAAATTAGAGTTTACCAGGCTCGATGCATGATGGGACCAGTCCAAGAAAAACTAAGCAGACTCTTATCTCTGGAACAATGCTAGGAGTATTACGACTGATCTACAAATTTAATATATTAAGTGACGTGATAGACTCTTATTAGATGTTAAATATAACTCATTTATAATTTGCTACAATGCAAATTTTGTCCAAAGGTCTTAATATACCCAGCATCACTCGATCTTCTAATAAATATTCCAGTCTATGTTTGGATTACGGCCATTGGTTAAATAGTCCTTATATGCATATTCAATCATTTTAATACCATTCTATTACAAGATCATTTTTCGAGCTTAGTGGAGAAAAAGTAAAGTGAAATTCAGACAACAGGAGTTGGCTGACTTCCATTGGCACAAATTTACCAATACATTATGAACTTCTATGCAAAACCCAGCAAGAAATGCATTGCCATCCGGATTAATGGCTCTTGAGTTTTCTTACCAACCGATAAATCGACACACCACCATTAAACTGGCTCAGCTATTTCTCTCCTTGGCACTTCAAAGGGATCAGAAAGAATTTTGATCATCACCATCTTTTGTGAAAATTTTGAGTACCGTTACAACTTTTGCTCGTTCCTTTTCATTATCTATTTGTTCCGGTGAATGTAATGGTCAATGGAAGATGCTAGGGTACGTTTAGTAACTTGCCAAATAGTGACTAATTATATTCTTTTGTTCATGAAAATAAAAATAAAAAAAACAAAAATCCATTTGCTAAATTTTTTTTAATCAATTTTGGAACAAAATCAAAAAAACAAAAATAAGTTATTTCTTGATTATGAGAACAAGAATCAGAAATAAAAAAGAAATTTTTTTTTTCTTCTTTCCTTCTTGGCTGTGGCTAGTTCTTCTTTCCTAGCCTGTGGCTGGTCGCTGGCCAACCGGCCATGGCCGGTGACCTAGCCACGGTCGGCGACCCAGCCATGGTCCAGAAGGAGAAGAAAAAAAAAGAAAAGAAAAAAGAAAGAAAGAAATATTAAAATATTTTAAAATATTATTAAAAAATTATTAATGAAATAAAATTTCGTACCGTTACCAAATGCATTTCTGTTGTTTTTCTATTCCAAGAATGGAAATTTTGGGCTGTTACCAAACACTTTCAAATGTTTAGAAATTATTTTCAATAAAAAAAATAAAAAAATTATTTCTAAGAAGAAATTATTTTCAGAAATAGAATGATTAACAAACGCACCCTAATTATGTCAGATCACAAAAGAACACCACCTACAATTCTTATGAATCTCAAACAGATCAAACCCTCAATTTCAAAGAGAGTGCTCAAAACACACAGCACGCTAAAAATATCTGCACAGAGCAGCTTATCCAAATCTATGACTGTTAGCAAAACAGACACACTGGCACGAATCTGACTTCTGACAGAGTCACCCCAGAGCCATGGCGATCACGCTTCACCTCTCATCAAACCAACCCGTACGCCAACCGACCCTCTTCTTTCCCTCCACAAACACACCCACCACACTCATCTCCTTCATCAGAACCTCCAAGCCCTCTCACAGACTCCACCCAAATCAAATCTTCCTCCCAGGGATACCGTCCTCCTCCTTCAGAAATGGCAGCAACACCCCTTCAGGAACGGGGTGCCCTGTTCCATTGGAGCAACAGCCCATCAATGAATACCAAAACCTCTCAACTTCCTTCCCTTTTTCTTGGGCTGCTGGTGACTTTGTTGAGTATTGTTCAAGATTGTTTGTGACGGGTGCTTCTTTCGCACTCTTGGTCGGGTTGCCGGTCGCGTGGCTCGGGGCTCCATCGCCCGAATCTGAGCCGGTGAAGCGGGTTCTGGGTGCGGTTTCAAGTGGGATTGTGGTGGTCACTTTGGCTGTTGTGAGGATGTATCTTGGTTGGGCGTATGTTGGGAATCGCTTGCTCAGTGCCACTGTTGAATGTAAAAGTTGCTCCGTTCTCTCTCCTTTGTATTTCTGTGTCGCGTGAGTAAATTAATGGCAGGAAATTAGGACAAACATCAGAAGACTTATCAATTGATGGAGACTAATTTATCAGCATGGAAGGTGGTGCTCATTGAACAATGAAAATGCCGGTATCCTTGCTTGAAAGGAGTCGAATCTTTTTATGGTGAATTTGGGTTGTCTTGTTTCCTTGAAATTTGCTGCAAATGAAGTTTTGTGGCTTCAAGCAAGGACAGTTGGATTCTGTTGGGTGCTTGTTGGTAGCGCTGCTCAAGATAAATGCGGTGTTCTTGTTTACATTTCTTCTTGTAAATGCCCTTTCTTGGCAGTCATGTGCAGGCGTAGTTAGAGTTGTGTTGACATATTAAATTGGTGAACTAATGGTCTATTTGCCTATTTACACTTTCAGATGAAGAGACCGGGTGGTACGACGGCCAGGTAAATGCCCGTTTTATAATGTAATGCCGATGTCAAGCATTATACTTAATTGTATTGCCATCATGAAATTTTGTTCTTCTCTTTTCTTGAACGGTGTTGTGTTTTAGCCTCCTTCCCTATTTTTCCAATCTCATGATATGCTGAAGGTGCAAATCAGAAGTTCATTCAGGACAAGGAACCTGTTTAAATGGTTTCTGGACCGACTATGATAAAGTAGCGAGTTATGCATGGTATTTGTCCTGGATATTAGTATGTCACAGTTGATATGGAGCGCAAGTCTTTGCTGATCAAAGACTTTCTGTTCGAAGAGCTGTGTGTGGTTGATTCTTTGTTGTTAATCAGGGTCCATTCGCAGAGACCATGACTTTAGCCTGCTAATGCTGATAGACTCAAAGTGTGAAGTGCGTTAAGCGATAGTGGCTATCTGCTAATTGGAAATAGAATGCAGAACGAAATAAGAGTTCTTTAGCATCGTCGTAAATAGCAAAACCGATCAAATCAGCTTCTTGTGAGAGATCATTGTGTTTTGGCTCTTTGAGGCGAGAGTGCGGTCACCATGAAGTTGAATTGCCGGTCTAGTTGAAGTCATGACTTCTCAATAGTACATCAGGATCAAATGGAGTTGTTTCTCCATCACCAACTTTCATATCCAAAATAGCATTGAGTTGATCAAATTTCTGCTTTTTTAACAGATATGGGTGAAAACAGCAGAAGTCTTGGCTCGTGATAGGCTTCTCGGTTCATTTTCGGTGAGTGTTTATACCGACATTCCGCAGCTCTCTGGTCTTTCTTGCGAATTTTTGAATTTAGTTGCGCACACCTGTGCAACGGTTCAGATTATTCTTATCTCTTAAACTTTTTCGCTTGTCGGGGTCGGGCAAATGTGGGGCTATCGTATCTTTGAATTATCAAATTTGTTCATATTCTCTTTTCTGTGTGTATCCAAAGATGCATTTGATCAAAAGAATAACAATAAGTGGATCTTATAATCCGTTAACTTAGAATATGCTGTCATGTTCGATTGCGCAGGTGAAGCCCTTGCTCAGTAAATTGAAGTACACTCTCGTGACACTTGCCGTTAGTTTATTTGCATGCATATTCCTCCTCATCAACATCGACGAGAGCCAAAAGGCTTCTGACGGGAGCCTCGAAGCGAACAGAGAAAGAGCCATACCGGGAGTTTACAGCGACGAGTCGGCCCGGTCGTTTGAACCAGACGCGTTCTGTGGCGAACCCGGTATTCCATGAAGTGTCGATCGATAAGTGTCATTGCTCTTTTTCCAGCTTATTAGCGGTTAGCTTAAAAGCTGCATTACATAACCCCAGATGTGTGTAGATCATGTATGGGCAACCACGGTCTCTGGTAGCATAGAACTGTACATTGTAGACGCTCTGCTGGAATTTATACATTTTATATATTGTTGCCTCCAAGAATTATCTAGGAAAATGACACAAATTGTCTCTGAATTTTAGCTCAATATGCAATGTGATCCCTAAACTTTTAATTTGTTCAATGTAGTTCCTAAACTGTAGCGCAATGTATAATGTGATCCCTGAACTTTTGATACAGGTTCAATTTAGTCTCTAGAGCTATATAAAAATGTTCAATGTTGTCCCTACATTAAATATTTTCATATAGTTTATGGACTATATTAAATATGTACCAAAAGTCTAAGGACCACATTGAACAAATTAATAGTTCAAGGACCACATTGAATATTAGGTTAAAGTTTAGAGACCATATTGAACAAATTTAAAGTTCGGAGATTATATTATACATTGAGCTAAAATTTAAGAACCATTTATGTCATCGTCCCAGCATTATCCTTATACGAAGAGAAATAATGGAGCCAAAGAGAACAGAAGATGCACAACTCCAAGAGCAAATGCAGCTGGTGCATGAAAATTTTATTCACGGGAGTGAACAGGGCTTCCTCATTGATGCTTCATCAGGAATTTAAGGTTTTCCGGGCAAGCGATTTCGAACCGACCGAGGTGTCCGTGATTTACCAAACAAGTTTCGGGGGTCGCTAATGATAGGAAGAAAAAAAAAAACGAAAGTAACCGACATGAGATTAGCAGCACGCTTAAGAAATTATCGTCGGTTATGGTCCTATGGGAAATTACCGATCACGAAAATACAAATCCATGATCGTCCGTCGGATTCGTAGGATCTTGCGGTGAAGACCGGACGCGTCGCCTACCATCCAATTAATTACAAAGCATCAGAGTTATCGAATGGGGTACATTGAACCGAAAAAAGTTGTGATCACACAATCGAATGCTCCGACGTGGTTAACGATGATCGAACAGCCGCCGAAAACACGTGATGAGAGGATACGACTCGTGCACGTTTCGTTTTCCGCCTCGATCTGCTCCGTAAGATTCAATTCACCGAGTCATTCGCGCACGACATCAACGGGAGGAACGGGACTCGCGTGACATCGGAAGTGCTCGTCATCAATGGCTGCTTCCTTCCTTCCTTTCCTTTCCTTCCATGGAAAACGCAGAAGCTTCTCCTCGGGTGGCGCGAAAAGACCGTTCGACCCATCATCATCCTTCTCGTGGCTTTTTCTCCGTTCAAAGTTTCGGACCACAAATTCCCTTGTCCTTCTTCTCCCTCCTCCTGCGCACACGACCAATGAGAAAATATTAGGTGGGACTCGTATTCCACCGTGGCAAAAAACGAGTATCCCAGCGTGCGACACGTGTCGCCGGGCCCCACCCGGTCAGACTTCAAATATTTTGAAATAGAACGTCGGACACGGTGGGATCACCGTGGCGGGAGAGAGAAAATTTTAGAACAAAAGGCCTCAGTCCTCTCTCTCCACTTTCTCTCTCTTGCGCTCCCCAGATTTCCAATTCTCTCTGCACTTCGTCTCCCTCACACCGCGCCGACGCCGACGAGCGACGAGCGACGCCCTAGCCTCCGCCTCCGCCGCCGACGACGCGTCCAACAAGCCAGGTCCGCCGCTGCCCACGACGTCCGTCGCCTCCCTCGAGCGAGGTCCGCTGCCTCTGACGAGCGAGGTCCGTCTCCTCGCCCTAGCCTCCGCCCTAGCTCCGACGACGCCGACGCGGACGACGCCTCCGACGAGCTCCGCCCTAGCCTCCGACGCCGACGCCGACGCCGACGACGCGTCAGACCTCCAATATTCTGAAAATATAGCGCCTCTCTCCTCTCATCTCTCACACTCACGCGCCCCAACCCCTCTCTCTCCTCCCGGCTCAGAACTTCGCGCTCCCTCCAATTCTTCCGACGCCGGTGCCTCCGCCTCCGCCGAAGACGCCGACGCCGACGACGACACTCCTCTACGCGCTTGCGCTCCCAACTTCTCTCTTCTCCCAGATGTGCCGCCTCCGACGCCCACGCCTTTGCACTCTGAGAGCTCGCGCTCCCTCCGACACCGCCTCCGACGCCCACGCCGACGCCTCCGCCGACGCCTCTGCGCCCAACCCTTGCCGACGCCTCCACGTCGACCATGCCCTAGCCCTAGCCTCTGCATCCGCAGGCGCCGAAGAAGCGACGGTGGAAGGCGAAGTCGTAGCCAAAGGAGGAGCTCCACCACCAGCAACTGTAGCCGGCGGCGGTAGCCAAGTCTTCGTCGTCGTCGTCGGCGGTGGCCAGGGAGAAGGGTCGCGACAGCAACACACAGTCGACGAGAAGTACGCCCGGCGGAAGTCCCTCGTCCAAGTCCTCTACGACTGGCTGGCCAACCACAACCTCCTCTAGCGTTCTCTCTCTTGCCGGTACTTCAAAGGCCTTCTATTTCTCTGTTCGCTGTTTTGCACAAGCTTAATTTCTCTTTATATCAATATTAGTTAGTGAATGTAAGTGGAGTCGCACAAGGTTCTCTCGGATGAGTTTGCAATAGCTGGTGCTGTGCGTGAGTTTGGTGGGCTGGAAGTTAGTTTGGACATGATCCAGGTAAAAAAAAATTGCAATAGCGAGTCCTCTGCTTACCGAAGTTTGATCTAGTCCATCCATCGCTGTCCCGTTGTCATTAAAACTATTTTTGGATGAGCAAATCAAATTTGGATAAGTTTCTAGATGGTTGTTTAAATGCTTTCGGCATGCCTAGAATCTCTCTCCTTTGGGACAGTGGAATATAATGAGTTAGAGTGACTGAAAATTTTCTTACTTATTGTGTATATGAAGAATGGCTCTGTAAACATTGGTATTTTGTATTTGCGTTCTGTCTGGCTTAGCATAATTGGGCCTTCTGCTGTGGCTTCTAAATTCTGATATGAAAAGCTGTGGTGTTTTTCTGGCTGAAGATAGTAAGATATGTAATAAAGTACTGATTGGTTTCATACGAGATAAACCAAAAGCTAGTAACATGTAGATGTGAATGTAAAGCAATTTAGTTGAGATAGGGTAACTTTGTTGTGCTTTTGGATATTATTTGTTGCAGCAATGTTTGATTAACCTCATCTAAAGGAAGTTAATCGCAATCATTTATAGAGTGATAAAAGCGCCACAAAACTTATCTACCTATCCCTGCCCCCCTTCCCCCCCCCCCTTCCCGGATTATTCGAATAATTCCAATCATTTTCAAAATGCCTTTTATCCTAGCAACAATAGTGGTCCTACAGTAAATCTAAATTTTCATAATCAGGTTTGTCACTCTTAATGTCACTCTTAATCTTCCATTTGAATTTACATATTACTAATTTTGTCATTTTTTTAATCTGGATGCAGCAGCCACCATGCATCATGCTGCCGGGGATTATGAGTGGATTTTTCCCTATCCCTAGTCAGGTATTTAATAGCTTGGTGTATTACCATACAAAGGATCGAACTTATCATATACATGAATGTGAATAATCTTGGAAAGCTAATTAGTGATGAATTTATTATATGTAGATGCAATCTCCATACATCATGCCGCTAGGGATTGAATGGAATATCCTCATTCACAAGTCAGGTGGTTATTATTAAATCATTTTAGATCCCAGTGTTGTTGCATCTTATTGTTACGATTGTAATATTTATTGTTACTGGTTTCTTCTGGATAGATGTTGGAGTATCATAATAGATCTCATGGCACCATTTTAAGTCAGGTACAAATTGTTTTTTTAACTCATGAAATTATTTGAGACATATTTATCTTGGCATTTGTTTAGTAAAATGTAAATAAATTAGTTATTCTTTTGTGCAGGGGTCATCAAACTCTTTTTAGAATCCTAGGGTGCATGAGTTGAACGATTCTGAAGGAACACATACCAATTGGCCGAAGTAACCAATTTTCATGAATTTTTTGTCAAGTAATAGGATTCAAGGTATAATGGAGGAGTGAGCCATTGACTCTGTTATTGGACCACTAGGGACATTCTCTATGAAGGTACTGTCTGTGGCCAAAGACTTCATGCTCGAAGGTGTATAAGGGCTTCTTTTACTCTTCATTTTCAATTTTTCAGGTAATCAAGATATGGTATATCCACAATTGAACGTCAAGGTACGTTATTAGACTTGGTGTTACGAATTAAGCTACTTGGTTACCCCTTGCTAAAGCTGGAAAAATTTTCGAGTGTGTAAGTTTGCCTGGATTGATATGTTCGGCTTTTGGTTTGGACAACTTGTTGCTAGATTTTATTTGCCCTATAAGTGGAATAGATAGACAAATCATGCAATGCAATGTGGCCATAGGTGGAAATCTCTAGCCTGTAGTGGTCCTTGGGCTTGAAATGACATTTCCTATCTGGCATTTAAAAACCAATGGTTATGCATTTTCAGTCATTTTGACTACACTGTGTAATCACAATGCTGGAGGAAAAGAGACTTGCAAAAGGAAAATCATGGATCTCTCAATCCCACGTTGCTAGAACTCCCTTTTGATGTGAAATGTCCTTAAATTTACATACTTGGGCAGGCGGATAGCAGTTGTGTGGGCATTTTACATAAAACTGTATATGTGACGTTTTACTCATCCACTATGTTATGAAGCTGGCCTTTGTGTGGACATTATATAGCTAGATATTAGGATCAGAAAGAAGAGCTGCTCTTCCACCCTAACACTTAACCATTCTTTGGCAGGCGAGTCTCTGGATAATAATCTTCAGTTACGTTGGGAACTACTTCTAGACGCACTACTTCTTCACAGTTTTGGGAGCTTCTGAAACATTTACATCGTGGGAAATGAATAATGTGAGCCATAAATTTGAGACATTGACTAGTTATGCTTTTCTTAATCATCTGTCTATTTCTTATCATGTGGTATGGTTAACTTTTTTGTGCAGGTACAGACATTTTACTTTCCTCCTGACTCATGTTTGCTTTTTATTTTACCATATTACGTCAAACATGACCCTCTGCAAGCTAAGGCATGCCGTTGCTGACTTGCTTGAAAAAATCCAGTGGCTTACTGACGCGGCATGAATTCTGGTTCTTTCCTATTTCATACCATACCTGGAGACTGTAGCTATTTCTAATGTATGTCCAGACCAATTGTTGTACTATCCATTATAACTATAACCAACTTCTTTTTTATATAGATGGCATGCTGATTTTATTGCCTGTTTGAACTGGAGTGGTGCATATTTGTCAATGCATTGTCTCAAAGATTGCTTAATCTGGCCATTCTCCTTTATCCACAGCCTTATCATGAAAAGAATCAGTTAATTAGTGACAAGACATATTCAGTCAAGCTTGAAATGAAATTTCGTTAGATTAAGAATATCAATTGTTATTTGTTTTGTAATATCCCGGGTGAATGCTGATTCTTGTTCTCTTCAAATGTATATTCCTCAGCATGTTTATGTAGTCTTTGCTTTTTATCATCAATCATCAGCTTGAAGTTAATTTGTCGTGTTTCGCTACAGTAGGAACAAGAGGCTCTTTGGAGGTGCAAAACGGCAGAAGGTATCCTGGGGTGTTGGATAATCGAAAGCTTGGCAGCAACAATTCATCACCAAGAGCAGTGGCTCTGAAGACAGGTAGCATGAAATAAATTACTGGTTATTTGAAGTGATTATCAATACATGAGCACTATGGATATTAAATTGCCAAGTGAAGACAAGTGTAATCATTTGTACTTTTATAGGTGCTCAGCAGAAGCTTAATATGGTAAATCAGGTGAGAAGTTCTTGTGCCTCTCCTATTAAAAAAATATTACGTATCATGGTTAAAACTGTTCAACATGTTGGGTAGTTAATGAAGTAAATTGTTTGGGCGTGCAATTGGTAAACATTTTTTAAATTATTGACTATGGATATCATACATGGTCATGACCATTTAAGGTAAGGTCCTCGTGTGGTTTTTACCTTGGGCTTTTGGGCCTAGGTAATCATACGTGGTCATGGCTATTTAATAATAGTTGCTTCCATCTGTCGTAATTTATTATTAATGTATCACTATTATTGCATGTCTAGAGGTACTAAACAGTTTTGTTTTGTTCCATAAGGATTCCAACAAGGTTGGGCCATATTCAAATTCCTCTATCAAACAGTCAAGATTTCAACCATCGGGAAACAACAGCCCAAGTAAGTCTTATTTCTTTATGGGGTAATGACACCGTAAGTATTTGGACTTTTGCCTTTTGTTTATTCAATTGAGTACGTGAACTTTCCAAATTCAGCTCAAAGTGAGGCCTTCGTTAAATATATCACCATGTCATGTGCTGGCGTGGCTCATTTCCCTAACAAAAGTTATGTACAATTGACGACATTGGCTTGCTTGCTTATGAAACATTGTGCCATTTCCTTTGAGACATCGAGTGGTTCGAAGAAAGAGTGTGTTCGCTGTGACGATTTTAGTCGTCTGATTTGTTGACGTGGCAATTTTTTTAGAGGCCACATTGGATGTCAATACAGACAGTTGATTGTCATTTGACGGCATTAGTGACCACGTTGACATTTTCCGCGATTTTAATGGATGACCCTCATTTGAACAAGGCACTTGATTAGACTTAAAATATAGTTTTAGGTATCCAATTTGGAGAATGGGTAAAACTTTGGGTACTTGCGCTTGATTAAACTTAGAAAAAAGTTTAGGTATCCAATTTGGAGAATGGGTAAAAATTTAGTTACGTGCGGTGTGTCATTGTTCCTTTCCTTTTTGTGTTGTTTCTATGAGGGACGTTTCCTGGATATCTTATGCGCACTTAAACTTCATGTTCATTCATTGCGTGTAAGCCAAATCTCTATACCTCTAAAATGAGAATCTAAAATGAAATCTCTTAACTTATATATGTTCATTGTGAGCGTGTATATAAGATGCTCTGAATTAGAAAAGTATTGACTTATCCACCCAAGGTACTAGACCCCACCCACGATCGATGGCTTTGGATTCTGAAGAATGTTGATGAGATTTCATTTATTTAGTCATTTATTACTCGTTAACAAATGATGCTTCTTAATGTTGCAGCTTCTGTGATAAAGGGTCCAATGTATAGAGAAGTGGCCGATTTGAGTGAACAGTTGGCAGATATGAGCTTTGGTGCTCGCAAAGGTCTGGTGATGCAGCAACAGCCGCCGCCTCTGAAGGCCGGCTGGATGGCGTGGTGGACCGGTGCATGTCTATTATGGACAATGCCAGGGACAGTGGATCCAACCTGGCCGAGGCTATAACTGTAAAGTTGCGGGATGAACGTGTAGGGTGTCCTTTTCCGTCCTTCCGGTCTGAGAATAAGATCAAACTTGCAGTACTTTGTTTGTGGTGTTTCGTGTTCTGACATATTTCTTTAGTAACTCTGTTTTCTTGTAATGTCCCGGTGATTGGGAGGTGTTCTATTTGTTGAAATAAATGGCTCTTGGCATATATGCTTGATCAGTGTTGCTGTTGCCTATTTGTTCGGTTCGTGTCGTATTGCGATTTGAAAGCGAAGGCGTGCCAAGTAGGAAGGAATTTGAATCGACCAATGCTTCATTAGCATGCATATAGCAGGAATTCGAAAATCTTTCTATGAGGAAAGAAGAGATTTTGGCTTCTTTGATGAAATGTTATTGAGATTCTTGCGACTTTGCCGGTCAGGAAAGACAATTCAGGACAATAGAACATTATCCTTATAAGTAGTGCCAATCCATACAGCAACTATAAAGTTCTATCTTGTAAACTCTCTCTCTCTCTCTCTGCAGAAACGGAATAATCTCAATTTTACATATGCCTCCATGCAAGCTATGAGGAATCTCACACAAGAACACACAAATTACGAACTTGGGAAGGAACCGCTCTTTTCCTTATTGAAAAAGAAGAAAAGTCATAGAAATCTCTTTTGTTTATGGACTACCTTTGGCATCATCACATTCCACACAATCCAAGCAATAACCATAGAAATGGGAACTCACACCAATCACCCTCCTTTCACTTTTGTTGGGTTCACAAGAAGAGGCAAACATGCTAAAAAAGAGGACAATGACATTGCAGCATGTCACCCTACTGAAAAAGTAAAAGAAAAAAATTCATTGGAATACACCTCTCGCATTTGAGTAACTCCAGCAGTTTTCAACTAATGTGGAAACAAAGGAGAAGCAGGGGCGGAAAGAGGACTAAAGAATGACAATCATAAATTAAAGTACGAAAAAGAAAGAGGAAAAAAAAACATCTTCAGCCTTTGGGACAATATACTTGTATGAGAAAGCTCACTAAAGCAGAATCAGGTATTATTAGTCACTGTTCATCGCTTAAAAGAATTTGAATGCAGGAATTCCTGAACCCTTGTTGGGTTCTTTTGACTGATCTCCTTGTGTGTCTGATTCAGGATTGAAACTCTCAATTGTCTATACTTCTATTCGGCAATTTTGTTGTACATGAAGTGTGTGTCTTCCTTCACTTTTCACTGCGAACTCTTGCTCGACGGATACCAAAGCTTCTTTTGGCAGACCAATAGTTTCTCTTTCTCGATGCCATACTCGGTGTCTTCTTTGTGACACCCCCCATCTCATCCCCTTTGCGATGGTTGCGATTGCGTCGATGAAGTAGCTAGACTCCCGCATCATTACATACCCGTTCGGACGGAGGATTCGGTCCATCTCCAAGAGAACAAACTTCATATCACATCTGCCAAAATTCCGACAACTCCATTCTCAGGAAATATAAATTTGAGTTCTTAAAGGTACTTGTTTTATTATATAGGCGAAACTAGTTCGGCCATGTTCGGGTCAAATTGAAAAGCACGCCATAATAACAGTGTCATCATCTAAAGTGCTTCCACTAAGCAAAGAGGCTAGAGAAGACGCCAATTATTAAAAACACACTCACAGCAGTGAAGAGACCATCGAGGTGAAGGTCATATGTTCGAGGATATGTTGAGGACGCCTCAGACCTACCAAAAGAGGCAAAGCAAACAGATAAACATTGCAATGATCAAATGCAATTAAAGTTGTAGTCAGAGATCCTACGAACAAAAATCAACTCGTTGAAGTTACCAGTCATGGTATGCTCCAATAAACCCACGATCATAAACGACGGCAAGAGTATTGGCACCATAGGACGAGACGACATTCATAACCCATAGAAGATCATCAATCAGAGCAGCCGCGAAACCTCCATAGACAGTGTTCATATCCATGACATTTCTAATTTTATCAGTCCCAAGTGCAGGCAGTACTTTCTTGTAGTGCTTTGCCCGCACCTTCCACTTACTATCATCATGCTTGAAAGCACTCGCGCTTCCTCTGTGTATTTGTGACATGCGCTCGGGTGCAATGTGAAGTAGCTCAGGCCACTTGGGGATAGATTTGAGACCGATCTTCTTGAGCTTCGGATCCGGAACAACCACGCAAGGGCAGAGCGGAGTATACCAAGCGGAGTCCGGCTCAAGGCTGTCGTCGCATTTCAGTGGGTAGGCGTCAGGTATTGCGAGGCAGTTGTAGCAACTGCTGTTAGAGGTTTTCTGCCACACAGCTATGTCGTCCTTCTTGTTATACAGCTTGAAGCACAATGAGGTGAGCAGCTTCTGCAGCCCGTCATAATCTGACTTCTGTTCCTCCACAGTAGTGTTCCATCCACGCCAACGGTTTTGGTAGTTGACTGGTGGTCCTGAGAGGACCCAGCAACCTCCGGGCTGCAGTATCCGGTTGATTTCTAGGAGGTATAATCCACCTGTGACCAATGCACTTTCATAAGTTAGAAAAGAGAGATTTTATACCCCCACATCCCATTATTCCTGGTATTTAGATTCAACGCATCAGGAAAGGAAGTTACCGAATTCTGTCCATGGGATAAGACATCTCAAGCAGTGGGCCATATCGAATGAGTTAGACAGGAAAGGTAGCCGCTGCGTGGAGATGATGCCTAGTATTGCCGGAATGCCCCGTTCCAAGGCGAATTGGACTTGAGGTTCGTGATTATCTCGAGGGGCGAGAGAAAAAACCGTTAATATCCCACGATCCAACAAATCGCCTCCCCAGCTCGCAACCTTTAACAATGTCAAGATATCGTAGGCATAAGCTAAAATTGCCACTAGAACTGTAAGTGCCGAATCTATTAAATCACAGAAGCATCTGCACATCTCAGAAATGCTAATGATAAAAAGTACACAATTCTTTTCCACTTCAAGAGTTAGTACAAACTCACCCCACAACCCGTGTCGATGGCAGTTCGCATTGTGCCATCTTTCATACCAGGGATCAGATTTTGCATCAAATCGACGTATGCACTCACACCCTTGGGAAACATAGTACCACCACCAGAAAAATAAACTTCTCTCATTGCTTTCTCAGCCAGTTCTGGTTTGATTTCTTCTTGTTGATCCAATCATATGGCACATTCCTATGACCCGATCCAAATATTCATTTTCACTTTCGTGTAGTGAATTCAAGAAATTTCTGTTCTCTAGCATGACTGAGGAAACAGAATTACCTGTACCAACATTCGTCCCTGCTCTTTGGCCATTTGATCGGCAGCTTGTACCCTTCCAGGGGCGAGACCAAGCATTCCTTTCTCTCGAAAACCGCTGGGCAGTGGCGCTCCATGAAAGTCAGACGATGCATGCCATACTTCCTCCACCTCTTTACCCAAATGAAGAAGACCATATATCTCAGATTCGTTATGTTAAGATCATATCATAACGAACTACATGGTCCACTCGTACCTTAGGATCCGTGCAGGAAAGCAAAAGAACACTCGGCCGTCGCCGGCGTCGGCGTCGGCGTCCGCGCGAGGAGACGGACCTCACTCGTCGGAGGCAGCGGACCCGCTCGTCCGAGGCGACGGGCGTCGCTCGTGGGCAGTGGCGGACCTCGCTCGTCGGACGCGTCGTCGGCGTCGGCATCTGAGGCTAGGGCGGAGCTCGTCGGAGGCGTCGTCCGCGTCGGCGTCGTCGGAGCTAGGGCGGAGGCTAGGGCGAGGAGACGGACCTCGCTCGAGGGAGGCGACGGACGTCGCTCGTGGGCAGCGGCGGACCTCGCTTGTTGGAGGCGGCGGAGGCGGAGGCTAGGGCGTCGCTCGTCGCTCGTCGGCGTCGGCGCGGCGTGAGGGAGACGGAGTGCAGAGAGAATTGGAAATCTGGGGAGCGCAAAAGAGAGAGAAAGTGGAGAGAGAGGACTGAGGCCTTTTGTTCTAAAATTTTCTCTCCCGCCACGGTGATCCCACCGTGTCCGACGTTCTATTTCAAAATATTTGAGGTCTGACCGGGTGGGGCCCGGCGACACGTGTCGCACGCTGGGATACTCGTTTTTTGCCACGGTGGAATACGAGTCCCACCTAATATTTTCTCCACGACCAATACATTAACCAATACGATACGGGAAAATGACCTGAATAATCCCTAAATTTTGGCTTGATATACAATATGATCTCTGAATTTTAATTTGTTCAATGTGATTCATGAACTATAACCCAATGCATAATGCGATATCTGAATTTTTTATACATATTTAATTTAATCCCTGAACTATTTGAAAATGTTCAATATAATCCTTGAATGTAGTATTTCCATTAATTCAATATCAGTGGCTACATTGAATATTTTCATATAGATCGAGGATTATATCGAACATGTATAAAAAATTCAGCAACCACATTCAATAAATCAAAAATTCATGAACTATATTGAATATCGAGCCAAAATTCAAGGATCACATTGAACAAATTAAAATTTTAAAAATCACATTACGCGTTGGACCAAAACCTAGAGGCCATTTGTGTCATTTGTGTCGTTATCCGTTCCAAGTTCCAACCACAAATTCCTTTGTCCTTCTCCCTCCTCCCTCCTGCACTGCACAAGACCAATACATTAATCTATGCAAAAGAAACTGCTGATAGCAGCAGGCGTCGGGGGAGAATGTATAAGTGTGTCCAGGGGGGCCTCACTTTTTTTTTTTTGTTGATAATCCGAATTCCCACACTGACCGCACTACAAGAGTCCAACCGGCTAGATACTAACCGGAAGAGAACTGGTCAAATCCACATACTAACATTCATGTCAGTCAAGAATGTGATACGGTGAAGTATGGAGGGACTCGAATTTGAGATAAGTCACCCACAATCTCAAAGCCCTTACCACCCTCCAAAGAGGGGCCCCACTTTGGGTGCTGAAATACCAAAAAGAGCCCCGGGTTCATGCACCTTCCCCAACTTCTCTCCTGTCCGTTCCTCTTTCGAGAATTGAATACGGGAGACGTCCTCCATTAATTAAACCCCCAGCTGGTTCCGGATTTTCTTGGAAATTTGGCAAGTTTTGTCCATGGTTTTAATGGGTTCTTGCTCGTCCTCGGTGAAATCTCCCGAAGGTGAGGGACTCGTCCTTTTTCATCTGGTTCTCGGGGGAAGACGTGAACGGCCTCACCATCATCGCCTTTGACGGGCGAGAAGAGTAGCTCACCGCCATTTTCTTGTAAGCAGTTCCTTTCAAGATTCTTGGGTTTGATTTCATTCTGTGAGGACCTGTGCTAATTCTTTCTGTGTGGTGCTCTGGAATGCGTGTAGCCTTTCCGGGTTTTGATCTGATTGCCGAGATATGGGACGAGTGATGATAAAGTTTGATTCTTGAACTCTTTCCTTTGCTTAATCAGTATCTTAGAGAGAACAAGAAGTGAGGTGAGTATGGTGACATAACGGAAGAGTAGTGGGTCGTGTTTGTAAGTTTTCAGGTAGAAAACTAGAGCCATTTTTTGTGGTCTCGCATTCTAAGTCATGGAGAGTCCGGTTTTGTCGGCCTAGGCTCGTGATTCGCTGGATAAAAATGGTCAAATGCTGCATTTCGCAAAAGAAAAAGGCGTTTCACTTCCTTGTCATATTTTGGAATTTCCCAAGCCATGGGGAGTCTTTGCACAGAATTGTAAGTTGCAGTGTTCTTTTAGATAAGATGAGTATATGTCTTGTAGTTAGTGTTGGAACAACCAGTTAGAGCCAGTTGATCGGTACTTCCATTAATGAGAACTTGCGTTCGTTCATGGTTATTTCGTCCTTGGTTGGCAGATTAAAAGAGCTACTTGTTCTATTTACTAGAGGAGATCTTACATGCATTTGTCATTGTAGCGTTGTAGTCAATCCAAGAATTAACTTGTAATGACAATTCAACTCAGAGCAGACATCCATCAACCTTGAGTGTCATTCAGTCTGAAGAGGTTAAGTGGCTTCGCTGGACACAAAAAACTGGGGATATCGATCTGTTTTTGTAGAGTATATCGAACTAGTGTGATGATCTATGCTTCTCTTATGTTGGAAGAACCTTGAGCTACAGCAGAGTGAGGCTCAGCTGATAGGATCTTATTGGAGCCATACTTTGCATCTGAGGTGTTATCTTTTTGAAGAAGCTGGTGGATACAGATACTAAATTACCTAGGCCAGCTTCTTGGTGTTGTGATGGTCTGCAGGATCCTTTTCTCTGCAGAAAATATGGCTCAGGTGTTTGCGATGATAGTATTCACTGTCATTTCTCTTCCTATATCCGGAGTCAATCTTTTATACAAGGATAGACTCTTTTCCGAAATTTTTGAGTTTTGGTTGAGATTATCCTTCTAAACACTGAAAACGTATATCTAGGAGTTCATTCCTATTAAAAGTTACTCAAGCAAGGAAAAGCGATGCATATGTTCGTCAAGTTTGTTTCTGTCAGTCTATTTTAGGTTTCATAAGGTTTATATGCTCTGGAAAATGACTCTATAATAGAGGAATACGACAGGCTATTTGCAAGTACATCATGTCTGGTGCTGTTTTCTGACGAAGGGATTTTTTGGTATGGAGACATCAATCCGTCTGCCACATGGGATATATTCTACAACTATGGAGCTCAAAGCCACTTATGATATCGAGAATATAGGTTTGACGCCCGGGATTCAGCATGAACTCTGGCCATTGGATGAAATAGATCCTACAAAGGACAAATTTCCATGCTGTTTAGTTTGGACGCCACTACCGGTAGTCTCATGGTTGGCTCCTTTCATTGGACATGTTGGGATTTGTCGGGAAGACGGAGTTATATTAGACTTTTCTGGTTCCAATTTTGTGAATATTGATAGCTTTGCATTTGGCGCAGTGGCCAGGTACCTCCAACTTGACAGAAAACAGGTATACTTTCATTCAGTACTTCAATAAAACTACAAGTGGCCATACTTTGTATTAATAAAATCAAAATTGGCACCATTTTCAAAGTGTTGCCTCGCACAGATATTTTCCCTTTTTCATAGTGAGCACCAGTTTTGGAGATATGCCTATGTTATTCTCATTTATTAATGCTCCAAAAGTATATTAACTTCATGCTGTCAACTTGAAATCTTAAAACAGTGTTGCTTTCCAGCCAATCTAGCTGAACATACATGTAAGTACGGCTTCAAGCACAGAGAATACGGGGCTGCAGTTACTTGGGACGACGCCTTGCGATCAAGCATGCGCCACTTTGAGCACAAAACCTACAACCTCTTCACCTGCAACTGCCACTCATTTGTCGCCAACTGTTTGAACCGTCTCTGTTATGGCGGATCAATGGAATGGAGCATGATAAGTGTGGCAACGCTGGTGCTGTTTAAGGGCCAATGGGTCAGTGTAACGTCGATCCTGAGAGCGTTCCTACCTTTCATGTTGGTGCTTTGTTTGGGTTTAGTGCTGGTCGGATGGCCATTCATAATTGGTCTGTTCTCATTCTCTATGCTCCTTATTGGATGGTTTTTGTTGGGTAACTATTGGCTTAAGTGGTTGATAGACTGTTAATATCATCTATATGTTGACCTAGCTTATAGAGGGAAGAAAAGATATAGGAGATTCAGAGTAAGTTTCTCATGTCCGCAGTTAAGGATCATGTGTTGGATGCGTGTTTCTGGTTGCATTGATTATCAGATGACGAGGCCTTGTGAAGAACTGAAACTACTGTATAGTTTGATTTTTACAGCTGAAGCAAAGGTTACCATCTTTTTTCGGAAATTACCCTTGAGTCTTACTTAAGCAACATGATGGCCTTGGCTTTGAATAGCGGTTAAGATTTGAAAGGAAGAGGGCCTTGAAAATGTGTTCTTGTTAAAAGTCCTGGATCACACAGTATGCAGCGAGCAAAGTCGAAGGTGTGAAAATGCGATATTCGTATTGGCGTGAAAAAGTTTGCTATAGTAGAAGATAGATTAACCACCTCATTAACTTGAAGAAACACTTTCGACGGGCATATGCGAAGATTCCGGCTCGGACTCTTATTTGGCTTCTTCTAAAGCCAATATAACTTACGATCATTTGTACTATCATTACCGCATGTTTTGGATTCATCTTGTCTCGCTACAATGGCCGGACTCTTATTTGGCTTCTTCCAAGCCAATATAACTTACAATCATTTGGTCTATCATTACCGTGGATTCATCTTATCTCGCTACAATGGACATGCCACAATGAAGTTGAACAATCAACCTAGCAGGCTCATTACGTTTTCTTCTTTGCATTGCATGCAAAATTCTTAACATATCAGGTCTTGGAGACTTGGAAGACGGGAGTGTCGATCACACCTTAAAAAGGATTATTGCTGAGAACTTCTACTAAATCCAGTCGTGTCCATTGAGCTCATATCCAACATGGTTGCACGGAGAAATATTGCAGGTCACATTGAAGAACATCCTTTTTTTTTTTTTGGCAATGAAATAACACATCTTGACTTGCAGAAAACTTTCCCATTTCCATTACTTGGGAAGGAGAAGTCTAAGAACAAATAGACTGAAATTGGAAGGAGAAAAAAATTCAAAAGGAGAGTTTCATCCTCATCTTCTGGCGTACATCTAGATGTAGAAGTCCATCCCATAAAAATGGACTTTCCAGATGATCTATGTTTCATGCCCCATATTTAGGAGCCTTCCAAAGCTTAAACGCAATCTCATGCAGAAACCTGTCCGCAGGTATCACCAAATTGCCGCCATGCTATACAGAACAGGAATAAACTAGACACATCAGGAAATTTGAGAAAGGGTACAACATCTGGAAAATGGTAGTACCCAAGCAAAGTTGATGACAAACTCCATCAAATGAGGTCCAATTTGAAGTTTAGAGGGAAAAAACGCATGCAATTTTTTTCCCAAATTATTTTCTGCCTTTCTGTCTCATCATCTTTAGCCTTCAGGTTCTTTTAAAACAAACATTCTTGTAGCGATAACACCAGCATAACCTCCATGAAGCGATTGAATCAGAAAGACTACTAACATATAGTTCTTGATTGTTACCTCCTTAAAGTCCTCAAATGAGAATGCCTCAGCCATATCTCTGCGGGTCACAGCATCCTGCCATTGAGCAATTAGCATGGGGCAATGGTGCCTGTTGATCAAAATTTAGGGTTATGGAGTGTCGTAGTGCCTACACCATATACTGCTGCCAAGATGAGACCAATGAAATTGCAGATACCTGATATCCTCCCTCGGTTTCTCTCCTCTCATAGTATAACTCTGACGAGGGAATAGTCTCACCAGACGAGAGTCTGCATTGTCCTTAGACACCAAGGTCAATAAATGGGAGCAATCAAATTTTGAGATATCTCCATAGCTCATTACAAGGGACAAGTGCAGGCGGGAACCAATTTCAGATCCAGGTTGAGCAACGTGCATTAAACTACCGACCAAAGCATTCACATACTCTATGCCATAGTTAATAACCTTATCTGCCTCCCCATCCCCCTGTTCACCAGCTCCGATATGCACAAATACAAGATCAAAGTAGCCCGTATCCATCAACTTCCCCTCTTGGAATCCAAGCAACTTCAGCAATCCACACGAGACAGCATCTATTGGTCCTTCAGCAACGGAGTGCTTTTTGTCTATCAGCTCCTCGAATTGCAAAACATTGATACCGAGCTTGTTGCCAAAAGATCTCAAACTCGGATTGCTAGTCACCATAGCAGCCTTCATCCCCATAAATCTGAAATCAGGAAGGCTACGGCTGATGGTCACCTCTACAACAGTGGTACATACATACTGTCAATCATAGAATCAGTGGGAAAAAGGAGCATCAATCTTGCCTTTCTGAGACTGTTGGGACCAATGCTGTCCCCCGACTCCCCGAATCACAGGTGCTTTCCTCGCCCTGAAAAGTTCAACGGAAAAGAACGCCATCGTGATCATCGGACAAACCGCACTCACCGAAATTAACCCGCTAAACTAACAGCGATGTAAAAATTACCTTCTGCACACAATAAGCATCGAATGCATCCAGAAGAATGGCGAATTCTCTAACAACTCTGTCATCCTCACTCTCTGCAATCTAAACCCACGTAAAAATTGCAGCAATCATCACTGCGGTAAACCGGCCCAACTCAACAGAATCAGCAGGACAATACGTTTCGTTAAAGTGGGAAGCAATCTAATAGTTTTTCTCTCGCCGTCTCGGATGCTCGGGAAAGGAAGTGATGCCTCACCAACTTAATATCTGAGAATCATGATCTAAGCTACAAAGAGACGCACCCAATTCCAGCTAAACCACTCCACCATGCACGAAACTAGCTGAACAGCAGACCCAGATGCGAAAAATTCGAACTTGTCCAGCGACACGAAAGAAAACACCATCATCTCCAGTCAAACGTAGATGAGATTTGTGGGGAGAGAGGGGGAGGGAGAGAGAGAGGGGGGGGACCTGAGGGAGGCGAATTGGGGAGGCTCAAGAAGCCGCAGCAAGCTTTGGCGGCGAGGGAGTGGAGGTGGGGGATCGGTGCATCTAAGGAAGGAGCAAGGCCATCGCCGTACACCACCAGAGCTCGGCTCGGCTTGTCCGCCATTGCAGCGTCGCACAGAGAGAGAGAGAGAGAGAGAAGAATTGATCGGTGTTTCAGCAGCAGCGACTTAGCGTGAGGTTGATGCTGGAATGGAACATATGCGGCAGCTTGAAGGCATTTTCTTTTTTTCACTTTATTTTTACCATGTTTGCGGAAATTTGGTTTCTTTGACTACGGACCGTTTGGTTCAACATTTGAATACTGCTTTGGGGGTTTAATATCCCTTGAGCAAATACAAAGTTATTTGGTAATTTTTTGGGTAAATTTGGAAGAGATGCAATTGCATCTCCAAAGCTTAGACAGGGCCTTTGGCTGAATGGAATCCATGAGGAGTCTTGAGAAGTTATCTTTTCGGAATGTAATTTGGGTACTGTTCATCGCCACTGTTCATACTCTTCCCAAGTAGCTGGTCCGGCAACTGGCAATCGCTGCCTGAGGTAGCGTGACCTCAGCAATGTCACCTGAGGTCGCGCGACCTCAAGCTGCCTCGCCTGAGGTCAGGCGAGGCTGGCCGGCGGTGGTAGTCGGTTGGTGAGCTTTTTTTTTTTTAAATATCAGCAAAAGTCTTTTACAAATAATTTTTACCAAACGGTATTTAGACCAAAGTTGCTTTCAAATGTGATTTTAAAATGTACATTACCAAACACTATTTACATTTCAAAAAAATCATTTTAACTCAACGGTCATTACATTTTGCCAAATACATTCTCCATAAGCCAAACCAAACAAACCCGACGTGGGCAATTGGTTTTATGTTTGCTGTAAATTGAAGAAGGGCTAAATCTCATCTTAAGCTATTGATAAAATATTTTTTACCCTATGATATGGTATTATAAATTTATTTATAAGACTGATCAATTATGGATGGACGGTATATTATTGGACAATGTGTTGGCTCTTGGAATAAAGGAAAAAGTACCGAGTCCCGTAAATATGGACAAAATTGAATCGAAGATATCCGGTTAAAAGCTTATTTGAATTGCATGCGTGATTTGTATTATATTAATCTTATATTAGAGAATTCGTTTGTTGTAGAGTAATTAATATACCTTCGTTGGCCCACAACTCCAATAGAAGGTAATGGATCCTGTTGAAAGCTCCCAACAGCTCATTCAATACTCCTGAACCTAATATAACAACTGCGTGCGATGCCCTCGCCCGGGGCCTTTGTGACCGGTAGCCTGGTGAACTATAGGAAGGACTTGCACCAACGATTCTACGAGGGCAACCCCTTCTACCTTGACACTCAACTATCTTCGTCGAGTCTATCATCGGTCCTGAAATAACTCCCTCAAGATATTATTTATTTTGACCGATCCTTGGGCATACAAATAGACATTTTTCTAAGAGGCCGTCCATCTTGGTTTTCACGTACGTAATCCATGAAACTCTCCCCCCGTATGTCATGTAATAATTCATCACTTCCCTCTTCGCTATCTTAAAAACATGCTAGTGCCAGAAGCAGCCACTCGCCACTATCAGATTAGGTCGTTGGACATGCATTAATCGTATTCGTATGGTGCAAATGGATGCTTTGAAAATCTATTCTAGGAGTGCGTTTGTTCCGCCGAAAACTCAATGAAAAAGGAAAATATTTTCCGAGAAAGCATTTTCCAAAAATACTGTTAGTTTTTCTACATTTGGTAATATATGATCGAAAACATTTTCTGGTGTTTACACATTATTTGAAAAATAATTTCAATCTCATGATTTTATCTCAAACAAAAAAAAATCAAGCATTTTAATATTTTTTTTAATTTGGATTTTTTAATTACTTTTTTTATTTTTTTCTTTTCTTTTTTGATAAAACTCAAATATTTTTTTCTTTTTTCTCTTTTCTTTTTCTTTTTTGTTTTCTTTCCTTATCTTTTTCCTCCTACCTCCACCGTGACCGGGCAGCAATGGCCACAAGCGAGCCCGGCGCTTGCCCAGCGACAGCCACAGGCAAGCTCAAGCTCACTAGCCTCGAGCTCGTTGGGATCTGGCAAGCCTTGAGCTCGCGCAAGGCCAGCTAGGCCTCATCATGAAGTCGAGGTTCGCCCGCATGAGGCCGACAAGCTTGAGCTCACCAAATCCCGGCCAACCTTGACCTCGCACCATCGAGGCTCGCCGGGATCTGGTGAGCCACAAGCTCGTGAGAGGCCAGCAAGGCCTCTCCGCGAAGTCGAGGCTTGCCAACACAAGGTTGGCAAGCTCGAGCTCGCCAAATCCCAACCAACCTCGACCTCACGCTGTCAAGGCTAGTCGAGGCTCACACAAGGCTAGCGAGTCGCCAGCCCTACCCGTGGCCAATCACCAACTATCGCATAGCCCGGCGACCAGCAAAGGAAGGAAGAAGGAAAAAGGAAGAGAAAAGAAACAAAAAAAACAAAGAAAGAAAAGAAAAAGAAAAGAAGAAGAAACGAAAAGACAAGAAAAAATAAAATATTAACAAAATCAAGATAAGCAATTCCTGATAGTATTTTCACCTTCTTAGATTAGGAAATTCACTTTTCTAATTTTATATATAAAAGTTTTCCTTAACCGGAAAATATTTTCAATTGGCTAATCATTTTCCGCGAAACAAAAAGGTGAAAATCCAAAAAACGATTTCAGAAAAACACTTTACCTCATACAAACACACCCTAGTTAACCATACTAAACAAGTGTTTCGAGTTCTTGTTAACAAGACTCGCGGCAGTACCGTGCACAGAAGCCTTCAGGGAATGCCAAAAAACCTACTCTCCAAAGGGAGATACAAAAGGCAAACCTGTCTAGAAAACAGCCATTTGGTGAAAAAGGTAAAACCCCAGTAAGAGAGTACTAATTTTCTCTTCAAAACACTACCAAAAATAGATCAATCTGCGACATTCAAACACCACGTTCGCTACCGCCCCTCCCAGAAGTCTCTTCTTGATAGCAAGTAACAAAACATGCAAAAAATAATCCTTACTTCGCTTCTGAAATAGAAGCAGAAGCTCCATTTGTCGGTCCACCTCCAAAAGTCATGGTAGTCTTTACTTTCGGAAACCTCCAATTTGCCAGTCCTGCCGAGCCCCGATCCAATTGTCTGCTATTCAACTGGACAAGTTGAGAAAATGGCAAAAGATGCTCCCTAGAAGTCAGCAATTCATCAGCAACTGCCTTTCTTAAGTTGCCATCAGAGCCTGATTCACCTCAAACCCCGGTACATATATCCCCCAGTGTCCAGTAAACTCTGCAGAAACTGCAAGTCTGACAAGAGTTCTTCTCAAGCCTAGTTCGACATGAAATTCTCATTGCAGCTCTACCCCGTTGAAATTGTCAGATGTGCAAGATAATATGTGGTAAACACTTTACTCTTCAACCTCAGTGTTGAAAATAAAACTTGGGAATACAGCGGTGATGTCCCTGAGAGTCATACACAATGGTATATTCCAGAGTAAGTTCTTACAGATCAATTAGAATGGTGAATGCAATTAGTTTTAATTCTTTATCGTGAAAAGGATGTGATGAAAGGGGTTCTTAATTGAGATAGCATGAACTCGTACAGATTGAAAGTAAGGGATTGCATACTTCAGGTAAGGAAGAGTCATATTTTTCAACAGAGAAGGGTTTCGAAGTACGAAGGCTTTCCACTCTTCCTTATTGATCTTACCATCCTTGTCCACATCTGCATCTGCAAATGTCTGCAAAGGGCATGAACACCAATAATAAATAGAGAAATGATTTTACGATATGGTATACCAAGTAATATGTTATCGTGTTATTGGCTGTTGAAGATGACCCCTTATTTGAATGTCCCCCCACGCCTCACATCACTCGGTACACCAACTTTGTAGACCAATTTTACTGTACCTCATATTGCTCTAAGAATTATACTACACAAAAGAGGGAACAAATTTTTAGACCCTGCACTTACCCGATCAAGTATAGCATCAAGAAGTTCATCTGATAGTCTCATATCAGATTCCATCAAAATGGCAAGAACCATTTGCCTAACCTGACATTCACATAAGCTAATGAGCGTTCTAGTGGATTCTCTTAACATCAAAATATGATAATTTGCACAGAAAACTCACTTCCTCTCGCTCAATGTACCCAGTCTGCCGTAGATCATACAGCCTGAATGCAACTGCAATAAAAGGACCGTTCATCAGAAAAAGAACAACCCACCTGCACTAAATTGATTCGGCAAACAATTCCCAAGCCTTACAGCTTATTTTCTCTTCTACAGGGGCATAGGGATGGAAGACACTGAGAGCGCGGACAAATTCTTCAAATTCTATGACACCATTTTTCTTCTCGTCGAACAGATCAAAAACCTAAATGCAAAAGCATAAAAGTGAAGTTATCAGCAAATTATTATGAAACCATTTGCTAATGAAGCCATCACAGTGCAGTTCTACCACAAATCTAAAACAAAGAAAAGCATGGGTTCCCTTAGAAACCAACCACATGAGGGAGAGAGAGAGAGAGAGAGAAGTGCTGAGCCTGAAGATAATGCAAGATGTCTCTTAGACACACGGCATTTTCTACATACTAATTCGTTACATATCCACAAGAACATGAAGAAACAATTTGCATTAGCATTCTTCACAAAGGAGTCAGCAACGTTATATTGTTCAATCAAATGGCTCTTCTAACTTTTGGAAAAGAATAAAACGCCAGGGAGGAACCAAATAAGTATTTGGCCAAAACAAGTGACTGTCCCTCCACATTGTTATTCAAGGGATTTTCAGAACACACGACAAAAAATCTCCCGGAGCTACAGAGGCATACACATAATTCACCCATCCAATTTTAATGAGATGTGCAGATCTCAGAGATGAAACGGAACAAGACAGAAACTTTCCTCACGTGATCAATGTGTAACATCCCCGTCCCCCCAAAGTATGGACCCAAAACTGCTATCAGATTATCAACCAGATGTCCTTACATTGCCATAATCCATGAAGAAATCAATCGATCCATCTTGTGTGAAAAATTATACGGAGCACCATACAGATGAAGGAGATGCTTTACCCGATCTAGGAAAAGATTCTCCCCCGTGGGACTGCGGAGTAGCGCCAATTGAAGCTCTTCCTGCATGAAGACAGTCATTAAGTGACCAAGGCAAGACCAGATCCCATCACCAACTACGTAGCTGGCAAGCTCAGCCAGTTTCTCACAATATTCCGCTTGGTATTCGACACAACATACTCGGTGAAAATGAGCATATATCCAACTGTCTAACCTTACCAAGTATTAAGATGAATCACCAGCTATTGGCACATCAAAGTAAATATCAACCACGTAACAGAGGAAATTTACCATCAACCAACTGGTATGTGATTTGGATTCCGTTCAAACTACCTTGTGAATTAGGCCGTCGTCAATAATTGAACTGCTCAATTTCTTGTACAGCTCGAACAGCGCTTCGACTTCATTGCTCGTGACTGCAAGCCCACGAAGTCAAATCAGAAAACAAGAGTGAAGATCCTCTCCTAAACCTCCGATGACAACAAACGCCATAAGCGGTCCAAGCGACCCAAACCAACCAAATCGGCGAAGCCTAAAGACATAATCAACTCTCATTTTCAGGACTGCTCAACAAAAAAATTTCGAATTTCCAGCAAAATTCAACTGATCATCCTGCTCCTCCGCATGCTGTAATATCATTCCTTCATTTATTAGAACGAAGAGGGTACAAGTATTCATTCACACCGATTTCTCTCCGTCCAGCTTTAAACAACAGCAGCAGCAGCAGCAGGGTAACAAGAAAACAGCACTCACATCTCGTCTCGCTAGCGAGGCGATTGACATCGCCGAACCGGTAGCGGCGCTTCTTGCGCCTCGGCCGGTGCTCGCAGCAGCTGCCGACGCCGAAGGCGAGAATCTCCACTATCGACACGAGCGGTATGCACGCGGCGCAGATCCGCTCGCCGATCGTCAGGGAGCTCGATCTCTGCGCCCCCCCAAAAAAAAGAAGGAGGAGAAAACACCGAGGATTAAACCACCGCCCGCGAAGAAGCACACGCTCGTCGACCGGAAAAAAAAACGGCATCACCCGACGAAGCGGAAACGGGAGCCGTCTCCAGGTTTCCCGGAACCGGAGCTCCGATCGGAGCCCGCCGGAGCGCGCGGGCCGGGGGGGTCGCGACGTACCGACGAGTCGTTGGCGGTTCTTCTGGCCTCCATCCGCCGCTGCGGAGAATCATCAGCTAGCCAGAGAGAGAGAGAGAGAGAGAGGAGGAGGGCTGGTCGCGAAGATATTTTTCTCCATCTTCTCCTTCCTCGCGAGTTCCGCGGTACGGAGGATGGATGGATGGATGAGAGAGGACGAGGTGATGTCCCGGGGCACGAACATGCGACACGACATCGTAGCGGCCCCCCGCACAAATAATTGCACGAACGTCTTTACCTTAAAAACAGGAAAGAGATGTCACGCGCTGATCACGTGACCACTCGACGGCCCGACATTTAGGGTGCGTTTGGCAACGTGCCAAATAGTGAAAATTTCTGTTCTTTTGTTCCCAGAAATAGTTTGAGAACAGAAATGCGTTTGGTAAATTTTTTGTTTCCGGGCACATTTTTTCAAAAATTTGTGCCGAGAAACAGTTTTGGAAGAGAAACAAGAAGTAAAAAAAGTTGCTTCTTGTTTCTCGGCACAATTTTGAGAATCAGTTTTTTTTCTTTTTTTCTTTTTTTTCTTTTCTTCTTTTTGTGTGTGTTCTTCATTGGCTGGGCCGGCCGCCGGCGGCCGGCAACCAGCGACCGGCCGCAGCCCAGGGCCGGCGAGGGCGTCACGGCCCTCGCCGGCCGCCGGCGGAGGCGAGGGTCGCCCTCGTCAGCAAGGGCGAGGGCTGGACCCTCGCCCAGAGACGGCGAGGCCGAGCGTCGCCGTCGCGACCCAGGGCAAGGTCGCCCTCGTCGTGGGTCGCGACAGCGAGGCTCGGCCTCGCCCAGATCTGGCGAGGTCGGCCTCGCCCAGAGACGGCGAGGCTCGGCCTCGCCAGATCTGGCGAGGCCGAGCCTCGCCGTCGCGACCCACGGCGAGGGCGACCTCGCCCTGGGTCGCGACGGCGACGCTCGGCCTCGCCGTCTCTGGGCAAGGCCGCCTCGCCCAGGCGGCGAGGGTCCAGCCCTTGCCCTCGCCGGCCCTAGGCTGTGGCCGGCCGCCAGCCGCCGGCGACCGGCCACAACCCAAAGAAGAAAATAATTAAAAAGAAAAAAAAATAAACAATTCAAAATATTATTAAAATATTATTTGGGAATAGAAATTTTGTGTAGTTTACCAAACGCATTTCTATTCTTTTCTACTTTAGAAATAGAAATTTTGGACAGTTACCAAACGTCTTAAAATACTCAGAAATTGTTTCCGGGCACAGAATCAAAAAAAATCATTTCTATTCAGAAATTGTTCCGGGGCAGATAATGGTTCTCATGCGCACCCTTAGATTAGACCGAGCTCTCGGTTTACGAGCGATAGGTGACCGCCTCGCGCCGCTTGCGAAAACGAATAAACGGAAAATATTTTCTTGGTCCGCTAAAATGTCCCAGAGAAAGCCCTGCTCGCCTCCCATCGTGCCTCCTCGCCTAGAGAGTTTAGCTTTCTTTGCTTCGTTGCCCAAGGGGAATTTGTTTTGTCCATTGCCATTGTTGGCGCCGCTCGTCCAAGCCGAGCTACTACACCTTCCATAATCTCCGCCGCCGCTTCCGGCCATGGAGGAGCGCCGTCGCCAGCTCCAGATCTGGAATTCCGCAGACTCCACATATGGAGTCGCCAGCTCAGTCGTTCGGGCTCACACGACCAAGCCGAGCCCTCTCCGTTGTCACTCGCGGCCGGCCATGGACAACCCGCCATGTGGAAGTTTGCTACCTCACAAGCCATGGACAAGGCAAACTCTAGACGAGCAACGAGTAGGACGACCATGAGCAACACCAGAAGGAGTGGCTCGGCTTGGAAGCACAAGAGGTGCTCTGCCAGTAGCGATGGTGGAGGGAGCCACCGGTTCCATTCACTCACCTGAGAACCGGACCAATCGGTCCGCTCCGGTTCGGTCTAGCTCAAGGACCAGATAGTCCGGTTCCCTATTTTCGGATGTGAATCAGACTATCCGAGAACCAATCATCCCTTATATCGAGTAACAATTCGTACGTCGTTTTTGGTTATTTGGAGAGTGGGACATTTAATAGTCATATATCTTGGGATGGAGAAGGGCACATATCGTGGTTCTCTTTAAAGTACTTACAAAAAAAAAAAAATAGTTCGGCATCACGACAATAAAATCATAAATTGATATTATCATGATTTTACATCAATTGAATTATAAATAAAAAAAATTGTTTATATATTATAACAGGACCATGTAAGTTACATTGTTTCATAGAAAATCCATGTCTGATAATAGGTATTGTTGCTGGCTCGTGACATCTGATGTGAAATCACAAGAATGCAATTTTGTTTGTGTGAATATGAAACAAAAAAAATAATAATATTGGGTGCATTCGAATTATAGCTCTACACATGTTACCTTATAAATGTTTCGGGAAACGACATTCATCATCATGCTTGCTCACGCTTAAGTGAAAGCAAAAACAAGCGTTTGCTTCCCCTTCAAAATTTAAAACTTTATTCAAATTTCAAACGATAATGATTAAATAAAACGAATTACGTGTCAACATTTGAACACCAAAAATGCGTAAGCCGCCGTACTCGAATTAAGTAAAACGTAATAGTCAATCCAAGCGGGCTCGAAGTATCTTTGCCCAAATATAATATGGCAGGTGCTTTATACGTGTATAATTTTGGCATACTCCCAAAGGACGAATGTTTCTCTTTATGTTTAGGAAACATGCGAGAAACGGAAGTTTAATTGAAAATCACGTACATAAGACTATATTGCATAAAAAATACGAGTAATTTACCGACAAATCGAGTGACATATAAATGTAATCAAATAATTAACTTATGCATCTTTAAATGGATTTTTGTAAATTTCAAATATAAAGAATTAGGGTTCCATATTTTTCAGATTATGTTATTGCTTGAGAATTGGATTCAAGTTCGGGCTTTTTGGTTCTATGGCTGGAAGGAAAAAACAAAGACAAAACCAATTCTGAACCTCTACTTTGATTATTCAACCAGCCAGCTCCTTTCTAAGGGAAAAAAAAACAATGCCTACTTCCGTGCCTGTATTTTCGCGCTTTTTCTAACCAGATCCTCGTACTTTTAATTTGTCCAACTAAAGCCTCATATATTCACAAATTTCTTAATCGAGTCCCTCCGACACTAAATCCGGTCACATCGAACTGACGTGATTATTGGATTACTTTGTCGTGTAACATGATTGTAGTATTTCCAATGCTGGTGTCCATATTGGCTTATTTTGACGGATGCCATGTTTCGACATTGTTCTCATTGCCAAAAATTTCCCCACAGATCCGTATTTTGTCCCGCATAATACTCTCGCGTCTTTCAACACCTACGTCAATTGAGTTTGATCGATTCTAAAGTCTATAGGGTAGGTTTCAAGTTACGAAATATGGAACCGGTTTTGTTTGGGTCTTGAAACTGCGCACCCCTACCCTTTAATATGTTCAGTCCAAAAAGTTTACACATATGGGTGAAAAGAGACTACAACATCTGGATATTTTTCATATCTCTCGTGATTGTGCATATAATTAAGAGATCCTTCAAATCTCCCTTTAATTGTGAATATTAAAGTTATCTAATGAGGCCTAGAAAGGCTCATGTATAAATTCACCGTGGAAAACACAGAGATATACAGATTTTAGAACAATTCTCTTTTCCGCATATTTCGTCTCTTGATACGAGAGCTAAGCATCGGATGCATATCTCGCACCTCGTCAATCGGATGCTATTTTCCTTTTCAATTACTACTAATATCCCTCTCTCTCTCCACGTCGATCCTCAGCATCGTTTGTCACGCCCGCAGCCACGTCGACCCTGTTCTATTGTCGTGTAGGTTGCACAGCAGCCGCTGGTCACCTCTTGTCAAATATGAAAATTTGCGAAAGGGAGATATTCCCATTAAAACCTTGACACTCTGGCCAATTTTTTTTTCATTTAATGCTCGTTCATCTAAGCAATTACTTATGCCTAGGTTTCTTTCGGCTATACAGCTAAGTAAACGCTCCGTTCAATTTTTAGCAAAGGCTTTGAAATATTTACATTGGTCGTGCACCGAAAACGACATCCACCGACTTCGCAGAAAATGGGAAAACGAAGCAGAGACAAAGTCAAATAATCCAGAATTTCCCCCCCCCCCCAATTTACGGCACGGAATCGAGCTGCAATCGAAGTCCCGAGCGCGAGTTCGTGAAGTACCGACGAATTGAGGGTGGTTCCAACCTGCATTCGCGATTGCAGAGAGCCATCGGCTAGATAAGATTCGAGTTGAGATCGAGAGAGAGGCTCTCGCGAAGATCTTTTTCTTCTTTCTCTGAGCTTGTGATGGAGGACGGATGATAGAGAAAGCACGCCGGAAAAGGACACAAGATGAAGAAAGAGCTCGAACCAAAGTGATGTGCCGGAGGACAAACATCGCCTGACATTTTCGCCTCCGCAAATAATGCAGCGACTTTTAACCTTAATAAAAGTGGATTTATTATTATTATTATTATTATTATTATTATTATTATTATTATTTTGTCGTCACGAACGTGTTTGTAATTAATATGGCCAACGATGCGGAAGTATGTGCACTTTTGCAAGTCGGAACGACGTCGTTTTTGGTGAATCAATGATTGACGTCCTTATTCAAGTCTTGTAAATCAAAGGACTCATCCCTTCCAAAGAGAAAAAGAAAATACGTGCGGCCCCAAATTGATAGGGAAAAATTATCTAAAATGTTCTTAATCTACTGTACATTTGCCAATTCAATCAAAAGCCTTTCAATTTTTTCAATTAAGTCTTAAAACTTTTCACACTTTTGTTACAATATTAGAGAGAAAGAAAATCGACAAAAAAAACAGAATACTTACAACGGATGCTCTTTTAAAGAGCTAATACATGACGGTTAAGAAAGAAAGTGCATCCACTAACTCCTAAAAAACAACAACATGCAGAAACCACCTACTGACTTGGTAAAACACAAACTCATGTTCAGCACCACTATAAAACAGACTCCTAAAAACTAAAAACTAGGATAACAAACAACTGACTATAATAGGATAGATAAACATGATCAAATAAGATCACATGACTCAACAAACCCTCCCTTAAACTGAAAGTTTGCCAACATTCAGTTTAATACAACTTGTCAACACCAAGCAGGTTTCTCGGCTTTTGAAATGTAGCCAACTTGAGGGATTTAGTAAAAATATCAGCGGCTTGATCTTCACTTCTACGGTAGATGAGATCAATGACTCCTTCCTTCATGAGATCCCTTAAGAAGTGAAACTTCACATCTTTATGTTTGCTTCTTCCATGTAAAACAAGATTTTTGGAGAGCTTTATTGTCGAACTATTGTCACAATAAATTGCAGTAGGTCCTTGACTCTTGAAATGAAGTTCTTCAAGAATTTTCCTCAACCAAATAGCTTGACAAGCACATGAAGTTGCAACAACAAATTCAGCTTCAGCAGTTGATAAAGTGACAATCGGCTGCTTCTTTGATAACCATGAAATAGCTCTCGAACCCAACATAAATACATATCTAGAAGTGCTCTTTCTATCATCTTAATCTCTAGCATAATCACTATCAGTGAAGCTGTGACATTCCGAATTTCGATCCATTTTTGGGATTTATAAAATGTGTAATTCGTCAGTATGCTTATAGTAAAATCTCGCCGGGGAATTGATCACTCCCGGTTATTGTTTTTAAAATTGAGATTTCGCTAGAATTGCATTCGATCGAATTTAGCCGTTATTTAGAGCCCAAACTTTAGTATTGAATTTCTCGGAATTCCGGGATGAATTTAATTAGATGGTGTCGATATGATTGTGGCCAACTTCGATATTATCCGATATATATATGAAAAGTAAATTTTTGACCGGGTGCGAATTTGGATTGGTAGACCATCCTCGCAGTGTGTTTTTATTAACACAATTTTGGCCAAATCCTAAAATTATTAATTAGGATTTTTCGGGGACCGTCGGATTGTTTTCGGATTTAAACCGTGGCCGTTGGATCGCGATTATTGCGATTTGACCTTTGCTTCTCTCTCTCTCTCTCTCTCTCTCTCTCTCTCTCTCTCTCTCCCCCTTTCCCGCCGGCTTGCCTCCCCTACGTGCCTGACACACCCACCTACTACTCTCTCCCATCCTTATCTCCTTTTTCTTTTTCTTCTTCTTTTCTTTTCCTTTTCTTTTCTCTTCATTCTTCCTCTCTTCCGCGTCCACTTCTGGCTCCTTGCTCTTGCGTCTGTCACGCCGCTGCTCCTCTGCCCTTCGCCGGACTGACCTCCGCCACTCATCGTCGCCGCGTGCCGTTCGACCGCCGCGCCTTGCCCCCAGCAGCTCATTCGACTGAGCGTCTGCCGTGGCCAAACTCCGCCTTGTCCAGCCGCCGTGTCCAAGCTCCGCTCGCCGCTACCGTCTCGAACGTCACCGCCGATGTCCCAGCTGCAGGGACACCGCCACCAGCTGCTAGCTCCGCCTGGAACAGACCAGGTAGCGTAGGATCAACCCCCGCAGCGACTGTCCTTCGCCGTTCGCCACCGTTCGCCGACCGCTAAGTCCGAACCAGAACCACTGCGGACCGCCCTCATCGTCGCCGCCGTTCTCGCGCCCTCGCCGTCGTTAGTGGTGTAAGTTAACCCCTAATCTCATGTTTAGGGTGTTAAACTTGCTTAAGGTAGTTTAATTTATGTTTAGTTTGTGTTAATTGTGGGCTAGTGGTTAATTAATTGTGTTTAGGGTATAAGTTATTGATTAGTTTATTGTTATCAATTATTATATAAAATGTTATTATTTTCGGAATTTAAATATTATTTTATTAGTTAATAAATTAATTCCGAATTAAATAATATTATTTTATTATTAAATAATTAATTTTCGAAAATTAAATATTATTATTTTCGAAAAATTTTCTAACGTCAAATTGAGATACCAATGTTGGTTTTCGCCATAGACGTTGGCGTTTTAGAAATTATTTGAATGATATTGATTCGAGAAAATATTTTGAATTTTGAAAAATAAATCATTTTTGGATATTATTAATTATTTAATTTTCGAATTTATTTATTATTATTTTGTAAAATTTATAATTTCAAATTATTATTTCTAGTTTGAACATTGGCGTATATACCGTGAATTGTCGTATTAAATTGTTTACGTAACAATTTGTTTTGATCGAAAGTTTTCTAGGAAAACTTATGTAATTTTTGGAATTAAACTATTTCATGGATATGCCAAGTTTGATGGTGACGCTTTGTGGTTGATAAACATGTTTGGCATTGAAGTTTGCAAGAATTGATTGACTGTTTGCATGTGTGACCACTTGGTTTGTTATGCGACATTGTGTGAACACTATTCATGGACGCATGGGCTAATTGAAAAGATAATAATTGGCCAGTATGCTTGTGTGCTCGTGTGGTCACACGTTAAAGCCGTCTCGCTGTGTATCGCTTAACGTTGCCCGATTTATCGAATGCCTGGGGATTATCTGGAGTGCCGATACCCCGGATGCCTTGTCGCGGCCCGAGGCCGGACTCGATGCTGCTTACGAGATACCATCTTACTGTAGATCGTTTGATGTTGCCGTATTGGAATGCCGTCTTACTGTAGATCGTTTGACGTAGCCGTGCCCGACGGGGCGGGACGAAGCCCGGTTATACCGATATACTATCATCTTGCTGCAGATCGCTTGATGTGTAGTGGCCCCGAGGGAGCGTAATAACTAGATACGTGTGATGCATAGTGCTTGATTATGGGGTAGAAACTGCTAGGCATGGTATGGGACGTGCCCAAGCGGGTTTTGTCTTATAATCGAGACACGCACAACTGTGATGCATTAATGCATGGAAAATCTCTTTAAATGCTTCGAGTATGTGACATATGCATTTCATAAACGAGTGTACCAAGGCGAGGTAAGGATGCCTGTGGTTGTTTAATAATATATTGTTGGTGCTGTGTTGCCTGCTTAGGGACCCCCGTGCGAGTAGGCCTCCTAAGCGGGGTTTAGGCCGTTAACTTATTGAGACTTTGTCTCATTGGTTGTTGTTAACCCCTTTTTTAGGCCCTTAGCGTGTTGACGCACCCGACGTGGTTCAGGGTGTTTGGAAGCTGGCTTTTTGGGAACGACCTGTTGGTGGAGTAGTTTAACCCGCAGCTTGTTACTTTTTGCTGGCCTTTTTGTGGTAGAGCCCGAAGCGGGCTTGTAAGAACATTCCCAGGGATTAATCAAGTGAGAAGTAAAATACTGTTGTATTTGTTTTCCTAACTATCCCTGTTTATTGTTGTTGTCCGGATATTGTTATGTTCGCTTCCGCATGCGTATTAAAAGATAAAAAGAAAAGGGTTGGCAACGAGTCCTGGGTCGTCGCATCTCAATGACCAAAGCGGGGTGTCGCGCGTCCATAGGGTTCGGGGCGTGACAGAAGCCCATCAAACTTGAGTTTTCTCCCTTCTTGTAGAGTAGTCCAAAACCAGTCGTACCTTGCAAGTATCGAAAAATTCTCTTGGCAACAAAGAGATGCATCTCAGTAGGATTCTCCATGTATCTGCTTATAAGACTCACAGAATACATGATATCTGTCCTTGTTGCAGTCAAATACATTAAGCTTCCCACAATTTGCTTGTACATAATGCTATCAACTCTCTTTCCTTCAGAATCTTTCACTAACTTCAAACCCGTCTCAATTGGTGTGCTAGAACGATTACAATTCTTCATTTGGAACTTGTCTAAAATGTCTTGCGCATATTTTCTTTGTGAGATGAAAATTCCACCAGCGAATTGAACAATTTCTATCCCAAGAAAATAGTGCATCTTTCCAAGATCAGACATATTAAATTCAAGCATCATAAACTGCTTAAAATTTTCAAACTTGGCTCTATCATTTCCAGTATAAATCAAATCATCCACGTATAAGCAAACAATAAGCATCTTCCCTTCATCTCCAATTTTGACAAAAAGTGTATGCTCATATGGACACTTTTGAAGACCTTCCTTCAGAAAATAGGCCTTTATACGACTATACCAAGCCCTTGGAGCTTGTTTTAGTCCATATAAAGCCTTGTTTAGTTTACATACCTTGTGCTCACTTCCAAACTTTACATAACTAGGAGGTTGATCAATAAATACCTGCTCTTCCAAGTTGCCATGTAAAAATGCTGATTTCACGTCCAACTGGAAGATAGGCCATGAGTTTTGCGCCGCTAGTGAGATCACCAACCTGATTGTGTCATGTCGATCAACTGGAGCGAACACTTTTTTGTAGTCAATGCCGAACTCTTGCTTGTAGTCTTTTGCGACTAAGCGAGCTTTGTACTTATCAACTTCACCATTCTCCTTCAGCTTCGTATTGTACACCCACTTCATGCCAATGGTCTTTTGCCCTTTCGAAAGCTCTGTCAACTCACAAGTATTATTTCTTTCAATGGTTGCAATTTCAACATCCATCGCCTTTCGCCATTTTAGTTCTCTAACGGCATCTTTGAAAGCTACTGGATCACAAAATGAGAATAAAGCAAAATAGGTAAAGGGATCTTCAGTTTGGTCAATCTCAATTGCCTCATAATCAGTCATCCATGCAGGCCTTCTTCTAACACGTCGAGGTCATTGTTCATCTACTATTTCAGAGGCTGAAATGCATTCATTAATTGCTAGTTGTTGCTCATTTTCTACGGATTGTGCATTCTCCAAAGGTTACTGCATTTTTTCTCCATTTTATCCATCAAAATCAGCTTGTATTTGTTGTTCAACATTGTTTTCATCCCAAATCTAGAACCACTCTTCATCAAAAATCACATCACAACCAATGACAATTTTATTGGTGATAGGATTGTACAATTTGTACGCTTTTGACTGCTCACCAACACCAAGAAAAATGCATTTTTCACTTTTGTCATCAAGCTTGCTCCTCTTCTGATATGGAATGTGGGCAAATGCTATGCAACCGAAGATTCTGAAATGCTCGACACTTGGTCTGCGTCCACTCCAAGCTTCTTCAAACGTCAGGTTTTGAACAGCCAGTGTGGGGCTTCTGTTCAATACATGAATGCTCCAATTGACAGTTTCAGGCCAAAAACTTTTTGGGACACCACTTATTGCCAAAATGGTTCGTACCATGTTCACGATCATGCGATTCTTCCTCTCTGCAATGCCATTCTGTTGTAGCGTATAAGTTGTTGTAAGCCTTTTTTGAATTCCATGAGTCTCACAAAAATTTACGAATTCTTGTGGGTTATATTCTCCACCACAATCGCTGCGAAGAGTCTTTATAAGTGTGCCTGCTTCTTTTTCGACTAGTACTTTGAAGTTTTTAAAAGCTACAAAAGCTTCGGACTTCTCTTGCAGAAAATAAACCCAAGTTTTCCGACTATAATCATCAATGAATGTTATAAAATAACGTTTACCATCGTTTGATGTCGGATTAATGGGTCCGCATAAGTCTAAATGAATCAGTTCCAACACCTTCTTTGCTCTACATCACAATTGCTGCGAAGAGTCTTTATAAGTGTGCCTGCTTCTTTTTCGACTAGTACTTTGAAGTTTTTGAAAGCTACAAAAGCTTCGGACTTCTCTTGCAGAAAATAAACCCAGGTTTTCCGAATATAATCATCAATGAATGTTATAAAATAACGTTTACCACCGTTTGATGTCGGATTAATGGGTCCGCATAAGTCTAAATGAATTAGTTCCAACACCTTCTTCGCTCTACATGTTTTTCCTTTCGAAAACGGGTCTCGATGTTGTTTGCCAACAACACACTCTTCACAAACTTGAGAAGGACTTTGAATTTGCGAAAGACCCATCACCATATTCTTTTGCTACACCATTTTTAAACCACCAAAATTCAGATGTCCATAGCGAAAATGCCACAACTAGGCTTCATCCTTAAATCTCATAGAGAAGCACCAATGGGTGGTGTTATCAAGATATAGTGGAAACAACTGGTTTGTTGTCATGTTGACTTGAGCAATTAAGTCTAACTTTTCATCTTGAATGCGACAAACTCCATCTTTGATAGAGATCTCATATCCCTTCTCTTGTAATTAATTAACCAATGCTAAGCAAGTTGGTTTTCAAATCTAGAACAAAGTAAACGTTAGAAATAATTTGAATAGAGTCCTTCTTGGTGTGGATCTTAACATTGCCTTTGCCCATGACAGAAACTGAAGATTGTCACCAAACGTCACAGTGTTACGAAACGATTCATCCAAGTCTGAAAATATAGACTTATCTCCACACATGTGATTGCTGCTTTAGCCAATACCTAAATACCACAAATTGTGATGAACCTCTTCTTTTGCATGACAGGCCATCAACAACAACACTTCTTTTATTTTCTCTGCAAAATTTGATTTTACATCACGATTTTTGTTGAGATTGGTTCTACATTCAGACTTATAGTGGCCATACCCGTGACATCTATAACATTCAACATTTGACTTGTCTACAACTTTGATTTGTCACCAGTTGAATAGTTGTTGTCACGGCATTTTGCTTTCAATTTGAAATCAGTAGCATGATCCTCATTTGATTTCTAGTGTGAATCTTTGTCCTTCCATCTCCCTTTCCCACAATGAGGACCTCTTGGATTGGCTACTACCTTTAATGCTTGTTCCTCTTTATCTTGGTGAACAATTTTTTGCTCATGAACCAGCAAAGAACTCTGCAACTCATCAATTGAAAGTTCATCAATATTTTTAGATTATTCTATAAAGCAAACAACGAAATTAAATTTCGATGTCATTGATCGAAGAATCTTCTCGATTATGGTGATTTCATCCATCTTCTCGCTATGGATCCGCATCTTGTTAGCAATCATCATTGTTCTTGATAAGTAATTAGCAACGGATTCGCCAGTCTTCATGCGCAGGTTCTCAAATTCCATCCGAAGCCCTTGAAGTTGCACGCGCTTTGCCCTCATGTTCCCTTGATACTTTTTCTTCATTGCATCCCAAATATGCTTGGAGGTGTCTTTGCAAAGAATTGTCTCCAAGGTTGATTGATCGATAGCGTGAAAAAGGTAGTTCTTGGCTTTGAGATCCTTTAGTTTCAATGCATCTAAGTCAGCTTTTTATGCATCAGTCAATACCACTCCAGCCACTAGTTCTGCTACTCTAGAATCAACGACATGCCAGTACTCTTTGGACCGCAGGAAATTCTCCATCAACATGTTCCAATGATCATAGTGACCATCAAAGCGAGGGATAGCTGGCTAAACGAAATTCTCAGTGGCCATTAAAAAAAATTGCTGCTGTCTTCTCACAACCAGGCTCTGATACCACTCTTATAGTATTAGAGAAAAAGAAAACTGACAATATGCAATGAAGTACGTCTATTTCTTACTTCTTAAAAAAAAATAGAATGCTTACAACGGATACATTTAAAGAGCTAATACATGACAGTTAAGAAAAAAAGTGCATCCACTAACTCCTAAAAAAACAGCAACATGTAGAAACCAACTATTGACTTGGTAAAACACAAACCCATGTTCAGCACCACTATAAAACAAACTCCTAAAAACTAGGACAACAAACAATTGACTGTATTAGGATAGATAAACATAGTCAAATAAGATCACGTGACTCAACAACTTTGCCAATTGAATCCATTTCGTCAATTTTAACCGGAAATTACCAACGTGAACGGTAGCCATCTCACTTGGTACCGCCAGTGCTAACGTGAAAAATTTTTAATTAATTTTTTATAATATATTTTTTATTTTCCTTTTTTTTACCTTCTTCTTCCTCCGGTTGCCAGCCATTAAAGAGGCCGGTGATCAGTCACAAGGGAGAGCCAGCGAGGCTCGCCCTCGCCAAATCCGGTAAAAGCCACCTCCCAGGGGCGAGGTCCCCTTGCCGATATCTGGCAGGGCCGACCTCGCTAGCCTCCACAAACCAACCTTTGTCAGTTTGGAAAGTGGTGGTATATTTGTGTCTCAAGTAAAGAGTAGGTACATCTTCTTTTGGTTATTTGGAAAGTGGGGATATTTAACCAATAACTGGAATTGAAATTATTCGGTTTGGGATGTGGACAATATAGTACCATCATTCTCTTTAAAGTACATAAAAAAAATTTCAGATTTATTATGATGGAATCATAAAATGATGTTGTCTCGATTTAATCGGTTGTCCTATGAACAAAAAGAGTTCATATATATTATAAAAGGACCGTTTCAAATTTTCAATTACACTACTTTACAGGAAACACCGTATCTGATAATTGAATGTTGTTATCAGCTCGTGTTGTCTAGTCATGGCCATGGTTTAGAAACCGCTGGTTCCGGTTCGAAATCGGCAGTTCTGGTTCGTGGCCACGTATGAACCGGAGTCGGAACTGCAAGGGGGTGGTTCTGATTCCGGTTTGGAACCGACGGTTTCGGGCCAGTTCCGGTTTGCAATTTAAAAATTAATAAAATAAATTATAAAATAAAAATTACAAAGCTGGTCCTCCGTCGGTTATCGCTCGGGCTCCGTGGCCTTGGCCATGGTGGCGGAGGCGGGGTTCAAAACAGTGAGGAGATGAAGCGGGAGACGGGGGCGGCGGCAAGAGGGAGAAGGAGGGGGTCAGAAGGGGGATGGGGACAGGGAGGAGGAGCAGGGGGTCCTCCTCCTCCGGCGTCGGGAGGAAGGGAGGAGGAGGGGGCGTCGACGTCGGTAGCTGCGGCCATGGGTGGCGACGACGGCGGCAAGGGTCAGATCTGGGAGACGGGGGCGAGCGAAGGAGAAAAGGGGAGGAGGCGCAGGGTAGCGAGGGGGAAGGAGGAGCAAGGTAGCGAGGGGGAAGGAGGAGGGGGCGTCGGCGTCGGCGTCGGCGGCTGCGGCCATGGACGGGGGCAACGGCTGCAGCGGCGGGGGTCAAATCTAAGAAGACAGGGGGCGGGCGGAGGAGAAGAAGAAGAAAGAGAAGGAGAAGGAGAAGAAGAAGATGCAGACTTGCAGAGCACGTGAGAGAGAGAGAGGAGAGAGAATTATCGTAGTTTTTTTTTTTTGAACTGGGCCCATAGGCCATGGGCTGGTTCCAATTCCAAATCGCGGGTCCAATCATTGGGCCGGTCCCGGGTTTGACCCGAGCTGGTTCTGGGCCAAAACCAGCCCGTGGCCATGACTAGTGTTGTCTATGAGAAATCACAATAAAAAAAAAAGTTATCCTATTTTGGGCATATAAATTATAGCTCTATAATCGTTACACAATTAATTGACTTGGCAAAAGACATTAATTGTTTTGTCCAAAAAAAAAAGACATTAATTGTATCGTCGAGCAGTTTTGTTTACACTTGAAAAGCAAAAACTAGCTTTATCTTGCCTTTCAAAATATAAAATACATTTGAATTTCAAATGATTATGAAAATTAAAATTGAATTCACATGTCAAGATTTGAATATCAAAGTGCATGAGCCGCAAGATTCGAACTAAATAAAAAGTAAAAGTTAATTCATACAAGCTCAAAAGGTCTTTACCATAATATACTAAAACATCTGTTTTATATGTATATAATTTGACTTACTCCAAAAGAAAGAATATTTTATGCGTGTTTAGCCAAGATGCAGGAGATAGAAAATTTATTGAAAATCACGTATGTAGGTCTATTTTCGTAAAAACATGAGCGTTTTACTAACAGAGCAAGCGACTTTAAACGGCTTTATACGTTTCTAAACCTCTACTTTGATTATTCGACCAGCCTAACTCCTTTCAAAGGAAAAAAAATTTACTTTTCAGCCCTATATTTCGACTCTTTTTCTAATCAAATTCCTTTACTTTTGGTTTGTCTTCAATTTTCTCATCAAGTCCTTCCGGCACTAAATTTAGCCAAATTCAACCAACATGGATGTCGGAAAGCCGTTGTCTTGTCATGTGGATAAATTTTTTCCAATACAAGCATCTGCATTGGCTAAATTTTATCCACATTACATTCCTTTTTTTTGTCACCATCCATGTCACATTCTCTACACTGGCTAAATTTCTCCACAAATGTCCGACGTTCACACATTCTATCGTCACAATATTTTTTCATCGCCCAACAGCCATATCAGTTGAATTTGGCCGAATTTGATGTCAAGTGAGTAGATTCGGAAATTTATCAAAGTAAAAAAAATTGGCTAGACAAATTAAAAGTAAAAGATACTCGATTAGAGAAAGTCCGAAAGTGTAAGAATAAAAAGTAGAAATTTTGTTTTTTTTTTCTTTCGAGCGGTGTCATTGACCAAAGCCAGCTAAGCCAAATCTTCTTGCTTTGTCCAGAGATCTTGCAAGAAGAATGATTTAGCAATGATTGCACGTGGCAGCAAAGGGCAACTAGGCCGACTTGGGTTTCCTAAATTTGTTATGCTAATCTACTAGCCTCATAATATTTTTCTAAAAATAGTCATTAATCAAAGATATTATCATGTACGATAAAAATATCAATTTATGTTTAAATGTTATCATGGACGATAAAAATATCTCTTGTTCATTCATTTTTGTAAGCGGCTCAAGCAATTATTTTTAAAAAAAATTATTTAATTTTCTCGAAATAAACGCACCTAAATAAGAGATTTAGTCTATCAGCCCATTGTCACGTCAAAGAGATCGGGGACAAAATATGAAGAACCAACACTAGAACAACGTCACACGCCCACGAAGCATGTTGGCCCTTGTTATCGTCTCGTTTTTCTTACGTAAAACGTCAATTCGGATTATAGTGGTCCTTTGGGAGGACGAATCTTGCCCCCACACCAACACCAACACCAACACTAAGGAAAGCTTTGTCTGTACGTTCTCTCCGGTGCCCACGCTATTGACAAGAAGGAGTCAAGTCTTTTCACACCCTGTGGATTGTACAAAATTGGAGGGAGACCACCCACTTGCAGATGCAGATGGAATCTTATCGTGTCTTTTTGAGGTTACAATGGAATCTTTGACGGACCCGTCATCTCACTGCAGGTTAAGTTCATCGATCTTGTTAAAATGTTTAATTCAAAAACTTGAATTTATAAATAAAGGAAACCTCATATAAATGAAGAGCATATAGAAACCTAACACCGTAGACAAGCAATGTAGGATGTTTAATGGCCTCTCTTACGCACAAGCTAGATTAGGAACGGCACATAAAATTTGAGAAATGGAGGATCGCACACCTGAAATAAATTAGGGTACTCGGGGGTGAGCACCGCTCCAAGAAAGACCCAAAAATCACTCTGGACCGACCCTACCCGATCCTATCATACTGATTTTGATCTGGTTCCCTAAATTTGGAACTAGCTATTACCTACCCGGTTCCTGATTATGGGTGCGGAAACAAATTGGATCGAATAGAGAAACCTTAATTCTCACCTTTTAGTTTTACCTTGCATCTCGTATTCTTGTTGTTACCACTTTTGCCTCTGATTACTTCTTCATATTTTCTTGACACGAATCAACTATTTGAAGCTCATGAGCCTCCTGTAGATTGGTCGCTCGACCATACAAGAAGAATCGAAGACACTAGAGCCCCATTCCTCCAATTCCAACAAACACAGAGATTTTTTAGAGGCAATTGCATTGTTTAACTAAAAAATCGAAGTCTCGAGCAACACTCTCAAGGAATAAATAATGAAATAAAAAGAGGAATGGGTCGATTCCTCGGTAGACTTTAAAACTTGACTAAAGTGAGAGAGTCAATTCCAAGGTCTATAAGTAGGTTCCAAGTTCCAAAAACTAGGAACCTATCCCAACAAGGTAGATTATATCTTTCAAGTCTGTAACCTACCCATTCTAGAACCCTTACTTGGTAATATATCAAATTAAAAAATTTAAACTTATAAATGACAGAAAACTACATACATATAAAGAGCATATAAACTTAGAAATAATTAGGATATTTCGATTGATTTTTCATATCTCTCGTGATTGTGCATATAGCTAATAGATTCTCCATATTTCCTTTTGCTTGTCAATATCCTTCATTTATCCTAATTAACTATCTATGTCATCTAATAAGGCCTATAATAAAGCTCATCTATAATTCATTATTAAAAACACAAAAAATATAGATTTTACACAATTCTCTTTTCCACATATTTCTTATCTTGATAATAGAGCTAGCACCGAATACACATTGTACATCTTGTTTCCCGTGCCATTCTTTTTTTTTGTACCAATTACTACTAACCATTTTCAGCATCAATCCTCAACATTGTTTGTCATGTCCACAACCACGTCAGCCTCCTCTGTTGTCGAGTGGGCTGCATAACAGCAACGTCCGCCTCTTGCTGCATAGCATGCATGGCAACCACGGCAACACATAACGTCCAAGTAAGTAGTCACACACACTCACTACTTCTCTGTTGATTGATTTCATATGTTTACGTGACATCACCAAATTAACCGAACAATTGTTCCCGTTGCCAAACATTCGATACGTTTTCATCGTACCATGTCTAAAAAGTTAGATAAAACTTAATCCACCAATGCCAATCACTTTATATCAACGGTGATAATCACACAATCAACCTGTAATTTTACAAAAACTAAAAATCCCTCTTCCTAAAACCATGTATATTTCATCCAAACTTCCAAATGGGTCTCTATTCGTAATGATTTTTACTTTTCAAATTTTTGATGCGGCCCAAGTAATTTGATTTTTATATAATTCAAAACACTCAGAAGTTTTTCGAAACATATAAATATTGATTTGGTGAGATATATTTATGCAGAAGTTTTTCATAATTTCCAAAGGGTAGTCAATACTTTTTTAACTATTTACGAGAATAAGTAACTTTATTTTCGCTATAAAAAAGGGCAAAAACGACTGGATGCATCGCTCTATGTTTGTAAGTTTGGGCCGAGCCGACTGAGCTGTTCAGAAATTACAGTTTCTTTCTTGTGGACGCGAAAAGCCTGTTTGAGCAAGATCATTTGATGTCGTTTTGGTCGAAATTTTGAAAGCAAGATCTTCTCTTTTTCATGTTTAGTCTATAATTGGGAAAATGAAATCGGTTTTCCTTATTTTCAATCGAAAATACTTATAAATTCGTCTAAAGAATTACTTTTATTATTAAAATGAAACAGTTCTTATAGCAAACGTACACATAATTAATTTAATGTTAAAAATAATACGTTTCAGAAAATTTAAAATGGCTTCAAAATTTAATACATATTAACATCTCTTAAGGACCTTCTTGTTTGATTTTGAATATCTTACAAAGAGCTATAGTTCATTTTGACTCCACCTCCAACGATACTCAGTCAAATGACGTGAGCTGTGATGGATGTTTGTCGCGAACTACCCCTTGAGGGCCAAACTCGATGAAGCGGGTTTAGAGATAAGTGTTCATGAGACGGTTCATATGGCACATCATAAAAATTGATTTTACTGAAGTATAAATCTTTTGGTTATCCATATGACCCTTTGATCATAAATGTGAATTTTTCCTAAATCCATATCTCGTGTGACAGCGGATCGATTTTATCTTTTTTTAGGAGTCGCCACTAGCCTAGGTCGAGAGTCGGCTAGAATACCCAACCAAAACGCGAGAGTTTCGTTTCAATTTCTACGAAAACCAGAGATCAAAGGTTGGGGGACTAGCTTACATTAATATTTCTATTAACGCCCTTTCGGTACCGCTAAACTTAACAAGGTTGTTATCTAAGTTGTCATACATTTGTTCTTTACCATTTTCATGTTAAAGTCTTAGTCCACTAGGTGATCATGCATCTTATTTTTGTATTTTCATTTAAGATTCTAAACTAGTCCTATCTTAATCTAGAAAAAGAAGGAAACATTCAATTGTATTCAAAAAACATTTCGTAAAGTAAACACTTGAAGTATTGGAAAAACGAGCTAATTCTAAGTACTAGAAAGCAAAACCCGCAACTCGTCGGGTGTTTATTACAACACAAATTGAAAACCCAAGACATGATCGGGAATGAATGAATTGAGTATAAAGTGAAATCGGATTGGACATCGGTCTATCGCCATCATCTAATGAATACAAATTGAGACCGGATTGGACATCGATCAATCGCCTAGGTTTTTTACCATTTCGGATTATCCTCCGATGGACCGCCTCTTGGGTATCGGTGTTTACATTCATAACATACATTCATGACAAACAATGCACAAAGGAACAACCAAAGAAAAACAATGGTGCTAACAATTCACCAATCAAACACGAGCCTCGGGATCGGCCTTTGTTTTTCATGCGTTTCGATTCACCGCCCACCTAATCATCTAACATTATTTGATTAATGGTTAAAGATAATGGGCTACCATTTGCATTCACAAAAAGGCAACTCATATCAATTAATCCCTAAAGGCGGGTTCTAAATGACCATAATGGGCTACCCGCCGAACAAGCACCGGGCCTAATATTCATCTAACAAACACATGCATAGTAATAGAATGAACATGCATTCAGGCCCATGGGTCTTATTTCGAAACCAATCAAACAATAAGAAGTGGGCTTCATCAGGAAACCACTTATTTAGTTATTATTTAATTCGGATTGCTTCTGTTCAGATGTAATTAATTACTCTAATAACGTCCAAATGAAGTGATTCAAGTGTCATTAGAAAGCTCATGACATGAGGATCAAAGTCAAGAAGACCATTTTTTCTAAATCCTCACCGATTTTCCCAAAAATGACAACTTTACCCTCGGTGACAGACTGGACCCGGTTCTGTTAAGGATTTCAAAATAATGGCCGGAAAAATAACAAAACTTATCAAAACTGCGTGAAAATTTTTAGGCAGTTAGGATTATCCGTGTGCAACAAATTTCATGTTTTGAGTTTTTGCTAAAATGTCCTCTAAATTTTTATAAAATTCGGTTTTCAACAAGGACTCAATTGCAAATCAAGTTTTAATCCGAGAAGACCTTATGTGAAATTTTAAGCAAATTGACCCTCCAAAAATTGCCATTAGGCCCCCAAAATTTTCAGCCAACATAATGAGACCCCAATGAACAACTTTGTAATTTTTTTTTTTGCAAAAAATAACTCTAACTTTATCAAATTCGGAAAAACATCTATTAGATTCAAAAGGAATGAAAATCAGATCTGAATACCGATACCGATTCAATTATAAAAATTCCTTTTGAAAATTCAAATGAACTCCGATTTTGATAAAATTAGTATCAATGAAAAGATCTCAATCTCAATGTAAACTTTTGTGAAGAAAACTTATTAATATTTTGAACACATGAATTTATGAAAATCGAAGAACACACGGAGGTCAATCAGAAACCAGTCTGTCACCCGATTCATGCATAGATGACGTTGCAAATCGTACCATGCTAACATGCTTTGAATTTTATGAAAATTTTATGATAGACAGATTAAGATGTACATTAACTTCTGTGAATAAAGGTTTTTCAAAAAATGATCATAGAAAATCAGAAAAATCACATAACAACACAACATCAATTAGGAAATCATCAGAACAGACCTAAACACCACATTCCAGATTCTGATCCTAACTTTCGAAAGAGTTTTGACATAGTAAATTAAGTCCGATTTAGGCAAACGATATATCAAATTGAAGCTTAAGACGAGTTTTACGATTCTCTAGTTCATCACTTCGCAAGATTTCGACACTAACGAGCTCAAATCGGCATCTCAAACATGCAGGTTTTCCTGGACACGAATTTACAGAAACACATCCAAGAGCACTTACCTTGTTTAACAATGCTCCGACGTGCGATCGAGTGATCCGGCCTCCATATTCAGATCAAGAACAGCGTGGAGAAGTCTTGGAAAGCTCGGCCAACCTATGATAATAGATTGCACAAACTATAGTGAAAATCGATTCATTTTCGCACTAGTGAACTAACAACAGAAAATCAACTCAAAAGACGCGATCCGGTGGCTGTTCAACGAGAAGCCGGCCACCACAGCGACATGAAGACACCGAGGAATGCTGTTGGAAGTTCTGGATCACCGGAGGGAACGCCGGTTGGCCGGTTTAGCCACTTAAACCGGTGAATCAAATTGTTGGAAGTTTGTTTGTAAAATAAACAAAAGTGATTTTTCTACGTCCCACATAGAAAATATGGAATGAGGTAGGCTTGTTTATAAGTGTAGGCTTCTTTTGTATGTTCAGAAGAAACATATGAGTTATGGGCTAGACCCATAATACCCGTGTGCAGGGACGCGAATAGTTGCGCGATTATTAGTCGCGGATTAATTTGTCTGATCCTCTACTTTGTTCTTTTTTTTTTATTTTTTATTTTTATGTCATGCCATTTCTTTATGACTGTTATTAGTCGAAAGGGTGTCTTCATTCATTTTGAAATTTTTTGGAAATTATGAAATTCGGCATTTCGTGAAAAAATATATATTTGTTATTTTAATTATTTTTTTAATTCCGAATTTTCGTGTCTTTTCATATACCCTTTCGGCTGCATACCTTTTCAATTATAAACTGTCGACCAAAGAGTTGTGTTTGATTATTTTAACTGTTTATCAAAGGTTGCCATCGTTCATTAAAATGCCTTTATATGTACTCGTTGGTTTTTTGGCATGACAGAATGTTTTTCTTTCTTTTTCGAAATTTTCATTCCTAGAAACACAGCCATCTTCTCGAATTGTTTTGTAGAGAAACCCTGGAGAAATAATAAAATTGCTATCTAGTATTCTCATCGAAACTTTGTTGTATCCTGGAGGAAATTTGCCGGTGACCATTAGTAACTTCATAGGGTAAATAATTCCTTAAAGAAAGTGATATCACGCCTCAAAATCTTACTTCATTGTTCTACCCATTTTCGAAGTCAATTTTCCAACACAAATCACCGGCGATCAAACCGGTGATGCTGTCGTGCAAGAAAACTCGTCGAAATGAGAAGCTCCGGCCACCAGCAGGCTCGGCTGGTGCTGTGATTGACTTCGTGACACCGTGGGGGACGACGATGAGGCGGTGATCCGCCGGAAAATGGCCAGCGATGAGGAGGGATGGCCAGTGACCGAGAGAGAATGAGAGAGAGAGAGATGCGTGAGCTTTGAGAAAGAGAGAGAGAGAACGTGAGTTTAGAGAGAGAGGAGAGAGAATTCAGATCTGAAAATGAGTGTCCCCATCAATTTTGGAGAGAAAAAACACTATATACTTTCCTCAACTTTGTACCTTAGCTCTTAGATTAATCCAATGGCCCAAAATGTATCCTTAATGATTAAGAATATTCTTTAAAGGCTAAGGATTGGTGACATGGCATCATGGATGGACATGATCAATTCTAAATGAATGGTCATGATTGATTTGCTTATCCTCTAATTAATTTGCTTAATCCTTAATGAAGGGTATTTTGGCAATTTTACTGAGGGGCACTTTTGTAATCTTCAATTAAGGGCATTTTCGTCATTTTTGGGCTCAAAAGGATGTGGCCAGCCTTGGCTAGTCGGAGTGGATCGTCGATTGCCGGATTTTCAACTGGAAAATGGCTAGTCTGATCGGACTGATTCCATTTGAATCAAACCGGGTTAAGCCGGTTAGCCCCGAATTTGGCCTGATTGAACTGGTTCAATCATTGATTCCTTTTGTTCCAATTTGATACAATTCGATCTCTATCATGATTAATTGACCCCATTAATATCTAATTCAATCAAATTGGATTGAACCGATTTGAAATTCATACACAAATTAATTCAATTTAACTTGATTAGCTCAATTGTTCTTGAATTTGGGTAATTGCATGGCTAATCTAGACCAACAAACTTAATTGAAGACCAATTAACCAAATTGAGTCACAATTCATCAAATTGAATATTAGTCTAGAGTGGGTCAAGTTGAATTGTACTAATTGGACCAATTACTCTTAAACTTCTTAATCATTGGATCACTAAATTGATCAAATTGACTCAAATTCATGTGAATCTTCCAAAATTGATTTTGAATTTGGATTTCATATAAGAAATTAGGCTCATTCGTGCCTTAATTGCGCAAATCATGAAAAATCTATCCAAATCACTGATTAGGGCCAAAATTGAGAGTTTTTGTGTTTGGCTTGGAATCACAAAATTGGCTCCCAAATTGAATATAAGATGACCTTTAGATCAAATGTCGTGAAGAAAACTAACCTAAAAAATTACTAGAAATGAAGTAATTTCATTTTTGGCCAATTCGAACCAAATCCCGCAAATTGGGAAAAAGTTGATTCTAAATTGATTTTTGTAAAATTTCAAATGCCAAAGGAAAATTAAATGTAAAATAAGATGATTTTGGGATTTTTTTATTTTTCAATTTTTTTTGTTAAAAATTTGATTTAGGAGCTTGATTTTATGATCAAATTTTTGAATTTTTCTGAAATTTTCACTTCTAAAGTGAAATTGGACTTGAAAGGAATCTTTTTATGCAAAAAACTCCAATTTGACCCGGGGTTGACTTTTGGTCAAAGGATTGACCAAAAAGTCAACTCGAAAGTCAACCGTTTGACTTTTCGGGTTTTTGCATGAAATGAATAGGAAAGTGTCTACAGAAGCTAGGCCGACAGACATAATTAAAAAATGACACTTTTTATTCAAGAAACGAGTTCCGTCGCAATCGAAAACCGTAATTACAGAAGCATATCGAATTTTCTACTTTTAACGACACGTCGGCTAAAAATTATGTGTCAACAGCGTTTTAGCAAGAGATGATGAAATCATGACATATGAGTATGTACCTTACGCAATTGCAAGCTCATATATAAGAAACAATGATGTTTATTATGTAAAATGACACAAATAATCCATTAACTTTGGTTCAATGTATAATATCGTCTTTGGACTTTTTAATTTGTTTAATGTAGTTCACGAGTTGGTAAATGTTCGATTTAGTTTCTAGATTATATGAAAATATTTAATATCGTCCTTATATTAATTAAAGTCGATGAAATCTGCTAATGTGACTTCCAAACCATTAAGTTTGGATGGTGGAACAAAAAATAAGTTACACATAGATTTTTAATATAAGATATTCATTTTAAATTAGGATATAACAATCAAAGTCATCAAATATCGATGGACATGTTGATTCTCTAATTTTTTTTTTCTTTTTATAAAGTAGATGGATAAAATGATGGACATGTTGACATATCAATTTTCAAAATCAAACTTAGCATATATTAATCCACGTGATCAAATAACGTATGATTTATGTTTGAGCAAATGAAATGATTACATTGAACGTTTACCAATAGTTCAAAAACTACGTTGAATAAATTAAAAGTTCAAAGAAGGCATCGTACATTGAGTTAAATTTCAAAGACCATCAGTGTCATTTTGCCCATTTATCACTATCAAAAGAGGAACATTTCGGGATAGATTTCATTGTTTGTGCTTTTGAGACCACATGAATGGTTAGAGATGAAACTGAAGAGAATGCAGTCCATACGTCGCTATTCCCAAAAAGCGAATGCAAAAGAGGATGATCTGCATTGCCGTATCGGTTCATGTCGATTCAGTTGCAATAACACAAATAATCTATCTGAAAGGGTTCGAAAGTGAATTATCCTTACACGGTTGTTGCAAATTAGTGACGAGTGAAAGATATAATAGTGGCCAAAGAACTTTGCCTAAATTATGACCCAATGCCACACGTTATGGTAATCGTTCTGCATGAGCACTTATTAGCCCAATTCTAGAAAAATAAGAACATATACATCCTCATCTTGAAGCAGATCCGACGATTACCATTAGGATAGCAACACATCGATCCATCCAAATGCTCCATTGCATTCACGGTCCCGATCCATCAAGTACATGCAAAGGATCAATTTATGTGACACTAATTGAAGAGGTTTGATCCAGATGATGATTTGGGGAGGCGAGCGTCGACTCTAAGTTAGATTTCGTACCTTGATGACCACTTCTAATTTATCATGATCGATGGAATTTGAATTCGGAAGCTCATGCTCGAGGAGACATTAATTGTACCATTCTTGTTCAGCTATCTTGTCCAATTGAGCCAAGTTGTGGCGAGGAAAGACATATCGGGATGAGAGATTCACTTGGCTTTGAGATTCGCCCGTGACAATGAGCACTGCATTTTCAAGACACATTGGTTAAATTCTATCTGTATAACACTTCGACATTGTCTAAATTTTTCCATATTCATCCATGTGAGCATCTGTAAATATTATCCGTATAATACTATGGCATCGTTCGATAGTACGTCGGTTGAATTTGATTGGATTTGCTTCGGAATGACTTGATTAAACAAAGTAAAAGTACGTGAATCAATTTTGGCTTTTAAGACCATGCAAAGGACAACGCGAAACTTGTGGATTTATTAAGTTTTCCATGATCAAATTTCCTTCTTTTTTTTTTATGTAAATTGACACTATTCTCTAATGAAAGTGCTCATTACGTTTTGTGAGTTGATAGTGGATGGGCTTGGCCTCGGCCTTGGACTTACTTGGGCTTATTTTCAAAATTTGTTCCAATGAACCAAATTGATATTCTTCAACAACAACCTATGCCCTAAATAATTAGTAAGACCTTTTTTTTTTGCCCAAAATTTTTAATCTCGAGTTGAAATGAAAAGTAAAAATATTTTAAAGAAATATGTTCTTTATTTCCCAAAACATGTACGATACGATTCCTCAAAACAAAAACTTTCGAAGTAAACAGAAATTTCGAAACCTCATCTAGTTGTGTCATTCACAAAATTTGTCTTCTCATTATAATTTGATGTCATTCTTGACGAAATTTCGAAGGCGAGATTTGTTTCTTCTTCTTTTTTTCATTTTGGGTTTATAATTTATGAAAGCAAAATCGGTTTCCCTTAATTACTTGAAAATATTTTTATAGCATATATAAACATAATGCGATTTTGGAATTACTTTTCTAAAAAGTGAATGCAGAAACTTGGCGTTAAGTTCACAAGGATATCGTACCCATGAACAGTGTCAACTCCAATTTAATATTACTAAACACCAAATTAAATATATTGCGTAATAATATTGGAACAAGGAACACTCTGTTATTTACCCGAACTTGTCCACACGTTTTTTTAACCCTAGAAAAGAAAAGGAAGAAGTTTGAACTGGACACTTACATATAATGATCGAGTCTTATCACATAACAAAATTCGACAGAGAATTCGGGTAACAACCCTCGATGCGTAGGTAAATTTCGAGCACCTTCCTCTTTCATAAGTCCCAATTCTTTTCGAAATTTGATTTTAAGCGATCCTCGTCGTTATGTCAGCTTGTACTTATTTCGTAACGACAACATGAGTGATTTATGTGAAATGGTTCGAGAGTGAATTATTCTTCACATAAGATCAATGCTCACAAATTGGAGACAATTGTTGCAAATGAACCGAAACCAGAAGATGGAGTAGTACTAGAAGAACTTTGCTTAATTACAACTGGATGACTACACATTATGGTTAATCATTGTGCAGGAGCGCTTGCTAGCACAATCCTAGAAGAATAAAAAAAACACATACATCCTCATCTTGAGGCAGATCAGATCATATATTTACACATGGGATCACCAACGATCCATTGACTCTACGATTGATTTAGGTGACGCTGATCGAAGAGGCTTGATCCAACTGATGACTCGGGCAGGCGAGTGTCAGCTCCAGGTTAGGTTTCAAACCCTGACGCCCGCTTGCAGTCGAAGCATGGTTAACATGATTCGAACTTGGGAGCTCATGATCGTATGAACATGTACGAGGAGAGGTTAGCAGTGCCATCCTTGTTCCACTGTCTAGTCCAATTGAGCCAAATTGGGGTGAGAAGAGACATATTGGGGTGAAAGAAGATTCACTTGGCTTTCGGATCTGTCCATGATGATGAGCACTGCATCTTTCCTTCCCCACCTGGCGAAAAAACATACTAATTAGTGCGCCAACTTGCGGATTAGCATAGTTCAAAACAATGACTAAAGAAAACAATCTTTTCTTTATTCCCGTGAATGCACTTGAAAAGTGGTGGACAAAAGAATTGATTAACGGCCGAAATCTCAACACTTTAAAGCGTGAGAAATCACTAATTTACTGTCAAATGGCTCTGCAACTTGGGAAGAGCGAGAGAGGGGAGAGTCGGAATGAGTTATACATCGAAGAGGCTGGGACGACGCTTGCTTCGCTTGTGGAGGCTGTTCTTGCGGAGGAAATACTTCTGGGCGTGGCTGGCGACTTGGGTGGGCGTCCTGGTGCTGACGAACTTCTTGGAGATGCCTCTCCAATCCCCCTTCCCGAGCTTCTCCAGCCCCATCAGGAACGTCCGGTGCTCCTCCTCCGTCCACGGCACGCCTGACCCATCACACATCACTTAGTTCGTCAGATCATCAGCAAGAACATTAGTCGAGAAACCCTAATCGTTGGCTCTTCAAGATCCGTCTCCAGATCATCGAAGAAAACAGCAACGTTAGAGATCGATTGTGGGAATCGAAAACCCAACCGGAAACTTCGCAAGTTTCTCCGATCAGATGGATCTGCAGAGGTGAGATGTTACGAATCTTGCCCTCCTCCCCACAAAAAGCAAAGAATACAAAGTAAAACTACAGTTGCATCATATGAGACAGATCAGACGGACAGACGGACAGACAAAGGCTGACCTTTTTTCCTCTCTTGGGCTCGCCCAAGAAAGCCATTAGAGGCATTCCCATCATTACTGGCGTTACTAGCCGCTTTGTGGAGACCCTCGTCTTGAAGAAGACGATCTCCGACGTCGCAAGCAGCGCGCAGCGAGAGAGAAGAATCGGTCGTCGCCGAAGAAGACGATGGTGAATACGACGACGTTAGAACACACGATGTGGATGGCATCAGACAGTCCATGCTCAGGCTCTTCTTCAACGCGAGACGCGACGCCATGCCACAAGGATAACCGGCCTCGAGCTGCACCCCGAACAGCTTGACTCCACCCCCACCAAAGCTCGCGTCTCTCTGGATCGATGCGCAGGTTCTTGAATTGCGACCCATGAATCCACAGTGCGAGCATTTTCTTCCCATTCTCTCTCTCTCTCTCTCTCTCTCTCTCTCTCTCTCTCTTGTCCACTCGCAGACACACGGGGAGGGGCGAATCAGTGCATACAGAGTATGTGATGAGTTTGTCGTTTTATATAATTACAGCATTAACAGCATACAGCAGGAGCAAGAAGAAATCAAGATTTCTGTATGAGTAATAAATATGTTTACATAAGCCAACCATTTTGCCGCAGAGGACAGCAAAAACAGTATGCTGGGGGTGTCCTGCCCAATGCTTTGCAGGAACTTTTTCCTAGGATCATCTTAAATATCATGTAACTAGGATACTGGCCATCCTTAACTAGGGCCCCGTGGCTTTTATTACACATACTTGGTACGACGTGTTATTAACTGCACATGATATCAAAACGAAATCGGTGCATCAGAAACCGTAAAAAAGGAAAGATTTCTTTAATCGGTTGCTTGGCAAGTGCAGCCCCGGATGCAAAAGTTGGGAAGTCAATTGTGGTGGGTTGCCGATAAAATTGAATTTCATCGAACACTGTGACGTGAATTTCACTAAATTATTATGTGTTAAGAGAAGATTGCTTGTTGATAATAACATTTTGCACCCGCGTTTTCTTAGTGCTAAGTCTAGTGGTAACATGATCTTCAAGCATTGTGTGGTACTCGCATGCGCAGGATCCGAGGTTTGGTGATATGGAGAAGGTAAACTTTCATTTGATACTTTGAAAGTTAGGGTTTACATTATTCATTTTGATACATATACGAACACGAGTTGATATCGCTAACATCGCGTACAAGAAAAGATCCTTCTATCAACTACAAATAATTATAAATGTTTGAGGACGATTCTACCGATTTCTTTTACCCTTGCCCTTATGCTCGGGATTCCAAAATGTTCCTCTATTTTTATTTCGTTTATTAGAGACGATCCCTGCATTTTTTAATATTGGTCACGGTTTCGTATTATTCATAAGGCGACCTCTAGTGAATTATTCAGGTTCTCCTAATTCCAAGAGGCACATGCAAATTAATAGATATGTACAAAACATTCACAAAGCAACAACATAGTACTCCATACAGCCCAGATTCACTGCTTAACCCTATCCCCGACAATAATATTATGCATGTGGTCCTTCAATTTTATTTCGCTTGATCCTGCTCATGCACGTGTACTAGGCAACTTGCCCAAACCCAAAAGATCACCACCATTCGATCTCAACCACCGTGAAGTTTAGCGATGGAGCAGGCTTTTGCCTCCATCTTATTCAATGGTACATGCGAACTGGGCTTACATGATTCAAATTCACTCAAGATTTTTTCAAGGCGATGTGGTCAACCTTTTGAATCTGCCATCTATGGGTGACGTGGATTTCCGAGGATGTGGCCTCGTATGATCCATGAGTGTTGCTTCAGTTAAGCTTTTTGTCTTGACTCTCTTGCTTGCAGAAATTGAAAACTGCCTCTCTATTTTCACTGCCTTTGGTCGGGGAGCCAAGACAAAAACGCCAATCACCACATATGCCAAAACCTAAAGCGCGAGGCACGACATAAAGGCAGATAATGATTGCGAAAAACAAGTAATTTTCTGGTGGATTTCCGTAATTTTATGTACCTATAATATGATCGAAATGAAGAGGCAAACTTAATTCGGCACGAAAAAAGTTAACCCGCAACGCCGCTTTCTTGCTACATTTTTATAAGAGTAGTTGTATCTAACTTGGTAATATGAATATACACATCAAGATGTTAATTTCCCCGAAAAAGAAAGAAAGTGAAAACAAAATTGACGTTCGAATTTCAACCAAAAACATTAATTCCTTTTGTCTCCTAGTCGAAGCTGTCCGGTGGACCTAATCGTGTCCTTTAATCCCCACCCTCTTTTATGGTCCTTTCATGGCGTCGACCTCTTTCTAAGATTCCTAGGAACAATGGACCATCCCGTTTTTTCTCCTGACCTTGGACTATGCATGTCTTGTCCGTTGTTTCTAACGATCCTTAAGATAAATCCTCCATTTTCCGATAATTATCGAACAAAAAGGACTAGAGTAAATGTCATCGGCGATTTGCATAACTTTTTGCATTTTGTGTGTTACGATATTTTTGTATAAAAATAACATAAATATACATGAAGTTACAACTAATTACGCGAGTTTATATGATGAATTATACAATATACATTGGATAACTCTGTTGAAGGATTGGCATTAGTTTCTGTAAGTCTTGTCGAGGGCATTTTTTCTAAGCAATTTGACTGTTTGACTTTATTTTTCATGCGGAGCATGCCTGACTAAGGTCAGCTCACTTGTCGGCTAATTTAGGAAGTTATCCCTCTTAATTGGTTCCTTCTTCCCCTTTTTTTTTCTTGTTGAGTGGCATTGGCTCTAGAGGGCCGGGATTCATTATATCTATTACAGAGTGGCTTTTGACCTTTGTTACGCTTCTTGATAAAAAAAAATACAAATAAAAATATTGAGAAAATTCAAGAATGACTTTGCACATTAAACATAATCAATTACTGTGCATATTAATTCTTTTATTTTGACGAAAAACTCAAATTCGACAATTTGGAAGAGCTATAAGCCCAATCGGATAAACCATTTCACTGTTTTTTTGCTTTTTACTAAATTATGTTGTTAAAGGTTTCTTATTTGCTAACAGACTGGGAAAATGTTAGCCTTAGAAAGACTGATTTACATAATTGATTTACCAATCGATATGTCAAATTGTTATCGATTCTTAAATACGACTCACTTATTTCAAGGGTCACTCGCGGTCCGCACACTCACCGTCTAGCAATCCACATTTGTAGTCCCGTCTTAGTAAGTAGAGCACAGGTCGGCATAATTATTATCTAAGTATTTTTGTTCACACGATGATGTAGATTGTTGACGGGCTTTTTTCCCGATTTAAATAGGGTCACACCAGATGTTTCATCGTCACTAAATTTGGTGGAACGATGGGAGACTGGTTGATGAAGAGCAATTCAGGAGACTCTAGAACTGGTCAAGGCCAAAGACACCAATCGTATTGTTCCTTTTTCTTTAATCCTAGCAAACCCTCATCACCCAATCATAAGGATGAATCGTGACTAATAGCACATATTATGAAAACAACCCATGTGAAAAGATCAATTGAAAAAATGGACTTATAGGGTTTTGTGTGGTTTGGTGCTCTTTACTATCTTTAATCATGGTTAGGTGACCTACGACCAGCAGTGGAAAGTTGTGATTAGTGGGAGGAGGCTGCTGGTTTTGGTGTGAAGGAAAACGAAATACTAATGCTAGGGTTTTGTCTCATTCGCTTTCTCATTAATTTCTTTTATAATCTCCAAGCTGAGGTTTCCTCCACTTTCGATGTGTGCGCCTTTTACTTTACTTTTCCCGAAAAGCCTCGCAGCCTTTTTCGAAACCATGTACGAGGAAGGCCCCGTTTGGTTCAGCATTGGGGGAATGCATTTGGGAGAATGTAAACACCTTTGGGCTAAAGGGGGTTTCCGAAATGCAAGTGGTGTTTGGTTAGCATTTTTTAAAATTAACTTGAGTTAAAAAGACTTTTGCTGATTTTTTTTTTCAAAAAAAAAAGCTCCACCGGAGCTACAGCGCCGGCCACCGGCGCCGGCCAGATCTGGTCGCCGGCCAACCGCCGACGGCCAAATCTGGTGGCCGGCGACCATCGCCTGGGGTCGTGCGACCCCGGCGATCGCCGCCTGGGGTCGCCGGACCCCGGGCGTCGCCTGGGTCGCGCGACCCAGGCAAAGCTTGGCCTGGGTCGCGCGACCCAGGCAAAGCTTGGCCTGGGTCGCGCGACCCAGGCAACGCTTGGCCTGGGTCGCGCGACGCCGGCGACGCCCGGGGTCGCGACGACCCCAGGCGGCGGTCGCCGTGGTCGCCGGGGTCGGGCGAGCCCTCAGGCGGCCGTGGCCGGCCGCCGGAGCCGCGGTCTACTGTTCATGAACAGTGTTCATGAACAGTGCGAGTGCATTCCGAAAATACAACTTCTCAAAGCAACTCCAAAGGTGCATTGGCCAAAGGTCCCTTAGGGAGCATTTGGAATGCAATTGCATCTCCCCAAAGTGAGTCAAAAAAATTGCCAAACGCCATTTGCGTTTGGCCAAGGGACTTTAGAGCCTAAATGCTCATTTGCAATGCTGAACCAAACGGGGCCGAAGCGCCAAAGACACTTCAAAGGGAGAAGTGATAGCTTGCCTCTTTAAGTTTTTTTGTTATTATAAAATAAATATTACGAGACTTACTGTTGGAGCGTGATTCAAACTCTCAATCAATAGAAAGGTACGGGAATTCCGCTCCCTAGTGAGTAGGAGATGGTCCGAGGAGCTGCCCCCACGACTCCAAAAGGTTTTTATAGTTTTAGCCTATATTTTATTGATAATTTGGGCTTTAACCCATGAATAACTAACAAGTATATATAATCTCTTTCTCTTGTAATTGAAGATTGTAACAGAATTGTAAGAGACGTTAATTATAGTGAAATTATCTGCTGGATGTAGTCTTAGTTTAAGAGTGAACCACAATAACACTACGTGTCTCGATTTCTCTTTCTCGCATTTGTTTTCTATTTCGTTGTTTTTTATACTTCTAATCCTAACAATTACTGAGAATCTTAAAGACTGATTTAACAAAATTGGTTTACATAATGAAGTTTTCAATTCCAAATAATTCTTAAAATAAGCGAGTCATAGTCAAGAATCGATAACAATTTGACATGTCATTTGGTAAATTATTCTTGTAAATCCGTCTTATTAAGTCTTATATTTTACACGTATTTATTTTGCGTGAAATTTATGCGATGGGACATAATTGCCGTACAAAATTTTATGCAACGGATGAGTTTGTATAATTTAGCATTTTCTGGTAAAATTACTTTGCGAAATTGATGCGACAAATTTTTGTTGATTGTGTTGACATACGATTCACTTCATTAAAAATTTAATTGTAGTTCATCACATTGTTTTGGAAACTGTCGATCTAATGGATACTTAGAGGCAGTGAAGGGACTGAAAACTGTTGAAACTTTTTTTATCACGTCCTCAAGCATCTTTACATCAATAGCATGATCATGTTCACGTGTCATGATCGAATTTTATAATCATGTCATGTTGATCGTGGCAAAATTATGCGTTTTCGTTAATCATGCTATAAAACTTATATATGTCGAATTCATGTCAATTCTATCACTTGTGTATTCGTCATATAATCGTGTATAAACATGATAACTCATATCTAAAATTGCCGGTCCCAGCATAGACGCGGTTAATATTCCAAATGTTCTCACTTTTTCAAAATAAAATAATAAAGGCACTTATTTTTGCCTACGTCCTGTAATTTGCTCTTAATTAAATTAAATGCAGCCCATTGGTTTCCATTTTCAACCAGAAAATGATGTCAAGCGCTATCATTGTTCGAGAACGTCGACAATCACCATAAAAAAATTAAACAAGTATTTTTTTTCTCATAAACGTGGAAAATAATATATATAACATATCGTCGTTCGTCGCACAGTTTATGTCAAAATTGAGATCGCCAATCTAATTTAAATATCTATATAATCTTTCTTCAGAAAATTAAAAACAATGGAAAATTACAGTTACAATCTCCTCGGAAAGCAATAAAAAAAAGGAGGAAAAAATCAAGACTATTTATGCGCGTCATCAGGTTAAAAATTCCTCTCTCCTTTTGCTCGTCGATTTGTGTGCTATTTTGAAATGTATATATAATACTTTACCTCATACATAAGATCATTATAACAAAGATTAAAATAGCAATAAAATAAATAAATTAGCTTTAAGACGCATTAGAAACGCAACGTAGGATGCAGGCATGCGTCCTTTGCCTTTTTCAATTTGGTAATTACAATAATGTTTTGTCGTGGTACGATCCTATACTATGTTTCGTGAAAATGACGTGAGCTTAGCTGACACAGATAACACTAGGTTACCTCACCATCCACTCTGTCATTCTTCGATGGCTGCTTGTTTTCTATATATAGCGACTGGTTGTTGAAAATATTTCTGTGTCGCATAGCAAATTTATTTTAATTTATAAACTTGAATGTACGACTTCTATAGTTGAAGTGATTTCTTAGGAGATACGTAAGATATACTGGGAGCGCGCAGCAAAAGTCTCATACTTAATTGAACTAATTTCTTTGGAGATATATGAGATGTATTGGGAGCGCATAGAAAAAGTCCGATACCTTCACCTAAAGAAGATCGTAAAGAAGGAGCCCAAGTTTGAACCCGTCAATATATTAAGTTGGACTTACATTTACTTAAAAGCTTAAACCCATAAGTTATTAGTCAATTTAGATATATTAATTGCTTCATATCACATCAATTCTTCAATATGGGACTTTCTAACACAACTCACACGCAAATCCTAACAATCTCCTCTTACGTGTGAATTCAGTGTTAGGCCGCTCCCCCTTAATCTAGGTTTCTTTTTTATCAAGATATCTCAACTTCAATTTTCATCAACACTCAACTTCATCCCTGGTTTCTTTCTTCAAATCAAAAACCATGAAGTATGCTGTCGGGCCCATGTTGCTACACTACAACACCCAACACCGAGAAACTGCGTTGGTCGCCCAATTCTTTCTTTGAGATATTCACCAAACACCGACACCAATCAACCATCAACTCTAATATCATTTGTTAGGAGAGCGTTACAAAAGTCCGATACCTTCACCCGAGATTATCGCCAAGAGGAAGTTCAAGTTTGAGCCCGATAACATATCCAGCTTGATTCACCTTCACTCAAAAAATTAAATTTATGAGTTATTAACCAACTTGGATATATTAATCGTTCCAAACCACATCAATTTTTCAATATGAGACTTTTTAACACAACTTACACGTGTATTATAACAAGATGTGACATGACCCTTATAATGTACAAGTTTCTTAAGTTACATCATCAATTAGCAATAGTATGACTTGCAATTGATCTTTCACTCATCTAGATTATAGCATAATAAGTGGCAGCATCCACGAGGTTAAAGCTGTATTTAAAATTACGCATTCCAAGATTCTAAAGATGGCCATTATGAAATTGACATGCTCGAAATAGAATGCTAAGCTCATTTCGCATCGCTCGACCAGACTTTCTGTTGGTAATTCCATGGTGCAACGATCCTTTCTTTGTAGATATTACTTATCATTAGTGTTATCAAGTGAGGGTTCTTGAATTCGACGGGCTGGATTTAGTCCATTGTTTAAACGCTTCTTCAGCAAGAAAATTAATCATGGTGATTATTGTGAGTTAATTATGTCATTAATGTAATGATCTAAACGAATTTGGAAACGGAAAAACCCTAGTGGCCTCGATCGGTTGGGCCAGCTCATGAAAACACTCGCCCTTTTGGACGAGAGATGGGCTTCCAGTGTTCCTAGCGTTGGGGGAGATCCACAAAGGCATTATGCTCCAATAACAAAAAAATTGCATGAGTAAGATCCACAGAGTCATTAAGAGAAATGAACTCTCATTACATAAGGACTCAAATTCAAGTTCGGAAAATATGAGAAATTTAAAGAATCAAATTATAGTTATCTCGGTTACTTTTTGATTTTATATGATGTCGCCTCTTGTTTGATAGCGTTGAATTATTATTATTCATCATTTATACTGGTGTTCATGAATTCTTTTCTTCTGAAATTTGAGAGTCAAATCAGTTTTCAAGTTTGCTTTTTATTGTGATACATTGGATGTGACACTTTAATGCTAGTAAAAAGCTTTTGAACTGAGGCATCATTTGTTACAATCTTGATGCAAATATTTGTTTCCTTGTCGATACTATTATACAGTATTGAAATGTCACGTGATATAAGTATCTTGTGAGAAGATTTACTTTTGTGAAGGAATGACTGTCCATTTCCGACATAGCTATCTTAATTCTTTCCTCTAGTTCTATTCTCTTGATTTAGGTGAACTCCTCAAGTTGGTAGTTGGCTCGAGCATCTAAAAATTTCTAGTTCAAGAAATGGAGGTCATAACCCGTTCAATCTCACCAATTATGTGAAAGGTGCTCTGAATCGAGATCACCTGCATATGTTAAAAGGCCTTAGCTTGACTAGCTCATGGAACTTGCGGTTGCTTTATGGGCCTTCCAATAGCGAGCCTATATGTTCATTCGCGGAGTTATAAAAAGAATGCTTTTAGATATATGGTATTAGATACAGGTATAAAAAGGCAAGAAAAGCCTCAAAAACAAGTAAGATAGGATTTTTTTAGCGCCATAACTCCTCTCTTGTGCAAGAACGAAGAGTGGCACGTGAAATTAAAGAACGAGAAATTTACGTGGGGAAACTTTGCCTTGAGCCATATGATCAAGACCTCATTTAAAGATTTAAAGTTGTTAAACAAAGGCCAGCAACAGCACCGCCATTAATCGATGTGAGCATTACAGAACTTCCATAAACGTTTAGAGGAGACAGGGAAATTCAAGACAATGCAAATGATGAACAGCCAAGACAAGACCCGCCTGGGTGGCGCTACTGGAGCATGCACTCTTCCTTTCACAAAAGGCTGAGTGTTCAAATTCCGAGCGCCGCAGAGTGACTTAACCAGTGGCACGTGTGTGGTGGCTAGCACGTGTTGCCCCCAGGATTTACTCCCTAACTGTCGGTCGTGCGGAAGTTCCCTAAGTTATCAAAAAAAAAAAAAACAGCCAAGACGAGACCCGATTGGTTTCAGCCGCACTGAATCGTAGTGTGTCTCAAGCGAAACTTGCATGATCTATTCGTTGGCACCGCCCCGAGCGCACGTGCGAGCACAGCGTGGGGGAGGGGGCGGCGTGCACGAGAGTGAAAAGTAGTGGAGGGTGTTGGATTGATGAGATCTAGCGCACACGAGAGTTGGTTAGGTCCCTCACATGATCCTCGAATCTCGCAGCTAATTTATCTCCTTCCAACTTTTCAACGACGGCGACAACTCTTTTGATCTCGGCCTTCCTTTATGTCTCCTTCCTCTTTGTACTATATCTCATCCCTCCTCACATTAAGAAACACCCACAAACGCAACTCTCTTTTTCATCCCCCAACTTCATTAATCCTATCTAGATTCATAAATTGTATATGTAGGTTTGTCGTCAACATATAATACTTAATAAGAAATATCGTACAATGTGGATGTACACGCATCTTTGTCGAACATGCGAATAATCAAGAATCAAACCTCTTTGTTAGGCATTCATCCTTAAATTTTGTAAAGGTGTCAGCTCAGTTATAGTGAATCATCATAGACAAAAAGAAGGGCTGTTGAAATATTTCAGTACAAAAATGGAAAATACTACTAAAATGATATGGCAATGACGTTATATAATTAAGTTAAGTACCACAATCTAGAGTTTCATTCTTTCGCAGTAAAAATTAATTTTATCTTTTGTGCATGTATTATCTTTCATTCTTTCTTACTATACCACAATCTAGGGTTTCATAGTTTTCGCCGTAAAAATCTAAAAGCATGATTGATCATCACGGTCATTGCCAACAGCTTGTTCGATGACATGGCTCAGTTTATTTTATAGATCTATCTCTCTCTTTCTCTTTCTCTCTCTATGCATTCATACAAATATATTATCCAATCTCAGTGAGGTTATCTATGGTGGACTGTCGTAAAATACAACTTAGATATAAGGTTGATGATTGGTCATTATTCGGTCAATGGACCGGACTGTCATCATCTCACTCGCTTTAATCAATAAAATAACTTAGATCTCTTTAATTTAATATACCAACAAGAAATGACAAAGTAATAGAGCATCACCTCGGGCCGCTAGGCTGACTACAATAATATGGGCCAACGCATCTATAATTGAACGATTCCCCATCGTCGTGTTCCCGAAGCAAACTATATTATAACCAAAATAAGCAGCATGGGCAGGCAAATTTTCCTGTTATAGCTATGTCTGCGGTCCAACCCCAACCCATTAATATTCCATCGTTTGATAAACTAATTTAATCATACTTTCCTAAGTTAAAAAGAGAGGAAAATAGGAGACAAGCCAGGAGACGAGTTTTGTAAATAAATGCAGTCCACGGGTGTACCTGTCCGGAAAACAGAAGCCCTAACCATCTCCGCCATAAAGGTTTTGTGTCCTCCCTCTTCGTCTTCTTCCTCCTCTATTCTTGCATGCTAAGTCTTCTTTGCTCCGATCTCGCACCAAGCATCACTGAAAAGCACAGGCGAGGCGTCGGAAAGAAGTCGGCGAGTGGACGGAGAGAGAGAGAGAGAGAGAGAGAAGTGATAAAGATTCGAGTATGGAGCCGAACCGGAGCCGGAGCCGGAATCCGAACCCCCCTCAAGGGCTAACCCCGGAGGAGCTCGCGGAGCTCGACTCCGTCATCCGGACCTACCACAGGTTTGAGCCATCGCCGAACACGTGCACGTCCCTCATCACCCAGAAGATCGAGGCCCCTGCCGGGCACGTCTGGCCCTTGGTCCGCGGCTTCGACAACCCGCAGCGGTACAAGCACTTCATCAAGAGCTGCCACATGCGGGGCGGCAGCGGCGGCGGCGACGGCGACAGCGACGGCTCCGTGCGCGTTGGGTGCGTGAGGGAAGTCACGGTCGTGTCGGGCCTCCCAGCATCGACGAGCACCGAGCGGCTCGAGATCCTGGACGATGAGCGGCATGTCCTGAGCTTCCGGGTCGTCGGGGGCGAGCACAGGCTGAACAACTACCGGTCGGTGACGTCGGTGAACGAGTTCGAGAGGGAAGGGAAGGTGTACACGGTGGTGTTGGAGTCGTACGTCGTGGACATTCCTGAGGGCAACACTGGCGAAGATACGAAGATGTTCGTCGACACCGTGATAAAGCTGAATCTCCAGAAGCTCGCGGTTGTATCCATGGCTTCTATGCATGGAGGGCACGGTTGATATTGCCGTCGACTACATGTGGCTCGCGCCGACGAGACGGCCAATTTATTAGGTGAAATTCTTGTCTAGACCCGATTCCGCCCCAAGATGAGGGGTCGATCGCTAGTAGGGTTTTTCTTTTTCTCTTTTGTGATCGGACGGCCGTGATTAGTTTGGGTACATGATGTACTGAGGTTTACTTGCTTCCACGCGAAGTATAAATGTTTGCTTGAGAAGGAGAGACCTAAGTTAAGTATGCTAGTAGCGATCGATGCTTTTCTTTTCTTGGATTTCTATGAGATGTTGAAAGATAGAACATTTCTGCAAAGCTGACTTATTTTGCACGTATTTTCAAATGTTAAAGATCTTGAGTAAGAGCTTGAAATTGAAGTCTCTCTCTCTCTTTCTAGCATCGACTCCTTTTGCCATCCTGTCGTTTTAGTCATTTCCATGGCTATGGGCCATTAGGATTCTCTGATGCCCATTGACTTGTGCATTGGCTGCTCTACCACTTTGTGCCTTTGTTAGTCTCAGTTTCCCACCTCAGTTTCCGTGCACTCAAGTTTGAAAAGAGTGTGCAATGAGAGTCAAAAGCCTTATCTCTGTTTCGTGCTCTCTTTGGGTTCTGATTACGTGAAACCTACGATCTTGATTGCATCGGATTCTTTCACTTTGGGTCAAGGTAAGAATACTCTCTCTCCATAGTACTCAATTCGAGCGATAGGATTATATAATTTCCTCCGTTCCTTGGATATTACTCAGACCAAACTTTTGACTTTTCTGCATTCGACGTATGGGCGTTACCCGCATGCGTGTTTTTTTCATTAAATTCTAGATTTGGATGATGCCCGCATTTGTGAAACACAAACTGCGAGCTGGTTTGAGGGACGTATAGCCCCGTGAGTGAATATACTCGCGATATTTTGGATACACAAGCACCCGACCTAGTAATGTTGGTGAGGGCCTGACACGACTCGACGGCCTATATGAGTCGGGCGCGAGTGCTCCAGAAGCTTGAGTGATACATACTCTTCTTTCCAATTTCTGAGAGGATTGTCTTCAAGTACCTCACCAAATGAAAGGAGCCGAAGCTCCGACATAGCTCTCCATGGTCTGTCCATTTGCATGTAATGATGGCGGGATTCACATATACGTTTTTTATTTTAATGTGTCGGTGTCTGCGTCCTACCCTTTAAAGTCTCCATGTATCTTATGTTTTTCCCAGGGAGAAGGCTCCTGATGATCCCAAGATTCGAGCAAGAACCGAGATGGAGCCTTTTAAGGACCTACTCAAGTCCAATCTTGAAATGCTTTTGTATTCATTGAAAGGATAATAACACAAACAGTCTTTAAATTTTGGCCCAATATGCAACATGATTTCTAAACTTTTAATTTGTTTAATGTAGTCCCTAAACTTCAACCTGATATTCAGTATGGACCTTGAATTTTTTGTACATATTCAATGTAATCCCTGAACTATATAAAAATCTTATATAGTTCAAAAAATTTAGAGATGACATTTAATAAATTAAAATTTTGTGGACCACATTACATATTAGATTAAAAATTCAGAGATCACATAGTACATTGGACAAAAATTCATGAATTATGTGTCATTTTTCCTTCATCGAAATGGCGTCAGCAAACGATAGAGAGAGATAGAGAGAGATGGTTAGTAGGTGGGCAATTGGATGCTCGTGAGGCTTTCGATCTGAAGCACGAGATACACAAATTCAACGTCGAGGGGCTGTGGCTCTCTCCATAGGGAAACTTGTGACCGTGCTTAAAGGGGAACATGTGACTTCGAAGCCTCGTCATAATCGACCTCTTCAGCACGTCAACTTATCTTATCCCACTCACTTATCACTTTCATGAAGGCTTTCTGCTGTACACCTCTCTGTCCTCCTCCATTTACTGTCACCTTCTTCTTCTCTGCGGCGAACCCAATCACGACTTTTTCTACGGCGGCGTCCACCCATTGAACGCATGTTTTTGCAGCTGTATCGCTTATACATGAATGCTGATAGATCACAAAACCTTCGACTTCTCTATGGTCTACACATGTGTCACTTATCAAAGGCCGCCATCTGACTTTAATGAACCTGAGGGTCCGTTTATCAAAAGGAAATTTTTTTTGAGAAATTATTTTTCAATTTTTGAGCGTTTGGACAATAGAAAATTAATTGATTACGAAAAATATTTTCATTAACTAAAGCTAACGATATTAGACATGGAGGAAATGACTTCTCCTTCTAGCACGAAGGAAATCACTTTTTCAAAAAATTTTGGCGAAACAAAAGCACCCTAAAAGTAATGCCGGATGTTGTTTGACTGCTAGTGGAAACATCAATGTTTATCACGGAGTAGCATTGTAACTGCGACAGATCAATCTTCCTGACAATCAAACAACGCAAGCTTTGATTCTTCACGCTCGCTCGTCTCTCGATCTCCTCGTGCACCAGGACAGGGTGACCCGCACGTCTCGGAAGATTTCGCCGGCTTGCAAACCTATATAATGTGTCGCGGGATAGGTTTCCCAGGAAAAAAGAGAACAAAAGAGAAGAAACTTGGTCGTTGCTCTTTAATGTTCACCCTTCATCAATGATGAAAATGTTCACAAAGACACAAGTCTTCTATGGGTTTTTTGGTTGATCAAGACTTGGGCCTGTTATTGGGTCAGAAATTGGGCCGAGAGCACACGTGTTGATCAATATGGACCGGGCGCCCGATGAGATCCAACGGGTCGGGTCAAAAGGAAAAACGTGCACACGAGGGAAATTCACATAACAATAGGACTCCAAGGTGCTGAATTTATTATTGTAACAACTTCGACCATATTTTGTATTTACTAATATTTAAAGTCCTAATTATAATGGTCTTCACACGATAAAGATTGCCGATTTAACGTTTCGAGTTTTGATTTGCAGCTATAAGAAAAGGTGATAATTCGGAAAAGTTTTTATCTAATTACTATGTTTTAATTTATCAGTTACATGATTTAATTAAAGTTTTAAATCGCAAAATGTGCGAGTTTTATATTCATTAGTCAAGTATATTCATCGTGTATGAGATTATTAAGTCTACAATTATAAATTTGTTTGGATTATTTTCAATTTTGTTAGACCATGTTGTACAAATTTATTTTTCTTTGATTTATTATTTCTCGAGTGCTAAGGGAAATAGTTATTTGTACTTTTGATGTGGAGATTTAGTTTTTTTAGTATATTCCAACACGTCGCTAATGACAAAGGCATGCATGTCAAGTTAATGTGAAATTTGACCAAACCTTCACTTCACGTGTTCTTGTCCATGAGTCAGTGCCAACTTAAAGTTATATCATTAATTAAATCTATCTGAACATGATCCATTTAATAATTGTGTCAGGAAATTCAAATCCGAGCATGACTTATATACGAAATAGGTATAAGAACACGATCGATATAAGTGGGTAAATGGGTCAAATCAGGTCAACCCAATCCAAATGCGGCCAAAAAAATTCTGAATAAGATCTTTGAAATTAAAGTTAAGTTTCATAACTCTTTTCACAAAATTGACGCGCTTAATTTTAGTTTCAACACGGCCGTTGACAAAAATCAATACAATTATGAATATTTTTCTTACTTAATCCATAGAAAAATTTGTTGTTCATTCTAAACAACCTAGAAGAAATTGACCAGTGATGTATTTATTCACTCATATCACAGTCATTACTACTAATAAGTAGAAAAACATGGCTAATTTTATTCAAATTGGTAAGTTTTCCCTTATACTATGGAGCAATAACTTTAAAGGGAAAAGATTTTGATTTTCGATAAAATTAATTATACGAGAAACGTTCATCCATTTGATTTTAATTACATGAGAAAAGCCTATCTATTTCCTCTAATGATACATATGTTTTTCAAAAAATAAATGAAACGATCGTTTGTAAAAACAAACGAACGAAAATTATTTTTACTGTTTACAAGAAAAAAGACTGTTTTTGGATTTTTTTTTTCACCACCATTTTTATTTATTAGAAAGGGACACAGGACATGGACAGGATCGAAAATCTTCTGCAACCTGAAATAACTATTTCATCATCATGAGGAAAATCTCACTCCCCTCCCTCCCGAGTTAAGTCCTCGTAATTTCTGATACACACTTGAGCAACAATGAATGCACCACTCAAGAGTTTTCCCACTGGTGAAAATTGTCCCATGCAAAAGTTAGATAGAGCACGTTAATTGATCCCCATAAGTTCGTCAAAGATCTTCTCACCAGAGATTTTCTCTCTCACCATCCTTTGCATCCTTTTGCTTGCATCATCATCTTTCTGATCCATCTCCCTCACCGCATATCACTCCAAAAAGTACAGCTGCTGAAACTACAGAGCTTTCTTCTTCTTCTTTTTCTCTTTTTCTTTTGTGGGTGTTTTTCTTTTTCTGTTTTTTGTTTTGCTTTGTTTTTTTTCGTTTTTTTGTGTTTTTTTTTGCCTTTGATGGGTTTGGCTGTTCGGTTCAGAGGAGAATGCATGAGAACTTCGTTACCCCATTCCCTCACCTTTCTCATCAGCATTGGGTTTGTTGTCAAAAATAGCTAAAAAAGCAAAGGACTTTCTCTTTTTTCTCTGGGGAGGGTTAAAACAGAGAGATAGAGAGGGGATGGTGGGTGATGCTGAGAGGACCTGGCATGAACAGGAGTTGGAACAGAGAGAATCCAGATATTTTGATTGCGATGATTGCAGGAAGAGAGAGAGAGAGACATGATGCAGCAGACAATGAAGGGTTGTGAGGACGACAAAGTTGATCAGAGCAAGGCTGTGATAGCAAATGGGCCCTCCAAAGCCTGCAACGCATATGAGTGCTTACTGCAACCACACAGTAATCTCTCTCTCTGTGTCCAGTCTCTGTGAGAGTGTGTTTAGTATATGGGTCCATTTCATTCAACCCCGGTGCAGCAGCCTGCTTTTGGACTTTTTGACACTCTTTTTCTTCCTTTTTAAGGGGCTATCTGAGATTGAGTGTTTGTATAATTCAAAGACACCCATTGTGCTTTTGGCTTGTATTTTTGTGGGCAGGGGGGAAAAAGATTCATCTTTAATGGCATAGAGGCTCTCGATCCTTTGTTTCTTGGGGTTTGGGTTTTTCAGGAAATCCTACTTCTCCCTCCATGCAAAGATTGCATTTTTAAAAGGAAAAACAATCCCACTTTTTGTATGTTTCTTTTTCATCCTGTGGTGTTTGAGAAGTGGTGGGGGTGTGAACTTCTCTCAGGTACAATTTATGTTCTCTTTTTTACCACTTTTCTGTTAATAAAGGGAAAAAAAAAAGAAGCACCGCCTGTGGTCTCAGATTGTGCTTTTTTTTCCTAGGGAGAAAGGGAGGGGAGGCCAATAATTTCATATGAAGTAGCGAAAAATTTGCATTGCTGGGACTTGTTTTAGATTCCATGAAGTTAGCACCCATATAATGTCGATCAGTAAAATACAAACTTTTTGGTGGGAAATACTGGTACAAGCTAAGAATGGGGAATTATTTGTGAAACTTAATAAGATCTTTACACATGTTGGTGTTCTGCTTGTGATCAGGCCTCAGGGGGACATGCATCCTCAACTTCATTCTTCTGCTCTTGGGTCATGGAGATAGCTACTCTGCAAGCTAATTGGAGGTTTGTCATGGTGAAGCTCTAAACCTGCTTGCTTTGAATTTAATGTCAGTTTGACTTGAAAGTGTGTTCTTCACTTCTGGGCACTTGTGACTGCTCTAAATTGTGGTTTCTGCTTCCTGCATTTTTTTCAATTTACCGTTATTTTAAGAGAGGAAAAACTATAAGAGAGCTAAAAGATGAGTTTTGTTTTACTGTTTCTCACTTGTTTTACATGAAAGACACTTTCTCACTCCTTTTCTTGGTTTTTTGAGGGGATTTGATCGATGGAAATACTCGGCTCAACTTTCTAACTTTGATTTGGAATAGAATCAAATGGGATATTTGAGTGTGCGATGATCTCTCTACAACCAGAATATGTGATCTGCACAATCCCATCTGATGGGTTAAATGGTTATGATGTCATGTTGCATCCTCCACATTATTATGTAATCAAAGTGACACTGATGTTTTTCAGGGAAATGAACTTTGAGATAAGTTGAATATCTTCATGAGCCAAGTTTTTGCATGAAGAAAAGGGTACGAACAGGTTGGGACCTACCTCATCTTCATGAGCCAAGTTACGTGAGATCCTGGGATTGAAGATTTCCGACTCACCTTGTCGGAGTTGTGACGTGTTTAGATTGCAATGGAGCATAATTTGTTTGATGTTTCAGTAGATATATCGAACCGAGCCTCTTTCTTGCTGGATGGTGTTTCGGCACACGCATCCGCAAGCTCCTTCCCACAGTCAGATTCACTCAACAAGAATAACTCAGACCACACGGTCGGGTTTCCAATACATTCGAACATTCACGGAGAATCAATTAGTGATTTACAAGCCGGAATAACCAGTTCACAGTTTATTTCCGATGCATCGGTTCCGTTTCTTGGGATCGATGTCATTCGGAATGCTCCCGACTTCAATGGAGCAATACCTATTTCTGCTGCTTCTTTTCCTGCAATTTTGGCCCCAAGAAGGGATCTCCAAGAAAATATAAATGGCTTGCCAATTTCATTGCCATCAATCGATCTGTTAGAAGTTGGGAATATACCAAATGATGACTCTAATGCTTCACATACGTCATTTGGAACTTGCAGCTATGAAGAACCAGCCGGCACATGTAAGTGGAATGCTGACAGGTTTCAATCAAGAACTGTATGTCCACCTTATTCTGTTGCCCGAAACACAAATACCGTCGGATGGATGTCATCCGGGAACCTAAATGTACATATGGGCCATGCTTATTTTCCCTCTAATTCCAGTAATGAGCTCTCGTTGAGCCTTGCCTCATCGAAGTCTTCAATCGTTAATTTTCCAAATATCTCCGATCGGTGCTCAGAGATAAGCAATGCTGGTGCGAGTCACCAGTTTTCAAATGAAAGAAGAGCATACAAGTCGGACCAAAATTCCTGCAACAGTAAGGAGCTTTCTCTATGTTCTGCTTCCTACGGGCCACCTCAGTTGTCACAGCTCATAGCCGGATCGAAGTACTTGACTGGCATTCAGGAAATTCTTGCTCAGATAGCAAGCTATTCGCTGGAAAATCTAAGCAAGGTCAGTTATGTAAGTAGCGGGATCGGGAGTGGGACTAGCAAGTCACCGTTCTCATCAAACTGTCATGTTGATGAAGGACAAGAACTTGAAGTTTTTAGCCAGCGACAAGAAGTTGAATCTAGGAAAGCCCAGTTGTTGACTCTGCTGCAAGTGGTATGTTGATCTAACTCGGTCTATGATTAGGTTTTCGGGGTAGACACTAGCGGTATATATCATACACATTAGAGTACTTGGTAGGACATCACGTAAAGCCTTTAAGATAAAAGATGAAAATGATGCTCTTGAAAATGCATTCTAGGTCAATAATTTGAAGGTTGATTCAGGTACAATATATGTCAGGCTGATTTACCAATTTGTAAGTAGATGTCACCGTTTATTGTAATGCAACCGTCCGATCGCAGATCTCCATTTCTGTAAATTTATGCCACTACAACAAGAATTTGAAATTCCATCTCTTTAAGCTGTTAGTATAATACACCATGAGTGATTCAGTGCAGCATCTCTGGACATCAACTAGTATGTTACTTAGTTGAAGTGTGGACTTTGATAGTGACGTTGCCTCAGGTTGACGAACGGTACAACCAATGCTTGGACGAGATCCACACAGTGATATCTGCATTTCACGCAGCAACTGAACTGGACCCGAAGATACACACCCGCTTTGCACTTCACACCATCTCAATTCTGTACAAGAACCTCAGAGAGAGGATCAGCAACTATATTCTCGCAATGGGGGAAGATTTCGGCCACTCGAGCACGGGAGATCGGGAAAGATCTTTTGAGGCCTCATTCATACAAAGGCAGTGGACGCTCCAGCAGCTCAAAAGGAAAGACCAACAGTTATGGAGACCCCAGAGGGGCCTACCGGAAAAGTCTGTCTCGGTGCTACGGGCCTGGATGTTTCAAAACTTTCTTCACCCGTGAGTCCTTTCTCTTCAGAGTACTTCTTTAATTATTTGGACTGGAATTCACAAAAATGTTAGGTAACTAGGAAATTTTGTTTGTTCATGGAGATTATGCTAAGCACTCGACAAAATTTAGGTATCCAAAGGATGCAGAGAAGCATTTACTTGCACTCAAAAGCGGACTGACAAGAAGCCAAGTAGTCTCTCTCTTTCACCCTCTTAATTGAAGTTATACTGGGAATCTGCTGGCTCTTAGATCCAGCCGATTTGAAGTAGTGTGTGCTTTGGTCTCCCTCTTTCCCTGAATGCGATGCTTTATTCGGGTTATGAACAGGTATCCAATTGGTTTATCAACGCACGTGTCCGTCTTTGGAAACCAATGATTGAGGAAATGTATTCCGAGATGAATCGAAGGAAGGCTCATCACAATGAGGATGGAAGCAGTGCTGCTAACCATATCCAGAGGAGCATCAACATCCAAAAGCTCCACATGAATTAATATTGAGACGCAAGGTAAGAGCGTGAATCGAGTACTTACAGACCATCTTGCAACGAAAACATATCGTCAACAATTTTTCGGTCGTGCATCTTCCGTGCCTTAGGAGTTACCCCGGGCAAATTATACTGTGTTTACTTATCCATCGTGTTCACTTATTGCAGGATAATTAGAGGGAAGCTTCTCGACACCATCTAATTGAGAAGGCTCTGGTTTGGCAGCTATGCCGATCTGAAGGAGCAATTGCATTTGCTTAAGTGGTAATTGATCGTAAAAAACGCCTTTTGGATTTAGTCATGTATCAGAGCAGCAATGTATGGAAGGTATAATCCGGAGATCCGCATAACATGTTCGCCCGCTGGAAGATATCACAATCAAGACTTTGTCAACTTGAAAGATGTATACATCCGGCATCGGACCGAGAAGGCAATGGCAAAGTCGGGAGTTTCCAACCAAAACGCACCCGATTCCGTGGCTTCGCGACATCTCCTCCAATCACATGAGAGGGAAGTGAATCACCTTGCTCTATTGTTAACTTTTTTGAGTCCCCAAGTGCATGGACTTTTCAAGTGATGGGACAACGTAAGAACCCTATGAATTGATGCCTTTTTGGAATGGTGGGATGATTAGAGAATCCTATGAATTTGATCAAAAGTGAAAGAGACTTCTTCCTCCTTGTTAAATTTGGATGATGCAACGTATGAAATAGACAGTATGGTGATGGTCCTCAACTAAAAAGAAGTGCAAATGAGCCGGCCATCTTTGTTGTGTTTATGATGTTAGTCATACATACATGGTCTCATATCAAATTTAGGCATGTCGAGATAAATGCCGGATGCAGATGAGGAAACTTCTCGGGACCATTAAGAATTGTTCGTGTAACAGATTTGATGGATGACAATTCGTGACCCCTAGAATGCCACAAATCGATAGAGCCGATCCGAGAATAGAAGAAACTTGAACTCAATCGATATGTGGCATCAAATCAAATGTATTGGCTCTTCATTTTCTTGATAACCCAACCTTAACGTGTGAGGAGGAGAAGCATTCACAGATAGCACTCCAGTGATCAATTTCTGCTGATCGAGTGATGGTCCCGTTAAAGGGACTAGACTAGGACTGGGACGGGAAACTAGAAGGGTCGATGTCTATGGTTGCTGCAACGTTCCCATCTCGTATGTCGACCAAGGGCGCCACTACAGGGCGTGATTTTTCTTCCGTGATGACTTCTGAACAGCAATACACTAAAGAATGTCCATAGTTTATACAAAACGGGAGCTTGTAATTGGGCCCGCCAAAGCTTAAGCTTCACCACGACAAGTCACCGACGGTACGACACGGCGTTTGAGCATGAGCGAAATATCGGTAAATCTCAGATGATGCCATCTTGATTTTGACGTTTTTCTTTTTGTTCCTTCTCCATTTAGCCTCAATGCTAAATGACACCACGAAAATCACTTACTTTCTGAGAAAATGTAACTTTCAAGACCCAAACATCTCGGGACTTTTATGTTTTGTTGTACACTAATGATGTAAAAAATCAGTTCCACGAGCAAAGTTCAGACAACTTTTATCATGCAAATTCAAGCCGTGTGCGTACTGATATATAGATTCTACCGCCGCTTGTGCGAAAAGCGAAAAGTTTAGACGGTTTCCACAAAATAAATCCCTCAAGATCTCATGTTCTATCAACAATGACATAACCTTCAGCAAGAAAAGTATTAGGATGAGATGAAACCACGTAAAAACTCGTCCCGAAGAACCAGTTATTGCAATTTATTTGCTTGCCAAGATCCAGATAAGTGATTATTCCAGAGATTTACAGATACTGAACCCCCCTCAACTATCGGTTATGCTTACAAATGAAAGAATCTCCTTTCTTCTTTCTTGCAAAATTTGCCTCCTGACTCTCCTTTCTCTTCTTTCTCTTTATCTACACTCTAGATCCTATACCATTACAGTCCAATTCAAAGGAAAATAGGTACTCTTGAAGTATGTAAATTACAAAAAAAAAAAAAAAAAGAAGCAAGACAGCACCTTCGACTCCCATCTCCCTTTCATACTTCCAGAGAGATCCGTGTTTTGATTGGTTTCAATTTCAAGCCCATGCTTTCGGGGGATAGAAGGTCCGGAGAAATGCACGAAGGACTCAAAGGGCTCCTCGGACTGACGCTTACTTTTGAAGCCTTGTACAGGCCATATCCCATGAGAAAATACTCGATTGGTATTAACATGGCATGAGGCTGCTCCTCAGTTACCATCGTCCCACATTCCTGAACCTATAAATCCCAGAGAGTTGGAAACATATCAAGTTTTAATCAGATCATTTTCAAGGAATCCACCAGGCTGTGTCCTGAGAAAAGAGAGCCATTACAAACCTCTACTAACGCACTATATCTTCTATCCATCTTTGAAGTCATGTGAACAGCCTCCGAATGGAATGGAGAGTGCTCACCAACAAAGATAAGGGAGCGACATTGCAATTTTCTTAACCCTTCACTTAAATCTGGCCTCCTGCAAGACAACACTACAACTTCAGGCCCAATCAAAATGAATATGGAAGAGTTCTCGTCAAATTTCATTGAAATAGAAGTGATTAGTGCTTTTAGTCAATGTAATCAAATTTCTCGACAGTGTCTGCGGTACAATAAATTGAATTTTTTTTCAGGGTAAATATTGTGAGCAAATGCTTGTTTTCCAGCAAAGCAAAACTATAAGATAGGTCATACTCTAATCCTCCATGTTTTCACTGTAAATGAAAACACTGCATTCACAAACACCAAAAAGTTACTATCATTTTGTAGCTTTAATTTTGACAAAAACTTCCCTAACTTCCATTCTCCAACTGTTGCCGAATGCACTAACACGACTGTTTCATTCTAAAATGAAAGTGCAAATAGAAAAATTTAAAGAATTCTTGCAAACTAAAGAGGACCCTTTTTCCATGACAGAATTTGCAAAGATGACACGACTTCACCATAAGAACAGTGCCCTTTAGACATCTTATTCCATAGGGAGTGACCAAAATTTTTCATTATCCTTTTAACTTGTGCGTTCACTATATTCTGGGAGAGGAATGTTTCTCTTGATGAGGATTATACCCATTAATTGCCTCAAGAAAACGCCAAACGTTAGAACTCTGTCTCTCGTCCAGCAACTGCAAAATGAAACATGGATCCAACTGATATCAGACGAGCGCTAATAGTACAAGCACAACTATTGCGATAACACAAATCCGCACTTCCAAATCAGTTGAGAGTTTATCATGAACAGAAAAGCAAAAGGCTGGAGGAGGACATACCCTTCTGCAGGCTTGAACTATGTCTGACTCTGGTACTTGGGCACAACCACGCAACTCCTGTCTCCAACAGCAAATTCCATCAGCACATATAAGAAAGGGATCCAACGCACCAGTGGAACAAACATAAAGACCAATATTACCTTGCTAAAATATCTCTTAAGCAGTAATTCTTTGACCACTCCACACATGCCATAGAAATAGAGTAAATTTGACATCACCTAAACAAGTTACAAGCTCCAAGTCAGAGAACCGAAAAAAATGTAACGTCCAGCAAAATTAGCAAGCAGATGGATAATTATACCTTATTTAACAACCATTCTGTCCATGACGGTGCTGTGCATAGAGGAGAAACAAGTACAAGACCAATAACCCGGTGCTTGTATTTCATCTGTCAATTTGAGGACACCGTTCAGGTTGAATATGAAAACCTTGAAAAGGGAAAATTTCCATATGCTACACAAAAGCATGCATCTTACAGCAAACAGTGTTAGGATGTACGCTCCAGCCGTAACCCCCATACACATCACAGCTCCAAGTCTGCAAGAGAAGCTTTCGAGTCAACTAAGATGGAGCAATAGCTATAGCCATTTCCTTCATAAAGCAAGCTGCCATTGGAAACTCGACATAGATGTAATTTATAATTACCCAAAGAAGTTGAGAACCTCAGCAACCTGATCTGCCAAGTCATCAACAGAGGGAACAGGATCGTCGGGGCTCATAGTGACAGCTCCTAACTGCAATGCCTCTTGAAAACTTTCCGAAATAAGAAACGGTGTGAATCAAGGCATTCAATGGATCATAAACCAGGGAAAGCCATGCATAAATCCGTCCAGACAGTACCAGTGCTTTGTCACACACCTCGTGCCCGGGAGGGCTAATGTGATATATACAAAAGTTGTGGAGCAGTAGAGAATATGCTTCTGGGCAGGAGAAAAGTCCTTGGAAACAAGACATATCTGCAAAGAACAAGGAAGAGAACAATGTCCACTTAGCCCTTGATAATACTACAGTATGCCAGAATGCTAAGCCACAAAAATTTGGCCGAAATGCAGATGGCAAGTACACCATCACAGTTCTTCTAATTTCTGGCATCTGTAACTTCGTGGCAAAATTTGAAAGAATGGAAATTGCATCGTTTAGAAAAGGCTGGATAAGATCATGAAGTACCCCTATATTCCAGGGACTTTGATTCTTAAGCTATGTTTTCGTGCAAAATTGATTTCATTTTCAGGGACAACAGTGAAGATTTCGCGGAGTAATAGGTATTGACAATTCTTTTTCTTCTCAATCTAAGCTTTCTAAAAGGAGCTGCCCTCGCTGAATATGCGAAAACAATTTGAGAGAAAAGAGAGTGGATTTAACCAGACAGCAAAAAGAAAATTCTGTTTCACTTACAATTTAGTGCTAAATCAGGATAAGTCACGAGGGCTGGCTTGTCTGGATCCCCAAATACTGCAACCGACACTAGACCTTGACTGGTTTTTATTAGGTGCTCCTGAACATGAATATCCAAGAAATGATGTCAATGAAATAACCATCTCGCAGCAATGCATAAAAGAATTACAAAAGACGAGACATCGAAATTCAGCATGATGTGATGAGATCCCAGAGATGAAATAAAGAGACACTAGCCCTTATCTGGAGACTGATAAGCTATTCCTAAAGCTAGCAGGTTTTGTTTGCAAGTGCTTCGTGCAGAGGAAAACTTTTAAGCAATACCCAAGCAGAGGATTATCTGTAACGCGAGGACTTCGCACGTAAAGCATGCTCCTTTCGAAGAAACGGAAATATATATAGTCTGCACCAACATTTAGGCAAGCTACGGCTATCATCCACCGGATGATGGGATTAGCAAAACTTTAAGCCCCAAAGCTCGATCATTTATTCTATTAACACCAGAATGGCATAAAGTGACACCAGCTCCTCACATTGGAGGAATTGCACCCCCTAGAAAAGGGCAAAGCCACCGACAATCGCATAACAACGCAAACGAGACAATCGAATAGCTCGCAAGTCATCCAATTTTTCACACCCGGAAGCCGCAAGCCGCGCGACACCTCGAGGAGGGGAACCTCGACCGACCGGAAGAACTCGAAGGGGACATGCTTCAATCAAAAGACTCAAGGTAAAGAGGCCACCATGCGCGTGCAGCAGCTATATTCCTTGCTTTCATCGAAGCAAATCACCAAATCCACAGTTTTCAGAATCAGGAGTCCAGACCCACAAGTCGAAAACTAATTCCGGACCCAAATGGCTCCCAGGAGCAAAATGCGCATTATCGATTATCCCTCTCGCAGAGCAATCTGGAATCTTGCACAATGATCTCTAACGCTCTCGGGGTGGAACTCCACTAAAAGATGATCCGCAGCGGCCAAAAAAAAAAACACAAAACCAGCGGGAGAACAGAAAAATGCCACCAGGAAAGCGCGCAGAGAAAAAGACCAAAAAAAAAAGAAAAGAGCAGCAAAACACACGAAGCAAACGTAGGAAACCGAGACCGCCACCGCCACCACCATGCATCATCCTCGTCCCAAAGAGCAAATGGAAAAACCCATCCCGCATTATCCCACAAGACCAGAACTTCCCGCGAACCCAAGCGGCAGAAATGCGGCGAGAGCGGGGCTACCTTTCCTCGCGGGGAGTACGTCTCCATGTCTAGCGACACCGAACCGCTCGAATCCGCCATCTCTCCCTCCACCCTCGCTCCCTCCTCCTCCTGCTGGGCGTACGTGTACTTCACTCAAATTGAGGGCGCATTGGGCGAGGCGTCCGTGGGTTATATACATGTCCCTTTCCCTCCCCCCCCCCCTCCTCGCTCCTCCCTCCCTCTCTCTCAAAAAGGGGCTTCCTTCCTACGCACCCCAGAGCCCTTCCCCCCCCCGCCACCCACGGACTCGCCCGCGTTAACTCGGCCCGAGTCACCGACGCTCGATCTCAGGAGAGAGAAGGGGAGAGAGAGAGAGAGAGAGAGAAAAGGACAGAGGAGAGAGACGAGGGCCCCCCGGCCCCCCCCGGGAAGGAGGATGTTGACCTGTGACCGCGGTTAGGACAATCTAACCACGGTTTAGACCGGGGGGAGGGGGTTTGGGTGGGGCCGGGGACAGCTCCGTCCCGACCGTATTTACGGAAATGCCCCTGCTGAGCTGGACGGGGACCGTGGCGTGGATCCGCCCGGCGTGTCGGACCGTAGCGGGGACATTACGGGGCGCTTGTCGTGGAGTTAGTTTTAATACGGTTGATCGGGTTGACCTTTGACCCGTCTTTGGGCTGGGGGGTGATTAGGGGGGGGCGAGGGAGCCAATCACGGGTCATTCGTGGGCCCACCGTACGCCCCGTTTTTTTTTTCTCAAAAAAGAGGGAGAAAAAATATTTAGGACGTCGTGACCGCGATCGGATCGCGAGGAGATCGCTCGAGAGCGCCCGCCGATCTCACACGGCCCGTGCCACGGCGAGTCGGGGGCCCGACCAAGTTGTCGACAGCCGGGGGCGGCGGGGTCTTTTTCCCCGTCTTCTCTCTTCCCGTTCAGTAAAACGGGCGCGGCGTCCGATCACCGTCTAATTCGCAGTATTTAAATGGCTCGCGGCTACATTGCATCGCCGTATTGCGAATTAATCGCCATACGATAATGCAGTCCGACCTGAATCTTCCCCTTTTTCGTCTTTGGTCTTTTTTTAACATCATAATCGAGTGATGAAGAGCTCTCGAGGTTCGAATTTTGTGGGCATCCATCGATTTACGGAGAATTTATTATTATTACTATTATGAATATTATTATTATCATCATTAATGTGTTTTTTTTTTGTGAAGATGCCAAGTCCGCCTCATAGAGCAAGCTGGATCCTTTAGTTGAGACATCATCCATCCGGGTTAGATCCAGGCTCGGGGTCAATTCGAAGGCTAGCGCATCGTTTTCACGTGCTTAAGTTGGTATCTGTCATTGCCATTTACCAGACACACCCCTCGTTCCATTTAATTAATCCCCCCCCCCTCGCAAACCTTCCTCCATTTAATTAATCCCACACCCCCCGATTTAATCAACAAGAACGTCCTTTCAAGCCTTCGAAAACGGGGCTTTTCGGCAAAGATCCGATGTGATTGGCACACCAAGAACATCGATCTCAACCCCAATTCCGATCTTGGGTTTTTTTTTACTCCTCTCAATCATTATTTCATTCTCCCGTTTGCACGCTATCCTGCGTTTCGTCTCGTGAGTTTATGGAATACAGGTGATCCTAGGGCGACCTTCGATGGCAGTCAATGCCCTCTCCCTCCCCCGTTAGTCTACATCAATCTTTCGCTCTTTTTACCAATTAATGAAGAACGACGAGACTAGCGGTCATAGCTTAGTGAGGAACTTTTCGTCGATTGAGACTTGCCGGTGAAAAGAAGGCTAAGAAGTACGGTTTTTGGGGGCATTGAAGATTTGATGACGGGTGGAGATGATTGCTAGACCCGTTAAACGGGTGGGTCGGGTCGGGTTTGGGTCGGGTCATAAATGGTCCGACCCAAATTGACCCATTAATCCGTTTATGACCCATTTATTCATAGTGTAAATATCTCGACCCATACCCGACCCGACCCATACCCAACCCATACCCGATCCGACCCATATTGCTAAAACACTTTTATATTTAACCTAATCTAGGAATATTTGTTTCTTATGATTTTTTTTAAAATTATACTGCTAAAATATTTTATGCAATATAAAGCTAGTGAAAAATTTTATAATTTTTTTTTAAATTGAGGTTCTGTTTATTTTACGAAAAATGTGACATTTCTAAAAAATATTTTCCACAAAGTCATTATCCAAGAAAATAAAAAAATTAATATTTTTTATTTTTAAAATCGAATTTTTAATTATTTTTTTATTTTTAAAATCGAATTTTTAATTATTTTTTATTTTTCCTTTATTTTTCCTTTATTTTTTTCTTTTTCCTTTATTTTTGGCCGATCGCCGGCCGCCGCCGGCCGGCGACCGACCACAGGCGAGGACGAGCTCGCCGGAGGCCGGCGAAGCTCGTTCTCGCCGATCTGGCAAGGCCGGCGAGCTCGACGCTCGCCAGATCGGCGAGGCTCGAAGCTCGTTCTCGCCAATCTGGCGAGGCCGAAGCCTCGCCGGCCTCGGGCGAGCGTCGAGCTCGCCGGCCTCGGGCGAGCTCGACCTCGCCGGATCTGGCGAGGTCGAGCTCGCCCGAGGCCGGCGAAGCTCGTTCTCGCCGATCTGGCGAGGCCGAAGCCTCGCCGGCCTCCGGCGAGGTCGAGCTTCGCCGGCCTCCGGCGAGGTCGTTCCGCCCCGGTCGCCGTGGCCGACCACCGGCCGGAAAAAAAAAAAGAAAGAAGAGAAAAGAAAAATAAAAATTAAAAGAAAAAGATAATAAAAATAAAAATAATTAAATTTCGATTTTTTTAAAACATTTTTGTAAAGAGGGAGAGAGAGTGTGGATATGGATGGGTCTAATAGGTGGGTTGGACATGGGTTCCAAACTCAACCCATTTAGACCCATTTATCTTCAAGCTTTAAAATTTAAAACCCATTTAAGGTTGACTCTTTAAAATTAAAGTGACCCATATATGACCCATTTATTTTTAAATGGGTCATATATGGGTTTATGACCCATTTTGACACCTCTAATGATTGCCGACGGGGGGCCCGGTCAAGTAGGCCTCGCTTTCCAGCGCGAGAGCCCAACTACGACGCGATTAGGTACTCGAAAGTCGACGACGGCGCGTGCACCGAGCTAAGGACCGTAATCGTTGACGGGCGAATGTTAGGCATTTGAATTTACGAAAACACTCCCGGAATTCTACCCAGACCGTCGTTAAATATCGAGCGGGTTCCACGCTGGCACTTCGCGGCATCTTTTAAGTTAGCTCGGGAACATTGTCTCGTTTGTTACGAGAAAAGCCAAGTCATAATGGACACTAGCCACAATCATTAGCCTTCTAGAGTTTTTCACCGAGCTCCTCTGCAAAAGGTCCACGGTTTGGGGATGCGGTTACTGGTAACTACCCCGTTTCATTTAATCACGACATGAAGGTCCAACGCGCGTCTCGCAATGAACCCACCACCTACTTCGACAGGAGATTGATTTTCATCTCCTTTAACCTAACTTTGCAACCACCGCCGAAGAAATTATTATTGCCGCGGAACCACTTCGAAACATTGCCTAATTCAAAAAAATGAGTATAAACTTTATCTCGAGTAACAATTACGGCCCGAATCTTTATTTTGTCTCGTAAAAACTCACCAACTTTCGCTTAAATCTCAAACGTAATTTGAACAATTTTGAAAATTTCATATTACGGGGGCCAAATTTGAGACTAGAGTAAAAGTTGATACTTTTTATTGGGACAAAAAAAAAGTTGAAGCCGAAATTATTACTCACGGTAAAATCGATGCCTTCTTTTGGAACCAACCCTTTGAAACACTTTGGAAATTGTGGGATTTATGCTCCATCAAACTCCTTTTTGTTGGGTTTAATTTGGGAGTGAGTGGAAGGTAAATTTTACTGATTAGGGAGGCTAAAAATTCATTCTTTTTTCTGGGGGGTGGTGAAGCTCAAAATTGGGACAGACATTGTAGGGCCGTATGTCGCGGAGGAGACAAGGAAAGGAATAGAGTGCCTTAAATTCAACGTGGTGCACGAGGGGAAAATTTTTCACTCTGCTCGAGAAAAGAGCGAAAGAGACGTTCGTGCGCCACCTCCATTACCCCAGTGCCACCAAACCCATGATGATTGTCCTCTTCGGCATTTGCATTGGCGAAGCGTTGTTGACCAAGAACACCACCGACACCATGCACGCACGTCACCCATCTAGGGTTTTGCGACTCTCTAAATGTCACGAAGCGGGAATCGGTCCGACGTATCGCGATGTCGATAGGCACGTGCCCGTGCATGTGTCAACCATTCACGCGCCGTGTAGACAGAAAGCATAGGATTGCGAGCGCAGTGTGAATGCGCGCAGATTGTGCGGCCTGTATGGCTAATCCCTCTATCGGATAGCTCTATGATTCACGAAATTGAGTTTGAAGTTTCATCTACTGTTTCCCTAATTATAGTGTTGAATCGGTTCAAGCGCCCGATTAGTCCTCACGGCGTATATCAATCTTTTAGTTTAAGCCCGTTTGTGTGGCTACCTTAAAATACTCCGTGTACCAATTTAGATCTTGTCCACAATTTGCTGCCTTGAGAAGTCAGTCGTCTTTATCTTCTTGATTCCAGCCCGTTTTTCCCGTGCATGTCTTTTGCCTTAACGATCACGGACCATTTCGCCCTTTTTGCATCTTGTTTCTATTTCTTCGTCCCTTTTGCCCTTTCGTCCCTCTCGAATGCTTTTTCTCGATCCGAAGAAGTTGAAAGTGCCGGTCGTGCGATTACCACCTTAAACGACCTATTAAGCAAGCTCAAGGGTTTCAGCCAAACCATAACCATTTTCACCTTCAGTCATTAAGGTCTTGTTGGGATCATCGTACTTATGCATTCCTTCGAGCCGGTTTCGAGATCTAGGACATGGTATGTGAGGCGAAGGAGTCGTCGTACTCGGCAAAGATTAGTCGAGTATTTGGCAAGATCTCGGACCCACTACTCTGTAGGAGAAAAGAGAAAAATATAGAAGCGCGGAGGATAGTACAATGAACGAATAATGGGGCAAACTATGAAGAAATAGCGGGATAAACATTCAAAGAATTCATAAATTTATTGTACGACGGCCTATTCAATCATAAACCTTTCAATTACGCCAATTCGGTCCTAAACATTTCGATGATTTGCTAATGTAGTCGTTCTGGATAATTTTTACTGAAAATCGCTGATGTGGATGCCAGCCGTTCTACGTGGCATAACCAGTGCTGACATAAATAATTTTTGCAAATTTTATGATTTTTTTTTTGCCTTTTCTTTTTTTTCATTTTTTTCATTTCTTTTTTTTTTTGCCACTGTTAAGGGCTAGAGGGGGGCAAGGGCTTGTGAGCCCTTGTCGGTGAGATCCGGCGTCAATGTCGCGGCCCTCATCCAAATCCGGTGAGGGATGAAAAAAGGGAAGGAAAAAAAATTAAAAGTTAACCACCAACGTCAGTATCGATAGTACCACATAAGATGGCTAATGTTCACGTCAGTGATTTTCGATCAATATTTTGGCCAAAAGGATTAAATTGGCACGAACGAAAGAGCTAAGACTAAATTAACCTGCAATAAGTTTCGGACTTTTTGAATAGGCTTTCTTGAAAATAGCATCCCTTCAAAAAAACACCAAGAGCAAATCGATGGGGTCGTTTCCTTTTCGATCCTTCTGGTCCCTCTCCCCTGATTTATCAAAAGAGAAAGAGAATACCCAATTGGCAAGAGAGACAGGGAAAGCGAACCAAAAGAAAAGACGAAAGTGTCGGCGCCGTGGTTACCACTAACGATAAGTAGAAGAAACGAGCGAATGGGGGGCCAGAGACGGGGATTGGTTTACTAGTGGAAGCCCCTTTCCATTCCAAGCTCTTTGCATAAATGGAAGAGTTTTGCTTGGTGGTTTGAATCCGGATCGAGACAAAGGTTGGTGAGAGATCGTTCTCTTGCCTCTCACGTCAGTGTTTTAATGGCGTTCACGGCCCGGCCGCCACGTGGCGCCCTTGACGCCAACTGGGCATCTGCCATCTGTGTTTTTTCCCCCCTTTCAAGAATCATCAATAAAAAAAACCTATAGAGATTGCTTCCACGTTGCTTGTGAAACAGGGGCACGGTGCGCATCCGTCTCGCTTCGGTGTAACCCCTGCATTACGTTTTCTTCTTCTGGGGTCGACGCCGTGCTTTGTTTATTGAAAACCATGATGAAGAAGGAATATCAGATTGACTTCGTTTGTGGAGAGCTTGGATGAGGTAGAGGGTGACCGGATTCTAGGAAAAGGCGATGAAGTTTGGGATCTTGCATGTGGGGAGATGTATGATGTATCCGAGAATCTAGTGCATGACTTCAATGTAATCAGATTTAGGGCCCGCTTGGTTCAACTTTTAAAATGATACTCGGGGGAATACGAATACATTTAGGTTAAAGTCCTTTGGGGAAATGTAAATGGCATTTGGTAAAAAATCATTTATAAAACTACTTTGGGCTAAGTAGTGTTTGGTAATTTTTTTTTTGGCCAAAGGGTTTTGGGAATTATCTTTTTTATTAAAAAAAAAAAACCTATCATACCTTTCGCCGGGGCTGGTGAAGGCCTTTGGCCCCCGGCAAGCTAGATTTGGCTCCGGCGGTCGTCGCTCGAGGCCGAGCGACCCAAGCGCCAGTCGCCTGGGTCGTGTGACCTCGCCGGCCTGATTCGGTGTTGGCTGCCCTCGCCAGCCACCTCACGAAAAAGATGAACAGTACCAAGAGGGGCAAAATCGAAATAAGCCAAAATAAATGAGGATAGTTTGGGGACAAAAAAATTTTAGTTTAGCATTCCACAAATGCCGAGAGCCTAATCCGGACCAATTTTGGGCTTTCGGCATTCCAAATGCTAGCATTTGGCCAATGCTAGGCTGAACGGTTCAGCATTCCGGAAAGAGGCTTTCGAGGCTGAAAGCCCATTCCTAGAGCTGAACTAAATGGGGCCTCAGAGTAATGAGGTGGTTGGAGCAGGAGGCTCTGAAGTTTGTCTTGAGCCATGGCCGAAAAGGTTTCAATACCCCAACGTGTTTTCCAATGAGAAAGGCCCGGTCCTCTCCTGAATTGGGCCTGAAGTTTGCTTGTTCAAATTCAGTTTCTTTAGGGGCCAGAAGTTCACTGATTCACTCAGTCATCAGTTTCAACTGTTGCTCCTAAATGCGTCTTTCCACGGTCCGATGACACACAGAATTGACAGTCTCACCAGGCTGCGTTTAGTTCACATTCACTGGGAATCAAGTAACTCCTCAACACGAGAAAGAGAGAGAGGGAGAGAGAGAGAGTGCAAAACTTATAATATATCCTATAATATCTATAGTGTTACAGTGACTCAATTGGAATTGAAGAGCACATGCTCTCGACAGATTCGGATTGCTCCTCCTAGCAACAAAAAGAAGAATTTCTTGATGCACTCGTAGTATCTGAGATCTATCCCGCCGACTAAAAAAGGTCCATCTAGAAACAAAAGCGCGGCCCAAGAGGAAGTATAGACATGGCCAAACACTCAAAGACGGTATAATGATTACAGGATGCAAATTATGGAACCTCTCCGAGCTCGAGATAGAATTTATAGAGCCGGAAAGAGCATAGGTGGAGCCAGTGCCACACTAGGAATATTTCTATTAGCAAGGACGAAATATCTTTTTCGCAGTTGAAGGAAGATGAAGTGGGAGGGCCAAAGCAACCTTCTCGAGCTTGACCAAAAGAAAAGCATTCCGAACCAAAATTACACATTCTATAGTCTTTGGATATGCCTCGCCTCTTTAACTTATTGTTCCGTACTTAATGGATCTTCCTGGAGGATGGGACTGTACTCCTCATTCCTACTGCTCAAGCCATCCCCAACGCATGAGCGAAAGACATTGCATTTTGCTACATTCTCGTGACTATGAGATTTTAGGAACTTAACAGGTATCTCCCCTTCTTCCTTCCTCCCATCTTTGCGTTTTCTAGTACCATCACTTGTTAACACTACCGGACAAGTGTAAGCCATGGAAGTGGCATCCACAGAATCAACCATATCCAGATCAGCATCATCAATTGTATCCACCGCTATGCCCTCGTTATATGGGGAGAGGATAAAAGCATCGTTAAAATTGTCACCTCTTAGCTTGAAAACTGGGGGCTCATACTCTATTCTTGACTTGCAAACTACTGCAATTGCATGGAGCTTCAAAATATCACTGTCAAGGACTCTTATCTCTAGATCCTCTACAGTCAGCAACCACTCTGAAATACGAGAAAATGCTTTGAATCTCATAACTTTGTTTTAAGTCCTCATAACGTTTACAGCTAAAACAGTCATTAATCACGTATGTAGCCGACAAGTAAGTCTGCATTAGAAGGACAATCAGACCCCAATAGCAACCTAGCACATAAAAGGTATAAGAGCCGTAGACAGTGTTAAAAGCAAAAAGATATAACAGGGACTCGCTAATAAGTGGGCCTAATTCCCTAAAAAACCCCCAACTTTACCCTTTGTCCCAATTATACCTCCAATTTTTTTTTCTCATAAAAAACCCAAAACTTTTGTTTTTGTCCCAAATCTACCCCGTTTACTATTCATCCAATTTTTTAATATTATTTCGAATTTTTTTCTTTTTTCTTTTCTTTTTTTTTTGTTTCACCTTCAACTTTGGCCGGTCGCCGGTCCGGCGACCAGCCAGAGGCGGGGGCCGGTGGGGCCGAGGCTCGCCAGATCTGGCGAGGCTTGTCCCCGCCGGCAGCTGGCGAGGTCGGCCTCGCCGTTGCTGGGTGAGGCTGAGCCTCGCCGGCTGCCTGCGGGGCTGAGCCTCGCCCGATCTGGCGAGGCTCGGCCCCGCCGGCAGCCGGCGAGGTCGGCCTCGCCGTTGCTAGGTGAGGCCGGGCCTCGCCGTTGCTAGGTGAGGCCGGGCCTCGCCGTTGCTAGGTGAGGCCGGGCCTCGCCGGATCTGGCGAGGCTCGACCCCGCCGGCAGCTGGCGAGGTCGGCCGCGCCGATGCAGGGCAAGGCTGACCTCGCCCAAGAACGGCGGGGCCGAGCCTCGCCGGCTGCCGGCGGGGCCGACCTCGCCCAAGAACGGCGGGGCCGAGCCTCGCCGGCTGCCGGCGGGGCCGACCTCGCCCAAGAACGGCGGGGCCGAGCCTCGCCGGCTGCCGGCGGGGCCGAGCCTCGCCGGCTGCCGGCGAGGCTCGACCTCGCCGGCCGCCGGCGAGGCCGAGCCTCGCCAGCATCAGGCGAGGCTCGAGCCTCGCCAGCAGCCGGCGAGGCCGGCCTCGCCCAGCACCGGCGCCGGCCCCCGCCTTTGGCCGGTCGCCGGACCGGCGACCGGCCGGAGTTGAAGGTGAAACAAAAAAAAAGAAAAGAAAAAAGAAAAAAATTCGAAATAATATTAAAAAATTGGATGAATAGTAAACGGGGTAGATTTGGGACAAAAACAAAAGTTTTGGGTTTTTTATGAGACAAAAAAAATTGGGAATATAATTGGGACAAAGGGTAAAGTTGGGGGTTTTTTAGGAAATTAGGCCATAGAAAATGTATCATTTCTTGAAAATATTTTCTGGGAATGACTTTATTTTTCTGTGTTTGGCTAAAACTTAAAAAAGACATAGAAAGTTTTTTTAGTCGTTTGGTAAGAAAAATTTAATGGGGAATATTATCAAAAAATTCATATATTTTTAAATTATATTTATTTTTATATATTTTTTCTTTTCTTTTCTATTTTTCTTATTCTTCTTCCTTTGTTAGCCACAGCAATGAGGCAAGCGATCCGCCACAGGCGAGCTCTAGCCTCATTGGCCCCGATCGAGCTCGCTAGTTGACGTCTTGACCGACAATCAGCCGAGGAAGAAGTAAAAAGAAAAAGGAAGAAACAAATGGAAAAAGAAAAAATAATTAAAATTTTGATTTTTTTTAAAATATTATTATAAGAACAAATGTTTTATTAATCAAGGATTTGAACTTGAGCGTCAAGAACCTGCGCATAGCCTTTGTGGACCCAGGCTTGGGGGTTGGGACTAGAGCTCAAGCGTTAAGTCCCAAGCACGGCTTTTATGGAATCGAGTTCAAGCGCCGCTCCACCAGGGGGTTCAGGCCCGGTTGTGGGTGCTAGGGGTTTGTGCCCGGGACACCAAGGTCCCGAGCCCGATCACCAAAGACCTAATCCTAAATGTCAGGATCCGGGAAACAATGTTGGGGTTTTCGTGCCTAAATATATAGTTTCAAATTCAAGCAACGATAATTAGTCATATTTTGAACGTTTTTTGGTTATGTCAAAGTGGAAATTATTTTCCTGAATTTATATTTTGGTAGGAAAATATTTTCCGTTGACACATTTTTTTAAGCAAATCAAACGCCGGAAAATGAGAAAAATTATTTTCTGCAAAATAAATGGGCCTTCACTTTTCTTCAAACCGTACTTGTGCGGTTTGGTAACATCTAAAAGCAAGACGAGCCGAACCTGTGCTCAACCCTTAAGAAGACACTCCTCTAGTTCTCAATAGCAAGAAGTTATTATTATCGCAGAAATTAATTGCATTTTTCGTATTTGATTACTTCAAAGCACTTCGAGTACTTGGAACTTTTTTTTGGATAATTTAAATTGAGAGTGAGTGGAAGGTAATTTTACTAATTATTTTTTTGGTCATTAGTAATTTTACTGATGAGGGAGACATTGTAGGGCCGTATGTTATGGAGACAAGGAACGGAATCGAGTGCCTTAAATTCAACGAGGCGCACCTGGGAAAATTTCACTCTGCTCAAGAAAAAAACGTGAAAGAGACTTTAGTGTGGCATCTCCATCCCCCCATGTCACCAAACCAAAGACTGTCCTCTTTGGCATTTGCATTAGCGAAGCATTGTTGACAAAACACCACCACCGACACCATGCACATGCCCATGCCCATTTAGGGTTTTGCGACTCTCTAAATGTCACAAAGCAGAAATCGGTTCGACACATAGCGATGACAATAGGCACGTGCCTATGCATGTGTAGTCATTCGCGCGTCGTGATGATAGAAAGCGTAGGATTGCGAGCTCAATGTTAATACATGCAGATTGCACGATTTATATGGTTAATGTGAGATGACTCTATGATTCCAGAAATCTGAGTTCTAAGTCAAAAATAAGATGTCTATGTCTATCTACTTTTCCCTAACTATAGTGTAGAGTCGGTTTAAGCGGCCAATTGGTCCTCGCGACATATATCAATCTTTTAGTTTAAGCCCATGTGTGGCTAAATACTCGGTGTACCAAACCTAGATCTTGTCCACATTTTTCTGCCTTGAGAAGTCCTCTCTTCTTCTTCTTGATTCCAACCCGTTTTTCCCGTGTATCCGTCTTTTGCCTTAACAATCGTGGACCTTTTCGCCCTTTTTGCACCTTGTTTCTATTTCTTCGTCCCTTTACCCTTTTGTCCCTTTCAAAATGCTTTTTCTTCGATCCGAAGAAGTGGAAAGTGTCGGTCGTGTGATTTCCACCATAAAGAACCTATTAGCGAACTCAAAGGTTGAACCAAACCATAACCATTTTCACCTACGAGTCATTACGGTCTCGTTTGATTCGTCATACTTATGCATTCTTTCGAGCCAGTTTCGAGATCTAGGATATCTATACGACGAAGGAGTCTGTCATACACAGAAAAGACTAGTCAAGTATATGGAAAAATCTTGAACCCACTATTGTGAAGGAGGAAGAGAGAAAAATATAGAAGCGTGCATTAAATAGCAGAATAATTGTCCAAAAAGTCCTAAACCTATAATACGGCTATCAATTCGGTCATAAACATTTCAATTGTATCAATTTAGTTCTAAACCCTTTCAAGTTAATCCTTCTAGCCAATTTTTGTCGGTTATCGCTGACATGAACGCTAGACGTCCTACATAGTATGGGTGATGCTAACGTGAATGATTTTTATAATTTTTTACTAATTTTTTCTTTCTTTTCCTTTTTTTTCCACTGTTAAGTGCCAATGGCAGGCAAAGGGCTTGCAAGCCCTCGCCGATCGTGAAGCTCGCCCCTCACCAAATCTAGGAAGGTGTTGCGGCTCTTGCCCAAATGCAACAAGGGAGGAAAAAAGAAAAGGAAAACAATTTTAAATTTTAAAAATTTGTAAAAACCGTGCAAGTCAATGTCAGCTATACCACATAGGCCAGTCAGTGTCTATATTTGCGATTTTCTATCAAAACTGGCCAAAAAGACTAAATTAGCAAATTGTAAAAAAGTTAAAGACTAAATTGACATAATTAAAATATTTAAGACTGAATTGACCGTATGTTTTGCATTTTCTAGATCAAAAAACACCCAGAGCAAAACGACCCGGTTGTTTCCTTTTCGATCCTTTGGTTCCCGGACTATTCTCCTACTTCATTTAAGCAAATCGTACTCGTTGTTGACCTAACAATTGCACACCTCCCTCTAAACCTTCTCCTTAATTTATCAGAGAGAAAGAGAATATCCAATTGGCAAGAGATAGAGAGAGATTCAAAAGGAAGAGAAAAGTGTCGGCGCCATGGTTTCCACTAATGATAAGCAGAAGAAATGGGGCAGAGATAGATTCATCAGTTGATGACCCTCACCATTCCAAGCTCTTGCGTAAATGAAAGAGTTTGCTTGGTTTGAATCCGCATCGAGACAAAGATTGGTGAGAGATCGTTCTATTGCTTCTCCCGTCATATTTTAATGGCATTCACGGTCCAGCCGCCACGTGGCGCCATTGATGCCAACTGGTCATCTGCTATCTGTTTTTTCCTTCAAAAATCATTAAATAAAAATCATAGAGATTGCTTCCACATTGCTGGTGAAACAGGGCATGGTGCGCATCTGTGTCTTGCTTCGGTGCAACTCTGTATTACGTTTTCTTCTTTATTTATTGATAACCATAATGAAGGGGAACATCAGATTGCCTTCGTCTGTGGAGAAGCTTGGATGAGGTAGAGGGCGACTGGATTTTAGGGAAAGGGTATGAAAGTTTGGATCTTTGCATGTGGGGAGATGAATGATCTATCCAAGAATCTAGTACAAGACTTCAATGCAAACAGATTTAGCGTAATGAGGTGGTTGGAGCAGGAGACTCTGAAGTTTGTCTTGAGCCATGGCTGAAAAGGTTTCAATACCCCAACGTGTTTTCCAATGAGAAAGTCCCGGTCCTCTGCCGAGTTGGGCCCGAAGTTGCTTGTTCAAATTCAGTTTCTCTAGGGGCCAGAGGTTCACTGATTCACTCGGTCATCAGTTTCAACTGTTGCTCCAAAAAGGGTCCTTCCACAGTTCCATGACAGAGAGAATCGGCAGTTTCACTAGGCTACATTTAGTTCACATTCACAGGGAATCAAGTAACTCCTCAACATGAGAAAGAGAGAGAGAGAGGGAGAGAGGGAGAGAGAAAGAGTGCAGAACTTATAATATTTCCTATAATATCTATAGCGTTGCAGTAACTCAGTTGGAATTGAAGAGCACATGCTCTCAACAGATTCGGATTGCTCCTCCGAGCAACAAAAAGGAGAATTTCTCGATGCACTCATAGTTTCTGAGATCTATCCCGCCGACTAAACAGGTCCGTCTAGAAACAAAAGTGCGGCCCAGGAGGAGGTATAGACATGGCCAACCAACTCAAAGACAGTGTGATGATGACAGGATGCAAATTATGGAACCTCTCCGAGCTCGAGATAGAATTTATAGAGCCGGAAAGAGCATAGGTGGAGCCGGTGCCACACTAGGAATATTTCTATTAGCAAGGACCAAATATCTTTTTCACAGCTGAAGGAAGATGCAGTGGGAGGGCCAAAGCAACCTTCTCGAGCTTGACCAAAAGAAAAGGATTCCGAACCAAAATTACACGTCCTACAGTCTTTGGATGTGTCGTGCCTCTTTAACTTATTGTTCCATACTTAATGGATCCTCCTGGAGGATGGGACTATACTCCTCATTCCTACTGCTCAAGCCATCCCCAACACATGAGGGAAAGACATTGCATTTTGCTACATTCTCGTGAATATGAGATTTGAGGAACTTAACAGGTATCTCCCCTTCTTCCTTACTCCCGTCTTTGCGTTTTCTAGTACCGTCACTTGTTAACACTACCGGACAAGTGTAAGCCATGAAAGTGGCATCCATAGAATCAACCATATCCAGATCAGCATCATCAATTCTATTCTCAGTTATGCCCCCGTTATATGGAGAGAAGATAAAACCATCGTTAAAATTGTCACCTCTTAGCTTGAAGACTGGGAGCTGATACTCTATTCTTGACTTGCAAACGACTGCCTTTGCATGGAGCTTCAAAATATCACTGTCAAAGACTCTTATCCCTAGATCCTCTACAATCAGCAGCCACTCTGAAATATGAGAAAATGTTTTGAATCTCATAACTTCGTTTTAAGTCCTCACAACGTTTACAGCTAAAACAGTCATTAATCACGTGTGTAGCCAACAAGTAATTCCACACTAGATGGACAATCAGACCCTCATAGCAACTTAGCACATAAAAGGTAGAAGAGCCGTAGCAGATGATGATATCAAAAACAGTATTAAAAGCAAATAAAGATATAAGAGGGACTCACTAATAAGTGCTGCTGGAGTTGATGCCGTTGGTCTGCTGGTTATTCTCCCCGGACCAGTTTGACAAGTAACCCATTTGAGCAATTGAGAAGGTAGGCAGGATTTAGAGATTGCATCCTTATAGGAGTCTACTTTGCTATGATCACCATTTTCCCTAAAGCCAGTTTAACACATCTCTCTCATATAATGATTAAATAAGCGAGTATAGCATAGCAGGAGTGATATTCATGCTCTCATACCTAATGAATTGCATGGCGCTTTCAGCTACTAACAACAACAAGACAGCCGAGCTCTTCAGGACCTTGTCATGAAGCTTTCTCCCATTTTGAGGGCTCAGAAATGTATAATCCACCATTATCAGGGCATCATACAAGACTTCTCGTAAGAGAATTTCATCCTCGAATTTCTGCAGAAAGAAAAATTACCAAGCATATAAAGGAAGAGCTGGACACTAGCTACGTCTCCATTAGCAAGAGCAACAGGATATCTTCAGGCACATTTCAAATCCAAAAGTACCACAACAGGTTATCTAGAGTTTTAACTTTAGAATGGTATAGCAAATATAAGATAACAGCTCGTGGAGGGGGTCCTTTACAATCCCAGCATCTTCAAATGTCATCCAAATAACCAGATTCTCCCACACAATGTGGTTCACACCATGAAGTGAAAAATATTTATCAATGATTAAGTGATTGCAGTTCACTATAAACACGCATGGGCAGACCCAAGAAACCAACAAATAAAAAGTATGAACAATATAGTTTTAACTCTCATAGATTGAGCCTATGATCTTTTTTACTCATGATTCAAGTATCTTCGTCCCAAGAAAGATCAACTGAGCAGGCTAATCTGTGAACATGAATGACTTTTGCTATGGAGCCAGCTTCATGAAGATAAAAATTTTATCTCTTTCATGCAACTCAAAGGAGGAAAAAAGGTCTATGACATGACTTGTGTTTTACCATCCTGATCAACTGTTGTGTCTCCATTGGGATTTTATGAGACTTGATTTAGCTTGAAATTCACAAAGCAAGGTAAATTAAAAGCTTCATGCCTCCTATAAGGTTAAGGGAAAAAAGACTAAGCTAATGCACTTACTAGCAGCAATGTCACAGGTAAAACTGGATCCAATAGCATGCTAAGAAGAGTACCTGACACCAAATCAAACAATGGTGGTATTGAATTATCAAGCAAGACAGAACAATAGTGTAGTAATTTCACGAAAACTAATGTGTAATTGAAAAGGGACAAATACAGTATTGAACACAATCAAGCGGCCAATGGATACCACCGACGGAGCCTGAGACTAGTTTACGACACATTAAATCAATGTTCTGTCAAAAAAAGATTCCTACATGCACTATGGAACTCTGCTAAGTGCTAATCACCTCGAGAATAATGTCCGGTCGTAAACATATACAGATCTGAACATGTTTGGACACGTTACACCGAGAGAGTGACAAGGCACTTTAACATTGCAAATGGAACTACAAGCCTGAAGAAGATCCAAAAACAAACAAACGCAAGAATGTGGCTCTCACCGAAAAAGCAAAAGTTCCTAAATCCAGCAATAGTCTGGACTGCCCAGCTATGCATGTCTCTCTCCAACTCGGCTCGCAATGTCCGGGCATCCAACTTCAAGCATAACCTCAACAAAAATGCCTCGGTCATAACAACCCCGGCCAAACGCCCCATGCCAGCCCCGCGATCCTTACAAATCCCCTCGCGAACATCGTCGCTAACAACCGGAAAGAACGACTTCGCGTCCTTCTTCGGCTTATCGACCATCCACACGCGAATCAAATCCAAGAAGCACGGACCCAGAGACTCCAATTCATCCTCTTCTTCGAACTCCCTACCGCCACAGATGCTGATATAACTGACCACGACCTCCAGCAAGTCCTCCACCTCTCTCTTCAAGCTCCTCCTCTCGACCGCCAGAAAGTACAGCTCGTAAACCACCGGGGCGAGCGCGGCCACCTTCTTGACCGCATTGCACGAGCCGGAGCAGGACGCCAGCAGCTGGAACAGCTCCTTGACCCTCGACACCTGCTCCGGGGCGGCGCCGCCGCGGCCTCCGGCCGCCGGCTTCGCGGCGTGGTGGGTCAGCGCGGCGTAGAACCAGATGGTCTCGAGAGGCGGGTCGGGCAGGCCGTGGAGCAGGCGGGAGAAGATGGCGGCGAAGCCGGAGAAGTCCGGCGATCCGCCGTGGTAATCCAGCAAGAAGCGGTCCACCGATTCCTTCAGCATGGGGTGGAGGGGGTCGGGAGGGCTCCGGTCGCCTGACGACGCCGGGTTCATGCCGGAGCGGGGGATTCGGGCGGGATTTCCGGCGGAATTGGGGACGGATTTCGACGGCGATTGGGATCAGCGGGGGAGCGGAGAGCGAAACCCTAATTTTGCGGGGCCCGTGTAGGAAGGGAGGAAGGGAGGAAGAAGAAAAGGGGAGGGAAGGTGGGGGGCCGTTACGTAACGGGCAAATTTTTTGAATTTGGTCTTAATAGAAAAATAACGTTTATTATTTTTTTTTGAGAGAGAGAAAAAAAATTATGGATAATGACATAAAATCGTCCTTGAAATTTGGTTTGATGTACAATTTGGTCCCTAAACTTTGAATTTGTGCATTGTGGTCGCTAAAATTTTAGTCCAATGTTCAATTTAGTCCATAAGCTGTATAAAAATGCTTAATATTGTGTTTATAGCCTAAATTAAATATGTACCGAAAATTCATGGATCACGTTGAATAATATAAAAGTCTTAGACGACATTGCAAAATGAACCAAAATTTAGAAATTATCCATGACATTCACCCAATAGATCAAATTCGTGATCAATTTACGATATTTTTTTTTGGTTGAAATTTGCGATAAATTGGATGAATGTCAAATTCGATTGTTAGTTTCTCACGAAACCTAGCATGCCCATATGATTTCAAAAGATTGCTGTTATTAGGATTATTTTTCACAAAGATTATTATTTCAAACGAAATTAAATTTCTTTTCATGTGGTATTTTCAATTGATTTGAGATGTTTTGGTATTAAATGAAAGTAATATGTCAAGTTATAATTAACTCTTTGTTACGTCATTTGGTCCTCGTCTCCATTGACAGCCAAATCCCTCTTGCGAAATTGATTCCGACGCGAGATGCCACGTGTCGCGTTTTTATTGGCTTCCGACTCCCAATGTGTATCGCCATTCATCGGACGCTCTCCCTTGTAAAATCCTGGCCACAGCTTTGGTACCTTCGAGATACAAAATGCACGAACGAACTTTAATGAATGTTTCAACCACAAAAAAAAAAGAGGACTTTAATTAATGTTCGATTTGTTGCGCAAAAAATTAAATTTTTCTGAACAATGTCTCTTGACCGATCATTTTTTTTAAATGGCAATATTTTCCAGAAAAAACGAACTGAAAATTATGTTTTCATTTTCTCGGAGAGATGTGTATTTTCCATGCGATATATAAACTATACGGTGTTATATCATTGAACCTTAAATTAAGCTTTATCAAAATAAATTTTCATAGCATGATTACTTTGAAGATTGTGAATGATTTTTTTTTCCTCTTATGGTTATTTATCACTATAGCCACTTTGCGCATATTTTGTCCACTTATTCAGAATAACGAGATGGGAGTTGCAAAATATCAATATGTTGGAGCACCCATAATGGATGACGAGAAAGGAAACCAATGTACTCGAAAGAGCGACATAAGCAGATGATCACTTGTTTTTCCACATTCCGAATCGACCACGGAGTGTTCATTTTTCTTGAGATTTTCCACTTTAAAAGAGGGAAATTCCAAGTTCATCTCTTGCTAGGGTAACATCTCTAGAAACCCAAATTTGATGCCTCTTGAGTACCTCTTGAATACCTCGCGGGTGTAGATGACACAAGGAACTCGGGCTTGGTTGTCAGGTCTTGGGGATTTAGTCAATGACCTTCTCATACCCTAGCACAAGCGCCGAAGTCCTGGATATGTGATCGATAATGTTTTATGGTATTTGGATCTCATTTAAAAAATGATTTCGATCTTACACAAAAAGAATAAATGGATTTATCTCGTGAGTTATCAAATTGAAACCCTGGCCGCGAACTCACTAGCCAATATCGATTCATCGCCAAAATCCAACAGAAGGATAATCAGGTCAATGATCCAGCAAGTAATCGGCTCGTCATCAGAGGCCAAGGGTGCTTGGACGAGAGGAGAGGCAAGGAGGTGGGTGTGGAAGGCGAGGACGAATTGGAGAAATGGAAGGTTTGAGGCGTGGAAGCAATTCCGAAAAATATTTTCATCTTTTCAAATCAAGGAATTCACTCTAATTTTATGCGCGAATATTTTCGTTCACTGAAAAGTATTTTCGGTCGGCTGTTATTCATTATTGGCGGACCAAACTGGCGAAAGTCCGGAAAATTATAATTTTCGAAACGCAGACAACCTGTGTCGAAAAAAAAAAATAAAAAAAAAAATCAATACCGAGAACTCGCTTTTTTATGCTCGCCCGATCCAACGGTTCTCGGATCAAGAAGGCCCAAACCCGATCTCCTGCCGATCGGGTCTCTCCAAATCCGCGGGCGGATCTGACCGTACCCGACCCACGGGCTCGCGGAAAAATCCGTTCACTGTTTATTTTTCCCCGAATATTTTAAAAAAACCGAAATATAAAAAAAGATCCCATTAAAAAAAAAAGAGCGAAAAATCAGGAAGATTTCCGCGTCGTATATAAACCACGGCGCCCCCTGTCTTTCCCTTCCAATCTCCATTTCTAGGGTTTCTCTCCCTCCCTCCCTTTCTCTCTCACCTCCTCATCGCACCGATGGCGGACGAAGCTCAGTACTCTTCCGACGCCGGGAGCCACAAGCGCAAGTACGAGGAGCCGACCGCCCCCTCCCCGCCGGCGGCCCCGCGCCGGCCGACCGGCTTCTCCTCCGGCCCGATCCCCTCCGCGTCGCCGCCCGACTCCGGCGGCCCCCTCCCGCCCCCCTCGTACAAGAGCGTCCCCCCGCCCCCCTCCGCCGACGACGTCCAGGCGCAGGTCCAGAACGCGAAGCAGCGCGCCCAGGAGATCGCTTCCCGGCTCCTGTTCAACGCCAGCGCCGGGGCGGCTGCCGCGGCCGCGGCGGCCGGCGGCGGCGGCGGCGGAGGGTTCGATGCGAAGCGCGTGAGGGTCGAGAACGGGAGCGGATTCGACTCCACCGAGAAAGGTCTCGAGCTTTGAGCTTGTGATTTTTTTTTTTGGAGGACGTTTCCAAATGCATGATTTCACTCCTTTTTTTTTTCTTAACATGTTCAACTCGGTAGCTTATAGCATCTGTTAGAACCTGCAAGATGATGCTTGTGCGGGACATCTATTCACTAGTTGTCTATGCTTGGGACGTATTAGTTGTCTATGCTTCTGTCTGTTGTCTGATGGAAAGCCTGTGCACCATGCGCTGCTTCTGGTGCATCTTTTCGTCTTGTTGTAATTTTCGCTGATATCCTCCGACGTTCTATCAACACGTTTCATTCGAACCCTTGTGTGGTAACTTTTTGGCATCTACGGCTTGTTTCAGATGGGAAGCCCATGATGAGTGCACCGTCAGCGATTCCTGTATCATATGGCTATGGCCAGGGGACAAGCAAAAAGATTGATATTCCTAACGGCAGAGTTGGAGTGATTATTGGTAAAGCTGGTGAGACTATTAAGTATCTTCAGCTCCAGTCTGGGGCAAAAATTCAGGTCACCCGTGACATGGATGCGGATCCCAATTCGCCGACTAGGCCGGTAGAACTGATGGGCACGCCTGAACAAATTGCCAAGGCTGAGCAATTGATAAACGATGTTCTTGCTGAGGTGGGTTCTTGTTTTTCAAGTTTATCACCTGTTTGTTATTTGCTGTTACTGGAATTGTGCTTGATTTTGACCTGGAACATGTCCATAGGCTGAAGCTGGTGGCTCTGGCATAATCTCTAAAAGAGTGACTGGGCAGACCGGATCTGATCAATTTGTGATGAAGATACCGAATAACAAGGTACATTTAAGTCTTTCTAACATTCAAGTGGTTCGTGTATGTAAAATGGCCATGGTATTCTATGTGCTGCTCGTTCTCAGGTTGGATTAGTTATCGGCAAAGGTGGCGAGACAATTAAAAACATGCAAGCCAGGACTGGTGCTCGTATTCAGGTATAATTTGCAATCTAACGCGCTATTTCTACTCAGTTCATCGTTTTTATTTTGTTATTTTATATTCGTTGCTTGGTTGTCGGATGTAAATTTACAGATGATAATACCATAAGTTTTTGCATTAGCTTTTGGTGATAAATTTGTTTCTTTAATGGGGCAATAATAATGAACTTCCATGCGTATGTCATATTTTATCCAGGTCGTACCCTTGCACCTTCCACCTGGTGATCCAGCAATTGACAGGAATTTGTATATTGATGGCACAAGTGAACAGATTGAAGCTGCAAAACAATTGGTTAATGAAGTTATTAGTGAGGTATGCGTGGTCTGTGATTGTTGCCATACGGAACATGTCTTTCTGTCTCTTTATTTGGTCTTACAATTTAGAGAACTTGCCACCAAGATATGTTGGACAATTTGATTGTTGATATAGAATACTTCACAGTGACAAAGAAATAGAGTTTAACTGGGAATGAAAGAGCTTAGGACTTTGTGCCATTTTTTCGTTCTTGCTGATCAGTACTTGCTGGTTATTTGCACACTCTGAACGATCCGCTGTATGTGCTGTTTTTATTTTTTTCAGTGCCTAATGTCATTTCAAAAAGAACAGCTTCTTGTGTTGGACTATCCCATCTTTCATGATGTCTCTTTCTACAGTATTAGTTTTATCGTATTCCATTCTACTGTCTATTGTTGTAAGAGGATAGGGTTAATACTCTCTTGTTAACCCATCCCACTTCCGATGAGGGAAACAAGAGATAAATGCAAATGAAAAATCGAAAAGCAAATAAGGAAGTAAGAAAACTCAAAAAAAGGAAAGGGAAAAGTGGCACTGCACAATTGCTTCTGTTAATTTGGCCTAATTGGTGGATGATTCCATTTGTTGCTTTTACTTTATGGTTGCTGTGATATTGATCATGCTGAATGTCAATAGCTCTGTATGTGTGTGCGTGGGTTCTGTGTATTTTGGTGCTTGTTGTATGGGAAACCCAAGTGGTTGCGGAGGAATCTTGTCTCTATTGGATTCTGAACTATTCCGGTGTTCTAAAGGTTCCTTAAAATTCCAAAAGCTTGCATCTTACTTTTCACCGGTGAAACTGTGAACACGTTTGTCGCAATGAATATCCACCTCCGCTAACCTATAGATAGTGGGGAAGTTTGTTTGAATTTTGGTACATCTCTTACTCTGCATAATGGTTGATTCCTTTTTCTAATGAGCACTTTAATTTGCTTCATACCATCATTGGCCTTTATAAATCCGTAGGGTGCAAGGATTATTAACTTTTGAGTTAGGATGGTTTTGCTATTTCCGGTGTTGAGTCATTTTTGTGTATTGAAAAGACTTCTAGTTAAGGGAGATTGAGTAATTGCCAGCATCGTGACTTATATGCTTGTTTTCCAATACGGTTTGGGATGTTAACAGGATTGCAATCTGTTTCACAATCAGTTGGAGATTTTGTAGTAGATTTTAATTTATGCACTTCCTATTAATTTCATCTCTTGACCGTTGACTCGTGACTACATGGATCAAACTCACCTGTTCTCAGCTGCTTCATATCATTGACTTATAAGGTGGATTGCTGATAGATTATTGATGGACCAGTCTTCCATAATATCAAGATAAGTTATTGATGAAGTAATCATAGAGGACGTTTATTAACTGTCTGTGAGGATAGGTGCTGCTTGGAGGATCAGTTTCTGGGATAGAGCTTTCATTCGTGTTATTACTAGGGTTTTGCAGGTTCATGAAGCTTTGCGGACAGTGTAAAGTTATAGTATACGCATACGTGAGTTATTAGTTGCTGCCTAGCTCATAATGTTGGGATGTCATTTCCTAGCGCATGATATTGGGATATTTGCCACTTTTAGCCTTGATAGTGATTAGTAGTTGCACATAATATTTACTGATGATGTTCTTGGGAAATATTGTAGGGTTTAGTGTCTTTTCAAGTGTTGGTGACACCAACATCGAACTCTATGTTGGTGTTTTTTCAACATTGCTCTGGTATGGTTCCAATCTCATTTTTAAGAAGTGCTACTGTGGGGGGAGAGGTGCAAAGATCATCTTTTCGGGGATATTTGTCATTGGATTTGGTATCCAACACAATTGGATGATGAATCTTTAGCATGGTTGCCCGTGATGGAGTTGTCATTGGGTTAGGATATGATATTGCTAAATGCATTGCTTAATTGTGAAGACGCTTGCCTTGTCAAAATTGAATTAGCTATGATAATGAATTCAAGTCACTTTCATCATATTTTGGGATATTCTCGGAATGCTTGCGGGTAGTAAGCATGAAATGGAAATTAAAAAAATGTTATACACATTGTTCATTACTAAGTTGTATTGCATGAATAATGCTAATAAGTCTTTCTAATTTGCTTGTGTTTCTGGTCAGTCTGTTTTCCATCAGGTTAGTCTTCGAAACTATTTTCTCCGTAACATGTACTCGTCAGTTGAATTTTTTTGGACTATTGGCTTAATTTCAAATATCTTAATCCTCCCAGTGGTAATTTTTCTAATGTTTTGATTAGTTGCTGAGACAATATCCTGAGGTTCTGCATAAATAGTCGTGTCTTACTTATTGGCTTCATAAGTTTTGCCATAAATGTCGGTGTTGTAAAGCTGGCAACTTATGGCATGAATTGTGCAAATTATTATTTGTTTGTGCTACTTTCTCATAGTCCTGTGAAGATGCATTTTCTTTCCGCGGTACCTACGGTAAATCACTGCATCGAGCACGATACCTGCTGGAATGTCCTGTTGCAACACCTGGGTTCCATGGGAGCAACAATTCTGCTCGTCTTGCAGAAGTGCAGCAGCACCTACTTGCCTGAATTTGCTCTTACAGATTTTTAGCACCCAATGATATATAGCATCTTGATATATAGGGTGTACTGAATCTTTTATGTCTTGACTGTGGGTTTAGGAATCTTTGATGATAATCACATTGATTAGAGAAATATACGACCTTGACATCTCTATATTGCTAAGAAGCTTATATATGCCCTTGCCTGTTTATTTTTAGTGGAAGTAGCTCTGTAGTTTTTGCCTTCTTTTTGTACCATTCCCTCTAAAATAGGGTGAGGATGGACTTCTGCTGGAGTAACTCAATAATTACAACCACCATACGGTATGTAGGTGTCCACAACTCTCTCGATACAAAATAATCTTAATGCTTTTACATTGTACTTACTGCTTTCGTGTTTTATGCTTATATCTGCTGATTGTTACATTTTCCTCTTTTAGTTGTGAATGGTTAAGTTGTATATACAATGCCTTTCTTTGCCTATGCATTACGTGAGGATTGACAGCATCGACCTTGTTCATATGAATAATCTTTTTTCTTGCAGAATCGAATGAGAAATTCCTCAATGGCTGGAGGATACCCCCAGCAAGGTTACCAGGCGAGACCTCCTGCAAGCTGGGCTCCCCCTGGGCCTCCACAAATGCAGCAACCCGGTTATGGCTATGCACAACCAGGGATGTATGCGGGCGCTCCACCCCAATATAACATGGCTCAGCCACAATATGGAGGTTACCCTCCGCAACCAACGTCTGGTGGATATCCTTCCAGCTGGGATCAGTCCGCAGTCCCACCGTCTCAACACACTGCACAGGGAGGTGGTTACGATTACTATGGCCAGCAGCCTCCAACACAGCAACAGCAGACCCCAAGTGGTCCTACAGGAGGGGCAGATAGCTCCGGTTACAATTACAACCAGCCGCCGGCTACTTCCTATCCACAGCAAGGGCAAGGATATTCACAGGATGGATACGGTGGTTATCAGGCACCTCAGTCCGGTTATGGTCAGCCTCCTCCTTATGATCAGCAACAAGGTTACAATACTGCGACTGGCTATGGCACAAATCCAGGGCAAGAAGGTCATGCTCCTTCCTATGGAGCTCAAGGGGATTCCGCTCAGGCACCACCGCCGGTCCAGCCTTCCACCGCTGGTCAGCCAGGATACGGTGCCAGTCAGCCTCCCAACCCAACCCTTGCTGGCTATCCTCCGCAGGGAACTGGTCAAGCGGGTTATGGCATTCCCCCAACTTCTCAAGCTGGCTATGGCAACCAATCGACTGCGTATGCAGCAGGCTATGGGCAACCTCAAGCCCAGAAGCCACCTGCTAATGCTCCAGCTTATGGAGGAGCTCAACAGTCTCCAAGCACACCAGGAGCCTATAGTCAGGCCCCTAGTGGGCAGCCAGGGTACCCCCAGTCTCAGCCACCACCGTCAGGCTACTCTCAGCCTGATTCTGCTGCCCAACGTGGTCCGTCTTCAGGATATGGAGCCCCACCTTATGGTGCAGCGCCTGCACCACAGGCGGGCTATGGGCAGCAGCCACCTCCATATAACAGCTACGGTTATCCGCAGCCTCCTACTTATGCAGCTGATGTTGGTGCTGGGGGTGGCACTGCTCGGGGTTCTTATGACACCGCACCTGCTCCGCAGGCTGCTCAACAGAGTTCGTCCGCGAAAACATCACCCCAGAGTTGATTACAGGGGGAAATGTTGCGAGATCATGTTATAGTTTTGATGCCCGTACTTGCTGTTGTCGAGTTTAGTTAGTCTCGTGGTAATAGAACAACTTACGCTGTAGGATACTTGCTATGCATGTTTTGCGCTTTTTTGATTTTGGATTAGCGTGTATGATGCCTGCATGTTCTGAGTACTCTTTTCATGTTATGGACCTTATGATTTTTGTGACTGCTTGAAGGTATTTCAGTATCTATGACGGTGGATGAACTACCGGTTCGTACAAGGATTGGCTTCCAAGTGTTTTACACGATGAAAGGTTTTGAAAACCCGACCATCGCTCAATTAAATTTTGTCCCTTTGAGTTGGGTGGCTGGTGTTGCTGTTGAGGTAGGTTTTGCACAGTCGGTCGGCGGCAATGCTCTCATGTCTCGTGAACTGATGTGGTTTGTAAATTACGAAAAAAAAAAATGTTTGAGTGAAGTATGCTATACTGAGTCTGCCCTTCCATGGTTACGGTGAAGTTGACCCATCTGTTTCTTGTTGGTTAATGAGAGGATTAATCTTATTCATCGTAGAAAAGATTATACTATTGTAATTGGTAAAAGAGTACTTGTATTTAAAAGAGGAGAAATACATACGGTATTTATAGGCTTAAGGTTAAGCCTTAACCTAAAACATAAAAAATATCCAAATACCCTTATTACACAAATAATCCAAATACCCAACTTGCTAATAAGTCAAACACTCCCCCTCAAGTTGGGGTATATATATCAAAAAGACCTAACTTGCTACAAATATACGTAATACGTCCACGCCGAAGAGGTTTTGTGAAGATGTCCGCCAACTGCTCCTCAGAACGTGTATGTACCAATCGCAGATCACCGCAATTCACCTTTTCCCGAACAAAATGACAATCCACCTCTATATTCTTAGTTCTCTCATGATACACTGGATTGCTAGCAATGTGAACGGCAGATTGATTGTCACAATGAAGAGTAGATGATTCTTTCATAGGCATTCCAATCTCAGTCAGCAACATGCGAACCCATTGAAGTTCACTTGTAACATTAGCCATAGCACGATACTCCGCTTCAGCACTAGATCGAGAGACAACTGACTGTTTCTTACTTTTCCATGACACAAGATTACCTCCAAGGAAAACACAATACCCAGAGATAGACCTACGATCCACTGGGCAACCTGCCCAATCTGCATCACAAAACCCAGTCACCTCCAACGACTCGGGATCAGAATAACCAGCTATATGAAGATGACCACAATTTCTGAACATAAGCCCTTGACCAGGAGCTCCCTTTAAATATCGAACAATTTGTAGGACAGCTTGCCAATGAGTAGTACGAGGAGAACTCATAAACTGACTCACAACACTAACAGCAAATGAGATATCTGGACGAGTAATAGTGAGATAATTCAGTTTACCCACTAACCGGCGATATTTCTCTGGATCATGAAGAGGCTCTCCCTGTTCATTATCAAGCTTCACATTAGGGTCCATAGGAGTATCTCCAGGTCTTGCATCGTGCAACCCAACTTCTTTAAGAATGTCAAGAGTATATTTCCTCTGAGACAAGGCAATACTATCATCAGCATAGGCAACTTCGATACCCAGAAAATATCGAAGAATACCTAAGTCTTTGGTATCAAACTCCTTCTGTAGAAACTGTTTGAGTCGCTGTATACCTTCAACATCACTTCCAGTAACAATAATATCATCAACATAGACAACAAGAATAACACACCCCTTTGACGATGACATACTAAATATTGAGTGATCCACACTGCACCGATGCATACCAAAGCCAACAACTGCATCACTAAAACGACCAAACCAAGCTCGAGGAGACTGCTTGAGCCCATAAAGAGCTTTTCGCAATCTACACACCTTCTCCCCCTGAGCAACAAACCCAGGTGGTTGCTCTATATAAACCTCCTCTTGAAGATCATCATGGAGAAAAGCAATCTTGACATCAAGCTGATGAAGAGTCCACTTAGAACGAGCTGCCAAAGAAATAACAATACGAACAGAAGGAATCTTGGCTACAGGAGAAAAAGTCTCATCGTAGTCAATTCCGTAATTCTGAGTATAACCTTTCGCAACAAGACGCGCCTTTAAGCGCCCAACTGAACCATCTGGATTGTGCTTAACAACAAACACCCATCGACAACCCACTAATTATTTACCAGAAGGTAGAGGGACAAGTTCCCAAGTCTTGTTGTGATGTAGAGAGCCATCTCTTCCTCCATAGCACAAACCCAACCTGGATGAGCCAAAGCTTCCTCCACACTATTTGGCACAGACACAGATGCAAGAGACGAAACAAAGACTGACATTTGAGGAGATAGATTATGATAAGAGACAAAATGGGAAAGAGGATACCGAGATCTAGTACGATGAGCAATAGGAGAATCGACTGGAGGAGGTGTAGTAGAATTAGAAGCTGGTGCCTGAGATGGTGGTGAGGCGTCCACTGGTGAAGAGTCTTGATTCCAAACCCGGCGAGGACCACGTGTATAGACCGGAAGTGGCTGAGAATGTGATGGACTACGAGAAGGCGAGACAGACTGGGACTCCTGCTGAGTTAATGGAAGAGATACTAATATGGACTCACAAGGAGAGGAAGACACACTACCAAAATATGTTTGGTCCTCAAAGAAACTGACATCAGCAGAAATATACTCACGACGACGAAGAGGACTATAACAAACATATCTCTTTTGGGTACGAGAGTAACCAACGAAAACACATTTTTCAGCACGAGGTGATAATTTGTCCAATCCAGGAGACAAAGAATGGACAAAGCAAACACAACCAAAGATACGAGGACGAATAGACCATAAAGGACGATCAGGATGAAGAAGAGTATAAGGAACAGCTCCTTTTAACACAGAAGAAGGAAGGCGATTGATGAGATAACATGCTGCAAGTAAAGCATAGCTCCAGTAGGACTTAGGCACATGTCTATGAAGAAGAATACAACGAGCAACATCCAACAAATGACGATTCTTACGTTCAACAACCCCATTTTATTGTGGAGTGTGAGCACAAGAACTCTGATGTAAAATACCATGAGACTCAAGAAACGGAAGAAAAGTAGAAGAAGAAAAATACTCACGAGCATTATCTGTACGCAAGCATTTCACATGATATACATATTGAGTACAAACCTCATTATAAAATCTTTGGAAAGAAGAAAACACCTCAGTACGATCTTTTATTAAATATAACCAAGTGGTTCGAGTACAATCATCAATAAAAGTAACAAAGTACCGGAAACCAAATGACGACTCTCGACTAGGACCCCAAACATCAGAATGGACTAACTCAAAAGGCTGAGAAGCACGACTCAAAACACGAGGAGGAAAAGACACACGATGATGCTTTCCCAACTGACACGTTTCACAATCAAACTGGATAGAAGAACTAGACACAAAAGGAAAATGTAGAAGTGTATCTCTAGAGGGATGACCAAGACGACAATGTAACCGATAGACATCATCTACAACCTTCTTCTGAACAGTAGCAGTAGCAGCAATGATCTCCGGGTCCAGAAGGTACAATCCACCAGCCTCACACCCACCACCTATTCGGCGACCAGTCTTCCGATCCTGTAGAACACACGAAGATGAAGAAAAAATGATATCACAATCAAGGTCACGAGTAATGGAACTGACTGATAACAGATTATGAGGAAAGCATGGAATATGATAAACAAGAGGTAAAGACACAGAGGAACTCAATGATACACAACCTGAACCAGTCACTTTGGATTTAGACCCATCTGCTAAGGTAACAGATGCGGAAGATGTGGAAGGAATGGAAGAAGTGGAGGTAAGAAGACGCGTATCACCAGTCATATGATGAGTGGCACCAGAATCAATAACCCAAGGACTAGAAGTAGCTGTAGTAGATAAAAGACAGGTAGCATCGCTGTGTTGTGCCAAAGTAGCAACAGGACCTGATGGATCACCAAGCTGTTGTGCTCTAATCAACTCATCATATTCTGCCCTAGTCAAATTCACAGTACCTTGATCAGATCGTGGTACCGAGGAAGGAGACCTCGTCTCAGTATCAACAGAAGCATGTAAACCCCGCAACTCTGGATGAAGATCATAACAGTAGTTAACTGTATGTCCAGGAAGCTGGCAATGAGTGCAGAAACGACCTCCACGACCTCCTTTGAAATTAGTAGCACCACTACCACGAGGAACACCTCAACCTGGAACTCCTCGACCACGACCACGATTAACAGTAGAGTTCCAACTTCCACGACCACGAGTCCCTAGACTTCCACGAGCCACCATAGCACTACTATCTGATATAGTGGAAGATCTAGAACTAGGAGTATAACGAGCAGCACAAGAATATACTTCTTCTATGGAAGGTAAAGTATCCAGAGAGGTAACCTGTTGCCTAAGAGCACTGTGATCTGGACCCAGGCTTCGAAGAAAGAGAACCACCAACATATCTGCTTCTCGTTGCTGCATCTGAGTGACAGTTGTAGCAAGTGGAAGATAGGACCTGAGTCGCTGATACAAAGATGTAAAATTAGCATAATGTTCTGCCAACCCAGAATCACCAATCTTGGCTTCAAATAAAGCCTCCCACATATCACAAACCCGACTCATGTTATTCCGACCAGAGTAAAGAACAGCACACTTCCTCCATACCTCACGAGCCGTCATGCAATCCATGAAAAGATGACGTACAGAATAAGTCATACTTCCCCATAACAGAGTACGCAGTGCAGCATCAGTAACTCTCCATTCATTCAATTCAGTTGGATTTTCAGGGGGTTCCTCCTCAAGCCATCGTGACTGACGATTAGCATAAATAAATGTAGAAAGAGCCATAGACCAACTAGGATAATTGGTACCATCCAACTTTACCAATGATGTGTGTAAACTATTCATACCAAAGGTTCCAGCTGTAATAGTTGGAGTAATCACCCCAGAACGAACCTCCAAAGTTGTCGAATCAGTAGACATCTTCACAAATCAAGTCACCAAACTATCACTAAACACACTAAAGGGTGAGATTTAGAACAAAAAAATCCACCAACAGAACCAATAAAATCCACCAAACACAAATCTCACCCAAAACACCACTAAAAATATTTTTTTTAATCACCTCATCACCAAATCACCATTAATCCCACTCTCGGTTCACGTCAGACACCAATCCTCAGTTCACAATATTACCAATTTCACAGACTTCACATAAAAGCAAGAACACTTGAACTCACGTGGCAAGCCACCACACTAATCAACACACGGCACAGTAATCATCAAGTGGACTCGCACACTTTACATCAGATTGGACTTAGTCCATGCGAGTCCACAAGATGCGCAGAGGAGACGCGCGACGAAGAGGGACGCCGAGCGCGCTAAAGCCGCGCGAGTTGAGCGCGCTGAGGTCGCGCACTGAAGCTGCGCGAGGTCGCGCGACGGAGGACGCGCGTTGGAGCCCCTGGAGTCGCGCCGGAGGTCGCGCGAGGCTAGGCGAGATGGACGAGGTCGCCTGAGGCTGGGCGAGAAGGACGCGGGAAACTCCTGGTGCTCCTCGCTAGCGCACTGTCGCACGAGGGTGGTCTGGCCGGCGTGGGTCTTCCTTGATCTGTGCTGTTACCGGCTCTGATACCATGTAATTGGTAAAAGAGTACTTGTATTCAAAAGAGGAGAAATACATACGGTATTTATAGGCTTAAGGTTAAGCCTTAACCTAAAACATAAAAAATACCCAAATACCCTTATTACACAAATAACCCAAATACCCAACTTGCTAATAAGTCAAACAACTATAATCCAAGAAGTCGCTATACAAGGGTTTACGCGTCAATGAAGTGCTTTTGCTATGCCACTCGGAACGATGTAAGTTCTTGCTATAGGATCTGCTCTTTAGTGACCTGAAAGGGAGAGAGAAAGGGAAGAGATTAAGTTGCTGGTGCTTGCAAAAACAAAGATAAAACCAAAAAGGAAACAAATTCAATTAATGACATTATGATTTTGAACGTGTACAAAATGAACATTTGAAATAACATAGCTTGACAATGGTTGCGGTTGGTTCGCTTTTTGGGGAAAGTTTTTGACGAAATGCAAAAGGATGCAAAGGACTTTATGCTAATATAGTCTTTCGAAACGCAGATTGTATTTGCTAAAAAAGCAACTTTGGGCTAAATAATGTTTAGAAATGGAATAAAAAAACTCGAACCCTTCGCCAGTGAGCTAGATTTGGCCCCCGTGGCTGTAGTTTGAGGTCACACAACCTTAGGTGGCCCCCAGCGAGGGCCGCCCGAGGTCGCACGACCCCGACCTCCCCAAGCCAAGGTCGCGAGACCGTCGGCGATGGCCGACTGGCCTCGCGTAGCACTCGACGGGCGATGTCAAGTAGAGAAGGTGAACAATTCCTATGAGGGCAAATCGTCTCGGGCTTTCGGCTCCGCCAAGGCCACCATTTGCCCCTCCGAACGTGCAGAATCTCCTTATCTGGGCCTGAAAAATCTCGGTTGGAAGAAGCCCAAACAGCATGCGATGTTGCGCGAGGGTTGACACCTGCTCCTGAATCCACCGCGCACTATAAATATGGCCCAACGAAGCGCTAGGGTTTCCCCCCAAGCTCCGACCTTCGTCGACATCAGCTGCGCTCCAGGGCCGCGAGCACGCGAGCTATCGGTGAGAAACCGCGGTCTGGTGTTGACTGCTTCCTTCAGTTTGCGTGTGCGTGTGTTCTTTTTGGCTCGGCGTCGTGTTCCGCGAACGGGTTTTGATGGGCTCCCATAATACGAGTCAACAGCGGGCACCCGGTCCGTGGTGGCCTGTCTGCCGCTGGGAGCCGACAGAAACCTTCCTTCGCCGGTTGAAGATCCTTGGGACCGTAAAACCTCCGTGGTTCCAGGACACAATAGCCCGGCCACATCCTCGCTCTGTGTCGCGCTCGCACGAGCCCAGGTCCCCGCGCGCGGCGTGTCTTGGATTCTTTGGGATCTTTCGTGGGTTCCGCACTAGATCTGATAATCCTGACGTGTTGGGCTCGCGCGAGTTGGATCCGCGGTTATCGAAACTTGCTTTTCTTCTTGTGCCGTGCTGTTGTGTCTGAGGTTGATCCGCGAAATTGGCACTCCAGTCAGACACGGGTGTTTCATTCAGTCATCGAGAAGCGAAACGCCTTTTGCATGGTGCCTACAGATTTTGCTACTCACGATTGGAGGCAAACCCTCCTCCCATGGTTTCCCTTCCAAATGTGAAGTAGCTAGATATTTTCTCTCTCTTTTTTGGGTCTCCTTTTGCTAATCTTACGCAAGATTACAAGGAAGCGAAGGGAACTGGTGCCGATTATAACAGCCCCCCCCGCGTCTCTGATGAAACTATCGGATGAAACTATCGGACGCCTTAGGTCTGCCTTTAACATCATTGGATTCGGGGCAAGAGCATCGCAAATCGAGGCTCGAATAGCGGCGACCCGAGCTTCTGATCTTGGTGCAGGCCACCTCCGTGAATGATTCGGGATCACGTTAGCAGCAAACCTCGGCATTCGAAAATGGGAAAATGAACCATCAGGACGCCACGAGGGTACTGAGGATCGAACCATAAGGAGAGATTCTTAGATCTAGATGCTCCAAAAGCTTCCGCCTTTAAAAAACCTATGCTGCTCACCCAGGCAATTGATTGAGAGACCCAGATTACAAAAGCAGGAAGGCATATAGGCTTCATGGCTGATGCCACTGTTCCAGTGGTACACCTGCTTGGCAAACCCACCTTTCTTGGCAAGTAGACATCTGCTCACCTGACCTTTGATGCCTTGGTGCATGCGTCAGACACTCTTCTCAATTCTCCTAATTATCTTCTGGAGAAGGAAAAAAACACACCATTGAGTGACGATGCTATAGATAGATTGAATTGACAGTGTGAAGGCTACCAGCAAATGACGATTTTCTCGCACTAGAAGTACGAATTCTGTTCAGATTTTTAACAGTTAGGATGTGACAGTCCTTATCAAAGAGTTTCCCTGAAGTAAGGGGCAAGCGCAGGGTAGTGTGCAGTCAAGTCACCGACTTTAAGACCTCTTAATTGAACCATCTCCTTTAGTTAAGGGCTCGAGACACCTGATGCACAAGATCTCAGTTTTCTGAGGGCCGAATTTCATGTCAGACATCAGATAAAACTCCCGGAGAATGCCCCAACACCTTTGCTGCAATGCTCCAACAGTTCCATCAGTTGCTATCAAGATATCACCTGCAAAGCACAGATGATTTCACTTTAATCTCAGAACGCATGGGATGGTCTTTGAGCTTCCCTAACTCTGCAGCCTGGTTAATCATATCATAGAATGGATATCAATAGCCATAACAAAGAGATTAAGGGACATGGTATCCCCTTGCCGAAGACCCTTGCTTCCAGGAAAATAACCTGTCCCCCGTTAAGAAGAACAGAGAATTGAGGAGTAGTGACACAGACTTGTGCCCATCCAATGAGCAGATCAAGCCTGTCGAGGCCTAATTCTTTTCTGCAAAAAACATTAATCCTTTTTAATTAGGGGCCGCCCGTGGTAATCCATCTCATATCATCGTATTCCCTTCATTTCATTCCATGATGACCAAAGTATTTTCACGTAATTATATATGTTTCACCAGAGAGGATGAAATACCTTTAAAAATATCAATGGATAAATGTAAATCAACAAACGTTGTGAAGAGTCCTTCGTTGATTTTTGGACGGGAATGTAAATGACAAAAAATTTACAAGTACAAATAGTGAGAACAATCAGTGCCCGCAATGTAAATTATATTGCAAAAGTAAAGTATGTTGAAAATAAAATTGAACAACGTGTGTTTTTAGATTGATTGGCAATTTTTTCACAAAAAATACAAGATAGCTATTTATAAGGGATAATGACACGAATAGCACCTAAATTTTATTGGCCCAATATGTAATGTGGTGCCTGAACTTTTAATTTATCAAATGTAGTCCTTGAATTTTAACTCAATACGTAATGCGTTCCAATGAGTTTTTAATTTGTTCAATGTGGTCCCTGAACTTTTAATAAATATTCAAACTAATCCATGGACTATATGAAAATATATAATAACATCCTTTCATTAATTTAAGTTTAGCAACATCATTGAATATTATCACATTATCTAGTGACTAGTTTTAAAATGTACTGGAAGTTCATATATTACTTTGAACATGTTAAAAGTTTAGGGACAACATTACATATTGGGCCAAAGTTCAGGATCCATATTGAATAAATTAAAAGTTCATGTACCATATTGTATATTGCGTCAAAATTCAAAGACCATATGTGTCTTTCTCCCTATTTATAACTCCAGTCGACAATTGCATAAACGGTTACTAAGAATTTTAAAAAAAAGAGAGACTATTTGACTCCTTCTATTTAGCAAGGCTTATTTATAACCGGTCATTCGAGGTTATTGACTCCCCTACTTGATGTGCTCTTTTCCCGCATCGACCGAGTTGGTCGACCTCATTTTTCAACTCTTCCCTCCAACACTTTGCGTTTGACATCTCCGTCGACTGAATCGTCGATCAAGCCGGCGAACAAACGCTTGGACATTTTTTGGTATCAACAATTATAATGTTTTCTTCATCAAAAGCTAATTAATTAAACAGAAGAAAAAAAAAACCGTGCAAAATCGGGTCGGATCTGACACCGGGCCCGGATCAGCTCAGCGATCGATCGGAGGAGCATACTCCCCAAGCTGCGCTGACTGATCACTGCGGAAAGCCTCGAGATCGAGAGAGAGAGAGATGATGGAGGGAGGGGAGGGAGACGCGGCGGCGGCGCCGCGCTACGCCCTGAACCCCGCGCGGATCAGCAGCGAGGACATCCTCTTCTGCGTCGACGTCGACGCCGAGTGCCTGGCGGAGATGAAGGTGACGGGCCCCAACGGCCGCCCCTTCACCCGGCTCGACACCGTCAAGCAGTCCCTCCTCCTCTTCGTCCACTCCAAGCTCGCCATCAACCCCGACCACCGCTTCGCCTTCGCCACCCTCTCCAAGTCCGCGTCCTGGGTACGTCCAAAAATCCGTTCTTGATGGGTGGTGTTCCCGCGGAGGATCCGGGGGGCGATTGCTAGGGTTTTTTTGGTTCTGTTTGACGTGCGCTTTGATCTGGCCTTGCGAAATTGCGTCTCTCTGGTGGTGGTGTTTCAGGCCGTGTGTTTTAGGGATTAGGAAGCTGCCCTGGTATTCCCCCTTTTTTTTTTACTTACGCGTTGGGATCGAATCGATTCCCTATGGAACGGGGGTAATTTGCTCGATATGGTTTTTGAATTTGAAGATCGCTTGAGCAGTAGAGCAAATGCATCTTCCATTTTAGAAGTGGAAGAACGGCGGAGGTGTAGTGCGGGAGCATATCCGTCGGCACCACTGATACTTGTTAGAAAGCATTCCGGTCTGACCATTCATGTCCGTGTCTTCAGCTGTTCTCTTGTCAGGGAATGTGCAGAGGTAGAATGAATTACCAAATTATGATATCAAAATGGTGCCCGTGCCTGATACTGCTGCTGAGGCAAGAAGTGCTGTGGCTATGTTATATCAGAATAGCCTCAGGTAGCTGGGGTGTTTCATTGATGAGAGGGAGAGCCGTTTCGTACTGGTATGCCATGCTTGAAATGTGATAATAGAGTTCGAAATGTGATTTGTGCAGTTACTAATAAGGCTACTTTTAGCACGGAGTTGCTTTTAACCCGATCATGACATTGTGATCTGACTGTGTTTTGGAATGTTATATGATATTGTTGCAAGTATCCCTTACATGACTCAAGATGCAGTATCCATTCAAAGTAACTATTATGTAGATCAAGCATGTAGCCAAAGCAAGACAAAGCTTGCAATGAATTGTCAAAAACCCTTTTGGTTGATATTACATATATGATTACTTCTTTGATCTTTTCCCCTTCCCCTTCTTTTCAATTCTGAAGCTCCGTAAGGAGTTCAGCAGTGATGTAGAGTCTGCGGCTGCTGCAGTTCGGAGTCTTCAAGCTACCTCAGCTAGTGGTCATGCAGATTTAACACAGCTATTCCGAATCGCAGCTCATGAAGCAAAGAAATCTCGTGCACAAAACAGAATTTTCAGGGTGGTAAGTGATGGCAGATGATTGTACTAAGCAATAGGCGCTTGTCCTCTTGCTAAATCAATGCCTAGGCATGTGTATTAGTTTTACTTCTTATTATATGTAGCATAGAGCTACTTGGGTCTTAGAAACTTGCAGTGTAGTAAGTGGCCGAAATGTCTACAAAACCTTTTTTCTTGTTCGTTAGGCCAAAGTCTGTTAAACTGCTAGATTTATTGCTGCCATTTAAATACCATGTCCTCTTTTGTCACCTCCTACAAACTCATTTTCTTCTTTTTGTCCCTTTTAGAATCGAATTGTGCAGATGGTGATATTGTGGCTTTTCCTCTGTTCTTATTGATCTAACATGGTTACGGCATTTCTGTTGCATCAGATTCTCATATACTGCAGATCATCCATACAGCCTCAGCACCAATGGCCAGTTAACCAAAAGCTCTTCACTCTGGATGTCATCTACCTCCACGACAAGCCCGGACCAGATAATTGCCCGCAGCAGGTCTATGATGCCCTCGTCGATGCACTCGAACACGTGAGCGAATATGAAGGTCACATCCACGAGAGTGGTCAGGGCCTGACACGCATCCTCTTTCGTCACATGTGCATGCTATTGTCGCACCCTCAACAGCGATGTCCTCAAGACTTCCTTGACATTCCCAAGTCCCTTGTGAAAAAGTCACCTGCTCCCGACTCCGCACCTGCTGAAGAGAGCGCAATTGTGCCTATCCAAAGAGAGTAAAAGCCCGTTTGAGTGCTTTGCAATCGTTTAGCTTTTGCAATGTGTCGGAGAAGCTTTTATCTGCTGTCAGTCTTTCCGGAAGAGAATCTGCAACCGCAATCTGCTTCGATGACCTTCAGCTGAGCTCCGATGTTATCCCGCCGAGTCGCCCCTCATGAAGTTCTGTAAATTTACGTTACAAGAGCAGTAAACTTCAATTGCAATGTCCTGAATCATGTATAGTCGTGGGTCGGATCGCATCTCGGACGTTCAGTGTTCTTTGCAGGTTGTATTTGGTTAAACCCATAAACTGAATGTCTAGTGTCTCCATGGTATGTCATTGACAGCCCCATATGGACTACGCAAGCTCCAAATATCTCGGCGCTTGTCCGACCATCTTCGGATGATAACGACGCGAACCAATACGCGACGCAATTCTTGCGTCATTCTGAACCGAGACATGTGAGTGCTCATTTCGTCTCGCTAATACTCGTGTCACGATGAGCCAATCGATTTCGCGTCGAGCATCATTATCGTACCTCCGGTGGCTTAGCTCAGGAAAAGGAGGAATAGAAGGGACAAGCGAAGAGGAGTGGTGTGAGGGGCAACCTCCTTTTGTGTTCACGCAATTCGTCTTCTGCTCAATAATTGTTCTGTGTTTTCGAAGATTTCACATCAACCTCGGTTAAGGACGTCTTTGTTTGTGTACCAATGAAGCCAATCGATTGAAGCAAATCAGAGAAAGGAATCTTTCCTTGATCTTTTTAGTTTGGTTTCCTTCAAGATTTCGCCCCCTATTTCCACACGATCGTCTGCTCCAAAAGAAGACTGGAAAAGTCCCCCCCCTTACCGTCCTGCAAAATCTGTCTAGGTTCATCGATCCGATCTATGATCGTTTGTATCAAATAGCTCAATACAAATGGCGAAACATCGAGACCCGAGGCTGATTTAGATTCAAGCTACAATTCATCTCGCTAAACCGTATCGACGTTGAAAATTATTGGCCGCTGATTACTAACATATAAAGAAAATGAATTTGGAGAATTAAGAATTCAAGCGAAGCCGAAAGTACGCGCGTCACGAAATTTAAATTGAGCATGAATCAAAAAGTAAAGATCAGTCTAAGACGCATCTCGAGTTAGATCGGTTTCGGCATATTATCGATAAAGCATAATAACTCCAGGGTGATCTTAGTGGATATAGTTTCGATATTGAAGGGGGGGGGTGGGGTGGGGAAGAGGACTTCCATCAATTGGTCAAGTGGTTACAGATGCCCACCACCTGTCAGTCCCCGTCGAGAGATCCCCCTGGTGGGGTGGGGGGGGGGAGATGGAATTATCCCGTGCGGCGCACCCTCACCCCTAGGGAACGTCGCCCCCGCCGCTCGTCCCATCCGGACCGTCCATTCCGTTCCCCCATCGACGAATGGACAGAAAGTGACCCCACCCGCGCCGCCCAAAACGAAGATCCCCGCCCCCTCTCTCTCTCTCTCTATCTCTAATATAACCTTCGGCTCTACGGCATCGGTAGCAAGCTGCAGAGCCACCGCAGAGCCACCATGATCCGCCTCGCCTCCGCCTCCGCCTCCGCCTCCGCCTCAGCCGCCGCGCTCCTCCTGCTGCTGCTCTCCTCCGGCCTCCTCGCCGCCTCCGCCGCCGGACGCGACGTCCCCGGCGGGAGCGTCATCAAGCTGCCGTCCGACGCCTCGAGCTTCTTCCGCGCCGGCGGGGGCGGGGACGACTCCGTCGGGACCAGGTGGGCGGTCCTGATCGCCGGATCCAACGGTTACTGGAACTACCGCCACCAGGTGATTCTCCCGGATTGCTGGTTCGCAGCTCGAATCGGCGACGCCCTTCCCCTTTCTGTGTCGGCTTAGCTTAAGCGAGTGCGGATCGCGCATTTGACTTGATTTGCAGCTCGAATCGCGAGGTTCTGAGATGATAAGGTTTCCTTTGCGGTGTTCTTTTCGTGTAAATTTTTTGTGTATGATCTTGTGAGGAGCGATTTCGAGGCCATCTGCAACTTAAAGGTCCAATCTTGAAGCTGCTACTTACAAAATGGAGTTTCCTTCTCGGGGTGATAAGCACTGGAATAGACCCAATTTCAACCATTTGTGTTTGATGGTATCCGAATCACCGCCTAGCGAAGACCTTTTTCTCAAGTTCCGTACCGGTGTGTTCCGATTTCGGGACACCGGAATTTGGATCGGAAGCAAAGAACTGACCCCGTTTGCTGTTATAGTGGTAACTCTAGCGAATCGAACTATGACTCAAATAGAAAGTGTGGTGGTCCATTTAAGTGTATCTTCGGCTGCGACTGCTGGGGAATCTCAAATTTGAACTCTGCAGTCCGTACGGAAATTACTTGGACTCTTGCTATGTTTGGGGGCCAGGAGGGGAATATTCAACGATACTTCTCTTTGCAACTTAGATGATTGATGCTGCTAAAACGATTACGTTTCGGCTATTTCCTTCTCATGCATTTCCTTGCTCTGTCCTTACTAGATTAATGCTAATTGCTCATATTGGTTCAGTTTGCACGTAGGCATCTGAATTTGCTGGATGCGGTGTTTGGGAGTATGAATTTGCATGTGAACGAGAAAGATTTTTCTAGCGGAAGAAAATATAATAGAAAAGAAAGGAAGTTCGATTTTTATATCTGATTTGCTAGCTAAGAGTGAGTGAAGCAGAAGTGATATAGTATTATCTGACCCACAACGTTTGTGATTACTAAGTGAGTCTTTTAAGATATGTTTCTGTTTCTTTCCTTACTTTATACTTTCATGGGCCAATAAAGATAATAGTTTAGTTTCGTTTCATATCAATCATTCTTTATGAGAGTTAAAACGAAGGAGATGATTTTCCAAATAGTCTCCTTTCATGTCTTTTTAACATTCTTCTACCCTCAAATTGAAATATCTTCAACAATTAAAAAGGAATAGAGTGCTTTACCTTCTGGGTAACAGCCAATTTTTTTTTAATGTCATCAGAAACAAGTTCGGATTCCTTTCTGCCTTTGCTTGTTTCATTTGTCCTGCTTTGGGATTTTTTACAGTTGTTGATGATATGCGCTATTTGTGCATTTTCCTTTCAGGCCGATGTTTGCCATGCATATCAGCTCTTGAAGAAAGGAGGGCTGAAGGATGAAAATATCGTTGTTTTTATGTATGACGACATTGCAGACAATGAAGAGAACCCCAGGACTGGAATTGTTATTAACAGTCCAGAGGGAGATGATGTTTATGAAGGAGTTCCAAAGGTCTGTTTTCAAATGCTTAGTCACTAGTTTCGGATGAAAATTGTTCTCTGGATTTGTCAAAAGGTCTGTTTTCAAATGTTTAAATCACTAGTTACTTTTCTGGTGGCAGGATTACACTGGAGAGGATGTTAACGTCAACAACTTTTTGTCTGTTATCCTTGGAAACAAGACTGCTCTCACAGGAGGCAGTGGGAAGGTTGTGGATAGTGGTCCGGATGATACTATCTTCATCTACTATACTGATCATGGTGGCCCTGGTGTGCTTGGTTAGTACTTAATAGTACCTCAAGATGACCTCCAATTGTTGTAGATTGTCTTTTTTGTGTTTATATGGCACATGTTGAGCTGAACTGAGATATTTGTACTAAAGTTATAGAAGTTGGATTGGGCTCCATATCTCATTTGCACCCCTTTCCATATCTCACGATTGACATTAATGTTTAACAGGAATGCCCACCAGCCCTTTCCTATATGCTGACGATCTGATAGATGTCTTGAAAAAGAAGCACGCGTCTGGGACCTATAAAAGCTTGGTAATTTTAAGTTCACTAAAGCAGTTTGCTTCATGAATGACGTCGTCTAAACTTTTCATTATGTTCCCTTTGTGTTATAAACACAGGTGTTTTACCTTGAAGCTTGTGAATCGGGAAGTATTTTTGAGGGCCTTCTTCCGGAAGGTTTGAACATATATGCGACAACAGCAGCTAATGCAGAAGAGAGCAGTTGGGGCACCTATTGCCCTGGAGAGTATCCTAGCCCTCCAGTAGAATATGAGACATGTCTTGGTGACTTGTATAGTGTTGCCTGGATGGAAGACAGGTAATCTCAAATCCTTATTTTCTCATTCATGCTCTTGGATGAGAAACACGTACCATTTGGACTCTATTCTTTCAAGATTAGGAGTCACTGTTTCAATGACGACTTTTTCTGCCATTTGAGACCGATAATTTATCTTGCGTTGTACCATGGGCAACCCTTAGTACATTAATTGGATCACAGCAATGTGTATAATTATGGTCCGTGTATTTCCAGTTGTTTAAATTTGATAAAAGGATCTGGATTTGGAATGTTTATCTTGAAAACAAGAATGGAGGAATCAAAAGCACAGTTGAAAAGCCATGATTGGGTCCATTTTTCATTGTTTTATTGTGAAGATTGAAAGAAAGATCAGAGATTTTTTTTATTAGCACATTCTCCTTTTATATGATTTTGAAAATGTAGACAACAAATATTATTGGCTAAAGAGGCAGTCCATTATGCACTATTTCCTTGACTTGATGCTTGGTAATAAATATGTATTTTAGCTGCCAATTATATGCTATTAAGATCTTTCTACATTTTCTGGTGTTGGCCTTTGGCTAATATAAGTAATTCTTTGAATATTCGGGTTGCTTGTTTTTTAAGGACTCATTTATTGTGTACCTTTATGCCTGTGTGCTCTTTTATCTGAATAGTAAGTTTTTCCCCTTCTTAGACTTTTAGGGCTTGCTGATTGATACCTTCTTTCCATGTATTTTAGTTATCTACTGATCTAATTTCTTAATAATACTGCATAATTTATTATTGAAATATTTTTAGCTTATATGGACTTCAAGGTAGGTTTTTTTTTTTTTTAAACATGAACTTTGGTGTACTTGCATCAAAAAGCTTTTCCATTGCAGATTGCTAATCTGTTGGCAATTTAGAATCTTGAAGATCCAATGTTTGCAAATTTAGATAGCTGAAAACAAAGAAAGGAGAGAAGAGGGATGACATGATTTTCACAGTATCAGATGGAACTTGACTGAATATTTCTTATATTGCAACTCTGGATGTGTATATCAAATTCATGCTCAATGTGATTCCAGGTTTTCTTGTACTAGTTTTTTTTTATGTTGAATTTCTTGTACTAGTTTACGAGCCTCATTTCCATTGTAATGGTTGGATCAGGTTTGTATGTTTTGATGGGCTCTTAAGAAATCAAAGCTTACGCTTCACTATTATTAAGCCAATCGTAATTTCTTTTTGTTTATGTCTTTGTGAACAGCGAGGTGCATAACCTGCGAACCGAGACACTGCACCAGCAATACCAACTGGTAAAGCCATTGCTACCCTCATTGTATTGAGCAATTAGGAAGAAAGTAATATTTATTCTACTTTTCATATATGAGAAAATTTGCTTTCATCAGGCAACTGAGCTCCCAAGTGTCTTTTTAGCAAGGGAGTAAATTTTGTAGTGCATTTCTTGGTTAAGTATTCATACAGTGCGAGCACATGGAAGAAGTTACTTCGTACTGTTGCCTGGAGTTGCTCTTCACTTTCTCTCTGTTCTTCTTCTTCTCGTCCTTATGATTTTTCTTTGTGCTGGCATATGTAGGTGAAAAAGAGGACATCAAATGACAATGCTGCTTACGGTTCCCACGTCATGCAATACGGTGATATAGGGTTAAGTAAGGAAGATCTCTACCTGTACATGGGCACAAATCCTGAAAATGAGAACTCTTCTTTCGTGGATGACAACTCACTGAGGCCTCCTCGGAAAGCTGTTAACCAGCGGGATGCCGATCTGCTCCATTTCTGGGACAAGGTTTCTCTCTCCCTTCGTCATGTTTGAGGCTGCACGCTTTAGATTTTAGTCATAGCACAGCCAGATGCTAAATGTTTAAAGGATAGACTTCTTGATGGTTTTGTCACATGCAGCTGTCTGGTCAATTGCAACCTCTGTTGGATAGTTTCCCTAATGAGAATCACAGGATCAATTGAATGAAGAGCTTCTAAAAGGGATGACTATAGCATTTGAAAGAAACTTGAGGGGTGGTCTGGCAAAAATGAGAACTGTAGAACCGTGGGTCTATCAATGGAATTCTGATAATGGAAGGTCCTTCAATTGGCATATTACTTTGCTGAAAGTGTTAGTAGAAGTAAAAGGACTTCCTTAACTAGAAAAACCAAACTGTTCAGCCATCAGCTTTGACCTTTGGCATAAAAGTAGGTGAATAATTTTGTCTCTTCCTTTCAACTCATCTTCTCATTCTTCTTTCGCTAAATAAAGAAGAAATTTGGCATTGTCTATTGCCCTCACATCACAGTTGTATGAGCCTTGTGTAACCAAATCTGATTATGCGTCCGCCTTTGTTTCAGTTCCGTAAAGCTCCTGAGGGCTCTTCTAGGAAACTTGATGCGCAGAAGCAATTTGTTGAGGCAATGTCACATCGGATGCATATAGATCACAGTGTGAAACTCATTGGAAAGCTCTTGTTTGGAATTAAAAAGGGTCCGGAGGTGCTGAATGCTGTTCGACCTGCAGGACAACCTCTTGTTGATGACTGGGCTTGCCTGAAAAACCTGGTAATTATTCCCTCATGACCTCTCAACCAACACATGTTTGATATATGTCCATGATGCTGAGATCGGTATTGCCATCGATAACCTTTTACAATGTCAATGTGATTTGTTCTTTATATTATTGATCTTAATTCTTACACAATGGGGGAAGGGGCTTTTTTGACACAACGATTGGGTATTCTTTCCAGTCTCGACATGTGTGATGATGCCGATGCTTAATGCAGGTGAGAACATTCGAGACTCATTGCGGATCTCTCTCTCAATACGGGATGAAACACATGCGCTCCTTTGCAAACATGTGCAACGTTGGAATCCAGACCGAGCAAATGACCGAGGCATCAGGCCAAGCTTGTGCTCACATTTCGTCTGGTCCCTGGAGCTCTCTCAGCAGGGGCTTCAGTGCATGAGTGAAGTGGGAATCATTCCACACAAGGGACCCCGCTTGCCATGCTTAAATCTGCTGCAGATTTATATTCCTACTGTATATCTTGAATGGGTTGTTTCTGTTATTGCTTCGCTGTGAATATGACTCGAAGCACGTATCTCGGCTTGCTTGTCACATAAACATGCTTCGAATGTAGGACAAATATCGCGCCTGATTCACGCGATATGAGCTACCGCGGCCCTGCGTGGACTAATGACACAGATGGGCGATACGATTGGGGAAAAGAAAGCTTGGTAGTTTATGCAATAATCTATGGTGCATGTGGGTTGAACAATTATAGTCAAATGCTCTCAGCCTGAATCTAGTAATTGAAAGTGGTATGCATTTGTCTGTAAGATGCGGTTGTGACCCTTTGTTGCCTAGTCAATACTCAATCCCGATTCTAAAGGATTTGCCGGGGGGTTGTCGTCTACGCATGATGTTGCACCACACGGAATTTCGTGTTTTAAAGTCTTTGTAATAGGGCGGAAAACGGGAGCCACACACTCACTTGCCCTCCCTAGATCTTGCTCTCTCTCTCGCGGAATATATGAATTTGCCTCGTTAGGTGAGTGGTTTTGCCTAACGTGCATTTATTTTGTCTCAGAGTGTCCGGACATTGTAGACGTGTTCGTGAACGTCGACGTTGTAAAGTTGTCCTGACTCGGGAAAAGGTGTACCCGCGCGCTAGGATCGTCCAGGATTTGATCTGTTTACCTATTAGTTTAAAAAGGGTGGGAAGTAATATTTTATATACCATTCTCTACACGTTATAGTACGAAATCGGTTTGATAGGTGATTACTTAATTTCTCCATGGGTTCTTAAAGGACCTTCAATAAGCAGCCGCGCTTCTGATTTCTCGACCACACGGGCGTGCAAGCATTATAATCCTCTTTCCATAAAAGGGTTATCTCGAAAATTACTTGGACACGTTGTTCTTTGCAACAGTGATGGTAACTGGGGATGCTCACCACGGAGTCTTAGGTTACCCTTTACCTCCATAGATTATTGCCTTGAGGAGTGGAGAGTAAATCCATTTCGGCCTGTCTCCTACACGTCTTGTTTAATGTTCCGGCAGCCAAATCTCATCAAGCCCTCCTATTCTCCTCATTTGTTTGGCTTCCCTGGGAAGAAATACCCCTATGTGCTTTGCATCCCGAGGACTTGGATGAAATTTTTTAAGGACATTCTTAGGTGTAAAAGGTAATTGTATAATTTCGGGAAGGGATCTTAGGGGACCTTGGAGAAGGAACCGTGCTTATGATTTCTCGACCACATGGGCATGCAAGCATTATAACCCTCTTTCCATATAAGGGTTTCCTCGAAAATCATTCAGACGGGTCGTCCTTTAGATTGAGTAAGAAATACGGCGAAAAAAAGAAGAAGCATTGACTAGCTCTTATGGGTCAATTTTTTAATCTTCTAGGCCTATAGTAGCGTCTCGTTTGTGTATTTTCTTGAGAGTGCCCTCATATTTGATTTGAGCTGCGATAGAGAAAAGAAAACGGAAAGTGTAACCAAAACGAGATATCGTATATTGATAGATGCGATTAAAACTAGACATAACCGATGTGTCACGCAATCGATTGTTTTTTAGAAGTTACGATTATGTCATCATACGTCTCCCGTACATTTTCTGCATAGAAGCATGAAAAGATTGTATCACTAGTTAAGGTTATGTTCCGGAAATTCAGATAATTTCTTAAAGGAAAATAGACTCCCTAACGTAAATCTAATCCTTGGATGGCTCGAGCTAGGTATCGCATGCGAGCTCCCTACATTTTTCACGCAATTTTGTGTTATAACATAGGGGATTTGACATTTTCGACTTATTAAGGAGTGCCCCGAATAACTTATTAATCATATCAAACGAGGGCATGATATTAATTTTCTATGCACTAATTACGCATAGTACAGGAAAAAAAAATCAAACCTAGAAGATATCAAACTTTTGTTTTTTTTCTGATTTAAGTTTTTATTTACCAAAATTTGCACGATTTTGTTGAAAGACCGATCCCCCCCCCCCAAAACAGTCAAACAAAGTAACCAGCGAACGGCTCTTTGTCGCCTCTGGACCGTTGATTTACTCGACCCAGCTTTGGATCCAACGGCTCGAGCCCCACGCCAGGAAAGCCGGCAGGAAGCAGCCAGAGCAGAAGAGCCGCTCACACGGTAGTTCGTGTCCGAGTACATGCACGCGAGGGAGCCCCACTCGTACGCCGGCGCTATGCTGCAGTGGCGAGATCAGATCGAGAGATCCTTGAGTGCACGGAAATCCGTGCACCCTCATCTATAATAACAATTTCCCATCCGGTCTTATAAAAAAGGAAAAAAATGACACAAATAATTTCTGAACTTTCACTTAATATGTATTGTGATTATTGTACTTATAATTTGTTCAATATGATCCATGAACTTTAACCCAATGTGCTATATGATCTTTGAATTTTTAATTTGTTCGGTGTCGTTCCTGAATTTTTGATACGTGTTTAATTTAGTCCATGAACAATATGAAAATGTTGAATGTAGTCCTTTCATCGACGCAAGTTCAGGGACTGTTTTGAATATTTTTATATAGTTCATGGACTATATTGTATATCCACAAAGTTCAGGGATCACATTGAACAAAATTAAAATTTCGGGAACCACATTGAATATTAGGCTAAAAAGTTCAAGAACTGCATTGAACAAATTAAAAATTTAGGTATCACATTACGCGTTGAGCTGAGATTCAGGAATTGTTCGTGTCATTGTTCTTATTAAAAAAAATGGGAATTCATAATACGAAACTTGATTTAAGGGACTTAGTTGCGATCCCCGATTTGAGCTTAAATCAATCATTTCATTAATGACGGTCCACAACTCCTATTCTTCACGTTCAATGATTATAATATCAGAAAATAAAATTAAAAGATCTTTCGTTTAAGATGCTTCCGACTAAATAAGGTATATATGCATTTGACCCGTCTAATCACGATTTTTCTAAACGGCGTTCCGCGGGCGGAAAAGGTTCTGATCAGCGGGGAGAAATCGCCCCGTTCAGCTTAGAACGGAATCGATTGTAATTGGCTCGTTCGACCGAAATTCTTTTAAAGGCGATCGATCCGTAATAATCAAAAACTTCGTCTACATCTTTTGTTAGTCGCTGAAAATCGAGCAACGTTATAAGTAACCGCAATCCTAACGAGCTCGCAGGCCTCGTGCCGGGGTCGAACCGCTCAGGCCCGGCTGTTCGTCTCGTTTTGTTGCGGGACTCGTTCGAGGCCCCTTCGACGAGGGATGTAACTTTCGAAATGAAACGGAACCCATCAGATGACGACGGGCGAAAGAAATCGAGCGAGACAAGTTCAAGATAAAAAAGATCATTTTTTTTTCGTTTTTTTTTTGTTGACGTGCCTAACAAAATTTCAAAAGAGGAAGGGAAGAAGAAAAAGTAAATGCTCGGTTGGAATTTTCACACGAGAGCGAGAACACGATGGGGACCCGACCCGATTCGTAAATCCGGGCCCCTAACGTTTTAACGGCGTTAAAGCGGAGGAAGATTCCGTGAGCTAGACCCCGCCCGCGGCCCGAGCGCCGTAACCCCGAGCGGGAGAGCAAAGAAGGGGGGGCCAAAATGAAATTACAAAAGAAACGGAGGACCCGCGGGAACGGGGCGGGGGGGGGGGGAACGGACCGACGTTGCAAAAAACGGGAGGGGGCGGGGGAAACGGATCTCCACCGTCCGATGCGACGTCGACGGCCAGGATCCCCTCGGAGTGGAGGTGGGGGGGCGGGGAACGGAACGGATGATGCGCGACGGATGGCGTTGGGCCTTACGGGTATAAAGCTTTGCGTTTTATCGTCACGCACACAAACCGAGCGAGAAAGAGAGAGAGAGAGAGAGAGAGTGTGTCTGTGTGTGTTTTCTCTGCGAATTTTCCCTGCGAGTTTTCTCTCGTTTTCTCGCCCCGTTTCCCGAGAAACCGCGGGCGGCGGCTTCTTCCTCGCCGGAGGGGAATGTCGAGGATCCCCTGAATCCCGGCTCGGAGGGGAGCGCCGGAGGGAGCGCGCGCGCGAGCGAGAGGTCCGCGACCGAATTCCGGCGATGGGACTCGAATTCCTCCTCGCCTCGGGGAGTCTCTATGACGGTTCCTGACTCGGTTCATTTCTGGCGCTGTTGCAGGCGTTCGCTCGGACGCCGGGCCGAGATTCGAAGGCGCGCCGGCGGGAGGAGGAGGAGGAGGAGGGAGCGTGCCGGGGAGCGCGCGAGAGTCGGGCTCGGTCCCGAGTTTCGAGTCTCCAGTTTCCCCCCGGGACCGATTGCGGGGAGAGAGGCTCGGGTGAGTTCCTCGCGCTCGCCGGAGGGCGAAACGCGATTCGCGTCGCGAGGGTCTCCGCGGTCGGTCTCCGCCGACGCTCTCGCCTCGGTGGTTTTGCCTTTCTGGAGCTTCCTTAATTTTTGACCGTCTCGTGTTCTGGTTCTTCGCGTCGCAGGTGCATTTCCGGCGTCCTTCCAGCGGGTTTCCCCGGGAGAGACTTCGGAGCGAGCTCCGTTCCCCCCCGATCGGTCGACGCGCGGGAGGAACTGTTCTCCCCTCTGCGTAGATCAGCTCTTCCCGGAATCGGTAATCGGAAACTGGAAGTCGGTTCATGAGAGTCGGCGATTTCCGGCTTCTGGAATGTCGTGATTTCTGATGAATATCCCCGTGGCTAGCCCGCGATTTCCAGTCGCGAGGAAGCATGCCTTTGGACAATCGGACGCGCCTGTAATTCCGTGAATCTAACTAATATATGGAGCCATAACGATAATCGATTTGAGGAAATTTGACTAATCCGGAGCCAAAATCGGGTGGAGGTAGCTGGAGGTTTGGTTCTCTCCGGTCTCGCGGGTGGAAGAAGCCGTCGGGTACTGTCGAATCGGAGCGGAAGAAGGTGAGTTCCGTGCTCTGTTTTGTTTTTCCAGCGGGGTTCTCTTGGGGGGGTTCGGGGGTTTTGATTTGCGAAGGGCTCTAATTCCTGCGTCTCTTCGTGTAATTTGCAGTCTTGTGACCGAATCGGAGCGCTCTCGGATTCGAATCGGAGGCCGGTGGTCGACGGAAGGGAAAGGCTTTTATAGCTTCGGAGTTGGACTTTCCCCGGTAATGCGACAAATCTTCATCGGAATTCCCTCGTCGTCCGTGTCTTTCCTCTTTCCTCGGTGGCCGTCGAGCATGGACGTGCATTCGCTCTCGAGAAAGAGCTGATTTTACGAAATCTTTTGGCGATGTGCCATTTCTGAGACTGGAGTTTTCCGGAATTACTTCGTTTCTTTTGAGGACTTTCTTGGTTTGAATCGAGCTTCTCCGGGTCTGTTTCTGCTTTCTCTCTGTCTCTCTGGTGTCTTCTGCGCCTCATCTCTTCTTGATGTCCTGCTGGTGGATCTCCAATATGTTTGAATTTGACGAACTCTCCTTTGTTGGCCTTGAAAGAGATTCTTCTTCTTTTGATTTCGAGCTCTGAGCCGATGAACATCTCAGCTCAAACGAGCAATTTTTTCCATCGATGGGTTCTGTTTACGTGGATTTTCTTTCCTGCGTCTTGGGTTCCCTCTTCTTCTTTTCCTGCATTCTTCTTGAATTTTAACCGGAGCTGGTCAGAGGTTTTCTTCTTCTCTTCCTCTCCCCTCTCTTCTTTTTCCTCTATATGCGAAGCCATTTGGTTTTTGTTACCATTGTTTTGGACGATTCCCGATCGAAAGTTCTAGCTCATACCCACCGCTTTGCTTGCTCGCTCGCTCTTGAATCTCATGGCGTTTTTCTTCTGGATGAGCTCCGGGACTTGTCTTTATTTCATCGATGAGTGTCCGATCTCTCGTTTTCGTCATCTATGTTTTCGGTGATGGGCGGGGAGCCAATCAGTCTTTCCAGTCTTCGAGCCTTTGAGCGGTTTCCTTTTGCTTTTCTTTGTTGTTGCTTCTCTGGGTTTGGGTGAAATCTTTCATTTCTGGTTCTGGATAAGTTGCAGAAGAGCTATATTCAACTTTGGAGGGAGTTTTAACCGTAGTTAAGTTAGCGAGAATTTCTTTGGTCCCTTTTCAAATTTTCTCTTTTTTTTTCCGTGAAATGTTTCTGGTGGTCTTTCCGCTGAGACTTTTTCGGGGGGGAATGGACAGGGATAAATACGTAAAAGAAGATGGAAAAGGACGCGCAGAGGGCCAACAATAATGGCATCTCCGCCAATTCCAACGGCAGGGCCGCCGACGGGGGTTTGCTGCTGAGATCGACCCCCCCGGAGACCGCGAGGCAGACGACGGCGACGGCCGGGGCGGCGGCGGCGGCGACGACGTCCGATTTCGTGCTGCAGTGGGGGAGTCGGAAGCGGCCCAGGTGCATGAAGGTGCAGGTCAAGGACGACGCGGCGGCGGCTGCGGCCACGGCGGCGGCGGCGGCTCACAAGGCGGCGGGCCGGGTGGAGCGGCGGGTCATGAAAGGGGCCGACAAGGACTCGGCATCGGCCAATCCGACGGCCAACAATCACGCAAACGGGAATGTGTACTTGAATCTACGTCAACGCCCCTCCTCGCCTCCGTTCCCGCCACCTCAGCGCGTTCTCAGGTACCGCCGCCGTCCCCCTCTCTCTCTTTCTCTCCGTGCTGTGTTTCTATAATGGGATCGACGCTGTGGTGCACCGGGCTTCGTTCCTTTTTTTTCTTTTCCTTACTTTTTTTTTGGGGGGGGGGGGGGTTTCGGAAGTGGATATGGCGACACCACTCGGTAGTGGGAAGTGGGTACGATCCGAAGGTTAGGAGTTTCTTTCTTTGAGTGGCGAGGGATGAGCAAAGAAGGATCTTGAGATCTAATTCCATCTTTAGAGGCCTCTTTTGTGATGGGTTAAAGGCAATGTTTTCTTGTCTTTCTATCCCGTCCATTTTGAACGAGAGAGTAAAATTTGGGGCTGGTGCGGGTGTCGTTTAACACGGGCTTTTACTGTTTACGGACTGACCCGACATCCATCGCCACACACGACATGCGGTATTTGGTCTCTCTCGAGAGAAAATCTATATATCGTTTCTTGAATGTGCATATGGCTACTGGGGGGTTTGCGTAAGAACAATGTGGGAATGGCATTTTAGTCGATGTTTAAGATCCCAACATAGTTTGGTGTGCAGATCTAACGTTTGATCTTTGATGGTGATTTTGTTTTTCTTTTCTTAGCGCGAAATCTTTATGGAATCTTGATATGCTTGGCGTCTTCCCTTTTCTTTTTCTTTCTTTTTTATTTTTATCGGGATGCATCGGAGATAAGAGAGAGGGATTTCTTTTTTATTTTTAAGATCCCAACATGTAAGGGTCTGGATTTCTAGATAAAAACTGGGCCTGACTTTGTTTGTGGCGTGGATGGGGGTGACATGAGGCTCATACGGCACGTTTTTAGACTTTTCCACTTCCCAAAGCTGCAACTTCTTGCGTGCGAAATGGGTCTGAAGCTGGTGAGGTGTTTTGCGCTGGAAAAACGCTTTCTTTTTATCTCTTGGAGGGGGGGGGGTGGGGGCCTTCTTATCACGAGAGATCCAATATATTCATGGTGGTGTCGATGATGATGGTGATGATGATGATGGGGAGAGGCCAACCTTCATATCGATTTCATCCCCACTTTTTCACATGGCATTTCCATTTCCATTTCCATTTCCATCTTCTTCTTTCTTCTTCTTTTGACTTTGTCGTCGTTGGGCTGCGGGCTGCTTTTTTTTTTTAAAACATGGGGGGTCTAGCGATACCCGTCCGGGTTCTCGGCACACTAGACCGGAGGGGTTTCAGCTCTCCCGGCTACACGCGTCGAACGCCTGTTTTTGGAAAACAAAGAAATTAAAAAAGAGATCATTCAGGAGCGAGGGTTAGGAATCAGGTCCACTTTATCCCCTTCCCGACTCTTCTTCACATGATCCTCCACGTAGCCCCTTCCCCAAACCCGCCCAACCCCCCCGAAAAAGAAAGAAAAAGAGAGAGCCTCTCGTATTGAAATATGCCCAAAACCCCCCAAAAAGTAGAAGAAAGGATGGAAAAAAAATTGATGAAGAACAAGCATTCTGTGTGCACGTAGACAGCTACAGAGAATCACAGCTCAGTCTCCACTCCCAAATATCTCCTTCCCGTTCAAGAGAGAAAAAGGGGAAATCTGAACGTTGCCGCTGTTCTTCAGATAAAGCGAAACACACATCCTCAAAAGTCGTCTTCTGCAACTAAAGGACAAAATCGACACCCCACAGCCCACCCCCCCCCCCCTTGCTCCGATTCTCACGCAAAGCCCCTCGGGAGCCTGTCCCTCCCCCACCACCACCACCACCGCAGCCGCCGATCAAAGATCGGACCCGAGGTCATTTCCGTAAATTTGGTAAATTGCCCAGATCGAAAAATGTTTTCTTTTTCGGGAAGGTTTAGATTTTATTTTGTTTTATTTTTGACTTGGGTATGCTTTTTGGTGCGAGTGTGTTTGGGTGTGTGTTGTTAATGCTTGTGTGTGTGTGTGTGTGTGTGTGTGTGTGTGTGTGGCCTTTTGCGATCGTGTGCGTGGCTTTGTGATAAGTGGGGGGTTTCCGCTTGGTTTTTCCAGGAACTCGGAGAATTCGAGTGCGATGCGAGGCCAGAGCAACGGCGGTCTCAGGGGTTTCTCCTCGCCGGACAGGGGTGCGCACGATAAGAAAGGCACCAACCACCACCCCAACCCCAACCCCCACCCCCACCCCCACCACAACAACAACAATCACCTTCACCATCTAAACAGCAACAGCAACCACCACCACCACCACCACAATGAGAGCAACAACAAATCGGCCGCCTCGTCCGAGACGGCGCCCGACAGCAAGAAGGGCGGGTCGTCGTCCGGGAGCGGGGACGCGGCGCCCCCCGTCTGGCCGCCCAAGTTCGTGATCGCCCTGACCAACAAGGAGAAGGAGGAGGACTTCATCATCTTCAAAGGGTCCAAGCTACCTCAGAGACCCAAGAAGAGGGCCAAGATGATCCAGCGCACCGTCAATGTAAGATACCCCGTCTCGTTCTCCGCCAATCCGTCTCTTCATAAAGAAAAGAGCAGAGCCCCCAAAAAAAAAAAAATCTTTTGTCGATTTCGTCAAATCTTCGATCGATTCCGGTCGAACCCAGTTGAGAATTAAAAAATATCACGATCTGAAATTACTCGGAATAAAAAATCACTAGCGGCGTCCTAATTGGGTACCTTAGCTGTAGCTGTAGCTGAAATAAATCCAAAGATAAAGTGGAAATTGTGGTCGGTCATTTAATATTTTTTTTACCATAAGTTAATTTAAATGATCGAGCGGTGCGTGTGGTGGGACCGGAGATTTTATGCCTCGTGATTTTCAGGGTAATGAGTGGGGTTGTGGGGGGTGTGGTGGGCTCCCTGCTTTTTTCTTTTGGCCCTTCTCCTTTGGCTGGAGAAAAAGAAAAAAAGCATTTTGTTGTTGTGGGGAGGAGGAAAGCGTGCGAGAGGACAAATCGAATTGGGAAATGAGACGCACACTTGTCGGTCGATGCGCGGGCGCGATGACGGATCCTGGGTCGGGGCCCCGGCGTGTTTTGTCCAATGAGTGGGTAAAGGCTTCCGCGTTAAGTTTTGCGATTAGGTGTTCTTCTCTTTTGGGTCTAAAAGACTTTTTTAAGGTTTACTATGATAATAGTGATGATGATAGATAGATAGATAGAGGATAGGTCCAAATTGGAGTGGTTAATGGTGGAGTGACTGGGCTGTGGTGGCCCATCTCTGATCTTTTATAAGCCAGGCTATCTACTTACTGGCCGGAGTTCGCACGCTTCTGTGAATTGTGATCATCGTTCTTGAGCTTGAGCTTGGACTTGGACAATAAAAGCAGGGAAATGATGAGGATGGTGTTTGGACCGCCGACTCCGCCGTATGGGTCTTGTGGATGTGGGGAAAAACGTTCGAGATGTGTGAGGGGTTGTCCTGTCCCCGCACGTTGGGCCCTCAGGTTACTTCGAGGAAGGAGGAAGAACACCAGCATGAGTAGTCACGACTCCGCTAACCTCATTCCCTCGTGTTCAAGGGGTGTGTCCCTGTCCCCACGTCACGGTCCTTGAGCATAATTTTCATGGTTTTTGCCAATGCCTCGCTTTCATTTTTAGGTTTTGGGTCTGACATATTAAATACCTTTCTGATTTAACAAACCGAGGTTCTGTAAAATCTAAATGGGTCGGTGAATGTTTCCATGTGCAGCTGGTAAGCCCTGGGTCGTGGTTGTGCGACTTGACCCTAGAACGGTACGAGGTCCGGGAGAAGAAGATATCCAAGAAGGTACTTCGTTTGCTTAACTTGTTTATTTTAGATACGCATTCCTAGCGAGCACTATTTAATTACTGCGTTCGAATTTTGAATCGAGAGTAAGGCCAAAGAAAAAAAAAAGGCGCCTCTCACAATCTCGCTAGAACTTTGGCCAACCACAACGATAAAATGGCCGTGTTAATAACGAGATCACCCGAGGCACTTGTTAAATCTCAACGTATGTAGAATAGTTTGATTGTCAAAAGCCTCGATTACAGCCAGTGTATCAGGAAATATGTAAAGTCTCTTTAATTGGTTATTAGGCGCACCTGTTAAGGGGACATTACTGATTTTTGTGTGTGCATGCTGATGATGCAGAGACCGAGAGGATTGAAGGCTATGGGCAACATGGACTCTGATTCCGAATGAAGAGTCGGGTTAGTGTAAAGAGCTTCAGCGGAGATGGATGAGATTTTGAGAGCTCCTCTTTGTACACTCTGTCCGAAATCAACAAAAAAAGAAAGAAGAAAAGTATGGGGAAAAAAGAAGATGAAGAAAGACTCTGTAAATCCGTCAGTTTTCACTCGGAGAAAGAATGAAGTGATTCATTTTTTCCTCTATATGATCTCTCTCTCTCTCTCTCTCTCTTTCGTGCGCATATACTTCCCGCTTTCGAAGTTGCAACGTATGTAAATGGCGATCACAGAGATTGAAACGTTACGAAAGGGCGTTGTTGATGAGCAAGAGAAGAGGGGACTTTCCGAACCTTTTCTTGTCTTCGCATCTTTCCAAGAGTTGACGGTGCTTTCAAAATTTGTTCTCATTCGGTCTTTGTCCCTGCTTTTAAGAGACGTGGACGCTTTGATGTTGAAAAAGCACCAGATGCTCAAATTTGCGCGTTCCATTCATCACGAAACCGAAGCCCTGATTCCCATATCAACATCGTCCCTTCCGTTTCCCATCCTCAACCACCAACAGCTACTGCTGCTGCTGCCGCTGCCGCCCGCCTGCATTCACTACCAGCTCCAACACCTCTCTCTATTTCTGAAACACACATATAGGGTTGTATAGTTTATGGAGGAGACCTCTTCGGCCTCCGCCGTGCCTGGATGGAACCATGAAAAGAGAATCAACAAGTGCTCACCCTTACCGTACATCTTAAGAGTTATGTTCTCACTCTCAAGGCATCGATTACACATAATATGCGTTAGACAATCATTTTTCCATGCTGGGTGTTTAACTAGTGTTTCGGTAGCACGGAGCTTTACGACTTACGAGCAATTACGAGAGAGAGAGAGAGAGAGAGAGAGAGAGAGAGAGAGAGATTTGCTTGGTGGGAGTTCGCGTGGCAGTGGGGTAAAGCTGCGGCAAAGTTGGCAACTGGGAGGGGGTAAAAAAGCTTTCGGGGTCCAGATTTTCTCTTTTTGGTTGGTGATCGACTTGTTGAACATCTTCAGGTGAACAGAGACGCCCGTGTCGATTGTGATTATGACCTATCATTAATTGTTGTATCGTACTCTCATAGATGACTTCGGGAAGAGGTCCCCTTCTCTTTTCTTTTAATCTTTTCATTGGCTGAAAGATTTTACAATTGATTTCTTGTCAAGATAAAGAGCGACTCAAAGAACGCGTCATAGAGAAAGCAACACATATCAAATTCGAATGGTTACGTTTCCAAAGTGTTCCTTAACAGAGATTCGATCAAAAGTCAACTTAACAGAGATTGGGAGAATAATGTCATCCTATGTCGAAGCTTCCCCTTGTGCGTTGACTCCCTACCTTCACGGGTTCATCTCCTCTGCAGGCTTTCCCTTCCCTTCCCTTCCCTTCCCTTCCAATCTCGGACCCTAACATCGTTCACCTACACTAAACATCGCCATTCCACGTCCCATGTACACCACGCAAACGACCATTTCCGGAAGCTACCTACCCCCATCATTCATCGAACTCCCCGAAAATACACCACGCAAACGACCATTTCCGGAAGCTACCTACCCCCATCATTCATCGAACTCCCCGAAAATTGACCAGAATCGACGATCGCGACGATCTACCACCCTCTCGCCAAATCACCTGAATACAACTTACTCCAGAGCCCTCTCCTTTTCAATCCTTTAATCTAACGACTGCGATTCACGCTTTGATAGTAGAGACTGACCCAAGTGTTCTAGGTGGCAAGAGGCAATCTCTAAAGAATTTCTCCTTAGACCATGACCAAAACTTAAATATTAGTCTTCTACTAATAATTGTGGAGTGGACCCACCAAGTTTCATCGTGATGGCAGCGCGGGGCCAAAAGTCAAAACAAGAATTGATGTTCTGGGGTGGTGTTGAATCAGCCAGGAGTTGGGGCGTCGCCACGTCAACTTCAACAGGGCGTCAGAGAGAATCATGATCATCGCCATCAAACTCGCAATTTCCTCCCCCCACCAACAAAAGCTTTCGGCCATTCACGCCCCCCCAGAAAAAGAACGGCGGAGGAGGAGCAGGAGGAGGGTGGGGGGAAAAAAGCCCAGGGAGACGACGTCGAACGTGTACCCCGCGACGCCCTTTCCACGGTCAAAATTCTGGAAAAAGAAGGGAGGGACGCGAAAGAAGGGCCAAACGGAAAAGATGGTGGAATCGTGACTCGAACCAAGAGCCGGAAAAAGCTCTTCTTGCCTTTTGTTGGGAATCTGTTCAAACCGCAAATCACGGTCCGTCAAAATCCAGTTCAGTTCACGCGGCAAATCTCGAACCCCAACAACACGAGAGCAGTAGTGAATTATTCGTACGACTCGATTTTGGGCCGTCCGACCAGCGTCGTCCGACGGTACGACCCCGCGCATGTGATCGCGCGGACCCCAGCACGCACGGCATTCACGACCACGACAGGACAAAGGACAAAAGATAGCTACCTACCTCCCACCGCATCATCACCACCACCACCACCACTACCCCCAAGTACCCATTGCGCCGATCGCCATTACTCACTCAGCCTTAATGATTAAAGATCGATCGTCATAATTGGCCCTTCTTAGCAAAGCCAAGAACAAGGCCCCATGAGCGTCGATCCCACGCTGCAACGCACCCCACGAAGCGTCACTGTTCTTACCACCGCCTCAAAACGTCGCGACATTGGGGGCCATCGAACACCACGACAAGGAAGAAGAAGAAGAAGAAGAGGAGGAGGAGGAGGAGGAGGGGGGATGTATAATGAAACGAATCTGTTATTTATATATAAAGAGAGATATATATGATGTAAACATCAGAGACTGTGCACCGACTCTCTAAACTACGAAGACGACGACGACGACGAAGAAGAAGCAGCAGCAGCAGCAGCCACCCGACGGTATGTACCCAAACGTCTCCACAACCGGCAAGAAAACACACACAGAGAGGAAACAGAAGTCGCGGATCCACCGCGGAAAAAAAATCGCCTAAGAGAAAAAAACCACACGACAAATACCATCCTGCTAATGCCTAGTAATAGACCGCCGACAGCAGAAAGCCAAGAATCTCTTCTTCCCCCCCGCCGCCGCCGCATGGACAGGACGGCGGCGCCGCTTCAGATCCTGAGCGCGGAACCGAAGACGAGGGCCGCGACGGCCGCTGCGCCGGCGCAGAGGATCGACGGGGAGACGTCGCTCGCCGGGGAGGTGGGGCTCGGCGCCGGGGCGTCGACCTGGGCGGTCGCGGCGAGCGCCGTGAGGAGGGCGAGGGCGAGGGCCGCCGCGGCCACGTTCGCGAGCTTCACGGCCGCCATTGCCCACACGATCTCTCGAGCTTTCGCGAGGACGAGGAGGGAGTGGGAGCTAGGGTTTTTCCGGAGTGCAGAGCGTGAGCAGAGCGACAAGGTGGTGGAGCAGGGCGCGGTTATATACAGAAGAGAGAGAGAGAGAGAGAGAGAGAGAGTGTCAGGAATCGCGGGCAGCCCGGGCAGCAGCTGCCCGGGGGGTGTGTACAGCTGGCGATTTCCGTTGGTGGGCCCCCCCCGGCGGGGGGCACTTTCGTAAAAAACGAGACTTCGGCTGTCGTCGTGTCGAGGATGTCTCGGCGGAAAGGCGGTTTGAAAAAAAACGACGGTCGGAGGTGGCCGCCGTCGTCTGCGGCGTGGCGGAAGGAGCGGGGGGACGTGGGGCAAAAAGTGAAGCCGATTGATTTCTCGGTCGGGGTGTGGTGAAAGCGACGCCGTTCCCCCCGGCTCGATGGATCCCCCACGCGCCGCCTCTTCCGACGGCGCAACCGCCAGCGGTGGAATTCACGCTCCTCGCCCCGGGGGGCCGGGGGGGAGGGGCCCCCACACCCGGCGATCGGGACCGCCCAGCAGCCGCCGACAGGAGGCCGACACGTGTCCCGCTCTGGATATTTCCGTTCTTGCCCCCTCTCCCTTTCCTTTTTTTCACTTTTCTTTTTTTCTTTTCTCTGAAATCGACAAGACAGGTGTATGGTCGGGTCCGATGTGCTAGAGGAGATCCCCGCGCGCTACGTTTCCAGAACCTTCACCGCCGGGTCGCTTCCGGTCGCGGTCGCGGCCGTGGCCGGATCAGGCTTTAGTCACTTCATTGTGGTGCGTCCCACAATCGGACCGCTAAAAACAAACCTAATAACAAATTAAGCGAGCTGGTGTCGGGTAAGCGCGAACCTGAAGATCTAAGTTTACTTAGAAAGATACATTCAATACGGACACCGCACAATTTCGGTAAGGTTCTTTTCACGAGACCAAATATACCCGATTTGGTGCGATTCAGGATTTGAGATTGAGGATGCATTCGGATTTCGGCTTTATTTTTCTTCCCTTTTTCGCGAATTTCTTTCCATGGATCGACGAGGATTAACCATCGTACGTATTCAAGTTTATTTCATTCTTAATATCATCAATTTAGATTTTAAAAAAAATTGACATGTCATGGAAAGATTTTTTTTCTTTTTCTGAATGTCATGGAAATGAGGCTGTGAACCAGGAGGGTGGTGGGGGGGGGGGGGACTGCACTTCTTTGGCATATCATCTGATCTTTAAGCCCCGTTCCAACTGCAAAAAAACCAGACTAAAAGCACAAGCAAGGAGGCATCTGAAGTCAGCTTTTGCCAAAACCGTGTAGCTGTGGACCCCCAAAGAAGAAGCAAAATTCAAATTACTTTGACTCAAACTCACGGAGATGCAACAAGGAAAGCGAAAGCAATGCCAAATGCCCCCATTTTTTTTATATATCTTTGGTCGCTCTCACACAGTTCTTTTTTTTGGTTGGGGTGGTCCAATCATGTCACCCACATTGCTGAGATTCTATTCTCCCATTTCTTCTTTTTTCCTGTTTGGCAATTATAATGGAAGATGGGGACATTCTTTGGTGGGTGAGATTGCAGACCTAGGCACAGCTGTATGAGTGCAGAATAAGCATTAGGAAAGGAAAAGATGCGGTGAATGTCATGATATGTGTTCCTCAGCAGAAAGAATCCATCTCCATTTGTATATGGTGTGCGCTTCGTCTCTGCAAGCCTTTACAGGAACAGACACATGCCACTTGGGGGTCAAATCAAATGAAATGTGATGCGCTACGTTTTTGGTTTTATTCTGTGCCATGCGTAGTACTCAATTCAGGAAGCTTTGCCCCATCTGCTCCGTCCATCTTCGGGGTTCGTGGCTCCGTCTTCCCATTCCTCTGCCCTTTCATGCTTTTCGTACAGAGCCCTGCAGATGGAGGCATCACAGGGTGTGAGCAATGGTCTTGCCCCTTTCTTTGGTAGTGCGGTGTGGTCTGCTCCTTCGTTTCATACTGTCCTGAGAGGCAATATTGAATTGGGCATTCTTCAAGTTTCCCTCCATATATTTTAGGAGAACGAAGGAACGGCGCGAGCTTCTGCCCGAATAATTTGAGTAGGAACTAGTTCGGCCGACCTAACGGTAGTGCAATTAATCGAATGCTAATCACATCCAAAGTTTTCAAAAAAATATCCCACCGTCGAGAACAGAACATACGACTCAATACCTGCAGAAGCAGGATGGTGCAGAAGAAGCAATTCTTGAAACATTAAATCTCAATTTTCAGCACAAATCTCAATATGAAGCCAAAACTACAAGCTAGCAGCTTCTCCTCTCTGTTCATCAAGAATATATTGTCTGGGCGGTGCCTCTGATTATGCCTCATGTACAAAGGACGAAAGCAAATTAGGGACCCGAGCGATTTCGAGCACCACCCAACACATAGAGCGTATAAAGGCAACTTTGAAATGCATTCCTCGTTTGGCATCTATTAATAGCCAAGAACTTTAGGAGCTAATTCTAGGAGAGGATACAATGCACTCGGAGCGAACTTTCTTGCGAAAAGAAAACACATTAAAGAGTTTCGGTTATTGTAGGTGCAGTGACCATCCTTGTTTATTTTCTGCAAAAATTCTTCTGTAATATCAGACCTTCCGAACGTGGCAGGGTGAGCGCCGCCTCTCGACCAGTCCACCCACGTGACACTTCTATTGGCCAACAGATTTCCTGCTTCGATGGTCAGCATTGTAGGGAAATAGTGCTCGTCGACATAGCACGCTGGCCTACAGAAACTCTCAAATTTCGGGTAATAGGTAGCATCTTCCACAATGTTTATAGCTAGCTTTCGGTTGATTTCGAACCATTGCGATCCTTTACGCCATTGGGAGATGTTCACTTCCGGGGCCATATTCTCATTGTATCGTCCTCTCCCATATGGTCCGGGATCATCAAATGCACCCATGAAGCTATATCGGGACTTCATAGTGTAGTGATAGATGAGGCTGAAGTTACACAGCGGAATGCATGATTCAGAAAGAAGAATGAACCGCTCATTGGATATGTCTAGCAATGCGTTGGCTAGGAGTCTTCTCTCCGCATCACACATGCTCATCCTGCCCCACTCAGACACCTGAAGGACAATAGAACAGAGAAGCAAACTGTGAAAAGATTAAATGGAACAGAGGAGTTTAGATCAAATAGAACAGCTAGGCAAGAAATATGAGCTAAATGAGCGAAAAAAACTGTCTTCAGTCCTCTCAGCATGGCATAAAAGCAACCTGTGAGAAGATTAGCATAACCACAAAAGCATGATCGAAATAGCTAATATTTGATTTGCTGCCCATGCAAACTCTTCACATGCAGGCAGAGAGAGCGCACCAGGGAACTATCAAATGCAGCGCAATTTGTTCCTTTGCATTTACCACCCAATGTAAATACTCCAAAACGCACATCTTTTTATTAATCTTTTCCAAAACATCATACAGTGCATAAGTCCTCTAAATAAGGATGCCCAACTTAGAATAACCAGCACTGCCATAATTCAACAGGCAACTGTCATCCTCACTTTAGACTACCAAAACACTAACGGCGAATAAACTTATAAGCATGGGAAAAAGAGGAACATAACCAGTCTGTACCATCTACTGCACAAATTCCAGCAGGATCAAATTAAAACTGTACAATCCAAATGATGGAAGCAAACACGTACTCCCAATTGACAGGTTAGCAACTATTGTTCACATAATGCAATTGATGGGTGAGCCATGGCTATCTCTCAGAACTCAACAGACTAACAAATCTTCCCTTGAGTTGAACATCAAGCATCTATATTCTTCAAATATCATTCTCCATGGAAAACTTTCTCCTGTCCAATTCTAACTGTGCCAGTAAAGCTAGTCATAGAAGACTCCACCTAGAACTATCAATCCAAACCAATTCCAACTATCTCCCTTTATCTTAGATTTTAAAAACAACAACTTTAAAGGAACAACGGATGAAATACTCCATAGCCATGAAGAAATTGACCCCACAATTCAATTCTCAGTCCAACAAAATTCCTACTCCGATATACCATATAGCTACTCCATATGTGGCCACTCAGTAGTCGACTACAATTCAAACATTCTGCAGATTATCTGCGCATCAGGCCTCACCAAGGTATTGTCTAGCCAGTTGACAAAGTTCAAATCCAGAGGACAATAAACGCTACATGTACAATACTTGATAACAATGGCAATGTTGGATATGGAAGATACCCATGATACTTGACTTGTATCCCAAAATTGTATTTCCCTAGTCGTGTTTGATAATGGCTGCTAGCAGTGGTATGCTATCACCTAAATGAGGCCCTCAAGCTCTATCTAGCTGACAGGAGATTGTGTCCTGTTAAATAGATTTAAGTTCTGAAATGCCACAAGATCATCGTCCACCTGAAAAAATTAATACTCCAAAACAACACAGGAACATAAACCAAAACGACCCAGACCAAAAAGCTGTTCCTGCGTTCAATATATTTAAATACCGCGAAGAGCGGAAAATGGAAATATCTGGAAAGTCCAAGTCATCGATACATATAGGTGCACACGCCAGACGTGAAGAGAATCATACCTGACTTGGGATTTGTCTCTTGTAAAATGCCGACGAAGGATGAAAGTGGGCATGGAATGATGGATGGGAATGAATATAGATCGAATAAAGCCCCTCGTGGCCCTTGAAGAACCTCTCCCAAAGAGGAGCCAGCGGCAATGGACCCTTGGTCAAGAACATGAAAGCAATTTTCGGAACTCTTTTGAATGGATACTTCTTGATTTTAGGAACAAGGGTTGCTCTCCAAAACAGTTCGTTATCAGACATATTATGAAGAAGATCCGACGGAGGCCGAATATAACGGTCTAAACTATTGGCTTCTTCATAGCACGGCTGAAAACCGGACTTAGCAGTTGTGACCATGCTTTGAATCCCAAAACGCCGAACAGTGTATATGCTAATGACTGAAAATGCAATACACACTAACACAAAAGGCACAAATAACTGAAGCAATCTTAGAGGCAAAGCCTTCGTTTGGTTCGTCCGATTCGGCCCAGGAAGATCCTTGCCTTCCTCTGATGATACCGCCCTTGCTTGCATATCTACAAATCACTTGTACCCGAGTTCTTCAGCAAGACATCAGATCCGCAAACACCCCGCGCAACGGCGACACTCCACTGAATTCATTTTCCGGTAATCACCCTATAAATCTCCGTCCCTCCAGCTTCAACAAACAAACCCCTGTTTTCTCTATAACCAGACACTAGCACAGATCCAACTACGCAAACAACGCACCAGAACCAACTTCCTACACAAAGAAGACGAGAATTTCAAGAAAGGGTACTGAACAAGATAAGATTTCATTGCCCAAAATCGACTAAAGAGCTCGCGAGTCAAACCTGGGCCGATGATCCGGTACTCTTAACGTACTAAACCGCGCCAGATTCAGCGGAAAGAAGAGAACTTTGCACAGCGCTCACGCACATGCCATGGTTTCGGGTAAAATAGAGTAGTCGAGGGTGTTAGGCAAAGTGGGGTTTGGTCTATACAAGAAAAAGAGACCATAGGCGTGCGGAGAGAGTGCGGGGGCTCGCTAATGTCGGGTTCTTGAGCTTGGTTTCGGGAGCTTTTCCGCAGTTCCGCGGAATCAATTCACAGGGTGAGTCGCGCGAGCGACGGGTGAACGCGACAGCTTTTGCTTTGTCGGGTCGCTTTCACTTTCGCTGATTGATAAGGTGGTGGTGGTGGTGGTGGTGGGCAACTTCTCGACCCATCCTTCGTCGGACCCCAAACACCACGTCGTCAAGGAGACGACTTGCCAGAAGAAGAAGGATCGGCCAATACAAGAATGGTTAGACAATTCGGTCGTGTCGAGACGTGTCTCTTCGCCTCCCCAGTTTTAACGCGGTTAAAAGATGAAAAAACAATACGGCTGTCGAAAAGAAATTACCATGCACGAAATCCTGATGTGCAAAAAGTCAACGCATTAAAAGTTGCCAACTTTTCGAATCTGATTGCCTAACCAGTGCTCCTGCAGAGCTGACTAATGAAATCTCATGAACAAATTTGTCAAATTTCAAAACCCAAAAACACAATCGTGATAAACAAGAAAAAAAAACCACAAGAGAATAAGGCCGAAAGGATGACCAGCGTAAATAGTTAAACAAGGCAATCGATCCATATTCATTCCAATTGTCGGATTTGGATGGATTTCTCGTGTAAAATAGGGGGCATTAGTAATACTTTCCGGTGCGGTATGAGCATTAACTTCATTCAAGACACAAATCCGATTTAAATTCATACTCGGTAATCAAATCCTTCCGTTTTGTGGTTCATTGTTATGGTTTTTCTTTTTTTCTAGTGCGATCTCGTAGTCGACAGGGGTTTATTCAAAAGTGAACAAAGAGCTTGTATGATTCATATCTCGGTAAAAAAAATAATGGAGTTGATTCTCAAATGCAAGAAATAGATAAAACATTCGATCAGTGATATCACGGCGAGCTCTAGAAATCAAGTTAATGCATTAACCACCTAGGCCATTCCGCATGGGCCGAGCCTCCAAAAGGCGCATTCATGTGTAAACACAAAAAAAGGTCACTACTTGAGGACGGATTTTACTTGAAAACCACCTATCATGGTCTCTCTTATCCGATGTGGGCACTCCTCGATATTACATAAATGGTGAAATATCCTAGATTTTGACCTCGATCAATTTGATCATAGAATTTTATGCGCGTCATCAATACATAGAAATTTCATCAGCTAAGAATACTAATTATAGGAACGAGTCCATTACTATAAAAGAGAGAATATTCTCCATCTTCTTCATCTGAATTACTATATTTTAATCCTAGAATGGAAGGACCACGGTCACAACGCGAAGGCATATAGTCGGGCCCCGCTTTACATGAAAACGTTGCAAATTACATAGAAAAGAGATTTACAAAAGCGCTCATCACTGTGAGATTGCATGAACAATGCCATATAATTCATGTGCTGTAGTGAAACCAAGGACTTGCATTTGATTTACAGGACGATGACTTTGATGATGGTGTCAGGCATGGAACAACTCTGTAGTAGACATACAATCATGTGAGGATATTCCCAAGTTTAAACGAGTTCTATGATGAAAGCTGTCGAACATTCCTTGTTTTCGATGGAGGGCAACTGCAATTTCATCGCAGAAACTACGGTCCTCTCTTTCCACTTTCTGCGCATTAGTAACATCTTAGGAGAAGATAATGAAGTCTAATCTCAGAGTCCCCGGAGTCCATTCGACCGTCTGGTCTTTCGACAGTATATAAACACGCGAATCGCACGGACCGCACGGATTCGAGGCTGAGCTACATCAGGTTTGACTCAAGCGGGAGTGTTGGCCTGGCTCGGCACAATCGAATGCCATCATACTAGGAATTGTTCGTGAGCACAGTGGTCTAGCCTAGGCTCTCACACGAGCACAACGTGTCTTCATTCCTTTTGATTTTGTGAATTTTATAAAAGAATTTGGTTTAGGCCTTGCTTGACGGGTCCGGTTCACGCAAATTCTCTGCTGCATTCGTGTGTTAGCCTAGAAAAACACTAGAAGTTTGAATGAATGAGGCTTGGATGGTAAGAAGGTGAGTCATGTGCATTTTGTGCTACTGCATGCAGTTCAATCACCTGCCACTGATTGCCTGCTTTTAGCCAAAACAGCATATCATCTCTTTCCCGGACATATTATATGTGTTCCTCAAAATCTATTCACGGTACTCAGTATTTCAGATATAATTTGATAAAAATGGGCAACAGACTGTTCTCTTCTGTTCTCAATGTGAAAACGGTCTGCATTACATTGGCAGTTGTTTTCATTAGTTTGAGGGCTGTGGCCCTAGCATCGACTTCTCGATCCAGGAAGACGATGGAAGTTGAAGGAAAAATTAACTGGCTCAAAAGGCATGCAATAAAGAGTATTCAGGTATTTTTAGGCCCTTTTAAATCAGTAACTTCACATACTCCTCTCAGTTTTGTCATTACTTTTCACGGTACAGCTAATGAAGGATTGTTAAAGATAACGCCAAACCTTGGAAAGTAGAAGATTATAGCTTGACTATATTACATAAGGCACCAAAAGAGAAGATAGAAAATGAGATTTTAGTCGTTCAACCAAGAAAACGAAGGATAGGCCTTGTTTCAGTTGGTATTGCCTCAAATGATTCTTTGTTGTGCACACATTCCTCTGTTGGTTTGCTTTAAGATTGCAGCAAGGCCTAAGTAACGGATATGTAAGCATTATGAAATCATCTGCATTGAGATATCTGCCTGAAAAGTCTGGCTATGACTGCCAACTATTTTCGTGCTGATAGAGTGAAGATGGGGACATCATTGATTGCATCGATATCTATAAGCAGCCTGCTTTTCGTCATCCAGCTCTAAGGAATCACACAATTCAGGTCGGACTCAAAGTTTGTTTCTTTATTCTCTTTTCTTTACCCTTTTCCCTCCTCCTTTATATCTTTGACATAAAATATACGAGGGAGATGTTAATAATTTCTTTGTTGCAAAGAAGCAAATGGTAACATGATCTGGAGCCTTTTTGTAATGATGAATTCACATAGCTCTCATCATGTTTCAAGCTTCCTTCTCCTAATTCAGATGGCACCGAGTGACAATCCGTCTATCATGGCTACCGGAATGCCTGAAGCATTCACAAAAAGCGACATGGGTTCCTCCATGTTTGGGACATCACAGCTGTGGCAAAAATGGGGAAGCTGTCCCAAGGGGACTATACCCATTCGAAGAATTCAGAAGAATGATATGGCTAAGGTGAGCTGGCAGGTCGACTATGGAAGGAAGAAGGCCCAAAAATCCCATCAAGGCACTGAGATGGATGACAATAAAATTCAAAACCTCCTTCAGAGTAATCACTCTGTATGTATGCATTCTTACTTTTTTATTTGGGGAGAGATATATTAATAGTTCATGCCAACACTTACATTTTTGACATTGGTTGTACTGTGAATTAGATGGCCATATTGATCACAGAAGGTTATAGTTACACCGGAGCCAAATGAGACATTAAAGTTTTCAACCCACACGATCGAGTATGATGATGAATGGGCCACTTCTCAAATTGCTCTAAAGAGTGCCGTTCTTCAAGATTATGAGTGCGTCGAATCAGGATGGGCGGTATGTGGAAATCGCCGCTAAACAATCTGAATTCATCATTTAGTTTAACCGAGTGATAGCTATGTGACAGTTGCTTTCCGGTAATTCTACCCTGACTCCTAATGATTCGAACTTTTCAGGTGAATCCTGGCTTATATGGCGACCGGAAGACTCGGTTTTTTGTATATTGGACAGTAAGCTCATCATCTGAAATCATTCTTCATTCAGATAAACACGACAAATATACTGGGTCTCATTGGCAGTCACCGCAACAAATTTTCCTTTTTTTTTTTTTATAGTATGTGAAAGTGGGACTTCCAGTCACACCTTGACTTGATCTTTGTTTGGCTTTGGTATGACAGTGCAAAACCAATATTGTATCTTCCGCTTCTGTGTATCAGGCTGACTCCTGGAAAAAAACTGGCTGCTTCGATCTCACTTGCCCTGGTTTTGTTCAAACGAGCAGCGAGATTGCCCTAGGCGCGGCCATTCACCCCATCTCGACAACAGATGGCCTTCCATATCAAATAACACTTTATCTCTTCAAGTTCAGATAGTAGTGATCTATGACCATAGCGAGATACTACTTGGAGAATTCCCAAACTAGTTACTTTTGGCTTCTCTGATGAATTGAAAGGCCTTGGTAATGATTTCTCCATGTGATTTCAGGATCCAAACACCGGCAACTGGTGGGTTCAATGCCTTTACCAAAAAAAAAAAAAAACTGGTGGGTTCAATATGACGAGAAGACGAATGTCGGTTACTTCCCACCCGAGCTATTTGCCTACCTACCTCAAACCGCACAAACTGTGCATTGGGGAGGCGAAGTGTATAGCTCTAGAATTGGGGGATTTTCACCCCACACGTCAACACAGATGGGCAGCGGGCAGTTCCCCATCCTTGAAGAATCGAGCGGATACGTGAAGAGGATACGGGTCCACGATAACTCGATGATCCTGAAGTTCCCTGAACAGATTGGCCACTACACAGATGAGTTTAGGTGTTATGGTGTGAGATACCTTGGGGATTATATTGAAGATCCTGAGTTTTATTTTGGAGGTCCTGGAAGGAATGAGTTGTGCCCCTGACTAGACATTGCGGCTGCTAGTTTCTTGTTTTTCAGTCTGATCCTCATATAGCAGATGTTATGAACAGAGTTTAAAAAAAAACGAACATTTATGTTCCCGTTTATTTTTCACAAGTTGAAAGTCTATCTTACATGTCTTAGAATTTCAGACCTGATCAATCGGCAGGCTGAAGTAAACCTGGAGACATGGTTCAGGCTTGCATTATCCGGAGCTGGCCTGAGCCGCTCATCAAATTAAGCATGAAGTCCAAGCCAGAACACAGTAACAAACTTGTATGGTGAAGCCCCATTTGTCCAAAAAATTAATCTCGTGGATATTTTATCATAATCACAAGGCCGTTTATGAGGTTTAATGAACCGGCTGTCCCCATATTCAAATCATGCTTTAGATCCCTGATCTTCTTCTGCTTAGAGAAAATTCATGCTCCTAATCAGCATGCTCGGCAAATTTTCTTGCAGTGCAGATCATTTTCGGTCAGTTTCTTGTGCATTGCCGCAATCTGTAAAGAGCACAATGGCATTCGGCAGAAAAGTCATGAAGGTTGACGTTTTTTCTGTGTTGATGTTAACTTAAGGGGTCAAAGTTCAGTCAATCTTATCTTAATTCACATGAACCAAACTGATCTGTGTATTGATGTCTTTTGGTTCTATATTTGGTTTTTTGTTGGCAGATGAGTACTTTCTGTTTTAACCCAAGTAAATATGACAAGTCAATTACAGTCGCATTTTTCAAGGTTCTTGGCTTTCTTGGATAAACATTGAATTTTGGATATTCCCTTTTCTGTATTATTTCAATCCTTTTTTATCCCTTTCCCTTCAGCCATTTTCCTGCTGAGAAGCAAAAGGAACGATGGAGAAAGTGGGATTTCTGTTTTTCTTGGCTATGACATTGTGTTGGGCCACATTGGCTAATAGCGTATCAAGAAAATCAATGAACAGAGAGGCTTCAGAGGACGACGATGATATTAACAGGAGACTCAGGCTTCTTAATAAGCCTGCAGTGAAGAGCATTCAGGTATCATGTTGCCTTCATCTCCTCTTGAATAGGCTTCCTGCTGATATTCATTCCTGGTTTTGAAGAACCAATCAGTGAGAATTATATCAAATGGGAGATACCAGCTTTTTCCACCCTTTCTGGGATTTCTTGGCCCGAGAAAGACTTCTTTTGTTGGGGGGGGGCAAAAACATCTCGGACTCGTTTACTGGATTTCGGCTATTTCGCATCAGCTTACACTAATATCTCATAAGACTTCGATCTTTTGGTCATATATGGCATCTCTTCTTCTAACAATGTTATGAATCTCAGTTCCATAACTGTCATGGAACATTAGCTTTGGGTACAAAACCCGTGTTTTTCTGGAGCCATTTCAGGAAAAAGTGATAACATTCATGTGAGCCATAAGATCCAGAACAATTTTGCTGTATTCCAAATAGAATTTCACCACCCAATAGAACTAATGATATGAATATGTGATATGCATTTTTTCCTCTGTTTTCGTTTTATCTTTTTCCAGTTTTGGCCAGAAAGTAATGCCATATATTGGATCCCAACAAATCACCATACAAAAAATGTTAAATTTTACTTCCATGCCCCCATCGTCGTTGTTGCACAGTACTTCAATCTTGCACCAATCTTTTTGCTGAAGTCAAATCTACAGTACTCATCCTTTGGCTCGATTAGATAAGCAGAGGAGTTGTAATTTAAGTCCTTTGAGAAAAGTTGCTCTCTCTCGTTTACTCTATCTCACGCGCATGCCCTTACTCACTCAACACAAAAGAGCAGTGCGTTTCAGACACCCATTTGTTCGTTAGCTACTTAATGGAAATAATTAATGAAACCTTGTTCGCTGCCAATAAATTAAGTTACAGACTGATGTCCAGTTTTTGTTTGATTGATAGAGTGCAGATGGAGATATCATCGACTGCGTTGACATGCACAAACAACCAGCCTTCGACCATCCCGCATTGAAGAACCATGTCATTCAGGTCCGTGTCCTAACCTTAGCTCTGTTACTTACAAGTGAAATTTTGATCACAAAAATTTTTCGAGACTGATAAGTTATAAATAGCTTTTTCTTGAATTGAACTGGCTGGTCTCGAGAGCTCGAATCAGCGGATTGCACGTTTTGATCCTATATATTAAGAGCAGCTTGATATTTCCTTCCTTCTTTATGGGGATATTTTCTGGAAACCTCATTTACTATTCTTCCTTCAAATGCAGACGAAACCCAGCATTAAATTGCCTTCAGAAAACAAAGCAACGAAAAACGAGTCCTCAAAACTAGTAATATCTCAGACTTGGCAAAAGAGCGGAAGTTGTCCCGAGGGAACTATTCCCATCCGACGAATCCAGCGGCAAGACTTGTTGAGAGCTTCTAGTCCTGACCAATTTGGGAAAATGTATCATCCTCGTTCACACGACCACGTGGCTAATTCAACCCTCAATGAAATTGGTCGAAAAGTGGTCATAAATGGAACCCAAGTCTCTCTTCCTTATCAAAAAGATCGTTCCGTAAGTATTCGTTTCAGTTTATATCTGCTAACAGAAACTTGTTCCCTCACACGTTCATTGTCTAGTAATACCATTTCACTATGTTTCGCGGGCAGCAAGCAATGCTTTATACAGATGGGTACCACTACATAGGAGCTTCGGGCGACATAAACCTCTGGAATCCGAATGTTGACTTGCCAGATGACTTCACTACAGCCCAGATATGGCTTCTGGCTGGCCCCGGTGATAAGTACGATAGCGTCGAATCAGGGTGGATGGTTTGTCTTTCAGTTTTAGTCTAGGCCTCTTTTACTTTTAGCCTGGTAGTTTTTAGTTATCTATTGAGATGGCTCAAAAGAATTATCCTATTCTCAGGTGCACCCAAAGTTATATGGAGATAAGCAAACTAGGCTTTTTGCTTATTGGACCGTGAGTACTTTACCATCGTAATAGACCATTTCTTTTCGGCTGAGTTAAATTGTTTGACTAATTGTTTATCTTCCTTTTCCTTTATGACACAGGCTGATGGAAACGATGCCACAGGTTGCTTCGATTTGACCTGTTCTGGATTTGTTCAAACTAGTTCCGAGGTAGCCCTCGGCTCTGCCCTGGGTCCGATATCTTCTGAATGGGCACAATATCAGATATCAGTCGGCATTTTCAGGGTACTTAAATTCTTAATCTTCTTTGCCTTCTTTACTTGCAGTAGACCCGATCGGCAAATCCCTGTTTGAGTGGGCTAGTTTGACACCTAACTGGCCCGAGGTGTCCATGTGCACTATGACAATGAGTTGCCCATTGGGCATAACCACAACAAAGCTAAGTGGGAAATTAGTTGACAAATCACGATTAGCGTCTATGTTAATCCTGATTTAACCACTCCACCCGTTTTACAATTTCATTTGAATCGAGTCCGCCCAATAATTCAGGTCTAACTTAAGAAGTTGTAAGTTCTCTTTTGAGAAAGTTGTATATTCTGAACAGAGATGGTTATCGTTGAACCAGGATCCGAATACTTCCAACTGGTGGCTACGCCTCACGAACAACCTGATCCTCGGGTATTTTCCCGCATCTCTTTTCTCCTCCTTGAAGACCAGCGCCATAATGGTCAATTGGGGAGGTCAAGTGTACAGTACGACGGTGAAGAAGACTCCTCACACCAGAACTGCCATGGGAAGTGGGGAGTACTCGGAGGCACTCCATGGCCATGCCTGCTACATCGACCATGTTAGGATTGTGGACAACTCACTTTCACTCAAGTACCCCGATATGGTTGGGGTTTGGAATGATGAAGTGTATTGCTACAATGGACAGAACCATAGAGATGGGTACATCGACGAGCCTGTTTTCTACTTCGGTGGGCCGGGCCGAAATAATTTCTGCCCATAATTGATATGTGAATGTCATGCAAGTATTGCAGACACAAGTTCCTTTCAGAGAATTTCATTTGTGTTCACAAGCTTTTGAACTCCCATCTGTAAAAGTGAAATAGCATTCCCCATAGATGACAAATACTATAGATCTAAAGTTCCCTCATCAAGCATCAGTAATACGTCAATAGCAAAGAATTGCTTGAAAGTCGAGAGATTTACTTATGGGCACCGAGCAAGGGCATGCTGAAAACGATCCATCCTCGGGCGTCATTGCATGCATCATACGGAGCAAATTTACAGTACCCAATAGTCGCAAGGTTCTCGACTCCCTTAAAGAAAATGATGAGATTGCTGATACAACAGGCAAAACACAAGAAGGCTCCTCGGTCAGAAGTTTCGTTGCAGCGATACATAGGATGCCAATTTACTGGAACAAAATTTACCTTACCCTTATCAACAGACACCTTTAGCGACTTGCACCGAGATGACAAATGTAATCTGGTCATGACCTTCCTTATAGGACTACCTAATTTACATTAACCAATCTATACTGACCAAAAGATAAATAGAACACTGATACAGAAACTCTCACACTCGGAACTCAAATGAGTTTCTGAGTTTACAACTATAAGAGAGATCTGACATAGTTAGCCGAGTTCTAAATGGAGTCGGACTGTTGCCCCTCTTCTTGTATAGACCTGAATATTCGAGCCACAGACTGGGCTGCAGATCTAGCGTTGTGAGGCACACTTCTAATAACCCTTGTTGGTTGGTGCGCCTCGCGAAGCTGGGATACCCTTCAAAAACACTGGAGCAACTGGAAAAAGTGGGAGTGCTTCTTTCCCCTCCGAGGATTGGACATTTCCAAGTCCCTCGGGTGGTTTCTTGCTAGGACTACTCCCCGTTCTCACCCGCAACTCACTGTCTTTATTGGCTTGGAATTTGATCTGAGCAACTGATCCTTTTCTTTGCTTAGGTATGTCAGATGAATTCTGATGTTGCAGAATGTCAACTTCCTCCGCAGATAATTGGCCCGTTTGACCGTGTTGGACAGGTCGACAAAACCCGTTTGTTCCTTCTACAGATGAACCCGAAGCACTGAAGCTCATGACGGGCATAACGTACGAGGGGAAATAACTGTAGCCTGCCGGAGGAACACCCGAAGGAACCCAAATCCTTGGTGATGGTGATGCAATGGAATTCCATAAGCAGGGTTTGGGATGTTCGCTATCAATGGAGAAGAGTGTACGGCCACGTCCCCTGCAAGCCGTTCCCGTAAATCCAGGCACTAAGAATGCTCTGCAGAACACTCCATCTGGCTGCCAGGGTTCTCGGGCTCCTCCTTGTGCTTTGTGACGGATATCTATCATCATGGTCCTCGCAAAAATTTCTTACCAAGAGAGTTGACTAATGAAGTTTTGCCTAAGCCAGTAGCATTTTTAATCAAAAGATGTGACTGATTGATCAACTTCTGTACCTGTAAATGCACAAAGATATGTTACTACTCGGCTTTGCCAAATAATTCCATCGAGGAGCAACGTTCGATGTAGCAACATTTGGCATACTTTTATCAATCTATGCAACTCAAAGACTGAAGTGCATGCACTCTCTGTGGACTGAAATGAGTAACAGGGAGTTATGTCAAAGGTGACTGCATTACATCGGCAGTCGTTTTCATCGGTTTGAGGGCCGTGGCCAGAGCCTTGACTCCTCGATCTAAGAAGACGATGGAACTTGGAGAAAAAATAAACCGGCTCAAAAGACATACAACAAAGAGGTATTTTTAGGCCCTTCTATATCAGTTACTTCACACACTCCTCTCAGTTTCGTCATTACTTTTCAGGGTACAGTTAATTAAGGATTGCTAAAGATAACGCCAAACCTTGGAAAGTGGAAAATTCTAGCAGGACTCTATTACATAAGGCACTGTAAGAGAAGACAGGGAAATGAGATTTTAGTCGTTTAACCAAGATAACACAGAATAGCCCTAGTTTCAGTTCTGTAATTTGGACCAGGTATTGCCTCAACCGATACTTTCTTGTGCACAGTCCTCCGCTGGATTGATTTAAGAGATCGCAGTAAGGCCTAATTGAGAAATTTGAGCATAATGAAATCATCCGCATTGAGACATTTGCCTGACAAATCTGGCTATGACTACCAACTGTTTTCGTGCCTGTAGATTGCATCGATATCTATAAGCAACCCGCTTTTTGCCATCCAGCTCTAAGGAATCACACAATTCAGGTCGGACTCCAAGTTTGTTTCTTTACCCTCTTCCCTCCTCCTATACATCTTTGACATAAAATATACAAGGGAGATGTCAATCATTTTTTTGTTGCAAAGAAGCAAATGGTAATGATAGCCTTCATGTAATGACGAATTCACACGGCTCTCATCATATTTCAAGCTTTCTTCTCCTAATTCAGACGGCTCCGAGTAACAATCCGTCCATGATGACGGCGGGAATGCCTGAAGCATTCACAAAAAGCGACATTGGTTCCTCCATGTTTGGGACATCACAGCAGTGGCAACAAAGGGGAAGCTGTCCCAAGGGGACTATACCTGTTTGAAGAATTCAGAAGGCACGAGGATGGATGAGAATAAAGTTCAAAACCTCCTTCAGAGAAATCACTCTGTATGTATGCATTCTCATTTTATATTAACAGTTCAAGCCAACACTTACAGTTCCAACATTGGTTGTACTGTGAACAAGATGGCCATAATGATCACAGAAGGTTATAGTTACTCCGGAGCCAAAGGAGATATTAAAGTTTTCAACCCGCACGTCGAACGTGATGATGAATGGACCACTTCTCAAATCGCTCTAAAGAGCGCCGTTCTTCAAGATTATGAGTGCATGAATCTGGATGGGCGGTATGTGTAAATTGCCGCCTAGCAAACTGAATTCATCATTTAGTTTAACTGAGCAATAGCTATGTGACGGTTGCTTTCCGGTAATTCTACGCCAACTCCTAATGATTTGGAACTTTTCAGGTGAATCCTGGCTTGTATGGTGACCGAAAGGCTTGGTTTTTTGTATATTGGACAGGAAGTTCATCATCTGAACTCATTCTTCATTTACATAAACACGACAAATATAACTCTGTCTCATTGGCAGTCACTGCAACAAAATAGCATGTAATCCATTTACGCCTCGACTTGACCTTTGTTTGGTGGGAAAATTACCAAAAAAAGTCGTAAACCTATAGCTGTATCTATACCTTCTTCCAAGAACTTGGTGGAGACTGACAATGAGATCCTCCTCCTCTCGAGAGAACATCCCTCTCTTGAGGTTAGGCCTCAGGCAGTTTATCCACCTCAATCTAAAACTCTTCCCACATCTTTGTAGTCCCACATTCGATGAGATAAATCAATCATTCAAAATGGTTTTTGAATCAAACTCTCTCCAAGAACTGTGAATAACTGTGAATGGGGTTCTCTTTTCTCATCTATCGTCGTGTCTTGCCTGTCAGCCAAAAACACAAAAACAAAACGCTAATATTCTCATTGCCGGCAAGCCTTGGCTGTTGGAGGTTATAGGTTTGAGAGAGTAGATAGTGTTTTGCTTGAAGTATTATATCAAGAGATGTCAAGTTTGGAACGCTCAACAGTGTTACCTCCAGCATAAATAAACCCTAGAGTTTATATGTAAGCTATTGGGCTTCAACCTATATGGGCCCAAAATAACCATACTTTAAACCTATTGAACTTATATGTGAATATATTATTTAGACTATATTAATAATATATCCAACAATCTTCTCCTATGTTCACCATACAGCATAATCCAATACGATGATCAGTGTAATGTTCAAATAAATATGAATCATCCACATTCAGTCCAAGACAATCAACTTGGATAGGTCAAAGAGTTTTAGCACTAAATATTAAACTCAATCATAATTTGCAATCTAAATAAATGAATTATCCTTATCATGAATCTGTTCTGAGATCAGCACATAGAATTAAATATGAAGAGTTTCAGATTTAGTCTAAACTCATCGAAATCCCAATATCTAAAATAAATCTCAGAATCAGTTCACAACCAACATATGCATAACAGTCAATTATAAATTGGCCATCCAAAATAGTCCAAAGCCATATAAATACAAGAACCAAGCACAATAATGTTCACAAAATAGAAATAGCAAAATAGAAATCTCGAGTAAATGGACTCCATCAAAATGGGCAATAGCAGGTGACTTGTCAAGTCCCTACATACTCTAAATGATATATTCATTCATCTAGTAGATCATCTTGGTCGGGATCCCACCCAGTAAGCTCTCCTCCATCTCTGCCATCTCCTGGAGAATGTCAAATATGAATTTCATATTATTATGAATTCAATTAGGTAGAGAAGAACATATATTAATGTCATAAAGCATCATAATATCATATTCATAAGCATCAAGCCAGTTTCATAAATTATGAACAAGGCCTAAACAGTTTGAATTACAAAGAGCCATCAACTTCGGTTTATTTGTAAGAGAATAACCATTGTCTAGTTTCAAAGAACAGGACCAATAGTCATGTCACTTACAATAACCAACAAGCTTCTTATGCAAACAACTATCTCTATATGTCAATTTGGAATGTCACAATTACTAATTCCTTAAAGTCAAATAATCTAGCATCAAGTTTGGAATGAGATCATTTAACCAAAAGGATAGTCCAACCTAGTTGGATTGCATCATCAAGTTTGGAATGACACAAGCTCCCCAGATAGAACCTTTGAATTAGGTTAACGTCATCTTCATCAAGTTTGGAATGAGACAACTCACCCTTTTCAAATTAATCAGCAACCATGAACATCGATGAAACACATAAACTGTGCTTATCATTGTGGTCAACAAAGGAAGATTCGATAATACAAAACATACAATTAGAAGGTAAGTAAATGGTAATTAAGACGTATCTACATAGTCTTTAACCCCATTTTCCCCACTGTTTTGAATAATCGATTTGTAGATATACCCTTCGTGAGAGTATCGGCCATATTATCCGTCAATCGCACATCGATCAAGGTGATAACTCCTTGTTCACGCAGATAATTCAACAACGCATGTCTCAGTCTCACATGCCTTCTCTTGGAATTAAAGAGAGCATTCTTGACGACTTGGATAGCGGCTTGATTATCATAGAACAAGTTTAAAGAATTAATCTTTAGCTGAGTCAAAGGAATATCCATAATTAGATTTTTTATCCACTCTGTCTCTTTGGCAGCGAGGCTAAAGAAAAAAGTTCTGATTCCATAGACGACAATGCGATACAAGTCTGTCTTTTGGATATCCAAGTAATAGTAGCTCTACCCAAAGTGAATACATATCCACTAATGGACTTACTATTTCCAATTTCTGAGCACCATGAGGCATCATAATATCCATCTACAATTGGAGGATAACTAGAATAATATAGAGCATAATCTTTAGTACCTTTAAGGCATCTCATCAACCTACTGAGGGCATCCCAATGCTCTTTACTAGGATTACTAGTGAAACGACTCAACATGCCAACTGTAAAGGCTATGTCAGATCTAGTGCAACTCATAACATACATGAGATTACCAATCAGTTTTGAGCACTTTAACTGATCGACACTGCTCCCTTCATTAGGACTTAGTCTTTTATTATAATCAGATGGTGTCGCACTTGGTTTACACTCACTGTATCCCCAGGTAGAAAGTAGTTGCTCCAAGTCTGGCTAAGGGAGATGACTTGGCTTTCAAAGCTTACTTTCATACCAAGAATGGTATTAGCAATACTAAGATCTTTCATGTCAAATTCTTTAGCTAAAATAGCTTTCACGTCACTCACTACAAAATGATTGGAACCAAGAATTAATGTCATTAACATATATGCAAATGGTGACTATCTCATTTGGCATAGAACGATGGTAAATGCATTTATCTAAATAACTAGGTTGAAATCCATAACTCTTTATCACTTTGTCAAATTTAAGATGCCACAACTTAGGTGCTTGTTTAAGACCGTACAAAGATTTGTTCAATTTATAAACTTTGTCCTCAAGACCTTTCATGACATACCCTTCCAGTTGTTCCATGTAGATTTCCTCATTTAACTCTCCATTTAGGAAAGCTGTCTTTACATCCATTTGATGTACTACAAAGTGTTCAATAGATGCCAAAGCAAGAAGAATTATTATTGTTGATAGATGACACACAGGTGAATAGACATAAAAATAGTCTATTCCACTCAGCTGTTTATAGCCTTTAGCTACTAAACGTGCTTTGTATCTGGCTATTGATCAATCATTATTCAGTTTCTTCTTCAATACCCACTTACAGCCTATAGCTTTAGCCCCTTTTGGCAAATGGACTAATTGCCAAGTGTGGTTCTGCAGCAGAGAGCTCATTTCATCATCTATGGCTTTTGCCCACAGTAGGGATTCCCTAGATCTCATTGCTTCCTGATAGGAAAATGGATCATCCTTTAAATGGTAAGTAACGAAGTCCTCACCAAAACTTTTGGGAACTCTATCTCTTGTAGACACTCTAATTAGAACTCGTTCAATAGTTAGCTATGGGGAATTAGTGTTAGAAGAGCTTGCTTCAAATTCTACAAGAGACTCTGAAATCATACCTATAGATCTAGAAACATTCAAGCCATAATTTTTGAGAAACTTGTTCTCGAAAAATTCTACATCTCTAGATTCTATCACTGTATTAGTAGATAGATCTAAAAATCTATTTGCAGCACTATCTTCCACACAATTTAGATATATACAAGTAATGGTTTTAGGTCCCACTTTAGGTCTTTTAGGATCTTGTATTCTTACATAAGCAACACGGCCTCAAGTTTTAAGAGTATCATATCTACAAGTACACTTATGCCATATCTCATAAGGTGTCATTGATAACTTAGAGTGCGGTAACCTGTTTAGGATGTGATTAGCAGTTAGAACTGCTTCTTCCCAGTAAGAGAAAGGCATGCCAGCTGTAAGTAACATGGAATTTAACATTTCAGTTAATGTTCTATTCTTACGCTCAGCAACACCATTTGATTGGGGTGAGTAAGGAGCAGTGGTTTCAAGAATTATGTCCTCTGAAGCACAAAAGTCCTTGAACCCTATCATTGTATATTCTTCTCCTCTATCACTTCTAAATCTCTTAATTTTCAAGTTGAGTTGATTTTCTACTCTAGACTTCAAAATCTTCAACTTTTCAAAAACCTCATCTTTCGATTTCAACAAATAAACATGACAATATCGAGAAAAATCGTCTATGAATGTTAGTAGATACTTTCAACCACCTCTAGTAACGTAATTTCTGAAGTCACAAAGGTCAGAATGTATTAGCTTAAGAAGTTGTGTGCTTTTAGAAACCGACTTAAAAGGTTTTCTAGTGATCTTGGCCTGTGCACACACTTTATATTTATCAAATCGAATAGAAGTATCTAATAGAATGTTGTGAATTTTAGCTAGATGTTGCATTTTCCTATAATTCACATGTCCAAGTCTATTGTGTAAGATCCTTGGATCAATCAAAGTAGAATTCATATGGTTGATGTTATCAGTATCTAAACTCAACCTATACATACCATTAATCATGAATGCACAACCAAAATAACATGAGTTAATAGATAAAGTTACTCTACCATTCATAGTTGAAAAGGACATATCGGCTTTATCAAGTAAACTCATAGATATCAAATTCTTTTTAAGTAAGGGTACTACTTTAACATGTTTCAGAGTTAGTAATTTACCTTAAAAAAGCACCAAATTTGCAATTCCAGCATGAGTCACCTCTGCCTCACCACCATTATAATTTTCTACAGTGTCTTTCACTTCTATGACCTTAGTAAGTGAGTTCTTATCATTTGTAGCATGACAAGTAGCACCGCTATCTAACCACCACTCAGAGGAGACGCTGGTCATTCCATTCTTTATCATTCCAATAAAGGCTTGAGACTCGAATTTACTAATTAACACATTAGTCGTAGTTTGTGGTGTGTCATTGTTTGGCTTCTTTTGTAGCTTACACTCTGCTGCCCAGTGGCCCTACTTTCCACAGTTATGACACTTGCCCTTCTTCTTCCTTTGTAGATAGTCTTTTTGGCCTCTAACTGTGAAGAGGATTCACCTTTTGATGACTTGAACCTTTTCTGAGGTTTATTTGAATATGAAACTAAGTTGGCAACTGACTTTTGTTGTCCTTCTTGTTCGAAACTCTTCCTAAATATGTTTTGATCTTCAATGTGTATATACCTCTTTAATTCATCCAGTCTCATATGTTATTTTTGTCTGTGTATTTCAATTTTGAAAAAACTCCATTCAATAGGTAGCTTACTCAACACAAGACCAACAAAGAGATTATCGGACATATCAGAGTTATCCTCTTTCAACTTGTTCCTCATGTTCTCAAGTTCAATTAATTGAGAGGTAATACTTGAATTCATATTGAATTTAAAGTCAAAGAACTTCTCCACTAGAAGAGTTTTAGAGAGCCCCTCTTGTTTTTGGAACTGAGCGTTCAAGTGATCCCACATCTCTTTCGCTGTCTTAAACTCACTATAAGTCATAGCTAGGCGAGGATTTAAAGAGATCAATAAGTAATCTCTACAAAAATCTTCATCTTTGTTCTATTGATATTCATCAACATCTTCAGTGGTAGATGCAAAATCACTTAGTATAATATAGAATATTTCATGTTCTTTCATGCCAAATTGAACATGCAATTTTCAATAATGAAATTTAGTGACATCAAATGATTATAGCTTGATAATATCATAGGAACTATGTTTTGCTATTTTAATTAGAACAAAGACGTAGAAAGAATGCATCTTGAAGTCCTTTTTTTTTTTGGGTAAAGGCATCTTGAAGTCCTTGGAGCTCACAAAATTGAATAAAGCCCCTAACCTTGGTCAAATCGCTTTGTAGAGGTGGTTTTTGCCAAAATAGACCCCAAAAACAAATCCGGAGTGCCCAAAAACCTTAAGATGGACTATCGTTGTTGCTAGAAGCCGAGAAGTCGCCGGAAATTCGCTGGAAGCTGAAAAATCATCGGACTTCCAGTTGTTGTATCTCAACCGTCTGACCTTCATTCAATGCGAGTGACCACTCAAAACACTCATTTCAAAGAGTAGAACAAGACCCAAGCAGTTTCATCCTCTGAAATTGGATATAATTTCTGGGTTCTTGAATCAAAGATTTCAGTCAATCTCATCGTCGAAATCGAAAATAAATAATATTTGCGAGTTCGTCTCGACGAGAACTTCGAGTAGATACCTTTCTTGCTCAAATCCAACACATGAATCTAATACTTCAAGATTGTTGGAGGTTATGGATTTGAGAAAGTAGATAGTGTTTTTACTTGAAGTATTACATCAAGAGACGTCAAGTTTGAAATGCTTAACAGTGTTACTTCCAGTGTAGGTAAACCCTAGAGTTTATATGTAAGTTATTGGGTTCTAGCCTATATGGGCCCAAAATAATAATATTCTAAACCTATTGGGCTTGTATGTGAACATATTATTTGGATTATATTAATAATATATCTAACATTGGCACGGTGCTCCAGCAGCCGATCTCGTATCGGGTGATGTAGTTGAAGAGCTTCTCATCAGGCGACCACAACCCTTGTTAAAAATATGTCTCGAGTTTGAGCCCGAAGCAAAAAATTTAAATATTTTGAATTTGATATTTTACGGACATCCGAAATCGAGCGAATCAAATCACATAATTTTCTTATACAAGCTGGAGTCTTTAGCCACCGAAGTTGGAAAGTCCAACATATATTTGAATTGGATCAAATTGTGAATATCTTTAGGCGGTGGGATTTCCTTGGTTGATTTGCTGGACTTCATGTGGAAACACTTAAAAGAGGAAAGTTGACTTATTGACTGAATTTTGTGGAATATTTTTTCCACATTGAGTCGGCCACTGTATTGCTTATCTTGGATATATATTGATATTTAAATATTGGATTGTGGGACTTTTCTTGCATAGAGAGAGACAAAGAGAAGCGCCGCTCCTGTGAATGCTTGAAGAGTGCTGTTATTGTGCACGAAGACTTGAAGCGCCGTTCTGCGAGTGCTTGCCAGTGTTGTCTTCGTGCCGTCCATGTCCTGAGAAGATTTGAAGTGCCAAACTGAATGCTTGACGCGAGTCCTCGTGGAATTACATCTTGGCGTTTACGAGTGATTAGCAGATTAAATCTTCTGTTAAGATTTGTGTACAATTCCTTTACGAGATTGAGAGATTATTTCATGAGAAATTGTGGGACTCAACACTGCATACGTTATTGGGTGTAATTGGGGCTTGGGAAATACCGAGAGTATTTGAGTGACTCGAGTATGGTTGTAATCTCCATTGTATTGCTTGATCTATAGTGGAATTCCATGCTGCTCTTCTTGTAGATGTAGGTCATTACGACCAAATCACATAAGTTTGGTGTCCGATTTATTTTTTTATTCTGTCAATTTTATTGTTCGATCGCTTGACTTCCTCAACAATTGGTATCAGAGCCTGGCTTGGCTGAGTTGAAGCGAATCGATGGCGATTGAAGAAGAAAAAGTGAAAATCGACAAATTTGATGGGAAAGATTTTGGTTTCTGGAAGATGCAGATTGAAGATAATCTATATCAAATGAAACTGCACTTACCCTTGTCTGAAGAGAAGCCAGAGACGATGAAGCAAGCTGATTGGGAATTGCTGGATAGACGAGCTTTGGGTGTTATTCGGCTGACGTTGGCACGTAATGTTGTATTTAACATTGTGAATGAGAAGACCACTACAGGTTTGATGAAAGCCCTGTCGGACATGTACGAGAAGCCTTCTATGATCAACAAGGTCTATTTGATGCGATGTCTATTTAACTTGAAGATGAGCGAAGGTGCATCAGTTGTTGATCATATTAATGAATTCAATGTGATCGTTAATCAAATGAGTTCAGTTGATATTGACTTTGAAGATGAGGTACGTACTTTAATTTTATTATCACTATTGCTTGATAGTTGGAATACTACTGTTGCTGCTGTTAGTAATTCCTCTGGGTTGACAAGTTTGACGTTTGATGGTGTTCGAGATTTAATTTTGAGTGAAGACATCCGTAGAAGAGAATCTGACGAACATTTATATGCTGCTTTAGTTGGTGAAAATAGAGGAAGAACTAGTATACGTATTAGCAAGAGTAGTATAAACTCGAATAGATGAAGCCAGTCTAGAATTCATGGTGTTGTCTGTTGGAGTTGTGGCAAAAGAGGGCATCTTAGAAAGGATTGCCTTAAATTGAAAAACGAGAAGGGTAAAGGAATTAGAGTTGATTCTGCAGATGATGTTGCTGCTATAGCAAACAGTAATTCGGATAATGCTGATTATGTCTTGTCTATCACTAATAATTCGTCGTTTGGCGGATGGATTATGGATTCTGATTGTTCTTTTCATGCTACATCAAATAGGAACTGGTTTACTATTTATCAGTGCACGAATAGTAGTAAAAAGCAGTTGGGGAATAATTCTGAATGCGATGTTGTTGGTATTGGTAATGTTAGAATCATGGTATCGTGTGGACATTGACTGGGTGAGGCATGTTCCAGAGTTGAAGAAAAATTTGATTTCTTTGTATGCCCTAGATTCAGTTGGGTGTTGATATTCTTCAGAATGTGGAGTTCTGAAAGTTGTTTGAGGTGCTTTGATGATAATAAAAGGAATCAAGCATAATGGCCTGTATGAATTTTAAGGTGAGACAGTGACGGAATTCGCTATGAAGACGTCGGATGCATATGTTCGAGAGTTTGAATTGTGGCATATGCGTTTGAGACACATTAGCGAGAAAAGCCTGAAGGTTCTAAGTGAAAGAAATTTGCTATATGGTTATGTGGCTAATGAACTGAATGTATGCAGGTACTATGATTTAGATCAATGGCGGAAAGTGCACTTCAGTAAGGTTGTTAAGGAAACCACAGAAATTGTAAAATTAATTCACTTGGATGCTCGTAGGTTGTTGCGGTTTCCTTCGAGGAAGAGTGCCGGATTTATGCTAACAATTGTTGATGACTACTTAAGGAAGACGTGAGTGTTTATGCTAAGGCACAAATTTGATGCTGTTATTAGGATCAAATAGTTAAAAGCTTTGATCGAAAAGGAGACTGGTAAGAAGATCAAGCATGTGCGGACTGACAATAGCATGGAGTTTTGCTCGAAGCTGTTAAACAAATTCTGCATGAAGGAAGTTATAGTGAGACACCACACTAATGTTAATAAACCACAACAGGTTACAGAGTTGATGAGCAAAACATTACTAAAGACGGCCCATAAAATGCTTTCTAGTACTGGTATAGCTAGGAGATTCCTGGCAAATGCGCTTAGTACGGCGAGCTACTTGAAGAATAGATCCTCATCAACTGTGATTGAATGTCGGACTCCCGAAGAAGTGTGGTCAGGTAATGTTGTTTATTACTCTATTCTTAGAATATTTTGTTGTCCAGGTTATGTTCGAATTAGTGATGGTAAGCTCGATGGAAGGACAAGAAAGTGTATGTTCCTAGGTTATGCACAAGTGAGCGGGGCTATAAGTTGTGGTGCTCGTAATTAAATTCACCTGTTGTCAGCAGAGAAGTTACATTTGATGAGTCTCCAGTACTTCTGACTAAGAGTGTTAATAGCAGTGTTTATACGGATCTGGACGGTGTTCAGCTTGAGATGGAGTTGCAACTAGAAACTCCTGAGCTATCAGGTGCTAACGAAAGAATCGACACGGATGGTGCTTGTAGCAAGATGGAGCCTATTGAACCAACAGTTACTGTAACTGCTGAAATTGACAAGGTGTGTATTCGATCTCCTGACAGATATGGATGCAACGATAGTTTTGCTTTATCTATGGTTGAGGAGGTTGTGTCGGAAAATTCTTGTGGAGCAATTAAAGGTGCATGTGGAGTTGGTATTTTGATGAGGTCCACGGCTATGACAAAGTTCAAGCGAGGCTTGGACTTGAAAGACATCTGTAACGGTTGAGCCCATCGGGGGCTGTTGGAGAGCAGTAGCAAAATTCGGATTCTATCAAAGCGATTGTGAGTTGGCTTAAACGTCAAGTCAATGTGGAGATTGTTAAAAATATATCCCGAGTTTGAGCCCGAAATAAAAAATCTAAATATTTTGAATTTGATATTTTACGGACATCCGAAATCGAGTGAATCAAATCACGTAATTTTCTTATACAAGCTGGAGTCTTTGGCCATCGAAGTTGGAAAGTCCAACGTATATTTGAATTGGACCAAATTGTGAATATCTTTAGGCAGTGGAATTTCCTTCTTGGTTGATTTGCTGGACTTCACGTGGAAACACTTAAAAAAGGAAAGTTTACTTGTTGACTGAATTTTATGGAATATCTCTTGCACATTGAGTCGGCCACTGTGTTTCCTATCTTAGATATATGTTGATATTTATATATTGGATTGTGGGACTTTTCTTGCATAGAGAGAGACAAAGAGAAGCGCCGCTCCCGTGAATGCTTGAAGAGTGCTGTTATTGTGCACGAAGACTTGAAGCGCCGTTCTACGAGTGCTTGGCAGTGTTGTCTTCATGCTGTCCATGTCCTGAGAAGATTTGAAGTGCCAAACTGAATACTTGACGCGAGTCCTCGTGGAATTACATCTTAGCGTTTACGAGTGATTAGTAGATTAAATCTTGTGTTAAGATTTGTGTACAATTCTTTTGCAAGATTAAGAGATTATTTCATGAGGAATTATGGAGCTAAACATTGCGTGCGTTATTGGGTGTAATTGGGGCTTGGAAAACACTGAGAGTGTTTAAGTGACTTGAGTGTAGTTGTAATCTTTGTTGTATCGCTTAATCTATAGTGAAATTCCATGTTGCTCTCCCCGTAGATTTAGGTTACTACGACTGAACCACATAAATCTGGTGTTCAATTTATTTTCTTATTCTGTCAATTTTATTGTTCGATCGCTTGGCTTCCGCAATAACCCTTTTCTCAAATTCTACTTCACACAGTAAGAATGTCTCCCCATTCTTTGTAGAGAGCAGAGCGCCGAAGAAGTGGAGAAAGAGGATAACTGTAAGGATAACGATATAAGGCTGGTAAATAAGAGAGGTTCGGATGGGGATTTATGTGTTGTTCTTGGGGTTGTCCTAAGAGCTGCGAACACAAGAAAGATCAAGAATCGGTTTAAGATGATTTGAAAAGCCAAGGAGGGATATGAATCATACTTAGGATCCAAGCTAAGCTCAAAGAGAGAGAAAGAGAGGGGAAAGTGAGCCAATCAAGTGGGTTTTACGCCAAATCTGGTGCTGCTTTTAGCAAGGAACATCTATTTTTTTATGGAGGTCACAGAAGGAATGAGTTGTGCCCCTGACTAGACACCGTAGCTGCTAGTTTCTTGTCTTTCAGCCTAATCCTCATATAGCAGATGTTATGAGCAGGGTTTTAAAGAAAGAGGAACATTTATTTTCCCGTTTATTTTCACCAATTTGAAGCCTTACATGTCTTGAAATTTCAGACATGATCGATTGGTGGGTTGAACTAAACCCGGAGGCATGTTCATGCTTGTATTCTCTGGAGCTAGCCCAAGCTCGCTCATCAAGTTGAGCGTGAAGTCTAGACCATAACACAGTAACAAACTTGTTTGGTTGAAGCCCCATTTGTCCAAAAAATTAATCTCATGAATTTTATACCATAATCACAAGGCCATTTACGAGGTTATATGAACCGGCAGTTTCCATATTCGAATCATACTTTAGATCCCTTATCTTCTTCTGCTAAGAGAAAATTCATGCTCTTAATCAGCAAGCTCGGACACTTTTCTTGTAGTGTAGATCATTTTCAGTCAGTTTCTTGTGCATTGCTGCAATCTGTAAAGAACACAATGGCATCTAGCAGAAAAGTCATGAAGGTTGACCTTTTTTTTTCTATATTGATGTTAACTAAAGTGGTCAAAGTTCAGTCAATCTTATCTTAATTCGCATGAAACAAACTGATCTGTGTATTGATGTCTTTTCGTTCTATTTTTTTCTTTTTATTGGCAGATGTGTACTTTCTGTTTTAACCCAAGCAAATATGACAAGTGATCAATTATGGCACGCACGGAATCCATTCTAAAGCAGAATTTCTGCTCCAGAATGCATTTCAGAATAGAAATACATTTGTTAAAAAATTTCCGGAATGCATTCTAGAGCAATTTTTGCATTTTGCAATAAAAATGCGTTTATTAAAAATACTTGATTCTAGAATAAGTTTTGAGCAAGAAAAAGTAGCTTCTCTCTTTCAGAATGCATTCTCCCTCATTGGTTTCTTTTTCGTGGCCTTTACAACATATTTTGAGATCTCACTCATTTTTTTTAGAAAATGCATAAAAATTGAAAAATCCCAGAAAAATTCATAAAAATTTCCAGAAAATAAAAAAAGTCAGATTTTGGGAAAATAGGAAATTTGGTGAATTCTTTTCAAAAAATACAAAAAAATAAAAAATTTCGAAACTTCACATAATGACTTAGAAGCCACCGTTGAGTGAAATTTAAATTTTTTTAGGTGTCCAAAAAAATCAAAAAATCAAAATTTTTAAAACTTCACAGACTGACTTGGAATACCTTGTTTGTTGAGAAAAGATAATTTTGAATACATTCTGACATAGAGATAGATAGCAGAATATGAACGTGCAAACAGTTCAGACAGCTCGGATTTCTTGTTGCACATTAACAATTTTGGAGTCAATTATCTTGAAAGCCTGATTTTGTGCCAGGAGAGTTTCCAATTGCCAATTTAGAACAACCTCAGCAGCAATCGTTCTTTTTGGCCTTCCACATTCATCAACATCAGTGGGAGAAGGAATTTTTGGAGTATGAAGGTATCGTCGTTATGGATTAGTAAATTCCTCGGTAGCAGGAAAAGAAAGCTAAGAACTTTCAACCGGATTTAAAGAAGGGAAATCAGCTTCATTGAACATGGAGATAGATAGAAGTTGCCTGGTAGTTGGGTTTTCAGAAAAGACTGGTATTTCAAGTGGGTAAGAATTTTTATTTACCCACTTATAGATGGGTTTGTAGAAAGGGGAAACAACAGCTTTTTTATATGTGGGTGAAATTGAAGGTGATGATGGTGATGGTGGAGATGATGGAAACGATAGGGGTGATGAAGTTGATGGAGATGATGGAGGTGATGGTGAACCGTATGAAACCATAAACTGGTATCTACTACTTTCTCCAAGAGTATCAATGGTAGGGTTTCCATTCAAATATCTTTGGTAGAAGTTGTCATTGGCCTTCCTAGCTTTTCGTTTAGGCTTGATAGCTGATCTACTTCATCTGGGGAATTTATACATGAAGAACACTGGCAAAAAGAATCCCAGAAACAATGACCCTGAAGGTCTTTGTAGTGATGGACAGGATGTTCGTCACTTTTGAAGTATTGAATCAACTTTTTTGGGTCTGGTTCCTCAGAAACTAAATTAGGAACACAGGGTTTTATCATAAAGATAGTAGGAAAGATGAAATGAGTTTCTTCCTTTTCTTTGCGGAATTTGATGGTTACGATACCATCTCATTGTCTGACAAATTCAAAGTCTGAAAACTGGAGAGATTGGCTAATTTGGTGGAACTTTTCATAATTGGTTAACTAAGATTCAAGAAGAAGCTTGGCTAACTTTTCTTTTGGAATCTGCCGAGGAACATGGATGCAAGAGGCCTGATCATTTTGCATGGAGATGAACAGCGCATCTTCATTTTCATGTTGGAAATTCAGATCTAGGGTATGATTTTGGACTTTATACACCATTTGGTAATGAAGAGTTGCAGCAATGGAATCGGCACTTTGAGGAGCTTCAGTAAGCTGAAGCTGCACTTTCAAGAAAGAAAGTAGCTAGGGATCAGAAAGGGCAATATTAAAATTTGGATAAAGGGTTACGAAGACTGTTCCAACATTTAAGGTGGTTTGGACAATACTAATATAAGCATGCTGGTATTCTAGAAATCTAGTATCCAAAAGAGCCATTTTTGCTACAACGGGCAAACCTTTTCTCCCATGAAAGGTAAGAGCAAGACGGACTGCTCCATAGTGAATATGCGAATACCCTTATTGGATCCACTGTTTAGGAAATTCGGGAGGAATTTGAAGAGTAACAAAGTACTCTTTTTCGTTTGCAGGAATTGGGTGTTGGTCAAATTTGGAAGACCGGATGTATTCTTTGACCTCTTTCGGAGTTTAACGGATGAGATGTTGTGTAGACCTGATGGGGAAAAAGATGTAGCAGGTTTGGCAAAGGCTGAATATGGATTCATGAGAGGAAGTTGCGTTTCGAAAATCTTGGTTTCATTGCTAAGAGAGACTTTATAGAAATAGTCTATCTTAGAAGCAAGTGAAGTACGAAACTCAGTTAAAGATGAAGAAGAAGACGATGGAGTGAGAAAAGCAGTAAGAGCGATTAGAGTTGTATCTGGATCGGTCATGATGAAGAGAAAGAATTCTTCGCAATACTGGACAATCACCAACTAAGGGCATGGAACAAACTAAGCTAGTCATAAAACCACGCTCTGATACTAATGAGGGGATCTATGCTGAGAGCTAGGGAAAACAAGGTCGGCTTACAGCAGGCATGCTATCTCACGTGGGCGAGCCTCTTGTTCAAGCCTTTCAAGGACTACCTTTTAGCTGTAAAACTACTAGAGATTTAGCTCAGAGTATAGAGACGCTCAGAGTGACTAGGATGATCTTATGCCTAACTAGCCGAGCTGCATTTCTTAGAGGATTATGCCAGGCTTTAAAGAAAAAGATTTTTAGAGAGGCATGGAAAGTGAGAGAATTGAGATTTCACAACTTTTCCCCTTTATTCCAAACCGAAGGATTACATGGCCTTATATAGGCGTTGGGGAATACATGCTAGATGAAGGTCCAGGTAAGACAAAACACATCTAGAACGGGGTGCATTATTGGACTTCTATCCATACAAAACAAAACTCACCTAAAACTAAGTACATTATTAGGCACACCTATACTCGTAGAACACTGAAAGCCTATTCATCGGTGAAACAAGATCGGCTATGATATGCTAGAACAAACAGTGCTGGTTAGGTGTAATAGTACAAGCTAATCACCATCCAGAGTTATAGTCATAATCCGAGCTGTCTGAACTATTTGCACATTCATATTTTGCCATTTGTCTCTATGTCAGAATGTGTTCAAAATTATCTTTAGTGATAACTAGCGTTGGGTTTGAGGAAGAGGATGCATGTGTCGAAAGGTCTGGAAGAGCAGTATTTGGAGTGTTTTGTGGTAACAGGATTTCATTCCACATTCTGATGCCAAGGTTTGATTGTGGATTTTGTTCAGATAAAACTTGCTGAGGTAAAACTGGCTGGGGCCAATTTCCTAGTTGTGTGTAGTGAGAGAAAGAGCTGGCATCAAGTCCAATAGATAAGGACAATGGTCCATAGTCATAGGGATCTTGAGAGAGTGGTCCATCCCATGGATCTTGAGATGACTGTGCTGGATCTCCTATGTCTGACATTTCGTGTTCTTGTGATGATCCAAGCTGTGCTTGTGCTTATTCATGTTTGTATTCTCTGAGTGCTTGTATTATTACAGATGAAGATCCTTCGTGATCCTATGAAATGGGTATGAAGTAATCTCATGATTCTTCTGGGATAATACGATTTTCTTGGCATAGAATCCTCTGGAGTTCCTTGTAATTATATTTAACAGAACCAACGTGACCAGGGAACGATTTATAGACACGTGCAACTTGGAGTTGTAACTGGGGCTTGTTGGTAGTAGTACCTACTATGACAAGAGTATCGGAAATTGTACCATTATTGTGCACAAAAGTCCAAGGACGATAAAGGAGTATAACAGTGTGTGTTTCTGGATCATCTCGGACTTTTTTCACTTCTTCGAGAAAGAGCCGTTTCCAATAAACAGGAGGGTAAAACCATTTGAGTACAGTTAAAAGGTTTTTCTCGTGTTCATTTAGTTGAACGTAATCAGCCAAAAGCTAGTTGGTTAACTAGATAAAGGAATTTTTTTGTGGGAAACTCAATAGCTATTAAGTACTTATTGGTTAGATACCATAATAACCATTTAAGTTTATCAGGAAAATCATTTTTTTCTCTAAAGTAATGGGTGGATGAAAGGGTACCTCGAGCGTAATCTAGAAGAGTCAAGAATAAATCCTTCATGGTGGCGAAAAAGGTCTGTGTGGCATTGCCACATGAGGTTGTTAAGATTTTCAGTGAGCTTATCTTTTTGGATTTGCTCAATTATTTCTTGAGGATATTCCAGGCTTGGCCAATCTCGGAACCGCTCAATCTTGTACTTGTTTGGCCTGAACGGGAAGGAATGCCCGAGAATATACATGTTGATTTTTGCCGATGCTTTTGATTCGAAAAGAAAATCTGCAAGCACATTCTTCTTTCTTGCAATGAGTTTGGTTTCAAAGGAGTATTTCGAAAACCATTTAGCCCATCTAAGTAGCTGAGGATAAGGGATCTACAGGAACTGCCTTTTAGCTGCAAAACTACCCGGAGATTTGGCTCAGAGCATAGAGACGCTCAGAGTGACCAGGATGATGTTATGCCTATCTGGCCGAGCTGCATTTCTTAGAGGATCATGCCAGGCTTTGAAGAAAGAGGATTTTTAGAGAGGCATGGATGAGAAGTGAGAGAATTGAGATTTCATAACTTTCCCTCTTATTCAAACCGAAGGATTACACGGCCTTATATAGGCGTTGGGGAATACATGCTTGGACGAAAGTCCATGTAAGACAAAGCACACTTAGAGCGGATACATAATTGGACTCATGTCCACATAAAACAAACCTTACCTAACTAAGTACATTTATTTGGCACACTCACTCGTAGAACTCTTAAAACCTTTTCAGAAGTAAAACAGGACCTAGCTATGCTAGCACAAAGCTAGTTAGGTGGAATAGTACAAGCTTATCTCCAACTAGAGTTGTAGTCATAGTCCGAGCTGTCTGAACTATTTGCATGTTCGTATTCTGCTATCTGTCTCTGTGTCAGAATGTGTTCAAAATTATCTTCAGTGATAACTGGCACTGGGTTCGAGGAAGAGGATGCATGTGTCGAAAGGTCTGGAAAAGCAGTATTTGGAGTGTTTTGTGGTAACAGGAGGTCATTCCATATTCTGGTGCCAGGGCTTGATTGTGGATTTGGTTCAGGTAAGACTGGCTGAGGTAAAACTGGCTGGGGCCAATTTCCTAGCTGTGTGTATTGAGACGAAGAGCTGGCGTCAAGTCCGACTGATAAGGACAATGGTCCATAGTCATAGGGGTTTTGAGAGAGTGGTCCACCCCACGGATCCTGAGACTACACTGGATCTTGAGATGACTGTGCTGGATCTCCTACATCTGACATTTCGTGATCTTGTGATAATCCGAGCTGTGCTTGTGCCTGTTCGTGCTCGTATTCTCTGAGTGCTTGTCTTGTTGTAGAGGAAGATCCTTCATGATCCCATGAGACAGGTGTGAAGTAATCCCATGCTTCTTCAGGAATAATGCGATTCTCTTGGCATAGGATCCTTTGGAGTTCCCTGTAATTATATTCAACAGAACCAATGCGACTGGGGAACGATTTATAAACACGTGCAATCTGGAGTTGTGACTGAGGCTTGTAGGTAGTAGTACCTACTTCTGCGGGAGTATTGGAAATGGTACCATTATTATGCACAAAAGTCCAAGGACGGTGGAAGAGTATGACAGTGTGTGTTTCCGGATCATCTCGAACTTTTTTCACTTCTTCAAGAAAGAGTCGTTTCCAATAAACAGGAGGGTAAAACCATTTGAGCACAGTTAAAAGGTTTTTCTCGTGTTCATTTAGTTGAACGTAATCAGCCAGAAGCAAGTTGGTCAATTGGAGAATAAATTTTCTGGTGGGAAACTCAATAGCTATTACGTACTTGTTGGTTAGATACCATAATAGCCATTTAAGTTTATCAGGAAAATCATTTTTTCTCCAAAGTAATGGATGGATGAAAGGGTACCTCGAGTGTAATCCAGAAGAGTCAAGAATAGATCCTCCATGGTGGCGAAAAAGGTCTGTGTGGCATTGCCACATGAGATTGTCAAGATTTTCAATGAGTTTATCCTTTTGGATTTGCTCAATTATTTCTTGAGGATATTCCAGGCTTGGCCAATCTCGGAACCGTTCAATCTTGTATTTGTCTGTCCGGAGCGGGAAGGAATGTCTGAGAATATACATGTTGATTTCTGCCGATGCTTTTGGTCTGGAGAGAAAATCTGCAAGTACATTTTTCTTTCCTGCAATGTGTTTGGTTTCGAAAGAATATTTCGAAAACCATTCAGCCCATCTGAGTAGCTGAGGATGAGGGATTTGCTTCTGCTTGAATTTGGTCATTTGGGGAAAAGAAGCCATATCCAGTTCTACCAGAAAATGGTGGCCAATAAGATGGAATTCGAACTTTTTTATTCCATTCTTTACTGCCAAAATTTCCTTGAAGGTAGAGTGATAATGCATTTCTGCATGAGAAAACTTGCCACTTTTGTAAGCGCAAAGATGTCGCTTACCATGAAGTGCTTCGAACAATATGACTGCCCAGTATTCATCGCTGGCGTCAGTCTGCAAGATTCTCTTGCCTGTGGATGGGATTTGCAGAGGAGGAAGATCTTGCATGATTTCTTTGAGTTTCGCAATTGCTTTGGTTTGTGCCTTTCCCCATGGCACTGGATGCTTTTTTAACATCAGTTGCAAAGGAATTAACAACCTTGCGATATTTGGAACAAAATCTCTAAGATAATTGATTATCCCGAGAAATTGTTGAACTTGCTGGGTTGTAAAATTTTTTTCAGGAAATTTTAACAATTCCTTAGCAATGTGCGGTCCTGGATAATATGTACCTTTGTTAAGGTGCATGCCAAGAAATTCAACTTCTGTCTGAGCAATGGTCATCTTTTTCTGAGAAAGCATGATACCATGTTTCTTCACAATTTCTGCAAACTGCCCAAGAAGTCGACAGTGAGATTCTTCATCTGGGCTATAAAGCAATATGTCGTCAATATAGACAGCTGCACTGGATAAGATTGGCTGGAATATGCGACACATAGCCTTTTGGAATAAGGAAGGAGCAACCTTGAGACCAAATGGAAGAACTCGCCATTGAAAGTGTTGGTTGGGGATACAAAATCCCGTCTTTGGTCTGTCCTCAGGATGAATGCCCAATTGCCAAAATCCGGCTTTAAAATCAAACTTTGAGTAAATATGGGCTTTAGTGATTCCCGCAAAAAGGGAATTTCGAGAAGGCAAAGGGAATTTGTCATCTTGGAGGAAAAGATTGAGGGGTTGGTAGTTGATCACCAATCTCATTTTTCCTCGATTTTGCTCAGCACGTTTATTGACATAGAAAGCTTCGCAAGCCCATTGAGAATTTGAAGTTTCAATAAGGCCTTGCTGTAATAATTCTGAGCATTCCTTTTGGGCAAGAGCCAAATGCTCTGGATTCATTCCCGAATGACTTGCCTTGGTAGGATTTATATCCTCATTTTTCTTGAAGGGGAGTCGAACATAGAATTCTGGATTTTTCCACAAAGGATGAGAACATTTTTAGAGAATTCGAAATGATTTTCTGAGCATGATTCCAACAATTTCTGCATGATTGGATCTAACAGACTCATTTGAATGGAAAAGAGTCTTTGGATATTGATGAATTCAGAGAATTGGTCTCTATACCTAAGTCCTTTTCCAGGAACGATTCTCAAGTCTGGAAGTTGAGTCATGATATCCCACCCAATAATCAAGTCTTTATTGGGAAGGCTAGATCCAAGAATTCTGGTGGTAATGGAACATTGGGGGAAAAACTGAATAGATACAGGGGTGGTGCGAACATTTATGGAAAAAGTGTCTCCTGAAGCAGAGTTGAAATACCGAACACAGGAAGTCCAGTATTATTCAGGGAGAATTTTAGTATCTAGGATTGAAGCACTAGCACCAGTATCTATGAGGGCAATGACTGAAATTGGCTTGGCAAATTTTGAGAGATAGATTTTGACTGGGAAGTGGGGACAATGAAGTTGACTGGAATGTTTACTGGGATCCAGGTTTTCTGGTTGTGATGATAAATGGAAAAGTTCTTCAGGTTCTGAGTCAGAATTTGTTTCACTGGGAGTGAAATAAGGAATGATGCAAAGTGTTTGATCAGTGGGATTTTCATCGATAGAGAACAGGGATTCGATATCATCATTGTCAAGAGAGATTCCTGTTTCGAGTTCGATATTATGAATGAGATGATTCTGACCTTTTTTTGCTTGGGGGCAATTTTTGGCAAAGTGGCCCTTCTTATTGCAAATGAAGCAACGATTTGGTTTCTTGCGTCCTGTAAAGTTTCTTCGTTTTCACAGGAATCGCCATTTCTTCTTTCTTCCGAAGTGCCTGGATCTTTTCACTCGATACTTCTTGAAGTGCTTATTTTTCTTTGAATATTCTCCGCAGGAACCATCACAATCCTTTTTCGAACATTTGATCTTCAAATATTGTTTGGAGCAAGCACCGTCAAGTTCACAATTGTCTCTGATGTAGTTTTTCATCATCTGTCTTCGAAGACAGAGTTCATCAAGGCAAAGATGGATTTCTTGCTGCAGTTCTCCGAAGGGAATATCAACAATTCTTCTTTGCTTGTTGAGAAAAGATCTCTCGACCTGTTGGGAGAGTTCTTTAGGAATGGAGGCTAAAAAGACTTGTTTCAAATTTGGATCAGCTCCTAGGCCATAAAAGAGTTTAAGCATTTCTCTATAATGGCGATCTAGATGCCTTTTTTTGAAGAGAACAACATTTTCTTTCAAAATATTCTCTTCTTTTGAGTTCAAGAAGATCAGCAGGTTTTCCTATGAAATATAGGTAAATGATTCCAATGGCTTGGGAAAAATCTTGCAGTAGAAGAAAAGTCATCTGATCTGTTTCAGAAGTTGATTGCCACCAGTTTTTAAGGCTTCCAGTAAACCTTGTAGCAAATTCTAGAAGAACATCATATTTGCTTTCAACGGTAAGAGCTCTGGTGTTCAACCAAGCGTGGAATTCATCCAATTTTTCTGGCCATTTTGAATAAGGAGTATCATCAAGAGTGAAAAACTGTTTGGATGAAGAAACAGAAATATGAGATGGATTATTGATCTGGATAACCTCTGGTTCAGATAGATTTGGTTCCATTTCTTGTTCTGGTGGATCAGCCATGAAGATCGGAGGAGTATTCGGTGGTACTTGAAAAGATTCAACGGAAGGAATCGGAAAAGTAGACGAAGAGGAATAGGATAGGGAGTCAGATTCTGAATCTGAATCTGGCAAATTTGATACCTTTACTACCCGAGAGGTGCACTCTGGTAGATGTTACTCTGAGTCAGCTTTTGGATTTTGTTGTTGATCTTTGATTAAATCCCTCAGAAAAGATTCTAAGGGGTTTGAGATCATCATCTGCTGGTCAGAACTCTTTTCAGGTTCTTCAGAGGACTCAGCAACAGTCTTTTCTTTTATTCTTTCCTTCCGAAGCTTCTCCATTTCCCGAATGCGATTGCGCATTGTTGTCATATCACTTCTGTCTCGTTGAGTAGAAGTTTCGGCCGCAAGAGCGGCTGCAGCAAAAACTGGAGAGTTTTGTGGTGGTGGAAGAGAGTATCCGATTCTCGGAATAGAGAAGAAATCAGTAGGCTTAAATTTTCCTTCTTCAAGGAGACTGATTTGCCTTTTGAGTTTCTCTATTTCATTCTTCGGACTTTCAAGATAATGGTAGCCAAGATGCTGGCCTGATTCCAAAGCATGAAGTCTTTTCTGGAAATCCACAAGCATCTTTTTGATGGACTCGTCGTACCTTCGTATGTCTTGTTGCACATCAATAATTTTGGAGTCAAGTGTCTTGAAAGCCTGATTTTGTGCCAGGAGAATCTCTGACTGCCAATTTAGAACAGCCTCAGCAGCAGGCGTTCTTTTTGGCCTTCCACGTTCATCAACATCAGTGGGAGAAGGAATTTTTGGAGAATGAAGGTATCGTCGTTGCGGATCAGTGAATTCCTCAGTAGCAGGAAAAGAAAGCTGAGAACTTTCAACAGGATTTAAAGGAGGGAAGTCAGCTTCATTGAACATGGAGATAGATGGAAGTTGCCCAGTGATTGGGATTTCAGGAAAGACTGGGATTTCAAGTGGATAAGAATTTTTCTTTACCCACTTATAGATGGGTTTGTAGAAAGGAGAAACAACAGATTTTTTATATGGGGGTGAATCTGGGGGTGATGGTTGTGACATCCCCGATTTCGGGCCTAGGAAACCGAGGGCTGATAATAAGTGGATTAGCGGGTAAGTCGAGTTGAGGGTCGGTATTGGAATGGACAGCATGATCGGGATGAGTGTACTGAGGGTTGGTTGTGGTTCAATCGAAAGATTTTCCATGACTTGGCCTAGGGTTCGACAGTGGAATGACCCTGACTACGCAAATGATTAGGGTAATACGACCGTGGGGTGATCCTTCGACCATAAGGGCCGTTAGTGGAACGGTCCGGGATAACTGTGGATCAGTCCGGGGAAGGCATGTGTCGGTCGCGGGTGATACCGCACGGCCATGCATTAGTCCCGGGTGACCACAAGTTAATTCCGGGATACCGGATTTCCATGAGGCTACATGACAACCGAGGGTCGCCCATGGATCGTTGATACTCGAACGTAGCCCGGTCACGAATCGGCCACGGATCATTGTGCCAAGTCGGGAAGGCCATGGATGAGACATGTACCAGGCCATGTGCCTAATGGCTTAGTCGTGGCCCGGGCAAAATTGCCGATCGCGGCGGCCAAGGCCATGTGCCCGGTCATGACTGGCCATTGTGCCCGTCAGCCAGGCCACGGACCGGCTATGTGCCCGTTCGTGTGCCGGTCATTGTGCCCGACCCTCGTGCCACAAGTTGTGCCCGTAAGATCCGGTCCCGATCTTGTCCCGTGTCCAAGAAATGTGCCCATGAGTTGTGCGTCGTGCCAATCCCGAGCCGATGCGCGCATTGGGTCACGAACCGATCGCTCGCCCGGATGACCCGGCACATTGCCTGTGCAACCTAGGCGCATGGCCCGTGCAACCAGGCACGTGGCCCGTGCAGCCCAGGCGCATGGCCCGTGCAACCAGGCGCGTGGCCCGTGCAACCAGGCGCGTGGCCCGTGCAAACCGTGCGACCAGGCGCGCGGCCCGTGTAGCCCAGGCGCGCTGCCCGTGCGGCCAAGGCACACGGCCCGTGCAGCCCGGCCACTGGCCCGGCCATTTGCCCGGTCAGGCCAGCAAAAATGCCCAGTAGCCCGGTTTTGCGCCTAGTTACCCGAGAAGGCTATTTTGGGGTGTTTTGGCTTGGATTTTTGTAGAGCCACATTTAGACATTGTGAGGGCCATTTTGGCATTATTTGACATTTATAAGGGTATTATTGGAATATTTCTTTATGAGAAAAACCTCGGGAAAGATTTGGGAATAATTGTTGTGCGAGGCTCATTTTAGACGATACGGGCGCGTTTTCGCGAGACTCGTTTGGTCCGGACTAATTGGGATTGATTCAGCATATTTGAGAGGGTCCTAGAAGGTTTGACTTGGTCAAACCTTATCACCATCATCATTTCCTTCATTTAATGCTTGGCCCCCATTTTCAAACCTACCATAATGACCATTTATGAAGCTTTAATGGCCTTGTCTTCAATTATTGACCAAAGAAAGAGGGAGAGAGCTACGGCCAGCAAGGGGAGAGGGGGAAGGCTTCGGCCAAATGAGGAGAAGAGAGAGAAAAAGAGAGAATTTATGGCCATTCATCATTTCTTGGACTTTTGGGGTTTAGTCATTATGATGGGGTGAGGTATGTGCTTACCTCATCGCATGGATGACACGTGCGCATACCTCACACCCTTGATGACCCAGGCGCACGTGTCACCTAAACCACCTTTTTCTTTCTATAAATAGAAGATGTCAAGAGGGAATTTGGCTAATTTCTCACGTGCAACCACCAAGAATTAGAGAGAGAAAGAGAGAGGGAGAGAGTGCCGAAAATAGAGAGAGAGAAAAGAAACCGAGAGCCAAAAGAGAAAAAGAAAAAGAAAGCCGAGAGAGAAAGACGCCATTCTCGAGAGCTATTCCAAACCCGAGACCCGTCACCCTTCCCGCCATTTTCTACTCTTTAGTTCTTGTTTTATAAAAGAGTAAGTGGGGTTTTACTACCGGGAAATGACGTTGAAATGCGTCGTAGCATGAGCTTTTCCCCCCCGTGCTCGGTTTTGATGTTCCGATGTTGTATTCCCGATAACGAGTTTGTTTGTTTCGTGGTTTTCTTTTCATGTTATCTAAATAGAACCGAGGCGCGATACGTGAGGTAAACCGTGACTTAGCCATGCGTGGGCTCCTTGTTTTATGCTTTCTGTGTCCGTCGTTGTTTGATCGGCCACCGAGGCCGGTACGGTAAGAATGCTTCGTGAAAATGACGATTGATATGTCATCGCTTGTTAGTAACGTCTTACTTACTGGGTCTCCTCGACTCACTCCCCGTTGTTTTTCCTCTTTTCAGGTCCGTAGAGATGGCGTCGCCCCCGGTCCGGTTTGGCAACCCGGTCGAGATGCAAGCCGAGCTCCTGACGATGATCGACGCCCGGGAGAATCGAGCCTACCGTAGGATCACCACCTATGTCATGGTGGACGAAGGTCGGGTAGACCTTGTCCCGCACCCGTTCGTGGCCTGGTACCGCCTGGCCGACGGGGACTGGGTAGGCCCCCTTCGAGGATTTAATGGGCCGTTCACCGGCATGGGAGGTTCGACTCCGGGACCGGCCACCGGCGGGGCGTGACGGCGGACGTGCGGACGAGGACGGGGAGGAGCGAGCGAGGACGAGGACGAGGGAGTACTAACCGTAGAGAAGCTAGAACCCAAGCCAAAATTTTATTTGTAAATATATGGCTTGTTTGTTTGTTGTTCTTCGGAAGTGCCTTGAAATAGACATGTAACAAATATCGTTTAATATGACTGGTAGCCCGAGGAAGGGCTTGTAAATAAGTACGAAACTATCTTGTAAATACAACGTGCACCGTTTGCCTTTATTGTTTGGTTTGTCTCGTTGATTCGCTTCCGCATGTTTATTATATTTTTAAAATCAACGGGACGTCCTAATAATTATCTATGCTTCACGGGCCCGTTCCGATCATAGTCGGTCACATGTATCGATCGTGAGCGGATCGGGGCGTGACAGCGGGGTTTGTTTTGGTATCAGAGCAGGTTTTTCCTCCAGTAGGTGCAGTTCGCGACGACTTGCAAGTGGACGATCTGATGAGGGCGGGGAGTAACGCTGAGCCCATATGACCTGAACATTGAGCGGCCTCTTAGGAGGTGGCACCGGGGTCACGAATACCTGAACATTGTGCGGCTTCTGATTGAGGTGGCGCCGGGGCAAGTAGCCTGATCATTGTGCGGCCTCGGGAAAGAAGTGGCGCCGGGGTATAAAGTATGCCACCTGATCATTGAGCGGCTTCTGAAAGGAAGTGGCGCTGGGGTGAAGGGCCTGATTTTTGAGCGACTCCTGGCAGGCTTCTAGGACGGCTAAAGAACGAGAATTTGCGAACTGTGCACCGAAAAGTGGAAACCGGTTCTGAAAACCAAACGGTAATAAAGACCTGGAGTGATAAGGTGCGTTGAAGTGGGGTAGTTAGCTAGGAAACACCCCGTGCATGTGATTATGTGTCGGTATACATGATTGATTGGTAAGTTTGTCTTGATTGCTGAGTTTTGATTGCTGACATGTTCTTACGTTGTAGAAACACCTTAGTCATTTACCAAAGACAGTATGAATGCTCCGGACCCGACCTCGACCTCGAAAGGAAAGTCTAAGCAAGATCCCAGAATAGACGGAATTCTGCAGGCTCTTGCGACCGTGGGAGAATTGCTGGGGCAGCAAGTACAACAAGCACAGCAACGACCGCTTATCGCCGAGAATGCAGCAGCGGTAAATGAAAATGGGAATGGTGACCGAACAATGCATGGATTAGTCGAGCAGTTCTTGAAGCTGCGACCCCCGAAATTTGTTGGAACTGGAGATCCCGAAGAAGCGGAATCCTGAATCGATGAGTTACAAAAAGCTTTTGAACTGCTGCGGTGTTCTGAAGAAGATAAAGTTGCCTTAGCTGCCTATCAATTGCAAGGGAACGCCAGCTACTGGTGGAAGGCGACTAAAGAAACTGTATTCCCAGAAAATGTTGCAGTCAACTGGAATGCTTTCGTTGAGGCATTCAACGGGAAGTATTTTTCCGAGTGCGCTCGTGATCGCAAAATGAAAGAATTTCTGCAACTCCAGCAGGGGAATATGACGGTGGACCAGTATGAAGCAAGGTTCGCCCAGTTGTCAAGGTACGCCCCTAGACTTATTGAAAATCCTATCGACAAGGCAAAACGATTCCGGGATGGTCTCAAACCTGACATCCGGAGTCAGTTAGTACCACTGAATTTGAAGGATTATAATGAATTATATGAACGAGCTCAACTGATCGAGAAGGATCTGCTGGAAAGGGTCACTTCGACGCGACCCTATTATTCTACGCCCCGAATGGATCAACGTTCGGGCAAGAGGCCAGTGATGAAGGGAAAATGTCCATTTATTCCCAACAAGAAGCGGAATTTCCAGCAGTCAGTTCATGTTCCCGGTAATGCTTGTACTGTTTGTGGACAACAGCATGGCGATGCCCCGTGCCCTGTTCGTACGGGAGCATGCTTCGGGTGTGGCCAACAGGGTCATATGGTTAGGGATTGTCCACAAAGGCGACAGAATATGCCTTTACAGCAAAGACAGACAACAGCAGCAACTGGAGTTCAACCTCGTGCTAATAACGGTGATCGTCCTCCAGCTCAAGGACGAATATATGCGCTTACTCAAGAGGATGTTGAGAACTCCGACGCAGTGATCACAGGTACGGTTTTCCTCAATAACCGTGCTGCATATGCGTTAATTGATACTGGAGCTACACATTCATTCGTATCTAGTCAATTTGTGCGTTTGGCTAAACTTGAGGTGAAATCGTTAGAAGATGCACTTAGTATTTCTACTCCAATGAAAAATGAAGTACAAGCTACCTTAGCATGTCAAGGGTGTAAAATGATTATAGGCGGACTTGTGGATGTTATAAATCTAGCAGTATTGGCCATGTATGACTTTGATATTATCATTGGTATGGATTGGCTTAGTAAACAACGAGCGAAAATCGACTGTTATAGCAAGGTAATTCAGTTTTCTCCTACAAATCGTCCCTGCTATACATTCGTGGGAAATGGAGGAGGACCTTCTACTCCTATGGTTTCTGCTATAGAAGCCACTCGATTATTACAGAAAGGTTGTCAAGGATTTCTGGCAACAGTAAAGAATACAGTAAGAGAAGACGAATTAAAGTTGGAAGATATTCTGGTAGTCCAAGAATTCCCGGATGTTTTTCCAAAAGAATTGCCAGGTTTACCTCCGGAACGTGAGATCGAATTTGCTATCGAAGTTGCCCCTGGAACAGAACCTATTTCAAAAGCTCCATACAGGATGTCATTAACCGAGTTGAAAGAATTGAAGGTGCAATTGCAAGAGTTACTGGATAAGGGATTTATCCATCCAAGTGCATCACCCTGGGGTGCGCCGATATTGTTCGTGAAAAAGAAAGATGGAACGTTATGACTATGCATCGACTATCGGCAACTAAACCGGGTTATTATTAAGAATAAGTACCCACTGCCGAGAATCGATGATCTATTTGATCAACTTCAAGGAGCATCAGTGTTTTTCAAGATCGACCTAAGGTCGGGATATCATCAGCTAAGAATCAAGAGGGAGGATATTCCAAAGACGGCATTCCGAACCCGATATGGCCATTACGAATTCACTGTTATGCCATTCGGTTTGGCGAATGCTCCGGCAGCCTTTATGGACCTGATGAATCGAGTATTCAAGCCATACTTGGACAGTTTCGTCATAGTTTTTATTGACGACATCGTCATATATTCGAAAGATTCAGCTGAACATGAGCAACATTTGAGACTGGTACTTCAGACGCTCAGGGAACATTCACTTTATGCAAAATTCAGCAAATGTGAGTTCTGGTTATCGCGTGTGGTATTTCTTGGCCACGTGATTTTGGGACACGGCATATCAGTGGATCCATCCAAAATTGAAGCAGTGGTTAATTGGCCAAGACCAACGTCTGTCACCGAAGTTCGAAGTTTCTTGAGTTTAGCAGGATACTACAGAAGGTTCGTGGAACGATTCTCTAGCATCGCTACTCCTTTAACGCGATTGCTAAAGAAAGAAACGAAGTTCGAGTGGAACGACAAATGCGAGCGAAGCTTCCAAGAATTGAAGCAAAGGCTGACGACTGCTCCTATTTTGACTATACCTAAAGGACCAGGAGGATTTGAAATATACAGCGACGCTTCTCACAAGGGACTGGGCTGTGTATTGATGCAAGACGGCAAGGTGGTGGCATATACCTCGAGACAATTGAGGCCGTATGAATTGAACTACCCAACTCATGATCTGGAACTTGCTGCAATTGTGTTTGCCTTGAAAATTTGGCGATACTACCTATACGGGGAGCAATTCACTATCTATACGGATCATCATAGTTTGAAATATTTATTTTCCCAGAAGGAGCTGAATATGAGGCAACAACGCTGGATGGAACTTCTCAAAGACTACGACTGAGAAATATTGTACCATCCGGGTAAGGCAAATAAAGTGGCCGACGCTCTTAGTCGAAAATCGGCCATCGCCCATTTGATGGTCAAGGAATGGACATTACTTGAGGAAGCTCGGGATTTGGACTTTAAGTTGGAAGTTAGGCATCATCAGAACGTATTAGCTGCTCTTAGAATTGAGCCGGACATCATGGTGAAAATCAAGGCACTACAACAAACTGACCCGAATATCCAGAAGATCCGAAGGGACTTAACAAAAGGGAAGAAATCCGATTTCCATGATACGGACGACGGAATCTTAAAGTTTAACGGACGTCTATGTGTGCCGAAGAATGAACAACTCAAGGAAGAAATCTTGACAGAAGCCCACAAGAGCAATTACAGTATCCATCCAGGCAGTACTAAAATGTACCAGAATTTGCGACAACATTTCTGGTGGAACAGCATGAAGCCAGACATAGCCAAATATGTGGCTAAATGCCCGACGTGTCAACAAATCAAGGCTCAACATTGCAAGCCTGGCGGATTATTACAGCCATTAGAAATTCCGGAATGGAAGTGGGAGCACATCACGATGGATTTCATAATGGGACTACCAAGAAGTCAGCGAGGTAATGATTCGATATGGGTGATCGTTGACCGACTGACAAAATCGGCTCATTTTCTTTCCGTAAGAAAAGATCTTCCATTGGAGGATCATGCCGAGCTGTATGTTCGACATATTGTGCGATTACACGGAGTCCCGGTAACAATCACATCAGATCGAGATCCAATGTTTACTGCAAATTTTTGGCGGAGTCTTCAAACCGCTATGGGAACCAAGCTGCAGTACAGTACAGCTTATCATCCGCAGACGGATGGTTAAACAGAAAGGACGATCCAAACCCTTGAGGATATGTTGCGAGCATGTGTTGTGGATTTCAAGGGAAGCTGGGATGAACATTTACATCTCATTGAATTTGCATACAACAACAGTTACCAGCAAAGTATCGGGATGGCACCATTCGAGGCATTATACGGTCGAGCTTGCAGAACTCCAGTCTGTTGGGATGAGGTCGGGGAAAAGAAGGTCACGGGTCCAGAGCTAGTACAACTCACCAATGAGGTCGTGCAAGTGGTTAGAGACAAACTGAGAACTGCCCAAAGCCGACAGAAAAGTTATGCTGATAAGCGTAGGAAGCCCCTAGAGTTTCAAGTAGGCGACCACGTGTTTCTTAAAGTGTCACCCGTGAGGGGTGTGTTGCGTTTTGGGAAGAAAGGTAAATTAAGCCCCAGGTACGTCGGACCTTTTGAAATTTTAGAAAGAATAGGGAACTTGGCTTATCGGTTGGCGCTGCCACCGAAACTTGCTCAGGTGCATAATGTGTTCCATGTATCTATGCTGAGAAAGTACGAACCCGATCCGGCACATGTGCTGAATTTCGACGAGGTCGAATTGGACAGCAGAGTGTCCTATGTTGATGAGCCAGTGCGGATCGTGGATCGTAAGGAGCAAGTGTTGAGAAATAAAACAGTTCCCGTTGTAAAAGTCCTATGGCGACACCAGGGTGTAGAAGAAGCTACCTGGGAAGGTGAGGAAATTATGAAGCGGCAGTATCCGCACTTATTTGAGGAACCAGGTATGTATTTAAATTTCGGAGACGAAATTTTATTAGAGAGGGAGAATTGTGACATCCCCGATTTCGGTCCTAGGAAACCGAGGGCTGATAATAAGTGGATTAGCGGGTAAGTCGAGTTGAGGGTCGGTATTGGAATGGACAGCATGATCGGGATGAGTGTACTGAGGGTTGGTTGTGGTTCAATCGAAAGATTTTCCATGACTTGGCCTAGGGTTCGACAGTGGAATGACCCTGACTACGCAAATGATTAGGGTAATACGACCGTGGGGTGATCCTTCGACCATAAGGGCCGTTAATGGAACGGTCCGGGATAACTGTGAATCAGTCCGGGGAAGGCATGTGTCGGTCGCGGGTGATACCGCACGGCCATGCATTAGTCCCGGGTGACCACAAGTTAATTCCAGGGTACCGGATTTCCATGAGGCTACATGACAACCGAGGGTCGCCCATGGATCGTTGATACTCGAACGTGGCCCGGCCACGAATCGGCCACGGATCATTGTGCCAAGTCAGGAAGGCCATGGATGAGACATGTACCAGGCCATGTGCCTAATGGCTTAGTCGTGGCCCGGGCAAAATTGCCGGTCGCGGCGGCCAAGGCCATGTGCCCGGTCATGACTGGCCATTGTGCCCGTCAGCCAGGCCACGGACCGGCTATGTGCCCGTTCGTGTGCCGGTCATTGTGCCCGACCCTCGTGCCACAAGTTGTGCCCGTAAGATCCGGTCCCGATCTTGTCCCGTGTCCAAGAAATGTGCCCATGAGTTGTGCGTCGTGCCAATCCCGAGCCGATGCGCGCATTGGGTCACGAACCGATCGCTCGCCCGGATGACCCGGCACATTGCCTGTGCAACCTAGGCGCATGGCCCGTGCAACCAGGCACGTGGCCCGTGCAGCCCAGGCGCATGGCCCGTGCAACCAGGCGCATGGCCCGTGCAAACCGTGCGACCAGGCGCACGGCCCATGCAACCAGGCGCGCGGCTCGTGCAGCCCAGGCGCGCTGCCCTTGCGGCCCAGGCACACGGCCCGTGCAGCCCGGCCACTGGCCCGACCATTTGCCCGGTCAGGCCAGCAAAAATGCCCAGTAGCCCGGTTTTGCGCCTAGTTACCCGAGAAGGCTATTTTGGGGTGTTTTGGCTTGGATTTTTGTAGAGCCACATTTAGACATTGTGAGGGCCATTTTGGCATTATTTGACATTTATAAGGGTATTATTGGAATATTTCTTTATGAGAAAAACCTCGGGAAAGATTTGGGAATAATTGTTGTGCGAGGCTCGTTTTAGACGATACGGGCGCGTTTTCGCGAGACTTGTTTGGTCCGGACTAATTGGAATTGATTCAGCATATTTGAGAGGGTCCTAGAAGGTTTGACTTGGTCAAACCTTATCACCATCATCATTTCCTTCATTTAATGCTTGGCCCCCATTTTCAAACCTACCATAATGACCATTTATGAAGCTTTAATGGCCTTGTCTTCAATTATTGACCAAAGAAAGAGGGAGAGAGCTACGGCCAGCAAGGGGAGAGGGGGAAGGCTTCGGCCAAATGAGGAGAAGAGAGAGAAAAAGAGAGAATTTATGGCCATTCATCATTTCTTGGACTTTTGGGGTTTAGTCATTATGATGGGGTGAGGTATGCGCTTACCTCATCGCATGGATGACACGTGCGCATACCTCACACCCTTGATGACCCAGGCGCACGTGTCACCTAAACCACCTTTTTCCTTCTATAAATAGAAGATGTCAAGAGGGAATTTGGCTAATTTCTCACGTGCAACCACCAAGAATTAGAGAGAGAAAGAGAGAGGGAGAGAGTTCCGAAAATAGAGAGAGAGAAAAGAAACCGAGAGCCAAAAGAGAAAAAGAAAAAGAAAGCCGAGAGAGAAAGACGCCATTCTCGAGAGCTATTCCAAACCCGAGACCCGTCACCCTTCCCGCCATTCTATACTCTTTAGTTCTTGTTTTATAAAAGAGTAAGTGGGATTTTACTACCGGGAAATGACGTTGAAATGCGTCGTAGCATGAGCTTTTCCCCTCCGTGCTCGGTTTTGATGTTCCGATGTTGTATTCCCGATAACGAGTTTGTTTGTTTCGTGGTTTTCTTTGCATGTTATCTAAATAGAACCGAGGCGCGATACGTGAGGTAAACCGTGACTTAGCCATGCGTGGGCTCCTTGTTTTATGCTTTCTGTGTCCGTCGTTGTTTGATCGGCCACCGAGGCCGGTACGGTAAGAATGCTTCGTGAAAATGACGATTGATATGTCATCGCTTGTTAGTAACGTCTTACTTACTGAGTCTCCTCGACTCATTCCCCGTTGTTTTTCCTCTTTTCAGGTCCGTAGAGATGGCGTCGTCCCCGGTCCGGTTTGGCAACCCGGTCGAGATACAAGCCGAGCTCCTGACGGTGATCGACGCCCGGGAGAATCGGGCCTACCGTAGGATCACCACCTATGTCATGGTGGACGAAGGTCGGGTAGACCTTGTCCCGCACCCGTTCGTGGCCTGGTACCGCCTGGCCGACGGGGACTAGGTAGGCCCCCTTCGAGGATTTAATGGGCCGTTCACCGGCATGGGAGGTTCGACTCCGGGACCGGCCACCGGCGGGGCGTGACGGCGGACGTGCGGACGAGGACGGGGAGGAGCGAGCGAGGACGAGGACGAGGGAGTACTAACCGTAGAGAAGCTAGAACCCAAGCCAAAATTTTGTTTGTAAATATATGGCTTGTTTGTTTATTGTTCTTCGGAAGTGCCTTTGAAATAGGCATGTAACAAATATCGTTTAATATGACTGGTAGCCCGAGGAAGGGCTTGTAAATAAGCACGAAACTATCTTGTAAATACAACGTGCACCGTTTGCCTTTATTGTTTGGTTTGTCTCGTTGATTCGCTTCCGCATGTTTATTATATTTTTAAAATCAACGGGACGTCCTAATAATTATCTATGCTTCACGGGCCCGTTCCGATCATAGTCGGTCACATGTATCGATCGTGAGCGGATCGGAGCGTGACAATGGTGGTGATGGAGATGATGAGAAAGATGAGGATGACGAAGATGATGGTGGTTCGTATGAAACCATAAACTGGTATCCACTATTTTCTCCGAGGGTATCAATGGTGGAATCTCCATCCAAATATCTTTGGTAGAAACTGTCATTGGCCTTCCTAGCTTTTTGCTTGGGCCTGATAGCTGGATCTACTTCATCTGGGGAATTTGTGCATGAGGAACACTGACAAAAAGGATCCCAGAAACAATGACCATAAGGGTCTTTATAGTGATGGACAGGATGCCCGTCACTTTTGAAGTATTGAACCAACTTTTTTGGGTCTGGTTCCTTAGGAATTGGACTGGGAACACAGGGTTCTATCATAAAGATAGTAGGAAAGATGGAAGGAGTTTCTTCTTTTTCTTTGCGAAATTTGATGGTTACAGTACCATCTCTTTGTCTGACAAATTCAGAGTCTGAAGATTGGAGAGGTTGGCTAATTTGGTGGAGCTTTTCATAATTTGTTATCCAAGATTCAGGAAGAAGCTTGGCTAACTTTTCTTTTGGGATTTGCCGAGGAACATGAATGCAAGAGGCCTGATCATTTTGCATGGAGATGAACAGTGCATCTTCATTACCATGTTAGAAATTCAGATCTAGAACATGATTTTGGACTCTATACACCATTTGGTAATGAAGAGTTGCGGCAATAGAATCGGCAGTTTGAGGAGCTCCAGTAAGCTGAAGTTGTACTTTCAAGAAAGAAAGTAGCTGGGGATCGGAAAGGGCAATATTGAAATTTGGATAAAGGGTTACAAAGACTGTTCCAGCATTTAAAGTGGTTTGAACAGTACCAATACAGGCATGCTGGTATTCAAGGAACCTGGTATCCAAAAGAGCCATTCTTGCTACGACAGGTAAACCTTTTCTCCCATGAAAGGTAAGAGCAAGACGGACTGCGCCATAGTGAATATGCGAATACCCTTGTTGGATCCACTGTTTGGGAAATTCAGGAGGCATTTGGAGAGTAATAAAGTATTCCTTTTCAGAAGCAGGAATTGGATGCTGGTCAAATTTGGAAGACTGAACGTATTCCTTGACTTCTTTCGGGGTTTGTCGAATAAGATGTCGTATAGACCTGATGGGGGAAAAAGATGTAGCAGGTTTAGCAAAAGCTGAGTATGGATTCATGAGAGGAAGTTGTGTTTCAGAAATCTTCCATATCCAATTCTACCAGAAAATGGTAGCCAATAAGATAGAATTCGAATTTTTTTATTCCATTCTTTACTGCCAAAATTCCTTGAAGGTAGAATGATAATGCATTTTTGCTTGAGAAAACTTACCACTTTTGTAAGCGTAAAGATGTCGCTTACTATGAAGTTCTTTGAATAATATGGCCGCCCAATATTTATCACTAGCATCAGTATGCAAAATTCTTTTCCCTGTAGATGGGATTTGTAGAGGGGGAAGATCTTATATAATTTCTTTGAGTTCCACAACTGCTTTGGTTTGTGCCTTTCTCCATGGCACTAGATGCTTTTTTAATATCAGCTGTAAAGGAATTAACAACCTTGCAATATTCGGGACAAAATCTCTAAGATAATTGATTATCCCAAGAAATTGTTGAACTTGCTGGATTGTAAAATTCTTTTCAGGAAATTTTAGTAATTCCCTGGCGATATGCGGTCCTGGATAATATGTACCTTTATTCCAGCTGAGGAATTCAACTTCTGTCTAGGCAATGGTCATTTTTTTTTTCTGAGAAAGCATGTTGCCATATTTTTTCACAATTTTTGCAAACTGCTCAAGAAGTCAATAGTGAGATTCTTCATCTGGGCTGTAGAGCAATATGTTGTCAATATAGACAACTGCACTTGACAAGATCGGCTGGAATAAGCGACACATAGCCTTTTGGAATAAGGAAGGAGCAACCTTGAGGCCAAATGAAAGAACTCGCCATTGAAAGTGTTGATTGGGGATACAGAATCCCGTCTTTGATCTGTCATCAGGATGAATGCCCAATTGCCAGAATCCGACTTTGAGATCAAACTTTGAATAAATATAGGCTTTAGTGATTCCCGCAAAAAGGGAATTTCGAGAAGGCAAAGGGAATTTGTCATTTTGGAGAAAAAGATTAAGAGGCTGGTAGTTGATAACCAATCTCATTTTTCCTTGATTTTGTTCAGCATGTTTATTGACATAGAAAGCTTCACAAGCCTATTGAGAATTTGAAGTTTCAATAAGGCCTTGTTGAAACAATTCCGAGCATTCTTTTTTAGCAAGAGCCAAATGCTCTGGATTCATTCCCCAGTGACTTGCCTTAGTAGGATTTATATCCTCATTTTTCTTGAAGGGGAGTCGAACATAGAATTCTGAATTTTTTCACAAAGGATGAGAACATTTTTGGGAGAATTTGAAATGATTTTTTGAGCATGATTCCAACAATTTCTGCATGATTGGATCTAACAGACTCATTTGAATGGAAAAGAGTCTTTGGATATTGACAAATTCAGAGAATTAGTCTTTATACCTAAGTCCTTTTCCAGAAATAATTCTCAAGTTTGGAAGTTGAATCATGATATCCTACCCAATAATTAAGTCTTTATTGGGAAGACTAGATCCAAGAATTCTAGTAGTAATGGAGCATTGAGGGAAAAACTGAATGGACACAGGTGTGGTGCGAACATTTGTTAAAAAAGTGCCTCCTGAAACAGAGTTGAAATACCGAACATAGGAAGTCCAATATTTTTCAGGAAGAACTTTAGTATCTAAGATTGAAGCACTAGCATCAGTATCTATGAAGGCAATGACTGAAATTGGTTTGGAAAACTTTGAGAGATAGATTTTGACTGGAAAGTGGGGATAATGAAGTTGACTGGAATGTATACCGGGGTCCAGATTTTTTGGTTGTGAAAGACTTCATGCTTTGGAATCAGGCCAGCATCTTGGCTACCATTATCTTGAAAGTTCAAAAAATGAAATAGAGAAACTCAAAAGGCAAATCAGTCTCCTTGAAAAAGGAAAATTTAAGCCTACTGATTTTTTCTCTATTTCAAGAATCGGATACTCTCTTCCACCACCGCAAAGCTCTCCAGTTTTTGCTGCAGCTGCTCTTGCAGCCGAAACTTCTACTCAACGAGATAGAAGCGATATGACAGAAATGCACAGTTGCATTTGGGAAATGGAAAAGCTCCAAAAGGAAAGAATGAAAGAAAAAGTAAAACCTGTTGCTGAGTTCTCTAGAGAACCTGAAAAGAGTGCTGACCAGCAGATGATGATCTTGAACCTCTTAGAATCCTTTTTAAGGGATTTAAGCAAAGATGAACAGCAAAATCTAAAAGCTGATTTAGACCAACATTTACGAGAGTACACTTCTCAAGTAACAAAAGTATCAAATTTGCTAAATTCAGATTCAGAATCTGACTCTTTATCCTCTTCCTCTTCGTTTACTTTTCCAATTCCTTCCATTGAGTCTTTCTAAGTACCACCAACTACTCCTTCGATTTTCATGATTGATCCACCGAAACAAGAAATGGAATCAAATCCATCTGAACTAGAGATTATTTAAATTAATAACCCATCTCATATTTCTGTTTCTTCATCCAAGTAGTTTTTCACTCTTAATGACACTCCTTATTCCAAATGGTTAGAAAAATTGAATAAATTCTATTTTTGGTTGAACACCAGAGCCCTTGATGTTGAAAGCAAATATGATGTTCTTTTAGAATTTGCCACAAGGTTTACTGGAAGCCTTAAACACTGGTGGCAATCAACTTTTGAAATAGATTAAATGACTTTTCTTTTTTTGCAAGACTTTTGTCAAACCATTGGAATTATTTACCTATATTTCATAGGAAAACTTGCTGATCTTCTTCAACTCAACAGAAGAGAATATTTTGAAAGAAAATGTTGTTCTCTTCAAAAAAGGCACCTAGATCGCCATTATAGAGAAATGCTTAAACTCTTTTATGGCCTATGAGCTGATCTGAATTTGAAACAAGTCTTCTTAACTTCCATTCCTAAAGAACTCTCCCAACAAGTTGAGAGATCTTTTCTCAACAAGCAAAGAAGAATTGTTGATATCCCCTTTGGAGAACTACAGCAAGAAATCCATCTTTGTCTTGATGAACTTTGCCTCCGAAGATAGATGATGAAAAACTACATTAGAGATAATCGTGAACTTGATGGTGCTTGCTTCAAACAATATTTGAAGATCAAATGTTCAAGGAAAGATTGTGACAGTTTCTGCGGAGAATATTCAAAGAAAAACAAGCACTTCAAAAAGCATCGAGTGAAAAGATCTAAGGACTGCAGAAAAGGGAAGAAATCGTGATTCGTACGAAAATGAAGAAACTTCATAGGACGCAAGAAATCAAATCATTGCTTCATTTGCAACAAGAAGGGCCACTTTGCCAAAAATTGCCCCCAAGCAAAGAAAGGTCAAAATCATCTCATTCATAATATCGAACTAGAAACAGGAATTTCTCTTGACAATGATGATATCGAATCCCTGTCCTCTGTTTATGAAAATCCCACTGACCAAACACTTTGCATCATCCCTTATCATCTCACCCCCGGTGAAACAAGACCCATTGAAATTTAAATTTTTTAACGTGCCCAAAAAAAATTAAAAATTTCAAAACTTAACAGAATGGCTTAAGAATACATGTGGCCACCCATTTTGAGTGAAATTTAATTTTTTTGATATGCCCAAAAAAATAAAAAATTTTAAAACTTCACAAAATGGTTTAGAATACATTTGGCATCCACTTTGAATGAAATTTAAATTTTTTGAGGTGCCCAAAAAAATCAAAAAATAAAAAATTTTAAAACTTCACAGAATGGCTTAGAATACCTGTTGCCACCCACTTTGAGTGAAATTTAAATTTTTTTAGGTGCAAAAAAAAAATCAACAAATCAAAACAGATTTCTGTTCCAGAAATCAATTTCTGGAGCAGAATTGGTCATGTTTATCAAACAGATTTCTTATTTAGAAATCAATTTCTGGCAAGAATTCCAGAAATCAATTTCTGGCAAGAATTTAATTTTTGAAGCAGAATAGTTACCATTTGCGTCTTTACAATCCCAAATTGGGATCTTGCATTGTTGTTGGCTTTCTTGGGTAAACATGGATTTGGTATCGAATATTCTCTTTTATGTGTTATTTTGATCCGTTTATATCCCTTCCCCTTCGGTCATTTTAATGCTGAGAAGCATAAGGAACAATGGAGAAAGTGGGATTTCTGCTTTTCTTGGCTATGACAATGTGTTGGGCCACATTAGCTGATAGTGTATCAAGAACATCAGTGAACAGAGAGGCTTCAGAGGACGATGATGATATTGATAGGAGACTCGGGCTTCTTAATAAGCCTGCAGTGAAGAGCATTCAGGTATCATATTGCCTTCATCTCCTCTTGAATAGGCTTCCTGCTGATGCTCATTCTTGGTTTGAAGAACCAATCAGTGAGAATTACATCAAATAGGAGACGCCAGCTTTGTCCACCCTTTTTGTGATTTCTTGGCCCGAGAAAGACTTCTTTTGTTTGGGGCCGGATTTCGACTATTTCGCATCAGCTTACACAAATATCTCATAAGATTTCAATCATTCAGTCATATATGGCGTCTCTTCTGATAACAATGTTATGAATCTCAGTTCCACAACCCTTATGGAACATTTGCTTTTGGTACAAAACCCGTGTTTTTCCGGAGCCATTTCAGGAAAAAGTGAACATTTTTGGAGTTCTACTGCACACGTGCCATAAGAGCCAGCACAATTTTGTTGTATTCCATATAGAATTTCACCACCCAATAGAACTAATGATATGAATATGTGATATGCATTTTTGGCTCTGTTTTCGTTTTTTCTTTTTAGTTTTGGCCAGAAAGTAATGCCATATTTTGGATCCCCACAAATCACCATCCAAGAAATGTTAAATTTTTCTTCCATATCCCCAGAATTTTTTTTTTTGCACTGTAATTCAATCATGCACTCATCTTTTTGCTGAACTCAAATCTACAGTACTCATCCTTTGGCTCGAGCAGATAAGCAGAGGAGTAGTAATTTAAGTTCTTTCAGAAAAGTTGCTCTCTCTCACACACGCATTTACTCAGACACGCATTTGTTTGTTAGCTACATAATGGTCATAATAATGAAAGCTTGTTCACTGCCAATAAATTAAGTTTCATACTGATGTCCAGTTTTTGTTTGATTGATAGAGTGCAGACGGAGATATCATCGACTGTGTTGACATGCACAAACAACCAGCCTTCGAGCATCCCACATTGAAGAACCATGTCATTCAGGTCTGTTTCCTAACCTTAGCTCTCTTACTTACAATTGACAATTCGATCACAAAAATTTTTGAGGCTGATAAGTTCTAAATAGATTTTATTTGAATTGAACCGGCTAGTCTCGAGAACTCGAGCACGTTTTGATCTTATTTATTGAAAGCAGCTTGATATTTTCTTTCTTCTTTTTTGGGGATATTTCCTGGAATCCTCTTTTACTATTCTTCCTTCAAATGCAGACGAAACCCAGCATTAAATTGCCTTCAGAAGACAGAGCAACAAAAAAGGAGTCCTCAAAACCAGTAATATCTCAGACTTGGCAAAAGAGTGGAAGTTGTCCCGAGGGAACTATTCCCATCCGACGAATCCGGCGGCAAGACTTGTTGAGAGCTTCTAGTCCCAACCAATTTGGGAAAATGTATCATCCTCATTCACAGGACCACGTGGCTAATTCAACCCTCGATGAAATTGGTCGAAAAGTGGTCATAAATGGAACCGAAGTCTCTCTTCCTTATACAAAAGATCGTGATGTAAGCATTCGCCCTTGCTAATAGAAACTTGTTCCCTCGCACATTCAGTGTCTAGTAATACCATTTCACTATGTTTCTTGGGCAGCAAGCTATCCTTTTGACAGTAGGGTACAACTACATAGGAGCTTCGGGTGATATAAATGTATGGAATCCGAGCGTTGATTTGCCAGATGACTTCACAACAGCCCAGATATGGCTTCTCGGCGGCCCCGGCAATAAGTACGAAAGCGTCGAAGTAGGATGGATGGTCTGTCTTTTAGTTTTAGTCTAGGCCTCTTTTACTTGTATCATGTTAGTTTCTGGTTATCTATTGATATGGCTCAAAAAGATTTTCCTATTCTTAGGTAAACCCAAAGTTATATGGAGATAAGCAAACTCGGCTTTTCACACATTGGACCGTGAGTACTCTACCATCCCGATAAATTATTTCTTGTAGGCAGAGTTGAACCGTTTAACTGATTGTCTCACCTTCCATTTCTTTTATTACTTAGGTTGATGCAAGCGTTTCCACAGGCTGCTTCGATTTGACCTGTTCTGGGTTCGTTCAAACCAGTTCCGAGGTGGCCCTCGGCTCTGCTCTGGGTCCAATATCTTCTGAAGCGGCACAATATCAGATATCAGTCGGCCTCTTCCTGGTACTTAGATTCTCAATCTTCTTTGCCTTCTCTACTTGCAGTAGACCTGATCGGCAAATTTCTTTGTTAAGCGGGCTAGCTTGACATTCAACTGCCCGAAGGTTTCCATGTGTGCTTGGACAATGATTTGCCCTTTGAGCATGACCCCAGCAAAGCTGAGTGGGGAAATAGTTGACAAGTCACGATTAGCCTCTATTTCAATCCCGCTTTAACCACTCCACCCGTTATACAATTTCGTTCTAATCGAGTCCGCCCATTAATTCAGGTCTAACTTAAAAAGTTGTTCGTTCTCTTAAATAGTATTTCTGAGCAGAGGTGGTTGTCATTGAACCAGGATCCGAATACTTCCAACTGGTGGCTACGCCTCACGAACAACCTGGTCCTCGGGTATTTCCCGGCATCCCTTTTCTTCTACTTGAAGCGCAGCGCCATAATGGTCAATTGGGGAGGTCAAGTGTACAGCACGATGGTGAAGAAGACCCCTCACACCAGAACTGCCATGGGAAGCGGGGCGTACTCAGGGGCACTCCATGGCCGTGCCTGCTACATCAACCATGTTAGGATCATGGACTTCTCACTTTCACTCAAGTACCCTGAATGGGTCGGGGTTTATAACGATCAAGTGTATTGCTACAATGGACAGAACCATAGAGATGGGTACATTGGCGAGCCTGTGTTCTACTTCGGCGGGCCGGGCCAAAATCATTTCTGCCCATGAGTGATATATGAATATCAATGCAAAGTATTGCAGACAAAATTTCCTTTCGGAGAATTTCATTTGTGGTCACAAGCTTTTGAACTCCCGTCGGTAAAAAGTGAAATAGCTTTTGCCATTGTGGATCCCTAGAGATGACAAATACTACAGATTCAAAGTTCCCTCATTAAGCATCACTAATGCGTCCATAACAGTGAACTGCTCAAAAGTCGAGAGATTTATTTATGGGCACCAAGCAACGATATGCCGAAATCGATCCATCCTCGTGCCGTCGCATGCAGTCATACCGAGCGAATTCACGGCACCCAATAGTCACAAGCTAAACTCCCTTGATAAAGACAGTGATGGCATTTCCAGCACAACAGGCAGAACACAAGTTGGCTCTAAGATCGGAAGTTACATTGTAGCGTTATATAAGCACCAATTTACTGGAACAAAATTTACCTTGCCCTTGTCGAAAGACACCTTTAGCGACTTACATCGTGATGACACATGTAATCTGGTCTGAACCACATAGGATTTACCTAATTTACAGACCAATCTATAAGGACCAAAAGATAAATAGAACACAAATACAGAAACTCTCACGCTCCAGAACTCAAATTAGTTTGAGTTTATGACTTTATGAGAGACGAGCAAAGTTAGCCGATCCCCTAAATGGAGTCAAACTGTTTCCTCTCTTCTTGTATAGACCTGAATATTCGAGCCACGGACTCCGTTGCAGATCTTGCATTGTGAGGCACACTTCTAATAACCCTTGTTGGCTGGTCCGCCTCGCGAGGCTGAGATCCCCCTTCAGAAACCACTGGAGCAACTGGAAAAAGCGGGAGTGCTTCTTTCCCCTCCGAGGATTGGACAATTCCAAGTCCCTCTGGTGGTTTCTCGCTAGGACTGCTCGCCGTGCTCACCTGCAACTCACTGTCTTTATTGGCTTGGAATTTGATCTGAGCAACTGATCCTTTTCTCTTCTTAGGTATGTTAGATGAATTTCGATGTTGCATATTGTCAACTTCCCCTCCGGATAATTGGTCCGTTTGACCGTATTGGACAGGTCCAGAAAACCAGTTCGTTTGTTCTACAGATGAACCCGAAGCATTGAAGCTCATGACGGGCATACCGTATGTGGGGAAATAACTTTGGCCTGGTGGAGGAACGCCCGGAGGGAACCCAAATCCTTGGTGATGGTGATGCAAGGGAACTCCATAAGCAGGGTTTGGGATGTTCGCCATCAATGGAGAAGGGTTGTATGGCCCACATCCTCCACAAGCTGTTCCCGTAAATCCAGGGACAGGATAGGGCTTGTAAACGAGCCCCTCCGAAGGAGACATGACAGGGATCAACCATTGGTGCCCTGATGACTGAGAGTAATCCCACGGGCTCATTTTCATATCAGGCACAACGGGTGCCAGAGGTGGGTTTCTCATACCAGGCCCATAATCCGAAAGCTGATTGGCACTTTTGACAGAAGAAATCGACGTCTTCCCAACTGCATTCTCTGCAGAACACTCCATCTGGTGGCCAGGTTTCTCGGGCTCCTCTTTGTGCTTTGTAGTTTGTGACGGATATCTACCATTATGGTCCTCGCAAAATTTCTTCCCAAGAGAGTTGACTAAAGAAGTTTTGCTTAAGCCAGAAGCATCCTCAATCAGAAGATGTGGTGACCCAGCGATCAACTTCTGTACCTGCAAATGCACAAAGATATGTTATTACTAGACTTCGCCAAATAATCTCATTGAAGAGCGACATCCAGCGTACCTTTATCAATCTATGCAACTCAAAGACTTGAACTGCAAACACTCTCTGTTGACTGAAATGAGTAACAGGGAGTTATGTCAAAACAGAGACAATAGCAAATTCATGGACTTAGGCATACAAAAAGACCGGCAAATACTCCAATCAAATCAGATGGTGAATAGCATAGATCTGGATGAGCAACAGTCTACCCAATATCTGCTATAACTCCCCACGAGGAGTTCTAAACATTGCAAAGCATTAAGCATCCAACTAAACTCATCCAAAATCTAGCCAGTACTAAGAATGACAGAACAGGCACTCAAAGCATAAGTAATTCAAACATTGCCTCGATATCTCCATACCCTCGCGCCTAATCTTCTTCCTTTCTTTTTTTATCACAACATAAACTACCATTACATTGAGTATCGTGCACAACTACAGCCGATATATTTGCTAAAATCAAAAAATTCTATGAAAAGGTACAACAAAAACATAAGAGTTAGCATTTACATACACTACAGCAACATTATACCTAGACATTGTGTATATGCAGACTGGTGCACCCATTTCTGATAACACAGATACCAAGGTGCAACATGACATGTAATCCTTTTGGTCACCATATCCACCAAGATCAAGCTAGATATCATTTTCACCCCTTGGAAATGGCCCCAGATATATCACTGCACTACCCTCCGCCATGTCCCCTGCCGCACCATGCCCTCATTATTAGAGAATGCTCACGATGTGGCAGGCAAGACCAAGAAAAAAAATGGAGACAGATATAATTCTAGAGAGAAAATGCAAAGGCACGATGAATGAGAGATCATCTGCCATTCTTAGGGTCACCTTGCAAAAATTCTCCAAATAGGACAGTCCACCTACCTGGTCTCAGATGATACACCGCTAAATACAAGAAATACCACCTCAGAGGGACCCTGGGACTCCACACTGTTAGTTACTGTCCTCGACTATAAATCTATGAACTACACTTTTCTGACTGAAATCAATTAACGCTATAACGTTTAAATTCAAAGAAAAATTTTGGTATCGAAATACTACATATGAAGGTGACACTGCTACAGCACGTCCCTTCCCATTTAACACATGAACACTAAGAGCAAAAGCAGATGTCGAAACAAAAGGAGAACACATAAAGTCCAAATATGCCTTAATCATTGAAATGTACAAACCCGTAGTTTCAACCGAAAATCAAGTCATATTTTTTAGTTTAACCTGAAAAAGGGAACGCTCATATGGTTGAGAAAAGTATGAACAAAAGAACAAACTATTTCTCCCTTAACATTTGCAGAACAGACACAACGTGCTAGAACATGTTTTCCGAGAATAGTTTTCATCTGAAGATTTAAAAAGACTGGACGACCAACCAATTGAGCAGTCTTAGACTGTAAGGCTCATTATCAAAACTACTAAGAAAAGAAGCGATCACGCGATAATGAACAAAAAGTATCAAATATACACTATATATTCTAATAAAATTATGGGAGAATTGTATCAAATGTCCTTAAAATTTGACCTTTTGCAGTTAGCCTAAACATTACGAGTTCTGATCACTCAACTTTCATAACCAAAGCGGGCAATTTAACAAGAATACTTAGGAGTTCTTGTTTACATGCAAGAACAAAATCACATAAAATTGAGAGTAAGCCAATAAGAACCTCAGATTTTAAAGCAAGGTGAACCTTCCAAGGGTAAGTATACAGGCACTTACTTGACAATTGCTCTTCTGGCCTTCCAAAAATGTTTTTGACCAATAATCCCCACAACATCATCAGGAGAGATATCCAAGCCCGACCCTGAATCTGCAATGGAGACTTCGGATGCATCGTCATTTCTGCCAGCGTCAACCATGAGCAACGCGCCACATGTCTCATTTAAGTTTTCCTTACCAAAGCTGTTAGGCTCAGGTGGACATCTTTGGGTTTCTCCCAAACGAAGATCACGGCTTGGCCATGAAGATATTCCCTTCTCGATGTCTCTCGAAGTTTCGTCGCTTTCGAAATCTTGTGCACGCTCTTCTGATTGTGGCCCATCTCCATTCCCTTGCAGTTGTGCTTCTGTACCACGGGACGTACTAAAACTTGCTAGAACTGGATTTCGAGATGCGTCAGCTTCCTTCAATGATCTAAGACCATTCTCTGCAGTGGATACGTTCCTATAGGATCTTACAGAACCATCTAAGTTTAACTCTTGTCTTGAAGTAAGACCTACTGAGCTAGATCTTTTTGGATCATCACTGCGGGAGCTGTGCATCTTCTCTATATAATTTGGAGCATTATCGCCAACCTTACTGTTCTTGTTATTATCTTGACCCGTTCCTGACTTAACATATACAGGAACCATAAAATCATCTCCATCGCCTGCATTTTTTCTCTGTTCCACTCGTACCAGTGGATTAGCTGGACTAGCCCCACCCGACTTGCCAGCATTCAATCTCTCAGAAAGATGAGTTGGAGTTGAAGGAGGTAAGTGCATTGGGAAGTACATGTTCCGGCCGGATCCACTCCCCTGAAATTGAATGGTTGTCTCAGTGATTTGTAATTAATATGGTGCTCCCATATCAACTTGTTCCACAATGACAAAACTCATCCCAATTAGCATTTTCTTGCACACGGAGCAGTTCGATTCATTAACATAAAAAACAAAACACATACCAATACCTAAGGTCACCAGAGAAGGAAACACCTAAAGAGCAGAGATTACCAGAAAAATGTTCTGATAATAAGTGAATCGCTTGTTCTGATAAGGAAACACCTAAGGACACCACAAACTAAAATCCCAGAAGACCACCAATCATCATCACTTGTTCCAATCCATTAACGGATTTCCCAACACCACAGATCAACCACTTGTGCAAACAATGGTGTATCACCAAATTCAACAATATCTAAAGCAACTATTCACAAAGAAAAATCAACAGCTGGCAACTTCTTGAAAAACTTTCCTACCCAGAAAACAGTAACTTCAGGGTAAAGATCATGCAGGTTCTCACATGGACATGACTTAAAAACGTAGTGAATTTAAAGCAAACACGCAATATAAGAAGGAAGAACTACCAATCATATCATTTACCTGGTTTGAAGATGCTGGCGGAACCAAATTACTGCTATTATTGGTATTGAGAGGCAACATCCCCGAACTGAACCTTTGAGAAGGTATGCTGAGCTGCTCATAAAGGGCCATCTTGTTCCTCGGGGGCGCTCTTGGCCCTCCTTTCTCTGTATCATTCACATGTAACCTCGGGAACATGGGCCCCATGATCTTCTCATCATCTTTCCCTCTCTTCATTCTTGCTTTCTCTATTCACAAGAGCTTCTAATTTCCAAGATTTTCACCAACATAACCCATGAAACAATACCCCCGAAACCAATCAATACCGCGACGACCGACCTAATCTCGCGCCGCTTCAGCCGAATGAAATTACCAACTCCCTTGTCCTAACGGAGACCGGAGATGATAACTGACTCCATGGAAAAACTCCACCTTTCTTGCAGAAACAGAAGGCTACCCAATCCGGGTATCCGAGTCCGGTATTATTTCGACCACAGGCCCATATCTGAACATGAAAAAGCATCAGACACCACAAACCCACTAAATCAAGACACTGACCCAGACAAACTCAGACAGCAGAAGATCTCTTCCACCCCCGAAGATTCTCCGAACTCACCTTAGCTCTCCAGCATCAACGCACGCAAGCAGAGCCCTGACGCGACCAGACCCAGAAGCCAAGAACGGCTCTACGCGCTGGGTTAGGACGGACCACACGTTTCCCGCAGGCACAGATATCATAACCAAGAAGATACCACCAGAACAGGAGGAAGGCTGATGTGCGCGCACACAGAAGACAAGCGAGGGAACAGATTCGAAGAGGGGGGAGGGGAAAAGCAAAGAGGGGGAATGTGAAAAGAAAAGGGGGTTGAGGTTGAATTAGGGATTCGCCACAGATGAAAGGATGAACACCGATTCCCAATCGTCCTGAGGAGAGAGAGGGGAAAAGGGCACCAAAAAGTGCAGGCAGGGGGGGACCCATTTGGATAGGACTGGAAGGCGCCTTTTGATGTTAAATATGATGACGTGGCTCACTTGCCTAAGATCAGGCTTTGCTTGTCCAATGCTTGAAAACCTAGTTTTTTTCTCTTGTCGAGGCTAACAATCATGCTGGTAACAGTAGATCATCATGCTTATTAGTCCCGATCAGTTTTCGCGCACCGCAACACCCGTGAAGAGTAGAGGATCTTTGAGATACTGCTGCCTCACTGGCCAAATTTTCCGAGAGTTGTGGAGAGGAGGAAGTGAATTTTATTCTCGAGATAAATGAACTGTTTAATTATATCGAATTGTCTCGTGAAAACTTAATTTTGCTCTTTGTCACTTATGACTAAAGAAGCCTTTATAACGTGTTCAATCTAATGATTACTTAATTAATTAGACTAAGATTGATTTTTTTTTTAATTTTTCGTATCTTAAGGATTAAGTTGACCTAATTGGGGTCCGTACATAAAGTCCTTATTTATGATTTTGACAAGGGGATGCTTAGTTGCACATACATCCACGCTGCCCAACGAAACAAAATGCAATCTACACTTGCTGTTTATGACATTCCGTCGAAATAGTTGCTCGAACCCCTGTCCCACTCTATCTCGCCTTGGGACATACACGATGCAATGAGAAAGAAGGGGAAGAGGTCGAGACGAGAAATGAAATCAAAGACGTCGGTCCTTCATTCATTACTTGGTATCTTTATTGATGTTTCAACCCATCTTAATACATGTCTTATTTACACGAATGAACAGTCCAAATGCTTAAGACATCTACGAGAATACTTGCACAATTCCAAGAAGAACGTTTCGGCTCTGGTCATCCGAGAAGAGATCCATGGCATCAATCAAACAAAACCTAACCATTCCACGGGATGAGAGTTCTATCAACACATCCATCCCTGGTGTCTCTCCCTCTCTCTCTCTCTCTCCTGATGTGCATGGCGGTGAAGAGGGTGGCGCTCAATTGAGCCACGTCCACCTGTCTGGTTTCTTGAACTCTCGAAAAGAAGCCTTTCCTGTCCCCACTTCTCCCTTTTCTGTTGCCTTGAGTCTCCCTGTTCTCCGGCCGTTGTTGCAGATAGAAAGAGAGAGAGACCCACTGTGAACTGCGTGGTTCGTTTAGCATCGCAGAAAAAGCAGCTCCTTGACCGACTCGAGTCGCCCTCAATCCGACCTTCCGCCAATCGTACTCCTCCCGAGACTTCTGAGGCCCAATGGACGGCCGAGGTTGGCCGCCACGCGTCGGTCCACTTTCTCTCCCACGACATGGAGGACAGCTTGAAGAGCACCCACGTACCAAAAAACATAAAAAAGTGTCCCTTTTTGGCCCCTTTTCTATCTCGACTCCTCAAAAAAATTCGAACTTTAAGGGAAAAACCACGGGCACGTTTGTCCACCATCGATGAAAACAAACGACGGACGATGTTTAAGACTGTGACGCATCACACATGCCTAGATCCTTAAACACTGGATATGAAAACTGGCAAAAGGGAAAAAAGGGGAATATGAGAATAACAATGTTATTTTCCTGTAAATGAAGAAGGAAAAAAATCACAAAAAATCCAAAATTATGACATTTGTAATAAATTTACGCTGAACTTTTTTTGTGACATGAAAAACCCCAAACTATGTCACTCGTGACATATTTACTCCACAATACTTTGGTCTAAAGGTATTTTTATCTTTTCCTTTTTTATGTTTTTTTTTCTTTATTCTCTCTTTCCTCCATCGACCATGGCGGAGGGAAGCCGGCGAGGGCGGTCCTCACTAGCGTTAGGGTTGGGTGAGGGCTGCCCTCGCTTGCCTAGGTAAAGGTCGTTTGAGTCGGGCAAGGGCAACTCTCACCTGATGCTGGCGAGGGGCACCCGCCCCTCGCCGACTTTCCTTCGCCATGGCCAGCGGAGGAAAGAGAGAAGAAAGAAAAAAAAGGAAAAAAAATAGAAAAAGGAAAAAGATAAAAATGTCCTTGGATCAAAGTATTATGGGGTAAATGTGTAACAAGTGGTGTAGTTTGGAGTTTTTCGTGTCACAAAAAAAAATTCAGGGTAAATTTATCACAAGTGATATAATTTGGGGGTTTTTTGTGGTGTTTTCCAAAAGAATAATAATACTCTAAAGGGCGTTGGAGAAAATTGGCTTTGCACGTCAGATGAATCCAATCCTGAAGGTGACAAAGATCGAATGAAGCCCATTTGCACTTTACCCTCCATCCGACCATATCTTCTCCTATATCTTTCTGGGCCTGCGGCCTTAGCAAAGCCCAGCCCAGTTCGCCTACTAAGGAAAGGGAACGGGAGAGCTCAATTTAGCATCACAAAATACATGTTTATCCATTAATCTTCATTGAGATTAGGACTGTCAATGTGAGCAAGCTATAACAAAGTACGTGTCATAAATATATAAAAAAATTTTGAAATTAGAAATCCTTTAATCTCAAGAACCGTGAGGTATTAAATGCCATTTTCAGGAAATTTAATCTTTTGAGTCACGTATTAAAGATTATGCATGTTGTACTACTGTAGCTGTTATTAGAATCATCGTCTATCAACTATACTAATTTTTTAAAGGGTTACCGTAATAAATAGTAAGAAAGCTTGTCCTGTTACGCTAATTTTGTTTCTCAATTTGAACCGATTTTATCTGTAACTCGAATCAATGAGAACTTACAATATCTATAGTCTCGTATGTGAATTGGGAACTCGACGGATTTATAAAGGTTAGGTGCTTTTTCGCTCGCCAGACGTAACGGAGATTAAAAAAGAAAACTTTGATTGAAAGAACCTTAAAAACGACATGGTTTGGTCTCCCAAAAACGACCCTTTTCTGCGTCACCGATGCTGACATTTCGCGAGGAGCACCCACCAGTCATCTTCTCCGCGAAGCAGCTGTATTAGAAGTCTACAAAAGTCACCTCACCCTCTTTCGCGTTTCAAGGGTTTTCTTGGAAGCTTCACCTGCCGGCCCAAGAACGCGAGCTTTCCGCGATTCAAAGGTCCGCATGTTCTCGGTTTCGGGTATTCCCGGAAAATTACTCCGACCCATTTGATACGATACCCGTTCGTCGTGTGCGGCAGTGTTTCTGGAATCCGGCAAGCTTTCTTGAGCTCGGGGAAGAACAAAGTTCTTGTCTTGACGGAGAGGAGTTTCAATCATGTTCCAGAAAATGTTTACGAAGAAGAAGGACGGTGCTGTCAGCGCCAGAACGACGATAGATAAATTGAGCGAGGTGGGATTCCGATCGTCTCTCTCTCTGTTTATTTATTTATTTATTTAATGTAATTTGGTTGCTTATGATATTATTCTTTATGCCTTTTTCTTTTTGTTTTGATTTTCCATTTTCTCATTGGCGGTGTTCAAAGGACCATAGATTTTCTGGAGGGTCATCATGTCAATAGTCGTAGGATGATTTGGTTTATTGACCAATTTGTTGTTTGATGTTGCTGACATGTTCAACTTCAGGTCATCCTATTTCTGCTTTGTTGGAGGGATTAGCATCACTACATGTATTTTGTCATCGGCTAGATTATTTTAATTTATGGAATTTATTTGTTTATGTGATTGCAAATTTCCATTTATATCTGGTTAGCTGGGTGAAGTTTAAGATGTAGTAGATTAGATGCAGTTGAAAGAGCTCCTTGTGGAGCCAACAATCTGTTCTTTCATTTGTTTTACTTGCTAGACATGCGATACTCGGTTCTTCAATTTACGAAGTGATAAAAATCATCTGTAAAGCTCCGAAACAGACGCAAAACTGCTTTTGTCTTGATCCCGTGTACAACATGTTGTGCCCATTTAATTAACTTCGAAATTGTGCCGAAATTTGCCGGAGAGCTTCTTCAGATCGTTACCTCTGCCACGTGTCATTGTAGACGCTCGAGATGCTAGAGAAGAAGGAGAACTTCCTCGCGAAAAAGGCTCTTGCAGAGGTTGAAAAGGCCAAGGCGTATACCAAGGCAAAGAAAAAGAATGGTATCACCTCCACTTGCTTCTGTTGTTGTTCATTTTGGATCATCAACAACAAGAATTTGAAATGTTTTAATAATTGTCTTGTCATGTAATGGAAAGCCCATATTGATAGTGATAACACAGAGTTGTTCTCGATCACTCTTAAAATGACTTAACCCTAGTCATGCGATGTGCTCAAATGTGATATTTTGGATAATGACACTGTAGCTGGGGATTGTCTGATGCTGAAACCCAAATCAGTTGACTTGTCCTGTGAAAAAAATTCTCTCTTTTTGTTTGTGCCGTTGGTATCCGGAAATTTGGCGGTTGTGCTGTACAGTTATAAAGTTTAAACCGAGACATTGATTCTTATCATAGTTAAATGTCCTCCGGACAATAATAAGCTTCAGTAGCACCAAACAATTATGAAGTCACGAGATGCTCTAGATAGCATGTTCTCTCTTAGTTCTGACATGGTAACTCCAATTGGTCTCGGATTCTTGCTAATAATGACCCGATTGCGGAGATGTAGATTGCAAACTCATTTGGGCTTAAATCACTCGGTAAATATACAAATTGGTGTTATTTGGCAGCTGCTATTCAATGTTTGAAGAAGAAAAAGATGTACGAAACGCAAATCGAACAACTAGGAAGTTATCAGTTGCGCATACATGATCAGGTATGCTTGCTGTTTAGCCATTTTCCTTCCACTTGGATGCTCTGTCTCTATGCTTATAATGGAAACACCTAAAATCTGAAACCGTGACTCCATTTTAAAAATGTTAGATGATAATGTTAGAAGGCGCCAAAGCCACAACAGAGACTGTTGATGCATTGCGAAGCGGAGCTGCTACCATGAAGGCTATTCACAAGGCAACGTATGTACCATTTTCTACTATATCTATTAGTGGGAAAAAAATGGAGATTCTGTGTCTGGACTTCTGTACGTTGTTTTGCGTGGTAGATTTTACTATATTAAAAGTAACAAATCTGCTTTTGTTTATGCCAGTATAGTAAAAAATCTGATTGCGACTCTATTTAGTAATTGGTTAGATGAAATCCAATTTAAGTGTTTTTCCCTTAATATTGAATTACTTATGGATCTACTACACAGTCAGTTCGAAAAGTATAGGAAAAAACTATGAAATGGACTGATGGTAAACCCTGTGAAAGCGATCACATGAAATGAACTGATGGGAGACACTAAAGAGAGGTTTTTGATTTAAGGTACTTTGTACTATAATCAGGCCCTTTTTGTCTTTTTTAACACAAGGAGTGTCCTTTTCTTCTCTCGATCGTTCACAAGCCTTAACATTTATCTTAAGAATGAGTGCATTAATGTGTAGATGCTGCTTCTATGCTCTCATTGCATGAAATGTTTTTCTAAGGTTTTGTGTGATTCCTTTTATATATCAGGAACATCGAAGACTTGGATAGAACAATGGACGAGGTCAACGAGCAGACTGAAAACATGAAACAGATTCAGGAGGCCTTGTCAATGCCGATCGGTGCAGCAGCTGATTTTGATGAAGTAGCAACTCTAAAAGTCACACAACTTATTTTTAAACAACTGCTTGATAGAATACTGGTGGCTAAAGTAAATTCTGACTGCTATATCAGGATGAACTGGAAGCGGAGCTCGAAGAATTGGAAGGGGCTGAGCTGGAGGACCAGCTTCTCGAGCCAACCACGTCTGCTCCTCCCGCTCCAGTGCACACTCCTGCAGTCAAGCAGCCGTCACATCCTCGTCCAGTGAAGAACACGCCTGAGGATGATGAGCTCGCTGCCTTGCAGGCAGAAATGGCTTTGTAGAGAGGTGGTTCCATAATATCTATTTCAAGTTTCTTGGTTAAGCTTCTTCATGGCCTTCATGTTTTGCATGACATCTTGGTGAATGACTGTGGGGCATTTAGCTAACACTGTCTCTCGATTCTGATTACGCAATCTTTGAACTCGATATATTAGGTCCATACTTCTATGATTGTTCTTGCAGCGTCATTTTCTTGCATGCCTCATTTGGTTGGTTTGGTTGATCATTTGGGTGTTTGTCATTGTCAATTTTGAAATGATACACGCAACAGAAGGACCTCAGCACATCCCGTAAGCCTCTTTCTTCTTTTCATTGTCTTTAAGAATTTGGTTCTTAAAGTACTCAACTCAATTAAGGATGATAGATGTGTATTCATCCTCTAATCTACTGTCCTTTTATTTTTGCAGTTTCCCATGATGAGAACAGACTCTGCAGATAATCACGACGGCAGGAGAAATATCAGTACTTCTTTCTCCAGTAGCATAGACCGTCTACTGCCGCAACTTTTTTCTACTTGAAATGAAGTTGACTGGCTGTAACACATTGGATAGATGCATTAGGCACATAATACTACATCTACTTCTAATAATGTAGAACCTCTCTCTCTCTCTCTCTCTCTCTCTCTCTCTCTCTCTCTCTCGTTTCTGGCTGTTGCGCAGCCTGTTGTACCATACCATGTATATGAACGTCCGGCTATTTATGTAGTGTATGCTTTAACCAAAAAAGAATTTTCTTGTTTTCATCTTTTTCGAACACAAATTGTCGATCTGGAAAGCTCGAGTAACCCATCTCATTTTGATTGCCGCGAAAACTTAGTGTTGACAATTATTCTTGATGAATCTTGGCGAGAAGCACGCTGGTTCTGAGGCTTCATTTGATAAAAAAAAGGGTTGCAACCTTTCGGTTTGTCGATAGATTATTTTGTTTACTATGAGGCCCGTAGAATATTCGGTTGGTGGTGGAAGCATTTGCTCTGGCCTGGTACTTCTTTCTTTCTTTTGGTTTTAGAGTTTTAGGTATCGGAGTCATCTCTCAAAACATTGTACTTCACATCTTATGACATGCTGGTCATTTAGGTCTTACAAAATGACATGGGAAGATTCTGTGTAGCCGACCTTGTCTAATGGGACAAGAAACGGTTGATGTTGTTGTAGGATGATGGCAATGGATGGATTAACTTTTAGGGTTAATATCACGAAAAATCTTAAACCGGACACATATGATAAGTTTATCCCAAACTAATTTTTTAACAGCCAAAAATCACAAATTAGTACATTTTACCTTCTATTAAATTAGATTAATATCATGAAAAATCACAAACTGATAAATCTGTGACAGACTGAGGGGTAAAATTCTAAACCGGTGCATCCGTCAACTGTAACGTGTCATCCAACTCAGAAATTTGACGATAAAATTTAACGAAAATTAATTAAGAGTAAATTTGTCACGGATGTACCAATTTGGGATTTTTTTTGTGATATTAACTTTAATTTTTATTTTTTACTTTCTACTAAATCGAAATGACGCGACACACACATTTTTAACTTTTCTTTTAGAAAGCGAAACTCACGAAACTTCTGTAATATTCTAATAATATTTTAGATTTCGATAAGAAAGCACAAAGAGATGCTAACAGGCCTAGCACCAAAGATTAAATCGATTTTGCAATATAATAGCCATGCAGTGCAGCAAAATCTGCAGAGAATAGAAAACCTATTAGGGCTTCATTTGGCCCACAGCACTTATTCATGAATGCACCAAACCCCGATGGAGACAGTGCCTGCAGTGCTCTTAAAATGTTGCGTAAGATATATTTGGTTAGCGATTCATGGGAACTAGCGACTATGTGATTGGGCCGGCGGGCACGCGGCGTAAATGATGGGCCTAGGCAAGCCGTTTACTTCCTGCACAATCGGCCCAGCTCAAATCAAGTCAATATCTTTTTTAAAATGCGATGACAATTTTAACCATGGTCAAGCACGGGCAAGAGTTTTCCAAGTTCGTACCAAGTCCGACTAGCTCATCAATTAGGTTCATACTATGTGGCTTGAATAAGGCATATAGATACATGACTATCCCACGCCGTTGGACCTAGTCTTTGGGGGCATTGAATAGCGCTCCGAAAATGCTCTAATGACATCGTAATTGATGTCGACGTTAAAGATCGTAGCAATACTTTTGTCAATTCTCTAAATTATATAATATTTTCTTCTTAGGAAATCCTTTGTTAGGGCACGAAACTCCAATGTTTTTTAGAGGCAGGTCTGATTTTGGTTTATCCAACTGAACACTCCATTGTCTCGGTCTATCCACACTTTTCTATCCCCCGCAACATGGACCGGTTCGAAAGCTCGTGCGAAACTGCATGTCAGTCCACGGACTTGGTGTCTTTTTCTCACAGATGATTTCACTAAGCGTGCTGTGTCTCTGCCTTACTGAGCCCTGTTCCCATTTGAATCGCAAAACCGCTTTTCCAGCAATATAGTCTGAATCTAAACAAAGGGATTATGTATTATAACGAGTTTGCGGCTGCAAAGTATGTTCATTCATATATTGATGGTTTGTTCAATACCTCGTCTTTCTGGGATCACAAAATATGATTTTAGTGTCTGGATAGACTCTCGCTATTTACTTTTTGCTTATCTAAATCTTGGCTCGCACACTTTGATTAATAAGGAACACTCGAAACTTTCCCAATATATGACTATTGGCATGTAAATTCACATCTATTGTTTTTGCAAATTTTTAGAATTTAGATGACACTTTAAATCCTGACTGGAAAGTAAAAAGTTTTTTTTTTTTGGGTAAAGCTGGAAAGTAAAAAGTTGTTTCTTCTTCTTTTGAAGGAAGATCAACAATCAGGCGATCAAGTTGTATTCTAATGAAAGATATTGTATTATACGGAAAGAGTTTTGGGACTGCAAAGTATGTTCGTCCTATATCGATTCGAGACAAAATAGGTTGTTCGACACCTTTGTCACTCGCATTTTGTCACTTTTCAAGGAGTTGGACCTTGTCCCATGATATAACGTGACACGATACACGATACGCTAACTGCGTCATCTTCTCACATTTTTGACTTCATCCTCCTGTATCTTTCATAAAAAAGGTTCCATGTAGAAGTTGTGTGAGTCTTGAAACTGTCACAAAACCCATGCAACTTTCATGAACCCCAGCATACCCAGAAAGATGGAGACAACCTTATGTCATTCTCCCCAACCCATGTTCATCGTGCCTTCCCCACAAATCACAGGTCACGAGCAAAGCAAACAGGACCAAGTCAAGAGAGACCTCACAATACATGCGTGTGCGTGTGCGTGTGCGTGTGCGTGAGAGAGAGAGAGAGAGAGAGAGAGAGAGAGAGAGAGAGAGAGAGAGAGAGAGAGAGAGAGAGAGAGAGATGGATTCACATTGCTTGAGTTAGGGTTGTCTACATTGGGCATTGTGTACATGGGGTGCATCTTTTATCGCTTTTCCACTCACCAAGAAGTATGCCTCCAATTGGATCCAATTTAGAGTGAAGTTATCTCTCTTTTCTTCTCTTCAGATGTTTGCTACTACCCATATAATTAATCAATATCATCTTGGAGATTCTCTCCTTATCTTCAACATTAAGAACATACCCAGAAAGAGCAATTTGAGGGGCCAACCAAAGTTTATAACAAGTTATTTATGTATTAGTAATTTAGTGGGCAATCAAATGTTTTAGCAAATGTATAAATTAATGTATTAGTAATTTAGTGGGCAATCAAATGTTTTAGCAAATGTATAAATTAATGGATGGTTATCCTAAATCTTTGTACTAGTTTATATGACCGGCACCAGCTAATGCAATCGTTTTTTTTTATAACATAATCTCACGAATCAAGAAAGCGGGAGAACACTAGATTCGAAATTTGCACCTTTTTTCTATAAATTTATTTGATCTGCACATATGAATCTGTTCTCTCCATCTACTAGATTTGATCAAGACAAGCAAATGATTTATTAAAAACAAAGAAGTTGCCTTGAATCCATAAAAATAAAAAGAATGACAAATTGAATCTCCCTATCCAGCTAGAACTCGCCTTCTCTAATATCATCATGGTCCATCTCTCCACATCTGGTTGCCACTCTCCTGTTGTTCTCTTCCTTCAGATATGCTCATCAAAGCATCATCCTGGTTCTCGCCTTGTGGCACGATCAAATCTCTGTAACCATTTGATTCAGCAAAATTCGGATACAAGGTGGCCGCTAACAATTCTTCGTCACTGGTCTCTTCATTGAATAATAGCTCGTTTACAACATCCCACAAATATTCCATCCCGTTATCGGTCAATATACCGGATTCTCCGATACTGTTAGTGTCGCTGGCGAGCGAAATGGATTCGCTGTCCACTCCCAGAGAAGGCGAACTGTTCGAGATGCCCGAATAATAGTCTTGGGATGATGACGATGCTGACAACGATGAAATGTTGCTCCCGCCACTCATTGCGATTCCACCTCCAATCTCGGATGCTATGTTGGACCGCACATTACAATTGTACGACGATGATCCATTCCGAGCATTGAAGAATGCTGGATATGTCGCCGATGGACCTAGAGATTGTGAAGCTGGGATATTGTTAATCTGGTTGGAACGCACATTTTCCGGCATGGGCAACATGTGTTGTTCTAGGCTGCGATCATCAGGAGTAGTGACACCGTTGGTGCTAGGCACACAAGTGACGCTTTTACTTGTAGGATTCATCTTCTCATATAAATGTAGCTTCTTCTTCAGTTTGGTGTTCCAATAATTCTTGATGTCATTGTCTGTTCGTCCGGGTAGTTGAGATGCTATGATCGACCATCTGACGAAATTAAAACAAATGCGGGCGCAAGATGCGTTAGTAATTTATACTAATCAAGGGTCAAATTAGCTGATAGCTGACTAATCCTGATTACAATATTGTAGGAAGCAAAGTAAGGAAATAGATGGAAGTTAATTAATGATTAACCAAGCACTTGCCTGCTTCCTATTTCCTTGTAGATATTGCATATGATCTTATTTTCCTCCTCTGTATAACAGCCATGTTTGACATCGGGCCTTAAGTAATTGAGCCATCGCAAACGGCAACTCTTGCCACATCGGCGGAGACCTGTTTTGTAGTGATGATCGATTGGTAAGGTGATAGCTAAAATTATGAAGCCATAATAAGATACAAAGCAAGAAAACGAATGAGATGCAAATCGCCTCGGTAAAATAAAAAAGATCTTTTATATGTCTTTTGTATGTTAAAATTAGGCATTTTACGTTATTCGGGGCACGTTTATCGATCTCCATCTTAGATTCTGGACGTACTATGTGGTATGGACCTGAAGAAAATTAATTAAAATGGCGATCCAGGTTGATTTTCTTTTCTCGCAAAACCGGGCACTTCTCAAACCCTAAGCAGTTGACTGTACTCCTCGCATCAGTGTTAATTCTTACATCTACATCCCCCACACATGTAAATGCAGACAATCTGGAGAGACCCAAGATGTGAAGATGAACAGGAAATGAATTTGAGCTTCACCTCAAGACCGAACAATATAGGCGAAAACTGATATAATTTGATAAGAAAGAGAGAGAGCAAAGACGAACCAGCTTTCTTGGGCAAGGCAATCCAATTGTTGCCAGTGCCGAAAGCCTCCACATAAGACTTGAGGGCGGCGTCTTCTTCCGGCGACCACGGCCCTCTCTTGACGTTGTTCTTGTGGCAGCACGGTGTTCTTCCCATCTCTCTTTCACTGCTCCTCTCTTTTACCTTCCTTTGCGACTCTGAAACAATCTTTCCACAGGCACTGCGAGATCTCAGAGAGAGAGAGGGAGAGGGAGAGGGAGAGGGAGAAGGAGAACTCAGAGACGCAAGAGCTATTGAAGAAAATCCTGCTGGGGCTTGGGTTTGGATGGGAGAGAGGTGTATAGAAGTTGGTGGCTATATAGTCCCTGAGCTTTGACTGCGCATGACAACCTCTCCCCCCCCCCCTCTCTCTCTCTCTCTCTCTCTAACATTAGTAGATAGACTTTTCATTATCATTAATTAATGGATTTCTCTTTTATACAGAAGCAGTCAAAGCTGTTACTCATTCACGCCATGGCAAATCACATTTCTTACCTTTTCTTTCCCTCTTTACTTTTATGCTCATCAGGACATGACGTACTTAAGGCTCTAACGTTCCACGAGGTCGTATTGTACGTTTACATTACTCGTATTTTTTCGATGGAGATATGAATCTTTCTCAAACGTAAAGTCATTGTAGGCTTGGCCAGACATGAATCGATGAGTTCGTTTTCTTGTGTTCGATAGCATGGGGGCTCAATTGTAACTAGCCAGCTACTTAGAGGGGAACTAACCCACAAGTTGGTAAAATGTCGTTACCTATCTCGTCATATTTATCAGTACAGTTTGCAGAAGTTATTGCGGTTATTGTCGTTACGTGTGTCCATCCGTCGATAGTTGAGTCATTTAATCATCAAAACCGACTTTTAACGAAATAAACATTAGAAGCACAAATTTATGATATTGCTTGCGAAAATAAACAGCCGCATCGTCAGACCGACTAAATTATAATCCCAAATGTCATCTCGTGAGTGGTGCTTTTTTATCCTGCTCTCTGTCTCTCCATTCATGAAGATGCACAAAGCCAGCCGATTTCTTGCGAAAGACGGAAGATTTTGTGTAAATGGAATGTTGGGCAATTGCTCGTTTGAGGTAGATGTGCAATTGCTCAAAAGCACCTTATGGTGCGTTTGGTAATCATTTTATTTTTAAAAATAATTTCTATTCAGAAATAATCTTTTTATTCCATTCCTGAAAATAATTTCTAAGCATTTGAAGGTGCTAGGTAACTGTCCAAAATTGCTATTTCTGAAAGAGAAAAATAACAGAAATGCATTTGATAACTACACAAATTTTTTTTTATTAATAATATTTTAAATTTTTTAAATTTTCTTTTTTTTTTCTTTTTTTTTCTTCTCCTTCCTTGGGCCATAGCCAGGTCACCGGCACCGACAACTGGCCACAAACTAGGGCCGGCAAGGGCATCACAGCCCTCGCTGCCTGGGCACCCTCGCCAAATTTGAGGAGGGTTGGACCCTCGCCGTCGCCCTCGCCTGATTCGGTGAGGGTGGCTCACGGCTTGGGTAAGGGCCGTTGCCCTTGCCAAATCCGGCCGGCGAGGGTGAGGGCTAAACCCTCACGACTTGGGCGAGGGTGGCGGCGAGCCACCGGCGATCAGCCACAGGCCAGGAAAAATGAAGAAGACTAGCCACGAAGAAGAAGAAAATCCATTTCTGATTCTTGTTCTCAGAATCAATAATTAACTTCTCCTTCTTTATTATTGTTTATGTTTTAAAACTGATTCTAGGAATAAATTTGTGCTAGCGAACAAAAAATTTACCAAATCAATTTCTATTCTTTTTCTGTTTTATGAAACAAAAGAATAGAAATGGATACTAGTTGATCGGTTACCAAATAGTCTCTTAATAGTTAATAGTCCATAGGGACGGCACGGTCCTATCGTACTTTCTCTTTGCCTGTTTTTTCTTCCAAAGCGCTTTGCCTTTGGAGGTGCCTTTCTTGATTAATAATTGCATGGACTTAAACCACCTCCATATAATTACATGATTGACTTTCTGGAAGGTGCTGATAAAAAGTGTGTACCTGAAATGTTACAATTGACTTTTCTCAACTTAGTTCAAGTCACCAAACTTACAAAAAAAAAGACAATGCAAAAAAAATTAAAAGGCGTCTTGGCAAAAAATTAAAAGGATTTATATTACCAAAAATTTCAAATTAATACATCTATGATAAATTTATCCTAAATTAATTTTTTGATCATCAAAAACTTATCAAAAACTTAAAACTGGTACATTTGTGATAAATTTACCCTCCATTAGTTTCTGTTCAAATTGCTAAGTTGGATGATAAGTGACAGTTGACTAGTGTACTAGTTTGAAGATTTACCCTCTATTTATAGCAGGTGTACTAGTTTGTTTTTTTATGGTATTAATTTAATTTAATAAAAACTAACAAAGGGTAAATTTGTCATAAATATACTAATTTAACATTTATGTTGATCAAAAATTTAACGTGAGGTATATTTATCACATGTGCCGCCTTTCTTGATTAATAATGGCGGGGAATTCAACCACCTTCATTCAATTACATGATTGACTTTTTGCAAGGTGCTGATTAAAGTGTGTACCTGAAAAGTTATAATTGACTTTTCTCAACTTAGTTCAAGTTACCAAACTTAAAAAAAAAAATAAGATAATGAAAATTTTTAAAAGGCCTCTTGGTAAAAAATTAAAATGGGTACAAGAAAGAGGAAAGTAACTTTTATTTTTGTACATTAATGGTATAGAAAAATGATAGCAAGTAAAACCCGATTATAATGAAGAAAAAACAGATATTAGATTTATGTCATTAAGTAGTAACAATGCATGAAAACCTAAGTTTCCATATAACGTGACATTGTAAAAATGCGAAATAAGAAACACATACTCCTCCACAAGGGTCAAGGAAAATAATAAAGGATTATTTAAAAAAAACCTGTGTAATTTCTTTTCTTTTTTTTCCGCATGCAAAACCCACATCAATTGCTAATGATTTGGATAGTGAGTCAAATTGTCAAGCTATATATAACAACATTATCAATGGCAATGAAGGTGACCCGGTTTAGCAAATGAGTTACTGACACGAGCTGTGTACCGTATAAAAGTCGAATGATAGATGCGTTCCTAAGGCATCGTCGGACGACGTCAATTTCTTGTTTGATTTAGCTTCACGAATTAAACTCATTGGTCTCGTATGAGAAAGAAAATTGACGTGGGCAACAACATAGTCAAATGGTTGAACTATTCGACTCAGGCATGTCCTCTATTTTATCCCTAAAAAAAGTATAGTTCACGGATACAAGCAGCCTCAAAACTTAACATATGTGTTTCAATTTACATATATTGGAACATGGTCAACCTTGGCAGATTACTTGAGCGCATCATTACTTGCAAACCGAGACATAAAATGGACCAGTTATGCTCGAGAATGCATGGAAGTGTGATATTCACACCCTGGTTATTTTCAATGGATCAATCTCACGTTCAGCTTGACCTACTCAACATATATTCTAGACCCTTCTCTGTGTCCACATTCCATCTTAATTGTTTCATCGAGTTCACATCCCATTAATTGAAAGGGTTAATATCACGAAAAACCCTAAACTGGTACACTTGTGACAATTTTACCTCAAACTATTTTTTTGACCATAAAAAACCCCAAATTGGTACACTTGTAACAATTTTACCCCAAACTATTTTTTTGACCACCAAAAACCCCAAACTGATATACATGTGACAATTTTACCCCGAACTAATTTTTTAATATTATTTTTTATTTTTCGAATTTTTTTATTAATTTTTTATTTTTTCTTTACTTTATTTTTTCTTTTCTCTCTCGACCTCGCCGTTGAGGGGCGAGGCCGACCTCGCCGGTGTTGGGCGAGGTCGGGCCTCGCTAGATTTGGCGAGGGCCCGACCTCGCTGTTGCAGGGCGAGGCCGACCTCGCCCAACGTCGGCGAGGTCGGCCTCGCCCTGCAACGGCGAGGTCGAGCCTCGCCGGATCGGGCGAGGGCCCGGCCCTGCCGGTCGCTAGCGAGGCTCGACGGCGAGGTCGACCTCGCCCAACGCCGGCGAGGTCGAGCCTCGCCAGCGGCCGGCGGGGCCGGGCCCTCGCCCGATCCGGCGAGGCTCGACCTCGCCGTTGTAGGGCGAGGCCGACCTCGCCCAACGCCGGCGAGGTCGAGCCTCGCCAGTGGCCGGCGGGGCCGACCTCGCCTGTTTCAGCCTTCGGCCGGTCGCCGGTCCGGCGATCTGCCGAAGGTTGAAGAGAAAAGAAAAAAAAAAGTAAATAAAATATAAAAAATTAATTAAAAAATTTGAAAAATAAAAATAATATTAAAAAATTAGTTCAGGGTAAAATTGTCACATGTATACCAGTTTAGGGTTTTTTGTGGTCAAAAAAATAGTTCAGGGTAGATTTGTCACAAGTGCACCAGTTTGGGGTTTTTTATGGTCAAAAAAATAGTTTGGGATAAAATTGTCACAAGTGTACCAGTTTAAAGTTTTTTGTGGTATTAGCCCTAATTGAAAAGAGGGGAATTATGCAGCAATTACTGGTGGTAGAATCAATTTAACATTAATTGGGGAATGGGGATAATGAATATTGCTCGAACATCGTATTAAAGAATTCGATAAATGAGGTTATATTGTTCGGTAGAGAGGATGTGTATGTAAGCTCGGACCTAGTGATGGCCACGGTTCGGAACCGGCGGTTCCGGTTCGTGGCCAAGAATGAACTGGAACCGTCCGGTTCCGGTTCGGAACCGGAACATTTTTTTTTCTTCGGTTCTCTTCTGTCTTCTCGCTTCTCAGGGCCGCCCCGGCGGAGCCGCGGGCAAAGGTCGCCGGCCTCAGGCGAGCCTCGCCGGCGTTGGGCGAGGCTCGCCCTCGCTCGCCCTCGCCAGATCCAGGCGAGGGCGGCCTCGCCTGAGGTCGGCGACCTCCGCCGGCCCTAGCCGGGGCCGGCGGAGGAAGAAAAAAAAACAGAAAAGAAAAAACAGAAAAGAAAATAAAACCTTACCAAAAAAAAAAGAAAATAAAAAAATTTTATAAATTATTGTTCCGGTGACGAAACATTATTCAATATAAATTGTAATTAAAATGTAAATTGTAATTAAATTTGAGGACAAAAAGGCAAGACAGGGCTTGAACTTAATAAATTATCATTAAGCACATTACAATTCGTTACAACGATCTACAAAAAAAAGGAGCACAATATATATGCTCTAAAATAATCTCAAAACCTAAACATTCCGTGCACAGGGGATCGGAGGTCACATGTCGTCGGATTATACTTGAGTTTCCCTAAGCTCATGTGGGCGTACCCGATATGAGAAATAAGGGTTCCCAAAATATTTGCCAACTCCAATAGTTCTTTTACCCTCAATCGTCACTACCCGTTCCAGTACCGGTAGCGGTAGTATCTCCATCGTTAAAGAATTCGGATTTAGTATTGCGATCTATCTCTTGTTGCTGGTATTGAGCCTTCGTCCAATCAGCAACACAAGCTTGCATCTCCACTGATTGTGGATCTAATCTTGAACGATGTTCATCTAAAATATTACCTCCGGCACTAAATGCTTGTTCGACCGCAACTGTGGAACAAGGGGTTGAAAAAATCTGTTTTGCAATAAGAAAAAGGATTGGGTATCGGCTTGCGTGCCCCTTCCACCAATTCAAAATTAAAAAATCTGTACGACCTTCGGATTCAGTAAACTCAAATGAAACGCTTAGATAACTTTCTAATTCAGAAATATTTCCTATTACTCCTTTTTGTTTTTTTTGTCTATGTAATAAAAGTTGGTACCCTCTACTAATTTTACCTGTACTATCACTTTGTATCTCCATAGATTGAGAAGATCCAACATCACCTAAATTATATTTAGTATAAAATTCATTATATAATTCTATTACTACGTTTTTTACATTACGTACTATAGTTGTAACATTTATCTCATCACAATGTAAACATTGATAATACACACGCAAAAAATCATTTAAGCCATCCAATTTGCTACGCGGATCAAAAACACAAGCAACTAAATAAATAATGGGAATTTCCCTATAATAATGTAGCCATTTCATTTTCATTGCAAGTATAGTATGTTGTAATTCAACATCATTTTCACATTCATAAAAAATTTCGACAATATTAATACACTCTACTAAAAATAAATGTGTAATAGGATAATAAACACCGGACAAAGTATAAGTTGTATCATTAAAAACCTTTAAAACATCTAAAATTTTTTGGCAAATATTCCACTCTTATGGGTATAAATTAATCTAAGGTATATTATTAGAAATGAATGCACATAATAAATCTTTATATGCTAAAGATTCATCAAGCAAGTGGAAAGTAGAATTCCAACGAGTTGGAACATCTTTTGGAAATCTTTTTGGCCTTTTGCCATTTTCTCTACAAAAATCTAGCCCATTCTTTTATTTTTTGGGGATGTTTCCATAAAAATTGAATCGCCGTTTTTATTGGTTGAAGAACAATATCGAGAGTTTTCAAACCATCTTGTACACATAAATTTAAAACATGACAAGCACATCTAACGTGAAAAAGTTTTCCTCCAAAAGCGGGTTTACAAATATTTTCTAACTCAACAATTGAAGCGGTATTTGCTGCAGCATTATCAAAACCAATTGAAAAAATTTTGTTAAGCAAATAATATTCTTCTAAAATTTGCCTAATTATTCTATAAATATTATTTGCCGTATGATTATCATCGAAAATTCTAAATGTAATAACTCTTTTTTGAATACTCCACTCGTCATCTATCCAATGACATGTTATGCCCATGTAAGAATGATTTTGCCAAGGATCACTCTAAATATCACTACCTATATGCACGCATTCATTAAATTGCATAAAAAAATTTTGTAAATCTTTTTTTCTTTTTCTGTAAAGATCTTTAATTACTTATTTAGCTGAATTTCTAGGAACACGTTTTGCTTGTGGAGCACATGCTTTTTATACAAATTCATTAAAACCAAATCTTTCTCCAAAATTAAATGCTAAATGCTCAACGCAAATAAATTTGCCTAATTCTTCCTTATAAGTTTTGTCATTAAAACGAAATAAAGGGGAAGTGTTAGGATTGACATACCCGGAAATTTGTTGTTGCCCGATATCGATTCCCGTTTTGGTTGGATGTTTGCTCCTAAGATGTCGTTTAAATGTTCCATATCCTTGTCCACCTGTATATTTCTATATTTTCCCACAATATTTACAAATTATATCATATCTTTTTTCACCAATATCAAACCTTTCCATTTTCGTGAAGTGATTCCAAATGTCAGATGTAAATTCTCGTTCCGCTTCCTTTGTTGTAGATATTTCGGCAGGAGGATGAAAACTTTCTTGAGTCGGGACGCGCTCCATATCGGGAAAAATGTTGATTTCATCATCTTGAAAATCTGCATATTCACGAGGATCAAAAGAATGATGGGATTCCGTCGCGATATTCTTACCTTTGCCAGATGGCACTCGACTTCCACTTGCCATTTTTCGAGTGGATTGAGAGAATTGAGCGGACTAATTAGGAGAATTAAGAAAGAATTGTGTGAATTGAGAAAATTGAGAGAATTTAAGAGAATTTCGAGTATTCAGAAAATTTGAGACTTGAGAAAAGAGAACTTGAGAGAATTTGAGAGAATTGTGTGAGTATTGAGAGAATTTGGGAGAATTTATAGGAAAAAATTGAGAAGAAAATTGAAAAAAAAAAAGAGATAACCGTTGCAATTGCAACGGTTATCTCCTTTTTCTTTTTTTACTTTTTCTGCCCGTTGGGGCTTTTGCCCGTTGGGAACGGGCCCGCAAGCCGAGCCCGCTGCGGGGCAATTTTTTTTTTTCCCGTTGCTAAGGCCGGCAACGGGTGGCCAACGACCGCCATCACCGGCGAGGCCGCCATCGCCGGCATCAGGCGAGGGCCGGCCTCGCCTGGGCTGGGCGAGGCCGGCCTCGCCCGACGCCGGCGAGGCTCGACCTCGCCTGCAACTGGCGAGGCCGGCCTCGCCCGATGCCGGCGAGGTCGAGCCCTCTCCGGCCGGATGCGCAAGCTTGTTTTTTTTTTTTTGGTGGAACCGGGCCCGGAACCGGCTGTTCCTGGCCGGTTCATAAATTTCGGGAACCAGAACCGGGCTCGTAGGGCACGGGCCGGTTCCGGTTCCGAACCGCGGGCCCGGTCAACAGGCCGGGTCCGGGTTTGACCGGGCCGGTTTCGGTCCGGTTTCGGGCCAAAACCGGCCCGTGGCCATGTCTACTCGGACCAGATATCGAACAAGTCTAGGACCCAATCTTTATAATCCCCATCAAGTCACTGTCATTGTAGGATGGTTTTCTAGAATTCATATGGAAACTAGACCAGGGTTTAACTACATGGAAGGGTTCAAGATCATGAGAAGTAGAAGTTGTTAAAGCTAGGCTAGTATCCTAGGAGGAACTTACGTGAGTCAATTTATACTTGGTGCGCTAATTAAAGAGTACCACAGAGTCAAAATTTTGAGATTTTGATATTTCCTAGGTTTAGACATCAATCTATATCGATGCGGTCAATTTGTATTTGGTGTTCTAATTAAAGAGTATTGCGAAGTCAACATTTGAAGATTTCGATACTTTGTAGGTTTAGCCATCAATCAACGTGGATGCGGTCTTTCTCTCTCTCCCACCACGTGACATTCGGTATTTCAACATTGAGTAATGTAATGTACAATAGAATAGTTAATTGATGTACCAAATTCTATGTGATCCACAATCATCAATTGAGGTAATAAGCCAAACTCGGTCATTTATATAGAAACAATTAGTAACGGTAGCACATACGATCTTATCAGTTTATATACACTAATTCTTTACAAAATGTTTTATGTAGCATTACTCATTTCCGTTTTATGCCATCCGACTTATGTAAACTCATTTTGTCACCAAAGGAAAAAAAGAAAGGAAAAAAAAAGAGACTTTTACGTTAGTTCAATCCGAACTATCCCAATTCATGCAACAACTTTTTTGTAGTTACAAACTCACCAAGAGAACGTGGGGGAGAAATCACGAGAAAGAAGATTGAAGTATAATAAGTGAAAATCACTTAATTAAATACATTTTTTGTCCTTTAATTTTGGGGAAAAATTACCAAAACGGTCTTAAACCATTACAATTATGCCAATTCAGTCATAAACTTTTTTTATGTCAATTCAATCATAAACCTTTTGCATTTGTGCCAATTCAGTCCATCCGGCCAATTTTGGCCGGCTGGTGCTAATGTGAACGTCGATTGACCAGCTAACACTGACGTGATAATTTTTAAATATTATTTTTATTTTTTTTGAATTTTTTTTCCTTCCTCTTTTTTTTTTCCTTCTTTCTTCCCCCTACCTGGTGGCCGGATCAGCCACCGGCTAGGGTTGACGAGGTCAACCTCACTGGCCACTGGTGAGTCTTGATCTCACCGTCGCTGGGCGAGGCCGAGCCTCGCCCAGCCATGGCGAGGTCGAGCCTCGCCCAGCCATGGCGAGGTCGGCTGGGCGAGCTCGACCTTACTAGATTTGGGCGAGGTCAAGCGCGCCCAGCCACGGAGAACTCTGCCCTTGCCATCGCTGGGTGAGGCTCGCCATGGCTAGGCAAGCTAGATCTCTCCTAGATCTGGCGAGATCGAGCCTCGTCGTGGCTGTGGGCAAGGTTGAGCTCGCCTAGCCATGGTGAGCTTTGCTCTCGTCGTCGTTGGGGGCGAGCCTCACTAGTGGCCATTGAGGTTAAGCCCCTGGCTGGTCTGACCACTGGCCAGGTGGAAGAAGGAAAGAAAAAAAAAAGAAAGGAAAAAGATAAAAAAAAAAGCGATAAAATTAAAAATAATATCAAAAATTTGCCACGACAACAACGCACGGCCAAAATTAGGCAAATGGATTGAATTGGCTCAAATATAAAAAGTTTAGAATTGAATTAATACAAAAAAAAGTTTATGATTGAATTTGCGTAATTGCAATAGGTTTAAGACTATTTTGATAATTTTTCCTTAATTTTGGGATGATAGAGATCATTGATTGCTGATATTCAAAATAGCGGGAAGACAATTTAGAAAAAAAGGCCCGTGTTGGAAACATGACATCTTCAATGCCACATGGGCTTAAGCTTCTGCTTTAGCAGAGAAAGCCCAATCTTGTTGGACTCCTAGTAAGAATCCAAGTGCTTAAATTAGCCTGTTCACATGAATAGTTCTGTCCAATGCACAGCGTTCAACGTGCAAAAGTTCCCATTTCTCCTGCTAATTTCATGAAAGATAGGTAATTTATTCCGAAATTGAATGACTTGATGGAACACACTTCTGGAAATCACTCTCTCTGGATCTAAGTCCAAAGAGGCAAAATATTGTGCTCTTGTAAGACATAACAAGTCATGATACTAACTTGAGCAATATCGTATGTTGGAATAACTATATCCTATTTTCCGAGACATTATAATGCAATGTCTGTCTTTTATTCACTTGGTATTCAATAGTGGTTTTCAACTATGTTATATGTGCTTTATAAACATTGATTTTCAAGAAGTACAATGCTATTAATTCTAAATTTCATATACTCAAAGATAAGAGTAAATCAGATTTGTAAAATTTTCGTGTCTATCACAATGAGTACATAAGGTATTTTTAGGCTTTATATAATTATCATCTAAAGTAACAAGATATTACAATATCAATTATGATCAACTATAGTCAATTCTAGTTATGCACAGTCAATAAAAGATATAGAGAATCTCCTAATTATTTCTAACATCCCCTTAAACTTAGGCCTAATTTTAAAAAAAAAACACCAACTTTAGGTCGAGTGACAATTTTGACCCCAATTTTTTTTTATCTCGTAAAAAATCACCAACTTTCACTTCAGTCCCAAATCTGGCTCCCTTGACTTAGATTAATTGATTATCCAACATGATATTCCACCTCAGTAATAAATCCACGCGGCTTGTTAATTGGAATTAAAGCACTACTCATTGTCTTCTTCTCTGAGCCACAACTTGAAAAACAACGGTGAAACTGTTGATCTCCTTCACTTTACCGGCAAGTCAAAAAGATCTCCATATTGAATCTCTTTGGTTAGACTTCATCGTTTTGTTGTAATTTGAAGTTGTAGATTATTGCCCGTCGACAAACGCCATAGACGAGATCCGCCAAGCTCACGACTATAACCTTTTTTCTCAAACAATGGTGACTTTAGATAAAAAGTCAACGGGGGGGGGGGGCCAGATTTGAGATAAGAGTGAAAGTTGATACTTTTTTATAAGACAAAAAAAAGTTGGGGCCAAAATTGTCACTCGACCTAAAATTAGTGCTTTTTATGAGACAAAAAAAGGTGGAATAAGAATTATCGCTTGACCTAAAATTTGTGTGTGTGTGTTTTTTTTTTTTTGAAATTAGCCCCTTAAACTCATGGTAATATAGAAGAAGTCAACTCGAGCTCGGAGAAAAGATCTAAAAAGTGTCCCGGTGGATGTGGCTTAAAAGTGAAATTTTCTCATAATTATTCGTTCAACAGTAAATTGAAAGGCAAGTTAATTGCACAACTTTCTCGGCCACGAGGTAAGCTGAGTAAAACCCAACACCAAATTGTCCAATCATGCTAACATCAGCACCGGCTTGCATTGCTTCCATGAATTCCTTGGTCCCAGACCTTGCGATCCCAGGTTATTTCACAAGATTTGCTCAAAACTAATCTTTTAGCCCTCAAACTCGTTCTGCACCAGGTGTCCCATTCACTAAGCTAGCTCAATGCGATGCAGGGCACGGATACAATCACGGCCAAACACAAGCAAATAAACAGAAGGAAGCGGAGAGACGTACATCGGATCAATTGCGGATAAGTTCGCGAAGGAAAATTTCCTTTGCTGTAGAAAGTATTGGTAAATCAAGCTTAGGAGCTGGTTGATCTCCGCCTGGAACGCGAAGGTCTCTACTTTGGCCATCTGCACATCCTTGAAGACCGGAAAGGCTGGAGAGGGTCGCGTGTGCTAAGGTGTTGAGGAGGCTGAAGGAGGGCCGGTCGCACTTCAACGGCCTTTTCCCCGATAGCTACCTGGAGAGATCTGACGGTGAACCGACGCCAGTCAAGAAGTATCTGAAGAGTCCGGTAGTGGTGGTGAGTGAGGTCGTGCGTATGGGGTCCAATGCGATGGGTGGTCTCCCAAGGTAACAAAGAAGATGAAAAGAAAAGACGAAAAAAAAAAGTAATTTGGGATTTTTCTGAATTTTAGGGCTTATATTTTTCTATTCATACTTTTTTTTGTACAAAAGTGCCCATGTTTCGATTGCCGGAAAATCACTTGCTCGCCGGCTTGCGAACATTTGGCCGGTCGGTGAAGTTAAGCCCTTATTTGAGACAAATTAGGTCGATTTAGGCCCTTAATTGAAATAAAGTTTACTTTGGATCGTCGTTTAAGAAAATGGCTTCACTTCGGGCATTTATTTGAGATTTTCTCTTATATTAATAACAACACTTGCAAATATATTAATAATAACAATGTCAGTGAATACTCGATATCCAAATGAAAGCGCATAAAGAATAAATAAGGTTAAGATATGCATTATCTCATAGATGTAAAATGAAGACGAAATGAAGATTTAAAGTTCGATATGAAAATGACAGTGCTATAAAGGATTGGAAGTGAAATTACAATTGGCAGACGTACTTTCCCTTGCTTTATCTGGTGGGGAATCCTTCGCCCCTAGGGAAAGTCAGTTCAAATTATTTAAAGAGATAAAATAAGGAAAGTCAAACTAGCTTATAAACCAATATTATAGCAAATCGATAAGGCTTATAGAGAAATGTTTATTACCGATACAGTTGTCAATAATATTACCTATCGGCACAATAATTTTTATACAAAGAATTTTTAAAAGATCACGTGCGTTTAAAATGTAAAAAAAGACAAGAAAATAACTTTTAAAAAGTTATATAGCCCGACCTAGCATTTCAAGAATTATTCTTATACTATGTTTCAAAATACTAAGAAAATAAAATTTATATTAGCAACTCAACCCAACCCAACCCAACCTGGGATTATAATTTGATATTAACATATATTAGATGTACTTATAAAATCAATGGTTAGTGGATATAATTTTTCACGACAAAATATCTGTACCATGTGAAAAAGCCTCTACTTAACATTTTTAGATTAGACATTTTTAAACAGATGAGACAAGCATACAAAAATAAATTTTCGAATAAAAAAAAAGAAAGTAATCCACCAAATGCAGGGTTGCGAAAATTCCCAAACTATAAGTAAAACTTCTCCATATTATAATACGTATGAGAACAAATACATGCATTACAATTATTTTAGATGGAGAGAGACCTTTTTTTTTCATATTTTCAGTGATTTGCGAGCCACACGTCAGCTGTTGAGGTGGCATATGCTTATTTGGTATCTAGTCACAACTTGACACGTGGAATTAATTATTTAAAAAGGTGAATATAATTTTTTAACTCTTGCTCTTCCTCCTCCATTCAAGACCACCACTTCGCGCAGGTCTGGCCATTGAGTGATGGCCGACTGCCGCATCCAGGCTGACCTCGACCCCGCCCGTCGTCTCGGCAGTTGTGGCTGGGCCGTGAGCTCATTGCTCTTCTTCTTGTCCACATATTTGAACGATCATCCACCGCTTTGCTCTTTTTGTCCGCGAGATCTAAGTGCTCCGTTCCTCTGGAATCCAAATTGGATCCCCGATCTGGAGCCTTGGCCATGGATGGCTCCAGATATGGAGGCAGCTGCCATGGATGGGCAAGGTAAAAGGAGAGGTGGCTCGGCTCGGATGCCCAGCAGTGTCGATCTAGATGCGGCGCGGACGACTCTACTTGTGGCGACGTCAGAAGGAGGCTCTAAGGATGGGCTCAAGGATTGCCGGCAGGTGGTTTGGCCCAATTTTTTTGGAATAATTCATGTCCGTCCTCGGCATTAATTATTGTTTTGGAATAATTGAGTCCCTAAACTATATATTCTTTTGTTCGAGTTGGTCCTATAAAGGGAGATGTTGGCATGGCATTTTATGTGGCAATTATTGAATAAAAAGTTGTTTTCAAAATCATAAAAAGTTTAAAAAAAAATCCAGAAAAGAACTGTAATCTGCAAGGTAGAAACTCTCGAGTTTTGTTACTACATTCTGGATAACAATCGTTTGTGCCCAAAGGCGGATTCATTCTGCAATAAAACCATATTAGTTCACGAAATTCATCGACAAATGCATTTGTCTCCTTTACAGCCTATACTAAGACAATTTGCATTCTTGCACTAGCCCCGGTCCTCTCCACTCATTCAAGAAGCTTTTGGAGAAGTGGAAGATTGTCCTCTTCGACAAGTCGTCCACGAACGCATGCCTCTCCAGAGTCTCCCAAGGTTTGCGAAGTGCGCCGCCTAACAGTCCAGCACCGCCGGTCCTCTCCACTCATTCAAGAAAATCTGGACGAGGATCGCAGCCCTTGCTGCCTGACTGCACTATCCTTTCCCTTCTCCTCTTGATTTTTCTATTTTTTTTTTAGATTACTGTTTTTTTTCCCAGATTTTTATTTTTTAAAATTTGAGAACAATTTTTTATAGATTATAATTGCCACATAACGTGTAAGTCAACGTTTAATGGCCACGTCAGCATCTCTGTTTAAATTTTTCATGAAATGACCAATTCGAGCAAAAAAAGGTGAATCGTTTAAGAATCAAGTTGCACCAAAAAAACGTTGAAAGACTTGATTAAAAAATTTCCGGTAACTTTGGAGCAAGATGCCTTTATTAAAGGGGTAAAAAAAAAGAAGAATTTTTAATTGGCGAACTTTATGGTCTCCCAATGAGTCTTCTAAAATTAAGAAACTTGTTAAAAAAAGTCTTGCACACCTTCATTGAAATCTGTTTTGCTAACGCAGAACGTTAGGTGGGCAATAGACAAATAAATTTGACTTTTAAGTCAGCCGACCAAGTTCTTTAGGTACTGGCACTCACTTGCCTCGAAAACCACCCACTCATCTTTTAAGCCAGGCCACGCCACGCCACACCAACCTCTTTTCTCTATAGGAGAGAGACAGATCTGGAAGTAATAACCTTCCTAGCTATGGCGAACTCAGAGGTCGGATCAAGTAGTGACGTTGCACGACCATCAAGAAGTGAGTATCAAGTATTCCTGAATTTCAGAGGATCCGATACTCGTCATGGATTCACAGACTTCCTCTATCATGGCTTGCTAGATGTAGGAGTCCGTGTATTTAGGGACAACGAAGAACTCCGCATCGGCGAAGTGATTGGTGGGAACCTTCTACGTGCTATCAACAACTCCACGATCTACATACCCATCTTCTCTCGGACTTATGCTTCCAGCAAATGGTGCCTCCGTGAGCTTGCGCACATAATAGACAACGTGTCTAAGTCAGAGGGTAAAAAAAGTGTCCTTCACATTTTTCTAGACGTGGAACGTGAAGATGTAAAACTTAAGACTCCACGATATAGGGATGCTTTAGTGGAACATGCGAACAAGTTTCCCGATGAAGTCAAGGCGTGGAGAATGGCTCTTGCAGAGGTGGATGAAATCAAGGGATGGAACGTGAAAAGTGACCAAAGGTAATACAAATTTAAGAACCCTACCTATTTCTTCTTTTTACGTTGTATGGGATACAACATTGCCCTGTCAATTGATTTCTTTTATTCTTTTTTTAACGGAAAATACTGAAAACTACCTCCAATTGTTGCTCTCATTCAACTTTCCGTCCTCTGCTTTGTCTAAGATTACACAAAGAAACTAAGATACGGCAAAGAAAAATCAATTTCTGAATATTCAATAGAAGCGAGAGCAAACTCCGGTGTTCAATGTACAATGCTACATTTGTCTACATTATCTCGGTTCATGATTCTCTCATTACAAGGGCTAAAAATTTTTCTAGGCTTAGCTATAAATGCTGAAATTTTGTTTATGCACAATACGGTAGCCGCTTGGTAAGTTTCGTTATCATGTAAGCCAAGACTATGGTCTTCAGATATATCTATGATTATTTATGAAAAGGTCTACTTAGATCTCGTTCGTGAAATTAATCTAGTCAACTAATAAAAGCGCTTTTGTACACTGCAGCCAAGCAGCTATTGTCAAATGGGTTGTTAAAAAGGTTTTGGAGAAACTGGAGCTAAAACACAAATCAGTGACCGAAAATTTAGTCGGACTTGATGATCGGGTAAAGCACTTGACAAAGTTATTAGATGTCAATTATCATGATGTGCGGCTCATCGGAATTTATGGAATGGGTGGCATTGGTAAAACAACAATTGCCAAAGTCGTCTTCAATGAACTGTCTTTCCACTTTGGAAAGTGTTGTAGCTTCCTTGAGGATGTTCGAGAAAGCTTGTTGACTAAGGATGGCATAGTCCAATTGCAGAAAAAATTATTGTCTGACATTGTTAATGATGAATTTGCAGAAGGAGTCAAGGGTAGTGAGCAAGGAATGAGGAGGATTGGAGGAACACTCGGCACTAGGAAGGCCCTCGTGGTTCTCGATGATGTTGATAATGAAGAGCACATTAAGAAACTAATAGGAAATAATTCATTACATTCAGGATCTAGGATAATCATTACAACGAGAAACACGACTATTTTGCAAGTTCAAGGAATTGAAGGTGAGATTCTACAATATGAGATGCAAAAGATGGATTATGGTCTTGCACTTCAACTTTTTTGTCGGCATGCCTTTGCTAGAGACTTTCCCTCGGATGATTATCATGGGCTTTCAAGTGAAATTGTCTCGCTTATGGGAGGGCTTCCTTTGGCCATTACAGTGGTAGGATCATTACTTAATCGGAAAAATAAAGCATTTTGGGAAGAGACATTGGTCAGATTAAGGAAGGTACCTGAGGAAGAGGTTCAAAAGAAGTTGAGGATTAGCTACGATGACTTAGATGAATATCAGCAACAAATTTTTCTCGATATAGCATGCTTCTTTTTCAATGGGAAGAAGACCGATGCAATTTACATGTGGGCCGATTGTCAATTTTATCCTGAAAGAGGAATTGATGTCCTTACCAGTAGGTGCTTGATAAAGATATTGAACAATAACAAGATGTGGATGCATGATCAATTGATAGACATGGGAAGGCAAATTGTCCGTCAAGAAAGTCCAAGTGACCTTGGAAAGCGGAGCAGGTTGTGGATTGCAAAAGAGGCCCTTGAAATCATAAGAACCGAAGAGGTAAGTAAGACATGTCCCATTTTCAAATAAAAGTTGTATATCCTAGGATAAGGTTTCTATTTGATTTGGGATGTTTATCATTTTTTTCCTTTCATTCAAGTGGTAAATTATAGTGGTTGGAAGTTGACATACTTCTTCACACCATTGCAAAATTTCACTTGCAGAGGAAGGACAAGGTTCAAGCACTTCAGATAAATGGACGGGATGGCTTCATAGAGATTACAAATGAAGAGTTTGAAAGGTTACAAAATCTAAGATTCCTCAAGTTACGCAATGCAACTTATGTTGGGGACTTTGCAAAATGTCGTTCAAAGTTGAGATGGATTTCTTGGCAGCCTCCTCTTCAAGATTTTAGGGTGGACAATATGTATTTGGATTATCTTGTTGTTTTTAAACTAGGCACGAATGTCTTCATGGATGATTCAAAAGCATGGGGCTTGATCAAGGTAAAGTACGTGATTTAATTATAGTCTAATGGTCTCGGTGTAACAATGCATTGGTTCTTACACTTGACATGCCATTCATATTTACAGAGGGCACGGAATTTGAAGGTTCTTTCTCTTACCGAGTGTCATGGCATAACAACCATTCCAGACTTTTCTAAATGCTTGGGTTTAGAGAGGTTGACTCTTGTGCGCTGCCACATCCTAGAGAGAATTGAAAGTTTTATTGGGGAACTACAATCGTTGATTAAGTTAGAGATTAATGGGTGCACAGGTCTTATAGATTTGCCTGAAGAAGTAGGGGCACTAGCGAAGCTTAAGCGCTTCTCATTGCAAGGATGTTCTGGGTTGAGAGAGCTTCCAGGCTCACTTGGGAATTTAACCTCGTTAATACAGTTAGACTTATCAAATACGAGGATAAGAAAACTTCCCAACTCCATTGGAAAGTTAAAATCATTACGCACATTGCGTTTTCCAAATAATGGATCATCTTCTTCAGAGCATCATGTTTGGCAATTACTTAGTGGCATCAGTATGCTGGAAAATCTTGAAGTGTTGGATCTCTCTGGGCGTAATGAAATCAAAGGTGAAATTCCTATAGGAATTGGAGATTTGTCATCTTTAAGAATCCTAAAATTAAAGAGCAACGGTATTAGCGGAATTCCAAGGACAATCAACAGGCTTCATCACCTCCAAACACTTGATTTAATGGAGTGTCATTCGATTCAATTTTTGCCGGAGCTTCCCACGAGTTTAACTAGTCTACTTGTTGAATCTATATCATTGCTCTCAATCCCAAATCTATCGAACCTCACAAATTTGGTTGAACTGCAACTACATGATGGCTCTGGGGGAACAGAGAAATCGAACCTACGCACGGGATGCAATTTAAGGTGGATTGGGAGGTTATCTAGACTGGAAAGGTTAGGATTAAACTTGCTAAACATCTCTGCACCTCCAGAGTTGGCTTCTCTTTCACATCTGGAAGAGCTTACTTTGTATAGCCTAGACCTAAAAACCCTCAGACGGCTTCCGTCCTCTCTGCTGAGATTGGATTTACAATTCTCTAGCATCAGGTGGGCAGAGTTAGTGCCCTTGACAAATTTGATGACATTAAGGTTCTATCGGTGTGAAGTGGAAGATATTCCACTTGATGGACTTCCACAACTGGATGTGTTACTTGTCGAAGAATGTAAATGGCTTCAGAGGTTCTCCATTCCTTTGGAATTAAGGAAGGTAAGGCATGTGGATGTGTCAGATCGTCCAAAGCTAATTGAGATACAAGCTGTGGGTCTTTCGAAATCATAGATAAACTTGTTTGTTTGTTCGTTTTTTTTTTTTTTGCAAGCTATATGCATGTTGGTTGAGCTGTGCAGATCTCTGACAAAAATAAGTGGGTTATCATGTTTGAAGAACCTGAAGGCTTTGACAATCAAAGGCTGCCATGTACTTACTAATGTCGACGGCCTTGACGAGCTAGAGTCTCTGAAATCCTTGGTCGTCAGTAAGTGCTCGTCATTGAGAAGGTTGATTGATGCATCTTGCACAAAAATACCAGATGATTGCTATGTCGAAATATGGGAGTGTGGAGACTCTATCAAAGATTCTGGATGGGAAATGTCAGTGAAGCGTTACAGAGAGGAGATTATTCTGAATACATCAAACAAGGTGCGCCATCTTCTTCATCAATGTGCGGGACTTTTGTTTAATTCCTTTTTAGGCTAAATATCCTCCTTTCTTTAGCCACACAATATCAGCCCTTTTAAAAGTTGCCATTTTTTTTTGTTGCGCTGTAATTTCTTATGTGGCTGATTTGTTTCCTGGCATTAGTCACTTATCTCTACTTGCCTTTATGGTGTTGGGTAGTCTTAGTTCTTTAATATTGCCAGCAAACTAATATAATCACTCTAGATATTAATTCATTAAAATTGCTTTCACAGACGACATGCTAGATAATAGAGATCACAAATTATTAATTTCAAAAACATTATATGATTTCTTTGTCAACTAATCTTTTTTTTAGTTTTGCAACAGGCATTTAATGCACGAATTTAATATTGTGCATATAATAAAAGTAATTATGAACTATTTGATTTGATTATTTCATTAATGCACCTTGGAGAGATGAATGTCCAATTCATAGTTGTACAAAAGAAAAAAAAAACAAGAACTCTTTAGATTCTGCCGAGTTGGAAAATGAATGAAGAAGGCAAATAATTCGTGATATATATGTTTGATATTATGATAACCCATCTCCTATGAATTTGTTGTTTTCTTCTCAAGTAAAAAATAATTCGAATGTTTGCTTTGCCTTTTCTTTTCTATTTCTGGTAGATTGTTCATGCAATTTAGTACAGGGCTAATCTATCCACTTGCAGATTAAGCATTAACTATGTCACACGGTTATTTGTTGTGTGACCAGGCCATGCATATGCAACGGGCTTAACTACGTAAAAACGCGAACCACTTTAAAGTAAATTAAGCACATATTGCTTGAACAAATAGTCAAATATTATTTTAGGATGAAACTTTTATACAGCAAGTAAGGAGTGCAATTTAAAGAGACACTAATTAGTTTTGAAGCATATGACTTTAGATTAATAAAGAATGCAACAATATACTGACTTTCATAAAATGATTTGAAATAATGTGTCCCATGGTTATGGATTTTTCATTCGAAAAGTAGAAAAATAGAACTCTTTTTTTTAGTTACAAAATGCAAAACGATCAAATATGTATATTATGTTTTATGTCTCTATATTTTGTAATTTGGAGATTCAACCTTTTTATATCTAGGTTATTTTTTTTATTACTAAATCAGAGTAAAAATTTCTACTTTGTTAATGCATTTATGTCTTGTTTCCGAAGGATTGTCTAGTGAAAGGGGGATACAGAAAAACAAAATTATGATTCAAAAATTAACTAATGCTTCCATTCACATAGAAAGTGAGTAGTTACAATCCTCAACTCAAGAGTGAAGAAGCGACTACTGGAAAGTTTTATTTGCACTGGCATTCCAATACTTCTTTTTTTCCCTTAAAAAAGGGAATCTGTGTTGAGATAGTGATCCTAGATAGATAATTATCTAACTTATTTTATGTTTAATTTAAATTTACATCACATACTTTTTAAAAGTTCAAATTAGTTAATAAAAGAAAAATCAAATAAGTATTACTAATATTACACGGACAATTGAGTATTTAATCCTAGACCTGTCCCTAACTAATGAATAATGTATGTGTCCTATTGGATTTCAGGTAGATAAGCAAAAAGGTTTAATATATTTCCAATACATAAGTTGTTTGGCTCTCACATTGAGCTTGTTACATCACAGTTGGAGCGTCCCTTCACAGTCATGTTCCACCTCGGAGTAAAGAAACCCAGTGGGGGGTTGGAGTTTGTTGGTGGCATAAAGAGGGGAAACGAAAATGTCACTCCTGATTCAGTGACATATGAAGGATTGATTGCTGCCGTTAAAGGTTTTGGCTTCCGTTTAAAGAGAATGTGGTACGAGACTCCTGTAGAATACTGCGACTTGCTCACAGAGATCAAGAGTGATGAGGAAGTGAAGGGAATGGTGCAACTAGCATCTGAAAGAGGATCAATTCATCTGTACGTTGAGGGAAGGGTTGATAGTGAATGGGAGGGAGAATACGATGATGAGATGATGGAGATGATAAGGGAGGAATGGGCAATGAAGACTGATGTGTATTCTGAAGAGGATGGGCCTGAGTGGGACGTTCCGAGTCCTGATGAAGACTCAGACTCTGCATTTGTGAGTGAAAGCGAAACTGATGGCACCCCCTCCATTGATGATTTCCAGTCAGAGCCAGGCAATGCTGAATGTTTGGAGGCCACAGGCAATAAGAGGCAAATGAGGGACAGAAGGATTGGGCACTCCGACAATGTCAATGGAGGGAAAACGATAAGTATGGAAAATAGAAAGAAGGAGAAGGACGAGGGTGGGGAACCTGCCAACCAAAATGATGTTGTTCAGTTGAGTTGCCAAAGGTGCGAAAGAGCTGAACATCATGAGAGCTCCTGCAAAGCTACAACTGAAGTTGAGGATGAAGGGGACCTTTCTTCTGTAAGTATTGGATATTTGCATTATCTTAATGGTGCAGTCCTCAAAACTAATGTGAAATTTCAACGTGGTTCAGGTGAAGAGAGATAGAACTGTGGAGACTGACCAAATACCTACAAAAACAAGCAGAGGAAGTGGATGTGCTTCAAACTCAGGAAGGGATCCTGCAGAAAGAAGCAGAGGAAGGGGTACAGCTTCAAGTTTAAGAAACAGCAAAGGTTCGAGATCGGGTAGGGACGCAGCTTCCACTTCAAGAAAGGGCAAGGCATCAAATTCTGGAAGGAGCATATCTTCAACTTCACAAAGCAGCGCTACTTTGAGTTCAGGAAGGGGCAGAGGTTTAATTTCAGGAAAGGGCACAGCTTTGAGTTCAGAAAGAGACACGATTTTGAGTTTAGGAAGGGGTAGAGGTTCAAGTCCAAGAAGGGGCACAACTAATATGGGCGCAAATTCAAGTTCAGGAAGGGGCATAGCATCTAGTTCTCAAAGCGGCTCGACTTTGAGTACAGGAACGGGCAGATGTTCAACTTCAGGAAAGGGCGCAACTGTGAGCTTAGGAAGAGGCACAACTAAAATGGGCGCAAGTTTAAGATCAGGGGCGGACAAAGTTTCTTCAGATCCACAAAGCAGCTCGGCTCTGAGTATAGGAAGGGGCAGAGGGTCAACTTCAGGAAAGGGCGCAACTGTGGATTTAGGAAGGGGCGCAACTGTGAGTTTAGGAAGGAGCGCAACTGAAATGGACGCAAATTTAAGATTGAGGACGAACAAGGGTTCAAGCTCGGCCAAGACTGAAAACATATAGTTCATGATAAACTAAATCAAGGTAAAGTTCAAGTTCGCTCAAATGTTCCTCCATCTTTCTGTTAGGTGACTCGAAATCAACATGTGCTCATGAAACAATGTTTGGTTAATATATGTTGCAGATGCAGGGCAGAAACGCATTACAATGAATTCACGACCAAAAACATCCAGAGGAGTTGTTCTAACTCAGGATTGTAAAGGAGCAATTTTAGGACTAGTTTGAATCTCGGGTTGCTTGTTAATATCTGTTTTAGTTTGTTTGTCATGATTTGTTGTTGAAAAATTGACTTCGAAAATGGGTAGAACAATGAGGTGAGACTTTGAGACGTGATATCACTTTCTTTAAGGAATTATTTGCCCCACGAAGTTGCTAATAGTCACCGGCAAATTTCCTCCAGGATATAACAAAGTCTCGATGAAAATACTATATAGCAATTCTAGTATTTCTCCGGGATCTCTCTTCGAAACAATTCGAGAAGATGGTTGTGTTTTTAGGAACGAAAATTTTCGGAAAAGAAAGAAAAACTATATCATGCTAAAAAACCGACGAGTATATATAAAGACATTTTAACGAACAATGGCAACCTTTCGATAAACGGTTGAAATAATCAAACACAACTCTTCGGTTGACAGTTCATAATTGAACAGGTATGCAGCCGAAATGATATATGAAAAGACACGAAAATTTGGAATTTTAAAAAAAATAATTAAAATAATAAATATATATTTTTCACGAAATTTCGAATTTCATAATTTTCAAAAATTTCAAAATGAACGAAGACACCCTTTCGACTAATAACAGTCGTAAAGAAACGGCATGACATAAAAATAAAAATAAAAATAAAAGAACAAAGTAGACGATTAGGCTAATTAATCCGCGAGAGCCAAAATCGAGCAATTATTCGCGCTCCCGCACGCGGGTATCATGGGTCTAACCCATAACTCATATGTTTCCTCTGAACACACAAAATAAGCCTGCAATTATAAACAAGCCTACTTCATTCTATATTTTATATGTGGGACATAGAAAAATCACTTTTGTTTATTTTACATACAAACTTCCAACATTAACCACCGCCCGCAGCGGCTGCGTTGGCTTGCGCTCTGGTCCCCCCACGAAGGGACCGGAGTTCAAACCCCAGCCTAGTCGTTAGGGATTCTTAAGTGTGGCGCCGTGATGGTGGGTCCTGCGCTAGCGTCACCCTAGGTTTACTCCTCCGGCTGTCGGCCGTGCGGGGGGTTCCTGGGTTACCAAAAAAAAAAAAAAAAAACTTCCAACATTTGTTAGCTGAATGAATACAGAAAATGTGAAGCTACTGCTACTGCTCTATTACTATTAAGGATGTTATCGGCAGCTTTTCTATGTGTATAAAAAATATTTTAATGCCAATTGTCTTCCTTACAAAAGTCAGCACTATTGACAAGTGGTCATTAAAGCTTTAGAAAATATCATGCCTGAAATAGTTGTCGATAATGCTGTGCGATACACGGGCTATTAACCTTGTGTGAGTTGATTGATGAGCCCTATCATATGCATGGAAAAAGAAAAAAGGAATAAGATATTAGGAGTGACCGAACTGTTGTAAAATATTCAATCGTATCTTTCAACATTTTTTTTGTGTAATCGAATTCCTAAATTATTTTTTATGTTTGAGTTGGTCGTTTCATTAAAGATAGAGCTGATGTGGCATCTTATGTGGCAATTATAATATAAAAATTTGCTGTCAAAATTTCAAAAAGTAAAAATCCAGAAAAGGACGAAAATCTGAAAAATGAAAGACAAAAAACATCAAACAAAAATTCATATTGGAAAAATGCATGCGTCTCCATCTAAAAGTAGTTTTGAACTGGGTTGCATTCGTTTTGCCTGAAGACGAACTCATTCTGCAATAAACCAAATTCAACCATGAAATTCATGAGAAATGCATTTGTCTCCTTCTAGTTTTGCCTATAATTAGATAGTTGCATTTTTTGCTCACCTCGATCCTCTCCACTCGCTCACGAAGTTTTCTGGAGAAACTGGAGATTATGCTCTTCAATTTTCTTCTAACAGGCTGTCCATGATAGCACATACGGTATTAGTCATCTTCATGTTATGTTTTCGACTTATTTAAACTCATTCTTTCACCCAAAAAAAGAAAATGAAAGAAAATGAAACTTTTACATAAACTCAATCCGAAGTATCTCACCACGAGAAACTGAAATATATGAGCAGAGAACATTGAAGTGTAGTAAGTGAAAACCACTTAAATACAGATATTTTCTAACCCTTTTGTTTTGGGGATGACAGAGATCTTTTATTGCTTATATTGAAAGTAGCAGGACAACCTCAAAGAAAGTCCATGTTTGAAACTTGACATATTCTATGCAACATGGGCTTGAACAGCTGCTTTATCAGAGAAAGCCCAATCTTGTTGGGCTCCTAGTTAAAAACCCAAATGCTTCAATTAGCCTGTTCACATGAATAGTTCTTCGGTCCAATGCACAACGTACAATGTGCAAAAGTTCCCATTTTTCCAACAGTCAACGACCATGCTGCATCTTCTTGTTTTCCGCCCTAAATAAGCAATACAAATTGAGAAGGGTGACTATCCATGGAGTCCACTTGAAATACGTACGATAGACCTGTCGTTGAGCTGTAGAGCACGGTATGCCGGTTCAGAAATGGCCAACTTAAAGAACGATGGCATGGTGTGATTAGAAGCTGCACAAATCCCCTCGTGGAGAGGTTTGAATTGAATTTACGTGGTGACATTCCTTTTATGGTATTTTGGGCAGTCATCACATGCTAAGTGAGGTTGGTCTCTCCTCCTCTTAACTTCATCGAACATAGGTCATTAATTTTGAAATTGAATGACTTGATGGAAAACACTTTTGGAAATCACTTTCTCTTTGATCTAGTCCAAAGCGCCAATTATCTCTTTCAAAATGTATGTTCTGGTCACTATACTAACTTGAGCAAATATTTTATGTCAAAATAACTACATCATATTTCCCAAAATATCATAAATTAATGCCTACCTTTCATTCGGTTGATATTTGATAGTGTTTTTTTATTACATTCTACGTACTTTAGATATACAATGTTATCGAGTCTAAATTTCTTAAGCTCAAAATCGGCTCGCAAAATAATGCCTCGAAGTAGTTGGGTTTCTAAGTTTGAACACAACCCACTTACTTATCTATCTACTTCCAATCAGTCACATACTTTAGTAATCTTATTTTCGATATGTCAAATTTAATATCCTTAACATTTTGATTTGAAAGGAACATCACGCTACCTTGATCCTATTCCATCTCACTCAATCAAATCAATTCCTATGCTAGGTCCATTCAAGACAAGTCATTGCAATTTGCAAGGCAAGCCAAACACTCCATCTTCATCCCCAACTCATTGATCTTTAGGCCTTTGGTTTAGAGGGTTTGATAGGAGAAGGATTAAAGACTAAACCCAAGATCTTGGAACTATACCGTCCTACTTCATCGGCCTTTTCCTTGGCTTCTTTATTGAATCTTGAAATTGAAGTGTTTGTCCCCACATGGCATGTCTCTCTACCCCTTTGACTGTCGTGAAGAGAGAAGGTGAGAAGTGTTGAGTAACTTTATACTTTCATCATTTACAAGTTTAGAATACCAACCGCATAAATCGTTTTATGGAGGAGACTACAAAAAAAAACTGAGGCTCAATTTTTCTTGGAAAATGGAAAGAAAAGAAGAAATTTTCCTGTTCAGGTTCGTCCACATTAAACTAAAATTTAGAAAAATTAAAAGTGCAATCGAGTCGAATTGTGCACTTGAACCTAGTGATTCAAAACTAGAAACTAGGCTTGAGTTGAATTAAAGCTTACTTTTTATGTATTTATTCATATCTATAAGGTTGTATATGAATACAAACAAGCAATTTGCTCGAGTCAAGTATTTTCTGGTTTGAACACGAGATTAATCACTTGAGGTACTCGGACCCCAAAAAACAATCTAATCGAACTCACATAAAAAGCTCGTTTCAAACGACCGGATCAACGAAGAAACAAGATAACGCAGATGATCTTTTAGCGAGGCGGGGGAGCCAATGCTCCATGGTCGCTGCTTGAACATGTCTTGTCCTATTCCCCCACAAAACTCATTATCAGCACTCAGTCAAAACGCAAGTGGCACGACAAAAGAAGATCTGCTTGCTTTAATTAATCCCCATTTTTCAGAAACGGAAAAGCAAGAACGCTTAGCAGACAAGGACGGGGGACCATCGCTCTTATCAAGTCAACTCACCACGGCCACATCACGAACCTCATCTGGTTTTTTCTATCTTTTATATCAAGTTGAAGATAAACCCAGGTGCCGAACCAGTCTTTCCGCGTGCTGGGACAGACTCAGATCAGACAGAAATGTTTCTTTAATCCCTCCGAACTCGTAATCACTGTGGTAATGATGTGACTAATTTCTCAGTCTAGACCAAATTTAGAACAAGGAAATATAGTCAAGAACAGAGCACACATGAAGGGGAAATTAGCATTATAATCCGAGCAAATGAGATAATACTGAGATTTTTAAGGACTCGGCAAAAACGATAATCAACAACACAGGCCCCAAACACCACAACCCCCCACCAGGATCAATCAATCCTCCTTCCACGTTCTTGTTTCTTCTTCCTATACAGAATCTGCTGCATTTGCGTTGCAAAATATTTAAGAATGCTTACTAAAAACTTCATTTACAGAGAGGGAAATCAAGAGTCATCAGGACCACAAAACAGAGACCGTAAATCTCTCTCCCGCCAAGCCAACCATATTTATTACACCTTGAGAAGAAGGGTAATCATCAACAATGGAGATGAACACGAGATATTTACGACCTATCTCTCTTTTCTTTCTCGACTTTCCATCGTTGAACTTTTTTTCTATTTTACCTCTCAAAAAAGCCAATTTGGATTACTCTATCTTGAGCGAAAAGGGGTAAATCGATTTGAGACACTAAGCCTTGTGATTATGGCATCTATATAGTTAAGTGAATAATGCGTAAATCTGAAAATGCTGAAAATGTTCAAAACACATATTTTTTAGGTAGTTGGCATTAAACACGCTCAAATAGACTCTCTTTTCATTTTATTTCAAACATGTAAAAGTATAAATAAACCCGACGGAAATTAGTTGGCACTCAAAGAGTCCAGACGCGACATTAAAGGAAATATCTAAAAGTAAAGGAGTATAGGAAGAGGGCAAGAATTTTTCATTTAAAAATACTAGTAAAACACTTTTGAAAATCCAGATGAAAAACACTTGGAATTATATTAATAACAACACTTGCAAATATATTAAGAACAACAATGCAAAGTCAAACTAACAGTGATATGAAGAATTGGATGTGAAATTACAATTGGAAGACGCACTTTCTTTTGCTTTATCTGGTGTGGAATCCTTCGCCCGTAGGGAAAGTTAGTTTAAACGATTTAATGAGATAAAATAAGGAAAGTCAAACTAACATATAAACCAACAATTATAGAAAATCGATAAGGCTTAAGAGAAATATTTAATACATATACAATTATCAATAAGATTACCTATCGGTACCATAACTTTTAAAAAGTTATGTAGCCCAACGTAGCATTTCAAGAATTATTCTTATACTTTGTTTCCAAATACTAAACAAAACAAAATTTATATTAGCAACTCAACCCAATCCAACCCGGGATTATAATTTGACGTAAAACAGTGGTTAGTGGATGTAATTTTTCACGGCAAAGATCTGTAGCATGTGAAAAAGCCTCTACTTAAAATTTCAAATTAGGATGTGAGCGAGCTAGAACCGTACGTAGAGTAAATGTTATATCTTATATCTAAATGAAACTATTTTAAAAAGCCTAAACAGATGAGACATTTATTAGAAGCATACTAAAAATAAATTTTCGCATGAAAAAAGGAATGTAATCCACTAAATTCAGGGTTGCCAAAATTCCCAAACTATGAGTCGAACTTCTCCACTTCATAATCCATACCACGGGAACAAATACGTACATTTTATTTTAGATGGAGATAGAAAACTTTTTTTTCAAAAAAAATAGCAAAGGACTAAGGGTTACAAGAAAATATGACACGCGGAACTTATTTGAAATGAAAAAATGGAAATATGATTTTTCTGTCTTGTTTTTTCCCGCCACCACTTCGCCCGGCAATAGAATCTAGATCTGGCCGTTGAGCGACGGCCGACAGCTGCGTCTAGGCCGACCTCTGCGTCCACCCCTTCCATCGTCCCGGCGGCTGTGCCTTGGTCGCGAGCTGTTCGTCCACAGATCTGGAGACGCAAAGTAGGGGTCAACCATGGACGGCCTCTCCAGTCTCCTCCATAGATCTGACGCCAACCTCCACGTCCACCCCTCGGAAGAAAATCTAGCAAAGGACGAAAATCTGAAAAATGAAAAAGAAAAAACATCAAGCAGACATTCATTTTGGAGAAATGCATGCGTCTCCATCTGAAAGTAGTTTTGAACTGGGTTGCTTTCGTTTTGCCTGAAGACGAACTCATATTGCAATAAACCAAATTAATCCACGAAATTCATGAGAAATGCATTTGTCTCCTAGTTTTTCCAATAATTAGAGAGTTGCATTCTTTGCTCACCTCTGTCTTCTCCACTCGCTTTCGGAACTTTTGGAGAAGCCGGAGATTATGCTCTTTGAATTTCTTCAAAAGGTCGTCTAAGATAGCATATACGATGTATACAGCGTTACTCCTCTTCACGTTATGTCATCGACTAATGTAAATTCAGTCTTTCACCCAAAGAAAATGAAACTTTTACATAAACTTGACCAGAAGTATCTCATCACGAGAAACTAAAATATTTGGGCAGAGAACATTGAAGTATAGTAAGTGAAAACCATTCAATTACATACACTTTCTATCCCTTCATTTATGGGGATGATAGAGATCTTTTAATGCTTTATTTTGAAAGTAGTAGGAGGACAACCCCAAAGAAATTCCATGTTTGAAGCATGGCATCCTCCTTGCTAAATGGGCTAGAACAGCTGCTTTATCCGAGAAAGTCTCATTTTGTTGGACTTCTAGTAATGACCCAAGCGCCTTAATTAGCCGGTTCACATGAATGGTTCTGTCCAATACACAACGTGCAACGTGCAAAATTTCCCATTTTTCCTATGGACATCCTTGGAGTCCAATCCAAATACGTATGATAGACCATGTTGTCGACATATAGCGCACGGTACACCGGTTCCAAAATGGCCAACCTTAGGAACGATGGCGTGGTCATTAGAAGCCGCACGACCCTCGCATATGCTCTCGATGCGTCATATCTATACGTCCACGTATATTCTAGTGGAGAGAGGCTGAGCCCCCATGGGGAGGTTTTGCATTGAATTTACATAGTGACATTTCTTTTGCTTTTGCATTTGCATCGTCCAGTTAATTTTCGCGTGCCAAGTGAGGTTCGTCTCTGTTGCTCTCGATTTCACCAAAAGATATAGGTCATTTATCCTGAAATTGGATGACTTGATATAAAACAATTCTGCAAATCGCTTTCCCTTGATCTAGTCCAGCGAGCAAATACCGTTCTCTTCCAAGACATACGCTCTAGTTAGGATACTAACTTGGGCAATATCGTATGCTGGAATAACCGTGTCCTATTTCCCGAGATATCATAACGTAATGCCTGTCTTTTATTCGATTGATATTCAATAGTGATTCTCAACTATATTATAGGTACTTGAGAAAGAAGCGTCGATTTTCAAGAAATACAATGCTATTGATTCCAAATTTTGTATACTGAAAATCAATTCGCAAAATGATGCCTCGGACTTGTTGAGTCTCTAAATTTGAACATAATCGGCTTACTTGTATTTATCTACTTACAATTAGTCACATAATTAATTTAGTGAGGGACCGCTCTTTCCACCCCTCCGTTTGCTTGACAACACCCAAGGTGGGTTCCACAGTCCCCCACTTTTTTGTTTACCGCATATTGCTAGCATTATCCCCGCCTCTCTACCTCGGAAGCACAGACACTCTCCGGAGACCTCCGCGTCGGTGTCGGATGCATGTCAGACATCAACACGCGTTTGAAATGCTTCGATACGCAACCGACACGTAATTAACAGGTGTTAGACATCCAACACGTGGTCAACACTCTAGACACACCAGGGACAAGCAAGTCTAGCATCCCGACATGCCATTCCAACACGCACGTGGTCAATTTTAAATATTTTCAATAAATTAGAGGTCAAAATGTAAATTTATCAAAAATATATATACTTAAGGCATATACGTGCACAGGGTCAATTTTAAACATTTTTTTTCTCCAAGTTTTATGAATTGTTGGAATGGAATGCAGTTGAATTTGTCAATTTGAAATCATGAATGATGTTAACAAATGATGGAATAATGGTTTTGGTATAAATTGATTCTAGGCTCATTTTTATTATTTATTTATTTGTAGAATTAAATCAAATTATAAAAATATATATTTAATATACAACGTGTCCTTACGTATCGGAATTCTCTATTTTTTGAGACATGAAGTGTTGTGCTGCGTCGTGTCACATTGCGTCACATCGCGTGTTTGTGCTACTTTGCTCTCTCGGCCTCGCTGCCGGTCCTTGAAGCGCTCATCATCCTCGTTGACACTTGCTCCGCCTTCCTCGCGATCTTCCCCGCCTCACGGCCTTTCCTCTCAAGGCAAGGCCATGGTGACTTCGACTTCCTCCACGAACAAGAATAATCCATCGGATGAGAGATTGGATCGCACATCGTGGACTTCCAACGCAATTTCTCGTCCTGGTTCCGCTTAGGCGGCGAGAAACTTGCGTCCTCCGAGGACCATTCCACACGAATCGTAAGCCGAGGAAGAGTCACGTCCAGTTGTTTTCAAACTATTGAAAAAGAATCTGGAAAAGAACGAAATTCTAAAAACAAGAATGAAAAATCAAACAGGGGTCCATTCCGGAGAAATGCATGCGTCACCATCTGAAGGTAGTTTCGTACTGCATTCTGGAATTGCTTCGTTTTGCCTGAAGACGAATTCATTCTCAAATTTATACACAAAATGCATGAGAATGCATTAACCCCGGTCCTTAATACGCGCTCACAAAGCTTCCGGGGAAGCAGGAGATTGTCCTCTTCAATTTTCTTCAACAGGCTGTCCACGAATACGCGCCTCCCTGAGTCCCCGGGCATTGCGACATCCACCGCCTCGCGGTCTGGCGCAGCTGCCCTCTTCGACCTTGTTCAACATGGATATTGAGCAACATTTGCGGTATTTCCGACGGGCTTCGCTAAAGCAGTTCCCACCAAAATCTCTTTTTCGCGTGTTTCAGCGCGCTCTCTTTTCGGAGATGCGTCGTGTACTAAAGTGAGCCTGAAGGGAAAGAAGGCTGAAACGACCGCCCTCAAGAACCACTTTACTTTATGCCTTTTGTCTTTTAGGGCTGACGACGTGCTTTGTGATTAGTTTCATCAATCAATCACCCCCAAAAACCCCATCAAAGCAAAAGGCCAAAAAAAGAAAGTTCATGGCACTTGTTAGCGTTAAATAATTGGGGTTAATTCTAAAAAAAAAGAATTAATTTTAGGTTGAGGCATAATTTTGGTCCGAAATTTTTTTTTTGTTCCATAAAAAAACACAAACTTTAAGTCGAGGGACAATTCGGACTACAACTTTTTTTTGTCTCGTAAAAAAACACCAACTTTCACTTAAATCTCAAATCTGGTTCTCACTAACTTAGAACTATTAATTATCTAACTTAACTATTCCGCCTTAGCAATAAATCCACGTGGCTTACTAACTAGATTTAAAGCAATATTCATTATTTTATTATCTAAACCACAATTTGAAGAATAATGATGAAACTGTTCATCTCATTTATTTCACTGACAAGTAAAAAATATCTCCAAATTGAATCTCTGGTCAAACGTAATATGAAGATGACCACTGCCTATTGACAGACGTCATGGACGAGATTCGCCAAGCTCACCACCATAACTTTTTTTCTCAAATAATGGTGAAAGTCAACGGGGGCCAAGATTTTGGATCGCGATGAAAGTTAATGATTTTTTATGAGACTAAAAAAAATTGAGGCAAGAATTGTCATTCGACCTAAAGTTGGTACTTTTTTATGGGATAAAAAAAAGTTCGGGTCAGAATTATCCCTCGACCTAAAGTTAGTGTCTTTTTACAGGACAAAAAAAGTTCAGGTCAGAATTATCCCTCGACCTAAAGTTAGTACTGTTTTTTTGGAATTAGGCCTAAATAATTGATCCTCTACACTACAATTATCTAGAAGCTCCTAGGTTAGCTCTGGCTGTAGTTAAGATGAGGGACGAATATTGATTGAAAATGCGTTCTTCCCTTTTATTATAACTATTCCGGTCCCTTTCATTCATCATTGTTTTCCAAGTGACTAATTCAAAGGTTGGAAAGCGAATCACGCGGAGTTTAGTAACTTTAAGCATGATCAAGCCGAGTCTTAATTTATTGCATTGTCTTCACGGCAACGTATCGCGTGTTTGACAGATGAATTATTTCTCCGACATTTGAGATTATTTCTGTGGAAGCAACGAGGGCCGCTAACCCTCTCCTCAGATTTAGGCAAGGACTAGCCCCTCGCTGAAGATCAGAATGAGGGCCGCGACCCTAGCTGCCAGTGCACTACCCTTTCCCTATCTCCTTTAGATTTTCCTTTTCCGGCTTTTTACATTTTGTAAGTTTTGAAAATAATTCGTTATATTATAATTGACCCGTAAGGGGCAACATCAGCATTTGATGTCAATAATTTTACGAAAGGAACAATTCAAAAAAAATTACACAATTTAAGAACCTTGTTTCACGGAAAAGTTGAGAGACCCGACTACAATTTTGCAATGATTTAGGGATGCGATGCCTCCGCCTCAAAGGAAAAGGAAAAAGAAGAAACACTGATTGGCCTTTATGGTCAACCAGGGTCTCCCAGGGAATCATAGGATATTTCGAAACATGTGAAGAAGAATTGGACGCATGACGGGTGAACGGTTGCCAATGAGAAACCTGCAATAATTGGACTTCTATCAAGCAAAAGAAAACTGAGAGTTGAAAAGTGAAAGAAAAAAAAAGTGGGCCTCCAGCTTATTTATAAGAAAAAGCAGCGAGAGAGAAGATCGAGAGGGTGCCCAGGAAAGAAAGAAAAGAAAGGAAGAAAGAAAGGGAAAAGAGAGAGAAGGGGATTCTGTGCATACTCGCCGCCATGGAAATCTCGCTGAACTGGATTGATTACGTATTGTAACTTTTATTAAGTATTCACACTCTTCGTTCGTACAATCAAAGTATTTTTCAAAATTATGGCACAATTTCGTAGTTTTGTGAAATTTGAGCCGCATAGTTCGATTTCTGAGATGTTGAGTTATGAAATTTCATGAAAATTGTGGATTATGACATCATAAAGCTGTGGGTTTTAGCGGGAGTCGATTTGGACCAACGGTATGATCGGAATGAAATTTTAGGGTTTCACATGCGAGTTTCATATTCCGTTTAAGTTTAAATAATCGCTTGGGGTGTGCGATTTGTGAATGCGTATGAATTGTTTTGTTAGTGTTTTAAGTGTCATTTAGCCAATTCATAGTTCATGTAGCGTTTTCCATTCTAATAGGTTTCGAGGTGTGACAAAACCTTAAGTGCGAAATAGACAACTAAATTCGACTTTAGCGAGGAGAGAGAGATCTTGAAGTGCTAAGCTTCCTTGCTATGGCAAACTCTGAGATAGAAATGAGTAGCAATGCTGCACAAGCATTAGGAGGTGAGTATCAAGTGTTCTTAAGTTTTAGAGGACTCAACACTTGTCATGGATTCACAGACTTCCTCTACCACGGCTTGGTAGATGCGGGAGTCCGTGTATTCAAGGATGATGATGAACTTTGCATCGGCGAAGTGATTGGTGGAAACCTTTCACGTGCCATCAACAACTCCATGATCTACATACCCATCTTCTCTTGTACTTATGCTTCTAGCAAATGGTGCCTCCGTGAGCTTGCGCACATAGTAGATAACGTGTCTCAGTCAGATGGTAAAAAAGTATTTTTTTCATTTTTCTTGATTTGGAACCTGAAGATGTTAAACTTAAGACTCCACAATATAGCAATGCTTTACGGGAACACGGGAAGAAGTTTCCTGATGAAGTCAAGGCATGGAGAAAGGCTCTTGCAGAGGTTGATGAAATCAAGGGACGGAATGTGAAAAAGGACCAAAGGTAATACTCTTTTAAGAACCCTACCTTTTTTTTTATATGATGTATAACGCTACCAAGTCAAATGAGTTCTTTTCTTCTTTTCGTAACGGAAAGTATTGAAAACTACCTCCAATTGCTGCTCTCATTCAACTTTCCATCCTCTGCTTTGTCTAAAGATTACACAAGGAAACTAAGATTTGCTGAAGAAAAATCAATATATCAATATTCCATAGAAGCGAGAGAAAACTGCAGTGTTCAATGTACAACGCTACATTTGTCGACATTATCTTGGTTCATGATTCTCCTATTATGAGCGCTAAGATTTTTTCTAGTCTTAGCTATTAATGCCGAAATTTGTTTATGCACGATTTAGTAGCCACTTGGTGAAGTGGCTAGCACGGGTCACCTAGAGGGGGGGTGAATAGGTGATCCTTAACAAGACTTATAAATTTCGCGGAAATGAAATGAAGAACAACAGAGTCTGAATAAAATTCAGATTAAAATGAGATCTGATGAACGAAGTACTGAAATGCAGAAAGTAAAATGAGAGATGAGAAAAAAAGAATCTGCACACAGATGTATAGTGGTTCGGCTTATGGTAAGCCTACGTCCACTCTCCCACGCTTACAGCCTACTGGCTGGATTTCACTATGTAATCAAGAGGAATTTACAGACTTTGAGTCTCAGAACTATTGTGTATGATAGGACTCTCTATCTCACATAAATACTCTTTACAAAGTAATCCTCAGGATCTTGATCTTAAGTTCAGAACGACAAGAGAACAGATTGGAGTAAACTCAGACTTTGGATTTGTTGATTCTTGAATCTCTCTTCCTTCTGCTACTCATGTTCTCCTTAAATACACCTCTTCATCCACACTAGCCGTTGGACAACTCACAGAGGATCATCTTCCAATCTTCACCTTGGACAGATTTGTAAACTAAGGATTGAGTAGCCGTTAGTTGATAGATTCTGAATCCCACTGATTCTGGTCGCCCATACAATCAGAATCTTGGTTTCCATAAGTAGAGTTTTGTCCGTTGTAGATCATTCTTGTCTTAGTATTTGATTGTCAATCAATTTGATTAAGGTTGAACAAACCAATACTTTCCTTCTATGAAATCCATGCCAGATCACTAGCTGTTATTCTTCGTTCTGGGTTTTGCTTCTGAAGAATTACGGCGTCTTCGTCTGCTTCTGAAGAATTACTGCGTCTTCGTCTGCTTCTGAAGAATTACTGCATCTTCGTCTGCTTCTGGAAATTTCAGCTTCTGCGTCTGCTTCTGAAGAATTTCAGCTTACACATCTGCTTCTAGAAATTCCTGAATCTCAGAACTTTAGCTTTAGTGGGTCTTCAAGAACTTATAGAGTCTGAATTATTTCTACGTTTGGAAAATTTCTCAGAACTTAAATAATTCTTCTTGACTTGTAAAATCTGAAAGAAACTTCCTTCTAAGTTTCCAGAACATATATTCCTGAAAAAGAAGATTCAGAAGATTTATCAGATTCTACAAATATCATGGAAGGTTTTGTCAACTTCAAAATTAGTAGGAGTTTTCCTCAACAATCTCCCCAATTTTTATGGTGACAAAACTTTCCTGCAGATTGAATCAATTTCAAATAAATTGGAAGTAAGCAATCATATTCAGCGCATTAAATCACAGATTGAAAGATCAAACTCTGTTGTTGAAATCTGTGCTTCTTTTCTTCCTTTGTCTATAACCTGTATTGAATCTGCATATAATTTCTCCCCCTTTTTGGCAACAGCAAAAAGATAAATATAGAGAATATAAGGCACTTATATTTAAGCAATCAAATAGACTAACAAGAAATGTTAGTGAATATTACAGACCAAAAGAACAAAATAGGAATTTGGAGAGAAATTGTTTGTAAAAACATGCTAATGTTTTGAAGGAGTACGAATGAGTTGAAAATTTTCCAAGATAGAAACAACCTCTTCAATCTTCGAACTACATTGACCCACTGCTTTCTCCATGTTGGATGAGCATTGAGCAATGGCCTCCTGTAATTCTGCTTTGTTTGCAGTTGCTTGAATTCATTGAAGTCGTCAAAAGTGGTTGTTTTCCTCAACAAATCTCTACAGATTCTTTACTTCTGTTTCCAGTGCAGTTTGTTTATCTTTGATTTCAAGCAGAAGTGAGAGGATGTTCTGACTGTTGGAAGACTGTTCTTGGACATTATTTCGCTCAAGCTGTTCGAACTCCTGGTTTGCTTATGGTGGAATCTCCCCTTGAGCAGGTGCTGGTTCTTCAGAGACATGTTCTGTAAAAGTTGGTTCTGAAATATCTGGAACTGATTCATCATGTTCTGGAACATTAGTATGTCCTGCATTAAGGTGTTCTGCTTCTGCTTCATCACTTTCATCTTGCAGAAGGATTTTCCTTTTCTTGTACACCTTCAGAGGGGCTGGAGATTCTTTCCTGCTTACTAACCCTGTAACTTTTCTTTGCACTGACTTTTTGAAGCTTGATTTTTCAGAAGCCTTTGGTTCAAACTGACTAGCCTTTGTTCCCTTTATTCTGTCCCTTACATCACCAAATTGCTTCATTTTGGAGAGCATTTTCTCCCCAACAAACATACAGGGAATGGAATTTTGGCGCAATTCATCAGGAATTGATATATTGAGTAACATGAAGATTCGAGTGATGAGGGCCCCATAGGGCAATTGTCCTTTGTCTTTCTGTAAAGCCCTGTAGCCCTGTACATGTGAAAGATAATGATATGGGGAAGAGAGAAAGACTGACCTTTCAAGATAGCCCAGATGAGCTTAATTTCGGCTTTCGAGAGGTCAGTTTTTTAGGCAGCCTTGGGCTTCAAGCAATTTATGATAATTTTGTGCAGAATAATTGATTTTCGAGACAGGTTAGAGTAGGAGAGATGCCTGTTTGAATCTAGGGAAAAATTTGGATTTTCAGATGCAACCTTGGAAGCATCTGCAAAACTGACGTCCAACGGAGTGAACTTGGAGTATTTTGCTCCAATTATTTTTCCCAACATATCAGTCTTCAAGTCAAATTTCTTGTCACCGACAGAGAATTGGAGCCAGTTTGGTGACAGAATGGAGAGATTGGAATAGAAGTATGCAGTCAACTCAGCATAAACATTTGCAGACTGAAGGCAAAACTCGAAAATGCCGATCCTTTCAAAAAGATGTCTAACAGGAAAACCAGCCTTGTCTAGACAAGTGAAGTCCACAGTCCTGTGATTTATAACACCACGAGCAAGTAAAAGCTGATAACATGTGTGGTGCTCAGGACTTTTAAACAATTTGCCTGTTCCTGGCATTCTAGAGGCTATCCCCAGTTTCTTCTCAAAAAGCTCGAATAGACGAGCGTCATCCTCTGGAACGACAAACTTTGAGGAGGATTTAGGGCTTACCACAGGCGTTGTTACAGACGGAGTGGATGGTTCTCCGACTTTTTCTTTTCCCTTTCTGGAGCAATGCGAGGTAGGGGTTGTGGTAGCAGGAGTTGGATCAGTCCCAGCAGAAAGTTTGGAATACTCTTGAACGAGATGAGTTTCCGACCGAAAATGGTTGTCTTTAAGACATTTTAGAAGAGTATCAGCAGCAGCATTACCCCTCTTCAACCTTTGATAATTCTGCCATAAGAGCTTGATGTTTTTAAGCTAAAATCTTTGTCACCCTCTGGTTTGGATGAAGACGATCGAGGCGGTGGTGTAGCATGAGCAGTTTCTTCGAGATGATCCGATTCTGTATCTGATACTTCCATAAACTCTGGCGGAGCAGAAGATTTCGATTCTTGATTCAAGATACGTGATGATCTTCGCTTGAAAAGCATTTTGAAGTCTTCTTGATCAAAAAGTTTTGATGTTTGGAGAAGGAAGACGAAGAGGGTTTCTGAGAGTCGAAAAAGGTTTGAGCAGAAAAGTGTACTGATGAGGGTTTTAGAAAGAGACGATAAAAGGTATATAAACGAGAAAGACGGATCTTTGGAAATAAAAGGTTATTTTAAGAAATAATCCAAAGTAAATAGAAAGGAAATATATTTTCTGAAGCAAAAAGATCAGAATACTGTCAGATAATATTCTAAGCTGAATTAATCAGATAAGATTAGATACGTACTTGATTTACTTCCAAATATTACAAATGTGTAAATATCCTGCCAAGAATATTCCCGCCAAAATTTAAACTACGTATGTACCGTTCTTGAGAGTCTGAAGAATGTTCAGACCGAAACTACTTGAGTCTGAAGAAATTTCCTGTCCGTCAAAACACTTCAAGAAGGATAAGTAATACACAGTTTATTTCTAATAAATTCGAAAGATGACTTATCAAGGGGTTTTGTGAATATATCAGCTAATTGATTCTTAGAATCAATATATTGAATATTCACATCACCATTTTGCACATGATCTCTAATAAAATGATGTTTGATCTCAATATGCTTGGCTCGAGAGTGAAGAATGGGATTTTTAGTGAGATTGATGGCACTGGTATTGTCACATCTGATTGCAACATTTGAGTCTTCAACAGCAAAATCTCGCAACTGCTGCTTCATCCACAGAATCTATGCACAGTAACTTCCTAAGGCTACGTATTCTGCTTCTGCTGTTGATAGTGCGACTGTATTCTGCTTCTTTGAATACCAGGATACTAACATCTTCCCAAGAAGTTGGCATGTACCTGTAGTACTTTTTCTGTCCACTTTACATCCAGCCAAGTCAGCATCTGAATAACCAGTAAGAGTAAAATCTGAATCTTTGGAATACCAAAGACCTAACATTGGATAAGTTTCAATGTATTTGATTATCCTTTTTACTGCAGAAAGATGCGATTCCTTTGGATCTGACTGAAATCTCGCACACATACAGACGCTAAAAAATATGTCAGGTCTAGATGCAGTAAGATATAATAGAGAACCTATCATGCTTCTATATACCTTCTGATCAACCTTTTTACCATTCACATCTTTGTCTAGCTTGGATGAACGAGGCATTGGAGTGTCTGTTTTCTTGCAATTCTGCAGACCAAACTTCTTGACAATCTCCTTGGCATATTTTTCTTGGCAAATGAAAGTACCATCTTTCATTTGTTTCACTTGTAAGCCAAGAAAGAACGTTAGTTCTCCCATCATGCTCATCTCGAACTCGTTCTGCATATTTTTAGAGAATTCCTTGCAAAGCAATTCATTAGAAGATCCAAAGATAATGTCATCGACATAGATCTGAACAAGTAGAAAATCCTTACCCTTTCTCTTGACAAAAAGAGTTATATCTACTTACCTTTAGTAAAATCATTTTGCAGAAGGAAATTACTCAACCTTTCATACCAAGCTCTGGGTGCCTGTTTCAGACCGTAAAGGGCCTTTTTGAGTCTGTAAACAAAATCAGCCTTTCGTGGTTCTTCAAAACCAGGTGGTTGTTCCACACACTTCTTCTTTGATGTATCCATTTAGGAAGGCACTTTTCACGTCCATCTGAAAAAGTTTAAAGTTATGGAAACAAGCATATGCTAATAATAGCCGAATGGCTTCTAACCTTGCAACTGGTGCATATGTTTCATCATAATCAATGCCTTCTTCTTGAGAGTAGCCTTTTGCAACTAGTCTAGCTTTGTTTCTTGTAACCTTCCCTTTGTCATCCAGTTTGTTTCTGAACACCCATTTTGTTCCAATAACTGGATGGTTTTTAGGTTTTGGCACAAGCTCCCATACTTCATTGATTCTGAACTGCTGCAGTTCTTCTTGCATAGCTTCTATCCAACTTTCGTCTGATAAGGCTTCTTCAACATCTTTTGGTTCTATTTCAGATATCAATGCCAGATTGCTGATGTTCTCCCTTTGTTTGGATCTAGTCTTGATACCATCTTCTATTTCTCCAATGATAAGGTTTTTCGGATGACTGGATTTATGTTTCCAGTTCTTGTTAAATCTTTCCTTCTGAATATCTGCAGATTCTGAATTTTCTGGTTGAGTCTGTATATTGTCTTCTTTTCCATCTTCTATAGAATCGTCGATCATTTGAGATTCTAAATAACCTTCAGAAGATACTTGAATGTGGGGAGGTGATTCAGATTCATCTTTGTGAGTCTGAATGTTTTCTTCAAACCTTACATTCATTGTCTCTTCCACAGTCTGAGAATTTTTGTTGAATACTCTGTACGCTTTGCTTGTAGTGGAATATCCAAGTAAGAAACCTTCATCTACTCTATCATCAAACTTATCAGGACGATCATTCGAGTTTTTGTGAATAAAGCATTTACAACCAAACACTCGAAAATATGAAATACTAGGCTTTATACCTTTGAAAAGCTCATAGGGGGTTTTCTTAAGAATGGGTCTGAGAAAGACTCTGTTAATAACGTAACATGCTGTAAAAACTACATCTGCCCAGAAACGAAAAGGAATCCTGCTTTCAATCAACAAAGTTCTTGCCATTTCTTGCAAAGAACCATTTTTCCTTTCCACAACACCATTTTGTTCTGGTGTGTATGGAGTAGAAAAATTATGTTGAAAGCCATTTTCCTCACAAAAGTCAGAAAAACTTTGATTTTCAAATTCTCCCCCATGATCAGTTTTAATGCAGGAAATGGTATAGCCTTTTTCATTTTGAACCCTTTTTGCAAATTTTGTAAAATATGAAAATGCCTCATTTTTATGTGCAAGAAAGAACACCCATGTAAATCTTGTAAAATCATCAACAATGACTAAACAATATCTCTTACCACCAATACTTTGTGTTCTGGTTGGTCCAAACAAATCCATATGGAGAAGCTGCAAAGCACGATAAGTTGAAACATGATGTATTAATTTGAAAGAACTTCTTACTTGTTTTCCTAGCATGCAAGCATTGCATAAGTCTGTCTTTCTGTATTTCAAGTCTGGCAAACCTCGAACCAGTTTCTTGTTAGAGATTTTTGAGATTTGTTTCATGCTGATATGTCCTAACCTTCTGTGCCAAAGATCTTCATCCTCTTTGATTGAGATCAAGCAGTGATTGGAGTTTAGATTAACATCCAAAAGATAGATATTGCTATGTCTTCTTCCTGTGAATGTTTGAGAAGAATCTTTGCTTGTTCCTGAGCATGTATCTTCTTGAAAGTTGATTCTGAATCCTATATCACAAAGCTGGCTTATGCTGATCAAATTGTAGTTGAGTCCTTTTACCAACGACACGTCATTGATTCTTAGTCCTCCAATATCAACTGTTCCTTTGCCGATGATTTGTCCTTTAGTATTTTCTCCAAAGGAAACTTTTCCACCCTTCAGACTTTGTAGATCAGCGAATATGCTTAGATCTCCTGTCATATGTCTGGAGCATCCACTGTTTAGATACCACTTTCTTTTTCTTTTAGTGGTGATCTGCAAGATTCACAACAACTCAAATTTTCTTTGGTACCCATATTTGCTTGGGTCCATGAGTATTAGTATAGGCTGTCTTAACAAAATCCCTTCGAACAGGTCTCCAGACCTTAGGACATTCATTCTCAAAATGTTGTGGATCTCCACATTTTGAGCACTTGAGTGCACTCCGGCCAACAGGTTTTACAAAATTCCTTTTGAAATGATTTTTGTAAACTTGTCTAGGAGGTCTTTGTCTTAATCTCTCCTTAACTTTTGGAAAATCGATTAAGCTATCACTTTCCTTTACAAATCCAAGACTAGATTTGTTATAGTAAGGAATTTGAATGGAAAGGATATGCTTCAAGGTTTCTGAACCTTTTGAAAAATTTGAAGTAATTTTTGAAATTTCCTTTTTCAAAACATCATTTTCTTTGGAAAGAAAATCTCGACTTTCCTTGATTTGATGAAATTCTTTTTGAAGAAAATCGATCCTTTCTTTTTTAGAAGCATCCTGTTGCCGTAGTGAAGAATTTTCCTTTTTCAAAGAAGAGATTTTTTTAAGAGCAGTCTTGAATTCAAAGCACAATTCATCAATATAGTTTGACACTTCGATAGACATTTCAGAAGATTTTACCTCAATCTCCACTCTAGGATCAGAGTCAGAATCTGAGTATGAATCTGACTTTGCCATCAGACAGACATCTTCATCACTATCTTCACACTCTGTGTCACTCCAGGTTTCTGCCTTTAAGGCCTTCTTTGCTTTCTCGAATTTGGTCTTCTTTTTCAGAAGTGGACAGTTTGGCTTGATGTGTCCACGTTTCCTACAGTGAAAGCAAATTATTTCCTTTGATCTCTCTGTTTCATCGATGGACCTCTTGTTCTCAAGAGGCTTCTTTCCTTTGAGGTCTCTTCCTCTGATTTTCATTTTCTTGTACTTCTTTATGAAGAGAGCCTGTTCTTCATCGTCAACATCTACATCTTCAGTGTCTGCATTAGAATCATCGTTAGTTTTCAAAGCAATTGACTTATTACCTCTGGATTAATTTGCTCATTCCGTTTCTCAGTTTCATATGATTGAAGAGTTCCAATCAATTCATTCACTGATAGAGGCTTGATCCTTTGTGTCTCACGAAGTGATGTTTTGATGTTGTCCCACTGTTCTGTCAGTCCTCTCAGAAGTTTGTTTACTTTCAATGCATCTGGGACTGCCTGTTCTTGATAAGCAAGACCTTTTACTATGTCAGTAAACCTGTCATAAAAATCAGCAATTAGTTCTCCAGGCTTCATTTTGAAAGATTCATATTGGCCAAGCAAAATATTGATCTGAGTTTCCTTGGCTCGATCTGTTCCTTCGTACGTAACATAAAGAGTATCCCAGATTTCTTTTGCAGAATCACAAGCAGCAATTTTCTTATACTCAATAGGAGATAAAGCACAATAAAGAGAATAAATTGCTTTAGAATCTAAAGTCTCTCTTTTAGCTATCTCAGTTTGAGATAGAGGGGGATCTGCTGGTTTGCTTGCATCTGCCTTTTCTTTTGAGTCTGAAGGCTTTGGATTGACTCCTCTGATAATCACATCCCATTGCATGTGATCGATTGATTTGATGAATGCCTTCATTTTGTTTTTCCAGATGCTATATTCTTTGCCATCGAAGAATGGTGGTCTGTTGTTGCTTTGTCCTTCAATGAGCCCTGGAGCACCATAGCTAGCCATATAAATCGTTAGCTCAGAAGTAAAACACTTCAGTAAAATGAGCAACTTGCTTTGATACCAATTGAAGTGGCTAGCATGGGTCACCTAGAGGGGGTGAATAGGTGATCCTTAACAAGACTTATAAATTTCGTGGAAATGAAATGATGAACAACAGAGTCTGAATAAAATTCAGATTAAAATTAGATCTGATGAACGAAGTACTGAAATGCAGAAAGTAAAATGAGAGAAGAGAAAAAGAGAATCTGCACACAGATGTATAGTGGTTCGGCTTATGGTAAGCCTACGTCTACTCTCCCATGCTTACAGCCTACTGGTTGGATTTCACTATGTAATCAAGAGGAATTTACAGACTTTGAGTCTCAGAACTATTGTGTATGATAGGACTCTCTATCTCACACAAATACTCTTTACAAAGTAATCCTCAAGATCTTGATCTTAAGTTCAGAACGACAAGAGAACAAATTGGAGTAAACTCAGACTTTGGATTTGTTGATTCTTGAATCTCTCTTCCTTCTGCTACTCATGTTCTCCTTAAATACACCTCTTCATCCACACTAGCCGTTGGACAACTCACAGAGGATCATCTTCCAATCTTCACCTTGGACAAATTTGTAAACTAAGGATTGAGTAGCCGTTAGTTGATAGATTCTGAATCCCACTGATTCTGGTCGCCCATACAATCAGAATCTTGGTTTCCATAAGTAGAGTTTTGTCCGTTGTAGATCATTCTTGTCTTAGTATTTGATTGTCAATCAATTTGATTAAGGTTGAACAAACCAATACTTTCCTTCTATGAAATCCATTCCAGATCACTAGCTGTTATTCTTCGTTCTGGGTTTTGCTTCTGAAGAATTACGGCGTCTTCATCTGCTTCTGAAGAATTACTGCGTCTTCGTCTGCTTCTGAAGAATTACTGCATCTTCGTCTGCTTCTGGAAATTTCAGCTTCTGCGTCTGCTTCTGAAGAATTTCAGCTTACGCATCTGCTTCTAGAAATTCCTGAATCTCATAACTTTAGCTTTAGTGGGTCTTCAAGAACTTATAAAGTCTGAATTATTTCTACGTCTGGAAAATTTCTCAGAACTTAAATAATTCTTCTTGACTTGTAAAATCTGAAAGAAACTTCCTTCTAAGTTTCCAGAACATATATTCCTGAAAAAGAAGATTCAGAAGATTTATCAGATTCTACAAATATCATGGAAGGTTTTGTCAACTTCAAAATTAGTAGGAGTTTTCCTCAACACTTGGTAACTTTGGCTATTGTGTAAAGCCAATACTATAGTCTTCAGACATATCTATAATTACATATCAAAAACATATCAAGTGAATTATACCAAAATAACCTATACTGATTATTCAATGTATTGAGATCTCGTTCGCGATGTACTTCAATCTGTTCAGGTAAATTTTGACAATCCCACATATGATGTGTCGGTATGAAATTAATCTGGTCAACTAATGAAAGCTATTTTGTACATTGCAGCGAAGCAGAAATTGTCAACTTGGTTGTTAAAGAGGTTTTGGAGAAATTGGAGCTAAAACAAAAATTAGTGACCGAAATTTAGTTGGACTTGATGATTGGGTAAAGCACTTGATAGAGTTATTAGCTGTCAACAATCTTGATGTGCGGCTTATTGGAATATATGGAATGGGCGGCATTGGTAAACAACTCTTGCCAAAGTCGTCTTTAATAGACTTGCTTCCCACTTTGGAAAGTGTTGTAGCTTCCTTGAGGACGTCCGAGAAAGCATGTTGACCAAGGACGGAATAATCCAGTTATAGAAAAAATTATTGTCTAACATTGCTGGTTCTAAATCTGCAGAAGGAGTCAATGATAGTGAACAAGGAATGTGGAGGATTGAAGCAATATTTCGCACTAAGAAGATCCTTTGTGGTTTTGGATGATGTTGATAATAAAGAGCACATTAAGAAACTAATAGGAGATAAGTCATTATATTCGGGATCTAGGATAATCATTACAACAAGAAACACAACTATTATGCAAGTTGCGGGTTTTAAAGGTACAATTATACCGTATGAGATGCTTAAGATGGAAGATACTCTTGCACTTCAGCTTTTTTGTTGGCATGCCTTTGGCAGACCCTTTCCTTCGGATGATTATCATGGGTTTTCCATTGAAATTGTCCGAATTACAGGAGGGCTTCGTTTAGCAATTGAAGTGATAGGTTCATTACTTAATCAGAAAGACAAAGCATTTTGGGAAGAGACATTGGTTAGGTTGATAAATGTACTTGAGGAAGAGATTCAAAAGAAGTTGAGGATTAGCTATGATGACCTAGACGAATATCAACAACAAATTTTTCTCGATATAGCATGCTTCCTTTTCAATGAGAAGAAGACGGATGCAATTTAGATGTGGGCCAATTGTCAGTTTTATCCTGAAAGAGGAATTGAGGTCCTTACCAATAGGTGCTTGATAAAGATATTGAACAATAACAAGTTCTCGATCCATGATCAACTAAAAGACATGGGAAGGCAAATTGTCCGTCAAGAAAGTCCAAGCGACCTTGGAAAGCGGAGCAGGTTGTGGATTGCAAAAGAGGCCATCGAAATCATTAGAACCGAAAAGGTAAGTACAAAATGTCCGATTTTCAAATAGAAGTTGTATATTTTAAGATAAAGGATTCTATTTAATTTAGGATGTTTATTATCTGTTTCTTTCACATTCAAGTTGTAAAACATAGTGTTTGGAAGTTGAAAAACTTCCATCACAAAATTTCAAATTCTCACTTGTAGAGGAAGAAGAAGGTTCAGGCACTTGAAATAAATGTACAAGATGGCTCCATAGAGATTGCAAATGAAGAGTTTGAAAGATTACCAAACCTAAGGTTCCTCAACTTAAGCATGGAACTTTTGCTGGGAACTTTGCACAATGTCATTCAAAGTTGAGATGGATTTCTTGGATTCTCCTTGTCAAGATTTTAGGGCGGACAATATGTATTTGGATAATCTTCTTGTTTTTAAACTTGACGGGAATCACTTCACCGATGATTCAAAAGCATGGGACTTGATCAAGGTAAATTACATGATTTAATTCTAGTCTAATTGTCCTAGTATTGCTATGCATTGGTTCTTACACTTGACATGACATGCATTTTTACAGAGAGCACATAATTTGAAAGTTCTATCTCTTACGGACTGTCGTGGCATAACAATAATCCCAGACTTCTCTAAATGCTTGGGTTTAGAGAAGTTGACTCTTGCACATTGCTACAATGTAAAGAGACTCGAAAGCTTCAGTGGAGATCTATGGTCATTGATTAAGTTAGAGATTGTAGATTGCATAGGTCTTACGTATTTGCCTGAAGAAGTGGGTGCACTAGTGCAGCTTGAACACTTCTCATTGAAGGGATGTTATGAGTTGAGAGAGATTCCAAGCTCACTTGAGAATTTAACCTCATTGATAGAGTTAGACTTATCAAAAGCGAGGATAAGGGAACTTCCCAACTCCATTGGAAAGTTAAAATCATTACGCACCTTGTGTTTCGCAATATTTGATCATCAGGAGAATCATGCTTGGCAGTTACCTAATGGCATCAGCACTTTGGTAAATCTTGAAGAGTTGGATCTCTCATGGCATAATGTGACAGGTGAAATTCCTGTTGGAATCGGAGAATTGTCATCTTTAATAATCCTAAATTTAATTGCTACCGGTATTATCGGAATTCCCAAGACAATCAACAAACTTTCTCGTCTCAAAACACTCAATTTGGGGGGATGTCATTCGATTCAAGTGTTGCCAGAGCTTCCCAAAAGTTTGACCTGTCTACTTGTTGAATCTAGGTCACTGCTCTCGATTCCAAATCTATCGAACCTTACTAATTTGGTTGAACTGCAACTATGTGATGGCTCTAAGGCTACAGAGAAATCAAACCTACTCCCGGGATGCAATTTAAGGTGGATTTGGAGGTTAAATAGTCTGAAAAGGTTAAGGTTAAACTTGCTAAATGTCCCTGCACCTCCAGAGTTGGCTTATCTTTCACAAGTGGAAGATCTTAGTTTGCATAGCCTAGACCTAGAAACCTTCGGGCAGCTTCCGTCCTCTCTGCTGAGATTGGATCTACAATTCTCTAGCATCAGGTGGGCAGAGTTACCTCTCTTGACAAATTTGTTGACTTTAGAGTTCTATCGGTGTGAAGTGGAAGACATCCCACTCGAGGGACTTCCACGACTGGAGAAATTAACCGTTGACGATTGTAAACGGCTTCAAAGATTATCCATTCCTTCGGCACTAAGTGAGCTACGGCTAGTGGAAGTGTCAAAATGTTCAGAGCTGGTTGAGATACAAGTTGTGAGTCTTTTGAAATCATTGGCATCCTTGCGCGTTGATGAGTGCGAATCTCTGACAAGAATTAGGGGGTTATCATACTTGAAGAACCAGGAGGCTTTGACAATCCTAGGCTGCACCGTACTTGCTAATGTTGAGGGCCTTGACGAGCTGGAGTCTCTGAAATCCTTGGAGGTCCGGATGTGCCCGTCATTGAGAAGGTTGATTGATGCATTTTGCACAAAAATACCAGATAATTGCTTCATCAAAATAAAGTGGTGTGGAGACTCTATCAAAGATTTTGAAATGTCCTTGAAGGATTACAAAAAGGAGATTCTTCAGAATACATCGAACAAGGTGCGGCATCTTCTTCATCAATGCGTGGGACTTTTGTTTACTTCCTTTTTTTTGCCAAATATCCTCCTTTCTTTAGCCAGACAATATCCGCCCGTTTAAAGTTGCCATTTTTTTTGGTTGCAACGTAATTTCTTGGGTGGCTGATTTGTTTCCTTGCATTAGTCACTCATCTCTACTTCCTTTTTTGGTGTTTTTCATTGTCGGCTTCTAAAGCAATCTTTACCCCTTCTCTTGAGGTTCCCAGCTTCTGCCGTACTTTAATTACTTGGGTTGCACGTTTTTGTCCCTATTTTAGTTACTTGTCTCCACTTGCCTTTTTAGGGTTGGATCGTTTTGGTTCTTTATCTTGTCGGTAAAGACGTTTGATATTATAAATATAATTGTAGTGATTATGGATTGTTTGATTCAGTTGCTGCATCGATGAGCTGTGAAGAAATTAAAGTCCCATGATTTGATCATAGCTACAAAAGAAGAGAAAAAAGAACTCAATAGATTCTGCCGCGAGTCATCATATGGGAAAATGAATGATGAACAGGGGCAGCTAATTCATCATATATATATGTTTGGTATTATGATGATCCACCTCCTATGGACATTAGAATGTTTTTTTTTTCCTCTTTCTTTAATAATTGTGTTAGAATGCTTTTGCAAGTTAATTAAGAGCTGATCTATCCACTTGCAGGTTAAACAATAAATGTTTAGAACTATATAACACATTTATTTGCTGTTTTGCCGGTGCATGCATATATAATGGGCTTGATGTAATTGTTCAGAACTATACAATAATACATTGCAACTTTTCGTAAAGAGTTCAAACATCAGGACGTGGATAGAAGAGGTTTGGAATTGAAAAGAGCAATTGATAAAAAGAAACATGTAACCCTTTCAAGTTGTGGATTATAATGAAAAGAAACGAGGTACAAACAAATCGTCAGTAACTTTGTAGTTATTGGTGACTATAATGGTAAACAAATCGACAGTAACTTTTTGTCGTGCTTTTGTAAGTGGCTAGTAGATTAGTACATTAAGAAGGCAAACGTACATGTAGAAACCATGAACAGAAGGAAATAATGCCCGCTAACTCTAGCTAGCATTGACAAACTAAGAAGAACTACATACTTCACTAAATGTAGCATTCATGTACCAAACACAATCTTTTGACATTAACGTACAATTTATAAGGTTACAAAAACTTTCTATACAATTGCAAAAGACTATCTCATGTGTATTGCAGTTTGTGAAATTTTACTTATGGTACCACCTTGACTATAGTTTTTTGCTATTAGTGGATCTCGTCTGTCTTACGATGCTTAGGATTGATACCTGTCGATAGGAATTAGTCAAGCTAAACGTTAGCACTATAATATTTAAAAAATAATTTCTTTTAATTAGGAACTTTTTTTAACATTAAAAAAAAATTCTAATGACTCCATTCTTAAGTACTTACAGCAGTATAAAAAAATGTTCCACAATCGCTTAATCTATCCTTAATTGGATGGTCAATGAGAAAGTGAGTAGTTACGGTCCTCAAATCAAAAGTGGAAGAAATTGCTGTTGGAATGTTTACTTACGGAGGTGTTAAAGTACTTTTTTTTCCTTCTTTAGCTTAAAAAAGGGAATCCGTGATGACACAGTACTTCTAGGTAGATAATCATCTAACTCATTTGATGTTTCGTTTAAATTCACATTATCATATAAGTATTACTAGTATTCCACTAAACATCTGAGTATTTTATCCTAGATGTCTCTATCTAATGAATCATGTCTACGCGGTATTGGATTTCGGGTAAATACGTAAAAAGGTTTAACACATATCCAATACATTTGTTGTTTGCTCTCACGTTGGACTTGTTACATCAACAGGTAGAACATCCCTTCACAATCATATTATTCGTCCTCGGAGTAGAGAAGAATAGTGATGGGTCTGAAATTGTTGGTGGAACGGAGAGGGAGATCGAAAATGCGACCCCGGGTTCAGTCACGTATGAAGGATTGGTTGCCCAGGCGAAAGGTTTCGGTTTTCGTTTGGAGAGACTTTGGTGCAAGGCTCCTGGTGGAGACCGGGTGTTGCTCGTGGAGATCAAGAGCGATAAGCAAGTGAACGACATGGTGCCACTAGCATCCAAAAGAGGGTTTGTTCATTTGTACGTCGAGGGATGGTTTGACAGTGAGCCGAGCACAGCTACAAATCAAGTTGAGGATCGAAAATACCTTTCTTCTGTAAGTGCCTCACAGCTTTTCCAGCGTATTCCAATAATTTATATCATATACTTATTAAAAGTTCAAAATTAGTTAATAAAAGAAAAATCGAATAAGTATTACCGATTTTACGTTGGACATCTGAGTATTTAAACCTAGACCTGTCTCTAACAAATGAATGATGTCTGTGCCTGTTGGATCTGAGGTAGATAAGCAGAAAGCTTTAATATATATCCAATACAAATGTTTTTTGGCTCTCACATCGAACTTGTTACGTCACAGATGGAGCGTCCTTCACAATCATATCCCACCTTGGAGTAAAGAACCCCAGTGGGGTGGGGGGTTGGAGTCTGTTGGTGGAATAAAGAGGGAAAAGGAAAATGTCATTCCTGATTCAGTGACATATAAAGGATTGATTGCTGACGTTAAAGGTTTCGACTGTCGTTTAAAGAGAATGTGGTGCGAGAGTCTCCGTGAATACTGCGAATTGCTCATAGAGATCAAGAGTGATGAGCAAGTGAAGGGAGTGGTGCTACTAGCATCTAAAAGAAGATCAATTCATCTGTACGTCGAGGGAGGGGTTGATAGTGACTGGGAGGGAGAATACGATGACGAGATGATGGAGATGTTAAGGGAGGAGGCAATGAAGACTGATGTGTATTCTGACGAGGATGTGTGGGACGTTTCAAGTGCAGACTCAGACTCAGACTCTGCATCTGTGGGTGAAAGCGAAACTGATGGCACCTCCTCCAGGGAATCATTGGATATTTCGAAACACGTGAAGAAGAATTGGACACATCGACGGGTGAATGGTTGCCAATGAGAAGCCTGCAATAATTGGAACATTATCAAGCAAAAGAAAAAAGAGAGAGTTGAAAAGTCAAAGAAAGAAAAAGCGGGCCTTCAGCTTATTTATAAGGAAAAGCAGCGAGAGAGAAGATCGAGAGAGTGCCCGGGAAAGAAAGAAAAGAAGGGAAGAAAGAATAAAGAATAAAGAAAGGGCAAAGAGAGAGATGGGGTTTTTGTGCATGCTCGCCGCCGCGGGCATCTCGCCGAACTGGATTTATTACCTTTCGTAATGTTAGGTAAGCATTCGCACTCCTAGTTCATTAGAATACTTTTTGAAATTAGAGCATAATTGAGAAATTTTGTGAAATTTGAGCCGCGTGATCCGATTTCTAAGATGTTGAATTATGAAATTTCATGAAAATTATGGATTATGACATCATAAAACTGTGGGTTTTACCGGGAGTCGATTTGGACCAACGGTATGATCCCATAATCCACAATTTTCATGAAATTTTAACAAATCGCACACCCCAAGTGTAGTCCGTTCAAGTTTGAATAATCGCTTGGGGTGTGTGATTTGTTAGTGCGTATGAATTATTTTGTTAGCGTTTAAGTGTCATTTAGCCGATTCGTAGTTCATGTAGCATTTTCCTTGGTTTTAACATCGATTTTCATTTAATTATTAGGATTACGAGATTGTCAATCTATATTGTTATGCTGTGGACATTCCAAGGTTAATGGTGCTATATCTTATATGAATTTGTAAGCTCATATCTTGAAAGAGAGAGGGATTCGATATATTGTATTTTTATTGCGTAAAAGTCTTGATTGGCCATTTGCTGTGTTTTGGTATTTGTGAATAGTTTGTGAAATGTTTTAGGGTATGTGTTGTGCAAGGTTATATCTATGTATTTGTGAAATGCTTTATAAAATGCATTTTATTGAGAAAATAAGTTGTGAAATGTGATTTTTTTTTCCTTTGTGAAACCATTTGGGTGATGTTGACCCCGAATTGGTTTGTGAATTGGGAGGATGTTGTTGTGAGTTTGTGTTGGTGTTTAATATCACTGTGAGCCCAATTAAGGGCTTGTGGATATGCATACTAGTTTAGGATATCCTTGTCACTAGCAATATATGTCACGCTCTGCACTCCTCGATGCGCCACATCCCTCGCAGAGGTCGATTTGTGTGCGACGTCCCAGGACGCATCGCCGACCCAACACCCAACACAGAGAACAAAGCACAGCGGAATTAACAACACCCGAACAATAATTCAAATAACCCAGGATAGCCATAGAAATCAACACTGATACTAGTATAGGAAATCGTATACAATAATCATATACAGCCCAAACTTCAAAAATCCAAAAGCGGGTCAAGGTCACTACTAACAAAGATGGATAAGTGGCTCAGGTTCAGGTCCTGCGACTAGCCGGGGGCTCCTCCCAACAACTCATCGGTACGCCTGCCATCTTCGAGGCTGGGGGTCTAAAAAATCGGTTTTTCAACAACCGTGAGAATAAATCTCAGCAAGTAATTCCCTAAACCTAAACTAGGCTAACATGCACCTCCTGACAAGTACTAAACAACACGTAATACACACATCATTGACTCAGGCCTTCGGGCCTAAATCTAATCTTACTAGACCCTGCAGGTTAGGCACTAAATCAATAATAATGGTCACGCGACAGAATTTAAATCACATCATATACACGCGCATTTCTATGTCACCACATATGTTATGCATATGCTAATGTTCTCACTCATGCTCATGCCTCATCAATGCATTGTCGCACACTTGCATACTAGCATTCAGCCATTTCTCAATTTCTCCTCCGACTCGCGTTAAACGCATCAGGTCCGACCCGCGTAAAACGCATCAGGTCATTCACTTCGAGATCGATCTCTGGCCCGCATAAAACGCATTAGGCTCACGACACATCACCCTCGTAAAACGCATCAGGTTGGTCATTTTCCGGTAAACCGGGCATCGTCCCGCGTAACACGCATCAGGGTTTATTGTGATCACACACTCATAAGCACCAATTCTTATCTGAACTTCGCGTAAAACGCATCAGGGCATTTTAAGTGATCACAATACACATGTCACTCGGGCACACTTATAAATGTACATGCCGTGCCAATGCTCATGATGCATATCCATGACTGCAATAATCACACTCGGGCACTCACCAATTTCACAATGAGCATTCAGTTCAATGAATCACGAACTCAATTAACCAAATCATCCAACATAGTCATGGTACAAATTCGACACGTAATTTATGCATATAATTGCTCAACCTAGTCAACGAATTTCACGCATTAGGGGCCCGCCATGCTATTCCACTCCTAACCACGCTAAACACGCTAAATGGCATCATCAAATTAACCACAACCAAGGCTCAATTAGCCAGTCAATTACACAGTGCAATCCTTCCCAGAAATTTCACGGTTAAACCTCAAATTGACCGCACCTTGCCCAAATCAAATCCAGTCGTGGCCAGTCACTATACCACAAATTCTAGGCCAATAAGTGTCATCAAATTGCTCCATTATACTCCTCAAATATCATTCTAATTGACCACCACAAAATCAAATACGGCGCGCATTATAGTCCACATATTAAACCCGAACATTCCCGAACTCGGCCGATTCAATCCAAATTGTCCAGCCCATTATCGCGTCTCTCGGGCCGCTAATCCTCCAATAATTCAACATACTAATCCACCAAATTGGCCACAATCATAATCCCTAATCAATTTCACAATATAACCCCTAATTTACCCTAATTAACCCCTAAACCCGTCTAGAAATGTAAATTAGCCTAATTAGGGTTTAGGGTCAAACTCACCTGTGTCTTAAGCTTCAAACCGAGTCGAACTCGCGTCGAAAGCGGCTGGCCCTCGCCGGAACAGTAACGCCGGCGGCGATTTTCGGCGAACGACGCGAACCTAGGCGACGGTTAGACGATTCCACGGCCTAGAGAGAGAGAGGCACGGTTAGAGAGAGAAAGGAAAATGAGACGGCTGGACGGCTGGGTGAGGCGACGGGTCCGCGCCGGAACAGTGACGCCGGCACCGGAGCTTCTCCGGCGAGAGGCCTCTCTCGGCCAAAACAGAGAGGGAGAGGGAGAGAGAGGGCTCACGGGGCGGAGAGGAGAGAGGAGGGGTTCCTTGGACGGCTGGGCAGGCGGCCGGAACCAGCCAGGCGCGGCGGCGATGGCGACGGCCAGACGCGGCTGGGCCACATCGGGCGCGGAGGGCAGCGGCGACGGCTTCCTGTCGCGCGCGCGTAAGGGAAAGGAAGGGAGCAGGTGGGGCGACGGTCGGGCTATGGCGGAGGGCGGCTAGTGGATGGTGCGACGCTTCGACGACGGGTTGCAGCTGGCGGCGAGCGGAACGGCGTCGGGCTGAGCGGCGTCGGGAAGGAAGAAGAAGAAGAAAGGGGGGTTGGTGGCGGCCACGGGGCAGCAGGGCAGTGGAGCTGGCTGAGGCGGGGCGGCAGCGGCCGAAACGGCGGCGCGCGGGCGAGGGGCGATCGCGGCGGCGAGCTTATTGCTCACGTGAACAGGGAGAGAGGAGGATGGAGCAGGCGGGGCGGAGGCTGGCGACTGGCTCGGCTGGGCTGGGGCTACGGCGACCCGCGGCTGTGGCGGCTAGCTGGTGACGGGGCGAGGCGAGGCGGCTGGGTCTCGCCGGACGCGACGGCGAGCGGTGACAAGCGAAGCTCGTCCGCTCGGGAGGGGAGAGAGAAGCAGCGTCGGGCGCGGCAGCCAGCGGACGGCACGGCGTGGCGATCGAATTGGCCGGCGACGGTGCAGCACGCGGCATCGGGCGGAGGCGAAGGGCGGTCGGCGTCAGCTGAGATGGGTCGGGCGAGCAGGTAGGCGCTGGCCGAAGCAGAAGCAGACCAGTCGGGGCAGGAAAGGGAGAAGGAAGAGAAGAGAGAAGAGAGAGAAGGAAGAGAAAGAAAAAGGAGGAGAGAGAAGAAGTGGGTGCATGGGGAATGACATGCAGAGGGGGGGAGACGTGACCGAAGGAAGAGGGGAACGTGCGCGCGTCAGAGGGAAAAGAAAGAAAGAGAGAGGAAAGAGAGAGAGAAAGAAAGAGAGAGGGAAGAAAGAGAGGAGGAGGGGAACGTGCGCGCGGTCAGAAGGGGGCTGTGCGCACAGAGAGGGAGGGAGAGAGAGAGGGGAAAAATTAAAGAAATTTAAACTCATTCTTAAATTAAACGCAAATCGAGAGTCCTAATTCAAAACCGAAAATTACCTACTGCTCCAAAATGAGCCTCGCAAATAAAAAGGGACAAAAAAGGTAAATTACTGAAACCAAATTTTTACGAGAGGTCTACTTGTCTAAATTCGCACCTGGTCCAAAAACTCTAACTTTTCCATTATTCCTGACAACCTTGATACTGGCCACATTAATGTCGACACCGTCCAATTTATTACGTCCTGAAACTCCCGAAAATTGACTGCCAAGTTCAGGGTCTAAATAACGACAAAAATTTGATCGAGTGCGATTCTAGCGAAATCTCTAGTTTAAAATAACAACCGAGAGTGATCATTTCTCGGGCGAGATTCTACTATAAGCACACTGACAAATCGCGCGTTTTATAAATCCCAAAAATAGGTCAAAATCCGGAATGTTACAATATAGGTGAAGACATTGCCAAGGAGGGAGCTTAATTGCCTTATCACCGGGTACTATGCGTGATTATAGTTAGATATTTGAGCACGAGTTTGATCAATGGATGGGCCATTGACATGTGATTTGAGATTAGCTAATGGAATGGATCATTACCGTATGATTTTGACGAGATTGATCAATGGGCTAGATCATTGATGTTTGTTATGATATTATTGATTTAACGAATATTTTCTATATGTATATGGTTATGTTAAAGTGATAATATTCGTTTTCTTCTTATAAGTTTGTTATATTATGGATTTGTGTTAAATGAGTTCTGGTTTGATTTTGTAGATGTGCATAGTGATTGCTCGATTTGCTTGAAAGAAATACATACTACTAACTGAGCTCTGGTTGCTCACTCCTCTTCTTCCCAATTTTTTTTTCAGGTTTTTTTGTTAAAGGTTCCGTCCTTCGGGTGAAAGGATAACCGTGTTACTCCCCCATTTTGATAAATTTCGGGGTGTGACAGAACCTCATGTGTGAAATAGACAATTAAATTCGACTTTAGCTAGGCCACGCGACCCTAACCTTTTTTCTCTTCGTGGGAGAGAGAGATCTCAAAGTGCTAAGCTTCCTATCTATGGCAAACTCAAAGGTAGAAATGAGTAGTGACAATGCACGACCGTTAGGAGGTGAGTATCAAGTGTTTTTGAGTTTCAGAGGACTCGACACTCATTATGAATTCACATACTTCCTCTACCACGGCTTAGTCAATGTGAGAATCCGCATATTCAAGGATGAAGATGAACTTCGCGTTGGCGAAGTGATTGGTGGGAACTTTTTATATGTTATCAACAACTCTATGATCTACATACCTATCCTCTCTCGGACTTATGCTTTTAGTAAATGGTATCTTCGTGAGCTTGCGCACATAGTAGACAAATCGTCTCAATCAAACAGGAAAAAAAGTCTTCTTTCCATTTTTTTCTATGTGAAACCTGAAGTTGCTAAATTTGAAACTCCACGAAATAGCGATACTTTACTGGAACACGCGCACAAAGTTTCCTAACGAACTCTAAGGCGTGGAGAAAGGCTCTTGCAGAGGTTGACGAAATCATGGGATGGAACGTGAAAAAACACGAAAGGTAATCCTCTTTTAATAACCCTACCGACAACTTTGTTTTTTTTGGTTGTATGATGTACACAATTTAAGAACCTTGCTTCGCGGAAAAGTTGAGAGACCCGATTACAATTTTGCAATGATTTAGGGATGCGATGCCTCCGCCTCAAAGGAAAAGGAAAAAGAAGAAACACTGATTGGACTTTATGGTCAACCAGGGTCTCCCAGGGAATCATCGGATATTTCGAAACATGTGAAGAAGAATTGGACACATCGACGGGTGAATGGTTGCCAATGAGAAACCTGCAATAATTGGACTTCTATCAAGCAAAAGAAAACAGAGTTTTGAAAAGTGAAAGAAAGAAAAAGTGCGCCTTCAGCTTATTTATAAGAAAAAGCAGCGAGAGAGAAGATCGAGAGGGTTCCCGGGAAAGAAAGAAAAGAAGGGAAGAAAGAAAGGGAAAAGAGAGAAAAGGGGTTTCTGTGCATACTCACCGCCATGGACATCTCGCCGAGCTGGATTGATTACGTATCGTAACGTTTAGTAAGTATTCACACTCTTCGTTTGTTCCATCGGAGTATTTTTCGAAATTATGGCACAATTTCGCAGTTTTATGAAATTTGAGCCGCATAGATCGATTTCTGAGATGTTGAGTTATGAAATTACATAAAAATTGTGGATTATGACATCGTAAAGCTGTGGGTTTTAATGGGAGTCGATTCGGACCAACAATATGATCGGAATGAAATTTTAGGGTTTCGCATGCGAGTTTCAAATTTCCGTTTAAGTTTAAATAATCACTTGGGGTGTGCGATTTGTGAGTGCATATGAATTGTTTTGTTAGCGTTTTAAGTGTCATTAGCTGATTCATGGTTCATGTAGCATTTTCCATTCTAATAGGTTTCGAGGTGTGACAAAACCTTAAGTGGGAAATAGACAACTAAATTCGACTTTAGCGAGGAGAGAGAGATCCGGAAGTGCTAAGCCTCCTTGCTATGGCAAACTCTGAGATAGAAATGAGTAGCAACGCTGCACAAGCATTAGGAGGTGAGTATCAAGTGTTCTTGAGTTTCAGAGGACTCGACACTCGTTATGGATTCACAGACTTCCTCTACCACGGCTTGGTAGATGCGGGAGTCCGTGTATTCAAGGATGATGATGAACTTAGCGCCGGCGAAGTGATTGGTAGGAACCTTTCACATGCTATCAACAGCTCCATAATCTATATACCCATCTTCTCTCGTACCTATGCTTCTAGCAAATGGTGCCTCCGTGAGCTTGCACACATAGTAGATAACGTGTCTCAATCAGATGGTAAAAAAAGTATTTTTCCCATTTTTCTCGATGTGGAACCTGAAGATGTTAAACTTAAGACCCCACAATATAGCGATGCTTTACGGGAACACGAGAACAAGTTTCCTGATGAAGTCAAGGCATGGAGAAAGGCTCTTGCAGAGTTTGATGAAATCAAGGGATGGAATGTGAAAAAGGACGAAAGGTAATACTCTTTTAAAATCCCCTACCTATTTTTTTAATATGATGTACAACGTTGCCAAGTCAAATGAGTTCTTTTCTTCTTTTTGTAACGGAAAATATTGAAAACTACCTCCAATTGCTGCTCTCATTCAACTTTCCATCCTCTGCTTTGTCTAAGATTACACAAGGAAACTAAGATTCGTTGAAGAAAAATCAATATATCAATATTCCATAGAAGCGAGAGAAAACTGCAGTGTTCAATGTGCAACGCTACTACATTATCTTGGTTCATGATTCTCCTATTATGAGCGCTAAGGTTTTTTCTACTCTTAACTATAAATGCCGAAATTTTGTTTATGCACGATTTAGTAGCCACTTGGTAACTTCGGCTATTGTGTAAGCCAATACTATAGTCTTCAGACATTTCTATAATTACATATCAAAAAATATCAAGTGAATTATACCAAAATAGCCTATACTGATTATTCAATGTATTGAGATCTCGTTCGTAATGTACTTCAATCTATTTAGGTAAATTTTGACAATCCCACCTATGATGTGTCGGTATGAAATTAATCTAGTCAACTAATGAAAGCGATTTTGTACATTGCAGCCAAGCAGAAATTGTCAACTTGGTTGTTAAAGAGGTTTTGGAGAAACTGGAGCTAAAACAAAAATTAGTGACCGAAAATTTAGTCGGACTTGATGATCGGGTAAAGCACTTGATAGAGTTATTAGCTGTCAACAATCTTGATGTACGGCTCATTGGAATATATGGAATGGGCGGCATTGGTAAAACAACTCTTGCCAAAGTCGTCTTTAATAAACTTGCTTCCCACTTTGGAAAGTGTTGTAGCTTCCTTGAGGACGTCCGAGAAAGCATGTCGACCAAGGACGGAATAATCCAGTTACAGAAAAAATTATTGTCTAACATTACTGGTTCTAAATCTGCAGACGGAGTCAATGATAGTGAACAAGCAATGTGGAGGATTGAACAAATATTTCGCACTAAGAAGGTCCTTGTGATTATGGATGATGTCGATAATAAAGAGCACATTAAGAAACTAATAGGACATAAGTCATTATATTCGGGATCTAGGATAATCATTACAACAAGAAACACAACTATTATGCAAGTTGTGGGTTTTAAAGGTACAATTATACCGTATGAGATGCTTAAGATGGAAGATGCTCTTGCACTTGAGCTTTTTTGTCGGCATGCCTTTGGCAGACCCTTTCCTTCGGATGATTATCATGTGTTTTCCAGTGAAATTGTTCGAATTACAGGAGGGCTTCCTTAAGCAATTGAAGTGATAGGTTCATTACTTAATCAGAAAGACAGAGCATTTTGGGAAGAGACATTGGTCAGGTTAAGAAATGTACCTGAGGAAGAGATTCAAAAGAAGTTGAGGATTAGCTATGATGACCTAGACGAATATCAACAACAAATTTTTCTCGATATAGCATGCTTCCTTTTCAATGAGAAGAAGACGGATGCAATTTACATGTGGGTCGATTGTCAGTTTTATCCTGAAAGAGGAATTGAGGTCCTTACCAATAGGTGCTTGATAAAGATATTGGACAATAACAAGTTCTCAATCCATGATCAACTAAAAGACATGGGAAGGCAAATTGTCCGTCAAGAAAGTCCAAGTGACCTTGGAAAGCGGAGCAGGTTGTGGATTGCAAAAGAGGCTGTTGAAATCATAAGAACCGAAGAGGTAAGTAAGACATGTCCCATTTTCAAATAAAAGTTGTATATCCTAGGATAAGGTTTCTATTTGATTTGGGATGTTTATCATTTTCTTCCTTTCATTCAAGTGGTAAATTATAGTGGTTGGAAGTTGACATACTTCTTCACACCATTGCAAAATTTCACTTGCAGAGGAAGGACAAGGTTCATGCACTTCAAATAAATGGACGGGATGGCTTCATAGAGATTACAAATGAAGAGTTTGAAAGGTTACAAAACCTAAGATTCCTCAAGTTACGCAACGCAACTTATGTTGGGGACTTTGCAAAATGCCATTCAAAGTTGAGATGGATTTCTTGGCAGCCTCCTATTCAAGATTTTAGGGTGGACAATATGTATTTGGATTATCTTGTTGTTTTTAAACTAGGCACGAATGTCTTCATGGATGATTCAAAAGCATGGGACTTGATCAAGGTAAAGTACGTGATTTAATTATAGTCTAATGGTCTTGGTGTAACAATGCATTGGTTCTTACACTTGACATGCCATTCATATTTACAGAGGGCACGGAATTTGAAGGTTCTTTCTCTTACCGAGTGTCATGGCATAACAACCATCCCAGACTTTTCTAAATGCTTAGGCTTAGAGAGGTTGACTCTTGCGCACTGCCACATCCTAGAGAGAATTGAAAGTTTTATTGGGGAACTACAATCGTTGATTAAGTTAGAGATTAATGGGTGCACGGGTCTTATAGATTTGCCTGAAGAAGTAGGGGCACTAGTGAAGCTTAAGCGCTTCTCATTGCAAGGATGTTCTGGGTTGAGAGAGCTTCCAGGCTCACTTGGGAATTTAACCTCGTTAATACAGTTAGACTTATCAAATACAAGGATAAGGAAACTTCCCAACTCCGTTGGAAAGTTAAAATCATTACGCACATTGCGTTTTCCAAATAATGGATCATCTTCTTCGGAGCCTCATGTTTGGCAATTACTTAGTGGCATCAGTATGCTGGAAAATCTTGAAGTGTTGGATCTCTCTGGGCGTAATGAAATCAAAGGTGAAATTCCTATAGGAATTGGAGATTTGTCATCTTTAAGAATCCTAAAATTAAAGAGCACTGGTATTAGCGGAATTCCAAGGACAATCAACAGGCTTCATCACCTCCAGACACTTGATTTAATGGAATGTCATTTGATTCAATTGTTACCGGAGCTTCCCACAAGTTTAACTAGTCTACTTCTTGAATCTAGATCATTGCTCTCAATCCCAAATCTATCGAACCTCACAAATTTGGTTGAACTGCAACTACATGATGGCTCTTGGGAAACAGAGAAATCGAACCTACCCACGGGATGCAATTTAAGGTGGATTGGGAGGTTATCTAGACTGAAAAGGTTAGAATTAAACTTGCTAAACATCTCTGCACCTCCAGAGTTGGCTTCTCTTTCACATCTGGAAGAGCTTACTTTGTTTAGCCTAGACCTAAAAACCCTCAGACGGCTTCCGTCCTCTCTGCTGAGATTGGATTTACAATTCTCTAGCATCAGGTGGGCAGAGTTAGTGCCCTTGACAAATTTGATGACATTAAGGTTCTGTCGGTGTGAAGTGGAAGATATTCCACTTGACGGACTTCCACAACTGGATGTGTTACTTGTCGAAGAATGTAAATGGCTTCAGAGGTTCTCCATTCCTTTGGAATTAAGGAAGGTAAGGCATGTGGATGTGTCAGATCGTCCAAAGCTAATTGAGATACAAGCTGTGGGTCTTTCGAAATCATAGATAAACTTGTTTGTTTGTTCGTTTTTTTTTTTTGCAAGCTATATGCATGTTTGTTGAGCTGTGCAAATCTCTGACAAAAATAAGTGGGTTATCATGTTTGAAGAACCTGAAGGCTTTGACAATCCAAGGCTGCCATGTACTTACTAATGTCGACGGCCTTGACGAGCTAGAGTCTCTGAAAACCTTGGTGGTCCGTAAGTGCTCGTCATTGAGAAGGTTGATTGATGCATCTTGCACAAAAATACCAGATGATTGCCATGTCGAAATATGGGAGTGTGGAGACTCTATCAAAGATTCTGGATGGGAAATGTCAGTGAAGCGTTACAGAGAGGAGATTATTCTGAATACATCAAACAAGGTGCGACATCTTCTTCATCAATGTGTGAGACTTTAGTTTAATTCCTTTTTAGGCTAAATATCCTCCTTTCTTTAGCCACACAATATCAGCCCTTTTAAAAGTTGCCATTTTTTTTGTTGCGCTGTAATTTCTTATGTGGCTGATTTGTTTCCTTGCATTAGTCACTTATCTCTACTTGCCTTTATGGTGTTGGGTAGTCTTAGTTCTTTAATATTGCCAGCAAACTAATATAATCACTCTAGATATTAATTCATTAAAATTGCTTTCACAGACGACATGCTGGATAGTAGAGATCACAAATTATTAATTTCAAAAACATTATATGATTTCTTTGTCAACTAATCTTTTTTTTAGTTTTGCAACAGGCATTTAATGCACGAATTTAATATTGTGCATATAATAAAAGTAATTATGAACTATTTGATTTGATTATTTCATTAATGCACCTTGGAAAGATTAATGTCCAATTCATAGTTGTACAAAAGAAAAAAAAAACAAGAACTCGTTAGATTCCGCCGAGTAGGAAAATGAATGAAGAAGGCAAATAATTCATGATATATATGTTTGATATTATGATAACCCATCTCCTATGAATTTGTTGTTTTCTTCTCAAGTAAAAAATAATTCGAATGTTTGCTTTGCCTTTTCTTTTCTATTTCTGGTAGATTGTTCATGCAATTTAGTACAGGGCTAATCTATCCACTTGCAGATTAAGCATTAACTATGTCACGGGGTTATTTGTTGTGTGACCAGGCCATGCATATGCAACGGGCTTAACTACGTAAAAACGCGAACCACTTTAAAGTAAATTAAGCACATATTGCTTGAACAAATAGTCAAATATTATTTTAGGATGAAACTTTTATACAGCAAGTAAGGAGTGCAATTTAAAGAGACACTAATTAGTTTTGAAGCATATGACTTTAGATTAATAAAGAATGCAACAATATACTGACTTTCATAAAATGATTTGAAATAATGTGTCCCATGGTTATGGATTTTTCATTCGAAAAGTAGAAAAATAGAACTCTTTTTTTAGTTACAAAATGCAAAACGATCAAATATGTATATTATGTTTTATGTCTCTATATTTGGTAATTTGGAGATTCAACCTTTTTATATCTAGGTTATTTTTTTTATTACTAAATCAGAGTAAAAATTTCTACTCTGTTAATGCATTTATGTCTTGTTTCCGAAGGATTGTCTAGTGAAAGGGGGATACAGAAAAACAAAATTATGATTCAAAAATTAACTAATGCTTCCATTCACATAGAAAGTGAGTAGTTACAATCCTCAACTCAAGAGTGAAGAAGCGACTACTGGAAAGTTTTATTTGCACTGGCATTCCAATACTTCTTTTTTTCCCTTAAAAAAGGGAATCTGTGTTGAGATAGTGATCCTAGATAGATAATTATCTAACTTATTTTATGTTTAATTTAAATTTACATCACATACTTTTTAAAAGTTCAAATTAGTTAATAAAAGAAAAATCAAATAAGTATTACTAATATTACACGGACATTCGAGTATTTAATCCTAGACTTGTCCCTAACTAATGAATAATGTATGTGTCCTATTGGATTTCAGGTAGATAAGCAAAAAGGTTTAATATATTTCCAATACATAAGTTGTTTGGCTCTCACATTGAGCTTGTTACATCACAGTTGGAGCGTCCCTTCACAGTCATGTTCCACCTCGGAGTAAAGAAACCCAGTGGGGGGTTGGAGTTTGTTGGTGGCATAAACAGGGGAAACGAAAATGTCACTCCTGATTCAGTGACATATGAAGGATTGATTGCTGCCGTTAAAGGTTTCGGCTTCCGTTTAAAGAGAATGTGGTACGAGACTCCTGTAGAATACTGCGACTTGCTCACAGAGATCAAGAGTGATGAGGAAGTGAAGGGAATGGTGCAACTAGCATCTGAAAGAGGATCAATTCATCTGTACGTTGAGGGAAGGGTTGATAGTGAGTGGGAGGGAGAATACGATGACGAGATGATGGAGATGATAAGGGAGGAATGGGCAATGAAGACTGATGTGTATTCTGAAGAGGATGGGCCTGAGTGGGACGTTCCGAGTCCGGATGAAGACTCAGACTCTGCATTTGTGAGTGAAAGCGAAACTGATGGCACCCCCTCCATTGATGATTTCCAGTCAGAGCAAGGCAATGCTGAATGTTTGGAGGCCACAGGCAATAAGAGGCAAATTAGGGACAGAAGGATTGGGCACTCCGACAATGTCAGTGGAGGGAAAACGATAAGTATGGAAAATAGAAAGAAGGAGAAGGATGATGGTGGGGAACCTGCCAACCAAAATGATGTTGTTCAGTTGAGTTGCCAAAGGTGCGAAAGAGCTGAACATCATGAGAGCTCCTGCAAAGCTACAACTGAAGTTGAGGATGAAGGGGACCTTTCTTCTGTAAGTATTGGATATTTGCATTATCTTAATGGTGCAGTCCTCAAAACTAATGTGAAATTTCAACGTGGTCCAGGTGAAGAGAGATAGAACTGTGGAGACTGACCAAATACCTACAAAAACAAGCAGAGGAAGTGGGATCGGATGTGCTTCATACCCAGGAAGGGATCCTGCAGAAAGAAGCAGAGGAAGGGGTATACCTTCAAGTTTAAGAAACAGCAAAGGTTCGAGATCGGGAAGGGACGCAGCTTCCTCTTCAAGAAAGGGCAAGGCATCAAATTCTGGAAGGAGCATATCTTCAACTTCACAAAGCAGCGCTACTTTGAGTTCAGGAAGGGGCAGAGGTTTAATTTCAGGAAAGGGCACAACTTTGAGTTCAGAAAGAGGCACGATTTTGAGTTTAGGAAGGGGTAGAGGTTCAAGTTCAAGAAGGGGCACAACTAATATGGGTGCAAGTTCAAGTTCAGGAAGGGGCATAGCATCTAGTTCTCGAAGCAGCTCGACTTTGAGTACAGGAAGGGGCAGTTGTTCAACTTCAGGAAAGGGCGCAACTGTGAGCGTAGGAAGAGGCACAACTAAAATGGGCGCAAGTTTAAGATCAGGGGCGGACAAAGTTTCTTCAGATCCACAAAGCAGCACGGCTCTGAGTATAGGAAGGGGCAGAGGGTCAACTTCAGGAAAGGGCGCAACTGTGGATTTAGGAAGGGGCGCAACTGTGAGTTTAGGAAGGAGCGCAACTGAAATGGATGCAAGTTTAAGATCAAGGACGAACAAGGGTTCAAGCTCGGCCAAGACTGAAAAACATATAGTTCATGATAAACTAAATCAAGGTAAAGTTCAAGTTCGCTCAAATGTTCTTCCATCTTTCTGTAAGGTGACTTGAAATCAACACGTGCTCATGAAACAATGTTTGGTTAATATATGTTGCAGATGCAAGGCAGAAACGAATTACAATGAATTCAAGATTGCGTCACGGTTCGAAAATCATGACCGAAAACATCCAGAGGAGTTATTCTAACTCAGGATTGTAAAGGAGCAATTTTAGGACTTAGTTCGAATCTCGGGTTGCTTGTTGATATCCGTTTTAGTTTGTTTGTCATGATTTGTTAGCTGAATGAATACAGAAAATGTGAAGCTACTGCTACTGCTCTATTACTATTAAGGATGTTATCAGCAGCTTTTCTATGTGTATAAAAAATATTTTAATGCCAATTGTCTTCCTTACAAAAGTCAGCACTGTTGACAAGTAATCATTAAAGCTTTAGAAAATATCATGCCTGAAATAGTTCTCGATAATGCCGTGCGATACACGGGCAATTAACCTTGTGTGAGTTGATTGATGAGCCCTATCATATGCATGGAAAAAGAAAAAAGGAATAAGATATTAGGAGTTTCTGAACTGTTGTAAAATATTCAATCAGATCTTTCAATATTTTTTTTGTGTAATCGAATCCCTAAATTATTTTTTATGTTTGAGTTGGTCGTTTCATTAAAGATAGAGCTGATGTGGCATCTTATGTGGCAATTATAATATAAAAATTTGCTGTCAAAATTTCAAAAAGTGAAAATCTAGAAAAGGACGAAAATCTGAAAAATGAAAGACAAAAAACATCAAACAAAAATTCATTTTGTAAAAATGCACGCGTCTCCATCTAAAAGTAGTTTTGAACTGGGTTGCATTCGTTTTGCCTGAAGACGAACTCATTCTGCAATAAACCAAATTCAACCATGAAATTCATGAGAAATGCATTTGTCTCCTTCTAGTTTTGCCCATAATTAGATAGTTGCATTTTTTGCTCACCTCGATCCTCTCCACTCGCTCACGAAGTTTTCTGGAGAAACTGGAGATTATGCTCTTCAATTTTCTTCTAACAGGCTGTCCATGATAGCACATACGGTATCATGTGGACATTAGTCATCTTCATATTATGTTATCGACTTATGTAAACTCATTTTTTCACCCAAAGAAAGAAAATGAAAGAAAATGAAACTTTTACATAAACTCAATCCGAAGTATCTCACCATGAGAAACTGAAATATATGAGCAGAGAACGTTGAAGCGTAGTAAGTGAAAACCACTTAAATACAGATGTTTTCTATCCCTTTTGTTTTGGGGATGATAGAGATCTTTTATTGCTTATATTGAGAGTAGCAGGAGGACAACCTCAAAGAAAGTCCATGTTTGAAACCTGACATCTTCAACGCCAAGTGGGCTTGAACAGCTGCTTTAGTAGAGAAAGCCCAACTGTGCTGGGCTCCTATTTAAGAACCCAAATACTTCAATTAGCCCGTTCAAATGAATAGTTCTTCGGTCCAATGCACAACGTACAACGTCCAAAAGTTCCCATTTTATCAACAGTCAACGACCATGTTGTATCTTCTTGTTTTTGACCCCTAAATAAGCAATACAAGTTGAAAAGCATGACTATCCATGGAGTACACTTGAAATACGTACGACAGACCGTGTTGTCGATCTGTAGAGCATGGTACGCCGGTTCCAAAGTGGCCAGCTTTAAGAACGATGGCATGGCCTTTAGAAGCCGCACAAACCCCCCTCATCGAGAGGTTTGTGTTGAATTTACGAAGTGACATTCCTTTTGTGTGTTTGCGTCGAGTGATATTTTGGTCAATTATCACATGCTAAGCAAGGTTGATCACTCCTACTCTCGATTTCATTGAAGATATGTTATTAATTTCGAAATTGACTGACTCAATGGAAAACGCTTCTGGAAATCACTTTCGCTTTGATCTAGTCCAAAGCGCTAACATTGTTCTCTTTCAAAATGCATGTTCCAGTCACAATACCGACTTAAGTAAATATTGTGTGTCAGAATAACTATATCGCATTTCCCAAGATATCATAACATAATGCCTATCATTCATTCGGTTGGTATTAAATAGTGTTTTTTTATTGTATTATACATACTTTAGAAATACAAAGCTATCGAGTCTAAAATTTGCACACCCAAAATCGGTTCCCAAAATAATGCTTCCAATCAGTTGCGTTTCTAAATTTAAACACAACCCACTTACTTATCTACCTTCTTCTGATTAGTCACATATTTTAGTAATCTTATTTTTGACATGGCAAATTTAATATCGTTTAACATTTTGATTTGAAAGGAACATCATCCTCTCTTAAATTCTATTCCATCTCACTCAAACACATCAATTCCTATGCTAGGTACACTCAAGAACAGTCATTGCAATTTGCAAGGCAAACCACACACTCCATATTCATCCCCACCTCGGTGCTTTTTAGGGCCTTTGGTTTATTGGTGGGCTTTATGGGAGAACGATTAAAGATTAATCCCAAGATCTTGGAACTATACCGCCCTACTTTGTCGGCCTTTTCCTTTGCTGCTTTATTGAATCTTGAAATTGAAGTGTTTGTCCCCACATGGCATGTCTCTGTACCCCTTTGAATGTCGTTAAAAGAGAAAGGCGGGAACTGTTCGAGTAGGTTATACTTTTACCATTTATAATACCAACCGCATAAATCGTTTTATAGAGAAGACTATGAAAAAAAACGAGGCTCATATTTTCTTGGAAAATGGAAAGAAAAGAAGAAATTTTCCTGTTCAGGTTCGGCCACATTGAACTAAAACTTAGAAATATTAAAATTGCAATCAAGCCGAGTTGTGCACTTGAACCTGGAGATTCAAAACTTGAAACTCGGCTTGGTTTAATCAAAGCTTTCCTTTTTTTATGTATTTATTTATATCTATAAGGTCATATATGAATACAATCACATGAGTTACTCGAGTCAAGTATTTTCCGGCTCTAACATGAGATTAATCACTCGAGTTACTTGGACCCCAAAAAACAATCTAATCGAACTCAAATAAAAAGCTTGTTTCAAACGACCGGATCAACAAAGAAACAAAGTAAGGCAGATGATCTTTTAGCGAGGCGGGGGAGCCAATGCTCCATGGTCGCTGCTTGACCATGTCTTGTCCTGTTCCCCCACAAAACTTATTATCAACACTCAGTCAAAACGCAAGTGGCACGACAAAAGAAGATCTGCTTGCTTTAATTAATCCCCATTTTTCAGAAACGGAAAAGCGAGAAAGCTTAGTAGACAAGGACGGGATCATCGCTCTTATCAACTCAACTCACCACGTCCACATCACGAACCTCATCTGGTTTTGTCTATCTTTTATATCAAGTTGAAGATAAACCCAGGTGCCGAACCAGTCTTTCCGCGTGCTGGGACAGAGTCAGATCAGACAGATATGTTTCTTTAATCCCTCCGAACTCGTAATCACTGTGGTAATGACGTGACTAATTTCTCAGTCTAGACCAAATTTATAACAGGGAAATAGAGTAAAGAACAGAGCACACATGAAAGGGACATTAGCATTATAATCCGAGCAAATGAGATAATACTGAGATTTTTAAGGACTTGACAAAAACGATAATCAACAACACAGGCCCCAAACGCCACAACCCCCCACCGGGATCAATCAATCCTCCTTCCACGTTCTTGTTTCTTCTTCCTATACAGAATCTGCTCCATTTGCGTTGCAAAATTATTTAAGAATGCTTACTAAAAACTTCATTTACAGAGAGGGAAATCGAGAGTTATCAGAACCACAAAACAGAGACTGTAAATCTCTCTCCCGCCAACCAATATTTACACCTTGAGAAGAAGGGTAATCATCAACAACGGAAATGAACACGAGATATTAATGACCCATCTCTCTTTTCTATCTCGACCTTCCAACGTTAAACTTTCTTTCTATTTTACCTCTCAAAAAAACCAATTTGGATAACTCTATCTTGAGCGAAAAGGGGTAAATCGATTTGAGCCATTAAGCCTTGTGATTATGGCTTCTATATTAGTTAAGTGAATAATGCGTAGATCAGAAAATGCTGGAAATGCTCAAAACACATACTTTTTTGTATAGGTAGTTGGCATTAAACAAGCTCAAATAGACTCTTTACATTTTATTTCAAACAGGTAAAGGTATAAATAAACCCGATGGAAATTAATTGGCGCTCAAAGAGTCTAGACACAACATTAAAGAAAATATATAAAAGTAAAGAAGTATAAGAAGACGGCAAGAATTTTTCATTTAAAAATACAAGTAAAACACTTTTGAAAATCCAGATGGAAAACACTTGGAATTATATTAATAACAACACTTGCAAATATATTAATAACAACAATGCAAAGTCAAACTAACAGTGATATGAAGAATTGGATGTGAAATTACAATTGGAAGGCGCGCTTTCTTTTGCTTTATCTGGTGTGGAATCCTTCGCCCGTATGGAAAGTTAATTTAAATGATTTAATGAGATAAAAAAAGGAAAGTCAAACTAACATATAAACCAACAACTATAGAAAATCGATAAGGGTTATAGAGAAATATTTAATACATATACAGTTATCAATAAGATTACCTATCGGTAAAATAATTTTATACGAAGAATTTTTAAAAAATCACGTGCGCTTAAAATATAAAAAAAGAAAAGAAAATAACTTTTAAAAAGTTATGTAGCCCAACGTAGCACTTCAAGAATTATTCTTATACTTTGTTTCCAAATACTAAACAAAACAAAATTTATATTAGCAACTCAACCCAATCCAACCCGGGATTATAATTTGACGTAAAAACAGTGGTTAGTGGATGTAATTTTTCACGGCAAAGATCTGTAGCATGTGAAAAAGCCTCTACTTAAAATTTCAAATTAGGATGTGAGCTAGCTAGAACCGTACGTAGAGTAAATGTTATATCTTATATCTAAATGAAACTATTTTAAAAGCCTAAACAGATGAGACATTTATTAGAAGCATACTAAAAATAAATTTTCGCATAAAAAAAGGAATGTAATCCACTAAATTCAGGGTTGCCAAATTTCCCAAACTATGAGTAGAACTTCTCCATATCATAATCCATGCCACAGGAACAAGCACGTGCATTTTATTTTAGATGGAGAGAGAAAACTTTTTTTTTTCAAAAAAACAAAAGCAAAGGACTAAGGGTTACAAGAAATTATGACACGCGGAATCTAATTGAAATAAAAAAAAATAGAAATATCATTTTTCTGTCTTGTTTTTTCCCGCCACCACTTCGCCCGGCAATAGAATCCAGATCTGGCTGTTGAGCGACACGGCCAACAGCGGCGTCCAGGCCGACCTCCGAGTCCACCCCTTCCATCGTCCCGGCGGCTGTGCCTTGGTCGCGAGCTGGTCGTCCACAGATCTGGAGATACAAAGCAGCGGTCATCCATGGACGGCCTCTCCTCCGTAGATCTAACGCCAACCTCCACGTCCATCCCTAGGACGAAAATCTCAAAAATGAAAAAGAAAAAACATCAAGCAAAAATCCATTTTGGAGAAATGCATGCGTCTCCATCTGAAAGTAGTTTTGAACTGGGTTGCTTTCGTTTAACCAAATTAATCCACGAAATTCATGAGAAATGCATTTTTTTTTTTTGGTAAAGTGAGAAATGCATTTGTCTCCTAGTTTTTCCAATAATTAGAGAGTTACACTCTTTGCTCACCTCGATCCTCTCCACTAGCTTTCCGAACTTCCGGAGAAGCCGGAGATTATGCTCTTTGACTTTCTTCAAGAGGTTGTCTAAGATAGCATATACGATTTATACAACGTTACTCCTCTTCACGTTATGCCATCGACTAATGTAAATTCAGTCTTTCACCCAAAGAAAAGGAAACTTTTACATAAACTTGACCAGAAGTACCTCATCACGAGAAACTAAAATATATGGGCAGAGAAAATTGAAGTATAGTAAGTGAAAACCATTTAATTACATACATTTTCTATCCCTTCATTTATGGGGATGATAGAGATCTTTCAATGCTTCATTTTGAACGTAGTAGGAGGACAACCCCAAAGGAAGTCCATGTTCGAAACATGACATCCTCTATGCTACAAGGGCTATTTTGTTGGACTTCTAGTAAGGACCCAAGCGCTTTAATTAGCCGGTTCACATGAATGGTTCTGTCCAATACACAACGTGCAACGTGCAAAATTTCCCATTTTTCCAACGGTCATCCTTGGAGTCCACTTGAAATACGTATGATAGACCGTGTTGTCGACATATGGCGCACGGTACACCGGTTCCAAAATCTCCGACCTTAGGAACGATGGCGTGGTCATTAGAAGCCGCACGACCCTCGCGTAGCTCTCGATGCGTGATATCTATACCTCCACGTATGTTCTAGTGGAGAGAGGCTGAGCCCCCCGTGGGGAGGTTTTGCATTGAATTTACATAGTGACATTTCTTTTGCTTTTGCATTTGCATCGTCCAGTTAATTTTCGCGTGCCAAGTGAGGTTCGTCTCTCTTGCTCTCGATTTCACCAAAAGATATAGGTCTTTTTTTTTTTTGGTAAAGGTAATGTAAAGATATAGGTCATTTATCCTGAAATTGGATGACGAACTCTATCCGTCGCAAAATTCGTTCCAAAATTCATCGCAATTTTTCGTCACAAAATCGTCGGAAAATTCGTCGCAAATTTCGTCGGAAAATTCGTCGAGAATTTCGTCGCAAATTAACAACGAACTGTAATGATAGCAAAATTCGGCTTAAAATATTCGTCACTATTTTTACATCATTTCAGCCATAAATTTTTATCCATATCAAACAAAGGAGACAATAATATATAATTGAAACAGAAAAACAAACAAACCATAGATTCTGACAAACCAGCCACAATGACATATAATTGAAATAAATAACTGAATGAAAGTTGCAGAATCTAACATGATGCTATTTGATATCCAATTTTACAATACATTCAAAACATGAACTAAGAGATGGGATAACCATAAAAGACGCAAAAAAATCATACACAAAAAGACGCGGCTTTGGTACGATGGCAGGATACCAAAAGTAGTCACTTTTGTCAAGACCTAAGGAAATGTCGATACATAAATCAATCCAGAATATAAAAAGAAGCGTTTATGTATGGATGTGGAACTAAGTGTAAAATAACAAGAGGGTTAACAAAAATACGTTTCAGAACGAACATAAATATTCTTACATATGAATATGAGTGAAATTATGAAATACCAAGATTATGAAGCAAGCTTACCCCCGATTTTGAGAATTTTAACTAGAAAGTATGGAGAAAATCATCATCATTATCATCAGCATTCTCGGCATCAATGTGTTAGTCATCATTGTGCCCATCACCTATTGGATTGGCTGGAGGTACAAGAGGATCGTCATAACGATTGAGGTTAAGGTGTTGCATAACGAGTCTCATTTGTTGTTCCAAGTTATTTATTTGTTCATCCTTCTTAACAAGTAAATTATTCAGACGATGCACTTCTTGAGTCAATTGCTCGTCTTGTCGTGACCACCTTCGACCAGTCGCAGCGGATAATGAACTTCCAGGACTGTTCGGCATGTACATCCTTGACAACGATGTCATCCCAAATATTTTCCCTTTTTTCACCCCACCCGTTACCTCCATCCATAATGCCATATTATCAACTGATAGCCCGGACTCAGGACAATCATCACTACCACTAGCACTGCTCATTAAAAGTTCATCATATTTTTCTTACATTAACAATGTAGATGAAAATAAAATCACTATATATATCTATCATAAATATTGAAAGAATTCACGATTTTTATTATAGTTTACATATAAGTCAAAGTATAACCTTACCCACCTTAACAGCTTTTGCTCGATAGCTAGTCTATGTCTTATATTTCTTTTGAAATGTGCGTTCAAATGTAGCTGCAAATGTCAGTTCCGTCCCCAATTCTTGTGCCTACAAAATGTAAACATGAGTAATTGAATTAAATTAACTTATAACTCATTTAACAGACTTATCGATCGTTTGCGATGCTCCGCAATGTTGATAGAGCCCCCAGTATATGTGGCTGACCCATCACTAAAACTAGAAGATCGATTCTTCTTATTCTGCTCACAGAGTTGCCAACTCTGTTCAGATGCCCAAAATCTGTTAATTGACGTCCAATTGTCAGCTGTAAAGAAAGACGGCTTCGCTTGCTTGCTCTTCGCTCTATTCATGACATTTCGTATAAAATCACTTATTTTCTTATCGAAAATTCTTCTCACTTCATTGTCTTTCGCTTCCTCCCACTTGAACTTCCGCTGCAATGAATACAAACACAAATTGAAAATTATTATGATGATTACATATCCATAACCATGCACCAGACAAATATAGACAAATTTTGTAAAGTTCATGTCGGAAAAAATATCTGATCCTTTAGGTATCGAAAACTACAGAGTTGTTCTAGTCCCTTTACATCATTCTTGACCATCAATATATTACACCAAACTTAATTGGTGAGAAAATAAAATATGTAAAACTTACCTTGAACTCATTCTACTACATTTCTTTCACTTATTGTGGAACACTTTTGTAAGTAATATATTCTCCCATCCAAAAGTTTCTTACTATTTTGTTCAATTCCCTCACAACAGACGGAGCATCCGTGAATTTGCATTCATATGGATATTGTGCAACATGGACAATTCAGTTGACATCAATATCTAAAACCCTAAATATTACATATACTAAAATAAAAATGAAGTACTTACGAATCTCCAAATAGGCATATGAAGAATCGGTTATCTTCTTGACCTCTGTTTCCGTCAATATTCGATTGTTCCGCCGAATAATGGGGTGGAACGAAAGGAGAGGGAGCTAAAGGAGATTGAACTGGAGAACATTCAGTTCGCATGTGGTTAAGTCCCGTAACATATTGTTGAGTGTTGGAGGAAGGGCCAACGTGTCCATATTGTGACGGACCATATTGTGGTTGAGGGTTAGATGTCGGGACAAGGAAAGAGGAAAGGGACGGGGACGAGGACGAGGACGAGGAAGAGGAAGAGGCTTGTCTTTTAGGCATGTGACCTCCACGTTTATACTAACAAGTAGGAAGGTTATGCGAATATGTAAAGAACTACTGACACGTATTACGGATACATAATGATGTACATGACGAAGCTTACCATTTTGATGGAAAGACTGAGAAAATGTTTCCTTGAAATGAGCCAATGTCGAGTGTTTATGACGTGCAATTTCCTACAAACAAATATATTATGAATTCCATTCATTTTGATATGAAACATCAATGTATGAGTACGATATGGGTGCCCACAGGTATCAAACATTACTATATGAATTGCATTCATTTTGATTAAATTTTTTTTGACCATGTACAAAAATTTAAATTTCATTGAAAGTGGGTGGCCACAGGTATTCTAAGTTATTCTGTAAAGTTTTGTAAGAAAAAATTATTATTATCGTTAATTTTTTTTGGGGCCTAAAAAAAAATTTCACTAAAAGTTGGTGGCCACCGATATTCTAAAACATTCTGTAAAGTTTTGAAATTTTAAAATTTTAAGAATTTTTAAACTATTATTTTTTAATATAAAATTTTTTCCGTGAAATAAAAAAAATTTTCCATACTAAAATTGGGTGGCCACAGGTAATCCAAGCTATTAGGTAAAGTTTCCAAAATTTTTTTTTTTGGTAAGGAAGTTTCCAAAATTTTTGTCCTTCTTTATTTTAATAATTTTTAGTGTACGTTAAAAAAATTAAATATAACTAAAAGTGGGTAACCACAGCTATTATAAGCCATTCCGTGAAGTTTTGAAAATTTTTAAATTTTAATTTTTTTTTTGCCATCTAAAGAAATTTAAATTTCACTGTAAGTTGATGGCCACATGTTTTCTAGGCAATTCTGTACAATTCTGTACAATTCTGAAATTTTATATTTTTTTAATTTTTTTTCACCCAAAAAAATAAAAATTTCCCTCACAATGGGTAACCACATTTATGTTAAGCCATTTTATCAGGTTATGGAAATTTTTAATTTTTAAATTTTTTTTTTCAAAACGTTAAAAAATCTAAATTTCACTGAAAATGGATGGTCACTATTAATTTTTGCCATTTTGTGATATTATGAAATTTTAGTTTTTTAAAAATTTTAAAAAAATTTTACAGTAAAAATTCATATTTGTTGCCAACATATACCGTTGTTTTAATTTTCCGTAATTTTTCTTGATTTTTTATAGAATTGTTCAACTGTCAAGCATTTTCTGTGAAAATACTTAATCAATCACCCTATCGTCATTTAACGCTTAATTATCCACATAATAGACAAATTAACCAGTCAACCATCGATCAAAGCCACATGCAATCCTGAAATCGACCCGTAACTTAGCCAACGAAAAGTTATCCTAAATAATCCTTAAACAAGTCCGACTAATTACCTAATTATACTAACTAAGGTTTAGGGAGTTGTTTACTTGGTTCAAGGACAACAAAAACCGGCTGATCAAACAGTGGCGGTCTCGGCGCTGGCGTGGGTCCAAATGGTAACTAGTCGGCCAGGTGCTCAGCCACGATTGGGCGAACGACGGCGGAGCTCGGCGACGACGGGGTCGGGGCGGCGGCTCAACGGCGGGTGAGGGCGATAGCGTCGGCCGGTGACTGGGATGCGGGTGGCCAGCTAGCCGGCTGTGGCACGGCGGCGCCGACAGCCGAGCAACGACGACGGTGACGACGGCGTTGGGGCGGCTGGCCGGCGGCAATGGTGGCTGTGCTCCGGCGTCGGGCAGCTCCTGGCGGGCGGGCGGGCGAGGGCGGCGAGGCTGGGCGGCGACGGCGTCGGTCAGCTGGTCGGTGGCGACGACGCTTCAGGCCGCTGCTGGGACGCGACCAACGGGGGGCGGGCGACGAGGCGGGGGCGAGGGCGCGACTGGCAAGGGGGCGGGCGACGGGCGAGGGGGCTGGCGGCAAGGCGGGGGCGAGGGTGCGACCGGCAAGGGGACGGTCGGCGAGGCAGGGGCGAGGGCACGATCGGCGGGGGGATGGGCGACGGGCGGGTGGGCTGCGGGGTGGCTGGCTTGTGATCGGCGACAGGCGGGGGGGGCCGACGGGGCGACCGGCGACGGCTGGGCGGAGACGGCGATGGCTACGACAGCGACGGCGAGGGGGGGAGCTGCGCAGATCAAGCGGGGGCGGCGTCGAGGAAGGGGGAGGAGAGGGTAATAATGTTGCAAATTTGCGACGGACATGCAAATTTGCGACGAACCTCGAATGTCCGTCGCAAATTTGCGACGGAGCGTCATTTGCCGTCGCAAATTTGCGACGGAACTTCACCATCCGTCGGAAATTGCGAAGGACTTTCTATGTCCATCGTAAATTTGCGACGGACTCTATACGTAAGTAGCAAATTTTCCACCAACAAAAATTTCCCACGGAAACAAAAATTTCCGTCGCAAATTCGCGATGGATTAATTTTTCCGTCGCAAATTTTGAACGGTAAAAATTCCCTCGCAAATTTTGCAACGGACTATGCTGATCCGTCGCAAATTTGCGATGAACAACTACAGTCCGTCGCAAATTTGTGACGGGCTCAACCTGTCCGTCGCAAATTTGCGACGAATAAATATAGTCCGTCGTAAATTTGCAATGGATTTTTTTTATGTCGCAAGTTTCGAGCGGTAAAAATTCCCTCGCAAAATTTGCGACGGATTCAACCTGTCTGTCGCAAATTTGCTTCGGAAATTCACTTTTCGTCGCAAATTTGTAACGGGCTTTCTATGTCCATTGCAAATTTTCGACCGACAAAAAATTGCCGTAAAAAATAAAAATCCGTCGCAAATTTGCGACGTTAAAAAAATTCCGTCGCAAATTTCGAACGGTAAAAATTTCCTCGCAAAATTTGCGACAGACAGGTTGAGTCCGTCGCAAATATGCACATACTACATGAACGTTGTAAATTTGTGACGTCTTTTTTTCGGTCAAAAATTTAGCATCTCATTTATTTGGGTCCTAAATTTGCTATGTCTTTTTTTCAGTTCAAAATTTTGGCATCTCAAATTTTGCAATGGAAATTAGAATATCGAAAATGTTAGGGCATGTTAATAATATTTGACTTGTCGGCATTTAGGGACAAAATTTCGGAGGATCAATTAAAATAAAAAGAATAATCAAAGCACAATAACAATAATAATAGGAACAATAATGATAACAACCAAAATAGCACTTGTAGCATTAATAATTACACATCTGTAGTGTTTTGTGACAAAAATTTTAATCTTCATGTTCGTCTTCGTCTTCGTCATCTGTTTGAAAATCAGATTCTAAACATTCTTATACATTTAATTCGTAAATTTCAGTTGGATCCACATCTATCATTGCTCCACACGGATATCGTAAAGTTGGTATGTTATATTCCTCAATTTCAACTGTGTTACACACTTCCTCTTGTTGGTAGGCTCTATCCTTCTAGTGTTCCTCGATTTTCCTCCGTACTTTGATTTTACATACACCTCACCAATCAACTTTGTCACGTTTCAAACTAGGATATGATGCATAACATACTTGAATTACTTATTGTGCCAAGACAAATAGTTCATACTTCATATACCTTTTCTTGTGATTTATTTCAGCCAAATTGAACTTCGTATGCATTTTCATACCTTTGACGGGGTCGAACCACGTGCACTTAAATAACACAACCCGCATCATTAATGGTCCAGGGTACTCTATCTCTATGATTTCATCCAACAAGCCATAAAAATCATCTTTCGAACTGTCATCATTGGATGATCGAACAGACACATCACTATTCATTGTGGATTTTCCCATTTCATATTCTTGAGTATGAAAATTATATCTATTTATGAAATATGCTGACCAACTTCGAACTCTTAACTGTGGACCCCATGACAGATGATATAGCAATCACTGCCCTTCAATTTCATCATAATTGCTGTGAACCTAAGGTTACACATGCAAAGTCAATAATATATATTTTACTAAATGATGTATATAATTTTAATAACTTGATTTTGATCTATAGGCAACTTACATATGTTTTGAACCATGCTGCAAATTGTTCATCGCACAAACGGTCAAACTCATTTGGTTGTAGTCTAAATATTAAAGTTTGGAAAATCCTAATATTAAAAACCATATCATTATTAGCAAATATTTAACGCGCAAAATATATATTTGCAAATTTACACTTACTTGAAGTATGGCTCGACTTCTGGGCAGTTGAGTAAAATATAAATATGGGCTGCATGAAATTCTTCGCCTGATAAGTAACAAAATTGACATGCGCCGCTTGATCGACCCAGATAATTGAAAATAGAGAATGCTGTGCAATTGGGATCAATGGGGCCCTCATCATTTTTGCTTGCTCTCCACCTCTTGCACTGAACGTGTGGCTCAAAATAGTATAATGCAAATGTTATCACTTTTTCCACAATATATGCATTACAAATTGAAACTTCAACACGTACCTTATTCTTCACTTTTTTCTTCAAATGATATAAGAATCTAGTTGAAATAGAAAAAAGCTTATTGGAACATATTATATGATAAACTAATTCGAACTATATTTAAAAAAAAACATTACCTCTTAAATGGATATATCCATCGAAATTAGACGGGACTTGTAACTTTGACCTCATAAGGCAAGTGAACTAAGAGATGCTTCATCGAATCAAAAAACGCTGGAGAAAATATCCTTTCTAAGTTGCAAAGAATAATTGGAATATCTCTCTCTAGTTTTTCCATGCTCGATGCTTTTAACACGGTCCATCAAATATCACGGAGGAAATTGCTTAATTCTGTAATGGCGTCCCATACAAAGTTCGGTAGAACTTCCTTCAAAACTATTGGAATTAGTCTTTCCATCAGGATGTGACAATCACGACTCTTCAAACCTGTCAACTTGCATTCATTCAAATCAACACATCTCCCGAGTTTCGAAGCATATCCATCAGAAAACCGCACAGATTTCAACCATTAACAAATAACTCGCCTTTGCTCCTTATCCAATGTATAAACTGCTTTTGGTTTTGGTCCCCTGCTGCTTGTATCCACAGCTAGTATTGGCCGATTGCAAATATCTCTCATATCTTTTCTTACGTTCAAGTTGTCTTTTATTATTCCGGCGACATTCATCACAGTATTTATGACATTGTCGAAAATATTCTTTTCTATGTGCATGACGTCAAGATTATGATAAATAAGACGGGCCTTCCAATATGGTAGATCCCAAAATATACTGCGTTTTGTCCACTAATGTGTACTTTTGTACGCAAAAATCGTGCCGTGCGAGTTCTCAACAACAGTTGGAAAGTCCTGCACACACTCCCAAATTTGATCGCCGGTCAACCTCAATGGTGGATGCATTCTTTCAGTCCTATTTTTGATGAACTCTTTCTTATTCCTTCCGAAAGGATGACTTGGCGGTAAAAATTGTCTGTGACAGTCAAAATAGCTAGGCTTCTTTTCATGTTTTAATCTAAATGACTTTGACCTCTCCAAACATATCGGACATCCTAAGATCCCAGCTGTACTCCATCCAGATAACATTCCGTAAGTTGGAAAGTCATTTATCGTCCAAAGAAGGGTAGTCTTCGTTACAAATGTTTGATCGGTAGAAACGTCATACGTAGGGACATCTTCAACCCATAACCGTTGTAACTCCTCAATCAATGGATGCATATAAACATCTATCAACTTTTTCGGATTTTGCGGCCCTGTCACGATCAATGTCAAAAACATATAAGATATCTTCATGCACATACCGGGTGGAAGATTGTACGATGTTAAGATAACTGGCCAGCATGAATAACTTTTTCTTGTTTTCCCAAATGAAGCAAATCCATCGGCACAGAGACCTAACCTAATGTTTCGAGGCTCCATTGCAAACTCAGGGTATGTTCTATCAAAATGTTGCAATGCCTCCGCATATGAAGGATAACACATTAGACCCTCTTCTGTTTCATGATTTGCATGCTAAGTCATGTGTTTAGCAGTGGCTTTAGAAGCATAAAGCCTTTGCAATCTAGGGATTAAAGACAGATAAAACATTTGCTTGCATGGTCTACGCTTCTGATTACGACCCGGCCTCCTGTTAATCTTGTACCTAGGATGGTTACAGAATTTACAAGATTCTGCATTTTCATTATCTCTCCAATATATCATACAACCCCTACTATATACATCAATCATTATAACCGGAAGACCTAAGTTATCCACTAGTTTTTTCATATCATAAAAATCACTTGGCATGTTGTTATCATGAGGCAATGATTCCCACATTACTTCAACAAAAGAGTTGAAACAATCCGCAGACACATTATGCTTTGCCTTGATATTTAATAGTCGGGCTGTCACCGATAACTTAGTGTGGTCCTCACAACCTGCCCATAAAGGTTCATCTGCTACTTTCAACACATCCCAGAATTGATTAGATTGAAAAGTTTCATTAGAGACATTCTCATCAAAATCCGTTACTCCTATATCTTTCAATTGTGAAGCATGACTAGTACCCACTTGTTCACGTGTAGGAGTAAAACTAGTACTTGCATGATTTGATTCTGTGACAAAATTATAACTAGCTGCATCAATCACCATCCTCTCGTATAGGTTCAATTGCTCATAATAGCCACATTCTTCCCTAACTGAAAATTAGTCACTTCTTCCATATCCTTCATTAGATATAAATGGTTCACCGTGGGAAGTCCAATTATAATAGTTCGGAGTAAACCCAAATCTAGTAAGGTGTTCTCTAACTTGATCACACACAAGAAATTTATCATTACCGCACTTTTTACATGGACACCTTAACTTATTTCCATCCATAAACTCATATTTACTACTAGCAAAGTCTAAAAATAGTTTCAATCCAGTGCGAAACTCATCTAGCAATCCTTAACGTTCAGGTAAGTTCTTATTATACATCCAAGCCCTTTCTTTTTGTATTGTGTCTGTATTAAAATAGAAAATTCTGGTAAAATATTTAAAATATCATATCTATTGTTCTTAATTAAAACCATAAAATTTTGGAAATTATAATTTTTTTTATTCACGCAACAATTAATATGAAATTACAAAAATAGAAAAAATTACCATGTAACGAAGATTTACCCAAATATTTGACTGAAATATTGGTAGGAGAAAGTGATCAATTTGATGAGAATTGCAACGTCCACTTGGATTGCGAGACCTTCAATTAGGCACATATTCAAAAAGAATAATCACTTAAGAATCATTTTTAATAATTTTTAATGTGTGATGGAAACGGAATTCATCCCTCGTAAATTTGCGACGAATAAATGAAAATTCCGTCGCAAATTTGCGACGGATCCTTGATTTTGTCGCAAATTTGCAACGGAAACTATTTCCGTTGCAAAACGGCGTGGCCGTTCGGCCTCATCCAAAGGCCGGCGAGGTGTCGCTGGTCGCCAGTCGTTAAATCGATGATTCAGATACAAAAAAAACAAACATAAACATATATAAAAAAAAAGAAATTACAATCCAACGACGAATAGTCACGAAGCTAGCTATGATACTTATCGGTACAAAAACTTCACCGAGATTAATATGTGCGTGCGCAGATTTTGCTGATTTCAGACATATGAAAGAGGGAGAAAAGCGAGAGAGAGCGAGAGAGAGAGAGATAGGGTTGGAATATCACGGGCTGATAAACTACAAATTTGCGAAGGACGTTCGTTTTCGTTGCAAATTTGTGACAGACTTACTTTGCCGTCGCAAATTTGCGACGACTTTTTTTCCGTCGCAAATTTGCGATGGATTTGGCGACTGTTTTTTTTTCCGCCTTAAATTTGCAACGAACTTTTTTGTGACGGATTTATTTTCCGTTGCAAATTTGCGACGAACTTTTTTTCGTCGCAAATTTGCGACGGTTTTTTATTTCCATCGCAAATTTCCGACAGATTTTTTATCCATCGCAAATTCCGTCGCAAATTTACAACGGTTTATTTCCGTCGCAAATTTGCTACAGAAAATACAATCCGTCGCAAATTTGCGACGAAAAAAAGTACGTCGCTAATTTCCGTCGCAAATTTCATGTTTTTTTGTAGTGCAAGACATACCCTCTAGTTAGGATACTAACTTGAGCAATATCGTATGTCGGAATAACCGTGTGCTATTTCCCAAAATATCATAATGTAATGCCTATCTTTTATTCGATCGATATTCAATAGTGATTCTCAACTATACTATAGGTACTTAAGAAAGAAGCATCGATTTTCAAGAAATACAATGCTATTGATGCCAAATTTTGTATACTGAAATCGATTCGCAAAATGATGCCTCGGACTCGTTGAGTCTCTAAATTTAAACATAATCCACTTACTTATATTTATCTACTTACAATTAGCCACATAATTAAATTAGTAAGGGATTGCTATTTCCACCCCTCGGTTTGCTTGACAACACCCAAAGTGGGTTCCACAGTCCCCCACTTTTTTGTTTACCGCATATTTGCTAGCATAATCTCCGCCTCTCTACCTCGGAAGCACGGACACTCTCAGGAGACCTTCACGTCAATGTCGGACGCATGTTAGACATCAACACGTGTTTGAAATGCTTCGATACGCAATCGACATGTAGTTAACAGGTGTTAGACATCCGACACGTGATTAGCACTCTGGAAACACCAGGGACAAGCAAGTCTAGCATCCTAACATGTCATTCCGACACGAACGTAGTCAATTTTAAACATTTTCAATAAATTAGAGGTCAAAATGTAAATCTAACAAAAATATATATACTTAAGGCATATACGTGCACAAGGTCAATTTTAAACATTTTTTTTCGCCAAATTTTGTAAATTATTCGAATGGAATGCAATTGAATTTGTCAATTTGAAACAATGAATGATGTTAACAAATGATGGAATAATATTTTTGGTATAAATTGATTCTAGGCTCTTTTTTATTATTTATCTATTTGTAGAATTAAATCAAATTATAAAAATATACATTTAATATACAATTTGTCATTACCTGTTGGAATTCTCTAGTTTTTGAGACATAAAGTGTCGCGTCGCGTCGCGTCGCGTCGCGTGTCGATGCTACTTTGCTCTCTCATCCTTGCCGCCGATCCTTGAAGCGCTCATCATCCTTGCTGACGCTTGCTCCGCCTTCCTCGCGATCTTCCCCGCCTCTCGGCCTTTCCTCTCGGGGCAAGGCCATGGTAACTTCGACTTCCTCCACGAACAAGAATAATCCATCGGTTGAGAGATTGGATCGCACGTCGTGGACTGCCAACGCAATTTCTCGTCCTGGTTCCGCTTAGGCGGCGAGAAACTTGCGTCCTCCGAGGACCATTCCACACGAATCGTAAGCCGAGGAAGAGTCACGTCCAGTTGTTTTCAAACTATTGAAAAAGAATATGGAAAAGAACGAAATTCTAAAAACAAAAATGAAAAATCAAACAGGGGTTCATTTCGGAGAAATGCATGCGTCACCATCTGAAGGTAGTTTCGTACTGCATTCTGGAATTGCTTCGTTTTGCCTGAAGACGAATTCATTCTCCAATAAGCCAAATTATCTAGAAGCTCAAATTTATACACAAAATGCATGAGAATGCATTAACCCCGGTCCTTAATACGCGCTCACAAAGCTTCCGGGGAAGCAGGAGATTGTCCTCTTCAATTTTCTTCAACAGGCTGTCCACGAATACGCGCCTCCCTGAGTCCCCGGGCATTGCGACATCCACCGCCTCGCGGTCTGGCGCAGCTGCCCTCTTCGATCTTGTTCAACATTGATATTGAGCAACATTTGCGGTATTTTCGACGGGCTTCGCTAAAGCAGTTCCCACCAAAATCTCTTTTTCGCGTGTTTCAACGCTCTCTCTTTTCGGAGAAGCATCGTGTACAAAAGTGAGCCTGAAGGGAAAGACGGCTGAAACGACCCCCCTCAAGAGCCACTGTACTTTATGCCTTTTGTCTTTTATGGCTTATGACCTGCTCTGTGATGGTTTCGTCAATCAATCAATCACCCCCAAAAACCCCATCAAAGCAAAAGGCCAAAAAAAGAAAGTTCATGGCATTTGTTAGCGTTAAATAATTGGGGTTAATTTAAAAAAAAAGAATTAATTTTAGGTCGAGACATAATTTTGGTCCGAACTTTTCTTATTTCATAAAAAAATACTAACTTTAAGTCGAGGGATAATTCTGATCTCAACTTTTTTTGTCTCGTAGAAAAGTATCAACTTTAACTTAAATCTCAAATCTGGCCTTCACTGACTTAGAACTATTGATTATTTAACTTAACTATTCCACCTTAGCAATAAATCCACATGGCTTGCTGACTGGATTTAAAATAATATTCATTGTCTTATTCTTTAAACCATAATTTGAAGAATAATGGTGAAACTGTTCGTCTTCTTTACTTCACCAACAAGTCAAAAATATCTCCATATTGAATCTCGAACCAAACGTAATCTGTAACTGACCATCGCCTATCGACAAATGCCATGGATGAGATTCGCCAAATTCACCACCATAACCTTTTTTTTCAAACAATGATGAAAGTCAACGGGGGGTCAAATTTTGGATCACGATGAAAGTTAGTAAATTTTTATGAGACAAAAAAAATTAGGGCAAGAATTGTCATTCGACCTAAAATTGATGTTTTTTTACGGGATAAAAAAAAGTTCAGGCCAAAATTGTCCCAATGCTATTTTTTTGGAATTGGGCCTAAATAATTGATCCATTTTCTAAAGTTTTCTAGAATGTCCTCTACACGACAATTATTTAGAAGCTCCAAGGTTAGCTCTGGCTGTAGTTAAGACGAGGGACGAGTATTGATTGAAAATGTGTTCTTCCCTTTTATTACAACTATTCCGTTCCCTTTCATTCGTCATTATTTCCCAAGTGACTAATTCGAAGGTCGGAAAGCGAATCACGCGGCGTTTAGTAACTTTAAGCACGATCAAGCCAAGTCATAATTTATTGCATTGTCTTCACGGCAATTTACCGCGTGTTTGATAGATGAATTATTTCTCCAACATTTGAGATTATTTCTGTGGAAGCAACTAGGGCCACTACTAACCCTCTCCTCAGATTAAGGCGAGGGCTTGCCGCTCGCTGAAGATCAGAATTGGGGGCCGCGACCCTTGCTGCCAGTGCATTACCCTTTTCCCATCTCCTTTAGATTTTTCTTTTCCAGATTTTTACATTTTGTAAATTTTGAAAACAATTCGTTATATTATAATTGACCAGTAAGGGGCAACGTCAGCATTTAATGTCAATAATTTTATGAAAGGAACTATTCAAAAAAAAAATTGCACAATTTAAGAACCTTGTTTCACGGAAAAGTAGAGAGACCCGATTCGATTACAATTTTGCAATGATTTAGGGATGCGATGCCTTCGCCCCAAAGGAAAAGGAAAAAGAAGAAACGCTGATGGGCCTTTATGGTTGCCAGGGTCTCACAGGGAATAATTGGATATTTCGAAACATGTGAAGAAGAATTGGACACATCGACCGGTGAATAGTTGCCAATGAAAAACCTGCAATATTTGGACTTCTATCGAGCAAAAGAAAAAGAAAAAAAATCACCAAAAATTTTAAACTTTATTATTTATGATACATTTATCTTGAATTTTTTTTGTGACATCAAAAATCTCAAATTATGATATTTATGACATATTTGCTTCAATGTATTTAGTTCATGAGCATTTTTACCTTTTTTGTTTTTTGTTTTTTTTCCTTTCCGGCATGGGCTCTCTCGTCGGAAAGGAAAAAAAATTAAAAAAAATGAAAAAGCAAAAAAGATGAAAATGCTCATGGACTAAATATATTGGGGTAAATGTGTCATAAATATCATAATTTGTGATTTTTAGTGTCACAAAAAAATGTTCGAGATAAATGTATCACGGGGCAATAAATTTAGAGTTTTTAGTGGTTTTTTCCCGAAGAAGAAAGAGAGAGTTGAAAAGTCAAAGAAAGAAAAAGCGGGCCGTCGGCTTATTTATAAGAAAAAGCAGCGAAATACAAGACCGAAAGAGAGCCCGGGAAAGAAAGAAAAGGAGTTAAGAAAGAATAAAAAAAGGGAAAAGAGAGAGAAGGGGTTTCTGTGGATACTCGCCGCCACGGACATCTCGCCGAACCAGGATTCATCATGTATCGCAACGGCTGTTAAATGTTCGCTCCTCTCCTTCTTTTAATCAAAGTATTTTTCTAAATTATGGCATAATTTCGGAGTTTTGTGAAATTTGAGCCGCGTAGTCCAGTTTCTGAAATGTTGAGTTATGGAATTTCATGAAAATTGTGGATTATGGCATCGTAAAGCTGTGGATTTTAATGCGAGTCGATTTGGACCAACGGTATGATTGGAATGAAATTTTAGGGTTTCGTATGCGAGTTTCACATTCCGTTTATGTTTGAATAATCGCTTGGGGTGTGCGATTTCTTAGTGCGTATGAATTATGTTGTTAGCGTTTAAGTGTCATTTAACCGATTTATAATTCATGCTGCGTTTTCCATTCTAACAAGTTTCGAGGTGTGACAAAATCTTAAGTGGGAGATAGAGAACTAAATTCGACTTTAGTTGGGCCACGCAACCCCGTCCTTTTATCTCTTCAGGGGAGAGAGAGATCTGGAAGTGCTAAGCTTCCTAGCTATGGCAAACTCAGAGATAGAAATGAGTAGGGACGTTGCAGGAGCATTAGGAGGTGAGTATCAAGTGTTCCTGAATTTTAGAGGACCAGGCACTCGTCATGGATTCACAGACTTCTTCTACCATGACTTGGTTAATGTGGGGGTCCGCGTATTCAAGGATGATGATGAACTTAGCGCCGGCGAAGTGATTGGTGAGAACCTTTCACATGCTATCAATAACTCCATAATCTATATACCCATCTTCTCTCGTACCTATGCTTCTAGCAAATGGTGCCTCCGTGAGCTTGCACACATAGTAGACAACGTGTCTCAGTCAGACGGTAAAAAAAGTATCCTTCCCATTTTTCTCGATGTGGAACCTGAAGATGTTAAACTTAAGACCCCACAATATAGCAATGCTTTACGGGAGCATGAGAACAAGTTTCCTGAAGAAGTCAAGGCATGGAGAAAGGCTCTTGCAGAGGTTGATGAAATCAAGGGATGGAATGTGAAAAAGGACGAAAGGTAATACTCTTTTAAGATCCCCACCTATTTTTTTTATATGATGTACAACGTTGCCGGGTCAAATGAGCTCTTTTCTTCTTTTTGTAACGGAAAGTATTGAAAATACCTCCAATTGCTGCTCTCATTCAACTTTCCATCCTCTGCTTTGTCTAAGATTACACAAGGAAACTAAGATTCGGTGAAGAAAAATCAATATATCAATATTCCATAGAAGCGAAAGAAAATTGCAGTGTTCAATGTACAACGCTACATTTGTCTACATTATCTTGGTTCATGATTCTCCTATTATGAGCGCTAAGGTTTTTCTAGTCTTAACTATAAATGCCGAAATTTTGTTTATGCACGATTTAGTAGCCACTTGGTAACTTCGGCTATTGTGTAAGCCAATACTATAGTCTTCAGACATTTCTATAATTACATATCAAAAAATATCAAGTGAATTATACCAAAATAGCCTATACTGATTATTCAATGTATTGAGATCTCGTTCGTGATGTACTTCAATCTATTCAGGTAAATTTTGATAATCGCACGTGTAATATGTCGGTATGAAATTAATCTAGCCAACTAATGAAAGCAATTTTGTACATTGCAGCCAAGCAACAATTGTCAACTTGGTTGTTAAAAAGGTTTTGGAGAAACTGGAGCTAAAACAAAAATCAGTGACCGAACATTTAGTCGGACTTGATGATCAGGTAAAGCACTTGATAGAGTTATTAGATGTCAACCATCTTGATGTACGGCTCATCGGAATTTATGGAATGGGTGGCATTGGTAAAACAACTCTTGCCAAAGTCGTCTTTAATAAACTTGCTTTCCACTTTGGAAAGCGTTGTAGCTTCCTTGAGGACGTTCGAGAGAGCATGTCGACCAAGGACGGAATAATCCAGTTACAAAAAAAATTATTGTCTAACATTGGTCCTTCTGGATCTGCAGACGGAGTCAATGATAGTGAACAAGCAATGTGGAGGATTGAACAAATATTTCGCACTAAGAAGGTCCTTGTGGTTCTGGATGATGTTGATGATAAAGAGCACATTAAGAAACTAATAGGACATAAGTCATTATATTCGGGATCTAGGATAATCATTACAACAAGAAACACAACTATTATGCAAGTTGCGGGTTGTAAAGGTACAATTATACCGTATGAGATGCTTAAGATGGAAGATACTCTTGCACTTCAGCTTTTTTGTCGGCATGCCTTTGGCAGACCCTTTCCTTCGAACGATTATCATGGGTTTTCCAGTGAAATTGTCCGAATTACAGGAGGCCTTCCTTTAGCAATTGAAGTGATAGGTTCATTACTTAATCAGAAAGACAAAGCATTTTGGGAAGAGACATTGGTCAGGTTAAGAAATGTACCTGAGGAAGAGATTCAAAAGAAGTTGAGGATTAGCTATAATGACCTAGACGAATATCAACAACAAATTTTTCTTGATATAGCATGCTTCCTTTTCAATGAGAAGAAGACGGATGCAATTTACATGTGGGCCGATTGTCAGTTTTATCCTGAGAGAGGAATTGAGGTCCTTACCAATAGGTGCTTGATAAAGATATTAGTCAATAACAAGTTCTCGATCCATGATCAACTAAAAGACATGGGAAGGCAAATTGTCCGTCAAGAAAGTCCAAGTGACCTTGGAAAGCGGAGCAGGTTGTGGATTGCAAAAGAGGCCATCGAAATCATTAGAACCGAAAAGGTAAGTACAAAATGTCCGATTTTCAAATAGAAGTTGTATATTTTAAGATAAAGGATTCTATTTAATTTAGGATGTTTATCATCTGTTTCTTTCACATTCAAGTTGTAAAACATAGTGTTTGGAACTTGAAAAACTTCTTCACAAAATTTCAAATTCTCACTTGCAGAGGAAGAAGAAGGTTCAGGCACTTGAAATAAATGTACAAGATGGCTCCATAGAGATTGCAAATGAAGAGTTTGAAAGATTACCAAACCTAAGGTTCCTCAACTTAAGCAATGGAACTTTTGCTGGGAACTTTGCACAATGTCATTCAAAGTTGAGATGGATTTCTTGGTGTTCTCCTTGTCCAGATTTTAGGGTGGACAATATGTATTTGGATAATCTTCTTGTTTTTAAACTTGACAGGAATCACTTCACAGATGATTCAAAAGCATGGGACTTGATCAAGGTAAATTACATGATTTAATTCTAGTCTAATTGTCCTAGTATTGCTATGCATTGGTTCTTACACTTGACATGACATCCATTTTACAGAGAGCACATAATTTGAAAGTTCTATCTCTTACGGACTGTCATGGCATAACAATAAACCCAGACTTCTCTAAATGCTTGGGTTTAGAGAAGTTGACTCTTGCACGTTGCTACAATGTAAAGAGACTCGAAAGCTTCATTGGAGATCTACGGTCATTGATTAAGTTAGAGATTGTAGATTGCATAGGTCTTACGTATTTGCCTGAAGAAGTGGGTGCACTAGTGCAGCTTGAACGCTTCTCATTGAAGGGATGTTCTGAATTGAGAGAGATTCCAAGCGCACTTGAGAATTTAACCTCATTGATAGAGTTAGACTTATCAAAAACGAGGATAAGGGAACTTCCCAACTCCATTGGAAAGTTAAAATCATTACGCACCTTGCGTTTCGCAATATTTGATCATTGGGAGAATCATGCTTGGCAGTTACCTAATGGCATTAGCACTTTGGTAAATCTTGAAGAGTTGGATCTCTCATGGCATAATGTGACAGGTGAAATTCCTGTTGGAATCGGAGAATTGTCATCTTTAATAATCCTAAATTTAATTGCTACTGGTATTAGCGGAATTCCCAAGACAATCAGCAAACTTTCTCGCCTCGAAACACTCAATTTGTGGGGATGTCATTCGATTCAAGTGTTGCCAGAGCTTCCCAAAAGTTTGACCTGTCTACTTGTTGAATCTAGGTCATTGCTCTCGATCCCAAATCTATCGAACCTTACTAATTTGGTTGAACTGCAACTATGTGATGACTCTAAGGCTACAGAGAAATCAAACCTACTCCCGGGATGCAATTTAAGGTGGATTTGGAGGTTAAATAGTCTTAAAAGGTTAAGGTTAAACTTGCTAAATGTCCCTGCACCTCCAGAGTTGGCTTATCTTTCACATGTGGAAGATCTTAGTTTGCATAGCCTAGACCTAGAAACCCTCGGGCAGCTTCCGTCCTCTCTGCTGAGATTGGATTTACAATTCTCTAGCATCAGGTGGGCAGAGTTACCTCTCTTGACAAATTTGTTGACTTTAGAGTTCTATCGGTGTGAAGTGGAAGACATCCCACTCGAGGGACTTCCACGACTGGAGAAATTAACCGTTGACGATTGTAAACGGCTTCAAAGATTATCCATTCCTTCGGCACTAAGTGAGATACGGCTAGTGGAAGTGTCAAATTGTTCAGAGCTGGTTGAGATACAAGCTGTGAGTCTTTTGAAATCATTGGCATCCTTGCGCGTTGATGAGTGCGAATCTCTGACAAGAATTAGTGGGTTATCATACTTGAAGAACCAGGAGGCTTTGACAATCCTAGGCTGCAACGTACTTGCTAATGTTGAGGGCCTAGACGAGCTGGAGTCTCTGAAATCCTTGGAGGTCCGGATGTGCCCGTCATTGAGAAGGTTGATTGATGCATTTTGCACAAAAATACCAGATAATTGCTTCATCAAAATAAAGTGGTGTGGAGACTCTATCAAAGATTTTGAAATGTCCTTGAAGGATTACAAAAAGGAGATTCTTCAGAATACATCGAACAAGGTGCGGCATCTTCTTCATCAATGCGTGGGACTTTTGTTTACTTCCTTTTTTTTGCCAAATATCCTCCTTTCTTTAGCCAGACAATGTCCGCCCGTTTAAAGTTGCCATTTTTTTGGTTGCAACGTAATTTCTTGGGTGGCTGATTTGATTCCTTGCATTAGTCACTCATCTCTACTTCCTTTTTTGGTGTTTTTCATTGTCGGTTCCTAAAGCAATCTTTACCTCTTCTCTTGAGGTTCCCAGCTTCTGCCGTACTTTAATTACTTGGGTTGCACGTTTTTATCCCTATTTTAGTTACTTGTCTCCACTTGCCTTTTTAGGGTTGGATCGTTTTGGTTCTTTATCTTGTCAGTAAAGTCGTTTGATATTATAAATATAATTGCAGTGATTATGGATTGTTTGATTCAGTTGCTGCATCGATGAGCTGCGAAGAAATTGAAGTCCCATGATTTGATCATAGCTACAAAAGAAGAGAAAAAAGAACTCAATAGATTCTGCCGCGAGTCATCATATGGGAAAATGAATGATGAACAGAGGCAGCTAATTCATCATATATATATATATATATATATATATATATATATGTTTGGTATTATGATGATCCACCTCCTATGAACATTAGAATGTTTGTTTTGCCTCTTTCTTTGATAATTATGTTAGAATGCTTTTGCAAGTTAATTAAGAGCTGATCTATCCACTTGCAGGTTAAGCAATAAATGTTTAGAACTATATAACACATTTATTTGCTGTTTGGCCGGTGCATGCATATATAATGGGCTTGATATAATTGTTCAGAACTATACAACAATACATTGCAACTTTTCATAAAGAGTTCAAACATCAGGACGTGGATAGAAGAGGTTTGGAATTGAAAAGAGCAATTGATAAAAAGGAACATGTAAGAAGAAAGAAACAGTGCAACCCTTTCAAGTTGTGGGTTATAATGAAAAGAAACGAGGTACAAACAAATCGTCAGTAACTTTGTAGTTATTGGTGACTGTAATGGTAAACAAATCGACAGTAACTTTTTGTCATGCTTTTGTAAGTGGCTAGTAGATTAGTACATTAAGAAGGCAAACGTACATGTAGAAATCATGAACAGAAGGAAATAATGCCCGCTAACTCTAGCTAGCATTGACAAACTAAGAAGAACTACATACTTCACTAAATGTAGCATTCATGTACCAAACACAATCTTTTGACATTAACGTACAATTTATAAGGTTACAAAAACTTTCTATACAATTGCAAAAGACTATCTCATGTGTATTGCAGTTTGTGAAATTTTACTTATGGTACCACCTTGACTATAGTTTTTCGCTATTAGTGGATCTCGTCTGTCTTACGATGCTTAGGAGTGATACCTGTCGATAGGAATTAGTCAAGCTAAATGTTAGCACTATAATATTTAAAAAAGAATTTCTTTTAATTAGGAACTTTTTTTAACATTAAAAAAAATTCTAATGACTCCATTCTTAATTACTTACAGCAGTATAAAAAAAATGTTCCACAATCGCTTAATCTATCCTTAATTCGATGGTCAATGAGAAAGTGAGTAGTTACGGTCCTCAAATCAAAAGTGGAAGAAATTGCTGTTGGAATGTTTACTTACGGAGGTGTTAAAGTACTTTTTTTTCCTTCTTTAGCTTAAAAAAGGGAATCCGTGATGACACAGTACTTCTAGGTAGATAATCATCTAACTCATTTGATGTTTCGTTTAAATTTACATTATCATATAAGTATTACTAGTATTCCACTAAACATCTGAGTATTTTATCCTAGATGTCTCTATCTAATGAATCATGTCTACGTGGTATTGGATTTCGGGTAAATACGTAAAAAGGTTTAATGCATATCCAATACATTTGTTGTTTGCTCTCACGCTGGACTTGTTACATCAACAGGTAGAACATCCCTTCACAATCATATTCGTCCTCGGAGTAAAGAAGAATAGTGATGGGTCTAAAATTGTCGGTGGAACGGAGAGGGAGATCGAAAATGTGACCCCGGGTTCAGTCACGTATGAAGGATTGGTTGCCCAGGCGAAAGGTTTCGGTTTTCGTTTGGAGAGAATTTGGTGCAAGGCTCCTGGTGGAGACCGGGTGTTGCTCGTGGAGATCAAGAGCGATAAGCAAGTGAACGGCATGGTGCCACTAGCATCCAAAAGAGGGTTTGTTCATTTGTACGTCGAGGGAGGGTTTGACAGTGAGCCGAGCACAGCTACAAATCAAGTTGAGGATCGAAAATACCTTTCTTCTGTAAGTGCCTCACAGCTTTTCCAGCGTATTCCAATAATTTATATCATATACTTATTAAAAGTTCAAAATTAGTTAATAAAAGAAAAATCGAATAAGTATTACCGATTTTACGCTGGACATCTGAGTATTTAAACCTAGACCTGTCTCTAACTAATGAATGATGTCTGTGCCTGTTGGATCTGAGGTAGATAAGCAGAAAGCTTTAATATATATCCAATACAAATGTTTTTTGGCTCTCACATCGAACTTGTTACGTCACAGATGGAGCGTCCTTCACAATCATATCCCACCTTGGAGTAAAGAACCCTAGTGGGTGAGGGGTTGGAGTCTGTTGGTGGAATAAAGAAGGAAAAGGAAAATGTCATTCCTGATTCAGTGACATATAAAGGATTGATTGCTGACGTTAAAGGTTTCGACTGTCGTTTAAAGTGAATGTGGTGCGAGAGTCTCCGTGAATACTGCGAATTGCTCATAGAGATCAAGAGTGATGAGCAAGTGAAGGGAGTGGTGCTACTAGCATCTAAAAGAAGATCAATTCATCTGTACGTCGAGGGAGGGGTTGATAGTGACTGGGAGGGAGAATACGATGACGAGATGATGGAGATGTTAAGGGAGGAGGCAATGAAGACTGATGTGTATTCTGACGAGGATGTGTGGGACGTTTCAAGTGCAGACTCAGATTCAGACTCTGCATCTGTGGGTGAAAGCGAAACTGATGGCACCTCCTCCAGGGAATCATTGGATATTTCGAAACACGTGAAGAAGAATTGGACATATCGACGGGTGAATGGTTACCAATGAGAAACCTGCAATAATTGGAACTTTATCAAGCAAAAGAAAAAAGAGAGAGTTGAAAAGTCAAAGAAAGAAAAAGCGGGCCTTCAGCTTATTTATAAGGAAAAGCAGCGAGAGAGAAGATCGAGAGAGTGCCCGGAAAAGAAAGAAAAGAAGAGAAGAAAGAAGAAAGAAAGGGAAAAGAGAGAGATGGGGCTTTTGTGCATGCTCGCCGCCGCTGGCATCTCGCCGAACTGGATTTATTACATTTCGTACTGTTAGGTAAGCATTCGCACTACTAGTTCATTAGAATATTTTTTGAAATTAGAGCATAATTTCGAAATTTTGTGAAATTTGAGCCGCGTGATCCGATTTATGAGATGTTGAATTATGAAATTTCATGAAAATTATGGATTATGACATCATAAAGCTGTGGGTTTTACCGGGAGTCGATTTGGACCAACGGTATGATGCCATAATCCACAATTTTCATGAAATTTTAACAAATCGCACACCCCAAGTGTAGTCCGTTCAAGTTTGAATAATCGCTTGGGGTGTGTGATTTGTTAGTGCGTATGAATTATTTTGTTAGCGTTTAAGTGTCATTTAGCCGATTCATAGTTCATGTAGCATTTTCCTTGGTTTTAACATCGATTTTCATTTAATTATTAGGATTACGAGATTGTCAATCTATATTGTTATGCTATGGACATTCCCAGGTTAATGGTGCTATATCTTATATGAATTTGTAAACTCATATCTTGAAAGAGATAGGGATTCGATATATTGTATTTTTATTGCGTAAAAGTCTTGATTGGCCATTTGCTGTGTTTTGGTATTTGTGAATAGTTTGTGAAATGTTTTAGGGTATGTGTTGTGCAAGGTTATATCTATGTATTTGTGAAATGCTTTATAAAATGCATTTTATTAATAAAATAAGTTGTGAAATGTGATTTTTTTTTCCTTTGTGAAACCATTTGGGTGATATTGACCCCGAATTGGTTTGTGAATTGGGAGGATGTTGTTGTGAGTTTGTGTTGGTGTTTAATATCACTGTGAGCCCAATTAGGGGCTTGTGGATATGCATACTAGTTTAGAATATTCTTGTCACCAGCAATATATGTCACGTCCCGCACTCCTCGGTGTGCTACATCCCTCGCAGAGGTCGATTTGTGTGCGACGTCCCAAGACGCATCGCCGACCCAACACCCAACACAGAGAATAAAGCACAGCGGAATTAACAACACCCGAACAATAATTCAAATAACCCAGGATAGCCACAGAAATCAACACTCATACTAGTATAGGAAATCGTATACAATAATCATATACAGCCCAAACTTCAAAAATCCAAAAGCGGGTCAAGGTCACTACTAACAAAGATGGATAAGTGGCTCAGGTTCAGGCCCTGTGACTAGCCGGGGGCTCCTCCCAACAACTCATCGGTACGCCTGCCATCTTCGAGGCCGGGGGTCTGAAAAATCGATTTTTCAACAACTGTGAGAATAAATCTCAGCGAGTAATTTCCTAAACCTAAACTAGGCTAACGTGCACCTCCTGACAAGTACTAAACAACACGTAATACACACATCACTGACTCAGGCCCTCGGGCCTAAATCTAATCTTACTAGACCCTACAGGTTAGGCACTAAATCAATAATAATGGTCACGCGACAGAATTTAAATCACAGCATATACACGCGCATTTCTATGTCACCACGCATGTTATGCATATGCTAATGTTCGCACTCATGCTCATGCCTCATCAATGCATTGTCGCACACTTGCACACTAGCATTCAGCCATTTCTCAATTTCTCCTCCGACCCGCGTTAAACGCATCAGGTCCGACCCGCGTAAAACGCATCAGGTCATTCACTTCGAGATCGATCTCTGGCCCGCGTAAAACGCATCAGGTTGGTCATCTTCCGGTAAACCGGGCATCGTCCTGCGTAACACGCCTCAGGATGGGTTCGCTACCCCGCGTAATACGCATCAGGGTTTATTGTGATCACACACTCACAAGCACCAATTCTTATCTGAACCCCGCGTAAAATGCATCAGGGCATTTTAAGTGATCACAATGCACATGTCACTCGGGCACACTTATAAATGTACATGCCATGCCAATGCTCATGATTCATATTCATGACTGCAATAATCACACCCGGGCACTCACCAATTTCACAATGAGCATTCAGTTCAATGAATCATGAACTCAATTAACCAAATCATCCAGCACAGTCATAGCACAAATTCGACACGTAATTTATGCATATAATCGCTCAACCGAGTCAACGAATTTCACGCATTAGGGGCCTGTCATGCTATTCCACTCCTAACCACGCTAAAAACGCTACATGGCATCATCAAATTAACCATAACCAAGGCTCAATTAGCTAGTCAATTACACAGTGCAATCCTTCCCAGAAATTTCACGGTTAAACCTCAAATTGACCGCGTCTTGCCCAAATCAAATCCAGTTGTGGCCAGTCACTATACCACAAATTCTAGGCCAATAAGTGTCATCAAATTGCTCCATTATACTCCTCAAATATCATTCTAATTGACCACCACAAAATCAAATACGGCGCGCATTATAGTCCACATATTAAATCCGAACATTCCCGAACTCGGCCGATTTAATCCAAACTGTCCAGCTCATTATCGCGCCTCTCGGGCCGCTAATCCTCCAATAATTCAACATACTAATCCACCAAATTGGCCACAATCATAATTCCTAATTAATTTCACAATATAACCCCTAATTTACCCTAATTAACCCCTAAACCCGTCTAGAAATGTAAATTAGCCTAATTAGGATTTAGGGTCAAACTCACCTGTGTCTTAAGCTTCAAACCGAGTCGAACTCACGTCGAAAGCGGCTGGACAGCGGCTGGCCCTCGCCGGAACAGTAACGCCGGCGGTGGTTTCCGGCGAACGACTCGAACCTAGGCGACGGTTAGACGATTCCACGGCCTAGAGAGAGAGAGGCACGGTTAGAGAGAGAAAGGAAAATGAGACGGCTGGACGGCTGGGCGAGGCGGTGGGTCCGCGCCGGAACAGTGACGCCAGCGCCGGAGCTCCTCCGGCGAGAGGCCTCTCTCGGCCAAAACAGAGAGGGAGAGGAAGAGAGAGGGCTCACGGGGCAGAGAGGAGAGAGGAGGGTTCCTTGGACGGCTGGGCAAGCGGTCGGAACCAGTCAGGCGCGGCGGCGACGGCCAGACGCGGCTGGGCCACATCGGGCTAGGAGGGCAGCAGCGACGGCTTCCTGTCGCGCGTGCGTGAGGGAGAGGAAGGGAGCAGGTGGGGCGACGGTCGGGCTGTGGTGGAGGGCGGCTGGTGGACGGCGCGACGCGTCGGCTACGGGTTGCAGCTGGCGACGAGCAGAACAGCGTCGGGCGAAACGGCGTCGGGAAGGAAGAAGAAGAAGAGATGGGGGTTGGTGGCGGCCACGGGGCAGCAGGGCGGTGGAACTGGCTGAGGGGAGCGGTTGGGTGGCCGAGGCAGGGTGGCAGCTGCCGGAATGGCGGCGCGCGGGCGAGGGGCGATCGCGGCGGCGAGCTTACTGCTCGCGTGAACAGGGAGAGAGGAGGAGGGAGCAGGCGGGGCGGAGGCTGGCGATTGGCTCGGCTGGGCTGGGGCTATGGCGACCCGCGGCTGTGGCGGCGATCCGGTGACAGGGCGAGGCAAGGCGGCCGGGTCTCGCCGGACGCGATGGCGAGCGGTGACAAACGAAGCTCGTCCGCTCGGGAGGGGAGAGAGAAGCAGCGTCGGGCGTGGCAGCCAGCGGACAGCACGGCGTGGCGGTCGAGCTGGCCAGCGACGGTGCAGCACGCGGCGTCGGGCGGAGGCGGAGGGCGGTCGGCGTCAGCTGAGATGGGTCGGGCGAGCAGGGAGGCGCTGGTCGAAGCAGAAGCAGACCAGTCGGGGCAGGAAAGGGAGAAGGAAGAGAAGAGAGAAGAGAGAGAAGGAAGAGAAAGAAAAAGGAGGAGAGAGAAGAAGTGGGTGCATGGGGAATGACATGCAGAGGGGGGGAGACGTGACCAAAGGAAGAGTGGAACGTGCGCGCGTCAGAGGAAAAGAAAGAAAGAGAGAGGAGAGAGAGAGAGAGAGAGAGAGAGAGAGAGAGAGAGAGAGCGGAGGAGGGGAACGTGCGCGCGGTCAGAAGGGGGCTGTGCGCACAGAGAGGGAGGGAGAGAGAGAGGGGAAAAATTAAAGAAATTTAAACTCATTCTTAAATTAAACGTAAATTGAGGGTCCGAATTCAAAATCGAAAATTACCTACTGCTCCAAAATGAGCCTCGCAAATAAAAAGGGACAAAGGGCAAATTACTGAAACCAAATTCTTACGAGAGGTCTACTAGTCCAAATTCGCACCTGGTCCAAAAACTCTAACTTTTCCATTATTCCTGACAACCTTGATACTGGCCACATTAATGTCGACACCGTCCAATTTATTACGTCCTAAAACTCCGAAAAATTGACTGCCAAGTTCAGGGTCTAAATAACGACAAAAATTTGATCGAGTGCGATTCTAGCGAAATCTCTAGTTTAAAATAATAACCGAGAGTGATCATTTCTCGGGCGAGATTCTACTATAAGCATACTGACAAATCGCGCGTTTTATAAATCCCAAAAATGGGTCAAAATCCGGAATGTTACAATATAGGTGAAGACATTGCCAAAGAGGGAGCTTAATTGCCTTATCACCGGGTACTATGCGTGATTATAGTTAGATATTTGAGCACGAGTTTGATCAATGGATGGGCCATTGACATGTGATTTGAGATTAGCTAATGGAATGGATCATTACCGTATGATTTTGACGAGATTGATCAATGGGCTAGATCATTGATGTTTGTTATGATATTATTGATTTAACGAATATTTTCTATATGTATATGGTTATGTTAAAGTGATAACATTCGTTTTCTTCTTATAAGTTTGTTATATTATGGATTTGTGTTAAATGAGTTCTGGTTTGGTTTTGTAGATGTGCATAGTGATTGCTCGATTTGCTTGAAAGAAATACATACTACTAACTGAGCTCTGGTTGCTCACTCCTCTTCTTCCCAATTTTTTTTTCAGGTTTTTTTGTTAAAGGTTCCGTCCTTCGGGTGAAAGGATAACCGTGTTACTCCCCCATTTTGATAAATTTCGGGGTGTGACAGAACCTCATGTGTGAAATAGACAATTAAATTCGACTTTAGCTAGGCCACGCGACCCTAACCTTTTTTCTCTTCGTGGGAGAGAGAGATCTCAAAGTGCTAAGCTTCCTATCTATGGCAAACCCAAAGGTAGAAATGAGTAGTGACAATGCACGACCGTTAGGAGGTGAGTATCAAGTGTTTTTGAGTTTCAGAGGACTTGACACTCATTATGAATTCACATACTTCCTCTACCGCGGCTTAGTCAATGTGAGAATCCGCGTATTCAAGGATGAAGATGAACTTCGCGTTGGCGACGTGATTGGTGGGAACTTTTTATATGTTATCAACAACTCTATGATCTACATACCTATCCTCTCTCGGACTTATGCTTTCAGTAAATGGTATCTTCGTGAGCTTGCGCACATAGTAGACAAATCGTCTCGATCAAACAGGAAAAAAAGTCTCCTTTCCATTTTTTTCTATGTGAAACCTGAAGTTGCTAAATTTGAAACTCCACGAAATAGCGATGCTTTACTGGAACACGCGCACAAAGTTTCCTAACGAACTCTAAGGCGTGGAGAAAGGCTCTTGCAGAGGTTGACGAAATCATGGGATGGAACGTGAAAAAACACGAAAGGTAATCCTCTTTTAATAACCCTACCGACAACTTTGTTTTTTTTGGTTGTATGATGTACACAATTTAAGAACCTTGCTTCGCGGAAAAGTTGAGAGACCCGATTACAATTTTGCAATGATTTAGGGATGCGATGCCTCCGCCTCAAAGGAAAAGGAAAAAGAAGAAACACTGATTGGACTTTATGGTCAACCAGGGTCTCCCAGGGAATCATCGGATATTTCGAAACATGTGAAGAAGAATTGGACACATCGACGGGTGAATGGTTGCCAATGAGAAACCTGCAATAATTGGACTTCTATCAAGCAAAAGAAAACAGAGTTTTGAAAAGTGAAAGAAAGAAAAAGTGCGCCTTCAGCTTATTTATAAGAAAAAGCAGCGAGAGAGAAGATCGAGAGGGTTCCCGGGAAAGAAAGAAAAGAAGGGAAGAAAGAAAGGGAAAAGAGAGAAAAGGGGTTTCTGTGCATACTCACCGCCATGGACATCTCGCCGAGCTGGATTGATTACGTATCGTAACGTTTAGTAAGTATTCACACTCTTCGTTTGTTCCATCGGAGTATTTTTCGAAATTATGGCACAATTTCGCAGTTTTATGAAATTTGAGCCGTATAGATCGATTTCTGAGATGTTGAGTTATGAAATTACATAAAAATTGTGGATTATGACATCGTAAAGCTGTGGGTTTTAATGGGAGTCGATTCGGACCGACAATATGATCGGAATGAAATTTTAGGGTTTCGCATGCGAGTTTCAAATTTCCGTTTAAGTTTAAATAATCACTTGGGGTGTGCGATTTGTGAGTGCATATGAATTGTTTTGTTAGCGTTTTAAGTGTCATTAGCTGATTCATGGTTCATGTAGCGTTTTCCATTCTAATAGGTTTCGAGGTGTGACAAAACCTTAAGTGGGAAATAGACAACTAAATTCGACTTTAGCGAGGAGAGAGAGATCCGGAAGTGCTAAGCCTCCTTGCTATGGCAAACTCTGAGATAGAAATGAGTAGCAATGCTGCACAAGCATTAGGAGGTGAGTATCAAGTGTTCTTGAGTTTCAGAGGACTCGACACTCGTTATGGATTCACAGACTTCCTCTACCACGGCTTAGTAGATGCGGGAGTCCGTGTATCCAAGGATGATGATGAACTTAGCGCCGGCGAAGTGATTGGTAGGAACCTTTCACATGCTATCAACAGCTCCATAATCTATATACCCATCTTCTCTCGTACCTATGCTTCTAGCAAATGGTGCCTCCGTGAGCTTGCACACATAGTAGATAACGTGTCTCAGTCAGATGGTAAAAAAAATATTTTTCCCATTTTTCTCGATGTGGAACCTGAAGATGTTAAACTTAAGACCCAACAATATAGCGATGCTTTACGGGAACACGAGAATAAGTTTCCTGATGAAGTCAAGGCATGGAGAAAGGCTCTTGCAGAGTTTGATGAAATCAAGGGATGGAATGTGAAAAAGGACGAAAGGTAATACTCTTTTAAAATGCCCTACCTATTTTTTTAATATGATGTACAACGTTGCCAAGTCAAATGAGTTCTTTTCTTCTTTTTGTAACGGAAAATATTGAAAACTACCTCCAATTGCTGCTCTCATTCAACTTTCCATCCTCTGCTTTGTCTAAGATTACACAAGGAAACTAAGATTCGGTGAAGAAAAATCAATATATCAATATTCCATAGAAGCGAGAGAAAACTGCAGTGTTCAATGTGCAACGCTACATTTGTCTACATTATCTTGGTTCATGATTCTCCTATTATGAGCACTAAGGTTTTTTCTAGTCTTAACTATAAATGCCGAAATTTTGTTTATGCACGATTTAGTAGCCACTTGGTAACTTCGGCTATTGTGTAAGCCAATACTATAGTCTTCAGACATTTCTATAATTACATATCAAAAAAATATCAAGTGAATTATACCAAAATAGCCTATACTGATTATTCAATGTATTGAGATCTCGTTCGTGATGTACTTCAATCTATTTAGGTAAATTTTGACAATCCCACCTATGATGTGTCGGTATGAAATTAATCTAGTCAACTAATGAAAGCGATTTTGTACATTGCAGCCAAGCAGAAATTGTCAACTTGGTTGTTAAAGAGGTTTTGGAGAAACTGGAGCTAAAACAAAAATTAGTGACCGAAAATTTAGTCGGACTTGATGATCGGGTAAAGCACTTGATAGAGTTATTAGCTGTCAACAATCTTGATGTGCGGCTCATTGGAATATATGGAATGGGCAGCATTGGTAAAACAACTCTTGCCAAAGTCGTCTTTAATAAACTTGCTTCCCACTTTGGAAAGTGTTGTAGCTTCCTTGAGGACGTCCGAGAAAGCATGTCGACCAAGGACGGAATAATCCAGTTACAGAAAAAATTATTGTCCAACATTACTGGTTCTAAATCTGCAGACGGAGTCAATGATAGTGAACAAGCAATGTGGAGGATTGAACAAATATTTCGCACTAAGAAGGTCCTTGTGGTTCTGGATGATGTTGATAATAAAGCGCACATTAAGAAACTAATAGGACATAAGTCATTATATTCGGGATCTAGGATAATCATTACAACAAGAAACACAACTATTATGCAAGTTGAGGGTTTTAAAGGTACAATTATACCGTATGAGATGCTTAAGATGGAAGATGCTCTTGCACTTGAGCTTTTTTGTCGGCATGCCTTTGGCAGACCCTTTCCTTCGGATGATTATCATGTGTTTTCCAGTGAAATTGTTCGAATTACAGGAGGGCTTCCTTTAGCAATTGAAGTGATAGGTTCATTACTTAATCAGAAAGACAGAGCATTTTGGGAAGAGACATTGGTCAGGTTAAGAAATGTACCTGAGGAAGAGATTCAAAAGAAGTTGAGGATTAGCTATGATGACCTAGACGAATATCAACAACAAATTTTTCTCGATATAGCATGCTTCCTTTTCAATGAGAAGAAGACGGATGCAATTTACATGTGGGCCGATTGTCAGTTTTATCCTGAAAGAGGAATTGAGGTCCTTACCAATAGGTGCTTGATAAAGATATTGGACAATAACAAGTTCTCAATCCATGATCAACTAAAAGACATGGGAAGGCAAATTGTCCGTCAAGAAAGTCCAAGTGACCTTGGAAAGCGGAGCAGGTTGTGGATTGCAAAAGAGGCCCTTGAAATCATAAGAACCGAAGAGGTAAGTAAGACATGTCCCATTTTCAAATAAAAGTTGTATATCCTAGGATAAGGTTTCTATTTGATTTGGGATGTTTATCATTTTCTTCCTTTCATTCAAGTGGTAAATTATAGTGGTTGGAAGTTGACATACTTCTTCATACCATTGCAAAATTTCACTTGCAGAGGAAGGACAAGGTTCATGCACTTCAGATAAATGGACGGGATGGCTTCATAGAGATTACAAATGAAGAGTTTGAAAGGTTACAAAACCTAAGATTCCTCAAGTTACGCAATGCAACTTATGTTGGGGACTTTGCAAAATGCCGTTCAAAGTTGAGATGGATTTCTTGGCAGCCTCCTCTTCAAGATTTTAGGGTGGACAATATGTATTTGGATTATCTTGTTGTTTTTAAACTAGGCACGAATGTCTTCATGGATGATTCAAAAGCATGGGACTTGATCAAGGTAAAGTACGTGATTTAATTATAGTCTAATGGTCTCGGTGTAACAATGCATTGGTTCTTACACTTGACATGCCATTCATATTTACAGAGGGCACGGAATTTGAAGGTTCTTTCTCTTACCGAGTGTCATGGCATAACAACCATCCCAGACTTTTCTAAATGCTTAGGCTTAGAGAGGTTGACTCTTGCGCACTGCCACATCCTAGAGAGAATTGAAAGTTTTATTGGGGAACTACAATCGTTGATTAAGTTAGAGATTAATGGGTGCACGGGTCTTATAGATTTGCCTGAAGAAGTAGGGGCACTAGTGAAGCTTAAGCGCTTCTCATTGCAAGGATGTTCTGGGTTGAGAGAGCTTCCAGGCTCACTTGGGAATTTAACCTCGTTAATACAGTTAGACTTATCAAATACAAGGATAAGGAAACTTCCCAACTCCGTTGGAAAGTTAAAATCATTACGCACATTGCATTTTCCAAATAATGGATCATCTTCTTCGGAGCACCATGTTTGGCAATTACTTAGTGGCATCAGTATGCTGGAAAATCTTGAAGTGTTGGATCTCTCTGGGCGTAATGAAATCAAAGGTGAAATTCCTATAGGAATTGGAGATTTGTCATCTTTAAGAATCCTAAAATTAAAGAGCACTGGTATTAGCGGAATTCCAAGGACAATCAACAGGCTTCATCACCTCCAGACACTTGATTTAATGGAATGTCATTTGATTCAATTGTTGCCGGAGCTTCCCACAAGTTTAACTAGTCTACTTCTTGAATCTAGATCATTGCTCTCAATCCCAAATCTATCGAACCTCACAAATTTGGTTGAACTGCAACTAAATGATGGCTCTTGGGGAACAGAGAAATCGAACCTACCCACGGGATGCAATTTAAGGTGGATTGGTAGGTTATCTAGACTGAAAAGGTTAGAATTAAACTTGCTAAACATCTCTGCACCTCCAGAGTTGGCTTCTCTTTCACATCTGGAAGAGCTTACTTTGTATAGCCTAGACCTAAAAACCCTCAGACGGCTTCCGTCCTCTCTGCTGAGATTGGATTTACAATTCTCTAGCATCAGGTGGGCAGAGTTAGTGCCCTTGACAAATTTGATGACATTAAGGTTCTATCGGTGTGAAGTGGAAGATATTCCACTTGACGGACTTCCACAACTGGATGTGTTACTTGTCGAAGAATGTAAATGGCTTCAGAGGTTCTCCATTCCTTTGGAATTAAGGAAGGTAAGGCATGTGGATGTGTCAGATCGTCCAAAGCTAATTGAGATACAAGCTGTGGGTCTTTCGAAATCATAGATAAACTTGTTTGTTTGTTCGTTTTTTTTTTTTGCAAGCTATATGCATGTTTGTTGAGCTGTGCAAATCTCTGACAAAAATAAGTGGGTTATCATGTTTGAAGAACCTGAAGGCTTTGACAATCAAAGGCTGCCATGTACTTACTAATGTGGACGGCCTTGACGAGCTAGAGTCTCTGAAAACCTTGGTGGTCCGTAAGTGCTCGTCATTGAGAAGGTTGATTGATGCATCTTGCACAAAAATACCAGATGATTGCTATGTCGGAATATGGGAGTGTGGAGACTCTATCAAAGATTCTGGAAGAAGAATGCCTTTGAAGCGTTACAGAGAGGAGATTATTCTGAATACATCAAACAAGGTGTGACATCTTCTTCATCAATGTGTGGGACTTTTGTTTAATTCCTTTTTAGGCTAAATATCCTCCTTTCTTTAGCCACACAATATCAGCCCTTTTAAAAGTTGCCATTTTTTTTGTTGCGCTGTAATTTCTTATGTGGCTGATTTGTTTCCTTGCATTAGTCACTTATCTCTACTTGCCTTTATGGTGTTGGGTAGTCTTAGTTCTTTAATATTGCCAGCAAACTAATATAATCACTCTAGATATTAATTCATTAAAATTGCTTTCACAGACGACATGCTAGATAATAGAGATCACAAATTATTAATTAATTTCAAAAACATTATATGATTTCTTTGTCAACTAATCTTTTTTTTAGTTTTGCAACAGGCCTTTAATGCACGAATTTAATATTGTGCATATAATAAAAGTAATTATGAACCATTTGATTTGATTATTTCATTAATGCACCTTGGAGAGATTAATGTCCAATTCATAGTTGTACAAAAGAAAAAAAAACAAGAACTCGTTAGATTCCGCCAAGTGGGAAAATGAATGAAGAAGGCAAATAATTCGTGATATATATGTTTGATATTATGATAACCCATCTCCTATGAATTTGTTGTTTTCTTCTCAAGTAAAAAATAATTCGAATGTTTGTTTTGCCTTTTCTTTTCTATTTCTGGTAGATTGTCCATGCAATTTAGTACAGGGCTAATCTATCCACTTGCAGATTAAGCATTAACTATGTCACACGGTTATTTGTTGTGTGACCAGGCCATGCATATGCAACGGGCTTAACTATGTAAAAACGCGAACCACTTTAAAGTAAATTAAGCACATATTGCTTGAACAAATAGTCAAATATTATTTTAGGATGAAACTTTTATACAGCAAGTAAGGAGTGCAATTTAAAGAGACACTAATTAGTTTTGAAGCATATGACTTTAGATTAATAAAGAATGCAACAATATACTGACTTTCATAAAATGATTTGAAATAATGTGTCCCATGGTTATGGATTTTTCATTCGAAAAGTAGAAAAATAGAACTCTTTTTTTTTAGTTACAAAAAGCAAAACGATCAAATATGTATATTATGTTTTATGTCTCTATATTTTGTAATTTGGAGATTCAACCTTTTTATATCTAGGATATTTTTTTTATTACTAAATCAGAGTAAAAATTTCTACTCTGTTAATGCATTTATGTCTTGTTTCCGAAGGATTGTCTAGTGAAAGGGGGATACAGAAAAACAAAATTATGATTCAAAAATTAACTAATGCTTCCATTCACATAGAAAGTGAGTAGTTACAATCCTCAACTCAAGAGTGAAGAAGCGACTACTGGAAAGTTTTATTTGCACTGGCATTCCAATACTTCTTTTTTTCCCTTAAAAAAGGGAATCTGTGTTGAGATAGTGATCCTAGATAGATAATTATCTAACTTATTTTATGTTTAATTTAAATTTACATCACATACTTTTTAAAAGTTCAAATTAGTTAATAAAAGAAAAATCAAATAAGTATTACTAATATTACACGGACATTCGAGTATTTAATCCTAGACTTGTCCCTAACTAATGAATAATGTATGTGTCCTATTGGATTTCAGGTAGATAAGCAAAAAGGTTTAATATATTTCCAATACATAAGTTGTTTGGCTCTCACATTGAGCTTGTTACATCACAGTTGGAGCGTCCCTTCACAGTCATGTTCCACCTCGGAGTAAAGAAACCCAGTGGGGGGTTGGAGTTTGTTGGTGGCATAAACAGGGGAAACGAAAATGTCACTCCTGATTCAGTGACATATGAAGGATTGATTGCTGCCGTTAAAGGTTTCGGCTTCCGTTTAAAGAGAATGTGGTACGAGACTCCTGTAGAATACTGCGACTTGCTCACAGAGATCAAGAGTGATGAGGAAGTGAAGGGAATGGTGCAACTAGCATCTGAAAGAGGATCAATTCATCTGTACGTTGAGGGAAGGGTCGATAGTGAGTGGGAGGGAGAATACGAGGACGAGATGATGGAGATGATAAGGGAGGAATGGGCAATGAAGACGGATGTGTATTCTGAAGAGGATGGGCCTGAGTGGGACGTTCCGAGTCCTGATGAAGACTCAGACTCTGCATTTGTGAGTGAAAGCGAAACTGATGGCATCCCCTCCATTGATGATTTCCAGTCAGAACCAGGCAATGCTGAATGTTTGGAGGCCACAGGCAATAAGAGGCAAATGAGGGACAGAAGGATTGGGCACTCCGACAATGTCAATGGAGGGAAAACGATAAGTATGGAAAATAGAAAGAAGGAGAAGGATGAGGGTGGGGAACCTGCCAACCAAAATGATGTTGTTCAGTTGAGTTGCCAAAGGTGCGAAAGAGCTGAACATCATGAGAGCTCCTGCAAAGCTACAACTGAAGTTGAGGATGAAGGGGACCTTTCTTCTGTAAGTATTGGATATTTGCATTATCTTAATGGTGCAGTCCTCAAAACTAATGTGAAATTTCAACGTGGTTCAGGTGAAGAGAGATAGAACTGCGGAGACTGACCAAATACCTACAAAAACAAGCAGAGGAAGTGGATGTGCTTCAAACTCAGGAAGGGATCCTGCAGAAAGAAGCAGAGGAAGGGGTACAGCTTCAAGTTTAAGAAACAGCAAAGGTTCGAGATCGGGTAGGGACGCAGCTTCCACTTCAAGAAAGGGCAAGGCATCAAATTCTGGAAGGAGCATATCTTCAACTTCACAAAGCAGCGCTACTTTGAGTTCAGGAAGGGGCAGAGGTTTAATTTCAGGAAAGGGCACAACTTTGAGTTCAGAAAGAGACACGATTTTGAGTTTAGGAAGGGGTAGAGGTTCAAGTCCAAGAAGGGGCACAACTAATATGGGCGCAAATTCAAGTTCAGGAAGGGGCATAACATCTAGTTCTCGAAGCGGCTCGACTTTGAGTACAGGAACGGGCAGATGTTCAACTTCAGGACAGGGCGCAACTGTGAGTTTAGGAAGAGGCACAACTAAAATGGGCGCAAGTTTAAGATCAGGGGCGGACAAAGTTTCTTCAGATCCACAAAGCAGCTCGGCTCTGAGTATAGGAAGGGGCAGAGGGTCAACTTCAGGAAAGGGCGCAACTATGGATTTAGGAAGGGGCGCAACTGTGAGTTTAGGAAGGAGCGCAACTGAAATGGACGCAAATTTAAGATTGAGGACGAACAAGGGTTCAAGCTCGGCCAAGACTGAAAACATATAGTTCATGATAAACTAAATCAAGGTAAAGTTCAAGTTCGCTCAAATGTTCTTCCATCTTTCTGTTAGGTGACTCGAAATCAACATGTGCTCATGAAACAATGTTTGGTTAATATATGTTGCAGATGCAAGGCAGAAACGCATTACAATGAATTCAAGATTGCGGCACGGTTAGAAAATCATGACCGAAAACATCCAGAGGAGTTGTTCTAACTCAGGATTGTAAAGGAGCAATTTTAGGACTAGTTTGAATTTCGGGTTGCTCGTTAATATCCGTTTTAGTTTGTTTGTCATGATTTGTTGTTGAAAAATTGACTTCGAAAATGGTTAGAATAATGAAGTGAGACTTTGAGGCGTGATATCACTTTCTTTAAAGAATTATTTGCCCCACGAAGTTGCTAATGGTCACCGGCAAATTTCCTCCAGGATACAACAAAGTTTCGATGAGAATACTAGATAGCAATTCTAGTATTTCTCCGGGATCTCTCTTCGAAACAATTTGAGAAGATGGCTATGTTTTTAGGAATGAAAATTTTCGGAAAAGAAAGAAAAACTATATCGTGCCAAAAAACCGACGAGTATATATAAAGACATTTAACGAACAATGGCAACCTTTCGATAAACGGTTGAAATAATCAAACACAACGCTTCGGTCGACAGTTCATAACTGAACTGGTATGCAGCCGAAATGATATATGAAAAGACACGAAAATTCGGAATTTAAAAAAATAATTAAAATAATAAATATATATTTTTCACGAAATTCCGAATTTCATAATTTCCAAAAATTTCAAAATGAACGAAGACACCCTTTCGACTAATAACAGTCATAAAGAAACGGCATGACATAAAAATAAAAATAAAAATAAAGAACAAAGTAGAGGATTAGGCTAATTAATCTGTGAGCGCCAAAATCGTACAATTTCAAAGTGCTAAGTGCGCCAAAATGGCGTAATTATTCGTGCCCCCGCACGCGGGTATCATGGGTCTAGCCCATAATTCATATATTTCTTCTAAACATACAAAAGAAGCCCGCACTTATAAACAAGCCTACTTCACTCCATATTTTCTACGTGGAACATAGAAAAATCACTTTTGTTTATTTTACAAACAAACTTCCAACATTTGTTAGCTGAATGAATACAGAAAATGTGAAGCTACTGCTACTGCTCTAGTACTATTAAGGATGTTATCGGCAGCTTTTCTATGTGTATAAAAAATATTTTAATGCCAATTGCCTTCCTTACAAAAGTCAGCACTGTTGACAAGTAGTCATTAAAGCTTTAGAAAATATCATGCCTGAAATAGTTGTCGATAATGCCGTGCGATACACGGGCTATTAACCTTGTGTGAGTTGATTGATGAGCCCTATCATATGCATTGAAAAAGAAAAAAGGAATAAGATATTAGGAGTTACTGAACTGTTGTAAAATATTCAATCATATCTTTCAACATTTTTTTTATGTAATCGAATCCCTAAATTATTTTTTATGTTTGAGTTGGTCGTTTCATTAAAGATAGAGCTGATGTGGCATCTTATGTGGCAATTATAATATAAAAATTTGCTGTCAAAATTTCAAAAAGTAAAAATCCAGAAAAGGACGAAAATCTGAAAAATGAAAGACAAAAAACATCAAACAAAAATTCATATTGGAAAAATGCATGCGTCTCCATCTAAAAGTAGTTTTGAACTGGGTTGCATTCGTTTTGCCTGAAGACGAACTCATTCTGCAATAAACCAAATTCAACCATGAAATTCGTGAGAAATGCATTTGTCTCCTTCTAGTTTTGCCTATAATTAGATAGTTGCATTTTTTGCTCACCTCGATCCTCTCCACTCTCTCACGAAGTTTTCGGGAGAAACTGGAGATTATGCTCTTCAATTTTCTTCTAACAGGCTGTCCATGATAGCACATACGGTATTAGTCATCTTCATGTTATGTTTTCGACTTATGTAAACTCATTCTTTCACCCAAAAAAAGAAAATGAAAGAAAATGAAACTTTTACATAAACTCAATCCGAAGTATCTCACCACGAGAAACTGAAATATATGAGCACAGAACATTGAAGTGTAGTAAGTGAAAACCACTTAAATACAGATATTTTATAACCCTTTTGTTTTGGGGATGATAGAGATCTTTTATTGCTTATATTGAAAGTAGCAGGACAACCTCAAAGAAAGTCCATGTTTGAAACTTGACATATTCTATGCAACATGGGCTTGAACAGCTGCTTTACCAGAGAAAGCCCAATCTTGTTGGGCTCCTAGTTAAAAACCCAAATGCTTCAATTAGCCTGTTCACATGAATAGTTCTTCGGTCCAATGCACAACTTTTTTTTTTTGGACATAACAGAGACTTATCATTTTATTAAATAACTAGCCCTTTAGAGAACGGGGCATCAAAACACAGGATCTCTCATAGAGGGGGTGGTGGGTGAGAAACCCAATAACGTGGAAGTGCCTTAACTCTTGAGGCCTTTACAACCCAATCTGCTAATCTATTTGAATCTCGAGGGCAGTAGGCTAACTCAAGACTCTCAAAGAGGGCCACGAAGCCTAAGCATTCTGTGATAAGGGGCTCAACGTCCCACGAGCAGAGAGAGGGATCTTGTAGAAAGCTTATCAAGGTAGAGCTATCCGTTTCCAGCACAAATTTCTGTCCAGATCGGCTAGCAAAGTGTCGAAGAGCGTGGAGACAAGCAAGGGTTTCAGAGTGAAGGGCGGAAGACACTCGGATTGGTTGCGCAACTCCTTCGATCAATCTCCCTTCAGAATCGCGGTACACAAAAGCGAAAGCCCCTTCCGTAGACCCCGGGAGATGTGATCCATCGGCGTTAATCTTTAGTGTTCCAATGCACAACTTACAATGTGCAAAAGTTCCCATTTTTCCAACAGTCAACGCCCATGTTGCATCTTCTTGTTTTCCCCCCTAAATAAGCAATACAAATTGAGAAGGATGACTATCCATGGAGTCCACTTGAAATACGTACGATAGACCTGTCGTTGAGCTGTAGAGCACGGTATGCCGGTTCAGAAATGGCCAACTTAAAGAACGATGGCATGGTGTGATTAGAAGCTGCACAAATCCCCTCGTGGAGAGGTTTGCATTGAATTTACGTGGTGACATTGCTTTTGTGGTATTTTGGGCAATCATCACATGCTAAGTGAGGTTGGTCTCTCCTCCTCTCAACTTCATCGAACATAGGTCATTAATTTCGAAATTGAATGACTTGATGGAAAACACTTTTGGAAATCACTTTCTCTTTGATCTAGTCCAAAGCGCCAATTATCTCTTTCAAAATGTATGTTCTGGTCACTATACTAACTTGAGCAAATATTTTATGTCAAAATAACTATATCATATTTCCCAAAATATCATAAATTAATGCCTGCCTTTCATTCGGTTGATATTTGATAGTGTTTTTTTATTACATTCTACGTACTTTAGATATACAATGTTATCGAGTCCAAATTTCTTAAGCTCAAAATGGGCTCGCAAAATAATGCCTCGAAGTAGTTGGGTTTCTAAGTTTGAACACAACCCACTTACTTATCTATCTACTTCCAATTAGTCACATACTTTAGTAATCTTATTTTCGATATGTCAAATTTAATATCCTTAACATTTGATTTGAAAGGAACATCATGCTACCTTGATCCTATTCCATCTCACTCAATCAAATCAATTCCTATGCTAGGTCCATTCAAGACAAGTCATTGCAATTTGCAAGGCAAGCCAAACACTCCATCTTCATCCCCAACTCATTGATCTTTAGGCCTTTGGTTTAGAGGGCTTGATGGGAGAAGGATTAAAGAATAAACCCAACATCTTGGAACTATACCGTCCTACTTCATCGGCCTTTTCCTTGGCTTCTTTATTGAATCTTGAAATTGAAGTGTTTGTCCCCACATGGCATGTCTCTCTACCCCTTTGAATGTCGTGAAGAGAGAAGGTGAGAAGTGTTGAGTAACTTTATACTTTCACCATTTACAAGTTTAGAATACCAACCGCATAAATCGTTTTATGGAGGAGACTACAAAAAAAAACCGAGGCTCAATTTTTCTTGGAAAATGGAAAGAAAAGAAGAAATTTTCTTGTTCAGGTTCGTCCACATTAAACCAAAATTTAGAAAAATTAAAAGTGCAATCGAGTCGAATTGTGCACTTGAACCTAGTGATTCAAAACTAGAAACTAGGCTTGAGTTGAATTAAAGCTTGCTTTTTATGTATTTATTCATATCTATAAGGTTGTATATGAATACAAACAAGCAATTTGCTCGAGTCAAGTATTTTCTGGTTTGAACACGAGATTAATCACTTGAGGTACTCGGACCCCAAAAAACAATCTAATCGAACTCACATAAAAAGCTCGTTTCAAACGACCGGATCAAGGAAGAAACAAGATAAGGCAGATGATCTTTTAGCGAGGCGGGGGAGCCAATGCTCCATGGTCGCTGCTTGAACATGTCTTGTCCTATTCCCCCACAAAACTCATTATCAGCACTCAGTCAAAACGCAAGTGGCACGACAAAAGAAGATCTGCTTGCTTTAATTAATCCCCATTTTTCAGAAACGGAAAAGAGCAAGAAAGCTTAGCAGACAAGGACGGGGGACCATCGCTCTTATCAAGTCAACTCACCACGGCCACATCACGAACCTCATCTGGTTTTTTCTATCTTTTATATCAAGTTGAAGATAAACCCAGGTGCCGAACCAGTCTTTCCGCGTGCTGGGACAGAGTCAGATCAGACAGATATGTTTCTTTAATCCCTCCGAACTCGTAATCACTGTGGTAATGATGTGACTAATTTCTCAGTCTAGACCAAATTTAGAACAAGGAAATAGAGTAAAGAACAGAGCACACATGAAGGGGAAATTAGCATTATAATCCGAGCAAATGAGATAATACTGAAATTTTTAAGGACTTGACAAAAACGATAATCAACAACACAGGCCCCAAACACCACAACCCCCCACCAGGATCAATCAATCCTCCTTCCACGTTCTTGTTTCTTCTTCCTATACAGAATCTGCTGCATTTGCGTTGCAAAATATTTAAGAATGCTTACTAAAAACTTCATTTACAGAGAGGGAAATCAAGAGTCATCAGGACCACAAAACAGAGACCGTAAATCTCTCTCCCGCCAAGCCAACCATATTTATTAGACCTTGAGAAGAAGGGTAATCATCAACAATGGAAATGAACACGAGATATTTACGACCTATCTCTCTTTTCTTTCTCGACTTTCCATCGTTGAACTTTTTTTCTATTTTACCTCTCAAAAAAGCCAATTTGGATTACTCTATCTTGAGCGAAAAGGGGTAAATCGATTTGAGACACTAAGCCTTGTGATTATGGCATCTATATAGTTAAGTGAATAATGCGTAAATCAGAAAACGCTGAAAATGCTCAAAACACATACTTTTTTTTTAGGTAGTTGGCATTAAACACGCTCAAATAGACTCTCTTTTCATTTTATTTCAAACATGTAAAAGTATAAATAAACCCGATGGAAATTAGTTGGCACTCAAAGAGTCCAGACACGACATTAAAGGAAATATCTAAAAGTAAAGGAGTATAGGAAGAGGGCAAGAATTTTTCATTTAAAAATACAAGTAAAACACTTTTGAAAATCCAGATGAAAAACACTTGGAATTATATTAATAACAACACTTGCAAATATATTAAGAACAACAATGCAAAGTCAAACTAACAGTGATATGAAGAATTGGATGCGAAATTACAATTGGAAGGCGCGCTTTCTTTTGCTTTATCTGGTGTGGAATCCTTCGCCCGTAGGGAAAGTTAGTTTAAACGATTTAATGAGATAAAATAAGGAAAGTCAAACTAACATATAAACCAACAATTATAGAAAATCGATAAGGCTTAAGAGAAACATTTAATACATATACAATTATCAATAAGATTACCTATCGGTTCAAAGAATTTTTTAAAAATCACGTGCGCTTAAAATATAAAAAGACAAGAAAATAACTTTTAAAAAGTTATGTAGCCCAACGTAGCATTTCAAGAATTATTCTTATACTTTGTTTCCAAATACTAAACAAAACAAAATTTATATTAGCAACTCAACCCAATCCAACCCGGGATTATAATTTGACGCAAAAACAGTGGTTAGTGGATGTAATTTTTCACGGCAAAGATCTGTAGCATGTGAAAAAGCCTCTACTTAAAATTTCAAATTAGGATGTGAGCGAGCTAGAACCGTACGTAGAGTAAATGTTATATCTTATATCTAAATGAAACTATTTTAAAAGCCTAAACAGATGAGACATTTATATATTAGAAGCATACTAAAAATAAATTTTCGCATAAAAAAAGGAATGTAATCCACTAAATTCAGGGTTGCCAAAATTCCCAAACTATGAGTCGAACTTCTCCACATCATAATCCATACCACGGGAACAAATACGTACATTTTATTTTAGATGGAAATAGAAAACTTTTTAAAAAAAAAAATAGCAAAGGACTAAGGGTTACAAGAAAATATGACACGCGGAACTTATTTGAAATGAAAAAATGGAAATATGATTTTTCTGTCTTGTTTTTCCCCGCCACCACTTCGCCCGGCAATAGAATCTAGATCTGGCCGTTGAGCGACGGCCGACAGCTGCGTCTAGGCCGACCTCTGCGTCCACCCCTTCCATCGTCCCGGCGGCTGTGCCTTGGTCGCGAGCTGTTCGTCCACAGATCTGGAGACGCAAAGTAGGGGTCAACCATGGACGGCCTCTCCAGTCTCCTCCATAGATCTGACGCCAACCTCCACGTCCACCCCTCGGACGAAAATCTAGTAAAGGACGAAAATCTGAAAAATGGAAAAGAAAAAACATCAAGCAGACATTCATTTTGGAGAAATGCATGCGTCTCCATCTGAAAGTAGTTTTGAACTGGGTTGCTTTCGTTTTGCCTGAAGACGAACTCGTATTGCAATAAACCAAATTAATCCACGAAATTCATGAGAAATGCATTTGTCTACTAGTTTTTCCAATAATTAGAGAGTTGCATTCTTTGCTCACCTCGATCCTCTCCACTCGCTTTCGGAACTTTTGGAGAAGCCGGAGATTATGCTCTTTGACTTTCTTCAACAGGTTGTCTAAGATAGCATATCTGATTTATACAGCGTTACTCCTCTTCACGTTATGCCATCGACTCATGTAAATTCAGTCTTTCCCCCAAAGAAAACGAAACTTTTACATAAACTTGACCAGAAGTATCTCATCACGAGAAACTAAAATATTTGGGCAGAGAACATTGAAGTATCGTAAGTGAAAACCATTCAATTACATACACTTTGTATCCCTTCATTTATGGGGATGATAGAGATCTTTTAATGCTTTACTTTGAAAGTAGTAGGACAACCCCAAAGAAATTCCATGTTTGAAGCATGGCATCCTCTATGCTACATGGGCTATTTTGTTGGACTTCTAGTAAGGACCCAAGCGCCTTAATTAGCCGGTTCACATGAATGGTTCTGTCCAATACACAACGTGCAACGTGCAAAATTTCCCATTTTTCCAACGGTCATCCTTGGAGTCCACTTGAAATACGTATGATAGACCGTGTTGTCGACATATGGCGCACGGTACACCGGTTCCAAAATCTCCGACCTTAGGAACGATGGCGTGGTCATTAGAAGCCGCACGACCCTCGCGTACGCTCTCGATGCGTGATATCTATACCTCCACGTATGTTCTAGTGGAGAGAGGCTGAGCCCCCCGCGGGGAGGCTTTGCATTGAATTTACATAGTGACATTTCTTTTGCTTTTGCATTTGCATCGTCCAGTTAATTTTCGTGTGCCAAGTGAGGTTCGTCTCTCTTGCTCTCGATTTCACCAAAAGATAGGTCATTTATCCTGAAATTGGATGACTTGATACAAAAAAAAATCTGCAAATCGCTTTCCCTTGATCTAGTCCAGCGAGCAAATACCGTTCTCTTCCAAGACATACGCTCTAGTTAGGATACTAACTTGGGCAATATCGTATGTCGGAATAACCATGTCCTATTTCCCGAGATATCATAACGTAATGCCTGTCTTTTATTCGATCGATATTCAATAGTGATTCTCAACTATATTATAGGTACTTCAGAAAGAGGCGTCGATTTTCAAGAAATACAATGCTATTGATTCCAAATTTTGTATACTGAAATTCAATTCGCAAAATGATGCCTCGGACTTGTTGAGTCTCTAAATTTGAACATAATCGGCTTACTTATATTTATCTACTTACAATTAGTCACATGATTAATTTAGTGAGGAACCGCTCTTTCCACCCCTCCGTTTGCTTGACAACACCCAAGGTGGGTTCCACAGTCCCCCACTTTTTGGTTTACCGCATATTGCTAGCATTATCCCCGCCTCTCCACCTCGGAAGCACGGACACTCTCCGGAGACCTCCGTGTCGGTGTCGGATGCATGTCAAACATCAACATGCGTTTGAAATGCTTCGATACGCAACCGACATGTAGTTAACAGGTGTTAGACATCCAACACGTGGTCAACACTCTAGACACACCGGGGACAAGCAAGTCTAGCATCCCAACATGCCATTCCAACATGCACGTGGTCAATTTTAAATATTTTCAATAAATTAGAGGTCGAAATGTAAATTTATCAAAAATATATATACTTAAGGCATATACGCGCACAGGATCAATTTTAAACATTTTTTTTCTCCAAGTTTTATGAATTGTTAGAATGGAATGCAGTTGAATTTGTCAATTTGAAATCATGAATGATGTTAACAAATGATGGAATAATGTTTTGGGTATAAATTGATTCTAGGCTCATTTTTATTATTTATTTATTTGTATAATTAAATCAAATTATAAAAATATACATTTAATATATAACGTGTCCTTACGTATTGGAATTCTTTATTTTTTGATACATGAAGTGTCGTGTTGCGTCATGTCGCGTCATGTCACATCGCGTGTTGGTGCTACTTTGCTCTCTCGTCCTCGCCGCCGGTCCTTGAAGCGCTCATCATCCTCGTTGACACTTGCTCCGCCTTCCTCTCAATCTTCCCCGCCTCGCGGCCTTTCCTCTCAGGGCAAGGCCATGGTGACTTCGACTTCCTCCGCGAACAAGAATAATCCATCGGTTGAGAGATTGGATCGCACGTCGTGGAGTACTTCCAACGCAATTTCTCGTCCGGGTTCCGCCTAGGCGGCGAGAAACTTGCGTCCTCCGAGGACCATTCCACACGAATCGTAACCCGAAGAAGAGTCACGCCCAGTTGTTTTCAAACCATTGAAAAAGAATCTGGAAAAGAACGAAATTTGAAAAACAAGAATGAAAAATCAAACAGGGGTTCATTTCGGAGAAGTGCATGCGTCTCCATCCGAAGGTAGTTTCGTACTGCATTCTGGAATTGATTCGTTTTGCCTGAAGACGAATTCATTCTCCGATAAGCCAAATTATCTAGAAGCTCAAATTTGTAAACGAAATCCATGAGAATGCATTAACCCCGGTCCTTAATGCTCGCTCGCGAAGCTTCCGGGGAAGCAGGAGATTGTCCTCTTCAATTTTCTTCGACAGGCTGTCCACGAAGACGCGCCTCCCTGAGTCCCCGGGCATTGCGACATCCGCCACCTCACGGTCCGGCGCAGCCGCCCTCTTCGATCTTGTTCAACATGGATATTGAGCAACATTTGCGGTATTTCCGACGGGCTTCGCTAAAGCAGTTCCCACCAAAATCTCTTTTTCGCGTGTTTCAGGGCTCCCTCTTTTCGGAGATGCATCGTGTACTAAAGTGAGCCTGAAGGGAAAGAAGGCTGAAACGACCACCCTCAAGAACCACTTTACTTTATGCCTTTTGTCCTTTAGGGCTGATGATGTGCTTTGTGATTAGTTTCATCAGTCAATCACCCCCAAAAACCCCCATCAAAGCAAAAGGCCAAAAAAAGAAACTTCATGGCATTTGTTAGCGTTAAATAATTGGGGTTAATTCTAAAAACAAAAGAAGTAATTTTAGGTCGAGGCATAATTTTGGTCCGAACTTTTTTTTGTTTCATAAAAAAACACCAACTTTAAGTCGAGGGACAATTCTGACCCCAACTTTTTTTTTATCTTGTAAAAAAGCACCAACTTTCGCTTAAATCTCAAATCTGGTCCCCACTGACTTAGAATCATTGATTATCTAACTTAACTATTCCACCTTAGCAATAAATCCACGTAGCTTGCTAACTGGATTTAAAGCAATATTCATTGTCTTATTCTCTAAATCACAATTTGAAGAATAATGATAAAACTGTTCGTCTCATTTATTTCACTGACAAGTCAAAAATATCTCCAAATTAAATCTATGGTCAAACGTAATCTGAAGATGATCACTACCTATCGACAGATGTTATGGACGAGATTCGCTAAGCTCACCACCATAACTTTTTTTCTCAAACAATGGTGAAAGTCAACGGGAACCAAGATTTTGGATCACGATGAAAGTTAATGATTTTTTATGAGACAAAAAAAAATTGAGGCAAGAATTGTCATTTGACCTAAAGTTAGTGCTTTTTTATGAGACAAAAAAAAGTTCGGGCAAGAATTATCCCTCGACTTAAAGTTTGTGCTTTTTTATGGGACAAAAAAAAGTTCAGGCCTTACCAAAAAAAAAAGTTCAGGTCAGAATTATCCCTCGACCTAAAGTTAGTACTGCTTTTTTGGAATTAGGCCTAAATAATTGATCCTCTACACTACAATTATCTAGAAGCTCCTAGGTTAGCTCTGGCAGTTAAGATGAGGGACGAATACTGATTGAAAATGTGTTCTTCCCTTTTATTATAACTATTCCGTTCCCTTTCATTCATCATTGTTTTCCAAGTGGACAAATTCAAAGGTCGGAAAGCGAATCACGCGGAGTTTAGTAACTTTAAGCACGATCAAGCCGAGTCTTAATTTATTGCATTGTCTTCATGGCAACGTTTCGCGTGTTTGGCAGATGAATTCTTTGTCCGACATTTGAGATTATTTCTGTGGAAGCAACGAGGGCCACTAACCCTCTCCTCAGATTTAGGCGAGGGCTAGCCCCTCGCTGAAGATCAGAATGAGGGCCGCGACCCTTGCTCCCAGTGCACTACCCTTGCCCTATCTCCTTTAGATTTTCCTTTTCCAGATTTTTACATTTTGTAAATTTTGACAATAATTCGTTATATTATAATTGACCCGTAAGGGGCAACATCAGCATTTGATGTCAATAATTTAATGAAAGGAACAATTCAAAAAAAAATTACACAATTTAAGAACCTTGTTTCACGGAAAAGTTGAGAGACCCGACTACAATTTTGCAATGACTTAGGGATGCGATGCCTTCGTAAAAGAAAGGGAAAAGAGAGGGAAGGGGTTTCTGTGCATACTCGCTGCCACGGATGTCTCGCCGAACTGAATTCACTACACATCGTAATGTTCGGTAAGTGCTCGTGCCGATGTGCCCCTCGTTCATCTGATCGGAATATCTTTTGAAATTAGAGTACAATTTCGGAGTTTTGTGAAATTTAAGCCGCGTAGTCCTATTTCTAAGATGTTGAATTATGGAATTGCATGAAAATTGTGGATTATGGCATCATAAAGCTGTGGGTTTTACTGGGAGTCGATTTGGACCAACGGTATGATGCCATAATCCACAATTTTCACGAAATTTTAACAAATCGCACACCCCAAGCGTAGTCCGTTTAAGTTTGAATAATCACTTGGGGTGTACGATTTGTTAGTGCGTATAAATTGTTCTGTTAACGTTTAAGTGTGATTTAGCCGATTCGTAGTTCATGTAGCGTTTTTCTTGGTTTTGACGTCGATTCTCATTCAATTATTAGGATTACGAGATCGTCGGTGCGTATAGTTACGTTGTGGACATTTCCAGATGAATGGTGCTATATCTTATATGAATTTGTAAACTCATATTTTGAAAACGATAGGGATTCGATATGTTGCATTTTTATTGCATAAAAGTCTTGATTGGCCATTTACTGCATTTTGGTATTTGTGAATAGTTTGTGAAATGTTTTAGGAGATGTGTTGTGAAAGGTTATATGTATGCAATTGTGAAATGCTTTATAAAATGCATTTTATTCATAAAATAAGTTGTGAAATGTGATTTGTTTCTCCTTTGTGAAACCATTTGGGTGATATAGACCCCGAATTGGTTTGTGAATTGGGAAGATGTTGTGAGTTTGTGTTAGTGCTCAATATTGTTGTGAGCCCAATTAGGGGCTTATGGATATGTATACTGGTTTAGGATATCCTTGTATGTTAGCCACCAATAATATAAGTGAAGACATTGCCAAGGAGGGAGCTTGATTACCTTATCACGGGTATTATGCGTGATCATGGTTAGATATTTGAGCACGACTTTGATTAATGGATGGACTATTGACATGTGATTTGAGATTGGCCAATGAGATTGATCATTATCGTATGATTTTAACAAGATTGATCAATGGGCTAGATCATTGATGTTTATTATAATATTATTGATTTAACGAATGTTTTCTCTATGTATATGGTTATGTTAAAGCAATATAATTCGTTTTCTTCTTATAAGTTTGTTATATTATGGTTTTGTGTTAAATTAGTTCTGGTTTGATTTTCTAGATGTGTATAGTAATTACTCGATTTGCTTGAAAGAAATATACACTACTAACTGAGCTGTGATTGCTCACTTCTTTTCTTCTCAATTTTTTTTTCAGGTTTTTTTGTTAGAAGCTCCGTCCTTCTGGTAGAAGGATAACCGTGTTACTCTCCCATTTTGATAGGTTTCGGGGTGTGATAGAACCTCAGGTGTGAAATAGTCAATTAAATTCGACTTTAGCTTGGCCACGCGACCCTAACCTTTTTTCTCTTCGTGGGAGAGAGGGATCTCAAAGTGCTAAGCTTCCTATCTATGGCAAACTCAAAGGTAGAAATGAGAAGTGACGATGCAGGACCATTAATAGGTGAGTATCAAGTGTTCTTGAGTTTCAGAGGACTCGACATTCGTTATGGATTCACAAACTTCCTCTACCACGGCTTAGTAAATGTGGGAGTCCGCATATTCAAGGATGAAGATGAACTTTGCGTCGGTGAAGTGATTAGTGGGAACCTTTTACGTGCTGTCAACAACTTTATGATCTACATACACATCTTCTCTCGGATTTATGCTTTCAATAAATGGTGTCTCTGTGAGCATACGCACATAGTAGACAAGGCGTTTCAGTCAAATAGGAAAAAAAGTATCCTTTTCATTTTTATGGACATGAAACCTGAAGATGTTAAAATTAAGGGCGCGTTTGGTAACGCTTCTGTTTCTCTATTTTTCTGTTTTTATGTTCCCTGGAACAAAAAAAGAACAGAAATCCGTTTGGTAACGCATTTTATTTTTCTATTTCCTGGAATAGAAAAGTGGCCAAGAAATAGATTTGGAGCAGAAATAAGAAGTAGAAAAAATCTACTTCTTTGTCCATAGAAATAGAAATAAAAATAGAAAGGTCCGGTCTTCAAGCCGCAACCTCAGCTCCTCCTACATCCTCCGTCATCTGCAAACCGTCTCAAAGCACCGGTCCGATCCATTCTCGGTAGAAATAATAAAAAAATTAAAAAAAATTAATTAAATTATAAAAAATTCCAAAAATTCCAAAATTCATAAAAATCAGAGAAATTCTCAGAAAATCCATAAAAATCAGAAAAACTCAGAAAACCCATAAAAATTTGTAAAATTCCGAAATTGAAAAAATTTTAAAAAAATTCATAAAAAGCTTTCTCGAAAATAAAAAGAGACAAATTTCGGGAAAGTAAAAATTTTTAATAAAAGTTTCCCCAAAAAAATAAAAAATTCGCATAATGGCTTAGAATAAATTAAAAAATTCCGAAAATTCATAAAAATTAGAAAAATTTCAGAAAAATCCCATAAAAAATTAGAAAATTAAAAAATTCCCAAAATTCATATAAATCAAAAAAATTCTCAGAAGATCCATAAAAATTAGAAAAACTCATAAAACCCTTAAATATTTGCAAAATTCCGAAATTGAAAAAATTAAAAAAATTTCATAAAAAATTTTTGGAAAAATAAAAAGAAACAGATTTAGGGAAAAGTAAAAATTTTTAATAAATTTTACCACAAAAAAATATAAAAAAATTCACATAATGGCTTAGAATACCTGTGGCCACCCACTTTGAATGAAATTTAAATTTTTGAGGTGCCCAAGTAGTATTTTTGAAGATTCCTTAGTTTAGGGATTAAAAGGGGTTTTAAACTCCCAAAAAGGATTAGACAAACCAATAAATCATGCTTATTAATTTTTTTTCACTTATAACTTGCACTTATAATTAAATAAAAGATATAGATTTGAATGCAAAAAATTGAGAATAGAAATTTTATGCAGTTACCAAACGCATTTCTGTTCTAGAAATAAAAATTTTGTGCAGTTACCAAACGCATTATTTTGCTCAGAAACTCTTCCGGGAAATAGAAATAGAAAAAACTATTTCTGAAAAGAAATTGTTCCCAGAAATAAAAACGTTACCAAACGCATCCTAAGACTCTACGATATAGCGATGCTTTACTGGATCACACGCACAAGTTTCCTAGCGAAATCAAGGAGTGGAGAAAGACTCTTGCAGAGGTTGACAAAATCATGAGTTGGAACATGAAAAAAAGACGAAAGAGGTTAACGAAATCATGGGCTGGAACGTGAAAAAAGACGAAAGGTAATACTCTTTTAAGAACCCTACCTACAACTCTCCTTTTTTTTGAGAAAATATCACCAAAAACTCTAAATTATGTCATTTATGATAAATTTGCTCTGAATTTTTTTTCGTAACACAAAAAATCTCAAATTATGCCACATATAATAAATTTACCTTGAATTTTTTTTGTGACACAAAAAATCCTAAATTATATCACTCGTGATAAATTTGAGTTGAACTTTTTTTGTGACACGAAAAATCCCAAACTATGACACTTGTGATATATTTACCCTATAATATTTTGGCCTATGAAAATTTTCGTCTTTTTCCTTTTTCTTGTTTTTTCCTTTTTTTTCTAAGGACTGCCCTCACCGGCGTTGGGTGAGGGTCAACCTCGGTCACCCGACGTCGGCAAGGGCTGCCCTCGCCGGCTTCCCTCTGCCATGGCGGCAGAGGGAAGAGAGAAGAAAAAAAAAAGGAAAATATGAAAATGTTCACGGTCAAAGTATTATGGGGTAAATATGTCACAAAAAGTATAATTTGGGATTTTTCGTGTCATAAAAAAATTCATGATAAATTTATTATAAGTGATATAATTTGAAATTTTTTGTATTATAAAAAAAATTCAAAATAAATTTATGATTGTGATTTTTTTTTTGGTTGTACGATGTACACAATTTAAGAACCTTGTTTCGCGGAAAAGTTGGGAGACCCGATTACAATTTTGCAATGATTTAGGGATGCGATGCCTTCGCCCCAAAGGAAAAGGAAAAAGAAGAAACACTGATTGGCCTTTATGGTCACCAGGGTCTCCCAGCCAATCATTGGATATTTCGAAACATGTGAAGAAGGATTGGACACATCGACGGGTGAATAGTTGCCAATGAAAAACCTGCAATAATTGGACTTCTATCGAGCAAAAGTGAAAAGAGAGAGTTGAAAAGTCGAAGAAAGAAAAAGTGGGCCGTCGGCTTACTTATAAGAAATAGCAGCGAGAGAGGAGATCGAGAGAGTACCCGGGAAAGAAAGAAAAGAAGGTAAGAAAGAATAAAGAAAGGGAAAAGAGAGAGAAGGGGTTTCTGTGCATACTCGCCGCCACGGCCATCTCGCCGAACTGGATTCATCACGTATCGCAACGGCCGGTAAAAGCTCGCGCCTCTCATTCTTTTAATTAGAGTATTTTTCAAAATTATAGTATAATTTCTGAGTTTTGTGAAATTTGAGTCGCGTAGTCCGATTTCAGAGATGTTGAGTTATGAAATTTCATGAAAATTATGGATTATGACATCGTAAAGCTATGGGTTTTAACGGGAGTCGATTTGGACCAACAGTATGATTGGAATGTAATTTTAGGGTTTCACGTGCGAGTTTCACATTCCGTTTAAGTTTGAATAATCGCTTGGGGTGTGTGATTTGTTAGTGCATATGAATTATTTTGTTAGCATTTAAGTGTCATTTAACCGATTCATAATTCATGCAGCGTTTTCCATTCTAATAGGCTTTGAGGTGTGACAAAATCTTAAGTGGGAAATAGACAACTAAATTCGACTTTAGCTGGGCCACGCAACCCCGTCCTTTTATCTCTTACGGGGAGAGAGAGATCTGGAAGTGCTAAGCTTCCTAGCTATGGCAAACTCAGAGATAGAAACGAATAGCAACACTGCAGGAGCATTAGGAGGTGAGTATCAAGTGTTCCTGAGTTTCAGAGGACCCGACACTCGTTATGGATTCACAGACTTCCTCTACCACGACTTGGTTAATGTGGGGGTCCGCGTATTCAAGGATGATGATGAACTTCGCGTCGGCGAAGTGATTGGTGAGAACCTTACACATGCTATCAACAACTCCATGATCTATATACCCATCTTCTCTCGTACTTATGCTTCCAGCAAATGGTGTCTCCGTGAGCTTGCACACATAGTAGACAATGTGTCTCAATCAGACGGTAAAAAAAGTATCCTTCCCATTTTTCTCGATGTGGAGCCGGAAGATGTTAAACTTAAGACCCCACAATATAGCTGTCGCGACCGAAACTCCCGAGCCTTTTTGAATAACATGTAAAAAGCAGGGGGGCTCGCCTGGTATGTGCTAAGTCTAGGTTCAGGACTTAACTCGGGCTCTCCCAAGCCCATACCATATCGCGACTTAGGGTTTAAGTTTTTTTAACATGTAGGTGATTTGCATGCAAGAGTCGCCACTAATCAGTTTGTGGTAGGTCGATTAGAAACCCAAATAGGGTGATGGGAGAATCACCCTATTCCTACGAACCAGAGATTAACTGAATTCGGGGACTTGGTTACACTAGTTGGGTAACTAATGCCCTTTCGGTACCAATTTACCCTGTTCATTTTTTGAAAACATGTATCAGGCAATTTAGGTTGATTTTAGGACCTTTCTCCTAACATGTGAGGTGATCAAGCGAGTGCATAATCAAAATGACCAGCAGTCAGGAACACAAGTCATGCAGCCTAGGATTCTAATTCTAACTAAGCCAGATGACATTCAAAATTCGGCAGTTCATGCAATTGTATTAAGACATGCATACTGACTACACTACAGTAATTAAATAAACACGCAACATACTATCACGCAATTCATGCATATTTAATTTAAATAAAACCACAACATGCATAATTAAAAAGGATTATAACATTTAAAGAAGTCAAAAAAAAAAAATATTTTTTTTTTTTGAATTTTTTTTTTTTGAATTTTTTTTTTCGGGAAAAAAAAATCGAGATAAAAACAATAAAATAAAAAGGAAATAAAAATATTTTAAGAAATTTTTAAATTTTTAAGTTTTTTTTTTTTTTAAGATTTATTATATATTTTTTTAATATATATAAAAAAGAAAATAAAATAAAAAGAAAAAGAAATAAAAACTTTTTTTTTTAAAAAACATTTTTTTAATAAAATAAAATAAAACAAAATAAAAAAAATAAAAAAAATCGGTCCGGGTCGGATCCGGTCGGACCGATCCGACCCGGGTCAACGGATCCGATCCGGGCGTTGACCCGGGTCGGATCCGTCAATCCGGGTCGGTCGGGGCTGACCCGAGTCAACGGATCCGACCCGGGCGTTGACCCGGGTCGGATCTGTTGATTCGGGTCAGATCTGACCCGACCAACAGACCCGCGGGGGCTCGCCGGCGATCGCCAAAATTGGCTGATCGCCGGCCGACCCAGACCGGCGGCTCACCTCAGCCGGCTCCCCGACACCTGTGACCATCCTCTCCACCCTCCGGCTTCGTCGTCCGACCGCCGTTCGCCGGACGGCGACCGATTCACAAACCGGCTTCATTGAGGAATACCGTCGAGCAGGTGGGGGGCGATGAAGAAAACTGAGAACTTTGGCCTCCTCCGGCGAGCCGGTCGACTCCGGGGCCTTACCTCGCCTACGACGGTAACGTGTGGACGACGAAGGACGGCGGCATGGGCCGGGACTCGCGTGAAACGGCCGGCGTGAGCCCCGGCCACACCGAGCAGAAAAACAGAGCAAAACAGGGGAGGCTCGGGCCGGGGGAAGGCTCACCGTCGACGGCGCGTACGGGGGACTTCCGGCTGCGGGAGGAACGACGGCGACGCTACTGGGACCTGCAAAAACGACCAAACTCTCTCTCTTCCTCTCTGTTCTCACTCGGTCACTTTCTATTTCTCTCACTCTCTCTCTGTGTTCTGTAAAAATTTTTCCGACCGTTCTCACTCTCTCTCTCTGGCCTTTTATAGGCTGGACGACGATGACACCGGCTCTCCCTCTCCCCATGGCGTCTGCGTGACGATGGTGGCGTCCCCGGCGAGGCTTGCAGAGGCTAGCGCAGGGAGGGGCAGTCGGAGAGGCAGAGACAGAACAGGGGACTGAGAGGGGGAAGAGGATAAGGGCGACTCTGAACGGGAGAGAGAGAGACGGGACTGGCCATTGAGGCCGGTCCCGTGGCGTGTCTGCTTCGGCCTGCTCTGACCGGCTGACGTCGAAGGGGAAGCGGCGCCGCCGTGCGTCATCGCTTCCGTCGCGCACAGGGGAAAACAGAGGAGTGAACAGCGGCGAGGAAGAGAGAAGGAGCAGCGGGCTGGGCCGAAGAAGAAGAAGAAAGGAGAGACGGGCTGGGCCGTCGGGGAAGAAAAAGAAAAAGAAAGGAAAGGAGAGGGAGTGGGCTGGTGGAGGAGGCCCACGCGGGGGGGAAAGAAAAAGAAAAGGAAAGGGCCGAGGCCCGTGCGTGGGGGGAAGGGAGAGAAAAGGGGAGAACGGGCCGGTTGGCCCGGCCCCGATTCGGCCCGACCATTTCCTCTCTTTTTTTATTTATTCATTTATTAATAATAATAATAATAATAATAATAAAAGTAAAAATAAAATATATATTATTATTTTTTGGAAATTTTTTCTTTTAACAAATTAATAGATCATATTAACACACATAAAAAAACCTAATTTCTATATGCAATGCATGAAAATATATATTTTTTGTTTTAGGAATTAATAGAAATTAACTCCTAAATTTTGTGCGATTTATTTTGGGCAAATATAAAAATAGGTGTCAACAATAGCAATGCATTACGGGAGCATGAGAACAAGTTTCCAGAAGAAGTCAAGGCATGGAGAAAGGCTCTTGCAGAGGTTGATGAAATCAAGGGATGGAATGTGAAAAAGGACGAAAGGTAATACTCTTTTAAGATCCCTACCTATTTTTTTTATATGATGTACAACGTTGCTGGGTCAAATGAGTTCTTTTCTTCTTTTTGTAACGGAAATTATTGAAAACTACCTCCAATTGCTGCTCTCATTCAACTTTCCATCCTCGGCTTTGTCTAAGATTGCACAAGGAAACTAAGATTCGGTGAAGAAAAATCAATATATTAATATTCCATAGAAGCGAGAGAAAACTGCAGTGTTCAATGTGCAACGCTACATTTGTCTACATTATCTTGGTTCATGATTCTCCTATTATGAGCATTAAGGTTTTTTCTAGTCTTAACTATAAATGCCTAAATTTTGTTTATGCACGATTTAGTAGCCACATGGTAACTTCGGCTATTGTGTAAGCCAATACTATAGTCTTCAGACATTTCTATAATTACATACCAAAAAAATATCAAGTGAATTATACCAAAATAGCCTATACTGATTATTCAATGTATTGAGATCCCGTTCGTGACGTACTTCAATCTATTCAGGTAAATTTTGATAATCCCACGTGTAATGTGTCGGTATGAAATTAATCTAGCCAACTAATGAAATCAATTTTGTACATTGCAGCCAAGCAGCAATTGTCAACTTGGTTGTTAAAAAGGTTTTGGAGAAACTGGAGCTAAAACAAAAATCAGTGACCGAACATTTAGTCGGACTTGATGATCGGGTAAAGCACTTGATAGAGTTGTTAGATGTCAACCATCTTGATGTACGGCTCATCGGAATTTATGGAATGGGTGGCATTGGTAAAACAACTCTTGCCAAAGTCGTCTTTAATAAACTTGCTTTCCACTTTGGAAAGCGTTGTAGCTTCCTTGAGGACGTCCGAGAAAGCATGTCGACCAAGGACGGAAGAATCCAGTTACAAAAAAAATTATTGTCTAACATTGGTCCTTCTGGATCTGCAGACGGAGTCAATGATAGTGAACAAGCAATGTGGAGGATTGAACAAATATTTCGCACCAACAAGGTCCTTGTGGTTCTGGATGATGTTGATAATAAAGAGCACATTAAGAAACTAATAGGACATAAGTCATTATATTCGGGATCTAGGATAATCATTACAACAAGAAACACAACTATTATGCAAGTTGTGGGTTTTAAAGGTACAATTATACCGTATGAGATGCTTAAGATGGAAGATGCTCTTGCACTTCAGCTTTTTTGTCGGCATGCCTTTGGCAGAGACTTTCCTTCGGATGATTATCATGGGCTTTCCAGTGAAATTGTCCGAAGTACAGGAGGGCTTCCTTTGGCAATCGAAGTGATAGGTTCATTACTTAATCAGAAAGATAAAGCATTTTGGGAAGAGACGTTGGTCAGGTTAAAGAATGTACCTGAGGAAGAGATTCAAAAGAAGTTGAGGATTAGCTATGATGACCTAGACAAATATCAACAACAAATTTTTCTCGATATAGCATGCTTCCTTTTCAATGAGAAGAAGACGGATGCAATTTACATGTGGGCCGATTGTCAGTTTTATCCTGAAAGAGGAATTGATGTCCTTACCAGTAGGTGCTTGATAAAGATATTGAACAATAAAGAGTTCTCGATCCATGATCAACTAATAGACATGGGAAGGGAAATTGTTCGTCAAGAAAGTCCAAGTGACCTTGGAAAGCGAAGCAGGTTGTGGATTGCAAAAGAGGCCATTGAAATCATTAGAACCGAAAGGGTAAGTAAGAAATGTCCGATTTTCAAATAGAAGTTGTATATTTTAAGATAAAGGATTCTATTTAATTTAGGATGTTTATCATTTGTTTCTTTCACATTCAAGTTGTAAAACATAGTGGTTGGAAGTTGAAAAACTTCTTCACCAAATTTCAAATTTTCACTTGCAGAGGAAGGACAAGGTTCAAGCACTTGAAATAAATGTACAGGATGGCTTCATAGAGATTGCAAATGAAGAGTTTGAAAGATTACCAAACCTAAGGTTCCTCAACTTAAGCAATGGAACTTTTGCTGGGAACTTTGCACAGTGTCATTCAAAGTTGAGATGGATTTCTTGGTGTTCTCCTTGTCAAGATTTTAGGGCGGACGATATGTATTTGGATAATCTTCTTATCTTTAAACTTGACGGGAATCACTTCACGGATGATTCAAAAGCATGGGACTTGATCAAGGTAAATTACATGATTTAATTCTAGTCTAATTGTCCTAGTGTTGCTATGCATTGGTTCTTACACTTGACATGGCATCCATTTTTACAGAGGGCACATAATTTGAAAGTTCTATCTCTTACTGATTGTCGTGACATAACAACAATCCCAGACTTCTCTAAATGCTTGGGTTTAGAGAAGTTGACTCTTGCACGTTGCTACAATGTAAAGAGAATCGAAAGCTTCATTGGAGATCTACGGTCATTGATTGAGTTAGAGATTGTAGATTGCATAGGTCTTACCTATTTGCCTGAAGAAGTGGGTGCGATAGTGAAGCTTAAGTGCTTATCATTGAACGGATGTTTTGGATTGAGAGAGCTTCCAGGCTCACTTGAGAATTTAACTTCATTGATAGAGTTAGACTTATCAAAAACGAGGATAAGGGAACTTCCCAACTCCATTGGCAAGTTAAAATCATTACGCACCTTGCATTTCTCAATATTTGGTTATCAGGAGAATCATGCTTGGCAGTTACCTAATGGCATCGGCACTTTGGTAAATCTTGAAGAGTTGGATCTCTCATGGCATAATGTGACAGGTGAAATTCCTGTTGAAATTGGAGATTTGTCATCTTTAAGAATCCTAAATTTAATTGCTACCGGTATTAGCGGAATTCCCAGGACAATCAACAAGCTTCATCTCCTCCAAACACTCGATTTGCGGGGATGTCATTCGATTCAAGTGTTGCCGGAGCTTCCCACAAGTTTGACCTGTCTACTTGTTGAATCTAGGTCATTGCTCTCGATCCCAAATTTATCAAACCTTACTAATTTGGTTGAACTACAACTATGCGATGGCTCTAAGGCTACAGAGAAATCAAACCTACTCCCGGGATGCAATTTAAGGTGGATTTGGAGGTTTTATAGTCTGAAAAGGTTAAGATTAAACTTGCTAAATGTCCCTGCACCTCCAGAGTTGGCTTATCTTTCACATGTGGAAGATCTTAGTTTGCATAGCCTAGACCTAGAAACCCTCGGACAGCTTCCGTCCTCTCTGCTGAGATTGGATTTACAATTCTCTAGCATCAGGTGGGCAGAGTTACCTCTCTTGACAAATTTGTTGACTTTAGAGTTCTATCGGTGTGAAGTGGAAGACATCCCACTCGAGGGACTTCCACGACTGGAGCAATTAACTGTTGACGATTGTAAACGGCTTCAAAGATTATTCATTCCTTCGACACTAAATGAGCTACGGCTAGTGGAAGTGTCAAAATGTTCAGAGCTGGCTGAGATACAAGTTGTGGGTCTTTTGAAATCATTGGAATCCTTGCGCGTTGATGAGTGCGAATCTCTGACAAGAATTAGTGGGTTATCATACTTGAAGAAGCAGGAGGCTTTGACAATCCTAGGCTGCAACGTACTTGCTAATGTTGAGGGCCTTGACGAGCTGGAGTCTCTGAAATCCTTGGAGGTCCGGATGTGCCCGTCATTAAAAAGGTTGATTGATGCATTTTGCACAAAAATACCAGATAATTGCTTCATCAAAATAAAGTGGTGTGGAGACTCTATCAAAGATTTTGAAATGTCCTTGAAGGATTACAAAAAGGAGATTCTTCAGAATACATCCAACAAGGTGCGGCATCTTCTTCATCAATGCGTGGGACTTCTGTTTACTTCCTTCTTTTTGCCAAATATCCTCCTTTCTTTAGCCACACAGTATCGGCCCGTTAAAAGTTGCCATTTTTTTTTTGTTGCAACGTAATTTTTTGGGTGGCTGATTTGTTTCCTTGCATTAGTCACTCATCTCTACTTCCTTTTTTGGTGTTTTTCATTGTCGGTTCCTAAAGCGATCTTTACCCCCTCTCTTGAGGTTCCCAGCTTCTGCCGTACTTTAATTACTTGGGTTGCACGTTTTTGTCCCTATTTTAGTTACTTGTCTCCACTTGCCTTTTTGGTGTTGGATCGTTTTGGTTCTTTATCTTGTCAGCAAAGTCGTTTGATATTATAAATATAATTGTAGTGATTATGGATTATTTGATTCAATTGCTGCATCGATGAGTTGTGGAGAAATTAAAGTCCCATGATTTGATCAAAGCTACAAAAGAAGAGAAAACAGAACTCAAAAGATTCTGCCGTGAGTCACCATATGGGAAAATGAATGCTGAACAAGGGCAGCTAATTCGTCATATTTGTGTTTGGTATTATGATGATCCACCTCCTATGAACATTAGAATGTTTGTTTCGCCTCTTTCTTTAATAATTATGTTAGAATGCTTATGCAAGTTAATTAAGAGCTGATCTATCCACTTGCAGGTTAAGTAATACATGTTCAGAACTATATAACACATTTATTTGCTGTTTTTCCGGTGAATGCATATATAATGGGCTTGACATAATTGTTCAGAACTATATAACAATACATTGCAACTTTTCATAAAAGAGTTCAAACATCAGGACGTGGATAGAAGAGGTTTGGAATTGAAAAGAGCAATTGATAAAAGGGAACGTGTAAGGAGAATGAAACAGTGCAACCCTTTCAAGTTGTGGGTTGTAATGAAAAGAAACTAGCTACAAAAAAATTGTCAGTAACTTTGTAGTTATTGGTGACTATAATGGTAAACAAATCGACGGTAACTTTTTGTCATGCTTTTGTGAGTGGCTAGTAGATTAGTACATTAAGAAGGCAAACGTACATGTAGAAATCATGAACAGAAGGAAATAATGCCCGCTAACTCTAGCTAGCATTGACAAACTAAAAATAACTACATACTTCACTAAATGTAGCATTCATGTACCAAACACAATCTTTTGACATTAACGTACAATTTATAAGGTTACAAAAACTTTCTATACAATTGCAAAAGACTATCTCATGTTTATTGCAGTTTGTGAAATTTTACTTATGGTACCATCTTGACTATAGGTTGTCACTGTGGGTGGATCTCGTCTGTCTTACGATGCTTAGGAGTGGTACCTGTCTATAGGAATTAGTGAAGCTAAATGTTAGCACTATAATATTCAAAAAAGAATTTCTTTTAAGTAGGAACTTTTTTTAACATTAAAAAAAATTCTAATGACCCCATTCTTGAGTACTTACAGCAGTATAAAAAAAATGTTCCACAATCGCTTAATCTATCCTTAATTCGATGGTCAGGTCAATGAGAAAGTGAGTAGTTACAGTCCTCAAATTAAAAGTGAAAGAAATTGCTGTTGGAATGTTTACTTACGGGGGTGTTAAAAGTACTTTTTTTTTTCTTTCTTTAGCTTAAAAAAGGGAATCTGTGATGACACAGTACTTCTAGGTAGATAATCATCTAACTCATTTGATGTTTCGTTTAAATTTACATTATCATATAAGTATTACTAGTTTTCCACTAAACATCTGAGTATTTTATCCTAGATGTCTCTTATCTAATGAATCATGTCTACGCCGTATTGGATTTCGGGTAAATATGTAAAAAGGTTTAATACATATCCAATACATTTGTTTTTTTTTTTTTGGTAAGGGTAAGAATTTGTATAACTTTTCTATCCAATACATTTGTTGTTGGCTCTCACGTTGGATTTTTTACATCGACAGGTAGAACATCCCTTCACAATCATATTCGTCCTCGGAGTAAAGGAGAATAGTGATGGGTCTGGGTTTGTCAGTGGAACGGAGAGGGAGATCGAAAATGCGACCCCAGGTTCAGTCACGTATGAAGGATTGGTTGCCCAGGTGAAAGGTTTCGGTTTTCGTTTGAGGAGAATGTGGTTCAAGGCTCCTGGTGGAGACCGGGTGTTGCTTGTGAAGATCAAGAGCGATAAGCAAGTGAACGACATGGTGCTACTAGCATCCCAAAGAGGGTTTGTTCATTTGTACGTCAAGGGAAGGTTTGACGGTGAGCCGAGCAAAGCTACAAAACAATTTGAGAATCGAAAAGACCTTTCTTCTGTAAGTGCCTCACAGCTTTTCCAGTGTATTCCAATAATTTATATCATATACTTATTAAAAGTTCAAAATTAGTTAATAAAAGAAAAATCGAATAAGTATTACCGATATTACACTGGACATCTGAGTATTTAAACCTAGACCTGTCTCTAATTATTGAACGATGTCCGTGCCTATTGGATTTTAGGTAGATAAGAAGAAAGGTTTAATATATATCCAATACAACTGTTGTTTGGCTCTCACATTGAACTTGTTACATCACAGTTGGGCCGTCCCTTCACAATCATATTCCACCTTGGAGTAAAGAACCCCAGTGGGGGGTTGGAGTTTGTTGGTGGAATAAAGAGGGAAAAGGAAAATGTCACTTCTGATTCAGTGACATATAAAGGATTGATTGCTGATGTTAAAGGTTTCGGCTTTCGTTTAAAGAGAATGTGGTGCGAGAGTCTTGGTACATACTGCGACTTGCTCAAAGAGATCAAGAGTGATGAGCAAGTGAAGGGAATGGTGCAACTAGCATCTAAAAGAAGATCAATTCATCTGTACGTCGAGGGAGGGGTTGACAGTGAGTGGGAGGGAGAATACGATGACGAGATGATGGAGATGTTAAGGGAGGAATGGGCAATGAAGACTGATGTGTATTCTGACGAGGATGGGCCTGAGTGGGACGTTTCAAGCCCTGATGAAGACTCAGACTCTACATCTGCGGGTGAAAGCGAAACTGATGGCACCTCCTCCATTGATGATTTCCAGTAAGAGCCAAGCAATGCTGAATGTTTTGAGGCCTCAGAAAATAGGAGGCAAACGAGGGACGGAAGGATTGGGCACTCTGGCAATGTCAATGGAGGGAAAATGACGAGTATGGAAAATAGAAAGAAGGAGAAGGATGAGAATGGGGAACCTGCCGACCAAAATGATGTTGTTCAGTCGAGTTGGCAAAGATGCAAAGGGGTTGAACATCACGAGAGCACCTGCAAAGCTACAACTAAAGTTGAGGATTAAGGGGACCTTTCTTCCGTAAGTACTGAATATTTGCATTATCTTAATTGTGCAGTCCTCAAAACTAATGTGGAATTTCAACGTGGTCCAGGTGAAGAGAGATAGAACTGTGGAGGCTGACCGAATGCCTACAAAAACAGGCAGAGAAAGTGGGACTAGACGTGCTTCAAACACAGGAAGGGATCCTGTAGAAAGAGGCAGAGGAAGGGGTATAGCTTCAAGTTCCAGAAACAGCAAAGGTTCGAGGTCGAGTAGGGACACAGCTTCCACTTCAGGAAAGGGCAAGGCATCAAATTCAGGAAGGAGCATATCTTCAATTTCACAAAGCAGCGCGACTTTGAGTTCAGGAAGGGGCAGATGTTCAATTTCAGGAAAGGGCACAACTTTGAGTTTGGGAAGGAACAAAATTTTCAGTTTAGGAAGGGGCAGAGGTTCAAGTTCAAGAAGGGGCACCACTAATATGGGCACAAGTTCAAATTCAGGAAGGGGCGTAACCTCAAGTTCACGAAGCAGCTTGAGGTTGAGTACAGGAAGGGGCAGGGGTTCAACTTCAGATAAGGGTGCAACTGTGAATTCAAGAAAAGGCGCAATTGTGAGTTTAGGAAGGGGCACGACTAAAATGGGTGCAAGTTTATGTTGATATTTAGCAGGATCAAACACATAAATATAACTCAAGGAAATAACGTGGTTCAGCAATATGCCTACATCCACGGACAAATAACTCCCCCTCTCTTCCTTTTTTCATAGAGAGTAGATCTGCCATTATTCATCATATATACAGCATACGGTTACTCACAACAAGGCAACAAGCAACCATTTTACATAAGGAAGGAAACACCAGAAATAGGAAATAAGAATAATATAATAGCAAAAATATCTCCATTCCAAGAATAGGAGACAAAAATCTTGCCAACACTCCCCCTCAAGTTGGGGCGAAGACTTCGTCGGAGGTCAACTTGTCCACCACGGTTTGGAAAACTCCTTTTGATAACGCTTTGGTGAAGACATCCACAAGCTGATCCTCCCTACGAATGTACGAAGTCTCAATTGTTTTATCTTGAACCTTCTCTCACAAAGTGACAATCCACTTCTATGTGTTTGGTTCTCTCATGAAAGACCGGATTTGAAGCAATGTGAGTTGCAGCTTGATTATCACAAAACAGCTTTGTAGGTGTAGATGTAGGCTTACATCCCATTTCTTGAAGTAAAAAATGCAGCCACACAATTTCACTAGTAGTGGTGGCCATAGCGTGATACTCAGCTTCTGCGCTTGAACGTGCAACAACCGTTTGTTTTTTACTCTTCCAAGTGACAATATTACCACCAACAAACGTACAGAAACCAGTTGTGGATTTTCTATCCACCGGACTTACAGCCCAATCTGCATTAGTGTAACCCTCTATATCTGTGTGACCATTGTTCTTCATCAAGATTCCCCTTCCTGGTGAAGCTTTCAAATACCGAAGAAGATGATCCACCAATCCCATGTGACCTTCAGTGGGATTGTGCATGAATTGGCTCACATAACTAGCAGCATATGTAATATCAGGTCTAGTGATAATTAAATAAATCAAGCGTCCTACTAAACGCTGAAACTGACCAACATCCTGTAGTGGTACACTGTTAGAAACAACTTTGCTATTATACTCCATAGGGATACTTGCAGGTTTAACTCCCAACTTATCAGTCTCTTTTAATAAATCAAGAACATACTTTCTCTGGGATAAAAACAGTCCTTTGCAAGAATGTGCCAATTTAATGCCCAAAAAATAACGCAAACTACCAAGATCTTTGATATCAAATTCCTTGCTCAAATGACGCTTGAGTGCTTCAATCCCAGGTTGGTTACTACCTGTAATGACCAAATCATCAACATACACAAGAATAATAATAATACCCTGGTCATTTGACTTAGTGAACATAGAGGAATCAGAAGCACCTCTCTTGAACCCGAATCTGATAAGTGCTGCACTAAGCTTGCCATACCAAGCTCTAGGTGACTGTCTAAGGCCATAGATAGCTTTCTTCATGTCGCGACCTAAAATTCCTCAGGCTAATGGATTATTAAGACTAAGCTTAACTTGTGCACTCTCAAGTCCTACCAATTCGCAACTTAGGGTTTTACATGCAAAAGTTTTCATGTTTGGAGTCACCACTAATCTATTTGTGGTGGGTCAATTAGAAACCTAGATAAAATATAGGGAGATATGTTTTATTTCTACGAACCAGAGATTCTAAGCTCGGGGACTTGATTACGCTAGATCTAATCTAACGCCCTTTCGGTACTTTTTCTTTTCAAAAATATTTATGCATGCAGTCTGGATCCATTTTATTGCCTAATCACTAACATGTGAGGTGTTCATGCGGGTGCGCAAACCACCAAAGTAACACTCAATAATCAAAACATTAAATAAATTACAAGATTGGGAGAATTACTTACCTCGAATCAACGAAAGCATTTGCATTGTCAGCTAGAAAATCACATCAATAATCCTAATATGATTTCTAATTAACAAGCAGTTCACTCAAGATATTTTTTGGATTTTCACTAATTTAAATGAAAGCTAACCTATATGTAATGACATGCAAAAATTACCATGCGATTAATGCAGCCTAACATGCAAACTATATGTTATGCGACGATGTGACTTAATTCTAATGATGGACAAATGATTTATTTTTGGTATTTTCAAATGAAATTCAAAATTAAAAATTATTCAAATTAACATGCAATCTATCCTAGAGAAAATGATTTGATCTATCTTAAAGTGATTCTTTTTTGGGATTTTTATTAAAATTCGAAATTATTAAATATCCTAAATAATCCACTAAGATTAAAACAACCTCTAATTTAAACTAGGAAATATACTACCCTAAATCCCAATTTAAATCAAATAATTATCTCATTCTTTTGGATATATTTAAGATTCCTTAAGCACGCAAAATTTCTAATTTAAATCCTGGCTAACATATTTTTTGATTTTCTTTATTTAAAAGGAAAACAATTAAACGAAGATAACAATCACGTTTAAACAATCCATGCAATCCGCAAGATTTTTCTTATCATATTCAAATTAGGCAAAGAAATCAAACTAACGGTCATATCTATAGGGTTATAGATATTGACGGAAAGTTGATTGTTTAAATTTGGAAAGCAAATAAAATCTATTATCGTGTCCAAATGTTTATGGACAAGATAATGATCTTTCGTATCGCCGCGTATCGTACCTTAGGGATAAGATCGGATAGTCGTCCAGATACATTGCTAAATTAGGCAAAACTCCTAATTTTAAGTGTTTCAAATATTGCGGATATCGCAACTATTATTCTAAGATTTAACAATCCATCAAAGAATCTCCACGAAATATTCGGATAATGATCTTACCTACTTTGCGGATATCTTCCAAATTTGAACTCAACTTGGGATCGGGTTTGCGGATAACAGCGACGGGACGGCCAACGGTGGTGCTCGGCGACGGGGACGGCAGCTCGATGGCGGTCACGGTGGTGACTCACGATGACCGGTACAGCTAATCGCGGTGGTGACGGCGTCAGATCAGCGGTGAGCCCAGCGTCACGTGCTTCCGGTGGTGATTCAGTTCGTAGTCTGGGGATCTACTAGCGCCACTGTAATAGCAGCTCGTCGTCACGGACTGCACGGGAATCAGCAAAAATCAGACTTGCGGGTGAAACACGATGATGAAGAGTGGCAATAGACGTGTTCTTGATTTGCGGATGTCATGTTGCTTGCTCCAACCAAAATTTCCAATTGCCGCCTTCCCTTTTGTTATTTTTTTTTCTTTGGAATTTCCTTCTTCAGATCACGTGGCCATGAATCTCTTTGACTTGATGCTTCTGACCTTGGCCACCAGTGGTGATAATGGAACAAAGTCCACCTCTTGGACTCGTGGCTTTCAACCTTCAACTTGGATCAAGTGCTATAGTGGTGATTGCTAAAAAGAGATACGAGCAATGGGACTGGACGCGGTGATGAGAGGTGGATATGTGGCTGTGCAGACGAGAAGCGAAGCAGCAGCGTGGACCCCAAGCTCTCGAGGAACAGCCGTGAATTTCTTTCCCCTCTCTTACACTTTTTCTTCTCCTTTTGTGGCTGTGTATCAATTGTGCTCACTTTCTTATTTTTCTTCATTTGTTCCTCTGCCCATGTCGAATGAATCTACCCAAATCATCTTTGCTCTTTTTTCCAAATTTCTTTTTTCAAATAATCATGTGACCAAAAGATTTTCAATATTTCCTAATCCAATGTGCCACACGCGCAACGCGCATGTCAATAACGAGCTGGGCTGAATCTTTAATTTACACGGGCTTGATCCAATTAATTCCATTGGGTTCAGAACCTCTGTATTTGAGTCCATTAACTCCAGTTCAATTAAATTTTGTTAAACCCATCCATCACCAGTCCGATGCAAATGCAACTACTTAATAAATGTTTTTTTTTATGTAATTTAACTTTAATATTTTTATTAGGGACTAAAATTTAATCCCTAATTTTTTGTGCAATTAATCACTAAATGATTAGTTAAAATTTAGGTGTCAACACTTCAGTTTACAAATAGTTCCATCCTTACCCTGTAATGAATGCCCAGGTGGTAAATCCATGTAGGCCTCTTCTTCTAAGTCCCCATGTAAAAAGGCATTCTTCACATCCATTTGGAACAAAAGCCATCCATGATTAACTGCTACGGACATAAGTACTCTCACTGTATTCATCTTAACCACTGGAGCAAATGTTTCTTTATAGTCTATGCCGTAGGTTTGGGTGTACCCTTTGGCGACAAGCCTACCTTTGTACCTCTCAACCATGCCATCACTATTATATTTGATCTTATAAATCCATCTACATCCCACAGTCTTTTTTCCTCTTGGCAGTTGCACCAATTCCCAAGTCCGGTTCCGATTCAGTGCCTCGATCTCATCTTTCATTGCTTTAATCCACACGCTTTTCTTATTTGCTTCCTCAAAACTCTTGGGCTTCTGTTGTTCTTCAATGGCAGACAGAAAACTCAAATAATTGTAGGACACTTTGTCATATCCAACAAAATCCTGAATGGGGTGCTGAATTGTATGAAAGGTAGAAAAATCCCGAAGACAGGTTGAAGGTCTAGGGATACGAGTTGACCTGCGAACAGAAATGGGTGCTTGAACCTTTACTATTGAAGTCTCATTTATCAACTCTTCACCTGCAGCTTCAGAATTTTCACCAGGTGCTGACATACTTGATTCTGATGATGAGTGCCTAATACCTCCAGCCTCCTGACTTTCGGTAACAGTCCCATCCCCTTGGTGATTTTCCGCAACAGCCCTAGTTTCAACCTCCTGATCTTTTGGTTTATTTTCGCTGTTGCCAACCACTATAGGGACAGGAACGGGCTCAAATTCGGTAGAAAAGTCTTGATAGTTGTCCTCCCCCTGAATTTGAGCCCTATTGGAAAAAAAACATGTGGGCCTCGTAAAAAAACACACCGCGAGAAAAATAAACTCGCTTAGTACTGGGATCATAGCATTTGTAGGCCTTTTTGGTGGAAGCGTAGCCGACAAATACACACTTCCAAGCCCGGGGATCTAGTTTTCCATCATTTTGAGAGTGGACGTAGCAAACACAACCAAAGATTCGTAAATGAGAAATATCAAACTTCCGTCCATACAATATCTCCATAGGGGTCACATAACACAAAACACGGCTAGGCAACCTATTGATCAAATAACAACTCGTTACAACAGCATCTGCCCAATAGGATTTAGGCATGTTTCCTGAAAATAATAGGGCCCTAGTAACTTCAAGGAGGTGCTGATTTTTCCGTTTTGCTACACCGTTCTGTTGTGGCGTCCCAACACAAGATGTTTGATGAATGATACCCAAACTACTCAAGACCGCTTGAAAACTCTTATTAGTGTATTCAGTACCACTGTTGGTGCGCAGTACCTTCACAGAGGTATTAAATTGATTTTTCACCATGTTGCAAAATTCTTGAAAGACAGTAAGAACTTTAGTCTTGGATTTTAAAAGACGAATCCACGTAGCACGAGACTTATCATCAGTGAATGTAATAAAATATCTGAAACCCTCCTTAGAATCAACAGGTGAATTACCCCAAACATCCGAATGAACAATAGAAAACAATTCAATAGATCTACTATTGCTATTTGGAAACGGTATCCTATGCTGTTTGGCAAAGTGACAGGGATCACAACTACTTGAATCATGACGAAATGACACATCAAGAGCATGTAATACTCGATCGGATGGATGACCCATATGCCAATGCCAAACTCGCGAATTGTCACCTCCTCTTTTTATTGTTGTCAAAGCTGCATTATGAAGCTCCAAGGTGTATAACCCGTCTTGCAATCGCCCCTCACTAATCATCTTCCTGGTGATGTGATCTTGAAAGAGCACCTTTTGAGGGGTAAAAATAACATTGCAATTCCATTGGTTAGTACACCTACTTACAGACATCAAATTTGATGATAGTTTAGGAACCAACAAAGCTTCCAATTCCTTTGAAAAAAATTTAATTTGTCCCACTCCTCGTGTGGGAACCTGCACCCTGTTAGCAACCGTTATAGGAGGATGCAAAGTGCTATAACCAATATGAGACAATATATTTGAGGAGCTGCACATGTGATCCGTGGCTCCAGAATCCGCAATAAATCGTGTTTTAGAAAAAACAGAAAGTGCATACTCATTACCAGATGTTGTGGCAAGATTCCCGAACTCCTTGTTAGCAGTATTCGTCCCAAGCCCATGCGTTTGAATCAGCTGCTGCACTTGTTCAGTCAAAGAATCAAGATTTGTCTGAATATCTGCATAATCTCCTTGAATAACCGCATTGGCGTTCGGCTCCTTCTCCTTGTTTTGGCGAAGATGAGGGTGAAGAGACCAGCATCTCTCCTTCGAGTGACCATCACGATCATAGTGATCACAATGAAAACGGATGGGTTTCTTGTTTTTGCCTTTGACGAATCGCGTGACCAAATCACATTACCTAAGCTTGCTAGCCACGTTGTAGGCTGAATGCTCCATAGGATCTGGTACTGACACACAATCTGATTGCATCACCCTTCGTCTTGTTTCCTCGTTCTGAATAATGGAACACACGGCATTGACGGATGGCATTTGCGGACCAGTCAATATTTGACTCCTGGTTTCTTCAAACTCAGGCTTGAGGCTAGCCAGAAGCTAAAAAATGCGATCTTGCTCTTCTCGTTTGATGTAGTCGGCAACAATATTAGTAGGGGGCCTATATTGGCGGAGTTCATCCCATTGTCTCTTCAGATTTCCCAGATGCTCAGTAAAGGATTGATTTGAACCTTGCTTGGAGTTAACAATCCCTTGCAGCAACTTGAAGATCCTAGACGCATTATTTTCTTGTCCATACACTTCACACTACGACTCCCATAAAGTCCGAGCAGAATCCGAATATGCAAATATCTCATAGATGTGGGTTTCCATGGAGTTAAATATCCATGTCATAACATTGTGGTCATTAGATTGCCACTCTTCAAATTTTGGGCTACCTGCCGGCGGAGCAGGGGTCTGCCCATTGATATGTCCGAGCCTAGACCTTCCACCAAGGGCAATAGTCACAGCACGAGACCAAGGAAGGAAGTTGTTTCCATTCAGGGACAAGGAAGTCAGATGTTGGCTGTGTGACTCATGAATAACAGCCTTTAAAGGATCAAATCCAGAGACTTCATCTTGTTTCGTATCCATGCCTCAGAACAAGCAGCAATGCAGACAAAAAAAAATTGTAATCGATTGGGACAAGGACCCGATTGTTGGAACACAAAGACGGAATCGCAAACGGAATCAAAACACAACCTGCTTTGATACCATGTTGAAGTTTAGCAGGATCAAACACATAAATATAACTCAAGGAAACAACGTGGTTCAGCAATATGCCTACATCCACGGACAAATAACTCTCCCTCTTTTCCTTTTTTCATAGAGAGTAGATTTGCCATTATTCATCATATATACAGCATACGGTTGCTCACAACAAGGCAACAGGCAACCATTTTACATAAGGAAGGAAACACCAGAAATAGGAAACAAGAATAATATAATAGCAAAAATATCTCCATTCCAAGAATAGGAGACAAAAATCTTGCCAACAGTTTAAGATCAGGGACAGAGAAGGGTTCAAGCTCGGCCAAGACCGAGCCTCCAACAGCAAGTTCGCGATAAACTAAATCAAGGTAAAGTTCAAGTTTTCTCAAATGTTCTTCCATCTTTCTTCGAGGAGCCTTAAAATCAACATGTGCATATGAAACTATGTTTGGGTATTTTCTGTTGCAGAAGCAAGGCAGAAACACGTCACAATAAATTCAAGGTTGTGGTATGGCTAGAAGATCACGAACGAAAACATCCACAGGAGCTGTTCTAACTCAGGATTGTAGAGGAGCAATTTTAGGACTAGTTTGAATCGGGTTTCTTGTTGACATCCACTTTTGTTTGCTTGTCATAATTTGTTAGCTCAATGAGTACAGAAAATGTGAAGCTACTACTCTGTTACTAATAAGGATGTTATCGGCAGCTTTTCTATCATTTCAGTGTTTAAAAAAATATTTTAATGCAAATGTCTTCCTCACAAAAATCATTAGTGTTTACAAGTAGTCATTAAAAGGTTCAAAGTTTTAGAAAATATCATGCCTGAAATAGTGCTCGATAATGCCGTGCGATACACAGGCTATTGATCTTGTGTGAATTGATTGACAAGCCCTATCACATGCATGGAAAGAAAAAAAGGATAAAGGCATTGGAAGTCCGTGAACTATTGGAAAATGTTTAATCATATCTCTCAACATTTTTTTGTGTAATCGAATCCCTAAACTATTTGTTATGTTCAAGTTGGTCCTTCCATTAAAGATAAATGCTGACGTGGCATCTTATGTGGCAATTATAATATAAAAGATTGTTGTCAAAATTTCAAAAAGTAAAAATCTAGTAAAGGACGAAAATTTGAACAATGATAAAGAAAAAACATCAAGCTGAAATTCATTTTGGAGAAATACATACGTCTCCATCTGAAAGTAGTTTTGAACTGGGTTGCTTTCGTTTTGCCTGAAGATGAATTCATATTGCAATAAAACAAATTAATCCACAAAATTCACGAGAAATGCATTTGTCTCCCAGTTTTTCTAATAATTAAAGAGTTGCATTCTTTGCTCACCTCTATCCTCTCCACTCGCTTTCGGAACTTTTGGAGAAGCCGGAGATTATGCTCTTCGAATTTCTTCAACAGGTTGTCTAAGATAGCACATACGGTTTATATGGCATTACTCCTCTTCACGTTATGCCATCGACTAATGTAAATTCAGTGTTTCACCCAAAGAAAAGGAAACTTTTACATAAACTCGATAAGAAGTATCTCATCACGAGAAACTGAAATATATGAGCAGAGAACATAGAAGTATAGCAAGTGAAAACCGCTTAATTACATACATTTTCTATCCCTTCATTTATGGGGATGATAGAGATCTTTTAATGCTTTATTTTGAAAGTAGCAGGAGGACAACCCCAAAGAAATTCCATGTTTGAAGCATGACATCCTCTATGCTAAATGGGCTACAACAGCTGCTTTATCCGAGAAAGTCCAATTTCGTTGGACTTCTAGTAATGACCCAAGCGCCTTAATTAGCCGATTCACATGAATGGTTCTGTCCGATACACAACGTGCAACGTGCAAAATTTCCCATTTTTCCTATGGACATCCTTGGAGTCCAATCCAAATACGTATGATAGACCGTGTTGTCGACATATAGCGCACGGTACACCGGTTCCAAAATGGCCACCCTTAGGAACGATGGCGTGGTCATTAGAAGCCGCACGACCCTTGCATACGCTCTCGATGCGTCATATCTATACCTCCACGTATGTTCTAGTGGAGAGAGGATGAGCCCCCCATGGGGAGGCTTTGCATTGAATTTACATAGTGACATTTCTTTTGCTTTTGCATTTGCATCGTCCAGTTAATTTTCGCGTGCCAAGTGAGGTTCGTCTCTCTTGCTCTCGATTTCATCAAAAGATATAGGTCATTTATCCTGAAATTGGATGACTTGATATAAAACAATTCTGCAAATCGCTTTCCCTTGATCTAGTCCAGCGAGCAAATACCGTTCTCTTCCAAGACATACGCTCTAGTTAGGATACTAACTTGGGCAATATCGTATGTCGGAATAACCGTGTCCTATTTCCCTAGATATCATAACGTAATGCCTGTCTTTTATTCGATCGATATTCAATAGTCATTCTCAACTATATTATAGGTACTTCAGAAAGAATCGTCGATTTTCAAGAAATACAATGCTATTGATTCCAAATTTTGTATACTGAAATCGATTCGCAAAGTGATGCCTCGGACTCGTCGAGTCTCTAAATTTGAACATAATCGGCTTACTTATATTTATCTACTTACAATTAGTCACATAATTAATTTAGCGAGGGACCGCTCTTTCCACCCCTCCGTTTGCTTGACAACACCCAAGGTGGGTTCCACAGTCCCCCACTTTTTGGTTTACCGCATATTGCTAGCATTATCCCCGCCTCTCCACCTCGGAAGCATGGACACTCTGCGGAGACCTCCGCGTCGGTGTCGGATGCATGTCAGACATCAACACGCATTGGAAATGCTTCGATACGCAACCGACACGTAGTTAACGGGTGTTAGACATCCGACACATGGTCAACACTCTAGACACACCAGGGACAAGCAAGTCTAGCATCCCGACATGCCATTCCAACACGCACGTGATCAATTTTAAATATTTTCAATAAATTAGAGGTCAAAATGTAAATTTATCAAAAATATATATACTTAAAGCATATATGCGCACAGGGTCAATTTTAAACATTTTTTTTCTCCGAGTTTTATGAATTGTTGGAATGGAATGCAATTGAATTTGTCAATTTGAAATCATGAATGATGTTAACAAATGATGGAATAATGTTTTTGGTATAAATTGATTCTAGGCTCATTTTTATTATTTATTTATCTGTAGAGTTAAATCAAATTATAAAAATATACATTTAATATACAACGTGTCCTTACGTATCGGAATTCTTTATTTTTTGAGACATGAAGTGTCGTGTTACGTCGTGTCGCGTCGCGTCACATCGCGTGTGGGTGCTACTTTGCTCTCTCGTCCTTGCCGCCGGTCCTTGAAGCGCTCATCATCCTCGTTGACACTTGCTCCGCCTTCCTCGCGATCTTCCCCACCTCGCGGCCTTTCCTCTCAGGGCAAGGCCATGGTAACTTCGACTTCCTCCGCGAACAAGAATAATCCATCGGTTGAGAGATTGGATCGCACGCTGTGGAGGACTTCCAACGCAATTTCTCGTCCGGGTTCCGCTTAGGCGGCGAGAAAATTGCGTCCTCCGAGGACCATTCCACACGAATCGTAACCCGAAGAAGAGTCACGCCCAGTTGTTTTCAAACCATTGAAAAAGAATCTGGAAAAGAACGAAATTTGAAAAGCAATAATGAAAAATCAAACAGGGGTTCATTTCGGAGAAGTGCATGCGTCTCCATCCGAAGGTAGTTTCGTACTGCATTCTGGAATTGATTCGCTTTGCCTGAAGACGAATTCATTCTCCGATAAGCCAAATTATCTAGAAGCTCAAATTTGTAAACGAAATCCATGAGAATGCATTAACCCCGGTCCTTAATGCTCGCTCGCGAAGCTTCCGGGGAAGCAGGAGATTGTCCTCTTCAATTTTCTTCGACAGGCTGTCCACGAAGACGCGCCTCCCTGAGTCCCCGGGCATTGCGACATTCCCCACCTCACGGTCCGGCGCATCCGTCCTCTTCAATCTTGTTCAACATGGATATTGAGCAACATTTGCGGTATTTCCGACGGCCTTCGCTAAAGCAGTTCCCACCAAAATCTCTTTTTCGCGTGTTTCAGGGCTCTCTCTTTTCGGAGATGCATCGTGTACTAAAGTGAGCCTGAAGGGAAAGAAGGCTGAAACGACCACCCTCAAGAGCCACTTTACTTTATGCCTTTTGTCTTTTAGGGCTGACGACGTGCTTTGTGATTAGTTTCATCAATCAATCACCCCCGAAAACCCCATCAAAGCAAAAGGCCAAAAAAAGAAAGTTCATGGCACTTGTTAGCGTTAAATAATTGGGGTTAATTCTAAAAAAAAAGAAGGTAATTTTAGGTCGAGACATAATTTTGGTGCGAATTTTTTTTTTGTTCCATAAAAAAACACAAACTTTAAGTCGAGGGACAATTCTGACTCCAACTTTTTTTTGTCTCGTAAAAAAGCACCAACTTTCACTTAAATCTCAAATCTGGTCCTCACTAACTTAGAACCATTGATTATCTAACTTAACTATTCCGCCTTAACAATAAATCCACGTGGCTTACTAACTAGATTTAAAGCAATATTCATTATTTTATTATCTAAACCACAATTTGAAGAATAATGATGAAACTGTTCATCTCATTTATTTCACTGACAAGTCCAAAATATCTCCAAATTGAATCTCTGGTCAAATGTAATATGAAGATGACCACTGCCTATCGACAGACGTCATAGACGAGATTCGCCAAGCTCACCACCATAACTTTTTTTCTCAAACAATGGTGAAAGTCAACGGGGGCCAAGATTTTGGATCATGATGAAAGTTAATGATTTTTTATGAGACTAAAAAAAATTTAGTCAAGAATTGTCATTCGACCTAAAGTTGATGCTTTTTTATGGGACAAAAAAAAGTTCGAATCAGAATTATCCCTCGACCTAAAGTTAGTGCTTTTTTACAGGACAAAAAAAAGTTCATGTCAGAATTATCCCTCGACCTAAAGTTAGTATTGTTTTTTTGGAATTAGGCCTAAATAATTGATCCTCTACACTACAATTATCTAGAAGCTCCTAGGTTAGCTCTGGCTGTAGTTAAGATGAGGGACGAATATTGATTGAAAATGCGTTCTTCCCTTTTATTATAACTATTCCGGTCCCTTTCATTCATCATTGTTTTCCAAGTGACTAATTCAAAGGTCGGAAAGCGAATCACGCGGAGTTTAGTAACTTTAAGCACGATCAAGCCGAGTCTTAATTTATTGCATTGTCTTCACGGTAACGTATCGCGTGTTTGACAGATGAATTATTTCTCCGACATTTGAGATTATTTCTGTAGAAGCAACGAGGGCCGCTAACCCTCTCCTCAGATTTAGGCGAGGGCTAGCCCCTCGCTGAAGATCAGAATGAGGGCCGCGACCCTTGCTGCCAGTGCACTACCCTTTCCCTATCTCCTTTAGATTTTCCTTTTCCGGATTTTTACATTTTGTAAGTTTTGAAAATAATTCGTTATATTATAATTGACCCGTAAGGGGCAACATCAGCATTTGATGTCAATAATTTTATGAAAGGAACAATTCAAAAAAAATTACACAATTTAAGAACCTTGTTTCACGGAAAAGTTGAGAGACCCGACTACAATTTTGCAATGATTTAGGGATGCGATGCCTCCGCCTCAAAGGAAAAGGAAAAAGAAGAAACACTGATTGGCCTTTATGGTCAACCAGGGTCTCCCAGGGAATCATAGGATATTTCGAAACATGTGAAGAAGAATTGGACGCATGACGGGTGAATGGTTGCCAATGAGAAACCTGAACTGGATTGATTACGTATTGTAACTTTTATTAAGTATTCACACTCTTCGTTCGTTCAATCAGAGTATTTTTCAAAATTATGGCACAATTTCGTAGTTTTGTGAAATTTGAGCCGCATAGTTCGATTTCTGAGATGTTGAGTTATGAAATTTCATGAAAATTGTGGATTATGACATCATAAAGCTATGGGTTTTAACGGGAGTCGATTTGGACCAATGGTATGATTGGAATGAAATTTTAGGGTTTTACATGCGAGTTTCATATTCCGTTTAAGTTTAAATAATCACTTGGGGTGTGCGATTTGCGAGTGCGTATGAATTGTTTTGTTAGTGTTTTAAGTGTCATTTAGCCAATTCATAGTTCATGTAGCGTTTTACATTCTAATAGGTTTCGAGGTGTGACAAAACCTTAAGTGCGAAATAGACAACTAAATTCGACTTTAGCAAGGAGAGAGAGATCTTGAAGTGCTAAGCTTCCTTGCTATGGCAAACTCTGAGATAGAAATGAGTAGCAACGCTGCACAAGCATTAGGAGGTGAGTATCAAGTGTTCTTAAGTTTCAGAGGACTCGACACTTGTCATGGATTCACAGACTTCCTCTACCACGGCTTCGTAGATGCGGGAGTCCGTGTATTCAAGGATGATGATGAACTTTGCATCGGCAAAGTGATTGGTGGAAACCTTTCACGTGCCATCAACAACTCCATGATCTACATACCCATCTTCTCTTGTACTTATGCTTCTAGTAAATGGTGCCTCCGTGAGGTTGCGCACATAGTAGATAACGTGTCTCAGTCATATGGTAAAAAAAGTATTTTTTTCATTTTTCTTGATGTGGAACCTGAAGATGTTAAACTTAAGACTCCACAATATAGCAATGCTTTACGGGAACACGGGAAGAAGTTTCCTGATGAAGTCAAGGCATGGAGAAAGGCTCTTGCAGAGGTTGATGAAATCAAGGGACGGAATGTGAAAAAGGACCAAAGGTAATACTCTTTTAAGAGCCCTACCTTTTTTTTTTATATGATGTACAACGCTGCCAAGTCAAATGAGTTCTTTTCTTCTTTTTGTAACGGAAAGTATTGAAAACTACCTCCAATTGCTGCTCTCATTCAACTTTCCATCCTCTGCTTTGTCTAAAGATTACACAAGGAAACTAAGATTTGCTGAAGAAAAATCAATATATCAATATTCCATAGAAGCGAGAGAAAACTGCAGTGTTCAATGTACAACGCTACAATTGTCTACATTATCTTGGTTCATGATTCTCCTATTATGAGCGCTAAGATTTTTTCTAGTCTTAGCTATTAATGCCGAAATTTGTTTATGCACGATTTAGTAGCCACTTGGTAACTTTGGCTATTGTGTAAAGCCAATACTATAGTCTTCGGACATTTCTATAATTACATATCAAAAACATATCAAGTGAATTATACCAAAATAGCCTATACTGATTATTCAATGTATTGAGATCTCGTTCGCAATGTACTTCAATCTGTTCAGGTAAATTTTGACAATCCCACATATGATGTGTCGGTATGAAATTAATCTGGTCAACTAATGAAAGCTATTTTGTACATTGCAGCGAAGCAGAAATTGTCAACTTGGTTGTTAAAGAGGTTTTGGAGAAATTGGAGCTAAAACAAAAATTAGTGACCGAAAATTTAGTCGGACTTGATGATCGGGTAAAGCACTTGATAGAGTTATTAGCTGTCAACAATCTTGATGTGCGGCTTATTGGAATATATGGAATGGGCGGCATTGGTAAAACAACTCTTGCCAAAGTCATCTTTAATAGAGTTGCTTCCCACTTTGGAAAGTGTTGTAGCTTCCTTGAGGACGTCCGAGAAAGCATGTCGACCAAGGACGGAATAATCCAGTTACAGAAAAAAATTATTGTCTAACATTGCTGGTTCTAAATCTGCAGAAGGAGTCAATGATAGTGAACAAGGAATGTGGAGGATTGAAGCAATATTTCGCACTAAGAAGATCCTTGTGGTTCTGGATGATGTTGATAATAAAGAGCACATTAAGAAACTAATAGGAGATAAGTCATTATATTCGGGATCTAGGATAATCATTACAACAAGAAACACAACTATTATGCAAGTTGCGGGTTTTAAAGGTACAATTATACCGTATGAGATGCTTAAGATGGAAGATACTCTTGCACTTCAGCTTTTTTGTTGGCATGCCTTTGGCAGACCCTTTCCTTCGGATGATTATCGTGGGTTTTCCAGTGAAATTGTCCAAATTACAGGAGGGCTTCTTTTAGCAATTGAAGTGATAGGTTCATTACTTAATCAGAAAGACAAAGCATTTTGGGAAGAGACATTGGTCAGGTTAAGAAATGTACCTGAGGAAGAGATTCAAAAGAAGTTGAGGATTAGCTATGATGACCTAGACGAATATCAACAACAAATTTTTCTCGATATAGCATGCTTCCCTTTCAATGAGAAGAAGACGGATGCAATTTAGATGTGGGCCGATTGTCGGTTTTATCCTGAAAGAGGAATTGAGGTCCTTACCAATAGGTGCTTTATAAAGATATTGAACAATAACAAGTTTTCGATCCATGATCAACTAAAAGACATGGGAAGGCAAATTGTCCGTCAAGAAAGTCCAAGCGACCTTGGAAAGCGGAGCAGGTTGTGGATTGCAAAAGAGGCCATCGAAATCATTAGAACCGAAAAGGTAAGTACAAAATGTCCGATTTTCAAATAGAAGTTGTATATTTTAAGATAAAGGATTCTATTTAATTTAGGATGTTTATCCTCTGTTTCTTTCACATTCAAGTTGTAAAACATAGTGTTTGGAAGTTGAAAAACTTCTTCACAAAATTTCAAATTCTCACTTGTAGAGGAAGAAGAAGGTTCAGGCACTTGAAATAAATGTACAAGATGGCTCCATAGAGATTGCAAATGAAGAGTTTGAAAGATTACCAAACCTAAGGTTCCTCAACTTAAGCATGGAACTTTTGCTGGGAACTTTGCACAATGTCATTCAAAGTTGAGATGGATTTCTTGGTATTCTCCTTGTCAAGATTTTAGGGCGGACAATATGTATTTGGATAATCTTCTTGTTTTTAAACTTGACGGGAATCACTTCACGGATGATTCAAAAGCATGGGACTTGATCAAGGTAAATTACATGATTTAATTCTAGTCTAATTGTCCTAGTATTGCTATGCATTGGTTCTTACACTTGGCATGACATCCATTTTTACAGAGAGCACATAATTTGAAAGTTCTATCTCTTACGGACTGTCGTGGCATAACAATAATCCCAGACTTCTCTAAATGCTTGGGTTTAGAGAAGTTGACTCTTGCACATTGCTACAATGTAAAGAGACTCGCAAGCTTCGTTGGAGATCTATGGTCATTGATTAAGTTAGAGATTGTAGATTGCATAGGTCTTACGTATTTGCCTGGAGAAGTGGGTGCACTAGTGCAGCTTGAACACTTCTCATTGAAGGGATGTTATGAGTTGAGAGAGATTCCAAGCTCACTTGAGAATTTAACCTCATTGATAGAGTTAGACTTATCAAAAGCGAGGATAAGGGAACTTCCCAACTCCATTGGAAAGTTAAAATCATTACGCACCTTGCGTTTCGCAATATTTGATCATCAGGAGAATCATGCTTGGCAGTTACCTAATGGCATCAGCACTTTGGTAAATCTCGAAGAGTTGGATCTCTCATGGCATAATGTGACAGGTGAAATTCCTGTTGGAATCGGAGAATTGTCATCTTTAATAATCCTAAATTTAATTGCTACCGGTATTATCGGAATTCCCAAGACAATCAACAAACTTTCTCGCCTCAAAACACTCAATTTGGGGGGATGTCATTCGATTCAAGTGTTGCCAGAGCTTCCCAAAATTTTGACCTGTCTACTTGTTGAATCTAGGTCACTACTCTCGATTCCAAATCTATCGAACCTTACTAATTTGGTTGACTGCAACTATGTGATGGCTCTAAGGCTACAGAGAAATCAAACCTACTCCCGGGATGCAATTTAAGGTGGATTTGGAGGTTAAATAGTCTGAAAAGGTTAAGGTTAAACTTGCTAAATGTCCCTGCACCTCCAGAGTTGGCTTATCTTTCACATGTGGAAGATCTTAGTTTGCATAGCCTAGACCTAGAAACCCTCGGGCAGCTTCCGTCCTCTCTGCTGAGATTGGATTTACAATTCTCTAGCATCAGGTGGGCAGAGTTACCTCTCTTGACAAATTTGTTGACTTTAGAGTTCTATCGGTGTGAAGTGGAAGACATCCCACTCGAGGGACTTCCACGACTGGAGAAATTAACCGTTGACGATTGTAAACGGCTTCAAAGATTATCCATTCCTTCGGCACTAAGTGAGCTACGGCTAGTGGAAGTGTCAAAATGTTCAGAGCTGGTTGAGATACAAGTTGTGAGTCTTTTGAAATCATTGGCATCCTTGCGCGTTGATGAGTGCGAATCTCTGACAAGAATTAGTGGGTTATCATACTTGAAGAAGCAGGAGGCTTTGACAATCCTAGGCTGCAACGTACTTGCTAATGTTGAGGGCCTTGACGAGCTGGAGTCTCTGAAATCCTTGGAGGTCCGGATGTGCCCGTCATTGAGAAGGTTGATTGATGCATTTTGCACAAAAATACCAGATAATTGCTTCATCAAAATAAAGTGGTGTGGAGACTCTATCAAAGATTTTGAAATGTCCTTGAAGGATTACAAAAAGGAGATTCTTCAGAATACATCGAACAAGGTGCGGCATCTTCTTCATCAATGCATGGGACTTTTGTTTACTTCCTTTTTTTTGCCAAATATCCTCCTTTCTTTAGCCAGACAATATCCGCCCGTTTAAAGTTGCCATTTTTTTTGGTTGCAACGTAATTTCTTGGGTGGCTGATTTGTTTCCTTGCATTAGTCACTCATCTCTACTTCCTTTTTTGGTGTTTTTCATTGTCGGCTTCTAAAGCAATCTTTACCCCTTCTCTTGAGGTTCCCAGCTTCTGCCGTACTTTAATTACTTGGGTTGCACGTTTTTGTCCCTATTTTAGTTACTTGTCTCCACTTGCCTTTTTAGGGTTGGATCGTTTTGGTTCTTTATCTTGTCGGTAAAGACGTTTGATATTATAAATATAATTGTAGTGATTATGGATTGTTTGATTCAGTTGCTGCATCGATGAGCTGTGAAGAAATTAAAGTCCCATGATTTGATCATAGCTACAAAAGAAGAGAAAAAAGAACTCAATAGATTCTGCCGCGAGTCATCATATGGGAAAATGAATGATGAACAGGGGCAGCTAATTCATCATATATATATATGTTTGGTATTATGATGATCCACCTCCTATGAACATTAGAATGTTTTTTTTTTCCTCTTTCTTTAATAATTGTGTTAGAATGCTTTCGCAAGTTAATTAAGAGCTGATCTATCCACTTGCAGGTTAAACAATAAATGTTTAGAACTATATAACACATTTATTTGCTGTTTTGCCGGTGCATGCATATATAATGGGCTTGATATAATTGTTCAGAACTATACAATAATACATTGCAACTTTTCATAAAGAGTTCAAACATCAGGACGTGGATAGAAGAGGATTGGAATTGGAAAGAGCAATTGATAAAAAGGAACATGTAAGAAGAAAGAAACAGTGCAACCCTTTCAAGTTGTGGGTTATAATGAAAAGAAACGAGGTACAAACAAATCGTCAGTAACTTTGTAGTTATTGGTGACTATAATGGTAAACAAATCGACGGTAATCCTTACCCAAAAAAAAAATAAAAAACAAATCGACAGTAACTTTTTGTCGTGCTTTTGTAAGTGGCTAGTAGATTAGTACATTAAGAAGGCAAACGTACATGTAGAAATCATGAACAGAAGGAAATAATGCCCGCTAACTCTAGCTAGCATTGACAAACTAAGAAGAACTACATACTTCACTAAATGTAGCATTCATGTACCAAACACAATCTTTTGACATTAACGTACAATTTATAAGGTTACAAAAACTTTCTATACAATTGCAAAAGACTATCTCATGTGTATTGCAGTTTGTGAAATTTTACTTATGGTACCACCTTGACTATAGTTTTTTGCTATTAGTGGATCTCGTCTGTCTTACGATGCTTAGGATTGATACCTGTCGATAGGAATTAGTCAAGCTAAACGTTAGCACTATAATATTTAAAAAAGAATTTCTTTTAATTAGGAACTTTTTTTAACATTAAAAAAAAATTCTAATGACTCCATTCTTAAGTACGTACAGCAGTATAAAAAAAATGTTCCACAATCGCTTAATCTATCCTTAATTGGATGGTCAATGAGAAAGTGAGTAGTTACGGTCCTCAAATCAAAAGTGGAAGAAATTGCTGTTGGAATGTTTACTTACGGAGGTGTTAAAGTACTTTTTTTTCCTTCTTTAGCTTAAAAAAGGGAATCCGTGATGACACAGTACTTCTAGGTAGATAATCATCTAACTCATTTGATGTTTCGTTTAAATTCACATTATCATATAAGTATTACTAGTATTCCACTAAACATCTGAGTATTTTATCCTAGATGTCTCTATCTAATGAATCATGTCTACGCGGTATTGGATTTCGGGTAAATACGTAAAAAGGTTTAACACATATCCAATACATTTGTTGTTTGCTCTCACGTTGGACTTGTTACATCAACAGGTAGAACATCCCTTCACAATCATATTATTCGTCCTCGGAGTAGAGATCAAGAATAGTGATGGGTCTGAAATTGTTGGTGGAACGGAGAGGGAGATCGAAAATGCAACCCCGGGTTTAGTCACGTATGAAGGATTGGTTGCCCAGACGAAAGGTTTCGGTTTTCGTTTGGAGAGACTTTGGTGCAAGGCTCCTGGTGGAGACCGGGTGTTGCTCGTGGAGATCAAGAGCGATAAGCAAGTGAACGGCATGGTGCCACTAGCATCCAAAAGAGGGTTTGTTCATTTGTACGTCGAGGGAGGGTTTGACAGTGAGCCGAGCACAGCTACAAATCAAGTTGAGGATCGAAAATACCTTTCTTCTGTAAGTGCCTCACAGCTTTTCCAGCGTATTCCAATAATTTATATCATATACTTATTAAAAGTTCGAAATTAGTTAATAAAAGAAAAATCGAATAAGTATTACCGATTTTACGCTGGACATCTGAGTATTTAAACCTAGACCTGTCTCTAACTAATGAATGATGTCTGTGCCTGTTGGATCTGAGGTAGATAAGCAGAAAGCTTTAATATATATCCAATACAAATGTTTTTTGGCTCTCACATCGAACTTGTTGCGTCACAGATGGAGCGTCCCTTCACAATCATATTCCACCTTGGAGTAAAGAACCCCAGTGAGGGGTTGGAGTCTGTTGGTGGAATAAAGAGGGAAAAGGAAAATGTCCTTCCTGATTCAGTGACATATAAAGGATTGATTGCTGACGTTAAAGGTTTCGGCTTTCGTTTAAAGAGAGTGTGGTGCAAGAGTCTCCGTGCATACTACGAATTGCTCATAGAGATCAAGAGTGATGAGCAAGTGAAGGAAATGGTGCTACTAGCATCTAAAAGAAGATCAATTGATCTGTACGTCGAGGGAGGGTTGATAGTGACTGGGTGGGAGAATACGATGACGAGATGATGGAGATGTTAAGGGAGGAGGCAATGAAGGCTGATGTGTATTCTGAAGAGGATGTGTGGGACGTTTCAAGTGCAGACTCAGACTCAGACTCTGCATCTGTGGATGAAAGCGAAACTGATGGCACCTCCTCCATTGATGATTTCCAGTCAGAACCAGGCAATGCTGAATGTTTTGAGGCCACAGGAAATAGGCGGCAAATGAGGGACAGAAGAATTGGGCAATTTGGCAATGTCGAAGGAGGGAAAACGACGAGTATGGAAAATAGAAAGAAGGAGAAGGATGAGAATGGGGAACTTGCCAACCAAAATGATGTTGTTCGGTCAAGTTGCCGAAGGTGCAATGGAGTTGAACATCATGAGAGCTCCTGCAAAGCTACAGTTGAAGTTGAGGATGAAGGGGACCTTTCTTCTGTAAGTATTGACTATTTGCATTATCTTAATTGTGCAGTCCTCAAAACTAATGTGAAATTTCAACGTGTTCCAGATGAAGAGAGATATAACTGTGGACACTGACCAAATACCTACAAAAACAAGCAGAGGAAGTGGGATCGGATGTGCTTCAAACCAAAGAAGGGATCCTGCAGAAAGAAGCAGAGGAAGGGGTACAGCTTCAAGTTTAAGAAACAGCAATGGTTCAAGATCAGGTAGGGACGCAGCTTCCACTTTAAGAAAGGGCAAGGCATTAAATTCGGGAAGGAGCATATCTTCAACTTCACAAAGCAGCGCTACTTTGAGTTCAGGAAGGGGCAGAGGTTTAATTTCGGGAAAGGGCACAACTTTGAGTTCAGAAAGATGCACGATTTTGAGTATAGGGAGGGGTAGAGGTCCTAGTTCAAGAAGGGGCACAACTAATATTGGGGCAAGTTCAAGTTCAGGAAGGGGCTTAGCATCTAGTTCTCGAAGCAGCTCGACTTTGAGTACAGGAAAGGGCAAATGTTCAACTTCAGGAAAGGACGCAATTGTGAGTTTAGGAAGGGGCACAACTAAAATGGGCGCATGTCTAAGATCAGGGGCGGACAAAGGTTCTTCAAATCCACAAAGCAGCACGACTTTGAGTATAGGAAGGGGCAGACGTTCAACTTCAGGAAAGGGCGCAACTGTGAATTCAGGAAGAGGCACGACTTTGATTTTAGGAAGGGGCACAACTGAAATGGGCGCAAGTTTAAGGTCAGGGACGGACAACGGTTCAAGCTCGGCCAAGACTGAGCCTCAAACATCGAGTTCATGATGAACTAAATCAAGGTAAAGTTCAAGTTTCTTCCGATGTTCTTCCAACTTTCTTTTAGGAGGCCTAAAATCAACATGTGAATATGAAACTATGTTTGTGTAAAATCTGTTTCAGATGCAAGGCAGGAACACATCACAAGAAATTTAAGGTTGCGGCATGGTTAGAAGATCACGAACGAAAACATCAGCAGGAGTTGTTCTAACTCGGGATTGTAAAGGAGCAATTTAAGGACTTGTTCGAATCGTGTTTCTTGTTGATATTCGTTTTTATTTGCTTGTCATAATTTGTTAGCTGGATGTGTACAGAAATGACTCTGTTACTAATAAGGATGCTATCGGCAGCTTTTTCAATCATTTCAGTGTGTAAAAACATTTAAATGCAAAGTGTCGTCCCTACAGCAATCAGTAGTGTTTACAAAGTAGTCATTAAAGCTTCAAAGCTTTAGAAAATATCATGCTTGAAATAATTCTTGATAATACTGTGTAATGCACGGGCTATTGACATTGTGTGAGTTGATTGACGAGCCCTATTAATCCGCACAAAAAAGAAAAAAGATTGCGAAATGTTCAATTAGGTCTGTCGACATTTCTATGTAATTGAATGCCTAAACTATTTGTTATGTTCAAGTTGGTCCTTTCATTACTGATAGATGCTGACGTGGCATCTTATGTAACAATTACAATATAAAAGATTGTTGTCAAAATTTCAAAAAGTAAAAATCTAGCAAAAAAAGACGAAAATCTGAAAAAGAAAAAAGAAAAAACATCAAGCAGAAATTCATTTCGGAGAAATGTATGCTTCTCCATCTAAAAGTATATTTTGAACTGGGTTGCTTTCGTTTTGCCTGAAGACGAACTCATTCTGCAATAAACAAAATGAATCCATGAAATTCATGGGAAATGCATTTGTCTGCTTCTAGTTTTGCCTATAATTAGACAGTTGCATTCTTCACTCAATCCTCTCCACTCGCTCACGAAGCTTTTGGAGAAGCTGAAGACGGTTTTATGTGGCGTTACTCATCTTCATATTATATCATCGACTTATGTAAATTCATTATTTCACCCAAAGAAAAAAAAAAGGAAAGGAAAGCAAACTTTTACATAAATTGGATCCGAAGTATCTCACCACGAGAAACTGAAATATATGAGCAGAGAACATTGAAGCATAGCAAGTGAAAACCACATAATTACAGACATTTTCTATCCTCTATCTTTGGGGATGATAGAGATCTTTTATTGCTTATATAGAAAGAAGCAGTAGCGGGGGGACAACCTGAACGAAAGTCCATGTTTGAAACATGACATATTCTATGCTACATGGGCTTGAACAGCTGCTTTAGCAGAGAAAGCCCAATCTTGTTAGACAACTATGGAAGAACCTAAGGGCCAAGTGCTTAAATTAGCCTGTTCACATGATGACTGGGTTTCATCGAATTTACCTAGAGACATTTTTTTGCGCGTTTGCACCGGGTTTCACATGCTAAGTGAGGTTCATCTTGTTAGAACATATTGTATAGTTTTATAAGTTTTCCTTTACATCTCTTCTTTCTCTTTGGTCCCACATAGGAAGAATGCTAGGCTCCTTTACTCTACGCCTATATAAAGACTTCTCATGTACATTGTTTCATACACCATTATAAGAGAATAAATACCATTCTCTTTTAATCTTTCTTTCTTATCATGGTATCAGAGCCAAGATCATTGTCTTGAAGCGTAAGCTCTGCGGTTGCCATCAATTGGATCTTCCACATAAGAAATTAAGACAATGAGCTCAATTGTTTTTTTTAAAGTATGCTCTGCGGTTGCCATAAATTGGATCTTCCGCATCAGAAATTAAGATAATGAGTTTAGGGCTTTTGGGCCATCATCCTTACTCATTCTAATCCGCGCTTCTTCTTTATCGATCCTTTCGATCACCTCAATTCATTTTTCTAGCTTTGCTAGTGATTTCTTTTTCTGTCGTCATGGATGATTCTAGTGACCGTATTAACGTCAAACTCGATAGTTCAAACTATTCTCTTTGAAAACCATCGGCAATGGTAGCACTTGTTTACCGCCACTTGTTTGAGCATGTTGAGGGACTTTGTCTTTGTCATGGTGCTCTTGAAAGTGAATCATCTAATGAACTTGCAAAACGTGCCACTGAAATTCGAGCATGGAATGTTGCTGATCGGAAGGCATGGGCTATCATTTTTGGTTCCATTGATCCTGCTCTTCGCCCACAATTTTCTAATGTTGTTGAGGCGAAAAGTTTATGGGATCAGCTTGCCAAGATGTTCACCCAGACAGGGGACATTCGAGTTTATCAGTTGGAGCAAGAAGTTTACAGTGCTACGCAAGGGTCTCGCTCTATTCGAGATTTCTACAATTACATGCACTCACTTTCAAGTCAACTGGACATTTTTGCTCCTATTATCTGCCCATCATGCCTGAACTGTACTCGGTGTCCATCTGCTCGACTTCAGACTCAAGATAGGCACCGTCTACATTCTTTTCTTATGAAGCTCGGCTCTCCCTATGAAGGTGTTCGCAGCCAACTTCTTCACCGCTCTCCAAGACCATCTCTCCTTGACACTATCAAAGAATTATACTCTGAGGAAACTCGTCTTGGTCTTCTTTCCTCCTCGGCAGTTTCTGATTCAACTGCTATTTTGCCTGCTCCACCACGTGTTTCGCCTACAGTTTTGGCTGCTCCACCATATCCTTCGCCTACTCGTGGTCCTCGCCGCCTTTCATGTACGTATTGTCATCGTCTTAGTCATGACTAGTCACATTGTTGGAAGAAGAGGAATGCTTCACGCCTTTCTGCATCACCACGAGTCACTACCGCATCTCCAATCTCTCAACCTATTACTCTGGTTTCACCCTCTACGGATGACCGTATTGCTACTCTTGAGGCCCAACTTGCCCGTTTAAGTCCTTCTCTGCCCAGGTCTTTTCCCGATTCTGGTACTTCTACAACTCTCTCATCTGCTGGAAGCACCGCTGCAGCTACTCCACCTTCAGGTGATATTTCTACTACTTGGGTACTTGACTCAGGAGCTGCTAGACATATGTCTACTTCCGCTGTTTTTCTCACTAAGCTCTTTGAGCTCAAGCAACCAGCACATTTCTTTACTGCTAATGGTTCTCCTCTACTAGCTACCTGACAAGGTACTCTTACCATCTCTGAAGATTTCAATGTCCCTGATGTGTTACATGTTCCCTCTTTGGCTCTCAATTTATTATCTGTTGAACAACTCACCGATGTTGGATGCACTATAAGCTTTACAAATAGCTCTGCTTCGTGCAGGATCGTTTGAGTGGCAAGATGATTGGCAGGGGCAGTAGACGGGATGGACTTTATATTATGCAATATCTCCATCTTCCAACTTCCTCTCTTCCTCATCCTGTGTTGGTTACCCTCGATCTTGTTCGGTGGCATCAGCGTCTTGGACATATTCCGTCTTCTCGTCTCACCGTCCTTCACCAACAAGGTGCTTTGGGTCCTATTTCTTCTGGTAGTCTTCCTCCATGTTCTATCTGGCCTTTGGCCAAGCAATCTGCTAAGCCTTTTCCTGTTAGTGACTCTAGAACTAGTGCAATCTTCGATCTTGTTCATTCTGATGTTTGGGGTCCTGCCCCGCTCTCTTCCAAGAGTGGTTTCAAATATTATATATCTCTTATTGATGATTATTCTCGTTATACATGGGTCTATCTTATGCGTCAATGTAATGATTTCTTTACCATCTATCAGTCTTTTATTTCCATGGTTTCCACACAATTTAATAAAAAAAATCAAAGTTTTCCATTCAGATTCAGGGGGAGAATATCTCTCTAGTGTCTTTCGTTCCCTCTTAGCTAGTGATAGTATACTTCCTCAGTTATCTTGTCCTGGGGTTCCAGCTCAAAATGAAGTTGCTGAACGCAAGTACCGTCATATTCTAGAGACCACTCGAGCTCTCTTACTTGGCACATCCATTCCCACTAAGTTATGGGCTGAGGCTCTTCTCACGGCTATTCATCTAATTAATTGCCTACCCTCATCTGTTCTCCATCAAGACACCCCATTTCAGCATCTCTACTCTCGACCTCCTAGCTATGATCATCTTCGAGTTTTTGGATATACTTGTTTTGTCATTCTTCCACTCACTGAACGTACAAAGCTTACCGCCCGCTCTATCCCATGTGCATTCTTGGGTTACAGCACTAAGCACAAAGGTTATCGTTGTTATGACCCAAATGCGCGACGTGTACGTATTTCTCGTGATATTACGTTTCATGAACACATCCCTTTCTTTTCAACAAATACTACACCTTATGTTTCGTCTCCTGTTCCATTTATGGATTTTCCTATTGATCATCTACCTGATCCTTCTAGTCCCTCTTCTACATCAGATCTAGATATATTACCACCTTCTCCATCTTCACCTATCCCTTGTGCTGCACCTCTTGCTGTATCTGCCCTCGACGATTCTGCACAACTAGAGCCACGCCGTAATCCTCCTCGAGATCAGCGTCCACCTGCCTAGTATGTTGCTGCTACTTCTTATTTTACTGAGTTCGGATCCTTTTTAGCTGCTGTTCATGCTGTACAAGAACCTAATAGTTATTGCGAGGCAGTTCAACATGTAGAATGGCGCCAAGCTTTGTCTGAGGAACTCTCGGCTTTGGAGAGTACTGGTACTTGGGAGCATGTGCCTCTTCCTCCAGGTCGCTCCCTCGTATCTTGCCGATGAATATATAAGATTAAGACTCTTTTTGATGGCAGTATTGAGCGTTATAAAGCTCGTATGATTGCTCGAGGTTTCTCGCAAGAGTATGGTATCGACTATGAGGAGACCTTTGCTCCCGTAGCAAAGATGACATCTGTCCATGCTTTATTAGCTGTTGTTTCAAATCGCAATTGGCCTCTTTTTTAGCTTGATGTGAAGAATGCTTTTCTTCACGGTGATCTTCAAAAAGATATCTTTATGCAACCTCCGCCTAGTCTTGCTCATACCTCTGGACAGGTTTGCCGCTTGCGATGGGCTCTTTATGGTCTCAAACAAGCCCCTCGTGCTTGGTTTGAGAAGTTCAGTGATGCTATTCAGTCTGCTGGTTTCATTCAAAGTGAGACTGATCATGCTATGTTTGTTCATACCTCTTCTTCAAGCTGCACTATTCTTCTTCTTTATGTTGATGATATGGTCATCACCGAAGATGATCGTGACCATATTGAGCATACCAAGCGACACCTTCAGCAACATTTTTCCATGAAGGATCTAGGACCACTACGCTATTTCTTGGACTTGAGATTGCTTGCAGTTCATGTGGTATTCTCATTTCTGAGCAAAAATATACCGCTGATATTCTGTCCAAGGCTGCTTTATCAGATTCATGTGCTGCAGCTACTCCTATTGAGCTAAATCAAAAGTTTTGCCCAGACAATGGAGAACCTCTTTTTGATGTCACCCGCTATTGGACCTTGGTTGGCAGTCTTATTTATCTTACTATCTCCCGACCCGACATCGCCTATGTTAATCATGTTGTCAGTCAATTTGTTGCTGCTCCTCGAACAACTCATTATGCGGCTGTTCTAAGGATTCTACGCTATCTTCAAGGCACTTTATCGCGTTCCTTATTTCTACCATCATCTTCTACTCTCAAGTTGCGTGCTATTCTGATGCTAATTAGGCATCCAATGTCGCTGATCGCAAATCTATCACTGGTTATTGCATTTTTCTTGGCGATTCACTTATTTCTTGGCATTCCAAGAAACAACATATTGTCTCACGCTCCTCTATAGAGTCCGAGTATCGTGCTATGGCCAACACTACTATTGAGATTGTTTGGCTTCGCCGCTTACTTGCTGATATGGGAGTTTCACTTCTGGATCCTACTCCTCTGCATTGTGACAACAAGAGTGCCATTCATATCGGTGCAAATCCAGTCTTTCATAAGCGTACCAAACATATTGAGATCGATTGTCATCGACTCGTCATCATCTCCAAGCTCGCACTATTTCACTTCCTTTTGTTGGAACTGAGAATCAACTTGCTGATTGTTTTACGAAGGCTCTTACATCACAGCGATTTAAATTTCTTCTTTCCAAACTCTCGTTATTTGATTCACCTTGAGTTTGAGGGGGGTGTTAGAACATGTTGTATAGTTTTTTTAGGTTTTCTTTTACATCTCTTCTTTCTCTTTGGTCCCACATAGGAAGAATGCAGGCTCCTTTACTCCTCTAAGCCTATATAAAGGCTTCTCATGTACGTTGTTTCACACACCATTATAAAAGAATAAATATCATTCTCTTTTAATCTTTCTTTCTTATCATAAAGAACTAGAAGTTCGCGTGTGCGGTGTAGCCGAGCTGGAGCTTCGCTTTCATCGATTGCGAATACTTCAGCTCTAACACTTGATATGGTATCCAAAAGCAACAATGCATATGTTGATGTTTCTTTCTGTTCTATAGTGAAAGCCCACTTAACACTTCATTATAAATTGGTAAGATTCTTGAGCATGCAGACGTTGACACCTAAACTTGCGGGAGGTCGCGACAACAGATAACCAGAGCAATACTTAAGAGCATCACCCACAAATGCGCCAATTAAGTTTTATACATCACCTGCCCCTATACATTATTCCAAGCCTCGTCTCTTCGAGATTCCAAATTCCAATGCCTACTTGATTCCATAATCATCGGCCTCGTGAAATTAATATGGTCCCCCTTCATGAATCACGACTCAGAACACGGTAGGATCATGTCTTTTTCCCATGAAAATCAGTTTAAATACTACCTTGTTGCGTTGGTCTCTTTTAAGACGAATGTTTCAATCACAATACTAAATTGAGCAAATATTGTATGTTGGAATGATTATATCTCATTTCCCGAGGTATCATAACATAATGCCTATCTTTCATTCGGTTGGTATTCAATAGTGGTTTTTTTTATTATGTTATAGGTACTTTAGAGATACAAAGCTATTGAGTATAAATTTCATATTCTCAAAATCGGTTCAAGATAATGCCTCGAACTAGTTGGGATTCTAAATTTGAACACAATCTACTTACTTATCTATCTACTTTTGATTAGTCGCATATTTTAGTAATCTTGTCTGTGACATGTCAAATTTAATGTCCTTGACATTTCGATTCGAAATGAACATTCTCCTATCATAATTCTGTCTCATCTCACTCAATCAAATCAATTCCACGGCTAGGTCCATTCAAGACAAAGTCATTGCAAATTGCAAGGCAAACCACACACTCCATCTTCATCCCCACCTCACTGATGATGGTTTCCTTCAGAAAATTCGGAGATCGGGCCCCCCTCCCTTCAAAGATGCAACAACCTCTCTCCCCCAGTCCTGGAGATAGCAAAAACAAGAACTCCCACAACCAATCTGTGTTCAACATGAACATAAAATTTAGGCCCAACAATATAAAATGATGCATGGACCCACATGATATCTATCCAAGAGAATGATAACACCCCTACGGGTAACGTCTGTCCCTCCACTCTTTTGTTAGCTTCTAAGTCGATCAATCTTTGGACTCTCTCCAAATCAAAGATATGCAATCGAGATTTAGATAAAAATAAGATCTGAGAATAGGAAAGCTCAGAACCCCACTCGAGATATGCTACTTGGGGGTTTCTTGATTCTATCCGAATCCCAAATCTCCCACGTGGTCGTTGAAGGTGTTTGCTTCAATGGATAGCAAGCAACATCGAAAAGGAAAGCTGTGTGGGAACCCAACAAAGGGTTACCACAAAATTTCTAAAGACAAAAAAACAATAGCCCCCAACAAAATCAATCAATTAATAAGTAGATATTTATCAGTTCAATACCATAAAAAATCACAAACCGAAGCACTCATGTTGCATTCACCCCAAATGAATTTTAGTTCCACAGAAAGTCCCGAGCCGGTATGTACGTGCCACATCTGCTCTAATTTTGGCCTAAGAATTTGGTAGATTGGTCACATGTGCACCAAGTTTAAGATTTTTTTGGATAACGTGACAAGAAAATTAATTTGAAATCGATATAGCACGGATATATCAATTTGAGATTTTTTACAATAATAACCTTTATGTCTTCGATTGGGATCCCGTAAATTCGCGTTCAAATTAAATCTCTTGAGAAATCGTGACCCACATCTTACTACACGAAAAGAGAAGGGTGGTTTTTGACGAAATTGATGGAGCAAAATAAATTGTGATAGGTCCCATGAAAGGGACGGGAGCGTGAGCGAGGTGGTCGCTCCAACGAAAGAAGTCGGGGACTTCCTTATCCACATATTTTGTGCCCGAGAGAGAGTTTGACAGCAACTTTGGATGTTGTCGCCTAAGCACCGCCCTCACAAACGTGCGATGCTCGCACGATTTGGACTGGGGTTGATGCTGTCGTCGTTCGAATTCTTCGTCTTCTTCGTCTTAGCCTTCGCCTTCGTGTTTATTGCTTTCTTGAGAAGGAAGCTGTGGTTGTGGGAAGGAAGATAGGACCGAAGGCGACCGATCAGACCATCACACGTCCTGCACACTGCGATTCATCTGTTTTTGTGAACTGATCTGATGATGAAGAAATAATGCGATTGCAGATTGGATGTTGTCCTCTGGCTTTACACGACTTGTAGTGTCAATTCGAGCCATGAAATCGCATCTATATTTGGTTAGACAGGCGTCCCTTCTTTCGATTTCGATGGCGAAAAACAAATTCTATCCCTCGAAATTCAAAAATTCAAGTCTGCACCCTCGATCTCCCAGACTCCAAAGGAATTTTTTTTTCCTAAATATTGCTCGAGTAACAACCTATTAAGAAAAAGTAGGTGGTGTAGCAAATTCATCGATATCGGAGTTCAAAGAACTTAATTATGTTCATAGAGCAAGCATATGTGCGAGTATTTTGACAAGTTCCCGAGGATCCGATTATTAGACATTGGTTTATCGTCGGGTCGCAAAAAAACAAATCTTGATCAGCCATGCGTCACAAAGGACCTTCAAAATTTTATGTACTTGGGCTGTGTTTGTTTGGGGAAAAAATAAATGATTCAAAAAAAAATTTTAAAAAAATTAATCGCTTCTATAAATGGAAAAAAAAATTCATCGTTCTCAAAAATATTTAGATATAAATAAAATGGATAATAGAAACATTATTCATTGACTGATTATTTCAAATAATATAAACAAAGATTGTTAGAAAAATATTTTCCACATCGTACATTTTCTATGAACCTTAAGAGAAATAATTTTTATAGACAATTATTAATTTTCTTTTCAACCTTACCAAAGGAGATGGTAGAAATCCGACTTCCAAGCCTTCAACAATCTCGGGAAGGAAAACATCGACCAGAACTAACTTTTCAACTGATCAATGATAAACATGGATCAGGTGATCAATGACAGATCAGTATGAAACCAGTGGAATTTTACTGTATTGCACGATGTACAGCTGACAAAGAGCTCAAGAACAAGAATTGTTTGCTTAGACAAAACAATAGCGAAAAACTCTGTCAACTGTTAAAAACAAGTGACACAGGAGGATGATCATTGAATGTCACCTTTGCTCGGCCTACAAGGCAAAAAACCACAGCCCCCATACAGTATCCTCGGCAGCCGCCAAGAGAAAGAACTACCCAGCCACTAATCCAAGAGGAAATCCAGCTTGCTGGGTAGAGTAACTGTTTTTCGCAGCAGGGACTCGACCGTCGGACATTTCCTCTGTCTCCCACCTCTGGGCCTCGATCGAAATTGCTCATCTGACTCCTCGAAATCACCCTGAACCCAAGGAGCCAAAATTTCCAGGTGTAAGGACCATCCATCTCTCATGTAGTAAAGATGGATTTCAACAGCAGTAAAATTGAATTTTGATAGAGAGAACGAGAGAGTAGGGCTCACTGGAGTGTAAACATGGCAACTAGTTTTCTCATGCTTGTCTCTTACGTGCTTATACGCAAACTTCTTGCCACAATCCTTATAGCCGCAAACAAATGGCCTCACCTCAAGATGAACAGCCTTCACATGCTGACGTAAATTTGATTTCTGTCAACATGAAAAAAACATCAGCTAATGTACACTCAAGAGCTACACGATAAAAGAACTCAAGCTTCAAAGTTCAGAACAATTATGTTCCATGCACAGCCAGAATCTACTTTATAGGTGATTGCATCTTACTGTTGAAAAAACACGGAGACAACCCTCAACATCACATCCGAATGCTTCTGAATCAGCCAAATTTTTCTTCTCATGCATGCGGAGATGGCGTTGAATATTCTTCCTCAGCTGCTTAGTCCCACATATGTCACAACTGACTAATTGGTGAGCTGACTGCATGTGCTCCTTCAGATAATCAACATTGCTGAAGTATTTCATGCACTCACAACAGAAAGCCTCCACAGTCTCCAGTTTGACTGCACCAGTTGAATTGACGTTACTATTGAGCAACACATTAAACACCTCATAGATATCATTTGGCTCACCAAAACACCTTCGTAATTAAGTGACTTACCATGAGAATCCTCATGCCTGCGCAACTTTGATGCAAAATTGAAAACCTTTCCACACCCAACCTCCGGACAAACATGCTGCTTCGAACTCTTAAATTCACCAGACGTCGATGGTAGCTCATCGTTATGAATTTCATTCACGTGCCTCCTCATGTTCCCTTGATATGCATATGACTTATTGCAACCATTAACAGGACAGCTGAAAATCTTTCCTTTATGCTGAAGAAAGTGACGAGCCAAATGGTCTTTTCTCCTATAGTTGGCAGGGCAATCCTCTATAGAACACTTGAAAGGCCTCTGCAAATGAATTTAGCATATTGACACAGATACAAAGCATACCAAATCTCTAGATATCAATAGAACAAAACGAACGATGCTTCAAACCTTAAAATAGAACATGCGTGACCGAGGCTGACTTGATGGATCTTCTCAGGTGGTCCCCCAACCTGATACTAGTCCAATCAAGATACAAGAATGCAGCCTCTTGCATTTTGGAGTTCTTTATGGTGGGATCCAATGCTTCACGCCATTATCATATCATAATCAGATGAGCCAACATACTTTATCCTGCAAGGTCTTGATTTCAGTATAGGTAAACTCGCAGTAGACAAATGGAAAAGAACTTAACAGCTCCATTTTTCGACCAAAACTAAAACTATTTTATCACAGAAATCTATCTGTAAAACCAGACCGCAATAAAAAAATTGATGCTTTCTCATAGGTGCCGCCATGTGATGATGCTCCACAAGTTCACAGCACTATATTTTTAGGTAATCGCCATTCCACAGCCCAGAAAATCATGCACATCCCCAATGACAATATCTGAATTGCCATTTGTGACACCTCATTAGAAGTTAAAAGTTTAAAAGCAAAGCCCACAACCGAGCATTGTACATCAAAGCCACCTGTTCAACAAGACTGGTGCGTCTGTGATCAGAACCCCTCGACTTTATAAACTGAAACTCACTGTCAACCACCTCAATGACAGATGTAATCTAGTCGAAACTAGACTGAAATTTTCAAGGTACTTGCTTTCACGTTGCATTATCAAGAACACAAAAGAACTCTGGGGAGACAAACAGAGAGCTCAATATACCTCGAGCGAATGGCCCTGCATATGCTGCTTCAAGTGTGCAGGTTTCTTAAACGTCGCCCCGCATTCTTCACAAGTATTAGCTTTCGCTCCCTCCTCCTCCTCCTCAACCCCTTGAGCCATTGCCGCTTCCATCTCATCCTGTTAAAGACCAAAGCAACACGAAAACCAGTTCACAACAGCCCCGATCATGGCAGACATTCTTAGGCGAGCACATTCTGCAACGTAAAACCAGCAATTGCTGATCGAACCGTTCGCATCGTAGCATCAGAACTCGCAGCCCAAAAACAAACCGAGCCGCTTAGGAAGCATCGGAAGGCAACAAAGCGAAGAGAACCGAGTAAAAAAAGGAAAGGACCTTGTGGTGCGATTGGATGTGAGAAGTGATGATGGACTTCTTGGACCTGCAGATTCCACAGAACTCGCAGTAGTAACGCCTCATGTCTCTGAACACGGGGCCTGCTTTCTCGCAGCCGTCTTCGTCACCCATCTCGCTCTCGCTGCTGTTGCAGAGCTTAACCCTACCAACAGGAGATGACACTGTCAGACTAGTCTCAAGGTTTTGTAAAGGAAGCAAATGTCATATATATATACATATATATAGAGAGAGATTAAGAGTGAGCATGGTCCAGGTGGGCGGTTCCCAACTAAGGACCGGTTGCGAAAAATTGGAACAGGAACCGCCCATAGGTCCCCGTGGACCCACCCGGGAACCGGACCAGCGGTACTAAAAACACTGAATGATGTGATACCACAATAAGGCATGGTAACAAGGCATGAACCGATGGAACCGAAAACACACCGAAACCCGCACTCACTGATAACGTTTTTGATCAAAGCTTCAGAAACTTGCATCATCCCTCATCTCTAGTAAGAGGGAGTTAACCATTAGGAAGCAACGCAGAAACATATCAAAAAAAGCGCTGATTGCATCATATCTTGCAATTGCAATCGTTAACTACTGAACAATGTCACACAATCCAACCAAAGAAGAGTCCGGGCCACATCGAACGAACAAATGGGTCGCGGCGTTCGTAAACGGCCGGCCATACACGGATTGAGCTCGAACTCCACAAAAGCCGGACGACGACGCGGAAAATGACGAGACTTTCAAGCGACCGTAAGAATCCGAAACAGGGCAAAAGCTTGACAGATTCGAACCCGAAACGAATCGAAGCAAATCCAACGCGAATCGACCTAAATCAATGCCTTGTTGCAGGCTCTCCTTGCTCCCTCCTCTATCGCCAATTGATGGATCTAGGGTTTCCTAGGTGATGATGTTTTAGAGAGAGAGAGAGAGAGTGCAGCTTCGAGTAGAGAGAGAGAGAGAGAGAGAGAGGTTGCTAGGGTTTTTGGAGGGAGGGAGGGAGGGAAAGATTGCGAGCGGGCGAGGACGAAGGAGGCCCGGAGGAAGTGAACGGGAAACGGTGCCGTTTCGGTTGCGATTTTTCTTTGGGCCTGTGTTGGGCCCGGTCGTGGTGGGGACTGGATGGGCTTTGGAAATGGATCGGGTGATCCGGCTACGGGCCCACCCGAAGTTTCGGATTACGGGTTTTTTTCCCCGGATGCGGGATGTTTCGGATTCGGGTCGGATGTTGTAGGTGCTATTTTTACTTTTTGGGGAAATTACACGAAACTTCCCCCAAAAAAATTTTAGCCCCTAAATTTTCAACAGCTATATATTACCCTTAGACCCCAAAAAAAAAAAAAAAGAAACTGCTATATATTAGCCCTTGAGTTTTTCATCTCAAAGTTTTTCTCGAGAATATTCTTGAAGATTTTGATAACCTCAGCATGATTTCCAAAAATCAACGAGTCGTCGACATATAGACAACTAAGCACGCATCTAATGGTTTGTGGATTTAGTGTATACACATTTGTCAAACTCATTGATTTTATATCCTTTTTGAATAATCACATGGTCAAACTCATCTTTGCTTCAAAGCCGAGAAACAAGCGGTGTGATGGTTCGACTGTGAGTACTAGTAGATGAGGCTAGGGTATCAGTTTTGCTAGGGCTTCTTTTGAACATTGTGAACATGAGGGCAAAGAGGCCAAGTGAGCTTCCTTCTCTATTTTAGTAAACCGGCCGTGAGCTTTGTGAGTAGAGTGAAAGAAAATTATGAGAAAAAAATTATGTATATATCTAGGTGGGTGGCTCCACACCTAGAACCGACATCTGGATTGATACTCACCTATTCTAATAAATTGGAAATGGGAACCGGACCGATCCTTGTCGGAACTGCTAGTTCCAGGTGGATCTTTTGCACACCCCTACTTGATGTGTGATTTCTATACCCTCACACATGATATCAATGGAAAGAGGCTGAGCTCCCCATGGAATGGTTCACATCGAATTTACATAGTTACATTCATTTTGTGTGTTTGCTTCTGATGGTGTTCCGATCAATTTCCGCATGCTAAGCGAGGTTCATCTCTTCTACTCTCGATTTATTTAAAGATAAGTCATCTATTCTAAAATTAAATGACTTGATGGAAAACGTTTCCAAAAATCACTTTCTCTTGATTTAATCCAAGTGCCAATATTGTTCTCTCTCAAGTTCTAGTCACAATGCTAACCTTAGCAAGATTATATGTCGAAATAACTATATCCTATATCCCTGATATCATAACATAATGTCTATCTTTTATCCAATTGGTATTCAACAGCAATTTTCAACTATGATGTATGCGTCTCAGAATAATTGATTTTCGGGAAATACGTTGCAATTTATTCTAAATTCCATATATACTCAAAACCGGTTCACAAAATGATGTCTCAGACTAATTAGGTGTCTAAATTTGAACTAAATTAGTCATATATTTTAGTAATTTTGTCTTTAACATGTCAAATTTCATATCCTTGACATTCCTATTCGAAACGAACATCATCATATCATAGTCCTATCCCATCTCGCTCAATCAAATCAATTCCACAGCAAAGTCCATTCAAGACAAAGTCATTGCAATTTGCAAGGCAAACCACACACTCCATCCTCATCCCCACCTCATTGATGATGGTTTCCTTCAGAAAATTCTGAGATCTGGCCCCGCCCAACAAAGATGCAACAACCGCTCTCCCAGTCCTGGAGATAGCAAAAACAAGAACTCCCACAACCAATCTTTGTTCAATATAAACATAAAATTCATGCCCGATATAAAATATGATGTTAGATTTAAGTAAGTCATTAAACTGTTTCGTCCGAACTTTAGGACATTAAAATACAAGATATTTCCTAGAAAGAGGGAAGAAAAACTGTCTCCTCAATTGACGGAGCTAAGCATACTGGCACCGGCACATTAAAATAAGAAACGCAATCCTGTTAGCCCATCAGATATATACACCTAGACAGGCAGGGCGGCTCCAGTCGGAAACTCTATTTCCCCTGCTAGGTCCATTCAATACAAAGTCATTGCAATTCGCAAAGGCAAACCACACACTCCATCTTCATCCCCCACCTCACTGATGATGGTTTCCTCCACAAAATTCAGAGATCGGGCCCCCCTCCCTCCAAAGATGCAACAACCTCTCTCCCCCAGCCCTGGAGATAGCAAAAACAAGAACTCCCACAACCAATCTGTGTTCAACATGAACATAAAATTTAGGCCCAATAATATAAAATGATGCATGGACCCACATGATATCTATCCAAGAGAATGATAACACCCCTACGGGTAACGTCTGTCCCTCCAGTCTTTTGTTAGCTTCTAAGTCGATCAATCTTTGGACTCTCTCCAAATCAAAGATATGCAATCGAGATTTAGATAAAAATAAGATCTGAGAATAGGAAAGCTCAGAACCCCACTCGAGATATGCTACTTGGGGGTTTCTTGATTCTATCCGAATCCCAAATCTCCCACGTGGTCGTTGAAGGTGTTTGCTTCATTGGATAGCAACATGGAATAGGTAAAGCTGAGTGGGAGAATTCAACAAAGAGGTACCACAAAATTTCCTAAGAGAAAAACAATAAAAAAAAAATCCCCCGAACAAAATCAATTGATTGATAAGTAATTATATATCAGGTCTGTTCCTTAAAAAATCCCAAACCAGCGCACTCATGTTACATCCACAAAAAGCCCGAAGCCAATATACACGTGCTACATTTGCCCCAATCTCGTCATAAGATTTTGGTGGATTTGTCATAAGTGTACAGAGCTTAGAATTTTTAGGGTAATATGGTTCGGCTTATCAATTTATGGTTTTTTGTAACGTGAAAATTAATTTGAGATAAAAATACTACGGATATATCAATTTGAGATTTTCTATATTTGATCGGGATTCTATAAACCTCACATTCAATGTACATCTCTTTAGAGGTTATCCAAGGTAAGCATGTCCTGTCAGAGATATCTCAGGACCGAACCGGCCGATTTGAAGTTGGTGCTAGGGTCAAAACTTTTATAATTACAACTTTAGAAAAACATTCAAAGTGATTAATTCGTGGCTTAGAGGTTAAGGCATTGGTTGATTTTTTAAGCAAATTTTTTTTTAAAAAAGAAAAGCAAGTTAAAGCGGGTAGATATTAATGGAGTAAGAGTAATTGTAAAAGGAGTGTACGAAGCACAAACAGACCTGCAAGAAATCTAGACTTACCCTCTTATTATCTCATACGCTAGAGTCTACTATACATGTCTACCTGAAAATAACCAACCGAAATTGATATGGTGTCTACCTTCATCGCTCAAGAGGCCCTAAGTTTCCTTCAAATCATTTTGAATACGAAGAGAACATTGAGACGAGCTTTCAGGGAAATCCTTTCTTTATATTTTCTTCTTGAGTCTTTTAAGGTCTTGCTCAGGATCAATGGCGGGTAGATATTAACGGAGCAAGAGAAATTGTAAAAGGGAGGGGAGATAATGCCGTCGAAAAACGACAAAGCGTATTGGGGTCCCACGATAGGGACGGGTGTGAGGTGGTCGCTCCGACGAAAGTCGCTACTTCCTTATCCACATTTTTGTACCCGAGAATCGACAGCAACTTTGGATATTGTCGCCTAACCACCGCCCGCACAGACGTGCGATGCTCGCACGATTGGACTGTGGCTGATGTTGTTGGTGTCGTTTGAATTGATGATTCTTCTTCGCCTCCGTGTCGTTGCTCTCTTGAGAAGGAAGTTGTGGTTGTGGGGAGGAAGATGGGACTGAAGGCGACCATCAGCCATCACACGTTCTGTACGCTGCGATTCAGCTGCTCTTGTGAACTGATCTGATGATGAAGAAATAACGCGATCACGGATCAGATGTCGTCCCCTGGCTTTACACGACTTGTAGCATCAATTCGAGCCACGAAATCGCATCTATATTTGGTTAGACAGGCAACCCCCTCCTTTCGATTCTCTTGTCTTGTTTGCCGATAATATGATTAGTCATCGATGTGGAAAGCAAATTCTATCCACCGTTCCTCGAAATTCAAGTCTGCAACCTCGATTTCTCCGGCTCCAAAGGAACTTTTTTCTCGAAAATATTGCTCAAGTGACGACCTATAAAAAAAAAAAGGTAGGTGGTGTAGCATATTCGTCGGCATTGGAGTTCAAAGAAGCATGTAATTACCATACGTCGAGCAAGCAAATGCGCGAGCACTTTCACAAGTTCCTGAGGATCCGAATCTCAAACATTGGTGTACCGTCAGATCGCAAACACAAAATGACATTTAAAAGTTTTTGTGCAGCACGGCATTCGCGTGAGAAACGCGACGAATTAAGTTGTATCGGGACATTTTTTTTCTCTTTGGGAAGGGTGCGGGGTGCACGTATATTGCTTTATAGGGCCTTTGGTTTTATTAGTGGGTGTTTGATGGGAAGACGGATTAAAGATTGAACCCAAGATCTTGGAACTATACCGTCCTACTTTGTCGGCCTTTTCCTTCGCTTCTTTATTGAACCTTGAAATTGAAGCGTTGTCCCCACATGGCATGTCCCTCTCCCAACCCTTTGAATGTCGTGAAAAGAGAAAGGTGAGAACTGTTGAGTAAGGTTTATACTTTCACCATTTACTAGTTTAGAATACCAAAACAATATCAACTTTTGACTATTACGGATAAGCGATAGATTTAGTCAATAAGAGTGAAGCTGGGTGAACAGCAGAAGTTAACGATAAAAAAACAGTCGACGGCTTGATGAGTAGCGATATTTTCGGATACTTAAGCTATTTTAGATAAATACCGACATCTTGAAGAATAGCGACAATCAAGGAAGTAATCAATAGGAAATGTCAATTATCTGGGACCATCGACATTGACATGTAACTAAGCGTAAGTGGTTCAAGATCGGTCGGCCCAAGCTTCACTTGGAACCTGCTATATTGGAACCGGTTCCTTAGATTTTGAAAGGTTGAACCTACCCTACATACCCTAGAACCTGAAACCTACTTTGTCAATCGATTTCAGGATCTAGTGGGAACTGGCGAATTTCTTTTTCTTCTTTTTCATTTTTGTCCTCCTTTTCGTTGTTTCATTTTTGGTTAAGCAAAATGAAACCTAAATTATAGGACTTCGGTCCTTAATCATCCATGAAAAATTGTTCTTAATTCTAACCACCCGAAATCAAAAGAAACAACAAATATAGTTAATCACTTAGTAATAATTTTAAATTAAGGCTCCGTTCTTGATCCGATTCTTCAATTCCCGGTTTGGTTTACCAAACTCCACAGCGCCGATTCCACTTTTTTTGGAACTAGTAGCCGCAGGAACTTGGGACCGTGCTTGTTCCTATGGCGTGTTCAGTCCTGTTCGTGGTTCTATCCCGAACCGATGCTCACCCTTAAATGTACCTACCTAGTAGCAATATTTTTGGATATTTAATCTCCTTGTGACTAAGTATTGTTGTAACTTCTTGTAAATTTAGTAACCATTTGAAGATGAGAAGTCATGGCGAAATGAAAGATACGGAGATGCGAATGCATGTCTAAAACTGCTAAAGAACTACTTATAGGTAGTTCACACTAGTGTTTGTGCAAATTCGGACGCTGTATCTTTATTTTACAATAAATCTATCGGTTTTTTTGTGTACCCGTGATATTTCCTATCAAAAATCGCCACAGAACTTGTCCATCTCACTAAAACCGAAAAACCACTTTTGGTTACAGTTATTTTATCGTCGAAGCAAATGACGGCGAAACATCACGAAAAGAAACGTGACTCACATTTCATTGGAAAATGGTTGGTCACAATGAACCGAACCTTGGAAAAATTAAAAGTGCAATCAAGTCAAGTCGTGCAATCGAATCTAAGTAAAGTCAATTCATTCAACACGTGAGTTTTGACTAGAAACTGTAGATTCAAAACTCGATACTCGGCTCGAGTCGAATCGAGCTTTTCGTCTTTTATGTATTCATTCATATCTACAAGATTACTTTTTCTTGGCTCGAATTCAAGTAAAAACGCTTGTTTCAAAACTCACCAGATCAAACGAGGAAACGAGATGAACGCAGGTGATCTTTTCGCGAGGTGTGGAGCAGCCAATGCCTCCGTGGTCGCTGCTTGACCATGTCTTGTCCCGTTCCCCCACCAAATTCAATTCATCATCATCAAATACTCAGTCAAAACGCAAGTGGCACGACAAGAGAAGATCTTCCCCCTTTAAATTAATCAGAAACAGGAAAAGTAAGCCAAGCTTAGCAGATGAGGACGGGGGATCATCGCTCTTATCAACTCAACTCACCACGTCCACATCAAGAACCTCATCTGGTTTTTTCTATCTTTTTATATCAAGCTGAAGATAAACCCAGGTCCTGAACCGGTCATTCCATATGCTGGGACAGCGTGTGATCGATAGAGATATGTTTCTTTAATCCCGCTCTGAACTTGTAATCACTGTGCTAATGATGTGACTAATCCTGCCACTGTAGTCCGAACTCCGAAGCATGAACAGAGTAGAACAGAGCACACACACGAAAAGGGAAATTAGCATTTATAATCCGAGAGAATGAGATGATACAGAGAGATGTGAAGGACTTGACAAAAAACGATAATCAACAAAACAAGCCCCAAGCGCCACAACCCACCCACCAAAGATCGATCAATCCGCCTTCCACGTTCTTGTTTTCTTCCTATACAGAATCTTCATTTGCGTTGCAAAATACTTAAGAATGCTTACTAAAAACTTCATTTACAAAGAGGGAAATCGAGAGTCATCAGGACCACAAAACAGAGACCATAAATCTCTCTCCCGCCAACCGATATTTACACCTTGAGAAGAAGGGTAATCATCAACAATGGAAATGAACACGGAGATATATTCACACATCGAGTCAGATTTGAATCGCAGGCCGACCGATTGCTGAACCACCCACCAGCCCAAAAAATCACTTCTCAAAAAATTTCGAGCTGAGTCGACCCGGGGAGGACTCAGAAGCTTCCGTAGCCTTCACATGACCAGCTCAGAGACCCACCCCACGTCCGGACCAGAACCGGACCCAAGAAGGTCGGCGCCGTCGAGGGTGTTCTCCTTGCTGAGCTTGGCGTACATCTTGGCCCTCAAATCTCTCCCGGACTGGACCCTCTCCATCGGGGGCTCCTCCTCGCAGCGGCGATGGTGAGCCTCCCACAGATCGAAGAGCCCACCGCCGAGCTGCCCGTACCGCGGGGAAGACTCAGCCCTCGGGGTCGAGGGCGCCGCGAGGTAGCACCCGGGTCGGAGCGGGGACCCGAAGAGGGACCCCCCCTTCTGCCCGCGCGGGCTCATCTTCATCTTGGCGATCTGCATGCTCCTCATGCATGCCACGAGCTCGCTCACCGAGCCGGGCGACCCGCTGCAGCCGCGGTGGTTCGGGGACACCGGGGGCGAGTTGGTCGGGGGCGAGATCGAGGGCGAGGTAGAGGTCAGGATCGAGGTCGGTGACGACGATACGAACGAGGCAGACCAGGGCTTGGTGAAGTAGGAGTCGAAGGCCGCCCCCGCCGCCGCAGAGGGGCGGACAGGGGACCCGAATTCGGAGTCCGCGGCGCTCCTGGGGCTGTGCTGCTGCTGCTGCTGCTGATGCTGATGCTGATGCTGATGCTGATGCTGATGCTGATGCTGTGTGGTGGGGAGGATCCTGAGCTGGTCAGGGGAGTGGGCGAAGAAGCAGACGCGGCGGCGGCAGCTCTGCCCGTCCTTGCACGCCTGAGTCCTGTATCGCTCCGGGTGGAGCCAGCACTCGAACACGCCGTGTGCGAACTCGCACGAGTCGCCCTTCTTGCACGCACCTGCCCAAAAAAAACCGAGAAACCCCACTTGAATAACAAGGAACACAACCAAATTTAATCCCGCAAAAAAAAACCCAAAAGTTCGACAAAAGATGCGCAACAACATGCGAAGGATCGAAACCAGAGTGGACATTTTGTGCCGAAACCACCATCATCATTTCCACTCAAAATGAAAACCGATGAGAAACCAACCGACAGATTTCATTTTTTCTTAATCTGGTAAAATTTCAAGAACGGTACAACCAAGCGTGAGTGGGCTAGGCAGAAACGACTCTGAAAAATAAAACCGCCCCACATCTATGGTGCAGCCGGAAAATCCATAAAATAATCCAAAACGGGCAAAAAAAAATTCAATCTTTTTTAATCAAATCGTCAGATACCAAAAATGGGTCACCTGGGCAGGTCCTAGATCCAGATAAAAATCTGCAGATCCGAACAAAAATACGCGAGAAGATGTAGTTTTGTCTTCTTTTTTTTTTTATGCATCGCGTATTGTTATTATTATTATTATTATTATTATTATTTTCCTTACCTTTGCGGAAATCAGGGCATGCAGTGCCGGAGTAGAGGAACCGGCGTGGGTCCCGGCGGCGCGCCTTCTCGCCGGGATGCGCGTAGGGGCACTCCGTCCAGTCGTGCGACCTCCCGCGGGCGCACTTCCTCACCTTGAACTCGTACATCCGGAACTCGTCGCACCCCAGCACCCCGTCCTCCCCTGTCCCGCCCCCATCCTCCTCCTCCTCCTCCTCGACGTTCGACGGCAGGTACCGCCGCAGCGCCGTCAGGTCGTAGCGGCACTCCACCCCCGCCCCGGCCCCGGCATTGCCCCCGTACGCGGCGGTTGGGGAGTATGGGGAGTACGGCCCCCCGCCGCCGGAGGCCGCCGCCGCGGCGGCTGCCGCCGGGTCGTCGAGTGGGTCCCACGCGGGGATCTGGACGGTCGGGGTGGAGCGGTCGTGGTGGTCGCCGGTCATCGTCATCATCATCATCTTCGTACCCTCCTCCTTCTTCTTCTTCTTCTCGATCTTCACTCGCCGGACATGGAGTCCAGTTTGGTTGAGTGCAAAGAGGCGATGCGATGCTGAGTTAGGAAGAGAGGGGGGCGGCTTTCCTTTTATGAGAGGGTGGAACTAACCGTGGTTGGGTTGGTTCTTGACCGTGGTTGCGTGGGCCTAGAAATCTACCGCCTCCACTTCCTACTGCGGTTAAGATATTGCGGGGGGGCGAGCGATCGGGTCACCGGGGGGTCACGGTGGTTTTGGGGACACGTGGGGGGACGGGATAGGCGGGAAGCGTGACGGGCGGGTGAGGTTGGAGGGGAGCCTGTGGATAAGAGAGAAAGGGACTGCTGCCGTGGCACTCGGATTTTATAGGGGGGGTTGATGGTTGTCGAAATCACGGGACAAACGGTGGGAGGGTGGGGGAGGGGGGATGTGACGTGGATTCTGGGGTATTAAAATTAAATAAAAAAAGGGAAATTTTTTTTTGGAAAGTTAATTTAGTAAATTAATACATTGCAACGGTGGTTAGGTTAATTAATTAAGGCCCTCCTTACGTTTTTTTTTTCTTATTTGTATTTTTCGATCTGGTCCGGCCCTTATTGTAGGATTGGTCGGTTCCTGGTCCAGACCGGTTCCCAGTTTCCCGAACCGAGGACCGGACCCATTGGCCGGTTCGATCGGTTCCCGATTTGGTCAGTCCGTCTTAGTCATCCCTACCTTGTTGATCACCCGATTAATTCGCATTTTGATATAGTAGGCGATTGATCTAACTTTGATCACAATCGGTGGCTAGGGCAGATGATTGTGCTGTCGGCAACAAACATGTTTATCATCCGAATAATTATTTAAGGCGTGTTCGTCTCGCCAAAAATAAATAAATTTGGACACATTTTCCTAAAAATGATGGCTCGAATCGCTTACAAAAATGAATGGGTAAAAAATATTTTCATCGTCCATGAAGATATTTAGGCATAAATTGTTATCAATAACGAAAATATTTTCATTAACTAATCATTTCGAGAGATATAAGCGATCATTTTCAGAAAAAAATATTTTCATGAAACAGACAGACCCTTATATTGTCCACGAACGCATTAATTCTTGTAGATGAATCACGAACTTAGCAATTTCTAAACTTCTTTTTTGGGGGGTAGAACAGACTTTACATTACAACTAAACTCTAGATTAAAGGTTATTACGGAGAAAAGAAGATGTGGTTTTTATCCTAAGAAAAGCTCAATTTGCAAGCTTGTGAGATGCGCGTTACTGTCGGGTATGCGAGTTCACGTCAAACTCCATCTCAAATTGTTACGAAGCAGAATGCCGAATACCCCCCGAGGGCAAAGACCGTAATCACGATCTTACCATTTATAAAGCCTGTCCAACGCGCTCGATGATCCATATCTAGTGGGTTTTTCTTTGGCCCGCATATCTAGAGGGTTGAAAAGGGCGGCAAATTTTACATAATGACAATGAACCGTTTTGCACGTTTTGATGAGATATTTTTGTCCTTACCTGGAGTCTTTTTCAGCCAATCGGTGGATATATAAATGCAATTTGACTCGAAAATATGTGATTTCAACACGTGAATTTTTGTTGAAGACATTAATGAGAATCCAATGTCGGATGAAAGATCTTCGTCTCAAATGCGAAGCACTGTAGAAATAGAGGGAAGAGGATAATGTGTTAGCCAAGAATTTTACAAATAGACTGTAGAGGTCAAATAGCCAAGGATAATTTTGGTAGAAACAAAAGTTAGGAGGAGGTCAAATGTGGAAGTGACTGTAGAGGTTTTTTAGCGTTTAAATGTTCAAGTTTTTTTTATCGAAAAAAAAGATTCCATTTATTTCTCAGAATAATATTTGAAAGGTACATAAAATTTTCAAATCTAGCAAATCCCAGATAACTGCAGAACAAATAGCTAGAAGCACACTCTCATCCCTAAAAAACAAATATGCTATCGCAAATGTTCGGCAGCCGATTATCAAATTCAGTGATGAGCATATGGCTTGCGGTGTGTGTATAGGTTCAAGTTCTTATCGTCATTGTGATGCAGAGACACCAACATTTATATGTTGAAAGAATATAAATCAAATACATGTAAGAGACTCCTAGATCTATATCTAGATTTAATTTGAGAGTATTGAACCCTCAGATCTATACATAAATCTAAATCTAAATTGGGAAAGGAGAGCAGCCTAATCACGAAGAGGTTATGAAGCCATGTTAGGATCATCCTTGTCGGTGACTATCGACTCGACGAATGGCCAAACTAATTTTCACGTTCACCCAATATCAGTTGTAAAATAGATCGAGAGAGAAAATAAAAGACAATTAAAGAAAAGAAAAAGAAAACCAAAGACTAAGTAGGCTTTCAGTTCGAGGAGAGCTTCAAAAGAGGGAAGAATTTTTGGGAGATGAGGAATTTGCAGAGAGAGCAAGAATGAAACCCTAGCTTGAATGTTCAATTTTAGAAGTTTGATCATATCACGTTAGCCTTTAGTAAGCAACTAGCGTTGATATTTAAGCTTGCGCGCGATTAATTTTTTTCATCCTACAACATTATAAGCTAATAATAAAATTCATGACTTTAATTGCATTGGGAAATAAAAAAAATCGCATTATTTTCACTTTTTACCACTATACAAATTCTTTTTTGAAAAGAAAACATTGGAATAACATTATGCTAATTTTTTAATATGGAAAAGAAACATTTACTTAAAACTTAAAAATGTAAAAGAAACTGAGAGAAGCATCCTAGATTTCTCACATAGGATGCTGGGATGAGGTTTACTGCACTAAAAAGACAATTAAGTAGTTTACCAAAGTTTACTTTACAAATAGGGAAGTGGTAACAAGGTGGATGGTTCATTCATTTGTCTTACCTCGCCCCTTCTTTTCCTCTGATCAATTTTGCCTCTTTTCCTCTTTGATTTATATTTGAAAAAAAAAAAGAAAGGGATTTTGTAAGTGCTTTCATGGAGAAAACACGAGAGTGAGGTAAATGGGTGTTTTGTCAAGGCCCGTCGTAGTCATTGTTATCGTGGCCTATATCTCTCTCCGATTCGACGGAGATGAGATATGGCTCGTCATTGTCAAGTGGAGCACGACGACACTTTCCATATCCGCCGGTAAATCTTGCACGTCCACTTAAGGAGGAGGAGATAGCGACAAGGCATGGAGAGGGAGAAGGGATTTGGGGGTGGGTGTACTCATCGTGAGGAGAGAGAGGAAGTTAGGTTTTACCTAGTGAGGTTACTAGCAAGGTAAATAAATATATATATCGGTTTTTTTTTAGTGGTCCATGTAACCTTTTGCCCAGATACAGTACGATTTTGTAGGATCACCGTCGATTGTTCAAAAAACTTAAGCTGTTAGATGAATGCGTGATTTAATATTTAAATATTCTAATACTCTCTCTCATGCTTAGCCTTGTGTTTTTTGCCTAGTGCCAAGCATTGGGAGGCAAATAGAGAGCCTGAAAATATTTGGATTCAGCGCCTCGATACCATTAAAGATTTTGTGGATCATTGTCTACTATTTTTTAAAATTTAAACTATCAGCTAAAAGTGTGGTTTAACATTTAAATATTATGACAAATATGGTGAAGAGCTTTTGAAAATCACAAATAAGCAGACAATCAAATGAGGGCATCGATATAAATATATATTCGACTACATCATCTTTTTAGACTAATTTAATAAGCAGCCCTATCGCGCATGCGTTTGCATCATTCGATTAATTGAATCTAATCGACACGGGAAGTAAAATACATGTACCTTTCATTTCGGTTCGCTCGACCATCCTGCCGCCGTTGGATTAGCTCGCTGAAACTTCCAACGCGCCGTCAAAAGCTAATCACAAAATTTCATCTCGAACCATCCCACTTTATCACCCAAATTATACATAGAAATAGAGAACTGCCACCCCCATGAAGATTCATCATCACATGAAATTTCCAACCCTCCAATGTGAATCATGGATCTGTCCACTGTTTTCCTCGATCGCGGGTTGTCGTGAGCCGTGGGAATCTACACGGGTGAGTTGCTCCGCTCCGGCTCGACGTCCTTTTGACTCGATTTTTATTAGGGGATAATAACACAAACAGTCTCTGAACTTTGGCTCAATGTGCAAAATTTGGTCCATAAACTTTTAATTTGTTCAATGTAGTCTTCGAATTTTAACCCAATATTCAATGTGGTCCCTAAATTTTTAATTTATTCAACTTCGTCCCTGAGCTTTCAATAAATATTCAATTTAGTCCCTGAACTATATAAAAATATACAATATGATCCCTTAACTTGAATTAATAGAAGGACTACATTAAACATTTTTATAAAGTTCAGGGACTATATTGAACATGTACCAAAAGTTTAGGGATCACATCGAATAAATTGAAAATTTAGAAATCATATTAAATATTAAATTAAATTTCAGAAATTATATTAAATAAATTAAAAATTTAAAAGACTAAATTATGTAATGCGCTAAAATTTACAGGTTATTTATGTCATTTTCTCCTTTTATTGCTACGCCCAAAAAAGGAGGGACAACAACGTGGGAAGCGGTTAGAAAGCGAGACAAATTTGCTGTGGGAGCCGTACCATCTCTCGTCTGGTGGCAGCAGGAAAAGAGGCGGGGCCCCCCGATCAGCTCCACCATCTCGGGAGGCAAGGGCCGAGATCTCTCAACTGCCCTTCCCGCCCCCCTCCCCCGTCCCATCCGACGTGGGCCGCCCCGACCCCACCCTGGGCCCAAGCCGCGGGGAGCTAGACGACAAAAGAGAGGAGACGCCCCGGGCGGAGGGAGGGGGGCGGGAACCAAAAATAAAAAGAAGGGAGAGGAATTGCAGATATCGCCCACCGCTGCAGTGCGGACGGTCCGTACGTCCCGCCACGTGTGTATCCGATCGGGGTGGTGGGGGGGAGGGTGTGGGGTGTCACGTGACGAGATCGTCCCGCGACCCCCGCATCGCCCGCCACGTGGTTGGCGGATAAGAACAACATCCCCGGTGTCGCCGGGCCCCCCCCTCCCTCCCTCCCTCCCTCCTTACCGACTTCGCTCGACGCTCAACTTGCAGCGATCAAAGATGTCTCTCTCCTGCGACCCAAAACAAGAAATCTCTCTCTCTCTCTCTCTCCCACGTGGCAAGTGGATAGGCTTTGCCTTCTCTCTCTTTTCTTCTTTTTGTTATAATTATTTCTGCCTTCTTTTCGAGAAAATTTCAAATAAAAACGCAAAGTACCACAAATTAAGACCTGAAATGAATTTTGTATAAAATAAAGGTCTGAAGTGACATGTCATTCTCAAATAAGGACCTCACATTATTAATCGCCGGTCAATCAGTAGCATTTTCTTCAGAAGAATATTTTAATTTTAAATTAATTTTTCGTTTTTTTCCCTCTTTGGTCTTCTCTTTGTTCTTCGGGGCTGGCCAGTGACCGGCGAAGCCCGGGAAGGGCAATGGCCTCACCTCGGTGAGGCGGCCCTCGGCCTGGGCGAGGTCGCCCTCGAAAGCCACGAGCGATAGCCTTGCCGGCCAATTATTTGTTATTAGCGAAATAAAGGGCCCCGGAGGGGAAGAATTTTTTTTTTCTTTATAGAGAAAAGGTATGTGATTATCCACAACGTTGTTGTCGTCGTCGTCCCTTGTTGTGTTTCCTCGCTGGTATCTTCCTAGTGGTCCTTTGCCTGTTTACAGTGTGGGCCTATTTCACTGTGAAATACTTAGTAGGAACTAGATAGGTACGAATTACATGGAGAGAGAGAGAGTAACAATGAAAATGAACGATTAATAGAATGGAGATAGCTGAGCAGTTGCTTAATTATTTTCTTAGGGTTTACATTAATCATTTATGATATGGCCCATTTAATATGACATTTATGAGGTTCCTTTTTTCGTGTTTTTGTAAGAAAAATGTTATATCTACCTCAGCAATCCTACCAACACTTCTTTATTAAATGATAGAGATACATATCTTCCGAAAAAGAAAAAGGGATAAGTACACTAAAAGCCCTAAAACTTGTCATAAAAATACAATTAAGTTCTAAAATTTTTAAAAAGTGCAATCAAGTCAAAAAACCTGTTGAGAAAGTGCAATCGAAATTCTAAAAATTTCAAACAATGCAATTAACGGAAGGATTTGATTGGACCAATTGTATGAATTTTATGACTTCATTGCATTTTTTGAAAGTTTTAGGACTTAATTGCCCTTCTGAGACAAGTTTTAAGACTTACTTATATTTTTTGAAAATTTTAAAACTCAATTACACTTTTGTGATAAATTTTAGGACTTCTAATATATTTTTCCCTACAGGTATGAGCCTAGGGCTCTATTTCACACTTTGAGCCTATTTAATGTCTCAATTAAGCGGTAAAACATTAAGAATTGAGCATATAATGGGATCGAGCGCATCTTCTAATCAGGTTTAGCATTGGCTCAAAAGATTTCGATTGAGTAAAAAAATTTATCCGATGCATTAATCGAGGAAGGAGCTGCTTAATTCTTTCAGTAGAATTATTGATTAATAGTAAGTAATAGGCTCTCGACATTTCCAACTGTCAAATGGCTTCTTATAATAAAATTTAAATGGTCCAAAATAGTCTTTATTGGGACCTCGTTAACGATAAGATTGATCATAGAGAAAAATGTACCTTTAACATAAATCAATCAATTAATCTAATGGTTCTTATCAAATATTTCCTAAACCGACTTTTTTTATTCTTCTTTTGTGTTTAAATCGAAAAAAATTATATGTTCGTGCTTTTTTTATGAGATTCATTTAAGATTCGAGTATTTTAATAAATTTTATAATGGGGATTATAAAATTTAAGAATATATTAATAAAGTACTTTTTATTTAGAATGTCACTAAAATTCAATCTCTAATGACTCCTTGTGATATACAGTTCTTTAGTTCAAGTTTTTTTAGGAGAATTCTCCAGTTAAACTAGTGAATCTTTATGATTATAATTTATATTTATTATATGTTAATTAACAAACCTACAAAGAAATTTCAAACTCATTACAAAAAATCCTTTATAGAAATCAGTTTGAGCACATCAATAAGTAAAAGAAAGGAAATGAAATTTGTACATCAACGAATGAACAAAAACATAACGTAGTGGAATAAAATATTATTATTTTGATTAATACGAACGGTCTCGTATTTTCATGATAATGTGTGGCTTTTGCATTTTCAAAAAATAGTTACTTTCACCGTTCCATTTGTGCTTTTGATTAATTAATTCTTTTGAGGTTATTCTCGTTAACTCAATGAATCAAGACGTGTCATAACCATTTAGAGGGTGGAAATAGCGTGAGCCAAGTATTATGTTACCAACTCTACCTATCGAAACTTACAAATGATAATCACGATTCTATGTTTAGCAAGGAATTAATAATATCGACCGACAATTCCAATCATAATCAATAAACTTTTTACAAACTTAACGTGCAAAAGTTATTACTTAAATTGTCAGCACTTATTTATCAATTTTATCGAATGGGGTCTTCTTCTCAAATTAATTTACTATTATAATGTTCCACAAACAATTTAACCCCTATTTAATTAAAATTTGCTAACAAGTTGGCCTAATAGGACCACGGCCCCCGTGATGGCACAGTATTTTCGCTTGCCCCGTTCTCAGCAATATCCTCTGTATTCTTAAAATCATGAGATCCGGACGAAGTCTTTTAAGGACATGCTTAAGTCCTAATTTACTTTTGTAATGTTCCACAAACAATTTGACCCCCCCCCTTTTATTTATCAATTTTGTCGAACGGGGTCTGCCTCTTGAGTTAAGTTACTTTTATAATGTTTCACAGACAGTTTGACCCCCTTTTATTTAATTACAATTTGCTAATAAGTTGGCCGACTAGGACCACAGCCCCCGTGATGGGACAATATTTTTCTCTTGCCCTGTCCTTGGCAATATCCTCTGTATTCTTACCATCATGAGGTTTGGACGAAATCTTTTAAGGACATGCTTAAGTCCTAATTTACTTTGTAATGTTCCACATACAGTTTGATCCCCCTTTTATTTATCAATTTTATCGAACGGGGTTTTTCTCTTGAATTAATTTACTTTTATAACGTTTCACAAGTAGTTCCACAAATAGTTCAAGCCCCTCTTATTTAATTAAAATTTGCTAACAAGTTGGCATACTAGGATCACAGCCCCCGTGATAGGACAGTGTTTTTGTTTTGCCCCGTCCCCAGCAATACCCTCTGTATTCTGAATGTCCCGAGGTCTGGACGAAATCTTTTGAGGACATGCTTAGGTCCTAATTTACCTTTGTAACGTTTCACAAACAATTCGACCCCCTTTCATTTATCAATTTCATTGAACGGGGTCTTCCTCTCAAATTAATTTACTTTTATAATGTTCCACAAATAGTTCGACCCTCTTTTATCTAATTAAGATTTGCTAACAAGTTGGCCAACTAGTATAGGAGACATTCTCCAATTTTTGTCTTGCCTTGTCGATATCCTCTGTATTCTTAACGTCTCGAGGTTTAGATAAAATCTTTTAAGGACATGCTTAAATCCTAATATACTTTTGTAATATTTGACAAATAATTTTATCGAACGGGATATTCCTCTCCAATTAATTTACTTTTGTAACCTTTCGCAAACAGTTTGACCCCCCCTTTTATCTAATTAAAATTGCCGACAAGTTGGCCAACTTGTACCGGAGACATTCTCCAATTGGTGCCTTGCCTAGAAAAACATGCATAAAAATCCATTTTCCTAGCCGTCCATTTTTCGGTCCCGTCATCCGAAAGGACTCCAAAACCACGTCCTTGCCCATATTAATTGGTTGAAAAATCCATATCTACTTTTTTTTTACCAATAAATGCCGTGCATGCGAGGAAACCAAATTGATATATTAATCGCAAGTTGTGAAAGTTTAACGTGATTGATAAAGAGATAAAGGCAAATCAACTAAGCCATTTTTGGTTTGATGCTATTTTAATTTTTTATTCTGGACTTTCATCATAGGGAACCTACTTCCTATCATGCTATTAACAACCCTAGCAATCTCTCTCTCTCTAAGTCAAAAAAAAAAAATTCCCTCTCTTTCTATAGCATCTCTAATTAATCATTTTTTATTCGAAGTAATTATCAAACTTCGAGAACACAATTCACACCGCTCGAGATTGGTATGATGCTAAAACATTACAACCTGCATTTGCCTAAGGGTTTAAGTTGCCAGTGATTTATGAAATCTTACATAATATTAAAATAGGATGTCCCGGTCCAAATTTTTTCAGGTTCCTCATTCGCCTCCCTCACTATATATCTCCGCACTCAATACTAGGCTGAAATCCGGCATATGTGTGAGGGGAAACGTTAAAATATTTAAATGTTAAATCACGCTTTTATCTAACATTTTGAGTTTTTTAAGCAGTCGGTGGCGGTTTCACAAAATTTCACAAAGTATTCGATAAAAAAGGAATGAAATTTCTGGTTAATAAAGTGCAAGTTGGCCATTACATTTGTGGTGTAATGTTGTTAATAATTGAGCCCTCCGAATTGGTTTTCGCTTTTAATCATGAGAGATATAGTAACTTTGCTTTTTCTAACTTTTTATTTTGGACTCTATCTCTTAAGATTGTTACAATGCTTAAATACTAGACCACGCATATATCTAAAGGCTTAAGTTGGCAACGGTCCAATTATCAAAGTAGGAGGTTCGAGTTAAAATCTTTCCAGACTTATTATTCGCCTTTGTTATTGTATATCTTCGCGCTCAATACAAGGCCAAAAATTTGGCCTGCGCGAGTGGGGGAACATTATAATATTCAAATGTTTAATTACGCTTTTATATAATAATTTGAGTTTTTTAAGCAGTTGGTGGTAGTCTGACAAACTTTAACAAAGTATCCAGTCAAAAAAGAATGAAATTTCACCTTAAGAAAGTGCAAGTTGGGCATTACATTTGTGGTTTAATGTTGTTAATAATTTAGCCCACGGAATTGGTTTTTGCTTTCAATTATGAGAGATATAGTAACTTTGCTTTTTTTAAGTTTTTATTTTAGACTCTCTCTCTCTCAAGATTGTTACCATTATTAAATATTAAATCATGCCTTCGTCTAAAGGTTTAAGTTGGTAGTGGTCCCATAAAATTTTACATGTTATCAAAGTAGGAGGTCCGAGTCCAAATCTTTCTAGGCTTCTTATTCACCTCCCTTATTATATGTCTTCGCGCTTATTACTAGGCCAAAATCTAGTCTACGCGTGAGAGTAATGTTATAATATTTAAATGTTTAACCACGCTTTTATCTAACAATTCAAGTCGGAGGCAGTCCCATAGAATTTCACAATGTATTCGGTCAAAAAAGAATGAAATTTCACCTTAAGAAAGTGCAAGTTGGACATTACATTTGTGGTTTAATGTTGTTAATAATTAAGCCCCTGGAATTAGTTTTTGCTTTCAATTATGATAGATATAGTAACTTTACTTTTTTTTAAGTTTTTATTTGGGACTCTCTCTCTCTCTCTCTCTCTCTCTCAAGATTGTTACAATGCTTAAATAGTAAACTACGCCTTCGTCTAAAAGTTTAAGTTGACAGTAGTCTCCTGAAATCTTACATATTATCAAAGCAAAAGGTACGAGTCTAAATCTTTCTAGGCTTTTTATTAGCCTTTCTTATTATATACTAGGCTAACATCTAGCCTATGCGCGAGGGAAATGTTATAATATTTAAATATTTAACCATGCTTTTATTTAACAGCTAAAGTCTTTTGAGCAGCCAGAGACAGCCCCACAAGATTTCGCAAGGTATTTGGTTAAAAAAAGAATGAGTTTTCACCTTAATAAAGTGCAAGTTGGGCATTACATTCGTGGTTTAATGTTTTTAATGATTGAGCCCCCGGAACTGGTTTTTGCTTTCAATTATGAGAGATATAGTAACTTTGCTTTTTTTTTAATTCTTTATTTTGGACTCTCTCTCTCTCTGTACCGAAAGGGGGAAAATTAATCTCTAATTAATCATATTTTATTTGGAGTAGTTGTCAAACTTTTTTAGAACACAATACACACCCGCTCAAGATTGTTACGATGCTTAAATATTAAATGACACATTTATCTAAAAATTTAAGATTTTTAGAACAGCTAAAAATCTTAAATAATATCAAAGCAGGAGATCCAAGTCCAAACCTTTCGAGGCTCTTTATTTACCTCCTCATTATATATTTTTGTTGCTTAATACTAGGCCAAAATCCTAGTTAAGCTTGAGGGGAAGTGTTATACGTTTTATCTAATTGTTTGAGTTTTATGAATTTTACGTAGTATCAAAGGAGGAGGTCATAATCCAGCTCTTCCCAAGCCCTTTGGTTGCCTCCCTTATCATATATTTTCATGCTTAATACTAGGCCAAAATCAATTTAAACGTGAAGAGAAGCATCACAGTAATTAAATATTTAATGACGTATTTATCTAATAGTTTGTATTTTTAGGTCAATCAGCGGCGGTCCCACGAAATTTTACGATGATATCGGGTCAAAAAAAAAGAATGAATTCTCACCTTAATCGAGTGCAAGTGGGGCATTACTTTTTTTTAATCCCTTGCGAGATGATCTTTCTCTTAACTTATCTTGCACGTCTTTACACATGTAAGACAAGTGGACGATCGTGGTATTGCCTAAAAGCTTATGGGTTAGGTTGTCCTTGTCGCTAAACAGTTATTGGGGGAGAAAAAGTGCTTATGATTATTTGTTTATGCCAAGGATTAAATTAACTTCACATTTGATGGAGTTGTTGAACTAGCAAATCTCCTCGGGCCGCGAAATACGCTCTCGTGTTCAACCTATGTCGTCTCTAGTGGCGACATGGTTTGAAAGCCTCGACAAGTTGGAGGAGGTCTCCAAATCCAATTTTGGTTCGAGTGAATAAGGGGGCTAACCGCATAAAGCATGACTTTTTGGCTCGTGGTGGTCACGTGACATGTGATGTCTTGTTACGAAGGACCGTTTGTACGAAGGAAAGCCGTTTCTGGGAAACCGTTTGTCGACTTTCTAGCGTTTAGATAACAAAAAATCAGTCAATTTGCGAAAAGTGTTTTCCACGGACTCAAAATGACAATGCTTAAATTGAGGGAAAAATTGAGGGGAAATGAATTTCTCTTACGGTAAAAAGGAAATTACTTTCCCTAAATTACCAAACAAAAGAAATCTAATCATCTTCCTTGGAAAATGATTATCATGAAACATATTTATCTGTATCATGAAATTTTCGGCAAAACAAACGCACCTATATTATATTTTATTGTTCTCTATTGGCTCATAGGAATAGTCCTTTGGCACCTAGGATAAGCATGAACTTGAAGCATTATCCGTGGAGATTGGAAAGTCCATGCAACTTGACATTGCAACGATCATTTGATTGAATTAGTATCACATTATAAAATTTGCAAGAGGGGGAAGATATTTATACAGCTAGTGTTACGATGGAGACCCACCTATATATTTCTTGTTTTTATGGTGAGAAAGCCCGCTTTCCATGGATTAGATCAAACGTGAATCAAAACCTGAGTGGCTCGACCCAGATATGATATTATTTGTACTAGATGATATCGGGAAATGGACTTTTGTAGCATGCACGTAAGATTTCATTTAATTAGCCCCGTCAATAGATACGATAGAATGCCACTATACTGTCAGGCAATTATTTTTTGCGAGATTTTCGCAGATGTACATGAGGTTGCATAGATTCTACTCTATATAACCATATAAATGGGAAAAAAAACTGTTCATATCCCAAAAAACTGTTCATATATATGACCGCCCTGACGTCAACCGTAGACTTTGACGTTCTTTCAAGTAACAATAACAACTAATAATAATTATAGCTGCACCATATTTATAATACTAATATTCCAAGGGAACATGCTCTGGTTAGTCTATGATTGCTCAAATTAGCATAAATCAGTGCAGAAATTCTTGAATAGTTATTGACTAAGATGTGCAAAGACAAAGAGCAATATCACTATCAAGTGATTGGATGCAAGCCAATTTGTTCTGATTCATATTTTCCGCCCTTCTTCATCAAGATTACTGTTGGACAATGAAAACCCAACTTCGTTGGTTCCAGCAGCTTTTGGAAACTTGGGGCAAGTGAAACAATGGGCCGTGTTGCTCATGGTATCCGGAAGTGGCCACCCATTTAGATTCTTGTGTTGAATGATAGAGAAAGCCAATTGGGAAGGTGTCATCTTTGGAAGTATTGAGATTCCATATGTCTTCACTAAACTATGATGCCTCAAGCAGCTTTGGGACAACTTTGCCATGTGCACTCCAACATCTGAGCTTACAAGGGAAGTATTGGGTAAAAGGAGAAAGAGGACAACTTGAGTTAAATCATCCACCAAAGCCAAAAAGGGATGGTCAATAGGGACATGGTTTAGAGAAGAATGTGAAAGGGTATCTAGAAGTCTGGTCCTTAGGAGGGATGAGAAAACTGGTCTAGAATACCTCTTGATTGCTGCATAAAAAAATAAAAATAAATAGATCAGGAGGGTCATTGACTAAAGAAGTTTAAGACTTGATTGATTGCATCGTGTTAATTTAGTTATAGCGGATGACTTGACGAAATAGTGTTGATTAGAGAAAATTAGCATAGAAAGACGAAATAGTCAAAAGAAAAAAAGGAAAACAAAGAAAAAAAAGTATCAGTCAACAAAGTCAGAATTAAGGTCGGGGGGAGGAAAAAGGACAGATTATGTTTGACCTACCAAGGACATGTACTCAATATTCTATTATGACCCAAGGACATGGAATTGGCACTAAAGTTTGTAACAATGTCAGTTGCCAAGAGTGACTTTTTTTCTTTGAACTTTGTCAATAGATTCATGACATGAAAAGCACATCAAGGAGAATAAGTGTCACCTAGCACAATCAAGAGCACAACTCGATAATATTGGGAAAATGGCACGCTTACAATCATACTTCTGTCTTAATGAAAAGACTTGCACTTATCTGCGGCTAGGAGCATAATCAAGCTGAGTTGGACCAATACAATGCGAACTCGAGCTTGGCTCACTTACTAGTTGCTTGAAATTTGACTCGAGCTTGATCGAGTATTAATTATTGTGCTTGAGCTTGACTAGATTAGAAAATCGACGTGCTCAAGCTAGACTCAAATTACAATCAATTCATAAATAAAAACTCGAGTTCAAGCTTTTATAAGATCGAATATTTTGTAGTGTTAAGTGTCTATCTTTCTAATAATTACATATTTTCAACAAACTGCGAAATCTCAATTGAACTCACGAGCCTATCGAGCCGAGCTTTACAAGCTTGAGCTCAACCCAAAAAGATACTTGAACAGTCCGAACTAGAGCTCGACTTGAAATCAAATGAGCAGATCTCAAGTAGTCACCGAGTCGAACCCCAAGCCACTCACGAGCAGCTTGACTCGATTTCACGCCTATGCAATGCTACATGAACTTGCACAAATCTCATTGTTTTTACATTTTTAATTTTGGAAGAATCAAAATCTAGAATGACATGCCACTAACAAGGCGTTTGGCAATTTGCCAATTAGTGAAAATTTCTGTTCTTTTGTTCTCAAAATCAGTTTGGAAACAGAAATCCGTTTGTTAAATTTTTAGTGCTTGGGCCCAAATTTGCAAAAAATTGTTCCCAGAATCAATTTTAGAACATAATCAAAAAGCAAAAAAAAATAGCTTTCTGATTTTGAAATAATTTTTCTATTTATGATTTTTCTAGATTTTCTTCTTCCTTTTTGCTTTGTTCTTTTTCTTCCCGGTCTGCTGTTGGCGATTGGCCACTGGCCACCGGCCAGGGTCGGTGAGGGCGGTTCGTGGCTGTGACAGCGAGGCCTCACCTTGGCTGGGCGAGGCCGATCTCCTTGTCGCTGGGGGTGGTGAGGGCGGGGTCGACTTCGCCCAGCCAAGGCAAGGCCGGCGGTGAGGGCCGTGACACCCTTGCCGGCCCTGGCCTGTGGTTGGTCGCTGGTGTCGGCGATCGGCCATGGCCAAGGAAGGGAAGAAAAAAAAAGAGGAAAAAAAGGAAAAAAGAAAGAAAGAAATATTAAAAAAATAAAAAATTATTAAAAAATTATTAATAAAAAGAAATTTTATGCAGTTACTAAATGTATTTTTGTTCTTTTTCTATTCTAAGAATAAAAATTTTTTGCAGTTGCCAAACGCCTTCAAATGCTTAGAAATTATTTCAGGCACACAATAAAAAAGAATCATTTTTTAGCATAATCAATTTTCGGGCACAAAATCGTTGTCATGCGCATCCTAACTCTTTTTTCTTTATTTCTAATTTTTTTCATTCTTTCTATTTCACTAGTTTTCTGTAACACTTGGTTTTGGGCTTGCCCCCGCTGTCTTCTTTCCGCTCTCTCTCTCTCTCTCTCTCGTGTTAACTCCGAGCCCGGCCCGTGAGCAGCCCTGGCCTCGCACGCCCTCCAAGTCTTTCAGCTTCCTGCAATCATCATTCCACTCCTGTTTGCTTCTGCGTCTTCAGCAGCTTCGAACATGGTAAGACCCTCCCTCTCTGTGAAATTGTGAAGGAGGTATCTTTCGAGGTGAAGAAGCGGCAACCTGGAGGTTCCAAGCTTTTCTGGTAATGTACTCTTTCATCTTATAGATTCTTATGGCTTCATAGTGTCGGAGGCAGAGGAAGAACGAGTTGTCCATGTTCTTTCTGCAGAACCCAATACTGAAGACTTATCCACCATGGCTATAATATTTGTTTTCGGAGCACGTTGTGTTGTTTCCAGATAATGGTTGTTCGTTGGCAATCCTGTGCGGAGTTTACGAGGGGAATTTCGAAGATTGGATTTTGTGTGTTTTATGAAATGCTTCTGTGAGAAGTTTGATCTAGCTACGTTGCTGGTTGAGGGGCACTATGGTGGAGATGATGGTGGGTGAGGTGATGGACATGGTGGCTGGATCATGATTGTGGGGAAAATGGTACTTTATGAAGACAGCTAGATAATAGTATTCATTTTCATGCCCGACGATTTTCTGTTTACTAGCGAAATGATGGAAGTTACTAATATGGAATTTCTAAATTACCATTAATTTTGAGAACTACCGATCACATCCGAAACACCCTGGTTTTAGGCTTTTCATTCCTTGTCTCTTCCCTGTTTACTTAGATTGCTTGGTGATGGAGCCCCCTAGGCGATTATATTTTCTTAACATTGTAAGATTGATCCTCTGCGTCATTTTTATTTGTGCATAATATTACACATATTCGTTTAACCAATCAGTAGCTACCTCGTAGGATGGTACCTCTCTTTAAGCAATTATTAATGAAGCTAATGCGTCTTTTTCCTTGTTGCTTGCGATATGACATTAAGGAGAAACTTGTGACCTTCAAGTTTGATCTTTTTTGTCTGTGGGAGGAACTTGTCTAGTTATCGATGTACCAAGCTGTGTCACTTCTGTTGCTTATCATGCGCTTGACAAAAATGGGTTTTTTTCCCCGTAGGTGCCACGGTTTCAGAAAGAAAGAGATGCTGGCTTTCTTTGTTTGATTGAATACACTTGCTGGTGCACAGGTTCATGAAGTTCAAAGATAAAGCTACATTCTTTGGTGGTCTCTCATTTCTCTTCGCTCAGCCTTGCCTTCGCCACCGCCACCGTGAGCTTGCCTGCTGTGTGTGACCTAATCATCGAGTCCCAGCCATAGTCGCCTTCCTCTTACTTTCCGTGTCTTGACTATACAGTGTTCCGTTATTGATAATTGGCCGCACATTGAGCAAGATCTGGCTATGCTCTCTTGACTAGAGCCAAAATAGGCGAAAATTACCAAAAAAGTTTTCAACCTATTTTAATTTATTTAATATCGTTCCTGAACTTCAATTTAGTCCCTAAACTATATGAAAATATTTAATGCAGTCCTTTTATTAATTCAATTCTAAGGACTACATTGAACATTTTTATATAGTTTACGGACTACATTAAACATGTACCAAAGTTCAGGGATCACATTGTACAAATTAAAAGTTCATATACATATTACACATTAGGCCAAAGTTCAGAGACTGTTTCTATCGTTATCCCGCTGGACTATATGTTGTCATGTATTTATCTGCCACCCACAAAAGCACTTTGTTCTATTGTAATCATCTCTAGGAGTCATGGCTTAAGACGGTTAGCCATCATTTTTTGAAATAATCTTGTAACTAAAGTTGCACATGCTAATTGGCTTGAATTGTGAGATGTTCTCTAGGCTGGCTACTTTCGAGATAAGTACAATACGTGTCAAGTTAAGGGAGGGATCAAAAGTATCTGTAGTGAAGAAATTATCCACCATTGCGAACACATCTTGCTAAATTTCGGTCTAGTAATGATGATAGAATTGCCCGTTAAGCCCATCCAAACCAGGTGCCTTAGTTGCTTCCATTTGAAACATTACTTCCTTTATTTCCTCTAATGATACTTTCCTCATCAAGGCCACATTCATATCATCATGGACAAGGTTTGGACATTGATCAAGTAAGGGTTGGAAATTTCTGGGCCCCACTGTAGTGTATAGGGATCAGTAGAATTGCCCGATATGTTGCTTTAGTGTTTCGGGATCACGACATCACTGATTATCCTCTACTTTCAACATTGATATTCGATTTCGTGCTTTTTGTTGGACTGTAGTGGCATGAAAATATCTAGTATTTTTGTCCCCCCACCTTAGCCAGTTTATTTGGAATCTCTTAATCCAGTACATCTCTTCTTGCCTCCATAATCTCTTAATGCATTTTTTGTTGGGATTCCTCCCTATAATCGATCCCATTAGGGTTAATAGCTACTTTAGTTAGCTTCTTCATCAAATGCTCAATTTTCTTTCGAGCATTGTAAAATTTCCTTTTACTCTACGTCCCCAACACACTAGCCACCTTCCTAGATTTCTTCCTTAAGTCTCCAGGCGGGTAGTGTTCAGCATGCTAGGCCTTTTTAATGATTTCCTCACATTTCAGGTCTTCTACCCAAAATGCTTCTAAGTGGAACTCCTTTTTCCTCTTGGTTGTCTTCGAGTGAAGTGTAAGGAAAAGATGAATGTGATTAGAACCTATAGCTGGTAGAGCATAGGCCTCTGCGTTTGGAAATTCCACTTTCCACTCTAAGTTGCATAGTGCCCTATCTAGATGTTTTCTCACCAAGGCTTCCCCTTCTCTATTAATGGACCATGTATATGCATATCCTTTGCTTGCAATATCCATTAACGAGCAATCATTCAACATTTTTCAAAAGGCCACCATTCTATAATTATTTGCCCCTTGTCCTCCAGCCTCTTTCTAGCCATACCTAAATTCATCAAAGTCACACGTACAAATCCATGGTAGAATATTGGTGTGGTGGATAGCCATCAGCTCATTCCATAAACATAGTCTTGCCTAAAAATTAGTGGAGGCAAGTAAAAATGATATTCTCCTTTGAGTTCCACATATGGGGTCCTTGCAAGTAATGTCAATTAGCTCCTTAGAGTAGTCCTATACTTGCATTGATATCTCCTTTTCCTAGGGGTGATTGGTTCCTGATCCGGTTCCTAATCCAGTTCCCTTTTTTTAGAACTATCTGGTCCGGTTCACGACGGTTCAATGGAACCAGTGAAAGATAATGGTAATGCATCGAAAGAACAAGAACCAAGTAACATGCATTCACCTTTGCTCTTTCCCAGCAAAATAACAAAAAGTATGAGCACGACACACTTAACTAATAATACCCTTTGACATAGCCAAATGGCCATGAAAGGCATACATCACATGAGAGTAGCTTGCCTTGAATTTTATTCAAAACCCCTCTTACGATCTCTGCATGGCCATTTGATGTGGGATACTTGATATTCACATGGAGACACTGTGACATTCCGAAGTTTCCGCCAATTGGAAATTATGAAATAACTGAGTTTTATGAGATGTGCTCGTAACAAATTCTCGCCCGGAACTAATCATTCCTGGAAATGCTAATCATTAGGGAAAGGCTAATAGGAGAATTAAATTCGAGTGACTAAAGGAAATTCGATCGTGAATGAATTTTGATCATTAAATCGCGGAAGTTATATTTTGAGCCACTGTTGGCCGATCCAAGGATAGTTAAGGGTCAGTTCGCCACTGTCCTAGTAGTGGATCGCGGGTGATTCCGTTGGACCACGAAACGACTTGACGAATGATTCTGAAATTATACCGAACGATCGTACCCCTTGGATCAAGTGATTGATCTTCGTGATTTTAATGACAACCGAGGTCGTCACGCACCGAATGGACTTGCACGTGACTCGATTTTATATCAGTCACGAGTCGATTCTGCGAACTTCCCTAGCAAGCCGCCCGTTAGCTCGAGAAACACTCGAGTTGCGTTTAATAGAATTTAATTATTGAATTTTTGCCCAAATTGGACATTGAAAAATTAGGAAGTCACGCCGGAACGTTAGGACAATGTTGCACGTGACACGTGTCAATTTTTGGTGCGCTTAAATCCTTCGGAAATATTCAATTTGGACAAGAAACGGAGAAAGTAATCAAAATACCCCTAGGATTTATAAAAGGGTATGTTTTAAGGGTAAATGGAATTTTGGTAATTTTTCCCTAAAATTTTGATTGGACAATTTTACCCTTGGATATTTTGGAAATTACAAGTATACCCTTGGATATTTTTGTGCAAGAATCGATCTCGGCCGTCGGATCAAGATAAGATCGAATCGAGACTGTCGGATTAAAAATAAGAGGAAAGGGTATTATGGTCATTTCTACCTTGGTCAAGTGAGCATTATTTAAGTCAAGGATGTCTTCTTCTCCCTATTCTTCCTCTTCATTGCCGTGAACACCCCTTCCCCTTTTATTTTTTTTTTCTTCTTGGCCGTGAGTTTTTCCTTGGCCGTTTCTCTCCACCGCCGGCGCCGCCGTTCGCCACCACCACACCGGACCACCCTCAAGCCACCGTCCACGCCGCCGTATACCACCACCATCAACCTCACCGCCATATTTCTCTCCCTTTCCCTCTCTTTCTCTCTTGGCCGTGAGCCCCAATCGCCGCCCAAGCCTCGTCGTCGCCACCCAAGCCGATTGCCGCCACTCGAGAGCCATACGCCATCGCCGCCGTTCCCGATTAAGGGCCACCGCTTTCCATTCTAGTCGCGAAAGTCTAAAACGCTGGTAAGTGTCGCCTAAACCTAATTTAGGACTTCGGGTATTGACGGGTAATTTTCGGACAAAATCAGTATGGAATTAGGTGCGGAATTGTATGAATAGGGAGTGGAAATTTTATGGCGGGCCTTAGGAATTAATTCGGTAATATTTATTGGAAATTCAGAAAAATGGGGGCTGCGAATTACTGTTCATATGCTGCGAATCACTGTTCACAAGATGTAAATTACTCTTCACAGAGCTGTGATGGTCCGATCGAGACGCAAGTTGAATTTTTGGAACCTAGAAATTATGGCGAGAAAGTCCCGTGAAGGATCGGAATTAATCCGAAGCCATTTAGTTGGAGAAAAATGGGAATTTACGTGTTGGATGCATATTTAATTATAAATAAATTGTGGTGATCAAATTGAGCATGTTGTTGTGCAATTGGGTGATTGTATATGCTTGTTGGATGCACATGTGAGTCAGATTAAAATTAATTATTGATATTGCCATATTCAATGCTGAATGAGCATGAATTGTGTGTTAAATGGTGCGTGTGCGGGCCGCGTGTAATGGGCCAGTAGATTGTGGTAAATGCGTATTGAGCGTGTACTTGAGAAAGAAAGAATGGTGTGTGGCATGGTATGAGAAATTGTGGAAAATTGTGCCGTCCTGAGGCGTGTACGTTAACGTGGGACGATACCCAGTTTTACCGGAAGACTGCCAACCTGAGGCGTGTACTTCAACGCGAGTTGTGCAGTAGGTGGTAGATGTTAAGCCTGAGGCGTGTACTTTAACGCGGGTTACTGGCGAGTAAAAGTGGAAAGTGGATGATCGCAGTGTGCCTGAGGGGTGTACTTCAACGCGGGTCACTGACGAGTGAAAGTGGAAAGTGGATGATCGCAGTGTGCCTGAGGCGTGTACTTCAACGCGGGTCACTGGCGAGTGAAAGTGAAAAGTGGATGATTGCAGTGTGCCTGAGGCGTGTACTTCAACGCGGGTCACTGGCGAGTGAAAGAGGAAAATGAATGATTGCAGTGTGCCTGAGGCGTGTACTTCAACGCGGGTCACTGGCGAGTGGATGTGAAAGTGAAAATGAGAATGGAAGGAATAGTGGGATGAGAACGATACATGCACGTGTTTGCATACAATGTGATTGTGATTGAGTACTAGTGTGCGTATGTTTAGGTTTGACTATATTATTTGATGTGCTTGAAATATAATAGTTTGATATGTACAAATGCACGTGTGTCTATGTGATTGTATGGAGGTACGTGATAGCTTAGGTTGGGTTTAGGGGTGAACTTATTTAGAAGTATTCTCACGGTTGTTTCAACCAACAATTTCAGAACCCAGACAGGACCCATGAATCCTCCACCGCCACCACCCCAGTACGTTTTGGAGTTCCAGTGCATACAGAGTATGAGACAGCTGAGTTTCAAATAGGAGACAGGATGAGGTGGAGTTAGATTTTGAGTGGACGCCAAGCAAGGGATGTTAAAGGTTGTTACGGGTTGGATGGTAGGTTATCGGTTTTTGTTTTTTACTCTTGAAGGGTTAGTAATGTGTGCATTGGTAAACTAAGGTTTGTATTTTGTAAATATGGTGGTACAAGTTTGATCGAGTAATGGAAATGTATATATTTTCCTAATGTTTCCCCAGTTAAAATTTTTGTCCGGGTGTTTTATGGTTTCCGTATGCGCAATTAAATCTTTGATGTTTAGATGAGGTCGGCGACAACCTGGGATGTCGCAACTGATCGACTGAAGGCGGGGTGTCGCAGGCTCGAACGGGAGCTCGGGACGTGATAGACACAACAACAGAGCCAAGCCAAAAGTCTCACATAGAACACATTCACATGGAAGGCTGGACACCCCAATAGAGAAAAGCCATACATATCGAGAGTTCCATATCGAATGGGAATAAAGAAACCATAAAAGGGATTGTGCATAAAACCCAAGCCATGTACGGTAATTAAAGTTGAAATGCTTAATTTTGAACCTTTTAAAAAAATAAAATTAAAATTTTAAAAAGAATTGGTCCAGTTCAGTTTTCCTAGAACCGGGAACTGGACAAGCACCCCTTAGAACCACCTAGAACCAGGCCCCCCTTAGAACTGCCTAGAACCAACTGGTCTAAGCAATTTCTGGTTCGGGTGGTTCCCACCCCTACCTCTTCCCACATAATTACCATTCCCCCTGCTATTGCAATAGAGTTGATAATGATTGACTTCTTGAACTTAAGTTGTTATCTCAACCTAATCATCGTTGATCTTTTATTCTTGATCTCCATGAGGAACATCAAATTGGTCCTTTCAAGAGCCACTAGGGCTTAGAGATGCTAGAATGTTAGGGTTGAGCCCAGTCCTTGACAGTTCTAGTTCCAGTTTATTCCTCCCTGCTTTCCTCTTTCCTTCTATGGCTGATATCTCTTAACCGACTACCTACCTAGGTATTCCTGTTACAAAATCACAGGATTGACGATGCCTTGTGCGCTTTTTGTGGTTCTACTCCATACTCAATCAACCACCTCTTCTTTGAATGCACCTCTACCAGTAGATTGGCGTCTCTTTGAGCGACAAAATGCAATCTACCTTGGCGCAATCGTCCCTGGCATGAACATATTATGTGGGCAATGCAAGTATGCGGAGGTTCTTCGTTTGCTCACCGCATCTCTAGATTTTCCTTTGAGGCTTTATGTCACATTATTTGGACCGAAAGGAACAATGCGATGTTTAGGATCAAGAGCATCTTCATCCCTGGCATGCGTAAGCATCTTATCAAAGTCGTTAAGGACAAGGCAATCTCTATGGAGAGAGTTGAGGACACATATAGGAACCGCATTTTATAGAGAAAGTGAGACCTTTCTCCTTCTATCTTTGGTTAGTGCTGATCCTCGATGTTCCGGTGTCTTCTACAGCGGATTCCGGAGTTATGGACGTCACCCCTCCAACCTGCGGTTGGTTCGGCTGGCTTTGTCTTTTTGTTTTTGTTTTGCTTGTTCTTAGCCGTCCTTTGGCTTGCTGTATAGTTCCTGCTGAACCCTCTTGACCTTGTATGGACATTGCTATGTCCTAATATGGTCATGAGTTGGTTTGGGCTTAGGTTGTACTTGATGTTTTGAAAAGTTATACATATACTTACCTTACCAAAAAAAAAAAAATGTTAGCTACCAAAGCCTATTCTTGAACCCCTTCATCTAATTGAATAGGAGTGTCGACGAGAAGTGTCTTATCAACATCACTTGCATCTATCCCCTTTGTACTATTTGGTTTTCTTGATCTTCTTTGTTGCTGGGGGAGCATGGCTCTTCTCACTTTTTTTATGTGGGACGGATGTGCTTTTAGAAGAAGCTGTCGATCATGATGAGTCTAGGAGTAGCAACCGAGTACCTTTGCAACCATTCCCTTGTGCCGTCATCGACCCCTCAACTATGCCTTTTTCTTTTCCTTTTGATGATTCCGACAATTGAAACTTAATGGGATTTCCTAGTTCAATATCATAGTTTTAGATGGGGGCTAGGGTTTCCTTGGTATAAGCCAATATTGGTATTTTCTAGAACTGTTTCTTCTTTGAGTGGATCAACTTCCCCATAATATAACTTCTAGAAAGGACTATTCTCACGCGCTTCCGCTTTCAACCAATAGCTGAAGTTTCCGAGTCCCTCTTCCCCAAGCTCTAGCTCTTTATAGGGGATCTCCTCATAATTTGGGGCATAGTGGCCTATGCGTCCACATAAATAGGAGTAATAGGGGAGTCACTCATACTTGAAATCAACCCATACTTGATCACCATCATCAAAATTCATAATAGTTCCCGGCCACAAAGGACTAGATAACTCTATGAGCACTTGCGCTCTTTCCACTTTGCATGGACTGCCATCTTTTCCATCTATTTTTAGCTCCACCACTTTTCCAATCTTCCCTACCACCTCCATCATAGTTTTCTTCCTGATGCGAAGTACTAATAATCCAAGGACTTGCACCCAAAATTCACAATGAGTAAAAACATGTCGATGGATACGTACCTTAGGCTGAAGTTTCTATAGGATGAGCAAATTGCTAGAGAAACACCATGGACGAGCTTCCAAAACTCTCTTCAAAAAAATTTTTGTTTTGAATGTGAATGAGAGGATGCCTAATTGCAATGGTTTGCATACCATATTTTCAGTCTTCCACGCCTTCTTCATTGTGAATTAAATGACCTAATGGTTTATGCTTGGCCTGGAATATACTTTCCCTAGTCAAATCATATTGCATGCTTTCCATTTTTCCTCAGGAATTTCTTCAAACACGTTGGCTATAAATTTTTCTGTCCACATTTGCCCCATTTTTGTACATAGCACAGCCATTCTCCGTTCCTTTTCTAACTTCACCATTTCTTGTGCTATATTATAGCTGCTCCTCCCAAAGTGACCCTCCAACACACCATACAGGTTCATCCAAGAGGAAGACCCATTCTGGAACATGAGAGGTACCTGTTACCAACCTGGAAAGGGACTACCTTTCTGCGTTTTCCTCCAACTTGGCACCGAAGCTTGATCCTAAGCAATGCTGGCTGTACCGTGATTGAAGGTATTATGGATGAAAGGAGCTCTAGGCCAAATAATATCACCCGCTACTAGCCGGGAGCTGCAAGATGTCTTGGGGTGTCGCCATTTTTTAAGGTTCGTGGTTAGGGGTGGAATAGGTTTTTTTGCAAGTCACGTTACTGGATAATGGGGATTGTGGGTCAGGATGATGACACGTAGCTTGCTCTTAGGGTTCTTTGAGGTGGTAATGGCAAAGGGCGAAAGTTGATTTGCGAGATATCTTTATGGGTTGGTGAAAGGCAGGGTTTTAGGGTTTCTTAAGGGTTTGCTATAACCATGGATAGGTAGGAACTCTTACATAACAGAGAGAAAAATGATTGCCATTCTTTGACTATGCCAAGAAATGTAAACTAATTATAATTGCCACAATTACCTTACTGGACTTCGAACTTCCATTTTCTCCAATGTATTTTTTCCATCTTTTCATGTTTGTGCTAAAATTACATGAGAGCATAAAATATGGGAATGATAAGATGCTATCCATAGAAGATAAAATATGAAAATAAGACACAGCAGAGTTAGGTTAAGAATGAGACAAGTACATTTAGGCTATGTTCATTTCGCAAAAAATGCGACGTTTTTGGAAAATATTTTTTTGAAAGTCATTTTTCAGGAAAATGACAATATTTTCTAGTGTCCGACTGAGGTTTGAAAATGAACTGGAAAATATTTTCCGTCGCTTGGTATGGAAAATCAAGATTTTCCTCATTGCATTTATTTTAATAGTTTATTATATTATTTTTTTAAAAAAATTTGAATTATTAATGATTTTTATTTTTGAAATTTGAATAATTTTTATATTTATTTCTTTTTTCTTTTCTTTCTTCCTTTGCCGGTCGCTGGCTACGATGAGGCTCGGCCTCATTCGCTGGCCTTGGGCTTGGCCCCACCTCGCCTCGCCATATCTAGTAAGGCTTGACCTCGCCCTATCGGCCTCGAGCGAGAGATTGAGCCTTGCCTCGCCGGATCCAGCATGGTGGAGCTTGCCCAAGGCAATCGAGGCTCGAGCTCGCTAGCCACGGACGAGCTCATACCTCGCTTGTGGCTAGCAGTAGAGAAAAAAAGAAAAAATTATAAAAACTAAAAAAAAGAAAAAATAATTAAAAAGAAAAGGAATGTGAAGGAGTGTAGAGAGGAAAGAGAATGGAAAATTTTTTATGATGTTTTTTTTTCTATCAAGGGAAAATGTTTTCTTTGACTGGTATATTTTCTGTGAATCAAATACCGGAAAATCCCTAAAACATTTTTTTGGAAGTTATTTTCCACGAAATGAATGGAGTTTTAATATGCAACATTTGGATTTTCCTTATGGGATTCACATATGATAGTCACCGAGAAACATCGTAGAAACTTAGCATAGGACCTGAATGACTCTTTCATATTGGTGGCATGTCATGTGCTACTATAATACTGTTCAAGTTGTTCAATTATATTATTTGCAGGATTCCGAAAACTATTTGCTGGTAGCCTTTTGTCATCATCTGCATATAGAATCATTGTGATGACAAGTAAAGTCTCTAGCAATAGAGAAGTTCATACAAAACTAGCAAAATTGTCTTTCTCCACCGCCGATGGCTTGTCGTCAATGTTAACCATATGGTATATCGTAAAAATATACTTTGAAATGAAACAAGCTGTGCAGATCGGAACCATACTAGTTTTCAAGTCAACAAAACGAATTCTTTATGGACAAGGTGCGATCCATCATTCAAAAGGTAAAACAAGATTTGCGAATACTCTCCTGTTCTCATCTGTCTTTAATGGTGAGTTGAATAAGCATAAAATCTGAACAATGTTTTAGCTGCTATAAAGATTTAGGAGAATTTATGATTGATAAAATGCCATGCATTGAAGATAAAAATATTGGAATATGAAACACATCATAATTTGATTAAGAATAAGACATACATTTAATTAGCAATTTTCGAAATTTCCCAGGGCATTCCCATGTAAGAGCCGCCTAGAAACATAGGAGAATCTTTAGCCTATGACATCAACTGTCTTGCCACGTAATTGGTGAGACAGTCCATCCAGCTCGCAACCTGTCAAAAATTTTCAAAGAGCTCCCCAAGAAAATATTGCGTGAGTGGAATACTCCACGTAAGCAATACACAGCTCCATTGAACACGTGACACCTGATAAGCGGACCCACATATCAGATTTATTAAAAAATCTAACATTTTCCCTTCTCTCTCCCGTCCTCCGTTAAACCTCAGTTACCCTCTCCTTACTGCTTAAATATTCACTTTTTCACTTCGTTTTTCCCTCCCTCCCTCCTTCCGCTCAAACTTCTCCCACTCCCGATCTTCTCTTCCTTCCTCCACAACTTCGCCTCCTTTGGTTGTGAACCTGTCGCGCCTACGCCGGTTGCCTCCGCCAACCCTTTCCAGAAAACCCATTTGCTCTCTCTCTCTCTTTCCTCCATGAAGTACGGCTCTTTTTGTGGACCGCACCTCCACCTTCGCCGGTTGCCTACGCCGTCACCTTCCAAAGCCCATCGGTGGCTCAGATCCCATCCATGCGACCGCCTTTGCCTACGCCGTCGCCTCCAAAGCCCCCCATTGGCTATTCGTGCTCTGCCCTTCTCTCTCTGTCTTGATAAACGGCTCCGCTCGGCTCTCTGTGACGAATCGCGCCTCTGCTGTCACCTTCCGAAGCCCTTTTGGTGATCTCAGGCTCCGACTCGCCCTCTGCGTTGCCTCTCGAAGCCCCATTCTCAAGTTAGGGTTTTGTATGACTTGAACTTATTACCCTAACTTGAAGATCGGTGGCTCAAATCCCGACCACAGGGCCGCCTCTGCCTATGCTGTCACCTCCAAAGCCCCCCATTGGCAATTCGTCCTCCTCCCTTCTCTTTGTGTCCCAAGAAATGTCTTCGCTCGGCTCTCTCTGACGAACCGCGCCATCAACAGGTTCACTGTTATTATCTTTTTTTCTTGGTTAGTTTGTTTCGTCTTCACGGAATTGTTTTTTTTTTTTGGCATTTGGGCAGATTGTCAGATTGGTCATGCTTAATTTGTCAATTAATGAGGTTCGTTTGGTGAATGGGTGATAATGTTTGTGCTTGTTATGACTCCATGCTAAATGAAAGATGTGGCATGTACTCATTCTTACACTCTCTATTGATTCTGCTTGAAAGAACATCACGCATGTTTCTTGAGTGCAATATGTGGATAATGCCACAGACAATTTTTGTACTTGTGTGGGAGAAAATAGATGCAAGCATCATAGGTTGTTTCTTCATTGGATTTCATTTGCAAAAATATAAACGGGATCTTTTCAGTTGCACTACTTTGAGATTATTGAGCTCTATTCGTTAAGCGCATGAATTAGTCTATTTTCTGCAAACTGATTATGTTCAAGTCCATCATTTTTGTTAATTGTAGTCAATTCAACTATGGATCTAATTATGTTTAAATTATTGGCCTTTTTTTTTTTTAAATCTTGAGTTCCCCCTTGTAGTTTGGTTTCGTGATCAATGAGCGGCTGAGGATCAATAAGATCAAGCACAAGGTCATGTAACATTATCTGTACATTTTATAACATTGAAAATCAAGGCCCTCCATTTCTCTTGAACTGTGCCTTCCGTTTCTCTTGTATATGTAAATTTGGGTGTAAAGCTTACATCACAAAGTTTGCCCATCTACTTTCTTTGATTTTACTTTCATTGTCCCTGAAATGTTTTATACATGATAATCTACGATCTCCTACATGCATTGAAATGTTGCTTGAAGTCTGATGATGCGATTCACTATGCACAATATGTGAGTACTTTTATCATTTCTTTAAATAGCATTAAGATATCATCAGAAGTTTGTGGACAATATCATAAACTTCAACGTTTAGTACCACTAATATTTGCACTAAAAACTTAATAATTCCTTGGTGTGATATCTCTATGACAGTAGGTTTTGAGGTGGGAAGAAATGCCTGCTATTGAACGTGCTTATTTGTTGTGGGAGAAACAGGCAATTTTTTTAACTCTTCCTTTTATTGCCAAAGTTCAATATCCTATCATTTCTCTTGTGAGAAATCCAAAATATCGGATGTATTTGCGAGCAATGTACTACAACTTATTTGGGCTACTATTTTTGTTTGTTGGGCTTATCTGCAAACAATACACAGTCTTGAGTGGATGTACCGATGTACTAGTAGAGTTGCTTCTTAGTGGAACTCAAAGCTTAGAATTAGTAGCCAGAATGAATTTGTTAGATGTTAACTTATAAATTGTATTGTCTAGGTGGCTGGCTTTACTGCTTTGTCCAATTGAAAATCATTAGATATCTAATCTAATGAATCAATAGTTGATTGTTTATGTTGGTTGGGGAGCACTTCTGCTGTGGTTAGCATGGTTAAAGCCAATATTCAACGTGATATGTGAATGTTAGGGATTTTGGAATGACAACAGCAAATGTAAAAGTATAGCTGATCCTGAAAATTGTGTATAGAATGTGGACATTTTGTGGTACACATGATGATCGATTTGCCAAATTTATTGGTTTTTTAATAACTTGTCTAGATACTTCATTTAGATATAATGGATTAATGCATAAGATACGAACTTTCCTCGAATCTTTTTTCTCTAGACATGAAACTGTCTAAGGAAAAATAGGTGTGGCTCCAATGAAGAAAAGACATAAGTCCATGATACTCCATTAACATGATTTTTCCTATTTGGCAGTAAGTAAGAGATTAAACCCCAATGACGTCAATTTCGATTTCCCATTCGTTATTGATGACGATGTGGAGTTTAGTAATTACATTGGTTTCCTAAATAAATCCCATGCTTGTATATTCTGCTGATTGTGTTTGATTGTGCTGTAAAAATGTTTGTGTGAGTTATTGCGTTCTAAAAGTGTTTGTTTTGTATTTCATTAGGAGGGAACTTCATAGTCTCTCATCAACTCAGTTATTTTGCACTTGTAAAGATATCAAATGGCTGACTTTGAGGTAATTCTTTATTCATAAAACATAATTTGCTTTCTTAAGTAAAGGATGAGATGTTATTTTTCTTGAATTATTTTTTGTTCATTCGGTTACAGCATTAAACTTCCCATTTTGCACATGTGATGCGTGATACGGAAAAAGATTTTGAGTTTGTAGTAGGGATGGTTTTCTCAAATGAACTTGAAGCATATCATAAGTATGTGGCTTATACAATCGGCAAAGGATTTGGAGTGAGAAAGGGTAATACGGTTACAAAATAGAAAAGGTGAAATAACCTGGCGGACTTTTTTGTGTAATTGTGAGGGCCATTTGGTTGGGTTATCTAATCAAGAAAAGAAATATGAGAGATTTGAAGTTAGATGTGGGTGTCTTGCTCATATCAAATTTAAGATTGATAATGGTGTCTATGAAATCATGGACTATGTTTCTGAGCATAATCATGTATTTGTACCGGAAGATCAAAGGCATTTGATTAGATATGGAAGAATGATATCTGACACATGCAAGGGTGTATTGGTTGATATGATTAAAGCGGGCATTGGGGGAACTTTGGCATATAAGTTTTTAGCAAACGAAGCTGGAGGAAGCAAAAACTTAGGTTTCATCCTGCGTGATTGCCAAATTTTTTTGCAAACAGAAAGATCCAAGGTTATAAATGGCGGAGATTGTCAAAGTCTTTTGAACCATTTTCATTACATGCAAATGCAAAACCTAATATGCAGAAAGATTTATTTGGGCTGTGATATTTGCTGTTGGCATTTTTTTGTCTTGGATATGGTACTACAATTGTTAATGGAATTCATAGCTTGTGGATTGCACACGTAATCTTCTTTTTTTGTCTTATCGTTTACCATTCTTCTCAAGTTTTAGCCAGTTCATAAAATGGGAAAAGTTGTTCTTGATATATAAGGTCAGTGTCTTCTTTAGCCTTCGGAAAACATCCAATATGCAGCTTTAGTGATCGGAGGCTCATTCATGATTGAAGGTATTTTGACTAATTATTTGTTTTGGGTAGCCACTTGTAATGAAATGATTGGTATTTTGACTTACCATTTAGTGATTGGAGGCTCATTCACCTATAATATTTGTTGAGTGATATGCAGATCAAGAATGATCTGAAGCTATCAACTGGTATGAAGTGTTAGTGTGAAGTTTCAAGAATGATCCAAAAGAACAAGTTCGTATTGTGACATTTCGAATTTCGATCCATTTTTGAGATTTATAAAATGTATAATTCATTAGTGTGCTTATAGTAAAATCTTGCCCGGGAACTAATCACTCTCGATTATTGTTTTTAAAATTGAGATTGTGCAAGAATTGCACTCGATCAAATTTGGTCGTTATTTATAGGCCAAACTTTGGTGTTGAATTTCTCGGAGTTCCGGGACAAATTAAATCGGACGGTGTCGGTATTATTGTAGCTAGCGTTGATATTGCTAGGAATAGTGGAAGAGTGAAAATTTGGACCGGATGTGAATTTAGACTAGTAGACTTATTTCGTAGTGTGTTTTGGGTTATTTTGTTTTGAACCTTTTTCCTAATTATTAATTAGGATTTTCGTGGATCATTAGATCGTTTTCGGATTCGAATTGTGACCGTTAGATCGCACTCGAAGATAAAAATCTACTTTTCTCTCTCTCTCTCTCTCTTTTCCCCGGTCACCCCATACGCACGTCTGCTATGCAGACGTCCTATCCCCCCTCTCTCGTCCTCCTTTTTCTTTTTCCTTTTCCCTCTTTCTTCTTTCTTTTTCTCTTCCTCCCTCTTTTTCTTCTTCCTTTCTCTTTCCCCGTTACTGCTCCTACTCGACCAGTCCCCAGCCCAATCGCGCACCATGCCCGCACGCCGTTTGCCGCCGTTGCCGTGAGTTGCCACCGCGTCACCCTACCGTGTTGTCTAACTAGCTGGCCCCCCCAACCTGGCTGACCTCTTCCCCTCCCTCTGTTGGCGCTAGCAGTGAGCTCGTCCCCGCGACTGCCACACGCCTAACGGTCGCCATCGTCACTGCTGCCTGCAACGTTGCCGGCCTTGCCGTCCCCATCGCCGACCCCCTTTTTCCCCTGTGTTCCTCCTTCCTCAAACTTCCCTTTTTCCTCCGTCCCAGCTCGCCGTCGCCGTCGCACGCCGCCGTGCCGACTGCCGCCGCTTCCACCACTACCACCCAGCTCTCCCTGCTACCAGTTGCCACCATGCTAGCTGCCTTGGCTGCCCAGCACCGCCGTCGCCCTGATCGTCCTTGCCTGAACCGACTACGAGCGCGGCCTTCCGCCCAAACCAGAAGCTGCTTGTCGTCATCACCGTTCGCCGTACTCGCTGCCAGCATGCCCAGCCGTTGCCGTCATTGTTGCTTGCCCGCCCATTCGCCGCCCGACCTCCTCGCACCGCCCGACTACCAGCCCACCATTCCCGTTGTCACCCGTATGCTAGCAACTAGCCATCGCCACGAGTCACCACTTGCTGCCTACTGCTCGTCCACCTACTGCTCGTCCACCTAACGTCGTCGCCGCTGGCCATCAGCCTGTCACTGCTATCGTGCAACCGCTTGTTGCCGTTGCCGTGTCACCCACGTACTCGCCGGCCAGCCAGCCCGGCCGCTTGCCCAGCTCGCCGACCAACCCACTCGCCAGCCGTTCGCTTGGCTGTGTAGGCCTGGCCTCTCGCCTGGCTGTTGCCTATCGTTAGCAGCCTAGTTGCTTGGGCTGTGGCTCGTTGCCGTGCCAGCCATCGCCCGGCCGTGATCTATCGCTGTGCCGCTTGTGGCCTAGTCGCTGCACCTCATTCTACCGGCCACGTGCCTTGTCTTGGCTGAGGGCCGTGTCGAGAATTTTGCCTGTGGTCGATCGCTGTGCCTTTGCTCGCATCGAGCCGACACCGATCTAACCGGCCATTTAGCCCATTTGCTTGGCTTTTCTTGGGCTTGAATCAAGTAAGTGACTCTCTAAATCCTACCTAGTATATTGGGTATTATTATACTTGTCTAGGGGTTAATTAGTATCGATTTAGGGGTTGAACTTGGGGTAGAATTGCTAATTAGATGTGGTTCGTAGTGGATTATAATGTGATATCTATATCGAGTGACTGATTGAGATGGATTGTCTGGTTATTGTGGCGTTTGTGAGTGGAATTGATATATGAATGTGGCTGACTTGAATGTCGGGTTGGTGGAATATTGTGGTGAGCATGGTTGAATTCGAATTGTGCAATTGATGAAATGGCAAATTATGTTATGGTGCATGTGCATGAGAAAAGCCCGGAATGATCGGAGGGCTGCCAACCTGAGGTGTGGTTACGCGGGTGTGGTGAGAAAGGCATGACCAGACCTGAGGTATGGTTACTTTGGTCATTGGAAGTGGAAAAATGTCTTAAGGCGTGATTACGCGGGACAGAACCCGGATTGATTGGAGGGCTGAGTTGGAGGTGTAGTGGCGCAGGATGTGAGATTGGGCTTGAGGTGCAGTAGCGCGGGCAGTGAGAATGGACTTGAGGCACAGTGGCGCGAGTCGTGAGAAAGATGTTCGGCCACACATGCGAATTGAGTGTGATTGAATTGGCTGGTTAAACGTGTGATTGAATTGGTTGGATTGATTGAATGTAAGTGCGGTTGGTATTTGAGTGATTGTGATATGTTATTGAGTTATTATTATTGTATTATCACTTTTTGACTAATGTGCAGAGTTGACATACGTTTTGATGGCAAAGGTAAATACAATGATGCAAGCTCGTTATGTTGTTGGCTAGATTGCATGTACAACTTGTTTGGGTACGTATTGGCCTATGTAGGGTTTAGGGTGTTGCTTATTGAGACTCGTTCTCATGGTTATTATATAACCATTTCAGCCGTCAACCCCGATCATGAATGGTCCATCATAGCTTTTTGGGATCGTGAGGAAGGGCCAATGGAGCAAGACTCGAAAAGAAACCCATGGAATTGATGGACCTTTTTGTATAGCTAGGCTAGTCTATTTGCCACCTGTTCCTTTTTGATGATTATGGTGGATCTAACCCTAGGAGCCTAATGCCTGAATTGTACAACTGAATGTTGTAAGTGACGGTCTTCTATTTTTAAGATGTTATTGATTTGCTTTATTGTTACCCTTCTGTCATATTTTATTATCTGAGTTGTTTTAAATTCGCTTCCGCTTACATACTCGTGTGAGTGTTTCTTTTGGGTCGGCGACGTATCCTGAGACGTCGCATTCAATACGACCAGCGAAGGGGTGTCACGAGTCCATTAGGGTTCGGGGCGTGACACGTATGATGTCATCTCTTAATTTAGTATTTGGGTTAAGAATACTTGAACTCATGCATTTATTGAACATGATTGGTTTTGATTCAAGCTAGCAAAATAACGAGCTCTATTATAGTACACTGAAAATTTTTTTATGTATCAAGGTGGATTCTAAATTGATTCCCTTGTCTAAATTGAGCAGGGACCTGGTGATAAGCTAGCAGCAGCACCACCAGCTACAGCAACTGAAGCAGAGTAAGTATATGCAACAAAATCGGTAGATTTCTCTTTATCCACAGTTGGATTTATTTGAGAGAATTTTATTTCGCTTTCCGGGTACCGAAGAAGGCAAAGAAGTGAGACCCGTGATGAAGAACATTGAAGAGTACACAAATTTTGGTGTTCCTTGTGTTTTTAGTAATTGTGTTAGATTATTTTTGCCTACTTGTTTTTGTTTGTTCTGGAACCTACTGTTTCATTTGGTAGAAAGACGGAGTCCGATGATTTTCAAAGTTCTATTTAGATCCCTGTCTTTCCAATTATTACTGTGGATTTCATTCTTTTAGTGTTGCACTTAATTTGAATAATTGCGTGTGGCTGTTTTTCACTGATTCATCCTTACTCACTTCGTTAGATCCATCTGTGCGCATTATCAATTTGTATGAATGAAGTTTCTCTTATGAAAAAGAGGGTGGCAGCATTGGAAGCTGGTACGCCCATATGTGGGGTGCATTAACTATAGCAGTTACATTTGTCGTGACCAGAGTCAATAAACAATTCGTGGTGTTCTATGACCATGTGGGGGTTTATCTTGTGTCAGAATAACTAAAGATGATATTGTTCGGCATACTTCAGGTAAAAAGCATTATATTGCTTAAAACAGGCAAGCACCGTGTGTTAATCTTGTTTATCAAGAAAATTGACCCAAAAAACGATTATGTTTTGAATTAAGGTTTGCTTCTGGAGTGGAAGATGGGAAATTCTTTGTTGGGACTTAACAAAATGACTAGCTAGATGCCTTTACCAATAAAAAAAAAGACTAGCTAGATGAAAAATTTAGCATCCTGTTCGGGATAAGGTCTGTTTCCACAAGTTGGAGCATCGTCTCGCCTAATCTCTGGCATAGGTGAAATCTTAGTTTTGAATAAGGTCGCATGAACAAAGGTTGTACCAGTCTCAAATGCTTTCTTGAGCAAAAGAGAGCTATTGGCAGATATCAAGTCGTGTTAATCAATCCAAATTTCTTGCAAAAAAAACTCTAGACTTTGTCAAATTCATATTTTGCCCAGGAGAATTCCTCTAGACAAAGCTTGTATTGTGATGTCATTCTCAAAAAATTAGGTGAGTAATTCTAAGAGTTAGTCGTGCCGCCTTCAATCTGGCCATCTCCCAACCTCTCGCCTAGAAAGAAAAAGGCAAAGAACAATAACAATAATAATAGTTATTGCTATTATAATACTAACAAATTTGTAGAAGGAGAGTGATTTGGTAATACATTTTGCTAATAACTCTTAAAGCGCATGTTAGACATTGCTCCGCACAAAGAGAATGTGAATTTCCATCATTGTGAATCATCCCAAACTATATAAGACTGCATCATGAACCTGGTTCCTAGGGTGTCAATGGGTCGGGTCGGTTCGGGTTTCTATAATACCCGACCCGACCCAAATCACAAGCGCCACATGCTCTCTCTGACCTAGCCTGGCCCAAAATGCATAGAACCCAAAGCGAAAATCTAGGTCGGGCAGGGTTTTCGATTTTTTTTTCGTGGGTAAATGTATAGACAAGTACAAAGTGGGTGTGAACCCCGAATAGCCATAATAACGTTAAAGTAGATCACATTTCCCCTTAGGAAAGCACAATTGTAATACTTATTCGAAAAATGCTCATGAAACAACCGTGTATATATTATTGTGTACATAAAAAAAAGCTGAAATTTTGATGGTAGACTGAAAGAAGTCTTTTTTCGTCAAATTTCCTTCCTCTTTTAACACTCTAAAAAGGGCAAAATGACACTATAAGTGCTATAAGTTGTGTACGAAGGTCACTTTGGTGCCATAACTTTTTTTCGGATTACTTTGGTGTCAACTTTTTTGAAAAATGATCATTTTAGTGCCAATGCCGATATGGTTCGCCGGAAATTTGATGTGACGCTTTTTTATTAATATCTGATGCTAATGTAGCTGGCCGGAAAGTCCAGTAAGCCCTTATAGTGAAAACGATGCCATTCAACCTTTCTCCCCCTAATTTAAGAACATTGTAAACCCTAACCGGCCATCTTATTTCCCTGTTTTCCTCGAAATTGACAGTTGAAGGTTGCGAATGGATGGCGGAAGCTTCACTAGCGGCTCAAATTCATTTGAATGAAGCGAAGAAGAAGGCCGGTTCCTCTGCTATTGTGGGTTACCTAGTCCAAGAAAAACATCTTGGACTCGATTGAACCCCGGGAGAAAATTCCATGGATGTGCCAGGTATAGAGCAGGCTCGAAGTGTAAATTCTTCAAGTGGGTTGATGCGAAATTTTCAGATCGAGCAACAGAGATGATAGTAAAGCTACTTGAAGCTTGACATCAACCTCCATCTACATTAATGGACGAGTTGGACGATGTCGACTCATTGCAAGCTGAAATGAAGGCTTTAACATCTCTGGCCAACCATTTGAAGAACGAAGTTCGAAGATGAAAATTGAAAGAAAGTGTTATCGATTATTGATTGTGTTATTGATATTTTTATAGCCTATTTTATGGTCAAATGTAATGCCAGTGATGAGCAAAAGTTTTTTAGTCTACCATAATTTAAGATAAGCTTGTACTAGGTACTTGTATTCAGCAATTTGTAGCTACGATTGTGTTATTAGTTTTCTGCAATTTATGTATGTAACAAGAGATTTGCTGTAATCTATGACAAATGGAATGTTGGAATTTATTGGCTCTCAATCTTGAATTGCTTAGTATTTTATTGCTACATATTTTGATGCAGTTTTGCCTCATTGGCTGCATATTTTTGCTCATTTGCTGCACTTCCTCATTTGTTACATATTTTTGCTCATTTGCTGTCATTTGCTACACTTCCTCATTTGTTGCATATTTTTTGCTCATTTGCTGTACTTCCCATTTGCTGCATATTCACTTGCTCATTTGCTGCATTTTTTCATCTGGTTAGATGGTTGTATACTATGGAGTAAGGCTCACTACTGGAAAATAAAGTGCTGTAAGTGCTACAACTCTGCGTAGCAGCAAATTATGGAGTCGCAACAAGTTTAGCAGTTAATATTTTAGTGCTAAATATTTATAATCGAGATTACTTAAGTGCTAGTCGTGGTTGAAAAGTAATCACTTAAGTGCCAGTCATGGTTCAAAAGTGATTACTTAAGTTCTAGTCATGGTTCAAAAGCAATCACTTAAGTGTCAATTGTGGCTGAAAGTGGATCGCTTAAGTGTCATGCCGTGTGTTTCTTTGAAAAGGGGAGACTTTGGTTCCAACAAACCAATCTTTAAACTAGATCATTCCAGGACCAAAGCAGTAACTATACCAGCACCAAACTAACCCAAACCATACTCACAAACTGGTTCAAACAGCTTCCAAACCATATTCAATCACTAGCACGAAACAGCCCCCAAACCATTTTAAAAAACCGGTTCAAAATGCTTGCACCAGCATGTGTTGGCGTGTTGGTGCAAGCACCATACTGCACTCCCAAACATGACAAAATCAACAACTGCCATACTGAACTCCTAAGTAGTACAAAATCAGTAGTTGGTGCAAACATCATACTACACTCCCAAACAGCACAAAATCAGTAGCTAGTACAAGCACCATACTACACCTGAAGATAGCACAAAAAGCCAGCACTGGCAGCACCAATTCTCACCCTCCCCATCAACTGTATTTCAGTGTCAAACAACACATACTGAACCAGTTTCTTTGAATATTAACTTACTGGTGCAACTTGCAAGTATCCCACTACACCAGTACTATACTAAAATAGGATAAACACATTTGCAAAAATATGGAAATCACAACCACCTTAATCATGGTTAACATCGAATTTAGTTATTATGCATAGCATCTTATTAGTTAATAACATTCAAGGACCACAAAAAATCAACCTCCCATTAGTTAATATGGTAAACCTCTCTAATGTTACAAAAACTAACAACCACTTTAACATCCTCTTATTAGTCAATAACGATAAGTCCACCCTTTCCTTTTCCTTTTGACAGCTTCTTGAATTGGTTTATAATTCTTTGACTCTTTTGAACCGGAGGAGTTGCAGGTTGTTCTTTTGAAGATGTAGGTTCTTCAATATCTGGAGTTGCTTCTTCTTAAACTTCTTGAACTGTTGAAGCTGCATCTTCTTCAACTACTGGAGCTGCTTCTTTTTGAACTACTTGAGTTGCATCTTCTTCAACAGCTAGAGTTGATTCTTCTTGAACTGCTCCAGCTGCATCTTTTTCAACTGCCGGATCAGCAGGTTATTCTACCGGCGTTCTTGCTCAAGATTTCCTCTTTGGCACAGTAAATGTCTTTCTCTTACTGGTGTTGGTGGCTGTTTTAGAGCTATCAGCATGTGCTGGTTGATTCGGAACTAGTGTTGGGCTCTTTGTTGGTGGCCGTTTACGAACACTCTTCTCTGCAGCCACCCTTATTCTCTTCGGACCAGCCGCTTGTGACGTTGGTTAAGTTCTTTTTGGTGCAGCCCTTGACTCTTGGCTTGGGCCTACGTGAGATATGAGAACCTCTGTACTCTTTCTAGGCTATAACAACATAATCATGGATGAGAAAAAGTAATATTGTCATGAAAGTGAAAAACTTAAAAATGAAATGCATGAGATGTACAAAATTTACATGCAAAATGGTCATTCCAGTATCGAAGTCCGTATAAATTCCATAACCATATTGCCTTAATCTTTTGCCGAGAACCTCTCTTGTTTGATATGGTGCTTCACTTTGAGGAACTTGAGTTGCTTATTCAGTTGGTCTTCTTCTCACCTGATAATGACAAAATAATGTCAACTAAAGTCAAAGTCTGCTCACCAAAGATTAATACAAATACATATACTGAATAGCTTACTGGGTATTTTCTCTTAGCCTGTGCAATAGTCGAGGAGGAGGTTGCCCTTGAACCTGGGCCTCCAATTAGCTTATCAGCTGGTTCTTGAACTTGACCTTCAGCAGGCCCTTCTGCTAGACAATTAACATGTCTATCAGCTGGCCCTCCAGTGGGCCTTTCAGCAGCTCTTTCAGCAGGTTCTTGTGCTAGCGCTGCACTTGATCTAATTTGAGTCCCTTCACTTAATTGTTGAAACAACGTCAGTTGCTTCTTCGAATGACAACCACTTTTGTTGTGACCTCCCCCACGACAATATGAGCATCTCACCTTTGCACCTAACCTGCTCATCTTCTTACTTCCAGGCTCTCCCTCTTGCTTTCTTCGTCTCCCTTTAGGCCTTTCTATTTGCTTCTTAAGTGGCAAAAGATGAGGGGCTTCATGATTTGTCGGCTCCCAGAAATTTATATTTCTAATATGCTACATCATGTTCTGGTACACAGCAAGATATGTGCTTTTGTGGTAGTAACCATGCATGCATTCTTCGGGATTTTGGTACTTTGCTTGGATGGCACAAATGGCATATGCACAGGGAATTCCAGAAAGTTGCCAAGCTCGACATGAGCACTTTCTTTTGTCCAATCGGACAATATACTTGTCTGTCTTTTCCATGACCTCATAGCCATCATCTCCATTCCAGATAGGATGATAGAACCTACTACTCGCCAAGTTGTCATCCAATCTTTTAGCAATCCTAGGACAATACTGTCTAATCTACTTTGCAGCCTTATCTCTTTGTTTTTGCAGCCTTGTCATGACTATCACTCGAATATCCTCAAGCATGCTAATGATTGATTTGCACCTCGCTTCTAAAATTCTGCCATTGAAGGCTTCACTGAGATTGATATCAATGATATCACTCTTGAATTCCTCAATGAAGAAGGCCTTACACCAATGCTTGGCTTTAGTTTGGAAAAGTGCTTCATAACCATCATTTGTCAAGTCAAGCAGCTACTGTTTGTGAATTCTAAAATCAGCCATGTTAGTGCTCTTAGCTATCATCCAAAATTGCTTCTGTAGTTTCTCCCCTTTGTAGATCTTTGCCCAGTTTGCATATATGTGCCTCGTACACATCCTATGTTCAGCAAATGGCATCAACTCAGCTAGAGCAGGAAGAAGTCCCTACAAGAATTCATACATCAAGGCATTAATAAAGGCATGTGCAAGATAAAATATGTCATAAATATTATTTGTGCAGTTGCACCAGCATTACCTTTTGTTGGTTGCTCATGAATGCCCAAACTCCTCTATTAGTGATCTCAAGGTCTGCCATCAAATTTTTCAGGAACCACGACCAAGTGTCCTTGCTCTACCTTCACAACAGCCTAAGTAATTGTAAATATTTGGTTATTGCCATCCCTCCCAATGGCAGCCAAAAATTCTCTCTTGCATACGCCCTTCAAGAAACATCCATCTAACCCTATGACTCGTCTACAACCATCAACAAATCCCCGCTTGTATGCATCAAAGCAAATATAAATTCGATTAAAGTTAGTCTCATGGTTAGGCAGTGGCCGCTCCACAACCTCAATATAAACTTGACTACCTGGGTTTTGCAGCCTACATTCTCCAGCATATTTCCAAATTTGACCATATTCTTCCTTGTACCTCCCTAGAAGTTTTTTTATCACCTTCTGCTTGGCTCTTTTTCATCGATTGAGTGACACATTGATCCCTACCTGCTTCCTCACCAATTGTTTCAGCTGAAGACATTTCACATCAGGTGTCGCTTTGATGGTATTGAAGAAGTGCTTTGACAACCAAGCACTCGCTATCCTTTTGTTGTCAAACATGATGGAACAAGTATGTTCCTCCTAGAGTGACCTAATTTGGAATAACTCATCCGTGCGCCATATATTTTCCACGAACAACTAGGTTGAGAACACTTTGCTCTAATATAGTCCTTTGTATTTTGAGTGAACTGAAGACTCCTTTGTTCAGCTATTGAATACTTGATAATCCCTTCTTTAAACTGTTTGGCATCAGAAAATTTCATATCTACAGTCAACACATAAGAAGAGGAGTCGGGATCATAGAACGGATACTTACGTTTCCTTATGAGCACAATGAGATCATCATCTTCATGCTGGTTTTCAGAACTATCATTTTGTTCATCAAAGCCATTTTCTTCATTATCAGTGTCGTTACCTTCGGTTGGAGTTTGATCAATTCTATGTCTTGGTTCAGCTTCATGCAATCCTCCAAGTGCAACTATTGATTTTCTCCCAAATTCACTTTGCTTTTACCTTGACTGTGCAAGTTCCTCATCATCATCATCACTTGGGAAATTTACATTTGCCACACCCTCATCATCTGATTCACTAGATGCAGTAACTTCCCACGACAATCCAGTGAACTCAAATCCAGTGAACTCTTCACTCGTTACATGGCATGCGTCCCTCTCCTCCTCTTGCCTCTCATGTCTAGCTTCATCTGTAATAGAACTAGCACCAACCTGAGTACTAGGTAAAGCAGCACCATCCCCTACGTCTCCTCCCTCAGCCCCTTCATCAAATTCACCATTACTATAGGACTTAACATACACCACAGCTTCTTTTCCATGAAGATAATGGTAGATGATATCCTTAACACCGTTATCATCGTGAAAGTTTCTAATGCCATCCTTCAAGCTCTTTCTAGGAACACAATAATTCAAACTTCCTATTTTGCAGCTTAATTGTTGAACTATATTCCTCACGAGATTAATATATGCTGGCTTGCTTCTATCGAAATAAACAGTATCTTCAAGTCTCCTAAAGTATTCCCACTCATTAGTGCCGATGACAAATTCTCCTCCATAACAAACAATGATGCCGATAATTGTGTCTTTATCCTCTATATCGACCCTGCATTAAAGGAAAAAAGCCAAAAAGGTTAATATTTTAGCTTTCGGAACCACACCACATGGGAAAAAGAGCACAGCTTCATATGGAGGTCCCCCACATGATCGATAAGATTGAAAAAGCCACCATCAGACCACATAGAAGACAATGACAGAGGTCCCTACATGGACCACAGTCTATAGCATATACTCAGCTTGGCACCAACACAACCGAATCCACTTCAAGCCCTAATATCCGAATAACTAGCCATAATTTATCAAGTTCAAGCTTTAATTTCAGAAGTTCAAGACCTAATTTCAAGTTCGAGCCCTAATTTCCGACTTCAAACCCTAATATCTCGAAGGCAGCCCTAATCTACCAATTAATTGAGTGAAACATGGGACAATGAGGCATAATGTGTCGATCAATTTAGCAAAATAGAAATTAATAACCCTTATTTGAAGATCGACCTTCGTAATTTGCCATGGAGACGGGACTGACGCCAACGGGACGAGTGATGCTCAATCCACCGGATGAGGGAGCGACGTCTACCGACCACGAGGAGAAGGCAAGAGATGGCGATGGCAATGGGATGAGGGTGCCATGAGTGACGGGTGACGGCGATGGCGATAGGATGAGGGCGCCATGAGCAACAAGCAACGGGCGATGATGACTGGACGAGGGAGACGTTAGAAGAACGAGCATGACTCGCGACGCAATGACAATGACGACGCGATGCTAAGACCTTTGATTGAGCAATGTCATTTTGGTCGCCCATGTGGAAATCAAATTTTGAATTGAATATCCATGTCACGCTCTTTTTTTTAAAAAAAAATGCCAGGTTAACTTTTTGGCCGGAATTTTAGCCGGAGTCACTAAAGTAATCTTTTTTTCTCCGGCTTGGCACCAAAGTGATCCGAAAAAAAAGTTATGACACCAAAGTAACCTCCGTACACAACTTATGGCACTTATAATATCCTTTTGCCCTTTGAAAAGTAAAGCCAAAGTAAATGCAAAGAGCATGACGAATTCAAAATGGACTACGCTATGCGCGTAGGTCAAATCTCTTAAGTTAGAAGGCGTGAAAGCTAATATCATGAGCACAATTAGGATGGCAATGGGGAGAAACAGCAACATGGAAGGAGGGGGAGGCAATGGCAGAAGAATGAGAGGTAGTATCAGCAAAATCGCCGTTAGGCACATGAGCAAGAGTATCCATTCCAAGCTGAAATATGTTGTCGCTCGCAAAAATTTCCCACATCCTATTGAGAAGGAACTGTTACTGCTCTTTTCATTTTTTTTTCATCTAGGAATTGAAGTAGATTTCCTCCTTTCTCTTATGTCCATGAATTGTTGGAGTTGATGGCTGATGGTTATGCTTTCAATACTTTCGCATTTGTGTTAGCAAGTTTGACACTCATCAAGCTTCCGAGGCCTCCCCTGAACGCTCGATTTGACTGAAACTAAAGCCAAATGAAACCAAAATTTCTCTCAGCAATCAACAATTTTTTCATGTAGACCAAACAAAAAAAACTCAACAATTTTTACACAAAAAAGGATCTTACTTGGACTTATAAATGAAAGACCAAAATGAAACTAGAAGACGGACATAGATTGTGAACTTCGCATAGGATGAGGAGTCTGGTTCAATGGCTCAATCCTACTCTAGTTATTCAGTTAAATTCTTCCTTGTGACGACGACGATGACGGATCCCAAAAAGAATTTGCTTCCCTTGATTTCACCTAATGCAATTCAATTATGACTAGCAAGTAATACTACAAATACAAAGCATTTACAATGATCGATATGCAAAGCTTATGCTTCTATTCAAAGGAGTTCATAGAGAGCCCCATTTGTTGCCAGAAATCAACCATCATTGAGGTCATGAAATTCAAGAACAAATACTATACATATGCAGTTGGTTTGGAAACAAGATAAAATTCCTCTTCTTTTTGGTTACTTCCCTTTTTTGGCCAAGGAGCATCACAACGAATTAGACATCAAAGTGTGGTCGTACTGTTAATGGAGGTGTAGAAAAGAGGAAAAGAGTGTCAGTAGCTGATATCTTATTTGGCCTGAGATGAAGAACAGTTGGAAGTTTTATGAGGAACCCCTTGTTGAAATCCCTTCCCTGTGTCCTCGTACCAAGAGAATGAGAACAATGTCACTGGGTTTAAGGAGGGTGGTCCTGGCAAAAGTTAAATCATTTGTAAAATCCATCCACAGTTAACCAAAAAAATAGGTCAGTAATTTAAACATAATTAGATCCATAGTTGAATTGACTACAATTAACAAAAATGACGGACGTGAACATAATTAGTTTGTAGAAAATAGACTAATTGATGCATTTAACAAATAGAGCTCAATAATCTCAAAGCAGTGCAACTGAGAAGGTCCTTTTTATATTTTTGCAGATGAAATCCAATGAAGAGACTATCTATGATGCTTGCATCTATTTTCTCCCACACAAGTACAAAAATGGTTGTTTGTGGCATTATCCACAGATTGCACTCAAGAAACATATGTGATGTTCTTTCGAGCAGAATCAATAGAGTGTAAGAATGAGCACAGGCCACGTCTTTCATTTAGGACGGAGTCATAACAAGCACAAACATTATCACCCATTCACCAAACGAATCTCATTATTTGACAAATTAAGCACGATCAATCCGACAATCTGCCCAAACACCATAAAAAATAATTCCGTGAAGACGAAACAAACTAACCAAGGAAAAAGCATAATAACAGCAAACCTGTTGATGGTGTGGTTCGTCACAGAGAGCCGAGCGAAGACGTTTCTTGGGACATAGAGAGAGGGGAGGAGGATGAATCGCCAATGGGGGGCTTCGGAGGTGACAACGTAGGCGGAGGTGGCCGCATGGTCAAGATCTGGGCCATCGATCTTCACGTTAGGGCAATAAGTTCAAGTCATACAAAACCCTAACCTGAGAATGGGGGTTTGGGAGGCAACGCAGAGAGCGAGTTAGAGCTCGAGATCACCAAAGGGGCTTCGGGAGGTGACGACAGAGGCGCAGTTCATCACAGAGAGTTGAGCAGAGCCGTTTCTCGGGACATAGAGAGAAGGGTAGAGCACGAATCGCCAATGGGAGGCTTTGGAGGCGACGGCATAGGCGAAGGTGGCCGCGTGGTCAGATCTGAGCCATTGATGGGCTTCGGGAGGCGACGGCGCAGGTAACCGGCGAAGGCGAAGGCGCGGTCCACAAAAAGAGCCGTGCTTCGCAGAGGAAAGAGAAAGAGGCAGATGGGTTTTCTGGAAGGAGCCGACGGAGGCAACCGGTGTAGGCTAGAAGGGGCCAGCATAGGCCCGATTGGTTCACGATCAAAGGAAGCGAAGTTGCGGAGGAAGGAAGAGAAGAACGGGAGCAAGAGAAGTTTGAGCGAAAGGAGGGAAAGGAGGGAGGGAGAGAGAAACAAAGTGAAAAAGCGAATATTTGAGCAGAAGGGGAGGGTAACGGAGGTTCAACGGAGGATGGGAGAGAGAATGGAAAGGGTCAGATTTTTTTAATAAATCTGATATGTGAGCTCGCTTGCCAGGTGTCGCGCGTTCAATGAAGTTGTGTATTGCTTACGTGGAGCGTTCCACTCACCCAATATTTTCTCCAAGAGCTCTCTCCGTTATCGTTTCACCGTTTTGCTCCCCCGTTGCCGCCTCGAGAAAACACCAAAGGCTTCGTTTCTCTCTCAGTCTCTCCCCTCCGTCCCTCTCCTTCGCGACCCAAAAAGGCCGCGCAACGCTCTGCAGTCTGCTCTCTCCCTTCCTCCTTCCTTTCGCTCTGCTCCGTCTCTCCGTCCCCTCTTCGCGCGACCTCGCGCCTCCTTCGCTCGAAGCTCGACCCCGCCCCTTTCTGTCGTCCGCGTCCGGCTCAGGTTAGGGCTTCTCCCCCCCCTCTCTTCCTCGAAGCGAACGCTCTGCTCTCTTCTCTCTCTCTCTCTCCGTCTCCCTTCACGGCACCCCTCTTCACTTCGCGACCTCTGCTCCCCTCCCCCTTCCCTCCTGCTTCACGACGACCCCTCTTTCTGGGGAATTTCAAGGGACCAAAGCGCCGGTGCCCCTCTTCGCGACCGAATAAGCAGCGGCCTCCGCCGTCGCCTCGAGGGGCCCACCGGCTGCTCCGGCTCGTTGCCTCCGTCCGACAGGGCGAAGATCTGCTGGAGGTTAGAGCTTCCCTCCTCTTTCGCGCTTTATATTCGTTGGGGTTTGCGGGAATCATGGTTTTTGCTGGATTGAGATTTTTGTTTGCTGGTGGTGGTGTATTCCCTTAGGCAGCTAATTTCGCGCTTTTTTAAAATTAGAACGGTCGTTGAGAGGCATGGGTAGAGAGAGAGAGAGGGGGAGCAAACATAGAGTGGAGATGTATTAGATGAATGATGAATAAAAACAATGAGTCGTCCACGTGTAAGTTTGAAGATATGTGCGAAAAAGAGAATGGTTGAGCTAGCCTTGTTAATTTTCGAACTTTCTGAATGGATTTAAGTTGAGATTAGTATCAAAATCCGAGTTCATCCATGTGTCTCCTCACCCTTTTGCCGAACACATGTGACCTGTTCGATGAATTTCCCATGAGACCTTGTTATAGATCAGTCCCTCTTATTGTTCAAATCTGAGCATGTATTGATGGGCCCGCAAGAGACACGTGTGGACTAGTATTTTGCTGACGTGTATACACTAGGGTACCCAATATTTTCTGCCCTCCAAGTCTTTTCAGTGCTTCCTGCAATCATCACTCCACCCGCTCCCGTTTGCTTCTGCGTCTTCAGCAACTTTGAACATGGTGAGACCCTCCTCCCTCTCTGAGAAAACGTGAAGGAGCTATATCTTTCAAGGTGAAGAATCGGCAACCCGGAAGTTCCAAGCTTTCTGGGTAATGTACTCTGTCATCTTATCGATTCTAATGGTTTGATAGTCTCGGAGGCAGAGGGAGAACGAGTTGTCCATGTTCTTTCTGCGGAGCCCAATACTGAAGACTTATCCACCGTGGCTGTAATAGTTGTTTTTGGGGCACGTTGTGTTGTTTCCGGATAATGGGTGTTCATTGTCAATCCTGCGCGGGGTTTAACTGGAGGAATTTCGAAAGATTGCATTTTGGATGTTTGATGAAATGCGTCTGGGAGAAGTTTGATCTAGCTATGTTGCTGGTGGAGGGGAATTAAGGTGGAGATGATGGTGGGTGAGGTGATGGACATTGTGGTTGGATCATGGTTGTGGGGAAAATTGCACTATATGAAAAGAGCTAGATAATAGTATTCTTTTCATGCCGGATGATTTGCTGTTTTCTAATGAAATTATGGAAGTTACTAATATGGAATTTCTAAATTGCCATTAATTTTGAAAACTACCGATCACATCGGAGACACCCTGGTTTCCGAATTTTCATTTCATGTCTCTTCCCCGTTTACTTGAATTGCTTGGTGATGGAGCCCTCTAGGTGATTCTATCTTCTTAACATTGTAAGATTGATCCTCTACGCCATTTTTATTTGTGCATAATATTACACATATTCGATTAACCCCTCTCTTTAAGCAATTATTGATTTAGCGAATGTGTCTTTTTCTTCCTTGCTTGTGATATGACATTAAGGAGAAACTTGTGACCTTGAAGTTTGATCTTTTTTGTCTCCGGGAGGAACTTGTCTAGTTATTGATGTACCAAACCTTGTAACTTCTGTTGCTTATCATGCACTTGACAAAAATGGGTTTATTTCCCTGTAGGTGCTACAGTTTCAGAAAGAAAGAGATGCTAGCTTTCTTTGTTTGATTGAATACACTTGCTGGTGCACAGGTTCATGAAGTTCAAAGATACTTGATGGTGTACTAGTGGAAATGGACTGGGCTAAGCTGCATTCTTTGGTGGTCTTGCTCTGCATGCTCAGCTTTGCAGGCAACAGAGTTTGTTATGCTCTTGACAATATGTCAGTATAGGCAAAATTCTTTTTGTTCACAGGAGCGCATTGCATGAGTGCATTGTTGAGCTGAAAGGATTGCCTGCCATCCTGCAGGGTCGAGAAGACAATGCTAAAAGTAGGTGAGGAGCTATGGAAAGAATCTCTCCCACTTCACAGAGGATCTTGCCTTTATAAGCTGGAGGGCCTCAAACCTTACACGTGGTATGAAGTGAAGATATCATATCCAGCTTCTGTATGTAAATGTGTTTTCAAGGACTTCCTTTTTCATTATCTCTATACTTGGTGATATATAATTGCTTTGTGTTGAATGACAGATACCTGCTTGCTTCTCTCTGCAACTAACGTGGGGTGATTCGGACTCATCAATGAACTTGAATAGAAAATTACTTAACGCTGAGAAAATAATATTTAAGACGGAGAGCCTCGAATTGATACAAAATCAGGTTCATACTATCAATGATTATGCCTGCATTGTTGGATATTTGAAAGCCTTACAGTCTTCCATTCTGGTCCAGGGTGGAATGCATGTCCTGGTTACAGTGGAACCTGAAGGAGTTGTTGCCATACGAGATGTAAAGGAGAGAGAATCCATCATCTATAATATAGGTAACGCATGGTAAAATCGTTCATGCAATTACCCTTTAAATCATTGTCAATTTAATAAGAGAAGATAACCATATTCCAAGTGTAGTCATCATGCAGTCCTTCATAATGACATTGTATGGGCTGCTAATTTAATGCTTTTTCATGTACTTTCACATGGCTTGTTGGTTTTACTATCAAAACACATAACGGAAATTTCACTCTTGCACATATAATATGCTGTAATGAATTGAAAAGATTTTTCTTATAAATTGTTGATGCTGTGATTACCAACTGTGTCATGGTTATCTGATATGTCTATGGTTGAAGACATCGAAGAAAAAGGAGGGAAACTCAACTGACAATGTTTCTCCTTAAACCATGAGTTGTCTACATCTATCTTGCTAAAAAGTAGTGGTTGATAGAGGAGAAGCATATTTAGTGTTTGTAGTGGAAGTCCTACATGTATGGTGCATGACATGATTATCTTAAGCATCTTCGAGCAATCTAAGGAATTCTTAGATCATGGAGTTCCCTAATCTCGCAGACAGCGGTTACCAGGTGTTTAACGGTCCCTGCAATTGTGAATGGTCCTATAAAGTTTCTGATATCACTGGACTTATGAAATTCATGTAAAGATATGCACTTGCATCTGTATCAATTGTCTGATTTGAGAATAGAATCTACACACACACACACACACACACACACAGAGTTAAATGAGAAAGAATATTGCAAGTTTCTTTTGAAATGGAAATTGAGTATGGTATTTTTCCGCAAGATATTCCCCAATACTCTTTGTGAGACATTCTTGTGGATGATGAAATATCCATCAATCTTGCCAAAACAAAAAGATAGACATCTAATGGTTACTAAAAAAGAAAAGGGAGAATTTCCATCAAATACTGAACCGAAATAGATGAAATTGGAATATGATCTTGAAGAAATCACTTCTAACCCTCTATAAAGAAAGACAACAAAAAAATGGAGTTTAAGGAAGACACCGTTTTACTCTCAAGAAGATTCTATACCTTTAGCTTGCTAGCTTTTTCCACACCAAGTCAATGGCACAAAGTGAAGATTCTGACAAATTAAAGAAAAGTTATCATTTATGCTTTTATGTTTCTCATCATTTCATATTAATTTACATGCTCAAACTATTAGATGTACTTATATTATGATTCAATGAATATTACAACTTTATGTTTGATGTTTTCTTTTAAACAGAGGATAAACCTACATGATGAGATTAATAATCACTTCAAAAGGTACTCCATGTAAACTCTAGCGGAGAATCTTATTGATGTGACTATTTATATTGTTATAACTTTTTGCTTATTATTTCTCTCGTAAAAATTCACGTCGATACCAACATTTAGAATAATATAACAAATATGATCTTTGACCTGTGCAGGGTGCAGACATCTTGTAGAATAATATAATAAATATAGTCTTAGACCCATGCAAGGCATGGGCATATTGCTAGTTATCATATAACTTCACTTACCTTTTGGCCTTGATAATCATCCTCTACTTTCTGATTTTGTATAACTCACTATTGGTACAAGAATAAACCATCAGTAGAATTTTCGTCAGTGTCTTATTTACTTGCAACATAAGAAAACTTATATAATTTCTGACGGAATCCCTTGTGACTTCAATGGCAGTTTGTGATGAACTCTTACTAGGGATCCCACACAAAGCTTGGCCCGTTGGAATTTTGGTTCTGCTTTGCTTGGTAGTGGCATTCATTGTTCCATCGTTTCTCCCACCATTTCTACTGGCGAAAAGTCGTTCTCAGCAACAACTTCATGAAGATGTCTCAAAAAATTCTTAGCGAGAGATGTTTTAAGTAGTTGGTGTCTGCTTTTTTCTCATTTTCTTGAAGTGGCAATGAGGTGTAAGAGCTGTTAATCAACTTGGTTCTGCAGCTTCTGCTCTCGTAGGGAGTCTAGCAAAACTATCGTACTTTTCTTTTCAAAAAAACATCAACAGTGACTTGATTTCGGTTTCAAATGGAGTAGAAGTGGGCACTTGATAAATTAATGAAATGATTGGGGATACACTGTGTGTACGTGCGCGCCATTTGTGTGCCTTTTGCTATCGGATCATGATTTCTAACGACAGGATAGAAAGCGAGATTTGGAAGTGTCCACAGCATTGGACGTAGCCTCGGTTTCATGATCCACAACATATTGAAAATGGAATCCAGTATATCGAATGTATTTTACAGGTAGCGCGTTGGAATTACAGGGAATTGAATTGTGTTTCACGGAAAGGATCGAGATGAAGATGATCTCAGTTCATCCTGTGGAATAATAAAGATTGACTGCACATCAATGTCTAGAAGAGGGGCTTGTCCATTGCACAAGCAGATGGCTCATTCTGGGTTTGAACAGAGCATGTGTCTTTTAAAGCGCACAAAAGCCGCTGAGAAAAGTTCCTGGCAGTAAAGTGAACTCATTCCATGGGTATGAACTTGGAAAGTGTTTGTGTGAATGATCACATTTCTTTTTTGTAGGTCCAAATGTGGCTGGTCCAGATAAGAACTTAGACCATTCAACTCACATATGACCTTCTGTCCAAAAAAAAAAAGTTAACTTATGATTGATTATTGAGATTATAAGTATAATATATATGCTGTTAACAAGTGTCTTTGGAGCATTCAATAAGAACCTAAAGATAGAGAATAGTTTTCAATGTACATCGAACAACATCAACATGAGGATTGAAAATGTTTTATCATTTAGCACATCGCGGGTAACAAAACACAACGTTAAAAGCATAATTAATATTTCTTTTGTCGAGTACGAGGGGCACATTTCAGCAAAACCCGTGTAGTGTTTGCATTTTCACCTTTTGGGAATGAGAAAAACGTCTTTTTGGTACTTCCGAACGCAACTTAATGTCACCCCTGTACCCATGAAAGCCAACCAACTCTTGCATTGTCCCAGCATCGCAACTTTTGTATTATTTTAATCGAACAGTTCTTATTCATACGGGAGTACTGCCAGTGTGATCGATTCTACGAGGAAAAGGAACTCTCGAGAATAAAATATTGAAAGAAATCACGAAGCTAATCATCCGAGATGAGCGAGAACGTAAATTACAGATTCTCGCTGCTCATGGATCTCTTGGGCCTCGGTCACGACTTGTCAACATAAAGAGGCACTCGAGTTTGATCTTCAATCTTAATGTTTCGTAAGAAATCGTTTTTTCAGATATTTCGATAGACAGGATCAAATCAGTAAGGCTTCTGGCTCCGGCCCGGTACAATTATACACGAGAAATTTTTTTTTTTTTTTTGGCAAATCCAATGTGGCCACGGGTCCTACATTATTTCTTAAAAAATGTTTTTGGATCTGTAAAATCGAACGAGCGATCGGGTTGGCATTAATAAGACAAAAGAAGTAAACGGCAAAGTGCAACATCAGCTGGGACGCTCCTCGTAAAGAAATCGATCTGACAGGTGATTGGCCCACGTGTCCGCCCACGCGGACTCGACCGTTGCGGGGGTTGCCGATTCAAAATGAGCCCCGATCTGACCCCCCTTCCTCTTTCCTTCTTCGTCCCCCGACGCGATTCGTGCAGTCCATTCCATCTCTCTCTCTCTCTCTCTCTCTCTCTCTCTGCTCGCTTGCTGCTGCTGCTGCTCGCTCTCCGATGGCGATTGCTGCCGAGACTCAGCCCCAGGAGAAGGTACGGCATCCCCGCTTCATTCTCGCTCCTCCAACGATTCTCTCTCCCCCATTTCCCGGTGCTGGTCTCTCGAATTGTGAGCCGCGATCGTCCCGATTTGCGAACTAGGGTTTCTTTTAAGGCTGTAACCAATCGTGTCGGGTTAGCTTGGTCTGCGCCCGCGGTTGTCCCTGATGCGCCCGGAGTATCGTCATTTCTCGTTCGTCGGACGGACGGGGATGAGTCGGCGTGTCTAGGGTTAAAAGGGGTGGGGGGGTTTACTACCTTCCTAGCTTTTAGCAGTTAGAAAGTTCAGATTTTGAGGTGGTGTCGAGAGAGGCTCAGGGGGGAGGGGAAGGGAGGGGGATGGTGATATTATGTGAGCTTTGTCCCGTGATCTGTCACCTCCTCTGACGTCTCGAAAGCACGTGCTTTCGACGGAGGGGGGAAAAAGGGTGTTGAATCTCAGCTGTAGCTGGTTGTTCTCGAGCGCGTCTTTGTTTTAGATGAAGAAACAGTTCTTTCTCGGGGTGGCTGGGATTGCGGATACTACGGACTTTTAGATTGCTAATACGCGCGTGTGGTTAGTTTTTTCTTATTGGAATTCAGGCTGGTAATGATCTCTCGGGGCCGAAATTTTCTCTTTTTTTTTTTTTTGTTGTGCAGTCCTCTTCGGAAGCTTCGGCAGCTGAGAAGCGGAGGTGGACGCTCAACGACTTCGACATTGGCAAGCCTCTCGGGCGAGGGAAGTTCGGGCATGTTTACTTGGCAAGAGAGAAAAGGGTTAGTCCGGCAATATATTCAATTGTTCTCGGATTTTTCCCTTGCCTTTTTACATACTTTTAATTTCTGCCACAGGTCCCAATTGAGGATTTTAGCTTCTTTGAACTGGACTATGTAGTATGTATATATATATATCCTGCTTTGTTATGTGAAATCTAATTTTGAGATGATTTTCTCTGATTAGAGCAATCATATTGTGGCACTGAAAGTTCTCTTCAAGAGCCAGCTGCAACAGTCTCAGGTTGAGCATCAGCTGCGACGTGAAGTAGAGATACAGAGTCATCTTCGACATCCCAATATTTTACGGCTTTACGGGTATTTTTATGATCAGGTGCGATGTGTTGTAAGATCACTCTAACGCATGTGTTGCTTCATCAGACATCTCATATGTTTTGGGAGGATGAATGGTTAAGCAGCTAACTTTTGGATTCTTTTTCCTTGTCATTAACAATATGGCAGAAACGAGTTTACTTGATACTAGAATATGCAGCCAAAGGTGAACTCTATAAGGAACTCCAAAAGTGTAAATACTTCAGTGAAAGGCGTGCAGCTACTGTAAGTTCTTGCTAGACGCCCTTTTGGATCAGCTTCCTTTTATTTTCTGCTTAATCTGAGCAGTGTCTTTCCTACCTGTCATACTTTCATCATGGCTACTAAATTGGCCTTGGAGAAATGGGTTGATGCATGGTGGATTGATATTCTGACTCTAGCTAAGAATAGCTACCCTGCTGTTGTCGAGCATGTTTGGGGAATTTGCTTATTTTATCAGTCGAAATTTTTGTTGAGATCCGTCCCTAACAACATAATTGTTGCAGTACGTCGCATCTTTAGCTCGGGCATTGATTTATTGTCATGGCAAGCATGTCATTCACAGAGATATCAAGCCAGAGAATCTGTTGATTGGTGCTCAGGTGATAAATGGTTGCCGTATCATCTTATACTTGATCGATCGATTACTTATTCTATATCTTCTTAATGCTTTGTTTGGTCTCCTTCATTTTCAGGGTGAACTTAAGATTGCAGATTTTGGGTGGTCAGTACATACATTTAATCGTAGAAGAACCATGTGCGGAACATTAGACTACCTTCCACCGGAAATGGGTGAGTAAGCTATTACTGATATCTTAATGGATCATGCCTTCAAGAGGTTAATCAAGTTTGAGAGAAGGATTCTGCTCAAGTTTGAGAATTTTTGTGTTCAACCAATTTCCAAGACTAATACTTCATGAGAGTATTTGCAGTTGAGAGTGTAGAGCATGATGCAAATGTAGATATTTGGAGCTTGGGAGTCCTATGCTATGAGTTTCTGTATGGGGTTCCACCATTTGAGGCAAAGGAGCATTCGGATACATACAGAAGGTAAGCATCAATTTTTCATGTGTAGACGAAATTACTTAGTATGTACTTTGCTTATTTTGATTGATTATGTTCTTCTTCATCCTGAACTAGGATTGTGCAAGTGGACCTGAAGTTCCCTTCGAAACCAATCGTCTCTTCTGCCGCAAAGGACCTTATTAGTCAGGTGAACTTTCCACATCTGAAGTTGATTCATCTAAACCATAGACGATACTGCTGAGCAATGCAATTGCTCATAGTCTTTTACAAGTACCTGACCCTTAATTTGTTAATTTGTTACAACTGATAACAGATGCTAGTAAAGGATTCTTCACAGCGCCTGCCTCTTCACAAGCTTCTCGAGCATCCGTGGATTATTCAAAATGCAGAACCCTCTGGCATCTACAGGAGTTGATTCACCTTCATTGATGTGATTTTTCTCTTTCATTGATGTGATTAATGAATCCGATGGGTCTTGTTATTAAATCAATGTGAAGAATTTGGAGGGCTACTCGGGGTATTTTTTATCTGTTTGGACAAACGTATCAGGAACATTTGTGCACGAACCCCCCATCCCCAGTATATTCTTGTAACAGTCGGCTCATATTCAATTAATTTTTTCTGCTGTTCTTTTCTCCGGCAAATGCCGAACTTTCATATTTAACAAATTTAACTTTCCGTTGTCATGGAAAAAGCTCATGGCTCCATAATCAGATATAGCCAAAGGAAATAGCACCACAGTCTCCCCGTAAGGAATGATGCGGTTGGATTTGTGGCTCAACCATGGCTCGTCGCAACGGAACGCGACAGTGTTTGGATAGACTAACTCAACAAGAGCCATAAGAAGCAGGCCTGGACGGACTTTGAGTGATTTCACCTTCAATTCAGTTGCCGGGTGATTCTCAGCTCAATAACCCGCAGGAATATATTTCTGGCAAGCTGAAACTTGGAAGATGAGCTAAACCTTTTGGAAAGCTTAATCTGATGCTGAAACTGTGGTTAAAAAGAACGGGGGACACAGAGCAAAAGTCATTACCAACCTGAGCCCATGTTTTATCCTTGCGCAATGGTAGCTTCTCAACGAACTTTTTTGTGCCCATAGACTACCCCACAGAGGTCATCATATACATACGTGTGCTAGTTATTTCGGTCAAAAGAGGATGCTAGTTAATGAAAATACGGTCCTTTCCGCGACAAAATTCAGTACCATTGCCAGGAACCCATCTCTGGTTCTCCTTGAAGATCGGCGCTTTCTGCAACAACCCTGCCCAGAGCATACGATCTTGCCATTTCCAATGGACCACAGGTCAATGAAAATATTCGAATTCAAATTCTCCCAGCAGTACCTTCTAAAATGGAATGACAAAGAAAGACCCAGGAGAGTACTTAAAGGTAAGTTGATAATTCAAAGCTGTTTCCGACATTGCACAAAAAGCATCTATTGACTAAATCATATAAAACAAAGCGATCTAACCATATCAATGGGTGTGTTCACATGTAATTTTAGTAGAAGAATCCCTGCTTCTCCGGTTATGAAGTAGGGTGAACGTCTTCACTTACGCGGTCTTACCATCGTTACAGTTCCCTCCCTCTGACGACTGGGTAGGCGGTTCTTCCTCTTCCATGGCGTAAGCTACATTTTTGGTACTTAAGAAGCTTGGTTGGTTCGTTGAAGAAAGAAGTCTGGCCCACATTCTGTCCGTTATGACAACTTTGTTCTGCCTTTCAATCACTCGCTGCACCAAAAGTCCATGAAGTTACAGAAGGAAAGAAAAGGCATCATGATGATGTCCAAATTGCTATAGAAGCCATCCCCTCCCAAATATTGCTATCAAGTGAAAAATGAGAGATTGGAGCAAGCAGTGCATGAGGTTTTAGTCCAGTTCAGGAGAAGTTGCAGGGTGCATAAAAGGAGGAAGAAGGGAACTAAGAAAATAGAACCCTGACATTTTAGTGTTAGTTTGCTTTTGTTTGGAGGCTCAATTTTGGGTGGGAGCAACCTGAGAACCTTGCAAGTCCACAATCCTACACCTTTAAAAAGAAAAGGATCTCCACATGCGGTCTCTTCAACTCCTCCCGAACACGAGAATGAAGCCAGAAGTGATAATGAATGTTTGGTTTCTCCAAGAGTCCAAGCTCATAAAAATGAACAAACAAGAGTGTAGAAATGATGGATGTGCAACGATAAATCTGACAAACTTACTTTGAAAGGAATATAAGTATGTCGTGTATTGACAAGTCCAACTGTGAAGCCTGTGAAACCGGCCATTGCTCCATGGACTGCACTTTGCGCCAGAAGTGTGCAGTAAACATTGTCCGATGCATTACTCGGAATAGCCCGGATCATGTATGTAGGATCTGCCAAAAGACCACGTACGTAAGAATCTATTATTACATCTAAACTAGAGATGATATTACGATGACCAATCACATGGGAATTCAAGGCTCTGGTCCTGACCTATATATTTAAGGGTAATGGCCATCTTTTGCTGTCTGGCAAAATGGTCCTGAAATGAAATGGAAAAGAGGTTGTAAATATTTAAACTAAGATTATCGAAACCTCCAAAATACAATTTAAAGCAAGTCTGACGTAAAGTTTGCATCCACTTGGATAAATGGTCAGTGTCCATTTAGGAATGATTGCTGATTTGAAAGGAAAATAGATCAACAGAATATAACGCAAAGGCACGCACGACAATAATATCACAGTAAAAATCAAGACATGAATGTTTCTTAATATGCCACAAAAGTGTACTAAATAATCTTGGATATAAAGAGCAATACCTTGATTTTGTGAGATATCCATAGACCAACATCTTGAAGAAGCTTATTCCCTGAAGCATCTTGTTGACTCATTTGTAGGCTCTCCGTGACTAGGTCTTGCCCTGCTCCTTCAGCTATCACAATCACCATGTGTCCATTTTCTTTAAGTCGTTTTTCAATGAACTCATAGAGTCCACCATTCCCTTCAAGATAGAAAGGTGATTCCGGAATCAAACAGCAATCCACATCTCGACTGGCAAGGGTAGCATGCATAGCTATAAATCCTGCACGAGCACCCCAGAGAGAATTAGGTCAAAACGTGTAAAGTTGACACATTGTTGCCTTGATAATGTATGAGTTGACAAAGTTTTTGGTAAGAGAATGAATGCAGCTGGAAGCACAACCTTTGTCCTGGACTACATATTTATAACTTACACATGTTAAGCTTACCACTGTAGCGTCCCATCAACTTGACTACACCTATTCCATTTTCAACACTTTCAGCTTCTACATGAGCTGCATTAATTGCACGTTGAGCCTCCTCAACAGCAGTATCAAATCCAAAAGACTTGTCAATGACCTGGTTCAGTAGAAGAAAACAAATGGACAGGTTAAACAATATATTTTAAGTTACTCTACATCAATGAAAGAGAAGTTCATAGCAAGTACAGGGATGTCATTGTCTATAGTTTTCGGGATGCCAGCAACAGCGACTTTAAGCCCACGCCGTCTAATTTCCTGCATTGTAGAGTGCACGTTACAAGAAGAAAGAAAGATAATATTTACCTACTATTCATCACTACATATGTGTGTGCGTGTGCCACCTATACATGATAGAAGGGAAGGGAGGGAAGTTGGTGAAAGTATTAATAGACACTGCCTTTAGACATGCTACTTATCGAGCAGTTTCTTCCTCAACCACAGAACGGTAATCATGAGGTTTTTTATGTAGAATAAGAGGACTAATTGGGCATTGGCAGGTAATCTAGAAACTCAAAACAAAGGGTCAGGAAGTAGTGTTCCTTTCTGTTTAGACAGAGCTACCTGAAATGAGTTTTCAAATATGGCTTGGGAAGCAAAGGTTGAAGCAATCAAATCCAATATAACTGTCGACCAAGGACAGGCAACATCCCAGGAAGTCAATGAAATCATCGCTGCTGATCATTCTATGGATAATTCTAGATGGCATTCTAGTAAATACGGTAAGGAAAATAAATTTTCCATTACAGCATAGAATATTACCTCGTAAATAACAGCCGCCCCCTTCTGCGTTCCATCCCCTCCAATTATGTAAACCTGGTTACCAGATGCAGCGATTATTTCTTCTAAGTATAAAGATGTGATGCCAAAGCTACAACGTCTATCAATAATCGTGAGACTCAAATGTGCCAAAATATTGAAACTTACGAACCAACAAAAGTCCCCTTAATTGACCTTACCAAAAAATAAAAAATAAAAGTCCCCTTAATTGCACACCTGGTTAATCCCGCGATCTTGAATGCTGTCAACAATCTTCAAAGTATCATGGCCTCCTCGTGATGTCCCAAGAATGGTACCACCACGCTTATGTATGTCATTGACGACTTTAGGGTTCAAAGTTATGGTATTTTTGGAGTAGAATCCCCTATATCCGCCCTAGGAAAGTGCACCAAACATAGTAAGGAAACAGCATCACGAAGTCAACTGTTCTGTCAAATAAATTATATACAGTTTATCAACAAAAAAAATTCACTAAACCAAATTGACAAATTATTGCGAAACTATATGGAGATTGAGTATGCTAATATTTTATTCATCATTTGCTGATTACATGCCTAAAATATAATCCAGCAACAGACAGATGAGTAATCAGAAGTCAAAGCATACACAACTGGAGAGAAATGAAGAATAATATTCAAACATAAATAAAATGTAGTAAATGGTTACTGTGACACATAAACATATCATTCACTCACATCTATTCCGAGGATTTTGGTGACACCATACATGTGATAAAGGCCACACACAATTTCCCTGATCACAGTGTTCAGCCCTGGGCAAAGACCACCACATGTTACAATACACGCGTGCACTTCATCTGACTCAAAATACACCTGGACAGCAGAACGACAAAAGTCAGGAAATTTCAAAGAGTTCATCAAATTCCATAACACGCGTGAGATATTGGTGGGACCATTGCCAACTATTCTAAAAGCTTAAGCTGTTAGATGAAGGCATGGTTTAATATTTAATTACTCTAACAACACATATGACATACCTGTTGGCGAGCTCCTCCACGTCGAAAATGAGTTCCTCTTGGGCCATCCTTGTGAACAACAACCTACAAGTTAACACAAATGCAGTTCCAAGGACTAGTCAGAACAGGCTATTAAATTGCATCACTTATGGTCCTTAAATTGCATCAGAATAGGCTATTAATTTGCTCAAACTTCATCTGCCATTGTAACTATTACAGGAGGAGCAAGAAAACAACTACAATGTGCATCATTTCACTCCTGTGTCCAAACATAATACATAATCACACCAATACTGCACTCTATTTGACAGGTAAATCAATCTTGCAAGAGACCCACCTTTTGAGGAACTGTGTCATCCATGTTGACAAAGTATTGCCTGAACAAAAAAAGAAAAAAGAGAGAAACAGCACAGAGATCAGCATTTTCCAAGAGACATACATTAACATCAGAGCACTTCTCCAGAAGTAAGCTCTGTTGCTTAGAAGAAAACAATTACTCACTTAACCACCGCATATGCAGGATGAGACCGCAATGGATTCGGGTATGTCTGTTGCACAAAAACATAGCAGGGAAGATGAACTTAGTAATGTTAACAACAATAGTAAATACTTCCATATCTAAATGATTGTAAACATAATAAAATGCAAGCTGGTAGACCACATATAGAAGTCAGAGTGCGCTTGCACCCGCTAGCACGATGTTTCATATATGCTCACATCATACAGTTCACATTCCTATATCAGTACGCGAGCATTTATTAAGAACCAAAGTGTTTTAATCAAACAAGCCAGAAAAGAAATTCCGCACATTGATTAATCACATTCGGTGACTCTGTTCTTCAGATTGAGCTTTTTCATTTTTCTCATCTCCCAGTACAATTCATTTAGGAACTTTAATTGATTCTCAACTGATCTTGCGGCAAAACCACAGTTAACAGCGCGACATCCCCTCAATCAAGCTATCGCGTGACCACTCTAACAATTAAGGTAGTCCCTGCAGATGGCACACAACCACACCAGCCTGCTCGCGTTTACAAGTTATCATCGCATCAAGACCGCGATCCCTTTCACGGCCAGAGACACTGCATTCCAATCTTTCTAACGAATCAAAAACCAGGACTCCCGAATCGTCAAAATACATGGAAGCTCAAAATCACCAGCAAAGCATGCAACTTCAACATCTACAGCTCAAAACCTCACTCCCCAGGCACAGAGACGAGCACCCATTTGCCAAACAACACAACTTGTAAACGCCGAGCTCAACGCCGGGCGATGGGTCGACCGAACCAACCGAATCACCACAACAAGCCACACACCCACCGCCACCACCGCACAGGACATAAGCACCCACGATGCGAACGTCAAATGTAACACGTCAGAGAGAGAGAGAGAGAGAGAGAGAGGGCGTACGGGGAGGTTCTCGATGTAGTCCGACAAGTGCGGCACGTCCTCGAGCACGTACCCAGCAACCCCGGTCACCACCTTCATCTGGGTACTATCAGCAGCAGCGGCGCTCGACAACCCCATCGCCGTTCCTCCCGCTCGCTTCGACTCCCGGCGAAGGAACAACGAGGACCCAGATCCCGATCAAGAACCCCGCTCGCGAATCCAAGCACGAGGGAATCTTTCTTCGGCGCTCCTCTCTCTCTCTCTCCGCTCCTGTTGCGGAGAGCGATGGGCTGTTCTCGTGTCTTCTTTTTCTCTTCCTCTCGATTCGCGGAGAGAGAGAGCGAGAGAAAACGCGGAGGAATAAAGGTTGACGCCTCGCGTCAGAAAACGGCGTCGCCGCGGCGACCGGTTTCCCGGCGCTTCCCGGTTTTTCGAAAACGGTTGGCGGCGGTTTTCCCACCGGCTCCTGTCGGTCGGCGGGACGTGCTTCCCGATTCGATCTGCCCACCAGACCAGCTAGCCTCTCTTTCATTAAATTCACATCTAATTCACATATATTTAATAGCCATAATAATAATAATAATTATGATGATGATGATGATGGTAATAGTAGTGATTACCCATTATACGTATACTTAGTTTCTTTCGAAAAACGATTCGTTTCGTTTCGTACGTAGATCGCCTACAATCTCGTACACGCGCGGAATGTATCTGGACCTTTACGATCACCTCCTTTCTTTCTTCCTTTCTTTCTTTCTCTTGTATTTATTTTACGGTTTTCTAGATTAGTTTTTGCTTTTTAAGACGTTAAAAGTAGGTTTTCCTCTTTTGTTTTTTTACGGTTAGCTATGTATCTATCTATCTTTCTTCCTTTCAATTTTATTATGTCGATTGTTGCACTTTATTTGCGCTATTCTTATCTACGGTTTTCTAATTAAATGTTTATAGCTACTTTAAAGTCATGTGGATTTTTCTCTTTGTTACTAGCAAGAAAAGTGCGAAAATCGAGGCTAATTGGTAATTTAATCGGAATAAAAAGCTGGCAAGTCATTGAAATGAAGATCTGGTAAATTCATATAGAAATTGGTAGATTTTAAGGTGCTGGTAAGCCGAACTAAAAATTTCTAGAAGACAAGAAAAATTGACGCATTTGTAAGCTGTCAAAAAAAAAAACGTTTGGCAATCCCATAAACGTATTGATAAGTACCTGACAAGTTTACCGGAGAATCAGGGGATCAGTCATTTTTACGCCAACAGTTTTTTGCTATTTATTAATTTTTTCAGAAATCTACCAGAAATGGTAAAAACAGATTAATTTTTCTAAAAACACAATAGTAAAATCGTCCCACTTCCTATAATCATTGGTATTTTTAACCTAGCTCTTTTTAGTTCTCTAAATCACACAAGTTTTTGGTACAACATGTGATCAAATTACAAAACACCATCAGGGAAAAACTTGCTTTTCCAATTTTTTTTTTCGAAAAAAGAGTTGACTGTCAATGGCAAAAAGTCGCTTCCTTTTTGTATCGAAACTGAGTGCATTTTTTTTTTTAAATGTGAAGAGTTACCGACATGCATCGAAAAGCTACTAATCTTCAACCTTGAAAAATTAGTAAAAACGTGGCGAACTTACAATTACGTGAGGTTGTACCGTGCAACGTCCGTGCTTAATCACTCAGGCGAGTGACACTGAATACGATGATCCGATCGGGGATCAATTGGCCAGGCCGCTGTACTGTGTCGAACAAATTTGTCTCGGTAGCATCCTGAGAAATCTTACGAGTCAGAGGGCATGGTGGTATCGTTGAGCATTACAAGTCGGATGGCGGGCATGATCGTGTAAACATTGCCCGTTTGCATCGCGTATATGAAGCACCGTTGATCAGTGTTCGTGATCAATACTATAACGAGGAGACCTAGTTAGTGGAACAGCTGCGGCTGAGGAGGTGGTGAATTTGTGATCCTACTGCGAGATGATCTTTAGAGGAAAAGATGTGTCAAGACTGGCAAATGACTGCTTGGCCTGACCATCGCTACGTACAACAAGTGTGGATTCGGGGATTCGAAGTTTCCGGGACCGAGTTTTTTGTTACGTCGCATACTCGCTCAAATGCGGTTACAGCAGGAAAACCGCTTTGCCGCCTTCGTTTAATTGGTGAGCAGCATCCATTGCTGCTTGATTATGGTTCGGTCTTAGGACTTCGGCTCAATATGAACTAGCTTTATGAACTGACTGCGCCGTGCCGAGTGGCGCTTCCTCTTGATGGCAGACGACGATGCCAGTGTCCCGCTATTGTACAAACGGGGGAAACACTCGATAGGGTCAGAAGAATCGTCACATATAGATGCACAAAAACATGTCTCGGACAGATTCAGCACCCTCGACAGGTACATTTCCGGCTGCTTCGGCTTTGATTGATGAGCTCGTTGAACTGTGGCCAGAGAAATTACCAAATGAAAGGACATTAAGAAGCGTGGTTATATGATGGTTGATCTCGAGTGAGGCATTACCTAGCTTCAAGGCTAGAACAAGAGGTCGCAAAAGAGATCAAACTTGGGTGTCAACTCCAGAATTTCATACGAAGAAATCTGTTTTGACATGGCCATAGCTGGAGATGATACTAACAAAAAGACCGCTGCTATTATTTACATAGATCAGCCTGTTTCTCGAGAAAGCTGCATAGCGGTGTCGCTTAACGTCGAAGGACGTAGCTGCTCCATCTACTGGGAGTTCCTGGTTTTCTTCACTTGCTGGATTCTCATACCCTGACGGCGCGAATGCATTGTGTCGAGGCACTTTGAAAGTCCTAACCTCTACGCACCATGTCAATTTCACAGTCCGCGTGCTGCCGACTACTCTAATTACACACTGTAGACTAAGCTATCGTCGGCTTTCCTACTACGCCTGTAACTAGAAAGATATGTAGAGCTTCCAAGTAGCGGCATGAAGTCGAACTCGGGACCGGCCTTTTTCCCTCCGCACCTTTCCGAGGGGCTGCATTGCTGGAGGATGTGTAGCACTTCCATCATGGAAGGCCTAGTGGACGGCGATCTGCAGGTACAGACAAGCGCGAGCTTGAAAACGGTTGCCATCTCGTCCACATTACATGGTTCCTTGATCTCCTCGTCGAGGGCATCGACGATCGGCTTTCCGTCCCCGTAGTGCTGCCACGCCCATTCTGTGAGGCTCGTGTTCTCATCCCCGCTATTGGCTTGCCTCCCGGTCACCAGTTCTAGGAGTACGACTCCGAAGCTGTACACATCGATCTTCTCGTTCACTCTTGTGCTATATGCATATTCTGCGATGCAAAACACGGATTTAATATTTGTTGTATGATTAAGATAAAGGGGGAGGGTATTCTCAGGTCAGAAAATTTCCCTGAATAATTTCTTAGCTCTTACCAGGGGCGAAGTAACCGAATGAGCCCGCCACGGCCGACATTGTGTGAGACTCGCCGTGCTTGGCTAGCATCTTGGCCAGTCCAAAGTCCGCCACCTTGGCCTTGAACTGGAAATCCAACAAGATGTTGCTCGACTTCACATCGCGGTGTATGATCGGGGGAGAGCACTCATGATGCATATAGCCCAGGCCTTGCGCGGCTCCTATAGCGATCTGCAGCCTCATAGGCCAATCCAACACGGCATGGCGCGGCGAGTTCCCTCTCGATGTCAACGCTCTCTTGTTCTTGTGAAGCCACTTGTCCAGACTCTGATTCTCCATGTACTCATACACGAGCAGCTTCGAGTTCTCGCTTGAAATGCAGCACAGCAACTTCACTATGTTGGAATGGCGGATCGAGCCGAGTATTTTGACTTCTGCTGCAAATTCTTTCTCCTGTCTCCAGTCCAACTTTCGGTTGTTCCATATCCTTTTGACAGCAACGTAGTCGCCCACATCGTTAACCGCTACACGATACACCTTGCCCGAGCCGCCACTTCCTATGAGGGTATTGTCGGTTAGATTGGACAAGATGCTCGCTTCGGTGAACCCGAGCCTCTGAAACGAAGTTAACTTCCAAGTTGCGAGGTCATGCCTGAGCTTCTTCCGCCGGTACTCTCTGATTACAAACAAGGAGAACAGAACAGCAGCTAGGAACATGGCAATCACAAGAACTAGAATCAGGGCGAGATACTTCGAAGGAACCTTGTTGGATTTACTGCTTCTGGCATAGCAGCTTCTGATGTTTGGCATGGGATCATCAGCGCATAGATCAGGATTGCTTAAGAAGCTATTTTCATACACTAGATTATTGAAACCATCTGGGATTCTACCAACAAGTCGATTGGAGGACAAATTTAGGGTAGTGAGCCTCAACTTGACCAATTCTGGGGGTATCACGCCTGAGAATTGGTTATCCGATAAGTCGAGATCAAGCAGGTGAGGCAACGAACCTATTGCTGCAGGAATTTGGCCAGAGAGCATATTCTTGGAGAAATTCAAGGTCGTTAGTGACTTCCAGGAGATGATCTTTGAAGGGAGTTCACCAGAAAGTTGATTGCCATCCATCGATAGAATGATAAGCCGAGAAAGACTAGTCAATTCTTCAGGGACATTGCCAGAGAACAGATTGTTGCTCGCCTTCAAGACCGCTAGACTCGACCATGAAGAGGCTTCGGTCGGAATTGGACCGGAAAATTTGTTGTTGCTGATCTCCACCCTAGACAAATTCCACGCAAGCTTGCTCGGAAGACCACCCGAAAAGGAGTTTTGACTTACCATCAAGCTTGACAAATTGAACAGCGTCCAAATGCCCAAAGGAAGTTCGCCTGAGAAATTCTTGTTGTAAAGCTGAACTGTCCGCAAAGTATTGCAATTCCCAAGCGATTGCGGAACTTGTCCGCTCAGATTATTGGAGTAAGCAACAACACCTACCAAGACCCCATTAGTGCAGAGAGTTTTCGGCAACTCGCCACTGAGCTTATTATCCGAGATCTCAAAGGCTTCCAGTGGCGAATATAGGCCAAACTCGGGCGGCAATACACCGCTCAGCTTGTTGCCAAAAACACGGAAATATCTCAGCAAAGGAAGCTGGGCTATACTCACCGGTATGTGGCCTGATAATTGATTCCAATACAGATTCAGAAGGCTCAGACTTTGCAACTTCCCGAAATCTTCTGGGATTGAGCCGGTCAGGTTGTTCATTGCTAGATCAATCCCGATCAAGTTCATCGACGAAATAGAGGTGGGTAATTCACCAGACAATTCGTTATGGAACAGATACATATAGCTCAAGTTCTGTAAAGAAAACAACGAACCAGGGATTCCGCCCGTCAATGCGTTTCCTGACAGATCCAGGTGCTCGAGACTGGACAGGTTCGAGAAGCTCTCCGGAATTCCACCGATCAGGTTGCACTGTTTCATCCACAGGAACGTCAGCTTCTTGAGCTGCCCGAATTCCTGTGGTATCATTGCAGGCACAAACTCATTATAGGGCATGCGCAGAACTTCAAGATTGGCCAAGTCCCCAATTTCCTTGGGAAACGTGCCATTGAACTGATTCTGGTACAAGTTCAGAGTCTGCAGCCCCGACAACCGCCCTATCTCGGCAGGGATGTCGCTGGAGAAATTGTTCCCGCCGACGTCCAAGTAGGTGAGGCCCAAGAGCCGGTCAATGTCACTAGGAATTGGACCCACAAAGTAGTTCTGAGAAAGGTCCAACATTTGAAGCTTGGAACAGTTATACAGTGCCCTTGGGAATCCACCAGGAATGTAATTCCACGAAAGGTCAAGCTGAGCAAGGTTCTTGAGGTCGCAAATCAAAGGCGGGATCGGCTCAGTGATGTTCAGGTTTCGGAGGAGGAGTCCCGTGACGGTGCCGCCGGTGCAGTTGATCTCCGGCCAGCCGCACGGCGTCGCCGACGATGAGGTCCACGATTGGAGAGCAGGTGGATTGCCCCATTGCTGCTTCAGGTTGAGCAGGACCGTGAGCTCATCTGTGGCCTGACCCTGTGAGATTACACAAAAGGGTATGGAGAGAAGAGAGAGGAAGATGAGGGGAAGGCCGAGCTTTCGGAAACAGAGGGGCATTTTCGACATTTCAACGGGTCCAGTCGGTCGCTCCGGCGCTTGTTTTTGCCGGGAAAGTTGGTTGGCCAGGAAAAAACCGACGGAAACAGAAGGTAGGAGTTTCGAAGTTCCACATTGGTGAGCGTGGGAAGAGCTGGAGTTATTTATATAGTTCGGAGGTTGTTGTCTAATTGCGCTAGCAAAATGACACTGCCATCGAGTTTATTTACGTTCGTGCCACTGATAGTGATATGGTTTTGCTGGTCAGTCCAACCAATTAGAGTTCTAATCCATCACGTTTTCCACTTAGTTGACAAAAAATTGCAACATCCGAAGAATAAAATAAAGAGGGGTCGCAATAATTCTTTAGGATGGTCCCACCAATTTGGGGTTTTTAGGCTATGAAAAATAGGGTGGTGGCGAATCCAACCCTAGTTAAATTAGTGGACCCTTTTTAATTACCTTGAAAAAGAATATTATAACAGTATGATCTTATCCTGTTAATATGTTAAGATAATTTATTAATCGTATATGCATGTAAGATCTAAATGCCCTTTTTTGTCCCTTAGTAGCACATGAACAATGTGATCTAAACGGTGAATTCTAAGAACTCGGATTTCTTTATATTCGTTTCGCGGCTATTTATATCAACTTTACAATCACGCTTTTCAGTGCGATTTTTTGTCCAAATTTGTTGAAGTATATGCCGCACGATATGACTTGCTAATGGTTGAGGGTTATTAGATTTCTTGTTAAATGTATAGTTATAAGAATAGATTATATATATTATTTTCTCCTCGTAATTTAGCGACGATCTATAGTAATGTTTGACCACCCGACTTTGGTAAAAAGGGTTTTTTTTTAAAATTAATTCCATATGACTTGTATCCGAAAATCATATGATTATGTTCCATTTGTGCGTTGGGTTGCTAGCACTAGTGCACGTCCTTTGAATTTTTTCTGGCCGAATGCATTAGCTTAATTTGTTAAATAGAATTAGGTTAAATTTGAACTTTACTTTTTTTCTTTGGGGGGGGTGGACCCCTTGTTCTAGAAGGCGTCTCACGGGTTACCGCTAAAGAAAGAAGCTTGTTTGACCAATCTGTGGGGCAAGTCATTGCAAAGTTAGACCAAAAAAGAGCCAAAAAAAAAAAAAGCGTTTGCATGGTCTCTTGGACTGGTGGTGGCTGAAAGCTGGGGCGGCTCCAACTGTATTTATTGCACAAAATTATTGATTCCCAAACCCTGGTGATGGTTAGGGAGGATATCTCATCGAAACAGGGGAAGCTAAAAGCTTCCGACTAGGGCGCCCTGCTTATTCAGGTGTATATAAGTAACAGACTGATAGAACCGCATTTCTTATTTTTTTATATTAGTGCCTGCTCAACCAACTCCCAAATTGGGCGATAGATTTTCTTCCATCATCTTAGGGAATACCCCGCATTTTTCGTCCTAAAGTTCAGACGAAATAGTTTAAGGATATTCTTTGGTCCGAAAATTTTGAACTGGGCCATTAAACAATACACCAGTGTATTTGCCCATATTAGGCATGTTGAAAATCTATGTTTACTAAAACTCATTCTCCGGTTTTCTACATTCGACTTTTATAATTTTTTTAAAAAAATTAGTAGTTCTTAGGGCCTAGTTGTGACTGTAGCAGTAGAATTTAAATAATCGAAGAAAATACCATGCAAAATAATATGTATCATTAATTATTGAATGATGTAGGGTCCTTTGTCTTATATATAAATTCACTTTACACTTATCTATTATTTTATAGGTCCTAATTTACTCAGAATAAATTTATCACATATTGCTTTCTTTTTTTAGCTTAACACGATTATTTTACCAATTCTAGGAATCGTCATTTTTTTTTGTTAATACCACGAAAAACCCCAAACTGGTAAATATGTGACAAATTTACCCCAAACTAATTTTTTGATCACAAAAAATTTCAAAGTGGTATACCTATGATAAATTTACCCTTCGTTAATTTCTGTTAAATTTTACCATCAAATTTCTAAGTTAGATAACACGTGGCAGTTGACGAATATATTAGTTTTGGGTTTTACCCCCCTTTATTCACATGTTTACTGATTTATGATTTTTCATGGTATTAATCCAATTTAACGGAAGGTTAATTTATCACATTAGGGTTTTTTATGGTCAAAATAGTAGTTTGGGGTAAATTTGTCATATGTATACTATTTTAGAGTTTTTTGTGATCAAAATATTAGTTGAAGGTAAATTTGTTATAAGTGTACCAGTTTGAGGTTTTTTCGTGGTATTAATCCTTTTTTTTTGTTACGTGAAATTCACTCCAATCTTAATGCATATTGTATGGGATGGAGTAAAATTACTCTGTCTCTCTCTAGACATGCTACATATGTAAATATATATGTATATTTTTTTTTCAGATAAGTACATCGGAAGTCCTAAAACTTATTATGAAAGTGCAATTGAGTTTTAAAATTTTTAAAAAATGTAATCAAGTCATAAAACGTATTAAATTAGTTTAATTAAGTCCTTATGTTAATTCCGTTCAACTTGACTAACAAAAAAGCTAGACGTGGCTTTTTTATTTTTATTTTTTCCCTCTCTCCTAAATGGCACTAATGTGACCTAACAAGAAGAATAAAGCTAAAACGACGACGTTTTGGTCCAATTTGATTTTTCAATATAAATACTATTTAAACTAGATTAAATAATAAACTAAATAAAAAAAGAGGAACGTAGGCAAAACCAGCTGGCAATGGTGGGTTGAGGGTTGGCTAGGATCATTGGGCCTCGACTAGGGGCCGGCGACCCTGCCATTTTTTATTTTTATAATTTAGTTTATTCTTTTAATCTAATTTAGAAAGTATTTACATTAAAAAATAAAAAATTGGACCAAAACGACGTTGTTTTAGTCTTATCCTCTTGTTTTATCCATGTTAGCCTCACGTAGGAGAAAGAAAATAATAAAAAAAGCCAAGTTACCATTTTCTATTAATCAAGTTAGACGGAATTAATAGAAGAACTTGATTGCATAAAGTAACAAGTTTTAGGACTTGATTGTACTTTTTGAAAGTTTTAGGACTTACTTGCAATTTCATGATAAGTTTAGGACTTTTAGTGCACTTATCCTTTTTCTTTCTACCACATATTATGCCAAGCCTAAAGCATAAATATTTTCTCATTCTCATGGATTTATTATGTTAGATATTATTAAGTACATATGACATTTTATAACTATGTTGATATCCTGAAATATTTTTTTTTGGTAAAGATATCCTGAAATATTCATCTCTTGAAATTGCTTAAAAAGAAATTAAGAAGACTTCTTTTTATAAAATAACGATTGTACATAATCTATTCAATTACTCATATGAAGTATTTCAAATTAATTAACTATTTAGATTTAGATTGAGATTTTAAGAAATTTTCCTTTAAATCTTATCTTTTCTTAAAAACTCTTAAAATTTTATTTGGAAAAGAAAAGAATCTTCATTAAATTGAATTTCTTAAATGTTCAAAATTCACTTTTACGACAGTATATTAATATAAAAAAATGAAATCGTATACGAAAATAAAATGATTATTTGTTATATTGAATGGATTTAATATTCAAAATGTCACTTTTACTATGACTTATTAGATTAGATTATTCCACAGATGCTGGCACAAGGTTGAATGGGCTTTGAAGGAATGGAATTTGGCTTTTGAATCTTCATTTTCACATCGACGTGACAAAAAAACTATGAAAATGCGAAAAGAAAAGCGTAGAGTGTCCAACTCCAGCCATTCATCCAAGCCAATTATGACTTCAGAGCCAGTAAAAAGCAGTCAATGCATTTAGGCAGTTGATGCGAAGGACAGAGACCAAAAGATCAATTTAAGCCAAAAAGCATGGTCATAAAGTCGTGGGAAGGTTCCAATCATTTTCATATTTTTCTGAATCAAATATTTTGTGGGCCCAAAATATTATTAATTATTGAAGGGGAGGGGGAAAAAACAAAGAAACAGCAGTTGTTTCTCGGGGACCAAGTCATCTTGTCAAGTTGATTTTTCGTCATGCCTCTTTGAATGCAAGCCGACTTTGGCGGCTGCTGTTTATGTTTTATATGTTTGTCCATTCGAACAAAGGCACGATATTTCCTCAAATTTGCAGAGTCATGTCCTCTGCCCTGAGTCAATGACATGGATAGATGGATGGATTTATACCTCACAATTTCTTGTTTCTTCTCCCAAGTTTGCTAATGTCAGCATTGAATCTTGTGTGCCTGTCTTTGATTGTTAAAAGAAGGAAAGCGTCTTGCCATGAAGCCTCCATGTCCATAATACCATACATTCATCATTTCTGTAAGAAGAGATCCATGCTTAGATGGGTAAAATGTGAAGAACAAAGTAGTGAAAAAGAGGAAACTAGAGCAGGGGCAGGAACAGTTACTCATGCAGTAGAAATCTTTAGTTATGAGAAGTTAAACCTGGAAAAACACTAGGAAACAAGATTGGCAAGTGTAGCTTTCATGCTGACAAAAGGGTTTCTAGAAAGAGAGAATTAAACAGGTGCCTGGGTCAAAAAGACGCCCGGATTTTCTTCTGAGAGAAGTGAATTTGATTAAGACACTACCTGCTTAGGTTCACCAAACATACATGAAAAATCAGAGGGTGATTAAAGCATCTGTTTTAGGTGGAATATACATTCTAGAATTAACAGGAATCGGACCGGAGATGAACTTTGTTGCATGCTGAATGCGATTGAATTATTTTTACTGAGGAATAGCCGAAAAAGAATGGCAATTAAGTCATGAAAACAAGTTGAGATAGAAACACTGAAATCTATTCTGTTGAGTGGAATTTTGTTTATAGCAGATAAAAGCTAATTGTAATCACATATGTGCTTCAGCTGGTAAGTCCTAATAAACTAATGCATATGCTTTATACAAATAGCTGGACGAGAGCTAACAACACACAAACATCTAGAATATCCTTATGGATGGTCCAAAAACCAAAAAAAAAAACACTAGGAATCATAATATACAAGTCCTTGAAATCGTGAACTCCTGATGATCAGCTCAATGTCTCCCTCATCTTCCAGTTTTTGCCGCTGAATCAAGAGGTGTGTTTTCTTGATCACTGCTTACAACTGAAAGAAAAATTAAAACCAGCTTAAACTGAGGAATTAGATGAGAACGAAATCGACCCTTAGATGGGAAGTTCAAGAAGAACCTGAAAAAGGAACTCACTTGGCGGGGAAGCGGTGAGACCCGAGCTCTTCATGATGCGCAGCCTCTTGGCAGTAGATACAAACATACTACGAGAGAATGATAAGATTGTGTTGGGAGAGCACTTTTATGTAATTGGGTGATTGCGATGACTACAAAACTAGTTGGAATGCTTTTTAGTTTGATGCAAATTCAAGCAAATAGAAAACGGAAACCTGTACTAGGAAAGATAATCAGTTTTGAGCAGCGTTGAAGCTTTTCAAAGGCGTCGTTGCAGTATGTTCGTTTGTTGAGTTACTGGATTATGGTTGACAAAAATAACGCAGGTTATTTGTTGACACAAACACTAAAATAAAGAGTACTTACTTCCATGGAACATCACCAACAAGTATCCTGTCTCCTTCATTATCCTCATAAACTAGAGTGCATTCCCCATTTTCGGCATTCATGTCCTCTCTCTCTGCATTTGTATCATCGCTCACAGTGCTTTGCGCTAAAAAGTGAAAGGTTAGGACATTAAAAACTTAGCATCACTTGTATCATGTTTGTCTTCAAGAGGAAAGGATAGATACTCAAGTGCTACCTCATTAACCAAATAATATTCTTGGACTAAGATACTTAATTTGAGGTCTTACCAGCAAGGAGGCCTCTAAAGAGTTCGTTAATGGCAACAGAGAGCTTCTCATAACTGTCATAGGCTTTGAGGTTCAGTTTTCTTCCTATTGGGAATCCATCCATGTAGATCTTTACAAACATGTGCTGGTTTGGATCTCCTGATAGATGTTCACCATTGTCCTGCTTCCTAAATTCACTCGATGACATCTCAGGAGTTTGCCTGCACAACAAGTTGTTGGCAATGTTTTTCCTGAAGGAACCTATTGGGGGCCACCCAACGACTGGACCAGGCGGAATTCTGCAAACAAAGGACCAATATAGTCAAGTTGGGGTCTCTAAAACAGTTCACAGATACAGATATGTTGCATCTTTGGACCCTGAGGATTATGCTGATTTTGCGCAGTACAAAATGAGGTAGTGCCTTATTCTGACCCTGGAGAGAGTTCTTTTACCTGTTTCTTCACTGATAAGTCGCACACTTCAATTGCAATCAAATCATATGACATCCTTTTTTTTTTTATTTTGGGAGATCCATCTTTGTTTTTACTACTTCATCTCTTTGATCCTTTATGACAGAAACAACCTAAAATACCCTAATGCATGTTCATTCATTTTCTTTTCGAAATAAACTTTTTTTTTCCAAATTTGTGGCCGAGCAACTCCCCATACATATTAGCTTGATAAGAGTAGGAACAGGGGAGAATGAGAAGGCAAGCTTAGCAAAATAACCTTTTCGGAGAGTTTCCAGGCAGAATAACAGGACTTGAAAGGGCTTCATTGTTTAAATTGAGAAAGTCCGCTTCATTAAAGACATGCTCTTGTGAAGATTTTGCAACCGTCACATTCAGCGGGGAGGTCAAAGAGAACATTTTGTATGAAGGATTGGGTTGTGTCTTCAGTTCCTGGATCACTCTCCGAAGAGCCAAAGTCGTTTTCTTGGGCCAGCATGTCCTGCTATCAGCAAGCTCCTCAATCTTTTGGTCACTCAAAGGGGGCTTTAGGCAGGGGTGTTTATGCAAGAGCTTTGTATCTCTTGCTTTATGAGTTACAATGTCTTCAAACACCCTTTTGGCTCCTTGAATAAAACTTTCTCCAGGAGGACCGAGCCTCAGGTCCAAGTTCTTATCGTTTGACCCTCTTGCATCGCTCTTCTTGTTTCCTGAGCACCCTTCTTTTTCCTTAGCAGGCATTCTGCATAAATGAGAACAAACATCAATTTGTACAGTTTAAATGATGACAAACCTAATGGGAAAAGATAAGCATGAGAAATACAATATTTCAGTTTTGGCAACTCAGTTTATCAGGAGAAAATGAATGGAAAGTAAAGTACGATCAGAATCCTTCCGAAAACAATCAGTCGTCATCATGGGATGTGCGAAAAGCTTAGAGCAGAAATTGCTCAGTTTCAGTCTCAAACCTTTCTCAGATACTTTGCTATGGTAATTGACTGAAAGAGAAACGCGTTGCAGGCATCAGCAAAAGCAGATTGACTTTAAGCCTGTGATGATTCTCAACTCTGCTACCAATTAAGAGGAAGAACCACTATATCATACAGATGGCAAGAAAACCTAGTTTTATCACAACCATGCTTCAGTGGGAATGTACAGTGGATGGGTTCTTTCAGCTTTCACTTCGACTCGAGTGGACCGTGTGTTAGAGCAGCAAGGGGCAGTTGCATGGAGATTCCGAATGCCGAGAACTGAAGCCGCACTAGGAAAGGGTAAGCAAGTTCACATGCGCAATTAACCATCTGTGGACTACACTTGGTGGTTGTTGTCACATCCCTGATTCATGACTTGGGGACAAGACAACTTGTTTCTTGTTTAGCTGGAATCCCAACGAATTAAGCATGCTTGCTCAAACCCAAAACTTGAACAGAGGAACATGCATACATACTTCTTGTTCTTGGCCTCACGTACCTTCTGACTTTGAATGATTAGAGCTATTTAGCTGAACCAAGATATTTATGCTTCCAAATTGAAAGAAAATAAGAGAGGGCAGGGCCATAAAATGCTCAAACAAAATTTTCTTTGCTCAGTTCCAACAATGGCTCAAATAGGAAAGGGCCATGGCCCTCGATAATGCTATGACAAAGACACTGGGTATATTCTCGATTCGGCATCTGAATTAGCGAATGAACCATTAATGCATATAAGATGCATTCGAGTTCCAAACGCCTTTGACTCGAGCCGATCCAGGGTGATAGTGTAACGCGTGGCAGCAATCATTTCAGTTTGTCCATTTGGAGGAATCCGAAAAAGTCGCTTGAAGGGTCCACTTTTCTGATAAACCTTTTCAACTTTCTTACATGGTGTCCCAGTGCAAAACAGGCTGACTTCTGTTTAAACGATTATAACAAATGGCAGTCTTTATCCTTTGCAGTAGCCTACTTATGTAGGACATTACGAGCTTGTTCTCTTTAACAGATTAAAACTATTTTGATAATCTGAAAGCGCCTGAATATTTGCACTTTCAATACATACTCGGCAAGTACAGAGTGAGAGCATCATCGCACTTTTTTCGTCCTCGAGGCACAGATCAAGACTGAGTCCGTATAAAACTTGTGCAGTGTTAAATAGAAGCCCCAATTTAAAGAATCTCTCTCTCTCTACACGCGCATGCACACTTTCGGCGAGCCAAGGGAGTCTGCATCTTTTGGGTTGGTGGGCTGCCATCTTTTGTTCTTTGGTGTGCTGAACAACAATGTTGAACAAAGTACTAAATCATAATTCTTTGATGAATTGATGCTTTGTTGAAGTGTTCATTGAATATGAAAATCGTCGTTCACATCATTACTAGCATAAGAGTCCATTCCTAAGTGGTAGACCCCCGCATGCACTCCATATACGCATGATTGATCCCCTTGATAAAACACCATCTTTCACTTTTCACTTTTGAGGCCTCTTTTCAGCTTTCTCCCTTTTTCTCCTTTTTGCTTTTCGTCAGGTTAATGATGATTGTCTTCATCAGTTTCTCTGCCTCCTGCATATAATTTAACTGCACTGGATTCATCAAATCAGAAAGCATCTTTTGAACAAAGCCATCTGAGTTTTCCAAAAGGAATCGTGCTCCAATAGTCCAATCTCTCTTCTATGCAGTCCTAAGCCTATAACACTCAAATTCCCATGATTACTCAACCTAAGAATTGTATGTGCAAGTGATTGTTTTGTCCACATGGCAGGCCGATTCGATTCAATAAATCATTACAATCACAAGTCCTGAATTTAGAATTTTACTTCACAATGCATTTACCACTTGGCAACTAAGAATCTGCCCACAATCAGAAAGGTTGAACATTGTGGCGAGAGTTGATAAAAGTTCTTCAACTACAAAAGCTTCAGATTTGTCAAGAATGAAGAGTTACAATCTTATACAACACAGTTGAAAGAGCATTAACAAATAAATTATGAGTGGAAGCAATTTGAACCCACATATTACAAGGATACACCTTTCTAGCACATCAATGGATGTATGACAGCCTTTGCCAGATATATTGCTTTTCCTCAGTCAAGAAATTGCTAAAAAGAATCATCTGAAAACTTATGTTGGTAATCATGTAGAAGTGAGCTTTTATGTAATCTGCCAAGTGGCGTGCTCGTAAAACTTATTAATGTATCAAAATTTTCTCATCTCCGCAAGAATCCCATTGCTTGATAGACATTATTGAGGGTAACATCTGCTATTTCTGTTGCTCTTGCAGCACCTTCAGCCAATACACCATCCAAATAGGCTGACTCTGACATGATTTCCTTGTAGCGGACCTGTAAATGACGAAGAGAGGATGAACCATCAACTATTTGGCAAACTTATCATGCAAAGTATGCTCAAGAACAACAAAAGTGAGAACTGTCAACTGTCACACATTTGAAATCTCAGCTGTCAAACAATGAAATCAGACTTTGCCACCTAATAATGTAATATTCTCCTGAAGTTACCAGGATCATCTAAAAAGACAAATGATATGAAGTAGAAACCTGAATGGGATGCAGATGATCAATTAAGGCATCCGTAATGAGGGGCTTAAACAAGCCCCAATTCATGTCTTGGCATTCTTTTGCAACTTCCTGTGGTATAAAACATGCTAGTTAAACTTTCTGATGCAGTGTATCGAAAAGAGCTTAAAGCCACTGTCAAATCCTTAAGACAATGACAAATGTAATACCATAGTACGCATTGATGACCGATAAAGTTAACAGTAACATCTCTAATTGCATTACCTCTTTGGTTTTTCCTGAAACGAGCTGGTATATTGAAAGTAGATTATTGCATTCTGGTCTGTCAGGATTGTCAAATTCCAAACTAAATGATAAGAAGAAAATGCAGAAGACGAAAGATCAGCAGACAGCATACTAGGAGGATATCATAATATACAACATTTATTTATAGAGGAACTACAGAGAAAAAATTTTATGTTCATGTTCCAAATTTTGACAACAAATATTTCAATATTTTAGAGCATCGACACAGCAGAAATGATAAAATTTAAAGGAGTGAGCATCAACCCTGTAAATGAGTCAGTTTTGCAACGTTTGATCTTGTTTGCTATCACCTACAAGACAAATAAGTGAACTCAAGGACGGTCAAATAAACATGAGAAACATACACATCAAATTTATCTTTCAACAACCTGCATTAGCAAACTACAGACATTAAGCTGCCTGAACACTACCCCTCCTCCACCCCATAAAAAAAACAAACCACTAAAATTAAGCTAATCAAAATTATTTTTAGAGAGATGAGTGCATTGATATAAATATAAATAAAAATCAATTTTTCCTAGGTTTCGATAAGCACAGCAAGATGGCTCTTGCGGCAATAAGTTAAAATGGCAGTGTTCAACAAGATAGCTCAGGTGGCAAAAAGTTAAAATGCACAACTAGATGGCTCTGGTTATATCGCACTAAGTCAGTCGAATGCAATCTGACATGCCACTTCTGCATCTTAACGGTGGTGGCTGTGTTGTATGTTCATCACTATGCTGGTGTCTAAAAGTGTCACTTCCTCTTTAGATTGACATGCAACATGTGGAAATTGTGGTTGCATGAGATTCAGGTAACTCCTATGTGACGTAGCAAGTTTCATTAATCAACTAATTGCAACCCCAACCAAACTAAACAATAAAGATAGAGAATGACCAAAATATCAAAGCAGCTTCAAATTTATCTGATCAGAGAACTGACATGCATAAGGCAGTCACCAGCCACACACAATGGTGTCATATGTGGCCAACAAATTAAATTATTGCAACATTATCAAGGGGGAAACTCACATCTTTTGAGTCAAGAAGATTGATCCGTGACTGATCAGAGGGTGAAGATTTTGACATCTGCAAGAATGAAGCCCATATTTCTGTTATGTTGGGAACAGTTCTCTTCCTTCAATCCCATGAAAAAGTTTATGTACGAATTTATTGTTTGACAAACTGAAAATTTAACTAGCAGAAATATTGAATCAAAGCTACTTTGGAGAATATAAAAGGTTCCATGACCTTGGAAAGACCATCAGTAAGTGACATAACTCTTGCTCCAGCGGGAGGGATGAGGGGCTCCGGAACCTATATCAGGAATAGCAAACACTGCAGTTTGAGCCGTCAATATTGAGCTGAGCCTGAATTCAGCATTCAGAATTAAACTTACCTTGAAAATTGTTCCTCCTCTCCTGTGACAAACAGCGAGGATAATGAAGGATCAAAGTCTGAATGGAAAGTACATCCAGAATTTCCAAAAGTATAGAGGTGGAAAAATGGAAATCCTCACCCTCCCAATTTCTTCCACTTCCTTCCTCCATATAAGTAGTTAACACGTTCAGCTAGCTCACGGGTCAATTCCAGATGCTGCTTCTGGTCTTCACCAACAGGGACAAAGTCAGACTGCAAAATCGTCCCCCAGTGATGAAGCTAATAAGGATGTTCTGAACTAATGATCACTGATAGTCTAAAAGCAAACCAACATCACAAGCACTCAACAAGAGGGGCCATAAAAAGAAACACAGAAGAAAATAGACAATTCTCACAGACAACTAAATAAGTCCTATTGATTTGTTTGTAATTCATATAGTATGCAAATAGAAAACAATATATTGCTTGGTTTTTTACCTGGTAAAGGAGAATGTCAGAAGCCATAAGAACTGGATAAGTCAATAGAGCAACACCAACATTTTCGTCTCCCTGTAAAGTCAAAATTAAAGTAAAAAATACTTTGTTAACTCATAACACATAAAAGTAGCATATAACAGCAAAAGATCGTATATATGCCAAATAGGTTTCACTGTGTCTGCTTAACATTTATCTCAAAACCTACATGTTGCTGTCACATGTATGGTCATTGGGATTTATCTAGGTTTACGAAATATCACCAGTAGAGCTACACCATTACGAATCTATCATCTAATAGATGAATCAAATCATATAAGGAATTTATATTTAAAATTGTTGCAAATGATTGATCTTGTGGCTCAGACTTCATAGAGGTTCAAAGAGCTATCACCCAAAAGAGTAAGGGCTTATACTTGACAAAAGTCAATTAAAGGCACACAGCTTAGCATTAGCACTTAAATGCAGAAGCTTAACGTTAGTTCTTTACAAAAGGGGGGAAAAGGTGAGACTTTTCCCTCCATTACATTGCATGAAGAACTTCCTTCCTCGTTACTCAAACTTGCCAGTCCTTTGTGAGGCTAATCAACCAGGATGCTCAATGGTACTTAAGAAGAATGAGCATAACAGCAGCAATGGACCAGTACAAGTAATAGACTAGCAAATTCATGTACAACTTGATATGAAGGGTTACAAAGTAAAGGAGAATATATCAATGAGGATGAAGCTTCCGTACAATTAAAACGCACCGCCTTGCGAGATTTCTCTTTAAACTGGATCATTCTATTGAGCCAACCAATTGGCGTAGCTGAACTCAGCAACCACATCAATTCTACATGAGCACGGACATGGGATTGCACAAACACAGAAGCCTGTATGCGACAATTAAAGTCATACGCTATCAAAGGTAGAATAGGTGTGCAACTAACTGATGATTGTTCCTTTAATTCAAAGAATGCTTCAAAGCAGGGTGGGGAGAAAATCTACCTTGGAAGTGTCAACGCCACATGCCAAATATATAGCCGCTGTATCTCTGGTTGCCTTAGCTAGCTGTTGTGTTTCATACGGTAGTGTTATCTGTAAATGACAATGTCCAACAAATGTACTTAAAGCCAGCCTGAACAGGCAGTAGAAGGCTTTTTACAAAACTTTGAAAACATTTATTCCCATGTCTGGTTCAAAGTAGCAACTTGGAATTTTCCTTCCCATCCCACGAATTCTAGTTAGTTATATTTAAATCATAAGATATTTTATTAGGATCAAAAGATCTTAAATTACACAAAGATGTCGGCATGAACACATTCTTTTAGATATGATTAATTGCCGGGCCTAAGCAGGCTTGGGCATGATGTTGAGGAATTTTCTCTTTACCTAGCCCCAACATAGCCCGTGCCCGGCCTGATGTTTTTGTCCAAGCCCATCCATGTCTGATGAAGAAGACTCCCAAGCCCTGCCCCTTCACCAGTGTGTTTTTCTTTATTTTTTTTCTTTGTAGTGTTATTGCACCACATGACAATAGTTAACCTTATCCCTTGGTCTTGTCCAACAGGGTTATTAAAAATGGTATAAGACAGGACCAAATAAAAATCAACTCCTACAGCGATAGCATGTAGTTACATGATAGGCTGGACGAAAAAACTGCCTCAAGGCTCCAATAACAAAGAATGTAAAGTACAAGCACAGGATCCACACCTGTATTAGATTGGCAGAAATGAAGGGTGCAAAAATGCCTCCAAAATTTAATGCACGTAGAAAAAGCTTAGTCCAATGACTAGAGCTTGTAGAAAAGACTTAGTCCAAGCGCCAGAGCTTGGCTGACCTAAAAGTTCACTGGGTATGACACGTCCTCATTAATATAGCTTCCAAATTTTTCAGTGTTATTCACTGATAGTTGATATTATAGTCCGTTAGATAGCTTATTTAGAAGCCTAAAACCAGCTGATAAAGACACTTTCTATTGACCTACGAGGTGATTAAACACATTATGTCCATGCCAAATATGAAAAAAACTTACAAGAAAATCACCTGAAAATTGAGGTTTCAATGAGAAACCACCCACATAAATCCAAAAGTAAGGAGAGTCAAGATCACATTTTTTAGATTTCCACTCGAATGGGTAGAAGAGGACATCCTTCATGAAGTAACATGCCTTCCAAAAAATTCCTTATTTCCAGATGGAGTCTAAAAAAATCTCCCTCTATACCAAGTTCTTACATGACTCAGATGAAATCAATATTTTAGTAATCACATTGGACGAAAATTGGTGGTAAGAAGTATATTGGAAGGTGGAAGCTTGACATTTATATTAAGGACCTACCATAAGAGTTTAGTGGCTACAGTTCAGGACTAGGGAGGCAAGATCAGATTTTCTTAAAAATGATGAAAAAGTACATTAACTTTTTTTTTAGATTACTTCAAAAGAAATTAATTCTAAGGGGGAATTTGTCAGATACCCGGTGGACAATCAGCAAGAAGCCCCACCAGCACCCTATGCCCACCGGTGAGTTTACTTCACTGCTAAAATCAGAAATATAACACAATGCTGCTATTTTGTTCTGGAAGAGAATTCTCCTAGATACTAATGTGAAACTTGCTCGTGATATATTTCTTCCGTGTTTAACTCCTCTAAGTGAATCACCCATCATCTACTCAATTTCTCTGAATATATAACTACAGTTTCCGTCTGTTCAGTATTGGCCAGCGAGACAGCATTTATGAACCACTCACAATGTTCTTTTGGAATATCAAGGTGCACGTTTTGGTCTTGCATAGCATAATAAACCTATGTGATCTGGCATGACCTAGTTCACTAACTTATTGGAAAACGAGCAACAATATTACTAATCCAATTTTTTTTGATCGGAAACTAAAATAAATGGGATCTTTTTGTGGAAATGTACAGCCTCATGCATATCAGGAACGATAATGCTGTTGAGGGCTGTCCTACACAGTCAGTTTTACTACAAGAAAACATCAATTGACTTGCTTTCTGTAGTTACACTAGATGCAACCAGTAAGAAGGACAAACCGCCCAGTACCCTTATATCATTTAATAATCTTGAACTAGAGAAAACTATGCCCAAACCAAAAACATACCGCATGAAGGTCCACAATGAAAAAGAGCGTGTCATATGAGTTCTGCGGCATCGAAACCAGGAGTGAATAAATGAAGAAATAACAACAAGTACAAACCAAAACAATTTACGGGAAAACCAACATCAACCTGAAGCTCAATCCAATTTTTAATGGCACCGAGGTAATTCCCGAGGTGAATGGAACCTGTGGGCTGAACTCCAGAAACAATCCTTTTCCTGTAAGGCAACTCAATGAGCATCAATGGGGCTACATAACTCTGCACTCAATTACACTCCAAAGTCAACCCAAATCAAAGAAATGAAGCGAAAGAATCACCAAAGAGATATCAAATTAGGCATCAAATCAATGAAGCCAAAATCACCAAACCAACCCAGAGAAACCAATTGGGCAATCATTTTAGCACCCAGAGAAAAAACAAGCGAAAAAAAAAAACAGAACGCACCTGACGGAGCTGGGAGTCTCCGAGACGGCGGGTCCGGAGAGCGAGAGAGTGCAGAGACATTGAAAACTCGAGGCATTCGGTCTGGCAAAAAGATGCCTCGCGAAGCATTTGCTCGGAGTGACGGCACACGACCTGTTCGACGTAATGACGCAATGAGAAATCGCCACCAGCTGGCTTCAAGATCGCAAAGAACCATTACATACACGCTTCTACGTATACAAGCACCCTCGAACATGGCATTGCGCATACATTGCAGCAGTCCCCACGCCCACCCACAAGCACACACATAGAGAGAACCGTACATACAGTCACGAGAGACGGAAAGAGAGAGAGAGAGAGAGAGTACAGAGAGGTGGAGTTGGAGAGGATGGGGAAGTGAGAGAGAAGGGAGCCAGCCATGTCTTCTTCTTCTCCAAGCTCTGCAGGCGGGACGAGCGAAGCGGATATGGCTGCTGCGTGCTCGCTCACCGCAGACTCTGTTTTACCGGAATGGTAGAAGTGGAATTTTTTCTTTTATTTTTTTTTTGGTAAAGAAATTTTTTCTTTTATTTGTCTAAGTTAAGTACAAAAGCCACAAAAAAAAACTCTAAATTATGCCCGTCATGATGCCAAAAATCTCAAATTTATATCTACACGATATATTTGCCTTTTATCAAAATTTTTTTAAATCTAAATGTTCCGCACCACACCAATTCCTCAATGTGAAATTTTTTTAACATAATTCACATATGTATCCTAACACAAAACATTCATAGGACACTTTACGTATTTTTGCCAAGACTTGTAATATCTTCTTTTTTTTTTTATAACTTAGAAAACCCCCGCATCGCCGATAGCCGGGGAGTAAACCTTGAGGGCGACACGTGCTAGCCACCACACACGTGCCACTGGTTAAGTCGCCCTGCGGCGCCCGGGATTCAAATATTCAACCTTTTGTGAGAGGAAGAGTGCGCGCTTCAGCAGCGCCACTCAGGCGGGTGGTCTTGTAATATCTCTTTATGCGCATTTCTTTTGTATTTCAAGGGCATGACCCTAATTACCCAGGTACTTAGGAAGGTATTAAAGCAGAAATCGAACTCATAACTATTCAGAGCCGAAAGTATGAGAGCACCTTTACCTTTGAGTCAATCCTAAGGTGAGTGGTACTAAGCACATCAAACCTTAAGAGTTTTCAAGTAGTTGGCATTAGTAGTCGTATGATCACTTGTACAATTCCTTTTTCCATTTATAAAAATATGTAAAAATGAGTAAAGCTCATGCGAGGTTGAATCACACAGATGAGCTAGCTTAATTTATTTATTTTTTGGTCTTAGAGCTAGCTTTATTCAGCAGCTTACTTTTTGTGGCCACTTTAGTAGATTTTTAATTAGGGCAAAGGTCTAAATGGGGCAAGTTCTTGTGCATAATTTGGTAATAAATTTAGAGTCGTCTATCTTTTGTATTTAATATGTAAAAGCTAGATCGCCCAATAACTGAGAAATTTCATAAAAAAGGAAACCCGAAATATACGAAATTGGAAGAACCATCTCTGACTTTTTATAAGAAAGGAAAGCAAATGGGGCAAAGGTACGAGAAAAAGGCATCAATCATTTTCTCGCATTTTTCGCGTGGAGCCAATTGCACAAAATTGAGCATTTCTACAAATGAAGGACAACCATGAAGATAGGAATTTACATATCGCCTTATGCTTTCATATGTCTTGTTAGTTCACATTATTTTATGTGCTCGAAATATTACCTCTACTTACATCATGATTAATAAAATATTGTAATTCAATATCTCATATTTATTTTGATGAGTGAGCAAATCTGTGTTTGTTTGATTATGGGTATATATTTCATCACAATTTAATGCATTGATAGCAACATTTAGAATGATAGAATGCATCTGGCTGGTCTTTCCGGGGTAAAAACATGGTGGGTGGATCTTTCCTTTCCCATGCCGAAGTGTGTGGCATGAGGAGTCAAAGAAGCCTCAGGAGACGGGCCAGAAACGCCCGAAACGCCGGGAACTGGCTCGTAAAGGCGCTTCCTTTTCTGGGGTTCCCATGACGTCCTAGGGTTTTCAATCAACACCCACCATAGTCTTTCTCCAATCATCAGTCACGCCAGTGTAATCAAACAGCTCCTGCCCAAAATCCCATTTGCAGATGGCTGTTGCCGAAATGATTGGTGAAAACTGGGACATCCCAGGTTGACAAAATCTTGTCTTTTTTTATTGTTTTTCGTTCTGTTGTCCTGTAATGCGCGCTTGCTGAGGGGCAAATGGATCGCCTCCGTCCAAGGCACAGGGAGGTCTTCTCTGGGTTCACAAGTGCCGAGGTAAAGGTGCAATCTTTCTTCGTTTTTTCTTGAAGAATCATAAACTCTAGACATCGGCTTAGCTCTTCAAAATGTGCTGGAAACTTGTGTGGGGCTTGATTGGACCGATGTTTGCGTGTCTGTGAAGTGAAGGTTCGGTAATGTGGCTAGTTCTGATGTCTGTACTGAGTTTGTCCCTAGTGTTTTCGCGATTTTATGAAACGGCGGGCGCACAAAATAGTCGATTGTTTTTCGGAGAAAGATTTGTGAGCTGATCGTAGGGCTTTTGGGGAAGTGGTTGAGGGGATTATAGTTGAATATTTGACTCGTTTGGAGGTATTGAGCAATAAGTTTTTTTGTTATCGGTGAAAAGCTGGAGAGGAAAGTAGTCATTGTATTGACAAGTGATAATTGGAAGTGTTATGGAGAAAGATAACATCTTGAAGTTGAAACCTTTTCGTTTCCCTTTAAACATTTTTTTCAAACTTAAAATTTCCATCAAAAGCCAGGTCAGAAGGAGGCCCTTGCTTATTTTTGCATTGGCAATGCAGAGAGCCTGGGAAGGTTGTGAAAGAGAGGAAAAGAGTTCTTTGCTAGGCTAGTTGAGTGTCCTGTGGATGCTTTACCTACGAGGCAGGTGTATACACCCCAGGGGGGGATCTTTCGCTCCTTTTAGAAGGACTTAATTGAAGGTCACTGAACATCGTCTGCTATTTTTGTTTTTGTTGGGTTTCAGAATGGGTAGGATATTCTTCCCCTGCAATAGGAATCGCTTAGATTGTTTAGTTTCTGCCTTGCTCTTTATGGTTCCCTTCTTGGCTCTTGATATCTCATCTACTACATTGATATTAACAAGGCTCATTTGTAGTATGAAGTTTAGTCGGATGGAACTTTCAAGAACAGATGGTGAGTGGGGTGGGCAAGAGGCAGATTTAAACTGACTACAGAGTTTAGGATAGAATTGAAATATTTAAAGCTTGGGTACAATCGCAGAAAACATGAAAAACACATCTTTTTATGTAATTAGGGTGTGTTTTATTTGCATTAATATCGACTTTAAGATAGTCCTATGATGCTGATAACCCTTTCAAGCAGATCGAGAAACTGGAGAAGTTGCTGGAAAAATCAGGAGAAGAGATATGTAGTAAGGAATTTTGTCAGAAAATTGCAATTAGTTTCAAGTAAGTTTAAACTCATCTTTTTCTCTATTTGGAAAATTTAATTGAACAGTTTCTTTTTCTCTCAATATGAATGGATGGTTTCCTAAAAATTTCATTCTGCTGCTTCTCATTTGGTAACTAATTTCCTGTCTTGTCCTCTTGTACTCACAGTCGCTCTGCTGGTCGAGCTGGAAAGCCTTTGATAAAGTGGATGGAGGTACTGAGAATTTTCACCTGCACTGTGGGTCTTCAGGTTCTTATCCTCACATCTAATTGCAGATTTGCTGCTCGTGTGTCTCTGTTATTGTGAACTTGCTAGGTCCAGAGTTGGTTTGAGAAGAGGCAACAAGAGCGACCCAAAGTTATTTTTGCCCCTAATTCTGGCAAGAATGAGTCTGAGACTCCAGCAAATTGCCCTACTGATAAAGCAAATGAAAATTCTCCAATGCCTAAAGGTTCTTATGCTCCTGTTGCATCATTCAAATGTATATATCCTTCAGATAAATTTGAATTTGTGTGATTATTTAGGCGGGTTATTGGACAATCATTTAATGCCGTTCCATGTGTCTCCAGCTTATGTGGAAAGAAGATATTCTCTAGCTGAAGCTACCTTGCTCATACTTGGTTATATAGTGTGAAATATAGAAATAACTTACGTCACCACATAATTCTTTCCTTAACTCTAATGTCAAATTGGAAAAGTTCGTCTAGAAAGGTAAGGATGCTTGGATGTAGCAATATAAAGTACTAGAATGTGGAAAATGTGGTTATTCAGCTTCATAACTTAGCGTTGTCAAGCAGGTTAGGATTAACTAAATTCATGAAACGTGTATAAATTTTAAGCCGAAAATGGGTTTTTTCTTACTTTTAGTGGCTTTCAAGGATACCACTTAAACAAATCATAGTTTATCAAGTTTGGGTTGAAAATGTAAATTAATTTGGGAAGTATATATGTGCACAAATGCATCAATCCATCACTCTCCATCTCCATTAGGCATTAAATGTCGCCCTCACCCTCCATTACACATGTTTGTCCACATTCCAAGTCCTTCTGTAACTGCCTCTACAAATAAAAATCTTCCAACTCCTATTATATAGGAATAGACTAATGGGTTTCTTTTAATATATATGCAAGCGAATTGATTTTAGAAAAATTGTAATGTCTATCTTGTGCAAAAGGAACAAAGACTATACGCACTCTGCATGTGCGCAGCTTGGGTGCAGGATCTAGTTATCTCTCAAGCCAGATGCTGAATATACGTTTTGGACCCTAGTTTTTTATTTTCCTCTTGCTTGCTAGTGATTACAACTACAAACAATTTTGTAGTTTTGAAGTTGACTGGTAAGGGAATGATCTTGTTATTAGGAGTGCCTTATTTGTGTTGCTGTTTCAATAGCAGGGCAAAAGATTGCAGACTTATCAGAATTGGAATTTGAGGCCAAGTCATCAAAAGATGAGGCATGGTAATAGCACAGTCATTTGAAGTAAAGGCTCTATTGCCAACATTTTTGTTTCTTTAATCAGATTGTGAACATTATTTTTTTGAGGTATAAAGGCTCAATGGATAGCTATGCTAAAAGCTCGGATATGTGGTGTGAGCCTAACAGACTCTCATGAACATTATCTGTTCAGGTGTAAAGGCTCAATGAACAGCTATTAGCTAAAAACTCGAATATGTAATGTGAGCCTAACAGTACTCTCTTGACAAGGCTGCTTGTTCATTTAAGACCTTGGCCATGAAAGTTGAGCTAATAATCTTCTTGGAGTATAACAGTACTCTGCCTCCTATTATGAAATTTTATGCTGTTTAATCTCACCCTGAAGCAGCCAACTGCTTGATTTGGTCATTATTTACTAAATTTCATTTATAACGAATCTTGTGCACATGGAATTTGGGGTTAGATTCAATGTTGCTTGTGTTGTATATGTACAAATATATGGAAGTTCCCTTTTCAACTGGAGTATAAGAGTCGCTGAAAGACTTTTCTCCATGCAGGTATGATGTCAATAAGTTTCTTGGCCACAGGTTTCTAGGCTCAGGTGAAGCTGTGAGTGTCTATACAAGAATCTTAACAAACAAGCTGTTTATGTTTTGTCCTACTAGTCGCGTAAATTCATAACAATTTGCCATTTCTTAAAGGAAGTTCTTGTCAGATTTGTTGGGTTTGGGGCTGAGGAGGATGAATGGATTAATGTGAAAAAGAATATTAGACAGCGCTCAGTCCCACTGGAGAATTCGGAATGTCACAAGGTTAAAGTTGGAGACCTTGTCCTCTGCTTCCAGGTGTTTATAGACGCAACCCGTTTATGTTACTGATTTATATTAATTTACTGTCCATATTAAGGCACTTATCTGATCTCTCTCTTATTTTTTTTTCATTTACAATTTCTTTAACTTCAGGAGAGGAGGGATCAAGCAATTTATTATGATGCTCATGTCGTCGGAATCCAGAGGAGAATGCATGATATTAGGGGCTGTAGGTGCCTCTTCTTGATACAATACGATCATGATAACACCGAGGCACGTGTACACGACACTTGACATTCTGTTTCCATATATGCACCTTTGTCTTTTTTGAGATCGTTATTATGCTGAAATAGTTTCTCTTTGCCAGGAGAGAGTTCGCTTGAGGAGATTGTGCTGGACGTCGGCATGACAGATGATTGCATACTCAAACTCTGTTCTCAGGGATCCAGTAGGCTGCTTCTTCGTCTTCTGAGCTTGCTTTCTGTCTAGGGTTGCTGGGACATGTTATGAAGGGTTGAAGGGGCAAATTTTGTTGGTTTGATGGTTCTCTGTTGCCCTTGATGATATGTTTTTGGTAAATAATATTTATAGTAGAGTTTTCAATTTCGGCGGCACTTATATCTGCGAATACATGTGTATTTTCTGTGATGCTGCTTGATAGAACTGATTGGGCAGATGTTAATATGCAACTGTGATAAAGCATAGGTTTTGATTCTTGGATGAAAAAGTTTATGGTGATGGGCTGTCCTCGGAAGGGTTAACCAGCATGAAGTTGGCTATCTTACTCATTTTATGATTGGACTTCATATATGCCGTAGTTTTCCTTCTTCATGACCAAGAACACGAAACCGAATATACGATGGGCAGACCTTGAGGCGAAATAATCAATGACCCCATTTAAATTAATCTCATATCTTCAAAAGTTGCAATGCTAACATGGCTCTTTTTCATCTCTTATATATTGTCAAGCAAGCAAAGTTCTAACTTTCATTGCAAAGATGGGATAACTACAATAGTAAAATAGCAAGACAGATGGTCTTCCCCAGCCACTTGATAATTGAACAAACCGAGTATTCGTATGTGACTCTGCAGTCCTGAAGTTGGAGCTGAGCCCCCACGGCGAGTGTACATCTATATGGTATCTGGTCAATGGCAAACTTAATGCACGAGGTGCGGTGGTCAAAGATTAAATATCCATTTTCAAAGATTTCCTTCATTGCAAAGAAGATAGCATAATAGGAATGTCAAAGTAACGAGAGATGGTCTTGTCCAGGATTCTCTCAAACCGCTGGATCATTCAACAAACTGAGTTATTTTCGTGTCTGACCTGCAGTACTGAAAGTTGGAGATGAGACCCCACAGTAAGTGGACATCACTATTGTATCTGGTTGACGGCGAACTTAAATCAAGCAGTGCAGCGGTCCCTTGAAACTCCATAGCATAGACTGTGGCCATAGCAGATGACAGGAACATGTTCATTCATCACGTTGTTGTTTTTGTTATAATTATCATCGTAATTTGCGGTTTCTGCAACCAAATCGCTGAGGACTATGTACATTGCAGTATGGTATGATCCCCAGAAAAAGAAAATGGTCTCCATTGCAAATTATGCTTAACAATGTCGTGTCTGGACCGCATCTCTCAACATTATTGCTCTGAACTAAGAGCAGCCCCAGAATGATAACTATTGTTAGTTGGAAAGCGACCATCCTGTGGTTATCTCTATTTTCCACAGATTTTTGCTGACCCTTACTTCGTCTGCGTACAAGCAGACGCAAAATCAAGCACTCAGACCCTTACTTCGTCCGCAACTGCTTGGTGTACAGAGGAGGGGTCATTCCTCTGCATATATACTTCTCTGATGACAGCTTCTTCCAACCCTGATGTTCCTAAATTTTTCCTCCCGCTGATAGTTTAAAGTATCACTTGAAATGATCCCCAAAACTAAGTTGGTCGACTTTTTTGTTTCTCCCTTGTTGTGATCGAGTATTATTAGAAAACTAATGCGGAACTTCTCTGCGAAATTCATGAACTTTTTTCTAGTTTCATTTATGCATATATAAGGTCAACACTAGGTCAGCCTCTGGTGCAAAATGGATGTTTTCGCTGAAGTTACGAATCAAGTCGGGTTCTTTGACTGCTCTGGTTTCGGAAACTCCAACCATGCAAGACCAACAATCCACAACATTGAATACTAACGTGTACCAAAATTTTTGTCAAGAAATGTTGCGTCTCATGTATAGAAGTTGGTTACCTCTTGGCAGAATTTACCGAATGTAGACCTAATTTGCTTTTTTTTTTTGTTGTTGTTAGTAAGCTTAAAAAGTTCCAGAATCAGTACTAAAACTTTCCTGCCAAAAAGTAGGACAAAGAGGGTACAATTAATTCCATACTGTATAAGAGGAAGTGGCTATTATTCAATTCTAGACAGGCTTGATCAGTGACTTATTGAACTTGCTTCCTAAGAAATGGGCAATAGACGGCAAAAAAGGCATGCAGAGCGGTTGTGTCATTTGCTAAGACGTCCTTGATTGCCTGTATATTTGGTAGCTTAAGCAACGGTTCGACCGTAGCAAAGACAAGCAATATAGTGATTCCTTGCCCGCTTCTCCTGCAGAAGATGAGAACAAGTTCTTGGTGAAGCAGAGCTACTGAACCAAACAGATGCTGGTAAAAGGGCCAAACTAATCACCTCGATCATGTTGTCACCCGGGAAATTTATGGTCTGAAGTGTCTCTTGCTCTACACTTTCAGTTGCTGGCACTCCTCCTTTATTACTGAAGATAAAAGCAACCTCATCCGAAGTGGCCGCAACCGAAGTGATATAATAGCCCTGCTTCCACCTTTCATGAATTCCTTCAGCCGGAAACTGGAAATCTAGCTCTACGGCCTTAAAAGTTTAGCGCAAGAAACCGAATCAGAGCAAAATCTTCCAGTGCCAGACACGTCAAAGGAAAGTCTTGCGGTGAGGAGTCATTGGGCAGTCTCGGAAAAGGAGAAAGAAAGAAGAATCTGGTTGGTAAATCTGGTTCCATTGGACAAAACTACTACCTACTGACTCCCGGCAGTGGCCATGGCGGTGACATGAAAACTTTCTGCCCACCTCTTCTTGATCAACTTGAAAGGAAATTTACTGGTAACACGATAAGACTGCCGAATACTCTTCATCCCCATGCGTATATCAAGAAAAACCGGTCAAATGGCGAAGTATAACCTTATTAATTAGTCATCGAAATAGATATTTAGCATTCACGGACCTACATCTGCCTTGGACATTACAACTAAAAATCTGCCGCCATCTGCTCCAGCCACTGCAGTGATGTAGTAGTTTATCGCCCAATATTCCCTAATCCAATCCTTCAAATATTGAAATAAGCAGTCAAGACTGGCCCAATAGGTCTAATGCAAAACTTCTTCCTGGTACGTTTCATCAGGATTTAACATGCAGCGGTTGGGATCTTCCATGCAAGAATGTCGAAAGTAAAGCCACTCAAAATAGAACCTTGGGAAGAGAATCGCGAGAAAAAAGCACAAAACTGAGCAATGAAGCCGGTGCCATCATCCATTATTATGGTCCATGAATTAGAGCGAGAACTGTAAGCCACACTGGTGACAAACATTCCCTCCTCACTTCCCTTCTCAATGTGTAAGGGCACGTCCTCATCTTCCAAATTAGGGAAATATCTTCAAGAATAAGGAAGACTATAAATAAACTCAAGGTACCAAAAAAAAAAAATCTGAAATGCAAGTCCTCACCTTTGGTTCATGGGTGGATGCAACTGGTAAACACTTATCCATTGTGTTAGTTTCAACCGCATTCGAATTTCCTTTGATGGCTCGCCGTCATCATTTAACTGTGCTCGCTTACGTGGTACCCGATGCGTGTGTATCACACGAAAGAGAAAGATATGGCTTGATCAGACAACAAGCTCGAATCAGAAATTTTATGAACATCTATTGCTTATCATAGGAATAGGATACTACCTCCTGAGCAACATCCGTGTCCACGGGCCAAATGGATGGATTTTGACCAATGATCCCACGGAAGAGAGAAATGTATCTAGCATAGTTTGGTTCTTCATCGAATTTCAGATTAAGCACAAACGCGGTGAACTGCAGGTAAGGCTCAGGATAAGTGTCACACAGGGTGTCTGGAGGAGTGGCCATCTTTTGCTTGCAAACAAGAGCCTTATCCACTCCCTGAAGGAATTGTGGCATTCAAAAGACCGACGCAGGTGTTTGATTTAAGAACTCTTCTCTGGGTATAGGGAATGAAATCTGATGTCCTTGCCAAGGCAAACGACTGCCGATAAGATAAATGAGCATGTAAACCAGAGACTCTAGGTCGTTTCTTCTGCTACTTGTTCTACCAAGTTGAGCGTGCACACTTGCAAATCGAATTGTTCCACTGCATCAATTGGTTTTTGGTGCATGGAACAGTAATTACACAGTTAGGGCATGTGATATGTGCAAATGGACATGTTAACACTATTTTGACTGAACCTGAAATCATCTGGAGTTTGGTTGTACTTAACGTGCAAACCAGTGGAGGGATCTTGCCATCTCGTAGCTGCAAGGTCATGAATAAACGATGAGACATGTGCATTTCTCCTTCTCAATCACTAATATCTAGGGCATAAAAGTATTCGTGCAATTGGCAGATACCTAATCCAAGGTCAGTCAGAAACAATTCTTTCTCTTCAGGAGTTCCTGGAGGACCAAGCAAAAAGTTACTTGGTTTTATGTCACCATGGATGTACCTGGCCGGATAAGAAGTGTACATGAGAAACATCACAAAAGCTGAACCTCGCATACATTTCGGATAGTCTGGTCTAGCAAAACCTTAATTGACCTCTCAATAGAGAAAAAACTAAAGAACAAGCGGTTGGAAGCTAGTCAGCCATTACCCTCTAGAGTGCAGCTTCTCAAGTATAGAGATTGCTTCAACGGCAATACATGCAATTGCTTCCATTGGTGGGCTGAAGTAGTAAGGAAGGAGAAAACTCAGAAGCCAAAAGAGAATCGGATATTGTTTAACAGAACCTGAAAAGTAGACACCGCAAAAGCTGTTAACTTAATGGGGAAATATACGTTGGCAATTTGTTGACCAAAGGGGCTTGTATACTAGGTCCAAGCAAATCCATGACCTGCATATACGAAGAAGATCATCGAAAACGTTGCATTGTAGAAGTACAGAATACGAGTCAAAGGGAATGCACATACCATGACATGATAGTCACCTTGTTGTCCCTTGTAATGTACTCGTGGCAGTGGTATGCCATGACTTTCACCCAGATCACTACACAATATGCAGAACTCAGATGCGAAATTCAACACCCAAATCCAATTTCACGTGCAAGATCATGGCATGGCAAAATCATTCATGCAATTATTCCAAAGGACTCACTCATAAACTTTCCACTCATGAGGGATGCCGCATTCACATCCTATGTTGTCTTTATGCTCGAATTTTATGGCCACCTGGATAGTGCCGCATTAATTCATGTGAAGTAACCGCCTAAAGGTAACGAATTCATTGAAAAAATTGGAGCTCGAAGCCATACCTCTGCGGTTTCCTCATCCGTTTGATCACTTGAAGTTGAAGGACTGACGGCTCAACCGACATATACATGCCCGAAACTACCCTTTCCCAGTTCTCTTCCTATTCTGTACACTGGAGAATCATCGATCTGAACCTGAGACAATCAAATTATCAGTAGATATTAGGAAGTTGCATGGTGAATGATCGAACTGATCGCATTGTACAGAAAATCTTAACAACTGTTGGTAACATATAATTTGATACGGTGATCCATGGAGTTTTGAAATGGAGCAAAAGTAGTTGATGACAGGAACTAAATTTATGGAACTTGCACGGGGATTTTAGTTATCAATTTGAATTAGATGAAAATTTCCCCTTTTTCTCTTCGGCCGATATAATAGCCAGAGATGACCCACCAAAATCTTTGTCAAGACCAAAAAAAAAAAAGTCTGTCATGTTTCACCCTTTTGCTCCGTTTAATTTCCCCGAATCAACTCAAAAACAAGAACTGCACTGATTGCTCCCTGGAAATGAATTTCTCAAACCGAAAAGCAAGAACGGTCCAATATTTGCAAACTAACGAACATCAGATTCGACTCGCATATTTCATTGTCTCCATTAAACAACCCATTTTCAAGAAAAATCCAAGTACCTGTTCTGGGATTGGAGGAGTCTTCCTTCGGATCTTGTGTTGAAGCCCCTCGTCGGATTCCCGACTTCGACTTCCAGACTGATCCATAATCTGCCCTCCTAAGCTTTAATCTAAATCTTGCTTGTTCTGAACCGTGTTGTCCCCACCGGTCTCAACCGAGCTCCGATATCGAGGAGATCTTCGTTGGAAGAGAATGGGAAGATCCAAGCAGAATTCTTCCTTTCCAATCTCGTTTCTTCTTTTTCTTGAAGAAGATGCTGCGGGTTCTTGAAGAGAATAAGTAGGCAGCGCGAGGCGAGAGTCTGTTAGTTTTTTTGGCGCGAAGAAAGAACTTTGGAAGGTGAGGATATTCCAAAATGCCGTTATGTCGGTTGACGTGTGATTGCTTATGATAAATTTATTGGGACATTGCATTAGGGCATCCTCATGTTTTACGCTAATGTCAATTTTCACCCTCTATTTACCAAAATTACCAGTTCGCGCCCCGAGTTATTGGCTACCAATTCACGTCGCACCAGACATTAGTGACCGTTATGGTTTTTCTTTAGAAATCGCCATTTACCTCCCTTACAATGTTTAGTTTCAGATATAGAGCGCAAAGCAGTACAATGTGAAAAATAAGAATGATAATTGTTATTTTCCTTTTTCTTAATTGAAATCTATGCGACAGCAAAATGCTTAATCTTGCATAACATAGTCAAATATCCAATTTTTTCAAAGTTGTAACCTTCATTGCAGAGAAGATAGGATAAAAAAAACAATGGTAAAGTAACAAGAGAGATGGCCTTGTCAAGCAATGTCTCTCAAACCGCTTGATCATTCAACAAACTGAGGAGTTGAGCCCAGTAATGAAGTTGGAGTTGAGCGCCCACAGCAAGTGGACATCTATATCGTATCTGGTCGACGGCGAGCTTCATGCAAGCAATATGATCACGTGAAAGTCAATGGCGTACGCCGTAGCCATAGCAGACCACGGTAACACGTTCATTCATCACACTGTAGTTGCAATAATGATGATCGTAATTTGGGTCTCTGCAGCCAAATCATTGAGGACCATATACACAGCATCATGGTATGGCCCCGAGAAATGAAATTGGTCCCCATTGCAGATTATGCTTTCCGACTCGTGTCTGGATGACATCTCGTGACATTATTGCTCTGAACTAAGAGAGCAGACCTAAAATGATGATTATTGTATGCCGGAAAGCGACCATCTCGGGTTATCTCTCTCTATTTTCAACAGATTTCTTTTTGCTGATAAGCTTAAATGACACAATGTAGCGAACAAGCAGATACAAATTCAAGCACTCAAATGCTTACTTTGTCTGCAATTGCTTAGTATTCAGAGAGGGGTCGTTCCTCTGAATATATTACATCTTTGATGCCAGCTCCTTCCAACCCTGATGTTCCTAAATTTCTCCGCCCGCTGACAGTTTAATGTATAGTTTATCACCCACACTAAGCCAGTTGCATTTATGCATATGTAAGGTCAATGCGAGGTCAACCTCTGGTTACAAGGTCGGTGTTTTCGCTGAAGTTACGAATTATGTCGTGGTTGTTTGGCTAGTCTGGTTTCTGAAACTGCAATCATACAAGACCAACAATCCATACGATTGAGTCCCATCGCGTCCTGCAACAATTGTCATGAACTGTTGCTTCTGATGGAGAAAAGTTGTTTACCTCTTGGCAAAATTTACCAAATGTAGGCCTACTTCTATTTTTTTTTTAAGCTTGAAAAGATTCAGAATCAATACTGTTAATGATAAAAGAGTAACTTAGTTTATTTCAGGAAAAACAAAGAGTATTTATAGGCTTAGGATTAAGCCTAATACATTTACACAAATATCTCCAACTTGCTAATACTCTAAAGTAATAAACCCAATACTCCCCCTCAAGTTGGAGCGTACATATAAAAAAGTCCTAACTTATGACAAATATATGAAACTCGTCCACGTCAAAGAGGTTTTGTGAAAATGTCTGCTAGTTGCTCTTCAGAATGTGTGTGTACCGTATATCTTCGCAGTTCACCTTTTCTCGAACAAAATGACAATCCATCTCTATATGCTTCGTTCGTTCATGAAACACTGGATTGCTAGCAATATGAATAGCAGATTGATTATCACAGCACAGATGATCCAGTCATAGGTAGTCCAATCTCAGCTAACAACATACGAACCCATTGAAGTTCACTAGTAACATTAGCCATAGCATGATACTCGGTTTCTGCACTAGATCGGGAAATAACAGACTATTTCTTACTTTTTCACAACACAAGATTACCACCAAGAAATACACAGTATCCCGAAGTAGACCGTCGATCCATAGGGCAACCAGCCCAATCTGCATCAGAATATCCTGTCACCTTCAAAGATTTAGGATTGGAATAACCAGCTATACGAAGATGACCTTGATTATGGAACACAAGTCCTTGACCTGGAGCTCTCTTCAGATATTGAATAATTTGTAGAGCAGCTTGCCAATGATTAGTACGAGGAGAGCTCATAAACTGACTCACCACACTAACTGCAAATGAAATATCTGGACGGGTAATGATCAGATAATTTAACTTGCCTACTAATCGACGATACTTCTCTGGATCATTAAGAAGTTCTCCCTGTTCATTATCAAGCCTCACTCTAGGATCCATAGGTGTGTCACCAGGTTTAGAATCATGTAAACCAGCCTCCTTAAGAATGTCAAGAGCATACTTTCGCTGGGAGAGAGCAATGCTACCATTGGCATAGGCAACTTCAATGCCAAGAAAATATCGCAGACGACCTCGGTCTTTAGTGTTAAACTCCTTTTGAAGAAACTGCTTGAGTCATCGTATGCCTTCAACATCGCTGCCTGTGACAATGATATCATCAACATAAACAACAAAAATAACACATCCTTTTGAAGATGACGTACTGAATACTGAGTGATCCACATTACACCGATGCATGCCAAAAGTAATAACCGCATCACTGAACTGGCCAAACCAAGCATGAGGAGATTGCTTAAGTTCATAAAGAGCTTTTCGCAATCGGCACACTTTCTCCCCCTGAGCAACAAACCCAGGTGGTTGCTCCATATATACTTCCTCGTGAAGATCACTATGAAGGAAGGCATTTTTTACATCAAGCTGATGAAGAGTCCACTGAGATCGAGCAGCCAAGGAAATAATGATACGAACAAAAGGAATTTTGGCTACCGGAGAAAAAGTTTCATCATAGTCAATACCATAAGTTTGAGTATAGCCCTTGGCCACAAGACGCGCCTTTAAGCGCTCAACTGAACCATCTGGATGGTGTTTGACAATAAAGACCTAGTGACAACCTACCAATTGTTTATGAGCCGGCAAGGGAACGAGCTCCCAAGTCTTATTATGATGTAAAGCAGCCATCTCCTCCTCCATAGTGCGAGCCCACCCTGGATGAGCCAAAGCCTCCTAGACACTACTAGGCACAGACATAGAAGCAAGAGACGACACAAAGGCAGACATCTGAGGGCTTAAGTTATGATAAGGCACAAAATTAGAAAGAGGGTACCGAGATTGAGTACGGTGAGCAAAAGGAGAATTGTCAGGAGACGGTGGAAGAGGATCAGAAGCTTGGACCGAAGTTGGTGGTGGTGGTGGTGGAATACTTGCTGGTGAAGATGTATTACCCCAAACAGAACGAGGACCACGTGTATAGACTTGAAGAGGGGTCGGTGCTGGTGAGCCTGGATTCGATGGAGCAGCATCAAAAGTAACAAACGGTGGCTCCGGTTGAGATGTAGGTGCAGAGGGTGGCAGAAGGTCTAGGGTTAATGATGCTTGAGGATGATCATCGCCAAAGAATGCTTTATCCTCAAAGAAAGTCACATATGCAGAAACATACTCCCGACGACGAGTAGGATTATAACACACATATCTCTTTTGAGTACGGGAGTAACCAACGAATAAACATTTTTCAGCATGAGGTGATAATCTGTCTAATCCAGGAGACAAAGAATGAACAAAACAGACACATCCAAAGATATGAGGGCGAACAGACTATAAAGGACGATCATGATAAAGAAGAGCATAAGGAATAGCTCCTTTCAGCACGAAGGACGGAAGACGATTAATAAGATGACATGCTGTAAGTAGAGCATAGCTCCAGAATGATTTAGGTATATGAGTGTGAAGAAGAAGGCAACGAGCAACATCCAACAAATGACGGTTCTTACGTTCAGCAACTCCATTTTGTTGCGGAGTGTGAGTGCAAGAACTCTGATGTAAAATACCATGAGATTTGAGAAACGGAATAAAGGTAGATGAAGAAAAGTACTCACGAGCATTGTCAGTACGCAAACATTTACTAGAACAATCATACTGTGTACATACTTCATGATAAAACTGGCAGAAAGAATGAAAAACTTCAGTACGATCTTTTATTAAATATAACCAAGTTGTACGAGTACAATCATAAATGAAAGAGACAAAATACCGAAAACCAAACGATGACTCTCGACTAGGACCCCACACATTGGAGTGAATTAACTCGAATGGATGTGACGCATGACTCAAAACACGAGGAGAGAAAGACTCACGATGGTGTTTACCTAATTGACACGTTTCACAATTAAACTGAAGACTTGAACTAGACACGAAAGGAAACCGTCGGAGTACGTCTGCTGATGGATGACCAAGACGACAATGCAATCGGTAAGGATCATCTACAACTTTATTCTGAACTGTTGTAGCAGCAGCAATAATCTCAGGTTCCAGGATGTACAATCCACCAGCTTCACGCCCACCAACTATTCGGCGTCTAGTCTTCCGATCCTGAAGAACACACGAAGACGAAGAAAAGATAATATCGCAATCAAGATCACGAGTAATAGAACTGACTAATAATAGATTGTAAGGAAAGTGTGGAATATGGTAAACAAAAGGTAAGGAGACCGAGGAACTCAATGATACATAACCTGTACCAGTAACTTTGGATTGAGAACCATCTGCTAAGGTGACTGGCATAGAAGGAACAGATGAGATGGATGTGAGAAGACGAGGATCACCAGCCATATGATGAGTGGTACTTGAATTAATAACCCAAGAATGAGGAGGAGTTGTATTGGACAATAGACATGTAGGATTATTACGCTGTGCTAAAGTAGCAGTAGGACCAGAGATAGCACCACTCTCACTCTGTCGTGTTCTGACCAACTCATCATATTCTGCACTAGTCAACTGTACTGTACCCTGTCCAGAAGAAGATCCAGGGGAAGGAGCCCAATGTTCAGTATCAATAGAAGCATGTAGACCGCAATTCAGGATGGAGGTCATAACAATAATCAACAGTGTGCCCAGAAAGCTGGCAATGAGTACAAAAACGGTTCGCTCGACCACCACTACGTGCTCCTCTAGAAGTATTATTACCACCACCACGAACGGCACCTCGGCCTTGAAGACCACGACCACGGTAAGAACTATCATAATTCCATTGTCCATGGCCGTTAATGTAACATCCCGAATTTCGATGTAATTTCGGCATTAATAAAACTGATATTATTTTGCATTTCATTTTAGTAAGTCTCGCCCAGAGCTAATCACTCTTGGGATACTAACCAATGGGGTATGGCTAACTAGAAAACGATACGTGGACCGAGGATCCTATCGCGAAACAGATACCGATCACGAGAGACGCTGAGGGAATATTTTGGATCAACGTGGGCCGATTTTAGGAAAGAGTAATGGATTGGGTTTAGCCAAGGCCAACGATGTATAATAGGGACGCAGGTGATTTTGCAAAACCGAAAGCACACGTGGCCAATTAGTCCTGAACTTAAATCGAACGATCGTGACCTCTGGGACTAGCAATAATTTCTCATTCTCTCAATGATCAGGACCGTCATGACTCGGATAATCCTAGGTTGATACGCATAACCTCTAAACAGCCGCCCGTTAGTGAGAGACCATGAAATTTGAAATCGAGTGAGTTATGATCACAAAATTGGACTCGGATTTCAATGTCGATTTTCGACGGATTAAGAGACTATTTTTGGGAATCTGACGTCATATTATGCTGGCCATACATATTTTTAGTTAGTATGGTTGAAAATTGAAATTTCGGTCCGGGGGTGAAAAATTACGATTTTCCCCCTTGGGACATCGACTTGGATTTTGAGGCCGTATGAGATTGTTTTTCGAAACCGATGTCATTTTGGGGTGGCCACGCACATTTAGAGGGGTTTCGATCAAAAATTGAAATTTTGGCTCGGAAGTGAAAAATAATATTCTTTTATTTCCAGAACATGGTAGTCGATTTTCAAGGCTTAAGAAGCTATTTTCGCGATTCCGACGCCATATTATGTTGGCTACACTCATTTGGGGTTAGTATAGCTAAAAATTGGAATTTCGCCCCGGGACTGAAAAAATGACTGTTTTGCCTCTGAGCTATTTTTGGTCTCCGAATTTTGAAAATTTTTTAGGATAATTATTAAGAGTTTATCAGCTCAATTATTGACCCAATAACCTTTTACCCTTCAATTTTTGGATAAGGATAAATTAGAACCGTTAGATTATGGGCGTTTTGGTCATTTTCATTGATTGGCGACATTTGGCGCCCCTAGCCCCCATTATTTGACCAGAATTGAATTCTCTCTCTCTCTCTCCTCACCCTCCCTCTCGGCCAGAACTCTCTCTCTCTCTCTCTCTCTCTCTCTCTCTCTCTCTCTCTCTCTCTCTCTCATTTTCTCTCTCGACAAGCCTTGCCGGAGCTTCACCGCCGGCCGCTGGAGCACCGCCGCCGTCCATTGTGCCCCGCCGTCGATCACCTCAGTCCCTAGCATCAGCTTCGCCTCTGTCCCTAGCATCAGCTTCGCCTCTGTCCGACCCCTTTCTCTCTCTTTCTCTCCTTTTTTCTCTCTCGAGTTAGCACTGTCGCCGCGTCGGAGGCCGATCGCCGTCGCGCCGGAGCTCGTACGGCCGTGCCGATGCCACTGTGACGACCCTGACGTCCGTACTTCATTGTTCATCACCATCCGTATGGTGTCCGTACGTCTCCGTCCGTACGCCGCCGTCCGTACGCTATCGTCGGGAATGCCGCCGCTGGTTCTACTGTTCACCAGTGATCGGCCGCCGTTCCTCGTCGTCGTGACATTGGATTAAGTGAGTAAAATTCCTAAACCCGGATTAAGACTGATAGTGCATTTTTCTGAACTGGTTTAGGTATTATCGGTGCATTTTAGACTGATTTAGGTAGTATCGGTATATATTTCAAGTTGGGTTGATGACTGATTGATAGAAATTATTATCAGAAAAATATAGTGGATCAATGAGAATTTATTAGGGAGAATAATTGGACTAAATGGCCAATTTAGGAGCTCATTGGTGGAATTGCAGAGTGTGTTGGGGTTGACTAAGTGTACGTAATTTGTACTTAATTGTGATTGATTATGTACTGCCATGTCGCATGTTGTGTGGCTAATTAATGTGGGGTGCGATTGGCCAATGATTGGTTTGAAATTAATTGTTGAATTGTGAATCGCCCATTAGGCCACACGGTATTAATTGAGCTGATTGAGCACGTATTGTGACATTGAGTGTTTAAATTAAATTGATGCTCGTGGTGCATTGTACTGCATAGCATAGTCACGCATTATGTATGTTGAGAGTGAGGCATGTGATGAAACTGTGTGAGAATGCGTGCCTGCTATGAGCATGTGATCACCTAAAATACCCTGAAGCGTGTTATGCGGTGTTAAGATAATAATTAGTTATGTGATCATCTAATGACCTTTAGGTCGTGACCTTCGGGTCGATACCGTCCTCATGCACTTTGAAGCAGGACGATGCCGGGTACGTTCGGAAGACGATCATCCTCATGCACTTTGAAGCAGGCTCTGGTTCGTAAGGAGATCAGTGTTGTGCCTCATGCACTTTGAAACAGACAAGAGACACTAGGCCAGATCGGTGCTGCGCCTCATACACTTTGAAGCAGGCTAAACGCACCGGGCCATGAATATTGTTGACTCGAGTTGTAATAAATATTAATAAATTGGGCAATTGATAGTGTGCCAATGTGGGCCAGTGGGCCGAGAAATGCATATATCATATCGACGACATCTGCATACATAAATATGCATGGACTAGCGTGCGAGTGGGTGAGACTTGGTGCACGAGCATGTGTTTGGTGTACATATGACTACGTGTGCCACGTATGTGCCATGATTATTATACGTTGAACTGTCTAACCTGCACGGTTAGAAACTTACGTGATTATTGTTATGTTGTGCTTTTGAGTGTTTATTTCTGGTCAGGAGATTGCATGCTAGCCTAGCCTAAGTTTAGGAGTTGAACTTACTAAGATTCGTCTCACGGTTGTATAACCCAAATATTTTAGACCCCCGATCCTGATTATGCCGAAGATACACACACTTTTTGGGATCCCGACGCAGATTCAGCAGTCAACTAGTGTTTTTCCTTCTGGCAATAGGGAGGCGTATGTACAGTATCGATCTGTGGTTTTCATTGATGTTGGAGAGTATTTCTATCAAACTCAGGAATATGTAGCATGGTATCTTCGGGATGCGAATGGGAACATGGTTCGACCCCTGAAAACCTTCGATGCCCCACTAGATGCGAATGGCTTGATGGAGCCCATACATACGGATGGTGAGATAATAAACCCGCATGACGTTTATGAGGTTGAGGGTGTTGACGAGCCCATGGATGGGGAGCCGCAGGAGCTACAAGTGATAGCGGAAGAACCGGATCAAATTAATGACGAAGAAGATGAACTCGAGGATATGGATTTGGACTCTGATGAAGATCATGGAGAAGTCGCAGAGTTAGGTTCGGATCAAGAAATAGGACCTGATGAAGAGTTACGATTGTACCTGGACCCATAACTAGAGCCGGATTCTGAAGATGAATGGGCTGAAACTCAAGACATGGACTCAGAAGAGTCTGAGTCATCTGGGAGTAGCGAGGGAGATTCATTGGAGGGTTCATTGGAATCGTCAGACCTTGACTGGGAGCCCTAGGATAGTCCTAGTCTTAATAGGGAAGCTTGTTCCTTTTTGTTAGTAACTTCCCTATAGTTAGCTTAACCTTCCTCTGGCCACTTACCTTTTTGATTTAGTGGCGGCTGACTGTTGATGTTGTTTTCTTTTGGTTGTACAAATGAATCTAGTAATCAAAGGCTTTTTATGATTATGAAATATGTATATTCTTGTGGATGGTTGTTTTATCTATGGTCTCATTTGTTTATCTGTACGGGTGTATATATATATATGTGATTTCCGCTTGTGTCTAATCTCTGATTGGGTTTGAGTAGGCAACGCATCCTGGGAGCGTTGCATCATAATCGATCAAGGTAGGGATGTTGCGTGCCGTGGGGTTCGGGACGTGACAGTTAATACGACCACGAGTCCCTTGACCTCCACGAGCCACCATAGCACTACTATATGAAATTACTGAAGTCTTGGGACTGGAAGTGTAACGAGCAGCTCGAGAATACACTTTTTCAATGGAAGGAAGAGTGCTATGAGAGGTAATCTGTTGACGAAGAGCACTATAATCTGGACCAAGGCTACGAAGAAAGAGCACGATTATCATGTCCGCTTCTTGTTGCTGTATCTGAGTAACTGTGGTAGCAAGTGGAAAATAAGACTTGAGGCGCTAATACAAAGATGAAAAACAAGCATAATGTTCTGCCAAGCTAGCATCACCAATTTTGGCTTCAAATAAAGCCTCCCACATGTCACAAACTCGACTCATGTTATTCTGTCCATAATATAATAAAGCACACTTTGTCCATACCTCACAAGCTGTAGTGCAATCCATGAAAAGATGACGAATAGATTCAGCCATACTTCCCCATAAAAGTGTACGCAAAGTAGCATCTACGTACTTCCATTCATCTAGACTAGCTAAATATGCAAGTGGTTCTTTTTTAAGCCATCTAGACTGGAGATTAGAATAAATAAAAGTCGAAAGAGCCATTGACCAAGAAGGGTAATTGGTACTGTCCAACTTGACCAAGGTATTGTGCAGATTAGTCATACTATAATATGAACCAAAAGACACCGAACTCAAAAAAGCACTAGAGGAGCCCAACCCCGAAGTAATAGACGGTGAATTAGATGAACCAGTAGACATCCTCACAAATCACTAATCATTGGAGACTTGACCCACGTATGTAATAAATAACACACCTCACTTATTATATAACTTCTGCAAGTATCCGCAAATCTTAGTAACCCCACATGTCACTCCAACTATAGAACACAAAATTCAGAGAACTGACACTTCAAAACATCACATTCAGCCAAAAAACCAGCACCACCAAATTCAATGCTCCATCTTCACAAACCACAATGAAAAACAGCAAATTCAACTCCACAAATCACTTCCACACAACCCTTGGCCTCAAAAACTCCCTTGATAACATTGATTTATGGGTTTCAATACATCAAAACACATGAGAGATATGAGGCGAGTGAATTAATGGCCATACAACACTGATTTTTGACATAGATGGTTAGACAACACTGATTTCTGACCTAGATGAGTTTTAGTAGCGTTTTTCTTGGATTCACTAGAGTTGGGCAACCCTAGATTGAGGTCGCCGGAGGTCAGCGACCCTGGATGGAGGTCGCCGGAGGTGTGCCGGAGTTGGGCGACCTTGAATGGAGGTCACCAGGGCCTGGCGACGTCGGACGGAGGGTCGTGGACCCTAGGCGACGCCGGACTGGGGTTGCATGGGCCTGGCGATGCCGAATGGAGGGTCGCGGGCCCTGGGCGACGCCGGACTGAGGTTGCTGGACCTAGATCTCGCCGGATCTGAGGTCGCCGGCCCTAGGCGACGTCGGACGAAGGGTCGCCGGCCTTGGGTGACTTCGGACGGAGGTCGCTGGAGGGATCTACAGTGGTGTCGGCGAGATCTACAGTGGTGGCAGCTAGGGTTTACTGTGAGAAGTGTTAATTTTAGGGTTTAGGTTTTTAATTTAGGCTCTGATACCATGTTAATGATAAAAGAGTAACTTAGTTTATTTCAGAGAAAACAAAGAGTATTTATAGACTTAGGATTAAGCCTAATACATTTACACAAATATTCCCAACTTGCTAATACTCTAAAGCAATAAACCCAACAAATACAAAAAACTTCCTGCACAAAAGTTTGACAAAGATGTTTCAATCAATTCCTTATGGCACTAGAGGAAGTGACTTGTTGAAGTTGCTTCCTATGAAATCGGCAATAGAAGGCAAAAAACGCAAGCAGAGTGGTCGTGTCGCTTCCTAAGAAATCCTTGGTTGCACGGCAATGGTTCGACCATAGCAAAGAGAAGAAATATAGTAATTCCTTGCCTACTTCTCCTGCAGAAGATGAGAAAAAGTGCTCGGTGAAGTAGAGCTAACACAGCCGAATAAAATGCTGGTAAAAGGGCCAAGCCAATCACCTTGATCTTACTATCAACAGGAAAACCGAAAGTCAGGAGCGTCTCTGGCTCTACACTTGTGGGTGCTGGTACTCCTTCTGGAATACTAAATATAACAGCAACCTCATCCGAAGTGGCCGCGACTGAAGTGATATAATAGCCTCGCTTCGACCTTTCATGAATGCCTTCCTCAGGATACTGAAAGTCTAGCTCTATGGCCTTAAAAGTTTAGTGCAATAAACCGAATCAGAGCAAACTCTTCCGGTTCCAGACACTTCAAAGGAAAATCTTGAAATGAGGAGTAATCGGTTAGTCTCTTAAAAGGAGGAGAAGAAACAAGAACCTTGTCAGTAATTCCGGTTCCGTTGGATGAAACTACTGCCCACTGTCTCCTGGAAGTGGCCATGGCGGTGACGTGAAAACCTTCTGTCCACTGCTTCTTGATCCAGTTGAAAGGGAATTTGTTAGCAACATGCTAAGACTGCTGAACACTTCGGGTCCTATGTGCATATCAAGAAAAACTGGTAAATGGTAGAGTATGACAGTTACTAAGGAGTCACTGAAACAGAAGTCAAGCATTCACGGACAGACCCTTGGACATTACAACTAAAAATCTGCCGTCATCTGCTCCAGCCACTGCAGTGATGTGGTAGTTCTTCGACCAATAGTCCCTAATCCATTCCTTCAAATAAGGAAATAAGCAGTCAAGACAGTCCTAATTGAGATCCCACTATAAGAGGTCGATGTATCTTCCTAATGGGTCTAACACAAAAATTCTTTCAGTTACGTGTTATCAGGATTGTAGCATGCAACAATTGGGATCTACTAAAGATGAAAGTCCAAAGTAAAGCCGCTTAAATAAAACCTCGGGAAGAGATCGGTGTGAAAAACCATAAATTCTTTGAGCAGTGTAGCCGGCTCTATCATCCATTATTAAGACCCATGACTTTGAGTCAGGATTGTAAGCCACACTGGTGACATACGGTCCCTTCACATGTCCCATCTGAAAGTGTGAGGAGAGGTCGGCGTTGGCCAATTTAGAGAAATATCTGAGAGGAGGAGGAAGATTATCAATAAAATCAAGGTACCCAAAAAAACTAAATAAATCTTAAATGCGAGTCCTTACCTTTGCTTCGTGGGTGGATGCCCATTGTAAACGCTTATCCATTGTGGTACTTTCAACCCCATCGGTATTTTCTTCGGTGGCTCGTTGTCATTGTTTAACTGCACTCGCTTATGTGGTACCTGATACGTGCGTATCACATGAAAGAGTAGGACATGGCTCAATTACAGTGCGAGCTCAAATGGGAAATTTCATTAACGCCTATTGCTTTTTACTGGAATAGGATACTACCTCTTGAGTGAAATCGATGTGCACGGGCCAAACGTATGGATTTTCACTAATGGTCCATTGGAAGAGAGAAATATATCTAGCATAGTTCGGTTCTTCATCGAATTTCAGATTAAGCACAAATGTGGTGAACTGCAGGTAAGGCTTAGGACAAGTATAACACGGAGTATGGAGGAGTGGCCATCTTTCACTTGCAAACAGGGAAAGTTTATCCTCTCCCTGAAAAACTGTGGTGATCAAAAGACCGATACAGGTGTATGGTTCAAGAAATCTTCTCTGGGTATAGGGAATGAAATCTGATCACTTTGCTAGGGCAAATGACCGCGGATAAGATAAACAAGCATGTAAACCAGAGACTCTAGGTCATTTCTTCTACTACTCGTTCTATCAAGTTGAGTGTGCACACTTGCAAATGGAATTGTTCCTCTGCAATGAATTGTTTTTTTGTGGTGCATGGAACAATAATTACACAATTAGGGCATGTGATCTGTGCAAATGAAGATGTTAACATTATTTTGACTGAACCTGAAATCATCTGGAGTTTGGTTGTACTTAACGTGCGAACCGGTGGAGGGATCTTGCCATCTCGTAGCTGCAAGGTCATGAATAAACAATGAGACATGTGCATTTCTCCTTCTCAATCACTAATATCTAGGGCATAAAAGTATTTGTGCAATTGGCAGATACCTAATCCAAGGTCAGTCAAAAACAATCTTTTCTCTTTGGGAGTCCCCGGAGGACCAAACAATAAGTTACCTGGTTTTACGTCACCATGGATGTACCTGCCCGAATAAGAAGCATGCATAAGAAACATCACAAAAGTTGAACCTAGCATATATTTACGATAGTCTGGTCTACCAAAACTTTAATTTGACCGTTCGATAAAGAAAATTCTAACAAGCATGCGGTTGGAAGCTAGTCACCTATTACCCTGTAGAGTGCAGCTTCTCAAGTATAGAGATAGCTTCAACGGCAATACATGCAACTGCTTCCAATGGCAGGCTGAAGTAGCAAAGAAAGAGCCAATATCAAAAGTTGACAGAAGAATCCAAGATTTTTTTAAGAAAACCTGAAGAGCAGACACAGTAAAAGCTGTTAACTTCATGGGGAAATATACGTTGGGATAACGTCGTCCAAAGTGGCTTGTAAACTAGGTCCAAGCATATCCATGATCTGTGTTGGGTTTATTACTTTAGAGTATTAGCAAGTTGGGGATATTTGTGTAAATGTATTAGGCTTAATCCTAAGCCTATAAATACTCTTTGTTATTTCTGGAATAAACTGAGTTACTCTTTTATCATTAACATGGTATTAGAGCCTAAATTAAAAACCTAAACCCTAAATTTAACACCTTTCATAGTAAACCCTAGCCACCGCCACTGTAGATACCTCCGGCGACCTCCGTCCGGCGTCGCCCAGGGCCGGCGACCTCCGTCCGGCGTCGCCCAGGGCCGGCGACCTCAGATCCGGCGAGATCTGAGTTCGGTGACCACAGTCTGGCATTGACTAGGGTCGCCAGGCGAGATCTGAGTCCAGCGACCCTCTGTCCGGCGTCGCCCAAGGCCGGCGACCCTCCGTCCGGCGTCGCCCAGGGCAGGCGACCTCAGATCCGGTGAGATCTGAGTCCGGCGACCCCAGTCTGGTGTCGACTAGGGCCCGCGACCCTCCGTCCGGCGTCGCCAGGCCCCGGCGACCTTAGTCCAGCGTCGCCCAGACCCCAGCAACCTCCATCCAAGGTCGCCCAGCTCTGGCGCACCTCCATCCAGGGTCACTGACCTCCGGGGACCTCAATCCAGGGTCGCCCAGCTCCGGTGAATCCAAGAATAACACACGTGGAACTCATCTAGGGGAGTTTCCGAGGCTGAGGGTTATGTGGAAGTGATTTGTGGAGTTAAATTTGCTGTTTTTCATTGTGGTTTGTGAAGATGGAGCATTGAATTTGGTGGTGGTGGTTGATTTTTTGGCTGAATGTGATGTTTTGAAGTGTCAGTTCTATGAATTTCGTGTTCTAGAGTTAGAGTGACACGTGGGGTTACTGAGATTTGCGGATACTTGCAGAAGTTACATAATAAGTGAGGTGTGTTATTTATTACATACGCGGGTCAAGTTTCCAGTGATTAGTGATTTGTGAGGATGTCTACTGGCTCATCTAATTCACCGTCTATTACTTCGGGGTTGGGCTCCTTTAGTGCTTCTTTGAGCTCAGTATCTTTTGGTTCGTATTATAGTATGACTAATTTGCACAATACTTTGGTCAAGTTGGACGGTACCAATTATCCTTCTTGGTCTATGGCTCTTTCGACTTTTATTTATTCTAATCGCCAGTCTAGATGGCTTGAAGAAGAACCACCTGCAGATTCAGCTAGTCTAGATGAATGGAAGTACGTAGATTGCTACTTTGTGTACTCTTTTATGGGGAAGTATGGCTGAATCTATTCGTCATCTTTTCATGGATTGCACTACAGCTCGTGAGGTATGGACAAAGTGCGCTTTATTGTATTCTGGACAGAATAACATGAGTCGAGTTTGTGATATGTGGGAGGCTTTATTTGAAGCCAAAATTGGTGATGCTAGTTTGGCAGAACATTATGCTCATTTTGCATCTTTGTATCAGCGCCTCAAGTCTTATTTTCCACCTGCTACCACTGTTACTCAGATGCAGCAACGAGAAGCAGACATGATAACCGTACTCTTTCTTCGTAGCCTTGGTCCAGATCATAGTGCTCTTCGTCAATAGATTACCTCTCAAAGCACTCTTCCTTCCATTGAAGAAGTGTATTCTAGAGCTGCTCGTTACACTTCCAGTCCCAAGACTTCAGTAATTTCAGATAGTAGTGCTATGGTGGCTCGTGGAGGTCAAGGGACTCGTGGTCGTATTAATGGCCGTGGACAATGGAATTCTGATAGTTCTTACCGTGGTCGTGGTCGTGGTTTTCAAGGCCGAGGTACCGTTCGTGGTGGTGGTAGTAATACTTCTAGAGGAGCACGTGGTAGTGGTCGAGCGAATCGTTTTTGTACTCATTGCCAGCTTTCTGGGCACACTGTTGATTATTGTTATGACCTCCATCCTGAACTGCGGGGTCTACATGCTTCTATTGATACTGAACCTTGGGCTCCTTCCCCTGGATCTTCTTCTGGACAGGGTACAGTACAGTTAACTCGTGCAGAATATGATGAGTTGGTCAGAGCACGAGGAAGTGAGAGTGGTGCTATCTCTGGTCCTACTGCTACTTTAGCACAGCGTAATGATTCTACATGTCTATTATCCAGTACAACTCCTCCTCATTCTTGGGTTATTGATTCGGGTGCCACTCATCATATGACTGGTGATCCTCGTCTTCTCACATCCACCTCATCTGTTCCTTCTATGTCAGTCACCTTAGCAGATGGTTCTCAATCCAAAGTTACTGGTACAGGTTGTGTATCATTGAGTTCCTCGGTCTCCTTACCTTTTGTTTACCATATTCCACACTTTCTTTACAATCTATTATCAGTCAGTTCTATTACTCGTGATCTTGAGTGCGATATTATCTTTTCTTCATCTTCATGTGTTCTTTAGGATCAGAAGACTGGATGCCGAATAGGTGGTGGGCGTGAAACTGGTGGATTGTACATCCTGGAACCTGAGATTATTGCTGCTGTTACAACAGTTCAGAATAAAACTGTGGATGATCCTTATCGATTACATTGTCGTCTTGGTCATCCATCAGCAGACGTACTCCAACAGTTTCCTTTTGTGTCTAGTTCAGGTCTTCAGTTTAATTGTGAAACATGTCAGTTAGGTAAACACCATCGTGAGTCTTTCTCTTATCGTGTTTTGAGTCGTGCGTCACATTCATTCGAGTTAATTCACTCTGATGTATGGGGTCCTAGTCGAGAGTCTTCATTTGGTTTTCGGTATTTTGTCACTTTCATTGATGATTGTACTCGTACAACTTGGTTATATTTAATAAAAGATCGTACTGAAGTTTTTCATTCTTTCTGTCAGTTTTATCATGAAGTACATACGCAGTATGATTGTTCTATTAAATATTTGCGTACTGACAATGCTCGTGAGTACTTTTCTTCATCTACCTTTATTCCGTTTCTCAAATCTCATGGTATTTTACATCAGAGTTCTTGCGCTCACACTCCACAACAAAATGGAGTTGCTGAACGTAAGAACCGTCATTTGTTGGATGTTGCTCGTTGTCTTCTTCTTCACACTCATATACCTAAATCATTCTGGAGCTATGCTCTACTTACAGAGTGTCACCTTATTAATCGTCTTCCGTCCTCTATGCTGAAAGGAGCTATTCCTTATGCTCTTCTTCATCCCGATCGTCTTTTATGGTCTGTTCGCCCTCGTATCTTTGGATGTGTCTGTTTTGTTCATTCTTTGTCCCCTGGATTAGACAAATTATCACCTCGTGCTCAAAAATGTATATTCGTTGGTTATTCTCGTACTCAAAAGGGATATGTGTGTTATAATCCTACTCGTCGTCGGGAGTATGTTTCTGCTGATGTGACTTTCTTTGAGGATAAAGCATTCTTTGGCGATGATCATCCTCAAGCACCATTAACCCTGGACCTTCTGCCACCCTCTGTACCTACATCTCAACCAGAGTCACCGTTTGTTACTTCTGATGCTGCTCCACCAGATCCAGGCTCACCAGCACCGACCCCTCTTCAGGTCTATACACGTGGTCCTCGTCTTGTTTGGGATAATACATCTTCACCAGCAAGTATTCCACCACCACCACCAACTTCGGTCCAGGCTTCCGATCCTCTTCCACTGTCTGCTGACAATTCTCCTATTGCTCATTGTACTCGATCTCGGTATCCTCTTTCTAATTTTGTGTCTTATCATAACTTAAGCCCTCAGATGTCTGCTTTTGTGTCGTCTCTTGCTTCTGTGTTTGTGCCTAGTAGTGTCCAGGAGGCTTTGGCCCATGCAGGGTGGGCCCGTGCTATGGAGGAGGAGATGGCTGCTTTACATCATAATAAGACTTGGGAACTCGTTCCCTTGCCGGCTCATAAACAATTGGTAGGTTGTCGCTGGGTGTTTGTTGTCAAACACCATTCAGATGGTTCAGTTGAGCGCTTAAAGGCGCGTCTTGTGGCCAAGGGCTATACTCAAACTTATGGTATTGACTATGGTGAAACTTTTTCTCCGGTGGCCAAAATTCCTTCTGTTCGTATCATTATTTTCTTGGCTGATCGGTCTCAGTGGACTCTTCATCAGCTTGATGTAAAAAATGCCTTCCTTCATGGTGATCTTCACGAGGAAGTATATATGGAGCAACCACCTGGGTTTGTTGCTCAGGGGGAGAAGGTGTGCCGATTGCGAAAAGCTCTTTATGGACTTAAGCAATCTCCTCGTGCTTGGTTTGGACGGTTCAGTGATGCGGTTATTACTTTTGGCATGCATCGGTGTAGTGTGGATCACTCAGTATTCAGTATGTCATCTTCAAAAGGATGTGTTATTCTTGTTGTTTATGTTGATGATATCATTGTCACAGGCAGCGATGTTGAAGGCATACGACGACTCAAGCAGTTTCTTCAAAAGGAGTTTAACACTAAAGACCTAGGTCGTCTGCGATATTTTCTTGGCATTGAAGTTGCCTATGCCAATGGTAGCATTGCTCTCTCCCAGCGAAAGTATGCTCTTAACATTCTTAAGGAGGTTAGCTTACATGATTCTAAACCCGGTGACACACCTATGGATCCTGGAGTGAGGCTTGACAATGAACAGGGAGAACTTCTTCATGATCCAGAGAAGTATCGTCGGTTAGTAGGCAAGTTAAATTATCTTACCATTACCAGTCCTGATATTTCATTTCCTGTTAGTGTGTCGAGTCAGTTTATGAGCTCTCCTCATACTAATCATTGGCAAGCTGCTCTACAAATTATTCGATATTTGAAGAGAGCTCTAGGTCAAGGACTTGTGTTCCATAATCAAGGTCATCTTTGTATAGCTGGTTATTCCAACCCTGAATCTTTGGAGGTAGTAGAATATTCTGATGCAAATTGGGCTGGTTGCCCTATGCATCGACCGTCTATTTCAGGATACTGTGTATTTCTTGGTGGTGATCTTGTGTTGTGGAAAAGTAAAAAACAGTTTGTTATTTCCCGATCTAGTGCAGAGGCCGAGTATCGTGCTATGGCCAATGTTACCAGTGAACTTCAATGGGTTCGTATGTTGTTAGCTGAGATTGGACTACCTATGACCGGATCATCTATTCTGTGCTGTGATAATCAATCTGCTATTCATATTGCTAGCAATCCAGTATTTCATGAGCGAACGAAGCATATAGAGGTGGATTGTCATTTTGTTCGAGAAAAGGTGAACTGCGAAGACATACGATTGGTACACACACGTTTTGAAGAGCAACTAGCAGACAATTTCACAAAGCCTCTTCGACGTGGACGAGTTTGATATATTTGTCATAAGTTAGGACTTTTTGATATGTACGATCCAACTTGAGGGGGAGTGTTGGGTTTATTACTTTAGAGTATTAGCAAGTTGGGGATATTTGTGTAAATGTATTAGGCTTAATCCTAAGCCTATAAATACTCTTTGTTATCTCTGGAATAAACTGAGTTACTCTTTTATCATTAACAATCTGCATACATGGAGAAGATCATTGAAAGCTCTGCTTTCTAATAGAATAAAGTCCGGGTTGAAGGGGATGCACATACCATGACATGATAGATAATCACCTTGTTGCCCCCTGTAATGTACTTGTGGCAGTGGTATGCCATGACCTTCGCCCAGATCACTGTGCAATATGCAGAACGCAGATGCAAAATTCAGCGACCTAATCCAATTTCATGTGCAAGAGCACGATATAGCAAAATTGTACACACAGTAATACTATAGGACTCACTCATAAACTTTCCACTCATTATGGATGCCACCTTCACGTCCTTTGCCGTGTTTACGCTGGAGTTTTATGGCAGCCTAGATAGTGCTGCATTAAATCATGTAAAGTAACGGTGCCAATGTAATGAATTATCTGAAAAGGATAAAATGAGAGCCATACCTCTGCTGCTTCCACACCAGTTTGATCACATGAAGTTGAAGGACTGATGGCGCGACCCACATAAACTTCCCCGAAGCTTCCCTTTCCCAGTTTTCTTTCTATTCTGTACACTGGAGAATCATCAGTCTTTACCCGAGACAATCAAATTTTCAGTGCATATTTGGAACTTGCATGGTGAATTACTGAACTGACTGCATAGTACCCAAATGCTTCATAACATATAATAAATTTCCCCTTTTTCTCTTCAGCTAATAAAATAGCCGAAGATGACCCACCAAAATCTCTTGTTTGACCCTTTTGCTCTGTTTAATTTTTCTGAACAAACACAAAAATAAGAACGACACTGATTGTTCCTTGGAATTGAATTTTCTCAAACCTCAATGCAAGAATAGCCCAAAGTTTGTGAACTTAGAACATGTGATTTGACTTGCATCTTCACACTTTTTCCTACTAAACCAACCCATTTCCAAGAACAAATGGAAGCACCTGTTCTGGGATTGGAGGCGTGTTGCCTTTACGGCTTCGACTTCTGGACTGTTCCACAGCTACCCTCCTAGCTTTTAGCCAATCTCGAGACGAGGTTCTGAACTGCGCCATCTCTGCCGGTGTCGGCCTGAGTTGATAAGGAGGAGATCTTCTTTTGAAGAGGAAGGCATGGATCAAGCAGAGTTATTCCTTTCAGTTCTTGTTTCTTTTGAATGAGTGGGCAGCGTGCGGTTGAGCTTGTTAGAGTTGTCAGTTTTGGCGCGAAGAAGAACTTTTGAAAGCGAAGGCATGCAAAAATTCCGTTAGTTCAGTTGACGCCTGAATGCTTATTGTAATAGAATGGGGAAATACAGGAGGGCGTCCCCACTGAAAATGACCGGTTTGCCCTGAACTATGGCTACCAAATTTGCATGGTTTTACTTAGAAATTGCCATTTACCTCCCCAAAATTGTTATTCCAAATTCCCATACCCACAGAAAATTCCCAAAACAACCCTAGCTTTAACTCTGGCCGTAACTACTGGAGTGTCCTAGTGGCCGCCCTTTTTACTTTAGAAAGGAGAGGTGGAGAGTTCGATTCTCCACTTTCTTGGGAGGGTTAGAGGTTAGGATGTTTAGTGTCAAATGTGGTTTTCGACTCCACGCTTTGCAAAGAGGTAGTGCAAATCACTGTCCTCACTGAGATGCTGATCATCTCTCTCTCTCTCCACATGACCAAGACAACCACAGAAGGTCGTCCACGGTGTCTTCGCACTAGTGACCTTCGGGTTGTCAACCTTCATGGCCGTGGGATTTTGAGGAACCACATTACTCAATTTGATGCGGAGATTGGAAAGAAGGGCAATCGAGTCTTTTTACCAAGATGCTCACGTCTCAGGAATTCAGAGGGGGATGCATGATATTGGGGGCCCGACGCGCGTGTTCATGATGCTTGACATTCTGCTTCTGTATCTCAGTTCAGTCATTACGCACCTTCCTCCTTTTTCAGGATCATTGTTATGTCGCAATAGCATCTTTAATGCCAGGAGAGAGTTCGCATCAGGAGATTGTGCTGGAGGTTGACATGACAGATGATCTCATGCTCAAACTTTGCTTCTTCTTCCCGGCTTGCTTTTCTGTCTAGGGCTGTTGTAGGACAAGTTATTTAAGGGTGAAGGGGCGAACTTATCTGACTCAGAAGCTGGAGCCAAGCCTCCACAGCAAGTGAATTTCTATATTTTATCTGGTCAACGGCAAACTTCAAACGAAAGTCCATAGCATGCACCGTCCATAGCAGACGACAGTAATATGTTCATCCATCACGTTGTAGTTATAATAATTATGATCATAATTCATGGTCTCGACAGCCAACTATTGAGGACTATATACATGGCAGTATGTTATGGCCCCCAGAAACAAAATTGTTCTCCGTTGCAGATTAGCTCACCAACATTGTGTCTGGTCCGCATCTTGCAACATTGTTGCTATGAATTAAGAGCAGCCGTAAACTGATAAGTATTGTTTGTCGGAAGGCAACCATCTTGGGTCATCTCTCTCTCTCTCTCTCTCTCTCTCTCTCTCTCTCTCTCTCTCTCTCTTTATTTTAAACAGATTTTTGCTGATTTAGCTTAAACAACTAATGTAGCAAACAAGCAGATACAAAATAGAGCACTCAGATCCTATCTTTGTCTCCAATTTTCTTGGCATTCAGAGAAGGGGTCGTTCCTTTCTGTGTATACTTCTTTGATGACAGGTCCATCCAACGCTAATGTTCCTAAATTGCTCCTCCCGACAGTTTAATGCATCACTTGAAACGATCACCAACACTAAGCCGGTTGACTTTGTTTTTTTTGCCCTTGTTGTGATCACCATATTAGTTGAAAAATGATTTGGCTCAGCATGTTCTATTCGATATAGGTAGGAAAGATGATCATCTCATGGCTATTGAGTACGAATCAAATCATATGTTTCTCGAGCCAGATGGAGATTGGCCCTTGAGTGCAAAGGCAGATCTAATGTCAACCCTAGGTCAACCTCTGGTACAAAGTCGATGTTTTCACTGAAGTTACGAATTCTGTCACAGTTCTTTGACTGGTCTGGTTTCTGAAAATCAAATTGTGCAGGGCCAACAGTCGACAATATCAAGTCCTAACATGTACTGAAAATTTTGTCAAGAAATGTGGTGTCTCGTGGAGAAAAGTTGGTTACCACTTGGCAAAATTTACCAAGTGTAGGCCTAACCCTATGTTGTTGTTGTTGTTAAGCTTGAAAGTTTCATAATCAATACAAAATTTTCCTGCACAAAAAGTATGGCAAAGAGGTTACAATTAATTCCATTCAATATTAGAGGAAGTGGCTATTGTTCAACTCTGTACTGGATTGATCAATGACTTGTTGCTTCCTAAGAAATGGGCAATAGATGGCAAAAAATGCATCCAGAGTGGTCATGTCACTCGCTAAGACATCCTTGATTGCACTTATACTTGGTAGCTTAAGCGACGGTTCAACCATGGCAAAGGGAGGAAATATAGTAATTCCTTGACCACTTCTCCTGCAGAAAGTGAGAACGAGTGCTTGGTGAAGCAGAGGTAATACAGCCAAATGGATGCTGGTAAAAGGACCAAACTAATCACCTTGATCTTACTATCGTCAGGAAAATTGAATGTCTGAAGCGTCTCTTGCTCTACACTTACAGTTGCTGGTACTCCTCCGGGAATACTGAAGATAAAAGCAACCTCATCCGGATTGGCTGCGACCCAAGTGATATAATAGCCCTGCTTTGACCTTTCATGGATGCCTTCAGCTGGATACTGAAAATCTAGCTCTACGGCCTTAAAAGTTTAATGTAAGAAACTGAATCAGAGCAATCCTCCAGTTCCAGACACTTCAAAGGAAATTCTTGAATGACGAGTAAATTGGGTAGTAGTAGAAAAGGAGAAGAAGAAAGAAGAACCTGGTCGGTAAATCTGGTTCCTTTTGATGAAACTACTGCCCACCGGCTGCTGGAAGTGGCAATGGCGGTGACATAAAAACCTTCTGTCCACTTCTTCTTGATCCACTTGAAAGGAAATATATCAAAAACACTACAGGACTGCCGAATATTCTAGGTACCTATGTGCACATCAAGAAAACCGGTGAAACAAGCATTCATGGACCGACCATTGGACATTATAACTAGAAATCTGTCGTCATCTGCTCCGGCCACTGCTGTGATGTAGAAGTTCTTCGACCATTGTTTCCTAATCCATTCCTTCAAATAAGGAAATAAGCAGTCAAGACAGTCCAAATTGAGAATCCCACTGTACAAGGCTGATGTATGTATGTTCCTAATGGATTAAAGAAATTCCTCCAGTTATGTATTATCAGGATTGTAACATGCAACTACTGGGATCTACTATAGATGAAAGTCCAAAGTAAAGCTGTTCAAACAGAACCTCTGGAAGAGAGCCGCATGAAAAAGCATAAATCTGAGCAGTGTAGCCAGCGCTATCATCCATTATTAAGGCCCATGACTTAGAGCGAAAACTGTAGGCCACACTGGTGATGTACATTCCCTCCGCATGTCCCTTCTCAATGTGTAAGATGAGGTCGACATAATCCAAATTAGGGAAGTATCTGCAAGTAAGAGGAAGATTATCAATAAACACAAGGTACCCCAGAAAAACTAAATAAATCTGAAATGCAAATCCTCACCTTTGCCTCATGGGTGGATGCATATCATAAATGCTAATCCATTGTGTTAGTTTTGATCCCATTCGTATTTTCCTTGATGGCTCGTCGTCGTCATTTAACCGCGCTCGCTTATGTGGTACCTGATACATGCGTATCACATGAAAAAGGAAGACATGGCTCAATTAGTGGACGAGCTCGAATGAGAAATTTCATTAACATCTATTGCTTTTTGCTAGAATAGGATACTACCTCCTGAGCGACATCGGTGTGTACAGGCCAAACGTATGGATTTAGACCAATGATCCCATGGAAGAGAGAAATGTATCTAGCATAGTTCGGTTCTTCATCGAATTTCAGATTAAGCACAAACGTGGTGAACTGCAGGTAAGGCTTAGGACAAGTGTCACACAGTGTGTCTGGAGGAGTGGCCATCTTTCGCTTGCAAACAGGGAAAGACATTTTTTCTCCCTGAAAGAACTGTGGCGATCAAAAGAGTGATACAGGTGTATGGTTGAAGAAATCTTCTCTGGGTATAGGGAATGAAACCTGATCACTTTGCCAGGGCAAATGACCGCGGATAAGATAAACGAGCATGTAAACCAGAGACTCTAGGTCGTTTCTTCTGCTACTTGCTCTACCAAGTTGAGTGTGCACACTTGCGAATAGAATTGTTCCTCTGCAGTAAGGATTTTTTTTCAGTGCATGGAACTGTAATTAAAACAGGTAGGGCATGTGGTATGTGCATATGAAGATGTTGACATCATTTTGACCAAACCTGAAATCTTCTGGAGTTTGGTTGTACTTAACGTGAGAACCAGTGGAGGGATCTTGCCATCTCTTAGCTGCAAGGTAATGAATACACGATGAGACATGTGGATTTCTCCTTCGCAATCGCTAATTTCTAGCATAAAAGTATTTACGCAATTGGCAGATACCTAATCCAAGGTCAGTCAGAAATAATCTTTTCTCTTTAGGAGTTCCTGGAGGACCAAGCAAAAAGTTACCTGGTTTTATGTCACCATGGATGTACCTGCCCGGAAAAAAAGCATACATGAGAAACATGACAAAAAGTTGGACCTGGCATATATTTCCGATAGTCTGGCCTACCAAAAAACTGATTTGACTAACCGATAAAGAAAATGCTAACAAACATGCGACTGGAAGCTAGTCATCTATTACCCTCTGGAATGCAGCTTCTCAAGTATAGATATTGCTTCAACGGCAATACATGCAATTGCTTCCAATGGAAGGCTGAAGTAGCAAGGAAAGAGCTAACATCAGAAGATGAAAGAGAATTAAAGATTGTTTAAGAGAACCTGAAGAGCAGACACTGTAAAAGCTGTTAACTTCACAAGGAAACATACGTTGGGAAGTTGTTGACCAAATTGGCTTGTAAATTAGGTCCAAGCAAATCCATGACCTGCATATACGAAGAAGATTATGAAAAACTTTGCATTCTAATAGTGAAAAATACGAGTTGAAGGGAATGCACATACCATGACATAATAGTCACCTTGTTGCCCCTTGTAATGTACTTGTGGCAGTGGTATGCCGTGACTTTCACCCAGATCACTGCGCAATATGCATAATGCAGATGCGAAATTCAACACCGTAATCCAATTTCACATGCAAGAGCAAGATATAGCCAAATCTAACATGGAATAATTCCAAAGGACTCACTCATAAACTTTCCACTCATTAGGGATGCCACCTTCACATCCTATGCTATCTTTATGCTCGAATTTTATGGCCACCTAGGTAGTGCCACATTAAATGATGTTAACTAACGGTGCCAATGTAACGAATAATCCGAAAATGATAAAATTAGAGCTCAAGGCCATACCTCTGCTGCTTCCACACCAGTTTGATCACTTGAGGTTGGACTGATGGCTCGACCGACATAAACTTGCCCGAAACCTCCCTTTCTCAGTTTTCTTTCTATTCTGTAAACTGGAGAATCATTGATCTGAACCTGAGACAATCAAATTTTCAGTACGTATTTCGAACTTGCATGGTGAATCATTGAACCGTCAGTAATTTATAATCTGACACTGTGATGCATGAGGTTCTTGAATGGATCAAAAGTAGTTGATGACAGAAAATTTATGGAACTTGCACGGGATTCTAGTTATCGACTGAACTAGATGAAATTTTCTCCTTTTCTCTTCGGCCGATAAAGTAGCCAAAGATGACCCACCAAAGATCTTGTCATGTTTTCCTTTTGCTCTGTTTAATTTTGCTGAATCAACACAAAAGCAAGAAAGAAACCGACTACTCCATGGAAATGAATTTCTCAAATAGAAAAAGCAAGAACGGCCCAAAATTTTGCGGACCATTCAACATGGGATTTGACTTTCATTTTTTATCCTTTCTGCATTGAACCACCCATTTCCAAGAACAACGCAAGGTACCTGTTCAGGGATTGGAGGAGCGCTGCTTTGGTTCTCATCTCGATGCCCATCATCGCCTTCACGACTTCGGCCGCCGGACTGGTCCATATCTACCCCCTCCCAGCTTTTTAATCTAATCTTGATGGTTCTGAACCGTGTCGTCTCCACCTATCTCAACCGAGCTTTGACGTTGAAGGAGGTCTTCTTTTGAAGAGAAAGGGGCGATCAAGCAGAATACTTCCTTTCAATCTTTTTTGTTTGAAAAAACGATTTGGGTTCTTGAAGAGAATGAGTGGGCAGTGGGAGGTTGAGGGCGTTAGTTTTGGCGCGAAGTAAGAACTTTTGAAAGCGAAGGTAGCCAAAATGCTGTTATTTCGGTTGACCTCTGATTGCTTATGATAATTTAATGGGAAAATACGCAAAGTCATCGTCGTTTCCTGTGCTAATCCTAACTTTAATTCAGCAGCCACCGCTGATATTGCCACCGCCTGTCATTGAAGCCGCCGATCGTTTCTCTATCTCCGGTGGTGCTTGCACCGCTCTCTTATTTGCTCTCTCTCTCTCTCTCTCAATCTCATGACAACCATGGAAGAGTTTAGATCAAGGTCGTCCACGACGTCTACATGCCTGTGACCTCAAGGTTGTCCCCAAGTGCGCGCGCGAGCTTAGATTAAGGCAATCAAATCCTTTTTACTAGTAAAGCTTTCTGATAAAATGTCAAAGTGGTTATTTCAGATACTGAGACTGCAAAGTGATATAACGTGAAAAGCAAGAACAGCAATTGTTATTTTTCCTTTCCTTATCTCAAAATCTATGCGATACAAAAAGCTTAATGTAACCTTGAGTTAAATAGCCCAACATCGCGCCCCCCCCCCCCCCCCCAAAAAAAAAAAAAAGAAAAAGAAAAAGGTAGTCCACTTTCAAAGTTTTAACTTTCATTGCAGGGAAGACAGGACAAGTGCAATAGTACAGTAACAAGAGAGATGATCTTGTCGAGCAATATCTCTCCAACCGCTTGATCATTCAACAAATGACTAGTTTTCATATTCGACTCTACAGTGCTGAAGTTGGAGTCGAGCCGTCACGACAAATGGACATCTATACTGTATCCCAACGGCAAACATCTTGCACGCAGTGTAATGGTCACACGGAAGTCCATAGCATGCACCCTGGCCACAGCAGACGACAGTAACATGTTCATCCATCACGTTCTAGTTGTAATAACTATGATTGTAATTCGCAGTCTCTGCAGCCCAATCATTGAGGACTATATGCACGGCATCATGGTACAGCCCCCAGAAATGAAGTTGGTCTCCTTGCAGATTATGCTTACCAACTCGTGTCTGGACAGCATCTCGCGACATTATTGCTCTGAACTAAGAGCAGACCCTCAAAATGATGACTGTAATTTGTCAGAAGGCGACCCTCTTGGGTTATCTCTCTATTTTAAACAGATTTTTTTTTTCTGATCAAGCTTAAACGGCACGATGCAGCAAACAAGCAGATACATAATCGAGCACTCAGATCCTAACTGTTTACAATTGCTTGGTATTCAGAGAGGGGTCGTTCTTCTGTATAAATACTTACTTTGATGCCAGCTCCTTCCAACACCGATGTAATTTCTCCTACCGCTGATATTTAAACTATCACTTGGCATGATCACCAACACTAAGCCAGTTGACTTTTTTCTTCTCCGTTGTTGTGATCAAGTATTAGTAGAAAAATGATGCCAAACTTATCTGGGAAGTTCTTGAACTTTTTGTCCAGTTGCATTTATGCATATATAAGGTCAATGTGAGGTCAACCTCCGGTACAAAGTTAACGTTTTCGCTGGACTTATGAATTACTGGTCTGGTTTCTGAAACTCCAATCATACAAGACCAACAATCCATACGGTCAAGTCCCAACGCATACTGCTAAATTTGTCATGCTGTTGCATCTCATGGAGAAGAATTGGTTACCTCTTGGCAAAATTTACCAAATGTAGGCCTAATTCTTTCTTTTTTGGTTGAGCTTGAAAAGTTTCAGGAGCAATACTAAAAGCTTCCTCCACAAAAGTATGACAAAGAGGTTACAATTAATTCCTTACAGCATTAGAGGAAGTGACTACTATTTAACTCTGTACAGGGTTTGATCAGTGACTTGTTGAACTTGCTTATTAAGAAATCGGCCATAGAAGGCAAAAAACGCATGCAGAGTGGTTGTGCCGCTCAATAAGAAATCCTTGATTGCACATATGATTGGGAGCTTAGGCAATGGTTCGACCGTAGCAAAGAGAAGAAATATAGTAATTTCTTGCCTGCTTCTCCTGCAGAAGATCAGAACAAGTGCTTGGTGAAGCAGAGTTAATACAACCATATAGATGCGGGTAAAAGGCCAAACTAATCACCTTGAACCTACTATCAACAGGAAAACCGTAAGTCAGAAGCGTCTCTTGCTCTACACTTGCGGTTGCTGGTACTCCTTCTGGAATACTAAATATAACAGCAACCTCATCCGGAGTGGCCTCAACTGAAGTGATATAATAGCCCTGCTTCGACCTTTCATGAATGCCTTCGGCTGGATACTGTAAGTCTAGCTCTACAGCCTTAAAAGTACAGCACGAGAAACCAAATCAGAGCAGAATCTTCAGGTTGTAGACACTTCAAAGGAAAATCTCGAAATGAGGAGTAATCGGGTAGTCTCAGAAAAGGAGAAGAAAAAAGAACAACCTGGTCAGTAAATCCGGTTCCATCGGACACAACTACTGCCCACCGCCTCCTGGAAGTGGCCATGGCAGTGACATGAAGGCCTTCTGCCCACTTCTCCTTAATCCACTTGAAAGGGAATGTACTGGTAACACGATATGCCTGCTGAACACTCTGGGTCCCTACGTGTGTATAAAAAAAAAACTGGTAAATGGTAAAGTGTAACGTTAGTGAGGAGTCATCGCAATAGAAATTAAGCATCCACTGACTGACCCATGGACATTATAACCAAAAATCTGCCATCATCTGCTCCAGCCACTGCAGTGATGTCGTAGTTCTTTGACCATTGTGTCGTAATCCAGTCCTTCAAATAAGGAAATAAACAGTCAAGAGAATCCTAGTTGAGAATCCCACTATAAGAGGTTGATGTATCGATGTCCCTAATGGGTATGGTACAAAAATTCTTCCAGTTATGTATTATCAGGATTATAACATGCAACTATTGGGATCTACTATAGATGCAAGTCCGAAGTAAAGCTGCTCAAACAGAACCCTGGGAAGAGAGTCGAATGCAAAAGCATAAATCTGAGCTGTGTAGCCGGCGCTATCATCCATTATTATGGTCCATGTCTTAGAGTGAGAACAGTAAGCCACACTGGTGATGTACATTTCCTCCGCATGTCCCTTCTCAATGTGTAAGCGGAGGTCGCCATAATGCAAATTATAGAAGGATCTGCAAGAAAGAGGAAGATTATCAATACAGTCAAGGTACCGGAAAAACTAAATAAATCTGAAATGCAATTCCTTACCTTTGCTTCATGGGTGGATGCATATCGTAAATGATTATCCATTGTGTTAGTTTCGATCCCATTCGTATTTTCTTTGATGGCTCATCATCATTTAACCGCGCTCGCTTACGTGGTACCTGATAAGTGCGTGTATCACATGAAAGAGAAAGACATGGCTCATTAAGAGGACGAGCTCAAATGAGAAATTTCATTGACATCTATTGCTTTTTACTTGAATAGTATACTACCTCCTGAGCAACATTGGTGTGCACGGGCCAAACGTGTGGATTTTCACGGATGATCCCATCGAAGAGAGAAATGTATCTAGTGTAATTGGGTTCTTCATCGAATTTTAGATTTAGCACAAACGTGGTAAACTGCTGGTAAGGCTTAGGACAAGTTTCACACAGGGTGTATGGAGGAGTGGCCATCTTTTGCTTGCAAACAGGGAAAGCTTTACCTCCTCCCTGAAAAAACTGTGGCGATAAAAAGACAGATACAGGTGTGTGGTTCAAGAAATCTTCTCTCGGTATAGAGAACGAAACCTTATGTCTTTGCCAAGGCAAATGACCGCGGATAAGATAAGCGAGCATGTAAGCCAGAGACTCTAGGTCGTTTCTTCTGCTACTTGCTCTACCAAGTTGAGTGTGCACACTTGCAAATGGAATTGTTCCTCTGCAACAAATTTTTTTGTGGTGCATGGAACACTAATTACACAAGTAGGGCATGTGGTATGTGCATATTGAATTTGTTAACAATATTTTGACTGAACCTGAAATCATCTGGAGTTTGGTTGTACTTAATGTGCGAACTAGTGGAGGGATCTTGCCATCTTGTAGCTGCAAGGTCATGAATAAACGTTGAGACATGTGCATTTTCTCCTTCACAATCACTAATTTCTAGGGAATAAAACTATTCATGCAATTGGCAGATACCTAATCCAAGGTCAGTTAGAAACAATTTTTTCTCTTCAGGAGTTCCAGGAGGACCAAGCAAAAAGTTATCTGGTTTTATGTCACCATGGATGTACCTGCCCAGATAAGAAGCACACATGAGAAACAACACAAAAGTTGAACCTGGAATATATTTATGATAGTCTGGTCTACTGTAACTATGATTTTTCCGTTTGATGAAGAAAATGCTGACAAATATGCGATTGGAAGCTAGTCAGATATTACCCTCTAGAGTGCAGCTTCTCAAGTATAGAAATTGCTTCAACAGCAATACATGCAATTGCTTCCAATGGCAGGCTGTAGTAAGGAAGGAGCTAACATCAGAAGCTGAAAGAGAATTAGAGATTGTTTAAGAGAACCTGAAGAGTAGACACTGTGAAAGCTGTGAAGTCAAAGCTGTTAACTTCACGAGGAAATATACTTTCGAAAGTTGTTGACCAAAAGGTCTTCTAAACTAGGTCCAAGCAAATCCATGACCTGCATATACGAAGAAGATCATCGAAAATTTTTTATTCTAAGAGTACAAATTATGAGTCAAAGGGAATGCACATACCATGACGTAATAGTCACCCTGTTGCCCCTTGTAATGTACTTGTGGCAGTGGTATGCCATGACTTTCACCCAGATCACTGCGCAATATGCGGAATGCAGATGTGAAATTCAACACCCTAATCCAATTTCACATGCAAGAGCAAGATATAGCCAAATCTAACATGGAATAATTCCAAAGGACTCACTCATAAACTTTCCACTCATTAGGGATGCCACCTTCACATCCTATGTTGTCTTTATGCTCGAATTTTATGGCCACCTAGATAGTGCCACATTATATCATGTTAAGTAAAGGCGCCAATGTAATGAATTATCTGAAAATGGTAGAATCCGCGCTTGAGGCCACACCTCTGTTGCTTCCATGCTGTTTTGATCACTTGAAGTCGAAGGACTGATGGCTCGACTGACATAAACTTGCTGGAAAGCTCCCTTTCCCAGTTTTCTTTCTATCCTATACACTGGAGAATCATCAATCTGAACCTGTGACAATCAAATTTTCAATACATATTTAGAACTTGCATGGTGAACTATTGAACCAATGGCATTGTACCTAAAAGCTTTACAACTGTCGGTAACATATAATCTGATATTGTGATGCATGGAGTTCTCAAATAGAGCAAAAGTAGTTGATGACAGAAACTCAATTCATGAAACTTGAATGGGGATTTTAGCTATAAATATGTGCTAGACGAAAACTTCCTCTTTTTCTCTTCAGCCAATAAAATAGCAGAAAATGACCCACCAAAATCTTTTTCATGCTTGACCCTTTTGCTCTGTTTAATCTTGCTGAATCAGCACAAAAACAAGAACGACACTGATTGTTCCCTTGGAATTGAATTTCTCAAACCTAATAGCAAGAATGGCCCAAAAACTGTTGAACATGGTGTTTGACTTGCATTTCTATACTACCTCTACTGAACCACCTATTTCCAAGAACAATGCAACTACCTGTCGAGGAGTCTTGCTTCTACGACGTCGACTTCTAGACTGATCCATATCTATCCTCCCAGCTTTTAATCCAATTTTGAGACGGTTCTGAACTGCGTCGTCTCCACTGGTGGTTCCCTTGGAATTGGATTTCTCAAACCTAAAAGCAAGAACGGCCCAAAAACTATTGAAACATGGAGTTTGACTTGCATTTCTTTACTTCCTCTACTGAACCACCCATTTCCAAGAACAATGCAAGTACCTGCCGAGGAGTATTGCTTTTACGACGTTGACTTCTGGACTGATCCATATCTACCCTTCCAGCTTTTAAGCCGATCTTGAGACGGTTCTGAACTGCGCAGTCTCCACCGGTGTCGGCCTGAGTTGATATGGAGGAGATCTTCTTTTCGAAGAGAAAGGGACGGATCAAGCAGCGTTATTCCTTTTCAGTTCTTGCTTCTTCTTCTCTGGAAAGAATGATTTGGGTTCTTGAAGAGAATGAGTGGACAGTGCATGAAGAGTCTGTTGGTTTTAGGGGGGAAGAACGAACTTCTGGAAGCGAAGATGGGCAAAAAATGCCGTTATTTCGGTTGACGTCTGAATGCTTATTATATAATTAAACGGGATATATACACGAGCGCTACCTACTGAAATGACCGGTTTACCCTGAGCTATGGCTACCAATTTGCAAGGTTTTGTTTAGAATTTGCCATTTTTACTTCCCCAAAATGCCCCTATCACTAATTCCAAATTCCTTACCCACAGGAAATCCCCAAGACAACCCCTAGCTTTAACTCCGGCCGCCGGCGGCAATTGCCACCACCTGTCACTGAGGCCGCCAATCGTTTCTCAATGTCCGGTGGTGCTCGCACCTACCTCACTCTCTCTCTACATGACCATGACAACCATAGAAGAGCTTAGCTCAAGGTCGTCCGCGATGTCTACTCATGGTGGCGAGATTTTGAGGAGCCATATTACGGAATTCAGGGCGAAGATCAGAAAGAAGGGCAATCAAGTCTTTTATACTTGTAAGGCTTTCTCCAAAGATGTAGAAACGGTAATTTTGCGTATAGAGAGTGCAAAACGTTATCAAGTCTTTGTACTCGAAAGCTCTTTCTTCCCGCCAAAAGATTCCAACGGTCAAATGGCGTCGAAAGGACTCGGCCTCACTTTCACAGGCTCGCACTTGCCATTCTCCAAAGAAACCAAAACATCGATTTGAACCGACGCGAGGCTTCGTTCATCTTGTCAAGAATGTGTTACCGACGAGTTTCAATGCTTTCTGTCACAGTGCATTTCGTTCAACGATCTCGACGTGCAAGTTTTGTCTATGCCGTGAATGTTGAGCACTGAAAATTTCACTTTCGCAGGTTCAGATTGGTGATTCTCCTATTTGCCAAATAGAAGACAATCGGGAAGGGAAGTTCGGCACGAGTTCACGTCGTTTGACCCAATGGACCTTCGACTTCAAAGTGGTCAAACTGGTATGGCCTTGGAGCTCTTAATATACTGTTCACTTTTGTTAGAATGAGAGTTAATATATGCTTTGTCACTTAAATTTTACTGCACCTCCATCCAGGTGGTGTTAAATTTGAGCGAAGACACCATGAAGGTTGCACTCCTCACGAGTGGAAAGCTAAGGAGTGAGTCACTTAGGATGGTCCCCAAATTTGTGTTGTTTACATCACTTTCTTGTGCTTGAGATCAGATCATGCTTTTGAGTTTTGCATCTGTTTTTCTGCATATCGTGGAGCGGCCTAGGTGAAATCAGGGCATACTACTGCTAGGAGAGTATGTTGCAAGGGGCAACAAGGCGACTGTAACATCATGACCTGTGCATTTCACTTGACTCTGATTCTGCATTTTTTCTGATGCTTGAGCTTTCATTGATCCACCTCATATGCAGGTGTGCGATTTGTTGGACTGAGTTTACTAGTCTGTTTGACTAAAAACTGTCCAGCGCAAGTTTCCTCATGTAGTGCCTATGCCTTTGCTGATATTTAGCTCTCCCCTTTCTTCTATTCAGCATGCCACTGGAGAGGGTAGTTGCTTGTGTTGTCGTCGAATCAATCTCTATACTCGAGAAGCTGCACTCTAGAGGGTAATGGTCGATCAACTTCCAATCTCATTTCTGTTTTCAATGTTCGTATTGCTTTCCTTGTCAGAGTGTCGAGTTTATGATCTCAGAAAAGCCGAACTTCCCAGCATTCTCACATACTTGGGTGGAGCGTTTATAAGACGGCTAAAAACCATTTCAATTTTTGCTTATACTTGGGTGTTCCTGGCAGGTACAATCATGGGGACATAAAGTCCGCCAACTTTTTGCTTGATCCTCTAGGAACTCCTGAAGAGATAAGGTTGTTTCTCATTGACCTCAGATTAGGTTAAGATTCATAACCTAATGATAAAAATAACTAAGAACAAATGTTGCTCCTGTCTCATTGTAATGTCAATTATGACAGCTGTGAGATGGGGAGATTATTCGACCATTTCGCATGCTAGGTACCATCAATATCCAGGCAAATTCAGGTGGGCTTGAAGTGGTTTCTACCACCTATATATGTGATATGCCTGCTCGATCTCATAACTCCCATTCAACAGAAAGGAAACAAACAAAACTTTTGTTGCAGAGGAACGGCTCGGTTCACAAGCGTGCATGCTCTTCTTGATACAAGCAGCCAAGAGATGACCTGGAGTCCCTGTTTACATGCTCGTTTTTCTTCTCCGTGGTCGTTTTCCTTGAGAAGGATTTCAGGTTTCAATTTGCTTAAAGCCGGAGAAGATGGATCTTAAAAAAGCTCACACATTGTTATCTGTTTTTTTAACCACTATGGTCGTTTAGGGAGACGGTAGGTCTTTTCTTGTTTTTGACAAAAAGATGGCCACTCCTCCAGAAACCGTGTGGCTCGTCTTTGGCCACTCCTGCAATTCACCAAGTTTGTCTTGAATTTGGGATTCAGCAAAGAACCAAACTATGCAGGATACGTTTCTCTTTTTTGTGGGATAGTGGATCAAAACCCGTATGTTTGGCCTGTCAATGCTTATTCTGCTGGGGAGATAACTATCTTAATTCTTCTCAATGCACGGTTATTGCGTCGCTGAAGAAGCAACCCACGTCGGTGAACTTTCTAATCTGAGCTTATCCGCATGCCCGTGCACAGTTAAATGAGGAAGACTATCCACCACAGAGAGCACTAACACGTACGGACAGGGTCGAGCATAACATAATGGATAAACATTTTTTATCCACACCCATCCATGTTGCAGATGTAAGGACTTATGCCTCACATGTTCTTTTACGACACCTAGACTTTGTCCTCGAATTATTACACCTCAATTATAACTTTTTAATTGACAAATGCATCTTTTTTTCATAGGATTTGTTACAATTTGCAAGATGTCGACATGCGCTCGTGCATTGAGAAGGCGTGTTTGGCTGGGATGTATGCTCGCAGCATGGCTCCTTCCTCGAATTTGTGGGCCTCACCTGGGTGATGGTTGCTAGCACCTGCCTCACTGCTAAAGTTCATACTATTTCGTCCAAAGTTCTTCCCAGTATTGGCATTTCGGCTGCTTTAAATTTGGTCATTCAATGTTACTATTCTGTTAAGATATTGCATCATGAAAAAATAATTGAACCCAAACTTGCATGAACCACCAATATATCAAAACCAGATCAACCGCGTTCACAGTTAGGAGGAACTTGACTTTTCTTATATTGTTGTTTGAAGGACTGGATATCGGAACAGCTGTGCAGATACCAGAACACCAACATCACTGCAGTAGCTCTGAACGGTTATTAGTTGTAATGTCCAAGGATAAGTCGGTGTGTGATGATGCCTCAATTTCTATTCCCAGAAGCGATTATTGTCCGCTATTGTTTTACTGATTTGCTTCCTTGTTTGCCGAATCTAGGGACTTGAAATTACTTGCAAACTTTCCGCATCAGCTACATGTTTCCTGTCAAGTGGATTAAAGAGAAATGGGAGCACAGTTATCACGTCACAGCCATGGTCACTGCAGGAAGTACATGGGTAGTCATCTTGTCCTACAACACTAGGATCATGCGCCAGGGTCAACAGTGACATTCATGCATGCTCTGCAGTCTGGACGCGAAAGTGCTTCATAGCTGCTTTGTGACCATAGCAGATGGCAGTTACCTACTTGTCCATCACGTTGCAATTGTGATAACTCTAATCTGAATCTGGGGTACTCCCCACGAATTGTGCATCTCAGATTTGTGTACCAATGTCGTTTCTGGACTACACCCCACGACATAGCTTGAGTCCTATCTTACTTATGATAGCTTGCTATACCCAGGAGGGGCTGTTCCTCTCTATCTACTTCTTCGACGGCAGCTCTTTGGAGCCTTTGTATTTGCACTATTAGTGATCACCACTACTAATCAGGTTGGCTTATTTTCCTTCCCAGTTTTAATCAATAACAGAAAAAATAACGCAGAACTTCAAGTGGTCCTCTCGGAAATTCATGAACTTTTGTCCAGTTGCATTTGTGCACTTACAGGTGAGGGGAGGACAAATCCTAGGTCAGCTTCTGTTATAAAATTGATGTCTTCGCGAAAGTTATATGATGGTCCTTTGGCTGGACTGGCTTCTAAAACACCAAATCAAACGAGATCAACGAGCCAGTTCGAGTCCCGACGATTGTCGCAATCAACTTTGGATATCTCTCAAGATCCTATTTAAGCTCTGGACAGTTCCTTAAGGTTCAGATCTTAAATCATAAGATTTTAAGATCCGGATAAGGACTTTAACAACCCCATTCTCCCAGACTCCTATCAACTTGGCTTGTAATTAGTCCAAATTTTGCCATATAGCATGTCATTCATTCTATCAGATTACATGCAGATTGGGTCATGTAACACAAGTCTCAACTAGTACTAAGGTAACTAATCAGCAGAGCGTTCTCATTTATGAAAAAGTACCTAGACACAGATTGAAACGTTCTCATTACCAGATTTTGGTCCACTATTATTCTAATAATGTTTCAAAGGCATCACAAATGCGTGAAACTTTAATGAAAACATGCATAAAAGGGATACAAGAATTGGTCAGTATTCAATTCTATACAGTACCAGGGGAAGTGGGTTCATATCTGGACATGATTGATCAGTGGCTTGTCAACCCTCGGTTCCCTTTAGTCGGGATAAATGGTAAAAAATGCAAGTTAAGTGTGTCAATCACTCGTGAAGACGCCAGTAAATGCACGCGCCATACTTGGTGGTTCACAAAACAGGTCTGCCGTAGCAAAGAAGGGACATGTAGTAATTCCTAGGCCAACTCTCCTGCAAAAGACGAGAATCAGAAACATATGATTTATCTTATACAATCATAGCAAATTCAACCAAAAGTTAGATGCTTGTAAATTGGCCTAAAATAATCACCATCGCTACTGTTTCAGGAAAATGTGAAGTCTGGACTGCCTCTTGGGATCCTCTTACTGGTACTTCTCCTGGAATGCTGAAGACAAAAGTTACCTGATCTGGAGTAGCTGCAACTGAAGTGATGAAGTAGCCTTGATTCCACCTCTCATAAATTCCCTCATATGGGTACTGGAAATCTAGCTCTACAACCTTAAAGTTCAGTGCGAGAAACAAATCAGATTGATTTTTCCAGTTCTAGACACTTTGAAAGAGAAGTCTCAGAAAGGAGTATAAAAAGGAACTGCAGAAGAATGGAAAACCTGGTGGACGAATCCGGCAGCAGAGGACATGACGACTACCCAGTTACTTCCCACAGTGGCCATGGCTGTGATATAAGTACCAAGCGCCCATTTCCTCTTAATCCACCCATAAGGAAATGTATCGGTGACACAATAAGATTGCCGAAAGTTTTGAGGCCCTGAATTCAGTAAAATGAAAAAGAGCTCATATAATCAATGAGGTACAACAGCTGTTGCTGGAAATAGAGATTAAAGCATCATTCACTGACTAACCCTTGGACATTACAACTAATATTCTACCATTATCTGCTCTGGCGACTGCAGTGATGCAGTAATTCCTCGCCCACTGTCTCCTAATCCAGTTCTTCAACAACAAAAATAAGCAGTCAAGTCACGCTTGATGGGGGATCCCATCGATTGGGCTTGATGTATTGTTGGTTCCTTTGAATTCGAATACCTCTTTTTATTGATGCAATCTGTTAAAAGAATAGTAATGTGGAAGTACCAGGACCTACAGTACATGATGGAAGTCCAATTTAAGGCAGCTCGAATCCAACCTGGGGAAGAAACTCGGGCGAAATAGTAAGAACTTGAGCAGTGAAGCCAGTGCCAGAATCCATTACCATGGACCACAAATTCAAGCGGGAAGCCACACTGCTAACATACAGTCCATCTGCATATGCCTCCTCAATGAGTAAAGGTAGGTTCACATCGTCCACATTGTAGCAAATCCTTCCCAGAAAAAGAGGTGGATGAGATGATGAACACTACATCTTTATCTTCCATAGGACAATTAAAGTCAATAATCGAGGCGTAATGATCTGAAAACAAACTCCAGGTACCGAAAAAGAAGGAACTGCGAGCGCTAAGTCACTCTTAAGTCCTTACCTTTGCCTCATTGGTGGATGTTCGTGGAAAATGCTTATCCATCGTGATCTCCTCAACCCCCTTCGTGCTAGTGAGCTCTCTGGTAGCATGTCGCCTTCATTTGACTGACAAATGCATGTCTAAACTAAGAGAAAGATATGGCTCACATAGAGAACGAGTTCCAAATAGAGAATTTAACAAACATCTTGCTTCTTGAGAAACTGCAAAAGGCACATATTTAGGGGAACAAGATGGTACCTGCCGAGCAGCATCAGCATTCACAGGCCAAATGTATGGGTTTTGACCAATTATCCCATGGAAAAGAGAAATATATCTTGCATAGTTTGGATCTTCATCGAATTTCAAATTTACTGCAAGCTTGGCGAATTGCAGGAAAGGCGGAGGACAAGAGAGACACAGAGCTTCCAAAGGAGTGGCCATCTTTTTCTTGCATAATAGCATATCCTCTGCCTGACACAGCCGCAGTGATTAAAAAGCCAGATTCATCTGTAAGGTTGGAAATCATCTTCTCTAGTTTTAAGCACATCAAAACCTGATATCTATGCCAAGGCAAATGACCGCGAATAAGGAAAGCGAGCATGTATGCCAGTGACTCCAGGTCATCTCTTCGGCTACTCGTTCTACCGAGATGAGCATGCACGCTCGCAAATTGAGGCGTTCCTCTGCAGCAAATATTTTTAACTTGTTGTATATTTGTGAGCAGAGGCTCATTGGACAGGGCATTTCTTGTAAAGATACAAAAATCACTTGAACCCCACCTAAAATGGTTCGGAGATTGATGGTACCTAACATGCAAACCTGTCGAATGACATCGCCATCTCACAGCTGCGAATAATGAAACAACAATGAGACAGATCGTTTTCTAATTTTTGTTTCTTAGGATATAAATCTGTATATGCAACTGGCCGATGACCTAATCCAAGGTCAATCAGGAACAATTTTCTCTCATCAGGAGTTCCTGGAGGACCGAGCAAAAAGTTGCTAGGTTTTACGTCCCCATGAATGTACCTGCCAAGAAAAAACTCTGGTTTTTTAAATTGACTTGATAGTCCGATAAAGGGAACACTGGAGGAGCATCGAAAAGCAGAAATGATATCAGAAGACCATCATCCATTACCCTCTAGAGTGCAGCTTCTCAAGAATAGAGATTGCCTCAACGGCAACACAAGCAACTACCCCCAATGGCATGCTGAAATAATGGAAAAGGTAAGAGTTAATATTGCAAAGACGCACAACCCGATACAACGTTGAATTTCAAAGAGAAACCATAAAGTAGGCACTTCACGAGGGAACATACGATGGACGGTTATCGACCAACCTAACCTCTAAACTAGGTCCAAGCAAATCCATGACCTGCATATATGAGGCAGATCATCGAAAACTTAAGCATCAGAGAAAAATTCGAAACTTTTTTCAAAGGGAATTGCGCATACCAGGATGTTATAGTCATCTTGTTGCCCCCTGTAATGCACCCGTGGCAGTGCTATGCCGTGATTTTCACCCAGATCACTGCACAACATGCAGTTAAAATGGATGTGACATTCGTATAACTGATACGATTTCATGTGCTAGAATCCAATGTAAACAAAACGAGCATGGAACATTTTTAGTGACTCACTCATAAACTTTCCACTCATGAAGAATGCCGGCTTTTCTTCCACTGGGATCTTCCCGCTGAAACTTTACTGCTACCTAGATAGTGTTGTACTGATAATCTCAGCAACAAAGCATGTATTGACTTTACAAAAATGAAAAATGAATTAGAGCTTCAAGGCCGTACCTCCGCTGCAAGTGGATCAGTTTGACCACTCGAAGTTGAAGGACCGATGGGTCGACCGGCACATACTATCCCATTACCTCCCTTACCCAGTTGTCTTTCTATTCTGTAAATTGGAGAATCATCAATCTGGACCTGAGACAGTAGAACTTTCTCTATCTAGTACACATTTAAAGGCACATTCAAAGCTTGCATATGGCGAAATCATCGACATAACTGCACTTAACCAAAATTATTAGGACTGTAGATCGGGAACACAATCTTCAGGGGATGCATGAATTCTCGAATGGGGAAAAAATAGTTGATGACCTAAAGTGTTAATCTGTGATAATAGTATCAGAGCATTAATTTCCTGAAGAATAGCCAGAAACTTCCTTGAAGATTATTTACTAACATACTGCTTTCCGCTAATTGGGGCTTTAACTATCAATCCAAATCAGATGAACGTTTTCCCTTTTCATTTCTCTCTCGAATCGAGTTTCTCATGCAGTCATAAAGAAGAAAACAAGAACAACCCAAAAGGTGCAAACTATCGGGCATGACTTTGAGGGCCATTTCCTTTTATTTTTTGATAACCCAGGGAGCCCCGCACGACCATTTCCTTTTCTTTATCCATGGAAATCACAAAAAACACACTAAAAGATTCAGTCAAACCGGAAAACAAAATATCCAAACTTTTTCGAGAAAGAAACACGTACCTCCTCTGGAATTGGAGGAGTGTTGCTTTGCCCCTCATGTTGAAGTCCCTGATATCCTATGTGACTTACCTGAGCACTAAACTCATCCATGGCTATCTTGTCTATAAAATAGTTTGCACCATTCCGAAGCCGCCTTCTCCTTCTCCTTCTCCCTCTCCTTCTCCTTCTCTCCCTTTGCAATCTAGTCCTTCCAATGAACAACTGCGAGACGTGTGTGTGAAGATTTTCTTAGAACTGCAAAGCTGAGAAATTTCGCTCTTCTGAATGGGATGATTCAGTCTTCGTTTTGGTTGAAGTTGTTTTGGGTTTCTTTGCAGAGAGAAGAAGTGGGGAAGTGCGATCCTGTGAGAGCGAGGCCGAGTCCTTTCGACTCCATTTCAACCGTTATTTTTAGGCGCGAAGAAGGGCAAAATGCCGTTAATTCGGTTGACGTCCTAAATGCTTAAAAGGTAAAAAAGAACAATGGGCTATTTCAAGAAGAATAGCGTATTCATTCATCCCTCCTGCTGATTTTATTTGGCATCCTTTTATTTGGTTCATTGATTTCATGCTTCCTCGTTGGATTCTATTGATCCTAAGTCTGCATGCCGGTGAATTTCAATAAATGGTGATGGTACTTACAAAAAGCTATTGGTAATAGATTATAGGCGGTTTTGTTTTTTCAGGTAATTTATTGGTAGGTTACCAATATTTTTATAAAATCACCAACCTTTCTATAGTTTGCAAATGAGCAACTCTGGCATTAACTTACCGACTTTTATTTACATAACTTACTAACGCTTCAAATTTGCTAACTCTTATATAAAATTATCAACTTAATTTAGAGTAATTTGCCAGCTTTTGTCATATTAAGTCGCAAACTCTCGTTTGAGTCACTTACCAACTTAATTTTAAATGTTAATTTATATCTTATCAACTTCTTTATTGAGTATCCAACATGTATTTGCCTTGGTTAGCAACTTCTCACATTTACTAACTCTTTCTAGGGATTGCCAACCTAAATTAACATGACTTTATAATTTTCCCCCCATTAGATTACCACATGGTAGTGGATTAACAACTTTCGTTCGAGTTACTTATCGATATTTATTTGTTTTTATAATTTTCTAAATTTTTATGTCGTTTACAAATTTTTATTTGCATATCTTAGCAACACCTTGAATTTATTGATTTTTCAGAAATTGCCATCTTTAATTAGAAGGAGTTGTCAATTTTTCTTTAGTCAAGTTATCAACCAATTTTGGGTTACCAACTTTCATTTGAGTTATTTAGCATGTTTATTTTTCTTTCAACTATCAAATTTTTTTTTATCTTTTAGGTATAAAGGCACGGGATGTCCTTGATTTTTCACAAAATGTTCAATCAGACCCCTCCACCCTTTTTCTTATTTGCAATTTGGTCCCTAAGCTATACAATTTATCGTTCGATTGGTCCTGCTGTCAAAAATATATAAATGGAGATGATGGTGTGGCTATTAAATGCTGACGTGTTACCTTACGTGGCATCTTACATGGAAATTAAAATATAAACAATTGTTTTCAAATTTTTCAAAACTAGAAATATGAAACATCTAAAAAGAGAACAAAAGAAAAAACCAAATGCAAGAGAAGGTGAGGGGTAGCTGCAATTGAGGAGGTGGTGGTTGAGGAGGAGTGGGCAACCGGCTGTCCCGTTTGTCTTAGGGCCGTGCCGGGCACGGTCGTTAGGCCCATGGGCCCCAATGGCCCGACTTTGGCCTGAACCTTTTTTTGAGGCCAAATCTAATTGTTTGATCCATGTGGAACGAGAGAGAGAGAGAGAGAGAGAGAGAGAGAGAGAGAGAGAGAGAGAGAGAGAGAGAGAGAGAGAGAGCTTACATGATTCCCATGCCACTTCCAGAATATGCCTCTTCATACACTGACAAGAAATGCTGTCACTATTTCAACATGTTCATGTGCCCCTATAGCGACCACTCCTCCAAAAACATCCATTGACCAACTTACAACTGATGCTTTCAGTACTTCAATATTGTTCAACTAATGCTAAATGTTAATTGATGAAGCCTGGATTTCTATGGCCAGGGAGTACAGAAAAAAATTGGAAGGCAAGGTTAGTGGCCAAGTGAGAGGCAGCAATCCCAGTCCTGATTAGAAATGGCCGCTTCTGCAAGAGTTCTTCAAACTTCAAAAGTGGTGATTTGAGAGTGATAATCCAAAGAAAAAATTGATAAATTAATAAAAAAATAATAAATAGACATTGGCGAGCAACTCAAAGGTGAGTTGATAACTCAAAATTAGTTGGTAACTTGATCGGAGAAAAGTTTGTTGGTCGCACAAGAAAGGTGGGTAGTTTCATTAAATAATTGGTAAATTTAAGGCGTTGATAAGAAAGGTAAATAAAGTTTGATCAACTTTTAGAGAGTCCTTTTTTTGTTAGTGATAAGAGAAGTTGGTAATTAAAAAAAACAAACATTGATAACTAACTCAAAGAAATGTTGATAATGCAAAATTAGTTGGTAATTTAATTAGAGAAATGTTGGTAATCACTGTAATTGAAATTGATTGTTTTCAAAAAGAGATGGTAAGTTGAAAAAAAAGGCAAGCAAGACAAATAGAAGTGGTAACTCAATAGAAAATATTGGTGAACATAAGCTGTAAACAACTCAAATGATAGAGGGTGACCTAAAACTAATTAATCAGAGAAAGGTTGGCCAATCACTCAAAACAAAATTTGGAATTTTCATACAAGTTGATAGACTTGAGCAGTCTATAAAAAAGTAAGTGAAAGATAAGAGGTCTTTTGTTATATATAAGACAATCTAGTAATTTAAAGCATCAAATGAACATTGATAGCTAACCCAAATAAAAGTTGATAACACGAAACAGTTAATAATTCAATCGGGAAAAAGTTGATAACTACTCAAAGTAAGGTGGTAATTCCTAAAAAAGAGTTGGTAAATTTAACATATGGATAAGTAAGGAAAAAAATTAGAAAATCAATAGAAAAGTAGGTAAACAACCCAATGAGAAACTTGAATGAGAATCGGAAAACCAAAACTAATTGGTAAATTGATAGGAGACAAACTCGTAAGTCGCACAAGTAAAGATTGGTAAATTCATATAAGAGTTGATCAATTTAAGTTATAAAAAAGACAAATAAAAGTTAGCAAACAATAAAAAAAATAGATAAATTGAAGAAAAACATGTTAACAAGTAACTTTAATAAAAGTTGGTAACCAAAAACTAGTTAGTAATTTAATTGAAAAAAAGTTGGTAAGTCCCTCAAATAAAAAATGGTAAGTACATGCAAGAGTTAGTAAATGAAGATATTTGAAAAGAAGCCATATAAAAGATCAGAAAAGTTAATAGTTTGCATACTATAAGAATAGGATGGTAACTTTGTAAAAGTATCTATGAGTTACCAATAAATTACCAAATTTGGTGAGGAAAAATGATACAAACAGTTTCTGAACTTTGACAAATGTGTAATTTGATCACTGAACTTTTAATTTATTTAATGTAGTTTCTGAACTAGACATAGCCATGGGCTGGTTTCGAGCCGGGTCAAACCCAAGACCAACCCATTGATCGGGTCCGCAATTCGGAACTGGAACTAGCCCGTGGCCTATGAGCCCGGTTCCAGTTCCGAGCCCGGTAAAAAAAAAATTGCAGCAGGGCCTGCACGTCTGCAGGCCTTGCTATAGCCTGCAAGCCTAGGGCAGGTGGCTGTTGGCCACTTCTTATTTGCATATGTGTTATCAATGTTTACATTATAATACGTTCAATGTTACAATCATACTAAGGGTAGTTAAAAACGTAGTAATATAATTATATAATGAATTTTGTACTAAGGGAGGTGATATTGGATTTTCTTAATCTGTCGAGACACAAAGTGAGAGTACAGGTAAAATTAGTAGAGGGTACCAACTTTTGTTATATAGACCAAAAAAGCAAAAGGGAGTAATAGGAAATATTTCTGAATTAGAGATGTATCTAACCGTTTCCTTTGAGTTTTCTGAATCCGAAGGTAATATAGGTTTTTTAATTTTGGATTAGTGGAAGAGGCACTTAAGCCAATACCCAATCCTTTCTCTTATTGCAAAACAAATTTTTGCAACCCCATGTTCGACAGTTACGGTCGAACAAGCAATTAGTGTCGGAGATAATATTTTGGATGAACAACGTTCAAGATTTGTTCGGGAATCAATGGAGGTTTAAGTTTGCGTCAATGATTGGACGAAGGCTCAATATCGACAACAAGAAATAGATCGAAATAATGAATCCGAATTCTTTGATGACGGTGATACCACCACTATCGGTACCAGTACCGGAACGGGTAGCGACGACTAAGGGTAAAAGAACTACATGAATTTTTATTCTTCTATCCTCAAAAAGATATGTAAGGTGCTTAATGATAATTCATTAAGTTCAAGCCCCATCTTTTTCTCTCTTTTTTTTTTCCCAAATTTGATTATAATGTATATTTTGATTACATTTTATATTAAATAATTCATTATTTCATAATTTGATAATTCATTATTTTTTTATTTCATAATTTATTTTTTTTAATTTTTACTGGCCGGTTCTGAACCGGACCGGAACCAGTGGTTCCGGTTCATACATGGCCACAAACCAGAACCGGCCGGTTCCAAATTGTGGCCATGTCCACCCTGAACTTTAGACTAATATTTAATATGGTCCATGAACTTTTATTTGGTTCAATATCATTCTTGAACTTTTTGTATATGTTCAATTCAGTCCCTCAACTATATGAAAATGTTTAATATAGTCCTTTCCATTATATCAAGCTGAAGGACTACATTGAACATTTTCATATACTTTAGGAACTGAATTGAACATATACAAAAAGATCAGGGATGACATTGAACAAAATAAAAATTTAGGGACTGTATTGAACATTAGCCTAAAGTTTATGGATTACATTAAACAAATTAAAGTTCAGCGACCAAATTGCATGTTTGGTTAAAGTTTAAGGATTGTTTGTGTCATTATCTCATCTGGTAATCAATAACTTTTTTACCAAAATTTTTTAACACTAACCAACTCCGTTAGAAATTTACCAGCATGAAAATAAATCTGCCTTTTGGAAATGGAACAGAAAAATTGTCTTGTTTCATTTTCCCGTATTACAATGATGATTTGGAAATATACATTTAATTTTATGGGATGGATTCTCGGCTAGGTCGGCCAGAGTCTGAGGCCTAGTCTCCACAGTCTTTGGTTGTCCCGGGTCCAACCCCTGGGTTCTCGAGGCTCAGGGTCGGGAGTCAAGGATGTATAAGGTGCTTGAGTTTGTCGTGCCGGAGTCCCGGTTGTCGGTGCTAGGCGTGCGTCTATGTGTCAAAACAATTTTATAGCCCCTTGTACTCGCCAAAACAATAAATAAATAAATAGATAAATAATCTACCAACAACTTTCTTGAAAATTATTATGACCAATGCCTATTTTGAGCGAGACAACTGAACCACCAACTTCCTACGTCAACGAAAATATTTTTTTACATTCTTATTATATTAAAAATGTAGAATCAACAACCTCACCAAATCACCCCAGAGGTCTCTTGTTTGAATAATTAATTACTCGATTGCTGTCAAAACATTAAAATAATTGTGATAAAGAAATAGTTGTAATTTATTTTCGTGCTACACCTGTCATTATGTCATGACTGAGAGTTGTGGTTTCCCAACCCACAATTATTTGCCATGTAGAGATACATGTACAATCCCTAAAAGTCTATATATGTAAACTCTCTATTCACTCTCTTCTTATGTATGTTTTGGCATAAAAGAAGAGTGCTAAAGCATGAATCAAATGGAGTCCCAATTAGGTCACAAGTGGGAAGGCAAGGTCTCCGCTAGAGTCACAAAGGCCAGTGCAGACCAGATATGGCCACTCTTCATGGACTTCTTCAACCTCCACAAATGGTTACCGGGCCTACCCGATTGCCACGGCATCGATGGCAAGAACGGCAAGCTCGGCTGCGTGCGACATTGTGCTGGCTTCTCCCTCTCGTCCGAAGGCACCGACGATGTTGGCAAGAACCGTCCTGTCAGCTGGGCCAAGGAGCGATTGGTCAATATTGATACAACTAGACGAAGCTTAAGCTACGACATGGTGGGCAATAACATCGGGTATAATTCATACCTGGCGATGTTCAAGGTCGTCCCTAACGACCAAGAAGGTGAAGGTGGGTGCACGATCGAGTGGTCGTTCGCCGTCGATCCTGTGGAAGGGTGGGTGTTGGAGGATTTGGTGAGGGTAGCGTATGAGGCGGGGTTACAAGGCATGGCCAAGAAAATGGAGGATTCATTTGGGAATTAATTTTTTTTTAATTAGCCGACAACTATAGTCCTTGATTTTATATATCCTGCTTTATATAGTGTCGGTTTTGGGCCTTTCGTTGCTGTGATGCAACTCCCTTCTATCCATGTTTTTTTCTTCACACGCGTCCTTGTAAAAAAAGGCTTTCATTAATGTAGAAGATTCGCAATGTTGGTCGATCAGTAGTGCTTGTGTTTTTATGTGCAAGGGCACGAAAGGTTCTAAAATTTACGATAGAGGTGCAATCAATCTTAAAATTAATAAAATTGTGCCATTAATTTCTTTAATTCAAGACGATTGAAAAATCCTACATAGATTATTTCAATCGTTTCGTTGCTGTGATGCGACTCCCTTTTGTCCTTCTTTTTTTTTCTTCACACATGTCCTCGTAATTAATAAGATGCTATCATTAATGTAGAAGATTCGCTATGTTGGTCAACCGGTAGTGCTTGTGTTTTTATGCGTAAGTGCACGAAAGGTTCTAAAATTTACAGGAGAACTGCAATCAATCTTAAAATTAATAAAATTGTGCAATCAATTTTTTATTAGGTTCGTTAATTAAAGGCAACTGAAAAATCCTACATAGATTATTTCAATCATTTCGTTGTTGTGATGCGACTCCCTTTTGTCCATTCTTTTTTTGCTTCGCACAAATCCTTGTAATAATATGGTATCATAAATGTAGAAGATTCGTAGTGTTGGTCAACTGGTAGTGCTTGTGTTTTTATGCATAAATGCACGAAAGGTTCTAAAATTTATAGTAGAAGTGCAATCAAACTTAAAATTAATAAAATTGTGCAATAATTTCTTTTATTAGGTTCATTAATTTAAGGCAACTGAAACATCTTACATAGATTATTTCAACTGTTTCGTTGCTGTGATGCAACTCCCTTTTGTCCTTGTTTTTTTCTTCATACACAACCTTGTAATAAAAGGCTATCGTTGATGTAGAAGATTCGCAGTGTCGGTCGACCGGTAGTGCTTGTGTTTTTATGCGTAAGTGCAAGAAAGTTCTAAAATTTACTGTAGAAGTGCAATCAATCATAAAATTAATAAAATTATGCAATCAATTTTTTTTTATCAGGTTCGTTAGTTAAAAGGCGACTGAAAAATCTTACATAAATTATTTCAAGCGTTTTGCTCTACTACAAATCCATCAAACGTTACATGGGTTTTCTCACTATAATTTATCATTTATTATTTTGCTTTCTTTTTCCTTTTCTCTCTTTCTTGAACAGAGTCAACATTACCACCGGTTGCTGCTGCTGGCCACGATAGATAGGCCTACATCCACTATGGTCGATGCAGCCGCCACCACCTGCGTCCGCCCTCTCACCGAGTCTCGTCGTATTCATCAAAGGACACTCTAAATATATCATCTTGAAAATGGAAAAAGAAGAATGGAACTTCTACGAAATCCTTTTCCTTTAATCAGATCAAAGCAATAGCAAGCATTTGAAGGCAGAAAGCTAAAAACTATTGGTTATTTGGTGAAGCCATTGGCGATGGAAAGATATCAGCAGATAGGGAGGAATCGACTGATGGATGGGAGCACTCGTCGTGATGCTCCGATCGTCCTCCACCTCTTCTCCTCCAAAACCCTTTTGAAGATATTTTAATCTGCAAGTTTTGATTTTTCCTATAAGAACATTTTTTCTTAATTTTTCCAAGTGCCTTGCCCGTCCCCTTAATTGTTTTTTTCAATTTTGGCCTTCTGTGTTTTTTTTTGTTGTTGTTGTAGTTTTAAGCTTCTTTTTTGACATGACACTAAGTGGGCACTACATCAGAAATAAGTGTCGTAGAAAAATATGTAAAAGTATCATGTTAGTATTTCCATTACTTAAATTAAACAGAGTAGATAGAAGTACTCCATTGCACTAATTACACAAAATTTAGGGCTCTATTACACTTTCTCGATCAGTTTTAAGATTTTTGGTACACTTATCTCTATTTTTATTTGTGTTAAAATGAAGTTAATGCTAGAATAATCTGAAAACTTCACCGATACATGAACTCATGTGAATTTGAAATAGACGTTGTTTTGAGCCCCATCTTTATTTGCATTTCTTCACTGATTTATAACTCCAGACATACTATCGTATCAACAAGTAAATGCATAAGATTTAGTCTTTTAGAGTGATTTTTACTTTTTAACCTTTCAATATCTAACATTTAAGATTTGACTTTTCTTCACCACTGAGTAGTCCCAGTTTTGAAAACATCTACGCATGGGCTCTGCACAAAGCCGAATGCCTATCGCTTGAAGTAACAAGATGTAAAAAAGAAAAATTTATCTCCCACTTCGACGATGCGTCTCTGCTTGATATGATTAATGGTAAGATCATACTTATGCGCATTCATTTTATTTAGAAGCTTTATAAACTTTATCTCCCTACTTTTTTCCTCTGTTTCATTGTATAACAAGAGAAAAGGAATCTAGCTACCCGAAGAGAAAGGGAATCTAGCGGCCCCACGCTTGGGTTTTATCTAATAAATGTCTCCATCATTGCCATAAACCCAACAACTCTCTCTCTCTCTCTCTCTCTCGCTCTCTCTCTCTCAATGGCAGAGGAAACCCAACCAAGATGGGAAGTCAAGCTCCTTGCTGAGCTGAAAGGACCAACACCAGACCAAGTGTGGCCATTCTTGGAGGACTTTTGCAACCTCCACAAGTTACTTCCCACCCTCGATGTATGCCACCGAGTCGAGGGCATCCCGAGCCAACCTGGCCTAGTCCGATATGTTGCCTCCACGACGTTTGGCGACGATTCAGACCCGTCAAAGGTCAAGTGGGCCAATGAGCGGCTTCTCATGATGGACCCTAGTGACAAGTGCTTCAGCTATGAGATCTTGGACAACAATATTGGGTTAAAGTACTTTGCTGCCACAATTAGAGTAATGCCCACGAATGATGAGGATGGTAAGATGATTGGGTGCATGATTGAGTGGTCTTTTGTAGCTGATCCTGTTGAGGGTTGGGGTTTCCAAGATATGAGGTCTTTCTATGAGTTTTGCCTCCAATCTATGGCCAAGAAGATAGAAAGTGCAATTCAAGAAACTAGTGGGTGAAGTGAGAAAGATGCGATACCTCTAGTTGATTGACTATGTATGCTTTAAATAAATTCAGTAAGATGGTGTTTAATATCTTATGGTTATGTTTTGCATTTCTTGGAGATTTAATCTCAGCATGAATTTCCTGTTTTTGTTTTGCTTCATCTTTTTTTTCTGACTTTTAATATGAGTATTAATGGTTAGATTTTTTAAATTAATTATGTAGGCTTATCTCTTGTGGAATTTCTATATGTTGAATTTTTTTTTATAATCTAATAATTATATAGATGTAGCTAGTCCTCCCTTTTCTAAAATTCTCATGCCAACCTGATGAAGCAATTTTGATCCCACGTGCTCACTATGAGAATTGATTTTGACTCTCCTTATCAGCTAAGCTGGCTTTTTGCTCCTTCAGAAGCCAATTTATTAATATATGTAAATCAAATTAGTTGTTCACCATATCATGTTGCTCCAATTTCCATAATAACTTTGTTCGAGGTGTGTAATGGAAGTTAATAGATTTTAAAATTCAAACATAATGCCACAAAAGAAAAATATCAAAGGAATCAACAAGGAATAAAAAGGACATCGGTAATTTATGTGATTCGATACTGAGTGTCATATGTACTCCCTGGAAAGAGTCACCCGCAAAGAAATTCATTATGAATTTGGAGATTTATAGCATTACAATTAATCCATCGCTCTCAAGTGTTTCTCAATCCAATTCATATAACACTCAAAGCATACCTACAATTGTTACCTCACAATCTCTTATAAAGAACTTTCTCAAAAAACTCATAGAGAAAAAACCTTAACACTCCTATTGTTTGCTTAGTTGTGTACGAACCGAGAAAAATTTTGTTTTTATGTGTTCTTTTGCCATTTGACGACTCAAATTAGGAAATTTGGCGTTTCTTCTTTATATATTTAGTCTAAGATCAGACCTTACCAAATTTTGGACTCCACTAGATTTGCTTATAGTCTGTACCAATTAGAAGACATTCAAAATACAGGCGATATTTCTTAGGGGGGGGTTATATACAGCTCAAATTCAAGACATAAATTAGCACTAAATGAGGTGCTTAATTTCACCTGTGAAAAGAAAAAGATTATAGATTTTAATATGGCTAATTGTTAGATCCACCGCTAGTATAACAGAACTTTTATACACTCACAATCGGATTTTGACATGTGTACTTGAAGGTAAAAATTGTAACCAAATTCTTCCACTTGACAATCATCCAATGATAAATCTGCAAATCAATTCTTACACCAACAATGGGCCTAGGTAAAAGATAATTGGTAATTTTATTGGGAAAAGGTTGGCTAGTCACTCAAATAGACATTGGTTAATTCATACAAGAGTTGGTAAATTTAAAGGGTTGGTAAAAAAGATAAATGAAGCATACTGTGAATAAGAGTCGGTAACTTCATAAAAGTATCGCCAAATTACTAATAAGTTACTGGGAAATTACGTTATTGGTAACTTTTTTTTTTCAATTTTTTGACACTTACTAACTCTAAAATTTCACTAGCACAAGAAAAAAAACTTGCCTTTTGAAAACGGAACAGTATAATCATTTGTTTTGTTTTTCTCTGTATTTTTCTTGTTTTAAATTATGATTTGGAAATATACATTTAACTTTGTGGGATGGTTTCTCAGGTTAGGCAGTGTCTCGGGTCTACTCTCCAAGATCTTTGATCGTCAAAGGGTTTGAGCCCTGGGCTGTCGAGGCTTAGGGTTTGGGGTCAAGGAGCCATTGAGTTGCTGAGTTTGCGTGCCGAAGTCCCGATTGGTGGTGCTAGGCCGGTGTCTAACACCAGGAGGTTAAATATCCGGGAAAAGTATTTTATTGAAAAATTTGAGGGAGAGAACTGAAACACCCTGCTTCTTATGTCTACTTAAATACTTTTTTACATTCTTATTATCTTAAAAATTTAAAGTTAACAATCATAGCAGAGCACCCGGGAGGTGTCTTTTTTTAATAAATAATTTCTACGTTGCTATCAAACGTTAAAATAGTAGTCGTAGAGAGATTAATGGCATCTGTGATTACATAACTCCTTTTTAAGTGTCACCCGGAGATTCTTGTACATCCCCAAAAGTGTACATGTATAAGCTCTCTATTTAGCCTCTTTTAGTTGTCGAATCTATTTACCCTCTTTTCATGTAAGTTCTGGCACAAAAACAAGGAGTATTAGAGCATGAAATCAGATGGAGTCCGATTAGGTCACTCTTCATGAACTTCTTCAACCTCCACAAATGGTTCCTGGGCCTATCTAATTGCCACGGCCCACGGGATCCACAGCGAGAACGGCGAGCCCGACCGTTAAGTTTGTGATTCTTTACTAATTTTACATAATTCCAGACACAATAACATATTATAAAATCAAAGGAAGAAGAATAATTTTGATTTCTAAATTTCGACGTTCCCCACACTCTACTTTATTATTAAAAATGAAAAACTATAAGCTCGCATTAACAAATAAATTGCACGAGATTTAGTCGGGTGATTTTTACTTTTTAACCTTTTAATATTTAACATTTAAGATTTGACTTTTCTTCACCACCGAGTATTCTCGCAGAATGTAAAAAAGAAAAAAAGTTATCTCCCTCTTCAGCAATGTGTCTCTGCTTGATTTGATTACTGGTAATGGTCTTACATGCATACGCATTCATTTTATTTAGAATCTTTATAAACTTTGTCTCATTCCTTTTTATCCTTTGTTGGATTTTATACCAAGAGGAAGGGAATCTAGCAACCGCTAGAGAAAGGGGTGCCCCAAGTTTGGGCTTTATCTAATAAATATCTCCATCTTTGCCATCAACCCAGCAACTCTCGTTTTAAAAATAATTAGATATTTCATTTGATAATTCTATTGATTGCACGTGCATCTCTCAAGATTGCACGTATATCTCCGCAATACCTTGATTGTGTATATCTTAATTAATAGATGTTACTAGCCTATAAATAGTACATGGAATTACACAGAAAGTTCTCCAAATCTATTTTCGCAATATTCTTAATTTCTCTCTCGCTCTCGCTCTCTCTATGGCAGAAGAAACCCAACCAAGATTGGAAGGCAAGCTCATTGCAGAGCTGAAAGGGCCAACACCAGACCAAGTGTGGCCATTCTTGGAGGACTTTTGCAACCCCCACCAGTTACTTCCCACCCTTGACATGTGCCAACAAGTTGAGGGCGTCCCGGGACAGCCTGGGCCTGTCCGGTACGTTGCCTCCACCATGTTCGGCGACAGTTCAGACCCATCGAAGATCAAGTGGGCCAATGAGCAGCTCATCATGATGGACCCTAATGACAAGTGCTTCAGCTATGAGGTCTTGGACAACAATATTGGGTTAAAGTCCTATGTTGCCACAATTAGAGTGATGCCCATGAACGATCAGGATGATAAGATGGTTGGGTGCATGATTGAGTGGTCTTTTGTGGCTGATCCTGTTGAGGGTTGGGGGGGCCAAGATATGATGTCTTTCTTTGATTTTTGCCTCCAATCTATGGCCAAGAAGATAGAAAGTGCAATTCAAGAAACAAGCGGGTGAAGTGAGAAAGATGTGATTGCTCTAGTTGATTGATTATGCATGCTTCAAATAATTCAGTAAGTTTGTGTTTGATATCTTGAGGTTATGTTTTGAATTTCTTGGAGATCTGACTCAGCATGAATTTCCTTTTTCTTTGCTTTATCTGTTTTTCTCACTTTAATATGAGTATTAAAGTTTAGATGTTTTCACTAATTATGTAGGCTTATATCTAGTGAAATTTCCATATGTTGAATCTTTTCTTTTTTGATTTTTATAATCTATTCCCCTCACCAACCCCCCCCCCCTTCTTCCCCCCTTTTCTAAATATCTTATGCCAACCCGATGAAGCGATTTTGATCCCAAGTGCTCACTACGAGAATTGACTTTCACTGTCCTTATCAGCAAAGCTGGCTTTTTGCTCTTTCAGAAGCCAATTTATTAATATATATATATAAATCAAATTAGTTGCTCACCATCTCTTGTTCCTCCAATTTCCATAATCACATTGTTCGATTTGTGTAACGAAAGTTAATAGATCTTGCCCTTCAAATCTAATGCGACAAAAAGAAAATATCAAAGAAGTCAACAAGAAACAAAATGTGGTTCAGTCTGCTTGTTAGTATGTACTCCCTGGAGAGAGTCACCCGCAAAGAAATTCATTATGAATCTTGAGATTTATAGCGTTACAATTGCTCTCAAGTGTTTCTCGGTCCAATTCATATAATACTGAAAGCATATAATTGTTATCTCACAATCTCTTATAAATTACTCTCTTAAAAAACTTATAGAGAGGAAACCTTAATACTCCTATTGTTTGCTTTGATTTGTACGAACGAGAAAATTTTCGTTTTATTTGTTGTTCTGCGACTTGACGACTCAAACTAGGAAATTTGGCTTTTCTTCTTTTAATATTTAATCTAAGATCAGAGTTTTCTTGAGGATAATGTCCCAATAAGAAGACATCCAAAAGACAGGCCATGCTTCTACCAGGGGGTTTTCATATGCAGGCTCAAATTCGGAACATAAATTAGCACTAGACAAGATACTTAACTTTACTTAGGAAAAGAAAAGAAAATTATAGATATTAATATGGCTAATTGTTAAATCTGCCACTAGTATAGCAGAACTTTTACACACTCACAATCGGATTATTGACATGAATACGTGAAGGTAAAAATGTGACCAAATTCTTTCACATGGCAATCATCCAATGTTAAATACGTATATTAATTCTTACACCAACAATGTACCTAACCAATTTTTTTTGGGTCGATGACCTTACCAAAAACTAATTGGTAATTTTATTGGAAAAAAGCTGGCTAGTCACTCAAATAGACATTGGTAAATTTATACAATAGTTGGTAAATTTGAAGCATCGGTAAAAAAGACTGATGAAAGTTAATAAAAAATTCAGAAAAAATGGTAATTTGCATACTATAAAAAAGAGTCACTAACTTAATAAATGTATCACCAAGTTACTAATAAGTTATTGAAAAAATCAGGTTATTGTTGACGTTTTTTTTTTACCAATAGTTTTTGACACTTACCGACTCCAAAATTTCACTTGCATGAGAAGAAAGAAACATGCCTTTTGAAAGCAGAACAGTATAATCGTCTTGTTTCGTTTTTACGTGTATTTTTTTTAAATTATGATTTGGAAATATACATTTAACTTAAAGTGATGGGTTATCGGCTTAGGCAGGGTTTCAAGTCTTCCCTTAGGATCTTTGGTCATTCTAGGTTTGAGCTGTGGGCTTTCCAGGCTTAGGGTCAGGGGTCAAGGATGCAACAAGTTGCTGAGTTTGTGTGCCGTAGTCCCCATTATTGGTGCTAGGCTGGCATCTATTTGTTAAAAAGAGATAACGATATAAATGGTTCTTGAACTTTAATCCAATAAGTAATGCGACCCTTAAACTTTACTATAATTTGCAATATGATCTCTGAAGTTCTAATTTGTTTTATGTGATCCCTGAAGTTTTGGTATATATTCAATTTAGTCGATAAATTATATGAAACTATTCAATATTATCCTTGAAAAGACAATATTGAACATTTTCATATAGTGCCAGGACTAAATTGAATATGTATAAAAAGTCCAAAGACGAATAGAACAATTCAAAAGTTTACGGATGACATTACATATTGGGCTAAAGTTCAAGGACCATATTAAACAAATTAAAAGTTTAGGAATGACATTGTACATTGGGCCAAAGTTTAGGAGAAAAAATCTAATACCATGAAGTTAAATTTCTGGAAAAAAAACTTTATTGAAAAATTTGAGCGAGACAATTAAAACCCCCTACTTCTTATGTCTAGTTAAATACTTTTTACATTCTTATTATCTTCGACCAAGAAAAAAAATCATTCTTATTATCTTAAAAATTTAAAGTTAACAATCATACCAGAGCACCCAGCAGGTTTCTTTTTTGAATGAATAATTCCTACATTGCTGTCAAACATTAAAATAATTTTCCCAATGAGATTAATGACAGCTGTAATTTCCTAACTCATAGTTAAGTGCCTCGTGGAGATTCTTGTACCTCCCTAAAAGTCTACAAATATAAGCTCTCTATTTACTCTCTTTTCATGTATGTTCTGGCGCAAAAGGAGTACTAAAGTATGAATCAGATGGAGTACCAATTGGTCATAGGTGGGAAGGCAAGGTCTCCACGTGAGTCACAGAGGCCAGTGCAGACCAAATCTGGCCACTCTTCATGGACTTCTTCAACAGCCACAAATGGTTCCTGGACCTTTCTGATTGCTACGGGATCCATGGCGAGAATGGTGAGCCCGGTTGCATGCCATACTGCTCCAGCTTCTCCCTCTCATCCGAAGGCACTGATGATATCGGTGAAAATCACCTCCTCAACCGATCCAAGGAGCGATTAGTCAGTCTAGATCCGATTGGACGAAACTCAAGTTACGAGATCTAATATCATATTCAATTCATACCAATCGATTGTCGAGGCTGTCCCTAGTGATGGAGAAAGTGAAGGTGGATGCATGATCAAGTGGTCGTTCACGGTCGATTTTGTGGAAGGTTGGGTGTTGGAGGATTTGGCGAGGGAAGTATATGAGCTGGGATTACAAGGCATGGCTAAGAAAATGGAGGATTCATTTGGGAATTAAATTCTCTGACAACTATGGTGTTTGGTTTTGCATACCCTGGCTTTGGGCTTCCATTACTATGATGCTACTCCTTTTAGTCCTCTTTTTTTCTTTTTTCCTTCACACACGTCCTTGTAATTAAGGCCACTATTAACGTAAAAGATGCGTGGTGTTCATCGTCAACAGTGCTTGTGCTTTCATGAATAAGAATAGGAAAGGTTCCAAAATTTGCAGTAGAAGCACAATCCATCTTGGAATTAGTAAAATCATGCAATCAAATTACCTCAATGGGTCATTAATTTTTGGCGACTGAATAATCCCACATGGATTATTTCAATCGTTTCTCTCTAATACTATCCTCTGTTTATTTTGTTCTATTTTTAGTATTCATCATTTTGCTTTTCTTTTTCTTTTTACCTCTTCCTTGAACAGGGTCTCCATCACCACCCGTCGCCGCCGCTAGCCACAATAGGCAGGCCTAAATCCACTATGGCTGATGCAGTCACCACCGCATGCTTTGATGGTTTGCATTGACGACGAAAAACATAAGTATAATGTTAGCTTCTAAAGTTTGTCGTTCCCCACACTAAACTCCATTTTTAATGACGAAAAACTATTAAGTTCTCATTAACAAAATAAATTGCACGAGATTTAGTCCAGTGATTTTTACTTTTGAAGCTTTTAATATTAAACATCTACGATTTGACTTTCCTTCACCACCGAGTATTCCCAGTTGGGCTCTTCGCAATGCCGAATGCTTCTCGCTCACAGTCAGAGAATGTAAGAAAGAAAAAGTCATCTCCCACTTCAACGATGTGTCCCTGCTTGACTTGATTAATGGTTATGATCTTCACGATCAAACGCATTCATTTTGTTTAGAAGCTTTTTAAACTTTGTCTCACTTCCTTTTTCCTTTGTCTGATTGTATACCAAGAGAAAGGGAATCTTGCTCTCACAAGAGAGAGGGAATCTAGCTGCCCCATGTTTGGGCTTTATCTAATAAATGTCTACATCTTTGCCATAAACCTAACAACTCTCTCTCTCTCTCTCTCACAATCATAAGCATTCATTTTATTTAGAAACTTTTTAAACTTTGTCTTATTCCCTTTTTCCTTTGTCTGATTGTATACCAAGAGAAAGAGAATCTAGCTCCCACAAGAGAGAGGGAATCTAGCTGCCCCATGTTTGGGCTTTATCTAATAAATGTCTCCATCTTTGCCATAAACCTAGCAACTCTCTCTCTCTCTCTCTCTCTCTCTCTCTCTCTCTCTCTCTCTCTCTCTCTCTCTCAATGACAGAAGAAACCCAACCAAGATGGGAAGGCAAGCTCATTGCTGAGCTGAAAGGGCCAACACCAGACCAAGCGTGGCCACTCTTGGAGGACTTTTGCAACCTCCACAAGTTGCTTCCCACCCTCAACACATGCCACCGAGTCGAGGGTGTCTTGGGCCAGCCCGGCCTTGTTCGGTACGTCAGCTCCACCACGTTCGGTGATGACTCAGACTCTTCAAAGATCAAGTGGGCCAATGAGCGGCTCATCATGATCGACCCTAGTGACAAGTGCTTCAGCTATGAGGTCTTGGACAACAATATTGGGCTCAAGTCCTATGTCGCCACAATTAAAGTGATGCCCATGAACGATGGGGATGGTAAGATGGTCGGGTGCACGATTGAGTGGTCTTTTGTGTCTGATCCAGTCGAGGGTTGGGGGATCCAAGATATGCGGTCCTTCTTTGACTTTTGTCTCCAATCTATGGCCAAGAAGATAGAAGCTGCAATTCAAGAAGCTAGTGGTGAGATGAGAAAGATGTGATACCTCTTGTCGATTGACTCTGCATGCTTTAAATAATCTTAATATGATTGTGTTTGATCTCCTAAAGACGTGTTTTGCATTACATGGAGATCTAATCTTAGCATAATATTTCCTTTTTCTTAATATGATTGTGTTTGATCTCTTATGACGTCCGACGACGAATGTGTAATTTGGAACTACTTGTATGAGCTTCCATCCCGGCGATATCCATAATTGAGACTTTTACTTTGTTAATATTTCATATTTTTCGTGTGTCTAAATATAAGTTGTGGTCAGTGGATTGTAGCAGCAAATAGTAGTTAGAGGCGATGATTCATTACAATCGTTCAATTAAGAATATAGATGAAATTTGGGTAAACCTTAAAATCCATGACAGGGAAAGTTCCAAATTCCAGAGTATGCAAAGTAGGTTCCAGGTTACAAAAAATTGGGAACTGGTTTCAACGAGTAGGTTTTAGGTTTCAGGTTCCAAGTGGAACTTGAACCAACCTTGAAATCGCTCACCCTCACGGAGAATTACAAAAATACAATCAGTTAAATGATCTTAAGTGATTCCCTACCGTAGATTGCAATCAAAGTAAACTCACACATGTTATCTCACAATCTCATAAAAAAACACACTCAGTAAACGCAAAGAGTAAACACTCAACTTCCTCTTGTTTACTTTAATATGTAACAACTAAGCGAACATTTGTTCTCACAAGACTTGCCGACTTAAACTAAAACCTTGATTTTCTTCTTTGTCTTTAATCCAAAATAAGAGTCCACCAAATTTTGGACTCTGCTAAATTTGCTTGGAGATAAAGTCCCAGTTAGAACATAAATCATCTAACGATGAATGTGTAAATCAATTTTTACACTGGGGATGGACCTAAAACAAATTCTTCTACTATTGACAGGATCGGCCTGTTAAAGTGAGATATTCCCATGTGTATTATATCTTAGTTGCATTTTGTTCTATTTTTCCACAATTCGTAAGCCGGTCTTGGTATATGTTATTTTTTCTTTAGTTTGGAATTTAACATATTGATAAGCAAGACAAATATCAGTCAGTTAGATTGATAGAAAAGATGGTAAATATAAAGAAGAAAACAAATAAATATTCAAAAGCAATAAAATGAGACCTGGTAAATCAAAGCTAATAAAAAACCTAATCGGACAAAACTAGTAAATTACACAGGCCAAGGTTGATAAATTCATATAATAGTTGATAAATTTGACGTGTTTAGAAAACAGACAAATAAGGTCAATAAACAATGATGAAAGTTGATAAAATAAAAAATGAAATAAATATTGGCAAATAACTCAAATGAGGGCCGGTAATCAAAATTAGTTGGTAATTTCATTGAGAAGGTGAGTAACTCAAGTCAGAATTGATCACCAAAGGCAGTTGGTAATTCATTGAAATAATTATAAAGAAGAAACCAAAAAAATGTTGATAAGCAAATAGAATTCCCCAAGGTCTGTGGAGATCCAACGCTTCTCATGATTTCGCTCATTTGCCACACTGACACCTAGAAAAGTCCCACTACCAGATGTGATTTCTACCTATTCCTGCTCATTCAAAATTTATTAATTATCTTGCTATACCTGTCATGATGCCTTGACTGAAAGCTGTATTTTCCCAACTCACATTTAAGTGCCACGTGGAGATCCATGCCCATTCTCAATAGTCTATATACATACACACACTCTCTCAAGAGTCTATATATATACACACACTATTATCTCTCTCTTCATCCACGTTTTGGCATAAATAAGGAGTACCAAAGCATGGATCAAACGGAGTCCCAATTAGGTCACAAGGGGGAAGGCAAGGTCTCTACTAGAGTCACAAAGGCCGGTGCAGACCAGATACGGCCACTCTTCCTGGACTTCTTCAACCTCCACAAATGGTTTTCGGGCCTATCCGATTGCCACGGCATCCATGGTAGGAACGGCGAGCCTGGTTGTGTGCGATACTGCGCTGGCTTCTCCCTCTTGTCCGAAGGAACAAGCGACACGGGCGAGAATCGCCCCATCAGCTGGTCGAAGGTGCGACTAGTCAGTATAAATCCACTTGGACGAAACTTAAGCTACGAGATGGTGGACTCTAATATCGAGTTCACTTCATACGTGTCGATGGTCAGGATTGTCCCTGGCGATGGAGACGGTGAAGGTGGGTGCACGATCGAGCGGTCATTCGCGGTCGATCCGGCGCGAGGGTGGATGTTGGAAGATTTGGTGAGGAAATATGAGGTGGGGTTACAAGGCATGGCTAAGAAGATGGAGGATTCCTTTGGGAATTAAATCAGCCGACAATTTTGACTTTTTCTTCACGCGCGTTCGTTTCACACGAAGGCAATTATTCACGTAAGAGGAGTGCGGTGTTTGTGGTCTGGTCGTGCTTGTGTTTTCATTGGTTAGAGGACCAAAGCCTTAAAAGTTATAAAAAGTGCTATCGCATTCGAAAATTAGGCAATCAAATTTTCCTACGAGGTCCGTCAATTTTAGGGGACACAAACATCGTACGTGTGTGGCTTATTTCAATCGTTTCTCTGTTACAATCACCGCCCGTCGCCAGTGCTAGACAACATAGTCGAGCCTTCATCCACTACGGCCACCAACACCTGCGTTGGGCCTCTCATCGAGTCTCGCCGTAGTCATCAAAGGAAACTCTTGTTTTAGGATCTTAAACTGGAAAAAGAAGAATCGAACTTCAAAACCCTTTTCCTTTAATCAAATCAAACTGAAAAGCAAACGTTCAAGAGCACAAAGCCAAAACCTATCCATCGCGCGATGGACCCATCGATGATGGAAAGATATCAACAGATCGATGGGAGCAACCATCGCGATGCTCTCCGATACGATCTTCATTCGAAGTTGAAACGCATGTCTGGACTAATTTCCAAATTGGACTGTCCCAATTATTCATCCTTATTTCGAGCGAATTTGACTTTCAGTCCACGGCCGAGTACTCTGAGTTTCTAAAACATCTACGCATGAATTATTGGACCCATTTGGAGTCATGTGAAATTTTCTTTTTATTGAAAAACATGTCTTCTTTTAATATTTAGACTTGTCCAGAAATTATCCATTTTACTTAAAAAGCATCTTATTTATCTTCATGGTACAAGGGCTGAGGAATGCGCTCATAGCATGTATGATTTCTCTCTCTCTCTCTCTCTCTCTCTCTCTCTCTCTCTCTCTCTCTCTCTCTTTTTTATAAAGATATTGATATCATTCACTTTAAACAGTTTATTGAAAATAAATTTAAAGTTTCGGAGCATAGCAGAGCATAAGGCGGACAAGGGATACATGACCCAATTACATGTTAGGTAAGTCACCCGTCGGCCTTAGCAATGCAGTCCGTAATTTTGTTGGTTTCCCTTCTACAGTGGGCTAGAGAAAGGCCTGAGAAACTCCTTATAAGCTTCCGGGTCCGGTCTACAATTGCTTGTACTTCCCATTGTGGTTGAACGGTACCAAGAGCACTTTCCACGAGTACTTTGCAATCAGTCTCCACACTTAGCTTCAGTTCAGATTGGGGAGAGAGATAAAGTAGCGTTTCACATAATGCCATTGCTTCCGCTACTTGAAACCCTACTTTATCTCCCCTTTTAAAGACTGACAAACTTGTGCTCTGGATGAAGTCGAATTCAATGATGGCTGTATTTGGGAACAGCTTTGCAAAGCTCTTTGGACTTCTAATGGCTCTTGAGCAAATGCTAGGATGATTGGCATTTATTTTTTGAAGCCCATTTTTCAAATGCTAGCATTTCCAAAGCCTTGTAAAGGCGTTTAGCTCAAGGCTCTCTCCCACCTGCCTTGGCTTTTTGGCTTTCTCGACATGCAATAAGACTTGAATTAATGAATATTTTGAATTTCCAATCTTACCCTCACTCGCTAATCATAATTCCACATTCACGCCTTTTTAACATAAAATCCCAATATGTTGCCTTTCTCTTCCCTCGCCTAATGAAACGCAGCTTGCTCAGCCCTCACTATTTGCCTTGCGAGTGCAGCTCAGTTGGTGACATCGCTTGCCTGGTCGCCTGGTTGATGGTTGTTGCCAATCGCCTAGGGTCTAGCGATCTCAAAGCCCTTGCTTGGGCTTTGAAATAATCCCTAGAACTCGAAGTCATAAAACTTGTATTGAAAGTACAATAGAGTCATAACATTTGAGTCATAAAACTTTTCAAATTAGTTATCTACCTATATGGGGCTGGAGTGACAGAAGTTTTGAAAATTCAAGAAAAGGTCACGACGAGATAAGCTCTTTTCCGCCTTTGTGTTTAGCTTCTCAATTTTATTAAAGGAAGCTCGGATGGCAAGGAATCCCACACTGTAGAGGGCATGGCATGAGGGGCATGATTACTTGACATCATCCCTCATCTTCCTTCGGCTTATTAATTTTATGATAAATATTAAGTTATTGACATGTATGTGGAGAAAATTAACCAAAAAGTCCTAAACATGTTACACTTATGCTAATTGAGTTTTAAAATTTTCAATTGTGCCAATTAAGTCCTAAATCTTTTCACATTTTACCAATTGAGTCCATTTGGCCAATTTTGGCTAGAAATCATTGACGTGGGCGCCGGTAGTGCCCTGTAGAACGGGTGGCACCGACGTAAACAATTATTTATAATTTCTTCAATTATTTTTTTTATTTTTCTTTCTTTCTTTCTTTTCCCTTTTTTTCCCTACCAAGTTCGGCGAGGGTAACCGTTTGACCCTTGCCAACCACAAGCGAGGGCCAGAAAGCCCTCGCAAGTCGCGGGCGAGGTTGGTTGGCCCTCACCTGTGATTGGTGAGGGTTGGCCAGTGACTCTCGCTAGGCTTGGAAGAAAAAAAATGTAAAGAAATAAAAAAGGAAAAAAAGAAGAAGAAAAAACTCAAAAATTTTTAAAAACTACAAAAAAAAATTATCAATGTCAGCATCGCCCATTACACATAGGACTCTCGGAATCCACATCAACGATTTCAAATTAAAATTGCCTAGATAAACTCAATTGATAAAACATGAAAATGTTTGGAACTCAATTCATGTAATTGAAAGGTTTAGAATTGAATCGACAAAAGTGTAATAAGTTTATGACTTTTATTGTAATTATCCTATGTATGTGTAAACAACTAGAATATAAAAATGAGCGACAATTTCCTAAATGTAGTTAGTCACTTTAACCATCGGACTCAACGGGGGCAAATCATAATTTTCAAAACACGAATTTCTATATGACCAAAAAAAAAAGCACGAATTTCTAAAATGAATTGTATACCAGGAGAAAGGAAATTTAGTTACCACATGTTTGGGCTTTCTCTAATAAACGTCTCTATCTTTGCCATAAATCCAACAGTTCTCTCTCTCTCTCTCTCTCAATGGCAGAAGAAACCCAACCAAGATGGGAAGCCAAGCTCATTGCTGACCTGAGAGGGCCAACACCAGACCAAGCGTGGCCATTCCTGGCGGATTTTTGCAACATCCACAAGTTGCTTCCCTCCATCGACACGTGCCACCAAGTTGAGGGTGTCCCAGGCCAGCCCGGCCTCGTCCGGTACTGCGCCTCCACCACGTCCAGCGACGACTCAGACCCGTCGGAGGTCAAGTGGGTCACTGAGCGGCTCCTCATGATGGATCCTAGTGACAAGTGCTTCAGCTATGAGGTCGTGGACAACAATATTGGGATCAAGTCCTATGTTGCCACAATTAGAGTGCTGCCCGTGAATGATGAGGATGCTAAGATGGTTGGGTGCATGATTGAGTGGTCTTTTGTGGCTGATCCAGTTGAGCGTTGGGGGCTCCGAGATATGAGGTCTTACTTTGATTTTTGCGTCAAATCTGTGGCCAAGAAGATAGAAAGTGCAATTCAAGAAGCTAGTGGGTGAATCCAGAAAGACGTGATCTCTCTTGTTGATTGATTAAGCATGCTTTTATATACTTTTAGCATGACTGTTTGATCTCTTAAGGTTGTGTTTTGCATTTCCTGGACCTTCAATCTCCGCGTGAATTTCCTTTTTCTTTGCTTCATCTTCTCCTCTGAATTTTAATTTCAGTACTAATGATCAGATTCTTTCAATTAATAATTTATGCTTATCTCTTGTAAAGTCTCCATATATTGAATTTTTTTTTCTATTTTTCTTTTTATAATTCATTGAATAGGTTATAAGTATAGAGGTAGCTTGTCCCCTCCCCCCCAACCCCCACCCCCCCCCCCCTTCTCTGAAAATCTTATGCCAACCTGATGATGCGATTTTTGATCCATGTGCTCACTCTAAGAATTTAGTTCCACAGACCTTATCAGCTAAGCTGGCTTTTTGCTCCTTCAGAAGCTATATGCAAATCAAATTAATTGTTCACCATCTCATGTTTCCATAATGACTTTGTTATATGTGTGTAATTACAAAATATTGTGAAAATAATATAGAAGTTAATAGATCTTGCAATTCAAACCTAATACAAGAAGAAAAAAGTATCAAAGAAATCAATAAAGAACAATATGGACATCGAAGATTTATGTGGTTCGATCGGAGTGTCAATACCTACTCCCTGAAGAGAGTCGCCGGCAAAGAAATACACTATGAATCTAGAGAATTACAATTGCTCAATTGCTCTCAAGTGTTTTCTTATCCCATATAACACTCAAAGCAAACTTACAAGTATGATATTACAATCTTTCATAGAGAACTCACTCAAAAACTATGGGAAAAAACCTTAACACCATTCTTGTTTGCTCAGATGAGTACTAATAGAGAAAATTTTTGTTTTTATATGTACTATGTAACTTGACATGGACTCCACTAAATTTGCTTGGCAATAATGTCCTAATTCGGAATACATTCAAAGCACGAGCCACACTTCTATCACTTCGGTTTCGTATACAAACTTAAACTTGAGAAATAATTTAATACTAAATAAAGTGCTTAATTATACTTAGGAAAACATAAATAGAGAGATTTTGTTATGGATAATTATTAGATCCGCCGCCAGTGTAACAAAACTTTCATACACTCACAATCGGATTATTGAAATGGATGCCTGAAGGGCAAAAGGTAACCAATTTGTTCCGCGTGTCAATCATCAAACGATGAATCTAAGAATCAACTCTCACATTGGCCATAGACCTTACCAAAAACTAGTTAGTAAGGTGTTGGAAAATAAAAAGAAAAATGAAATCTAATAAAAGATCAGAATATTTGGTAATTTGCCTCCCGTAAAAAAGAGTCACTTCGTAAAAGTATCGCTAACTTACTAATAAATACCAGAAAATTAGGTTGTCTGTGACGTCTTCCACCGATATTATTTTTAAACTTACCAACTCCTTCATAATTTTATTAGCACGAAAAGAAAACCTACTTTTTGAAAATGGAACAGTATAATCGTACTGTCTCGTTTTCCTCGGATCTTAATTATGATTTCGAAATATAACTTTTACTTTACGGGCTGGGTTCTCAGGTCAGGCGGCCAATGTCTGGGATTACCCTTCAGCAGGGGTCTGCAATCGGATCGGATTTATCTGAGAATCGGACTGGCCCACCCAAAAAATAGATCTGGAAATCGATTCCTATTTGAATTGGTCCGGGAACAGGTTCTATTTTTTCGGAACTGATTGGAACCGGTCTGATTTCAGGATCTATATAAAAATTCACCCGGATCGATTTTAGAACCGGTTTTAAGTTACTGTAAAAAAAACCCTAGCATTTGTTACTATCAGTTGCTCCCTCCTCTTGCGAGTCCCCTTTCTTCTGGCCTTCTCAGTATGCTCGCGAGAACTCGTCGTTACGACTGCTCGCCGCTCATCGCCACAATTGCTCGCCGCTCATCGCCGCGGCTGCTTGTCGCCTCTCGTCGCTGCAACCCAGCTCATCGTCGCTGCTGCTCGCCGCAAACCAACTTGTCGCCACAGCTACTCGCTGCCTGAGTCGCCGTACCGCCGCTCGTTGCCGCTCGTCGCCGGAACCCAGCTTGTCGTTCCTCGTTCCCGTGGCTGGTTGCTGCCTCAGTCGCCACAACCCAACTCGTCGCCGCTCGTTGCCGCGGCTGCTCGCCACCTCAGTCGCCGCAACCCAGCTCGTCCAACCCTTACGCCGCCGCGAAGGTCAGCTCACTGTTCCCCCCCAGTACTACTGTTGTTTTTAGAGCGGAGAAGTTTCCAAGGGGATGGGTTGGGATTTTGGTGTTTAGGAAGGTGGGCGGAGAGAGATGCAGCATGTTGTACACGGCACTCCATCCCTGTCTGGATTTGATGGAATGTTCTGGCTGATATATTGTGATGTGTGTCATGTTCTGGCTGATAGAATGCTTGTGGATTATTTATTTTGCTCCAAATTTCTGAAACTAGAAAAAAAAAAAAAGGTTATCAAGTAGACTTCGAAATCGGACCGGAAAAATAGATAGGTTTCAAAACATAGTCCAAGAAAAACATGATAGGTTTCAGATTTTAAAAATTGAGAACTGGTTGTAACAGGGTAGGTTTCAGGTTCCAGATCTAAACCCTACCCACCCTGAAACCGATCACCCCTACCCTTAAGGATCTTTGGTTATCCCGGGTCTGAGCCCTCGGTTCTCAATGGCTCTCGGTCTGGGTTCAAAGATGCATCAGGGTGCTGAGTTTGCTTGCCGGAGGCTCAACTGTTGATGCTAGGCCAGTCTATTTGTCGAAAACATTTTGTACCCTCATGCACTCACCCAAAAAGGAAAAAAAAAAGTCTAACACAATAGGAGTCAATTTCTTGGTAAAAATATTATGACCAATTGCTAGCTTGAGCTAGAGAACCGAATCCCCCTACTTCTTACGTCAAATTTATATGAATATTCTTACATTCTTATCACCTTAAACATGTAAAGTCAACAATCACACCAAAGCACCCTATAGGTTTCTTGTTTGAATAATTAATTACTCAATTCCTGTCAAACATTAAAAAAGTCGCCCTAGAGAGATTAGTCGATGCCATATGTGCCTTCTCTACCTACTCCTGCTCATTCGAGATTTTAATTAATTACCTTGCTAGGCCTGTCATGATGCTATATAGAGCATGTTTAGGCATAAAAAGGGAGTACTAAAGCATGGATCAAACGGAGTTCCAATTAGGTCGCAAGTGGGAAAGCAAGGTCTCTACTACAGTCGCAAAGGCCAGTGCAGACCAGATATGGCCGCTCTTCGTGGACTTCTTCAACCTCCACAAATGGTTCCCAGGCCTATCTGATTGCCATGGCATCCATGGAAGCAATGGCGAGCCTGGTTGCGTGCGGTACTGTGCCGGATTCTCCCTCTCGTCCGAAGGTTCAAACGATGCAAGCGAGAACCACCCCGTCCGCTGGTCCAAGGAGCGATTGATCAGTATAGATCCGATCGGACGAATCTTGAGCTACGAGATGGTGGACTCCAACATCGGGTTCACTTCATATGTGTCGACGGTCAAGGTTGTTCCTAGCGACGGAGACGGCGAAGGTGGGTGCACGATCGAGTGGTCGTTCGCCGTCGATCCGGTGGAAGGGTGGGTGTTGGAGAATTTAGTGAGGAAATATGAGGTGGGGTTACAAGACATGGCTAAGAAGATGGAGGATTCATTGGGGAATTAAATAAGCCGACAATTTTGACTTTGTTGTTGTGTGTTTGATTTTATATATCCGGATTTCTATAGTGTTCTTGGTTACTGTTTAATTTTTCTCCTCTTTACTTTTTTTAATCTTCACACAGGTCGTCGTAATTAAAAAGGCAATCATTAATGTAAGAGACGTGCGGTGTTCGTTCACTCGGGCTTGTACTTTGGCGAATGAAAATTACCTAATCAGCCTTAATTTATTGTATAATATCAATTTAATCCTAAAATTTTTAATTTTTATCAATTTAATCCTAAATTTTTGTACAAAATTACAATATAGTCCTTCAGATCAATTTTCTCTCAAAATCGCTGAAGTGACAATTCAGTCATTATTGGCCGCCTTACGTAGTATACTGTCAGGTTATCAATTTTATGCAAAAAAATTGATTGGAATGACTATATTAGAATTTTATATCAAGATTTATAACTAAATTAATAAAATGAAAAAGTGAACACTAAATTGTATACGTAGGACTAATTGGATAATTTCCTCCTCTTACAAAATAGTGCATAAAAAATTCTAACATTCGTAGAAATTGTGCAATTAAGTTCTTTTATTAGTAGGGGTGAGCATCGATCCAAGGTTGACCCTAGACCAACCCATTTCGGTCGATCCTGGTCCTATTCCTAGGTAATTGGGCCAGTCCTTGGTCTTAGGATCCCTGGATCTTGCATTGTGCGAGTTGGTCATCGATCCTAGGATTTTACGACTGGTCCACCTGGGCCAATATTGTATTATGTATTTTTGTCTACTCTAAACCCTACCCTAGCGCCTCCGCCTCTATTCTTTCTTATGCGATTCTACCATGTAAAATTGTAAATTAGGAAGTAGAAAACCACTTAACCTAGCCCTGATTGATCCCAAAAAAAAAAAAAAAAAAAGAAACCCTCTTCCTCGCCTCGCTTGGTTCGCTTGTTGCTTGCCTGGGAAACCCTCTTCCTCACCTTGCTTTGTTTGCTTGCTGCTTGACTTTGTTTGCTTGCCTCGGCCTTGCTGGCCCCGCTCGCCTCGCTGGCCCTGCTCGCCTCGCTCCCTTTGTTTGCTCGCCTTGCAGGTGTTAAATCATGTCCTTACTTTGCTAGGTTTGTCATTCATTTGAATAGAGAAGTGTGTTTGACCAAAAAATAAAACAAAGAATAGATAAGTGTGGTTTTTGGCTGTTGCATGTCTGTGTACTAAGTAAAAAATGTGAGGACTTCGGCGATTACTAATTTCACGTTGGTATTTAGGTGAACTTGATGAATTTAGATAATATGTCAACTGAAGTGAAGGGATATCATGAGATGAGTTTGATGATGGAATCGTCGGGCCATGGATATGTAGAAGACTTAAAAAAGTCAATCAAGGTATCTACTAATGCTCCTTGAAGTTGAGTGAATATAAGGAGTGAAATGTTCTATCAATTGCATTAATACTATTTTCAGTTTAAAACTTTTGTTAAGTATTAATTATGTGTATTGTTTGTTTTGTTTTCAGGTGTTTAGAAGTTGAAGCTATCTTTTAAAAATAAGTTGTATAATTCATGATTTATATTATGTATTTTGAACTTCTTATGATTTAATTATATTTTCCGTGTTCGGTTTTTATGGTTTGTTGCTTTTAGCAAATGTAGATTTCTATTGTTATCTTATTTTAGATTTATGTTTGATACGTACCGGTGTTTATAGTTTGGTTGCTCAATGTCGCATTGTTAATGAATATAAAATTTGAAAGAGATGTTTGTCCTTTCAAGGAATACATAAACTGAAATAAAAGAATAATCGATTAGTCCCGAGTTGACTTTGGAAGCGGACTAGACCCATATTGGTCCCAGGCTTAAAAGGATTGGTCTCCGGTCTTAGAAATTAGAGACCAACACTGGACAAGTTAGGTCGGATTGATCCCAGGGTTAGGTGCTAGACCGGCTTAATCCGGACCATACTCACCCCTATTTAGCAGCACCGTGTGTTGACTTATTGCAGTCGTCTCTCTCTACTGCATGTTACATGACTTATTTTGCTTCATTTTATCGTTAATCATTTTTCTTTGCCTTTTCTTTTCCCCTCTTCCTTCTCCTTCTTCCCTGGTCAGCTTGAACAGAGTCACCATCACTGCCGGTCGCCGCCGCCAGCCACCATAGACGGCCTCCATCAACTACAGCCACCACCACCTGTGTCGGCCCTCTCATTGGGTCTCCTCGTAGTCATCGAAAAACACTCTTATTTTATGATATTAATTTGGGGAAGGAAGAACGGAACTTCTTCAAAATCCAACTCCCATAAATCGAAACAAAAGAAAACATTTGGGAGGACAAAGCTAAAACCTATCTTGATTATGTGGTGAGGCAATCGATGATGGAAAGATGTCGTGAAGGTCCGATCGTATTCCACCGCTTCTCCTCCTGGTCTACAATACCATTTTTGCATCAAGCAACTACCCAGAAACCCAGTTACAGATGTTTCAATCTGCAAGTTTCGATTTATGTGTCAAAATGAAGTTAATCCTGACAATAAACTGAAGACTTTGCCGATGCACGAACTCGTGGGAAATTGAAATTATTGACATTGTTTTGCGCCCCCATCTTTGTTTGTGTTTCACCACTGACTTTATATTGGATTCAGGACATAGCGCCACTTTTATAAAATTTTCCCTTCGTTTGATTGTGCTTCTAATTGATGGAGTCAGAGATAATTACATCCTTCGAGATATGTTTAATTTTATAATACTAAGTAATAATTAGTACACTGTTCAGTCAATGGAGAATGACATCATGCTGCACATAAGCTTCCACTAATGAGTAAAAAGAAGATTTTAGTCAGAAAAGAAAAATTCTACCGCGGCCTCCCATGTCCCCAGAGTTTCCAAATATTGCAAAATTGTAAAATCACGAAAAGATTTGCTCATTGAATTGTTGTTTTCTGTGTAAGATAAAATAGCTTCTGGCAATAGTTAGAAAAAAGACAAGAAGACTCGGCTAATAATAGTTGTGAAGCAAATTAAAGATCATCTGTGGGTAAAATAGATTTCACGATAAATCTTAAGCTATTGACATGTAAACAGCTAGGATCTAGAAATGATCGACAATTTCCTAAATCTAGTTACTCACTTTAACCATCTTACCCATTGTAACTTTTTAAAAAAATTCCAAATATGTTGTAAACCAAGGGAAAGGGATCTACCTACCACAAGTTTGGGCTTTATCTAATAGATGTCTCCATCTTTGCCATAATCCCAACAATTCTCTCTCTCTCTCTCTCTCTCTCTCTCTCTCTCTCTCTCTCTCAATGGCAGAAGAAACCCAACCAAGATGGGAAGGCAAGGCCACAGCTGAGCTGAAAGGGCCAACACCAGACCAAGTGTGGCCGTTCTTGGCGGATTTTTGCAACCTCCACAAGTTGCTTCCCACCGTCGACACATGCCGCCGAGTCGAGGGCGTCCAGGGCCAGCCCGGCCTCGTCAGGTACTGCGCTTCCACCGCATCCGGCGATAACTCTGACCCGTCGAAGGTCAAGTGGGCCAACGAGGAGAAAATATTCAGTGGTTTGCTCGCACCAGGTCATCCGCCTACGTGGCATGCATGAGCTTAGTTGGCTCCACTCAACGGGAGACACGTGGCGCTGAGTTGGACTTGCTGAAAAATTAAAAAAAGGCTACGTGGGGACAGAGCTGAAAAATTAAATTCCCGCCTGAAACTTCCGCCCCCCTCCCTCCCCTCTCTCTCTCTCTCCTCTTTTCAATTTCCAAGGCCCTTCTTTACCTGCGCTCCTGGGGAAGAACAGCCAAAACACACTCTCTCTCTCTTTCGCCTCCGCCTCTGCCTCCGCCTCCGCCTCCGCCTCTCCCGAGAGCCCCGCCGGTCGCTCCGAGCTCGGATCTGCGCCCAAGAGGGAGAGCCCCGCGTCGCTGCGAGCTCAGATCTGCATCTGGCACGTCGCCTCCCCCAAGAGCCCCTCCGTCTCGGCTGCTGGATCCCGAGCCCCTCCGCCTCCGCCGAGCTCAGATCTGCGCTCAAGAGGGAGAGCCCGCGTCGCTCCGAGCTCAGATCTGCGCCTGGCACGTCGCCTCCCCCAAGTGCCCCTCCGTCGCGGCTGCTGGACTTCGAGCCCCTCCGCCTTCGCTGAGCTCAGGTCTGCGCCCGCCCAAGAGGGAGAGCCCCGCTTCGCTCCGAGCTCAGATCTGCGCCTAGCACATCGCCTCCCCCAAGAGCCACTCCGTCGCGGCTGCGCAGATCTGTTGTTCCGTCTCCGACTTTTTGTATTGTGTCTGGATTATATTATAGAATAAGTTCATTTCGTATAATTTGGTCCTGCTCTCATACTCAGATTCTTTTCATTGCACGGGATGGAAGGCTTTGGTGGAAAGTTTTTGCCGCGGCACAGATGATGTTGCTGGTATTAATTTACTGCACAAACATTCTTATTCTTTATCTTGAGTCCCCCATATGCTTAGTTTTCTTTACTCCCAGCCGATGCTCTCTATCACTGAAAACTTCACTTGGCGAGCTTACACTCTTGGACTTCGCCGCGAAAGAATCCGCGAGATGGTTTCGTCGAGCGCTTTGATGGTGTCCCTGAAAGCCCCGCTCGTGTTGGCCTGCGTGATGTCCATCGCCGTTGCCGCTCTCGGTGCTGCTGTTCCATCTATCCCTGGCCCTCTGGGTCGTCGGTTGCCTCCCGCGCTGGGCTCGCTCCTCTCGTGGTTCAGGCCTCCGTACCCCTTCGTTGTCGTCAATCGCATCATCACCGCCATCTCTAGGTGCTTCTGCCGCGCACAGCCAGAGAGGATCACGATCGTGGTCGCAGAGGAGATAGAGGTCGTGGAGGCAACGCTGGCCGCGAAGGCAGCGTTCGATGAGCTTCAGGATTTTGAGGAGAAGAGGGTGGTGGTGGTGGGGAATGGAGGGGGTGTCCGGCGGCAGAGATGGATATAATTGTGACTGCGAAGGGGAGAGGAAGGTGGCGTTCGGGAGGTCCGCTTCGGCACGGTGGAGGTGAGTGGACTTGTCCGAGAAAGCTTTGGTTTTGCCAGAGAGCTGCCGACGGCGACCACCTGCAAGTAAGAAGGGCGAAGTGAGGCATTATGAATTTCGAAATTCGCATCACGTACGAGTAAGAAAGTGACCAGGATGACGGGGACTGTCTTTTGATATTTCGGTCAACGGATTCATGAAATCAAGTCAACATATTCACGTAATATCGCTTTTTCTTTTCATGAGATTTAATTTTTTGATGCCATTCGGCAGTTGAAGTTGAATGCGCAAAATCTTAAGAGGTTCAAGGTGTTAAAGTTGGGAGATTGCTCGGATTTTTCGCTAATTGAAATCGATGCTCCGAGCCTTCAATCGTTTTATTTATATGGTCAAGTACCTCTATTCCTCTTTGAAGATATATCGTAGCTGATGCAGGTTGTGTGTTCAGGGAGGCAGACTTACTAGTTACAAGTTTTAGAGAGCGTCTGAGTCTGTGATTTAAGCATTTATTCGTCTTCAAGAAGAGTCTGACAATCAAGCAGGAAAATGGAAGCAACAACATCTGAATCACCCACCCTTTTTTTTTTCTCATTTTCTCGTTGCAATAAATTGGACTATGCCTACCCGCTTAATAATTTCAAATTTTGCTGCATAGTCTTTTACAATCTACAATTACAAGATGCGTTTTTTTATTAGGTTCCTGTAATTAGTTGTCAAGAATAACGTCAGTCTTCTTAAATTCATACCCAAGAGGTGTAATGCCCCCCATTTTATAGGATGAGATTGGCGAATTTAGATAATCTCAAAACAGCACATGATTATTTTTCAAGTTGACGATAAAGTTATCGAATGTTGAAACAGAATCGTTTGCTTTCAGAAAAGAACTTTTGACAACATTTATTGATCCATCGTTTGTTTGATCATGTCATGATCTAAAAAGCAACCAAAAAGTAAATGATTCAGGAATCATCTCTAAGGTAGCAGCCCTAAAACCCTATACCTTTCCATGACCCTTGGAGATATCAATGCAAATCGCCAAAGATTCAAAGTTGAAATTGTCAAAAGCATACAAAAGTGATGGTGGTGGTGCAAGTCAGGCCACAGATTTCAAAGTGATCACACACAAGAATAGATGAAACAAAGATAAGAATAGAACAACAAAAGCAAATATATCATTTCTTAGGTTTATTACACAGAACAAGGAGAGTGTGTAGGATTAACTCTGCACTCCTCTCGTGTTTTTATCAACATGGGAAAGGCCAGAGGATAGCCCATGGCCCTTCAAACAACTCGGAAATCACCTAAAAATCTGTCTCTTTACAATGTACACAAAAAAAATAAGCTTCTGAAGCCAATCCATCTTCAATGAAACATTTGAAGAAACCGCGGCTCAATGATTCTTTCTACATGTTCATCATATCCCTATTCATCATCTCTCTGTCTCTCTCCCCGCCTAATCCGTGTCAGCCAATCTACAACAAGAAAATTTATCTACACTCTACAGAACCCGGATATGGAGCACTAAGATGATTAATTCATATCTCAGTTTCCATGAACAGACCTCTCCGGATCCACTGCCTTCATTGGGTGAGGCGAACAGCACCATCGTGACATCCACAAGCTTCCTCAGGCTGATACACGACCTGAAAGTCCTCAACAGGGCATTCAGGGCTTCAATCTCCTTGCAGTCACTCGAGTTCTGCGAATCGATTGAGTTCCTGAACACACGGATATTCGTGGGCATCGTGTACGCAAAATGCCACTGCTTCGCCACGACAGTCTGCAGCAGAAGAAACGAATCAACTGCCGCCCAGCAAGAAACAAATTGAGCATAGAAAAATTGCAATACTATTACTACAAATGAACTTACAGCTTCTTGATTGTCTTGGACATGCAAACCAGCTGCTTCAAATCGCCGTGCACAACGTGACTGAGTATCCTAATCTGTTAAACCCAAAATGCTCAATCATTAAAACCCATTATAAATGATCATATCATAATCCAAACCGCACATTGATTTAAGCAGCATTCGAGCAAATCAAAAGTGCAAGTCAACTCACCAGAATGTCCTGAGGCAGGACTTCGAGACCGGACTTCTTGTAGCCATCGAGCAACGGCCTCACGCTGCACTGCCTCTTCAGCGGAGCTCTGAACTCTGCCGACTCGGCCCGCCACGCCGCCGCATCAGGGCCCTCCGAGATCCCGACCCTCTTCCTCCCAAGACCCCACGTGCACCTCACGAGTCCGAATTACAATGCCTCCTCCCCATCCCTCACCTCGCTCTGCCCCCCAACTACGCATGCCTTGAAGTCCGACACCATATCACCGCACAACGCCATTTCTACTACTCCCCCCTCTGCAGAAACCAAATCGTAGTCAGTCAGTTAGTCAAATGAAGAACACCCACAAACAGGAAACGAACGAAGCGCGCAAAACCGCGCATCAAAACCACCGTCCAAGAACGAATTCGTTGGACATCGAAGGAGCTAAAAGACACGAACCTGGTCGGATTTGATCGATTCGTGTGAAGTGTGTGTGTGTGTGTGTGTGTGTTCGTGAGTGATTTCGCTGCTTCTCCTTTACGCTTTGCGTCGAGAAACCATTTGACGGTGCTGCTCGACGTGCCAGGCGCAGATCTGAGCTCGGAGCGAAGCGGGGCTCTCCCTCTTGGGCGGGCGCAGACCTGAGCTCGGCGAAGGCGGAGGGGCTCGAAGTCCAGCAGCCGCGACGGAGGGGCACTTGGGGGAGGCGACGTGCCAGGCGCAGATCTGAGCTCGGAGCGACGCGGGCTCTCCCTCTTGAGCGCAGATCTGAGCTCGGCGGAGGCGGAGGGGCTCGGGATCCAGCAGCCGAGACGGAGGGGCTCTTGGTGGAGGCGACGTGCCAGATGCAGATCCGAGCTCGCAGCGACGCGGGGCTCTCCCTCTTGGGCGCAGATCCGAGCTCGGAGCGACCGGCGGGGCTCTCGGGAGAGGCGGAGGCGGAGGCGGAGGCAGAGGCGGAGGCGAAAGAGAGAGAGAGTGTGTTTTGGCTGTTCTTCCCCAGGAGCGCAGGTGAAGAAGGGCCTTGGAAATTGAAAAGAGGAGAGAGAGAGAGAGAGGGGAGGGAGGGGGGCGGAAGTTTCAGGCGGGAATTTAATTTTTCGGCTCTGTCCCCACGTAGCCTTTTTTTTAATTTTTCAGCAAGTCCAACTCAGCGCCACGTGTCTCCCGTTGAGTGTAGCCAACTAAGCTCATGCATGCCACGTAGGCGGATGACCTGGTGCGAGCAAACCACTGAATATTTTCTCGCCAACGAGAGGCTCCTCACGATGGACTCCAGCGAGAAGTGCTTCAGCTATGAGATCTTGGACAACAATGTTGGGTTCAAGAGCTATGTTGCCACAGTTCGAGTTATGCCCGTGAATGGTGGGGACGGTAAGATGGGTGGGTGCGTGATTGAGTGGTCTTTTGTGTCTGATCCAATTGAGGGTTGGGAGCTCCAAGATTTGATCTCTTACATTGATTTTTGCCTCCAATCTATGGCCAAGAAGATAGAAAGTGCAGTTCAAGAATCTGGTAGGTGAAGGGAGAAAGATGTGATCTCTCTTGTTGATAGATTATGTATGCTTTAAATGATTTCAAAATGATCGTGTTTGATCTCTTATGTTCGGGCTTTGCATTTCTTGGAGATCTAATTTCAGCATGATTTACTTCTTGGAGATCTAAACTCAGCATGAATGACCTTTTTCTTTACTTTATCTTCCTTTCTGACTGTTAGTTTGAGAATTAATTATCTTCTCTTTTTGCAATTAATTATGTAGGCTTATTACTTGTCAAGTTTCTATAGGTTGATTTTTTTTTCTTTTTATAATACATTGATTAGGTTAATATGTATAGAGGTGGCGGCTGGTCTTTCCTTTTCGAAAAATCCTCTGCCAACCTGGTGAAGCGATTTTGATCCCATATGCTCACAGTAAGCGTGAATTCCCGTGTTCCGTTGTTATATTTCGTGCTAAAAATCTAAATTGTCTGGAAAATAGATCCATGACATATATATAAAAGCTCTCAATAAACTGAAATAACCTCTTAATTAGTGGAAGCAATGCATGGAAAAAAACAAGAAGAAAATTAATTCGACATACAAATTTCAATTTGGTCGTGTGACATGCTCACTGGCTTGTCACCTCGGCGCGAACGCTTCTCTCAAGAGTAAAGACCCCAAGAAGATCATTTGTTCTCTTTTCCAGTAACGCTGCATGTACGACACGTTGCTCAAGAACATGATATTTCGCATGGATCGATGTCGTCGGATGAAAAATTAGATTTTCGCAATCTATATGTTGGACCCTCCAAACGAAATAATTGAATGGCCAAGCTACTTTTACACAAGTAGCATTTTCATTTTTTAATGCCCGTTTATTTTGCGAACAATATTAAGTACATGAAAAATGCTTTCTAGGAAGTCGTTTTTCTGGAAAAATGGCAATATTTTCTAGTGTTTAGATGAGGAAAGCAAGGGGTGTGCGAGAATGAGAGATGAAAGCGAGTCATCTGACCGTTTCATTTAGTCCTTGTTCAAACATCAAAACGCCCTCCCTCCTACCCACACTCATGAGCATCATCACCTCAAATTCTTTTTTTGGGCTCCGTAACCGGTTCATGATCGATTGCTCTGTCATGGAGATGGCCAGGATAGATATCTCGACAGTCCGTTTTAGTATTCCTTGGGTTAGCTTCACTATCCCTTTCGCTTGTTTGCGTTGCTTTCCATTTCTGCCGTCGGGGTCGACCCACCCGAAAAATTTCTTAAACGGGCGCGAGAATTTCGTATGAGATCGAAGTTACAAGGAAATCGCAGGAAAATTCAAGGATAAAAAGAAAAAAAAAGGAGAAATCCTCCAAATTTTTCGCTAAATCTAAAGCAGTCTCACCTGGAAGAATGCCTCGACATTGAGTACCGCAACGAGGATATTAATTCAACAACTGAATTAGAGGGACGGTATAGGCAGCAGGCGGGGGCAATGGAAGGGACTTGGGCTGCCTCCTTTTATAAATACATGCCTGAAGCAAAAGCCATTGAAAAATTCTCAATTTGTCTTTTTGGCTTTGTTATCACGTATTATTCGCATTGCATGATTGTCCGATTAGAGTGTTAATGAGTCAAGTCGGATTGGATTTTTATGATATCCTACTCGATCCTAAAATTATAGAGTTGTGCTTGACCTGCCCAGATTTGCCCCGAGACCCTGTTCACTATTCGAGACAGACGAGACAACCAATAGAATTATCCATCATCTTCTGCCTTCTTGGAAGATTTTAGCCGAGAAGGTCTTCGGGGGTCTTTATTCGGAGTCATTCTTTTACCCCCCCCAAAAAAAAGTAGCTCTCGTGTTGTGAATGTCAAGTCAAACGTACAATTCGTAAAAAATACTTTGAGGACTTTTTCTGTTCACTCTTGTTCTTAGTTAACGCATCACACCGCATGGACCCACTTTCTAGATGATAGGATAATTGTGCAATTAAACGAATTCTTTTTGGGTGCGTTTGTTCGCCGTAGCATCAACAATTAAAAATGATGTCCTATATCGCTTATAAAAATAAATCGACAAAAAATATTTTCATGCAATATATTTCGACATAGATTGTTGTAGAGAGTGAAAAGATTTTTCGTTGTAGGGGTAACAATCCTAAGTGATATAGATAATTATTTTTAGGAAAATATCTTATAATGTTCCGTTATGCGTTGTCAAGTCAGTATGAACACAGGTCAATCCATCCACAACTACCGTACCTTCTCCATGGAATTTGACCAAACATGATCACAAACCGTACAAAACAAATGTAGAAAGGTATGCCGCATCTTCTAACCTAAAATTTTATTTCAAAAGATTGAGTTATCGCACTAGTTGGTGTTGCTTTGATCGCATGCTTTAGTTCGATTAATCAATCCCACTTAACACGGAATTGTAGGGTTCATTAACAAAAAACAATGCAGCGGAATATAGAACCCTAGACAGAATCCATGTGTATATTGAAATCGAAAGGGAATTTCGAAACGTACCTTTTGCAGATCGAGGATAAATCGATAACTGATTGTGTCTGGATTAGCGCCCCAAGTTTTGCGCCTCTACCGATATCCACACACACGAACGGAATTCTCCAACGATCCACGTGCTAGCGAAAGATCTTGAAGTTTCTTTCTTGAACGCCATTGTCTTTTCGATACTGTATCGAAAAAACCCTAGACAGAGAACAATTCTCTATCTATTTATATAACCTCATTATCCAGTGGAATTAAAAGAAGTGGGCCGGGCAATTTGGGCCCACATTTAATCGTTATCTCATAACGCGCACGACCTCATAGATAATTTAAATAAGATAATAAATTAAAATCTACTTCTTAAGTAGATCAAGGCATATAGAAAATATTAAATCCGTTCGCTATTGTGTGCGACCCTATAGGTTCACTAAACATTAGCAGTGTGCTTAAAACTCTTTTGGCCCACAAGTCATAAGCGGTCTCTAGCAAGACATTATGACTACCTAAGTAAAGTGAAGGTCGATTTTTCCGACACAACCTAATTCACAATTAATATTAGAGTATCAACATTAATTGATTCTTAGGGCATACCACTAATAGGAATTTCCCCTTGTAAAGTCCTACCCTAATATGTTAAGATTGTTCTTACACGCACTTCCATTTTCTAAATTGCTACATGTAAGTCTCATATGTGAACCTACATGTAAGTACTCGAACGAGAGCAGGGATGTGAGTCAAATGCTACTAAATGTTATTAGGCAAATTGTGTAGTCTTGATTAGAGTTCCTACATACTTTTATGTTCTGTATATATCAAAGTGATTGGATGATGAGGGCCTTTGAGAGCTTTTCAATACCTAGAACTGTTAAACGGGTTTAGACAATACCTTAGGCTTTCCTTATCATCCGGGTCTAAATTAGAGAGGAGTTATATGTTTTAGATTTTTCAGGCTACCTCAGGGTGTTCACTCTAATAATGCATAAACCCTAATTGAATCAATATATTACGGTCTATTTTTTTGTGTATTTCAACACTAGACATGAGATTAATTGAATCAAAATTGTCCACATCCGCACTGGTAGTGTCACGTAGGATGACCGGCATCCACGTCGGATTTTCCAACAAGGCAAATTGCTGATGGCATTTAAGTAATCGATTTTTCAAATTTGTGGCACTTAAGTGTCTGTTTGCATATTTAACATAATAATTAACTTGAACGAAAAAAAAATGAACAACTTAAATATCCAATTGCACCAAAGTAAAAGTGTTTAGGGACTTGATTACACATTTTGCAAAATGTTAAGGACCATGATATTTTCTTTCATTTCTCAAATGTTGCGAAAATGGTTGAAGTTATGGAAGTGGAGGTCTGGGACATTGCAGGAAATCCTATGTTTCTACAAAAGTGGCATCCCCTTATTAAATTAGAGAGAGCGAAGATCACTTTTGTGCATGTTTGGGTACGTCTTTATAATGTACCTCATGTTCTTTGGACCAAAACAGGTTTGAGTTACGTTTGTAGTGTTCTTGGAAGACCTTTATATTTGGACTTGGCCACTGAATAAAAAAGGCGGCTATCCTTTAGGAAGGCATATGTCCTCATAGACATAGATAGCACATTCCCAGAAACATTTGATATCGACATGGGTAATGGCGAAATTTTTTAGGCTAAGGTGCAATATAGCTGGGTACCTTTGAGATGTAATAAATGCAATTGCTTCGGTCACAAAGATTGTACTGGTAGAAACAAAGAAATTTCGATTTCTAAGAAATCTATAACCTTTCCTAACCCACTCTTAGGCCATCAAGAGCCGATAGTAAACAAAGATGTTGCACGGGTAACCTCTGGCCTAACTAGGTCATTTTCCACTCTAAAGAAAACCCTTAACTCCTCACTTACCCAGTCGAATGCCTCTATTGCTGACCAGTCCGATCCTTCTTCCTCACAATTTACACTAGTTGATAGCAAGGAAAAAGGGTTAAATAGCAAATACAAAAGTGCCCCCAACTTGGTGTCTTCTGATAATAGATTTGCTCTTTTGGAAGTGGTGGAGGCTTCAAATTGTCTCTTGGACACACTGGGGGTTTAGGGGGATGTAACGGAGCCTCCTGATATATAAATATTGTCTCTTGGAAAGTGAGGGGCCTTAATGGCAGCCCCAAAAGAAGGGAACTAGTAGACTTTGCTCTTTCTCAAGATCCCCAAATTCTCGTTTTAATTGAGCACAAAATAAAAGAAGAGAGTGCTAATTTTGTCGTTGATAGTAGTTTTTGAGGCTGGAAATATACTCATAACTACACATGCAACAACCTAGGTAGAATATGGATCCTATGGAAACCGTCCAATCTTTGTCTAACCGTGTTGGAAGTTTCCGCTCAAGTCATACATTTTCTCGTTGCAAAACCTGGGGTAGAACCTTTTTTGCTATCTGCCATATATGAGTACAACACTGAATGATGGTTCCTATGGCACAACATATCAACTTTTTCTACAAGACATACGAGGGATGACCTAGGTTGTTAATAGGAGATTTTAATGAAACAAGGGACTTAATTGAAAGAATTGCCTCCTCCGTTCGTTGGACTTCTTGCATGGAGAAACTAAACACTATAATTGAGGAACTTGCGCTGATTGAACCTCCATTTGTAGGCCCTTTCTTCACATGGACAAACGAAAGCCCAGGGGATAATCTTAGAGCAAGCATAATTGATAGGGTCCTGATCAATGCTGAATGGCAGAATAATTATAATAACTATTCAGTTGATTTCTTACTTCCAGGGGTCTCAAACCACTACCCGTGTTTGGTACGACTTGACACCACATATAGGAGGAAGAAATCTTCTTTCAAATTCTTTAATTTCTGGACTGCTAGCCCTAATTTCCTACCTATGGTCTCCAATTGTTGGCAACAGGAAGTAAGAGGATAAAAAATGTTCATAGTGGTGCAGAAGCTCAAAACATCGAAACGACAACTCAAGAACCTCAATAGATCTTAGCTTGGTGATTTACACTCAAAGGTAAAGCAGGCTAAGGAGAGCCTAAAACAACTTCAACAGGACCTTGCCATTGACTCTTTTAATCTTATTACTCGGGCTGCAGATTAGGCACAACTGAAGGAGTTACTTGCTCTTAGTAAACATGAAGAAGTCTTGCTCAAACAGAAATCTAGAAATTTATGGCTCAAGGAGGGTGACAACAATAGTAGGATCTTCTTCGCCTCCATGATGCAGAGAAGTATTCAGAACAATATCAATCATCTCAAACTCAAGGATGGCTCTATTATTACCGAGGAAGGTGCTCTTAAAATCACAATTATATCCTATTATCATCACCTTATTGGTAGCTCTAGTCATCCATATGAGAGATATGCTTCTTTATTCCATGAAGATGTCAATGCTCTTGTCACCTTTTCTGCATTTCAGAGATTACATATCTTCCAAGTCTTAAAGGATTTCAACGACTTTAAAGTTCCGGGTCCAGATGGTATAACAATATATTCTATAAATGCACTTGGTCCATCATAGGGCAGGACATCGAAGATGCCATCATGGAATTCTTCTCATCAAGAAGAATGTTGAAATCTATAAATTCCACTTTGATTTCCCTTGTAACAAAGGACCAAAATCCATCCTACCTTAAGGAGTTCAGACCCATCTCTTGCTATAATATCCTATACAAGATCATATCTAAGCTACTCGCGGAGCAAATTAGTTGCGTGCTTCCGTCGATCGTTGGCCTCAATCAAATTGCTTTCATCACAGTGTGACAGATCGCAAAGAATATTCTATTGTGCCAAGATCTCTTGCACAACTACCATAAGGGAGGCAAAGGTAAACGTGTGGCAACAAAGATTGATCTCATGAAGGCTTATGACATGGCAAAATGGGATGCAATTCTTGGGGTTCTTAAAGCTATAAATACACCTCAATACTTGATTGATCTGATATCCGAGTGCATCACTACACTGAGGTTCTCAGTGAACTTTAATGGCGAACAGGTCGGCTATTTTAATAGTACTAATGGACTATGCCAAGGTGATCCTCTTTCGTCGTACTTGTTTGTCTTGGTTATGGAACTTCCCAATCGAATTATTAGTGTGAAAGTCGCTACCTCTGCTTTCAAGTATCATTGGCGCTGCAAAACACAACGGATTATTTACTTATGCTTTGCAGACGATTTGTTCTTATTTGCTCATTGAGATGTAGATTTCGTCCTTTGCCTTATGGATACCCTCGACGAATTTGCAGTTTTCACCGGACTGAGGTTTAACCCTGACTAATGCCAAATCTTTTTCTTTGGTTTAAATGAAGATGAGAAGCTCCTTATACTGGACTACACGCCTTTTTCCACAAGTACTCTACCTATCAGATACTTGGGTATTCCCCTTGTTATAAGAAGACTTACTCACACAGATTGTGAGAGTCTTGCTGACAAGATCTTTAAGAAAATTGAAAGTTGAGGCATGAAGCATATGAGTTATGCAGGGCGTCTATAGTTAGCCAAATCGGTCCTCATCTCCATTGGAACCTATTGGAAGCAAATGTTCTTACTCCCAAAGCAAACAATATACGAGGTTGAGAAGAGGATCTATCAATTTCTATGGGCAGGTAATATAGCGAATCATGGATTGCACAAGGTGGCATGGCAGGTAGTTTGCTCACCTAAAAGGAAAGAAGAATTAGGATTGTTCGATTTGAAATTATGGAAAAAAATATTGTTAGGCCGCATGCTGTGGAACCTCATCAATCGTCCATCCTCTTCCCTTTGGAGTATATGGGTTCATAACACCAAATGTAGAGGCACTCCAATTATGCAGATCAACATTACGGGCAGTATTGCTTGGAGTTGGCGATGTCTCCTTAAATTACAATATGCTTTAACCTTGGTTATTTATAGCTCAAGGTACTGTTGTCAAGAAATTTATGATAAACTCAGACATGCTGGACTGGTTGTGGAGTGATATGACCTAATCTGGATTAGCGGTATTAGCAAATACAATTTTATTGGTTGGCTCATTTGTAGAAACAGACTACTGACGACAGAAATCATCGTCCAATAGATGACCTCAATTGATATCTAGTGTAACTTCTATAAGGCCAATATAGAAGACAAAACACATTTATTCTTCCAGTGTGAGTGGATAGGCAACTTATGGCGCAATATCCTTGCACAATAGGGGATTATGCATCCTTTGGGAGGATGGAATAAGGAACTTCAATGGATGATTAAGGCAATAAAGGGCAAAGATTTGGCAGCTAGAATTCTTAAGGTATCCTTTCTAGCAACCATTTATGGCATATGGATGGAGCGCAACCGAAGACAGTTTCAAAACAAGTCAACTAATATCCATATTATTTTGGCCAACATGTGTAAAAATGTAAGAGGTAGAGCTTCACTCTACCAAAACATTAGACCTTCTCAGACAAATGTTGTATTGGCTACTATGTAGAGACTTCCCACCTCTATCTTCTTGAGCTATTAACACCATTTGTAATGTTGGGGGATAATTCTACCACGAACTCTTTTTTTTTTTGGTAAGTACCATGAAGTCTTTTTTCGTCTCATAAAAGACCCTAAAACTTTTGGTCCAGTCCTAATTCTTCCCTAAATTTTTTCATAAAAAAAACCACCAACTTTAGGTCCAATCTTAATTCTACCATAAACCTTTTTATGTCTCTTCAAAACCACTAATTTTAGGGCAAAAGGACACTATAAGTGCCATAAGTTGTGTACGGAGATCACTTTGGTGCCATAACTTTTTTTCGGATCACTTTAGTGCCAAGTCGGAGGAAAAGAGATCACTTTAGTGACTCCGGCCAAAATTCCGGCCAAAAAAAGGGCCACGTCAAATTTCTGACAAGTCATGTCAGATTTCCGGCGAGCCATGTCAGAATCGGAAATTAATAAAAAAAAGAGCCACGTCAGATTTCCGGTGACCATGTCAACATTGGCACTAAAGTGATCGTTTTTCAAAAAAGTTGACACTAAATTGATCCAAAAAAAAGTTATGGCACCAAAGTAATCTCCGTACATAACTTATGGCATTTATAGTATCCTTTTGCCCTAATTTTAGGTCCGTTTCCTTTTACTTCAATCCTATATCTACCATTATTAAAATTCTGTGCAAAATTTCTTTTAGTGATGTGGCACTTCCACACCATTACTTTAGTTTTTTCTCAAATTTCATATCCAAAAAGACGACATTTGGAGATAAATTTTCACGTCAGCCCAAAAGACGTCTTCTTGGATATGAAATTTGGGTAAACACCAAAGCAATTAGGGTGACCTTCTTCAACTGCTCTTACTTTTAAGAGAGTCTTTCTTCCATCTTGCTTAGGGATCTTCGATTTTGCTCTTAGTAATCAATCTCTAGTGTTCAGACAAAAAAAAAAAAAATCAATCTCTAATGCTCAGGTGCCTTCCATTTCTCACGGCTAGAGAGCTCATGCTCGGGACACTCAAATAGCTTGCACATGGAAGTTTTCTATCTCTTGGTTGTCAAGAGAAATTTTGGATAGAGAGTTAATGAGGGTAGATTTGGGGCTCAAGTAAAAATTGGTAGTTTTTATTAGACAAAAAAAATTTAGAGTATAGTTGGACTAGACCTAAAGTTAGGGATTTTTTATAAGACAAAAAAAGGGGTAGAATTGAGACTGGACTAAAAGTTAAGGATTTTTTATGAGACGACACGGGCATTGGAGAAAAGACGGGATTTAGAGTTAATGCCGAGTTGGGACCAATGGTCCCCGTTCAGCGCAAATTCTCCTGAACCCCTGCCTTGTGTGATGTTGGGATATTCAATTTTTATTTCAATTAACCCTAAAGATTCTATGTGAATTGGAAGTGGTTACTAATCAATTGAGGTACGGGAGTATACCTCACTGTTTACGCAACTAGAGATATGTGGTCGGAGGTTGATTGCACTAGTTATCAAATTAGTGCCATTTCGGTACCTAAACTTGATTATTTGTCAACTAAGGTATCCAAACCAAATTATGAATCCTACGGCTCTAGTCCGCTAAATGCTCATGCAATTTTTGTGTTTATTATGACTTTAAATTGTAACCCAACCATTCAACAAAGAAAATGAATCACAACACAAAAATGATATAAAAGCAACACAACAAATAAACAAATCAAGAATAGCAGTGAAAAGTAAATAAAAAGGTGAAGTGCAGTAAAATAACTCGATATAAGTCGAGCAAACAATACAACATGACCTCGTTAATAAGCCCCTAGACAACAATCCCCATGAGCTACAATCAAATCGAATCCAGTTCCTTATCTAAAAGATCAACCTATTGAAAATAAACTATAACCAAGATACTTACTAAAATCTCTAAACTATATGAATATCAACTAAATGACACTAAGCTAAATCTAGTACTAAGATCTAAATATCTTATCAAGACCTATTTTCAAATTTTTTTTTTCGGAATTTTTTTTTAAAATTTTTGAAAATGGCGACTTGGACTAGGCCCCTTGAGTCGAGTCCATATACGGGTCATTCTCCGGCTAGGCCCACCTATTATGAACTCTCCAAACCCGATTTCAACCATGACCATGTTATGCTCATTTCAACCAAAATCACGTTAAGCCCATATTATACCAATTTCAACCGCAACTATATTCAAGTCAATACTAAGCCCATTTCCATCTCATTTCCTCTGGATGCTTTCATTTTTATGTTTTTTGTTTTCTTTAAAGTTCAACATCCCCAGAATCTACACACTTTTCACTTTTACTCGGGTACTGTTCATTACATCTACCCAAGTTCTCTCTCGGTCTGGTTCCCCTTGCACTGTTCACCCGGTTGAAGCTTCGTTGATTCTAGGTGCTTTGATGGCTCGTTTCGTCTGAAATTTGGTGGATAGGGTCGTAAGGTGATCCTCCCCAACATACTCCTTGGTTTGCTTGTTCGGTGACTTCTTTGGTGTACACGAATAGATCTAGGTTTGCTCGTTGAATGTTATTGTGCATCCGTCTGGGTTTGCTGTGCTCCTGGTGTTCTGCTGATTCGATTCTTTCGGAATTCGAAGGTTAAGGTCACCAGTGTTATGGATTTGTGGGGAGGTTGTGATACTGGATTTAGTTGGTCTTGGGGACTGGAGTCTCTAAGAGGAATTTTCCTCTTTTTGGGGCGAATTTCCACCGTCTGTGCCTTCGATTGTCTAGTTATTTGGGTTCTGTTCTTGCCATGGATGTATAGAGATGCTATCCATGGCTGAGCACGATAACTCTTGCTCGGCGGTCCCCCTGATGAAGCTGCCTGTTGCGATGAACAAAGCTAAGCTAGTGAAACAGGTTAAGACAGTGAGGGGATCCGATCGGAATGCCTCTAATGATATTGCTGGCCCTTCAAAAGCCAGCTCTCGTCCTAATTCCCCTGTTCCTACTGGGAAAAACATCAGCTCACCTTCAAATATAGTTGGGAAGACTGTGCTGATATGAATCCGCATTCTCAGCGGAATGTTTCTCGGGGACGAAGCCTGCAAAGACATTCGTCCAAGATGCCTCTGAAGGATTCTGTACTGCCTAGACAGAGCCATAGTAGGGGGCCAACAGCTGGGAAAAAACCCATCTGGGGATCGACCCAACAAACAGTATAGTGCCCGTGGGCTGCAGTTGTTAACTTAGCAGAGAAAGGATTTTCCCTGACATATATCCCACCCATAATTGTGGATGGAAAACCTAGTGTCCACATTTCTAAGACATCCTCCAAAAAGCTGATCCAAAATGGAGTGAATGTTTAGTGGGGTATTATGTTGGCAAGAAACTGCCATTCAAGCTAACTGAATCTGCAGTTGAGAATGTTTGGGGGACCTAACTTTCGGATGTCTTGGCAAATGCTGATGGGTTCTATTTCTTCCGTATGCCGAATGACACTTTTAGGCGGAAGATTCTTGATGGGGGGCCAATCACCATCCTACAGGTTCTCATGATATTGCAACAATGGCAACCAATGATGAATTGCAGAAAACCCAACACACATCTCTTCCCGTCTGGGTAAAATTGAGGGACATTCCTCTAGCTCTTTGGTCTTCCCTGGGTATTAGTGCCGTTGCCAGTGCAATAGGCAAACCTCTCCATGTTGATATGCAAACAGAGAAGATGCGTATGCTTTCGTATGCCAGGGTTTGTATTGAAATCAAGGCCTCTCAACCCTTGCAAGAAACTATTGAAGTCTTTCTTAAGAATGAATCTTGGGCTGTTAAAGTAGAATATGAATGGCGGCCTTTGATATGTACGAAATGTGGCACTTTTGGTCATAAGTGTGCTGATCTTGGAGTATTGCCTGCTCCTAATCGCAAGCCCCCGATGGGTAATACGGTGGACTCTTCTTCTCCGCCTGGTGATAGATGGTAAACAGTTCAGAAAAACCAGTCTGGGCCAAAATTCGGTACTGGTCAGGTTGCCTTCCCACCCAGCACGGCCTACTTCTCCTCTTCTTAAGCCTGTTGCGGTTGAGATTGGTGATTAGACATTACCCATTCCTGATATCTCTCCGGCTTCTTCTCGATCTTCATCTGATGAAGATGATAGTGAGGATGATAAAGCCAGCAACATTGGCAGTGACTTTGATGAAGCCTCACCTGCTCCACCTACTTCTTCTACATGAGCTTTGACACACTCGAAGGCTGAGACCTTTGCGCCTGTTAGTGTTCCGGTCACTTGGGACCCTGCTCTTGACTTGGTGAAAATTCACAGTAAGGACAGCCCCCTTACTTCAGTCTCAATTGCCAACCCTAAAGCTAGGAAAAAGAGTGGCAAGAAAAAACGGTAATACCTTTTCCTTCATATATATGTTTTTTTGGAATATAGAACATTAATGGCCTTATGGCCCCCCTTAAGCAAGCTGAAATTCGTACCTTGGTTAGAAATAATAACCTCTCTTTTGTTGGGGTTCTTGAGACCAAAGTTAATCAGTCCCTTTTTGAGTCCACCTTGTCCAGGCTGCTGCTGGGGTGGAATTGGTCTTCAAACTACAACTACTCCTCTCGGGGCAGAATTTGGGTAGGATGGAACCCACAGGAAGTTCAGGTGCAGATCCTTTCTCTGTCATCACAGGTCATTCATAGTCAGGTATATATGCAGGCTTTAAATAAGTCTTGCTATGTATCAATTGTGTATGGAGAACACACTTTTGTGAATCGGCGGTCCCTCTAGGCTGATCTCATTCATTCTAGCTGCCTTTATGCTCATGAGCCTTGGCTGGTTGCTGGTGATTTCAACGCCATCCGACACCATTCTGACAGAACCGGTAGCTCAAATTATTGGATCCCAACTTTTGATGAATTGGATGATTGCCTTGATCAAGTCGGCCTAGATGATCTCAGGTTTATTGGTCATCGCTACACTTGGTCGAACTCTGCCACTGTTGGTCGAAAACAGAGGAAAATTGATAGGGTCCTTATCAATGAGCAATAGAGTTGTGATTTTTCCTTCTCTGAGACATCTTTTCTTGCTCCAGGCATATCTGATCATACTCCTATGATTGTTCGGCTTTTTCCTCATCGTCCATCTTATAAACCGTTCAAATTCTTCAACTTTTGGATGACCCATCCTTCTTTTGAGAATACGGTCCTTCAAGTTTGGGATTCGGATATTATGGGGTCCCCAATGTATGTGTTATGCAGTAAACTCAAGATGTTGAAAGCTCGGCTTAAACTCCTCAACAGGGAAGCTTTCTCTGGTATTTCGACATGTGCAGCCCAGGCCAGGTTAGATCTTACTACCATGCAAGATCTTCTTGATGCTAATCCGTCTGATATGGCACTGGCACGTATAGAAAAGGAACAATCCCAAGTGTTTTCGGCACTCCGGCTTCAGGAAGAGAGTTTCTTCAAACAAAAGTCCAGGATTAGATGGCTGACTGAAGGGGTCAACAACACCAATTATTTCCATCATTTTGTCAATAAGAGACATCTTCAAAACCGCATTTTATCAGTCTTTGACAATGAAGGTAATATTATTCGTGATCCGACCCTTGTTCAACAACATATTGTCTCTCATTTTCAGAACCTTCTTGCTGCGGACTCCTCCAATAGTTGCCCGAATATTTCGACCATTCGTCCATTGCTTCAGCATGTTTTAAATGGAAACCAGATTTGCCATTTATCACGGCAGGTTACTCAAAGTGAGATCAAACATGCCATGTTTTCCCTAGCCAAAGGAAAGACCCCGGGTCCTGATGGATTCAATGTGGATTTCTTCAAATCTAATTGGGACATTGTTGGTCCCTCGGTTATTTCTACCATCAAGGACTTCTTTCGCTCTAGTTCCTTGTTGAAGGAAATTAACACTACCATCATTACACTTGTGCCAAAGTCGCCTAATGCTTCAGCTATGAAAGATTATCGGCCCATAGCATGTTGTAACACAGTTTACAAATGCATATCCCGCATATTGGCAAATAGAATTTCTACAGTGCTGCCTTCTCTGGTGAGTTATTCTCAGAATGCATTTGTTAAGAAGCGCAGAATTACAGATAACATTATGCTGGCCCAAGAGTTATTTGCAGGCTTCCACCATCAACCGTACCTATTGAAATGTGCTATCAAGGTAGATTTTCGGAAAGCTTATGATACCTTGGATTGGGGTTTTCTGGAAACTCTCCTTCAAGCTTTTTTTTTCCCTGCGCATCTTATTAAGTTGATTATGGGCTGTGTCTCCACACCTAAATTCTCTGTAGCGATCAATGGAGAGCTACATGGATTCTTTGCCAGTGGTCGAGGTATCCGTCAAGGGGATCCTTTATCCCCTTATTTGTTTACCATGGTGATGGAAGTGTTCTCTGGTATCCTGAATACTCAAGCTCGGGACCCATCCTTTAAATTTTTCTGGAGATGTAAGTCTACAAAACTTACCCACCTGTTTTTTGCCGATGACGTCCTACTCTTCTCAGAGGCACACATGGATTCTATCACCCTTCTGAGGGACGAGTTATGGTTGTTCTCTGGTTGGACCGGCCTTAAACCAAACGAAAGCAAAAGTGAGATTTTCTTATCAGGTGGATTGGAGGAACTTCGCAACCAGATCCTCGGTTGCTTTGGATTCGTCCAAGGTATGTTACCTTTTAGATACCTTGGAGTCCCCGTTATTGCCTCTAGACTCTCTAAGGCTGATTGTTGCAATTTAGTGAACCAAATTACGACTAAAGCCCGATCCTAGTCACAACGATTCCTCTCATTTGCTGGCCGTTTGCAAATCATCAAATCAGTGTTGCATGCAACCCAGATTTATTGGGCGAACGTTTTCACCCTTCCCAAGGCTGTCCTTGCAAAAATTGAGATGATTCTTCGTCAATTCTTATGGAAAGGACCTGACTTAGGCATGGGTGGTGCGAAGGTCCCGTGGAATACAGTGTGCCTACCTAAAGCAGAAGGGGGTTTAGGTATTAGGCGACTTGCAGATTGCAATACGGCATCCATGCTTAAACATATATGGTTGCTCTTCACTGACAAAGAGTCCATCTGGTGCAAATGGATCCACTCCACCTTCTTGAAGAATACAAACTTCTGGATTTCCGCCAAGCCGACTTTCTGTTCTTGGGCTTGGAAGAAAATACTGGATCTTCGCCATCAATTCCAGTCACACTTCAAATGGAAAATTGGAGATGGTTCCTCCACTTCATTCTGGTTTGATCAATGGCATCCCAATGGCCCTTTATACAAACTGTTCTCTAATAGAAACATTTATCGATCTAGAATTCCGAGAAATGCTTCTGTCAAAGACTTCTTCTCTTCTGTTTGGCAGCACTCTGATGTACTGGACACCTTTAGATCCTGGCCAGAATGTATTTCATTGATATTGAGGAAAAATGATCAGTTCAAGTGGCTTGAGACGCCTTTGAGGGACTTTTCCACTTCATCAGCTTGGGACTTTATCCGGTTGAGAAGGGCCCCTCTTATGTGGCACTCCTTTGTTTGGGATCGCTCTTTAGCGCCTAGACATGCCTTCTTGCTTTGGCTTATTATGCTCAACAGGCTTCCAACTCAAACTTTCTTGTTAAATTACCGCAGGATCTCTGAAGGTGAATGTGCCTTTTGCTGCATCAAACCAGACTCTACTAACCACCTCTTCTTTGACTATGGTTTTACTCGTTCCCTTGCTATATTCTGGGCTAATAATTGCAGCCTATCTCGGCACAACTAATCTTGTCATGAAATCATTCGATGGGTGTCTCGGATCACTTCTGGTCAATCTTTCTACTGTCGGATAGTTCGGTTTTCATTTACAGCGTTATGCTATCTCATTTGGACAGAACGTAACAATATCCTCTTCAGGAATCGGTCTCTTTATTTGCCTGCCATGCACTCGCACCTTTCTAAGGCGGCTAGGGACAATGGACTTTCTCTCAAGACTGTGGTTGACAACCCCCGCAATAGAAGATTACAAGTCAATTGGGGTATTTCGGCGACTATCTTTCTATGAGCTTGTAAACCTTTGTATCTTCTTTCTCCTTGTGATCGCTGGTTGTCTGTTACTAGCCTTTAGCGCACATTGTTCGCTTGTCTTTAGCTGTGACACCTTGGCACCCGTTGAGACATTTTATGTCTCCTCAGGTACAAGGTTTTTGTGTTCAGCTTCTCTCTTGTAATTATTCGCTGAAAAGTTATACTACTTACCTTTATCAGAAAAAAAAAACATCCCCACAATCTCCCTTACCCAAAAAAAAAATCCCCAGAATCTAACAATTCCATTCATTCCTATGCAAAAAGCCAATAAGATCAATACTCTCATATCCATTAACTCCACTTTAAACACCTCATAATCAGCCATCAATCATAGGACAACATCTCCATTCATTTAAACACCTCATAATCAGCCATCAATCATAGGACAACATCTCCATTCATTGATCTATCCTCATCGTTAACTGATTGATGACTACTCATTGTCAATCATCTGTATCATTAATTGAACTATTGCAATCAACCATCACCTCTAATCACAGCCATCACCAGAAACATCACAGTGAGCCATCATCTTCGATGACCACCATTATCATTCACTTTCATCACCATTAACCACTACATGTTTAACAAATACAAGCCAAGTCCATTTTATTATTGCCTTTTTCATCTTTCACCTTCTAATCATCTTCTCAAACATCAACACCCGTTCCTCCACCAACATCGTCATTCCCCAGCGAACTCAAACACCAATTCTTCTGTTTGTTAAATCGTTTCCAGAGTAGACCAAACAAGATTACTCATCTATTCCAAACAAATAATAGCGAAATCAATAGCAAAACCTGCATTTACTTTATCAGACATATCTATACATCATTGGCACTCACCGGATCACTTCATCATTTGCTGGATGCTATTGCAAACTTGACATACCGAGACAAACCAGAACCGATGATATGGAGTAAAATCACCGTAGAGAGATGAACATTCGCAAAGATTCAGCAAGTGTGATGTTCGCTCCAACCATTTCTCATCAATAATCACCATTCATCATCAATGGAGCATGAAACATAGAACAAAGAAGCACCAGGAATGAATATTCAAGTCAAAGACAGCACCTCATGTCCTCACAAGTCAATACCATAGACCATCCTCAGAACGTAAAAACATCGCCCAACCGAGAATCAGAAAAACGAGTCATACAGACAACTAAACACTTTTTGGTGAGCAATGAAGAGTTGGCAATGAACAAGGAACAAAGAAGCAAACCACAAACAAAATAAACTTTTTTTGAGTTTTAGGTACTATTTATCGAAAGAATTTTATTGCACTTAAAATTGAATCAATTGAAAAGTTTAGAATTCGATTGCATCTTACACACAAGATTTGGGAAATTTATCCAAAAAGTTCTCAACCTATTTTATAACAATCAATTCAGTCATAAACATTTCAATTTGGCTTAGTCTTAAATTTTTTCATGATTTGCAATGTAGTCCTAAACCTTTTAGCGATTTGCTAATTTACTTCTTTAGGCTTATTATGGCTGGAATCGCTGACGTGGCACCAATATTGACTGTCGTACATGGCACTATCGGCGCTGATATAGACGATTTTTGCAATTTTTTAAATATTCTGATTTTTTTCTTTTCTTTCTTTTCTTTCTTTTCCCTTTCCCTATTTCCTAGTACTAGTCTCTGAGCGAGTCGCCCTCGCCTGTGGTTGACGAGGATGTCTCGATCCCTGTTGGCGGCCCACGACCTTTGTCAACCATTGTCAAGGCTTTGGCGACTGGCAGAGGGAAATAGGAAAAAAAAAGTAAAAGGAAAGAAAAGAAAAGGGAAAAAAGAAAAATTTTAGAAAGTTTTCAAAATTTTGTGAAAATCATCCACATTAGCACTTGCCGTGCCACATGGAACGGCCAACGTCTAAATCAGCGACTTCCAACTAAAATTCACCCAAACGACTACATTGACAAATTGTGAAATGGTTTAAGACTAAATTAGCCATATGGAAATCACTACAAAAAAAAAACTGGTTTTTTATGACGAAATTTCCAATGAAAAATTTGGAAAAATTCGTTGGAAAACGAATTTCCAACGAAAAAAAATTTGTTGGTAATAGGTCGTCGGAAATTTTTCCAACGAAAAATTTCAATTTCGTTGGAAATTTGCGATGAATTTTATTTCGTTGGAAAATTCGTTGGAAAACTCGTGGCTAAATTCGTTGGAAAAATTACAAATTTTTTTTTGGTCGAAAAATTGTGGAAATTTTTTTTCCAACGAAAAATTTTTCGTTGGAAAAATTACAAATTTTTTTTTGGTCTAAAAATCGTGGAAATTTTTTTTTCCAACGAAAAATTTTTCGTTGGAAAACTTACAATTTTTTTTTGGTCGAAAAATCGTGGAAATTTTTTTTACAACGAATTTTTTTTGAAAAATTGCCCTCGCCGCCGACGAGGGCCGAGCTCGAGCTCACCCAGATCTGGGCGAGCTCGGCCCTCGCCGGCGACGAGGCTTGGTGGCGTCGGGGGCGGCCCATGGCGGCCTTGGGGGCGGCCCTGGATGGCCGCGGTGGCATCGCAAGGAGGGAGCCGACGTCGGGTTGGAGTCGGAGGAGAAGGGGGGGCAGCGGGGGAGGAGGCGGAGGGGGAGGCGGAGAGGAAGACGGAGGGAGAAGCTGAAGGCGAAGGAGAGAGAGAGAGAGAGAGAGAGAGAGAGAGAGAGAGAGAGAATGTGAAAATTGAGAAATGTGGGAATGACGAGCGCAAAAAAATTGAATAAGGAAGAAGTAGGATTTTCGTTGCAAAATTCATGGGAAAATTCCCACGAATTTTGCAATGAAAATTGTATACACTAAAATAATTACCCGGAAAATTGAAATTCGTTGAAAAATTTGTTGAAAATTTCCAACGAATTTTTCAATGAAAATTGTACACACTGAAATAATTGCCCGGAAAATTGAAATTCGTTAGAAAATTTGTTGGAAATTTCCAACAAATTTTCCCACGAATATAAAAAAATGCCGAATAGTACCGGGTTTTTTTTGAATTCATTGGAAATTTCCAACGAAATTTCCAACGAAAATTGTACACACTAAAATAATTGCCTGGAAAATTGAAATTCGTTGGAAATTTCCAATGAATTTTCCAATGAAAATTGTACACACTAAAATAATTGCCCGGAAAATTGAAATTCGTTGGAAAATTCGTTGGAAAGTTCCAACGAATTTTCCCACGAATATAAAAAAATGCCAAACAGTACCGGGTTTTTTTGAATTCGTTGGAAATTTCCAACAAAAAATTTTTCGTAGAAAATTTCCAACGAATTTTCCAACAAAAATTGTACACACTCAAATAATTGCCCGGAAGATTTAAAATTTGTTGGAAAATTCGTTGGAAATTTTCAACGAATTTTTCCCCGAATATAAAAAATACCGAACAATACCATGTTTTTGTAATTCGTCGCAAAATTCGTTGGAAATTTCCAACGAAAAAAATTCGTCACAAAATTCGTTGGAAATTTCCAACGAATTTTTTTTCGTCGCAAATTTCCAACGAAAAATTTTTTGTTGGAAATTTTCAACGAAATTTGCGGCGAATTTTTTTTCGTTGGAAATTTCCGACGAATTTTTTTCGGTGGAAATTTCCAACGAATTTTATTTTTCGTTGGAAAATTTGTCACAAATTTGCGACGAAAATTTTTTCTTCGCAAATTTTCGTGGCAAAAATCCAGTTTTTTTGTAGTGAATGTTTAAACCTGCATTAGCATTTTTACAATAGGTTTATGACTTTGTTTTAGTAATTTTCCCTACAAGATTTAGGACTTCCTCTACATTTTCCCGAGAAGAGGGGATATAAAAGGTAATTGATGCCATGAGTGAAGGAGTCAAAGTGAATTTATCCAGTTATAATAAATCCATAAGAATTTCTCGATCATGAATGAGTTGTTCAATCAACAATGTTGAACCAGACCAAAAAAATGTCGACTAATTTAGAAGGAAATTTGTAGAGGCACAAGTTTGTATATGAATGTTATTAGATATTACTTCTAAACGAATCCAGCAAATGAGAAAAAACAATCTCAAGGGCATGCTGCATAACGCGGGTCTTCCACTTCGTAACCTAAGAATCTCCTCTAAACTAGTCCAACTAATTAAGTTTTTGATTTAATTGAGTAATTTAAGTCAATGCTAATTAAAGTTATTAAATAAGTTCAATATCACTAATTTTGACAGGGGATTAAAAATATCTAGGTACCAAAGACCGATGAGAGCCTTTCCAAAGGAATTAAGTTAAGTTGCCTACATGGCTTATTGATTTTTTTGTTTTGGTCGAAGCCTACATGGCTTATTGATGGATTGAAATTCATATGGTTAATTGGGTTATTAAGTTGGCTCTTAACTAAATCAGATATTAAATTCTTTCTTTTTTATATTTCCTTTCTATTGTAATAGATATCTATCCAATATCCATATCGTAAATGCCATAAATATCCTTAGTCTTATGAATGATGAAGATAGGGATTGGCAACCGGGCCGGTTCAATCCAGGAACCGGCTTGACAAATGAACCAACTTTTTGGAAGATAAGGTAATTGCATATGTTTAACAGAAGATCAACAATTCGGAAAAGATTTTTCTAGATGCTTGAGACTTTTTCTAGTCTCGGGTCTTATTTGGAGTCATTCTTTACCCAAAAAAAAGTGTAATCATTTGAATCAACTTTTTTTAAAGATAGGGTAATTGCATATTTAACAGAAGATCAATGATTTGGAAAAAAATTTCTTAAATACTTGAGACTTTTTCTAGTCGTGTCGGGGTCTTATTTGGAGTCATTCTTTTCCAAAAAAAAAAGTGTAATAAAATGAACCAACTCTTTGGAAGATAGGGTAATTGCATATGTTTAATGGAAGATCAACAATTTGGAAAAGATTTATCTAGATGCTTGAGACTTTTTCTGGTCATCTTGGGGTCTTATTTGGAGTCATTCTTTACCCAAAAAAAAGTGTAATCAGATTAATCAACTTTTTTAAAGATAGTGTAATTGCATATTTGGAAAAGATTTATCTAGATGCTTCAGACTTTTTCTAGTCATCTTGGGGTCTTATTTGGAGTCATTCTTTACTAAAAAAAATGTGTAATCAAATGAACCAACTTTTTGAAAGATAATTGCATTTTCAATGGAAGATCAACGATTTGGAAAAGATTTATCTAGATGCTTGAGACTTTTTCTAGTCGTCTTAGGGTCTTATTTGGAGTCATTCTTTACCCAAAAAAAAGTGTAATCAAATGAACCAACTTTTTGAAAGGTAGGGTAATTGCATATTTAACAAAAGATCAACAATTCGGAAAAGATTTATCTAGATGCTTGAGATTTTTTCTAGTCGTCTTGGGGTCTTATTTGGAGTCATTCTTTACCCAAAAAAAAAGTGTAATCAAATGAACCAACTTTTTGAAAGATAGGGTAATTGCATATTTGGAAAAGATTTATCGAGATGCTTGAGACTTTTTCTAGTCGTCTTGGCGTCTTATTTGGAGTCATTCTTTACTAAAAAAAAGTGTAATAAAATGAATTACATTTTGGAAGATAGGGTAATTGCATATGTTTAACAGAAGATCAACAACAGGAAAAGATTTTTCTAGATGCTTGAGACTTTGTTTTAGTCATCTTGGGGTCTTATTTGTAGTCATTCTTTACTAAAAAAAAAGGTGTAATCAAATGAACCAACCTTTTGGAAGATAGGGTAATTGCATATATTTAACATAAGATCAACAATTCGGAAAAGATTTTTCTAGATGCTTGAGACTTTTTCAAGTCGTCTTGGGGTCTTATTAGGAGTCATTCTTTACTAAAAAAAATTCGCTTTCACGTTGTGACGTCAAACATACATTTCGTAAAAGATACTTGAGACTTTTTCTAGTCGTCTTGTTCTACTTTGTTATCTCCTCACATCGCACAAACCAACTTTCTGTAAGATAGGATAATTGTATAATCAAATGAATCTTTTCAATGCATTTGGGTTACAAAGAATCAGCAATTCGGAAAAAATTTTCTTTGAAATAATTCTTTGTATTACTTACGAAAATGAATCGGCCAAAAATATTTGCATACGACATGGATAGTGAAAAAACAAATATATTAGAGCTAACAATTCTAACTGATATAGATGATTATTTTTTAGAAAATATCTTCTAAATCATTAATCTTCAGTAAAACAAAAACACTATCAGTTGCTCTGCTCCTTTTAAGTCAGTGCCTGAGACCAAAGTCTTGAGGCGTGGAGTCTACGGGGGACACCTTCCTGGAAGATAGTTTTAGTTAATTGAAAATTTTTTAGGGAAAAAACCACGAAAAACCCCAAACTTTACCCCATATGACACATTTACCCCGAACTTTTTTTTGTGACACCAAAAACCCCAAACTTTCTTATTTGTGACACATTTACCCCAATGTACATTATCCATGGGCATTTTCGTTTTTTCCGCTTTTTCTTTTTTTTTTTATTTTTTTTTTCCATTTCGGCGGGGCTGCCCTCGCCGGCGAGGGCGAGGGACCCTCGCCCCGCCCAGGCGAGGGCTGCCCTCGCCGGCGTCAGGCGAGGGCCGCCCTCGCCTGGGCGAGGCTCGCCCTCGCCTGGGCTGGGGAGGGCGAGCCTCGCCCGACGCCGGCGAGGCTCGCCCGACGCCTGGATCTGGCGAGGGCGGCCCTCGCCCGACGCCGGCGAGGTCACAGGAGACCTCGCCGGAAAGGAAAAAAAAAGTAAAAAAAAAAAGAAAAAGAGGAAAAGACGAAAATGCCCATGGATAATGTACATTGGGATAAATGTGTCACAAATAAGAAAGTTTGGGGTTTTTTATGTTACAAAAAAAAGTTCGGGGTAAATGTGTCACACTGGGCAAAGTTTAGGGTTTTTGGTGGTTTTTTCCCAATTTTTTAAGTCCTCTTTACCTTTTCTGCTTGTTGATAGAGTATTCACATTGCATAAACTTACCTTGCATCCATGTCCGAGGCAACAAATGATAGAAAAATCATCAAGAGGCTTGCATACACCTTCTTGGAGGGAAAATGACACAAACGGTGCCTAAACTTTAGTTTAATGTGCAATTTGATCCATGAACTTTTAATTTGTTCAATGTAGTCCTTGAACTTTAACCCAATGTGCAATATGGTTTCTGAACTTTTAATTTGTTCAATGTTATCCCTGAACTTTTGGTATATGTTCAATTCAGTCATTGAATTATATAAAAATGTTCAATTCGGTCATTTCCATTAATTCAAGTTCAGGGACTACATTGAATATTTTCATATAGTTCAAAAACTGAATTGAACATATACCAAAAGTTCAGGGATGTCATTAAACAAATTAAAAGTTTAGGGATCACATTGAGCATTAACCTAAAGTTCAGGGACTACATTGAATAAATTAAAAATTTAGGGATCAAATTGCACATTGAACCAAAATACAAGGACTATTTGTGTCATTATCCCCCTTCTTGGAAGATAGCCAAAGTCTTGGGGTCTTATTGGAGGCATTATTTTACCCAAAAAATTCTCTTTCATGTCGAAAGGTAGTTGATACTTTGCGTTTTGAAAATATGTCTCTAATATTCAGATCGTAAATGTAATAGACATCCATGATGTTATGGATAATGAACATGAAGATGTTATAACCACTTGCTACATGAGAGTATAACTCTAATAAATCAAACCTAAAACAATTAGCGTAAATTTATTGACTTATGCTATTTTCAATTAAGAATGAAAGTTAGGGAGTATTGAGAGCTTACTCACACTATACATCCAATGAAAAGACCATTTAGTTATTATTTCCATTTTGTAACAAAGGTAACTCTTTAGCAATTATAAGTTAAGTAAATTTACTTATTTCGATTTAGCACAATCATATTTTAGTATGATACTTTTATAGTTTAACTTTACTTTGATAATTCTTATTTACCATGATCCACACAAGCTATTTGCATTTTGCTTTTACTTCTTGCAAAGTTGACTCATTTGGATTTTAATATTCGGTTTTTCACCAGGACAACTTGATAATTTAGCATCAACCAACGTACTAATGACAAGTTCTAATCAAAATGACATAAACAGTAAGATTACATTGTTAACTTATGATTTATGAACTGGACTTTCCTTTATATTATGAATAGAAATTTAGTTGAAGATCATATGATATAATTTTGAGTCTAATCCCAAACTGTAAGTTTTATCAGTAATTTTCACTTGACCATCGTTTGATTATAATTTGTCCGGTGATTTCATGTGATTTTTGGTCATTTTGGCGGTACATATCATGTGATGTATACAACTCTCATCTGCGTTCCTCCTTCACAAAGTGGATGAGTTGGTTTCCACTTGATTCTGGCGAAGTCCCACTCAACCCAAAGGTGGGTTGCACGTGTAACGGGACCACACTTTGTATACAATATTAAAAATAGTCGATGGACTTTCGGGAAATATTTAACTTGAATCTTAAATCTTAATTTTTGTTCAATTTGATTTTTGAATCGAATTAATTTTGATGCGTGCATTCAATCTCGGGCTAAACCGAAGCCAAATCGATGTCAAAAGAATCACGAGATGGTTGTTTCTCTTGTATATCAACATAACTCTACCATTGAAAAGGTATCGAAGGGATAATTTGCAAAACTCGTGACAACAATTTCTTAGCTAGCGTAAAGATTTGTGAGAAGACAAGATCAACATGGAAATGAGAAGATGCTATCCACAGAATATAAGATATGGGAATGAGACACAATAGAGTTAGGTCAAGAATGAGACAAGTACATTTAATCAGCAATTTTCTCACTTTCCCCATGGGATTCACATATGAGTGTCACCTAGAAACATCTTGAAAAGCAATTAGCATAGGACCTGAATGATTCTTTAATATTGGCGTGCATGTGATGCACTACTGGCATACAGGTAAAGTATTTCGAGTATAAAATTTGTAGGACACCGAATCCATTGTTGGCCGGTTGCCTTTAGTCATCATCTGCATATAGAATTTCTGGCCAGAGAAGTTCATACAGCGCAAAATTGTCTTTTTCCCATCACCGACGGCTTCTCGTCAATGTTTTTTCATATGATATATTGTAAAAGTATACTTTAAGTCGAAACAAGCTGCGTAGACCAGAACCATACTAGTATTCAAGTCAACAAAAGTAAACGATCATTCTAAACTAAACATGGTCCAGAACAAATTTTGGTGCTTTTCAACCACTCCATGTTCGTAGGAACAAATACCATTAGTAAAATAACGAAATACCCCATTATTTCTATATATAAGAAACTCTATATTGATACATAAATTTTATCTAGTTATATAAGATTTAATTGCACGAAAATTAAGAAATTAATTTTTAACATCGAAATAAAAATATTTTCATTAAATTACATTGTAGTAGACGTATTTGCATTAATAGAATTTAGTAAAACATATATTTTTTTATTTTATTTATAAAAAATAATTATAAAAAGTTAAAAAAAAAGAAGAAAAAAACAGAAAAGTGGCAGACAAAAGAGGAGCTTTTGCACGTGGCTCGGCGTGATTTCGTGAAGCGAAAAAAACAGTAAAGCTGACCAGAAGAGACAAAATAGGGAAGAGCTCTCTTCTCTCCATTGGTGACTGCACGTCCAGACGAGGTTAAGAGGAAAAGGGCGGGGAGTTCGCAAAAGGAGGAGGGAGGAGGGATAGAGAGGTTGAGAGAGTTGGGGAGGCAGAGAGAGAAGACGGAAAGAGCAGAGAGAGAGATCGAGGTCGAGAGAGAGATCCGAGGTTGAAGGGCCCTCCGTTGGCGACCCTTATGCCTTAGCCGCGGCCGACGACCCTCCGACGCATCCCCTTTCCCGCGATAGGATCATGGTAGGTCTTGGTCCCGAACTCTTGTCGGGGCTCGCGTTTGTTTGATTCGCGGTCGATTTCCGGAGGATTCCGGCTCGAAGTCATGCGAGGCGACCGGACATAGTACGATCTATCAAAATCGACCGCATTCGCCGCCGCCGAGCAGGATAGGGACGACGCCACAAATCTCTTGTTTAGGCCCCTATTGTGCTCTGTTTTTTTTTTTTTTTTTTTTTTTTTTAGTTCTTGGCCGAATGGGGTCGAGGCTCGCCGGCGCTCATTTTCGCTCGTTCCCGACCATCGGCTAGCCTTCCCTAGCGACCGCTGTATGCTATCTTCCATGTCGTGTGATTGCGGTTGACGTTCGAACCTCCCTTGGCTCGGCTTTTTAGTTTAGGATTAGAATAGGTCTTTTAGGTTTGGTCCATTTCGTGGATGGGCCGAATTGGATGAATTAGACTGAAGTGTCGTGCAGGCTTTCATCCCTAGTGGGCTGGGCTTGGGTGTCCTTTATTTAGTTGTTTTATTGGGTTTTGGAGTATTCCGAATTGGGCCTTCGCGGAGCCCACCTTGCGGTGGACCCGGGCCGGCGGGCCCGGGTTGGCTCCGGCCCGGGTCGGATGTGGAGATTCAACCCGGGTCCGTGTTATATTATTTTAATATTAAAAAATTTCAAAAAATCAAAAAAATATTATTTGGGCTTTGGAATTGGCTTTTCTTGCCCTTTTGTATAATTAGTGTCATGATTGATTGCACGTTGCTTAATTCACACACTTTGAATTGCGCATTTAATTTAACCTCGTATGTGGTTGATTATGCATGTTAGGTTCATATATTGATTATTGCTTCTCTTAACTTAGTTAGGGATGGAATTTGAGATTCCTAATTAGTGTAAACACGTTAGGCAGTAATTGAGTACCGAAAGGGCACTAGTAGGTCAATTAGTGTAATTAAGTATCCATACCCATTGAATCTCTGGTTCGTAAAAGTGAAGCATTTCTCCCATGCTTTATTTGGGCATCTAATCTACCCACCAAAAACTGATTAGTGGCGACTCCTAGATGAAATTGATTTGCTTGTTAATAACCTAAACCTTAAGTTGCAAGTTGGTATGAGCTTGGGAGAGCTCGAGCTAGGTTTAATTTAGTAATCCATTAGCCAAATCCCTTCGGCGACGAGGCCAGTTCGGGGAGGTCACGACACCCTGCAACTTAATATAATAAACCGATTGATATTATTCATTATCTGGAAATAGACAAGCCCTGTGCTTAGTTATAAGACGCCCTGCAACTTAAACCGACTGATATCACAGCTTCAATTTTCTAGTGAAGGAGATAGTCTCTTCTGCATTCTCCGTTTACTTTGACGTTGAAAGACTGTAACAGGAGAGCAACCCAATGAAGATGCAACCAATCGAAATACAAGGAAATTCAAACCATGCAGAACCACCAGCAGGTACACGTACAAGTTTCAACCGAGAAAAAAAAATGGTATAAGCGATGTGGTCTCAAAATGTTCTGGAATGTGTATTTTATCATGGTTCTTTTTCTTTGCTTTATCATCCAACAAACATAACCCTGACCGTGGCTAAGGAACAAGAGAAAAAAAACAATTCAGTATAAGGATTTTGTGCTCACTCTTTCTTCTACATATGTTGAAGATATTCGTATTCCCGTTGGATCAACTCCTTCTCCTTCTCAATCTGGAGGTGCTCCAGGTGCGTTATCCTTCGAAAGAGTTATTTCATTGTGAAATTAATATTTTGGGGCGGATCTGGATTGAACTGTTGTTCTCTCGGGACACTTCTCAATGTCTACAAGGAAAAGGTATTAACAAAATGGCCTCAATAGTTTGCATCCATTTTACAGAAATATCCGAAGAGGTTGTGGATGGACAGCATTACCGACCATTGTTGCGAGCTGCATTTGAGGGTGATTGGGAATTTGCTAAAAGTTTTTTTCAAAAAGATCCTGCTTCAGCGACAGCCATTATAACAAGCAAATCTGAAACAGTGCTTCACATAGCCGCTTTGAATGCACAAGACCAATTTTTTAAGAACATGGTTGGGTTCTTGTATAAGGAAGAGCTTGAAAAGGTCGATTGTGATGGCCGCACAGCCCTCCACAATGCCGTCCTGTGTGGAAGGATAAGGATGGTCAAGGCATTAGTTAAAAAGAATAGTAGGTTGACGCAAATTCCAGATAAGGAAGGACGTGTCCCTTTCAATATATCTACTCGGGAAGCTTCTATGCATAAGGAGATTGCCTGGTTCCTGGCGAAAAACACGACAGATAAGGAGCCAGGTGAACCCTTCAGCAGTCCCCATGCGATTGAATCCATTGTAGGTCTCACCTACGCTGGTCATCATGGTCAGATCGCCATCACTCTTTATCTCAATTCCATCTGCTTTTTTTTCCTTCATTCTAGACTTAGCATATTTTACTGATGAACTTTGTTGGCCAACCTGGATAGATATCGTCCTTTATCTAGTTAAGAAATACCCTCGCTTCCTTCTCATGAAAGGCCCAAAAGAGACGGACAAGACTATACTGGGCGTGTTGGCAAGGATGGAGTCTCACTTTCTCAGCGGGACCAGGCTCAGTGTTTGGGAAGCATTGATATACAAATGTCCGTACTTTCTATAGTCGCATCCCTGCATTACTGATTCCCTCCAATTAGATAATACCTGGCTATTCACCTGCTCTTTTGTATCCTGAACTGAAGGTATTCCCGTGGAAGTGAAGAACAAGCCAGCAGACGAAAATTCGAAGAAAATGCAGATGTCAATGTATTCGGGTGGGTATGCATTTTTGCATCTGGGCATTATCTAATTTAAGACCTTCCATGATTTTTCACTTAAGTCAATTTTTTAGATTGATTCCCTCCCTACCAGCAAAGGAAACCGAAATGGATTGTTCCTTTGTAGGATATATTCCGGCTCCTTGCCCTAGTTTTACTTGAACAATGGCAAAACTATTTTATGGATCAGCTATTTCCTGGGAACCACATATTATTCAACCCAGTGCATTAGCATGACATAACTCATTTAATGGACAATATAACAAGCCAATTACAACGCAAAAATAGTATGGGAGGAGCCACAAAACGAAGCGGAGTTACACTGATTGGGGTCCTTTATCCTCATCCATATCTCTTCCAATCCCAACTATTGAATCATATGAACGTGACTGTTGATTGTTTTGGTATCTATGACTATCAACCATTAGGACTGTCAGGACGCCAATAAGTATAAACTATGTAGAAAAGTACTTCATTCCACATGGCCACACAATGATTTCACATCTGCTGACCCGGTTCTCTCTGCAACCTTATTGTAGTGCTTCAATGTCTTGCAACGTCACTTTGGAATGCCGCCAAAATTGTAGGTATGCTTCTATTTTATGAAGACTCTCTCTCGCTCTCTCTCGCTCTCTCCAACCAAAAGTCTCTATCTTGTTTTTTTTTTGACTTCTTTTTTAAGTAGAAAAAAGTACCTAGTTAATTTTCTTTGACGTAATAAAAAAAAAGATTTTTATTTGATCCACTACCTATTTAGAAAAATCCTTACACATTCATCATTGGATGAGTGATATGTGTATTTGAAGTTAGTTTTGTAACTAAATTTTACCACATGCCGACCATCCAAAGATGTATGCGTAATTTATTTTTTACATCGGCAATTGACCTAATAAAAACCCTTTTAGAAAATTATTCAAACTCAAACAACATTATATATTCCCTAGCCAATATTTGTATGTTTTGAAAGATTCCAGGCATTCACCAAGCTCTAATCACAAGAGGCGTGTAATTAAAATAAAAAGTTAAAAAAGAATCCTTGAAATTGCAAATTGAGGCGAGATTTGTTGTTAACCTGAACACATCCGATGGCTAACTGGTCTAAACAGTGCATCCCATAAATTGGCAAGGGAATTTGCTCATTTTCTAATGATCCTGTATTTAAGACTTGTTAGGATCAATCCAAAAATAAAATCCTAAATACACAATGTCGATAGGGCGAGTGTGCTCTTGAGATTACTCAGGTTGGTAGAGCACTTGAGACGAGCGAAAATTAGCCCAAATACCACATGGTCACTATAAAAATCCCAATTGTTCCCAAAACTTATTCTTAAATTTGCCCGCAGTTGCACTCATCTTGTCGTGTTCACCCAACTTTGTTATGCACCCAAAATACCCATTAGCCCTTGTCCCCAATTTTTGTAATTTTGTCAAATAACAAAAGGAAACAGAAGTATAGTGTCGCAAAATAAAAAAGTCATTTTACAATAGAGTTAATTATACTCACCATGACTAGACCAAAAAAAAAACAATACTCACCATGTCATTTAGGTGTAAAAAGCAGCAAACTCAAACCTAACATACCATTGTGTGACCCCATGCAGAAGTTTCGATTTTATTAGAGATAAGATTGAATGGAGAAAAAAATTTCTCATTGTACTGAGCATAAATAACAACGCAAAGGATTGTACGGCCAATGTGATTTATTTTTATTTTTATTATGAGCTGCTATGTACATTTAAATGATTTTATTTAAGATGATTTTATGTATGCGAAGATTACTAGCTATGATTTACTCTAGATAGACATATGCAATTAGCGTGGTTATTTTCAGAGTTGTTCTATCAGATTAAGCCTTATAATTGTATTCTCTTATTCACGATTTACATTATAAAGCTTACAAGTCAATCATTCAAAAAATTTATTTCATTTGAATTTTCTTCTCTTTTTGCAAAATCGAAGATCTACACATTTCCTCCATCCCTTCATTCTACCCTTCCGAAACAACTTCAAGGAAGATCACTTTCTTCACTCACCCTCTCATCACTTCTGCTTTCTATTCTTCTCTCTTTTTTTTTTTGGGTCGAACACTTCTGCTTTCTTCACATCCTATATTTTCTTCCAGACATGATAATATACATTTTTTTTTTTTTTTTGGTAAGGAGATAATATACATTTTTATTCTTTAAAAAGCTAGAAATGATTTCATGCCTTTCTTTGTACTTTGCAGCAGCAATTACCAAAATCCACACTTTGCATTTGAGGACAGAATCCTAAAGAAAAAAAAAATATGAATATATCTTTTCTAAAAGATGAAAGAAATCTGATCGTTTTCCCAGTCACCCACCAATCCAAGCTCTAATTGACGTAGGGATTTGTCATGTTCACCCAACTTTGTTATGCACCCAAAATACCCATTAGCCCTTGTCCCCAATTTTTGTAATTTTGTCAAAGAACAAAAGGAAACAGAAGTACAGTGTCGCAAATTAAATAAAAAAGTTATTTTAGAGTAGAGTTAAATTAACTATACTCACCATGTCATTTAACTGTAAAAAGCAAACTCGAACCTGACATACCATTGTGTGACCCATGCGGAAGTTTCGATTTTATTAGGGATAAAATGGAATGGAGGAAAAAAAATTTCTTCTTGTACTGAGCATAAATAACAACACGAAGGATTGTACGGCCAATGAGATTTTTTTTTTATTATGAGCTGCTATGTACATTTAAATGATTTTATTTAAGATGATTTTATGTATGCAAAGATTACTATGATTTACTCTAGATAGACACATGTAATTAGCGTGGTTATTTTCAGAGTTGTTCTGTCAGATTAAGTCTTATGATTGTATTCTCTTATTCACGATTTACATTATAAAGGGTACAGGCCAATCATTCCAAAAATTTCTTTCATTTGAATTTTCTTCTCTTTTTGCAAAATTGAAGATCTACACATTTCCTCCATCCCTTCATTCTACCCTTCCAGAACAACTTCAAGGAAGATCACTTTCTTCACTCACCCTCTTATCACTTCTGCTTTCTTCACATCCTATATTTTCTTCCAGACATGATAATATACACCTTTTTTTTTGGTAAAGATAATATATACCTTTTTATTCTTTAAAAAGCTAGAAATGATTTTTATGCCTTTCTTTGTACTTCGCATCAGCAATTACTAAAACCCACACTTTGCATTTGAGGACAGAATCCTAAAGAAAAAAAAAATGAAAATATCTTTACTAAAAGATGAAAAAAATCTGATCGTTTTCCCAGTCACCCACCAATCGAAGCTCTAATTGAGGTAGGGGTTTGTGAGAATATATGACAAGTTGTAAACTGTTATTAGATGCAATTATGTGTCTATAGAAATATTTGGGATGCAAAGCTGGATAACATTTTTTTCATTTTTTTTTGACATTTTGTAGTTCCAACAATCAAGAGGATTCACGAAGTGAAGATGAGACACGTGGCGGCCATCGAGTTGGTAAAACAAGTTTGCATTGCAATCTCTTCTAAGAGAACTACGGAGATCACCCAATTTTTTCGAGACAGGGACCTGCTTGGTCAAGCTGCAATCAAAGGCATCAGTGAACTCGTGAAGCTATCCATTCAGTTTTTCCCGGAGCTTATTTGGATTTCGCCTTATGATACTACGTTGATGAGACTAGCTGTGGAGAATCGCCATGAAAGGACTCTCGGACTCTTTTTGAGGGTAAGCTCCACCAATAAGTTGTCATTAGTTCCAGCGCCTAATCCGGACGAATCGTTGGATATGATGATCGCCGCAGCAAAGTACAACCCTAATTCCAGTACTGTAACTAATGTCTCCGGAGCAGCTTTTCAAATGCAAAGAGAACTCCAATGGTTTAAGGTAAGTTCGTTTCTTTTCATCCATTTGATAACTGCACTTAATGATGATTATCATATCTTCTAGACAAATTTCTTAAAAAATGATGGATAAAACTTTATTTGTGAATCCTTACTTTACCAAAAAAAAAAACTTTATTTGTGATAATCTTGAGAATATACATAAAAAAATTTCTTATAGTATATAGCAATATCTGAGTCAGTTTGGATGCACCTGGACCGGTCCACCCGAGCATTTTAAGGGTGCACTTCCCACATTGTTCTGGTGCTTAGAATTTTACTTCCTAAATGCTCTCACTAAAACTAGAATCCAAAATCACGAGTAGAAGAATAAACTCCATGGCCATCTAACTCAACATCTTGTTGGTACGTATATAAAAACAGTTTTTGAAATGGGAATAAATATTGGGTGAAGAAGCGAGGAAAGCCACGTAGAGAACTTAAGACTATTAGGTAATAAATTGAGAGAGAGAGAAGTGGGCGGGTTTGAAAGTTTGTTGATCCAAGGAAACGAAACTAAATAATGATTACAAAAAATTTGAAAGTCAAGAGTTGTGCCCTTTAGTTTGAAGAAGAGGATGTAGCGTCTACTTTGGACGAAAAGTGTCGAGGGTTTGATACCGGAGGAGACAGAAATTTATAAGACAAGAAAAAGTGCGACAAAGAAAATGCTCACTGCCTAAGAAATCCACTTCAAGGTACAGGGTATATTATAGGATGGTTTCGCATGACCTAACGAATCCCCATCAAAATATAGTGCATATAAAGGGTACATGCTCGTCATCTAAAAAATTCACTTCAAGACACAAGGCATGGAGTTCACCACTCAACAGAATTCATCAAATATGTACAGAATTAAGGGATAATCCACGATTCTCAAAATTCATTCAAACACTCACTTACCCTCAATGAAACCTTATAGGAGTCTACACAATTTGGACCAACCCTTCTAAGCATAGGTAAATCCCAAGACACTACCCTTTTATTTATCAAGATAAGACAAACCATCCCTAGATAAAACGTAATACTACACATTGACTCTTGACTCAAATATCTCTAGAAATAAAATCCAATGCATTGGTCTCAACAAAACATAGAAATACTAAATGTGACTCATCCTTGAATATCCTTAACAACTCTTCATACTTTGCTATGACTTCCTCTGGAATGATTCCCAATTTTATGAAATTTCATTCATTTGAAAGTAGACATGGAGGGCTTTCCATCCATATATTATTTGACTATAGTGAAGCATAAAATCATCATCAAAGCTATCGTGAAAATAATGCGAAAGCAAACAAATTTTGCAATTCAAGTCAAACCTGAGAGAACCAAATTACTAGAGAAATCAACGAGGATTGATAAAGAACACTATATATTTACGTACTTTTGTTTGACTGCCAAGAAATCTACTATAAATCCAGAAAGTGCAAAGTTCACAATCGCTGGAGCTCAAGTGTTTCCCAACCTTAGATTACACTCAAAGCAAACCCACAAGTGTTTTCTCACAATATCTCATAGAGAACTCACTCAGAAAAATCACAAAGAGAAATACTAACACTCTTTCCTTACCCAAAAAAAAAAAACACTCTTCTTGTTTGCTTTTGTGTGTTCTAATAACCGAGCAGGTTTTCATCTCTCACATATAGAATATTTGTATACAAAATATAGGAAACCTACGCAACCTAGGAAACTCACTTGAACGGGCTCAAACTTGAGACATGTTCTCAACAAAAAATAAAATGAAAGTGTCCCTCGAAATTCTTCCAGCAGAGATGGACTTAACCAGTAAAGAATATTACATTTGTGTTGGACAAGTCTTAATTTCCTTGCTTTGCTCCTTTATCGTTCTCCCCAGATTGATGAAGAACTTGTCCTGAAGCCTGTCTCATTCTCATTATGCATGTACAGAGAAAAACTAATGACATTGAAAGTTGTTGAGACTCCACAATCGTCGGGCCATTAGATCTTGTAAGCATTATCATCAACTCTCTGTAAGCCTCAAGAGGAGCCATCAATTTTTTGTTGGACTTTTCTGACACGACTAGATGAGATTCACTTTCTAGGACTCACTCGATAGGCCGTTGTGATTGAAATAAAATTATTGAGCACAAAATTAAAGTATTGTCGAACTTGAAAACCAATATTATTAAAAACATCAAACATAGCATCATAGGTTTCGTCAAATGAAGGATACAACCTGATTGGGATCTCCTTTTTTGCCTCATGTTCTTGATTCTCGGCAACGTTCTTGTAACCAAAAGCTCTTTCAGTGGTCTCAAGTCAATTGCAGTCTTTTGAGATGTCGACATTGACATCGAAATCATAAGAATTATGATATCTGTGAGGATGGCGTAAAGGAGCCTCTTCATTAGATGTGTTGGAACAAACATCGTGGAAAGGGAAATCTCCTCTTTGTTGTCTTCTTCTCCACAGTCATAATAGGGATTGTCACATCTGAACACGTGAGATTTCTCTAAATGTTCTTGGAGTTGTCATACTTGTCTTTTCAAATCTTCCAGTTCGACATCACGATGGTCACCATTGAGTCCACAACGAGGACCACCAGCCATGCTAGAGAAGTCAATATATATAGAAGGTAGCACAAATTTGACATCAGAAATTCTCACCACTTAAGAAATCTGCTTCAGGATACAAGACATAGGATAAAATGATCACTACCTAAGGAATCCACCTTGGGATATAGGGCATATAAACGGTAGATGCTAACTACCTAGACGAATCTTCCTCGGGGTCCAAAGTATGTAACTCACAGCTCAATGGAATCAACCAAAGAAACGCGGAATTAACGAAAATCTAATCCGAGAGTTCAGCTCCAAAAATTCACAGGACACTCACTTACCCTCAGCAAAGCCTTGGAGGGGTTAATATAGATTCACAACTTGAACAACCTTCCAAGTATAGGCAAATCCCAACATACAAACCTTTAATCTCCCAAGAAAAGACCAACAACCCCTAGACAAATCATAATACTAACATAGACTCTTGACGCAAAAAACTATAGAAACAAAATATAATGCATGTAACTCTGCAAAGCACATGGAGATACTGAAAGACACATTCTCGGCTTTCCTGGCCAACTCTTAATATTTTTTCCATAAATTCCTCAAGAAGACTCCAAATTGGATAAAACTTGATTAATTGGAAAGTAGAAACATAGTGTTTTCCATGAATATATTATTTGAATATATTGAAGCACGAAATCATCATCGAAGCTCAGAAGTTGACCCTTGACATGCTGCCAGCAAAGATGGACTCAACCTCTATGTAGCTTCCCATTAAAAGTTGGATAAGTCTTAATCTCTTTGACATGTACCTTTGTCAGATTTTTATAATTTAAAATAGTTTATCCACATATTGTAACTCATGTTTGTGACTTTTATGCATAGGCTGTGGAAAGTTGGGTTACCCCTGAGCTAAGAACCGCCAGACATAAGGGCAAAACATTCTGGAAAACCTTTGTGGATGAGCACAAAGAGTTGCTTAAGACTGCAAAGGAGTGGGTGGAGCACACAGCAGATTCGTGCATGCTCGTCTCAACTATAATTGCCACAATATTGTTCGCCGCTGCTTTCACTGTGCCTGGAAGCAATAATGGCAATACTGGAGTCCCATTGCTGTTAGGGGAGAACTCTCTCCTGGTTTTCGCAATTTCGGATGCATTAGGTTTGTTCTCCTCTGTGATGGCCATCTTGCTATTCCTAGCTATATTAACTTCGCGGTATGAGCCACAAGATTTTCTTGACTCCTTGCCAAAGAAGATCATAATGGGCCTTTTGTTTCTATTCCTCTCCTTGGCTTTCATGTTGGTGGCCTTCGCTGCAACACTCATAATTGTGCTGGATAAGAGACTGGAGTGGGTTTTCATTCCCATTACTTTGGTGACCTCTCTCCCGGTGGCTCTACTCATAGTACTACACCTTCCCCTGCTATTTCAAATGGTTAAATCCACTTATGGACCTAGCATCTTTCGTTCGGAGGGCACCTGGAAGTGAGGCATAATTATTGGATGAGATCAAGTGATTGGCAAATTTGATTTGAGCGTATAGGTCTTTCTTATAGTTGGTTGTAGCTGGGCCGTGGGATGCTTAATGTATTTTCTTGGAGTTCATGTACAATGACATCTCTATCTCATTACCAAAGATCTATTTATAGTATGACTTTATCAATTTAAAGTGTGTGTACACACACATATATTTCAACTTTTGTAGCCTACTATGATAATCATTGAATCTCATTGGGACTATAAATAATATCATTAGCCAACAACTCTAAAGTCTTAGATACCGTTGGATTGAATCAATACAAAGGCTTGATCATTGTTTTGAGTCGTGGATAATGTGACATTCCGAATTTCGACCCATTTTTTGGGATTTATAAAATGTATATTTCGTCAGTGCGCTTATAATAAAATCTCGTCAAGAATTGATCATTCTTGGGTTATTTTTAAATTAGAGATTTCGTTAGACTCGCACTCGATTAAATTTGGCTGCTATTTAGAGCCCGAACTTTGATGTCGAATTTCTTGGAGTTTCGTGACGAATTTAATTAGACGGTATCGATATTATTGTGGCCAGTATCGATATTACTAGGAATAGTGAAAAAGTGAAATCTTGATCGTGTGTGAATTTAGACTAGTAGACCTCTCTCGTAGTGTGCTGTATTTAATATCTTTTGGCCCTTTTTCATAATTTATTAATTAGAATTTTCATGGACTGTTGGATCAATTTCGGGTTTGAACGAGGACCGTCGGATCGCACTTGAGTGCATTGACTTCTCTCTCTCTCTCTCTCTGCCACGCCCACTGTGCACGTCCACTCCTCTCTCTCTCTCTTCCTTTTCTTTCTTTCTTCTTTCTTTCCTTTTTCGTCTTCTCTTCTTCTTCTTCCTTTCTCCTTCCCCGCCGCTGCTCCTGCTCGATTAGGCCCCAACCCAGCTACTTGTCACGCCCGACCGCCGCCACTGTTGCCAGCTAGCCCGACTGCGTGCCAGCTCGCCCGACCGTCGTGCCGCCCGCCCGTCGCCGCCGCAAACCCAACTCGTTGCCCGCAGCTCGCCGGGCCAAGCTCACCCCCGCCCAACTTAGCTCGCCACCGCGCGCCGCCATCCCGGATGCCATCGCCCCTCCCCTCAGTCGCCACCACCACCCCAGCTTTTCCCTCCCAAGCCGCCGTCACCCCTGCTGCTCTGGTAACGACGCGGCTGCCTCTGCTTCGCCCTTCCTGTTCTGGCCGAGCTCGTCTCTACCGCCGTCGCTCGTCCCGCCACCGTAGCTTACCACCGTCGCCGTCCGACCATCGTCCTAGCTCCCTAGCTGAGCTAGCCTGGCCGCTGCCTAAGTCGTGGCCGAGCTCACCGGGTCACCGCCCCGGCCGTGGCCGAGCTGTCCAGCCGCTCGCCCAGGCCATGGCCGAACTACCCTTGCCTGTGGCCGAGCAGCCCAGCCGTCACCCGTCTACCTAGGCCACTCTCCCGGCCATGGCCAAGAGCCCTGGGCATGGTCGAGGGCCGTGCCAAGCCATGGCCGGCCACCATGCCCATCGTGCCCTCGCCTGCGCTGAGTCGCCATTGTTCACCGAGCCATTTTAGGCACGTGTCAGTTTTTCCCGGGCCAAATTTAGGTAAATGACTCTCTAAACCTTATTTAGTACTTTGAGTATTATTAGACTTGTTTAGGGATTTTAGTGGACTTGTTTAGGGGCTAATTAGTATCGATTCAGTGGCTAAGTTAGGGGCCAATTGGTGAATTGCATGTGGCAAGACTTTAGACTATATTATGGTGATTTTTGGGGCTGATTGGTGGCTATTTGTGGTTGGTTCGTCGTGGCGTTTGTGAGTGAAATTGATGTTTAAACGTGGCCGGCTTGAACGCCGGATTGGTAGGCTAGTGCGGTAAGCTTGTGGCATGAATTTGGATGTTATGACGTGTGAATTTAGTGATTGTCTAAGTGTGGCAAATTGCGTTGTGGTTTATGTGCTTGAGAAATGTCCTGAAACATGGTTACGCAAGACAAAATCTGGATTGATCGGAGGGCTGACCTAAGGTGTGTTTATGCGGGTCGTGAGAAAGTATGAAATGTCCAGTCAGGGACGGAGCCCAGATTGATCGGAAGGCTGACCTGAGGCGTGTTTACGCAGATCATGAGAAAGTGTGAAATGTCCAGTGAGGGATAGAGCCCGGATTGATTGAAGGGCTGACCTGAGGCGCGTTTACGTGGGTTGTGAGAAAGTGTGAAATGTCTAGTGAGGGACGGAGTCTGAATTGATCGAAGGCCTGACCTGAGGTGCGTTTACGCGGGTTGTGAAAAAGTGTGAAATGTCCAGTGAGGGACGGAGCTTGGATTGATCGGAGGGCTGACCTAAGACGTGTTTACCCGGGTCGTGAGAAAGTGTGAAATGTCCAATAAGGGACAGAGCCCGAATTGATCGGAGGGCTGGCCTGAGGCGTGTCGACACGGGTCGTGGAAAGTTGGTTGGATGCGTATGTGAAATGTGCTTGGTTGGATTGGATGAGTGTATGTGTGTATGGTGCCCGAGTGATGCCAATGTGTTTATGAGTTGTTAAGATATTTATGTGATTTGACTAATATACAGAGCTGGCGTGTGAATCGGGGTGAGGTAAGTGTGTATTGGCAAGTTTGTTATATCGGTGGTTAGATTGCATATTAGACTCGTCTGGGTACGTATTGGCCTAGGTTGTCTGCATATTAAGATTTATTCTCATTGCTCTAATGCAAATAATTTCATATCCACGATCGTGACCGAGTTGGAGATGCCATCATGGTACCACGGGGACCGAGGATGGTTCGGGTTACCCTGTCTTTTGAGCATCCCGTTTATAGAGGAGATAAGTGTACCAACCCCCGCCCCTTTTTGATGAACGTGAATTGAAGTTAGTAGCCTGGATAGTTGTGGTGTAAATGAAGGTTGTAAGCCAGTGCTAAATATATGTTATGCAATTATTGTTTTGTGCTATTACTATCCCATTGTCATTATTTATCATCAGGGTTGTTTAAATTTTGTTTCCACTTGTGTATGTCGTTAGATGTTTCGTTTGGGTCGATAATGCGTCGTGAGACATCGCGTTCAATACGACCTCAAAGGGGTGTCGCGAGCTCATTTGAATTCAGGGCGTGACAGATAAGAGACCTCCCCTGTATATGTGAGCACAGAAAAGTTGAGGTCTCTTCTAAGAGAAAATGAGTGATGGATAAGCCAAAAGAAAATGAGTGACTGATATGAAAGATTCTCCAGAAGGGCAAACACTTGCATGGATCCATTTTGGGGATCGGATCGATCTTGTGTAATGTTCATATGGCTCTCATAGAGAGGTCCCAATATTCAACGGTCATTGTCAACCATGTCCATCTAACCGAGTCCAATGAAGAAGCCAATGATTTCTCCGTGTCAAATCCTTAAAACACTGCCATCGCTAGGGCGTGATCCTTTTGAGTAGAGGTGGCAAAATGGGTTATGGACTTATATTTTAACTCATAGTTATTAAGTTAAGTGCAATATGGATTGCTTAAAATTAAAAATATAGGTTAAAATGGGTCGAATAAAACAAAGCCCTAAAGGCTGCATTTGGTAGTCGGGATAAAATTCGAGATATGATAAATTTTATTCTATCCAATGTTTGGTGCCTACTCAAGATAGGATAAAAATGGATATAAGAGAGATATAGCCCGGATAAATTATTTCCTTGGGGGAGGTGGGATAAGAGTGGATAGGATTTCTAATATCCATAATATAAAAGTTATTTTTCTCAAATAATAAACTTATTATATTAATAAAATTTAAATATTATTTGAATTTTAATATAAAAAATTCAAAATAACAAAAAAAAACAATAAATTCGTTTTTATTTATTCTTATTTTTATTTATAAATTGAAATTTCTTTCTATCTTATGATATAAATTTCATATATATATATATTTACACATTTAGTATTTATATTTATTACATATTTTAGGCATATTTGTATAGTTTACTATTAAATAAAATTTTATTAGAGAATGATGGAAGGGGAAGAAATAAAAAAAGAAAATAATTAAAAAAGAGAGGGAAAAATAATAAATAAATAAATAAAAATAAAATAGCTAAGAGTGTCGTGAGAAATTTTTATCGTCTCCGTTTGTGCAATTTTTAGGTTCATTTATACTAATATAACGCTCATAGCAAATAATGGACATGATAATATATGAAAATATCTGGCTTTATTATCACGATTTACCAAACAATAGATAGAATATAGCAAATCCCTTGGATTTCATATCGTATTCTATCCAATTCTATCATGACTAGAAATGCGGACGACTAAACGCAGCCAAAGAGTTCTAATGGGCTTGCAAATAATCCAACTTCAACCCATTTACTTGAAGAAGAATGTCCTCCACGTGCTTGTGCCCAAGTTCATAGAGGCTGTGCCCGGGTCCCAGGAGTCGTGTCAGTGTATCCAGCTCCCACCCCCAAGTCACTGGCACCTAGGTCAAGTTCATCGAGTCTAAAAACCGGTTCCTAGATGGTCGGAAGTCCATAGAGGTTGGGCCCAGGTCTTTGGAGGTCAGGCCTAAAACGGTAAGACCCTAGGTCCATGAGGCCAATCCTCAGATTTCGATGCTAGTGCCCAAGTCCTCGACGACCAAGCCTGGATACCTTACTCCCACGCCTTAGTCACTAGCACCCGATAGAGGTCCACAAAGACCAACCCAAGTCCATAATGGTAAGGCCCCGGGTCCTTCAAGCCGAGACCAAGATCTCGGTGCTCGTGTTCGGCTCCTTGGAGGCCAAGCTTGGGTCTCTTGAGGCTAGGACCAGTTTCTCGATGCCAGGCCTAGGTCTCTTTAGACTAGGCTTAGGACCCCATGCTAGAGTACATGGCTCCCACGCCCAAGTCACTAGTGTTCGTCCCAAGTCCATCACGACCAGGCCCAAGTCCATAGGGGTTGGGCTTAGGACCCTCGAGGCCTAACCAAGACCCCAGTACCGGTGCCTAGGTCCACGGAGGCCGAACCCGAGTCTCTCGAGGCTTAGCCCAAGATCTCATTGCCCATGTCTGAATCCCTGATGGCCATACTAACTAATATATGATTAAAAAATTATGTTTAAACATATATTACCAAAAATGTTGTAGGATTTTTTTTCATCAACTTAAATATTCAAACTCTAGGTAATTTAAAATAGATTATGTGTTACAGAAAAAAATATATTTTGTACATATATTACCAAAATATGCCCAATCATGCAATATAACTTTTAAAACACTTATTTTTTCTTATTATTGGCATCTAAATTTTGGTGAACCATTCAGTCATTTATCGTATAGAAAATTAAGGATTGACCCCAACCCCTTAAACAAAATGTGTTAATAATTTGCATTAGTATTTTTGGAGCAGTTTTCTAGAATTAAGCCCACACAAACGGCATTATAATTGAACTGACTTGAGCAGGGAGGGTCTAAGCTTAATTAAAATAAAGCCTAAAGGAATACGAAATTCGGTCTGGCCCACTAATTTACCATGGTAACCAAAAATGGCACATGGGGGTTCTCTATACTAGGAAAGTCGATCTTTGTAATCAAAATTGGAAGTGATGAGGCTTTCTATCATCTAATTTTCGGTTACATAGGAATAAGAGAAAGCGATATCTTGATTTCCTAGTTTAGATAAATAGCGATACACTTTTGATCCAAATTAGGAAGTGACATATCAAAGATGGGAAGGGGGAGTGGCGGGGAGGGGGGGTTGTGCGGGTGGTTGAGAACGAAGCCATTGTCGTTGCTTCCCTCGTGCGTCTGCGTCTCCGTCACCTCTAGCCTCACCACCGCTGCTGTGCTCCGCCTTCACGCTTGCCCTGTTGTTGCACTCCATGACCTCTAGCCGCCAGCTTCAACAGTGTTGGCCCACCTACAACGATGCCAGTCAGCTCGGGGGTCCTCCAAACATGTGCCAGCCCTTGCCATCATGTCCAGATCACCCGGCGAGCTCTCCACGACCGGGGCAACTCCTGCAACACCTTCATGTCAGAATTTCCTAATGTGGGCTTTATTAATTGAAATTAACTGAATTAGTTTGGTCTAATAAAGGTAAGATATGTGGGTTCTTAATAAGTCTAATATGGGGCTGGCTGATGTGGGCCGAGTACGGCCCGACCTGTAATGAGAGGGCCCATGGTCGAAGACTCTATAAATAGCGCTCAAGTCCCTTCCCTAACCTGATGATGCACAATTTGACTCACATACGGATCAAGAGAGAACTTTTTTCTCGTGAGTGGCAATCTCATTAGACTAGTGTTCTAACGAAGGATATAGGGGAGAAGATCTTGAGTTCGTGTTCGGAAACCGTCGCAAATTCCGCGTCAAGTATGATGGATTCCAAACCAGGTACGCGAATCGATAATTTTCTCCCATATCATGTTTCGATTTCTAACTATGGTGATCCTGGGCATGCCATTTTTGTGGCCATCATTTGGTATCAGAGCATGCCATAGATTAGAACCGAAACATGGGAATTAGAACCGTTTTCGTTTTGCCCGAGAGGTTTTTGCCCAATCTCGAAATTTTTTGTCAGATAAAAGTTAAATTTTATTACATATTTGGAATCTACTCGTCGAGACGAGAAAAATGGTGGGCGGCACATCGCCGGAGGAGGCCGGACGTGCCGTCACGCTCCTACACACGCCCAAGGCACAGCGGCGCGTGACGGCCACGCGCGGCCATGTCCAACCGGCGTGTTCTTTCACCGTAACCGCCTCAGTGATGTCAGCATGACGTCAGCGAGGCGCAGATCCGGTTGACCCGGATCCTGATCCGACCCGATCGTTGACCCGACCTGGATCCTGACCCGACCGTTGACCCGACTAGTCAACCAGTCGGACCGGTCTGTTGACCATTGACCAGTTGGACCGGTCAACCGGTCGGACCGGCTGTTCAAACCGATTTGACCAGCTGAACACGCACGCACACGCCGCGCCTTTCGGCGGCGCGCGGCGCGTGCGGGCGCGTCCGACGTCCGTTTTGGATGATCTTAGTATCGACGCGCTCGTATCGAGATGCTCTACATTGTGATATATTTATTTTACATGTTTAAAGCTTTTACAGATGTGAAAATACGTATATAACCCTATGTATGCGTATTTTTAGGGTATTTTTGCGTATTTTCTTGTATTTCTTTATGGTTTCGGAAATACATATGGTAGCTTACATGTATATCACCACATAAAAACTATGTAGAGTGTAATTCATTGTCTATCAATGAATGGAACAGTACAATTAGCATGGCATATAATTTCAGAGACATACGCCCTTGTCTTTACGTCTAGCATTACATGCATATAGTAAATGTGATACATAAAGCTCATATCCCTGGTATGAGAGATTTTCAAAAATTCAGTTGAGTTGTGACCGCCAAAGTGGCACACTTGACTGGGTTCGAGAAATATTAGTCTCATATTGTGATGGAATGTCTCCTGGTCTATTACGTGATTATACTCCCAAAGAAGGTGATCTTGTATTAGTTCATGGAGGTGTACATGTATAGCATGAGCTTGAGAAATGACTAATCTTAGTGGTTCATAAATCTAAAAGTGGTGATTTCGCGAACGATTAGAATATGTTCTCATAGCCGCTGTCATATGGAGAGTGTACAATTGCATGTCATATTTTCTGCCCAAAGGTGATTATGTGATGATGTATGTAATTCTCTATATAAGTATTCACATGATGCTGATTGTATTATTTGTTTGTTTTACAGTCACCTTTTCTGTAAACGGCAATTCCATTTCAATTGAGGTCCTTACTGGGTTGAACTTTAAGAAATGGAAAGAGGATTTCCTATTTAGAATGGAGCTGGCAGATGTTCACATTGCTCTTACAAAAGATAAGCCGGCAGATATCACGGCCACCAGTATTGAAGCTGAGAAAACGGACTATGCTGTCTGGGAAAAGAGCAATCGGATTTGCTTATTGACAATGAAGAAATCTATTCAAGAACACTTGAAAAGTGGCTTGCCAGCTGACTGTACTGCTAAGGAAATGATGGCAGCCTTAGAGGCTAAAAACCGCATTTCATTTAATGCTGAGGTTGGTACACTTCTTCAAAAGCTCTTCAATATGAAGTATGATGGTACTGCTGGGGTTAGAGATTATGTCCTTAGGATGGTAGACCTAAAGACGAAGCTTCAAGCTCTTAATGTTTCCATTCTCGATGCTTGTATTGTGCATCAAGCCTTGAACACTCTTCCACCTGATTTTGGGATTATAAAGACAAATTATAATTCCCAAGATGAGACTTGGTCAGTTAATGACTTGATAGCAAGGGTGGTGGCAGAGGAAGAGAAACTTAAGAAGGAAAAATGGGCATCCAGCCTTATATATTTCTAATTCCCACAAAAGGAAGAATAAGAAATCCAGAAATCGTACTCATAAAGGTATTCATGACACTACTGGTTAATCTGACAATATGGGTCCAAAGAAGACATCCTTCAAAAGGGATAGTGACCACTGCTTCTTTTGTAAGAAGAAAGGTCACATAGAGAAGGATTGTGCAAAGTTTAAAGCTTGGTTGTCTAAACGTGAGCCTACAGGTAATGATTCTTTGGCACTTGTCTGTGAATCCAACCTATCAGAAGCACCATCCAGTTTTTGGTGGCTTGATAGCGGTGCAACTAATCATGTTGCATTTACCATACAGGAATTCATAAACCGGAGGAAGCCAAATCAGGATGAATCAAGATTCACTGTAGGAAACAACGAGAAAGCTGATGTTGTGTTTATGGGAGATGTAATCTTGACTCTAGATTCTGATTTTAGATTAATGTTGAAAGACACTTTCTATGTACCTTCATTTAGACGGAACTTAGTTTTCGTATCGTGTTTAGACATGTATGGCTACTCTTTTGAAATCAAGAATAATGTTATTTCTTTGTTTCTTAATTCAAATAAGGTTGGGTGCTGTTATATATCCAACGGATTGTACAGATTGTGTTTGTCTCCCAATGACATATACGTCGCTTATACGGCTAAAAATGTTATTTCTAAGAGACCATTACCTAAGGAACAGTCTTATGCATTGTGGTATAAACGGCTTGGCTATATCTCTAAAGATAGAGTAGAAAGGCTGATAAAAACTAACATCCTGCCTGCTCTTAAAGATGACTTAGAGACATACGTAGACTGTTGTAGAGGTAAAATGACCAAGATAAGGAAGAAAATTGTAGTCCGAAGTTCTAACCTATTGGAGGTCATTCACACTAATATAAGTGGACCATATACGGCAACCTTGTGTAGAAATTTTTATTTCATCATATTTATTGATGACTATTCTCAATATGGTTATCTGTACTTTATTAAAGAAAAGTCTGAGTCTCTTGACAAGTTCAAGATTTTTCGGACTGAAGTCGAGAAACAGTTGGGAAAGGTCATAAAGGTTGTTAGATCTGACCGAGGTAGAGAGTATTATGGCAAGCATGGCGATGTCGGACAGCTTAAGGGGCAATTTGCCAAATACTTAGAGGATTTTGGGATAGTGGCTCAGTTTACTATGCCTGGGAGTCCTGAGCAAAATGGTGTGACCGAAAGGCGTAATCGCACCCTTATGGAAATGGTGAGGAGTATGATTAGTAGGACAAATTTACCTGATTTTCTGTGGGGTGAAGCTTTAAAAATAGTTTTGTATATTCTGAATCGTGTACCTACTAAAGCTATTCCACTGACTCCTTTTGAGTTATGGACTGGACGTAAGCCTAGCTTAAACCATCTTGAGGTTTGGGGTTGTCCTGCAGAAGTGAAGTTGTATAATCCAATATTAAGTAAGTTGGACTTCAGAACCATTCGATATTACTTTGTATCTTACTCAGATCATTCGAAGGGATATCGATTCTATAATCCCAATGGAGGCACAAGAATTGTGGAATCACATACAGCCAAGTTTCTGGAGTTTGATGTGGCCGAAGAAAGTAGCTGCTTATAGACTATTGAGAATAATAGTACGGTGGGTAATATTGTATCTTTATCTCCTCCCATACAGATAATTGTGGAAACTCCCACACCACAGACTGACTCGGGATCCTGTTATTGAGACAGCTCCTAATGAAGTTCCTCAAGGCTTTCAGGTGCAGGATGAGGCTGTTGTTGTTCCAGTAAGGAGATCCATTAGGGAGAGACGATCAGCTATGCCACCGGCCTATCTAGTCTATATAGGAGAGCAAGACTACGATATCGGTTCTGTGGCTGATCTAGTGACTTATGCGGAAGCTGTTTCTTGTCCTCAATCAGAACTGTGGTTGAATGCAATGAGAGATGAAAAACAGTCTATGAAGCATAATAGAGTTTGGGAACTTGTTGAATTACCTGAAGGTTATAGACCCATAGGCTGCAAATGGGTATATAAGACTAAAAGGGACTCCAAAGGAAAGATTGAGAAGTTTAAAGCCAGACTGGTAGCTAAGGGTTTCACCCAAAGAGAAGGAGTGGACTATGAAGCAACTTTTTCTCCAGTCTCTTCTAAAGATTCTTTCAGAGTGATTATGGCATTGAGAGCTCATTTCGATATGGAGTTACACCAGATGAATGTTAAAACCGCCTTTCTCAATGGAGACCTTAATGAAGAAGTCTATATGATGCAACCCAAAGGCTTTGCGGCAGATGATTCAGGTACGCTTGTATGTAGACTGAAAAAGTCTATTTATGATCTCAAACAAGCTTCTAGACAATGGTACTTGAAGTTTCATAGTGTTGTCGCTTCACTTGGTTTTGTTGAAAATAAAGTAGATCAATGTATATACTGCAAGGTCAGTGGGAGGAAATTCATTTTCCTTATACTATATGTGGATGATATCCTACTTGCTAGCAGTGACCTTGGTTTACTGCATGAGACAAAGTAGATGTTGTCAAAGAACTTTGATATGAAGGACCTTGGCTAGGCGTCTTTTGTCCTTAGCATTGAGATTCATAGGAATCGGTCTCACCGACTATTGGGTTTATCTCAGAGGGCATATGTTGATCGTATCTTAGAAAGATTCAACATGCAGCAATGCAAGCCAGGAATTGCTCCTGTCAGTAAAGGTGATAAGTTGAGTCTGTTACAATGTTCTCATTCAGATTTTGAGAAAGCCCAAATGAAGAATGTACCTTATGCTAGTGCACTTGGGAGTATTATGTATGCTCAAGTATGTACTAGACCAGATATTGCTTTTGCAATAGGACTTCTAGGCAGATATCAGTCAAATCCAAGACACGATCATTGGGTTACTGCCAAGAAGGTTTTGAGGTACTTAAATAGGACAAAAGATTATATGCTGATTTACAAACATGTTCAGGACCTACAGCTAGTTGGGTATTCAGATTCAGACTTTGCTGGCTGTCATGATGAAAAGAAGTCGACAACAGGTTACATCTTCAAGTTAGCAGGAGGTGCAGTATCATGGAAAAGTGAGAAACAGAAATCAATGACATCCTCTACCATGCAAGTGGAGTTTGTAGCATGCTTTTCGGCCGCTACTCAAGCAATTTGGCTTCGAAACCTCATTAAAGAGTTGACCGTATTTGATTTTGTGGATAGGCCCATACAGTTGTATTGTGACAATAACTTTGTAGTGTTGTTCGTTAACAACAACAGAGGTCTCAAGGGGTCTAAGCATATGGAGGTCAAGTATCTGACTATAAAGGAAAAAGTTCAGACCGGTGACATTGTAGTAGAGCACATTTCAACAGATGATATGATTGCAGATCCGCTAACTAAAGGCCTTCGCCCTTGTGTATTTGATCGACATGTCATTAACATGGATTTAGGAGTATCATGGGATACTTGTCAATTAGTGGGAGCTCTTTAGTTTTATGTTGCTCTTATGAAGTTTGTATATGATTTCGTTACATTTTCGTAATATTTGAATATGTATCAACTCTTTTGCATTCAATGAGGTATTTGTGAGTGTAGATTTATCAAGTTGAGTATATATATTTGATGAAAATCTCAAGGCATTGTGTAAACCTTGAGCAAAGGCTATGGGGCATTCTTGGTATTAGCCTTAACAATATGTCTTATTATACATAAAGTACAGTTAACTATCAAGTTAAGACATATGAAGGTTCATTGGAACCATGAAGGATATTCTCTGGTGACACACTAGGTTTTATGACACTTAAGGAGAGAGAATTTGGACTAACAAAGTGGACAACACATAAAGTATCACTCATTATGAGGTATTGTCCATTTGACACACTACCATATTGAATCCATATCAGTAAAGTTGAAAGCATTCGTGACCATGGAAGGCTCTGCGTGAGTACATGCAGTTACCGCCATAATTCGGTGTTCGAATTTTTATGGGATCGGATTGACTATTAAGAATAATCTCTAGATCAATATAAGGGTGCACACACAGTTGTGTTTCAATTAATATCGCCCAAGTGGGAGAATGTAAGAATTTCCTAATGTAGGCTTTATTAATTGAAATTAAATGAATTAGTTTGGTCTAATAAAGGTAAGATATATGGGTTCTTAATAAGTCTAATATGGGGCTGGCTGGTGTGGGCCGAGTACGGCCCGGCCCGTAATGAGAGGGCTCGTGGTCGAAGATTCTATAAATAGTGCTCAAGTCCCTCCCCTAACTTGATGATGCACAATTTGACTCACATACGAATCAAGAGAGAACTTTCTTCTCGTGAGTGGCAATCTCAATAGGCCAGTGTTCTAACGAAGGGTATAGAGAAGAAAATCTTGAGTTCGTGTTCGGAAACCGTCGCAAATTCCGCGTCAAGTATGATGGATTCCAAACCAGGTACGCGAATCGATAATTTTCTCCCATATCGTGTTTCGATTTCTAACTATGGTGATCATGGACGTGTCATTTTCGTGGCCAACACTTCGCAGACCGCAACGTCCCTGCAATAGCAAGCTTTCCTACGGCAACCAGCGGTATCTAACCAAATCCCTGCAGGTTTTCTAGTCAGTAACAACAGCTTGGAGCCTCCCTTCCTGAAGCTAGTTATTCCGGTATAGCTGCACCAGTTTCCGATGCCAACTCAGCAAGTTCCAGCACCACCAGCAGCCTTAGTCGCTTTCACCAGCCACCACAGCATATTTGCAGTCTCGGCAACCCGCCAAATCCAGTTCTTGTCGTGTCTAAACAGCATCCCCACTGTGAAGAGCATATCACCGCCACTTGCTGCCGTCGTGATTCAATTCTTTTCTATATAAGAAGTGGGTTTTCTTCGTGAGAACATCCAATAGCCTGCTTCGTCATGAGCTATACCCTGAAGCAATCCTAGAATGTTTAAGCCGATTAAATCTTGTGTGTAAAATTTGTTTCACAAAGAATCGTGAGGTTTGTTGATACGAAAATTTTGGCTACACATGATTTGCATTTGCATTACATTTAGGATCTGTACCGCATTAATAGAATTTAGGACTGTTACATACATGAGTCACATGTGTACACGCACCGGCCATAAAAGACAAACGAGAGGGTCTTCTCTCGGGACCTCACATGCCAAGCAGCTTTACATTGGAGGATAGAAAAGAGTGATGGTGAGGGTACAAGAGGACGTCTTCCACAATATTAGAGAGAGACAGGGAGACGTCCATTGCACTACAAGCCAAAGAATACATAAATAATAAGGGTCCTCTCCCTTTGGTTCTCTCTGGGTGCTGACGACATAGGACACGCGAAAGAGCCAAAAACATGTTTGCACTTACAGAGGGGAACATCGCAAGGAAGAGTCAGAGAGAAAGGACCCAAAAAACCAAGAAGAAGAAGCTTTCTTTCGTTTACATGGACTGACCGAAGCCTCTCTCTCTCTCTCTCTCTCTCTCTCTCTCTCTCTCTCTCTCTCTCTCTCTCGGGTCGTCCACTCTATTTCTTATTTTTATTTATCCTATTTTAACTCTTACCTCATTTTCAAATTTTTATCTCCTTCTTTGCATAGTATGAGAGCAAAATCCACACCTGAAACTACACGTTATCAGTCCATTCTCATTGAAAATGTGAAAAATCGAACTCCCCACCTCCTATTTCTCAAGTGAAAAAGATAGCCACTGAGGCAACACTAGTTGAGGGCCGATAGTAAGGGGTTCGAAGAGGGGAGTGAGAAACAGAGAGTGTGAGCAAGAGAGAGCGTTCGGAGGTGAGAATGAGTGTAAAAGAATTGAGGAATTTTGGAATGAGAATTCTCTTCTTCATTGCCACAGAAACGTAACATATATACTAGAAGATACAGCTTTCAAACAAACTCCTAATTAGGCTAAACTACTAAAAATACAAGGATCACACAATAAAAATAATAAAAGATATGCACACAAAACTTCTTATGTAAATGGCCTAAATAAACACAGATCATAGCTGCCTTTCCAATAAACCCCCTCAAGTTGGAGCATGGGGATCTTGAATGCCCAACTTGCGAAGAATAAAGTTAAATTGATCCTTTCCCAACGCCTTCGTGAAGATATTAGCTGGCTGCATTGAACTACGTACGTAATGTGTTTGAATGTTACCATTAAGTATCTAATTACTAATAAAATGACAGTCCACTTCAATATGCTTGGTACGCTCATGATAGACAGGATTAGCTGCCTGACTGTCGCAATACAAGTGCATAGGTTGAGAATATGCCACATCTAGAGAATCCAATAATCCTTTCAACCACTTAAGTTCACAAACTGTAGTAGTCATAGCCCTGTATTCAACTTCAGTGGATGAGCGAGACACTGTCTATTGCTTCTTAGTCTTCCACGAGATAGGAGATTCTCCCAAAAGAACAAAGTAACCAGTCAAAGATTGTCTCGTCAAAGGACAACTAGCCTAGTCAGAATCGCAGTAAGCAGACAATTTGAGGTCACAATTGGCATGCAACATAATACCCTGACCTAGATTTCCTTTCAGATAACGCAGAACTCTCACAGCTGCCTCCCGCTGAGCTTTCTTTGGCCGCTACATGAACTGTGCAATAATATGCACACAGTAAGACAATTCAGGTCAAGTTATTGTTAGATAAATAAGCCAACCCACTAGGCGCCTATACTGAGTAGGGTTGTCTACATCATTGCTCTCAGTAAAGGCTAGCTTGTGATTTTGTTCAAGAGGAGTTTTAGCTAGCTTGGAACCCAGTAATCCGACCTCAAAAATCACATCCAACGCATACTTACATTGACACAAGAAAATACCATCCGAGTTTCTCGCCATTTCAATCCCCAAGAAAAATTTCAGCTTCCCTAAGTCTTTCATATGAAAACAACGACTCATATAGTTCTTGAACTTTTGCACAGCAGAATATCATTATCGGAGATAATGAGATCATCAACATAAATAAGCACATTCAACCGAACAGTCCCAACTCAAAAAGTGAACAAGGAGTAATTTGAATATGATTGCTGAAATCCATAAGCTTTCAAAGATGCAGTCAATTTAGCAAACCAACATCTAGGTGCTTGCCGTAAACCATATAGAGATTTCCGGAGTCTGTATACCTTCCCTGATGATTGAGAGGCAAATCGAGGCGGCATCTTCATGTAAACCTCTTCCTCTAAATCGCCATGTAAGAAAGCATTTTGAATGTCCATCTGATGAAGTTCCCAATTCTTTGCAGCTGCAACGACAAGAAAGGTGCGTACAGTGCACATTTTTGCCATAGGAGCAAAAATCTCCTGATAATCTAGCCTTCAACTTGATTATTTCCCAGTATCACCAACCGTGCCTTGTATCGTTCAACACTTCCGTCAGAATTGTACTTAATTTTATACACCCATTTGCTCCCAATTGCTTTCTTCCCAGGCGGCAAATTTTCGACTGTCGATGTGCCATTATCTTCTAAAGCCTATATTTTTTTACTCATGGCCTCTCTCCACCATTCATCTTTAATCGCTTCCGCATAAGAGTTTGGTTCATGTCTTGCAGTAATTGCTGTCAAGAAACACCGGTGTTGCGCAGAAAATTTTTCATAACTCACATAACGTGCTATAGAATAAGGCGTACCTAAGGAATTAGATTGGGTAGATGAGCATGTCAAGGGGCTTATTCTGAGGGCATTTGTCACATAATCTTTCAAACGAACAGAAGGTTGCTTGACCTTTTGTCCCCTGCCTAACTACTCTTCGATGACTTCACTTCTTTTCATATCCTCATTGTTTGTATGGATCAATTCCTCCATTTCATGATTCACTTCATTTTCTCTATCTATACTTTTGGTGACGACTTCACTTCTTTCCACGTTCTCATTGTTTGTGTGGATCAATTCCTCCCTCAAGTCACTTTTTAAATCATCAACTTCATCACCTAACTCTATAACTCTATTTTTATGAGTTCATCACTTACTATTTTCTCATCAGCATATGGAAATTCTGTTTCAACAAATACTACATCTCTTGATACAAAGTATTCATAAGCTTCTAAATCATACAATCTCCACCCTTTCTTTCCCAATGGATAACCAACAAAAACACACCGACGACTTCTACTAGCAAATTTATCTTTATCCCGATTCTGATTATGCGCATAGCACAAACAACCAAAAATCCGAATATGTTTGTAAGAAGGAGGTTGGCCAAAGATAATCTCATATGGGGTTTTACCATTCAATAATATAGATAGAGTCATGTTAATCAAATACCCAGCTGCGAGTACACATTCTCCCTAAAATTCTGTGGGTAAATTTGCTTGGAAACGCAAAGCTCTTGCAACATTAAGGATATAGCAATGTTTTCTTTCCACTAGGCCATTTTGTTGAGGTGTTCCAACACAAGAAGTTTGATGCAATATTCCATGTTCATCAAAATATTCTTTCATACACAAAAATTCACTTCCGTTATCACTTCTAACGATTTTCACATTTTTCTCAAATTGGCATTTAACCATCGCAATAAATTTCCTAAGAACACAGGCCACTTCATTTTTTCCATTCAGCAAATATATCCACACAGCACGAGTATAATGATCAACAATTATCAAGAAATAAATTGCTCCACATGAAGCTGGGACTCTATAAGATCCCCACAAATCACAATGCATCAATTCAAAATAATCTTTAGCTTTATTGTCACTAGAAAAGAAGATCTCTCTTGTTTGTTTTGCTCTAAAACAAACCTCACAAGTTTTATTGGTTTCCCTAAACATTTTGCCAGCTTCTGGAAATAACTCCACCACCTTAGAAGAAGGATGACCCATTCTTTTATGCCAAAGCTCAAAGGATTCTATATCATCCACCTTGCAAGCATGTACCGAAGTCACTCCCTTGAGAAAGTAAAGCCCCTCGCATTGCTCACATCTGCGTTTATTTAGGCCATTTACTTAGGAAGTTTTGTGTGCATATCTTTTATTACTTTTTATTGTGTGATCCTTGTATAGCACATATTTTGTTAGTGATTTGGATAACCAAATTTGAATCATTAAGAAGTTATGATACAGAAATCAGATTGCATTTCAAATTGGGCACAAAAAGAACTCGTCGCAATTTCAAGTCTCCTCCAAGCAACACAGTTCCTTCTTTTACTGCCGTGGTCTTTTCTCCAACAAGTAATTTGACTGAGCATGGCATAATGTCACGCAATTCTCTCAAAAATGCCAACGTTCCCATCATATGGTGGGAGGCTTCTGTGTCAATAATCCAAGGAAAAATACTCTGCTTACCTGTCAACCTCTCATGGGCACCATTCTTATGAGAACTTAACATTCCCAGCAAAGTTCCCCATTGCTCATCATTCAATCCACTAAGACCCTTTCCATCTGAATCCGTCACAACTCCTCACCCACCATCAACTCTAGTTGCCTGTGAGATGTTGGCATGAGCACCTCCTTCCTTGTTTCGTCCACCTCTATTGCCACGCTTTGACCACTACCTTGTCCAGCAGAGGTTCCACGTGGTCTATTACCCCACCATTCTGAGCATCATGTCCTTCTCGGTTGCAATTAGAACAAAACGGGATTTTATCTTTATCCTCCCTTGAATTTTGACCATCTGCTCGGATTGTAAAACTCATGGGATTGCTTCTTTCATCCTTGGTTCGTGTCATAGTTCACACTCGCTCTTGCTGAACAACCATAGCATAGACACGATTCAGATTAGGCAAAGGTTCAGTGCTCAAAATATTAGCGCACACTGTTCCATATCCTTCTTCATCTAAGCCCATCAAAAACTGATGAACTCTCTCTTCTTCACGCTTGCTTTCCAACACAATGGTAAGATTGCATCTGCAACCTGTACAAACACACACTGGTATTTGATCATAGTTATTTATTTCATCCCACAAGGTTTTGAGTTTACCAAAATAGGACACAATGGGTTGACCATCTTGCCTACAATTGGCCAAATCCGATCTTAGTTGTTGCATCCGTGGACTATTCCTAATCGAAAATCTCTGACTGATATCCTCCCACAGATCTTTCATATTCTCCATGTGAGAGATAGTCAAGCGAAGTGTCGGTTCAATGGTATTAAACACCCAAGAAACCAACATGGAATTAACTGTCCACCAATCTTCAAGTTCGAGTGAATCATCTGCTGGTTGCTTGATAGATCCATCAATAAAACCATATTTCTTATTGGCTCATAATGCAGTTCGCATAGCTTGTGCCCATTCTTCATAATTCTCGCCCTTCAACTGAACTTGGGTAATCAAGTTATCCGGGTTGTCATTCGAATTTAGTGTGTAAGGACTAAAGGTTTTCTTGTCCGTTCCAGAACTCTTCTCACCTTTTTTTTTTTCATCAGCCATGGCTCCGATACCATGTAAAAGAACTGAGGAATTCTGGAATGAGAATTCTCTTCTTCATTGCCACAGAAACGTAACATATATACTAGAAGATACAGCTTTCAAACAAACTCCTAATTAGGCTAAACTACTAAAAATACAAGGACCACACAATAAAAAGTAATAAAAGATACGCACACAAAACTTCCTAAGTAAACGGCCTAAATAAACGCAGATCACAGCTGCCTTTCCAATAATGAGAGAGAGAAAAAAAATCGAGAGAGATAGGAAGAGCGAGAGAGGAAGGTGAGAAATTGGGCCAATTCTAGTGTCGTTTCCTCATTCTCGGCTCGCCTCACTGCCGTTCAACGTCCCCCGATCAAAATCTTCAACACACCGTCCCCTCACACCCATCTCCAGTGAGCTCCGTTTAGTCGTCTAGTTTAGGTCTTTCTCGAGGATCCTGGCTTGGAGATGTCACGAGGCGACTGGATTAAGTCCAATTCATCTTGAGTTCTCCCTCTATTCGGCGTCGCTGAGCCGGGCAGGGATCTCTCATTCGAGTGCGCAACACGCTCTATTTTGCCCTATTTAGGACTTGCCAGACCGAAGCTTGATGCTTTCCGGTTCGCGCAAGTTCCTGACTTGCTCATGCCATTTTCTGCCTATTTTGAGTGTGGTTTGTCGATCAGGTCCGGCCTCGGTTTGAGTTTGCATCCCAGTCGCTTCTTGACTCTCCCCTCAGCGGATGCATCCTAAATGTTCGTTTAAATGCCTAATTTAGATTCGCCTGGATGTTCTTCATTTTTTAGTTAAATTTAAGCGTTCGTGTGCTGATTTGTTCTTTCGATGTGATTTTTGCCACAGTTAGTGTTCTGGAATGTCACTCGTTTTCTCGTCCTCCATATGTTCCGTTTATTTCGTGCTGTGTTTGTGGGTGCTCGTAGGGGTGGTCCTCGGGTAGTGTCATAGTTGATTGGGGAATGGTGGCCTGGACGAGTGTTGTAGGTGTGGCCAGAAGCAGGTGGGCCCGTGGCTAGCGTTGTGGCTTTCCGCGGAGGCTACTGGTGTGGCTGTTTCAAATGTCCGACAAGTGGTAACCGCAGCCGACAGTAGGGTGCTGAGTGGAGGAGTTGAGCCAAGGTTGGAGTCAAGTCAATTACTGGCCATCTCTGAGGGTCCCAGGCCTTTGGAGTTCGGCCGACGATAGGGTGCTGAGCGACCCTACTCTCGCTCGTCTCAACCATCCACGTCGAGGCCGTAGGGAGTTGAGTCTGGCCATCAGTTGGGTCTACAGAACCGGGAGAGTCGAGTTGGCCGAGTCTAACCTGGATCGGGCAAGGGGCTGCCTAGTAGACATGGCCACGAGCCGGTTTCGGCTTGGAACCAGCTCGGGTCAAACCCTGGACTAGCCTATTGATCGGGCACGCGGTTCAAAATTGGAACCGGCTCGTGGCCTATGGGCCCGATTCCAACAATTTTGGAATGGGCCCGAAATCAGCGGTTCCAGGCCGGGTTCAAAAAATAATAAAAAAAAAACTGGAGCAGGGCCTACACGTCTATTGGCCCTGCTGCAGCCTGCACGACAGGCAGCCTTGGCCCTTGGCAACGGGCCAAGGCCAACGACTAATTTTTTTTTTAAAAGTAACCGTTGCCATTTGCAACGGCAATTTTAGCCTATTTTTTTTTCCTAAATTTCATTCTCATTTTTTTCATATAAATTCTCTCAAATTTTCTCAATATTCTCAATTCTCTCAAATTCTCTTAAATTCTTTCAATTTTCTTAATCCGCGCAATTCTCTCTTAATTCTCCCAATCAATTCGCTCAATTCTATCAATCCACTCGAAAAATGGCAAGTGGAAGTCAAGTGGCAATTGGCAAAGGTAAGAATAGTATGACGGAATCCGATCATTCTTTTGATCTCGTGATTATGCATATTTTCAAGATGATGAAATCGACATTTTTCCCGATGTGGAGCGCATCCAACGCAAGAAAGTTTTCATCCTCATGCCGAAATGTCAACAACAAACGAGGTGGGGCGAGAATTTACATCCGATATTTGGGATCACTTCACGAAAACGGAAAGGTTTGATATTGATCCAAAAAGGTATGATATAATTTGTAAAAATTGTGGTGCAATTTATAAATATACAGGTGAACAAGGATATGGAATATTCAAACGACATCTTAGGAACAAACATCCAACCCAAGCGGGAATTGATACCAATCAATAATAAATTTCCGGGTACGTCAATCCTAATACTTCTCCCTTATTTCGTTTTAATGAAAAAACTTATAAGGAAGAATTAGGTAAATTTATTTCCGTTGAGCATTTATCATTTAATTTCGGAGAAAGATTTTATTTTAATCAATTTGTACAAAAAGCATGTGCTCTACAAGCAAAACGTGTTTCTAGAAATACACTTAAACGAGTAATTAAAGATGTTTACAAAAATGGAAAAACAAATTTACAAAACTTTTTTATACAATTTAATGGATGTGTGCATATAGGTAGTCATATTTGGAGTGATCATTGGCAAATTCATTCTTATATGGACATAACATGCCATTGGATAGATAACAATTGGAATATTAAAAAAAAAAGTCCTTGCATTTAGAGTTTTCGATGGTAAGCATACGGCAAATAATATTTAGGGTTAATACCACCGAAAACCACAAACTGGTCCGCGTTTGACAATTTTATGCCAAACGTTTTTTTTATGAAAAACCCCAAACTTTTTTTTTACTACCAAAAACCCCAAATCGGTACACCTATGATAATTTTACCCCGAATTTACACCAAAAAACTCCAAACTGGTAAACATGTGACAAATTTACCCCGATATATTCTTTTGACCACAAAAAATCTCAAACTGGTACACCTGTGATAATTTTACCCCGAGCTAATATTATTTTTTTCTTCATCTTCAACCTTTAGCCGGTTGCCGAACCGGCGATCGGCCAGAGGCGGAAGCCAGCGAGGTCGTCCCCGCGGGCCTATGTCGAGGCTCGACCTCGCCGACGCGAGCAAGGGCTACCTCACCCAACACCAGTGAGGGTAGCCCTCATCGAATGCAAGTGAGGGTCGCCCTCGGTAGATCTGTCTAGGGCAGCTCTCGCCTGAGTCAAGTGAAGGCTGTCCTCGCCCGACACTAGCAAATGCCGCCCTTGCCCACATCGGCTTTCGCCTCTGGCCAGTCGCCAGTCCGGCGACCGGCCAGAGGTTGAAGATGAACAAAACAAATTAAAAAATTAATAAAAAATAATATTGAAGAATAGGTTGGGGTAAAATTGTCATAAGTATATCAGTTTGGGATTTTTGATAGTCAAAAAAATAGTGAGGGGTAAATTTGTCACAGATGTACCAATTTGGGGTTTTTGTGGTATGTTCGGGGTAAAATTGTTACAGGTGTACCAATTTAGAGTTTTCTGTGGTAAAAAAAAAAGTTCGGAGTGAAATTGTCACACGTGTACCAGTTTAGAGTTTTTGGTGGTATTAACCTTAATATTTATAGAATAATTCGGCAAATTTTAGAAGAATATCATTTGCTTAACAAAATTTTTTCAATTGATTTTGATAATACCGCAGCAAATACCGCTTCAATTGTCAATTTAGAAAATATTTGTACACCCGCTTTTGGCGGAAAATTTTTTTACATTAGATGTGCTTGTCATGTTTTAAATTTATGTGTACAAGATGGTTTGAAAACTCTTGATATTTTTCTTGAACCAATAAAAATAGCGATTCAATTTTTATGGAAACATCCCTAAAAAATGAAAGAATGTAGTGGATTTTGTAAAGCAAATAGAAAAAAGCCAAGAAGATTTCCAAGAGATGTTCCAACTCATTGGAATTCAACTTTCCACTTACTTAATGAATCTTTTGCATATAAAGATTTATTATGTGTATTCATTTCTAATAATATAACTCAGATTAATTTATACCCATAAGAGTGGGATATTTGCAAAAAAAATTTAGATATTTAAATATATTTAATTATACAACTTATACTTTGTCCAATATTTATTATCCTACTATGCATTTATTTTTTGTAGAGTGTATTAATATTATCAGAGTTTTTGATGAATATGAAAATGATGTTAAATTACAAAATACTATAGTAACAATGAGAATGAAGTGGCTACATTATTATAGCGAAATTCCCATTGCTTATTTAGTTGCTTGTGTTTTTTATCCACGTTGCAAATTAGATGGTTTAGGTGATTATTTGTATATGTATTATCAATGTTTACATTATGATGTGGTAAATGTTATAATCATACTAAGGGAGGCTAAAAACGTAGTAATAAAATTATATAATAAATTTTGTACTAAATATAATTTAGATGATATTGGATTTTCTCAATCTACCGAGACACAAAGTGAGAGAGTACATGTAAAATTAGTAAAGGATACCAACTTTTATTACATAGACAAAAAAGCAGAAGGGAGTAATAGGAAACATTTTTGAATTAGATATGTATCTAACCGTTTACTTTGAGTTTACTGAATCCGAAGATAGTACAGGTTTTTTAATTTTGGATTGGTAGAAGAAGTATGCAAGCCAATACCCAATCCTTTCTCTTATTGCAAAACAAATTTTTGCAATCCCTTATTTAACAGTTGTGGTCGAACAAGCATTTAGTGCCGGAGGTAATATTTTGGACGAACAACGTTCAAGATTAGTTCTGGAATTAGTGAAGGCTCAAGCTTGTGTCGATGATTGGACGAAGGCTCAATATCGACAACAAGAGATAGATCGGAATAATAAATTTGAATTATTTCATGACGGAGATACCACCACTATCGATACCAGTACCGGAATGAGTAGCGACGACTGAGGGTAAAAGAACTACATGGATTTTGATTCTTTTATCCCTAAGAAGATGTGTAAGGCACTTAATGATAATTCATTAAGTTCAAGCCCCCTATCTTTCTCTCTTTTTTTCCCCAAATTTGATTATAATTTACCTTTTGATTACATTTTATATTGAATAATTCATTATTTCATAATTTCATAATTCATTATTTTTTTATTTCATAATTTATTTTTAAAATTTTTAAATTACAAATCGAAACCGGCCCGGAACCGGAACCAGCCCAGAATCGGAACTGGTTCATACATGACCACAAACCCGAATCGGCCGGTTCTGAACCGTGGCCATGTCTACTGCCTAGTGTTGGCCGCCTAACCGGTGGTGTGAAGGGTTAGGCTTAGGGTTTTTGCACTCTTGGTTAGGCTTAGCTTGTTTCAGGTTAATACGAGCCTAAAATAGATTCGTGGCCTGGCTTAATTCAACAATACCACCAAAAATTCCAAATTAGTATGCCTGTTGCAAATTGACCCAAACTAATTTTTTGATCACAAAAAAATCCAAACTGGTACACTTTTAACAAATTTTCCTGCTGTTAAATTGGATTAATACCATGAAAAATCAAAATTGATAAACGAAGGGGTAAAACCCTAAACTGGTGCACTCGTTAATTGCAACGTATCATTCAACTCAGCAATTTAATGGTAAAATTTAATGGAAACTAACAGAAGGGAAATTTATTACAAATATACCAGTTTTAGATAAAATTAGTTTGAGGTGAATTTATCAAAAGTGTACCATTTTTGGATTTTTTGTAGGGGTGATCGATTCTCGGTCCAGTCTGATCTCACCTAAGAACCAAGAACCGGACCAGGAGGACCGGTTCTTAATATCTAGGACTGGGGACTGGACTGACTTGTCTTGGGATCGGGAACCGGACCGGACAGACTGTTGGGTCCAATCCGGTTCCATTGGAACCAATCACTTATTGTCATTACATTGAACAAAAAAAAATATTTGGAGTAAAAAAGTTCAACTCTCAAACGTTCGAGTTTGTGACTAAACAAAAGTGAATGTCACTGGGAAATAAAAGAAATGGAGCTTCAAGGTAACGTTCCCAGTGTCTCTTTGCTCCGTCATCTTCCTGCCCTTTTTTTTTTCTTCGGGAAAAATATCACTCCCTTTTTTAATTTGAAAAATTTTGTGTTTGTCGGAATTTAGAAAGAGGGCACATGTTTTTGTTCTTGGTCGCCAGAGCGTTGACAATTTCGTTTTTCTTCGTGCCTTTATGACTGAGCCTTTCTAGGAACTGTTTGTAATGCAGGTGTTGATTTACTGAAATAAGCATTTAGGTTTCTACTTTCTTCATATATATATAACTGATATTTCTAGAGCAAATACTACCATTCCTAGGACAATTCCTTGGAATCAAATAACACTTCCTGATCAATGGGAATTAGAAAACCGTGTTCCCCAACCAATTATTCAAAATATTGATCCTATCAATATCATTCAACATCCTGAAGGTAGGGTAACAATTCAATTTTCTAGAAGATCTATTGATATCCCTAGAAAGTCTTGTGATATCATATCAATTCCTTCTTGGCATTTCACTTCTTCTCGGAGGTCAATAGATATTCTTAATCTTGAAGAAGCATCTGCAAGCGCTCCTCCTCTTCCAAATATTAGCAATATTGATAGCAGGTCAGGAATTTCTAGGCCAGTTTATCAACATACTCCTGAATTTCCTGATCCCACTCCTTCCGAAATGGAAGATACTGAAATCAATGTTTTGGAAATAATTTTTGAACCTGATCGAATCATTTTAAATAAAGAATTCAATTCTCTTAATAATAAATATATTAGAGAATGGTTCTTTGCTAATTTTCGAAACTAAGCTCTTGAAATAAAAAAGGAATATTATGATTACATGTATAAACATGAAATCGAAATATTCTTCTTTGAATGGTTTGAAAATATATTTTTAAAAGAAAAATAGATTTTTAATTTAGATCAATTTTATAAATGGAAATTAGATGATGGTCATATCATCGAATCCAATCATCCTCCTCTCAGAAAAATCAAAATTGATCATCGAGAAACCGAAATTATTGCCTCTCCTTTTAAAACTGCTACTGAAATAGATGACATTGGTGTCAAGAAGATTGTTGAACAAAATAATTTTTCTAACCAATATCTTCACACCATAGGCAAACAACTCGATCGAATTGAAAATCTTACTAGTTTCTCATCCTCTTCCATAACAATTTCAAAAAAGGATTTAAAACCACCACTTTTTAAGAATTTTGAAATTCCAAAAAATCCTAGCCTTGAATTTGCCAAAGCCTTAGAAGAAAGGAAAAGACTCCTCAAAGGAAAATCAATTTTGATTCCTAGAAAACCTGTAGTATTGGATACTCCTTTAATACAAAATCTAAGTGTCAAAGACACTCCAGACCGAGCAGAAGCTTCCAACCAAATTAATCTTTTGGATAATTCTAATACTGAATCTCTTCCAGCAATAAATTGTATCACCTAGAAGGATCCCCAAAAATTATATTATTCTCGTGCTACTCCTCCTGATATTCTCACAAAAGAAACCTTTTCTAAAGTCCAGAATAAATATTCTTCTGATGCTATCTATGAATGGAATATAGATGATGTTTCTAAATAAAATCTTATAAATATCTTGACCCAAATGGTTATGCTTGCAAATACCTATAAAACCATTCCAGATACTTCTAATCATTCAGTTACATATCTTTTAATAGCCGGATTTACAGGCCAGCTTAAAGGATGGTGGGATAACTACCTAAATGAAGAACAAATGTCACAAATCCTAAATGCTTACAAACTTGACCCTTTTGGTCAAAATATTCTTGATGATGATGATGAACCCATCCAAGATGTCGTCAATACCTTGATATTCTCTATATCCCAACATTTTCAAGGAGATTCTTCTCATATTCTCGATAAAAATCAAGATCTTTTATCCAACATGAAATGTAGATCTTTAGGAGAATTTCAAGAATATAAAGAAGTATTTTACAAAGAGTTTTCCAAAGGATTGATTGCAACCAGTCTTTCTGGAAGGAAAAATTTCTTGCTGGTTTATCAAAACTCATAGGAGAACAAGTTCGCAGTAAGATAAGAGAAGAATATGGAACTCAAATCCCATATGATCATCTTTCTTATGGTGAATTAACCTCCTATGTTTATAAAATAGGAACACAAATGTGCACCAATATTCGTCTCCAAAAACAAATCAAGAAAGAACAGAAACTTTCTAGAAAACGATTAGGAGATTTTTGTGGACAATATGACCAATCTTTTGAATCTTTTGAAAAATCAAAGTGTTTAGGAAAGTATTCTTCCAAAAAGAAAGAGCATAAAAAGTTTCTTAAAAACCCTATAAAAAATTTGAAAAGAAATTTACTAAAAGAAAAGAAAAAGATAATTCTAAAAAATCCAAAAAACCCAAAAAGGATTTTAAAAATATCACTTGCTACAACTGTGGCAAAAAAGGTCACACTTCCTGATTTTGTAAAATCAGTAAAAAGGTCAATGAATTAAATCTAGATGAAGAAACTATTAATCAGTTCAATCAATTAATGATTGAAACCGATAATAGTTCTTCTGAAGAATCTGATTTTGAGGAAGGACTACATATCTATGATTTGGAAACTTTCTCTTCTACTTCAGAAACTGAAGAAGAAGATTTTGAAATAAATGTTTTGACAAAAGAGGAAGAAATTCTTTTGCAAACTTTTGATCAAATTACTGATCCCGAAACAAAATTAAAATATTTGAATGATTTTCAAAAGCCAAGACCCTCTATCCAAACCGATAATCCTTATAATATTTCTACTATCCTTAGCAAAACAAAAAGGTTTGTCTCTAAACCTATTTCTATAAATGATCTTACTCAGGAGATTAACAAACAAAAGCAAGAAATTCGAGAGCTCAAAACAGCCCAAATTTCTATGCAAAATGACATCTTAAATCTTAAATTAAAAGGTTTAAATGAAAAACAAGGAGAAGAAGATTCTGAAGATGTTATAATTCCTCAACATCCTTCTTTATCTTATACAAATTTCCTTTTAATGCTTTTTGAAATAACCACTAGAAAATGGATTATCAATATTTCTATAAAGGTCCAAAATGAATTTGTTTTAGAAACAACAGCCCTTTTTGATACTGGTGCATACCTCAATTGTATAAAAGAAGGTCTCATATCAACCAAATACTTTGAAAAAACCTATCAATCCTTGAAGTCAGCCTCTGGTGATAAGCTAAAAATAAATTTTAAAATTCCCCAAGCTGAAGTTATAAAAGATCAAATCTCTTTTAAAACTCCTTTCCTTTTAGTCAAAAATATCAAATAGAATGTTATTTTAGGATCACCATTCATAAATTTACTTCAACCTTTTAAAGTTACTGAAAAAGGAATTGAAATAGAAACCTTAGGGAAAAGGATATGTTTCAATTTCATTTCTAAGACACAGACCAAAACTTTGAATACTCTTCAAGAACATTCGATTTCTGAGATTAATTGTATCATTCAAGACAAAGAATCTCATTTACAAATTTTGAAAGAAGATCTTGAATACAAAAGAATTGACAAAACCCTTTCTGAAGAAAGCCTTCAGAAAAAGATTTCTGATCTTGAAAACCAAATCAAGAATTCAATATGCTCCAATATTCCTAATGCATTTTGGTCCTGTAAAAGTCACATAGTTGATTTGCCTTATGAGCCAGAATTCTCTGAAAAGAATATTCCTACTAAAGCCAGACCTTCTTAGATGAGTCATGAAGTTTTGAATTTCTGCAAAAAAGAAATACAGGAACTTCTTGAGAAAAGGCTTATTAGGAAAAGCCAACCACCTTGGAGTTGCTTTGCTTTCTATGTCAACAAGAATTGTGACATTCCGGATTTTGATCCAATTTTTGGGATTTATAAAACACGTGATTTGTCAGTGTGCTTATAGTAGAATCTCGCCCGAGAACTGATCACTCTTGGTTATTATTTTTAAACTAGAGATTTCGCTAAAATCGCACTCGATCAAATTTTTGTCGTTATTTAAACCTTGAACTTGGTAGTCGATTTTAGGGTGTTTCAGGACGAAATAAATTGGACGGTGTCGATATTAATGTGGCCAGTATCGAGATTGTCAGGATTAATGGAAAAGTTAGAGTTTTTGGACCAGGTGTGAATTTGGACTAGTAGACCCCCTCGTTAAAATTTGATCTAATTAATTTGGCATTTGTCCCTTTTTATGTGCGAGGCCTATTTTGGACCGGTAGACCATTTTCGATTTTTAATTTGGGGCACCGGGTCGCGTTAAATATTTGAAAGTTCAAATATTTTCTTATTCTATTTCTCTCTCTCTCTCTCTCCCCTCTGACGCGCGCACGTTCCCCCCTTTTGTAGACGTCCCTTCACCCCCATGCTGGCCTGACACACCCCCTCTCTCTCTCCTTCTTTTTCTTTGTTTTTCTTTCTTCTCCTCTCTCCTCTCTCTTCTCTTCTTCTTCCTCCCGAGCCTGATCGGTCTGCTCCTGCTTCGTCCCTGCTCGGCTGCCCGTCCAACTCCGCCCAACGCCGCCCAAGCAGCCCCGACGCCGGCCCCCTCCTCGCGTCGTTGCCGCGCCGCCACGTCGCGCGGCAGCTGCTCCGGCGCCGCCAGTTTGCCCCCCTCTCTTCCTCTGTTCTCTCTCTCCCTTGGTCCCCTGCCCCGACCGTCGCCGCCGTGAGTCACCGCTCGCCGTTGCCGGAGTTGCTGCTATCCCGGCGACGTTGCTGCTTCTGTTCCGTCCAGCTCGTCGCCGACCGTCTGGCCACAACCCTGGCAATGTTGCTGCTGCTGCTCTCCCCCGTTTCTCTCCCTCACCGCCTCGACAATGCCCAATGCCGCCGCTGCTCGAGCTCGCCACCGCGCCTGGCTGGTCCCAGCCATTGCCCAGCCGTCCAGATAGCCCTTCCTCTCTCCTCTCCGCCCCGTGAGACTCCTCCCCCTCTCTCCCTCTCTGTTTTGGCCGTGAGAGGCCCCTCGCCGGAGGAGCTCCACTGCCGGCGTTACTGTTCCGGCGCGGACCCGCCGCCTCGTCTAGTCGTCCAACCATCTTATTTCTCTCACTCTCTTTGATCGTGTCTCTCTCTCCTTCTCTAGGCCGTGGATTAGCTTAGACCGTCGCCGCCGCTCGCGCCGTTCGCCGGAACCGCCGCCGTCGTTACTGTTCCGGCTAAAGGTCGCTGCTGTCCAGCCGCCACCGTCGCGTGTTCGGCTCGGTTTAAAGAGTAGGACACCCGGTGAGTTTGACCCTAAACCCTAATTAGGCTAATTTACATTTCTAGACAGGTTTAGGGGTTAATTAGGGTAATTTATGGGTTAAATTATGAAAGTGATTAGGGATTATGATTGTGGCCAATTTGGTGGATTAGTATAATTAATTAATGGAGGATTAGTGGCCCGAGTGGCGCGATAAGTGGGCTGGACAATTTGGATTAAATCGGCCCGAGTTCAGAAATGTTCGGGTTTAATATGTGGATTATAGTGCGCGTCGTATTTTGATTTTGTGGTGGTCAATTAGAATGATATTTGAGGCGTATAATGGAGCATTTTGATGACAATTAATGGCCTAGAATTTGTGGTATAGTGGATGGCCGCAACGGATTGGACTTAGGCGAAGCACGATCAATTTGGGGCTTAATCGGTTAATTATCGAGAATGATCGCTTCGTGTAATTGACTGGCGAATTAAGCCTTGTTTGTGGATAATTTGATAATGCCATGTCGCGTGTCTAGCGGGACTAGAAATGGATTAGCTTGGTGGGCCTCGAATGCGCGAGTATTTGATGACCCGGTCATGTGAATTTGTGCATGGATAGTGTGCCGATTTGATGCTATGGCTGATTTAAATTGATTGTCTGATTTGGGCATGTCGATTTATGAATTTGAATATGTGAGCTACAAGTTGAGTATTTTACATCGTAATTTGCGCATGTGAATGCCCAAGTGTGAACTTTATGGTCATGGGTGTACATCTCAAGCATTGGCACGGCATTGCATTTACAAGTGTGCTCGAGTGACATGTGCATTGTGATCACCTAAAATACCCTGATGCGTTTAACGCGGGGTTCAGATAAAAATTGATGTTTATGAATGTGTGGTCACAATAAACCCTGATGCGTGTTACGCGGGGTAGTGAACCCGTCCTGAGGCGTGTTACGCGGGACGATGCCCGGTTTACCGGAAGATGACCAACCTGATGCGTTTTATGCGGGTAATGTGTCATGAGCCTGATGCATTTTACGCGGGCCAGAGATCGGTCTCGAAGTGATAGACCTGATGCGTTTTACACTGGTCAGAGATCGATCTCGAAGTGATAGACCTGATGCATTTTACGCGGGTCGAACCTGATGCGTTTAACGCGGGTCGGAGGAGAAATTAAGAAATGGCTGAGTGCTAGTGTGCAAGTGTGCGATAATACATTGATGAGGCATGAGCATGAGTGCGAGCCCTACCATATGCATAACATGCGTTGTGACATAGAAATACGCGTGTATGTGCTGTGATTAAATTCTGTCGCGTGGTTACTATTGTTGATTTAATGCCTAACCTGCAGAGTCAAGTAAGTTCTAGATTCGGGCCGAGGGCCTGAGCCATTTACAGTTTAGACTGTGTGCTGTTTGTTTAGTACTTGTGAGGAGGTGCACGTTAGCCTAGTTTAGGTTTAGGGAATTACTCGCTGAGATTTATTCTCACGGTTGTTGAAAATCGATTTTTCAAACCCCCAGTCTTGAGGATGGCAGGCGTACCGGTGGATTTTGGGAGGAGCCCATGGCTAGTTGTAGTACCTGAACCCCGAGCCACTTACCCCTTTTTGTCAGTAGTGGTCTTGACCCGCTTTTGATTTTGGTGTTCGGGTTGTACTTGGATATTGTATATAATTTCTAATACTAGTGCAAGTGTTAATTTCTGTGGTTACCCTAGGTTATGTGTTCATATATGTACGGGTGGTTGTAATTACTTCCGCATGTGCTTTAAATCTCTGTGTCGGGTTTTTGGTCGGCGACGCGCCCTGGGACGTTGCACACAAATCGACCTCTGCGAGGGATGTGGCGCACCGAGAAGTGCGGGGCATGACATCTCTGTTTGATTTGGTATCAGAGCAAGGTCATCTCAGTCCAATTAGGTCGAAACCTAGAGTAATAAGGAGCGATGACCGTGGGTAGCCAGTAGGGTGACCTCGTGTGCTAAGTGTACCTCCTGACTGTCTGTGTCTTGATTGATTGGCTGCGTTATTTGACTCGTGAAGTGCAGGTGCGTCGGGACTCGAGGTCAATACACGTATTCTTGTGATTGAAGTCTATACTATTTATGCTTAATCGCATGCTGAGTGATTGATTGCTGTAGCGTTAAGCTCCCTGCTTAGGACCTTAGACCGGTTTAGCGTGGGTTAGGTCTCTAATCCCGACGTGGGAATTATAGCAGGAGAATGGACATGCAAATTGGAGAGACGAGTGATCGAGGACGAGGTAGAGGTCGAGGTCGAGGTCATGAGCCAGATCGTGTTGAACCACAAGTGAGAGTGGCCGAGGATCCGAGAATGGATGGAATTCTTAGGGCCCTTGAGGCAGCTGGGATTTTGGGAGGCAGACTAGAGCAGGAAAGAAATGCCACTATCGCTGCTACTGTTGAGGTTGTCATTGCTGCTGCTAATGGGGCCAATGGGAATAATAGGAACAATGGGAACAATGGAAATGGTGGGAATCAGGGAAATGTGGAGAATCCGATCCCGGGAGCGGTAAATGTGATTAGGCCGATGTCTAAATTGGTAGAACAGTTTTTGAAGCTGAAGCCGCCAAAGTTCAATGGCAAGGGTGACCCTGAGACCGCACCCCGTTAGATTGAGGAACTGGAGAAGGCTTTCGAAGTGCTAGGGTGTACTGAGGTTGAAAAAGTAACGCTGGCTGTGTACCAACTACAGGACAACACCAATGAATGGTGGAAGGCTACTAAAGGAAAGGTGTTTCCCGAGGGAACTGCTCAGACGTGGGCTATATTTTCTGAGAGCTTTTTGGGGAAGTTCTTATCTGAGAGTGCTAGAGAAAGGAAATTAGCGGAATTTATGAGACTCCGCCAAGAATCGATGACAGTTGATCAGTACGAAGCAGAATTCACAAGACTGTCAAGGTTCGCGCTAAGGATGGTAGAACACCCTGAGGACAAGGCGCGGAGATTCCGAGATGGACTGAAACCGGACCTGAGGAGTCAAATGATATCGCTGAACATCAAGGACTACAGCGAGATGTATGAACGGGCACAGGCTATAGAGCGGGATCAGACTGATAGGGCAGCCGCCTCTGGATCGCGGTTCGCCCCGGCTAGGGACAACCGCCGTCTTGGGAAGAAACCGATGGCGGAAAACAGGAGATTTGTCCCACCGATCAGGAAGAACATCGGGAAACCGAACCTTCAACAGAACAGATTTGGGGCTTGCTTCAAATGCGGGAGTTTGGACCATCAAATTAGGAACTGTCCCCAGCAACGCCCTGCGTGAGCCCCGATACTACAACAACCTCAAATTGGGAACCAGTCTGGGAGTGTCCCGCCGGCTATTATGAACAGGCTGCCGGCGCAAGGACGTGTGTATGCAATGGCGCGAAGGGAAGTGGAAAATGCGCTAGGGGTGGTCACAGGTATGGTTTCTCTGTGCCACCATTTAGCATATGCATTATTCGACCCGGGAGCATCACATTCGTTTATATCTGCTCAGTTTGTTGAATTGACTGGATTAAAGCCTGTTATGTTAGAAGTGCAATTGTGTGTGACTACGCCATTGAAGGATAAGATATGCATATCCCTAGGATGCCCGAATTGTGAGATAGTGATTGGTGGTGTAGAAAGCAGGATAGATCTAGCTATATTGCCGATGTATGATTTTGATTTGATTGTGGGCATGGACTGGTTAGTTAAGCAGAATGCCGTGATGGACTGTAGTACCAGGGTGATCCAGTTTAGCCCGGCTGGACACCCTAGATTTGAGTTTGTAGGAAGTCGAGGAGGAACCTCGATCCCATGGGTTTCGTCGGTGGAAGCAACTAAATTGTTGGACGAGGGCTGTCAAGGTTATCTAGCCAGTGTGGTTGATCCGTCAGCAGGTGAAGTGCGGCTTGAGGATATACTAGTGGTGTGCAACTTTCCCGATGTTTTTCCTCAGGAATTGCCGGGATTGCCATCAGAAAGGGAAGTAGAATTCGTTATCGAGTTGGCTCCTGGGACTGAGCCAATCTCGAAGCCGCCCTACAGGATGTCGTTGTCGGAATTGAAGGAATTAAAAGTCCAGATGCAGGAACTACTGGACAAAGGTTTTATCCGATCGAGCGCGTCTCCATGGGGAGCGCCAGTGTTATTCATCAAAAAGAAGGATGGGTCGCTAAGGTTGTGCATCGATTACCGCCAGCTGAACCAATCGACGGTCAAGAATAAGTATCCCCTCCCAAGGATTGACGACATGTTCGACCAGTTGCAAGGAGCATCGGTGTTTTCTAAGATTGACTTAAGGACAGGGTATCATCAGTTAAGGATAAAAAGGGAGGACATTCCAAAGACAACCTTTAGGACGAGATATGGACACTATGAGTTCACAGTGATGCCATTTGGACTAACTATTGCCCCTGCTGCTTTCATGGATTTAATGAACCGGGTATTCAAGGAATTTTTAGACCAGTTTGTCATTGTTTTTATTGACGATATTTTAGTGTATTCGAAGAGTTCCGAGGAACACGAGGTGCATTTGGAAAAGGTTCTACAAACGTTAAGAGAGCACGCACTGTATGCTAAGTTTAGCAAGTGCGAGTTTTGACTGAACCGAGTAGCATTTCTTGGGCATATAATATCCGGAGAAGGAATCTCTGTGGACCCGGCAAAGATTGAAGCAGTAATGGACTAGCCGAGATCGACGACAGTTACTGAGGTTCGAAGCTTTCTAGGACTGGCAGGTTATTATCGGAGATTTGTGGAACGATTCTCAGCGATAACCACTCCATTGACAAGGTTGCTTAAGAAGGAAATCAAGTTTGAATGGACCGAAAAGTGCGAAGAGATTTTTCAAGAACTGAAGCAAAAATTGACGACGGCGCCAGTATTGGCGATCCCTTCAGGACCAGGCGGGTATGAGATTTATAGCGATGCTTCGCTTAGAGGATTGGGATGCGTGCTAATGCAACATGGGAGAGTGGTTGCTTATGCATCACGGCAGTTAATACCTCATGAAATGAACACCCGACCCACGATTTGGAATTGGCGGCAATTATTTTCGCACTTAAAATTTGGAGACATTACTTATGTGCAGAAAGATTTCAAATCTACACGGACCAACAGAGCCTCAAGTACTTATTTTCGCAGAAGGAACTGAATATGAGGCAGAGGCGTTGGATGGAATTGTTGAAAGACTATGACTGCGACATATTGTATCATCCCGGAAAGGCCAACCGGGTCGCATATGCCTTAAGTCGGAAATCGAGCATCGCGCTTTTCTTGGTTAAAGAGTGGACCTTACTAAAAGGAGCACGGGACTCAGAATTTAAGTTTGACGTAGGACACCTCTCCAGTCTGATTGCGACACTAAGGATTGAGCCAAAAGTGCAAGCGAAGATTAAGGCGTTGTAGTCTACGGACGTTGAGATTCAGAAAATTTTGAGTATGGATAACTCTAAGAGGAAACCAGACTTTCAGGTGTCAGAGGATGGAATCCTTAGGTTTCGAGGATGTTTGTGCGTGCCCGATGATTTGAGGCTCAAAGAAGAGATTTTGTCGGAAGCTCATAGGAGCAATTACAGTATCCATCCGGGTAGCACCAAGATGTACCAGAACCTTCGTCAGCACTATTGATGGAATAGAATGAAAGTGGACGTGGGCAAGCATATGGCTAAGTGCTTGACGTGTCAACAAGTGAAGGCACGGCACTGTAAGCCTGGTGGGATGTTACAGCCATTGGAAATCCCAGAATGGAAATGGGAACACATCACAATAGACTTTATAACGGGACTACCAAGAAGCCAGAGGGGACACGACTCTATTTGGGTGATAGTGGACAAACTGACCAAGTCAGCGCACTTCCTAGCAGTGCAAAAAGACTTCGAGCTAGAAAGGTTGGCAGAATTATACGTACGGAAGATCGTTCGTCTTCATGGGGTGCCAGTATCAATTACTTCGGACCGTGATCCCAGGTTTACTGCAAATTTCTGGAAAAGTTTGCAATCCGCCATGGGAACTAAGTTACAATTCAGTATGGCCTATCATCCGCAGACAGATGGCTAGTTTGAAAGGACTATTCAAACTTTGGAAGATATGCTGAGAGCGTGTGTACTAGATTTTCAGGACAAGTAGGAAGAACAGTTGCATTTGGTGGAATTTGCCTACAATAACAGTTTTCAGCAGAGTATCAGAATGGCGCCATTTGAAGCATTATATGGCAGGGCTTGCAGAACACCGTTGTGTTGGGATGAGGTAGGAAAAAAAAGTATAATGGGTCCAGAGTTGGTTCAACAGTCTGTGGAAACGGTAAAAATTATCCGGGAAAGGTTGAGGACAGCCCAGAGTTGTCAGAAAAGTTACGTGGATCGAAGGCGTAGGCCGTTGGAGTTTCAAGTTGGCGATCATGTCTTTCTCAAGATCTCGCCAATGAGAGGTCTGTCTCGATTTGGCAAGAAAGGAAAACTGAGTTCAAGATACATAGGCCCGTTTGAGATTTTGGAAAGGATTGGAACGTTGGCATATCACCTAGCCTTGCCCCCAAATTTGTCACAAGTTCATAACGTCTTCCATGTGTCGATGTTGAGGAAGTACGAACCCGGCCCGACCCACGTTCTGAATCATGAGGTAATAGACGTGGACGATAGAGTGTCGTACGTGGAAAAGTCGGTGCGAATCAAGGACAGAAAGGAACAAGTGTTGAGAAACAAGACAATCTCGTTGGTCAAAGTCATTTGGGAACATCACGGGACGGAAGGCGCCACATGGGAAAGCGAGAAAGTGATGCGACACCAATACCCCCATTTGTTTGAGTAGTCGGGTTGGGATTGTAAATTTCGAGGACGAAATTTTTGTAAGGGGGGAAGAATTGTGACATTCCGGATTTTGACCCAATTTTTGGGATTTATAAAACTCGTGATTTGTCAGTGTGCTTATAGTAGAATATCGCCCGAGAACTGATCACTCTCGGTTATTTTTTTTAAACTAGAGATTTCGCTAAAATCGCACTCGATCGAATTTTCGTCGTTATTTAGACCCTGAACTTGGTAGTCAATTTTAGAGTGTTTTGGGATGAAATAAATTGGACGGTGTCGATATTAATGTGGCCAGTATCGAGATTGTCAGGATTAATGGAAAAGTTAGAGTTTTTGGACCAGGTGTGAATTTGGACTAGTAGACCCCCTCGTTAAAATTTGGTCTAATTAATTTGGCCTTTGTCCCTTTTTATGTGCGAGGCCTATTTTGGACCGGTAGACCATTTTCGATTTTTAATTTGGGCCACCGGGTCGCGTTAAATATTTGAAAGTTCAAATATTTTCTTATTCTATTTCTCTCTCTCTCTCTCTCTCTCTCTCTCTCTCTCTCTCTCTCTCTCTCTCTCTCTCTCTCTCCCTCTGACGCGCGCACGTTCCCCCCTTCTGCAGACGTCCCCTCACCCCCCATGCTGGCCTGACACACCCCCTCTCTCTCTCCTTCTTTTTCTTTGTTTTTCTTTCTTCTCCTCTCTCCTCCCTCTTCTCTTCTTCTTCCTCCCGAGCCTGATCGGTCTGCTCCTGCTTCGTCCCTGCTCGGCTGCCCGTCTAGCTCCACCCAACGCCGCCCAAGTAGCCCCAACGCCGGCCCCCTCCTCGCGTCGTTGCCGCGCCGCCACATCGCACGGAAGCTGCTCCGACGCCGCCAGTTCGCCCCCCCTCTCTTCCTTTGTTCTCTCTCTCCCTTGGTCCCCTGCCCTGACCGTCGCCGCCGTGAGTCACCACCCGCCGTTGCCGGAGTTGCTGCTGTCTCGGCGACGTTGCTGCTTCTGTTCCGTCCAACTCGTCAACGACCGTCTGGCCACAACCCCGGCAACGTTGCTGCTGCTGCTCTCCCCCATTTCTCTCCCTCACCGCCCCGACAACGCCCAACGCCGCCGCTGTTCAAGCTCGCCGCCGCGCCTGGCTGGTCCCAGCCATTGCCCAGCTGTCCAAACAGCCCTTCCCCTCTCCTCTCCGCCCCGTGAGACTCCTCCCCCTCTCTCCCTCTCTGTTTTAGCCATGAGAGGCCCCTCGCCGGAGGAGCTCCGCCGCCGGCGTTACTGTTCTGGCGCGGACCCGCCGCCTCGCCCAGTCGTCCAGCCATCTTATTTCTCCCACTCTCTTTGATCGTGTCTCTCTTTCCCTCTCTAGGCCGTGGATTAGCTTAGACCGTCGCCGCCGCTCGCGCCGTTCGCCGGAACCGCCACCGCCGTTACTGTTCCGGCAAAGGGTCGCTGCTGTCCAGCCTCCACCGCCGCGTGTTCGACTCGGTTTGAAGAGTAGGACACCCAGTGAGTTTGTCCCTAAACTCTAATTAGGCTAATTTACATTTCTAGACGGGCTTAGGGGTTAATTAGGGTAATTTATGGGTTAAATTGTGAAAGTGATTAGGGATTATGATTGTGGCCAATTTGGTGGATTAGTATAATTAATTAATGGAGGATTAGTGGCCCGAGTGGCGCGATAAGTGGGCTGGACAATTTGGATTAAATCGGCCCGAGTTTAGAAATGTTCGGGTTTAATATGTGGATTATAGTGCGCGCCGTATTTTGATTTTGTGGTGGTCAATTAGAATGATATTTGAGGCGTATAATGGAGCATTTTATGACAATTAATGGCCTAGAATTTGTGGTATAATGGCTGGCCGCAACGGATTTGACTTAGGCGAAGCACGATCAATTTGGGGCTTAATCGGTTAATTATCGAGAATGATCGCTTCGTGCAATTGACTGGCGAATTAAGCCTTGTTTGTGGATAATTTGATAATGCCATGTCGCGTGTCTAGCGGGACTAGAAATGGATTAACTTGGTGGGCTTCGAATGCGCGAGTACTTGATGACCCGGTCATGTGAATTTGTGCATGGATAGTGTGCCGATTTGATGCAATGGCTGATTTAAATTGATTGTCTGATTTGGGCATATCGATTTATGAATTTGAATATGCGCGGTACAAGTTGAGTATGTTACATCGTAATTTGCGCATGTGAATGCCCAAGTGTGAACTTTATGGCCATGGGTGTACATCTCAAGCATTGGCACGGCATTGCATTTACAAGTGTGCCCGAGTGACATGTGCATTGTGATCACCTAAAATGCCCTGATGCATTTAACGCGGGGTTCAGATAAAAATTGATGTTTGTGAATGTATGATCACAATAAACCCTGATGCGTGTTACGCGGGGTAGTGAACCCATTCTGAGGCGTGTTACGCGGGACGATGCCTGGTTTACCGAAAGATGATCAACCTGATGCGCTTTACGCGAGTAATGTGTCATGAGCCTGATGCGTTTTACGCGGGCCAGAGATCGATCTCGAAGTGATAGACCTGATGCATTTTACGCGGGTTGGACCTGATGCGTTTAACGCCGGTCGGAGGAGAAATTGAGAAATGGCTGAGTGCTAGTGTGCAAGTGTGCGATAATGCATTGATGAGGCATGAGCATGAGTGCGAGCCCTACCATATGCATAACATGCGTTGTGACATAGAAATACGCGTGTATGTGCTGTGATTAAATTCTGTCGCGTGGTTACTATTGTTGATTTAATGCCTAACCTGCAGAGTCAAGTAAGTTCTAGATTCGGGCCGAGGGCCTGAGCCGTTTACAGTTTAGACTGTGTGCTGTTTGTTTAGTACTTGTGAGGAGGTGCACGTTAGCCTAGTTTAGGTTTAGGGAATTACTCGCTGAGATTTATTCTCACGGTTGTTGAAAACCGAATTTTCAGACCCCCAGTCTTGAGGATGGCAGGCGTACCGGTGGATTTTGGGAGGAGCCCCCAGCTAGTTGTAGTACCTGAACCCCGAGCCACTTACCCCTTTTTGTCAGTAGTGGTCTTGACCCGCTTTTGATTTTGGTGTTCAGGTTGTACTTGGATATTGTGTATAATTTCCATTACCAGTGCAAGTATTAATTTCTGTGGTTACCCTGGGTTATGTGTTCATATATGTACAAGTGGTTGTAATTACTTCTGTATGTGCTTTAAATCTCTGTGTCGGGTTTTTGGTCGGCGACGCGTCCTGGGACGTCGCACACAAATCGACCTCTGCGAGGGATGTGGCTCACTGAGAAGTGCGGGGCGTGACAAGAATGCTGAACTAGAAAGAGAAGTCCCAATATTGATAATAAATTACAAACCTTTGAATACAGCTTTAAAATGTATAAGATATCCAATTCCAAACAAGAGAGATTTATTAAATAGACTTTATAATGCAAAAATCTTTTCAAAATTTGATATGAAGTCAGGATTTTGGCAGATTCAGATTAGCAAAAAAGATCGGTACAAAACAGCCTTTATTGTTCCTTTTGGCCAATATGAATGGAATGTCATGCCTTTTGGATTAAAAAATGCGCCTTCTGAATTTCAAAGGATCATGAATGACATTTTTAATCATTGTTCTGATTACATTATTGTCTATATTGATGATGTTTTAATATTTTCTACATCCATAGAAAAACATTTTAAATACATCAATCATTTCATAAATATTGTAAAGAAGAATGGTTTGGTAGTTTCACCTACCAAAATATCCCTTTTTCAAACAAAAATCCGGTTCCTAGAACATTACATTCACCAAGGAACCATCATTCCAATAGAAAGGTCAATAATATTTTCTGAAAATTTTCCTGATGAAGTCAAAGACAAAAATCAATTGTAAAGATTTCTTGGAAGTTTGAATTACATTATTGATTTCTTTCTTCACATCAACATAATCTGTAACCACTCCATCAGAGGTTCAAAAAAGATCCTCCACCATGGACTCAGGTTCATACAGATATTGTCAAACAAATTAAGCGAACTGTCAAGAAAATTCCTTGTTTACATCTAGCTGATCCTCATGCTTCTAAAATTGTTGAAACTGATGCTTCTGATATTGGTTATGGAGGAATTCTTAAACAATCCAAAGACAATAAAGAACAAATTGTTCAGTTTGTCTCCAAACATTGGAATGATTGTCAGAAGAATTACTCCACCATTAAGAAAGAAATACTTGCTATTGTACTTTCTATTTCTAAATTTCAAGAAGATCTTTTGAATCAAAAATTTCTATTAAGAATTGATTGTAAATCTGCAAAAGATGTTTTGCAAAAGGATGTTCGGAATATTGCCTCTAAGCAAATTTTTGCTAGATGGCAAGCCATTCTATCCGTTTTTTACTTTGATATAGAATTTATAAATGGATCTTCAAATTCTCTCCCAGACTTTCTCACCCGAGAATTTTTGCAGGGAAAATGCCTCCAAAACCTCCAAATAAACCCACCAGAAGAGATAGAGGCAAGCAAATTGCAGAACCCTCTTCTAAAAAAAATCCCCCGGATTGACAAATATCAAGACTTGGCTTCAGGCCACACAACCATCTATGAATATTACTACCATTTCTAACCAGGCTAAAGAAGAGCCTATTTCTCTTGCCAAACAGCCTACTCCTGAATCCTCACAATTTGATATAACACAACTTTCTAAGGAAGAGGCGTTACAACTCCTCCAACAAGCCTTTAATAGTCGGCCACAGCCTTCTTTGACAATAGTAAGTCCAGATCCCTCTCCCGTAGCCATGGCTAAGGGAAAAACAATTTCTAGTGAGGTGGTAATTCAATCAACCCAAAATGCCCCTCCAAAATCAAAGTTTTTTCATAAAACCATATTTCAAAATGTTTACAACACTGAAAATGGCTTTTATAATACAGACCCATATGTTTTTGCTAAAAATATGTTTTCTGAAAATTTTCTTTATACACCGCATGATGTTTACAAAACAAGGGAATTTTATGAAAAAATCTTGGAAGAAACCAAATCGGTTACCTTCAAATATTTTTCAAATAAATGGCACATAAATTATTCCAAAGGCATAATCCACAGGATCATCCACCCCTTCCCAATGGAAACCTGATCTCCTGGGATTAACCAAATTCAATATCAAAACAAATGAAGCCCTTCCGTATATGACATCCTTTTCATATTTTGATTACCAACAGGCTTGGTGGAATACCTTTTGGATAAAGAATGCCAACAATACCCATACTTGGCTATTTTATTTTGAAGACTTTAATATCTAGAATATCCCTTATTGGTTCATTCATTGGTGGGAACATTTGTGACCTATCGATGAAATCATCCACCCAAAACTCCAACCCAGTTATGAACTCTTTCTAGAAAAATTCTCTCCACTTCCACATGAGAAAAATTCCCTTAAATTGATGCTCTTTTTCCATTATTTCGGCCTGTCATGGGTCACCGGATGGTATTTTGAATACAGAAAATCCAATGAAACCAATATTCCAATTCTCATAAGACGATTCAAAGTCAAATGGTGGGATGGTTTCAAATTTTTTCATAAGGCCACCAGATAAGCAATGGCAGAATGGTTAATTTCTAGGGATAATAAGCCAATCACCAATGAAGATATTACCCCCTTTATGCATGACAAAGGATTCGTACTTTCTAGGCTAGCATCAGCACAATCCCATCAAAAATTGACAGGAATGCTGAAGCAAGCCCTTTCAGATTTGGAAGAAGCAAGTTCTTCTCAATCTCATCACAGTGGAAATTCCAATGAGGATGACTGCTATGGCATCCCCGGAATAGGCCCTATCCCTCGCAATTGGGCAAGTGTGAAAGATGAAGAAGAAGAAGAAGAGCCTGAACCAGTTGAAGATCTCTCCAGATTTTCCTAGGGGAAAAAGCGCCAAAAGATTCCTAATGACTTCATCATTTCTGAGTCGAAAGGAGTCCGCGTGCTCTTCCATCTTTCAAGAATTTTCATAATTATGTCAGATTCACTGTTCACTGTAACACTATGCACTTACTACTACAGTATTACCCGTGAACCATTTCTACAGGAACTCAACTTGTTTATAAAAGAGAGCTCTCATTCTCTAAGCAAGGCATCCGAAAATTTTTTGAACCTCTCACTATCTCAGCTCTGTTGAAAGTCTTCCAAGTCCCTTTCTAGCCTTTCTATATTTTCTAAACCATCAGACAAGTTGGATCGGTCTTTTCTAAACCCTTTCTAGACTAAGTAATCTTCTGATCCTAGCAAAAGTCTTGGTTTTTCTAGAAACCTTTTATATAGTGTGGAAAATCTTGTCGTTCTAGGCTACAAAATAGTCTGAGTAACGGGAGAATTTCTACCAAAGAATTTTCTTTGTTCTATACTTGTATTTCAGTTTCTACATTATGTAATCTTTCCATACTAATTACTATAATACCTTTCTGCAATTATATATCAGGCATTTTCTATTTTCTCTTCTGCATTTACTTGTACATACCTCACAAACGGCAGGTCGAACCGCCTGTGGATGGTCTGTATTTTAATACTCTGTAATTAGTCTCTGCTTAGAAACGCCACCTACATGGTTGGTTTAGAAATATTAATTGTTCTTCTTGTTATCCTTTATCTTGCTTACGGCCTTTTTATTATCATTAATGCGCGCCATTATTTATATAATCTCTTTCTGTGTCGAATATATATACTCTATCTTGCTATTCATTCTTGCATTCCATAGAGCCTTTTCTACACCTATTGATTTGAATAATATTTCTATTTGTTTAGATTCTTTTATAAACGATTTTTATTGGTGACTTCGTGGAATAAATCAAATTATAAATATACTTAGAAGATATCTTTTGTATTTATTTCTCTTCTCTTTATAAACCCCATATCCTTGGACACTTATATATATATATATATATAGTCCGGTTTCCACCCTTGAACCAGGAACCGGAACGCTCGGATACCGGTTCCTCATTTAGAAATTAGGAATCGGACCGATACTCTTTGGAACCAGACCCAATCGGCTGATTCGGTCCGGTCTGAGTGGATCCTAGTTCAAGCGGTCTGTCTTGCTCACTCCTAATTTTTTGTGGTATCAACCCTTTAATTTTCCCTGAGCCAAGTTTAATTTTTTTTATTTAGCTTTGTTTTCAGGGTTGCCGAACTGGGCTTATTTAGTGAGCCCAATCCATCTATGGACCTGGGTCAGTGCGCATGGGTCAACCCCAACCCGGGTCAAATGTAGAGATTTGATGAGGTTCGTATATTATAATACTATTTATTTTTTTTCCTAAAAATTAGGAAAAAGCTTTAAAATGGATTTTTAGTAGTTTTCTCTTAAAATACGCTAAAAGAATTTTAAAAAAATTACTCAAAAATTGAACAAGCTCTTGGAGCTTTACAATAGGATGTTATTTGTTCTTAGAGGCAAATGCTAGGTCATTATTTTTCGTATTTCTATTTTGATTATTGCTTGATTACACGCTTTCAATATGTTGACCGTTGTTTCCTGGGAAAAGTGTCAAAAAAGTCCTAAACCTTTTGTATTTGTGCCAATTTAGTCCTAAACCTTTTTTTGGTGTCAATTCAATCCTAAACATTTTGTATTGATGTCAATTTAGTCCTAAACATTTTTTGTGCCAATTTAGTCCTAAAATTTTTGTATTGGTGCAAATTCAGTCCTAAACCTTTTACATTTGTGCCAATTCAGTCCTTCCGATTAATTTAGCTCCAAAATGTTTAGGACTGAATTTGCACAAATACAAAAGATTTAGGACTAAATTGGCACCAATGCAAAATGTTTAAGACTAAATTGGCACCAATGCAAAAGGTTTAGGATTGAATTAGCACCAAAAAAAGGTTTAAGACTAAATTGGCACTAATATAAAAGGTTTAGGACTGAATTGACACCAATGCAAAAGGTTTAGGACTGAACTAGCACAAAAAGAAAAGTTTAGGACTCAATTGGCATAAATGTAAAAAGTTTATGACTAAATTGGCACAAATACAAAAGATTTAGGACTAAATTGGCACCAATGCAAAATGTTTAAGACTAAATTGGCACCAATGCAAAAGGTTTAGGATTGAATTAGCACCAAAAAAAGGTTTAAGACTAAATTGGCACTAATATAAAAGGTTTAGGACTGAATTGACACCAATGCAAAAGGTTTAGGACTGAACTAGCACAAAAAGAAAAGTTTAGGACTCAATTGGCATAAATGTAAAAAGTTTATGACTAAATTGGCACAAATGCAAAAGGTTGAAGACTTTTTTGACACTTTTGCTGTTGTTTCCCTTTAGCCTGGTTAGTAATCAGACTTTAGGATACACAATTGGTAAGATTGCTACGTGAACACCTTAGTTGGTGATTGAATAAAGTTAGATACCGAAAGGGCACTGGTCGGATAACTAGTGTAATTAGGTCCCCGAACTGCTTGAATCTCTGGTTAGTAAGAGTAAAGTAATTCTCCCAATGCTTTATATATAATTGACTCACAAAAAACTGATTAATGGCGACTCGTAAATAAAAATCATTTGCATGTAAAAAACTTGAACCATAAGTTGCAAATTTGTATGGATTTGGGAGAGCTCGAGTTGAGTCTAGACTTAATAATTCATTAGCCAAAATCCTAGGTGGTACATAGGGTTCGGGGAGATCGCGACAAGGTCTAAACACTGGATGTAATTAAGGTTTAGGACACATTGAGAGTGTTTGAGTGACTCAAGTGTCTTTGTGATCTCTGTTGTAATTGAACTATAGTGGAATCCTATGTTGCTTGTCTATGGACTTATAAGTCAGGTGTTCAATTTATTTCCTTATTACATTTATTATTGTGTTTGGTCACTTGTTTTCGCAACCGTTGAGTGTGTTATACATGTCCAGAATTCAGCCGGGAGTCCTTTGCCTTTGCTGGATATATTCTTGGCCAAATCTCCTCGTGTGTCTAAGTATCTTGACCGAGAATCCCTCTGATTTCTTTCTCTTTTTTCTTTTTCTTGCTTGCTCACATATGCACCAATATCGAATGCATGAAACAAATCATGCTGCTTCTGTCCTCGAGCCTCTTTTGTTGCCGTAAATGTGTATTCAGAATATATGCCCAAGCTTCTTCACCTTTTCTTTCCTCTTTTTCTTAGTTCTCACATGGCAAATATTCATGCCATTTCGGTCAACACAAGAGGGAGAGAAGCTAAGGGGCCAAACCTGCTTTTGCAATGGATCGAGCACGAATTGTCGTGTCCAATGAGAAACTTGGATCGAGATTAGAGTTTATACGGAAAAAGTGTCAGAAAAGTCATAAACCTTTTGTATTTATGCAAATTGAGTCATAAATCTTTTTTTGGTGCCAATTGAGTCCTAAACCTTTTGTCTTTGTGTCAATTCAGTCCATTCGATCAAATTTTGACCGGATTTTACTGACTTGGACACCAGACGACCTATGTGGCATGGCAGGCATAGGGCGGCCAGCGCTGACTTGGACAATTTTTAACAATATATTTAATATTTTTTGAAATTTTTTTCTGATTTTTTTCTGATTTTTTTCTTTTTTTTCCCTCTTCTCCCTCCTTACTCCAGCATGTTGCCGGTTCCGCAATCGGCCAGAGGCTAAAGGCCGGCCACTGGCGAGGCTCGCCCTCGCCAGGGACAGTGAAGGCGAGGCTAGCCATGGCTGGGCGATGCCCGACCACACCGGATTTGACGTGGTCGGGCCTTGCCCAACCGCTGACGAGGGCGGCCTCGTGCTAGGTTGGCAAGGGTCGAGCCTTGCCATAATTGGCATGGTTGGGCCTTGCCTAGCCATGGCGAGGCTCGCCTTCGCCGTCATTGGCGTGGGCAAGCCCCACCCATGGCCAGCGAGGTTCGACCCTTGCCAGCAGTTGAGCAAGGCCCGACCACGCCGGATCTAGCGAGGTTGAGCTTCGCCCATGGCCGACGAGGCTGCCCTCACGGCCATCTGGTGAGGGTCAGCCTCACAAGTGGCCGGTCGCCGTACTTGCGACAGGATAGAGAAAGTAGGGAGAAGAGGGAAAAAAAGAGAAGAAAAAGAATGAAAAAAGAAAACAAATTAGAAAAATGATAAAAAATTCAAAAAATTAAAATATTATTAAAATTATCCACGTTAGTGCTGGCTATGTCACGTAGATCGGCCAGCATTTACGTCGGGAAAATCTGGCCAAAATTAGATGGAATGATTGAATTGGTACAAAGACAAAATGTTTAGGACTTAATTGACATCAAAAAAAGATTTATGACTCAATTGGCATAAATACAAAAGGTTTAGGACTTTTCTAACACTTTTCTCGAGTTTATACAATTCAGTGCAAAGAATCGCTTGTTGGGTCTCAAGTTGGACTAACTTGAATGAAATTTGTAATCTTGGCTGTGTTTTGTTCAATGCGGATATGATAATGAAAAATGTCTCTGGTATCTCAATGTAATAAGAAATGTGATTGTAAAATTATGCAATATTAATATTTTTGTTTAGATGTCAAGTTCTGTCTTTCGACAACTCTATTCCTAATTTTTATGTAACGAATGATCAATATATGAGTCAAATTTTAGGTGTCAATAGGTTTGTTAAAATATATTTTGAGTTTGAAACTATTGAATGAGATCCAAATTGAATGGGAGTGCCTGGACATTCTGTGCTGTGCAAGGGACTTCAGAATTGGAGAGAAAAAATGGAAATTGTGGAAATTAGGACAGTTGTCCAAGAAGCATTAAACAAGTGTACTAGTTTCGAACTTCATATTTGTGAGGGATAATTATTCAAAAAGTCCTTAACATAATGTTCGTCAATTAATTTAGTTCTAAATTTTTTTATAATTTTTTTAATTTAGTTCTTTCGATCAAGTTTGACTTGAAATCACTAATGCGGATGCCAGTCGTCCTACGTAGCACGATCGGCTCTGACGTGGAAGATTTTTACAGTTGTAGTCCTAAATCTTCGAAATTGTTTTCCTTTTTTCCTTTTTCTTTTTTCCTATTTCCCTCCGTCGGCCAAAACTGCAGCCGCAGCGAGGGCCGATGACGGTCGGGGGAGATCACCGGCCACAAGGGGGGCCCTAAAGTGCCCTCACCAGCCACAAGCGAGAGACGCAACGCCCTTACTGTAGCCACCGAGGTCTGCAAAGCTCTCACCTCACTGGATCTAGTGAGTGTCTTCGCGGCCCTCACCCAAGGGCCAGCAGTCGACGGGAGTAGCTAGGCCTTGACCAATGGTCAGTAGGGGCTGCCGGGCCTTTATAATGGAAGAAAAAGAAATAAAATAAAATAAAATAAAAATTTTAGACATAATAAAAAAATTCATAAAATTACAAAAATTACAAAAATTACAAAAAATGTCCATGTCAATGCCAACAGAGAAAAGACCCAAAAAAAATGCTGACAGAGCCACGTAGACAAGTCAACATCTATTTCAGTAATTTTCGATCAAAATTAGCCAAAATGACTAAATTGGCAGATTATCAAAATGTTTAGGATTAAATTGACACAATCAAAATATTTACCACTGAATTCACCGCCTTATAATAAGTTTAGAAATTTTTGGACAATTTTTCCGATCTCTCACGAGTTTACTAGTTTGGATTTTTTTTATAAGAAAATCAGTTTCGGGTAAATGTGGTTTGGATGTAACGATTTGAGATTTTTTTCGACATTTAGGCTTCGTTCGTTTTGCGGAAAATGTGACATTTTAGGAAAATATTTTTCTAGAAAAATGACAATATTTTTTGGTATTCGACTGAAACCTAAAAATAAACTGGAAAATATTTTCCGCCGTTCGGTATCCGATTTGATTTTCTAAGGAAAATTACCAAAAATTCGAAATTTTAATTATTTATTTTATTTTTTTCCTTTATTTCTTTTTTCTTTACTTCTTCGCCAGCTGCCACTGTGGCCAACAATCGGCCAAGGAAGAAGCAAAGAAAAAAGAAAGAAAAGGAAAAAATAAAAATAAAAAGAAAGAATAACTAAAAACACTATTTTTAAAAAAATAAAAATGAAAAAATCTAGATGAAAAAAGAAAAAAGGAAAATAAAAAAAAGGAAAATGTGTTATTTGAAAAAAAAAATGAGGTGAAAGAAGATATGGAAAATGTTTTAACATTCTGAAAAGCGGAAAATATTTTCCTCGCTTTTGAAGGTGTTTTCTATATTGGTGAAAAATATTTTTCATGGCTAGTTTATTTTCTGTGAAATGAACTTCGGAAAATCCAGAAAATGTTTTCCTAGAAATTATTTTCCGTGAAATGAAGCAGCCTAAAATTAATTTTGGCTAAATGCGGCACAAGTGAGATTTTTTATGGTATTAATCTTAAAATTATCGGCCAACAATATTCTTATTGGTTAAGGGTATTTGTTGCAATTTCTCTATTGCTGTGGATTTCCTTAGGTATTTTGGGATGCGGCTAGCAAAATGACAGTGTGGCCAGCCACAAAATTTTTGTGACGAAAGTCAACCGGGTGCAAGTTTTCACTCAATGTTTTCTTTTCTTTTTTTGTTTCTATGTTTCCTTATTGCAAGCTCAAAGTGAGAGACAAATTCATGAGGGGCCCACAGAATCAATTTTCTTGAGGGTTAACACCATGAAAAACTCAAAACTGGTATACATGTGATAAATTTACTACAAATTAATTTTTTTACTATGAAAAATCCCAAATCGGTACACTTGTGATAAATTTATCAGAAATTAATTTTTTGACCACTAAAATCCCAAACTGGTATACCTGTGATAAATTTACCCTCTATTAGTTTCTGTTAAATTTTACTGTCAAATTACTGAGTTGAATTACACGTGGCAGTTGACGGGTGTACCAATTTGAGATTTTACCCCTCTGTTTGTCACATGTTTACCAATTTGTGGCTTTTCGTGATATTAATCCAATTTAACGAAGGATAAATGTATCACAAGTGTATTAGTTTGGGATTATTCGTGATAAAAAAAAATTAGTTTGGGGTAAATTTGTCATGGCTGTACCGGTTTGGGATTTTTAGTGGTCAAAAAATTAATTTCTGGTAAATTTATCACAAGTATACTGATTTTGGATTTTTCATAGTTAAAAAATTAATTTGTAGTAATTTTCACGTTTGTATCAGTTTTGAATTTTTCGTGATGTTAACTCTTTTCTTGAATATTAAAAAAGAAAAAATAAATAAGATATCGAAATATAAATAACTAAAAATAGAAAAATATTATCATTTAAGAAATGGTTAATGTCATTATATATATCTATTAAAATTTAAAAGATGAAAACACACTTGAAATGTTGGCTTTGAAACTATAATGAAATCATTGCGCAATGAAATGGATTTTCATTCCTTTCGCTCAAATGAAATTGATGTTGAAGGACTCTCCGATGACAATAAATACCTCTTCCTTTCTTGCAATCAAAGAAGCAGAAGTTAGCGAACCTTTCTCCACATTCATGACTTATTTGATTACAAAATCCTAAAATAATCGAAACTTTTCCTTTTTTGGTCGAAACAATAATCGGAAGTTCTATTTGTAAAATTCTAAATGCAAATTAACATGTCAACAAACGTGTGAATGAACAAGTAATATAAAGATAAGAAGACTATCGTCCCACAGAAAATAATGATTGATAAATTAATTAAATATTAAAAATGAACTAATTCAAAAATTTATCTATCAGATCAAAATAAAATTGATAATAAATAAAATTTGACAATCTTAAAAACGAAATTTTGGAATTGAAGGCAGATAAACAATCAAATAAAAATCGAGAGAACTTGTCGAAGGAGAAGAAGAAATCTCACCATCATGTCTCTTGGGTTTCAAGTACTGAGATTGCGTCTGCTCTAACTTTGGATTTGGAAGCTAATAACACTCGGATGACACATCAGTTTCAGTTGCAAACTTTTCATTTCACCTCTTTTTCGCGGGCATTGTTCACTCCAGGATGCTTTCGGTGGGGTTTCTCGCTGACACTGTTCACCGGCTGGTTTTTTACTGATTCTGGCCATCTCCGGCGACGGTTTAGGCTGGAATTTGGAGAGTAGGCTCCTTGGACCCTCCTCTATCAATCCTCCGAAGAGTTCCTCCCTTCATCCACCTTTGGAGCTGGGATTCCAGATCGGAATCTTGCGGTGGTCTCTTGCGTTTGGATATTGGAACGTACTGTGGTAAGGACTCAGGCTTCGGTTTCTCCGGTTGCCATCCCTGGTTAACTACCCCCCCAATCTCCTGCTTCTATTCTGTGCCTGGGTTCTAGCCTGTTTGCTGTGGTGTGGCTGCACCTAGTATACGGTTGTCCTCTTGCATCTGGTATACGCTTTTTTTGTGGAGACCGGTTGTTCACCTGACTTGAAGAGCTGGTGCTGGTGTTTATCTGGTTGAATCTAGCTGAGCTGGAGTTGGAAGTGGAACTAGTGGTATCTTTCTTTGGGGAACTTGCTGATGTATAGCCCTGCCCTGTTTATTGGAGTTGGAAAGTTGACCGGTAGGTGATTGTGGTAATGCCTGAATGGGGTCAAATATAGATTCGCCTGTGCCTCCCCCTAGTTCACAGGCTGAACCTTCCCTTGGTTCAGTGAGCCTCCAAGCACCTATACAAGCTGGCGTCAACGTTGTAACAGCTGGTCTAAAAGGCAAGTCCTCCTTAATGGATCATGCAACTGATCGTCCTCTCGGCCATAGATTCATCCTGAGAGGTCAATCCAGTCGCAGCCTTAGTAGAGGGCAACCTAAGGCTAGGAGTAGATCTCTGCGAAGAGCTCCCAATGCTGGCTTGTCAAGGCGCTCTGGTTCCAGACCACATCCAGCAAGGAAATCTGTGGAGTTGGGTTAGGCACCTTCTCGTCCGCAAGTCTAAAATACTCGTCCCGCGGAGACTAGATCGTGGGCAAGTATTGCGAAGGTTCAGACCAAAGGGTATGATTTAGCCTTCATTCCTCCTATAGAGGAAAATGGTGAAGTTCTTGTAGACATTTCACCTGACGTTGCTGCTGCTATAAATCCTTTTTGGCTGGATTGTATTGTCGACCATTATGTCGGTAAGAAAGTTTCTTTTAAGATGACTGAGGAGGCATTTAAAAAAACCTGGGGGGAACAACTTGCTGATGTTAGATTGCATGAAAATGGATTCTTTTTCTTCCGTGTCCCGAATCCAGATTTTCGTAGGAAGATATTAGAAATGGGCCCTATTTCTATATTCAGTAGTACCATGCTTTTACAGCAATGGCACCCCAAACTTCAACTAAAGAAGGGCGCCATGGATTCCCTGCCGGTGTGGGTCAAACTAAGAGACATTCCATTCTCTCTCTGGTCCTCGGCGGGCATTAGTAGGATTGCTAGTGCCATTGGAAGGCCACTTTATGTGGACTCCCAAACTGAAAAAATGGCTAGGATTTCCTATGCGCGAGTGTGTGTGGAAATTAAAGCTTCTAAACCTAGGCTGGAAACTATTAAGGTCCGTTGGGACGGTGAGGTGAACCTGGTTCACGTTGATTATGAATGGAAACCGTTAGCTTGCTCCTCATGTGGCATTTTTGGCCATAAGCTTGGTGCAAATGGCTTTGCTTGTGCCCCTATTCAGACTGAAGTGATAATGGACAACACTGTTAGGCCTCAAGGGACTGAAGAATGGATTCAAGTTAATAGAAGAAGGAGCAAATTTCTGCAGACCAAAGGCTCAAACCACACCAGATTTGCTTCTGAACCTTCACTGGATTTGAATTCAGTGAGAAAGGACCTTTGCCCGCCTGCTCGTGTTTCCCCTGTGGTTCTGAATTCAGGGGAGGAGGCTCTTCGAGACCCCTCTCCTGGCCATCTTCTACCAAGACCTGATATTAACTCCTCTAACGCATTTGTTGCAGGACTGACCGGTATTGCAGGCGACCTGTTGCTGGAATCGAATCCAAGGGGAGTGAACCCGACGCCTCCAAACTTGATTCCCGATTCTGAACAGGGACTGATTAGTCCTGATCTGCCGGTGGAAGCTAGTACAGGGCTGAGCTAAGCTGCTGTACCGGGGGGAAAGGATATTTTGCCTCCAGTGAAGAGCTCCAAGGCTAAACTTGTTCTGATATGTCCTCACCAGAATTTACCGGTGGATTCCAATGCAGGGCTTGTTCTTCCTTCTGGTCCTCATACACTCGGCTGTCCAGTCCAGCAAACTGAGGACCTAATCACCAACTCCCACTTTTCCCCTGTAGGTTCTTCTGGCTCTCTTGGAGGAGTGAATGATAGTGACTCTGATGACTTATTGGGGGAGGAACTTGATGCTATGTCACCCCCAAATACCCAGTCTCGATCCTTGGCATCTATTGCCGCGGTAGATAATCCTAAAGGCTCCATTCAGCCTTAACCTATGCGCTGCCCTAGTATGGTTCCTGGATCGTCTTCCTCGAAGAAAGCCAAGAGGAAAAAGTCCAGGAAATCACACAGATAACATTTCCTTGCCTTCCTATGTTTTTTGGTTTTTGGAATATTAGGGGACTAGTCGGCCCCGTTAGGCAAGCTGAAATCTGCTCCTTTATTAGGACCCATCGCCTCTCCTGTATTGGCATTGTGGAAACTAAAGTTAAAGCCCACCTTTTTGCTAGTATTTCTCGGGATCTTTGTGGGAACTGGCGTTGGATCTCCAACTACGATTCTTCCCCCCTAGGAAGGATTTGGTTTGGATGGAACCCGGATGAGATGGAAGTCAGTCTTTTGTCTTCTACCGACCAGTTGATCCATGTCCAGCTCAGACTCTCCTCCCTAAACAAGGCTTGCCTATGTACTGTTGTATATGGTGAACACTCATTTGTTAAGCGACGTTTCCTTTGGGCTGATCTCATACGGTTGTCCTCTTGTAATCTTCCTTGGGCCGTTGCGGGTGACTTTAATGCTATCAAAGAACCCAGGGACATAGTAGGGAGTTCAACTCCTTGGATCCCAACCTTTGATGATTTTGGGGACTGTCTGAACCAGGCGGGACTTGAAGATCTACGATATATTGGTTGTAGATACACTTGGACACACTCTTCAGGCGTGAATAGGAAACTACGCAAGATTGATCGGGTGCTTGTTAATGACTTATGGACTCAGCAGTTTTCCTTTTCGGAAGCTTCTTTTCTTCCTCCCGGGATTTCAGATCACTCGTCTATGGTGATTAAAATCATATTGCCATATAACTCTAAGAAGCCATTCAAGTTCTTCAACTTTTGGGCTACTCACCCTTCCTTCTTTGAGATAGTTAAGCAAGTTTGGGAAACTCCAGTGGTGGGATATCCTATGCACTCTATTTGCTGTAAAATGCGGATTCTCAAGGCTAAGTTGAAACAACTCAACAGAAGATCCTTCTCCGATATTTCTTCTAGGACTGAGAAGGCCAGGGCTGACCTATTTGCTGTTCAAACAGCATTGGAACTCCATCCTTTAGACCAAAACCTGCTGAATAGGGAAGTGAAACTCACACACTCCTTCTCTACTTTGAGGCTTCAAGAGGAATCCTTCTTCAGACAGAAGTCTCGGATCCGTTGGCTTAAGGAAGGAGATCAGAATACTAAATTCTTCCATCACTTCGTCAACAAAAGACGCCTTCACAATCGCATTCTCTCGGTGTCAACAGAGGAGGGGATTCTTCTTCATGATCCACTAGAGGTCAAAAACCACATTGTTAGCCATTATCAGGATTTGCTCAACGGTCCGTCTGCTTCCATCCAGGCCTCTATCTCGGATATTTCAGTCTTTATTTCAAGGACTCTAGATGACGACCAGCGTAACATCTTGGTTCAACCGGTTACAGATGGGGAAATCAGAGCTACCATTTTCTCTCTTGCTAAGGGTAAAGCTCCTGGGCCTGATGGATTTAGTGTTGACTTTTTCAAGACAACTTGGGAGATCACTGGTCCGTCTGTCCTTGCTGCGGTCAGGAACTTCTTTGATTCTGGAAGTATGCTCAAAGAGCTAAACAATACCATTTTAACACTTGTACCGAAATCTCTTAACGCCTCTTCCATGTCAGATTTTCGACCGATTGCATGTTGTAACACCCTTTACAAATGCATTTCCAAAATTCTGGCTAGGCGGGTAGCTATTGTTCTGTCCTCTCTGATTAGCCCTGCCCAAACAGCATTTATTAAGGGGCGCAGGATCAGCAACAATATTATGATTGCCTAGGAGTTATTTGCGGATTTCCATCACCACGCTTACCTCCCTAAGTGTGCCATTAAGGTGGACTTTCAAAAAGCTTTCGATACCGTTGACTGGAACTTTATTGAGAAGGTCTTAATGGCCTTTAACTTCCCGGATTCCTTCACCAAATTGGTTATGGCTTGTGTCTCGACGGCCAAGTTTTCGGTATCAATTAATGGGGAATTGCATGGATTTTTCGGTAGCTCCCGAGGTATACGGCAAGGAGATCCTCTTTCGCCGTACCTTTTTATACTTGTCATGGAAGTTTTCTCCGGTATTCTCAAAGCCAAAACTGATAGTCGGGACTTCCATTGGTATTGGCACTGTAAAAAGACCTGCCTATCTCACCTATTCTTTGCGGATGACGTGCTCTTGTTCTCAGAAGCTCACCTGAGTTCAGTGGAATTAATCAAAGATTCGCTCCATTTGTTCACCGATTGGTCTGGACTAAATCCAAACTCTAGTAAAAGCAACGTTTTCCTTTCTGGGGGAAACCAGGCTTTATGTGACCAAATCCTCCACTGTTTTGGATTCCAACAAGGTACTCTTCCTTTCCGATACTTGGGCGTGTCTATTATATCTTCTAGATTACGCAAAGAGGATTGCAAATACCTGGTTGATTCTATTACCGCCCATGCCCGGTCTTGGACTCAGAGGTTTCTTTCGTTTGCTGGTCGCCTCTAGCTAACCAAGTCAGTTTTGTATTCTATGCAAGTTTATTGGGCCTCCATCTTCTATATTCCTAAATCTATCTTGTATCGAATTGAGACTATTTTACGCCAATTCCTGTGGAAAGGGCATGATTTGGGAACAGGTGGTGCTAGAGTGGCGTGGAGTACAGTTTGCCTTCCCAAAGAGGAGGGTGGCTTGGGGCTTCGGCGTCTTGTTGAATACAATAGTGCCTTGACTCTCAAGCACATATGGCTTCTTTTTTCAGACAAGGAATCCATGTGGTGTAAATGGATTCATTCCAACTTCTTAAACAAGGCAAATTTTTGGGTTGTTTCCAAATCCACCTTTTGCTCATGGACATGGAAGAAAATCCTGGACATGAGAACTACAGCCCAGACATTGTTTCGATGGAGAATTGGGAATGGGTCCTCCGTTTCTTTCTGGTTTGATTGGTGGCATCACAGAGGCCCGATCTTCCAGCTATTCAGCAATGCGGAGATCTATCAATCAAGGATCCCAAGGGACACCTCGGTTAGGAGCTTCTTTGTCGAATCTTGGCAACCTTCGTATGCGCTGGACTCTATTTTGGGCATGATGGATGAACTCCCACCTCTTTTGGATAATCAATTGGATACACTAACCTGGACTCCCCATCCCTCAAAAGCATTCTCGGTTGCTCTTGCTTGGGATCACATTAGGAGGAAAGGTCATTCAGTTCCCTGGCATTCTTTCGTTTGGGATCGGAGCATTACTCCACGCCATGCATTTCTCCTATGGCTTGCTTCTCTTAATCGGCTTCCCACCCAGGTTTTTCTCCTACATAACCGCAGGATTGCTGATGCTACATGTGCTTTTTGTGGCCTAGTCCCGGATTCTATTAATCATCTTTTCTTTGAGTGCTCCTCAACCAGTAGACTGGCCTACTTCTGGGCTACTAGATGTAGCCTTCCCTAGAGCAACAGACCTTGGCTTGAGCTCATTAGGTGGGCTATGCAAGTCTGTGGGGGTCCTTCCTTTGTCCATCGTGTATCGAGGTTCTCATTTGTAGCTTTATGCCATATTATCTGGACTGAAAGGAATAATGCCATATTCAGGACCAAGACCATCTTTATCCCGGGTATGCGCAAACATCTCCTCAAAGTTGTGAAGGACAAAGTTATATCTTTAGGGATGGTTGATGATACACCTAGGAATCGTATCTTTCAAAGAAAGTGGGGCTTTCCAACTTCTATTTTTTACACGACTTCAATCTCTTAGCCGACGCTTCTTTTTTGGTCTCTATGGCTGATTCGGTGTTATAAGCCTCCGATTCTTCGCTGTCCTCGTGCTGCTTCCGAAGACATGGGTTGACCTCCAAGCTACGATTGGATTGGGCCCTTTGGTTTTCGATTTTAGTTGTTCTTGTTTTTAGCTGGCTGTTGGCTTGTTTTGTATCTTGTTCCTGCTGGACCTCTCTTAATCTTATCTGGACTTCTCTTTGTCCTAATATGGTCAGGAGTAGGTTTGAGCTTAGGTTGTACTTGGTGTTATGAAAAGTTATACAATTTTACCTTTACCAAAAAAAAACAATCAAATAAAAATGTTAAACCATTTGATTTCACCATAACCACTAAATATAAATTTCAGATTATTATGCATACATGAATAATATTAAATATGTGATAGTGGAATTCGAACATGAGAAGGCATAGAGAAAAGGTGTTCGGTGGATCTACAAACCTTCAAGCCAATCTAAGTCAATAAAAAGGCAATCAAGAAAACCTCACCCAAAAAAAAAAATCCCTTAGTCCAGGTGTCCTCATTCAATCACCCGCGGCGTACTTGACTGGCCTGCTGCTTTGCCCCCCTCTACTTGAGTTCCCTCACCCGCAGCGTACTTGACTGGTGTGCGGGCTGGCTACTTGCTTTCTCACTCACCTGCGCCTACTTGACTGGTCCGTGCCGCCGGTGCTCGACCGGTGCGCGTGCGCACTTCTTGACTGCCCCGCGCCGCCGCCGCTCGACCGGGGTGCGTGCGCGCTACTTGACTGCCCCGCACTGCTGCCGCCCCTTGACCGGCGCTTGGGCGCGCTTCTTGAATGCTCCGCGCCTCCGCCGCCGCTCGACCGGCGATCGGGCGCGCTTCTTGAATGCTCCGCGCTGCTGCCGCCTCTCGACCGGCGCTCAGGCGCGCTTCTTGAATGCTCCGCGCCGCCGCCGCCGCTCGACCGGCGATCGGGCACGCTTCTTGAATGCTCCGCGCCTCCGCCGCCTCTCGACCAGCGCTCGGGCGCGCTTCTTGAATGCTCCGCGCCGCTGCCGCGCGACCGGTGCTCGGGCGCGCTTCTTGAATGCTCCGCGCCGCCGCTGCTCGACCGGCGCTCGGGGGCGCTTCTTGAATGCTCCACGCTGCCGCTGCTTGGCCAGCGCCCGGGCACGCCACTTGAATGCTCCGTGCCGCTGCTGCTCGGCCGGTGCTCGGGCACCCTTATTGACTTCTCCACGCCGCCGCCACTTGACTGTCTGCGGCTACTTGACCGGTACGCGCCGTGACCAGTTGACTGGCTTCCTCGGCTGCGGCTACTTGCTTTCTCACTCACCCGGAGCGAACTTGACGGTTGTGGTGGTGGATTGTCGCTACCCTGTTTCACACCGGCCGAATCCCACGTGAGTCTCGTAATTGTAATTGTAAGGTGTCACTCCCCTTTTCGAGCGAGGGACCGTCCAATCTAAATCTACCATTCTCGTGCAAATTTTCAACTTCAGTCACAAGGCCACTCACCTGACTGCGCTGGACATGTCGTTTATACGCGTCCGCAAAATCATCCAGATCATCTGGCAACCACGGGAAAGCTTCTGTCATCCTTTTCTTTCCCGGTTTCCTCTCTTCCTGCTCTTGTTTGAAACTCACGTCACCCTTCCTTCCTGGCTTATGTAGGCATAACAATTTACCAGTAATCTAAGTTACATGTAAAGCGCTGGAAAAGTTAGGATTGAAAAAAACAAAAAAGCTCCAAATTTTCGCTGATCTAAATTAGTCTCACCTGGTAAAAACTTTGCTGATAATCCTCCAAATGAGACACCGCAACAAGAGATTAATTGAACAACAATATAGGCAGAATAAAGGAAGGAATGGCTGCGAGAGAGAAGCCCAAGTCCAGGGAAGTGGTGAAGTGAATCAACGCCATTTATAGGCAGAGGAACCGTTCATCGAAGTCTTGCGTACACCTTCTGGGAAGATGGCCAAAGTCGGGTCAACATTTTCTTCTTTTTTTGGGCCCAGAAAAATCGCTCTCTTTTTCTTTTTATTATTTAATTTTGGGTGATCAAATTTGAGGGAAAAAATGGACACAAATAGTCCCTAAACTCTGGCCCAATGTGCTATGTGATCTCCGAACTTTTAATTTGTTTGATGTGGTCTTTGAACTCTGTCCCAATGTGTAATGTAGTCCACGAACTTTCCCGAATAGTCCCTAAACTTTTAATTTATTCATTGTAGTATTTCGAAAGGTGCATTGTTAGTAAAAATTTAATTGACATGTGTGCATAAGTATCGATTAATATCAGTGAATTTGCAATGTTGGCATGGTTCTTACAATTTTGATTTTCAAGATTGGATAAAAATTACTAATCTCAATATTGACGAAATAAAATTCCACTATACATCACACGAGTATAAGAAATGACTTTGTTTTAAGTGATTTTTTCATACCTCATGATGTTCATTGATTCTGTTATTTCACATTCTTCACGTACTTTTGCAAGTCATTTCTCTTCTTTTGGTATATATTCTCATACAAAAGGTATCGATGAGTGAAATTGAATTTGATCCCGTGCATCTGCAAGGTACAAACTCTAGTACCAAATTAGTTCATGGTGATTTACAAATAAAAAGACAACCTAATCTGGCAATCCATTTGGTTATAGTCAATGCAACGACTTAGACTAAGACCATATGCTTTTTTTATTCTTCGAACGACAAAGACAAAAGCATAATTGGTTTGGTGACCACGCGTTGCTTGCTCGTCTAATAAAATCACCGACGAAACTGCGGTTCGTTTTCCGCAGATTCTTTTAGCAAGAACGCGCGGAGCATTCTAATAAGCGTGCTTTCGCGCCAATAAAAACAATGAGAAGCAGAATACAAGTTGCCAGCTAGGGTTCATATTATTGGGTCCACCGTCAACGTAAATCAATTTGGCAACTTTTGATCCGATCTGACCAACCAGTGAGTGATTGATTGGGTTGGAGAATCTCTACAGAGCAAAAAACGTGTCAGCATGCGAGCAGCACGACTTGCTTTTAGTCATTTTTTAAAATTAATTCTGTTTGATTCGATTGAACCCTAATATTTCCACTTGATCACGGCTATACTTGACCTAGATCCTATACTTGTTTGACGATTTTGCTTTTATGAGTGGCATCTATTTGATTAGTGTCTCATGCTATGTTGCAGTGGAATTTCCATTGAGCAAAGCTAAGAGGATCATGTGATGCAGTGAGGGCGAGACGTTAATGACCTAACAAGAATGTTGTTACCTGTTAAAAATGTCCATGGAGCACATAACACTTGCTGACTTGATAAATACCAAAAAAAAAACCCATCTTATTAACTTGTCTTGAAAGCATTAATAACAAGAGAAGATGACCAAAAGTTGATCTTTTGATTTCTAGATTCCTTTTCTGTGTCCAAAACATTTTTAAGCTCGTCTTAACTATATAAATCAAAGTTAGTTTGAATGGAGATACTGCCGTCGTGTACATTTTTTGAATTAGCTGTAAAACTTTTGTTGTGTGTTTGCCTTACATTACATATATATGATGTTATTTTGGTGGAAATTGTCTCTAACAGTCATAAACACATAACATCCTTCTAAGTCCTCAACCTTAAACACCCTACCTGTTAATGCACAAATTGGACTCGAAATTTGGACCCAATTTTCTTACTTGCGCATACAAATATATGGGTTAAGGTGTTTGGGTTTTGATACTCGGATTGACTCTCGATGCTTAATTCAGTAATGGAAACTACTCGGAAACATATGAAATTATGATCAAAGGGTACACTACAAAAAAAAACAAGGATTTAGCCACAGAAAATTAGCGACGAAAAATTATTCGTCGCTAATTTGCGATGGAATTTGCGACGAAAACTAAATTCGTTGCTAATTTGCGACGAAAAATTATTCGTCGCTAAGTCGTTTTTTCTTCTTTGGATTCTGATACAAAAGGTATTGATGAGTAAAATTGAATTGACACATGCATCTGGAATGTATAAATTCTGGTAGTAAATTAAATTGTGGCAATTTACAAATAAAAAGACTACCTATTCTCCCAATCAATTTTGCTATGACCAATGCAACGACTTCGACTAAGACCATATGCTTTCTTTTTACTTCGACTGACAAAGACGAAAGCAGAATCGGTTTGATCTCCATGGATTTCTTACTCGTGTAATAAAATCGCTGACGAAACAGCGGTTCGTTTTCCGCAAGTTTTTTTAAGCGAGAACGCACTCGTGCATTCTTAAAGGCGGCTAGGGTTCATATCTCGGGTTAACCGTCAACGTCAACCGATGTGGCAACTTTCAATCTGACCAATCAGAGCTTGATTAGCAAAAACCGCATCAGCACCGCGTCGAGCAGCACCACCTGCTTGATTAGCAAAAACCGTGGAGAGAAGCGGGCGAGGGAAGCACGTGTCGGCACCAGGCAGAGCAGCACGACCTGCTTTCTTCTCTCTTTCCTTTGCCGTGGCCGGCGGAGGGAAGCGGGCGAGGGCGACCCTCGCCTGATCTAGGTCGGGCGACCCTCGCCTGAGTCGGGCGAGGGCAGCCCTCGCTCGACTCAAGCGAGAGTCGCCCGACGCCGGCAAGGGTGACTCAGGTGAGGGTCACCCTTGCAAGATTGGGCGAGGGTGACCCTCGCCGGCTTCCCTTTGCCGTGGCCGGTGGAGGGAAGAGAGAACAAAAAAAAGAACAAAAAAAAAGAAAAAGGAAAAAGGCGAAAATGTCATTGGGCCAAAGTGTTATAATTTGAGGTTTTTCATATCATAAAAAAGTTTAGAGTAAATTTATCACAAGTGGCATAGTTTAGGATTTTTTGTGTCACAAAAAGAAGTTTAGGGTAAATTTGTCACAAGTGACAGTTTGGAATTTTTGGTGATATTTTCCCTTTTAAAAATTAATTCAGTTTGATTCGATTGAACCCGTGTTTGCTAAGTTTGATGTGTGCACTTGATCACGGCAATACTTGACCTAGACCCTATACTTGTTTGACGATTTTGGTTTTACGAATGGCAGCTATTTGATTAATGTCTCATGTTAATTTGCAGCGAAACTTCCATTTAGCAAAGCTAAGAGGATCATGTGATGCAGCGAGGGTGAGATGTTAATGGCCTAACCAGAATGTTATTAACTGTTCAAAATGTCCATGGAGCACATAACACACACTGACTTATTTATTTATTTTGGGTCTGAGACATTTGCTGACTTGATAAGTACCCCCCCAAAAAAAAACCTATCTCGTTAACTCGTCTTGAAAGCGTTAATAACAAGAGAAGATGGACAAAAGTTATATCTTGAAATTTCTTAATTCCTTCCATGTCCAAAATTATTCTTGCTAAAACATTTTTAAGCTCTTGTTAATTATGTAAATCGAAGGTCATTTGAACGGTGATAATGCCGTTGCATGCATCTCTCGAATTCGCTGTGAGACTACTGTTGTGTGTCTTTGCGTTACATGACGCAAATATGATGTTGTTTTGGTGAAAATTGTCGCTCTAACAGTCATAAGCACATAACATCCTCCTAAGTCCTCAACCTTAAACACCCTACCTGTTAATGCAAAAATTAGGCTCGATCGTTGGACCCAATCTTCTGACTTGCGCAAACATATATATGGGTTAAGGTGCCTGAATTTCGTTATCGGATCGACTCCTCAATACTTTATTCAGTAATGGAAACTACTAGGAAACATATGAACTTAGGATCAAAGGGTAGGCTTAGCCTCTACCTAATGGGGGTCATGCTTATATTTTTCTTGACGTTACCCCTGAGGTTGGGGGCTTTCCTCTGATTGAGCCAAACGTGGGACGATTGCGGTGGTGGTCGAGCTGCACTAAGGATATGCGTGGCGACACTGCCCGTGATCAACCAATTTCCGGAGACATCTTTAGGAGCAACAATTAATAATTATTATGTTACTTCCAACCAACAGAGGACAAACCCTTCTCAGGAGACTAGAGTGTTTATCTTCGGGGTTATCCATTGTCGCTCAAGAGGGTCTCCCACGACATTAGCTGTCGGGTCTTGCCAAACGTGATACAAACGAGCCGCCTAAACGATCCAAACTTCACAAGATGGAGAAGCAATTGAACCGAGATAGCTACTTGACTATGGATCCGCACACCAAGTGCAAGAACACGGGACTAGAAGAATGTGGCTAGATTTTTCTAGTGGTGAGCGTGCAAAAAGGTGAATAGATTGTGGAATGAACATTATGGAAAAACAAAGAGAGAGACTAGATCTGATTGTGACGTGCGTATCCTGATTGTTCTCGCAAGTCTCTTTTTCTGTCTTACTGTTCGTTGCTAGAGGTGAGTAAACCACCTCCTGCATGACAAGAGATGCTCCAATTTTGATGGCATTTGGCAATCTTTCTCCTTGCTCACTTGGCACTGCTATGAAGTTCTCCTTTTAACTTCTCGTAGTAAGTTAAATCCCACACGACTCGCTAAGATTTGATTTTGCCAATCCAAGAGCATTAGCAGCCCAAAAGTGGGCATTAACATTTCTTGTTAACCACTTACTTAAAGAGCATGGGGCGAAAACGGATACCAACTATGCTCACAGTCTAAATGTTCTTTTTCAATGGATCACATCAAGAATGAAGTCAATTCTTAATTGGAAAGGAAGATCATAGGCTTGATGAAGGCCGATAAAAAGGTTGGGCCTGCAAAATAAACATATCAATTTTCACTGGACCCATAGTTTCATCAAGCTCCATGTCTCAATCAAATTGCAAAAATTGTCAAAAAAATCCTAAATCTATTGTAATTTTGCCAATTCAGTCATAAACCTTTCAATTTTGTCAATTGAATCCTAAATTTTTACACTTATTGCCAATTGAGTTCATTTAGTTAATTTTGGCTAGAAATTGCTGACATGGATGCCGGCCGGCCTACGTAGCGCCGAGTGACAATTTTTAATATTATTTTAATATTTTTCAAATTTTTTTATTTTTCAATCCATTTACAAACTACCTTACCTTCTCCATGGAATAGTAATGTTCTCTGGAGGACTTCTAATGATGTTAATTGTCTTCCAAACTCACATTTCCATGGATTCTTATTTTTCAAATGAACTCAAATCAAAAGAAAATACAAAAACCTAAATGGTAATTAGAGGTTTACTTTCTTCAAAATCCCACTACAAAAAAACTGGATTTTTGCCACCAAAATTTGTGACGAAAAAATTTTCGTCGCAAATTTGCGACAAATTTTCCAACGAAAAGTAAAATTCGTCGGAAATTTTTCGTCGCAAAATTCATTGGAAATTAGTGACGAAAAATTTTTCGTTGGAAATTTCCAACGAATTTTGCGACGAAAATTTTTTCATCGCTAATTTCCAACGAATTTTGTGACGAAAAACTTTTCGTTGGAAATTTCCAACGAATTTTGCGACGAATTCAAACAAACCCGGTATTGTTCGGCATTTTTAAATTCATGGTAAAATTCGTTGGAAATTTTCAACGAATTTTGCAACGAAAATTGTACGCACTGAAATAATTGCCCGGCAAATTGAAATTCATGGGAAAATTCGTTGGAAATTTCCCACGAATCTTGCAACGAATTTGAAAGATGTCGCATTTACTAATTTTGTCGCTAAATTCTTTGGAAATTTTCAACGAATTTTTCCATGAATTTAAAAAATGCCGAACAATACCGGGTTTTTTTGAATTCGTCACAAAATTCTTTGGAAATTTCCAACGAAAAATTTTTCGACGCAAAATTCGTTGAAAATTCACTACGAAAAAACTGGGATTTTGCGACGAAAATTTGCAACGAAAAAATTTTCATTGGAAATTTGCGACGACTTTTGCAACGAAAACTAAAATCGTCGGAAATTTGCAAAAAACTTTTCGTCTCAAAATTCCGACGAAATTAGCGAAGAAACACTTTTCGTCACAAATTTCTAACGATTTTTGCAACGAAAAATTTTTCGTCGCTAATTTCCGACGATTTTGGCTACAAAAAATTTTTCGTCACTAATTTCCGACGAATTTTGGCACAGAAATTTATTTGTGCCAAAATTCGATGGAAATTTATGACGAATTTTGCCATGAAATTTTAAAATGCCGTATGTGGTAGTCTTTTTTAAATTAGTGGCAAAATTCATTGGAAATTTCCAACGAATTTTGCAACGAATTTAAATTTTTCGGGCTATTATTGCACTATGTTCTATTTTCGAAGCAAAATTCGTCGGAAATTTCCGACGAATTTTGTCACGAAATTATAAAATGCCGTATGTGGGAGTCTTTTTTAAATTCGTGGCAAAATTTGTTGGAAATTTCCAACGAATTTTGCCACGAATTTAAATTTTCCGGGCTATTATTGCACTATGTTCTATTTTTCGTGGCAAAATTCGTCGGAAATTTCCGACGAATTTTGCCATGAAATTTTAAAATGCCGTATGTGGGAGTCTTTTTTAAATTCGTGGCAAAACTCGTTGGGAATTTTCAATAAATTTTTCCACGAATTTAAATTTTCCGGGCTATTATTGGACAATGTTCTATTTTCGTGGCAAATTTCGTCGGAAATTTCCGACGAATTTTCCCAGGAAATTTTAAAATGCCGTATGTGGGAGTGTTTTTTAAATTCATGGCAAAATTCGTTGGAAATTTCCAACGAATTTTTCCATGAATTTAAATTTTCCGGGCTATTATTGCACTATGTTCTATTTTCGTGGAAAAATTGATCGGAAATGTCCGACGAATTTTGCCACGAAATTTTAAAATGGCGTATGTCTAACAAATTTTTCCATGAAATTTTAAAATGCCGTATGTGGGAGTGTTTTTTAAATTCGTGGCAAAATTCGTTGGAAATTTCCAACGAATTTTGCCACGAATTTAAATTTTCCGGGCTATTATTGCACTATGTTCTATTTTCGTGGAAAAATTCGTCGGAAATTTCCGACGAATTTTGCCACGAAATTTTAAAATGCCGTATGTCCGACGAATTTTGCCATGAAATTTTAAAATGCCTTATGTGGGGGTCTTTTTTAAATTTGTGGCAAAATTTGTTGGAAATTTCCAACGAATTTTGCCACGAAATTTTAAAATGGCATATGTGGGAGTCTTTTTTAAATTCATGGGAAAATTTCCGATGAATTTTGCCGAGAAATTTTAAAATGCCATATGTGTGAGTCTTTTTTAAATTCGTGGCAAAATTCGTTGGAAATTTCCAACGAATTTTGCCACGAAATTTTAAAATGCCGTATGTGGGAGTCTTTTTTAAATTTGTGGCAAAATTGGTTGAAAATTTCCAACGAATTTTGCCACGAATTTAATTTTTCCGGGCTAATATCGCACTATGTTCTATTTTCGTGGCAAAATTTCCGACGAATTTTGCCACGAAATTTTAAAATGCTGTATGTGGGAGTCTTTTTTAAATTCGTGGCAAAATTCGTTGGAAATTTTCAGCGAATTTTGCCACCAGTTTAAATTTTCCGGGCTATTATTGCACTATGTTCTATTTTTGTGGCAAAATTCGTCGGAAATTTCTGACGAATTTTGCCATGAAATTTAAAAATGATGTATGTGGGAGTTTTTTTAAAATTCGTGACAAAATTCATTGGAAATTTCCAACGAATTTTGCCACAAAATTTTAAAATGCCCCAAACATAAATAAAGGCAAAAAAAAAAAAGCAAGAGGTCCAACTTTTCCCCCTGTTTTCTCCTTCTTCGTCGAAACGTCATCGCCGAATGCCGGAAGCAGCAGCATACACACACCGCGCTCGCCATGGAGCTCAAGCCTGGCCTGTCCGCTCTCGTCACCGGCGGAGCTTCCGGCATCGGTAAGCCTTCCCCCTCCCTTCGCTCGCTTGATCGCCGTTCGGGATTGTTTTCTGTTCTGCGGCGATCGGTCTCGCCCGACTACTGACTCCCGAGTTTTCTCGTCGTCCTTTTGTGTCCGTGGATTCTGATGTTGCCGATGTCGTTGCGATCGATGTGTCGTCTTCGCCTTGCCGCTGCCAGCGGTTGTGTATGTTTGTGCGCGTTGCAATGGTTCGGGGAGTTGTGTGATTGGATTTGGCTTTGGATGGTGTACAGGGAAGGCCCTGTCGATAGCGCTTGCGGAGAAATGGATATTCGTGACGGTGGATGATTTCTCGGAGGAGAGGGGTAAGGAAGTGGCGCTGCTCGTGGAGAAGGCGAATTCCAAGTTCCACTCCAACTTGGGATTTCCAGCTGCCGTCTTTGTGAAATGCGATGTGTCCAACGCGAGTGAGTGCCCAGGCCGAGTCCTCCCTCGCCGACGCCGCCGACCGCCCCAGCTACGCCCTCGTCGCCGAGCCCTCTGTCGACAAGTAGATCCGCCAGGCCGCCGCCGTCAACTTCAAGAACCACCTCCGCGCCCGCTGGGCCTCCTCGCCTAAGTTCATTCAAGTGCAAGAGAACACAACGCAATTCACAAACCTTGCACTGACGTTGCACAATTTTTGCACAATCCTTGCGTGGATCTTACACGATCTTTGCACGATCCTTGCATGGATATATCTTTTCTCAAATGTTGTTCATCGGTTGCAAGTTTGTAGCTGCATCAGACCTTGTGCCTGCACTATCGTCCTTTTAGACATTCCTTGGCCATCCATGGAAGGAGTTCTCGAGGATGGTGATCATGGAGTCGTACATAGATGACCTGGTTGACCCAGCTAGGTATTGATAATACCATTTATTTTTTCTTCCAAACAAACTTTTATTTATCTGTAACTATTTCTATTCTTTCTTTGCTCCTAACCCTAAAACTACTATGTGTATGCATTATTTTTCTATAATTAGATGGACCAAATGGTAAAGATGAGTATTGATGATGTTCTCTGGAGGACTTCTAATGATGTTAATTGTCCTCCAAACTCACATTTCTATGCATTCTTATTTTCCAATGAACTCAAATAAATAGAAACTATAAAAAACTGAACGATAAAGATATGACAGGGGTGCTTGAGAATTTCTTAATCGGATGTTTTTTTTCCTCAAAATCTAAACTTTATTTTTTGTTCTCACACTTGATTGAACCTCAGTTTTTATCTAAGCTTATGGTTAGAAAAATGTGCATTGTTATTGATTAATACAAGCGAATTTGAAATATTGACATGGCCATTGCAATTTCACTTTTTAAGATTGGTTAAAAAGTTACTAATCTCAACGTTGATGAAATAAAATATCACTATATATCACCCGAGTATATTACATGATTGTTCTTTTCAATGATGTTTGAGTATCTCATGGTGCTCCGTATTTATGCTATTTTAAAGTCTTCATGTAATTTGCCGAGTGATTTATTCTTCTTTTGAAATGAATTCTCATATAAAAGGTGGGAATGAATAAAATTGAATTGGTCCGGTGCATCCGCAATGTCTAGATTTTATTACCAAATTAATTGATGGTGATGTGGAAACAAAAAAGACTACTTAATCTCTCGATCCATTCGCCAAAAATCAAAGCCACAACTTCTAGAAATTCTCTTTTTTTAATTAGGAACACACGAAAAGTAAGGCCATATACTTTTCGTGGTACGTCAAAGTGTTTGCAGCTCGACCACGAGTGACAAAAGCATAACCGGTTCGATCTCAATAAATTCACATGTCTGATTTGGACAACGGAAATTGCGGTTGGTTTTCCCCAAATTTTTTAAACAAGAAAATCTGAAATACGCATGGGAGAAGAAGAACACGTGGAGAAATTCCCAGCTAGGGTTCATATTACAGGGCCAACGCCCAACGTCAATAAATGCGGCAACTACCGATCCGACAAATTAGAGCTCAATTAGCGAAAAACCGCGTGGGCATGTGAGTAGCATGACTTGCTTTTGGTCGGTTTTAAAAATTAATTTGGTTTAATATGTACACTTGATCCCGGCTATCCTTGACCTATATCTAATACTTGTTTGACGATTTTAGTTTTACAAGTGGCAGCTATTTCATTAATGCTTGATCTTATGGTCTGATCATTTCGCGGAAAATATTATGTTTCCGGAAAATATTTTCAAAGAAGCTATTTTCCTGAAACATAGCACAATTTTCCGGTGTTTGGCTGAAACCTAAAAAAGTCTTGGAAAATATTTTCCGTTGTTTGATATGAAAAAGATTTTCTTCCTCGCTATACTTTTAATATTTTTTTTATTTTTTTAATATTTTTATTTTTTATTTTTTTCCTTCTTCTTCTTCCTCGGCCAATCGCCGGCCACGTCAACGGCCGGCAACTGACCATAGGCCAGCTCAAGCCTCTCTTGATCCAGCGAGGTTGAGCTCGCCCTAGGCTAGTTGGGCGAGCTCGGGCCTCGCCCAATTCAGTGAGCTAGCCAAGGCTTTGGCGAGGCTCGAGCCTCACCCAGCTTGCCGGATCTGGTGAGGCCTGAGTTCGCCGGCCTTAGGCGAGCTCGGCCTAGTCGAAAGCTGGTGAGCTCAAGCCTCGTCGGCCTGTGGCGAGGCTCGAGCTCACCTATGGCCGGTTGCTAGCTGCCACCGTGGCTAGCGATCGGCCGAGGAAGAAGAAGAAGGAAAAAAAGGAAAAGAAAAAGAAGAAAAGAAAAAAATAATAAAAATAAAAAGATAATTAAAAATAATAAAAATTAGAATTTCAAAAAAATAAAATAAAAATAATTATAATGAATGATAAAAGAAGGAGGGGGAAAATGTTTTCCTCTTTTCAAAAAGTGGAAAATATTTTTCCTCACTTTTAAATGTGTTTTGTCCATTGAGGGAAAATATTTTCTATGATTAGTTTATTATCCGTGAAATAAACACCGGAAAATCTAGAAAATATTTTCCTAAAAGTTATTTTCCGTTAAACGAACATAGCCTTAATTTGCAATTAAATTTCCATTCAGCAATGCTAATAGGATCATGCCATACAATGAGGGTGAGATGTTATTATTACCTGTTAAAACGTCCATGGTATACCATCTTGGAGGATTAAACGTGCATATTTTATGATCATTGCAAGACCACAATTAATGTAATTAACCATCGGAACACATGACCCTTGCTAACTTGATACATACCAAGTGAAGATAAAAACAATTGAAAATAACCAAAAGTGAATCTTCTAATTTCTTGAATATGCATCTGCACACGAAGTGCAAGAAGACGGGACAATTTGAATGTGACTAAAATTTTCTACTTGTCATAGTGGAGAAAGGTAAATAGATTGTGGAAATTGAAATGAAGCTAGAAATCGAAGTCATGTTAAGGCTCCTTTTGTTTTGCAGAAAACATTTTCCTTATTTTTCAGCGTTTGGTTCGCTTAGGAAAATGGGTCAACAGAAAACCTATATTTAAATTTAGAAAAATGATTTTTTTCTTTGGAAAATCAGCGCTTTAACCCGAAATTCTATACTTGGGCACAGAAACCCCAACATTAGTTTCCGGGTCCCTGGGTCCCGACGAGATCTCCAATGCCAAGCCTAAGTCCATTGAGACTAGGCTCGAGCCCCCGATGCCCACACCGGGGTCCATCGAAGCCAGGCCTAAAGCTTCAATGCCCGTGCCCGATGCCAAGGCACCGGAGCTCGAGGGCATGAAAACCTCAATGCTTGAGCTCTTGTCCTTAGCACTTAGGCCCGACTCCACGAAAGTCGTGCTCGGGTCTTCGGTGTTCAGGCTTGGGTCTTTAGTTAAAGAAACGTTCATTGTAATAAAATATTTTTAAAATCAATTTTTTAGATTTTTAATTTTTTTAATTTTCTTTATTTTTCTTTTTGCTTCTTCCTTTGCCGATTTCTGACTAGGCGATGCCCAACGATGTGCCACTAGTGAGGGACAAGCTCAATTTCCCCAGCCTCAAGTGAGACTCCATCTCATTAGATCCAGTGAGGATGAGCTCGGCCGAGGCTCGAGTCTCAACCGAGGTCGGCAGAGGTTGGTAACAGCCTATAAGCCCTTGCTAGCCGCAGTGAGGATCGTGGCCCTTGCCTAACTATGAATGAGGGCCGTGAGCCTTCACCTAGTGACCGGCGAGGGCTGACAGTCCTTGCCCAGCTTTGCGCGAGGGTCGTAAGCCCTCGCTAGCCACTGGGTGAGGGCTCGCGACTCTCGTTAACAACTACTCGAGGGTTACGACCCTCACTACGACTAGAGAGGGTCGCAGCCCTCGTTCACGGCCTGCAATGGCTCACAAGTCCTCGCCTAGAGAATGACAAGGGTCTCTGGGCCTCTACCGGTAGCTGATTGTCCCCTACCATCCCTTAACAATAAAAAAAAAGAAAAAAGAAAAGAAAAAATTGAATAAAAAAATCAATCACTTAAGTACCACATCGGAGTAAAATCGATCACTTGAGTGCCACTTTCGGCAAATAGTCATATGTGAATTTTTTTTTGAAAAAAATCAATCACTCGAAGGCCCTAGGCAAGGCCACCTCACCTGCGACTAGCGAGGGCCTTCGTACCCTCACCAGTAGTCGGTGAGGCTGCCATGGCCCTGGGTGAGGCCATCACGGTCTCACTGACCACCTAAGGCCATGGTGGCCTCATAGGCTGTAGGCTAGGGCAGGAAGGTCCTCACTAGATCTGGGTGAGGCCGCCTCGCCCGGACAATCGGTAGGATTGTGAAGGCCCTCCCTAGATCTAGCAATGACCTTCTCACCCTCCCTCGCCCGCGGCCTGTGAGACCCCAATGGCCTCGCCTAGGGCCATGGCAGCCTCACCGACCGCGAGCGAGGATGCGAAGGTCCTTGCCAAATGTGGGAGAGGTTTAGTAGCGAATTTCCTCCAACCAACCTTACAATATATACACTGATCTACTTTACTCTCAACAAAATCAAATGAAGTGACAACACTATGAAACTTCAAGTACCATTGTCTAGAAGCTTACTTGAGACCATAAATAGCCATTTTCAGTCTACATACAAGTGTACTTGAATAATCTTCCGCAAAGCCTTTGGGTTAACCATATAGACTTCTTCATTAAGGTCTCCATTGAGAAAGACAGTTTTAACATCTATTTGGTGTAACTCCATATTGAAATGAGCTACTAATGCCATGATTACTCTGAAAGAAGCTTTAGAAGAGACTGAAGAAAAAGTTATTTCATAGTCTACTCCTTCTCTCTAAGTAAAACCCATGGCTACCAGTCTGACTTTAAACTTTTCAATCTTTTCTTTGGAGTCCCTTTTAGTCTTATACACCCATTTGCAGCCAATAGGTCTATGACCTTCAGGTAATTCAACAAGTTCCCAAACACCATTATGCTTCATAGACTGCATTTCTTCTTTCATTATATCCAACCACAGTTCCGACTGAAGACAAGAAACAGCTTCCGCATAAGTCACTAAATCAGCTAGAGAACCGATATCGTAGTCTTGCTCTCCTATATAGACTAAATAGTCCGGTGGTATAGCTATCGTCTTGTCGCGACCTACCCCTTGAGGGCCGAACTCGAATGAGGCGGGTTTAGAGATAAGTGTTCATGAGATGGTTCATATGGCATCTTATAAAAAATGATTTTACTGAAGTGTAAATCTTTTGTTTAGCCACATGACCCATTGATCATGAACGTGGATTTTCCCTAAATCCATATCTCGCGTGACAGCGGATTGATTTTATTTTTTAGGAGTCGCCACTAGCCTAGGTCGGGGGTCGGCTAGAATACCCAACCGAAACGCGGGAATTTCGTTTCGGTTTCTACGAAAACCAGAGATCAAAGGTTCGGGGACTAGCTTACGTTAATCTTTCTATTAACGCCCTTTCGGTACCGCTAAACTTAACATGGTTGTTATCTAGGTTGTCATGCATTTGTTCTTTACCATTTTCATGCCAAAATCTTAATCCACTAGGTGATCATGCATCTTGTTTTTGTGTTTTCATTTAAGATTCTAAACTAATCCTATCTTAGTCTAGAAAAAGAAAGAAATAATCAATTGTATTGAAAGACTATTCGTAAAGTAAACACTCGAAGTATTGAAAAGATGAGCTAATTCTAGGTGCTAGAAAGTAAAAAGTAAAAACCCGCAACTCGTCGGGCGTTTATTACAACACGAATTGAAAATCCGAGACATGATCGGGGATGAATGAATTAAGTACAAATCAAGACCGGATTAGACATCGGTCAATCACCTTGGATTTTTCAATTTCGGATTATTCTTCCTTGGATCGCCTCTCGAGTGTCGATGTTTACATCCATAACATTCATTCATAACAAACGACATATGAAAAAAATAATGGTGCAAACAACTCACTAATTAAGCATAGGCCTCGGGATCGACCTTTGTTTTTCATGCGTTTCGATTCATCACCCACTTAATCACTTAACATTGTTTGATTAATGATTAATGATAATGGGCTACCATTTGTATTCACAAAATGGCAACTCATATCAATTAACCCCTAAAGTCGGATTCTAAATGACCATGATGAGCTACCCGCCGAACATACACCGGGCCTAACATTCATCTAATAAACACATACATAGAAATAGAATAAGCATGCATTCAAGCCCATGGGCCTTGTTTCGAAGCCAATCAAACAATGAGAAGTGGGCTTTATAAAAAAGACCACTTATTCAATTAAAGTCTAATTCGGATTGCTTCTGTTCGGATGTGATTAACTTTCTTAATGACATCCAAATGAAGTGATTCAGGTGTCATTAGAAAGTATATGACATGAGGATCAAAAGTCAAGAAGACCATTTTTTCTAAATCCTAGTCAATTTTCCCGAAAATATCCAACTTAATTTCAATGACAGGCTGGACTCAGTTCTATTATGAATTTCAAAATAATGGCGGGAAAAATAACAAACCTTATCAAAACCGCCGAAAATTTTTGTGCGGTTAGGATTCCCCATGTGCAACAACTTTCATGTTTTGAGTTTTTGCTAAAAAGCCCTCTAATTTTTTATAAAATTCGATTTTTCGCGAAGGACTCAATTGCAAATGGAATTTTAACCTGTGAAGACTTCTCATGAGATTTTAAGCAAATTGGCCCTCCAAAAATTGCTATTAGGTCCTCAAAATTTCCAGTCAACATAATGAGACCCCAATGAGCAACTTTGTAATTTTGATTTTTCGCAAAAAAGGACTCTAACATTATCAAATTCGGAGAAACATCTTTTGAACTTCAAAGGAATGAAAATCAGATCTGGACACAGATACTGATCAAATTGTGAGAATTCCTTTTGAAAATTCAAATGATCTCGGATTTTGATGAAATTAGTATCAATAGAAATATCTCGATCTCAGAAAGAAGTTTTGTGAAGAAAATTTTTCATATCTCGAACATACGAATTTATGAAAATCGAAGAACACACGAAGGTCGACTGAAACCAGCATGTCACCAGATTTATATATATATATGACGTTGCAAATCGTACTAAGCTAACATGCTCAGAATTTTATGAACATTTTACGATGAACAGATCAAGATGTGCTTTACAACTTTCATGAAGAAAGTTGTTCCAAAAACTGATCGTAAAAAATCATAAAAAATCATCAAACAATGCAACGTCAATCAGGAAGATATCAGAACAGACTTGAACATACTATTTCAGATTCTGATCTTAACTTCTAAAAGTGTTTTGACATAGTAAATCAAGTCCGATCGAGGCATATGATATATCAAATCGAAGCTTAAGACGCGTTCTACGATTCTCTAGTTCATCACTTCGCCAGATTTCGACGTTAATAGGCTCAAATCAGCATCTCAAGCAAGCAGGTTTTACTGGACATGAATTTACAGAATCATGCTCAAGTGTTCTTACCTTGTTTCACAATGCTTCAATGCTCAAGCGAGCGATCGGGCCTCCGTATTCAGATCAGGAATGACACAGAGAAACCTCGGAAAGCTCGGCCAACCTATAACAATAGAGTATATGGAATGTTGTGAGAATAGATTCGTTTTGTCACGAATGGACTAATCAGCGAAAAATTAAGCTAAGGATGCAATTCGATGGCCGTTCGATGAGAGGCCGGCCACCACAGCAACGTGAGAACGCCGAGGAACGCTGCTGGATACTCTGGATCGTCGGAGGAAGACGCCGGAGGGCCGGTTCAGCTGGTTGAACCGGCTGATCAAGTAACCAGCGGTAATGCCGGTGATGTTGCCGAGAGAGAGAAACCGCCGGAGGGAGGAGCTCCGGCCACCGGCGAAGGCAGCTGGTGTTGCGACCAGCCTTGGACCACCGTGGGGGACGCCGGTGGGGCGGCAGCTCGCCGGAAAATGGCCGGCGAGGAGCCGGAGTTGGCTGCGCCGAGAGAGAACTCGAGAGAGAGAGAGAGAGAGAGAGAGAGAGAGAGAGAGAGAGAGAGAGAGAAACCAGATCTGAAAAATGAACTCCCTATTTTTTGGAGGGAAAAAACATTATATACCCCCTTTAATTTTGGAATTTAACCCCAATATTAATCCAATAGCCCAAAAATGCATTTTTTAATGATTAAAAATCTTCTTTAAGGGCTAAAGATTAATGACATGACATCATGTACGGATGCAATCGATTCTAAATGAATGTCCACGATTGATTTATTCATCCCCTAATTAATTTGCTTAATTCTTGAAGAATGGCATTTTTGTCATTTCTCTTAGGGGCATTTTTTGTAACTCTCAATTAAGGGCATTTTTGTCATTTCCGCGCTCATGAGAATGTGACCGGCCTTGGTTGGTCTGAACGGACTGTCGATCGTCGAAATTTTCGATCGGAAAATGGCTAGTCCGATCGGAATTGTTCAATTTGAATCAAACCGGATTAAACCAGTTAACCTTGAATCCGGCCTAATTGAATCAATTCAATCCTTGATTTCAATTTTGCACAATTCGATCTCTATCATGGTTGATTAACTCCATTAATACTGAATTGGATCAAATTGGATTGAATCGATGTGTAATTCATGCACAAATTGACTCAATTTGATTTGTTTGTCTCAATTGATCTTGAATTTGAGTAATTGCATGGCTAAGCTTAACTAGCAAATTTAATTGAAGTCCAATTAACCAAATTGAGTCTCAATTCATCAAATTGAATATTAGTCTAGAGTGGGTCAAATTGCATTGCACTAATTAGCCCAATTACTCTTAGACTTTTTATCATTGGATCAGTAAATTGACTAAATTGACTCAAATTCATGTGATTCTTTCAAAATTGATTTTGAATTTGGATTTCATATAAGAAATTAGGCTCATTCGTGTCTCAATTGCGCAAATCGTGAAGAATTGATCCAAATCACTGATTAGGGTCTAAATTGGGGTTTTTGTGTTTGGCTTGGAATCACGAAATTGGTTCAAAAATTGAATATAAGATGACCTCTAGATCAAATGTCGTGAAGAAAACTAACCTGAAAAATGACTAGAAATGAAATAATTTCATTTTTGGCCGATTTGAACCAAATTCCGTAAATTGGGAAAAAATTGATTCTAAATCGATTTTTGTAAAATTTCAAATGCCAAAAGTAAATTGAATGTAAAACAAGATGATTTTTGGATTTTTGAATTTTTCAAATTTTTTGGTCAAAGGTTTGATCAAAAGTCAAACCCTAGTTGACTTTTCACTAGGAGCTTGATTTTATGATCAAATCTTTGAATTCTTCTGAAATTTTCACTTCTAAAGTGAAATTAAACTTGAAATGAATCTTTTTATGCGAAAAGCCCCAATTTGACCCTGGGTTGACTTTTGGTCAAAGGGTTGACCAAAAAGTCAACGCGAAAGTCAAACGTTTGACTTTTCGGGTTTTTGCATGAAATGAATAGAAAATTGTCTACAGAAGCTAGGCCAACATACAAAATTAAAAAACGACACTTTTTGTTTAAGAAATGAGCTTCGTCGTGATCGGAAACCATAATCTTGAATTTTTTATTTTTAATGATGCATCGGCTAAAAATTAGGTGTCAATAGCTGCCCCTCTTTGAGTGGGAGTTCGAAGAGGTTCCGCTCAAAGATCAATTGGCACCTGCAAATTTTTAGTCGACTCCACTTGGGAAATGAAAGAAAATAAAGACAAAGACATTTGATCAAAGTCTTACCTGAAGTACTTACCATTGGATTGTCAGATCATTCACATGCTCTTTTCTCTCTCATGGGGTGAAATGAAGGAGGAAAAGAAAGAGAAATAATTTTGTAGGAAATCTATGGTTTAAAGAAAACCAAGAACCAAAGGATAAGGTTTAGGGATAATCAGGAACCTAAGGTAAGGTTTAAGGATGACCAGGAACCAAAGGTAAGGTTTAAGGATGACCAGGAACCAAAGGTAAGGTTTAAGGATAACCAGGAACCTACGACAAGGTTTAAGGATGACCTAAAACCAAATGTAAGGTTTAAGGATGACCTAGAACCAAGGGTAAGGTTTAAGGATGACCTAAAATCAAAGGTGAGGTTTAAGGATAACCAGGAACCTAAGGTAAGGTTTAAGGATGACCAGGAACCAAAGGTAAGGTTTAAGGATAACTAGGAACCTAAGACAAGGTTTAAGGATGACCTAAAACCAAATGTGAGATTTAAGGATAACCAGGAACCTAAGGTAAGGTTTAAGGATAACCAGGAACCTACGACAAGGTTTAAGGATGACCTAGAACCAAAGGTAAGGTTTAAGGATAACTAGGAACCTACGACAAGGTTTAAGGATGACCTAGAACGAAAGGACAAGGTTTAAGGATGACCTAGAACCAAAGGTAAGGGGCATGGTTTAGGCTGACCAAAAACCGAGGGTATGGTTTAGGATGACCAAAAACCGAGGATATGGTTTAGGATGACCAAAAACCGGGGGTATGGTTTAGGCTGACCAAAAACCGAGGGTATGGTTTAGGCTGACCAAAAATCGAGGGTATGGTTTAGGCTGACCAAAAACCGAGGGTATGGTTTAGGATTGCCAAAAACCGATCCACTGGGGAAAGATATTTTGAAAGAAAAGTTTCGAGTTTGTTTAATAACATATCAAACGGAATTTTTCAACTTTTGGTGAAAGGCACTGATTATTAAAATCCTTAAAAGGAAATTTTAACAAAATGATCTTTGAATAACTATCTAAAGAGGTTAGATGCCAAATTGGAAATAACATAATCAAAAAGGTCTTTCGCACTGGTTCTCGTAAATACTTTGATTCTCATCCATTGACATGGGAAAACTATTCAATTCTCACCGATGATATCTCACGAACCTATGTCAAAAGTTTTCGAAAACGTTCACATTGAATACAAATTGATTGATCATAAAGGTCTTTCCAAAGGACCGTAATATAGGCTTGGTCATGGGCTTGCACAAAGGATATTTGCTTTGAGGCCAAGAAAAGAAATATACCATCAACATCTTGAACGAGTTTACAAATCAAGAACCTTGAAGATAAGACAAGATAGGATTACTTCCACTCCTTCTAGCGGTAGTTTTTTCGTGAAATCTTTACATTAACTCAAACCATCCCAATCGGAAGAGACTTCGGAGAGGGTTGTAATGTCGGTTCGGGTTAGGCTCAAAAGGTTTAAAATTTTGTAGAAGGGGTTTGAAAGAGAAATGATGATTATCTTGGCATCATTACCAAATCATCTAAACTTGACATCAAATTGTCTCGAGAGTCTATTTTTCTTATAGCATAAGAGCTTTGCTCTTTCTAAGCATCTTTTGCAATGAGAATTTTTATTTTATCATAAGCATATTGTTTTTTCTTGCTTTTGACTTTGATACATTTTTTATGGGCATCGGCCTTGCTTTTACCAGGTACACTGCTTTTTCATGCCCCCTAATATTTATCTTTTGAGCTCTTTGGACTCTCGAGACATTTTATACATATTCACCAATTTCTCTAAATTTCCTTGGTAAATCATATGCATTGCCCCAATGTGAGGAGATAATCAACATTTTGGGTTTTGAAATGAATATGCTTAAGGCTCAATTTGGCTAAGCAAAGGATAACTGTGTTTGGGTAGAGGAAAAGAATGCTCTTCTTCACTTTGGGATGTTTCGAGCTTCCATAAAAATTCATCTGAAACTATCACAAAAAGGTTGATGCAAGTAAAAGTAATAAAATCTTTCTTAATCTTTTTGCTCCAAAAATAATCAACCATAACTTCTTAACTTGCCCCAATGTGGGATAGTTCTTGACAGGGGTATTTTGAAAATTCTCCTTATTTGGCCCAAAGTGACTAGCAAAGGATAAAATGAGTGTTTAGGATAGAGAAATGAAATGCCTTTTATCATTTCAATCCATATATTCAATGTGAACGAACCCTACGTCCTAAGACATGGCTTTTTTTCGCTCAATTCTCTCAAAATGAGTATAGGGACGTGTTTGATCAAAGGTTTACCTTTTATCATCCTAGGCATTTTCATTTGGCATTTTTGAGAAATCCTCTTTTGTTTTTCCAAAGGATCATCTGGTTAAATCTCCCGTCTGTGAGGAATTTTGATAAATCAAGACATTTGATTTTTTTTTTGACTCCTCTGGGGATTTTTATTTCAAACTTGAAAAACCTTTTGGATAGAAAAAGGTTTTCACAAATAGGATCTACTTCTTAAATTCTAGGGAGAAAATTGATTTGATGTAGCAACTTCCTCGAGCTTGACTCTTTGAGATTTGGAATAGCTTCCCTGGGAAAAAATTGAGCACATACAAAATGAACAAATATGCAAAAATGCCTTGTATGCATGAGATGCATGATGCAAAATGTCCTAAAGTGACTTGGATTCAATCCAAAAGCAACTCAAAACTTTTATTCAAGGAAAATACTTCTTGACAGCATCAGCATTTACAGGTTTTGGCAATTCTCGGCCATCCATTTCTACAAGAATCAATGCTCCACCAGGTAACACTTTCTTGATAACATACAGTCCTTCATAATTGGGGGAAAACTTCCCACGATCCGGAATAACGGGTAATACTTTCCTCAAAACCAGGTCATTGACTTCAAAATGCCTGGGTCGAACCTTACGGTTGAATGACTTAGCCACTCGCTTTTGGTAGCTTTGTCCATGGCATAGGGCTTTTACCCTTTTCTCATCAATCATGTTAAGCTGTTCAAATCTTTGTTGAATCCATTCTGCTTCAGAAAGCTTTATTTGCGAAAGTACCCTTAATGAAGGAATTTCCACTTCCACAGGTAAAACTGTTTCCATTCCATACACTAACGAGAATGGTGTTGCCCCAGTCGAAGTGCGAATGGAAGTTCGATAAGCCATTAATGCATACGGCAACCGATCATGCCAATCTCGGTAATTCTCTGCCGTCTTGGACAGAATCTTCTTTATATTCTTGTTTGCCGCCTCGACAGCTCCATTCATTTGTGGGCGGTAAGGAGAAGAATTCAAGTGACGAATGTGAAACTTACTGAGTAACTCATCCACTACTTTGTTATTCAGGTTTGACCCATTATCCGTGATAATTGCTTCGGGAACCCCATATCGAGCAATGATGTCTCGACAAATAAATTTTGCCACACTTCTCGCAGTGACGTGAGCATAAGAATTGGCTTCGATCCATTTGGTGAAGTAATCAATAGCCACTAGAATGAAGCGGTGTCCATTTGACGCCTTAGGATTAATTGATCCGATAATGTCAATCCCCCACATTAAAAAAGGCCATGCCTCGGACATTTGATGTAATTCATTTGGGGGAGCATTGATTTTATTCCCATAAATTTGACATTGATAACAACATCTAACATGTTGAATGCAGTCGGCTTCCATGGTTAACCAATAATAACCTAGCCTCATGATCTTCCTTGCTAGAAGATGGCCATTCATATGAGGACCACATTCTCCTTTATGTATCTCGTTCATTAATAAATTGGCCTCCTTGGTATCTACGCACTTCAACCAGACCGAATCAAAAGATCTCTTGTACAAAGCACCTCCACTAAGAAAGAATTTGGAAGCTAACTTTGTCAAGTATTTTCGATCTGTAGCTTGACTTCCTTGAGGGAATTTTCCTTCTCGAAGGTAATTCATGATGTCATAGTACCATGGTTGACCATCGAGTTCTTCTTCTATAACCATGCAATATGCAGGCTCTTTTAAGACATTGATTTGCAAAGGATCAATGTTCAATCCATCAGTTACTTGTAACATTGAGGATAATGTTGCCAAAGCATCAGTAAATTGATTTTGAGATCTTAACAAATAATCAAATAAGATCTCTTCGAATTCTTCCACCAAATCTTTAAGATACTCATGATAAGGAATCAGTTTTGAATCACGAGTTTGCCATTCACCTCTTGTTTGGAGGATGATAAGTGCGGAATCACCATAAACTTGTAATCTCTTAACCTTCATATCGATGGCTAATTGGAGACCAAGGATGCAAGCTTCATATTCTGAAATGTTATTGGTACAAGGAAATACCAATTTTGCAGCTACTGGATGATGCTGACCCGATGGGGATATCAGGACTGCTCCAGTACCTGAACCGGAGAGGTTAACGGCTCCATCAAAATACATGACCCACTTGTCTTGTGACACCAAATGGATTCTTTCATCAATTTCATCCCAATCATCTGACTTTAAGGGATTTTCAGCCAACATATCAGCTATGGCTCGACCTTTGATGGACTTCTGAGACATGCTCTGGATATCAAACTCAGAGAGCAATATTTGCCATTTAGCAAGCCTTCCAACCAATGCAGGCTTTTCCAAGAGATACTTGATAGGATCATTTTCATTCACAAGCAGGATACGATGGTGAAGAGTGTATTACCGTAATCTGTGTAATACCCAAATTAAGGCTGCACATGCTTTCTCAACTTTTGGGTATTGAGCTTCACCAGAAGTGAATTTTTTGCTGAGGTAGTAAATAGCGCATTCCATTCCATCCTCTGATCTCTTCTATGCTAACATAGCTCCTAAAGACTCATCATGAATGGTGAGATACAAAATCAAAGGTATACCCGGAGTAGGCGGTACTAAAACTGGTGCCTGTGAAAGATATTGCTTCAATTGTTGAAAGGATTTCTGACAATCTTCGTTCCATTCAACCTTGGCATTCTTTTTCAACAGTTTAAAGAATGGTTTGGCTATTTCAGATAATTGGGAAATAAATCTTGCAACATAATTCAATCTTCCCAACAAGCTTCGGACTTCCTTAACAGTAGAAGGAGGTTTTAAATCGCAAATAGCCTGCACCTTCGAGGGATCAATCTCGATGCCCCAAATTAGGGATAGTCAAAATGGATATGTCGGAGATTCGAATCATCCCCATACCAAAAGCTCTTACGACCATGTGGGAAAGTCTCGAGTCAAAGCAGAAGGATTACGTGGAAAAAAGGATCGGATATCTTCCCGCACTCTTATACATCGAGTCTCGTGTCGCCATGATCAAAGCTTTATCCCATTTTTGGAACTCAAAGACATCTACTTTTGTGTTTGGTCGAAATGAGTTGACCCCTACAATTGAGGAGTACGATATTGCCATTGGAAGAGTCGGTTCTTTTGGTCTAGTTAGTCCTCCAATAGATATAGATTTTATAACTCTTTTGAGCCAATTCTTAGGAGTTGACATTCTCCAAATCAAAGGCGTTCTTAGAGGAAATTTCAATGTACTCTCTTTCACATTCTTAGAACAACATTTTTGTAGTTTGCCAAAAGGATTGGGTAATCAAATTCCTCGAGTTTTTCTCTTAATATTCTTTGGTTTTGTGGTTTTTCCATTCACTAAAAGGACCATGGATCCTTTGGTAGTTCACATTGTCAATCAAGTATGTATGTTCAAAAGATTCTCCAATATGATCTTAGGCGAGACCTTCGTATCACTCAATAGGTTCAAACAAAACAAAAATGGTATTTTTAGAGCCCCAATAAGTTTACTCCAAATTTGGTTGGTCTCTCACCTCAAAGATTTCGGTCTGAGCTTGAAAATCATAGATGTGTCCAAAGATTGTCATCCTATCTCGCTCTTTCGAGAAAAGGAAGAAATCTTTTCCTATTGGTCGTTTTCAACTTGGTTTAATTTTTTCAAGAACCTTGTTCCAAATCAAATCCAATGGCATGTTCGATGGCTTGGAAATCCCGAGGTACGCCTTAATAACGGATCCGACAACCCAATCCCACTCTTGGGCCTAACGGGGTCTACGTCATATTACTCTTTTAGGGTGATCCGTCAATATCGCGCGCTTCAAAAGATTCCGCCATTCCTCAAGCTGGGGTTATATCATTTTGACTATCACAAAGATGTCATCCAAAAAAACCAAATTGCGGATTTGAAGGAAATGATCAAGTCCATCATTGATATGTGGTACAAATGTCGCCCGGAGCCGACTCTTATTGTTGACGAGTCCGAGTTAGAAGGAGAAATGAAGATACATCATGCATTGCCGGAGTACATACACCGTCGTCTTGAACCCGAGCTTAAAGTGGATCTCCCTAATGTCCCCGAGAAGCCAACTCAACAGCAAGCTATAGCTGCAAGAGCTCTTAGGAAAAAGGATGAGGCTTCCTGTCTCGACCTACCCCTCGAGGGCCGAACTCGAATGAGACGTGTTTAGAGATAAGTGTTCATGAGATGGTTCATATGGCATCTTTAAAAATGATTTTACTGAAGTGTAAATCTTTTGTTTAGCCATATGACCCATTGATCATGAACGTGGATTTTCCCTAAATCCATATCTTGCGTGACAGCGGATTGATTTTATTTTTTTAGGAGTCGCCACTAGCCTAGGTCGGGGGTCGGCTAGAATACCCAACTGAAACGCGGGAATTTCGTTTCGGTTTTTACGAAAACCAGAGATCAAAGGTTCGGGGACTGACTTACGTTAATATTTCTATTAACGCCCTTTCGGTACCGCTAAACTTAACATGGTTATTATCTAGGTTGTCATGCGTTTGTTCTTTACCATTTTCATGCCAAAATCTTAGTCCACTAGGTGATCATGCATCTTGTTTTTGTGTTTTCATTTAAGATTCTAAACTAATCCTATCTTAGTCTAGAAAAAGAAAGAAACAATCAATTATATTGAAAGACTTTTCGTAAAGTAAACACTCGAAGTATTGAAAACACGAGCTAATTCTAAGTGCTAGAAAGTAAAAAGTAAAAACCCGCAACTCGTCGGGTGTTTATTACAACACGAATTGAAAACCCGAGACATGATCGGGGATGAATGAATTAAGTACAAGTTCAAACCGGATCGGACATCGGTCTAGCACCATCATCGTATGAGTACAAATCGAGACCGGATTGGACATCGGTCAATCACCTTGGCTTTTTCAATTTCGGATTATTCTTCCTTGGATCGCTTCTCGGGTGTCGATGTTTACATCCATAACATTCATTCATAACAAACGACATATAAAAAAAATAATGGTGCAAACAACTCACTAATTAAGCACGGGCCTCGGGATCGGCCTTTGTTTTTCATGCGTTTCGATTTATCACCCACTTAATCACCTAATATTGTTTGATTAATGGTTAATGATAATGGGCTACCATTTGTATTCACAAAACGGCAAGTCATATCAATTAACCCCTAAAGTCGGGTTCTAAATGACCATGATGAGCTACCCGCCGAACATACACCGGGCCTAACATTCATCTAACAAACACATGCATAGAAATAGAATAAGCATGCATTCAAGCCCATGGGCCTTGTTTCGAAGCCAATCAAACAATGAGAAGTGGGCTTTATAAAAAAGACCACTTATTCAATTAATGTCTAATTCAGATTGCTTCTCTTCGGATGTGATTAACTATTTTAATGACATCCAAATGAAGTGATTCAGGTGTTATTAGAAAGCTTATGACATGAGGATCTAAAGTCAAGAAGACCATTTTTTTATAAATCCTAGCCAATTTTCCCGAACATATCCAATTTAATTTCAATGATAGGCTGGACTCAGTTCTGTTATGAATTTTAAAATAATGGCGGGAAAAATAACAAACCTTATCAAAACCGCGCGAAAAGTTTTGTACAGTTAGGATTCCCTATGTGCAACAACTTTCATGTTTTGAATTTTTGCTAAAAAGCCCTCTAAATGTTTATAAAATTCGATTTTTCGCGAAGGACTCAATTGCAAATGGAATTTTAACCCATGAAGACTTCTCATGAGATTTTAAGCAAATTGGCCCTCCACAAATTGCTATTAGGTCCTCAAAATTTCCAGTTGATATAATGAGACCCCAATGAGCAACTTTGTAATTTTGATTTTTTGCAAAAAAGGACTCTAACTTTATCAAATTCGGAGAAACATCTCTTGAACTTCAAAGGAATGAAAATCAGATCTGGACACAGATACTGATCAAATTGTGAGAATTCCTTTTGAAAATTCAAATGATCTCCAATTTTGATGAAATTAGTATCAATAGAAAGATCTCGATCTCAGGAAGAACTTTCGTGAAGAAAATTGTTTCATATCTCGAACACACGAATTTATGAAAATCGAAGAACACACGAAGGTCGACTGAAACCAGCATGTTACCTTATTTATATATATATGACGTTGCAAATCGTACTAAGCTAACATGCTCAGAATTTTATGAACATTTTACGATGAATAGATCAAGATGTGCTTTACAACTTTCATGAAGAAAGTTTTTCCAAAAAATGATCGTAAAAAATCATAAAAAATCATCAAACAATGCAATGTCAATCAGGAAGATATCAGAACAGACTTGAACATACTATTTCAGATTCTGATATTAACTTCTAAAAGTGTTTTGACATAGTAAATCAAGTCAGATCGAGGCATATGATATATCAAATCGAAGCTTAAGACGCGTCCAACGATTCTCTAGTTCATCACTTCGCCAGATTTCGACGTTAACAGGCTCAAATCAGCATCTCAAGCAAGCAGGTTTTACTGGACACGAATTTACAGAATCATGCTCAAGTGTTCTTACCTTGTTTCACAATGCTTCAATGCTCAAGCGAGCGATCCGGCCTCCGTATTCAGATCAGGAATGACACAGAGAAACCTCGGAAAGCTCGGCCAACCTATGACAATAGAGTATATGGAATGTTGTGAGAATAGATTCGTTTTGTCACGAATGGACTAATCAGCGAAAAATTAAGCTAAGGATGCAATTCGGTGGCCGTTCGATGAGAGGCCGGCCACCACAGCAACGTGAGAACGCCGAGGAACGCTGCTGGATACTCTGGATCGTCGGAGGAAGACGCTGGAGGGCCGGTTCAGCCGGTTGAACCGGCTGATCAAGTCACCGGCGGTAATGCCGGTGATGTTGCCGAGAGAGAGAAACCGCCGGAGGGAGGAGCTCCGGCCACCGGCGAAGGCAGCTGGTGTTGCGACCAGCCTTGGACCACCGTGGGGGATGCCGGTGGGGCGGCAGCTCGCCGGAAAATGGCCGGCGAGGAGCCGGAGTTGGCTGCGCCGAGAGAGAACTCGAGAGAGAGAGAGAGAGAGAGAGAGAGAGAGAGAGAGAGAGAGAGAGAGAGAGAGAGAGAGAGAGAGAGAGAAACCAGATCTGAAAAATGAACTCCCTATTTTTTGGAGGGAAAAAACATTATATACCCCCTTTAATTTTGGAATTTAACCCCAATATTAATCCAATAGCCCAAAAATGCATTTTTTAATGATTAAAAATCTTCTTTAAGGGCTAAAGATTAATGACATGACATCATGTACGGATGCAATCGATTCTAAATGAATGGCCACGATTGATTTATTCATCCCCTAATTAATTTGCTTAATTCTTGAAGAATGGCATTTTTGTCATTTCTCTTAGGGGCATTTTTTGTAACTCTCAATTAAGGGCATTTTTGTCATTTCCGCGCTCATGAGAATGTGACCGGCCTTGGTTGGTCTGAACGGACTGTCGATCGTCGAAATTTTCGACCGGAAAATGGCTAGTCCGATCGGAATTGTTCAATTTGAATCAAACCGGATTAAACCAGTTAACCTTGAATCCGGCCTAATTGAATCAATTCAATCCTTGATTTCAATTTTGCACAATTCGATCTCTATCATGGTTGATTAACTCCATTAATACTGAATTGGATCAAATTGGATTGAATCGATGTGTAATTCATGCACAAATTGACTCAATTTGATTTGTTTGTCTCAATTGATCTTGAATTTGAGTAATTGCATGGCTAAGCTTAACTAGCAAATTTAATTGAAGTCCAATTAACCAAATTGAGTCTCAATTCATCAAATTGAATATTAGTCTAGAGTGGGTCAAATTGCATTGCACTAATTAGCCCAATTACTCTTAGACTTTTTATCATTGGATCAGTAAATTGACTAAATTGACTCAAATTCATGTGATTCTTTCAAAATTGATTTTGAATTTGGATTTCATATAAGAAATTAGGCTCATTCGTGTCTCAATTGCGCAAATCGTGAAGAATCGATCCAAATCACTGATTAGGGTCTAAATTGGGGTTTTTGTGTTTGGCTTGGAATCACGAAATTGGTTCAAAAATTGAATATAAGATGACCTCTAGATCAAATGTCGTGAAGAAAACTAACCTGAAAAATGACTAGAAATGAAGTAATTTCATTTTTGGCCGATTTGAACCAAATTCCGTAAATTGGGAAAAAATTGATTCTAAATCGATTTTTGTAAAATTTCAAATGCCAAAAGTAAATTGAATGTAAAACAAGATGATTTTTGGATTTTTGAATTTTTCAAATTTTTTGGTCAAAAGTTTGATCAAAAGTCAAACTCTAGTTGACTTTTCACTAGGAGCTTGATTTTATGATCAAATCTTTAAATTCTTCTTAAATTTTCACTTCTAAAGTGAAATTAAACTTGAAATGAATCTTTTTATGCGAAAAGCCCCAATTTGACCCTGGGTTGACTTTTGGTCAGAGGGTTGACCAAAAAGTCAACGCGAAAGTCAAACGTTTGACTTTTCGGGTTTTTGCATGAAATGAATAGAAAATTATCTACAGAAGCTAGGCCAACAGACAGAATTAAAAAACAACACTTTTTGTTCAAGAAATGAGCTCCGTCGCGATCGGAAACCATAATCTTGAATTTTTTATTTTTAATGATGCATCGGCTAAAAATTAGGTATCAACACATCTCTCCCTAATAGATTTTCTTATTGGAGCAGCAACAGCCTCATCCTGCACCCGAGAGTCTTGAGGATCTTCATTAAGAGTTGTCTCGACAGTAGGATCCTAAGCTTCAACAAGTTCAGTCTGTGGTGTGGGAGTCTCCACAATTATCTATATGGGATGAGAAAAAGATACAACATTGCACACCATACTATTATCCTCAATAGTATATGAGCAACCACTTTCTTCGGCCACATCAAACTCCATAAACTTCGCTGTCTGTGATTCCACAATTTTTGTGCCTCTATTGGGATTATAGAACTGATGTCCCTTCAAATAATACTAATAAGATACAAAGTAATACCGAGTGATTCTGGAATCCAACTTACTTAATGTTGGATTATATAACTTCACTTCTGGAGGACATCCCCAAATGTTAAAATGGTTTAAGCTAGGCTTACGTCCAGTCAATAATTCAAAAGGAGTTAATGGAATAGCTTTAGTAGGTACACAATTCAGAATGTACAAAGCTATTTTCAAAGCTTCACCTCATAAAAAATAGGTAAATTTGTCATACTAATCATACTCATCACCATTTTCATAAGGGTGCGATTGTGCCTTTCGGCTACACCATTTTGCTTGGGACTCTCAGGCATAGTAAACTGAGCCACTATCTTAGAATCCTCTAAGTATTTGGCAAATGGCCCCTTAAGCTGTCTGGCATCTCCATGCTTGCCATAATACTCTCCACCTCGATCAGATCTAATAACTTTTCTAACCTTTCCCAACTATTTCTCGAGATGAAGCAAAAATTTCTACACAAGGTTGCCGTATAAGGTCCACTTATGTCAGTGTGAATGACCTCCAATAGGTTAGAACTTCAGAATGTAGTTTTCATTCTTATCTTGGTCATTTTACCTCTATAACAGTCTACGCATGTCTCTAGGTCATTTTTAAGAGCAGGCAGGATATTAGTCTTTATCAACCTTTCTACTTTATCCTTAGAGATATAACCAAGTCGTTTATGCCACAATGCATAAGACTATTGCTTAAGTAGTGGTCTCTTGAAAATAACCTTTTCAGCCGTATAAGTGACGTATATGTCATTAGGAGAGAAACACAATCTGTACAATCCGTTGAACATATTACAGTACCCAACCTTATTTGAATTAAAAAACAAAGAAATAACATTGTTCTTGATTTCAAAAGAGTAGCCATACATGTCCAAACACGATACGAAAACTAAGTTCTGTCTAAAAGAAGGTACATAAAAAGTTTCTTTCAACATTAATATAAACCAGAGTTTAGAATCAAGATAACATCTCCCATAAATACAACATCAACTTTCTCGTTGTTTCCTATAGTGAGTCTTGACTCATCCTAATTTGGCTTCCTCCAGTTTATGAATCCTTGTATGGTAAGCGCAACATGATTAGTTGCACCGCTATTGAGTCACCAAGAACTGGATGGTGCTTCTGATAGGTTGGATTCACAAACAAATGCCAAAGAATCATTATACATAAGCTCACGTTTGGACAATTAAGATTTAAACTTTTCACAGTCCTTCTTTATACGACCTTTCTTCTTACAAAAGAAGCAGCGGTCATCATCCCTTTTGAAGGATGTTTTCTTTGGATCTATATTGTCAGATTGACCGGTAGTGTCATGAGTACCTTTATGAGTACGATTTATGGATTTTTTATCCTTCATTTTGTGGGAACCAGAAACATATAAGGCTAGATGCCTTTTTTCCTTATTAAGTTTCTCTTCCTCTGCCACCACCCTTGCTATTAAGTTATTAACTGACCAAGTCTCATTTTGGGAATTGTAATTTGTTTTTATAATCTCAAAATCAAGTGGAAGGGCGTTCAGGGCTTGATGCACAATGCAAGCATCAAGAATGGAAACATTAAGAGTTTGAAGCTTCGTCTTTGGTCTACCATCCTAAGGACATAATCTCCAACCCCAGCAGTACCATCATACTTCATATTGAAGAGCCTTTGAAGAAGTGTACCAACCTTAGCATTAGATGAAATGCGGTTTCTAACCTCTAAGGCTGCCATCATTTTCTTAGCAGTACAGTTAGCTGGAAAATCACTTTTCAAGTGTTCTTGAATGGATTTCTTCATTGTCAATAAACAAATCCCATTACTCTTTTCTTAGGCAGCATAGTGTGCTTTCTCAGCTTCAGTACTGGTGACCATGATATCTGTTGGCTTTTCTTTTGTAAGAGCAATGTGAACATCCGCCAGCTCCATTCCAAATAGAAAATCCTCTCTCCATTTCTTAAAATTCAACCCAATAAGGACCTTAATGGAAATGGAATTGCCGTTTACAGAAAAGGTGACTAAAAAACAAACAAACAAAATAATCAGTATCATGTGAGTACTTATCCAGAGAGTTACATATATCATCACATAATCAAACTTGAGTAGAAAAGATGACATGTAGTTGTATACTCTTCACATGATAGCGGTCATGATAACATTTTAATCTTTCGTGAAATCACCACCTTTGGATGTATGGACCACTAAGATCAGTTATTTCTCAAGCACATGCTATACATGTACCCCTCCATGAACCAATACAAGATCACCTCCTTTTGGAATATAATCACGCAATAGAACATGAGACATCCCACTACAATATAAGATCGATATTTCTCAATCCCAGTCAAGTGTGCCACTTTGACGATCACTACCCAACTGAATCCTTAAAAATCTCTCATACAAGGCATATGAGCATTATGTATCACATTCACTATATATATGTAATTCTAGATTTAAAGACAAGGCGTTTGTCTCTAAAATTATATGTCATGCTAATTATATTAGTTAATTCATTGATAGACAATGAATTACACTCTACACATTCCTTATGTGGTGATATACATGTGAGCTAGCATATGTATTTCCAAATCCATGGAGAAATATAAGAAAATACGCATAAATACCCTAAAATGCATGTATATAAGATTCTATACATATTTTTGCCTCCTTAAAAACTTCAAACATGTAAAATAAATTTGCCACAGTGTAGATAATTTCGATATGAGCGCGTTAGTACTAAGAACGTCTCAAACGGACGTCGGACGCGCTCTCACGCGTCGCCGGAAGGCGTAGCGCATGTTCAGCCGGTCAAACCGGACTGAACCGCCGGTCCTACCGATTGATCGGTCCACCCAGCCAATGGTCAATGGACCGGTCCGACTAGTTGACTAGCCGAGTCAATGGTTGGGTCAGGTCAAAATCCGGGTCGACGTCCTGGTCGGGTCAACATTCGGGTCGGATCAAGATCCGGGTCAACCCAAATCCGCACCCCTGCTGACGTCATGCTGACATCATCCAGTGGTTGTAGGTGGTTACCAGCGGAAAACGTGCTGGTTTGGCACGGCTGAGCGTGGCTGTCACGTGCTGCCGTGCCCACGATGCGTGTCGGCGCGTGAGGGCACGTGCAGCCTCATCCAGTGACGTGCCGCACGTCAATCTTCTTGTCTTGATGAGTAGATTCTGAATATGTAATAAAATTTTATATTCATCCGACAAAAAACTTCAAAAATGGGTAAAAATCTCTCGGACATAACGAAAACGGTCATAATCCGCATGTTTCAGTTCTAATTTATGGTAGGCTCTGATACCACATGTTGGTCACGAAAATGGCATACCCAGGAACACCATAATAAAAAATTGAAACTCGTATATGAAGAAGTTATCGATTTGCGTACCTGGTTTGGAATCCATCGAACTTGACGGGGAATTGGTGACGGTTTCCGAACACGAACTCAAGTGCTTCTCCCTTATACCCTTCGTTAGAACACTAGCATAATGAAACTGCCACTCACGAGAAGAAAGTTCTCTCTAGGTCTGTATATAAGTCAAATTGTGTATCATCATGTTAAGGGAGGGACTTGAGAGCTATTCATAGAGTTTTCGACCACGGGCCCTCTTATTACAGGCCAGGCCATACTTGGCCCACACTGGTCAGCCTCATATTAAACTTATTAAGAATCCACATATCTTACATTTATTAGACCAAACTAATTCAGTTAATTTCAATTAATGAAGCCCACATTAGGAAATTCTTACAAATACCATAGACCATCCTTGGAACGTAAAAACATCACCCCACCGAGAATCAGAAAAACGAGTCATACAGACAACTAAACACTTTTTGGTGAGCAATGAAAGTTGGCAATGGACAAGGAACAAAGAAGCAAAACACAAACAAAATAAACTTGTTTTGAGTTTTAGGTACTATTTATTGAAAGGATTTTATTGCACTTAAAATTGAATCAATTGAAAGGTTTAGAATTCGATAACATCCTACACACAAGATTTGGAAAATTTATCCAAAAAGTCCTCAACCTATTTTACAACAGTCAATTCAATCATAAACCTTTCAAATAGGCTTAGTCTTAAATTTTTTCATGATTTGCAATGTAGTCATAAACCTTTTAGCGATTTGCTAATTTACTTCTTTCAGCTTATTATGGCTGGAATCGCTGATGTGGCACCAACACTGAATGTCCTACATGGTGCGGTCGGCGTTAATACAGACGATTTTTGCAATTTTTTAAATATTATGATTTTTTCTTTTCTTTTTTTTCTTTTTTTCCTTTGCCTATTTCCCAAAGCTAGTCTCTGAGCAAGTCGCCCTTACCTGTGGCCGACGAGGATGTCTCAGTCCTTGCTGGCGGCCCACAACCTCCGTCAACCATCGTCAAGGCTTTGGTGACCGGCGGAGGGAAATAGGAAAAAAACAAGTAAAAGGAAAGAAAAGAAAAGGAAAAAAGAAAAACTTTAGAACATTTTATAAATTTTGTGAAAATCGTCCACATTAGCGCTTGCTGTGCCACATGGATTGGCCGGCGTCCAAATCAGAGACTTCCGAATAAAATTGACCCAAACGACTACATTTTTACAAATTGTGAAATGGTTTAAGACTAAATTAGCCATATGGAAACGTTTAAAACTGCATTAGCATTTTTACAATAGGTTTATGACTTTGTTTTAGTAAGTTTTCTGATATTTTATAAAGGCGATTGATGCCATGAGTGAAGGAGTCAAAGTGAATTCATCCAGTTATAATAAATCCATAAGAATTTCTCGATCATGAATGAGTTGTTCAATCAACAATGTTGAACCAGACCAAAAAAATGTCGACTAATTTAGAAGGAAATTTGTAGAGGCACAAGTTTGTATATGAATGTTATTAGATATTACTTCTAAACGAATCCGGCAAATGAGAAAAAGAATCTCAAGGGCATGCATAACGCGGGTCTTCTACTTCGTAACCTAAGAATCTCCTCTAAACTAGTCCAACTAATTGAGTTTTTGACTTAATTGAGTAATTTAAGTAAATGCTAATTAAAGTTATTAAATAAGTTCAATATCACTAATTTTGACAAGGGATTAAAAATATCTAGGTACCAAAGACTGACGAGAGCCTTTCAAAGGAATTAAGTTAAGTTGTCTACATGGCCTATTGATTTTTTTTTTTTTGGGTCGAAGCCTACATGGCTTATTGATGGAGTGAAATTCATATGGTTAATTGGGTTATTAGGTTGGCTCTTAACTAAATCAGATATTAAATTCTTTCTTTTTTATATTTCTTTTCTATTGTAATAGATATCTATCCAATATCCATATAGTAAATGCCATAAATATCCATAGTCTTATGGATGATGAAGATAGGGATTGGCAACTGGGCCGGTTCAATCCGGGAACCGGCTTGACAAATGAACCAACTTTTTGAAAGATAAGGTAATTGCATATGTTTAACAGAAGATCAACAATTCGGAAAAGATTTTTCTAGATGCTTGAGACTTTTTCTAGTCTCGGGTCTTATTTGGAGTCTTTCTTTATCCAAAAAAAAGTGTAATCATTTGAACCAACTTTTTTGAAAGATAGGGTAATTGCATATTTAACAGAAGATTAACGATTTGGAAAAAAAATTTCTAAATGCTTGAGACTTTTTCTAGTCGTCTTGGGGTCTTATTTGGAGTCATTCTTTTCCAAAAAAAAGTGTAATCAAATGAACCAACTTTTTAGAAGATAAGGTAATTGCATATGTTTAACGGAAGATCAACAATTTGAAAAAGATTTATCTATATGATTGAGACTTTTTCTGGTCGTCCTGGGGTCTTATTCGAAGTCATTCTTTACCCAAAAAAAAGTGTAATCAAATTAACCAACTTTTTGAAAGATAGTGTAATAGCATATTTGGAAAGATTTATCTAGATGCTTCAGACTTTTTCTAGTCATCTTGGGGTCTTATTTGGAGTCATTCTTTACTAAAAAAAATGCGTAATCAAATGAACCAACTTCTTGAAAGATAATTGCATTTTCAACGGAAGATCAATGATTTGGAAAAGATTTATCTAGATGCTTGAGACTTTTTCTAGTCGTCTTAGGGTCTTATTTGTAGTCATTCTTTACCCAAAAAAAAGTGTAATCAAATGAACCAACTTTTTGAAAGATAGGGTAATTGTATATTTAACAAAAGATCAACAATTCCGAAAAGATTTATCTAGATGCTTGAGATTTTTTTCTAGTCATCTTGGGGTCTTATTTGGAGTCATTCTTTACCCAAAAAAAAGTGTAATCAAATGAACCAACTTTTTGAAAGATAGGGTAATTGCATATTTGGAAAAGATTTATCGAGATGCTTGAGACTTTTTCTAGTCGTCTTGGGGTCTTATTTGGAGTCATTCTTTACTAAAAAAAAGTGTAATAAAATGAACCAACTTTTTGGAAGATAGGGTAATTGCATATGTTTAACAGAAGATCAACAACACGAAAAGATTTCTCTAGATGCTTGAGACTTTTTTCTAGTCATCTTGGGGTCTTATTTGTTGTCATTCTTTACTAAAAAAAAAAGGTGTAATCAAATGATCCAACCTTTTGGAAGGGAAAAGTACCAAAAAAGTCATAAACATTTTGTAATAGTGTCAATTTAGTCCTAAACCTTTTTTTGATGCCAATTCAGTCCTAAACCTTTTGCATTAGTGCCAATTTAGTCCTAAACCTTTTTTTGGTGCCAATTAAGTCCTAAACCTTTTAAATTGATGCCAATTCAGTCCTAAACCTTTTGTTTTTGTGCCAATTTAGTCCTTTCGGTCAATTTTGACTGGAATTTGCTGACGTGGACGCCGGTCGGCCGGCGACCGATCACCGGCACTGATGTGATGCTGACGTGGACAAATTAAATAACATTTTAATATTTTTTTGAAGTTTTATTTTTTTTTCCTTTTTTGTGGTCTTCTCCTTCCTTTGGTCGGTCGCCGTTCCGGCGATAGGCCAGAGGCCAGAGGCCGACGAGGACGACCTTGCCGGCCATTGGCGAGGGTGGCCTCGCCTTGGTCGGGCGAGGCTCGAGCCCTCGGCGGAGGCCGTGGCGAGGGCGAGACTTGCCATGGTCGGGGGAGGCCCGACCTTGCCGGATCTGGCGAGGTCGAGCCTTGCCCAGTAGCTGACGAGGCCCGACATCGTCAGATCCGGAGAGGTCGGGCCTCGCCTGACCATGGCGAGGTTCGATCCGTCATGGTCAGGTGAGGCCCAACCTCTCCGGATCTGGCGATGTCAAGCCTCGCCGGCGGCTGGGCGAGGCCCGACCTCGCCAGATCCGGCAAGGTCGGGCCTCCCCCGACCATGGCGAGGCTCGCCCTCGCCGTGGCCTCCGGCGAGGGCTCGAGCCTCGCCGTGGTCGAGCGATGCCCGACCTCACCGGATCTGGCGAGGTCGAGCCTCGCCCGACCAAGGCGAGGCCGCCCTCGCTAGCCTCTAGCCTCTGGCCGGTCGCCGGACTGACAACTGGCCAAAGGAAGGAGAAGACCAAAAAAAAAAGGAAAAAAAATAAAACTTCAAAAAATAAAATAAAATATTATTTAATTTGTCCATGCTGGCGCCGTTGACCGGTCGCTGGCCGACCGGCGTCTACGTTGGCAAATTCTGATCAAAATTGACCGGCAGAACTAAATTGGCACAAAAACAAAAGGTTTAGGACTGAATTTGCACCAATTTAAAAGGTTTAGGACTTAATTGGCACCGAAAAAAGGTTTAGGACTAAATTGGCACCAATGTAAAAGGTTTAGGACTGAATTGGCATAAAAAGAAGTTTAGGATTAAATTGGCACTAATGTAAAAGGTTTGGCACTTTTTTGGCACTTTTTTCCCTTTTGGAAGATAGGGTAATTGCATATATTTAACATAAGATCAACAATTCGGAAAAGATTTTTCTAAATGCTTGAGACTTTTTCTAGTCGTCTTGGGGTCTTAGTTGGAGTCATTCTTTGCTAAAAAAAAATTCGCTTTCACGTTGTGATGTCAAACATACATTTCGTAAAACATACTTGAGACTTTTTCTGGTCATCTTGTTCTACTTTGTTATCTCCTCACATCGCACGAACCAACTTTCTGTAAGATAGGATATTTATATAATCAAATGAATCTTTTAGATGCATTTGGGTTTTAGAGAATCAGCAATTCGGAAAAAACTTTCTTAGAAATGATTCTTTGTATTACTTACAAAAATGAATCGGCCAAAAATATTTACATACGACATGGATAGTGAAAAAACAATTTCATTAGAGCTAACCATTCTAACTGGTATAGATGATTATTTTTAATAAAATATCTTCTAAATCATTAATCTTCTGTAAAACAAAAACACTATCAGTTGCTCTGCTCTTTTTAAGTCGGTGCCTGAAACCAAAGTCTTGAGGCGTGGAGTCTACGGGGGACACCTTCCTGGAAGATGGTTTTAGTTAATTGAAAATTTTTTAAGCCCTCTTTACCTTTTCTGCTTGTTGATGGAGTATTCACATTGCATAAACTTACCATGCATCCATGTCCGAGGCAACATATTATAGAAAAATCATCAAGAGGCTTGCATACATCTTCTTAGAGGGAAAATGATATAAACAGTCCCTAAACTTTAGATTAACGTACAATTTGATCCATGAACTTTTAATTTATTCAATGTAGTCCCTAAACTTTAACTCAATATGCAATGTGGTCCCTAAACTTTTAATTTGTTCAATGTTATCCTTGAACTTTTGGTATATGTTCAATTCAGTCAATCAATTATATGAAAATGTTCAATATAGTCATTTCCATTAATTCAAGTTCGGGGACTACAATAAACATTTTCATATAGTTCAGGAACTGAATTGAACATGTACCAAAAGTTCAGGGATGTCATTGAACAAATTAAAAGTTTAGGGATCACATTGAGTATTAACCTAAAGTTCAGGGACTACATTGAACAAATTAAAAGTTTAAGGATCAAATTGCACATTAAACCAAAGTTCAGAGACTATTTGTGTCATTATCCCTCTTCTTGGAAGATAGCGAAAGTCCTGGGGTCTTATTGGAGGCATTATTTTACCCAAAAAATTCTCCTTCATGTTGAAAGCTAGTTGACACTTTGCATTTTGAAAATATGTCTCTAATATCCAGATCGTAAATGTAATAGACATCCATGATACTATGGATAATGAACATGAAGATATTATAACCACTTGACACATGAGAGTATAACTCTAATAAATCAAACCTAAAACAATTAGCATAAATTTATTGACTTAGGCTATGTTCAATTAAGAATGAAAGTGAGGGAGTATTGAGAGCTTACTCACACTATACATCCAATGAAAAGGCCATTTAGTTATTATTTCCATTTTGTAACAAAGGTAACTCTTTAGCAATTATAAGTTAAGTAAATTTACTTATTTCAATTTAGCACAATCGTATTTTGGTATGATACTTTTAAAGTTTAACTTGACTTTGATAATTCTTATTTACCATGATCCACACAACCTATGTGCATTTTGCTTTTACTTCTTGCAAAGTTGACTCATTTGGATTTTAATATTCGGTTTTTCACCAGGACAACTTGATAATTTAGCATCAACCAACTTACTAATGGCAAGTTCTAATCGAAATGACATAAACAGTAAGATTACATTGTTAACTAATGATTTATGAACTGGACTTTCCTTTATATTATGAATAGAAATTTAGTTGAAGATCATATGATATAATTTTGAGTCTAATTCCAAACCGTAAGTTTTATCAGTAATTTTCACTTGACCATCGTTTGATTATAATTTGTACGGTGATTTCATGTGATTTTTTGTCATTTTGGCGGTACATATCATGTGATATATACAACTCTCATCTGCGTTCGTCCTTCACAAAGTGGATGAGTTGGTTTCCACTTGGTTCGGGCGGAGTCCAACTCAACCCAAAGGTGGGTTGCAGGTGTAACGGACCACACTTTGTATACAATATTAAAAATAGTCGATGGACATTCGGGAAATATTTAACTTGAATCTTAAATCTTAATTTTTTTTCAATTTGATGTTGTACTCTTTTGAATCGAATTAATTTTGATGCGTGCATTCAATCTCGAGCTAAACCGAAGCCAAATCGATGTCAAAAGAATCACGAGATGGTTGTTTCTCTTGTATATCAACATAACTCTACCATTGAAAAGGTATCGAAGGGATAATTTGCAAAACTCGTGACAACAATTTCTTAGCTAGCGTAAAGATTCGTAAGAAGACAAGATCAACATGGAAATGAGAAGATGCTATCCACAGAATATAAGATATGGGAAAGAGACACAATAAAGTTAGGTCGAGAATGAGACAAGTACATTTAATCAGCAATTTTCGCACTTTCCCCATGGGATTCACATATGAGGGTCACCTAGAAACATCTTAGAAAAGCAGTTAGCACAGGACCTGAATGATTCTTTAATATTGGCGTGCATGTGATGCACTACTGGCATACAGGTAAAGTATTTCGAGTATAAAATTTGTAGGACACCGAATCCATTGTTGGCCGGTTGCCTTTAGTCATCATCTGCATATAGAATTTCTGGCCAGAGAAGTTCATACAGTGCAAAATTGTCTTTTTCCCATCACCGACGACTTCTCGTCAATGTTTTTTCATATGATATATTGTAAAAGTATACTTTAAATCGAAACAAGCTGCGTAGACCAGAACCATACTAGTATTCAAGTCAACAAAAGTAAACGATCATTCTAAACTAAACATGGTCCAGAACAAGTTTTGGTGCTTTTCAACCACTCCATGTTCGTAGGAACAAATACCATTAGTAAAATAACGGAATACCCCATTATTTCTATATATAAGAAGCTCTGTATTGATACATAAATTTTATCTAGTTATATAGGATTTAATTGCACGAAAATTAGGAGATTAATTTTTAACACTAAAATAAAAATATTTTCATTAAATTACATTGCAGTAGACGCATTTGCATTAATAGAATTTAGTAAAACATATATATTTTTTTATTTTATTTATAAAAATAATTATAAAAAGTTAAAAAAAAAAAGAGAGAAAAAAACAGAAAAGTACCAGACAAAAGAGGAGCTTTTGCACATGGCTCGGCGTGATTTCGTGAAGAAAACGGGGAAAGCACAGAAGAAAGGGCTCGGCGTGATTTCGTGAAGCGAAAAAAACAATAAAGCTAACCAGAAGAGACAAAATAGGGAAGAGCTCTCTTCTCTCCATTGGTGACTGCACGTCCAGACGAGGTTAAGAGGAAAAGGGCGGGGAGTTCGCAAAAGGAGGAGGGAGTAGGGACAGAGAGGTTTAGAGAGTTGGGGAGGAAGAGAGAGAGAGATCGAGGTCGAGAGAGAGATCCGAGGTTGAAGGGCCCTCCGTTGGCGACCCTTATGCCTCAACCGCGGCCGACGACCCTCCGACGCATCCCCTTTCCCGCGATAGGATCATGGTAGGTCTTGGTCCCGAACTCTTGTCGGGGCTCGCGTTTGTTTGATTCGCGGTCGATTTCCGGAGGATTCCGGCTCGAAGGCGTGCAAGGCGACCGGACATAGTACGATCTATCAAGATCGCCCGCATTCGCTACCGCCGAGCAAGATAGGGAGGACGCCACAGATCTCTTGTTTAGGTCCCCACTGTGCTCCTTTTTTTTTCTAGTTCTTGGCCGACTGGGGCTGAGGCTCGCTGGCGCTCGTTTTCACTCGTTCCCGACCGTCGGCTAGCCTTCCCTAGCGGCCATTGTATGCTATCTTCCATGTCGTGTTGATTGCGGTTGACGTTCGAACCTCCCTTGGCTCGGTTTTCCCTTTTCCAGTCAACGTCCGTAATGTGTTCGATGTAATGCCTGAATGAAACCCACGAGTCTTCGCATCAAACGAGCAATCGTTATGAATTTCTTTGTGCTTGTCGTGTGGTTCGTGTTCGTGTTGCGCTTCCTTTGCGGGCATGCTTTTGGTCGATCGAACGGTCGTTTTTGTGTTTGTCGCCGGAGTTTTTTTTTGTTTGTCCATTGGCCGGCATTGAGGAGTCGCTGGCGTCAAAACTCGGCCTAGCCGAGGGAGGGACATCGGAGCTAGGTCGGTTCGAGACTGACCGCCGTAGCGGCATCAGACGTGAGGGCGAGTCGGGCCGGCGGCCGTGGAAGGTGAAGCGCTGCGGGAGCAAGTCGGGTTGGCGGCGGCGAACCGGGTCGGGCAAGCGGGTGTAACCGGGTAGGGTTTTCTTTGGTGTTTGGGCCGGCTTTAGGTTTGCTATTTTTTAGTGGCTTTGGGCTTTTTAGTTTAGGATTAGAATAGGTCTTTTAGGTTTGGACCATTTCGTGGATGGGCTGAATTGGGTGAATTAGGCTGAAGTGTCATATAGGCTTTTATCCCTAGTGGGCTAGGTTTGGGTATTTTTTATTTAATTGTTTTATTTGGGTTTTAGAGTATTCCGAATTGGGCCTTCGCGGAGCCCACCTTGCGGTGGACCCGGGCCTGCGCGCTCGGGTTGGCATCGGCCCAGGTCGGATGTGGAGATCCGACCCGGTTCCATTTTATATTATTTTAATACTAAAAAAATTAAAAAAAATCAAAAAAAATATTATTTGGGCTTTGGAATTGGCTTTTCTTGCCCTTTTGTGTGATTAGTGTCATGATTGATTGTACGTTGCTTAATTCACACACTTTGAATTGCGTGTTTAATTTAACTTCGTATGTGGTTGGTTACACATATTAGGTTCATATATTGATTATTGCTTTCCTTAACTTGGTTAGGGATGGAATTTTGAGATTCTCAATTAGTGTGAACACGTTAGGCGGTAATTGAATAAGATTAAGTACCAAAAGGTCACTAGTTGGTCAATTAGCGTAATCAAGTCTCCATACCCATTAAATCTCCGGTTCGTAGAAGTGAAGCATTTCTCCCATGCTTTTACTTAGGTGTCTAATCGACCTACCAACAATTGATTAGTGGCGACACTTAGATGAAATTAATTTGCTTGTTAATAACTTAAACCCTAAGCCGTGAGTTGGTATGAGCTTAGGAGAGCTCGAGTTAGATTTAACTTAGTAATCCATTAGCCAAACCCCTTAGGCGATGAGACCGGTTTGGGGAGGTCGCGACACCCTGCAACTTAACATAATAAATGACCAAATTATTCATTATATGGAAATAGACAAGCCCTGTGCTTAGTTATAAGACGCCCTGCAACTTAAACCGACTGATATCATGTCACGCCCCGCACCCCGCCGAGCTCGCGACATCCCTCGATGGTCGATCATTGAATGCGACGTCCCAGATACGTCGCCGACCCAACCCAAAACATCAGAGATTAAGCACACGCGGAAACAAATAGGAACAACCTGGACAATTAATTATGACAAGGGGTAACAATAGTACAAAATAATAATTGTGCTTCCTACACTTAGCAGATACATACGACGTCCACAAAAGGCAATAGTTCGCAACTTAACTCCTTTACAAAAGGGACTCAAAATACAGTATACTTAACCCATCCTCGATCTCTGAGATACCCTTGTAGCGTCTCCATTCACTCACGTTTGCGGATCTGAAAGTGGTTATATAATAACCGTGAGAACGAGTCTCGATAAGCAACACCTTAAACCCCACGTAGGCCAATGCGTACCCAGACAAGTCGCACATGCAATCTACCCCATAACATATAAGATTCGCATTATTATACATACCTTGCCATCAAACCCATGCCGACTCTACACGTTAATCATAACATGGTAATGCAGTAATGGTAACTAAATAGCACATCGCAATTGCTCAAACGCCAACCACACTTGCACGCAATTCATCTTACTAATTCGACCACACATTCAACCAGTCAGTTCAATCACACGCTCCACCAGCCAATTCAGTCACACTTTCAACCGGTCAGTTCAATCACACGCTCAACTAGCCAATTCAATCACACGCTCAACCAACAAATCCAATCACGCGCTCAACCAGCCAATCCAATCACGCGCTCAACCAGTCAATTCAATCACGCTCAACCAGCCAATCCAATCACACGCTCAACCAGCCAATTCAATCACTCAATCCGCATACGTGATCGAACATCTTTCTCATGACCCGCGCCACTGCGCCTCTGGTCCATTCTCACTGCCCGCGCCACTGCGCCTTAGGCTCAGCCCTCAGATCAAGCTGGGCTCTATCCCGCGTAACCACACCTCAGGACATTTTCCCATTCCAATGATCCGCGTAACCTACGCCTCAGGTCTAGTCATGCCTCTTTTGCCACACTCGCGTAACCTACGCCTCAGGTTGGCAGCCCTCCGATTGATCCGGCCTTTTCTCATGCACATGCACCACAACACAATTCGCCAATCAACACATCGTACAAATCAAACTCAATCATGCTCACCACATTATATTCCACCAATGTCACACTGACATGCCACCACACTCAATTCAACTCAGTTCAATTCACACTTCGCTACCTCAATCCACAAACCCGACGTTCAAGTCGGTCACGCACAATTGTCCAATCAAGCATATTATTTAATCAAATTCAAGTAGCACAATTTTATCATAAAATCACTAATTTAATGCACACCCTAGCCGTTCTAGCCCGAGAGTAGTTAATAAGTACTCACGCACGAATTCAATTCACATCACAGCCCATCTCACTTGCCCACCATAATTAGTCATTAACTAAGCCCATAATTTTCACAATTTAATCCATTAATAATGCACGTGCTAAAATTACCTACAATCCACATTAAGCCCCTAAACCGGTACTAATTATCCCCTAGACAAGTCTAATAATACCCAATGTACTAAGTAAGGTTTAGGGAGTCACTTACAAGTTTTGGCCCGGGAAAAGTCAGCTCGGGCCCAAAATGGCCCGGGTGAGAAGTTCGGACTAGGCACGGGTGCGGGCCACACGGGCGTGCTGACTGGCCAAAGTGGGCACAATGGCCGATCGGCGTGCCTAGTGCGCGGGCGCGATGAACGCGCGGCGTGCCCGGGGCGCTCGGGCGCACGGATGGGCAACGCGCCCGGGCTACGGGCGCGGGCACGGGCATGGCGTCGGGCACGGGCACGGGCACGAGCGACGGGCTTGGCCGGCCGGTTGGCTGGCCGGCCGGGCTGACCTTGCTGGGCTGGCCGGCGGCGACTAGCCGGAGCTGCGGCGGCAACGGCGGCGGCGGCAGCGAGCGGCGGAACTAGGGGGGAGTGCTGGCCGAGAGGTGAGGGGGAGAGAGGAAGAGAGAAGGCGGGGTTGAGGGCGGACGGGCCGGCGGCGGCACGGCAAGACGGCGGCGCAGGGCCGGGCGGGGCGAGCCGGCGAGCGGCGACGGCGACAGGGCTGGCTCGGCTTGAGCGAACCGGACAAGGGGGCCGAAGAAGGGAGAGGTAGGTGGTGGCGGCTGGTCGGAGCTGCAAGGGGCGGCGGGGCTTGGTCTGGGGAGGGGCGGCTGCGCCGTCGCCGGAGCAGCAGGCGGCGGCGAGCTTCTGGCGGCCCGGCGAGCTGAGCTCGCAGTTGGGGCGGAGGGCCGAGAGAGAGAGAGAGAGAGAGAGAGAGAGAGAGAGAGAGAGAGAGAGAGAGAGAGAGCAGTCGGGCGGTGAGGGCCGGCGGCGATGGGGCGGAGCAGGTCAGGTGGCGCGGCGTGCGACGGCCGGCGAGCTCGAGCGGCGGTCGGCTGGCAGACGGACGAGCAGGGCAGCCGCAGGGGAGGACGAACGTGAACAAGAAGAAGAAGAAGAAGGAGAAGGAGGAGGAAAGAGAGGAGAGAGGAGAGAGAGAGAGGGGACAGGAGGGGATAGGCATGCAGGGGGAAGGGACGCATGCATGGGGGAAAAGCGGGGGAGGGGACGTGCGGCAGAGGAGAGAGAGAGAGAGAGAGAGAGAGAGAGAGAGAGAGAGAGAGAGAGAGAGAGGGGTAACGTGCGCGGGGATGGGGGGAAATCGGCAGAGGAGAGAGAGAGAGGAGAGAGAAAGAGAGAGAAAAGTACAAATTCAAACTTTAAGCGCGAACCAACGGATACGATCTAAACTAAAAATCGACCTATCGGTCCCGATTAAAATTCGAGAAAAAGGCCTAACGGTCCACGAAAAATCCCAAAATAATCTATGGCAAATAGCCAACATAAATTGACCTAAACCACACTACGAGGGAGGTCTACCAGTCCAAATTCGCACCCAGTCCAAAAATTCACTTTTCCACTATTCCTGACAATCTCGATGTTGGCCACAATAATATCGACACCGTCCAATTTATTTTGTCCCGGAACTCCCGGAAATCGATTGCCAAGTTCAGGGTCTAAATAACGACCGAATTCGATCGAGTGCGATTCTAGCAGAATTTCTATTTTTAAAAACAAGAACCCGAGAGTGATCAGTTCTCGGGCGAAATTCCATTATAAGCGCACTGACGAATTACACGTTTTATAAACCCCAAAAATAGGCCAAAATCCGGAATGTCACATATCACAGCTTCAAGTTTCTAGTGAAGGAGATAGTCTCTCCTGCATTCTCCGTTTACTTTGACGTTGAAAGACTGTAACCGGAGAGCAACCCAATGGAGATGCAACCAATCGAAATACAAGGAAATTCAAACCATGCAGAACCACCAGCAGGTACACGTACAAGTTTCAACCGAGAAAGAAGAATGGTATAAGCGATGTGGTCTCAAAATGTTCTGGAATGTGTATTTTGTCATGGTTCATTTTCTTTGCTTTATCATCGAACAAACATAACCCTGACCGTGGCTAAGGAAAAAAAGAAAAAAATTTCAGTATAAGGATTTTGTGCTCACTCTTTCTCCTACATATGTTGAAGATATTCGTATTCCTGTTGGATCAACTCCTTCTCCTTCTCAATCTGGACGTGCTCCAGGTGCGTTATCCTTCGAAAGAGTTATTTCATTATGAAATTAATGTTTTGGGGTGGATCTGGATTGAATTGGTTCTTCTCTCCGCCACTTTTCAATTTCTGCAAGGAAAAAGTATCAACAAAATGGCCTGAAAAGTTCGTCCATTTTGTAGGAATATCGGAAGAGGTATTGTATGGACGCCGTTACCGACCATTGTTGCAAGCTACATTCGAGGGTGATTGGGAATTTGCAAAAAGTTTTTTTTAAAGAAAATCCTGCTTCAGAGACAGCCATTATAACAAGCAGATCCGAAACAGTGCTTCACATAGCCGCTTTGAGTGCACAAGACCAATTTGTTGAGAACATGGTTAAGCTCTTGTCTCAACGTCCGGATGTGCTCAAAACTGAAGATTGTAGTGGCCGCACAGCCCTCCACAATGCCGTCCTGTGTGGAAGGATAAGGATGGTCAAGGCATTAGTTAAAAGTAATCCTATGTTGACACAAATTCCAGATAAGGAAGGACGTGTTCCTTTCAATATATCTACGCGGGAGGCTTCTATGCATAAGGAGATTGCCTGGTTCCCGGCAGAAAAAACAACCGGTGATGGGCCAGGTGAACCCTTCAGCAGTCCCCATGCGATTGAATCCATTGTAGGTCTCACCTTCGCTGGTCATCATGGTAAGATCGCCATCGCTCTTTATCTCAATTCCATCTGTTTTTTTTTTCCTTCATTCTAGACTAAGCCTATTTTACTGATCAACTTTGTTGGCCAACCCGGATAGATATCGTCCTTTATCTAGTTAAGAAATACCCTCGCTTCCTTCTCATGAAAGGCCCAAAAGAGACGGACAAGACTATACTGGGCGTGTTGGCAAGGATGGAGTCTCACTTTCTCAGCGGGACCAGGCTCAGTGTTTGGGAAGCATTGATATACAAATGTCCGTACTTTCTATAGTCGCATCCCTGCATTACTGATTCCCTCCAATTAGATAATACCTGGCTATTCACCTGCTCTTTTGTATCTGAACTGAAGGTATTCCCGTGGAAGTGAAGTACAAGCCAGCAGATGAAAATTCGAAGAAAATGCAGATGTCAATGTATCCGGGTGGGTATGCATTTTTGCATCTGGGCATTATCTAATTTAAGACCTTCCATGATTTTTCACTTAAGTCAATTTTCTTAGATTGATTCCCTCCCTACCAGCAAAGGAAACCGAAATGGATTGTTCCTTTGTAGGATATATTCCGGCTCCTTGCCCTAGTTTTACTTGAACAATGGCTAAACTATTTTATGGATCAGCTATGCCCTGGGAACCACATATTATTCAACCCAGTGCATTAGCATGACATAACTCATTTAATGGACAATATAACAAGCCAATTACAACGCAAAAATAGTATGGGAGGAGCCACAAAACGAAGCGGAGTTACACTAATTGGGGTCCTTTATCCTCATCCATATCTCTTCCAATCCCAACTATTGAATCATATGAACGTGACTGTTGATTGTTTTGGTATCTATGACTATCAACCATTAGGACTGTCAGGACGCCAATAAGTATAAACTATGTAGAAAAGTACTTCATTCCACATGGCCACACAATGATTTCACATCCACTGACCCGGTTCTCTCTGCAACCTCATTGTAGTGCTTCAATGTCTTGCGACGTCACTTTGGAATGCCGCCAAAATTGTAGGTATGCTTCTATTTTATGAAGACTCTCTCTCGCGCTCTCTCTCTCTCCAACCAAAAGTCTCTATCTTGTTTTTTTTACTTCTTTTTTAAGTAGAAAAAAGTACCTAGTTAATTTTCTTTGACGTAATTAAAAAAAAGATTTTTATTTGATCCACTACCTATTTAGAAAAATCCTTATACATTCATCATTGGATGAGTGATATGTGTATTTGAAGTTAGTTTTGTAACTAAATTTTACCACATGCCGACCATCCAAAGATGTATGCGCAATTTATTTTTTACATCGGCAATTGACCTAATAAAAATCCTTTTAGAAAATTATTCAAACTCAAACAACATTATATATTCCCTAGCCAATATTTGTATGTTTTGAAAGATTCCAGGCATTCACCAAGCTCTAATTACAAGAGGCGTGTAATTAAAATAAAAAGTTAAAAAAGAATCCTTGAAATTGCAAATTGAGGTGAGATTTGATGTTAACCTAAACACATCCGATGGCTAACTGGTCTAAGCAGAAGATATTGAATAAGAATGATGTTAACCTAGGACTTCTCCTTCAATCTTGAATAGTGAGATCATTCGCTTCATCATCTCTATCAAGCATGTTAATCTGTCTGAAAATAGAAGAACAGTGAATCCATATGTATCTGTTTCCTCCCTAATGGGTGAAGTGCTTAGGCCTAAACATTATTTTCTTTGACTGCTACTTCATCTCAACACAACACGACATAATATGTTGAGAGGGTGCAGAAATTGGGCATGCGACTGGGGCAGGCCCCTAGTGTTATTTTCCATAAACTAAGATTGCAGTAGATGAAGGCACGAGTTTACATTTAAATCCATTAACATAGTAATTTACACCTTTATTTGCGAACTTTGAAAAGGTGTGGAGAATAGGGATAGGGGAAGAAAGCAGGTAGGAAAAATCAAAATAATATGTTTGGGAGGGCTCGGAATAGAAGATTTCTGTGGGAGCATAGTTCTCGGGCCCCAATAAAACAGTGCATCCCATAATTCCACCCCAAGGTATATATCCTATACCCACAAGCTATAGTCTAAATGAGCAATGGCAAGGGAATTTGCTCATTTTCTAATGATCCTGTATTTAAGACTTGTTAGGATCAATCCAAACATAAAATCCTAAATACACCATGTCGATAGGGGGAGTGTGCTCTTGAGATTACTCAGGTTGGTAGAGCACTTGAGACGAGCGAAAATTAGCCCAAATACCACATGGTCACTATAAAAATCCCAATTGTTCCCAAAACTTATTCTTAAATTTGCCCGCAGTTGTACTCATCTTGTCGTGTTCACCCAACTTTGTTATGCACCCAAAATACCCATTAGCCCTTGTCCCCAATTTTTGTAATTTTGTCAAATAACAAAAGGAAACAGAAGTATAGTGTCGCAAAATAAAAAAGTCATTTTAGAATAGAGTTAACTATACTCACCATGACTAGACCAAAAAAAAAACTATACTCACCATGCCATTTAGGTTTAAAAAGCAGCAAACTCGAACCTGACATACCATCGTGTGACCCCATGCAAAAGTTTCGATTTTATTAGAGATAAGATTGAATGGAGAAAAAAATTTCTCATTGTACTGAGCATAAATAACAACGCAAAGGATGTGTCGCCTCCAGGGTTTACTCCCCGGCTGTCGGCCGTGCGGGGGTTCCCTGGGTTACCAAAAAAAAATAATAATAATAACAACGCAAAGGATTGTACGGCCAATGTGATTTATTTTTATTTTTATTATGAGCTGCTATGTACATTTAAATGATTTTATTTAAGATGATTTTATGTATGCGAAGATTACTATGATTTACTCTAGATAGACATATGTAATTAGCGTGGTTATTTTCAAAGTTGTTCTGTCAGATTAAGTCTTATAATTGTATTCTCTTATTCACGATTTACATTATAGGGTACAAGTCAATCATTCAAAAAATTTATTTCATTTGAATTTTCTTCTCTTTTTGCAAATCGAAGATCTACACATTTCCTCCATCCCTTCATTCTACCCTTCCGAAACAACTTCAAGGAAGATCACTTTCTTCACTCACCCTCTCATCACTTCTGCTTTCTATTCTTCTCTTTTTTTTTGGGTCGAACACTTCTGCTTTCTTCACATCCTATATTTTCTTCCAGACATGATAATATACATTTTTATTCTTTAAAAAGCTAGAAATGATTTCATGCCTTTCTTTGTACTTTGCATCAGCAATTACCAAAATCCACACTTTGCATTTGAGGACAGAATCCTAAAGAAAAAAAAATATGAATATATCTTTTCTAAAAGATGAAAAAAATCTGATCGTTTTCCCAGTCACCCACCAATCCAAGCTCTAATTGACGTAGGGATTTGTCGTGTTCACCCAACTTTGTTATGCACCCAAAATACCCATTAGCCCTTGTCCCCAATTTTTTGTAATTTTGTCAAAGAACAAAAGGAAACAGAAGTATAGTGTCGCAAATTATATAAAAAAGTTATTTTAGAATAGAGTTAAATTAACTATACTCACCATGAAATCTAACTGTAAAAAGCAAACTCAACCTGACATACCATTGTGTGACCCATGCGGAAGTTTCGATTTTATTAGGGATAAAATGGAATGGAGGAAAAAAAATTTTCTTCTTGTACTGAGCATAATAACAACACGAAGGATTGTATGGCCAATGAGATTTTTTTTTATTATGAGCTGCTATGTATATTTAAATGATTTTATTTAAGATGATTTTATGTCTGCAAAGATTACTATGATTTACTCTAGATAGACACATGTAATTAGCGTGGTTATTTTCAGAGTTGTTCTGTCAGATTAAGTCTTATGATTGTATTCTCTTATTCACGATTTACATTATAAAGGGTACAGGCCAATCATTCCAAAAATTTCTTTCATTTGAAGTTTCTTCTCTTTTTGCAAAATTGAAGATCTACTCATTTCCTCCATCCCTTCATTCTACCCTTCCAGAACAACTTCAAGGAAGATCACTTTCTTCACTCACCCTCTCGTCACTTCTGCTTTCTTCACATCCTATATTTTCTTCCAGACTTGATAATATATACCTTTTTTTTTTGGTAAAGATAATATATGCCTTTTTATTCTTTCAAAAGCTAGAAATGATTTTTATGCCTTTCTTTGTACTTCGCATCAGCAATTAATAAAACCCACACTTTGCATTTGAGGACAGAATCCTAAAGAAAAAAAAAGATATGAAAATATCTTTACTAAAAGATGAAAATAATCTGATCGTTTTCCCAGTCACCCACCAATCGAAGCTCTAATTGAGGTAGGGGTTTGTGAGAATATATGACAAGTTGTAAACTGTTATTAGATGCAATTATGTGTCTATAGAAATATTTGGGATGCAAAGCTGGAGAACATTTTTTTCATTTTTTTTCTTTTTTTTTTTGACATTTTGTAGTTCCAACAATCAAGAGGATTCACAAAGTGAAGATGAGACACGTGGCGGCCATCGAGTTGGCAAAACAAGTTTGCAATGAAATCTCTTCTAAGAGAACTACGGAGATCACCCAATTTTTTCGAGACAGGGACTTGCTTGGTCAAGCTGCAATCAAAGGCATCAGTGAACTCGTGAAGCTATCCATTCAGTTTTTCCCGGAGCTTATTTGGATTTCGCCTTGTCATACTACGTTGATGAGACTAGCTGTGGAGAATCGCCATGAAAGGACTCTCGGACTCTTTTTGAAGGTAAGCTCCACCAATAAGTTGTCATTAGTTCCCGCGCCTACACCGGACGAATCGTTGGATGTGATGATCGCCGCAGCAAAGTACAACCCTAATTCCAGTACTGTAACTAATGTCTCCGGAGCAGCTTTTCAAATGCAAAGAGAACTCCAATGGTTTAAGGTAAGTTCCTTTCTTTTCATCCATTTGATAACTGCACTTAATGATGATTATCATATCTTCTTGACAAATTTCTTAAAACATGATGGATAAAACTTTATTTGTGATAATCTTGAGAATATACATAAAAAAATTTCTTATAGTATATAGCAATATCTGAGTCAGTTTGGATGCAACTCAACTGGTCCACCCGAGCGTTTCAAGGGCGCACTTCCCACATTGTTCTAGTGCTTAGAATTTTACTTCCGAAATGCTCTCACTAAAACTAGAATCCAAAATCACGAGTAGAAGAATAAACTCCATGGCCATCTAACTCAACATCTTGTTGGTATATAAAAACAGTTTTTGAAATGGGAATAAATATTGGGTGAAGAAGCGAGGAAAGCCACGTACAGAACTTAAGACTATTAGGTAATAAATTGAGAGAGAGAGAAGTGGGCGGGTTTGAAAGTTTGTTGATCCAAGGAAACCAAACTAAATAATGATTACAAAAAATTTGAAAGTCAAGAGTTGTGCCCTTTAGTTTGAAGAAGAGGATGTAGCGTCTACTTTGGACGAAAAGTGTCGAGGGTTTGATACCGGAGGAGACAGAAATTTATAAGACAAGAAAAAGTGCGACAAAGAAAATGCTCACTGCCTAAGAAATTAATCCACTTCAAGGTACAGGGTATATTATAGGATGGTTTTGTTGGATATATTGTTAATATAGTCCAAATAATATGTTCACATACAAGCCCAATAGGTGTAAAGCATGGTTATTATGGGCCCATATGGGCTGGAGCCCAATAGCTTGCATATAAACTCTAGGGTTTTCCCTACGCTGGAGGTAACACTGTTGAGCATTCCAAACTTGATGTCTCTTGGTGTAATACTTCCAGCAAAACACTTTTTCTCTCTCAAACTCATAACCTCCAACAATCTTGAAGTATTAGATTCGTGTGTCAGATTTGAGCAAGAAAGGTGTCTACTCGAAGATCTCGTCGAGACGAACTCGAAGGTATTATCTATTTTCAATTTCGGCGAGAGGCTTAGCCGGGATCTGAGTTTGAAGATTCGGTGGCCGAAATCTTTGATTCAAGAACCCAGAAATTATAGCCAATTTCAGAGAGTGAAACCACTTGGATCTTGTTCTCCTCGTCGATACGAGCGTTTTGAGTGGTCACTCGCCTTAAACGGAGTTCGGACGGCTAAGATATGATAACCGGAAGTTTCAGCGATTTTCGGCTTCCTGCGAATTTCCGCGATTTTTCGGTTTTTAGCGAATTTCCGGCACTTCTCGGCTTCTAGCAACAAGGGCAGTCCATCTTAAGGTTTTTGGGCGCTCCGAATCTGTTTTGTGGGGTCTGTTTTGGCAAACTCCATCTCTACAGAGCAGTTTGACCAAGGTTAAGGGCATTATTCGACTTTGTGCGCTCCGCGGACTTCAAGGTGCACTCTTTCTACGTCTTTACTCTGATTAAAATGAGAAAAAAACATAGTTCCTATGATATTATCACGCTGCAATCACTTGATGTCACTGAATTTCATGGTTGGAAATTGCATGTTCAATTTGGCATGAAAGAACGTGAAATATTCCACACAGTACCGAGTAATTTTGCATCTACCACTGAAGATGTTGATGAATATCAATGGAACAAAGATGACGATTTTTGTAGAGATTACTTGTTAACCTCTTTAAATCCTCGTCTAGCTATGACTTATAGTGAGTTTAAGACAGCGAAAGAGATATGGGATCACTTGAAAGAGGATAACTCTGATGTGTGCGATAATCTCTTTGTTGGTCTTGTGTTGAGTAAGCTACCTGCTGAATGGAGTTCTTTCAAGACTGAAATGCACAGACAGAAAGAACATATAAGACTGGATGAATGAAACAGGTATACTAGGAAGAGTTTGGAACAAGATGGACAACAAAAGTCAGTTGCCAACTTAGTTTCACATTCCAATAAACCTCGGAAAAAGTCCAAGTCATCAATAGGTGAATCCTCTTCAAAGTTAGAGGCCAAAAAGACTATCTTCAAAAGGAAGAAGAAGGGCAAGTGCCATAACTGTGGAAAGTGGGGTCACTGGGCAGCAGAGTGTAAGCTACAAAAGAAGCCAAAGAATGACACACCACAAACTGTGACTAATATGTTAATTAGTAAATCTAAGCCTCAAGCCTTCATTGGAATGATGAAGAATGAAAAGGCCGGAGTCTCCTCTGAGTGGTGGTTAGATAGTGGCGCTACTTGTCATGCTACAAATGACAAGAACTCACTTACTGAGGTCATAAAAGTGAAAGACACCGTAGAAAATTGTAATGGTGGTGAGGCAGAGGTGACTCATGCCGGAACTGCAAATTTGGTGCTTTCTTCAGGTAAGTTACTAACTCTGAAACATGTTAGAGTAGTACCTTTACTTAAAAATAATTTGATATCTATGAGTTTACTTGATAAAGCCGGTATGTCCTTTTCAACTATGAATGGTAGAGTAACTTTATCTGTTAACTCATGCTATTTCGATTGTGCATTCATGGTTAATGGTATGTATAGGTTGAGTTTAGATACTGATAGCATCAACCATATGAATTCTACTTTGATTGATCCAAAGTTATTACACAATAGACTTGGACATGTGAATTACAGGAAGATGCAACATCTAGCTAAAACTCACAACATTCCATTGGATACTTCTATTCGATTTGACAAAAGTGAAGTCTGTGCACAGACTAAGATCACTAGAAAACCTTTTAAGTCGGTTTCTAAAAGCACACAACTTCTTGAACTAATACATTCTGACCTCTGTGACTTCAGAAATTACGTTACTAGAGGTAGCCGGAAGTATCTACTAACATTCATAGACGATTTTTCTCGATATTGTCATGTTTATTTGTTGAAATCGAAAGATGAGGTTTTTGAAAAGTTCAAGATTTTCAATTCTCGAGTAGAAAATCAACTCAACTTGAAAATTAAGAGGTTTAGAAGTGATAGAGGAGGAGAATATACAATGACAGGGTTCAAGGACTTTTGTGCTTCGGAGGGCATAATACTTGAAACCACTACTCCTTACTCACCCCAATCAAATGGTGTTGCCAAGCGTAAGAATAGAACATTAACTGAAATGTTAAATTCCATGTTACTTACAGCTGGCATGCCTTCCTCTTATTGGGGAGAAGCAGTTCTAACTGCTAATCACATCCTAAACAGGTTGCTGCACTCTAAATTGTCTATGACACCTTATGAGATATGGCATAAGTGTCCTTGTAGATATGATACTCTTAAGACTTGGGGCTGTATTGCTTATGTAAGAGTACAAGATCCTAAAAGATCTAAAGTGGGATCTAGAACCATTACTTGTGTATAGCTAGGTTGTGCAGAAGATAGTGCTGCAAATAGATTTTTAGATCTATCTACTAAATACAGTGCTAGAATCGAGAGATGTAGAATTTTTCGAGAACAAGTTTCTCAGAGATCATGGCTTGAATGTTTCTGGATCTACAGATATGATTTCAGAATCTCCTGTAGAATTTGAAACAAGCTTTTCTGGCACTAATTCCCCACAATTGATTGTTGAACAAGTTCCAGTTAGAGTATCTACAAGAGATAAAGTTCCCAAAAGTTTTGGTGAAGACTTTGTCACTTACTATCTAGAGGATGATCCATTCTCCTATTAGGAAGCAATGAGATCTAGGGAATCTCTACTGTGGGCAGAAGCCATAGATGATGAAATGAGCTCTTTGCTACAGAACCACACTTGGCAGCTAGTCAATTTGCCAAAAGGGGCTAAGGCGATAGGCTGTAAGTGGGTATTGAAGAAGAAACTGAATAGTGATGGATCAATAGCTAGATACAAAGCACGTTTAGTAGTTAAAGGCTATAAACAACAGAGTGGAATAGACTATTTTGATGTCTATTCACCTGTGTGTCATCTATCAACTATAAGAATTCTTCTTGTTTTGGCATCTATTGAACACTTTGTAGTGCATCAAATGGATGTAAAGACAGCTTTCCTAAATGGAGAGTTAAATGAGGAGATCTACATGGAACAACCAGAAGGGTATGTCATGAAAGGTCTTGAGGACAAAGTTTGTAAATTGAACAAATCTTTGTATGGTCTTAAACAAGCACCTAAGATGTGGCATCTTAAATTTGACAAAGTGGTAAAGAGTTATGGCTTTCAGTCTAGTTATTTAGATAAATGCCTTTACCATCGTTCTATGTCAAATAAGATAGTCATCATTTGCGTGTATGTTGATAACATGTTAATTCTTGGTTCCAATCATTCTGTAGTGAGTGACGTAAAAGCTACTTTAGCTAAAGAATTTGACATGAAAGATCTTGGTATTGCTAATACCATTCTTGGTATGAAAGTAAGTTTTGAAAGGCAAGTCATCTCCCATAGCCAGACTCATTATATGGAGCAACTACTTTCTACCTAGGGATACAGTGAATATAAACCGAGTGCGACACCATGTGACTATAATAAAAGACTGAGTCCTAATGAAGGGACCAGTGTCGATCAGTTAAAATACTCGAAACTGATTGGTAGTCTCATGTATGCTATGAGTTGCACTAGACCTGACATAGCCTTTACAGTTGGCATGCTGAGTGGTTTCACTAGTAATCCTAGTAAAGAGCATTGGGATGCCCTCAGTAGGCTGATGAGATACCTTAAAGGTACTACAGATTATGCTCTATGTTATTCTGGTTATCCTCCAACTGTGGATGGATATTTTGATGCCTCATGGTGTTCAGAAATTGGAAATAGTAAGTCCACTAGTGGATATGTATTCACTTTGGGTGGAGCTGCTATTACTTGGAAGTCCAAAAGACAGACTTGTATTGCATTGTCGTCTATGGAATCAGAACTTTTTGCTTTGGCCTCAGCCGGCGAAGAGGCAGAGTGGATAAAGAATCTGATTATGGATATTCCTTTGACTCAGCTAAAGATTAATTCTTTAAACTTGTTTTGTGATAATCAAGCTGCTGTCCAAGTCGTCAAGAATGCTCTCTTTAATTCCAAGAGAAGACATATGAGACTGAGACATGCGTTGTTGAATTATCTGCGTGAACAAGGAGTTATCACCTTGATCGATGTGCAATCGACGGATAACATGGTCGACGCTCTCACAAAGGGTATGCCTATAAATCGATTATTCAAAACAGTGGGGGAAATGGGGTTAAAGACTATGTAGATATGTCTTAATTACCATTTACTTACCTTCTAATTGTATGTTTTGTATTATCGAATCTTCCTTTGTTGGCCACAATGATAAGCACACTTTATGTATTTCATCGATGTTCATGGTTGCTGATTAATTTGAAAAGGGTGAGTTGTCTCATTCCAAACTTGATGATGATGACGTTAACCCAATTCAAAGGTTCTATCTGGGGAGCTTGTGTCATTCCAAACTTGATGATACAATCCGACTAGATTGGACTATCCTTTGGTTAAATGGTCTCATTTCAAACTTGATGCTAGATTATTTGACTTTAAGGAATCAGTAATTATGACATTCCAAATTGAAAAACAGAGATAGTTGCTTGCATAAGAAGCCTGTTGATTATTGTAAGTGAAATGACTATTGGTCATGTTCTTTGAAACTAGACAATGGTTATTCTCTTATAAATAAACCGAACTGTTGGTTATTGTAAGTGACATGACTATTGGTCCTGTTCTTTGAAACTAGACAATGGTTATTCTCTTATAAATAAATCGAAGTTGATGGCTCTTTGTAATTCAAACTGTCTAGGCCTTGTTCATAATTTATGAAACTGGCTTGATGCTTATGAACATGATATTGATGCTTTATGACATTAATATATGTTCTTCTCTGCCTGATTGAATTCATAATAATATGAGATTCTAAAGGGGATGGCAGAGATGGAGGAGAGCTTATTGGGTTGGATCTTGACCAAGATGATCCACTAGATGAATGAGTATATCATTCAAAGTATGTAGGGACTTGACAAGTCACCTGCTATTGCCCATTTTGATGGAGTTCATTTACTTGAGATTTCCATTTTGCTATTTCTATTGTGTGAACATCATTGTGCTTGGTTGTGAACTGATTCTGAGATTTATTTTGGGATTTGGATGAGTTTAGACTGAATCTAAAACTCTTCATATTTAATTTTATGTGCTGATCTCAGAACTGATTCATGATAAAGATGATTCACTTATTTAGATTGCAAATTATGATTGAGTTTAGTATTTAGTGCTAAAACTCTTTGACCGATCCAAGTTGATTGTCTTGGACTGAATGTGGATGATTTATATTTGTTTGAACATTACACTGACCACCGTATTGGATTGTGCTGTATGGTGAACATAGGAGGAGATTGTTGGATATATTGTTAATATAGTCCAAATAATATGTTCACATACAAGCCCAATAGGTGTAAAGCATGGTTATTATGGGCCCATATGGGCTGGAGCCCAATAGCTTGCATATAAACTCTAGGGTTTTCCCTACGCTGGAGGTAACACTGTTGAGCATTTCAAACTTGATGTCTCTTGGTGTAATACTTCCAGCAAAACACTTTTTCTCTCTCAAACCCATAACCTCCAACAGGTTTCGCATGACCTAACGAATCCCCATCAAAATATAGTGCATATAAAGGGTACATGCTCGTCATCTAAAAATTTCACTTAAAGACACAAGGCATGGAGTTCACCACTCAACAGAATTCATCAAATATGTACAGAATTAAGGGATAATCCACGATTCTCAAAATTCATTCAAACACTCACTTACCCTCAATGAAACCTTATAGGAGTCTACACAATTTGGACCAACCCTTCTAGGCATAGGTAAATCCCAAGACACTACCCTTTTATTTATCAAGATAAGACAAACCATCCCTAGACAAAACGTAATACTACACATTGACTCTTGACTCAAATATCTCTAGAAATAAAATGCAATGCATTGGTCTCAACAAAACATAGAAATACTAAATGTGACTCATCCTTGAATATCCTTAACAACTCTTCATACTTTGCTATGAATTCCTCTAGAAAGATTCCCAATTTTATGAAATTTCATTCATTTGAAAGTAGACATGGAGGGCTTTCCATCCATATATTATTTGACTATAGTGAAGCATAAAATCATCATCAAAGCTATCGTGAAAATAATGCGAAAGCAAACAGATTTTGCAATTCAAGTCAAACGTGAGAGAACCAAATTACTAGAGAAATCAACGAGGATTGATAAAGAACACTATATATTTACGTACTTTTGTTTGACTGCTAAGAAATCTACTATAAATCAGAAAGTGCAAAGTTCACAATCGCTGGAGCTCAAGTGTTTCCCAACCTTAGATTACACTCAAAGCAAACCCACAAGTGTTTTCTCATAATATCTCATAGAGAACTCACTCAGAAAAATCACAAAGAGAAAATACTAACACTCTTCTTGTTTGCTTTTGTGTGTTCTAATAACCGAGTAGGTTTTCATCTCTCACATATAGAATATTTGTATACAAAATAGGAAACCTACGCAACCTAGGAAACTCACTTGAACAGGCTCAAACTTGAGACATGTTCTCAACAAAAAATAAAATGAAAGTGTCCCTTGAAATTCTTCCAGCAGAGATGGACTTAACCAGTAAAGAATATTACATTTGTGTTGGATAAGTCTTAATCTCCTTGCTTTGCTCCTTTATCGTTCTCCCCAGATTGATGAAGAACTTGTCCTGAAGTCTGTCTCATTCTCATTATGCATGTACAGAGACAAACTAATGACATTGAAAGTTGTTGAGACTCCACAATCGTCGGGCCATTAGATCTTGTAAGCATTATCATCAACTCTCTGTAAGCCTCAAGAGGAGCCATCAATTTTTTGTTGGACTTTTCCGAAACGACTAGATGAGATTCACTTTCTAGGACTCACTCGATAGGCCGTTGTGATTGAAATAAAATTATTGAGCACAAAATTAAAGTATTGTCGAACATGAAAACCAATATTATTAAAAACATCAAACATAGCATCATAGGTTTCGTCAAATGAAGGATACAACCTGATTGGGATCTCCTTTTTGCCTCATGTTCTTGATTCTCGGCAACGTTCTTGTAACCAAAAGCTCTTTCAGTGGTCTCAAGTCAATTGCAGTCTTTTGAGATGTCGACATTGACATCGAAATCATAAAAATTATGATATCTGTGAGGATGGCGTAAAGGAGCCTCTTCATTAGATGTGTTGGAACAAACATCGTGGAAAGGGAAATCTCCTCTTTGTTGTCTTCTTCTCCACAGTCATAATAGGGATTGTCACATCTCAACAAGTGAGATTTCTCTAATTGTTCTTGGAGTTGTCATACTTGTCTTTTCAAATCTTCCAGTTCGACATCACGATGGTCACCATTGAGTCCACAACGAGGACCACCAGCCATGCTAGAGAAGTCAATATATATAGAAGGTAGCACAAATTTTGACATCAGAAATTCTCACCACTTAAGAAATTTGCTTCAGGATACAATACATAGGATAAATGATCACTACCTAAGGAATCCACCTTGGGATATAGGGCATATAAAGGGTAGATGCTAGCTACCTAGAGGAATCTTCCTCTGGGTCCAAAGTATGTAACTCACAGCTCAATGGAATCAACCAAAGAGATGCGGAATTAACGAAAATCTAATCCAAGAGTTCAGCTCCAAAAATTCACAAAACACTCACTTACCCTCAGCAAAACCTTGGAGGGGTTAATATAGATTCACAACTTGAACAACCTTCCAAGTATAGGCAAATCCCAACAGTCAAACCTTTAATCTCCCAAGAAAAGACCAACAACCCCTAGACAAATCATAATACTAACATAGACTCTTGACGCAAATAACTATAGAAACAAAATATAATGCATGTAACTCTGCAAAGCACATGGAGATACTGAAAGACACGTTCTCGGCTTTCCTGGCCAACTCTTAATATTTTTTCCATAAATTCCTCAAGAAGACTCCAAATTGGATAAAACTTGATTCACTGGAAAGTAGAAACATAGTGTTTTCCATGAATATATTATTTGACTATATTGAAGCACGAAATCATCATCGAAGCTCAGAAGTTGACCCTTGACATGCTGCCAGCAAAGATGGACTCAACCTCTATGTAGCTTCCCATTAAACGTTGGATAAGTCTTAATCTCTTTGACATGTACCTTTGTCAGATTTGTATAATTTAAAATAATTTATCCACATATTGTAACTCATGTTTGTGACTTTTATGCATAGGCTGTGGAAAGTTGGGTTACCCCTGACCTAAGAACCGCCAGACATAAGGGCAGAACATTCTGAAAAGCCTTTGTGGATGAGCACGAAAAGTTGCTTGAGACTGCAAAGGAGTGGGTGGAGCACACAGCAAATTCGTGCATGCTCGTCTCAACTCTAATTGCCACAATATTGTTCGCCGCTGCTTTTACTGTGCCTGGAAGCAATAATGGCAATACTGGAGTCCCATTGCTGTTAGGGGAGGACTCTCTCCTGATTTTTGCAATTTCGGATGCATTAGGTTTGTTCTCCTCTGTGATGGCCATCTTGCTATTCCTAGCTATATTAACTTTGCGGTATGAGCCGTAAGATTTTCTTGACTCCTTGCCAAAGAAGATCATAATGGGCCTTTTGTTTCTATTCCTCTCCTTGGCTTTCATGTTGGTGGCCTTCGCCGCAACACTCATAATTGTGCTGGATAAGAGACTGGAGTGGGTTTTCATTCCCATTACTTTGGTGACCTCTCTCCCGGTGGCTCTATTCGTAGTACTACAGCTTCCCCTGCTATTTCAAATGGTTAAATCCACTTATGGACCTAGCATCTTTCGTTCCGAGGGCACCTGGAAGTGAGGCATAATTATTGGATGAGATCAAGTGATTGGCAAATTTGATTTGAGCGTATAGGTCTTTCTTATAGTTGGTTGTAGCTGGGCCGTGGGATGCTTAATGTATTTTCTTGGAGTTCATGTACAATGACATCTCCATCTCGTTATCAAAGATCTATTTATAGTATGGCTTTATCAATTTAAAGTGTGTGTACACACACATATATTTCAACTTTTGTAGCCTACTATGATAATCATTGAATCTCATTGGGACTATAAATAATATCATTAGCCAACAACTCTAAAGTCTTAGATACCGTTGGATTGAATCAATACAGTGGCTTGATCATTGTTTTGAGTCGTGGATAATGTGACATTCAGAATTTCAATCCATTTTTGGGATTTATAAAACGTGTATTTCGTTAGTGCGCTTATAATAAAATCTTGTCAAGAACTGATCATTCTTCGGTTATTTTTAAATTAAAGATTTCGCTAGACTCGCACTCGATCAAATTTGACCGTTATTTAGAGCCCGAACTTTGATGTCGAATTTCTTGGAGTTTCGTGATGAATTTAATTAGACGGTATCGATATTATTGTGGCCAGTGTCGATATTACTAGGAATAGTGAAAAAGTGAAATTTTGATCGGGTGTGAATTTGGACTAGTAGACCTCTCTCATAGTGTGTTTTATTTAATATCTTTTGGCCCTTTTCCATAATTTATTAATTAGAATTTTCATGGACCGTTGGATCGATTTGGGGTTTGAACGAGGACCGTCGGATCGCACTTAAGTGCATTGACTTCTCTCTCTCTCTCTCCTCTCTGCCGCGCCCACTACGCACGTCCACTTCCCTCCTTCCCCATGCATGTCCACTCCTCTCTCTCTCTTCCTTTTCTTTCTTTCTTCTTTCTTTCCTTTTTCGTCTTCTCTTCTTCTTCTTCCTTTCTCCTCCCCTACCGCTGCTCCTGCTCGATTAGTCCCCAGCCCAGCTACTTGTCGCGCCCGGCTGCCGCCACTGTCGCCAACCAGCCCGACCATGTGCTAGCTTGCCCGACCGCCGTGCCGCTCGCCCGTCGCCGCGGCGAACCCAACTCGCTGCCCGCAACTCACTGGGCCGAGCTCACTCCCGCCCAACTTAGCTCGCCGCTGCGCGCCGCCGTCCCAAACGCCATCGCCCCTCCCCTCAGGTCGCCACCACCGCCCCAGCTTTTCCCTCCCAAGCTGCCGTCACCCCTGCTGCTCTGGCAACGACGCGGCTGCCTCTACTTCGCCCTTCCTATTTTGGCCGAGCTCGTCGCCGCCGCCGTTGCTTGTCCCGCCGCCGTAGCTTGTCGCTGTCGCCATCCGACCATTGTCCTAGCTCGCTGGCTGAGCTAGCCTGGCCGCTGCCTAGGCTGTGGCCGAGCTCGCCGGGTCACAGCCCCGGCCGTGGCCGAGCTACCCAGCCGCTCGCCTAGGCCATGGTCGAACTGCCCTTGCCCATGACCGAGTCACCCAGCCATCACCTATCTGCCTAGGCCACTCGCCTGGCCTTGGCCAAGAGTCCCGGGCATGGCCGAGGGTCGTGCCAAGCCATGGCCAGCCACCATGCCCGTCGTGCCCTCGCCCACGCCGAGTCGCCACTATTCACCGGGCCATTTTAGGCCCGTGCCAATTTTTCTCGAGCCAAATTTAGGTAAGTGACTCTCTAAACCTTATTTAGTACTTTGGGTATTATTAGAATTGTTTAGGGACTTTAGTAGACTTGTTTAGGGGCTAATTACTATCGATTCAGTAGCTAAGTTAGGGGCCAATTGGTGAATTGCAAGTGGCAAGACTTTAGACTATGTTGTGGTGATTTTTGGGGTTGATTGGTGGCTATTTGTGGTTGGTTCGTCGTGGCGTTTGTGAGTGAAATTGAGGTTTAAACGTGGCCGGCTTGAACGCTAGATTGGTGGGCTAGTGCGGTAAGTTTGTGGCGTGAATTTGGATGTTATGACGTGTGAATTTAGTGATTGTCTAAGTGTGGCAAATTGCGTTGTGGTTTATGTGCTTGAGAAATGTCCTGAAACATGGTTACGCGGAACTAAGTCTGGATTGATCGGACGGCTGACCTAAGGTGTGTTTACGCGGGTCGTGAGAAAGTGTGAAATGTCCAGTGAGGGACGGAGCCCAGATTGGTCGGAGGGCTAACCTGAGGCGTGTTTACGCGGGTCGTGAGAAAATGTGAAATGTCCAGTGAGAGATGGAGCCCGGATTGATCGGAGGGCTGACCTGAGGCGCGTTTACGTGGGTTGTGAGAAAGTGTGAAATGTCTAGTGATGGACAGAACCTTGATTGATCAGAGGGCTGACCTGAGGCGCGTTTACGCGGGTTGTGAGAAAATGTTAAATGTCTAGTGAGGGACAGAGCTTGGATTGATCGGAGGGCTGACCTAAGGCGTGTCTACGCGGGTCATGAGAAAGTATGAAATGTCCAGTGAGGGACAGAGCCCTAATTGATTGGAGGGTTGGCCTGAGGCGTGTTGACACGGGTCGTGAAAAGTTGGTTGGATGCGTATGTGAAATGTGCTTGGTTGGATTGGATGAGTGTATGTGTGTATGGCACCCGAGTGATGGCAATGTGTTCATGAGTTGTTATGATATATATGTGATTCGACTAATATGCAGAGCTGGCGTGTGAATTGAGGTGAGGTAAGTGTGTATTGGTGAGTTTGTTATATCGGGGGTTAGATTGCATATTAGACTCGTCTGGATACGTATTGGCCTAGGTTGTCTGCTTATTGAGATTTATTTTCATTGCTCTAACGCAAATAATTTCATATCCACGATCGTGACTGAGTTGGAGACGCCATTAGGGTAGCACGGGGACCGAGGATGGTTCGGGTTACCCTGTCTTTTGAGCATCTCGTTCGTAGAGGAGATAAGTATACCAACCCCCGCCCCTTTTTGATGAACGTGAATTGAAGTTAGTAGCCTGGATAGTTGTGGTGTAAATGAAGGTTGTAAGCCAGTGCTAAATATATGTTATACAATTATTGTTTTGTGCTATTACTATCCCATTGTCATTATTTATCGTCAGGGTTGTTTAAATTTTGCTTCCACTTGTGTATGTCGTTAGATGTTTCGTTTGGGTCGACAATGCGTCTTGGGACATTGCGTTCAATACGACCTTAGAGGGGTGTCGCGAGCCCATTTGAATTCAAGGCGCAACAGATAAGAGATCTCCCCCGCATATGTGAGCACAGAAAAGTTGAGGTCTCTTCGAAGAGAAAATGAGCGATGGATAAGCCAAAAGAAAACGAGTGACTGATATGAAAGATTCTCCATAAGGGCAAACACTTGCATGGATCCATTTTGGGGATCGGGTCAATCTTGTGTAATGTTCATATGGCTCTCATAGAGAGGTCCCAATATTCAATAGTCATTGTCAACCATGTCCACCTAACCAAGTCCAGTGAAGAAGCCAGTGATTTCTCCGTGTCAAATCCTTAAAACACTGCCATCGCGAGGGCGTGATCCTTTTGAGTAGAGGTGGCAAAATGGGTTATGGACTTATATTTTAACTCATATTTATTAAGTTAAGTGCAGTATGGATTGCTTAAAATTAAAAATATAGGTTAAAATGGGTCTAATAAAACAAAGCCCTAAAGACTGCATTTGGTAGTCGGGATAAAATTCGGGATAGAATAAATTTTATTCTATCCCATATTTGGTGCCTACTCAAGATAGGATAAAACCGGATATAAGAGAGATATAGCCCGGATAAAATTATCCCATGGGAGAGGTAGGATAAGAGTGGATAGGATTTCTAATATTCATAATATAAAAGTTATTTTTCTCGAATAATAAACTTATTATATTAATAAAATTAAAATATTATTTGAATTTTAATATAAAAAATTCAAAATAACAAAAAAACAATAAATTTATTTTTATTTATTCTTATTTTTATTTATAAATTCAAATTTCTTTCTATCTTATGATATAAATTTCATATATATATTTACACATTTAGTATTTATATTTATTACATATTTTAGGCATATTTGTATAGTTTACTATTAAATAAAATTTTATTAGAGAATGATGGAAGGGGAAGAAATAAAAAAGAAAATAATTAAAAAAGAGAGGGAAAAATAATAAATAAATAAATAAAAATGAAATAGGTAAGAGTGTCGTGAGAAATTTTTATCATCTCCGTTTGTGCAATTTTTAGGTTCATTTATACTAATATAACGCTCATAGCAAATAATGGACATGATAATATATGAAAATATCTGGCTTTATTATCACGATTTACCAAACAATAGATAGAATATAGCAAATCCCTTGGATTTTATATCGTATTCTATCCAATTCTATCATGACTAGAAATCCGGACGACTAAATGTAGCCAAAGAGTTTTGATGGGTTTGCAAATAATCGAACTTCAACCCATTTACTTGAAGAAGAATGCCCTCCACGTGCTTGTGCCCAAGTTCATAAAGGCCGTGCCCGGGTCCCAGGAGTCGTGCCAGTGTATCCAGCTGCCACCCCCAAGTCACTGGCACCTAGCTCAAGTTCATCGAGTCCGAAACCGATTCCTAGATGGCCGAAAGTCCATAAAGGTTGGGCCCAGGTTTTTGGAGGTCAGGCCTAAAACGGTAAGACCCTAGGTCCACGAGGCCAATCCTCAGATTTCGATGCTAGTGCCCAAGTCCCCGGCGACCAAGCCTGGATACCTTACTCCCACGCCTAAGTCATTAGCACCCGATAGAGGTCTACAGAGACCGACCCAAGTCCATAACGGCAAGGCCCCGGGTCCTTCAAGCCAAGACCAAGATCTCGGTGCTCGTGTTCGGCTCCTTGGAGGCCAAGCTTGGGTCCCTTGAGGCTGGGACCAGTTTCTCGATGCCAGGCCTAGGTCTCTTTAGACTAGGCTTAGGACCCCATGCTAGAGTACACAGCTCCCACGCCCAAGTCACTAGTGTTCGTCCCAAGTCCATCACGACTAGACCCAAGTCCATAGGGGTTGGGCTTAGGACCCTCGAGGCCTAACCGAGACCCTAGTACCCGTGCCTAGGTCCACAGAGGCCGAGCCCGAGTCTCTCGAGGCTTAGCCCAAGATCTCAATGCCCATGTTTGAATCCCCGATGGCCATACTAACTAATATATGATTAAAAAATTATGTTTAAACATATATTACCAAAAATGTTGTAGGAATTTTTTTCATCAACTTAAATATTCAAACTCTAGGTAATTTAAAATAGATTATGTGTTACAGAAAAAAAAATATTTTGTACATATATTACCAAAATATGCCCAATCATGCAATATAACTTTTAAAACACTTAATTTTTCTTATTGTTGGCATCTAAATTTTGGTGAACCATTCAATCATTTATCGCATAGAAAATTAAGGATTGACCCCAACCCCTTAAACAAAATGTGTTAATAATTTGCATTAGTATTTTTGGAGCAGTTTTCTAGAATTAAGCCCACACAAACGGCATTTATAATTGAACTGACTTGAGCAGGGAGGGTCTAAGCTTAATTAAAATAAAGCCTAAAGGAATACGAAATTCAGTCTGGCCCACCAATTTACCATGGTAACCAAAAATGGCACATGGGGGTTTTCTATACTAGGGAAGTCGATCTTTGTAATCAAAATTGGAAGTGATGAGGCTTTCTATCATCTAATTTTCGATTACATAGGAATAAGAGAGAGCGATATCTTGATTTCCTAGTTTAGATAAATAGAGATACACTTTTGCTCCAAATTAGGAAGTGACATATCAAAGATGGGAAGGGGGGGCGATGGCTGGGTGGTGGTGTGCGGGTGGTTGAGAACGATGTAACGTTTTTCTAATGTGGGTTACATTAATTGAGATTGTTATTACCCACTTGCGGGTTTGGTCTAATAAGTTTGGATATAAAGTTTCTTAATTAGTCGGATATGGGCCCGGCTTGTGTGGGCCTAGTTCGGCCCGGCCCGTTATGAGAGGGCCTGGTTAGAAACTCTATAAATAGAGCTGCAGGTCCCTCCTCTGCGCCCAACTCTCCAAAATCACTCTCAAACGCTCTCAAACTCACATACGGCTTCCGTGAGTTGGCTGAGGCGGTCTCATAGCGCCGGGGGCTTCGGGGGCGACAGGGGAGAAGACCTACGGCACCGGTTCATCGTCATTTCCGCTTCCAGGACGATGGAATCCAAATCAGGTGCACAAATTCTATCCATCTTTTTACCATACCGTTAATATCTCGCTATGGCGATCCTAGGGCGCTCGGCCGAGCCATACGGGCCGGCCAACACGTGGTATCAAAGCCGCCATAGTCGAGAAACGGGCCGGTACTGTTCGCATGGGTCTGTGATTTTTTCGCCCGTTGAAAGTTAGAATAAATCATATAGATGGATAGATCGTCGCGAGACAAGAAGAATGAGTGGTCGCCGGCCACCGGGGGCAGCCGGAAACGGCCGCACGCGCCGCCACGCGCCGGGGCGTCGGAGAGCCCCGGCGGCACACGCGCGGCCACGCGCAGGTGTGCCCAGGCGCGTGCGCCGCACGCGCTAGGGTTTTCCGCGAGCTGGGTCAATCCGGCTGACCCGACCCGACTCCGGACCCGACTAGGATCCGACCCGGGGTCCGATCCGTTGACCCGACCCGGGGTCTGACCCGTTGACCCGACCCATTGACCCGACCCGAGGTCTGACCCGTTGACCCAACCGGTCAAACCGGTCGGACCGGAAAGCGGTCGGACCGGTATGCGGTCGGACCGGTCGGCGGTTAGACCGGTCGAACCGGCCATTTTGGCTGGCTTAGGCGCCGGCGCGTGACGCCCACGCGCCGCACCTTCAGGAGGCGCGTGAGGGCGCGTCCGACCTCCGATTGGAGCGTGTAAGGTACCGACGTGCTCGTATTGAGATTCTCTACATTGTGTTATATTTATTTTACATGTTTGATACTTTTAAGGATGTGAAAATACATACGTAACCCTATATACGCGTATTTTTAGGGTATATTTTCGTATTTTCCTGTATTTCTCTACGGTTTAAGAGATACAGATTAAATCTTACATGTATATGCTGCCATAAGGATGTGTAGATCCTGTTTCATTGATAGTATGTATAAGGTTCGACATATATCAATGTATAAAGCAATGTAATTAGCATGGTATGTAATTTTAGAGACATTGCCCAAGTCTTCCAGTCTAGAATTACATCTATATAGTATATGTGAGACATAAAGTTTATATCCTCAATATGAGAGAGTTTCAATGATTCAATTTGGTAGTGACCGCCAAAGTGGCATACTTGATTGAGTTTGAGAAATATCAGTCTCGTATTGTTAAGATGTCTCCTGTTCTAATGCATTATTATACTCCCAAAGGAGGTGATTATGTATTGGTTCATGGAGGGTTGCATATACAACATGCGTGAGGAATGACTGATCCTAGTGGTTCATACACCCAAAGGTGGTGAATTCATAAAAGATTAGAATATATTCTCATGGCCGTTGTAATGTAGAGGGTATACAATTGCATATCATGTATTCTGCCCAAAGGTGATTATATGATGATGTGTGTAACTCTCAGAAAAGTACTCACATGATGCTGATTATAGATATTGCTTGTTTTTTACAGTCACCTTTTCCCTGAACGGCAACTCCATAAGTATTGAGGTTCTTACTGGTTCAAACTTTAAAAAATGGAAAGAGGATTTTCTGTTTGGTATGGAGCTGGCAGATGTTCATATTGCTCTTACTGAGGATAAGCCAGCAGATGTCACTGGTGAAAGTACGGACATAGAAAAGGCACTGAGTGTCGCCTGGGAAAAGAGCAATAGGATTTGCTTGTTGCTGATGAAGCGATCCATTAAGGACCACTTAAAGAGTAGTTTGCCAGCTGACTGCACTGCTAAAGAAATGATGGAAACCCTAGAAGCAAGGAACCGTGTCTCTTCTAATGCCGAGGCTGGGACATACATGCAGTTACTCAATAATATGAGGTATGATGGTTCAAGTGGGGTTAGGGATTACGTCCTTAGGATGGTAGACCTCCAGACAAAACTAAAGGTTCATGATATTATCCTTTCTGATGCTTATATTGTGCATCAAGCCCTGAACACCCTTCCTGCTGAATTTGGAATTATAAAGACTAACTATAATTCTCAAGATGAAAAGTGGTCGGTCAATGACCTGATAGTTAGGGTAGTGGCAGAGGAAGAGAAACTAAAGAAAGATAAAGGGAATCTTGCTTTCTATGCCTCTAGTTCCAGTAGCAGGAAGAGTAGTAAGTTCAAGAATCGTACTCAGAAAGGAGCTCCTGAAAGCACCGGTCATGTGGACAATTTGGGTCCTGAGAAAACACCCTTGAAGAAGAATGGTGTTCACTGTTACTTTTGTAGGAAGAAGGGCCATATGAAGAAAGACTGCAATAGATATAAAGCTTGGTTGTCCAAGCGTCAGCAGTCAGGTATTGATTCTTTGGCATTTGTTTGTGAATCCAACCTATCAGAAGCTCCATCCAGTTCTTGGTGGCTAGATAGCGGTGCAACTAATCATGTTGCTTATACCATACAGGGATTCACAAACAGAAGGAAGCCAAATCAGGATGAATCAAAGCTTACTGTAGGAAACAACAAGAAAGTCGACATCGAGTTCGTGGGAGATGTCATATTAATTTTGGATTCTGGTTTTAATATGATGTTAAGAAACACCTTTTATGTACCTTCCTTCAGACGGAACTTAGTTTCCGTATCAAGTTTGGATGTTTGTGGCTACTCTTTTGAAATTAAGAACAGTATGGTTTCTATGTTCTTTAATTCAAATAAGGTTGGGTGCTGCAACATATCGAATGGATTGTACAGATTGTGTTTATCTCCCAATGATATATACGTCACTTGTACAGTTGAAAGGGTTGTTTCCAAAAGACCTCTACCTAAGGAACAGTCTTATACATTGTGGCATAAACGACTTGGTCACATTTCTAAAGAAAGAGTGGAAAGGATGATAAAGACAAACATCCTGCCTACTCTTGAAAGTGACCTAGATACTTGCGTAGACTGTTGTAGGGGTAAGATGACCAAGATAAAGAAGAAAACTGCAGTCCGTAGTTCTGACCTGTTGGAGGTCATTCACACCGACATCAGTGGACCCTATACGGCAACATTGTGTAGAAATTTCTATTTCATCACATTTACAGACGACTATTCCCGATATGGTTATCTGTTCTTGATTAAGGAGAAGTATGAGTCTCTTGACAAGTTCAAGATTTTTCGGACTGAAGTCGAGAAACAGCTGGGAAAAGTCATAAAGGTTGTCAGGTCTGATCGAGGTGGTGAGTATTATGGCAGGCATGGCGATGCTGGACAGCTGAAAGGGCCATTTGCCAAATACTTGGAAGATTCTGGAATAGTGGCTCAATTTACTATGCCCGGGAGTCCTGAGCAAAACGGTGTGGCAGAAAGACGGAATCGCACCCTAATGGACATGATGAGGAGTATGATTAGTAGGACGAACTTACCTGATTTTCTATGGGGTGAAGCCTTGAGGACAGCTCTCTACATACTAAACCGTGTTCCTACCAAGGCTGTTCCAAAGACTCCATTTGAATTATGGACTGGACGGAAACCTAGCCTAAATCATCTTAAAGTTTGGGGGTATCCTGCAGAAGTAAGGTTATACAATCCAACATTGAGCAAGTTAGAATCCAGAACCACTCGATGTTACTTCATATCTTATCCGGATCATTCGAAGGGGTATCGGTTTTACAGTCCCCATGGAAGTACAAGAATTGTCGAATCACAGACAGCGAAATTTCTGGAATTTGATGTAGCCGAGAAGGGTAGTTGCTCACAGACCATTGAGGATAATAATATGGTAGGTACTACAGTGTCGATTTCTCTACCTGTACAGACAATTATGGAGCTCCCTACACCACAGACTGAGCCTGTTGTGGTCCAGGATCCTGTTATTGAAACAGTTCCTGATGAAGAATTTCAAACCCTTCAGGTGCAGAATGAGGAAGTAGTAGCTCCACTCAGGAGATCTATCAGGCAGAGACGATCGGCTATACCACCGGACTATATGGTTTATCTGGGAGAGCATGACTATGATATAGGCTGTGTAGTTGATCCAGTGACTTATTCAGATGTAATTTCTTGTCCTCAATCAGATATATGGGTGGATGCAATGAAAGACGAGATTCAGTCTATGAAATATAATGGTGTTTGGGAGCTTGGTGAATTGCCTAAAGGTTACAAACCCATTGGTTGCAAATGGGTATACAAGACTAAAAGGGACTCCAAAGGAAAGATTGAGAAATTCAAAGCCAGACTGGTAGCCAAAGGTTTCACTCAAAGAGAAGGAGTAGATTATGAGGCGACTTTTTCACCAGTATCTTCTAAGGATTCTTTTAGAGTGATCATGGCATTGGTAGCTCATTTTGATATGGAATTACACCAGATGGATGTTAAGACTGCCTTTCTGAATGGAGACCTTGATGAGGAAGTCTATATGATGCAACCCGAAGGTTTTGCAGCTGATGATTCAGGTGAGCTTGTGTGTAGATTGAAGAAATCTATTTATGGACTTAAGCACGCTTCTAGACAATGGTATTTGAAGTTTCATAGTGTTGTCATTTCATTAGGTTTTGTTGAGAACAAGTTGGATCAGTGTATATACAGCAAGGTCAGTGGAAGGAAATTTATTTTTCTCATACTCTATGTAGATGATATCTTACTTGCGAGTAGTGATATTGGATTACTACATGAGACAAAACGAATGTTGTGGAAGGATTTTGACATGAAGGACCTTGATAAGGCGTCTTTTGTCCTAGGCATTGAGATCCATAGGGATCGTTCTCGCCGAGTATTGGGTTTGTCTCAGAGAACATATGTTAATCGTATTCTGGAAAGATTCAGTATGCAGGACTGCAAGCCAGGAATTGCTCCTGTCATAAAGGGTGATAAACTGAGTCTGTCACAATGTTCTCATACGGATGTTGAGAAAACCCAAATGAAGGATGTACCTTATGCTAGTGCACTTGGAAGTATCATGTATGCTCAAGTTTGCACTAGGCCAGACATTGCTTTTGCAACAGGACTTCTAGGCAGATATCAGTCAAATCCAGGACATGATCACTGGGTTGCTGCCAAGAAGGTGATGAGGTACCTGAAGAGGACAAAAGACTATATGCTGATCTACAGACATGTTCAGAACCTACAGTTGGTAGGGTATTCGGATTCAGACTTTGCTGGCTGTCAGGATGAAAGGAAGTCGACAACGGGTTATATCTTTAAGTTAGCAGGAGGTGCAGTATCGTGGAAAAGTGAGAAACAGAAATCAATGACATCCTCTACCATGCAAGCGGAGTTTGTAGCATGCTTTTCGGCCGCTACTCAGGCAATTTGGCTCCGGAACCTCATTAGGGAGTTGACCGTATTTGATTTTGTGGATCGGCCCATACAGTTGTATTGTGACAATAACTCTGCAGTGTTGTTTGTTAACAACAACAGAGGTCTCAAGGGGTCTAAGCATATGGAGGTCAAGTACTTGACCTTAAAGGAAAAAGTCAGGGATGGTGACATTTCAGTAGAGCACATTTCCACAGATGATATGGTAGCAGATCCACTGACTAAAGGCCTTCGCCCTTGTATTTTTGAACGACATGTCGTTAGCATGGGCTTAGGAGTATCGTGGGATACTGTTGTTTAGTGGGAGCTGTTTTTAATTTGTGCTCTAATAAAGTTTACATCTGTGTTCTGTTACTCTTTGTAACATTTTGGATGTGTATCAACTCATTTGCATTCAATAAAGTGTTTCTGAATGCATTTTTTGTTAAGTTAAATACACATATAAGGTGAAAATCTTAAGGTACTGTGTAAACCTTGAGTAAAGGCTATGGGCATTCAGTTATTAGCCTTAAGAATATGTCTTATTACACATAAAGTAATGTTAACAATAAGGATAAGACATATGTAGGTTCATTGGAACCATAAAGATATTCTCTAGTGACACATCAAGTTTTTTTGTGACACTTAATGAAAGAGAATGAGGACTGACAAAGGGGATGACACATGAGGTATCACTCTTTATGAGGTGTCATCCGTTTGCCACACAACCATATCGAATCCATATCAGTAAAGTCTAAGGCACTTGTGACCATGGAAGGCTCTGCGTGATTACATGCAGTTACCGCCATGATTCGGTGTTTGAAACTTTATGGGATCGGATTGACTATTCAGAATTATCCATAGACCAAATAAAGGTGCACATAAGGTACAATTTCAATTAATATAGCCCAAGTGGGAGAATGTAACGTTTTTCTAATGTGGGTTACATTAATTGAGATTGTTATTACCCGCTTGCGGGTTTGGTCTAATAAGTTTGGATATAAAGTTTCTTAATTAGTCGGATATGGGCCCGGCTTGTGTGGGCCGAGTTCGGCCCGGCCCGTTATGAGAGGGCCTGGTTAGAAACTCTATAAATAGAGCTGCAGGTCCCTCCTCTGCGCCCAACTCTCCAAAATCACTCTCAAACGCTCTCAAACTCACATACGGCTTCCGTGAGTTGGCTGAGGCGGTCTCATAGCGCCGGGGGCTTCGGGGGCGACAGGGGAGAAGACCTACGGCACCGGTTCATCGTCATTTCCGCTTCCAGGACGATGGAATCCAAATCAGGTGCACAAATTCTATCCATCTTTTTACCGTACCGTTAATATCTCGCTATGACGATCCTAGGGCACTCGGCCGAGCCATACGGGCCGGCCAACAAACGAAGCCATTGTTGTTGCTTCCCTCGTGCGTCTACATCTCCGTCACCTCTAGCCTCACCACCGCTGCTGTGCTCCGCCTTCACGCTTGGCCTGCTGTTGCACTCCATGACCTCTAGCCACCAGCTTCAACAGTGTCGGCCCACCTACAGCGATGCCAGTCAGCTCGGGGGTCCTCCAAACATGAGCCAGCCCTTGCCATCGTGTCCAGATCACCCGGCGAGCTCTCCACAACTGGGGCAACTCCTGCAACACCTTCACAGACCGCAACGCCCCTGCAACAGCAAGCTTTCCTGTGGCAACCAGCGATATCTAACCAAATCCCTGCAGGTTTTCTAGTCAGTAACAACAGCTTTGAGCCTCCCTTCCTGAAGCTAGTTATTCCGGTGTAGCTGCACCAGTTTCCGACGCCAACTCAGCAAGTTCCAACACCACCAGCAGCCTTAGTCGCTTTCACCAGCCGCCACAGCATATTTGCAGTCTCGGCAACCCCCAAATCCAGTTCTTGTTGTGTCTAAACAGCATCCCCACTGTGAAGAGCATATCACCGCCACTTGCTGCCGTCGTGATTCAATTCTTTTCTATATAAGAAGTGGGTTTTCTTCGTGAAGAACATCAAATAGCCTGCTTCGTCATGAGCTATACCCTGAAGCAATCCTAGAATGTTTAAGCCGATTAAATCTTGTGTGTAAAATTTGTTTCACAAAGAATTGTGAGGTTTGTTGATACCAAAATTTTGGCTACACATGATTTGCATTTGCATTACATTTAGGATCTGTACCGCATTAATAGAATTTAGGACTGTTACATACATGAGTCACATGTGTACACGCACCGGCCACAAAAGACAAACGAGAGGGTCTTCTCTCGGGACCTCACATGCCAAGCAGCTTTACATTGGAGGATAGAAAAAAGTGATGGTGAGGGTACAAGAGGACATCTTCCACAATATTAGAGAGAGACAGGGAGACGTCCATTGCACTACAAGCCAAAGAATACATAAATAATAAGGGTCCTCTCCCTTTGGTTCTCTCTGGGTGCTGACGACACGGGACACGCGAAAGAGCCAAAAACATGTTTGCACTTACAGAGGGGAACAGCGCAAGGAAGAGTCAGAGAGAAAGGACCAAAAAAACCAAGAAGAAGAAGCTTTCTTTCGTTTACATGGACTGACCGAAGCCCCTCTCTTTATCTCTCTCTCTCTCTCTCTCTCTCTCTCTCTCTCTCTCTCTCTCTCTCTCGAGTCGTCCACTCTATTTCTTATTTTTATTTATCCTATTTTAACTCTTACCTCATTTTCAAATTTTTACCTCCTTTTTTGCATAGTATGAGAGTCAAAATCCACACCTGAAACTACACGTTATTAGTCCATTCTCATTGAAAATGTGAAGAATCGAACTTCCCACCTCCTATTTCTCAAGTGAAAAGGATAGCCACTGAGGCAACACTAGTTGGGGGCCGATAGTAAGGGGTTCGGAGAGGGGAGTGAGAAACAGAGGGTGTGAGCAAGAGAGAGCGTTCGGAGGTGAGAATGAGTGTAAAAGAACTGAGGAATTTTGGAATGAGAATTCTCTTCTTCATTGCCACATAAACGTAACATATATACTAGAAGATACAGCTATCAAACAAACTCCTAATTAGGCTAAACTACTAAAAATACAAGGATCACACAATAAAAAATAATAAAAGATATACACACAAAACTTCGTATGTAAACGGCCTAAATAAACGCAGATCACAGCTGCCTTTCCAATAAACCCCCTCAAGTTGGAGCATGGGGATCTTGAATGCCCAACTTGCAAAGAATAAAGTTAAATTGGTCCTTTCCCACCACCTTCATGAAGATATCAGCTGGCTGCATTGAACTATGTACGTAATGTGTTTGAATGTTACCATTAAGTATCTCATTACGAATAAAATGACAGTCCACTTCAATATGCTTGGTACGCTCATGATAGATAGGATTGGCGATTATATGTAAAGCTACCTGACTGTCGCAATAGAAGTGCATAGATTGAGAATATGCCACATCAAGAGAATCCAATAATCCTTTCAACCACTTAAGTTCACAAACTGTAGTAGTCATAGACCTGTATTTAGCTTCAGTGGATGAGCGAGACACTGTCTATTGCTTCTTAGTCATCCACGAGATAGGAGATTCTCCCAAAAGAACAAAGTAACCAATGAAAGATCGTCTCGTCAAAGGACAACAAGCTTAATCAGAATCGCAGTAAGCAGACAATTTGAGGTCACGATTGGCATGCAACATAATACCCTGACCTGGATTTCCTTTCAGATAACGCAGAACTCTCACAGCTGCCTCCCACTAAGCTTTCTTTGGCCGCTGCATGAACTGTGCAAGAATATGCACACAGTAAGACAATTCAGGTCGAGTTATTGTTAGATAAATAAGCCGACCCACTTGGCACTTATACTGAGTAGGGTTGTCTACATCATCGCTCTCAGTAAAGGCTAGCTTGTGATTTAGTTCAAAAGGAGTTTTAGCCAGCTTGGAACCTAGTAATCCGACCTCAAAAATCACATCCAACGCATACTTACATTGACACAAGAAAATACCATCCGAGTTTCTCACCACTTCAATCCCCAAGAAAAATTTCAGCTTCCCCAAGTCTTTCATATGAAAATAACGACTCATATAGTTCTTGAACTTTTGCACAGTGGAAATATCATTATTGGAGATAATGAGATCATCAACATAAATAAGCACATTCAACCGAACAATCCCAACTCGAAAAGTGAAAAAGGAGTAATTTGAATATGATTGCTGAAATCCATAAGCTTTCAAAGATGCAGCCAATTTAGCAAACCAACATCTATGTGCTTGCCGCAAACCATATAGAGATTTCCGAAGTCTGCATACCTTCCCTGATGATTGAGAGGCAAATCCAGGCGGCATCTTCATGTAAACCTCTTCCTCTAAATCGCCATGTAAGAAAGCATTTTGAACGTCCATATGATGAAGTTCCCAATTCTTTGCAGTCGCAACGGCAAGAAAGGTGCGTACAGTGCACATTTTTGCTGTAGGAGCAAAAATCTCCTGATAATTTAGCCTTCAACTTGATTATTTCCCAGTATCACCAACCGCGCCTTGTATCGTTCAACACTTCCATCAGAATTGTACTTAATTTATACACCCACTTGCTCCCAATTGCTTTCTTCCCAGGCGGCAAATTTTCGACTGTCCAAGTGCCATTATCATCTAAAGCCTGTATTTTTTTACTCATGGCCTCTCTCCACCGTTCATCTTTAATTGCTTCCGCATAAGAGTTTGGTTCATGTCTTGCAGTAATTGCTGTCAAGAAACACCGGTGTTGCACAAAAAAATTTTCATAACTCACATAACGTGTTATAGGATAAGGCGTACTTGAGGAATTAGATCGGGCAGATAAGCATGTCAAGGGGCTTATTTTGAGGGCATTTGTCACATAATCTTTCAAACGAACATAAAGTTGCTTGACCCTTTGTTCCCTGCCTAACTGCTCTTCGACGACTTCACTTCTTTCCACATCCTCATTGTTTGTGTGGATCAATTCCTCCCTTTCATGATTCACTTCATTTTCTCTATCTACACTTTTGGCGACGACTTCACTTCTTTCCACATTCTCATTGTTTGTGTGGATCAATTCCTCCCTCAAGTCACTTTTTAAATCATCAACTTCATCACCTAACTCCATAACTCTATTTTTATGAGTTCATCACTTACTATTTTCTCATCAGCATACGGAAATTCTATTTCAACAAACACTACATCTCTTGATACAAAGTATTCATCAGCTTCTAAATCATACAATCTCTACCCTTTCTTTCCCAATGGATAACCAACAAAAACACACCGACGACTTCTACTAGCAAATTTATCTTTATCCCGATTCTGATTATGCACATAGCACAAACAACCAAAAATCTGAATATGTTTGTAAGAAGGAGGTTGGCCAAAGATAATCTCATATGGGGTTTTACCATTCAATAATATAGATGGAGTCTTGTTAATCAAATACCCAGCTACGAGTACACATTCTCCCCAAAATTCTATGGGTAAATTTGCTTGGAAACGCAAAGCTCTTGCAACATTAAGGATATGGCAATGCTTTCTTTCCACTAGGCCATTTTGTTGAGGTGTTTCAACACAAGAAGTTTGATGCAATATCCCATGTTCATCAAAATATTCTTTCAAACACAAAAATTCACTTCCGGTATCACTTCTAACGATTTTCACATTTTTCTCAAATTGGCATTTAACCATCGCAATAAATTTCCTAAGAACATAAGCCACTTCATTTTTTCCATTCAGCAAATATATCCACACAGCACGAGTGTAATCATCAACAATTGTCAAGAAATAAATTGTTCCACATGAAGCTGGGACTCTATAAGATCCCCACAAATCACAATGCATCAATTCAAAACAATCTTTAGCTTTATTGTCACTAGAAAAGAAGATCTCTCTTGTTTGTTTTGCTCTAAAAGAAACCTCACAAGTTTTATTTTCCCTAAACATTTTGCCAGCTTCTGGGATTAACTCCACCACCTTAGAAGAAGGATGACCCATTCTTTTATGCCAAAGCTCAAAAGATTCTATATCATCCACCTTGCAAGCATGTACTGAAGTCACTCCTTGAGAAAGTAAAGCCCCTCGCGTTGCTCACATCTGCGTTTATTTAGGCCGTTTACTTAGGAAGTTTTGTGTGCATATCTTTTATTACTTTTTATTGTGTAATCCTTGTATAGCACATATTTTGTTAGTGATTTGGATAACCAAATTTGAATCATTAAGAAGTTATGATATAGAAATCAGATTGCATTTCAAATTGGGCACAAAAAGAACTCGTCGCAATTTCAAGTCTCCTCCAAGCAACACAGTTCCTTCTTTCACTACCGTGGTCTTTTCTCCATCAGGTAATTTGACTGAGCATGGCATAATGTCACGCAATTCTCTCAAAAATGCCAACATTCCTATCATATGGTGGGAAGCTCCTATGCCAATAATCCAAGGAAAAATACTCTGCTTACCTATCAACCTCTCATGGGCACCATTCTTATGAGAACTTAACATTCCCAGCAAAGTCACCCACTGCTCATCATTCAATCCACTAAGACCTTTTCAATCTGAATCCGTCACAACTCCTCATTCACCATCAACTCTAGTTGCCTGTGAGATGTTGGCACGAGCACCTCTTCCCTTGTTTCGTCCATCTCTATTGCCACGCTTTGACCACTACCTTGTCCAGCAGAGGTTCCACATGGTCTATTACCCCACCATTCTGAGCATCATGTCCCTCTCGGTTGCAAAATTAGAACAAGACGGGATTTTATCTTTATCCCCCCTTGAATTTTGATCATCTGCCCGGATTGCAAAACTCATGGGATTGCCTCTTTCATCCTTGGTTCGTGTCATAGTTCGCACTCGCTCTTGCTGAACAACCATAACATAGACACGATTCAGATTAGGCAAAGGTTCAGTGCTCAAAATATTAGCGCGCACTGTTTCATATCCTTCTTGATCTAAGCCCATAAAAAAAATGATGAACTCTCTCTTCTTCGCGCTTGCTTTCCAACACAATGGTAAGATTGCATCTGCAACCTATACAAACACACACTGGTATCTGATTATAGTTATTTATTTCATCCCACAAGGTTTTGAGTTTATCGAAATAGGACACAATGGGTTAACCATCCTGCCTACAATTGGCCAAATCCGATCTTAGTTGTTGCATCCGTGGACTATTCCCAATCGAAAATCTCTGCTTGATATCCTCCCACAGATCTTTCATATTCTCCATGTGAGAGATAGTCAAGCGAAGTGTCGGTTCAATGGTATTAAACACCCAAGAAACCAACATGGAATTAACCATCCACCAATCTTCAAGTTCCAGTGGATCATCTGCTAGTTGCTTGACAGATCCATCAATAAAACCATATTTCTTCTTGGCTCATAATGCAATCCGCATAGCTCGCGCCCATTCTTCATAATTCTCACCCTTCAACTGAACTTAGGTAATCAGGTTACCCGGGTTGTCATTTGAATTTAGTGTATAAGGACTAAAGGTTTTCTTGTCCGTTCCAGAACTCTCCTCACCTTTTTTTTTTCATCAGCCATGGCTCCGATGCCATGTAAAAGAACTGAGGAATTCTGGAATGAGAATTCTCTTCTTCATTGCCACAGAAACGTAACATATATACTAGAAGATACATCTATCAAACAAACTCCTAATTAGGCTAAACTACTAAAAATACAAGGACCATACAATAAAAAGTAATAAAAGATACGCACATAAAACTTCCTAAGTAATCGGCCTAAATAAACACAGATCACAGCTGCCTTTCCAATAATGAGAGAGAGAAAAAAAACCGAGAGAGATAAGAAGAGTGAGAGAGAGGAAGGTGAGAAACTGGGCCAATTCTAGTGTCGTTTCCTCATTCTCAGCTCGCCTCACTACCGTTCAACATCCCCCGGTCAGAATCTTCAACACACCATCCCCTCACACCCATCTCCAGTGAGCTCCGTTTAGTCGTCTAGATTAGGTCTTCCCTGAGGATCCTGGCTCAGAGATGTCACGAGGCGACTGGATTGAGTACAATTCATTTTGAGTTCTCCCTCTATTCGGCGTTGCTGAGCCGGGCAGGGATCCCTCATTCGAGCACGCAACACGCTCTATTTCACCCTATTTAGGACTCGCCAGACCGAAGCTTGATGCTTTTCGGTTCGTACAAGTTTCAGACTTGCTCATGCCGTTTTCTGCCTATTTTGAGTGTGATTTGTTGATCACGTTCGGCCTCGGTTTGAGTTTGCATCCCAGTCGCTTCTTGACTCTCCCCTCAGCGAATGCATCCTAGATGTTCGTTGAAATGCCTAATTTAGATTCGCCTAGATGTTCTTCGTTTTTTAGTTAAATTTGAGAGTTCGTGTGTTGATTTGTTCTTTCGATGTGATTTTTGCCACGGTTAGTGTTCTGGAATGTCACTCATTTTCTCGTCCTCCATTTGTTCCGTTTATTTCGTGCTGTGTTTGTGGGTGCTCGTAGGGGTGGTCCTCGGGCAGTGTCGTAGTTGACTGGGGAATGGTGGCCTGGACGGGTGTTGTAGGTGTGGCCGGAAGCAAGTGGGCTCGTGGCTAGCGTTATGGCTGTCCACGGAGGCCGCTGGTGTGGCTGTTTCGGACATCCGACAAGTGGTAACCGCGGCCAACGATAGGGTGCTGAGTGGAGGAGTTGAGCCAAGGTTGGAGTCAAGTCCATTACTGGCCATCTCTGAGGGTCCCAGGCCTTTGGAGTTCGGCCGACGATAGGGTGCTGAGCGACCCTGCTCTCGCTCGTCTCAGCCATCCACGTCGAGGCTGCAGGGAGTCGGGTCTAGCCATCAGTTGGGTCTACAAAACCGGGAGAGTCGGGTTAGCCGAGTCTAACCTGGGTCGGGCAAGGGCCTACCTAGTAGACATGGCCACGAGCCGATTTCGGCTCGAAATCGGCCCAGGTCAAACTCGAGACCAGCCCGGGTCAAACCCGGGACCAGCCTATTGTTCGGGCACGTGGTTCAAAATCGGAACCGACTCGTGGCCTACAGGCTCGGTTGTCGCGACCTCCCCGAAACGGCCCCGAGGCCTACGGGGTTTGCTAATGGATTACTAGGCTAAACCTAGTTCGAGCCCTTCCAAGCCCATACCAATTCGCGACTTAAATTAAAGTTATTAACATGCAAATCAATTTCATTTAGGAGTCGCCACTAATCGGTTTCTGATAGGTCGATTAGACACCTAAGCGAAGCACGGGAGGAGAACTTCACTTCTACGAACCAGAGATTCAACGGGTACGGAGACTTGATTACACTAATCGATTAACTAGTGCCATTTTGGTACCTAATCTTGTTAACTCATCACCTAACGTGTTCTCGCTAATTGAGAATCTCAAAATTCCATTCCTAACTAAGCTAAGGGGAAAAACGGTTAATATCTAAACCTAGACATGCATAACCAACTACGCGCGGGATTAAATTAAATGTGCAACTCAAAGTGTGTGAACCGAGCGACGTGGGATTAAATATAACACTAAACATGCGAAAAGGGCAAGAAGACTAATTTCAAAATCCAAATAAAACTTCTGGTTTTTGTTTTTTTTTGTTTGTTTTTTGTTTTTTTTTAAATTAAATTTTTTTAAAAAAAATTAAAATTTTTTAAAAAAATTTTTTTGATTGATTTTTTAAAAAAAAAAACATAAAATAAAATAAAATAAATTCGGGCTTTTGTCCTTTTTTTAAAAAAAGAAAATTTAAAAATTTAATTTAAAATTTTTAAAATTTTTTTAAATAATAAAAATAATACAATATTAAAATAAAATAAATCGGATTCCGGTCGGACCTCCACGTCCGACCCGGATCGGGACCGACTCGGATTGAGGTTGACTCGGACACGCCGGCTCGGGTCCACGACCAAACCGGGCTTATTTATTGAGCCCGGTCGGAAAAAATAAAAAAAGAAAGAAAAGAGCCTAGCCCATTTTTTAGAAAAAACGAAGGCCCAGAGCCCAATCAAGAGAACATCTAAGACCCTAAAACTCCGGCCCACAACCTATTCGGCCCACTAGAACAAGACCCAAGAGTCAAACCCTACCCGGTTTCCAACCCACTCGCCCGACCCGGCTCACGAAAACCCTAGAGCCCGACCCAACTCACCTGACCCGGTCCACGGCCGATGACCCGACTCGCCGCCGCACCGTGACCACGGCCTCGCCTTCCATGGCCGGTTGCTCGATGTGTGCCGGCCGTTTCCCCCTCACCGGCCACGGGAACGCTGGTCTCTACCCGCGTCCTAGCCTCTGTGGTTGGGGGTTTCCGGCCCGGCGAGGGGGGCTCGGCCGTCGTCCGACGTGCCCTGACCTCCGCGGTCGGGGCTTCCGTCTGTGAGCCAGCCAGATCTCGACGAGGGACTGGCTGTTCGCGCCTTTTCACGGCTGCGTTCGGATTGCCGTGGCGACGGACAGCACACCGGGACTGACCGACGTCCCCAAAATTGCAACGAAACAAAGCTGGCTTGAAAGGTTAGTTCAGGCATAATGTCAAACGGTTGGCGTGCACCGCGAAAATAAGAGATTCCAGACTCGATCGAGACTCAAATGTGCCCGGGGTTTGCACACAATGATGCACAGACAAGCAGAACTCAGCTCGAGGTGTCACCAACCGGAACTCGCGCGAGCCGGACGGCCGCGAGCTCCGACCGGCGACCTTCCCCCAAAACAGAGTACAAATGAAGGCAGAGGGCGGCAACCACAATCCCTACCCGACTCGGCGATGGTGAATGGAAGGCGACCGCAGTAGATCGGGTCACACCCGCGCGCCTCGCATACCCCCGAGCCGGGATCCTCGGGAAAACACCCCGAATCAAACGAAATCAAAGCCAAATTCGACGAGAGACCAGATCGGGACCTACCTTGACAGAGAACCTTCGGTCGCAGCTTAGGCGCGGTGGTCGCCGGCGAAGAACCTCTCACACTCGACCTTTCACTCTCTCTCGGGGGCTCTCTCTCTCTTTTTTTCTCTCTCTCTCGACTCCCTTCTCTGTTCCAAAACCTCCTCCTTTTCGAACCTCCCCCTCTCCGTTTTATCGTCCAGAGAAAGAGGAGGCTATGCTCCTCCTCCCCTTTTCGAGCGACGCCCTCCTTCCATTTCGAGCTCAGGGGAGGCATCGATCAGTGTATCCTCCCCGTTCGAGCTCACGCCCTCAGTCAGTCTTCTCCTCGGGGGGGTTGAATTGCGCCCGTTTTTTTGCCAAAGCGACTTCGGGGTCTCCTGGGTCCTTATGCCGTCAAGGTGCAGCGCTGCACCACTGCTCCGGCTTCTGGCATAGCAACTTCGGCCTCCTCGTGCAGAGCGCACCTCCGTTTGTCTGCTCTGGCTTCTAGCTCCTTGCTGCTGTGTCTGCTCCTCTGTCCTGTTCCGGCTGCTCCTCCCTCGCGCTCTTCAAAGCGTTGACTGGGGGAAGGGGGACGAAGAGTGAACGCGGGCCGGGCCCCAAGGAAGAAAGGCCAGCCCACGCGGAGAATAGAAAGAGAGGGGGGAGAGAGCATTCGTGACCAACGTCAATTTCATCATTTTTTTTAACTAATTTGATTTTTGAAAGTGAAAAATGGAAAATATGCGAATGCACCTAATAACTATAGGCCATGCAGTTTTAATGAAGATATTTTTTGGTTTAGTGGTTAAAAAAAATGAAACTCTAATTTTATGCGATAAAACCTTAAATGATTTGGGCAAAATTTAGGTGTCAACAGCTGCCCCTCTTTGAAGGGGAGTTCGAAGAAGTTTCATTCAAAGATAAGAGACACTTAAATTTTGTTCACAGAGGGCACGGAGAGATGCATGAGAGATGATTTTTTTTTTATAGAAATAAGCTTTGGGCTACGAAAGCTCGCCAGGTCAATGAAATGCTCCGGGCTACGAAAGCTCGCCGGGCAAAGAAAGAGGAAGACTCTGAGCTGCGAAAGCTCGCCGGGTCGATAAGATGCTCTGGGCTACGAAAGCCTACCGGGCAAGGAAAGAGGAAGACTCTGGGCTGCGAAAGCTCGCCAGGTCGATAAGGTGTTCCGGGCTGCAAAAGGCCTACCGGGCAAGGAAGAAGGAAGACTCTGGGCTACGAAAGCTCGCCAAGTCGATGAAGCGCTCCAAGCTACAAAAGCTCACCGGGCAAGGAAAAAGGAAGACTCTGGGCTACGAAAGCTCACCAGGTCGATGGAGCGCTCCGGGCTACAAAAGCTCATCGGGTAAGGAGAAAGGAGGACTCTGGGCTACGAAAGCTCGTCAGGTCGATAAGGTGCTTTGGGCTGTAAAACCTTACCGTGCAATTCCAAGATTGTAAGTTTATCATATCAAGAAGGCTTCGGAACGGTCACTGCACATCTAAGGGAACATGTCACAACAAATGCCTTAGTAGGGAAAGCATATCAAGCGAGATTAATAACATTCAGACGTCATAAAGGACACTATCAAAAGCATAGCATCACCGACAAAGCATTGATTGCATGGACAAACCAAACCAGTTTCAGTTGTTTAGAAAGCATTTATCATAATTCAATATCCCAAAATTGCCGTTGGGATTGGGAAACGCCATTGATCCTCAAATTCTCTTAGGAGATAAACCTTTATCAGCAAGACCCTGGCTCATGCAAAGAGGTTCGTTAGATATGACAAACAAGAGTTGCATAGTCAAAAGAGGCTTCTCACAAGCTCTCAAAGAAGGCTATTTGCTCCCATCCATTGATGTGGGGGATAGGCATGTTCTCTCTGTATACCTTACGTTATCAGTGTCGAAGGTTTCGAGGATCATTCGCAATGAGTACACATTGACCGATCGGAGAGGTCTTGTAAGGACTGTAATGTAGGTTTGGTCCTGGTTCTAACAACGGATTAGCATTATCGACCGAGCAATGAAATAATTATGGAACGGTACCTTTGCCAGGTTTATAAGTCAAGAACCCTAAGATGAGAGAAGACAACCTTGCTCCCACTTCTTCAAGTGACAGCTTCCCTGTAAAGTCCCTATTTTCACTTGACTCATCCCAATCAGAAAAGACTTTAGGAAAGGGTTGTAACATTAGTCTGGGTAAAGGCTCAAAAGGCTCAGAAATTTTCAAAGGGGTTTAAAAGGTGGTGATCACCATGGCATCCTCACCATACCGGTCAATCTGTTTGAAGGCACTTGACTTTTGAAGTCCAACTTGTCTCGGAAGTCCATTGACTAATCACCTTAATGCAAGAGCTTTGCTCTAATGATTTTTGCATTTGCAATGATTTTTGCTTTGCAAGCACTTTGCTTCTGACGTTCCCTGCTCCTCCTTTTTTTATGAGAATCTTTCTCTCGATGCAACCTTTTTTTGGCTTTTTTTTTTAAATAATAGGCATTGGCCTTGCTTTTACCAGGCACACTACTTTTTCATGTCCCCTAACTTCCACTTGACTTTTCCTCTTTTGACCATTTTGGGCTCCTAGGGCTTTCGAGATTTTCCGCACGTTGTCCCATAAGCACCAGTTGCTTTGGTAAACCATGTGCCTTGCCCCAGTGTAGGAAGACAATTACCACTTGGGTTTTAGAAATTAATGTTCAGGCTCAACTGGGCTAAGCAAGTGGTATGAGTATTTGGATAGAGAAATGAATGCTCTTCTTCATTTTGGGATGTTTCAAGTTTTCATAGGAACTCACCTGAATATGCCACAAAAAGATTAATGCAAGTGAAGGCAAAGAAGTGTTTCTCACCTTTTCCTCCGAAGAATATCAGTCAAAACCTTCAAATTTGCCTCATTGTGGGTTGGTTCTTTATAGAAATTCTTCCCATGTGCAGGCTCAAAGGGGCTTAACTATGATTGCCTGTAGTGTGCAGGGTGGACAGAAGAACTGTCTCTTTCTATTTTGATCCATGTACCATTGCGAATGACTCTCTTGTCCTAAAACACGATTTTCTCTCTTTCGCTCCTCTCAAGGTGTTTTACAGGACATGTTTGGGAATGTCTTGCCTTTCCCCATTCTAAGTACTCCTCGCTTGGCATGATTAACGTATTTCCTCTTGTTTCACCAAGATCACCTGAGTTGATTGATCTCCATAAGGAATTTTGATTCAAAATGAACGTCCCACCGTCCCACCAGACACCAAGATAGCTATCAAAAGTTTTTTTTTTCTTTTTGTTTGTTTGTTTGTTTGTTTTTTTTTTTGGTATTGAGAAAAAGGTACTCACCTATGGCTTGGTGACTTGGTAACCCCTTAATTAGTTCACCGGAGGCTCGCCAAGACGGTTCAGTCGTTTTGTGATCACTTTGTGGGTTGCTCGGGGCCTACAAAGTAATTATGTATGCATGATATGCATGATGTGAGTACCCTACAGTGACTCGGATTGCATCGAAGATGGCTCTCAGGCCTTGGATTTCATTCAAGGAAAATACTTTTTCACCGAATCGGCATTTACAGGCTTTGGCAACTCTCGGCCATCCATTTCTACAAGAATTAGAGCTCCCCCAGGTAGAACCTTCCTAACGACATATAGACCGTCGTAATTTGGGGCGAACTTCCCACCTAATTCGGGCATGATGGACAGCACTTTCTTTAGTACGAGATCTCCGGCTCCAAAGTGTTGAGGCCGAACCTTGCGATTGAAGGACTTGGCAACCCGCTTTTGGTAGCATTGACCGTGGCATAAAGCCTTCAGCCTCTTCTCGTCGATCATGTTCAACTGATCCCATCTCTGTTGAGCTCACTCCTCCTCAGAGAGCTCGGCTTGTGAAAGAATCCTCAATGAAGGGATTTCGACTTCCACGGGCAAGACCGCTTCCATACCATAAACGAAGGAGAAAGGAGTCACCCCTGTCGAAGTGCAGATCGAAGTTCGGTATGCCATTAATGTGTAGGGCAACCGCTCATGCCAGTCTCGATGGTTGTCAGCAGTTTTTGACAAGATCTTTTTTATGTTCTTATTGGCTGCCTCCACAGCTCCATTCATTTGTGGACGGTAAAGTGAAGAGTTCAAGTGACGAATATGAAACTCGCCGAGTAAGCCATCTACAATCTTGTTGTTCAAATTTGAGCCATTGTCGGTAATGATCGCCTCCGGGACCCCATAGCGAGCGATGATGTCACGGTGAATAAACTTGACCACATTCTTGGCGGTGACGTTGGCATATGAGCTTGCCTCGATCCACTTGGTAAAGTAATCAATGGCTACCAAGATGAAACGATGTCCGTTAGAGGCCTTAGGATTAATTGGCCCAATCATATCGATCCCCCACATTGAGAAAAGCCATGGCTCGGACATTTGCCGCAATTAATTTGGCGGCACGTTGACTTTATCTGCATAGATTTGACATCGATGGCAATAACGAACATGCCGGATGCAATCGGTCTCCATAGCCATCCAGAAATAACCCAGTCTTATGATCTTTCTGGCCAAGAGATGACCGTTCATGTGCGGGCCGCATTCTCCTTCGTGAATTTCCCTCATCAACTGATTAGCTTCTTTGGCATCGACGCATTTCAACAAAACCGAGCCAAAGGACCTCTTGTAAAGAGTATTGCCACTAATGAAGAACTTCGATGCTAGTTTCCTTATGTATTTCTGGTCCGTTAGTTCGTTTCTAGGAGGATATTCACCCCTCTGAAGATAATTCATAATGTCGTGATACCACGGCTTCTCGTCAGGTTCATCTGCGATCGCCGAACAGTAAGTCGGACATGTCAGTATTTCGATTTTCAGTGGCTCGATGTCCAGCCCCTCCATGACCTGCAGCATCGATGATAACGTGGCTAGGGCATCGGCAAACTGATTTTGCGATCGGAGTAAATACTCAAAAGAAATCTCTTCAAATTCCTTTATTAGCTCCTCAAGGAATTCATGGTAAAGAATCAACTTGGAGTCGCGGGTTCGCCATTGTCCCTCTATCTAAAGAATGATGAGGGCGGAATCGCCGTAAACATGTAGCTTCCTAACCTTCATGTCGATGGCCAATTGCAATCCCAGTATGCAAGTTTCGTATTCTGAGATATTGTTGGTGCACGGGAATACTAACTTGGCAGTCACAAGGTGATGTTGACCGGTCGGGGAAATAAGCACTGCCCCAGTCCCAGGACCAGCCAGGTTAACGGTGCCGTCAAAGTACATAATCCATTTATCACTCACTATCTCTAAAACACGCTCCTCTATGGGATCTGGCTGATGATGGCCTTCTGACCTTTCGACGTTTTCAGTCAATATGTCAGCTATAGCTCTTCCCTTGACAGATTTTTGTGTCATGCTGTGGACGTCGAATTCGGACACCAGTACTTGCCACTTTGCCAACTTTCCAGCTAACGCAGGTTTTTCCAGCAAATATTTGATGGGATCGTTCTCAGTTACAAGCAAGATCCGATGATGAAGTGTGTACTGGCGTAAGCGGTGCAACACCCATACCAAAGCCACACACGTCTTTTCAACCCCGGGGTAATTTATTTCGGATGAAGTAAATTTCTTACTGAGGTAGTATATTGCGCACTCCTTATCATCGCTTGGTCTCTTCTGGGCTAGCAGGGCTCCCAATGACTCCTCATGAATAGTCAAGTAGAGTATTAGTGGCGCTCTGGGAACAGGTGGCACCAGGACTGGTGGATGAGAAAGATATTCTTTTATTTTCTCAAATGCCTCTTGACAATCAGTACCCCACTTAACTTTGGCGTTTTTCTTCAGGAGCTTGAAAAAAGGTTTAGCTGTCTCGGATAGTTGAGAAATGAATCTCGCCACATAGTTCAGTCTCCTCAGCAAACTCCGAATCTCTCTAACGGTAGAAGGGGGCTTTAAGTCACAAATGGCCTTAACCTTCGATGGGTCGATTTCAATGCCTCGACTACTGACCATGAATCCCAGTAATTTCCCAGACTTTGCCCCAAACACACATTTGGCGGGGTTAAGTCTTAACTTGAACTTTCGAAGTCGGTCAAACAACTTCCGCAGCACCTCGATGTGGTCTTCCCCGTGTTTGGATTTAGCAATCATATCGTCTACGTAGACTTCCACCTCTTTGTGCATCATATTGTGAAACAGGGTGACCATTGCTCTTTGGTATGTTGCCTCGGCGTTCTTCAAGCCGAAGGGTATTACCTTGTAACAGAAGGTCCCCCAAGGAGTAATGAAGGAGGTTTTACTTTTATCTTCTTCTTTCATCCGAATTTGGTTGTAGCCCCAAAATCCATCCATAAAAGAAAATAACTCAAACCCCGTGGTGCTGTCGACCAATACATCGATGTAAGGTAGTGGAAAGTCATCTTTCGAACTTGCTCGATTCAGATCGTGGTAATCAATATAAACCCTCACTCGACCATCCTTTTTCATGACAAGACTACATTGGCGATCCAATCAGAATAGTGCGACACTTCTATAAATCCCACCTTCAACAACTTCATGACTTCTTCTTCGATCTTCTTGGACAATTCGGGCTTTGTTCTTCTGAGCCTTTGCTTCTTTGGCGGGATACTCGGATCAGTTGGTAGAGCATGCTCTATAATTTCCTTATCTAACCCTGGCATATCCGCATATGACCAAGCGAACACATCTTGGTATTCTTTTAAAAGGTCGACCATCCTTCTAATGTTGATTTCAGAAAGGCCAGCTCCAATCTTGATTTCTTTAACATTCTTCAAATCGCCCAGATTTATTGTGATGGTAGACTCTGCGGTCAACGGCTTGGACTCTTCATGCCGAATCCAATCCTGCTCGATGCTTTTTCGGTCATAGTCATCCTTATCATCCTCGGTCCCAGAGGAATTTTCGTCGAGTGAATCCGACTCACATATGCACCTATCATGATCGTATGACATGTTATGTCTGAGATGCCACAAAGAAGGTTAGTGATTAAATTGGCTAATATTACTACAACTACTGATATGCATGTGCTTCGAAGTTGTTTTGAAAGAGTTTTCGAAAATGAAGAATCCATCCTCATATCCTTGGACGCCCCTATTTGCAAATGATTTTGAAGATCAGGAAGCGTGTGAAAGTCCAGGCTTCAAAGCATCATCATCAGTCTGGTTTGGGTACTTCCACACGTCCTTAATAAAACATGATCATGATTCAATTAATAGGATAGGGCCATTTACATGACTCGAGGTCTTGGACCGACGGCTCACAGCCCAAGATCTTAATTACAAAGGAAAGCAGTAGCTAGACCTAAACAGACTTCCCATGGAAGGGATAGACATAGACTCAAACTAACGGAACAGGAAAGAAAAACAGCATCCCTACTCATAAGGGTTGGTGGTAGCAGTGGAGGGTTTGGTCTCCTCATTTCCCATGATAGCACAGGTAAACTCTTCTTCGAACAACTCGACTAGGCCAAGGATGGCTTCCTCTTCCTGCAGCAGCTTAGGCGGACCCGGAAAGATCTCTTCCAACTCCGGAAGGAGTAAGCCCTTCTGACCCTCCTTTAATCCGAATAGATTTCCACGACCTCCGTCACCTCCATGATTAGCTGGGCCCTTATGGTTACCACGACCTTCGAAATCGCCTCGTCCTTCATGATTAACTCGGCCATCGGAATTGCTACCATGATAACCTAGGCCTGCTTTTTTACGCCACTTGGAAGCCTGAATAGGCTCTTTGATACCTTGTTCATATAGTCCTAGTCCAGTTCCAGGAATATGACCATTCTCGAGCAATACCCTACTCAACATCATTGAAGGCTTAGCCACTTCTGGGTTGCGCATAATAGTCCCCACAAGCACATAGATTACCGACACTAGCTCAAAAGTCTGGTAGCTTGATTCAGCCTTGTTCTCAGGCTCTATGTACGGAATTGCAATGTCGTGAAAAACTTTGAAATCGGTCTCTCCGTGCACAGTTATCAACTTTCCATCCACGATGAATTTAACCTTCTGATGCAAGCTCGAGGGCATGGCTCCTGCAGTGTGTATCCAAGGTCGTCTTAGTAGAAAATTGAATGCACTAGGAATGTCCAGGACCTGGAAATTGACTAGAAAAAGAACCGGACCAATCAGTAGTTCAAGCTCGACCTCGCCAATGACCTTCTTCTTCATACCGTCAAAAGCTCGAACGGTAGATTTAGATGATAGAATTTTCTCTTCACTCACTCCCAGACGACGAAGGGTGGTGAGTGGGCAAATGTTTAATGCAGACCCGTTGTCAATCAGCGCTCTTGCTACCACTCTATCACGACACTTAACTGAAATAAGCAGCGCCTTGGTGTGGTTGTGACCTTCTGGAGAGAAATCTTCATCGGCAAAAGAAATCTGATCTTTTAGCAAAATAGACTCAACAAACTCCTCCAACTGGGTGTCATCGATGGTCTCAGGGACGTGCACTTCATTCAAAACCTTGAGCAGTGCATTCTTATGTTTTTCGGATGATTTGAAGAGATCCAAAAAGGAGATTTGGGCTGGCATCTTTCTCAACTGATTCACGATGTTGAATTCGCTCGTCTTCACGATCGCCAGGAATTGCTTCGCCTCCTCTTCTGAGATGGCTTTCTTTTCAATGACCCCTGTAGGTGCATAGCAGCGGCCCGACCGTGTGATGGTGTCGATTTCGTTTGTTTTATAACTCCAAGGAACTGCCTTGGGGTCGTAACTCGGGGTTCGATCTACTATTATATCTTCTTCGTCCTCAGGCGGGAGTTCAATCACCATCGGCTCCATGACGCTATCATCGATCTCTAGGATAGCGAACTCTTCGACCGCCAGGTCAACGACTAACTACTCAACATCTCCTTCGTCCGGCATCCATAAATCTTCCTCGATAGATAAGTCAATCACCACATGGGTAATCATGCCAACCACTTCTTCGGGTTCAAGCGGATCGCCCATACCTCCCCACCCATCAGGAACAACATCCTTGGGATCGATGAAGAAACTGGGCGGTGGTGAATACTTCACAAGATAGTCGAATTTGCCGCTGGGCTGACCCAGTGTGTCGACTACTTCCCCATTTTCACGAGCGAGCTTTACGAACTGATAATTTCAATCCACATTGCTAGCTTGAGGCCCAAGATCTTCATACAAATTTTCTCCTTCTAACGCATCCTTATTAGGCGGCTCGTCAGTTTCTATAGGCTCAACGAGTGTCTCTTCCGATTCTTCCTCGTGAAACGAATCAAGAACAGCCATTATGGTCGCCATACTATCTTCCTTCGTACTGTAGATTACTCCCATGTCCACCATCTGGGCAATGCATTTCAATTTTTCTTTCAACGGAATATCCTCCCCATCTTCAAAGTGTCCAGCTGACACTAGTAATTTATAAAGTCTATAAGCGTCCACATTAAAGGTCTGCTTACTCTCACTACCCTCCTCGATAACCACATTGACATCCTCAGCATGATTGGGCAACGGGTTTTGTTGAACATTAGGGACTAGTTCTTTAAAGGATAAAATGTCCTTGTCAAGTAGATTCTGAACCTTGAGTTTAAGAATGAAGCAGTCATCCACATCATGACCATTCTCGCCCCTGTGGAACTCGCAGGACTTTGACGAATCAAATCCGGGAAATCTTTGATGATTGTCCCGGGGCACTTCTTTAACTACCATTCCCCTTTTCAACAGCATGGGCAACAACTTGGACAGTGGCCTAGGTAGGGGAGTGAACTGCCTTGGTGTTCTCCTTTTAAATTCCTGATTCTGATATGCTCTATCTCGAAATATAGACGAGCCTTGAGAGGACGAGGCAGAGGGCCTTGTCATGACCGGCGCTTGCACATATGCGATCTCCACGTCCTTTTCCTTCCTGCTCGGGACCTTTCGACTAATCCCTTCGCTCAACCTACCATCATGCATTGCCCCCTCTATTCTCTCCCCGACATCTACCAGCTGGGAGAAGGTTAAGCATCCCGAACTCACCAACTTTAAATAGAAATCACTAGGTAGGGCCTTGAGGAAAAGATCGAGTAGCTCCTTTTCACTGAGCGGAGGTCGAACTTGAGCGGCTAGAGTACGCCATCTTTGAGCAAAGGCCCTGAAAGACTCACTCCTTTTCTTTTCAGTTCGAGTCAGCACTTCGCGCGTGGGGGCTATCTCGGTATTGTACTTGTATTGTAAGACGAATGCCTCAGCTAACTCCTCCCATTTCTCGAACTTCTCGGGCTCCGTTAGCACGTACCATTGCAATGCAGGCCCCATCAGACTCTCTTGGAAGGTTTGAACCATTAACGGGACATTCTGGGTGTATCTTGCCATCCTGTTCAAATAGTACTTCAAATGGATCTTTGGGTCTCCAGTCCCGTCATATTTAGTGAAGTCCGGAATCTTGAACTTCTCGGGAAAGCTCATTTGTGCATATCGAGATAAGTCCTCGATCACGTGCTCTTCATATCCTCGTAGCGCAGGAGCTTCTCCTCTATCTTCGCGAACCTTTTGTTGTGTTCCTCCTCCAAACGGGGGGTGACGGCTTCTGAGATAGGGTCCAATTCGACCGTTACGGGCATAGAACCTAATGCCTCCTCAGTAACATTTCTTCTTGCAGGCCCCTCCACGGGCTCGGGAATAGGTTGAGGTGGGGCTTGGCCAGCATTTGGTGCTGCTAATTCGGCCCTCATATCTTCGGCGAATCGAGTGAGCTGAGCAGCAAGACCATTGATCTTGTCGTTGAGAGTGGCGAAATGGGCGTTCTGCTCCTCGATATTCATCTGCGTGGCCCTTGATCGCGTCCGGATCGGCGACTGCCTAGAAGCCGTAGCTTCGCCTTGGCGGAGGAAGGGAGCATTGGCAGGCTGTCAAACTTGATGTAGACACTGCGATCACCGAAACTCCTCTCTTCGCGCATCGAGTGGACTCAGACGATTTGCGAACACCTGAAAATGAATATACATAAGCACACGATTCAAATGAGAGGTTGACCCATGGCAATGGTCTAGACGTTTTGTGTCCCTTGAGAGAAAGTTTTTTTTTGTATAGACATTGGGATTTTAGACATCATTAAACGATAATTGAAAGCTTCTTAACGCTGAAATAAGATTCTTCTGATATTGAAACAAAGAAGGTACACAACGATTCTTAAGCCTTGAAATTAGAAAAAAAAAAAAAGAAATCACCTAAACATTGAGACTAAGGAAGTACATGAAATTGCTGGAACATAAGAAGAATGAAATTCCCTAAACATTGAGGCTAGAAAAGCAATAGAATCTCCTAAACAAGAAACTAGAGAGATAAATTTGGCGAAAGTGTCATCTCAAACTTCTCGAGGCGACTCATTTTATATGCGATGGGGAACTTGCGGCTTTGCGGAGCTATTTGTTCTCTCGAGTTAACTTCGAAATGCGAGTTTTGTCCATTTCCACCCTCTTTTCAAGATGCTCGATTCGCGCCTTCTAGGATGGCTTGTTAGTCACTTCCGGGACCAGTGGTTGTAGAATGGTTGGAATTCGGTGATTGTGGATGTAGAACGTGGAGGCATGATGGATTTCTTCTTCTCTATTTAGCATCTTGGGCACGACGATTCTTTCAAGATGACACTCGCTCCAGGCAATCTTGACGGCACGGATTTAGTCGAAATAATCATAGTCTATGCGGGTGAAGCGGGCCTGGAACATCTCCGTCTTGAGAGGTGGGGGAATCTTTTATAGGGTTCGGTATTGGCGGGCTACCCTGTACGGGTAATAGGAAGTGGCGCCAGAAAGACCGAGCAGCGGGATCGGGTTAGCAAACTTGTGAGCGAAGCGGACTTCCTCGACCTGAAGCCATTTAGCATGCCATAGAAATGCCTTGGGTTCAGGGTCTCTTAGGAAGTTTATCCAACGGGAATATTCTTTATCGGGGGAATGCTTTTCTAAGACTTGGAACCTCTGTATGGGGTGTCTAAACTCATCTATTTGAAACACCTGCATAAGGTGCCCAAATCCCCTTATGTGAGAAAGAAACCATATCTGCAAAATTTCCGGGGAAGCTCGCATGATTTTGTCTCCGTTTTGTTTAAAACAATTAAGGGACAACAATGTTTCGGCTAAAATCATGTTGACATAGTTTAGCCCAGCACACATGTGTTTGACCTCCCAAGTAATTGAAGGATTAATGGCATTCTTACGATGAGGGAAGACGATTAGTCCGACAAATGCTAAAATAAAAATCCTACTCCTTTGGGCTATTGGTTGACTTGAAAAACACTCGGCTAAAAATGAGAATGGGCATGCATAACAGTTAGCCTTAACGACCTTCCTCACCACCTCGGCCCTAATTCTCAAAAATTGTGACAACTCGAAGATGGGGTCTATACCTATAGGTGGCTTGACAAGCTCGGTTCCAAGAGGCATTCCAATGGTAATGCTATATTCTTCCAATGTCGGAGTTAACTCGAACTTGCCGAATATGAAAGTTGATGTTTGAAGGCACCAAAAGTGCGGTATTGCTTGCATAACCCCGGAATGGATGTTGATCTTGAGTAATGGGAGGAGACGACCAATCCTCGCCTCAACCTGCCTTTGGCCATTTTGATCCAACTGATCCCACCATGCTATGAGTTCTTTCTTGGGAGTGGAAATGAATTGGACATCGGCTCTTCCCATCGCATATAAATCGAGGCTAACGAACAACCTAATTTGCCATGGACCAACAAAAGGAAATAAATGAATTGCATAATAGGAAAGATAAATGCTTACTTTATTGAGAACAATGGCGGACACAAAGACACACGCATGAAAGGTGAGGCTCGATTTCTATCTAAACAGTTGAACAAGGTGAAGTTAAGAGGGTGATCTGACCATCGCAGTCTCGCGTTGGTGTCAGGTCCTCTTAACTCCGGCTCAGTCGAAAGAGATATCCTATAGTCACGCAGTCTCGCGGACAAGGATAAACACTTACGACACCAGGAAAGAATTTTTGGGGAGAAGAAAGGCAACCTCTACATCGCGGTCTCGCGTTCGAGGTTGTATCTTTCTTAACACCATCCTAAAGCGTTCTATCACGGCCCAGGTCCAGCGGTATGGTTGTGTGTGCGATAGTGTAGTGCTAGAACATTTAAAGCATACGCAACAATGTATAGGCAAACAATGCTTCAAATGTTTGAAAAAGAAATAAACATTCGTTCTCTAAATCTCAACCCTGCAAAACAAGGGGTTAATGGCGAGAACATTCACGTTAGGGATGTATATAAACAAGAAAAATGGCCTAAGTCCACAAAATTTCCCCAGCGGAGTCGCCAAGCTGTCGCGACCTCCCCGAAACGGCCCCGAGGCTTACGGGGTTTGCTAATGGATTACTAGGCTGAACCTAGTTCGAGCCCTCCCAAGCCCATATCAATTCGTGACTTAAATTAAAGTTATTAACATGCAAATCAATTTCATTTAGGAGTCGCCACTAATCGGTTTCTGATAGGTCGATTAGACACCTAAGCGAAGCACGGGAGGAGAACTTCACTTCTACGAACCAGAGATTCAATGGGTACGGAGACTTGATTACACTAATCGATTAACTAGTGCCCTTTTGGTACCTAATCTTGTTCAACTCATCACCTAACGTGTTCTCGCTAATTGGGAATCTCAAAATTCCATTCCTAACTAAGCTAAGGGGAAAAACGGTTAATATCTAAACCTAGACATGCATAACCAACTACACGTGGGATTAAATTAAATGTGCAACTCAAAGTGTGTGAACCGAGCGACGTGGGATTAAATATAGCACTAAACATGCGAAAAGGACAAGAAGACTAATTTCAAAATCCAAATAAAACTTCTGATTTTTTTTGTTTTTTTTAAAATTAAATTAATTTTTTTATTTTTTTAAATTAAATTTTTTTAAAAAAAATTAAAAAAATTAAATTAAAATTTTTTTAAATTAAAATTTTTTTTGATTGATTTTTTTCGAAAAAAACATAAAATAAAATAAAATAAATTCGGGCTATTCTCTTTTTAAAAAAAAATTAAATTTTTTTAAATTTTTTTAAAAATAATAAAAATAATACAATATTAAAATAAAAAAAATCAGATTCGGGTCGGACCTCCACGTCCGACCCGGATCGGGACCGACTCAGATTGAGGCCAATCCGGGCACGCTGGCCGGGGTCCACGACCGAACCGAGCTCATTTATTGAGCCCGGTCGGAAAAAATAAAAAAAGGAAGAAAAGAGCCTAGTCCATTTTTTAGAAAAAACGAAGGCCCAGGGCCCAATCAAGAGAACATCTAAGACCCTAAAACTCCGGCCCACAACCTATTCGGCCCACTAGAACAAGACCCAAGAGTCAAACCCTACCCGGTTTCCAACCCACTCGCTCGACCCGGCTCACGAAAACCCTAGAGCCCGACCCGACTCACCTGGCCCGGTCCACGGCCGATGACCCGACTCGCCGCCGCACCGTGACCATGACCTCTCCTTCCATGGCCGGTCGCTCGACATGCGCCGGCCGTTTCCCCCTCGCCGGCCACGGGAACGCCGGTCTCTCCCCGCGTCCCAACCTCTGTGGTTGGGGGTTTCCGGCCCGGCAGGGGGGCTCGGCCGTCGGGGCTTCCGTTTGTGAGCCAGCCAGATCCCGACGAGGGACTGGCTGTTCGCGCCTTTTCACGGCTGCGCTCGGACTGCCGTGGCGACGGACAGCACACCGGGACCGACCGACGTCCCCAAAATTGCAACGAAACAAAGCTGGCTTGAAAGGTTGGTTCAGGCATAACGTCAAACGGTTGGCGTGCACCGCAAAAATAGGAGATTCCGGACTCGATCGAGACTCAAACGTGCCCGAGGTTTGCACACAATGATGCACAGACGAGCAGAACTCAGCCCGAGGTGTCACGGGCCGGAACTCGCGCGAGCCGGATGGCCGCGAGCTTCGGCCAGCGACCTTCCCCCAAAACAGAGTACAAATGAAGGCAGGGGGCAGCAACCACAATCCCTACCCGACTCGGCGATGGCGAATGGAAGGCGACCGTGGTAGATCGGGTCACACCCGCGCGCCTCGCACACCCCCGAGCCAGGATCCTCGGGAAAACACCCCGAATCAAACGAAATCAAAGCTAAATCCGACGTGGGACTGGATCGGGACCTACCTTGACAGAGAACGTTTGGCCGCGGCTTGGGCGCGGTGGTCGCCGGCGAAGAACCTCTCACACTCAACCTTTCACTCTCTCTTGGGGGCTCTCTCTCTCTCTCTTTTTCTCTCTCTCTCGACTCCCTCCTCTGTTCCAAAACCTCCTCCTTTCCGAACCTCCCCCTCTTCATTTTATCGTCCAGAGAAGGAGGAGGCTCTGCTCCTCCTCCCCTTTTCGGGCGACGCCCTCCTTCCATTTCGAGCTTAGGGGAGGCATCGATCAGTGTGTCCTCCCCGTTCGAGCTCACGCCCTCAGCCAGTCTTCTCCTCGGGGGGGTTGAATCGTGCCCGTTTTTTTGCCAAAGCGACTTCGGGGTCTCCTGGGTCCTTACGCCGTCAAGGTGCAGCGCTGCGCCACTGCTCCAGCTTCTGGCATAGCAACTTCGGCCTCCTCGTGCAGAGCGCACCTCCGTTTGTCTGCTCCGGCTTCTGGCTCCTTGCTGTTGCATCTGCTCCTCTGTCCTGTTCCGGTTGCTACTCCCTCGCGTTCTTCAGAGCATTGACTGGGGGAGGGGGGACGAAGAGCGGACGCGGGCCGGGCCCCAAGGAAGAAAGGCCGGCCCACGCGGAGAATAGAAAGAGAGGAGGGAGAGAGCACGCGTGACGAGCGTCAATTTCATCATTTTTTTTAACTAATTTAATTTTTGAAAGTGAAAAATGGAAAATATGCGAATGCACCTAATAACTATAGGCCATGCAGTTTTAATGAAGATATTTTTTGGTTTAGTGGTTAAAAAAAATGAAACTCTAATTTTATGCGATAAAACCCTAAATGATTTGGACAAAATTTAGGTGTCAAGATCGGTTCCAACAATTTTGGAATTGAGCCCGAAATTAGCGGTTCCAGGCCGGGTTCAAAAAAAAACTGGAGCAGGCCTGCACGTCTATTGGCCCTGCTGCAGCCTGCATGGCAGGCAGCCTTGGCCCTTGGCAACAGCCCAAGGCCAATGACTAATTTTTTTTTAAAAGTAACCGTTGCCATTTGCAACGGCAATTTTAGCCTATTTTTTTTCCTAAATTTCATTCTCATTTTTTTCATATAAATTCTCTCAAATTTCTCAATATTCTCAATTCTTTCAAATTCTCTTAAATTCTCTCAATTTTCTCAATCCGCGCAATTCTTTCTTTAATTCTCCCAATCAATTCGCTCAATTCTATCAATCCACTAGAAAAATGGCAAGTGGAAGTCAAGTGACAATTGGTAAAGGTAAGAATAGTATGACGGAATGCGATCATTCTTTTGATCTCGTGATTATGCAGATTTTCAAGATGATGAAATCGACATTTTTCCAGATGTGGAGCGCGTCCCAACGCAAGAAAGTCTTCATCCTCATGCCAAAATGTCAACAACAAAGGAGGTGGAGCGAGAATTTACATCCGATATTTGGGATCACTTCACGAAAATGGAAAGGTTTGATATTGATCCAAAAAAGTATGATATAATTTGTAAATATTGTGGTGCAATTTATAAATATACAGGTGAACAAGGATATAGAATATTCAAACGACATCTCAAGAACAAACATCCAACCCAAGCGGGAATTGATACCAAGCAATAATAAATTTCCGGGTACGTCAATCCTAACACTTCTCCTTTATTTCATTTTAATGAAAAAACTTATAAGGAAGAATTAGGTAAATTTGTTTCCGTTGAGCATTTATCATTTAATTTTGGAGAAAGATTTTATTTTCATCAATTTGTACAAAAAGCATGTGCTCTACAAGCAAAATGTGTTCCTAGAAATACACTTAAACGAGTAATTAAAGATGTTTACAAAAATGGAAAAACATATTTACAAAACTTTTTTATGCAATTTAATGGATGTGTACATATAGGTAGTGATATTTGGAGTGATCATTGGCAAATTCATTCTTACATGGGCATAACATGTCATTGGATAGATAACAATTGGAATATTAAAAAAAAGAGTCATTGCATTTAGAGTTTTCGATGGTAAGCATACAATAAATAATATTTATGGTTAATACCACCGAAAACCATAAACTGGTACGTATTTGATAATTTTATTCCGAACTTTTTTTTACCACTAAAAACCCCAAACCGGTACACCTATGACAATTTTACTCCAAATTTACACAAAAAAACTCCAAACTGGTAAACATGTGACAAATTTACCCCGATATATTCTTTTCACCACAAAAAATTTCAAACTGGTACACCTGTAATAATTCTACCCCAAACTAATAATGTTTTAATATTATTTTTTTCTTCATCTTCAACCTTTGGTCGGTTGCTTGATCGGCAACCAGCTAGAGGTGGAAGCCAGCGAGGTCGTCCCCGCGGGCCGCTGTCGACGCTCGACCTCGTCAACGCTAGCGAAGGTTGCCTCGCCCAACACCAGCGAGGGCAGCCTTTACCGGATGCAAGTGAGGGTCGCCTTCGGTAGATCCAGCTAGGGCAGCTTTCGCCTGAGTCAAGTGAGGGCTGTCCTCGCCTAACACTAACGAAGGCCGCCCTTGCCAACATCGGCTTCCGCCTCTGGCCAATCGCCGGTCCGGCGACCGACCAGAGGTTGAAGATGAAAAATAAATAAAAAATAAATAAAAAATAATATTAAAGAATAGGTTGGGGTAAAATTGTCATAAGTATACTAGTTTGAAGTTTTTGATAGTCAAAAAAATAGTGAGTGATAAATTTGTCACGGGTGTACTAGTTTGGGGTTTTTGTGGTATGTTCGGGGTAAAATTGTCACAGGTGTACCAATTTAGAGTTTTCTGTGGTAAAAAAAAGTTCGGAGTGAAATTATCACACGCGTATCAGTTTAGAATTTTTGGTGGTATTAACCTTAATATTTATAGAATAATTCGGCAAATTTTAGAAGAATATTGTTTACTTAACAAAATTTTTTCAATTGATTTTGATAATGCCGCGGCAAATACCGCTTCAATTGTCAATTTAGAAAATATTTGTAGACCCGCTTTTGGCGGAAAATTTTTTTACATTAGATGTGCTTGTCATGTTTTAAATTTATGTGTACAAGATGGTTTGAAAACTCTTGATATTTTTCTTAAACTAATAAAAATAGCGATTCAATATTTATGGAAACATCCCTAAAAAATGAAAGAATGTAGTGGATTTTGTAAAGCAAATGAAAAAAAGCCAATGAGATTTCCAAGAGATGTTCCAACTCATTGGAATTCAACTTTCCACTTGCTTAATGAATCTTTTGCATATAAAGATTTATTATGTGCATTCATTTCTAATAATATACCTCAGATTAATTTATACCCACAAGAGTGGAATATTTGCAAAAAAAAAATTAAATATTTTAAAGATTTTTAATTATGCAACTTATACTTTGTCCAATATTTATTATCCTACTATGCATTTATTTTTTGTAGAGTGTATTAATATTATTAGAGTTTTGATGAATATGAAAATGATGTTAAATTACAAAATACTATAGTAACAATGAGAATGAAGTGGCTACATTATTATAGCGATATTCCCATTATTTATTTAGTTGCTTGTGTTTTTTATCCACGTTGCAAATTAGATGGTTTAGGTGATTATTTGCATATGTATTATTAATGTTTACATTATGATGCGGTAAATGTTACAATCGTACTAAGGGAGGCTAAAAACGTAGTAATAAAATTATATAATAAATTTTGTACTAAATATAATTTAGATGGTATTAGATTTTCTCAATCTATCGAGACACAAAGTGAGAGAGTACATGTAAAATTAGTAGAGGATACCAACTTTTGTTACATAGACAGAAAAAGTAAAAGGGAGTAATAAGAAATATTTCTGAATTAGAGATGTATCTAACCGTTTACTTTGAGTTTACTGAATCCGAAGGTAATACAGGTTTTTTAATTTTGGATTGGTGGAAGAAGCATGCAAGCCAATACCCAATCCTTTCTCTTATGGCAAAACAAATTTTTGCAACCCCTTATTCGACAGTTGTGGTCGAACAAGCATTTAGTGCCGGAGGTAATATTTTGGACGGACAACGTTCAAGATTAGTTCTGGAATCAGTGAAGGCTCAAGCTTGTGTCGATGATTGGACGAAGGCTCAATATCGACAACAAGAGATAGTTCGGAATAATAAATTCGAATTGTTTGATGATGGAGATACTACCACTACCGGTACCAGTACCGGAACGGGTAGCGACGATTGAGGGTAAAAGAACTATATGGATTTTGATTCTTCTATCCCTAAGAAGATATGTAAGGCGCTTAATGATAATTCATTAAGTTCAAGCCCCCTCTCTTTCTCTCTTTTTTTCCCCAAATTTGATTATAATTTACCTTTTGATTACATTTTATATTGAATAATTCATTATTTCATAATTTCATAATTTCATAATTCATTTTTTTTATTTCATAATTTATTTTTAAAATTTTTAAATTACAAATCGGAACCGGCCCCGAAACGGAACCGGCCCAGAATCAAAACCGGTTCATACATGGCCACAAATTGGAATCGGCCGGTTCTGAACCGTGGCCATGTCTACTGCCTAGTGTTGGCCGCCTAGCCTGTGGTGTGAAGGGTTAGGCTTAGGGTTTTCGCACTCTTGGTTGGGCTTAGCTTGTTTCAAGTTAATGCGAGCCTAAAATAGATTCGTGGCCTGGCTTAATTCAACAATACCACCAAAAATCCCAAATTATTACACCTATTGCAAATTGATCCAAACTAATTTTTCTATCACAAAAAAATCAAAACTGGTACACTTTTAACAAAATTTCCTGCCGTTAAATTGGATTAATACCATGAAAAATCAAAATTGGTAAACAAAGGGGTAAAACCCTAAACTGGTACACTCATCAACTGCAACGTATCATCCAACTTAGCAATTTAATGGTAAAATTTAACGGAAACTAATAAAAGGGAAATTTATTATAAATATACCAGTTTGGGATAAAATTAGTTTGAGGTGAATTTATCATAGGTGTACTAGTTTTAGATTTTTTGTAGGGGTGATTGGTTCTCGATCCAATTTGGTCCCACCTAAGAACCAAGAACCGGACCAAGAGGACCGATTCTCAATATCTAGGATTGGGGACTGGACTGACTTGTCTTGGGATCGAGAACCGGACCGGACAGACTGTCTGGTCCAATCCGGTTCCATTGGAACCAATCACTTATTGTCATTACATTGAACAAAAAAAATATTTGGAGAAAAAAAGTTCAACTCTCAAACGTTCGAGTTTGTGACCAAACAAAAGTGAATGTCACTGGGAAATAGAGGAAATGGAGCTTCAAGGTAACGTTCCCAGCGTCTCTTTGCTCCGTCATCTTCCTGCCCTTTTTTTTTTCTTCAGGAAAAATATCTCTCCTTTTTTAATTTGAAAAAGTTTGTGTTTGTCAGAATTTAGAAAGAGGGCACATGTTTTTGTTCTTGGTCGCCAGAGCGTTGACAATTTCGTTTTTGTTCGTACCTTTATGACTGAGCTTTTCTAGGAACTATTTTTAATGCAGGTGTTGATTTACTGAAATAAGCATTTAGGTTTCTACTTTCTTCATATATATATATATAGAACCGGACCGCTCGGACACCGGTCTCACATTTAGAAATTAGGAATCAGACCGATACTCTTGGGAACCGGACCCAATCGGCTTATTCGGTCCGGTTTGAGTGGTTCCTAGTTCAATCGGTCTGTCTTGCTCACTCCTAATTTTTTGTGGTATCAACCCTTTAATTTTCCCTGAGCCAGGTTTACTTTTTTTTATTTAGCTTTGTTTTCAGGGTTGCTGAACTGGGCTTATTTAGTGAGCCCAATCCATTTATGGACCTGGGTCAGTGTGCATGGGTCGGCCCTGTCGCGACCGAACTCCCGAGCCCTCTTTTGAACAACATGCAAAAAGGAGAGGGGCTCGCCTGGTACATGCTAAGTCTAGGTTCATGACTTAACTCGAGCTCTCCCAAGCCCATACCATATCGCGACTTAGGGTTTAAATATTTAACATGCAAATGGTTTATACCAAGGAGTCGTCACTAATCGATTTGAGGTGGGTCGATTAGAAACCAAAATAAGGTGATGGGAGAATCACCATATTCCTACGAACCAGAGATTAACTGTATTCGGGGACTTGGTTACACTAGTTGGATAACCAAAATAAGGTGATGGGAGAATCACCATATTCCTACGAACCAGAGATTAACTGTATTCGGGGACTTGGTTACACTAGTTGGATAACTAATGCCCTTTCGGTACCATTTTACCCTGTTCAGTTTTTGAAAATATTTATCAGGCAGTTTAGATTGATTTTAGGACCTTTCTCCTAACATGTGAGGTGATCAAGCGAGTGCATAATCAGAAGTGATTAGCAGTAAAAAAACACAACGATTCATGCAGCCTAAGGTTCTAACCTTAACTGAGTCAGATGACATTCAAAAAAAAAAACAGTTCATGCAATTATATTAAAAACATGCATAATAATACAACGGTAATAACATGCAAAATACTCCCACGCAACATCAGGCTTATCTAATTTAAACATGGTAAATTATACAATTATAACAACATGCACAACCATAAAGGGTTAAAACACTCATATAAGTCATGAAAAAAAAAACGAAAATAAGAAAAGAAAAAGAAAAAGAAAATCTTTGTTTTTTTGAAATTTTTTATTTTTTTAATTTTTTTTCGGGAAAAAATAATATTAATAATGATAAAACGAAAATATTATTATTTTCTGAAAATATTTTTTATTTTATTTTTTAAAAATAATTTGTTTTTTTAAAAAATTTTAAATATTTTTTTATTATTAAAAAAAAGGGAAAAGAAAAAGGAAAAGAAAAAAAAATTAAATTTTTAATTTTTTTATTTTTAAAATAAAATAAAACAAAAAATAATAATAATAATAATAATAATAATAATAATAAAGCTGGGTTGGGTCGGACCGGTCCAACCCAGGTCAACGGATCCGACCCGGACGTTGACCCGGGTCGGATCAGTTGATCCGAATCAGGTCGGATCCGACATGAACGTTGACCGGGTTGGATCAGAACCGAACCGAGTCAACGGATCTAGCTCGGGTGTTGACCCGGATCGGATCGGCTGATTCGGGTCGGGTTTAACCCGATTTGCAAATCCGCAAGGGGAGCGCCGGCGGGGCTAAAATTGGCCGTTCGTCGGCCAACCCAAGCCGGCGTCACCCCCCAGAACGCCCTATGGGGCCGCCGTCGATGCCATAGGCTGCTTGGGTTGCCGTCCGGCCGCCGTTCGCCGGCCGGCAACCGAATTGAAAAACAGCCCCCATTGAGGCATATCGTCGAGCACGTGGGGGGCATGGCGGAAAACAGTCGATTCCGACCTCTCCCGGTGGCCGAATCGGTTCCGGGGACTTACCTCGCCTACGACGGCAACACACAGACGGCGAGGGACGGCGGCATGGGTCGGGATTTGCGCGATTCGGTCGGCACGAGTCCCAGCCGGGCAGCGTGCAAAAACAGGGGAGGACAGAGATGCTTCTCGACTGAGGGGCAGTCTCACCGTCGACGACGCATCGAAGGGGGACCTCCGGCTGATCTGAGGGGTCGACGGCGACGCTTCTGGTCCTTCCTCTTCCTCCGGCGCTTCTCGGTCTACTCGTTCTCTCTCTATTCTCTCTCTTCTCTCTCAATCTCTCTCTGCTCTATTTTCTCTCTCTGTGGCCGACCGTATCTCTGTCTGCTTCATGGCGACAGCGACGCTGCTGGTTTGCTCCGGCGAGGCCTCGGTCACGCTCTAGACTCGCTCTTCCTCTCTCTTTTCTCTCTGTCTCTGCTTTTTTTTGGAAAATGGCCGACCGGCCTCTCTCTCTATGGCCTTTTCTATCCGGCGATGACGATCCTATGCCTCCCCACGTCGGCTGACGACGGCCTGCACCGACCTATGCCCCGCGAATTCCGCGGCCATAGGCCGGTGCAGAGGGGGGGCAGTTCTGGCGATGGCAGAGAGGAGAAGGAGAGACAGAGGGAGACCCGAAAAATGGGGGGAGAACGGACTGGTAATTAATGCCAGTCCCTTTGGCGTGCTCATCCGAGCTTCCCCTGGCCTGCTGATGACGATGACGAGGGGTGGCACCGACGTGCGTCGGCGTGACGACATGCACAAGGATGAATAGAGGCGAGACAGCGACGCGGCGGAGGAGAGGAAGAAGGAAGAAGGAGCTGGGCTGGGCCGGGCCAAGTCCAGTCGCACGCAGGGGGAAAAGAAGAAAAAGGAGAAGCGGGCTGGAGGAGGCCCACGCGGGGGAAAAAGAAAAAGAAAAAGAAATGGCTAGGCCCGCGTGGGGGAAAAGAGAAGCGGGCCAGGGGGAAGAGGCCCATGCGCGGGGGGGAAATGAACAGGCCGGGTTGGCTTGGCTCCGACCCGGCCGAACTCGATTTATTTCTTCTCTTTTTTTTAATTAATTAATTAATTAATTTTTTAAACAAATTTATTATATTATTTTTTTGATTTGATTTTTTTAAAAAAATAACATTTTAATAGACCATATTAACACAAATATGCCTAATTTCTACATGCCATGCATTTAAATAGAAATATTTTTGTTTTAGGAAATAAATGAATTTAACTCCTAAATTTTATGTAATTAATTTTGGGCAAATTTAAAAATAGGTGTCAACAGCTGCCCCTCTTTGAAAGTGAGCTCGTAGAGATTGAACTCGTAGAGGTTACATTCAAAGATAAAATGACACCTAAATTTAGCCCATGCATGCTCAATGAATGTTATTTTTGGCTAGACTGGAGTCCCATTTTTATGATGCGATATAAGATGATGAATGCTAAAGTAAATAAAAACATACCTGGGGCTACTTACCTTGCCGAAAGGTAGAGTAATTCTAGATAATTAATATTGTGTGTCGAGGACCCGAACCTTTCTTTGGCCGCCTTGACGGGGGAAAAGGGTTTGTCTAGGACCCAAACCTTTCTTCGGTCGCCTTGACGAGGATTTTGTTTGTCTAGGACCCGAACCTTTCTTCGGTCGTCTTGACTGGAGATTGTTTTTGTCTAGGACCCGAACCTTTCTTCGGTCGCCTTGACTGACTGGATTTTGTTAGTCTAGGACCCGAACCTTTTTTCAGTCGCCTTGACTAGGGATTGTTTTGCCAAAGTACCTGGGGTCCTTGCCCAAGGATTTGACGGTTTGCCTAGTGGGTCCTCGCCATCAAGTCTTGGAAAGCTCAAATGATGAGCACCTCGGGGTCCTCGCCCGAGGATTTGATGATTTGCCTGCTGGGTCCTCGCCATCAGGTCTTGGAAAGCTCAAACGATGAGCACCTCGGAGTCCTCGCCCAAGGATTTGATGTGAACAGAGGGAGTCAGTTCCGTGCTTAGAAGGATAAACAGAATGGTCAGTCCAATGTTCAAAGAGTACCATAACAATTGTAGGTACATAAATTTTTGAAACTAGGCATGAGTAGAATATACTTACCTAGATATGTTCCTGCCTCTTAAGGACATGTCTCCTGTCAGACAAGTTTTTCTTTATGCAAATATATATGCATTCAATGGAGAAATAGACAACTGAGGCTATTCTAGAATGTCATATGAAATATCTTGACCAGCTAGTCAAGATGCATTTCATTTTCAAAGAATCACCCAGTTTACCTTCTGGATAGTTTGAAAAGAAATTTGATGATTTCAGGGTCGGATAAGGGCAGAGCATACTTACCTGGGCATGTTCCTGGAGGTTTGATGTATCATCTACTGAATAACCAATCTTTTTCGGGGCATCTCTCTTGGGATGATAATGAGGGCTTTTCCAGTGCCCGAATTTTGTACTCTATCACTGGGGATTAAAACTCTGAGCTGTCAAAGATGATTAGTACAGATATGCATGCATTCATCAAAGATAGACAAGCTGGGCTATTCCAGAGTGTGCATTTGAAGGTTCATGCATGATGATTTTGCCATGTTTGCATCACCAAAAATCCACCGAGGATTAATCAAGACAATTTTTCGCAAGGTGGACTTTCTCGAGATGATGAACAAGGGACTTTCAGTCAGAGAGGACTTTACACTCGCTCTCACTTGAAAAGTGTTGTTTGTCCCGACCATTAAAGCGGGAACATCGAAAACACTCAGTCTGACCGCTATCATATCAACAAGGGTCTGAGTTTTCTCGCAAGCGGTACGACACTGCCAATCTAAGAGGTCTTCTTCAGGGTCATAATGTAGTCTTGGTCAATGGCTTAACAAAGGAGATTGTCCGAGTCAAAGCCATGAAAGAAAATATTCTGCAATCATCTTCGGGTTTACAAGTCAAGAATCCTGCAAAACGAAATGAAAATAGTCTTGCTCGCACCTCCTCGAGAATCATTTATAAACATTTGAAATCCCACGTTAATTCAAGTGACCCAGTCAGAAGAGACTTCATGAGGGATGTAACACGGGTTTGGTTTATGGGTTGAGGAACAAAATGATCGTTGGGCTCAAAAATGTGTGTAAGGATGAGAATTGGTGATCCTCTTGGCATTGTCACCAGTTTTCTTCTCCACCATCAGGATCCTTCTGGAAGACTCTCCGGATAATCTTGTGTTTTAGCATCTTTAACAACTTTTTCTTGAGGAGCTTCCGTGTCAAGCATTTCCCTGGACACCATTTTATCTATCATGTAGCAGATTTTTGCCAAGACAGAGTTCGTAAAGTAGGAATTTGTATCAAAGGAGAACTCAAGTTTGAACCTTTTGGGGTCGTCTATTCTCCACCACTTGACAATTTTGGGGTATTTGAGAGTACATTATCCACAAAATAAGAACTCTTTTCTTCTCATCTTTTTCATCGTTTTTCTTCTTCTCCTTTTCTTCTTCTTCTTTTTTTGTTTTTTATCCATGGGCATCGGCCTTACTTTTACCAGGCACACTGCTTTTTTATGCCCCAATTCTTCAGTAATTTTTTTGGGCTGTTCTCTTGATGTTGTTAGGACTAGCCTAAACAAAGTTGAACAGAACAATATTTTTAAGCTCTCGGAGTCTTCATTTTCATTCGATACTTGAGACTATGATGCTCAAATTGTGGTGAATTTTGCCTTGCCCCGGTGTGGGGGATGATCACCAACTGGATTTATACGAAATGAAATTGATGGCTCAATTGGGCTAGCAAAGGATATTAGTGTATGGGATAGAGAAAGAACTACTCTTCGTCATCCTAGGGCATTTAAATTATCACGAAAGTTCATCTGCAATAAAAACACTCAAAGATTAAGGCAAGTGAGAGCAAGAAAATTTCTATTCATCTTTTCACCTGGTGCGAGCTGTTGCAGCTGATGATATTAGAAAGTTTTAGATATTACAAACTCCTCATCCTTCTTGTCTTGCTCAGTGAAAACATCACTGTTATCAATATTGGCATTTTGGACAGGTATTAGTTTGCTGCTTCTCTCTTAACAAAGCCCTCTTAGTCTCGACTGTCCGGCCGTCGATAGAGTGCTTGTCTTAGAGGACTCCGTCGAGGATCACAGGTTCCATGAAAACAGCGAGGTCGAAGCTAGGGGGGCCGAAAGGAAGGGATTTTTTTCTTGTTTCATCTGAATTTGAATCCATCCTGTGAGGCTAATTTACCTCAAGTTGCCCCAATGTGGGGTGGTTCTTGACAGGGGTAATTTGAAAGGAATCTCTGAGTGTATGGGCTCAAAATGGTCAAGCAAAGGATCAATGGTAGTGTATGGGGTAGAGAAATGAACTGCCTCTCGTCATTTTGGCTACCGTACCTTATGCGAGAAATCTCTTTACCTCGTAGAAATGAAACTCTTTCACTCATCTTGCAAGAGTTTAGTACGTGAGAATGTGTATAGACCAAGGGTTGCCTCTCCTCATCCCGACACACCTCGTTCAATACATCAGAGTAGTTCGACACCATTCGTCGAATTGTCAAAATTTTCCTAGGGAATTGGTGAATTAAACACGTAAAATTACCATGCAAGAGCCCTTTCCATGTAATGCACTTGAGGAAGAAAATTGTATCCATTTTCTTTAATCATTTCTTCCTTCTTGTTTCTTTTTACTCTTATGAGAAAAGTTTCTTTAGAGAAAAAGATACTTACCTATGCTGGGACAGTGAGACATACCTGCAAGGTAATAAGAAAGATCATGTTAATGAATGGGCTTTTTAAAGGGAAGGAATTGGAAACGATACAATATTACCCTTCGTGATTCCTTTTATTGGAAATTAGGTTGACAGCTCCCTGAGTTTTCTCGAATATTAATAGTTCTTTTCTGGCAAGAACAGGAGCTTACGTTAGAACTGAAATGACTGAGGGTAAATTGAGAACAATACAGATTACCCTTCTTCCATTTTACCTTCAAGACTAGCAGAGTCTTTTCTTTTCTTTACTTTGTTCAGCCTTCTCTGTCTCAGTCTGCTCCTCCCTAAACTTGGTCTCAAAGCTCGAATGAGATCCTCTATAATTAGGAGTGCCTCCAACTGGAAAGTCCTATTGTCGGCGCATGCTGTGCCAACGCAGTTCTGGCATGCCAAGGCATTTCTCGAAAATCCTCTGATTCTCGACATGCACAGGGCATGTGTAATTGCTTACATGGGGATCTTCGCAGCAAAGCTAATCTCTACTTTAAAGGTCTTTGACCGATGTGGACATGACTGACGTCGAGACCTCCATGATTGGTGGGACTGGGATTGACTCTATCTTGTCATATGCAAAGCCCTTTCCAGTTGCTTGCACAAGATCTCCATTCAAATTTGCCCTACATAAAAGGAAAGAATGTGTCATTTCTAAGCTAAAGTGGATGAACTTTAGGAACGAAATACACCCTTTTTTTATGGACTGGGGGATTACATGCCCCCTAGTCTACTTTTCCAATTAAGCATTTCTTTGACTCTGTAGGGCTGGTGTCACCCACTGGCAGTAATGAGATTTGCCCTATGTTTCATTTGAAGATTGAATGATTTTTGCTCAGATTGCCCCTATCAGATTAATTGGTCCGCTAGCATCACTAGGGTCTGATGTGCTCTTCAGTTTGTGTCATTTTCAAATGTCCCTTTTGTAATAATAAATCAAAAAGGAGTATCCTCTGAAACATGAAGTAAGCGAGTTAGAAAAACAAACAGGGCTATGAGCATACATGCTTTTCCAACACCATTTTTGTCCTTTTGAAAAATGACAAATCGTTTGATTTATTTTCAAAAGCTTAGAAACAAAGAAGTATGAGGAAGCCCGGGCCTCAGAATACTTTACTTTACATGATTGAATATCATCAACGGGCCAGTTTGGTATACTACCTCATGCCCTCAAAATAAAATATTTGTAATTCTTTTAAATAGTTCAGGCGAATTACATTTGTTGGAATGAAAATTACAGTACTGAAACTCCAAGCATAATTACAAATTCAGAAAACTAAAAATCTTAGAAAACAGCTGAGACTTTTAGGAAGCGGGAAAAGCTCTCAGATAGGGGAGGATTCAAACTATTAAATATGCCTCTATTCTAAGGGAGGAAAATTGAGTCTTCAGTTTACTCAACGACGACATCCGTGCCTCCTGCTTGATTGGGTGGTCCGTTACGAAATGAAAACATCTTTGCATCCAACAATTTCTGGACCTTATTTTTCAGGACCACACAATCATCAACGGAATGTCCCGTTTCACCCTAATGGTAATCACACGCCTTGGAGGGGTCATAGTTCGGGAAATGCTCAGGATTTTCACGCTTTGGTTCTTTAGCAAGCAATCTCTTTTCCAAGAGAACGGGCAGGATTTGAGACATAGGCAAAGGGAGTGGCGTGAATTGCTTTTTGCTATTTTGCCTTTGGGGCGGCTTGCGGCCTGAGGCTGGTTGCTGTCCACCGCCTATCTGAACCATTGAGGAAGGAAGAATGGTTTGGGTGTATGCAACACCCGTATCTGTCAGAGGTTCTTTCTCCTTCTTCATGTCGAGTTTCTTGTTTGTGGAAGTAGGGTCTATGAACCATCCCTCACGTAATCCCGTTTCAATTCGTTCGCTCACAGGAACAAGACGATTAATGGATTCAGCAGTGGCACCAACTAGTCGGTGTTTGTATTCGTACGGAAGTGACTTTATGAATAATTTCACTTGTTTCTGATCAGTGAGTTGTGGGGTAACCTGGGCGGCCAAGTTTCTCCATCTGGTAGCGTACTCCTTGAAGGACTCGCTCTTCTTCTTCTCGGCGCGTTCCAGATCGTCACGAGTAAAAGTGACGTCAAGGTTGAATTGATACTGCTTGAGAAATGCATTAGCGGCATCATCCCATGATTTAAAAGCATCCACATCTTTTGACATATACCATGTCAAAGCTGGTCTCGTCAAACTTGCTTAAAAGATCTGAATCATGAGGGGTCCATTATCAACGTATTGAGTTATCCGCACATGATACATATGCAGATGATGCCTGGGGCATGAGGTATCATCATACTTCTCAAATTCCGGCATTTTGAACTTTTTTGGCACTTTGACCCGTTTGTATATAGACAGGTCAAGTGGGACAGCATGCTGTGGGCTTTGTAACTGTTTCAGCATTTCCTCAACTTTTGCAAGGCGTTTGTCATGCTCCATCATTGGTGCAGCTTCAGGTTCAAGTTTCCTGACAGCAAGGGGAAGCGGATCGTCCTCTGGTGGAGGCATGTTGCTGTCGCTGGCGGAAGCTTTGCCTTTTCCAGTAGATGGTGGCGGTAACACTACTTCAACTGTTATAGGCGTGAGCTTGCACTGAATGGATTCCACCTGCTTTGTGAGATTTTGGATCGCGTTAAGGACCAGCTTCATTTCGTCCTCCATAGCATTGAGACGGACGTTTTCTTCGGCCATTTTTTATAACCACCTGTGAAAACGTCGATATAAATGAGTATAATTCCTGATAAAAAATCGTTTTATGACCTAGTTATAATATTATCACATATTTTCTTTATTTACAAAGAAAAAATAAGCAAAAAGGGTTTTTATTAATATCAACATTACAGGCGACGTCCCCGGGGTTCGAACCCCGGTCGCCTCGGACCGTGAGGCTACATCCCCGGATACCACTGGGCCGAAGGCCGCGGTGGTGTCACAAAGGGGCAAAAAAATTTATTTAAAGCATAAAAAGCTACCCGAGCTATATTAGCATTAGTACATCCCAAAAATACTTTTAAGGACGAAAATCGAAACCCCGAACATAATTACTATGAAAGTATAAAAGATGGGAGGTTTTAACAAAAAGGGCATCCTTCCCGGATGCTCATTCCATAGACAATGGGGAATCTATAGCCTCTTGGAGCTGCTTATTTTCATGGACAAGCTCCATAACAAACATATTTCTTATCTATAGAATGCAATCAACGAGCGATTTAACAGTAACAAGTCAATTGAATAAACAGGCTGCATAATAAAATGAGAAGGGATAGAATATATACCTTTCTTTGAACCATGGCAATCACAACTACATGCACATGAGGAGTGAGGCTCGATTTCTATCTAGACTGGCTCAGCAAAGTGAAATTAAAAGGGTGCTTGACCGTCGCAGCCTCGCGTTGGTGTCAAGTCCTTTTAATCTCGGCCAAATCGAAAGGAATATCTTATAGTCACGCGAATAGCGGCTAAAGATATTTCTTTACGATTTTTAGAAATGAATTTCAGGGAGAAGAAAGGCAGCCTCTACATCGCAGGCTTGCGTTCGAGGTCGTATCTTTCTTAACACCATCCTAAAATGTCTTATCGCGGCCCAGGTCCGACAGCGTGGTTGTGTGTGCAACAGTGTAGTGCTAAATCATTAAAGCATGCACAATAATTTATAAACAATCAATTCGAACCTGCAAGAACAAATAACACCTTATTGTTATGGTCATACCTGGAGTCTTTGCTGCCAAACAAAAACTATTTTGAACAGGGTAAAAATTTGGCTTAAATCCACTTTTTAAAAAAAAACAAGTCCCTAGCGGAGTCGCCAGTCTGTCGCGACCGAACTCCCGAGCCCTCTTTTGGACAACATGCAAAAAGGAGGAGGGCTCGCCTGGTACATGCTAAGTCTAGGTTCAGGACTTAACTCGGACTCTCCCAAGCCAATATCATATCGCGACTTAGGGTTTAAATATTTAACATGCAAATTGTTTATACCAAGGAGTCGCCACTAATCGATTTGAAGTGGGTCGATTAGAAACCCAAATAAGGTGATGGGAGAATCACCCTATTCCTGTGAACCAGAGATTAACTGTATTCGGAGACTTGGTTACACTAGTTGGATAACTAATGCCCTTTCGGTACCATTTTACCCTGTTCATTTTTTGAAAACATTTATCAGGCAGTTTGGATTGATTTTAGGACCTTTCTCCTAACATGTGAGGTGATCAAGCGAGTGCATAATCAGAAGTGATTAGCAGTAAAAAACACAACGATTCATGCAACCTAAGGTTCTAACCTTAACTGAGTCAGATGACATTCAAAAATAAAACAGCTCATGCAATTGTATTAAAAACATGTATAATAATACAATGGTAATAACATGCAAAATACTACCGCGCAACATCAGGCTTATCTAATTTAAACATGGTAAATTATGCAATTATAACAACATACACAACCATAAAGGGTTAAAACACTCATATAAGTCATGCAAAAAAAATGAAAATAAGAAAAGAAAAAGAAAATCTTTGATAAAAAAACGAAAATAAGAAAAGAAAAAGAAAACGAAAATCTTTTTTTTGAATTTTTTTTGAAATTTTTTATTTTTTTAATTTTTTCTGGAAAGAATAATAGTAATAATGATAAAACGAAAATATTATTATTTTTTGAAAATATTTTTTATTTTATTTGTTTAAAATAATTTAACTTTTTAAATTTTTTAAATATTTTTTTATTATTAAAAAAAAGGGAAAAGAAAAACCTTTTTTTAAAAAAAATTAAATTTTTTTTATTATTTTTAAAATAAAATAAAACAAAACAAAACAAAATAATAATAATAATAATAATAATAATAATATAATAATAATAATAAAGCCGGGTCGGGTCGGACCGGTCCGACCCGGGTCAACGGATCCGACCTGGGCGTTGACCCGGGTCGGATCAGTTGATCCGAATCGGGTCGGATTCGACCCAGGTCAATGGATCCGACACGAGCGTTGACCGGGTCAGATCGGTTGATCCGGGTCGGATTAAGACCGAATCGAGTCAACGGATCCGGCCCGAGCATTGACCCGGGTCGGATTGGCTGATTTAGGTTGGGTCTGACCCGATTTCGCAGATCCGCGAGGGGAGCGCCAGCGAGGCCAAAATTGGCCGTCCGCCAGCCGACCCAGGCCGGCGTCACCCCCCAGAACACCCTCTGGGGCCGCCGTCGACGCCATAGGCCGCCTGGGTTGCCGTCCGGCGACCGAATTGAAAAATAGCCCCCATTGAGGCATATCGTCGAGCACGTGGGGGGCATGGCGGAAAACAGTCGATTCCGACCTCTCCCGGTGGCCGGATCTATTCCGGGGACTTACCTCGCCTACGACGGCAACACACAGACGACGAGGGACGGCGGCATGGGCCGGGATTCGCGCGATTCGGCCGACGCGAGTCTCGACCGGGCAGCGTGCAAAAACAGGGGAGGATAGAGTTGTTTCTCGGCCGAGGGGCAGTTTCACCGTTGACGACGCGTCGAAGGGGGACCTCTGGCTAATCTGAGGGGTCGACGGCGACGCTACTAGTCCTTCCTCTTCCTCCGGTGCTTCTCAGTCTGCGCGCTCTCTCTATTCTCTCTCTTCTCTCTCAATCTCTCTCTGCTCTGTTTTCTCTCTCTGTGGCCGACCGTATCTCTAGCTGCTTCACGGCGACAGCGATGCTGCTGGTTTGCTCCGGCGAGGCCTCGGTCACGCTCTAGACTCGCTCTTCCTCTCTCTTTTCTCTCTCGGTCTCTCTGTCTCTGCTTTTTTTTGGAAAATGGCCGACCGGCCTCTCTCTCTCTCTGGCCTTTTCTATCTGGCGATGACGATCCTGTGCCTCCCTACGTCGGCTGACGACGGCCTGCACCGGCCTATGCCACGCGAATTCTGCGGCCATAGGCCGGTGCAGAGGGGGGCAGTTCTGGCGATGGCAGAGAGGAGAAGGAGAGACAGAGGGAGACCCGAAAAATGGGGGGAGAACGGACTGGCAATTAATGCCAGTCCCTTTGGCGTGCTCATCCGAGCTTCCCCTAGCCTGCTGACGACGATGACAAGGGGCGGTGCCACCGTGTGTCGGCGTGACGACATGCACAAGGGCGAACAGAGGCGAGACAGCGACGCGGCAGAGGAGAGGAAGAAGGAAGGAGGAGCTGGGCTGGGCCGGGCCAAGTCCAGTCGCACGCAGGGGGGAAAAGAAGAAAAAGGAGAAGCGGGCTAGAGGAGGCCCACGCGGGGGAAAAAGAAAAAGAAATGGCTGGGCCCGCGTGGGGGAAAAGAGAAGCGGGCCGGGGGGAAGAGGCCCACGCACGGGGGGGAAAAAGAACGGGCCGGTTCGGCCTGGCCCTGACCCGGTCCAACTCGATTTATTTCTTCTTTTTTTTTTAATTAATTAATTAATTTTTTAAACAAATTTATTATATTATTATATTATTATTTTTTGATTTGATTTTTTTAAAAAAATAACATTTTAATAGACCATATTAACACAAATATGCCTAATTTCTATATGCAATGCATTTAAATAGAAATATTTTTGTTTTAGGAATTAAATGAATTTAACTCCTAAATTTTGTGTAATTAATTTTGGGCAAATTTAAAAATAGGTGTCAACAGGCCCCAACCCAGGTCAGATGTAGAGATCTAACGAGGTTCGTATATTATAATATTATTTATTTTTTTCTGAAAATTAGGAAAAAGCTTTAAAATGGATTTTGAGTAGTTTTCTCTTAAAATATGCTAAAAGAATTTTAAAAAAATTACTCAAAAATTGAACAAGCTCTTGGAGCTTTACAATAGGATGTTATTTGTTCCTAGAGGCAAATGCTAGGTCATTATTTTTCGCATTTCTATTTTGATTATTGCTTGATTACACACTTTCAATATGTTGACCGTTGTTTCCTGGAAAAAGTGTCAAAAAGTCCTAAACCTTTTGCATTTATACCAATTTAGTCTTAAACTTTTTTTTGTGTCAATTTAATCCTAAACCTTTTGTATTGATGCCAATTTAGTCCTAAACATTTTTTTGTGTCAATTTAATCCTAAACCTTTTGCATTTGTGCAAATTCAGTCCTAAACCTTTTGTATTTGTGCCAATTCAGTCCTTCCGATTAATTTAGCTTCAAAATGTTTAGGACTGAATTTGCACAAATACAAAAGGTTTAGGACTAAATTGACATAAATGCAAAATGTTTAAGACTAAATTGACACCAATGCAAAAGGTTTAGGATTGAATTAGCACAAAAAAAATGTTTAGGACTAAATTGGCACTAATATAAAAGATTTAGGACTGAATTGACACCAATGCAAAAGGTTTAAGATTGAATTGGCACAAAAAAAAGTTTAGGACTCAATTGGCATAAATGTAAAAGGTTTATAACTAAATTGGCACCAATGCAAAAGGTTAAGGACTTTTTTGACACTTTTGCCGTTGTTTCCCTTTAACCTAGTTAGTAATAAGACTTTAGGATACACAATTGGTAAGATTGCTACGTGAACACCTTAGTTGGTGATTGAATAAAGTTAGATACCGAAAGGGCACTAGTCGAATAACTAGTGTAATTAGGTCTCTGAACTGCTTGAATCTTTGGTTAGTAAGAGTAACGTAATTCTCCCGATGCTTTATATCTAATTGACTCACAAAAAACTGATTAATGGTGATTCGTAGATAAAAATCATTAGCATGTAAAAAAACTTGAACCATAAGTTGCGAATTTGTATGGGTTTGAGAGAGCTCGAGTTGAGTCTAGACTTAATAATTCATTAGCCAAAATCCTAGGTGGTACATCGGGTTCGGGGAGATCGCGACAAGGTCTAAACACTGGATGTAATTAAGATTTAGGAAACATTGAGAGTGTTTGAGTGACTCAAGTGTCTTTGTGATCTCTGTTGTAATTGACCTATAGTGGAATCCTATGTTTCTTGTCTATGGACTTATAAGTCAGGTGTTCAATTTATTTCCTTATTACATTTATTATTATGTTTGGTCACTTGTTTTCGCAACCGCTGAGTGTGTTATACATGTCCAGAATTCAACCGGGAGTCCTTTGCCTTTGCTGGATATATTCTTGGCCAAATCTCCTCGTGTGTCTAAGTATCTTGACCGCGAATCCCTCTGATTTCTTTCTCTTTTTTCTTTTTCTTGCTTGCTCACATATGCACCAATATCGAATGCATGAAACAAATCATGCTGCTTCTGTCTTCCAGCCTCTTTTGTTGCCGTAAATGTGTATTCAGAATATATGCCCAAGCTTCTTCACCTTTTCTTTCCTCTTTTACTTAGTTCTCACATGGCAAATATTCATGCCATTTCGATCAACACAAGAGGGAGAGAAGCTAAGGGGCCAAACCTGCTTTTGCAATGGATTGAGCTCGAATTGTTGGGCCCAATGAGAAACTTGGATCGAAATTAGAGTTTATACGGAAAAGATATCAGAAAAGTTCTAAACCTTTTGCATTTATGCAAATTGAGTCATAAATCTTTTTTTGGTGCCAATTGAGCCCTAAACCTTTTGTCTTTATGTCAATTCAGTTCATTCGATCAAATTTTGGCCGGATTTTACTTACTTGGACATCGGACGACCTACGTGGCATGGCAGGCATAGGGCGGCCAGCGCTGACTTAGACAATTTTTAATAATATATTTAATATTTTTTGAATTTTTTCTTATTTTTTTAAATTTTTTTCTATTTTTTTGCCTCTTCTCCCTCCTTACTCCAGCCTGTTGCCGGTTTCGCGATCGGCTAGAGGCCAAAGGCCGGCCACTGGCGAGGCTCGCCCTCGCCAGGGACGGCGAAGGCGAGGCTAGCCATGGCTGGGCGAGCCCCGACCATGCCGGATCCGACGTGGTCGGGCCGTGCCCAACCGCTGACGAGGGCGGCCTCGCGCCGGGCTGGCAAGAGTCGAGCCTTGCCAAAATTGGCATGGTCAGGCCTTGCCTAGCCATGGCGAGGCTCGCCTTCGCCGTCATTGGTGTGGGCAAGCCCCGCCCATGGCCGTCATTGGCGTGGGCTCGCCTTCGCCATCATTGTTGCAGTGGAATTTCCATTGAGCAAAGCTAAGAGGATCATGTGATGTAGTGAGGGCGAGACGTTAATGGCCTAGCAAGAATGTTGTTACCTGTTAAAAATGTCCAGGGAGCACATAACACTTGCTGACTTGATAAATACGAAAAAAAAAACCCATCTTATTAACTTGTCTTGAAAGTATTAATAACAAGAGAAGATGACCAAAAGTTGATCTTTTGATTTCTAGATTCCTTTTCTGTGTCCAAAACATTTTTAAGCTCTTCTTAACTATATAAATCAAAGTTAGTTTGAATGGAGATACTGCCGTCATGTACATTTTTTGAATTAGCTGTAAAACTTTTGTTGTGTGTTTGCCTTACATTACATATATATGATGTTATTTTGGTGGAAATTGTGTCTCTAACAGTCATAAACACATAACATCCTTCTAAGTCCTCAACCTTAAACACCCTACCTGTTAATGCACAAATTGGACTCGAAATTTGGACCCAATCTTCTTACTTGCGCATACAAATATATGGGTTAAGGTGTTTGGGTTTTGATACTCGGATTGACTCTCAATGCTTAATTCAGTAATGGAAACTACTTGGAAACATATGAAATTAGGATCAAAGGGTACACTACAAAAAAAACAAGGATTTAGCCACAGAAAATTAGCGACGAAAAATTATTCGTCGCTGATTTGCGATGAAATTTGCGATGAAAACTAAATTCGTTGCTAATTTGCGACAGAAAATTATTCGTCACTAAGTTGTTTTTTCTTCTTTGGATTCTGATACAAAAGGTATTGATGAGTAAAATTGAATTGACACATGCATCTGGAATGTATAAATTTTGGTAGTAAATTAAATTGTGGCGATTTATAAATAAAAAGACTACCTATTCTCCCAATCAATTTTGCTATGACCAATGCAACGACTTCGACTAAGACCATATGCTTTCTTTTTACTTCGACTGACAAAGACGAAAGCAAAATCGGTTTTGATGCCGAAGCGCGATAGAAAAATTGACTAAACAAAAAAATTCGACGGAAGAACGATTTGTTCTCCAAATATGATTACCAAATCAAAATATTCAAAGTCTAATGAAAGGAAACCATAAAACAAGCTTATATATGCCTAAACCTAACCCTACTAGGATTAATAAACACCAAAACATAAAATTACGAAACTGCCCTGTATTAAATTAACCAAAAAAACAATACTAAAAAAAATAGAAAATCCATCTAAACAATCGCGAATCGCGAAAATCCATCATTAGTCACGGCCGAAGGTGATGAGTATTGACCAGCACGCCGTTTCGCTTCAGTCGACCAAATTTGATCTCATTCTGACATCGTTGACTTCAAGCCCACCGATTCGTCTAGTCACATAACGGGTCCGCCAATCCCCTAGATGCATCATCCTCCCCTGCTAGAGAAAGATTTATCCTCGAATCTGCTTCGCCTTCATTGTCGTCATCAATCTCCTCAGGACCTTTTTCCTCTTCAGGATAGTAAGGTGACAAATCCGCTACATTAAAAGTTCTTGATATATTATACTTACCCGGCAATTTGATCTTGTAAGCATTGTTACTAATTCGCTCTAAAACTCTGAAGGGTCCATCAGCTTTAGATTGAAGCTTGCCAAATCTACCCGCTGGAAATCGTTCCTTCCTAAGGTGAATCCAAACTAGATCACCTTCCTTAAAGACGACTCTTTTCTTGCGCATATCCACGTGTTGCTTATACTTCATGTTCTGCCTGTTGATATGATTATGGACCTAAGAATGTAGCTCTTTGATATGTTTTGCATGTTCTTCAGCTTCCGAATAAATTGCTTAAGAACTAGTATTGGTGTGAGATCTAATGGAGTAATTGGATTATGCCCATAAATCACCTCAAAAGGAGTCTTGCCTCTAGTTCGGTTCTCTGATCTGTTATATGCAAATTCTGCCTGAGGCAATGCCAAGTCCCATTGCCGCGGATTATCTCCAATCAAACTCCGCAGCAAATTCCCTAAGCTTCGATTGACAACTTCGGTTTGACCATTAGTCTGAGGATGATGAGATGAATTAAACTTCAAACTTGTACCCATGTACCTCCAAAGAGTGCGTCAGAAGTGACTCACAAATTTCAAATCACGATATGAGGTAATGGACTTAGGAATTCCATGTAGCTTAACAATCTCCTGCAGAAACAATCGAGCAATCTGTGAAACATCATAGGACTTGCTACATGGGACAAAGTGGGCCATCTTCAAGAATCTATCGACAACCACCATTATTGAATCCTTACTCCGTTGCGTTCTGGCAAACCCAAGAGAAAGTCAAGATTGACATTCTCCCATGGTGCAACTGGAACAGGTAGAGGCATATACAATCCTGCAGTAGTACTCTTGGTCTTTGCCACATGACATACCTTGCACCTCTCTATAAAACGTATCACGTCACACTCCATCCGAGGCCAATAAAAGTGTTCACTCAACAAGGCCTTTGTCTTATCCACACCAAAGTGCCCAGCCAAACCACCTGCATGTCCCTCAATAATAATTGATTCCCTCAAAGAACATTGAGGAATGCACAATCTGTTACCTTTAAATAGGTAACCCTTCACGATCTGAAATTGCTGAAAAGGCTCCGTTTTGCTCTTCCTCCAGATATCCCCAAAATAAGGATCATCAACGTATAATTCTTTAAAAGTATCAAAGTCTAGAACATTTACTTGCATTGTAGACAGCAAAGAGTGTTTTCTGCTCAATGCATCTGCCACACTATTTAGCACTCATGCCTTATGCTTGATGGAAAAATCGAAAACTTGAAGGAACTCTACCCACTTCACATGCCTTGCATTCAATTTGTGCTGTCCATTGATGTATTTCAAGGCTTCATGATCAGAAAATAAAATAAATTCTTTTGAGATAAGATAGTGCCTCCAATGCTCCAAACCCCTCACAATAGCATAAAATTCTTTATCATAAGTTGAATATTTCCTTTTCGCCTTGTTCAACTTCTCGCTAAAGAATGCCATAGGTTTACATTTTTGACTTAGGACACCCCCAATACCAACACCTGAAGCATCACAATGCACCTCGAAAATCTCATTAAAATCAGGAAGCACGAGAATAGGTGCTTCAGTCACCTTCTTCTTTAATAATTGGAAGGCAGCTTCTGCCTCCTTAGTCCAGACAAATTTACTTCCTTTGAGACAATCCGTCAGAGGTGCAATGATAGTACTGAAATCCCGAATAAATCTCCGATAAAAAAACGCAAGCCCATGAAAGCTACGTACCTCGTGAATATTTTTTGGAATCTCCCAATTTGTAATAGCCTCAACCTTAGCTGGGTCCATATGAATGCCCTCCTTAGTTACTATATATCCCAAAAAGGTCACACAATCAGTCAAGAAGTGACACTTCTTGGTATTAGCATATAATTTCTGCTCCTTCAATGTCTCGAACACCCTTCTCAAATGTTGCAAATGTTGATCAGTTGATGCACTATAAATCAATATATCATCAAAATATACGATGACAAACTGGCCAATAAAAGGACGAAACACCTTATTCATCATTCTCATAAAGGTGCTCGATGCGTTAGATAACCCGAAAGGCATCACCATTCACTCATACAGACCATCTCGAGTTTTAAAAGCGGTCTTCCACTCATCTCCAAGACGCACCCTAATCTGATGATATCCACTCCTCAAGTCTATCTTTGAAAAGATAGTCGCTTCATGCAGTTGATCAATTAAATCATCAAATCTCGGGATAGGAAAGCGATACCTGATTGTGATCTTGTTAACAGCTCTGCTATCTACGCACATTCTCCACGACCCGTCTTTCTTCTTCATCATCGGATGAATTCTCAAATTCCGCTTTTTCTTAGGATTGAATGCCCAACCTCGCCTCCGCAAGTTGTCGCTCCAAATCCTAGATTCGTCTTATCTGTTCTTCAATTTCTACGTCTCGCAGATCTCTTAGACGCGGTTGGTCGTATGCTTCAGGAATGCCTTCATGCCCCCAGCCACCACGAGCCCGCCATCCACGATCGCGATTTTATTCAGCCATTGATTCAAGCAACCTGTGCTCTGATACCAATTGATGCCGAAGTGCGATAAAAAAAATTGACTGAACAAGAAAATTCAACGGAAGAACAATTCGTTCTCCAAATATGATTACCAAATCAAAATATTCAAAGTCTAATGAAAGGAAACCCTAAAACAAGCTTATATATCCCCAAACCTAACCCTACTAGGATTAATAAACACCAAAACGTAAAATTACGAAACTGCCCTGTATTAAATTAACAAAAAAAATACTAAAAAAATAGAAAATCCATCTAAACAATCTTGAATCGTGAAAATCCATCGTTAGTCACGGCCAAAGGCAGTAAGTATTGACCAGCATGCCGTTTCGCTTCAGCTGACCAAATTTGAGCTCATTTTGACATCGTTGACTTCAAGCCCGCCGGTTCGTCTAGTCACATAATGGGTCCGCCGGTCTCCTAGGTGCATCAGGTTTGATCTCCATGGATTTCTTACTCGTGTAATAAAATCGCTGACGAAAGAGCGGTTCATTTTCCGCAAGTTTTTTTAAGCGAGAACGCACTCGAGCATTCTTAAAAGCGTGTTCTCACGCCAATGAAGATAATGACGAGTCGCCGGCGGCTGAGGTTCATATCTCGAGCTAGCCGTCAACGTCAACCAATGTGGCAAATTTCGATCTGACCAATCAGAGCTTGATTAGCAAAATCCGCGTCAGCACCGCGTCGAGCAGCACAACCTGCTTGATTAGCAAAAACCGTGTTGGCACCAGGCAGAGCAGCACGACTTGCTTTCTTCTCTCTTCCCTCTGCCATGGCCGGCGAAGGGAAGCCGGCGAGGGCGACACTCGCCAGCGTCGGGCGAGGGTCACCCTCGCCTGATGTAGGTCGAGCGAACCTCGCCTGAGTCGGGCGAGGGCAGCCCTCGCTCGACTCAAGCGAGAGTCGCCCGACGCCGGTGAGGGTGACTCAGGCGAGGGTCGCCCTTGCGAGATTGGGCGAATATTATGTTTGATCTTATGGTCTGATCATTTCGCGGAAAATATTATGTTTCCGGAAAATATTTTCAAAGAAGCCATTTTCCTGAAACATGGCACAATTTTCCGGTGTTTGGCTGAAACCTAAAAAGTCTTGGAAAATATTTTCCGTTGTTTGATATGAAAAAGATTTTCTTCCTTGCTATACTTTTAATATTTTTTTATTTTTAAAATATTTTTATTTTTTAAATTTTTTCCTTCTTCTTCTTCCTTGGCCGATCGCCGGCCACGTCAACGGCTGGCAACCGACCATAGGCCAGCTCAAGCCTCTCTTGATCCGGCGAGGCCGAGCTCGCCCTAGGCCAGTTGGGCGAGCTCGGGCCTTGCCCAATTCAGTGAGCTAGCCAAGGCTCTGGCGAGGCTCGAGCCTCACCCAGCTCGCCGGATCTGGTGAGGCATGAGTTCGCTGGCCTCAGGCGAGCTCGGCCTAGTCGAAAGCTGGTGAGCTCAAGCCTCGTCGGCCTGTGGTGAGGCTCGAGCTCGCCTATGGTCGATTGCTAGCTGCCACCATGGCTAGCGATCGGCCGAGGAAGAAGAAGAAGGAAAATAAGGAAAATAAAAAAGAAGAAAAGAAAAAAATAATAAAAATAAAAAGATAATTAAAAATAATAAAAATTAGAATTTAAAAAATAAAATAAAAATAATTATAATGAATGATGAAAGAAGGAGGGGGAAAATGTTTTCCTCTTTTCAAAAAGTGGAAAATATTTTTCCTCACTTTTAAATGTGTTTTGTCTATTGAGGGAAAATATTTTCCATGATTAGTTTATTATTCGTGAAATGAACACCGGAAAATCTGGAAAATATTTTCCTGAAAGTTATCTTCCGTTAAACGAACATAGCCTTAATTTGCAATTAAATTTCCATTCAGCAATGCTAGTAGGATCATGCCATACAATGAGGGTGAGACGTTATTATTACCTGTTGAAACGTCCATGGTATACCATCTTGGAGGATTAAACGTGCATATTTTATGATCATTGCAAAACCACAATTAATGTAATTAACCATCGGAACACATGACGCTTGCTAACTTGATACATACCAAGTGAAGATAAAAACAATTGAAAATAACCAAAAGTGAATCTTCTAATTTCTTGAATATGCATCTGCACACGAAGTGCAAGAAGACGGGACAATTTGAATGTGACTAAAATTTTCTGCTTGTCATAGTGGAGATAGGTAAATAGATTGTGGAAATTGAAATGAAGCTAGAAATCGAAGTCATGTTAAGGCTCCTTTTGTTTTACAGAAAACAATTTCCTTATTTTTCAGCGATTGGTTCGCTTAGGAAAATGAGTCAACATAAAACCTATATTTAAATTTAGAAAAATGATTTTTTTCTTTGGAAAATCAGCGCTTTAACCCGAAATTCTATATTTGGGCACGGAAACCCCAACATTAGTTTCCAGGTCCCTGGGTCCCGACGAGATCTCCAATGCCAAGCCTAAGTCCATCGAGACTAGGCTCGAGCCCCCGATGCCCACACCGGGGTCCATCGAGGCCAAGCCTAAAGCTCCGATGCCCGTGCCCGATGCCAAGGCACCGGAGCTCGAGGGCATCAAAACCTCAATGCTTGAGCTCTTGTCCTTAGCACTTAGGCTCGACTCCACGAAAGCCGTGCTCGGGTCTTCGGCGTTCAGGCTTGGATCTTTAGTTAAAGAAACGTTCATTGTAATAAAATATTTTAAAAAATCAATTTTTTTAATTTTTAATTTTTTTCTTTTCTTTATTTTTCTTTTTGCTTCTTCCTTTGCTGATTTCCGACTAGGCGATGCCCAACAATGTGCCATTAGTGAGGGACAAGCTCAATTTCGCCAGCCTCAAGCGAGGCTCCATCTCATTAGATCCAATGAAGATGAGCTTGGCCGAGGCTCGAGTCTCAACCGAGGTCGGCAGAGGTTGATGACAGCCTACAAGCCCTTGCTAGGCATAATGAGGATTGTGGCCCTTGCCTAACTATGAATGAGGGCCGTGAGCCTTCACCCAGTGACCAGCGAGGGCTGACAGTCCTTGCCCAGCTTTGCGCGAGGGTCGTAAGCCCTCGCTAGCCACTGGGTGAGGGCTCGCGACTCTCGTTAACAACTAGTCGAGGGTTGCAACCCTCACTACGACTAGAGAGGGTCGCAGCCCTCGTTCACGGCCTGCAAGGGCTCACAAGTCCTCGCCTAGAGAATGACAAGGGTCTCCGGGCCTCTACCGGTAGCTGATTGTCCCCTACCATCCCTTAACAATAAAAAAAAAGAAAAAAGAAAAGAAAAAATTGATTAAAAAAATCAATCACTTAAGTACCACATCGGAGTAAAATCGATCACTTGAGTGCCACTTTTGGCAAATAGTCATATATGAATTTTTTTTTTTGAAAAAAATCAATCACTCGAAGGCCCTAGGCAAGGCCGCCTCACCTGCGACTAGCGAGGGCCTTCGCGCCCTCACCAGCAATCGGTGAGGCTACCATAGCCTTGGGTGAGGCCATCACGGTCTCGCTGATCACCTAAGGCCATGGTGGCCTCATAGGCTGCAGGCTAGGGCACGAAGGTCCTCACTAGATCTGGGTGAGGCCGCCTCGCCCGGACGATCGGTAGGGTTGTGAAGGCCCTCCCTAGATCTAGCAATGACCTTCTCACCCTCGCCCGCTGCCTGTGAGACCCCAATGGCCTCGCCTAGGGCCATGGCAGCCTCACCGACCGCGAGCGAGGATGCAAAGGTCCTTGCCAAATGTGGGAGAGGTTTAGTAGCGGATTTCCTCCAACTAACCTTACAGTATATACACTGATCTACTTTACTCTCAACAAAATCAAATGAAGTGACAACACTATGAAACTTCAAATACCATTGTCTAGAAGCTTACTTGAGACCATAAATAGACATTTTCAGTCTACATACAAGCGTACTTGAATAATCTTCCGCAAAGCCTTTGGGTTAACCATATAGAATTCTTCATTAAGGTCTTCATTGAGAAAGATAGTTTTAACATCTATTTGGTGTAACTCCATATCGAAATGAGCTACTAATGCCATGATTACTCTGAAAACCAAGATTTAAACTTTTCACAGTCCTTCTTTATACGACCTTTCTTCTTACAAAAGAAGCAGCGGTCACCATCCCTTTTGAAGGATGTTTTCTTTGGACCTATATTGTCAGATTGACTGGTAGTGTCATGAGTACCTTTATGAGTACGATTTATGGATTTCTTATCCTTCATTTTGTGGGAACCAGAAACATATAAGGCTAGATGCCCTTTTTCCTTCTTAAGTTTCTCTTCCTCTTCCACCACCCTTGCTATCAAGTCATTAACTGACCAAGTCTCATTTTGGGAATTGTAATTTGTCTTTATAATCTCAAAATCAAGTGGAAGGGCGTTTAGGGCTTGATGCACAATGCAAGCATCAAGAATGGAAACATTAAGAGTTTGAAGCTTCGTCTTTGGTCTACCATCCTAAGGACATAATCTCTAACCCCAGCAGTACCATCATACTTCATATTGAAGAGCCTTTGAAGAAGTGTACCAACCTCAGCATTAGATGAAATGGAGTTTCTAACCTCTAAGGCTGCCATCATTTCCTTAGCAGTACAGTTAGCTGGCAAATCACTTTTCAAGTGTTCTTGAATGGATTTCTTCATTGTCAATAAACAAATCCGATTACTCTTTTTTTTAACAGTATAGTGTGCTTTCTCAGCTTCAGTACTGGTGACTGTGATATCTGTCGGCTTATCCTTTGTAAGAGCAATGTGAACATCCGTCAGCTCCATTCCAAATAGAAAATCCTCTTTCCATTTCTTAAAATTCAACCCAGTAAGGACCTTAATGGAAATGGAATTGCCGTTTACAGAAAAGGTGACTAAAAAACAAACAAACAAAATAATCAGTATCATGTGAGTACTTATCTAGAGAGTTACATATATCATCACATAATCAAACTTGAGCAGAAAATATGACATGTAGTTGTACACTCTTCACATGATAGCGATCATGAGAACATATTCTAATCTTTTGTGAAATCACCACCTTTGGGTGTATGGACCACTACGATCAGTCATTTCTCAAGTACATGCTATACATGCACCCCTCCATGAACCAATACAAGATCACCTCTTTTGGGAGTATGATCACGCAATAGAATAGGAGACATCCCACTACAATATAAGACCGATATTTCTCAAACCCAGTCAAGTGTGCCACTTTGACGATCACTACCCAACTGAATCCTTAAAAATCTCTCATACAAGGCATATGAGCATTATGTATCACATTCACTATATATATGTAATTCTAGATTTAAAGACAGGGCTTTTGTCTCTAAAATTATATGTCATGCTAATTATATTATTCAATTCATTGATAGACAATGAATTACACTCTACACATTCCTTATGTGGTGATATACATGTGAGCTAGCATATGTATTTCCAAATCCATGGAGAAATATAAGAAAATACGCAAAAATACCCTAAAAATACACGTATATAAGCTTCTATACGTATTTTTGCCTCCTTAAAAACTTCAAACATGTAAAATAAATTTGCCACAGTGTAGATAATTTCGATATGAGCGCGTTAGTACTAAGAACGTCCCAAACGGACGTCGGACGCGCTCTCACGCGCCGCCGGAAGGCATAGCGCATGTTTAGCCAGTCAAACCGGACTGAACCACCGGTCCTACCGATTGATCGGTCCACCCAGTCAATCATCAATGGACCGGTCCGATTGGTTGACTAGTCGAGTCAAGGGTTGGGTCGGGTCAAAATCCGGGTCAACGTCCTGGTCGGGTCAACATCCGAGTCGAATCAGGATCCGAGTCAACCCAAATCCACACCCCTGCTGACATCATGCTGACATCATCCAGTGGTTATCGGCGGTTACTAGCGAAAAACGTGCTGGTTTGGCATAACCGAGCGTGGCTGTCACGTGCTGCTGCGCCCACGACGCGTGTCGGCGCGTGAGGGCACGTGCAGCCTCATCCAGTGACGTGCCGCACGTCAATCTTCTTCTCTTGATGAGTAGATTCCAAATATATAATAAAATTTTATGTTCATCCGTTAAAAAACTTCGAAAATGGGTAAAAACCTCTCGGACATAACGAAAACGGTCCTAATCCACATGTTTCAGTTCTAATTTATGGTAAGCTCTGATACCACATGTTGGTCACGAAAATGGCACACCCAGGAACACCATAATAAAAAACTGAAACTCGTATATGAAGAAGCTATCGATTTGCGTACCTAGTGTGGAATCCATCGAACTTGACGTGGACTTGGTGAAGGTTTCCGAACACAAACTCAAGTGCTTCTCCCTTATACCCTTCGTTAGAACACTAGCCTAATGAGACTGCCACTCACGAGAAGAAAGTTCTCTCTCGGTCCGTATATAAGTCAAATTGTGTATCATCAAGTTAAGGAAGGGACTTAAGAGCGATTCATAGAGTTTTCGACCATGGGCCCTCTTATTACAGGCTAGGCCATACTTGGCCCACACTGGTCAACCCCATATTAAACTTATTAAGAATCCACATATCTTACATTTATTAGACCAAACTAATTTAGTTAATTTCAATTAATGAAGCCCACATTAGGAAATTCTTACAAATACCATAGACCATCCTTGGAACGTAAAAACATCGCCCAACCGAGAATCAGAAAAATGAGTCATACAGATAACTAAACACTTTTTGGTGAGCAATGAAGAGCTGGCAATGGACAAGGAACAAAAAAGCAAAACACAAACAAAATAAACTTGTTTTGAGTTTTAGCTACTATTTATTGAAAGGATTTTATTGCACTTAAAATTGAATCAATTGAAAGGTTTAGAATTCGATAACATCCTACACACAAAATTTGGAAAATTTATCCAAAAAGTCCTCAACCTATTTTATAACAGTCAATTCAATCATAAACCTTTCAATTAGGCTTAGTCTTAAATTTTTTCATGATTTGCAATGTAGTCATAAACCTTTTAGCGATTTGCTAATTTACTTCTTTCAGCTTATTATGGCTGGAATCGCTGATGTGGCACCAACACTGAATGTCCTACATGGTGCGGTCGGCGTTGATGCAGACAATTTTTGCAATTTTTTAAATATTATGATTTTTTCTTTTCTTTTTTTTTCTTTTTTTTCCTTTGCCTATTTCCCAGTGCTAGTCTCTAAGCAAGTCGCCCTCGCCTGTGGCCGACGAGGATGTCTCAGTCCTTGCTGGTGGCCCACAACCTCCGTCAACCATCGTCAAGGCTTTGGTGACCGGCGGAGGGAAATAGGAAAAAAACAAGTAAAGGGAAAGAAAAGAAAAGGAAAAAAGAAAAACTTTAGAACATTTTATAAATTTTGTGAAAATCGTCCACATTAGCACCTGCCGTGCCACATGGATTTGCCAACGTCCAAATTAGTGACTTCCGAATAAAATTGACCCAAACGACTACATTTTTACAAATTGTGAAATGGTTTAAGACTAAATTAGCCATATGGAAACGTTTAAAACTGCATTAGCATTTTTACAATAGGTTTATGACTTTGTTTGAGTAAGTTTTCTAACATTTTATAAAGGTGATTGATACCATGAGTGAAGGAGTCAAAGTGAATTTATCCAGTTATAATAAATCCATAAGAATTTCTCGATCATGAATGAGTTGTTCAATCAACAATGTTGAACCAGACCAAAAAAATGTCGACTAATTTAGAAGGAAATTTGTAGAGGCACAAGTTTGTATATGAATGTTATTAGATATTACTTCTAAACGAATCCGGCAAATGAGAAAAAGAATCTCAAGGGCATGCATAACGCGGGTCTTCTACTTCGTAACCTAAGAATCTCCTCTAAACTAGTCCAACTAATTGAGTTTTTGACTTAATTGAGTAATTTAAGTAAATGCTAATTAAAGTTATTAAATAAGTTCAATATCACTAATTTTGACAAGGGATTAAAAATATCTAGGTACCAAAGACGGATGAGAGCCTTTCCAAAGGAATTAAGTTAAGTTGCCTACATGGCCTATTGATTTTTTTTTTTTTTGGTCGAAGCCTACATGGCTTATTGATGGAGTGAAATTCATATGGTTAATTGGGTTATTAAGTTGGCTCTTAACTAAATCAGATATTAAATTCTTTCTTTTTTATATTTCTTTTCTATTGTAATAGATATCTATCCAATATCCATATCGTAAATGCCATAAATATCCATAGTCTTATGGATGATGAAGATAGGGATTGGCAACTGGGCCGGTTCAATCCGGGAACCGGCTTGACAAATGAACCAACTTTTTGAAAGATAAGGTAATTGCATATGTTTAACAGAAGATCAACAATTCGGAAAAGATTTTTCTAGATGCTTGAGACTTTTTCTAGTCTCGGGTCTTATTTGGAGTTTTTCTTTACCCAAAAAAAAGTGTAATCATTTGAACCAACTTTTTTGAAAGATAGGGTAATTGCATATTTAACAGAAGATCAACGATTTGGAAAAAAAATTTATAAATGCTTGAGACTTTTTCTAGTCATCTTGGGGTCTTATTTGGAGTCATTCTTTTCCAAATAAAAAAGTGTAATCAAATGAACCAACTTTTTAGAAGATAAGGTAATTGCATATGTTTAACAGAAGATCAACAATTTGAAAAAGATTTATCTAGATGCTTGAGACTTTTTCTAGTCGTCTTGGGGTCTTATTCGAAGTCATTCTTTACCCAAAAAAAAGTGTAATCAAATTAACCAACTTTTTGAAAGATAGTGCAATAGCATATTTGGAAAGATTTATCTAGATGCTTCAGACTTTTTCTAGTCATCTTGGGGTCTTATTTGGAGTCATTCTTTACTAAAAAAAATGTGTAATCAAATGAACCAACTTTTTGAAAGATAATTGCATTTTCAACGGAAGATCAATGATTTGGAAAAGATTTATCTAGATGCTTGAGACTTTTTCTAGTCGTCTTAGGGTCTTATTTGTAGTCATTCTTTACCCAAAAAAAAGTGTAATCAAATGAACCAACTTTTTGAAAGATAGGGTAATTGTATATTTAACAAAAGATCAACAATTCGGAAAAGATCCTTACCAAAAAAAAACAATTCGGAAAAGATTTATCTAGATGCTTAAGATTTTTTCTAGTCATCTTGGGGTCTTATTTGGAGTCATTCTTTACCCAAAAAAAGTGTAATCAAATGAACCAACTTTTTGAAAGATAGGGTAATTGCATATTTGGAAAAGATTTATCGAGATGCTTGAGACTTTTTCTAGTCGTCTTGGGGTCTTATTTGGAGTCATTCTTTACTAAAAAAAAGTGTAATAAAATGAACCAACTTTTTGGAAGATAGGGTAATTGCATATGTTTAACAGAAGATCAACAACACGAAACGATTTCTCTAGATGCTTGAGACTTTTTTCTAGTCATCTTGGGGTCTTATTTGTAGTCATTCTTTACTCAAAAAAAAAAGGTGTAATCAAATGAACCAACCTTTTGGAAGGGAAAAGTGCCAAAAAAGTCATAAATATTTTGTAATAGTGCCAATTTAGTCCTAAACCTTTTTTTGGTACCAATTCAGTCATAAACCTTTTGCGTTAGTGCCAATTTAGTCCTAAACCTTTTTTTGGTGCCAATTAAGTCCTAAACCTTTTAAATTGGTGCCAATTCAGTCATAAACCTTTTGTTTTTGTGCCAATTTAGTCCTCTCGGCTAATTTTGACTGGAATTTGCTGACGTGGACGCCATCCGGCCGGCGACCAATCACCGGCATCGACGTGATGCTGACATGGACAAATTAAATAACATTTTAATATTTTTTTGAAGTTTTATTTTTTTCCTTTTTTTTTGGTCTTCTCCTTCCTTTGGCCGGTCGCCGTTCCGGCGATAAGCCTGAGGCCAGAGGTCGGCGAGGACGGCCTTGCCGGCCATTGGCGAGGGCGGCCTCACCTTGGTCGGGCGAGGCTCGAGCCCTCGTCGGAGGCCGTGGCAAGGGTGAGACTCGCCATGGTCGGGGGAAGCCCGACCTCGCCGGATCTAGCGAAGTCGAGCCTCGCCGAACCGCCGGCGAGGCTCGACATCATCAGATCCGGAGAGGTCGGGCCTCGCCTGACCATGGCGAGGTTCGATCCTCCATGGTAAGGTGAGGCCCGACCTCTCCGAATCCGAAGAGGTCGGGCCTCCCCCGACCATGGCGCGGCTCGCCCTCGCCGCGGCCTCCGGCGAGGGCTTGAACCTTCCCATGGTCGAGCGAGGCCCGACCTCGCCGGATCTGGCGAGGTCGAGCCTCGCCCGACCAAGGCGAGGCCGCCCTCGCCAGCCACTGGCCTCTGGCCGGTCGCCGGACCGGCAACTGGCCAAAGGAAGGAGAAGACCAAAAAAAAAAAAAAGGAAAAAAAATAAAACTTCAAAAAATATAATAAAATATTATTTAATTTGTTCACGCCGGCGCCAGTGACCGGTCGCTGGCCGGCCGGAGTCTACGTTGGCAAATTCCGGTTAAAATTGACCGGCAGGACTAAATTGGCACAAAAATAAAAGATTTAGGACTGAATTGGCACCAATTTAAAAGGTTTATGACTTAATTGGCACCAAAAAAAGGTTTAGGACTAAATTGGCACTAATGTAAAAGGTTTAGGACTTTTTTGGTACTTTTTCTCCTTTTGGAAGATAGGGTAATTGCATATATTTAACATAAGATCAACAATTTGGAAAAGATTTTTCTAGATGCTTGAGACTTTTTCTAGTCGTCTTGGGGTCTTATTTGGAGTCATTCTTTCCTAAAAAAATATTCGCTTTCACGTTGTGATGTCAAATATACATTTCGTAAAACATACTTGAGACTTTTTCTAGTCATCCTGTTCTGCTTTGTTATCTCCTCACATCGCACGAACCAACTTTCTGTAAGATAGGATATTTGTATAATCAAATGAATCTTTTAGATGCATTTGGGTTATAGAGAATCAGCAATTCGGAAAAAAATTTCTTAGAAATGATTCTTTGTATTACTTACGAAAATAAATTGGCCAAAAATATTTACATACGACATGGATAGTGAAAAAACAATTTCATTAGAGCTAACCATTCTAACTGGTATAGATGATTATTTTTAAGAAAATATCTTCTAAATCATTAATCTTCTGTAAAACAAAAACACTATCAGTTGCTCTGCTCTTTTTAAGTCGGTGCCTGAAACCAAAGTCTTGAGGCGTGGAGTCTACGGGGGACACCTTCCTGGAAGATGGTTTTAGTTAATTGAAAATTTTTTAAGCCCTCTTAACCTTTTCTGCTTGTTGATGGAGTATTCAGATTGCATAAACTTACCATGCATCCATGTCCGAGGCAACAAATGATAGAAAAATCATCAAGAGGCTTGCATAGATCTTCTTGGAGGGAAAATGATATAAACAGTCCCTAAACTTTAGCTTAACGTGCAATTTGATCAATGAACTTTTAATTTATTCAATGTAGTCCCTGAACTTTTAATTTATTCAATGTAGTCCCTGAACTTTAACCCAATATGCAATGTGGTCCCTGAACTTTTAATTTGTTCAATGTTATCCTTGAATTTTTGGTATATGTTCAATTCAGTCCATGAATTATATGAAAATGTTCAATGTAGTCATTTCCATTAATTCAAGTTCGGGGACTACATTGAACATTTTTATATAGTTCAGGAACTGAATTGAACATGTACCAAAAGTTCAGGGATGTCATTGAACAAATTAAAAGTTTAGGGATCACATTGAGTATTAACCTAAAATTCATGGACTACATTAAACAAATTAAAAGTTTAAGGATCAAATTGCACATTAAATCAAAGTTCAAGGACTATTTGTGTCATTATCCCCCTTCTTGGAAGATAGCGAAAGTCCTGGGGTCTTATTGGAGGCATTATTTTACCCAAAAAATTCTCCTTCATGTCGAAAGCTAGTTGACACTTTGCGTTTTGAAAATATGTCTCAATATCCAGATTGTAAATGTAATAGACATCCATGATACTATGGATAATGAACATGAAGATATTATAACCACTTGATACATGAGAGTATAACTCTAATAAATCAAACCTAAAACAATTAGCATAAATTTATTGACTTAGGCTATGTTCAATTAAGAATGAAAGTTAGGGAGTATTGAGAGCTTGCTCACACTATACATCAAATGAAAAGGCCATTTAGTTATTATTTCCATTTTGTAACAAAGGTAACTCTTTAGCAATTATAAGTTAAGTAAATTTACTTATTTCAATTTAGCACAATCGTATTTTAGTATGATACTTTTACATTTTAACTTGACTTTGATAATTCTTATTTACCATGATCCACACAACATATGTGCATTTTGCTTTTACTTCTTGCAAAGTTGACTCATTTGGATTTTAATATTCGGTTTTTCACCAGGACAACTTGATAATTTAGCATCAACCAACTTACTAATGGCAAGTTCTAATCGAAATGACATAAACAGTAAGATTACATTGTTAACTAATGATTTATGAACTGGACTTTCCTTTATATTATGAATAGAAATTTAGTTGAAGATCATATGATATAATTTTGAGTCTAATCCCAAACCGTAAGTTTTATCAGTAATTTTCACTGACCATCGTTTGATTATAATTTGTCCGGTGATTTCATGTGATTTTTGGTCATTTTGGCGGTACATATCATGTGATATATACAACTCTCATCTGCGTTCGTCCTTCACAAAGTGGATGAGTTGGTTTCCACTTGGTTCGGGCGGAGTCCAACTCAACCCAAAGGTGGGTTGCAGGTGTAACGGACCACACTTTGTATACAATATTAAAAATAGTCGATGGACATTCGGGAAATATTTAACTTGAATCTTAAATCTTAATTTTTGTTCAATTTGATGTTGTACTCTTTTGAATCGAATTAATTTTGATGCGCGCATTCCATCTCGGGCTAAACCGAAGCCAAATCGATGTCAAAAGAATCATGAGATGGTTGTTTCTCTTGTATAGCAACATAACTCTACCATTGAAAAGGTATCGAAGGGATAATTTGCAAAACTCGTGACAACAATTTCTTAGCTAGCGTAAAGATTCGTAAGAAGACGAGATCAACATGGAAATGAGAAGATGCTATCCACAGAATATAAGATATGGGAAAGAGACACAATAGAGTTAGGTTGAGAATGAGACAAGTACATTTAATCAGCAATTTTCGCACTTTCCCCATGGGATTCACATATGAGGGTCACCTAGAAACATCTTAGAAAAGCAGTTAGCACAGGACCTGAATGATTCTTTAATATTGGCGTGCATGTGATGCACTACTGGCATACAGGTAAAGTATTTCGAGTATAAAATTTGTAGGACACCGAATCCATTGTTGGCTGGTTGCCTTTAGTCATCATCTGCATATAGAATTTCTGGCCAGAGAAGTTCATACAGCGCAAAATTGTCTTTTTCCCATCACCGACGACTTCTCGTCAATGTTTTTTCATATGATATATTGTAAAAGTATACTTTAAATCGAAACAAGCTGCGTAGACCAGAACCATACTAGTATTCAAGTCAACAAAAGTAAACGATCATTCTAAACTAAACATGATCCAGAACAAGTTTTGGTGCTTTTCAACCACTCCATGTTCGTAGGAACAAATACCATTAGTAAAATAACGGAATACCCCATTATTTCTATATATAAGAAGCTCTGTATTGATACATAAATTTTATCAAGTTATATAGGATTTAATTGCACGAAAATTAGGAGATTAATTTTTAACACCGAAATAAAAATATTTTCATTAAATTACATTGCAGTAGACGCATTTGCATTAATAGAATTTAGTAAAACATATATATATTTTTATTTTATTTATAAAAATAATTATAAAAAGTTTAAAAAAAAAGAGAGAAAAAAACAGAAAAGTAGCAGACAAAAGAGGAGCTTTTGCACATGGCTTGGCGTGATTTCGTGAAGAAAACGGGGAAAGCACAGAAGAAAGGGCTCGGCGTGATTTCGTGAAGCGAAAAAAACAATAAAGCTGACCAGAAGAGACAAAATAGGGAAGAGCTCTCTTCTCTCCATTGGTGACTGCACGTCCAGACGAGGTTAAGAGGAAAGGGGCGGGGAGTTCGCAAAAGGAGGAGGGAGTAGGGATAGAGAGGTTTAGAGAGTTGGGGAGGCAGAGAGAGAGAAAACGGAGAGAGCAGAGAGAGAGAGAGAGATCGAGGTCGAGAGAGAGATCCGAGGTTGAAGGGCCCTCCGTTGGCGACCCTTATGCCTCAGCCGCGGCCGACGACCCTCCGACGCATCCCCTTTCCCGGGATAGGATCATGGTAGGTCTTGGTCCCGAACTCTTGTCGGGGCTCGCGTTTGTTTGATTCGCGGTCGATTTTCGGAGGATTCCGGCTCGAAGGCGTGCAAGGCGACCGGACATAGTACGATCTATCAAGTCGCCCGCATTCGCTGCCGCTGAGCAAGATAGGGAGGACGCCACAGATCTCTTGTTTAGGTCCCCACTGTGCTCTTTTTTTTTCTAGTTCTTGGCCGACTGGGGCCGAGGCTCGCTGGGGCTCGTTTTCACTCGTTCCCGACCGTCGGCTAGCCTTCCCTAGCGGCCATTGTATGCTATCTTCCATGTCGTGTTGATTGCGGTTGACGTTCGAACCTCCCTTGGCTTGGTTTTCCCTTTTCAAGTCAACGTCCGTAATGTGTTCGATGTAATGCCTGAATGAAACCCATGAGTCTTCGCATCAAACGAGCAATCGTTATGAATTTCTCTGTGCTTGTCGTGTGGTTCGTGTTCGCGTTGCGCTTCCTTCGCGGGCATGCTTTCGGTCGATCGAACGGTCGTTTTCTTGTTTGTCGCCGGAGTTTTTTTTTGTTTGTCCATTGGCCGGCATTGAGGAGTCGCTGGCGTCAAAACTCGGCCCAGCCGAGGGAGGGACATCGGAGCTAGGCCGGTTCGGGACTGACCGCCGTCGCGGCATCGGGCGTGAGGGCAAGTCGGGCCGGCGGCCGTGGAAGGTGAAGCGCCGCGGGAGCAAGTCGGGTCGGCGGCGGCAAACCGGGTCGGGCGAGCGGGTGTAACCGGGTAGGGTTTTGTTTGGTGTTTGGGCCGGCTTTAGGTTTGTTTTTTTTAGTGGCTTTGGGCTTTTTAGTTCAGGATTAGAATAGGTCTTTTAGGTTTGGACCATTTCGTGGATGGGCCGAATTGGGTGAATTAGGCTGAAGTGTCATATAGGCTTTTATCCTAGTGGGCTAGGTTTGGGTATTTTTTATTTAATTGTTTTATTTGGGTTTTAGAGTATTCCAAATTGGGCCTTCGCGGAGCCCACCTTGCGGTGGACCCGGGCCGGTGCGCCCGGGTTGGCACCGGCCGGGTCGGATGTGGAGATCCGACCCGGTTCCATTTTATATTATTTTAATATTAAAAAATTAAAAAATCAAAAAAATATTATTTGGGCTTTGGAATTGGCTTTTCTTGCCCTTTTGTGTGATTAGTGTCATGATTGATTGCACGTTGCTTAATTCACACACTTTGAATTGCGTGTTTAATTTAATTTCGTATGTGGTTGGTTATGCATATTAGGTTCATATATTGATTATTGCTTTCCTTAACTTGGTTAGGGATGGAATTTTGAGATTCTCAATTAGTGTGAACACGTTAGGCGGTAATTGAATAAGATTAGGTACTGAAAGGTCACTAGTTGGTTAATTAGCGTAATCAAGTCTCCGTACCCATTAAATCTCCGGTTCGTAGAAATGAAGCATTTCTCCCATGTTTTTACTTAGGTGTCTAATTGACTTACCAAAAATTGATTAGTGGCGACTCTTAGATGAAATTGATTTGCTTGTTAATAACTGAAGCCTTAAGCTGTAAGTTAGTATGGGCTTGGGAGAGCTCGAGTTAGGTTTAACTTAGTAATCCATTAGCCAAACCTCTTAGGCGATGAGACCGGTCTGGGGAGGTCGCGACACCCTGCAACTTAACATAATAAATGACCAAATTATTCATTATCTGGAAATAGACAAGCCCTGCGCTTAGTTATAAGACGGCCTGCAACTTAAACCGACTGATATCACAGCTTCAATTTTCTAGTGAAGGAGATAGTCTCTCCTGCATTCTCCGTTTACTTTGACGTTGAAAGACTGTAACGGGAGAGCAACCCATTGGAGATGCAACCAATCGAAATACAAGGAAATTCAAACCATGCAGAACCACCAGCAGGTACACGTACAAGTTTCAACCGAGAAAGAAAAATGGTATAAGCGATGTGGTCTCAAAATGTTCTGGAATGTGTATTTTGTCATGGTTCATTTTCTTTGCTTTATCATCGAACAAACATAACCCTGACCGTGGCTAAGGAAAAAAAGAAAAAAAAATTCAGTATAAGGATTTTGTGCTCACTCTTTCTCCTACATATGTTGAAGATATTCGTATTCCTGTTGGATCAACACCTTCTCCTTCTCAATCTGGAGGTGCTCCAGGTGCGTTATCCTTCGAAAGAGTTATTTCATTATGAAATTAATGTTTTGGAGTGGATCTGGATTGAATTGGTTCTTCTCTCCGCCACTTTTCAATTTCTGCAAGGAAAAAGCATCAACAAAATGGCCTGAAAAGTTCGTCCATTTTGTAGGAATATCGGAAGAGGTATTGTATGGACGCCGTTACCGACCATTGTTGCAAGCTGCATTCGAGGGTGATTGGGAATTTGCAAAAAGTTTTTTTAAAGAAAATCCTGCTTCAGAGACAGCCATTATAACAAGAAGATCCGAAACAGTGCTTCACATAGCCGCTTTGAGTGCACAAGACCAATTTGCTGAGAACATGGTTAAGCTCTTGTCTCAACGTCCGGATGTGCTCAAAACTGAAGATTGTAGTGGCCGCACAGCCCTCCACAATGCCGTCCTGTGTGGAAGGATAAGGATGGTCAAGGCATTAGTTAAAAGTAATCCTATGTTGACACAAATTCCAGATAAGGAAGGACGTGTTCCTTTCAATATATCTACGCGGGAGGCTTCTATGCATAAGGAGATTGCCTGGTTACTGGCAGAAAAAACAACCGGTGATGGGCCAGGTGAACCCTTCAGCAGTCCCCATGCGATTGAATCCATTGTAGGTCTCACCTTCGCTGGTCATCATGGTAAGATCGCCATCGCTCTTTATCTCAATTCCATCTGTTTTTTTTTCCTTCATTCTAGACTAAGCATATTTTACTGATCAACTTTGTTGGCCAACCCGGATAGATATCGTCCTTTATCTAGTTAAGAAATACCCTCGCTTCCTTCTCATGAAAGGCCCAAAAGAGACGGACAAGACTATACTGGGCGTGTTGGCAAGGATGGAGTCTCACTTTCTCAGCGGGACCAGGCTCAGTGTTTGGGAAGCATTGATATACAAATGTCCGTACTTTCTATAGTCGCATCCCTGCATTACTGATTCCCTCCAATTAGATAATACCTGGCTATTCACCTGCTCTTTTGTATCTGAACTGAAGGTATTCCCGTGGAAGTGAAGTACAAGCCAGCAGATGAAAATTCGAAGAAAATGCAGATGTCAATGTATCCGGGTGGGTATGCATTTTTGCATCTGGGCATTATCTAATTTAAGACCTTCCATGATTTTTCACTTAAGTCAATTTTCTTAGATTGATTCCCTCCCTACCAGCAAAGGAAACTGAAATGGATTGTTCCTTTGTAGGATATATTCCGGCTCCTTGCCCTAGTTTTACTTGAACAATGGCTAAACTATTTTATGGATCAGCTATCCCCTGGGAACCACATATTATTCAACCCAGTGCATTAGCATGACATAACTCATTTAATGGACAATATAACAAGCCAATTACAACGCAAAAATAGTATGGGAGGAGCCACAAAACGAAGCGGAGTTACACTGATTGGGGTCCTTTATCCTCATCCATATCTCTTCCAATCCCAACTATTGAATCATATGAACGTGACTGTTGATTGTTTTGGTATCTATGACTATCAACCATTAGGACTGTCAGGACGCCAATAAGTATAAACTATGTAGAAAAGTACTTCATTCCACATCGCCACACAATGATTTCACATCCACTGACCCGGTTCTCTCTGCAACCTCATTGTAGTGCTTCAATGTCTTGCAACGTCACTTTGGAATGCCGCCAAAATTGTAGGTATGCTTCTATTTTATGAAGACTCTCTCTCGCGCTCTCTCTCTCTCTCCAACCAAAAGTCTCT